>CM022777.1:11843729-14351229 GCA_012411365.1 Ameiurus melas | reverse complement strand
AAGGGTATTGGAGGATAAATAAAGGGTATTAGAGGATAAATAAAGGGTATTAGAGGATAAATAAAGGGTATTAGAGGATAAATAAAGGGTATTAGAGGATAAATAAAGGGTATTAGAGGATAAATAAAGGGTATTAGAGGATAAATAAAGGGTATTAGAGGATAAATAAAGGGTATTGGAGGATAAATAAAGGGTATTAGAGGATAAATAAAGGGTATTAGAGGATAAATAAAGGGTATTGGAGGTTAAGGGGTGAATTTGTCCAGATCGGGTGACTAACCGTGGGTGGTGTAGCTGCCAGGCTCTCCATCTCCTCATGCGTAACCCACACATTCCCCGTGGACTAAACACCCCCGATCACATGACCCAATGCACGACCCGGCACAAGAGTGAATCCACGAGTGAGGAAAACGGAGCGAGTGGAGAAAGAGAGGGGGATGAGTAACAGAACAAAATCAGTCAGGTAGAGAGAGAAGAGTTATTCTTCAAGCACCAAGCATTCAGATCTTCGTGTGTGTGTGTGTGTGTGTGTGTGTGTGTGTGTGTCACTGTTATTGTGTTTCATTCAGATGGTAACATGCTTTATTCGAAAGGCAGCTGCTTCAGGGCAACATCTCGTGTATCCTTCCCTTCTCAGTGTAGCCAAGCGCACAATTCCGCTCATTCGGATATAAAGGCAAGAGAGCAGTAATCTACTTGAAATAAAAAGAGGAATCATAAATATTCTAAGATTATATATTTTTTCTGTTTGGTATCACCCTTAAGAAGCTACAGAAGATATTTACATGTTTCCCAGAAGACAAAATAATAACAATTCACACCGATCGTCCTGTTCAGTTAGTACTGTTTTGCCAATTCCGCAAGGGGTGTGTGAATTTACGAGCACACCTGTAGACAGGAAAGGAACGCTTGCCTGTCGTTTTGTCGCGTGCTGGTGTGAATGTAGGGTTACGAGAGCAGATTAAATGGGCGAATACTAATAAGAAACGAATGCCATATACACAGCGTGCTAAAAGTTAGAACTTCTAACTGTTCAGCTTTCGTTCGAATACTACCCAGTGAAACGGCCACCTTTAGAAGGATGTGGGTACTGAGACAGTTGCCTTCACAATGCAACACTGCTAGTGTGTGTTAGTCAAAGTGATGAAGAGGAGTCATGCTCCAGGACAGAGAGAGAGAGAGAGAGAGAGAGAGAGAGAGAGAGAGAGAGGGAGAGAGAGAGAGAGAGAGAGAGAGAGAGAGAGAGAGGAGGAGAGAGAGAGAGAGAGAGAGAGAGAGAGAGAGAGAGAGAGAGAGAGAGAGAGAGAGAGATAGAGAGAGAGGGAGGGGAGAGAGAGAGATAGAGAGAGAGAGGGAGGAGAGAGAGAGATAAAGAGAGAGAGAGAGAGGAGGGAGAGAGAGATGAGAGAGGGAGAGAGATAAAGAGAGAGAGAGAGAGAGAGAGAGAGAGAGAGAGATAGAGGGAGAGAGGGAGGGAGAGAGAGAGATAAAGAGAGAGAGAGAGGGAGGGAGAGAGAGAGAGAGAGGGAGAGAGATAAAGAGAGAGAGAGAGAGAGGGGAGAGAGAGATAGAGGGAGAGAGAGAGATAGAGAGGGAGAGAGAGAGAGAGAGAGAGAGAGAGAGAGAGAGAGAGAGAGGGAGGGAAAGAGAGATAGAGAGATAGAGAGAGAGAGAGAGCACAAGAGAAACACTTTACCAAAATAATGGACACGTTAATTAAGTAAGTAGAGATTTAGTACATTATTATTATTATTATTATTATTATTATTATTTTATGTGTCCTTGCAAATGTTCTGCTCCTTATGTTCGCGTGCTCCAAAAGGCTATGTAGAGGTTTTCCACTGCACGTTTAAGAACAGCCAGCCAGCCCATACAGGAACCATTTAACCATTCTTATATAGGCTGCAACACGAATCCTGACGAAAAGGCTAATCTCATCAACGATAGAAAACAAATTCATACAGCTGAATGATGTACACCCAAAGGACAGAACGTGTGCGGGTTACCGTTCTGGAAGTGGGCGGAGCCGAAGGGCTGGTTAACGACATGATTTCCTGGATGGCGAGCCGCAGTTTGAGGCGATGCAGCGGGTTACTGATGCCGATTTCTCTTTGGATCTCGGTGTCTGATAGCGCAGACATGATGGCTCCGCTCTTCACGTTGGCACGGCAGGCCGCCACATACCACGCTGGCATTCCCACCCACAGCTGCAAAACATCAGCGTTACAGGTTCAATTTAAGCGGTTTTAATCTCATTAGCTTGTCCACCCCCTCTGCTCCCGTGTACGTTGCTTTGGAGGGGGGAGAAGATCTGCCAATGAAGATTGTAGAAGGTTTGAAAATGCGAGTAAATGATTCTGTACCTCCAGCCAGACGACTACAGTAGGTCCGTCCCACTGGGCGAAAGGAAGCCCCTGCCGACGAGCGTCTTCCAGCAATTCATGCCTAAAAACACACCGTATATCATCACACGGGCATAAAACACCGGCATGCACCCAACCACCCACCACACACACAGCCGAAAAGCACCTCAGAGTTAAAGCCCTCACACAGAAGACCCGTTCACACATGCTGATGCAGCAGATATAGTCCAAAGAGATCGTAGTATATTGTTTTTCCCCCCTGACTATAACAGGCAGCTCTGTTCCAAAACAAATGGAAAAGAAGGAAAGCTAACATGCAATAACAGCAAAACAATATTAACCAGTTCTAACCTCTCCAACGCTCCCAAAACACAGCAGGATGAAATGGAAAATAAAATGCTTGAATGTCTGAATGATGATAAAAATTTTTACTGATTTGCGTTTCTTAGGTTTAAAGGCTAGGTACTTTTCGTATACGTGTCAAAAAAAACAACAACCCCAAAACATAAAATCACATTATTGTCTCACTCTATAACTCATGCACCAGTTATTAAATGCCAATAATAACTGATTTGGGTGGGATAAAATATGGATAAACGCTAATAGAAACAGGTTTGGTCATTTTGATACTTTATTTACCGTAATTCTCGGACTATTGAGCGCACCTGAATACAAGTCGCACCCGCTAATTTTAAAAAGAAAACAATTTTGTACATGTATAGGTCGCACTTGTCTATAAGCCGCAGGTGTCCACGTTGAAACTGTCACGGTTCGTGACGTAAATGAAGCAGGACGGATGCAAGTGCAGTTAGGACGAGAGCTTTTATTGAAACAGAGGAGAGCAGACTCAAGAGATACAAGAACCAGGACTAACTTAATGAACTAAGCTAACTAAACTAACTAACCTAAACATTAACTATGACATGAAACAAAGACTCTATATCTATACTCTATAAACCACTTCTACATCTATATTCTAATCTAAGTCTATACAACTCTAAGCTATACTATCCGCTACCAGGCTATAAGCTATGCTACAAGCTACTAGGCTATAAGCTATGCTACAAGCTACTAGGCTACAGGCTAAGCTATGCTATAAGCTAACTAGCCTTGACATGAACTCAGACATGAACAAGAACTAAGACACATGGCATGAACAAAGACTCTAACTCTATTCACTATCTAATTCTAACTCTATATCTAATTACCCGCGTTCTGTGTGTCATGGCTCCCGGTGTATATATACACACACCAGCCAAACTGCTAACAGCTGCAGGCAATACCAAAACACACGTGACTCCGACAACACATGACGAGACGGGGCGGAGCGCCATGGCCAATACCGCATTGCTGGTGTTTTCCTGATGAGGGGCGTGTGTGAAGCGCAAAACGACTGATCTGAAGACTGTAGTGTGAGCGCGTTAGATTTAATTCGAAGTTTTATATTGGTCCACAGAGACCTGTTGGGTCATTTCATTGGTCCGATGTGACGAGGCTAAATGTTTTGGCGGCATGAAGCTCGGCCCCGTAAAATCCATCAATTAGCCGCATCGTTGTTTAAGCCGCAGTGTTCAGAGCGTGTGAAGAAAGTAGCGGCTTATAGTCCGGGAATTACGGTATATAATCTGCGAATGTTGCGCATGATCTTTTCCTAGTCGAGAATACGAATAATAACTGCCAAAGAAGTCCTCATGAACAGCTGATAATAACTCATTTTGGGCAACGAGCAGCTCAAAGCAGCTGTGTGTTGATTTAGAAACCGATTACGTCTGTAATTACGCTTCTGTTTATTAAACTTAAGGCTGATCACATCAAATTCTCTCTCGCTCGCTCGCTCGTTTTTTTAAATGAAGAATTAATCAGATGCGTCTGTTTATAACAAGTCAAAGCTTTAAAAAAATATGTAATAAATAATTGTCCAAATACTGATCGTGAGTTCTACAAGGTGCTACCTGCTTTTAGTAGTAGAAAACTCATCATAACTGAAATGCCAGCCGGATGTGAATGTAGAAAGTACAGACAACTGCTAGGTTTAGAGACTATAGAACTCACTATATATATTTCACTGAAGGTTTAGTAAAAAAAAAAATAAAATAAAATAAAAAATCTTAAATATCTTGCTGTACATATTCAAAAAAAAACCCCAAAGACAAATCAGTATATGTAGAACACTGCTCGTATAGTGACGTGAAATACTCCTCCAGTCGAGTACGAGTACTGAATAAACACGTGAGCATTATACGTTCATACTGAACTTGAATGAATACATCATGAGAGTTGTTCACAATGGGAAAAGCCAACCACTGCATCTTTTGACCCCCCCCCCCCCCCACAACACAAACCACACCCCCCCCCCCCCACCAAAAAAAAAAAAAAAAAAAAAAAGGCAACCCACCCCACCCCCCCCCACCACCCCCCCCCCCCCCCCCCCCCCCCCCTCTTTCCTTGCACCGTCAACACACATTTAACAAGTTTATGTAAGAAACGAATAACAGACTGGAAACCCTGTGAAGATTTATTTGACATGCGTGTCAGAATGTATGTTCAGGTTAGTAAAAGAGCAAGGCAGTTGAAAAAGTCTCGACCGGCGTGCGGTTCTTCATGCTCGCAACACCACTCAAACTCGGAAGGCGAAAAGGAGGTGAAGCGAAAGCAAAATAATGATGTCACTTACCCGGTTTTTGGACTAAAAAAAAAAAAAAAAAAAAAGATGGAATAAGAAAGATGAACAAAACAAAAATGAGCCAGCTAAAGCGTGACGTGTAGGCAAATCAAACCTGGTGAGTCACATCAACGAGCAAAAACAGCTACTGTGTAAGTGTAACGCTGCTTTAAAAAATACCAATAAAATAATAATGATTTTTTAAAATAAATAAATAAATAAATAAAACAATGAAGGTGAAAGCACTTTCATTAAAATGGATATGAACGTAATAATAAATGATGGGTGAGATGAATAAAAAGATGCCTTCGACATCCTAAATCGGAATGGTTTTCCAGCAGTGAGCGCCGATAATGACATTTCTTCTGCTTTATCTTAAATAACGTTACAGGATATAATATTCTCCATTGACCTGTTAGAGAGTTCTGAACAATGAAATGTTCTCATATGTAAGTATACACAGTATGCTGCTAGATAACAATAAAAATAATACTAAGTAATCAAGTAAATTTCAAGTAACGCAAAATAATAACGCAGAACGGGGACCTTCTCGTCACTTCACGTTAAATATGATCTTCATGGGTGACTTTAAAAAAATAAATAAATAGAAAATAAATAATGTATTCATTTCTGGTGACAAAAATGGAGTGAACGTACTTCTTCTGCAGCTTCCTGTTCTTTTCACCAGGGCCTCCGAGTTTGCTCAGCCCCACTGAATCCTGGGAAGCTTCTCCCTCTGGAGTACCTCCTGTCATGATGATACAGAAAAAAAGAAAAAAAAAACCCAAACAGGTAAGAAGCATGCTCAGTGCTTTAGCGTCAACTGATCGAAACTGCACGGATTTTCCAGTCCATTTTCTTTTAACGCTGCTGCTAACTTCAGATCATGTGGCCATAGTAAAATGGTAGCGGATTTCATTTGTATTTAAATTGACTCTTATTTGTGAAGGGAAAAAAAAAAAAACACGTGGAAGCCGGATCAATATGGGTGTAAGGATATAGCAATAACACTTACATAATATGCGCCAGTGGTCTAGCTTAATGTTATTGGAAACAAGTACGTAAATACCGGTGCACGTATTCATTCATTACAGGACCGAGTGAAAATCTTAGGGAGTACAGTTCTGACATTAAACATGTTACAACTATTCCTTTAATATAAATGAATAGCTATGATGGAAATGGTGAGTGTTAGGCCTACAGTGCCATCCACTAATATTGGCACCCTTGGTAAAAAAATGAACAAAATAAGGCTGTGAAAAAGTGCCTACTGTTTAACCTTTTGATAAAAAAAATAATATTCACAAAAATACTCTGCTCTCACGGATATCAAACACAGGATTATGAAATATTAATATCAATAAAAGTATCGACTAAAAGGGTGCCAATAATTGGTGCACACTTATTGGCACCCTTTGTTAAATATAAGTGTCCAACAATTATTGGCACCCTTTTACTCAGTACTTTGTACTACCTCCCTTTGTCAAGATAACAGCTCTGAGTCTTCTCCTATAATGCCTGATGAGGTTGGAGAATACATGGTAAGGGATCGGAGACCGTTCCTCCATACAGAATGTCTCCAGATCCTTCACATTTCGAGCTCCACGCTGGTGGACTCTCCTCTTCAGTTCACCCCACAGGTTTTCTATGGGTTTCAAGTCAGGGGACTGGGATGGCCATGGTAGGACCTTGATCTTGTGGTCAGTAAACCATTTTTATGTTCATTTTTATGTGTGTTTTGGATCATTGTCCTGGTGGAAGATCCAACTACGGTTCATTTTAAGCTTCTGGCAGATGCAGGTAGGTTTTTATTTAATATCTGTTGATATTTGAGAGAGTCCATGATGTCATGTATCCTAACAAAATATCCAGGTCCTCTGGCAGAAAAACAGTCCCAAAACATTAAAGAGCCACCACCATATTTAACCGTGGGCATGAGGGACTTTTCCATATGGCTACCTATCAGTGTGCCGAAACCATCTCTGTGTATATTACCAAAAAGCTCTATTTTGGTTTCATCTGACCATAGAACCCGATTCAATTTAAAGTTCCAGTAATGTCTGGCAACCTGAAGATGCTCGAGTTTGTGTTTGGATGAGAGTAGAGTCGTTTTTCTTGAAATCCTTCCAAACAACTTGTGGTGATGTAGGAGACTTCAGATTGTAGTTTTGGAGACTTTCTGACCCCAAGACACAACTAACTTCTGCAATCCTCCAGCTGTGATCCTTGGAGATTTTTTAGCCACTCAAACAATCCCCTTCACAGTGCGTCGAGACGATATAAACACACGTCTAATTCACACGTCTAACAGCCATTTCCCATTTTGTGAAGCTCAACAACCTTTTGCCGCACACCACAACTATATTCCTTGTCTCACCCATTGTTATGAATGACTAAAGGAATTTGGCCTGTGTGTTGCCTCATATTTCTAGCCCTGTGAAGCAGGAAGTCATGGTTAAATAATTTCCCGTTCCGAGTCACCCAGGTGTACCAAAAAAATATTTTATGTCAATGGGAATATACTTGGAAAAAAATTAAGAAACAAATAAAAAATATTTATATCTCTCTCTCTCTCTCTCTCTCTCTCTCTCTCTCTCTCTCTCTCTCTTTTTTTATATATATATATATATATATATATATATATATATATATATATATATATATATATATATATATATATATATATACACACACACACACACACTCATATTTACCAAAGGTGCCAATATTAGTAGAGGGCACTGTACATATGATGGGTAAAAGATTAGATTAGTGACCAACTTTTCAACATTAAATTATGCGACAAAAATAAATAAAATCACGGAAATACTGTGGGTTATTTGCATGAAATTAAAGGTCATTGGATTAAAAGTTTAAACCTGGGCTGGAAGAGTCTTTTCCTGGAAGACTCGGCCTTCCTTTCTCCTTTTTGCCAAAGAAGCGGCCAATGGAAGACTTGATGCTTTTCTTCTTTGCGGTTTTATTGAGGGAGTCCTGACTGCTGTTACTGCTGCTGGGGTTACTGCCCTGGCCGTCCTGCATTGCAGAAATACTGCAACACACAGACACACAATAATACTCTTACTTGAAGAAAGAAAGAAAGAAAGAAAGGAAAAGAAAACACCACACAAACAGACCAATGTGGACCAATAAACACTTTTTAGCAAAACGTCCTCCACAAAGTATTCAGTTTATATTATACATATTTTCTCAGACAGCCTTTAAGAACTCTTTTAAAAAGGAAGAACGTATTAAAATCATTCTCATGGATGGAGAAGGAAGCTGTCACAAGGTTGCGATAGACTTGAACAGGAAACACAGCAAACATCCCTGTTGCCAAAAAGACTGGAAGCGGACGTCCACGAAGACACACTGGCAAACATAAACCCCTATGTATGGAGACTTTTGGGACACCCTGTAGAGTAAAAGCAGCCCTCGAGTACAGCATTGGACCTGGGCTCTCTGTACGTGTGCTATGGAGGAACGTCAGTCCGAATATCAGCTGGGTTTGGGAGCTGGAATGCCGTTTATCCAGCATCTACGTACAGTCCCCGTGTTGGTATAAGGTATTTGGAACCAAGATAATGGAGCGTACTTTACAAAGTGAGTGCTTAGCGTTGTTCTATTTCAGGGATATTGTCTGCTGTCTGTTTTGAGCGAACGGTGCAAAATTCACCAGAATTATATTTGCTACACGCCTCAAATCGAACACGTGTTCATAATCGTTACTGTACCTTCGGATGTCTCGGATGTCCTCGTGACTGGCAGCATGCCCTCCTTTGTTGAGCCTCGCTGACCGAGGAGTAGACGGAGGAGAAGTCTCGCATCTGATTGATGCTTTGTCGTCCTGCGCCGGCTGATAGACAGAAATGATATTGAAACTGTAATAAAGCACGAGCCCAGGCGAGCGCCGGCCCGGCCCGGCCGGGTTAGCGCTACAGAAAGGAAGTCAGGACGTGAAGGGGTGTGCAAAGTACACTGAAGTCATAAACTCTGAGGTTAAGTTGTAAGCAAGGAATCGTTCGACATTTGCAAGCACGCAGCAGTCGCTCACACCAGACTTGTAAAACTTCAGAGGAACTGCGATGGGGCGGCAAAACCAAAATGACCCTCTTGGAAATTTACACTCAATTAACGGTCACCTCTTGGAAACCCTTGAGCTCTGCAGTCTAGCAGCTTGCTTTTTCTCTTCGTTTTCTTTTCAACTTTTTACACTTAAGCCGAATGCATGTCCATCGATGATCTTATTACTAATAATATAATAAACTTTACTTTATAAAGAGCCTTTAAAAGCAGCTCCTCAAAGCGCTGTACACACAAATTAAGCAGTACACAGAAAAATAAAACAAACGTTAATAAGTATAAAAACGTTAATAATAATAATATTATTATTAAGACATCAGCAGTCAAATGCAAGTGTGTCTTGAGTCTTGAAAAATCCATTAATGGCCAATGTAATGTGTTCAACATCATGATCTTAAAATCCACAGGGAAGCCAGACTGGGACAGTTTGAGGGAAAAAATAAAAAACAAAAAAAAATATAAAAAAAAAAAAAAAAAAAATTAAAAAAAATTTAATGATTTTAAAACAACAGTACGAGAGAAGAGAAAAAAAAAAAAAAAAAAAAAAAAAAAAAAATTAAAAAAAAAAAAAAAAAAAAAAAAAAAAAAAAAAAAAAAAAAAAAAAAAAAAAAAAAAAAAAAAAGATTTCAATTATAAGAAAAAGTCCCATTTTTACAGATTAATAAACAACTTCAAACTATTAAAAAATGATTGTAATAAAGATAAAATGTACTTTTATCGGCACATTTATCTACATTTGTGCCCAAGTTTGCATACCCCTTGCAGAATGTTAAGAAAATCTTAAGAAGATTGATCTGAAAAATCCCATGATATTTTTTATTGAGTCCCGTCTTCAAGAAGCTATTTCACATAACAGATATTCACATTCACAGTCCACAAGACATGATAATAGCTGAACAACTCTCACAAAACATAAACACAGTCGTGGATCATCCAGGTAACGACACGCAGTATTAATAATCAAGGGTGTGTAAACTTTTGAACTGAGTATTTTATTTTATTTTTATAAATTCAGCTCTTATCGTGTCTTGTGGCCTATATGTAAACATCTGTTATGTGAAATAGCTTCTTCAGGACAGGACTAAATAAAAAAAATATATCATGGGATTTTTATGATCAATCTTACTTGATTACCAGTATTCAAATTTAGCACATTCTACAAGGGGTATGCAAACTTTTGGGCACAACTGTATATAAATTAAGTTAAGCAATATTCAATTTCAAACATGACACGCCAGCCAATTAGCCTAGACTCGTAAAACATCAAAACAAGTCAATGAAAGTGTGTGTGTGGGGGGTGGGGCACAAAAAACTAAAGTAAACTAAAATCCCTCTCTTGAAAGTACAGACACGGAGACTACAACGCGAAGATCAAAGTGTAAAATAGGAAAAGTTTTTAGAACATTATCATAGTATTAACAAACTCTATTATCAAACTCTAACCCTCAGCTCATCACACGAGTCTTAATATCCCAGACTCCTTCGTTTACTATTAAGCATGTTCACATGCCCTGCCCAGGCCAACAGTGTGAAACGTACGACTACGATACAACATGAAACACTGTTCCAGGTATATTTAAAAAAAAATAAAAAATAAAAATTACAAATGAAATAAAAAACAGTTCTTAGTATAGTGAACTCTTACACATGACTGCATGCAAGAAGGCCAATGTTAAAAAGTACAGAGAGAAAAAGGTGCAGCGAAGAGGACAACCCCGGCCGTGGTTGGAATAATTTACCTTCCTACGATGCTTCCGCAAATCACTAGGCTGTCGGAAGCATGCGAAGCAAACAAGGGGACAAAAAAAAGAGCAAGAGTTAGTGGCACAGCAACCAGAGAGAACACGCCAGAGCTGATACACACACCACAAGCACACGATGGGGAAACACACACACACACACACACACACGGCATGTGCTGATACGACTAGAATAACTACCTGCATGTTCACGATTGTCATCACACTGACGCATTTTAACTAATTAATCAATAGTGAACGCATCGTTCCTCGTTTTGGAGTCACAGTTCTGTCAACAGTTTTTTAGAAACTTCTTACATTTTTTTTTTTTTTGGGTAAGCATAGAGCTCCATTCTTGAGGACACCAATGAAACTCCAATAAACCTGCTAGATTGTAGATCATTTAGTAGCTACCGACCAAGCGAGCCAGCTACGTAGTCGGCTACCGACCCCTCCGAAACGACTGGAACGGCAAGGCCGATTTATTCGATTGCTGTGTACTCCGAAGACATTTGGGTTTGAGATTAAAAGACATGAGATGGGAGACTATGATTTCGGCTTTTATTTCCTGGTGTTCACATCTAGATGCGTCAAACAAACGACGTTCCAGAACTTGTGTGGATCATCTCTGTATTTCTGTGCAATCTGGCTTCTTACTGCTGATGGGTATTTTGCATCTTGTGGTATTTCAGCTCTCGAAATCTTCTTCAATGGTCGATTGTGATACCTTCACCCTTGCCCTGTGGAGGTTGTTGTTGATCACTGTTGTTTTGGGGTTTTTCGTCACAGCTCTCACAATGTTTGTCATCAGCCGTCGGTGATTCTTTCTTTTTCAGGACACTCCGAATTGTTGTATCGGCTACGCCCAATGTATGTACGATGCCTCAGTTTTTCTAGTCTTCTCTCAGCTTCAAATTGGCTTACTTTTCTCCCATAGGCAGCTCTATGATCTTCATGTTGGCTTACCCTTTTCTAACAACAAATGCAGTCTTCACAGATGAAACCGAAGGCTAAAACCAAGAGTAGATGTTCGGAGCTATTTATTGTTTAAACAATCAGTCTGACAGGACACAACAAACACCTCTGAGTCACATGTGGCAATATTTTTTGCTCGCCTACAGTTTGGGTGTTCTGATGCAAAATTGGTCATGCTGCATGTCGTTTAACACATCTACATATAAATACCAGGAAATAAAAGCTGGAATTCGAAACCATCCTTCTCATATTCACCTTTTGATCTCTAAACTCAAATGTCTTCAGTCTACAGTAAAAAAACATTTGAATGGACTTTGCTGTTCCAATAGTTTCAGAGGGGGCTGTATGTTAATATTCCCCCAATGACAACAGTAACTAGCTAACTTTAGTAATGTGATACCCAATTTAAATGTGCCTCATAAGTAATATCACATTCTCTTTGTTTAAGCTATAAGGCTAACCATACAGGTGATATTGTGCGGTGGAACAGTATCCACGACGACTGGGCTCCGGTGAACAGAACTGCGGGATTACCTCCTCAAACATAAGGACCCTCAGCAGATAGCTGCTCTAAAGCTGGCTCATTAAAGCGGACAGGCTTTTCTCAGGGGCACAAAATGCACCCGGTTAAAAGAGGGAGAATGTCCGAAGTGTCCGCAATAATGAGTGCTGAATACCGCAAAAGTGTTGTACGAATTATTCTAAGATTATCGGCACATGCCTTTCGCATTTCGGCAGATCCGGAAAGAAGGAGATTCCTCATATGGAGTTGGAACGCACTCCCATGCTCACACACACACACAAAGATTATTAGCGAGACATGCTGGGAAGAGGAGAAGAAAGTCACATCAAACCAAAAGCGATGGACTTTATCTGATCTTTCACTCTGAGCTTGTACGTGCAGACATTTCAAACGGTCAGAGTATGGGATCGGATTACAAATGGATCGAAACGGTGTTTAAACTGCAGCAGGTTCCGTGAAGCGGAGGGCGTTTGCGTTTCTTCCTCATCCGGCATTTCCGCAGTAAGCGGCCGCTCGGAATGGCGCGCTATCGTGAAGGCCTCTAATCGCCCATTTCCTTTTAAATGCCCCCTCCCCCCCAAACAGGGAGGTGGACTGTACAGAACAGCACGCTGTAGTGCGTTCCCTTCTCGAACACCTACCTAGTATAGGCTCAGAGTGAGAGAGTCCGATTAAGCGGTGGTGATGGTACCTGCACTATGAAGGGAGCAGGGCTAAACAGAGGAGTGGTGTTAGTGGTGAAATACGGCGCGTAAGCTACGGTCTGATGGGAGAGTGAGCTCTGGATCACATATGGCTCATAGCAGTATTGCTGGGACATATACACACACACATACACACCATGTTATTGACACATACGTGCTTCATTTCCATTACAATGACTTGACACACTAAACATGGATTAATAAACATAGATATGGAGGGGGGGGGGGGAAGAGAACAAAAACAAAGACATGGAGCAACGTAAATGCGTGGTAAGCGGTTTCAAAAGTCTGAGTGTCTTGCTGCAGATAAGTGCGGCGTTTTATTCCACCAGTTATCACAGACTTCCAATCATTTCTCCACTTATTCCATTATCCTTATCACGCAATAAGTCGTTCTGGAAATGTTTATTTAACGTTTTTTTTGGAAGGAGTCTAAAGTGTCAGAGGTAAATCGGTGCCTTCTGGTTTCTCAGTGACGTTACAGGGTGCGTTTCCCCGTTTTAACTTAAAAAGAAAAAAACAACAAAAAAAACCCCAAAACAGAAACGAGGGGCTGCTGAGGGAACCAGAAACGAGGCTTCTGTGACGCAAGCAATAACAGGAACCCATTCCTGTTTCCCCAAACATGTTCAACAACATGAAATGTAACTACAGGATAAACACATAAAATGCACTTTATTGAATAAAAAGTCCACCTGCTGGCAAAGTGCTGAGGTATAAGACGAACAAAACCTATTTGGGGAGAATAATTGACTTCAGGCCGAGGACAGGAACTCGTGCCGGGCTGCATCACACCGCCACAGCGCTGATTATTCTCCAATAACAGAACATCATCTTTACGTTTCGTTCTTTACTTACTGAACTGAAATTTGAATATGTTAATACCATTTTCTCTTCACAGTTCAAACTGGTGTGATGCTATAAATTTGATTCAAGGCCACACTGCCTTCTGGAAGCCCCAGGTTTCATCCACGACCAGAAACTAGGGGTAACTTAAGAAATCGAAGTGGAGACTGTAGCGTTAGTGATGATACAGTGTGTACTGAGTATCACAACATGCTGATTACCAGCACAAGCCTACACGCTGATACTGATACTAATCTCTAGGTGAGTTCTGACCACACTGTTTAGGTCTAAAATTAGTCGACGAGACTCATTTGAGAAATAGTATCTTAATATGTGATAACTCATGGAATGGAAGCTCACAGAAGCAGACTCAGACTTTTGGAGCCGGCATCCTGTTAAGACTTACCAGGGTCATGACCCCCATGCGGTCGATCTCTCTGTTCGGAACTCTCCGAGGGGTGGAGTGACCTGAACCTGGTGGGGAGGAGCCAGAATGTGCTGAGCCGGGGTGGGGGGAACCGTACGGAGAAGGCGGGATCGAGCTCATGGAGCGGAACCGGGAGCCAAGACTTTCGCCGCTCCCGACTCTCGACTCGATCTCTTCGGCTCGCAGCGCCGTGTTCTCCTTCTCCTCCTGAATCATTCTGAAGAGACACACAGTTGGGAACTGTTCTGTGCAGGAGTTGTGAGAGAACAGGAACGGAACGAAAAGGGTGTAGTAGTGTGCCGTGTGCTACCCGGGACACTCACTGACAAGATCATGGAAAAGGGGCGGTTGTTTTGCTAAATGCTCAGCTACCCAACCTTCACCTAAAAACGTACTGTTATATAACAGCAGAAGCGACTATATGTGTCCAAAAATCACTAATAAACATAAAAACATGCGCACACGCTCTGTAGGTGGTACCTAATCTCATTGTTGATGGCGTCGAGCTGCTCTTGCAGCATCAGAGCGAGCGTTTGTGCATCTGTCTGTCCAGCAGGGGACAGCAGGTCCACTGAGCTGAAAACCGTATCTTGGTCATCCTCCAAATCGGACACGTCCATGTCACTCTCGAACGCATACGCCACTTTGGCCAAGACGTTGGCCTGCTGCACGCGCTCCCATTCCTGCTCGTTCAGCGTCTGCACCTACACAAGCACGAGGGGGAGAGACAAATACTACGAGTCGGACAATACAGAGAGTTCAATACGCTCGTATCACTACCAATATACAGCTACGGATGAATTGAATGTATATGTAGTAACGATAGATGCAGCTGAACTAGTTTCGCTAGACTTACATGCCTCTGAAGTCCACAGAGCAGGCAGAAAGAAAGTGAAGAGGAAAATATATAAAAGGTGCCAATCTGACACATTCATGTAAAGCGGACACATCTCCCACACAGCACAGATTTTTTTAAAAATCTATATTTAAAAGCAGCGACATGTCATGTATGCACCCACTTATACAAACCTTCCTAACAAACAAAAACAAGGGACGGATTTTCCCAGTCTCACCTTGCAGGGCTCGTCTCGTAGAGCAGCAGCCCGCCCCTTCTGGGGCCGTCTCAGCACCAGTGAGCTGCTGTACTGCTCAGAATGGCTGTCGATCATGGAGGATGCAGAGACCGGGTACCTGAAGTCTGGTGTGCTGCCCATGTGAGAGTGCCTACACAATAATAATAATTTAACCGTACACTTATGATTTATTACTGATTTACTGTTCACTGAAACCAGGAGCGTGAAAACGTTCCACATGTCTGACGAGTCTTTGGAACAAATCAGTGTCTAATCATGGCTAACATTAAAAGGATTTGAAAAGTGTTTGATTTGAAACTGTATTAGAGAACAATTTAAACTTGCTTTTTGTAATAAATAAATAAAACTTGATCTAGTCCATGCCATTTTTTTTTTCACCCATTTTAGTGGAAATTCTTGTGCCTCCGGTAATAAATATCGGAATTTATAGAGTCTATACAACTCTAAGCTATACTATCCGCTACTAGGCTATAAGCTATGCTGCAAGCTACTAGGCTATAAACTATGCTACAAGCTACTAGGCTATAAGCTATGCTATAAGCTACTAGCCTACAGGCTAAGCTATAAGCTATGCTATAAGCTAACTAGCCATGACATGAACTCGGACATGAACAAGAACTAAGACACATGGCATGAACAAAGACTCTAACTCTATTCACTATCTAATTCTAACTCTATATCTAATTACCCGCGTTGTGTGTGTCATGGCTCCCGGTGTATATATACACACACCAGCCAAACTGCTAACAGCTGCAGGCAATACCAAAACACACGTGACTCGACAACACATGACGAGAAGGGGCGGAGCCATGACGTCACCAATCTGCATTTCTTCGTGTGTTTTTCCTGATGAGGGGGTGTGTGTGAAGCGCAAAACGACTGATCTGAAGACTGTAGTGTGAGCGCGTTAGATTTAATTCGAACAGTTTCACTGGTCCACTGTGACCTGTTGGGTCATTTCATTGGTCCGATGTGACGAGGCTAAATGTTTTGGCGGCATGAAGCTCGTTAGCCCGTAAAAATCCATCAATTAGCCGCATCGTTGTTTAAGCCGCAGTGTTCAGAGCGTGTGAAAAAAGTAGCGGCTTATAGTCCGGGAATTACGGTATATAATCTGCGAATGTTGCGCATGATCTTTTCCTAGTCGAGAATACGAATAATAACTGCCAAAGAAGTCCTCATGAACAGCTGATAATAACTCATTTTGGGCAACGAGCAGCTCAAAGCAGCTGTGTGTTGATTTAGAAACCGATTACGTCTGTAATTACGCTTCTGTTTATTAAACTTAAGGCTGATCACATCAAATTCTCTCTCGCTCGCTCGCTCGTTTTTGCGGCTTATAGTCCGGGAATTACAGTATTTGAAAATAAAAGATTACTAATGTGGAACGTAGGGTGTGGGCGGGGCTTTCAGGGGGCCAAGTTAACACGTCCCAGATTCCGTTACAACATCTGTTGTTGTTAATCGGGGGAGGGGGAACGCTCTTTTGACATATTTTTGAGCGAGCAACATACTTTAACATTAACATGCAGCACGCTATGCAAAATACGTGAAGGCTGGAAAGTCTTTCCCATTGTTTACACTCTATTTCAGGTGCGTGTGTCAGAACCAGAAGGTTGTGAGATCGAGGCCCAAGAGTCCTGTAGAGACACTACTAGGGGTTATGCATAAGGAGTTTTGATTCAGTGAGATTCTCACCCCTGGTGGAGCAAGGAGTTGCTCCGGCTGCGATCTTGATCATTCTCTGATCGCATTGTCTCAATCTGGATCAGGAGCTGCTCCTAAAACACATAAAAGGATAATAAATCATATCAGTAGAATAAAAACGATGCCGAAACATTCCTGTGAACGAAGGCATTAAAGAGGTTTAAAAGGATTAAATGGATTGTTCTTTTAACATAAAACTAAACTCAGACACTCGATAGGTACTGAATAGGTACCTACATAGTAGATGGCTACACAAAACTGACAAAAGACATCAGATGCCTGTACCTTTTCATGATGAGACTCTTCAATCAGTTTCTTCGTGTGCTCCAACTCACGGATGAGGGCGTTCTACTCGCGCAAACAGAAACGATCATGAGGTATGCAGGAAAGAAATGCACAGGAAAAAAATGATTCGTATAAACGCTGTCTATATTTACTTATATTACTACAACCCCAATTCCAAAAAAAAGTTGGGATGCTGTGCAAAATGTCAATAAAAACAGAATGCACTGATTTGCAAATCTCAGAAACCCATCTGTTATTCACAATAGAGCATAGAAAATATATCAAATGTTTCAACTGAGTAAACGTACCATTTTAAGAAACAAAGAACATGATCCAGAAACACCGCCGTCCTCTCTGGGCCAAAGCTCAGTTAAAATGGACTGAGGCAAAGTGGAAAACTGTTCTGTGGTCAGACGAATTGAAATTTGAACTTCTTTTTGGAAACCATGGAGGCCACATCCTCTAAACTAAAGAGGACTAAAGAAGAGAGGGACCATCCGGCTTTTTATCAGCGCTCAGTTCAAAAGCCTGCATCACTGATGGTATGGGGGTGCATTAGTGCCTATGGAATGGGCAGTGTGCACATCTGGAAAGGCACCATTAATGCTGAAAGGTATATACAGGTTTTAAGGAAACATACGCTTCCATCTTTACTTCTGAGAAACTCTCCAAGATACTCTTTTTATAGGCTCCAGGGTCCGGGGTTCGATTCCCGCCGTGGCCCTGTGTGTGCGGAGTTTGCATGTTTTCTCCCCGTGCTGCGGGGGTTTCCTCCGGGTACTCCGGTTTCCTCCCCCAGTCCAAAAACATGCGTGGTATTTGATTGGCGTGTCTAAAGTGTCTGTAGTGTATGAATGTGTGTGTGAGTGTGTATGTGATTGTGCCCTGTGATGGACTGGCACCCTGTCCAGGGTGTACCCCGCCTTGTGCCCGATGATTCCTGGGGAAGGAATAAGCGGTTGAAGATGGATGGATGGATGGATGTTCCTCCAGCTGTTTCTTTTTAGTAACACTTACTTTTCCAGCCTTTGGTTGCCCCGTCCCATCTTTTTTTGAGACATACTTCAACCAGCAAATTCACCCTTTTTTTTTTTTTCTTCTTAAGATGGTACATTTCCTTAGATTAAACATTTGATATGTTTTCTATGTTCTATTGTCAATAACAGATGGGTTTTGCACATCATTGCATTCTGTTTTCATTAAAAACCTCACACAGCGTCCCAACTTTCTTGGAATTGTGGTTGTTCACTTAACTACAACCAATGCCTACATTCAAGCGTCCATAATTTCATGTATAAAATAATACACACACACAACAATATTGTGAGTAGAGGTTGACCGAGAGTGGATTTTATTGATCCTCATAACGACGTTGGGCATTAATCACCCGATAGTTTTTGAAACTGATACTGGATAAAAACATAACACTCAGTAAAATACTGTTGAACTTTATTACAAAAATAAACAGTACTAACTGTACCATGACAATGTACTGAGGGGAAAAAATTTTAAAATAATACAAACACCACCACAAATTTGTCGTGATTGTTCGCATTTCGCCTCTAGAGGTCGCCCTCGTACAGAATAATTAAAGCGGACGCTTCTTAGCTGCTCGTGCAACCGACATTACACCTTACCGGAAAGAACTATCGGTGTGGATTTTTTGCCAATAGCTGATAGCTCCAGCAATCAGCTATCAGTGTTGTTTAATTGGCAAAACTGATCAATCGGTCGACTGCAAATTGTGAATATATATATATCAATTTACACACAGCAGAATGGATTTTCAAAACTGCAACAAAATATACTAAGTATACTAATATATAAGTAATGTTAATGTGCTACATTATGTATATATTGAATGTGAATATAAATGTATAAATTTGCGAACTTCATAATATAAATATCGATGGGAAGCAAAGAGAAGATGATGCACCACTTCTGAGAGAAAGCAAGCTAGCATAGCTCTGCAGTATGACTCTCCCTCCTTCCTTTTAGGGGAAGCCAGGGCAGAACCAAAACAGGACACGATGAGAATAATAATGATCAACATGTACTGGTTTTTAATAACCGAGGAGATAAAACAGTCTCGCTAGCAGGCTCGGCCTTCCTGGAGCCGACCGTGTGAAAACGCCAGCGATACCTTGTCCTCCAGCGCAGCCATCCTCTCCTTTAGATGCAGCTGGAGCCTCTCGTTGGACTCGGAGAGAAGTTTATCCACCGTCTCCGACAAACGCTTGTTGTGCTCTTCGTTCATCTTCTCGCGCTGACGAGCCTTCAATCACAACCACAACGCACAGACGAGTTTAACGGGATCGTTAAAGCAGGATAATTGCGCCAGACTTACGAGCCTCTATGACTTGAGTTTAATAGCGGCAGGAACAAAGGAGCTTTTATGTGCTCTCCTGTCAAAGCGACAAACACAACAAAAGGCAGAAGTATAAAGGCATAAAATCGTTTCGTTTTCACGGTCGGAATAGATCGTTCGCTTCTGACAAATGTCTTAAAGCAGATTATTCTGGAGTTCTGTGGAACCAAGCACCGATTGTCGTGAGATGAATATACAGAAAGGTGCGAAGGGGTGAGGCCGGGGCTGATTTCTTTCTAGCCCAGGCTGTAGATTCATGCGTACTCTCGGTCGCACTCGCGTCAGGTGATTACTGTAACTGATCATCTTCGGGGCTGCGATTTTCTTGACGCAGCGATTGAGAAGCGTATGTGAACTACAGTCATGAGTGTAAGGAACACAAATGAAGCTTTAGTCCAGAAAGCATGAATGCTGCCTCTCGTAGAAGATACGACATGATTCATTGCTCAACCCTGATAGTTCAGTTACCAAAGCGCTGACAGACATCAGATTCTACTCCGCCCATCTTTTATCACGAGTAGTCGTTACTCAATACCCCACAGTAGCCACTCACAGCTTCTCATTTCTAAACAACGAAACACCGTAAAACACGACAGGGATGCGAAAATACCGTAACAGAAACCGCTAGAACGGTTACATTTATTGGTCTTGATTAGTTCAGGAAAAAAAACACACCTCCTTAAAAGAGCTTTAAAAATCCTGCCGCACGATTATTTATTTACACATGACATAACGCGATCAGCGCGACTTCTTTATTGCTGATCCGCAGTCAAGCTGATATAGAACAATCGCGCCCTGATTGCAGACCGGACGTTGTTCTTGTTCGCGCCGCGAAAAACGAGTAGACGCGCTAATCCGCGTCCGGCTTACGAACTTTAACCCCTCACCCTGAGCAGTTCCTGGTTTTTCTCCTCCAGCTGAGCCTCCATCTGCCGCAGGCGCTCCTCCACGTTGCCGTGCCGCTCCTCGGCCTGAGGAAGAGCAAAGCGCCGATCAGGATCGGTCAAGCGGAATGCGTGCCCTTTTGACGGTACAGCTCGAAACGACACTCAAAAAGGACATATGAGAAATTCATACAGACGATCAATCCCAGATGCAAAAAAAATAAATACACGACATAAATATCCGAATACATCATGCAAAAAAAAAGCTCAAAGCACACTCACAATACACTAGGGCTGCAACAAATAATCGAGAACATTGATACCATTCGATAATAGAAAGAACTGCTAATGAAATTCATTCATGATTAGTTTGTCCTTGGACGTTTCTGTGTGTGTGTGTGTGTGTGTGTGTGCGTGTGTGTGTGCGTGTGATGTCGTCAAGTTTTCGGTTCGCATCGGTCCCGGATTCCAGACGTCGAAAATGTTTACGCTGGCAAGTTTAGTTTTAGAAACAGAGCGGGGTGTGCCAAAGGTCAAAGCGTACCGTGGTAACGAACCTGTAGGAGGCGGTCCGAGTTTGGCTGCACTGGAACTGCGCGGCGGTTCCCATCCACGCGAACGCAACTCCGGGCTTACGCTACGATGTACAGACGTGACCGCGATCGTTTCTGCCGACCTCCATACCGGCCACCGCGTTCGTTTACGTAAGAACGAACGTCGGCAACATTTTAGCCAGTTCGCGCCGCTTCGGTCCTCTCGTCCGCTCTAGTGCGGTCGAATTCCGACTCCGAACCTCGAACATCCATCGGATTAAAGATAAAACGCGGTGCAAAAAACCCGCGCGTTCGAATGCAAATGTCGCGAGCACCAGCACCGATTTGAATTCAAACATACTGTTGATGAACCAATAAATAAGACATGCAGGATATTAAGAATGCACCAACAATGGTTTTGGTGAATAGTGTTACATATTCATCCAGTCGCAGTCGGGGATCGAGCCGTGAAGCGGAACAGCGGCAAACTGAAGCGCTTTCCTAGCGGGTTAATATTAATAAATACGACTCGACTACATTTAACGGACATTGAACATCCCGCTTCCAGTGTATGAATGCTCGTAAGAATGAAACGTTTGCTGCTTGTTTTTAGAAAAAGGTGCACTTGCGCTAATTACGCCGTTTTGTTATCATTATATCGGGGGCACAAAATGGACTTAAAAGGACGAGAATATCGTTTATCGCAAATTACTTCTGGGAACAGAAAGTAGTTACCGTGGTCTTTCAAACCGATTGAAATCGATTCATAAAAAAAATCGAATAAATAAAATCAACAGATTAATCAATTATCAAAATAACGGTTAGTTGCAGCCCTATAATACACAGCACGTCAAACGTCATGGGGTGACGAGGAATGTGTGAGTCATCTGTAGCAACGCTGAAAAAGTATTCTGGTGGGTTTTGTGCGTGTGTTCAGATAAAATACGCAGTTCTGGGCTGAATATTAGTTTGCCGACCTGAAGATTTCTAGATACACAAGGTTCAAAAAAAAAAAGGTCGCTGTTCTGCATTACTGAACGAAATGCTCTTCGAGATGTCTTTTGAGAGATAGTTTGGAACATGCGTCTGTGAATACGGAGGACAATGCTGAGTCACTGGTTTACCGAGCGAAGCGAAGGCTGTCGGGTGTTAAGGGACCGAGTAAGCATGCAGTGAAAACGCGTGAAAACACCAGAAATGACCCAAGTATGCGTTTGGCCAACGGTGCGTTTCAGGCTTTCGCATGAATGAGTGCAAACGTGCATGCTTTCGTCAAATCATGCGGGTGCGGGTTCATGCCAGCTTTTTGTCCCCCATTGGGATGTAAACAATAGCTGCCCAAGTATGAACGGCCTCTTGCTCGGAGTCTGTGGTGTGTGGTGTGTCGAACATTAGTGAGCGAGATATAAGCCTGGGCCATGAGGAGGAAGCTGATCTAGTGTACTTCTCTATGCTTCAGTGTTCGAACAGGAACTGGACTGATCCTCACGATGCAGCAAGAGAAGACCAGGACACTGAAGCTAACTCTAATGCTGATTTGGCAGGGGTAGCAAAGAAAACGATCAATGTAGTGTGTGTGTGTGTGTGTGTGTGTGTGTGTGTGTGTGTGTGTGTTCTTGGTGATGGGGGAACTGGACTGTCACAGCGTATGGCACCAGTTCTGTACACAACATGGCTCCAGTGGATTTCCTGTTAGGGTTGGGATGTGTTTTTGTGAACAGGAAGTGATTGGAGGGGGTGGGGGGTGGGGGACGACCAGCCACAGACGGGTAGAACAGGCAGGGGACAGGCATGGACGTACGGGTCCTACTTTTATATTTTTTTCCTTGTCTGAGGTGAAGTGTACCTTCCTCTGCGCTTTAGTCTCCTTAGTGTCCTTAGAGGCACAGCACACAGAACGATCAGACTAGAGGACAAGCAAGGGGGGGACAGGAAGGACAGAGAGAGACAGTTAGAAGAAATCTAGTGTGCGAGACTGAAGGACGTGTTAACAGGCGCAGAGACAAGAAGAGACGAAGCAAACAAAACCGTAACGAAAGAGGGAACGCCTAGTCTAAAATGAGAGACGACAGATTGTTGATTGACAAAGACTGAGAGAGAGGGGGGGGGGAGGGGGGGGGGGGCAGAAATGGAAGAAGGAAAAAAAAAGAGGAGTAAGAGAACACAACAGAATAAGAAGATGGTGAGAAACGAAAGCAAGACATGAGAGAAAAGATGTTTTAGTGCAGAAGATGCTACACTTGGGGAGAGAGAGAGAGAGAGAGAGAGAGAGAGAGAGAGAGAGAGAGAGGGAGGAAGTGGCTATTAGAGCAAGCAAGGAAAAAAAGGTAAAGAGCACACACGGTAAAGTTCATCATTGAGGACACACTTTGACAACAAGAACAAAAAAGCCTGTGAACTGGATTAAGGTTGTTGAAAGCACAGCAGCGTGTCCACGGAGACACTGCAAGGGAGGAAAACGAACGAGACCGAACTCATAGCTCATCCTCGCACATTTATCCACGCGCCGTTCCCTGCTCGAACACACCCGATTCGACTCGTTACTCATCAGCCACACACTCTTCGTGAGGAGAAACGGTTTATCGGAATGTTCGAGCGGGGAAATGACTCGATAAGCCAGTCGGTGTTATGACAGGTCAGCGCGAACGACTCTCGCAAGCACGGACATGACATGCAGTGGGGGTGTGGCGAACCTTGCTGAGGGCAGCGACTCGTTGAGCAAGCTCCGCCTCCACCTCAGGGAGCGTCTCGGCTTTACGGATGGTCTGCTGGAGTTTCTGCTCGGCGAGTTCGAGCCGCTCCTGCAGCTGCCTGTTCTTCTCCTCCGTCTGATCGAGAAAGAAACGCACGTCAGACGCCTGCTGTGTAGCCCCATGACATTTCTATATCGAGCTAAAGGGGCGAGATTACAATCACTGTATCCAACCAGATAAAGGAAACACAGTTATAGGGAAGATAACCCACGACGGGGTGGTGGCGCAAGCTCGTTCTTTTCCTTAACAGTGCATCCCAAAGAGTTTAAGTGCTCTTATACCACAGCGTTTAAAAATAAATAAATAAATAAATAAATAAAATACTTCCGGACAGGTGGATATAGAAAAATCGTTATTTTCCTATAACAGTACGGTGTCGTGTTTTATTCCTTTACCTACACATTATACGGCGAAAAGTCGGTGGACACCTGACCATCACGCCCACATGTAGGCGTTCCTCAAACTGTTTCCACAAAGCTAGAAGCACACCAACTCCCTTCACTCTAACTAAGACACCTGACCCAGACCTGTTCTAGCACTCCTACGCACAAAGCCAGCTCCATGAAGACGTCGCTTCGCAAGGCTGGAGCGGATGAACTCCGAGGCTCGAGCGGCCTGCAC
This sequence comes from Ameiurus melas, assembly GCA_012411365.1. Classification (NCBI taxonomy): domain Eukaryota; kingdom Metazoa; phylum Chordata; class Actinopteri; order Siluriformes; family Ictaluridae; genus Ameiurus; species Ameiurus melas. The sequence continues at coordinate 14,326,661 of CM022777.1, read as the reverse complement.
AGCGCCCTGACCTCGACCGCGCTGAACACCTTTGGGATGAACGGGAATGCCGACTGTGCCGCCAGACATCCTCACCTGACCTCACTAACGCTCTTGTAGCGGAATGAGCACAAATCCCCGGGGCCACGCTCCAAAATCTAGTGGAACGCCTTCCCAGAAGAGTGATTTTTTCAACCTTTTTTTTTCCTGATCGATACCAGCCTCAAAATCAATCTAGCGCCATGAGTATGCCGAGGATTGTCTACATTTCGACGGTCAGTCAAGTAGTCAACATTAAACTGTGTTATATATATATATATATATATATATTATTTTAGTATTATTCCTGAAGCACTCTTCACTAAGCAGGTGTGGTTCAGCAGATCAGTATAGAACAGAAGTAGAAGCAGGTGCAGGTGCTTCAGTTATGATGTAATGAATGAATCTGCAGACTAGTGACAGTTACAGTTCTCAATTGTGTAATTTGACCCCCAGCTTCAGGTTGAAGTAACAGATTCCTAAAAGGAGAAGAATCAGCTGAGGGAAACGGTACACTGCGGTGGTGTGCTCGGTCTTTTGGAACCGTCTCGGCGTGCGCGTCGAAATCGGTGCCTGTTCGAGGCCTCGTATGGACGACTTGCTGTGCTCCGTTTTCCTGTGAAAACGAAGTTCATTCAAAGATAAGAGTTCGGTTGCTGCCAAAGCGCTGTGGGATTTTTCCTGGACTGAGCGGAAGAAAGAAAAAAAAAAAAAAGACCGAGAGGAAGAGAATTCGAGTTACTTGCTGGTTGCCATGGTTACGCCGGTAGTGTCAAGTTACGACAATGACCATCTGCACACATGACATCAGAGGGGTTTTTTTTTTCTTTCTTGTTTTGCTTTTTTAAATGAGCACATCAACATTTATCAGTCAATAAACCAGTTTTGATCCCCATTCTTATATCAATTGACGAATAGGATGTCCGATAAGCTCCTATAGGTGTGATACTCAGGAGTAAACATACTTTTGGCCATATAGCGTGTGTGTAAGCAACAGGTCACTGTGCAGAAACTAGTACTGGTATTCGCTTTGTGATTTAAGAGTGCCTTCACAGAAGCCTTCATTTGTCAGCTATGCATACATTACAGCACCGTGGAATTCTTTTCTTCGTATACCCCGGCTTGTTCGGAAGTAGGGGCCAGAGCGCAAGGTCAGCCATGATACGGCGCCTCCGGAGCACAGAGGGTTAAGGACCTTGCTCCCCCAGACCTTCTGATCAGCAGTGGATCCACCACTGTCCCGGAAGGGGGAGGGATTAAGGAGGACATGCCAAGATACGGTTGGTTGCAGGGCATGGTACTTGCCAATCCCAGCAGGAGGGACCATCTTTGCAGCCTTAATCAAGCATCAGGAGTCAGACTCGTTCAGTTTACGTATTGATTTTTCCCGCACTCGAGTTCAACAGGAGCTGGATGGAGACCACCGGATGCTCTCATTCCGGTTGTTTTGGTCCACACCTGACTGCATTAAAAGCCTACGATCAAACTCGCACGGCGTGTCTACCGTTTCAAACTTTTAGCACGATTCGGAAGGAATATCGAACAGGACACGCCGGTATTCCCGACTCGGACACATCCTCCATGACTCGAACTGCTTCTCATTTCCAGGAAATCCCACCGTCCTTCACTGGCGCCCAAGCAAGGCGAAACCGGGGTTTATGTTTGTGTGGAACTTCTGGAAAGCGCCTCCAGTGTCAGAGCTTGGTAACGGTCAGAGGTCATTCTCAGGCATAAGAGGGCTTTGAACAGAAGCAGTACCTTCTGCTATCAACATAAATGATCAAAAAAATACAATTTGTAATCGTTAGCAAAATTCTGCAATGTAACAGGAATAACGCACTCAAGTTATAGGAAAGTCATCTAATTCTGGCTGGTAACTGCACACGCTGGCGTGTTTTACTCCCAATAACGTATCCCAATGAACTGATTCCTGTTTTAAGAAGAAGAAAAGGAAAAAAAGACCTGGCGGAAGAGAGACTCCTTGTTGGCGAGTTCGCTCTCAAGCTTGTCGTTCAGGTCATGAACGGACGTCGCTTCTCTCTGAGCTGCCAGGTAGCGTTTCTCTAGCGTCGTTATCCTCTCCTCCATGTCATCCTTCTGAGCGAGAGACTGAAAAACAGAGAGCGATCGCGGCACACGGCCCGCGAGTGTGATCAGACGATTCAAACATGAAGCGCGTGTTATAGCAAACATGTTTATTTACTCTTATTCGTGGAACCCATGAGCTTTTGATTCACGCTTACGAGTTTGCTCTCCAAATATTTGAAAGCTTTTTCTATTACAATAAAAGCCCCCGTCCTAATTTGACTAAAATAGATGTTCGATTCGAGTGTGCATTGTTTATGTTCGAAGTCATTTGGCTTAAAATTTGAAACCGATGTAATCAAATGCTCATAAATTAGACGTATAATTATAATAGATACATTTTAAGCAGAACTGTAATAATAGTAATTGATGTGTCTTGTGAGAGCAAGTCTGCTAAATACAGCGTGTGGACGAAGTGACGGCGTGGATTTGCGCGTGAGCGTCACCTCGCGGATGTCCCTTTGGAGGCGGGTGTTCATGTCCTCGGACTTGATGAGGTCTTTACGGGCCGTGTCCAGATCCTCCTCCAGCTCGCTCACTCTGCTGCTGAAGGAGACGACGCGCTCCTTCATCTGAAGCAGCTCTTTGCTCTGCCTGTCCAGCACCTCCTGCAGCTCCGACACCTTCCCCACGTCCTCATCGGGACCCGAGGAGCCGTCGGACGACCTCTAGAAACGAGAATCGAACCCGGGTTAGAGATCTCACCTGCGCGCGCCGTCGCTTTACCGTTCTCCCTGCTGCGTGGGCGCTGTATATGACCACACACGCTCGTATACAGTCGGTCGTACACCCCGGAAGAATTCACGACTGGGGAAAGCGACAAAAACGGACGAGCGCGTGGTCTTGCGGTGGTGCCGTCGTTAAGCCGTATATAAGCGGAAGGACGGTTATCTCACTTTAACAAAGCTGCTCGGACTCCTCCGCTCCGTCAAAAGCCACGTAGGATACGAGTGTCTTCAGATTAATAACTATTTGATAAACATTTACGGTCATATTTAACTGACAGTTGTGAACTGGCAACATTTTTCTTACCGGAATCAGGCTAGTGGGGTTTTGTGTGTGTGTGTGTGTGCGTAACGGACTTGTTGGACGTGGGAATTATTACTTTTTATTACTAATTATCACTGTTTTCCACATTCGCACGCAACACGTTTCCTTCGCAAAAGCTCGCGCGTGTAGTGTTTCCGCGTCTTGGTTTGCTTTTACCTTGCCGTTGGTGCTGGGCGTGCTTTCCGAGTTGTGGTTGATTTCCGCTGTGCCGTCCAAGAGCAATTTCTTCTGACTGTTCTGCTCTCGTAGTATGGAATTCTGAAACGGAGAACAGACCTTGCGTGAACGCGCTCCCCGATTCGACATCGGCATCGACTTTCCACGCCGTGACGATCGGCTTCCGCGGGAAACAACCGAACTCTGAGAAGTGCGACTTTCCGGGACCTGGCGTTCACACCCGTGACCTCGAGCGCTTTTAGCTGACGCTGCATGCGGGATTCGCTCGCGCTCGATCGCAGGCCAGCTGCGGATACAACACCACAGCTGGAGATATCAAACGGAGTTAGCTCTTGACGAGAAGCCTGAACATCCTCTTCGAAAGCTCTATTTCTGGAGCGTTCATGTTAACAATATTGTGATGAATATTCCGGTACATCATACTGAATAGATTCAATACAGCACAACTACCTAAAAGTGAGTAAGAGTGTTGTGTGTGTGTGTGTGTGTGTGTGTGTGTGTGTGTGGGTGTGTAGTTGGTTATAATGGATGAGTGTTTCTAGCCAACAAGATTGAAATGTAGGTCAATCTGCAACTGTGCCCCCAGCCTACTGTCAGTCCTAATCCTATCTGTGTGTGTGTGTGTGTGTGTGTGTGTAGGGGGAGGAAGACATGAGAACATGGAAAGGAGGCAGACACATGTCTGCAGCCATAATGTAGATTTTGACATAATTTAGATCCAATTACTATAACTGCACTTTCGTTTTTATTCATATTCTTCTTCATGTCCATCTCCTTGCACTTCTTCAGTTTCTTCTATTCTTCTTCGTATTCTCTTTTTCATATTCAGATTTTTCACATTCTTCCACCTCATTCGTCTCCATTTTCTTCCTCTTCTTCACCTTCTTTAAATTCTTCCTCTGCATATACTTCAGTATTCTTATTCCTATTCCTAATCTTCATGTTCTTCCAGTTCCATGACTTCCTTTTGTATCCTTCGTCTCATTAGTTGTATTCTTTGTAAACTTCTACACATTCTTATTCTTCCTACTCGTGTTCTTCATATGCTCCTGTTACTTGTTTGTAGCATTACCGTTAGCCTTATATACATCATTATGAACGTGAATATTGGACTGCTGCATTACCTCGAGGACGCTGTGCAATAGACCATGCCATCCCCCCCCCCCAAGTACTCCGACATATAGGTCACTGTGTTGGCATGCTGTTACTATCGGAAGCCCAGCAGTTCCCCCAGGCATCCAACCCCCAAGCTCCCGTACCAACAGTGAGGGATTACCAAAGGACCACCATTCGTCAGATAGAATTCCCCGCACGGTAGTGACACTGAGGCAGTAATGCGTGTGGTGCTGGAGATCAGGGACTGCAGGGTTACTGGGTGTTTACACACTGGGCTCTAATACCAGGCACGACCACCTCGTTGATCCAACGTTGCTGGAGATACCTGGATGACAGATTGTTCTCAATCTGGTACTGATGATAAAGCGTGATCATCTTATTGCCTTGTGATGTCTTCATTATGCATGCTTCTAGTTCAGCATGCATTCTTGCGCGTGTTTGGACACGCCGAAACAGACTGCGAAGAATTTCCTTGTGTAATACATAAAACAACAACGGAAAATAATAGAACTGGTTCATCCTGCAGCTTCACAATTCGTCACCTCGCGAAGAACCGAGTGCTTTTGGTTTTTCAAACCCATTATGATCGTTCCTGATTCCTGTCATTAGTGTAAACATTCCACACATGTGTACTCACAGGAAGTGTTGCACTCTGTGTGTGTGTGTGTGTGTTTGGACAAGTGAAATTCCTACCTCTTTATGAGAAGCTGTTAATTGCTCCTCCAAGGCGCTGCACCTTTCCAGAGCAACACGCAATCTCTCCCTCACCTGGAACAGGAATCATAACCGTTACCTGCCACACAGCAAAATCGAGCGTGTGGAGAGATCATTCTGAAAAGGAGTCGTTCGAGCTCCATACCTTCTCATCCAGGGCTTTATGATGCTCGAACAGGGATTTTAGAGCTTTGAGGACTTCCACTTCACTGGAGACTCCGGCAGGACTCTGAGCCTGACGCTTCACCACCGTCATCCTCAGGGAGCGCTCGTGACGAGACACCAAACACTCCAAATGCTCTAGCAGCAGCTGAAAACAAGCAAGCACAATCTACATCACAGCGTGCGAGCATCCGTGCTGAACGTTTCGATTTACATAGCGTCCCCTGTTGCTTATAACCACCAAGTGCAAGACGTACAAAGAATTTAGACCTGAAGTAACAGATAGACGTCGACCAATTTTACCGATTGCGCTATGACTATGTTGGGCGGGACCGGAGTTTAAAACTGATACTGAATGAAAACGTAACACTCCAGAGTAAAATACTGCTGAACTTCATTATAAAAATAAACAGTACTGACTGTACCGTGACAATGTATTGTACTTCTTAAAATGAGAGAAATATTAAAATATATTAATAAATATTAAAAGGAAATAATAATTACACATCCAAACCGAACCAAAAAAGTAACACTCCAAATAACAAAAAACGACGACGTCCAAAATGAATCGAAAACACTTCAAATAACACCACAAAATTTGTCGGTGATGGTTTTTATTTCGCCTCTAGAGGCCGCTCTCGTATTGTATAAAGACAGCGAACACTTCAACAACCGACGCAACCGGGAAAAACTATCGGTGTGGAGTTATCCGTGCTGATTAACTGGCAAAACTGATCAATCTCTAGTAATGAGCCAAAGATATATCCAATAAAACATAAATATACAAACACGATAAAGAAGTGCATGTAAAGGCCAAGGTCTTATATCTTAGTAACAAGAAAACGTCCTCACTTCGAATACATGACAAGTTCTGAGCTTTTATTATGGGGGGAGCTAAAACGTTTCCCTTTAGACACTGACGTTAAGCTTAGTGTTTGATTTCGCTGTTGACAAACATTCATTAGCTGCATTAATGCATATGTAAGTGGATGGTCCTCACAAAGGACAGCAAGAAAAATGTGTGGTGTGTTTCAGTCCCGACCTGCCAGAATGCTCAGTGAGACTCCGTTAGAATGACAAAGCCTGCACTCATCCTCCCCGCTTGGCCCTAATCCCTCACTCCATCTCTCCAACCCCCCACCCCACCCCACACACACAAAATCTGGTCCGGTTCCAACTGTGTCAGGCGGTCCCATCGTCTTACGGATTAGAGGCTCCACACGCTCCTTAGCGTAGCTCTGTGAGAATATTCCTGCCTTTCCTGCACGTCTCTACACTCTTCTCAAGCACTGGACAATCTTGGCTGACATAAACGTGTAACATGTATGAAAGTTCAACTTCGGTGCAGTTATCCATTTCCCCTGCAGAGCGATAAAACGGCTGAATTAGATTTAGCTTCAGACAGAAAATCCCCTGTGAACTCGTTACTAAATCGACAGTAAGCTCGTCAAATACGAGGTTTGAAGGACTGCAATAATCTGTAAACCTGTCGTTTATGCCAGGGATGCACCGCGTGACTTTTGGGAAGCTGTGACATGAGCATTACTGCTAGTACTGCCAAGCTTATTGGCTCGTTATTTTCATTATTTTGATCATTTAAATATCAATTTCTCTCGGAGTCTTGCCTTTCGATGGACTGAAGCTGATGAACAGTGACCATCATTGTAGACCGGTTAAAATGTATTGGGGAAAAAAAACAACAACTATATACAAATAAATAAATAAATAAAACGCCTAAAGCATCCAAATCAGTCATCTGTGTAAAAGAAAAAGAATGCATGCATGCATATATATATATATTATATATATATATATATATTATATACACACACACACACACACACACACACACACATATATATATATATATTATACACACACATATATATATATATATATATATATATATACACACACACACACACACACACACACACACACACATATATATATATATATACACACACACATATATATATATATATATATATATACACACACACACACACACACACACACACATATATATATATATATATACACACACACATATATATATATATATATATATATATACACACACACACACACACACACACATATATATATATTATACACACATATATATATATATATATATAAAATAAATGGACTGCACATGTATGCCTCTGGAAAGATTACTGCATTTTACCTTCAGTTAAATGCAGGGTTTTTCCCTACCGTAGAAAGGCTTAGATGCAGCAAGTGTTTTTGTGGAGCACCTTAACCCTCTTACCCTGTATGACCGAAAAACCGGCTTGCCCGTCTTTGATCTATTCCCGTAAGGACGAAATACCGGCTCGGTCGTCTATGCCAAATCCCCATAAGGTCGATATAGCGATATAGCGGCTTTACAGTGTAAACGTTATCCCCGTAAGTCCGGCATTACTCTGCTCTGATTGCTTACTTATTTAATTATAATTCTTTTGATCCGGAAGGTTGATGGCGTCGTGACGTGATTACGTCATTACGATGAAGCTGATCCAAGCGTGAATATCGTTGATAAACTTAGTTAGCGAAAAGCTAATCGTGTCCCAGATAAAGTTCCACCTACAGTTAACACTGATACATCTAAAACTGTGGAAAAAAAGAAAACATACACAGTTACACAGGCGAGAGCGAGGATTCTAGATAGTGACAGCAGTGAAAGCTCAGGTGATGTTGAAACCGAAACTGATCGTGACGCAAACTCTCCTGATTCAGACCCTCATCCGTCTTTCATCTTCAGCATCAACCAGTGCGACTGACACTGCAGGGGTTTGGAGTCATAACCTGACCATTTCAGTGCATTCGTGAAAACAAGTACCTGCTGGTCTGATTATCAGCAGAAACTTGAATTTTGGCGCTAAAATGCATTTATTTATTGATTATTTACTTGAATTTATTCAAAGGCATTGACCACGCTGATGCTCGAATGGTACTTCTAAATGAGTAGAAGGATTTCAGCGAGCATTTTTCGTAATTTCTCTAGTTAAGAATTGTGCTCCAAGTTTAGTAAAAACACTGAACTGCTTCATTTTCAAAGTAATATTACACAAATACATTATTACAAGTTGTTTCAAGGCCTAAAAATGTTCAAATTAAAATGTTGATTTTTGGGGCCAATTTTGGCCCAGGAACTCAGAGTTGGCCTGCTGTTTCTATGGGGAATATAGGGATGTGGGACATAATACTGTGGGAACTTAAGAGGGTAAGAGGGTTAAGCCGAATTAACCTAAAAAAAATAAAAATAAAAACCAATGGAGCGGTGGCTTGATCTCAAACAGAGAGGTACTCTAGCAGTAGGAATGACCTGCCAATCAGCAATCAATCAGCGTTTGGACAAACGATGGCGTGTCACCTTGGGATGGTAGTTACAACTATCGGCTTGGATAAGCAAGCTGTGAGCCAGCCATGTGGTGAACCGCAACAAAGAATAAATGAAGTACAAATGTTTTCGTTAGGGAGTAATTCCTATAGAAGGTAACGAGAGAAAAAGATCTAACGAATGTAGCCGATTTCACAACTAAAGGAATCGCTAACCTAGCTAACTTACAGGTATCCGTGTGATGTGATGTTCGAATGAAGTTACGAGAATCAGCGAAGTGAGCTGACGTAACAGAAAGACACCTTGGCTGAACGAATGTAGCATCTAATGTAGCTTGGTAGCGGAACAGAGTTAGGCGGTGTTCACACGTAATGTCTTTCTTCTGATGGAAACCGCTGTTCAAAGTGTTAACAAAAAACGCTGTTCCAAAATGCAGTAGAGAGCATCCCAGACAGCACCTAAGCTCTCTCTCTCTCTCTCATATATTATATATATATATATACACACACACACACAACGATACACTCTCTCGCTCCACTGTCAATCATAGTGACATGAGCCAATCGTGGGCCTCCATGAGCTCATGTACACACAATACTATAGCGAAGCTGTGAGCAGATGGTGAGCTTTACAGAGTGCTTGTACTTGGCTGTACAATCATCGTAGCGCTCCAGCACGAAGAGCAACCATATCGCTTCGCACTTACTCGTGTGTTGTTTCTCTCAGCCTTCAGCTCGGCTATTTCTTCTTCTCTCTCTAGCAGCTGCTCCCTGCACATATTCACCTCCTTAGTCAGCGCTGCAAACTCCTGAGGACACACACAGACACACAAACAGAGAGAGAGAGAGAGAGAGAGAGAGAGAATTAAAATTGCAATAACCAGTAACAATCTTGACTAGATTAGGTCAAATCATGCTGAGAACAAGTGAAGAACAGAGGCAAATCCATATAAGGACAGGATGTTTTACAGCAAGAACTGATAACCTGAAGTCATTTGAATTCTTCTTCATGCCGAGCTGAAAACAGCAGCAGATCTGAAGGGCGAGACCGACATGAGTCCCAGCGAATGTAGTCCAAGAAACTCGAGTAGCACGTTTAACTTTACTCATCACATCCATTCCGTCTATAAAAGGAATATACTAACGAGCACGCTTTATTAACATCATCCTGCCCGAAACTCGCACCCTGCTGGGCCCATGTGGAGTGCTCGCTCCGACATGATATTACGGAGGATAAAATCCAGGCAGGAATGAACAGTGTTGACGAAAGCTACAAGGTTGGGATTAAGGTGAGGGTTAATGTTGACACAGTCAGCGCCTGAGATTAGCTCCGCCCACTTTACACTGACTGGAAACGTCCCTGGCTTGTTCATATGGTGGCCATATGGAAAACCTAACGGGGAAAAGGGAGAAAACTGCTTAAACGAGTAACGAGTCCTCACTTTGATCAGCAGCACCACTGACCTCATGTCTCGGTCTCATCACCAGATCTCGTCCTTTAACGTCCTTTTATATCTGTCCGTTTGAAAACTTCGGCCGTCGTCATCTGTACGGAGTTTGTAAGGGCGTTTTCACACCTGGCTCCTTCGCAGCGTTTGTTTCGGAAGCTGGTGCGTTTTCTCCCTTGGTCCGGTTTGTTTAGGACCTCGTGCTCTTAACGGCCCTAAAACAATCGCTCTGGGACTACCTGAACCGGGACGATTGAAGATGGACTCTGGAGCAGGTTGCTTTGGTGATCAAGCAATTGGACACAACGAACCAACCTGTATATAGCGATGCGTGATGGAACGTGCCTTCGGTAAAGTGTCCGTTTTGTTAACGGCTCACAACATGAATCAAGGTTTAACTTGGACAGGCAGAGACGAGGTAAAGTGACTTTCAAAAACACAGAAGATCACAAGGTGTTTAGTGAGCATCTCAAGCAGATTGGGCTTTAACCGCTCTGTTAAACATGGAAATTAGATCAATTATAATAACTAGAGCAAAGAAGAAAGCCACACTAATACGGTCATGTGAAATACGTACACCCGTTGGAAATTGTTGGCTTTTTTTTTTACATATTTGTACAAGCAAATCTTTGAAACAGCGCCTATTAATAAAATTGATGTACTTGAACAAATCCACAAAGAAAATGAGCTTTTCCAGTCATTTATTCAACAGAAATATCAATAGATGTGAGATTCTTAGTAAATACACTCTTGGCCTCATAAGCTAGTATTGCTCCAGTTAGCAGAAATAACTTCCTGTAGGCGTTTTGCATAATTGTCCACCAGTCTACAACATCAGCTTGCTGGAATTTTTGACCACTCTTCCATGCAATATTCTTGCAGTTGCAAGATGTTTGAGGGTTTTCTTGTATGTACTGGCCGTTTCAAATCCCCCCACAACATTTCAATGGGATTCGAACCCGAGCTTTGATGAGGCCATTCCATAACCGTCCATTTCCTCTTTCTGAGCCATTGCTTGGTGGATTTGCTACTGCGCTTAGGATCGTTATCCTGTTGAATTGTTCACTTTCGGTTCATTTTCAACTTCCAGACAGATGGCCTTACATTATCTTCAAGCACTCTTTGATACGATGCAGAATTCATAGTTGAATCAATGAATGCAAGCTGTCGGGTACCTGAAGCAACAAAGCAATCAAAAACCATAACATTTCCACCAACGTGCTTCACAGTTGGTATGAGGTGCTTCTCCTGAAAAAGCTGTCTTTGGTCTGAACCTAACATGTCTGCTGCTACTGTGGCCAAACCACTCTATCTATGATTCATCAGTTCAGAGCTCGTTATTCCAGAAGTCCTGGTCTTTGTCTAAACGCTCATGGGCAAACTGTAGTCTTGTTCTGATGTTCTATTTAGACAGCAAAGGCTTTTTCCTGGTACGCCTCGCATGCAGGTCAAATCTGTGTAGTCTCTTTCTGATTGTAGAAGCATGCGCTGTGACACCAACAGTTACAAAACTTACTAGCAGATCCTTTGTTCAAATTTTGATGTTCTTGGAGACTCCTTTTTGCATCGGAAGGACTGCTCTTGGGCTGAATTTGTTGGGACGGCCAGTCCTGGACACATGGGCCATCGTTTGAATTATTGTCCTTACAGTGGAATGATGTACTTTGATAATTTGGAGATAATTAGAGATGATAATTTGGAGATATTTTTAAATCCCTTGCCAGACTCCTAGGCATCCGCAACCTTTTTTTTTGAAGGCCTTACAGAACTCTTTAGATCTTGGCATGATGACGCCACACACCTCAATAGCAAAGGGAACACTAGATATGAGAGGGGTATAAATAAGACCGGTTCCACCTGCACTCCCTAAGCAGGTTCTAATCACCGGCTCCCAATCTTAAACACCTGATTCCATTTTATGAATTTGAAAGTGTGATAAACGTAGGGGTATACATACTTTTTCCTGTGCGACGTGTTTTTTTTGTTCATTTAAATTGTAAAAATGACAAAAGAATGTACATTTTATGTGTCATTTGCCAGAGTGCATCACCTTTATTAATATGCGCTGTTACAAACAGGATCAAATGTTCGCTTGTCCAATTACGCAGTTTCGGAACAAAGCACAGATCTGCAGCTCTGAAAACACCTTAAGTGCTCTTCTCTGTTCTTGATGATGATGTAATGGTGCAAGAGCATCGCATAGATTTTGACAGGATATCTATATAACAAACCGAACCGATTAGGAGCATGTACATTTCACTATGGCAGGGGTCCCCAAACCCCCGATCCGCGGACCGGTACCGGTTCGTGGGTCATTTGGTACCAGGCCACACAGAAAGAATAAATAACTTGCATTATTTCCGTTTTATTTATTATCCGAGTCTGAACGAGGTTTTATTTTGAAAAATGACAGGATTCTCTCCGTTACATCGGTCTATGACTCGCTCTTGAAGCATGTCAAGATGCTTGTCTCGGTCACGTGATACGTTTACTGCTAAAAAAGCTGGCTCTCTCTGTGTGTGTGTGTGTGTGTGTGTGTGTGTGTGCACGTGTGTAAGCTAACTATTTGTAGGTCTGGAGGAAACAGAGGAATTGGACTACTACTGAGTACACTCACTGCATCCCATTACTTTAAATTGCTTCCTTCCTTCTCCTTTAGAGAGAGAGAGAGAGAGAGAGAGAGAGAGAGCACGAGTGAGTGGTGGGGGATGGGGGGGGTATTATCCATATTTCACTGTGAGCAGCATGTTTGTCTGCATGTTTAATGGGAACACGTCACAAATAATACAGCACAAATTGTTTGTACAAATGTGGTCTGACGCCAACTCCATCTTCTGAGGGATTGCAAGGTTCGTTTAAAATCTTCAGACGTTATAAGAGGTCACATGGTTCCTGTGAACCTTTTGTCTTTTTTTTTAAGTTGTTTATTTATTTATTTATTTTAAATATGTAGAATATGTAGTCAGTAGACATAAAGTGTAAAGTGTAATTCCTTCTAGTAAAATATATGAACGGAGATTTAACTGAGAAGATTCCCGAGTGGTGCTCGGTCATCGGCCGAGCTTAATTCCTGACGATGGACAGTTTGAAATTTGCGAACACTTTTGGTGAGGTTGTGTGTAAAAAGTCGCAAAAGTACAAATAAATTTCAGCTGAAGTTATGAACGTTCTGGAAACACTGATTTTCTTCACACTCGCGTGTCCATGAACGTCGAAATCACCCGTAAAATGACCAGGCAGCTGATCTGCATTTGGTGACGCCCACAAACACTCCATAAACGGCAACGCTTGCACAGCTGACGTGACGAGCGGAAGGCAAGAGACAGACTCTCACAGAGGTAGTAGTGAAAGTTAATCTGACTCGCTTCCTCGCCAATAATACATTACTTATTTAACAGCATAACGGCACGTGAAAGGCCAAAAACCCAGAACCAAATTATGGAAGAGAGTTAATTAGATGTGAATTAAGTCAGGTGAAAAGAATAATGGTTTATGACACCACAGGCAACTCAAGTCTAGTTAAGGAATTCTAAATCTATATTTTGGAGTTTTAATGAGTGGATGAGCAAACATGGGAGCTGAATTTCTATTCTCTTCATGATGTAATGCATTTTGACGTTGGCGGTGCTGCTCCTTCATTGAGACGGAATTTCAACCCACTGTTCTGTGAGAGACTTTTGAAAACAAAATATTTTTGTCTAGACACGGGCATGAACTGAAGACACAAGGTTCCAATCATGTTCACTTTTCAGGAATTCACCTTGGGTGTTTCAAAGACGTCCACTAACTGTTTTGACCCCCCCTCCCTTACAGCTGGGACGTTTGCAGCCGCCTGTGTTGCAAGACTAAAGGAAGTCTTCTCTTGCGTTTGTCCAAATGCTTTGTTTGGCCAGAGTGTTCCTGCTTTTTGTAGCTACAGCATTATTGCGGATCGGTTTCTGATCAACGTGGCACCGTCTATACCCGACGATGTCTGAAGTGCCTACATTGTTAAGTCTCTGAACACTCAGCTGCTGAGCTCTGTGCTGCATTTATAATGTACTTTGAATGAAAGTATCTTTGAAGTGGAAAGCAATTTATTTTGCAATAATTCTACAAATCACCACATACATCCGCAAAACACTCAAACTAATAAAATCTCAATGTTGAAGTTCATACGAGGGTTTTTTCATACCACCATTACTCCACTGCTAGACCTCAATGCCTGTCATGTCTCCTTAGCCAATGGCAGGAGAAAGGGTGGGCGGGAGAAGACGTAATTACAGAGGAGACAGTAAAAGCGGAATGTGCATTCCTCCCGATTGCAGAACGTAACCGAAGATACTCAGGAAAACCTCAGCACTTCTGCAAGCTGCCCTTTCAGACTTCTAATTTTACAAAACACTGATTCTCTGCTGACAGAGCACACAGCTGTATTTTATCTCGGACAGTAAACAGCCAACTGGTTCGTTACGGTCTTATCAGCAGAAAGCAGAATAAGCAAATGTGACTGAGAAGTCAAAAAAAACGCGGTGCACTCAAAGTCCTTACACACTACAGACATGCAAAGCAATGAAAAGACAATGAACGCTGCTTAAGACTCAAGAAGACTGCTTAACCTAGCAACAAGGCTAAGCAGTCTTCTTGCCACCACCAAGGGGGCAGTGGTGGCTGATTGGAAGATTGGGGTTCAAGCCCCAGCACTGCCAGGCTCTGGGTTACTGATCGGAAGGTTGGGGTTCAAGCCCCAGCACTGCCAGGCTCTGGGTTACTGATCGGAAGATTGGGGTTCAAGCCCCAGCACTGCCAGGCTCTGGGTTACTGATCGGAAGATTGGGGTTCAAGCCCCAGCACTGCCAGGCTCTGGGTTACTGATCGGAAGGTTGGGGTTCAAGCCCCAGCACTGCCAGGCTCTGGGTTACTGATTGGAAGATTGGGGTTCAAGCCCCAGCACTGCCAGGCTCTGGGTTACTGATCGGAAGGTTGGGGTTCAAGCCCCAGCACTGCCAGGCTCTGGGTTACTGATTGGAAGATTGGGGTTCAAGCCCCAGCACTGCCAGGCTCTGGGTTACTGATCGGAAGGTTGGGGTTCAAGCCCCAGCACTGCCAGGCTCTGGGTTACTGATTGGAAGATTGGGGTTCAAGCCCCAGCACTGCCAGGCTCTGGGTTACTGATCGGAAGGTTGGGGTTCAAGCCCCAGCACTGCCAGGCTCTGGGTTACTGATCAGGAGGTCAGGGGTTCAGACCCAACCACTGCCAAGCTGCCACTGTTGGGTGCTTGAGCAAGGCCCTTAACCCTCTCTGCTTCAGGGTTCCTGTATCATAGTTGACCCTGCACTCTGATCCCAACTTCCTGACATGTTAGAGTATGCGAAGAAAATAATTTAACTGTGCATATGTATATGTGATCAATAAGGACTCATTATCATCATTACAACAAATGGATTTAAAGTATCCAAAAGTATTTACCAAAAGGATTGTAAAACCTCCAGTGCGATATTAACGGACGTGTCGAGAATCATGATGTACACCATTGGCAGGGTAAACGCTGATTGGTTCGTAGGCGTGTCATTTTCTTATATTGATATGGTTCTGATATTCAGTAGATCAGGGCAAAAATGTACCGCCGTTCTAAGTCAGTGATGAGTACAGTCGAACAACGCCGCAATATAACCATGGCAACTATCGTAACCATCGGTGCCATCAAACTGCAAAAAAACTGAACAGTCTTTTTGTTTTCATATCATTCAGTCAAAGGGAAGCAAAACACACTGACAGAGCGCTGTTTGGTAAAACTTTCGCATCATTTTAATACTGGCAGCAGCTACAGAGGTTTGGTTAAGTGCTTGTTGGGAAGTGCTCGTTTAGTGTGCTTTAATATTTTTGGTTTTTAGGGGGCTAAGCATAGAAGGTGCGAAAGCACGCCATTGTTACTCTACCTTTCCTTATTGTTCTTCTACTTAATCGTCTTCTTTTCCTGGCTAGGCTGTCTATAAGCAGCCCGTAGAACCGTCTAGTAAAAAGGTGTGAAATTTTGCACACTTGCTTGGGGAGGGTCTAAGGAACCATCAAGGAAGATTTGCGCCTGATGTGGAACTACGTTTATGGCCAGAACATTTGAACCGTTTCAATATCGACGACTTATTGACTAGAGCGTGTATGGTGGACGCTTCACATATTCACGACATCGAATCGTTTATACGGTGATGCTTTTCACGTGTAGTTTATTTCACCATTTATGGAAGGAGTCTGTGTGTCGGAGCTTCGTTTTCCACCATGGTAAAGTGCTCATGACGGAGAACGTTGCGATTTCCAGCTTCTTGGTAGAAAGACAAGCTGCGTGTACTGTCTTTTAAACTTCAGGGGAGTGAAGAGTGAGAGAGGCTGGCGAGAGAATGTGTTTTCAAGGTAGAGATGACAGGAACCAATGAACAATATTCGATATTAAGTGTAACTGTAAATAGTAAAGAAAGAAAGAGAAAAAAAACGAACATAATAATAAACCAAGAATTGTAATTGCTGTGCTTGAACACTCTGGGGGCACTCTGTTATAGGAAAACGATCAGCAGCTCTGCTTCGCATCGGGCCGCATCACGCTATGGTGGATTATTTTTCCCGCAACTTTTTATTTGTGCTCACAATGGCAACGCACATTTATAATAATGCATGTTCGCAAACGCAGCAATGAATGCCCCACTCTAGAGCAGTAAATAAATAAATAAATAAATACATACATTTTAGCACGCCACAGCGTGGCCGAGACTAAAATGTGCTTCACCTATAAATCTGATGTAAACCCATTATAGTTTACGCCATTTTGATGGAGCGGTTTTGGAAGTGCATTAACTTTTGTCCTGCAAGCTTCATATCCAATCGCCTACATGAAACTACTAGACCCCCCATCCCCCGCCCCTGATCCCACGACAGTGCTTCTCCCTTCATCATTTCTCACAGACTTCTGCAGAATGAATACCTGCATAGCAATTTCAATACTCAAATTAATTTTACTGGTGCTCGTATCACATATAACCAAATATTCACTCGAAATCCTCTATGATCAATGAAAAACCCATACCTTACTATAGCGGTTATTGCACATCATTCTTGCATTCTATCAAGTTGCCTTTTAGGTCATTGCGGGGTTTTGGGGTTTTTTTGCCTAGATTCTCCATGTCCTTTTTTAAAGTCACCTTGTACTCGAACGTTTCCACGGTTTAACATATCGTCGGGGATAAGAGCGGCCTAACAACCGGACGTAAATGGAAACGAGAAACATCTTGGTCCACCTGTCGGGGGACGACTTCTACATCCTCAAACACAAGAATAAGCACCCGTTTAATTTCCACTTGCCAAGTGAAGAGATCAAGCATTATTTAGCCTCAAAAAGAACAAAGGCTCTAAACTGGGCAGTAATTCATGATGTTAAAAGCGGGCTGCACTAATCATCTCTCCATGATGCACATACAGATGAGATACGACGGACAGAGAGACGAAAAACACACACACACACACACACACAGACGCAGGATAATTAAAATCAATGGAACAGGATGGGTAGCTCATGGAAAAACAGGTGCTGTACTGTTTGTTTAAAACACACACGGTAAACCCGAGGCTCACAACCTTACAACATTCCCTGTGACTCACGCTTCCTGGGTGGGCTTTTATGTCACACAGTAGGCGGTTAACAGTCATGAGCGCTGAAGCTTAAAAAAAAAAGGGAGTGCAGGAGCAGCTTAACCTGGCAGGATGATTAAACAATGAGAATCAAAAGGGCTATAAAATCAAATGTAAAATCAACAGGAAGTTGCGCAAAAATAAATATATTACAAGCGGCAGAAATGTTAACCGGGTTACTGTGGCGTGAAAAGACTACAAAATGCAATTTACGTGACTAAATACGGTAACTAATACAATATTGTGAAGGCGTGATCATTTCTACACTGCATGGCCAAATGTTTGTGGACACCTGACCATCACACTTGTATGTACTTGTTGAACATCCCATTCCAGATTTGGTCTCCATTTGCTGGGATTTGTGCTCATTACGCTACAACGGCACTAATGTTGGGTGAGGAGGCCTATGGCGCAGTCGGTGCTCCAGTTCATCCCAAAGGTGTTCAGTGGGGTTAGAGGTCAGGGCTCAGTTAAGTCCATCCACTCCAACCTTGGCAAACCGTATCTTCATGGAGCTCGCTTTGTGCACAGGAGCGTTGTCATGCTGGAACAGCTTTGGGCATCTTCCTTCCAGTGAAGGGAAACCGTAATGCTAGAGCATACTTTCTGGCAAAAATTGGAGAAAACCCACATTTTGGGTGTGATGGGCGTGTCCACAAGCTTTTGGCCACGTAGTGCATCTAGGGTGGAAAAACATGAAAAATAAAAAAGAAGAGGAGGAGAAATGGATTAGAAAACACCAACAAGAAGTGATTGTTAATTTCGAGTCGATTCGTCCGCTTTCCGTTTCCGCTGGTTGGTGATGAAAAAAAAGCAAGCTAGTGTCACGTGACCACACATTAAGTTGCTATCTCGTTACTAGCTATGACACCAGTAGCCTCTCGACTAATCCAACACGAATAAGATGTCACTCAGGGCCTTCAAATATTCTGAAATGACCTTTGGCGAAAATCGATCATTAATGGTTACAACATGTGCACCACAGCTGCGCATTTAAATTTAAGTACACATTTTTTAAAAACACAAACTGTTAATAAGAATCCAGCGTAAATCAATACACAGATGCTAAACCACATGAGTGACTGAAAGAGTCACTAAAAACAAAAGAGTCTCGGAGTTTAGAGCTCGTGTGAAGCGGACACACAATAGAGGCTTCCACAGACACACGTCTGAATGCAAATGAGCCTTGGCAACCGGGCGTTATGTTTCCTTTCTCCACACGTTACACTTCAATTCAGATTAGGAATGTCTTCGGATTTTCTGCATGCTTCTTAATAACGCTGACTTTTTACTGTTCACCAGCTGACCGTGTATGGCTGAAGGGACAGTGTGTGGATTGTGTTTGCCCATGTGGTTTGACTGTGGGACAATCATCTCATCTCGCATTTCCCTACTGGATCATAGGTATCAGGTCCATGTTGTGATGAGGATCCATTTCACCATTTTCAGACAAGCAGGGTGAAAGGTACTCACTGCCAGAAGTCATCACCATGGTTCAGCTTAACTTGCTAGTGTAACGTGAGCTAAATGGAGGCATATGAAAGCGCTTATATATATATATATATATATATATATACTTAATCTAAGTCAGGAGTATTGACAAATATAATGTGTCTAAAATAATAACACTAAATAAATTCTGATCATTCATGTCGTAATTGAACAGACTCATTCAATATTCAAAATGGCAGTGGAAAAAGAAAGTGAACCCTTAGAATTAATAACTGGTTGACCCCTCCCCCCATGGCAGCAATAACCTCAACCAGGCACTTCCTGTAGCTGTGGATCAGACCTGCACATGGTTCAGGAGGAATTTTAGCCCATTCTTCCTGCAGAACTGCTTTAGCTCGGTCATATTCTTTGGACGTCTCATGTGTATGGCTTTCTTCAAGTTATTCCATAGCATCTGTATTGGGTTGAGGTCTGGACTCTGACTCCACTCCAAAAGGCGGATTTTGTTTTTCTGAAGCCATTCTGTTGTGGATTTGCTCCAGTGTTTTGGGTCGTTGTCCTGTTGGATCACCCAACTTCTACACAGTTTCAGTAGACGTACAGACATTCTCACATTATCCTGAAGAATTGTCTGATACACTTGGGAATTCCCCTCAATGATTGAAGCTGGCCAGGCCCTGATGCAGCAAATCAGGCCCAAATCATGAGGTTTCCTCCACCATACTTTACAGTTGGGACGATGTTTTCATGATGATATGCCGTGCCCTTTCTACACCAGATGTTCTTTTTAGTAAGCAGTGGCTTCCTTTGTGGTGTCCTGCCGTAGATACCCTGCTTGTTCATGTTTTGCGTATTGTAGACTCATGAACTGAGATGTTAGCCAGTTCCAATGATGACTTCAAATCTTTGGCCGTCAATCAGGGTTGTTTCTTTACCTCATTGATGAGTCTTCGATGTCTCTCTCTTGGTGTCATTTTGACTGGACGCCTACTTCTTGATAGAGTAGCAACAGTCCCAAAGTGTCTCCATGTGTAGAATGTTTGCCTAACTGTAGACTGGTGAAGTTCTAAAGTTTTTGAAATCACTTTGTGACCCTTGCCAGCTTTTTGTAAATCAACAATTCTTGATCGTAGATCTTCTGAAAGCTCTTTTTGGCGAGGCATGGCTCACATAAGTGTGTGCTTCTTGTGCAGAGCAAACTCCAAAAGTTTGAGGGGTTTTTATCAGTCAAAGTCTGTGACTGAAAAGTATTTTGCGACTGTGAATAAATATTTATTCGCACCAGTGCCAGTTCGGAGTTGTATAATACAATCGGGATAAAAACTACAACTCCAAAATGCATCTACACCGCGCAACAGTTACTTTCACACCGCTTTTCATCTCCTCAGTCAAACGAACAAGTGTGTAAATACTGCAAAGAAGCCTTTATGATGACTCTGAACATCTGCGTCAACTTCCCGATCTCACAAACCGATATCTTTTATCGATCCTGCAAAATGACCTGAACTTGCACCTGCTCATGTAGAGAGAACGGCTTCGCGCGGAGTAAATTAATAATAATGCTAACGCTACACGGTGGGTTTAATTCAAACGTCTTTATTAAATAATTCCTCACCAATCAAAATAAAGAGTAGCAACTGTTCAGTCTGTAAACATACAGCACACTGCTGCTCTCCTTCACCAACTCTCTTCATTTAAACTCACGGTTGCCAGATATCACTAGAAAATACAAATCCAGTTTTCATGTTTTGATTTAATCTGCCCCAAAACACAATATTATCAGCAGAAAATATAACACACTGTACTGGGGGAACCCATCTAAAACTGATAAACAAACAAAACTAAAACTACTACAATGTATAGACAGAAAATATGCTTAGTTATAATCATTTTATATTTTTATTTTATATATATATATACATACATACACATACATATATATATATAATATATATATATATATATATATATATATATATATATATATATATATATATATATACACATACATATAATATATATATATATACACATACATATACACATACATATAATATATATATATATATACACACATATAATATATATATACATATATACACATACATATAATATATATATATACACATATAATATATATATATACACATATAATATATATATATATACAGTGGTGTGAAAAAGTGTTTGCCCCTTCCTCATTTCCTGTTCCTTTGCATGTTTGTCACACTTAAGTGTTTCGGAACATCAAACCAATTTAAACAATAGTTAAGGACAACACAAGTAAACACAAAATGCAATTTGTAAATGAAGGTGTTTATTATTAAAGGTGAAAAAAATCCAAACCATCATGGCCCTGTGTGAAAAAGTGATTGCCCCCTAAACCTAATAACTGGTTGGGCCACCCTTAGTAGCAACAACTGCAAACACGCGTTTACGCGATAACGTGCAATGAGGCTTTTACAGCGTCCTGGAGGAATTTTGGCCCACTCATCTTTGCAGAATTGTCCTAATTCAGTCACATTAGAGGGTTTTCGAGCATGAACGGCCTTTTTAGGTCATACCACAACATCTCAATAGGATTCAGGTTCCGGACTTTGGCGCAGGCCACTCCAAAGTCTTCATTTTGTTTTTCTTCAGCCATTCGGTGGTGGACTTGCTGGTGTGTTTAGGATCATTGTCCTGCTGCAGAACCCAAGTTCGTTTCAGCTTGAGTACACGAACAGATGGTCGGACATTCTCCTTTAGGATCTCTTGGTAGACAGCAGAATTCATAGTTCCTTTTATCCCGGCAAGTCTTCCAGGTCCTGAAGCAGCAAAACGCCCAGACCATCACACTACCACCACTATATTTTACTGTTGGTATAATGTTCTTTTTATGAAATGCAGTGTTCCTTCTATGCCAGATATACTTGGACACACACCTTCCAAAGAGTTCCACTTTTGTCTAACGGTCCACAGAATGTTGTCCCAAAAGTCTCTTGGGGATCATCAAGATGTGTTGGGGAGAAATTGAGACGAGCTTTGATGTTCTTTTTGCTCAGCAGTGGTTTTCTCCTTGGAACTCTGCCATGCAGGCCATTTTTGCCCAGTCTTTTCCTGATGGTGGAGGCATGAACGCTGACCTTAACTGAGGACGGGCGGCCTGCAGTTCTTTGGACATTGTTGTGGGGTCTTTTGTGACCTCTTGGATGAGCGTCGCGCGCTCTTGGGGTAATTTTGGGCGGCCGCACTCCTGGGAAGGTTCACCACTGTTCCATGTCTTCGCCATTTGTGGATAATGGCTCTCACTGTGGTTCGCTGGATTCCCAAAGCTTTGGAAATGGCTTTATAACCCTTTCCAGACTGATAGATCTCAATTACTTTCTTTCTCAATTGTTCCTGAATTTCTTTGGGTCCGTCGCATGATGTGTAGCTTTTAAGGATCTTCTGGTGGACCTTACTGTGTCAAGCAGCTCCTATTTAAGTGATGCCTTGATTGTGAACAGGTGTGGCAATAATCGCGGCCTGGGTGTGGCTAGAGAAATTGAACTCAGGTGTGGACAACCACAGTTATAGTATGTTTTAACAAGGGGGCAATCACTTTTTTTACACAGGGCCATGATGGTTTGGATTTTTTTTCACCTTTAATAATAAACACCTTCATTTACAAATTGCATTTTGTGTTTACTTGTGTTGTCCTTAACTATTGTTTAAATTGTTTTGATGTTCCGAAACACTAAGTGTGACAAACAGTGCAAAGGAACAGGAAATGAGAAGGGGGCAAACACTTTTTTACACCACTGTTATATATATATATATATATATATATATATATACACAAACACACACACACACACACACACACACACACACACACACAGTACTCCAGCCCAGAACCATGACAGTGGAAAATGTCCAATAGTGTAGCTTTAAATATATTTAAGAGGAGCACTTCAAAGACTGAACATTGATGTTTATTGTATTTGTTTACAAAAGGTGAACAGGTTAACGGTTGGGGTTTGTTTTTGTTTTTGTTGCATACAGTCTGTAAAATGAACTGAAAATAGTACATTTAGTTTATCATCAGAAGGTAAATTAATGTGTCATGGCTCACACGATGTTCCTAAATTCTGTCATCATTGACCAGTTCAACCTTTCTCATAGAGCTGCTAGAACGCTTCCTGGTTGAAGCTGCTAGAACGCTTTCTGCTTTTGGGTTCTAAAACACTTCCTAGTTAAGCAATATGAAACACTTCATGGTATTTATGTAATCATAAATAATACCAAACGCCATAAATGTAAATGGATTTCCAGGGTGAGTGTTCTCGAAAAAAAGAAAAGGAAGAAAAAAAAAAACAACAAAAACTGTCAGTTCTGTGTTTTGATTTAAGGTCTCGCGCTCTCTCTCTCTCTCTCTCTCTCTCTCGTGTGTATTGATTTTCCACGGCTACATCAGTTTTCGATCCTATTGAATCCTTGATTCAAGCTGGATCTTGATTTGCCGATCTTTCCAGTTCAAATGGTTCGAAGAGTGAAAACTTGGATGTACGACAGTACAAAATACAGTATAACGAAAATATAAGCTAACACTACAACCTATATGAGTAATATCCACACCAGAATCTCATCATGTTTATGAAAAAAATAAATAAGTGAATAAAAAAGTGAAAGTTTAAAATCCAATGTTGCATTATGTGCTTGCCTTTTTATTTAATATACTGCAAAGACAGACCACAACCTGCAGCAGTAGAACCTCAAAAGACTGCTTTCCAGATCATAAAGCCTTAGCATGTAGTCATCTCCTAAAAATAAATCGGCAATAAATATCACCGTAACATAACTATAACGCATATAGCCTTTTAACACATCTAGCGACTGATCTAAAGAAAGACGCCTACTGCGTATTTGGATCCTGTATGCAGCGTTCACATACGTGGAAGCGCTTCACGCAACACCTCAATCACATGATTCTTTTCATAATTCATTTCTATAGGCCTTTGCTAAAGCAATGAGAAGCTAGATGTGTTTAATATCAAAAGATAATATTCCAATGCTCACAAAAGACATGCGAGTGTACACATGAAACATTTAGGATGCTAACGTTCACCCGGCAGATGTTCAGCAGGTAAGAAACAAAACGGATATAGTTACTAAAGAGCAGCTCGCCTGTCAGCACGGCCCCTTCAAAAGAGGGTCAACACGCACGCACATACACACACACACAATCACTCACAGGAGAAAAACACACTCGTATGGAAACAGAAAGCCAGATAAAGTGTACTACATGCTCCATTTTATACCTGTAGAACTTCCTGTTCATCAGTGGTTTCCCATTTTCCATGCCACAAATTGAAACGAGAACTTGTTACATTTTTAATAAAATATAAATTGCATTTTAATCAAATGAAATGGCATGACTTCTCTTTATACTTAAACAAATTTGTGTTCCATTTTGATTTGAAAAAGGAACAGGGTCAGATCGCAGTGCCATCTCGGTTAATTCACGCTTCTGTCCGCCCTGCATTAGAACACGTCCTGGTTACACATTTTATCCACATTAATCCGGATACATTTGAAAACGCATCTTTTCCTCTATGTTCTGGCTTTCTGTCCACACGGAGACGGCGCCTTTTCCAGCGGAGACGGAGCTTTCCAAAAACGCGCTCCCAAGTGGATGAATCTGAAAGTGGCGTTTTCGTGTTGTAGTGTGGACTTGTAGAATTGTAGATATTCAAAAACAGCGACGTATTTTTGGTCATGTGACACAATCATATGACCCATTCAACTCACAAACAAGACGGTGGACAACTCCTGTGTAGACGGAGAGCAATTTAAAATTAAAGTGCAATTTTCAGATCTCTCCAGATTAATGCGGACGTAGCCAAAGACCCTTCTTGGTAAAGTGCTCTAGAACGCGTCCCGGCTGGGAGATCTAGTAGAACGCGTCCCGGCTGGGGGATCTAGTAGAACGCGTCCCGGCTGGGGGATCTAGTAGAACGCGTCCCGGCTGGGGGATCTAGTAGAACGCGTCCCGGCTGGGGATTTAGAACGCGTCCCGAGATAGGTAACGGCGTCCGGGCTGGGATCTAAGAACGCGGCTGCGGGATTAGAAGCGTCCCGGCTGAGAGAACCCCCGGCTGGGGGATTAGTAGAACGCGTCCGGCTGGGGGGGGATTTAGAACGCCCGGGGGATCTAGTAGAACGCGCCGGGCGGGCGGGGACTAGTAGGGCTCCGGCTGGGGGATGTAGAACGCGTCCGGCTGGGGGATTTAGAACGCGGCCCGGCTGGGGATTTAGTAGAACGCGTCCGGCTGGGGGATCTAGTAGAACGTGCCCGGCTGGGGGTGGATCTAGCAACGCCCCGCTGGGGGATCTAGTAGAACGCCCGGCTGGGGGATCTATGAGCAACGGCCTGGTAGACGCAGCGTCGCTGTAATCGGTCCGGCTGGGGGATCTAGTAGAACGCGTCCCGGCTGGGGGATCTAGTAGAACGCGTCCCGGCTGGGGGGGTTAAGAACGTCCGGGGGGGATCTAGTAGAACGGTGCCGCGGGGGGATCTAGTAGACGCTTCCGCTGGTAACAGCGTCCGCTGGGGGATCTAGTAGAACGGCCCCGGCTGGGGATCTAGTAGAACGCGTCCGGCTGGGTGGGGATCTATAGAACGCGTCCGGTGGGGGGATCTAGTAGAACGCCGTTCCGGCTGGGGGATCTAGTAGGACGGCTCCGGCTGGGGAATACTGTAGAACGTCCGGCTGGGATCTAGTAAAGGCGCCCGGCTGGGGGATCTAGAATAACACTTCCTGTTAAGCGATCTAGTAGAACTCTTTCTGGTTAAGGGATCTAGAAAAACACCTACTGTTAAGGGAATCTAGAATGACACTTCCGGTTAAGGGATCTAGTATAACTCTTTCTGGTTAAGGGAATCTAGAATGACACTTCCGGTTAAGGGATCTAGTAGAACTCTCCCTGGTTATGGGATCTAGTAGAATGTTTCCTGGTTAATGGTACTAATAGAATACTCCCCGGTTATGGGATCTAGTAGAAAACTTCCTGGTTAAGGGAATCTAGAATGACACTTCCGGTTAAGGGATCTAGTAGAACTCTCCCTGATTATGGGATCTAGTAGAAAACTTCCTGGTTAAGGGATCTAGCGGAACACTACCTCGTTATAGGATCTATTAAAACACTTCCCGGTTAAAGGATCTAGAATATTTCCTGGTTAAGCATTTTAAGGCACCTCTCAGTAAAGTGCTAGAGAAGACTACCTGGGTCAAGCATTCTAGAACACCACCTCGTTAAGGGATCTAGAATACGTCTTGTTAAGCATTTTAAGACAGTAAAGTGTTCTAGGGCACTTCCTGATTGCCTGGGATTTAATATTATTCCAGAGTTCTTATTTTCACATCTTCTCTCAAATCCAGCTGTAGTATAGAGCTGAACGCTGCAGCTCACTTTAAGCCTGCTATTTAAATTCACATCTGGCACTGACCTGCTGCTAGAGTTCCAACAAACTAGCCTGTGTGTGTGTGTGTGTGTGTGTGTGTGTGTCTGCTTATACCATCACATTCAGTGTAAAGACTGAGGTCACAACATTCCAGGACATAAAAAGCTAGTGAGAAGGCTTTAAAAGGTGCTGTGTGATATTTACCCCTCTTGTAAAACAATGCTGAGATTTCATTGTGGTCTGATTTCTCTTAAACATAAATAAATAAATAAATGAACAATGAGAGAGAGAGAGAGAGAGAGAGATGTATTTGAAACTTTCCTGGGCTGTTTTTAACTCCACACTGGAAGGGATAGATGCTTGTTCTGAGTCCTGCCAGCAGCACAATTTAATTTGAAGACAAAGACTTTGCAATGATCTAGGAAGAAGGAGCACATATTTACGTACCGTGTGTAAGCATGCATAACCAGACCGCCTCCTTAAATCACACACAATTCTGAATTGGAGAATATCTGAAAGAACTACATGGAGACTCATTCCTTCAATCTGCATTGATATAACCACGGTATGCTAAAGAGGGTAAAATCTTCAAACGTAACGATCAGTACACTTACAAGCTTACTTTTGTCTTAAATCATATGTACTTGAAGTCATGTGAACAACACTAGACTAGAAGTCGATTTTTATTTCACATTAATGAACTCTAAACGATCTCCATTTACCCGGACAGAACGCAACTGAGCTCTGTCGCTCATCTTTCAAGCAAGAACATCGGGTGTAGTCGAATGCACTGGACAAAACGTTACTACAGTGAAACGGAAGGAAAGGGGCGGGGCTTCAGTCAATATCAGTGTGTTCAAAACACCACCACGACGGTCAGCCATTCTAGATCTACATGCTGTTCATGTTCATCGGGCATTTTACTGAGAAGAGAGACATTTTAACATACACCAGAAAAGCTGTGTGTTAAAGAAGTGGAAGGGGCTTTCTGTGGGGTGTCCGTTAATATCGGAGAGATTAAAAATCACCTACAGTCGAAGTCATAAGTTTACATATGCCTTGCAGAATCTGCAAAATGTGAAAAAAAATCAAATAAATAAATAAATAAGAGGGATCATAAAAATCTTAATACTGTGTATTGTTACCTAGATGATCAATGACTGATTTGATGTTTTTGTGTGTGCTTCAGAGGAAGAAGAAGGAAAAAAAAATCATTCAGACCCGGCACATTTTTGGTTTTCCACCATCTTCTGGAAATTTGACCCCAGCGGCTATATGATGCCGAGATCCGTCTTTTCATACCACTGAAGGATTGTACAACTATTACAAAAAGGTGCAAACGTTCACTGATGCTCAAGAAAGCAACATGATACATTAAGTGCCGGGGGGGGTAAACTTTTGAACAGGATGAAAGGTGTAAATGTTCTAATTTTGTATTATGGGAAACATGTAAATACCTTATGTCGCTTCTGAAGGGTGGTACAACAGGAAACAAAGTAAGCTCTTTAAACAAAATAAGCTCACGTGATTATCTGTGAAAACTGTTAGAACATCAACTCAAAAAACTGGAAACGACTCCCAGATCCCATTATGGTTCATTTGCTGTTTTTATTTAGAGGACAAAGACTGAGCTCTAACAACAACAACAACAACAATAATAATAATAACAAAGTGTGAAGCTCTTCAGGGTTGCGAGACATGAGACGCTCATGTTTTGTGTGTTTTACGATTGATATTTTGTTCAAAACTGCCCTTATAAAACACTAGGTTATATTAAAGTATTAACGTCATACAGACACTTTCGGAAAAAAAAACCTAGCAGCGTTTTACATATGCACGGAAAGTCGTATGTGGACGTACACGTGGAGGAGCGCCACCAAAAAACGGAAGACGAAGAGCAAACTGAAACGAAAAGCAAATAATGGCGATTCTATCTGCGGCTGTTCAAACTGACGACTGGAATTCTGCTAGCTCCATTTAGGGAAGTGCACACAGCCTGAGAGGAGAACTGGATCCATCAAACAGACAGAGCTAGAGAGAGCCCGGCCAAAGAGACGACACTCTGACGCTGACTTCTTTAACCGTTTCAACAAACTTAACCCTTTCCAACAGAACCACAGCTAGCTGAGACGCGTTAGACCTGTTAATGTGGAAACGCGAGGAGAGCAACAGAAACACAGTACAAGTTTTGGAATAAAATTTCAGTACCAAGCACAAAGTTCAGACAGAGCAGATATATATATATTTTTTAATTTTTATAATAATTTATCCCCCAAACGTTTTCATTTATTTAATCTATCTTTTGATTAAGGAGCGCTGCACACTTAAACACAAATTAGTTTTGGGTTTTTTTTGCCTGCTCAAATTGCTGAATTCCCTCAGAGTTAGACAACTTATAACAGCATTATGAACACTGATGATGTATCAGGTGTCACAGAGGTTTTATTTTCAATGCTTGTTCTCAGAGATCTCTCTTAGACAGATAAACAATTAGAAAATTTGCCCTTTTTTTAATTATATATATATATATATAAAATAAATAAATAAATAAATAAAGTGTTAGTCATTTCACCACATTGGTTGATTAAACGGATCATGAAAACATGATATTTTTATATAATTTTTTTTTAAATATTCAAAAACAGTAACACTCGTAGTAAAAGTGCGTTCTTGCTAAACAAGGCCAGAATAAAGCGTACAGCAAAATTAGTTTTTCTGTACATCTCGGACTGAATAGTTTTAGATCTTCAAACAAAATACAACATAAAACAAAGGCAACCTGAGTAAACATACAATACAGATGTGATTTATTTTATTGAAGCAAAAAAATAAAATAAATAAATAAATACATATAATAATAATAATAATCATCATCCAACAAATGCTTCTGATAACTGGAGATCAGTCTTTCACTTACTTCTAGGACTTACTCCTATGCTTTGGATCATTGTCCTGCTGCAGTTGTGCTTGAGTTTCATTTATGGACTGTAGACCGAACATTATCCTTTAGGGTTTTCTGGTAGGGAGCAGAATTCATGTTTCTCTCAAATTATAGCAGGTTGCCCAGGCCCTGAAGCAGCAAAGCATCCCCACACCATCACACTGCCACCACCATGCTTGACTCTCGCTCTCACTGTGGTTCTTTGGAGGCCCAGAGCTTTTGAAATAGCTTCATAACCCTTCCCAGACTGATTTATTTCAATCACCTTCTTCCTCATCATTTCTGGAATTTCTTTCAACTCTGTCATAGTGTGTTACTGGGTAAGACTTTTTAATAAACTTCATGCTGTTGAAAAAGTTCTATTTAAGTGTTGATTTGATTGAACAGGGTTTGCAGTGATCAGACCTGGTTGTGTCTAGTCCAGCTGAACCTCATTATGAGTGGAGCGTCATAGATTTGCGGAATTAATAACTACACCCCCGCACAAATACATTTTCCACACAGGCCCTGCTGGTATCGGATAACTTTTTTGCTTCAATAAATAACTATCATTTAAAAACTATATTTTGTGTTTACTCAGGTTGCCTTTGCTTTATCTTAGATTGTGTTTTCATTTCTGAAAGAATTTAGTACGAGATGTACACAAAAACAGAAGCACTGTACTTACATACTATTCTAGACCATTATAAAGTACTAACATCAACAGTTTTCCTATTACACTTAGTGTTTTAAATTTTAAAACTCTCATGTCACCATCAAACTTACCACAAGGTCTGTTTTGAGTGCTGATTGTCTGGATTATCTAGAGGAGTAAATACTTTTGAATGTAAGACCAGAACGGTTGATTTGAGACGCAGTCCACGATGACGGCAGAAAGCGTTAAGAGAAATAGAGCTCGCTGGTGTGTTTAACGTCGCTGTGCATAAAACTGCCCGACATTTTACAGTCCGACCTGGAAACCTGATGGACGGGGGATGGGATGGGATGCTTTTGCTTCGATGTTCTGTAAGTGGATGTAGCTTTTTAGTTTTCCAGATAAGGAGATACGGTGGCTTCACACCACCCTGGCATGGATTATTTTCTTAAAACACAAGATCAGTGCAATGGATATTCCTTTGTTTTTCAGTCACTTACTACACATTGGGGGGGGGTTAGGGGCAAGGGTCGCCAAGGTTATGGAGAATTCATAATGTCCATTTGGGATTAAATGCCCAAAAGGTTTAGGCACCCCTGATGTGAAAGAATGCCCGTGCCTCTTTGACGGACACACTACAACGGAGTCTAAATCCAGGTTATAACCACGCCACTGCTGTTTTCCACAAGAAAGATAGAAGCTGATGTACGCTGACCGTAGCATGCAATTTATTTCCTTTCACAGGCAAAGATGGGCGGTGACGCTGACAGGACGTACACAGATAAAAATAGAGGAGAGGAGGTGAAAACACGCGTTCAGCCTACGCAGTGGCAAGAACTGGAGGCAGACGGTCTACGAAAGCTTTGCTTGGATCGCTGCTGCACCAATTCGCGTTCACTGAGGAGGGTGTGAACGGTACATTAATGCGGCCAGTTATCGTTTTACAGTAGGTCTAATTCATTTGCTCGTACGTATTATTTGAGTCATTTGGCTGGTTGGCGGACTGTAAAGCACCCCTGGGTCTAATAAAGGCGCCCAGTATAAGAAAGAAAGCAGTCTTTATTTAACAAAATGAGAAACTGGACATCTTGTTCTTCTAGCTACCTTATTATATGCATAAAAATAACTACTTCTATATTAAGAGGTCCACTGTTGTTGCCAATGAACACTCAAATAAAATTGTAAGAGAAGACCAGCAGTCTCGAGAGAGAGAGAGAGAGAGAGAGAGTGGAGAGAGTGAGAGAGAGAGAGAGAGAGAGAGAGAGTGCAGTCAGTCTTTAGGGCAGCTGGTCTCGGTAATGATTGCAGGCACTCAGTCTTCATACCTCCATCAAAATAGGAGAAAAAAAAAAAAGCCTCAGACTTTCCTTGGATCCAAAGGCGGGATATTTTTTCTAAAATCAATACAGATTGTGGAAAGCATTGAAAACAGAGATTTCCAGCTGTGCATCAGGGAACAGAGGTGTCCAGTCTGATGACTCGAGCACAAGCTTACAACCAGACAGCTTACAGTCAGAATCGTACATTTAACAAACTTATTAACAATGAGTCTCCTTCGAGAGCGAGCTTACCGTCACTGGGACTCATTTACAGGAACATTGTAGGGCTGCAATTAACGGTTATTTTCATCATCAATCTGGGGGTTACGCCTTTCACTCTGCAGTGGAGCATTTTGGTTATAAACATAAGTTTGTGCTCGTGCAGCACTGCTTGATCTCTGTGGACTTCCCTGCCTTACAGTAAACTGAAGAAAGTCATCATCAGTGATTCTGGGTTTCTGCTAATATTAGCGTGCGTATGACGTCAAGCACCGTCGACTAAGAAGCGGCTTAAACTTCCGGTTAGTAAAAAAACGCTCGTGTTCCATTTGAGAGACATTACCTTTCTTAAATCCACACACTACACGGTATAGTACGCAGTGCATAGTGTAAGTGCACAGTACTTCATTTGGGACACAACTTCAGTATTTACTCTCCGAAGCGTGGTTTCAGAAGAGAAGTAACGTAATGAGTAAACATACCTCACACCGAGCACAGACTGACTAATCGATAATAATCTCTTATGAAAATCGTCAACGAATCCCATTATTACACATACACATAATAAGTAAATAACTAAATAATTCATACTGGTGGTACAAAAAGAGCAATGACGCAATTAGGCAAGCTTTCGGAGGTTGCGCTATGATAAACATGTTTGTACAAAGAGGAAAAGTAAAGACTCTTGCCGATATTTTCCATGAAACAGAACGCATCTTGATATGTAGCACACACCAGCAAGACAACAGTTAAATGAACCTAAACCTTTATGTAAACAGTTAAAAAGTTCACACAACGTTTATTATTTTTTAATGTTGCGGCTAAAAATGCTCGATTTTGCTGTGGCTTTTTTTGAAAATTGCCGATGCATCTTGGAGTCTTTCACGGAAAACTACTCGAATTGCCAACAACGGAATTGTGTGAAATTGTTTTCGCAGTGATGTTTGTTGGTAAAGGAGACCTTTTAGCTGTACTCATGTTCGACACACGTGAATCGAAGAGTGCTTTGGCGGAACGCGCGCCGAGATGACGCCACACGATGCGTCTTGGCCCGAATCTGCAGAACGTCTGTGGTAGTTCAGATCGGCTGCGAGCTCCTCCGAATATTGTGGAGTTTGCTCGATTTTGTGTTCATTTCTGTGATCGCAAAAACCCTGGAGGGGTAGTACCATGTAGTACACACTTATAGAAGGGAATTAGTTATAATTGCACTGTCTGGTGTCACCCAGAGGAGGAGGGGTTCCTCTCAACGTTTCTTCCTCATACGGTCTCAGGGAGTTTTTCCCCCTTGCCACCATCACCTCTGGCTTGCTCATTAGGGAGAAAGTCAAACTTT
Organism: Ameiurus melas; assembly: GCA_012411365.1. Classification (NCBI taxonomy): domain Eukaryota; kingdom Metazoa; phylum Chordata; class Actinopteri; order Siluriformes; family Ictaluridae; genus Ameiurus; species Ameiurus melas. The sequence goes on along the minus strand of CM022777.1, from coordinate 14,293,562 downwards.
TAAAATCCATATCCTGAATTTATATATGTTTCTGTAAAGCTGCTTTGTGACATTGTTAAACAAATCAACACAAATAAAATGGAATTGAACTAGGAGTGCAGTCTCGATTCATTTTATTTGTCAACCACGGCATAAAACAGAGCCACACTATTGCCCCTCATCACCAGCAGGCATACACACAGGTGATAGGCTTGTGAGATCTTCCTATCGCGCCCAATAACCATCACCGATTGATGATCGCATCATCTTTGGCTCTGAGGAGGGTAAAAGAAGGGGGTGTGGCCAAATATAAGCAATACTTGACGTGATTAAAGAGAAAATGACAAGAATTTGGTTACAAGTTGGCTGTAGCAGGTAGTTGCTAGTGTTTTCTTAAAATTTTTTATTATTTTTTTTATTTAAATTAACATGGTCATGAAATTTTTTGCAAAACTGTAAATAAACGTAACACGTTGTTAGCTGTAACTAAGCTCAAAATAAACTGATATAAACTATGCGCGCTCTGTGGTGAACAGCAGCGGCGATGCACATAGAAGACTTGTGTAGAGAAGTAGCCTGGATCAGCGGCACGCTTCGAAGACATTCGGAGCTTTTATTTGTTTGGCGTCACGGACAAGGGAAAGATTTTGTTTGGCTCGGACAAAAGAAGCGAAATAGGAAACATATACGCAGTAGCAGGAGTTATTTTGGTGATCTTAAAGCTGCAGACATCGTGTCTTCCAACAGATGTTTAAACTGTCCGACTTTGAGAGCCACGCGACAGTTCGAATCTATCGGCGATCGTCCCACGTTTACCGCAAACACGTCACGTGTGGCGAGTCTACAGAAGGAAAAGGAGAGAAAGAACAGTGGACAGATAATCCATGAGAGAAATAGACCAAAGGTTAAACAGGTTTATACAGTCGGGCGAAACAAATAGTTCATATTACGTTCTCCGTGTTATACTTAAAACAAGAATATGAATGAAATGGAGAAATGAATGAAGCGCACTAATCCCTGCTGTATTCACTCTGAACTTAAACAGAGTGCCTTTACAGAGATCGATTTTCACCCACGAATGGTTGATGCGCCAAACAACAAAATTGGCGATTAATTATTTAAGCGGGCGTTAATACTGCTTGCGAGTGGCACGTTTCACGTAGCTCATATGATTAAAATTAACATTAAAGAAAGAGAACATACGCTTATTGGACCGCACAAAACTGGTGCGTCAAAGAACTGCTAGGGAGAGCCTCGTCAAGAACTATACAGCCCTACGCTATACACGCTTTCAGCAAACCTGCGAGCGATAAAAAAAAAAAAAAAAAAAAAAAAAAAAAAAACAGATCTAGCATGGCATAATGCGTTCCTGCGTATTTTCCTCCAGAAGATCTTGACCTGCGTCCGCGAGGTTAAACAGAGCCGCTATCCGCCGTTTCGGCTTTGAGCAAAAAGATGGGATCGTGTGAAATGCGTTGAACGCGCTTCCCACCGACACAAAGCATCCAGTGTGCTGGCAGAGGTTAAAGACTAAAAGCAGAGCTGTTACTCTTACACTCACACACACTTAATCCAAACCTTAAACTCCCACATCACCACAGAGGAAAAAAAATGCCCAGCTAGGCCAATTAAGCTTAAAGACCGTCTCTCTCTCACACACACCACACACACACACACAAACACACCCCTCCCTCTGAGGACTGGCCTGAGGAATAGAATGAAGTAGAACGAATGAGACAAAGGAAGAATGTAAAAATTGAATGTAAATCTTATTAAGTAAAGAAATAGCACACAACAGGGGCGGTTATAAGAAAATATTAAAGGGGAGGTACGACATGACGTGTAGCAGAGTACCTCCACTGAAACACATTCTTTTCATTTCATCCCACGCTACTCTGCTTATACGACAGAACATGACGGAGGAGGATGAAGCTGGGGATGGGCATTTACTACGGGCGTAACAATACACAAAATTCACAGTGGATATGATACGATATCGTTTTATACAATACATCAATAAAGCAAAACACATGTAATGTAAGAAAAAAAAATGGGGTGGGGGGGTGGGGGGGAACACGAGCATTTTGAAAATAAAACCTTTCAACTATCGCACAAAAGTTTATACGCTCACATGAGGTGGTTGCAATATTTCGAAAGAATAACACAGTTCGCGCATTTAGGTCACATGACCAAAGGTCTCAGCTACTAGTAGGTAGCCAGTTTATAAAGAGCGACGGCTATGCACTTCTCGGCCAGAACTGGCTCCGATACGGCACGTGATACGAGCGGTCATATTTTGTTGCATAACTCGACAAATGTCCTTTTGAAGTTTTGGATCCACGGGACCTCTGTAAAACGGTTGCTATCCGTGATCTCCCAGAAACCCCGGATACGTGACCGCTGCCAGGTATAAGGGGCTTGCCTTTCCACGATCGCGCCACCGCCTGTTAAACACTACCAACACCTACCAAACCCCCGTGCCGACACTCATCAGATCATGGAGATCCGTCGATATGTTTAATTGTAAGGACCATCGCGAGATGAGAAAACCCAGATTTAATTGCAGAACATCATTTAATGAAAACGCAAAGTTTTTTTTTTTTTTTTAAATCCATTTTGGATGTCTATTTTTTTTGGTTTTTTGGAGTATTTCTTATTTTGAATACAGTTTGGCTGTATACCTATTAATAGTTCATATACACGAATTGTTCGATATCGATTCCATTTTAAAAAGCACAGTACATCGTCATGGTACGGCCAGTACGGTTTAGTTTTGTAAGAAAGTTCAGAAGTATTTGACTTTATGTTATGTTTTCATTCAGAATCAGTTTTAAAAACTAAATCGGTTGATGGACCCGTTACCGGCGGGTCCTGCCCAACTTAAAATCCACCAATCGGTCAACCTCTACTACGCAACATTCCCACACCCGCTCGGAGATAGGCGTGCAAATGTCCCGAACCTGAACCGTGTTTGATGTGGGCGCAACTGGGCGTGGTTTGTAATCCTGCAGGATGCACACGGATACACTCTGCCCCACTCACCAACATGGGAAAGGGCGGGGTTAAAAACCTATACTGTGGCCAGCCATTAAAGGGCCTCAGAAAAACAGCGTCCCTTTTAAAATCGTTTACGATGTACACCCCATTTATCCAACCACTGCATTACCCTCGTTCAACCTCTTCCTATTCCTCTAAGCTCATCTTACCCTTTCAGCGCGTGTTCCATGTCTTTTAATCAGATGTCACAGCATACCGTAGCGCATAAACTTAAACCTGAGTCAAGGATCAGCTTTCGTACTGTCGTGATCACTGTTGGACGTCAGATGATAACTATCGGCTGGAGCCTTAAACAGACGGAGACCGCAATCAAGAAAGGGAAAGCTATGCAATTTGTCGCTCTCTTGCCCACGCCCTCGGCTTTTATTTCTGCTGCACGGAACCCTCGGAACGAGCAGTCGACTGGCTGGACGATACGGTATCACCGCTCTCCTCATCCCCTGATCAATAACCGGACTTCACCTGCGGGAAGACGACGATGCCAGCATCGGATTTGCGCGTGCGTGCAAGCTCGTGTACATGACCGCGCACACTTGTGCATCATTCCTTTGTGGAAAAGGATCGAATCCGCTCACTCAAAACTCTTTTCTTTTCTTTTTTCATTCTCTCCAGGCAGAAAACGAAGCAGCTTATTCAACTGAGCCGAGTAGGTCGGTCTACAATAACTAGTTTCGAAGGACGATCTATCGTTCCCGGAAATAATTGCGATAAACGATATTCTTGTCATTTGAAGACCATTTCATTCGACTGTTTTAGTGCGTTGTTACGGAAACGGCGTATTCGCAACGTGACTTCGCAATGTTCTACCTAGCACCTTACTCCACTTCAAGTTCATTCGTGCGTTCTCGCGTCATTCTGTGCAAGTAAGCGAGTCGTAATATTGTCTTTACGTCGTGTAGATTCCTGATTAATCTCAGGCGTGTATCGGATGCGTTCGGGGGAGTTCATTAACCCGCTAGTAAAGCGCTTCAATTTACCGCTGTTCATTCTCTGTTCAGCTTCGGCTCACGCAGCTTAAGCGGCTCAATCGCTGACAGTACGGACGACGACTTGTTTACCTCGAACACTCGAACTATTCTATCTATTCTTGTAGTGCTATAACGCTTCGCTGAAGTCATGCTTCTTTCACACTTATTTTTTATATTTATTGAACTTTTAGCGATTGTATTTATTTAATGTCTAAAACTTGTTTTCATTTGTGAAGATTAACTTGATGAATAAAACGTGCAAGAAGCATAAACTTTTGTTGGTTACAGATCTTTTGAAGAGGGCAGAAATAGTGGCTTTTTGTCGAAGGAACCAGGGTGACGCTGACTTCCGGGTCGGTCTACAAATATACGTCATCCCTGCAGGACTGTATATTTGAAGTGCAAAGATAGCGTTTCAATCCCAGCAAAAAGCCAAGGTTGCAGTATTACAGTATCGTATGGAACTCAGACCAGAGTTCTCAGCACTTCCCTTTGCCCTCTACCTCACAAAACACGTTGGCTTGGTTGATGTGTTATGAAGTGAGGTAAACAATGGCACTATGTTTTTTTTTTTTTGTGGGGGGGTTGGTTTTTTTAAAGATATACATCAGTGAAATTTAATTTACAGAGCACCATCAATGTGTTCTTGCACAAATCTGTGATTTAAAAAAAAAAAAAAAAAAAAATCTGTTTAATGAAGTCCATCCATGTACTCCTTTTTCAGGGTCGCGGGGAACCTGGGAACATCGGGCACGAGGCGGGGTACACCCTGGACAGGGTGCCAGTCCATCACAGGGCACAATCACGTACACACACACACCCATTCATACACTAAGGACACTTTAGACACGCCAATCAGCCTACCATGCATGTCTTTGGACTGCGGGAGGAAACCGGAGTACCCGGAGGAAACCCCCGCAGCACGGGGAGAACATGCGAACTCCACACACACACACACACACACACACGGCCCCGGCAGGAATCGAACCCCGGACCCTGGAGGTGTGAGGCGAGCGTGCGAACCGTGCGGCCTGTTTAATAAAGTTTAAAGCTGAAATGCGCTCTGTACTAACAAAACAAACTACAGCTGGTTGAGTATTCATTTCATTAATATGGCACGTGGAATTTGCTTGCTGTCATGATTAGGGAAAATGTTTTATACTTTCTTTTTTTTTTTTATATAATAAGCTTCAGATTCTGTTTCACTTTTTCTATACACGATAAATCCACTTGAACGGTGTTCCTCGTTTGAGAAGTGTCCCTTTAAAGGGATTGTAGTGCAACAAAAGTTCATCAAACGGCTATAAGAGCTTTAATCCATTGTTTATCTCTGTATTGTTGGTGAACAACAAAGTCAAACCTGACAGTTTAAAAGCTCAGATCCAGGTATAAAGCTGAACCTGGATCTGAACCTGCAGTGCATTGTAAGGCTGTTTAGTTTATGTCTTAACACTTTTCTGATTCGACGTGTCACGTGACACCGCTGCCAAGGTATGCAGCAGTGCTAGGATAACATCCAGCTTATCCACAGGGACAGTCGTCTTCTTTCTTTCTGCAAATTTGAAGGATCATCACATGTTCAGGATTAGAACACGATTGAGTTCAACAGACACCGGTTCTGTGGAAGGCTGGGAAAAAAAAAAAAAAGCTTCTCTCCATCCTCTTATTAACCTTCAACACTCCACATCGAGCATTACGAACACATGGCAAGGATTTAAAATGATTACGGACAAGCGAGCAAAGATCCAGCCTTCTAGGCAGGATGGGAGGAAAAGTCAGTGTGTGTGTGTGTGAGGTGTGAGGAATGTGTGCGAATTCCTCAGGATGGAGGGAAAGACACGGACGGATCTTTATTTTTAAGAATGTGCTCAGGCTGAGCTTTCCGAGTGAGCACCGAAGAAAAAAAAAAAAAAAAGCAGGGGAAGAAAAGAATGAAAAGAAAGCCCTGGGAGTTACTGATTTAATTAGCTTTAGTGGCAAGAAAGGAAGGAAGTGGTTTATCCACGCTCTTTAACCAGGTCCGTGCAACACACACACACACACACAGTTCTCAAAGGCCAATAATGTAGACATCCTTTACAATCACAGCGATGTCTCGTGTATAATAAATAAAATACAACTCGAATGAAAATGATCTCTAGAGTCACTGATTGAGAAAACTGATCAGCAGGTTACACAATTCTTTCCACTCCCAGTGATGCACCATCTGTTTAGTATTCCTCCAGCTTGCAGCAAACAATGGGGGGGAATACAACACAACATTTGAAGACGTCACAATATGCATGTGTGATATCCTTGGGCCATCGCAAGTTTGCCGACGCTGCTTGTGACCAGGTGCCCAAAAACAGAACGTAGTATTCTTGCTCTGGGAATGTGAAAAGCCCAGCTTCATCTCTCACCTGTCAATCACGGTGTCACTTGCCAATCACTGGCAACCTGTTAACGTGTGTATTTAACAGTTTAATAATGAATGAGCTCGGTTCCTGACTTTACAAAATGGATCCAAGGGCTAGAAAAATCAACGGGCTTCCTTTATCTAGCTGGATACGGACAGATTTATTCGTAGGAGTGTTTTCCCAAGAAATTTGCTAGTCGTGGAAATCCTGTAATTTGGGGAAACCATTCAGATCCTACTCGTGCTCCTGAGTGTGTGCAAACTTACACAGAGAGAAGACTGACCAACAGAGTACAAACCTTGATTTGATGGATTTTACTGCACTTTTATATATGAACATGAGTATAACTTGCTTCATCTCCCCCCGCTTTGCAGAAACACATCCTCATGCTACTTCACTAGGTCAGGGACTAAGAATACCCTCGAGAAAATTGTGAAAACCAGATGATTAATATTATATACACACACACACACTCTGCAAAAGAAGAAACATCCATTTTTCAGGAGACAGTATTTTAAAAGGGAATTTAAATCTAAATAAGCTTTTCAGATCTTTATTGGAAAGGTTTTAAACAATGTTTTTCATACTTGTTCAACAAACCATAAACAATTATTGCTCATTGAAAAACACCAGAAGAAAGATGTCTATGAATCCTGCTCGCCTGCATGAACATGCCATAGTCCTCATGGACCAGATATCCACAGATATTAAATGAAAACCTGCCTGCCTCTGCCGGAAAGCTTAAAAATGGGCCATGGTTGGATCTTCAAGCAGGACAACGATGCAAAAAAAATACATCAGTGTCAACAGAAAAATGGTTTACTGACCACAGAAACAAGGTCCTACCATGGCCATCCCAGTCCCCTGACTTAAAACCCATAGAAAACCTGTGGGGTGAACTGAAGAGGAGAGTCGACCAGCGTGGAGCTCGAAATGTGAAGGATCTGGAGACAATCTGTATGGAGGAACGCTCTCAGATCCCTTACCATGTATTCTCCAACCTCATCAGGCGTTATAGGAGAAGACTCCGAGCTGTTATCTTTGCAAAAGGTACAAAGTATTGACTAAAAGGTGCACACCTATATTAAACAAAGTTGCTGTTGGTTTTTTTTTTTGATAAACCTGTGTTTTGTTTGTAATTGTTTGATATCCATGACAGCAGAGTGTTTTTGTAAATTTTTTAACAAAAGATCAAAAGGTTAAACAACAAACCATTTTCCACAGCCTTCTTTGCTCATATTTACCAAGGGTGCCAATATTAGTGGAAGGCACTCTCTCTGGGGGTGTGTGTGTGTGTGTGTGTATATATATATATATAATATTTTATTGACATCAAAGTGAGTCAAAATGACCTCCTCCTGTGCCTTTCTCCGCAATGTTCACGCTGTGCACTTTTACGGAGTTTTGTGGGCAAACATTTACACGCGCAACGTGACTGAACGATTGATAAATGAGGCCCGATCATGGCATGATACGCTACAGAGTTGGACAAATCATACATTTTTTTAGCCAATGTTTTGGTTGCCAAGAATGAAAGCCTAAGATAAAAACAAAAGGTCTAGCAAACAACATAATATTTAACCTGCTCTAGTAGAAATTTGTCCACCTCCAGGCTAAATCATTAGATGAGGATAGCATGGTGACCAGAAACATTTAGCGACATCTGTACAAGAATGTAGATGTCGTTTCCTGCATAGAAGCCGAAACATGACTGCTCTTCATGTCAGGGAGGAATCTGAGCAAGCAGGAGTGGTCTTACCTGAGGCAGGGCGGAGTTCAGCTGCCTCTGCAGGGCGTCTCGTTCGTGGCTGACCTCATGCAGTTTGCCCTGCGTCAGTCCTAGATTCTCCTGCGTCTCTCTCAGCGTGTCCAGGAGCCTGTCCCTCTCCTCCAGCATGGACACCATCAGAGACTCGAAATGTCCCTCTGAATCCGACTGGAGAGGAGAACCAGAGCCCCGCCCCCCTCCGTTACTCCCCACCTCCGCCTCGCTGATGGTGGGCATCACCTCGCACATCATCTAGGACAGGGAGGGACAAACACAGGAACGTGAACCCGTAAATCAGCGTCAGTACGGCTGAACTACCACCAACACGCATGATGAACAGTAAGTTCAGACGTATTTCAACACGGTTTCTTAAGAATATGAGCCATGATCTGATTTCGTCCAAGTTCTCATGGACACGCCACAATACCATATCTGGTATCAAAAGTGTTACGACATCAGGAAATCAGATAAAGAGCTGGACTTCAGCCAAATAATCAGACTACTCAACGCATTGATATGGTTAATCTGACATCTTTCGTTTTTCGACATCTACCCATATTTATTCAAAAGCTTGAAATAGCAGGACATCCTCACAAAAGTGACTTTTGTGACAATTATTGAACGCATCTTGAGCATCAGCGCGTTGTAACGGACTTCAAGACAGACGATTTCGCGCTTTTATAAGCTTCGTCTTATTAACTTCATCAGAGAAAAATAAACAAACAAACAAACAAACAAACAAGACAGGCTGGTGAGCAAGTGACTGTTTACAAAGCAAGTTATAGTAGCTGTAGATGTTCCACAACATTAAACAACTACAAAGCAATAAAAATAAAAAAGTAACCTGTAGTACACAAATGTTTAAAAGTTGTCTAAAAACGATAGGACATGTATACAAGCCCCCCCCCCCCATGTATGTGTTGAATAGAAGAGTGCTGCAAAACCCTGTAAGCAGCACTGATACTTTCTTAATTCTGTACAACCTAAGACAGAAGAGAAACTATTGGTAAGAGAAACTATGATGTGCCGATAGATGGTTTTGCACAGTATATCGTGATACAGTAGATCGTGATACAGTATATCGTGATACAGTAGATCGTGATACAGTAGATCGTGATACAGTAGATCGTGATACAGTAGATCGTGATACAGTAGATCGTGATACAGTAGATCGTATTATTCGGTATAAGGCATATTGTGAGATCACAAAATAGACTGTATATTTGGTGATATTTAGTATACAGCTTTGTCATGTATACACAATACAGCACATTGTGAGATTCAGTACACAGTATAGTGAGATATTCAGTATGCATCATAATATCTAGCACATGGCATAGAGACATTCAGTATACAGTATAATATATATTATATTATTAATATATAATAATAATAATAATAACGATGCAGTGGTGTGGCCCGTATACTCCTATGCCACTACAGCTGATTGACAAAGATTACGACGTTTATTTGTTAAATAACGGGGTCATACATTTGACCCATTCACGTGTAATATTTTGGAAAGCCGTATGGTGTGGATTAGCGTGAGATGGCCGTTTACTATCAGCACATGCCAATACTAGATCAATACGATATGAGGAAAACTGATGATCTGGCAATGCCGGTCCAAAGTCCCTCCACATTCCAGAGCAAGGCAGATACCTATGAGGAAAATAACGATGGCCACTGAGCACAACATCCAGCTTTTACTGACAAGACAACGTAACAATCGAGCCGTCTAGGGTATGCCGACATGTCCGTTTCTGTGCATAAACGTGAAAGAACTAAACACCTGCATTTCCCCAGCTGGAATACTCATCTATACATTATACTCAACTATACTCCTCTATACAGTGGTGGCTTGGCAGTTAAGGCTCCGGGTTACTGATCAGAAGGTCGGACGTTCATGCCGCAGCACTGCCAAGCTGCCACTGTTGGGCCCTTGAGCAAGGCCCAACATTAACCCTCTCTGCTCCAGGGGCGCTGTATAATGGCTGACCCTGCACTCTGACCCCAGCTTCCTGACAGGCTGGGGTATGCGAAGAAAACAATTTCACTGTGTGCTCTACTGCACATGTGACCAATAAAGACTCATCATTACACAGACTGACACATGGTGACAATAGTATTAGAAGCAAGGCGCTATCTATCATTTATTCTCAACAAGGATAGAACCTGGTCATACTAAAGGTCACGGCTTGTGTTTAACGATGTTCAAACAGTGTACACTCCATAACCAAACTGGTTTTGTTACTTCGGCCGTTACATGGCGTCCAGTAGTAAGCGGTCAATGCTGTTGCTCACCGTAACAGTTTTCACACCGGCGTGTTTCGTTTTAAAAATGCTAGGTTAAAGCGGTCATACTTAAATGCGCCGGTACGAAGGCCGTAACAGACCCGTGTCCATTTTTACCCAACAGTGAGAGATCATATCGAAGATTGGGTGAGAATTCAGACTTGTAGTTTGCACAATGCTAACTTGGTGGCTATATACACTTCCCTTACTTGTTAGCTTCATTTACCTCACAACTCCACAGTGCTGAACACCAGAGCTAAACTAAACCCAAGAACTAAAATCCAGTCACAACATTTTTATTCGGAAATTACATTCCAACAATATTTGTTTGTCCTGACTTGAAGTGAGGACTTGAAGCCTTCTTTCCCCTCTACGTCCCCCTCCCCCAACCGCACGTCACACGGAGAGACGGAATTAACTGACAGAGAGGGGAGGAGAGGAAAATGTAACCGCTTTTTACCTCAGCAAACGGACTGCACGCTCATAAGGAGGTCAAACGCTGCGAGATTTACACTAGAGCTTCGGTGCGGGAGGGGGATGGGTTTCACTTCACAGCTCTGATTCCAGTGAAAAGAAGTGGCAGATGGAGACCTGCAGGATACCTGAACAAGAGCATCGAACCAACCAATCAGCACGCTCGATGCTCACCTGTGCACTAGAATACACAGCCATCTGTAGCCAAACCTGTAAAGCTGCTTCCTTCTGGTCCGTAGTGCTCGAGGTCCAGCTGAAGTAACTCAACAATACGAACACAATGCATTAGATTTCACTCTGGTCCAAGGGACACTTTAAACTACAGTGGATATAAAATGTAATGTCAAAAAAATGTATTAAAAATCTCTTTTGTTCACCTTTTAATGTGATCTAGCAAGCAAAATGTTTCCATGAAAAAAAAAAAGAAAGCGAAAGAGACAATAACCTTGTTTTCGAAGTGTGCACACCCTTTAACTAACGCTTTGTTAAAGCACCTTTTTGTTTGTAATACAGAACTCGGTCTTTTTTACGGAAGCGTCTACAAACTAAGCACATCGTGATTTGGCCATTTTATTTCACTTTTCTTTGCGAAAATGCTCCAGATCAAAATCATGACAGGTTTTTGATAGGATGTAGAGCCTGGCTAGGGCTGGACCATTCCAAAATGTTGATCATCATCATCTGAAGCCCTTCTTTTTTGACTTGGATTTGCGCTGTGGGTCGTTATCGTGCTGGAAGGTGAAACTTTTCTTCTTCAGCTGTCTAAGAGTGGCCTGCAGGTGTTGTGCCCAAATAGACTGATATTTGCCACGATTCCCATCTTGACTACAGCCCAAGTCTCAGCTGAAGACGGGCAGCCACGTAACACGATGTTGCCACCACCATGCTTCACAGTTCTTCCGGGCGAAAAGCGGTCTTGTATTTGCACCAAACGTATCGTTTAGAATTATGCCCAAAATGTTCTACCTCATCAGACCATAGTAGCTTTAGCCACACTGTGTGGGCCGGCTGCTTGTCTATTGTGAGAAAGAGCTTCCGTCTAGCCACATTACTCCACGGTGCAGAACACAGGAGATTGTGGTCACATGCAGGAAGTGACCGGTACTTGCAGCTCCATTCATTTCGCCGTAGGTCTCCTTTTTCTTTTAATCAGTTTTGGATGGACGTCATGTTCTCAATGATGTCACACTGGTGCTCCCTTTTCTCCAGTTGTTGATGACGGCCTTCATGGTGTTCCACGGCACATCTAATGCTTTGGAAATTCTTTTGTACCCCTCTCCTCATCAATACCTTCCGACGGCAAGATCCCGACAGGGACTAGCGGTTAAGCCTCTGGGTTAATGATCGGATGGTCGGGTGTTCAAGCCGCAGCACTGCCAAGCAGCCACAGCAAGGCCCTTAACCCTCCGTGCTCCAGGGGCACTGTATCATGGCTGACCCTGTGCTCCAACCCCAGCTTCCTGACAGGCTGGGGTATGCGAAGAAAACAATTTCACTGTGTGCTCTACTGTATATGTGACCAATAAAGACTCATTATCATCATTACACAGACTGACACATGGTGACAATAGTATTGGAAGCAAGGTGCTATCGATCATTTACGCTCAACTAGGATAGAACCTGGTAATACTAAGGTTATAAATAATAATCAACAATGGGGTGGGTATGATGCTATTCCCGCTGCTATAAGTTGATTATATTCCTCGAACAGCACATCTACGAGTTTTATTCCTTTTATACCACACAAACCATTTTCATTTATTAATGAACGGCACGTGGTACATTTATCTGTTTATACTTACGTTTAATGTCATGAAATATCCATTAAAACAAGACCGTTCCAGTTATCGCTTACGCTATAGCACCTGTAAACAGTCGGCCCTTCACCAGACTCGAGACAAAGATTTCTTTTAAAAACGCAGCTATTCACGCGAAAGTAAGACTTTCCCCCGTGTCAGATAACTTGGTTACTTAGCTTTGATCCTGACCGCTAGAAATCATGAACACCTGAGCCGCCTTCTAAAAAATAATTAAATAAATAAATAAATAAACGATAAATATACATCTCACAGGAAGCTTCACCAGATCAACAAATCACCCGGGTTCCAACTTATTAGTGACATCATTCTAGGATTTCAGTGAAACAAACATGTAGGTTTTCGCTTTTCAAAGAACATGTTTGTTTGACTTCTCGTTGTTCATTTTTGTAAATAACGGATATCGATCTCAGACTGGTTTGTTAATTACTGTAGTTTGTCGGTTGATCTCAATTAAAGGGAATTAAACCTACTCGAAAAGGTGGTTCCACGTTATTAAGCAGGTCACGTTCTCGTGCAACATGGCGAGGAAGAACGAGGTTTCTGAAGACGAAAAGTGTGAGAGTCAAATGTTTGAGAAAGGCACGAAGACAACTGATATTTTGAAATATAACTGAATTAAGATTTCCTGAAAAGATATGCGAGTGGATGGGCGCATGGATGAGTTCGGTCAGATAAAGGCTTATTAAGGGACGTTTCTTCAGACAGACGGATGGTATTAAGCGAGCAACTATTAAAAAATAATCATGTTAAACAGATCCCCCCGGGAAATTTCGCAATTGCGGAAATTCGCACAAATTTAAGCTAAATGTTTCTAAATTACCGCGGAGACATTGTGCAGATTTGGGTCAGGACGCGTCATGTGAGGTCACCACAGCGCACGTTTAGCCAAAGCAGTCTTCGATTCACACGTGTCGAACATGAACAAAAACAAATACGTCTGCTGACACGACGCTGACGAAATCAACTCCGAATCACTGACTGCTGTTGGGATTTCCTGCGTCCGGAAATGCAGCTTGTGCAGTTATTTGAAGATTCTCCCACATCTAATTGCACAGCAGTTCTACTTTCGGGGAGTTCCACCATCCTCAGGTCCGCACCCAGGACCGATTCGGGGCTTGTTTGGGGGCAGGGCTTATAATCACAGGTTACGCGTTCGCCGCTCTTTTTCCGAATTGCGACCCGATTGCACAATTCCATCCTTCACTTTAGTGTACAGAGGTTTGTAAAAAAAAAATAAATAAATAAATAAATAAATAAATAAATAAAAGGTTTCAAGTGTTCGTTGGGCTTTTGTTTAATCGCACTGTACCTCAATGTCTGGTTTTATGCATCAATAATCAGAACGGCCTTTTTCGGCGGCATCACAGACAGAAGTAGAAACAGGAAGGGACACGACGAGATGAGCCAATCACATTACAATTACGGTTATAAACAAACAAACAAACAAACATGCTCCGTGATTAGGACCCAAAAAAAGAGCTGGATTTGCTCTTGGTCGTACACCTTTACAGGAGTCCCGATGAACACGGATCAACACAAGAGCTCTTTCTCTGCGTAGTGAAAGTCTATAGACTCGGCCTATGACGGATGCAGAAGAGCTTTAACGTTTCCCCTTTTCAAACCCCATTTTACGGAAGAAGGAAGTGGAAGTGCAATCCAACAGAAATACAAAAAAGCGGTGTTGACAGCTCAAGCCAAATCAGTGACGCTCTCAGATTCTTAGCTAGATGGTTCGTTTTCGTTTCACGTTACATATAATTAAATGAACCAAAAAGAATCACAACAATAACAACAACAACAAAAAGTTGGCTGAAGGGTGTGTACATCACGCATGAAACGCGTTCATTCGTTGCTCAGAAATACGACAACAGAAAAGCCAAACGCGTACAGACGCACAGTGAACAAAACAGCCACGTAACTCACAAATCTTCTCTTTTTGCTAATCAGTGCAAGTCCGCATGACATTTCTACAGCTCGGTCCTTCGGCTCGGGTTTGAGCTCGGTTCAGCGGTCCACGTCAACAGACCAAATGTCACCGGCAGCCCAAAACCAGTTTAATCGACTCAGGCTCCAAGCGCACTCCAATCCGATCGAAGAACACCTCGCCTCAATCCCGGAGACGCTCTCGGACCGGTTGATTCGGTCCGCACCCGAGTGTCTCCGCTGTGTTCTCACCTGCCTACGAGAGCCACGCCAGAGAGGGACACGCACCAGGGTTTGATTTAAAGACACTCTGCATGTGTGAGAGCGCTCTTAAAGGGGTACGTCACCCATAAAATGAAGATTCCGTCGTCAGTTGCTCGCCCTCGTGTCGTTCCAAACCCGTAAGACTCGCGTTCGTCGTCGGAACGCAAATGAAGACCTTCGTAATGAAACCTGGGGGGATTTCTGTCCCTCCATGTACAGGCTGTGTAACCAAAACTTCCAAAACGGTCACAAAGGCAGCGCAAAAGTGATCCCAATTTTACGAAGCGATACGAACGCTTTGTGTGCATGAAAAAAATATCTTCACTTCTGCATAGATCTCCGACGAGCATTCACGAGAGAACCACGACGTGTGCGTGCTGCCGTGAGAGCAGACAAAAAAGAAAAAGAAGCAAATCCTCCGCCATGTCGAAATGTTTGTTACGAAGGTTATCCCGGGTGACTCGGTTTTGTGTACAGCGTCCCTCTTCCTCTGCTGTGAACGGTGCAGCGTGTCCCGGGCCCGTCGTAATGTCGGAGCGTGAACGCGGAATGTGAATGTGGAAGATCTTTCGCGGATAAAGACTTTCATTTCGAGGGTTTTTAATTTGCACGCACAAAAGCATTCGTATCGCTTCATAAAATGGGGATTAAACCACTGGGGTCACATGGATCACTTTTACGGCGCCTTTATGGACCTAATGAGCTTGAAAGTTCTGATTACATGGACTGAACATGGAGGGACAGAAATCGCCAAAGGTTTCATCACGAATAGCGTTTTTTGTGTTCCCGAAGATGAAGAAAAGTCTTACGGGTTTGGAACGAGTGAGTAACTGATGACAGAATATTCATTTTGGGGTGAACTACCCCTTTAAGGTACGGATCGACGTCACCGTTACCGAACCAAACTGGATCGGTTAGTAGCTTTACGCCGGCGACGGTAAACACGTGGACCATTTCCAGCTCTCGTTAAAACTTCCTGCCGCCAGCGTCTCATATCGGTACGCTCAAAAATATTTACCAAGTTGGAAAATCCAGACGGCTGCTACGCAAAACAGACCTTTCCATAGGTTTAAGGGTTTTTTTTTTTAAATAAAATAAACATTAAACTGTAATAGGAAAACCATTCATTTTAGTACTCAATAACGCTCTAGAGATTCGAGACACGACGTTAGTTTGTTTAGTCAGCTGCGGACACGCATGGTGCTATATTTCCTCCAGTATTTATGTTGGAATTGCACCATGCGGACACGTCACGCACAAGCGACACGCCAAACAAATACAGGGTACGAGCGGCAGCCATGTGGTTAAAGAGCAAGTACAAACCACATGATATTCGATTCCATACGCCGATGCGTTTCCTTCTCAAACAAGCGCGATGAAGTGTTCACCGTCGATGAGTGATTTACACGGCAGCCAATAGCGTGAGATACACACCACGCCCCGCCCTTTTTCCAATATGGAAAAAGCAGGTAAGTTTCATGGGATCCTTTTCGAATGTGGAGGATTTCCTCGCTGTCGCCTTGTCGACTTTAACGAGGATGAGATGCGGCGCTTTTGGAGCTATGCCGTACGTGGCTCGTCCGTCCGACACGTCTCGAGCACTAGATAAAACGATACGACCGACGGTGCCGTAAAGAAGGACTGACGCGCTCGATTAAAGCGGCGGTCACACTAGACTTTCATCATCGCGAAAGTGAGCGCCAACCAAACAACGACAATCGCACGCCAACGTTGAAATATCCCAGCGGTTCCCTTATGCAGCGGCAACGCAAAATCCAGGCAGTGTCACTTCTGGTGTGGGTTTGATATTCTTAAAAAAAAAAATTATTATTTTTTTTTTTTTAAAGCACAAACCACGATGGTGCGTTACCGCTAAAAACTAGCGCTTCCTGAATCTCGGATTTTCCTCAAGAGGTCCCACGCGTATGAACGGAAGTCGATGGAAATCTCAGCATACGGACAGCCCCTCTAAGCTGGTAAAAAAAACACTCAGACGAAATAAAAAATAAATAAAAAAAACCTTCACTCTCTTCCAAATGAAAGAACTCCAACCGTTCGTTCTCCTCAACCGGGATTTACAAATAATAATAATAATAATAATAATAATAATAATAATACAAAGGAACACAGCCTTAAACAACAATGCTCAGGGGGCGGGACATGTACACTCTAGAGAGCATTTTCATTGGACGAACACTTGACTAGTACAGCACGAGTCATCAAAAATTGTGGAATCGTTTTCTCCGAAGTGAAAAATAAAATCAGATAAAAACACACACACACACACACACACACAGAGGATACTTACCTTTGCAGCTCTGCTGTGGGATTCTCCGCCAGGGTCTGTTACAGGAACTCAGATCTCAGATCAGCACTTTCTGATGCAGTTTCAGTTTGTCCTCCAACAATCCATCCAAAAACGCACCGAATCCATCGAACGGTTGTAGAAAAGTATCCCCCCAAAAAAAAAAACAACCCCAAAATATATAAATATATCTATTTCTATAACGAAACGGCCTCAATCAGTCCAGAGTGACATTATTATCCGACCGCTAAACGGGTTAGCTACCGTTCCCACCCGCTTTCAGAAGAATGCATAACTCCCAGGCTCAAAACTTCAACAACTACACGGACTCAAGACAATAATAACCACGCGGTTTAGATCATCTGTGCGCAAAAAACAACCCAAAACAAAACACTGTCGCTCATATAAATATTTATATGTTTGTTTGTTTGTTTTAAAACCTAAGTTAGCACCAAGCTTAGCCAGCTCTCTCCCTGGCGTTCCAGACAGACCAAACGCCGGGTTCGGGCCTTTTCCCGAAGGTTCCTCGGGCGCTGGGTGATGTAGAAACGCGGGGTTTGTGGTCAGGCACACGCACTAGATGACTTCCCCGAGGAGAAGCTGCGGGAGGAACGCGATCGGGGGAAATCTTTCGGTCTAATCCGGGAGATTTGTCAGCAGCTCCTGAGCCACATCACTGGGGGGGGGGCAGCTCGATGTGACGATCCGAAAGGAAACGTACCCCGGTCCGAAGGATGACTCAAAACTGTTCTAAACAACCCCCGGCTGAAAACCAAGCGAGATCACTTCTCCTCGGGCGGAGGACTCAGCGGTTCAGCCGCGCCGCGCCGCGCCGGATCAAACAGGCGACTTGGGTGACTTTAAAAAAAAAAAACTGGATGGTGGAACCTTTTCCCGGTCGGTGTTCTTGTTATCTCCAGCAGGGTCGGGGTTGCCAGATTGGATCCGCAATTTCCACTCTGATCTGTCTACGTCACGCTGCTACCGGAAGTGTCGCTATTCCTAAGCTTTGAAACGTGCCTCATTTTTTTTTTTCAAGGTCTCATACGATAGATTTACATGCATCCAAGTGTAACGGTGTTCAGGCGATGAAGGGACTGAGACCAGAACGGGCTTTTACGACATTTATTCCCAATGCAAAGCATAACGCTTCTGATCGGGTACGGCAACAACACCTGGACAAAAAGTAGCAGAGCTGCAGTACACCGTTTCTCCAAAGGGGGCTCCAAAACACCAATCTCAATACAGCTGCTTAATTACGGCGAAAATCACATACAAACACTAAACTACGTTTATAACTCTGTTACACAAGCTAAAAAAAAAAAAAAAACAACAACAAAAAAACGTAAGAGGTTCAAACGCTTCGACCCCCACACCCCCCACTGTCAAAACGACCCGTCCGATCCGTTCTAAAGGATTAACTGACTACCTGTATATGGACAGCAGAAATCTAATTATCGACCTTATTCATTCACCTTATGGTCGCTTTTACAATATTCCTTTCGTGTTCCCGTTTTACATGTTATAGAAGATAGATGGATTAACGGCACACGTCATTATGTCCCCGCGTCACGCCGTCCGACGTTCCGTCCAGAGTTCCACGTATCGACATACAGTTCGTCCTCGTTACGGTACCGTATACAGTTTACGAAAGCTATGCGTGCAAATAGACGACTGCTTGAAGCCATGGCCTCCGTCCGAAACCACGTACTTACCTGCTATATGGTAGCCGAAATACATGGATTTCTCCTACTATGTAGTAGGTAAGTACGCGGTTTGGGACGCAGCCCATGGCTTCAAACGGTTGAGCGCTGACGTGTGTGTACGTGTCCTGTCGCAGAATGAGGTGTAAACTCCCACACGACGTTAATAGTGTGATTAAAATGTGTACGTGTCTGTAACGCACTTCCATAATGCGACTAAAACAGGAATACCATTTGTGTTTACTTCGAGTATGACTTTAATCAGATTAAGTAATCGCTGTTCACATAGTAGTTTCTTAATCAGAGTATCGTCTTCATCGGGTTAATATCGGATTATTGTTGTCCGTGTAAACGTACTGATTCTAAACTCCTCCTTTCAGATAACATACTCTGCTCTGATTGGTCAGATGTCCCAGTCTGTTGTGATTGGTCTACCGCTGTCAGAAAGCAGCCAATTGAGACCAGAGGCAGGGCTTTTTGTTACAAACCTACGTAGGTTAGTACAGGAAGTAAATCTGGAATTACTGACGACTCGTTTCAGCTGTTCCTTCTTTTGGGAGTCAGTAACTCTGTTTGTCGTGCACTTTGATCTTTGAAACGTTGCAGACGTGTTTATATTCACAAACAGCTTTATAACACATTAAATGAAGGGTAATATTTGAAGAACACATAATAGGTGCACTTTAACAGGTTGCTATTATATATAATTTATATATATACTGTATATATATACTGTATATATATATATATATATATATATATATATATATATATATTATATATTTATATATGTCATATGTTTCACATACTTATATCATTGCTACATGAGATACAACACCATGACCTCAACATCACTGAACACCTTTAGGATGAACACACAGGTCTCCTCACCCAACATCAGTGCCAGACCTCATGAATGTACACTAATACCCAAAGCCATGCTCCAAAACCTAGTAGAAAGCCTGATATATATTATGTGGCCAAATGTTTGTGGACACCTAAGCATCACACCTATATGTCCTTGTTATGAGCATCCCATTCCAGATTGAATCCCTTCTAAGCTCATCCGTCATCTGTGAAGGCTTTCCACTAGAATTTGGAGCGAACGTGGCTGTTTGGATTTGAGCTCATTCAGCTACAAGAGCGTTAGTGAGGTCAGGTACTGATGCTGAACGAAGAGGTCTGGTGTGCAGTCAGCATTCCAGTTCATCCCAAAGGTGTTCGGTAGGGTTGAGGTCAGGGTTCTGTGCAGGAAGACACTCGAGATCTTCCAGTCCAAATGGGGCAAATAATGTCTTAATGGAGCTTGCTTTGTGCACAGGGGCATTGTCGTGCTGGGAAAGGTCTGGGCCTTTTAGTCCCAGTGAAAAGAAATTGTAACGCTACAGCCAAAGACAAGTGGGTGCTTCCTACTTTTTGAGGAAGACCCACATATGGGTGTGATGGCCAGGTGTCCACAAACGTTTGGCCAGAGTAAGTGTAAATTAAAATATGACTAGCCATGTCTCAAATGGTGTATTTCACACACGCTCACATTGGGAAACTCCATGTCATGGTAGTGTGATACCTACTACACCGAAGTGCAATATTTTTTTTATGTAACGGCATGTCCTAAACTGCTTTATTCCTCTTACAAGTGCTTTTATAAATCATGCTTTTTAACCACATGCAGTCACATTTCATCTTACAAAACATCCATGAGACGTGTTAGTTCCTGCCATCAATTATTTATAGCAGGCGTTAAGAGTCGTCCCCCCACACCAGCTTTTCTGTTCCCCTCTCTTGTAGTTAATAACACAAAAAAGAGCCACTTGTCATGTTATAAAGAAACAAGAAAGCACAACCTCTTCAAAGTTTTCAAACTGCCCTGAAGAAAACGTACTGACTGTTATAAAGACGTACTGACACCTGAGACGTCTTCCATAAATGTTAAATAATTAAACATCTCTTAACAGAAAGCTTCATGATCTCAACAATTTAATGGGTTTTTTTTCGTTGTTAAATAACCAAAAAAAAGCTCATCTGTAGCATTTGCAAGGCAGTATAAGGATAGATAGACGTGTATACCTAGCAGTGAAGTGTCTAACAAATATTAGTCATCTCTACTATTTTAACAAAGATTAAACCAAACATTTGTCTCAGTTATCTGACCAAATGTCCACGCCTTGTGTTTATATTTTCATACTGACCTTCCAAATAAGGTTTTTCCAATGATAGTTCACTTAGTCCCTGACTAAGAGAATCCCTTCTCTAGTGAACTAAGAGGCTGTATTTGTAGATAGAGTCAGGGGTGCATGTTGGCTTAGTGGTTAGCATGTTCACTTCACTCCTCCAGGGTTCAGAGCTTGCATGATCTCCCTGGGGTTTTTTTTGCAGGGGTTTCCTCCTGGTACTCCCGTTTCCTCCCCCAGTCCAAAGACATGCATGGTAGGCTGACTGGCATGTCCAAAGTGTCCGTAGTGTTTGAATGGGTCCTGCGATGGATCGGCATCCCGTCCAGGGTGTACCTCACCTTGTTGCCCATGCTCCCAGGGATAGGCTCCAGGATCCATGCGACCCAGAAGGATAAGCAGTATAGAATAGAAGATGGAGGGACTTCAAACACTGTAAGTCACTCTGGATAAAGGTGTCTGCCAAATGCCATAAATGTAAATGCAAATGTTTGTTGTTAGTAAACTCAGAGTCTCAAAATATACACATTCATTCATGTTTAGTAACTGCGAATGGTGGACCTGAAGCCTATTATTATTTTTGTATTATTATTATTATTATTATTCGGAAGTATCAGTATACAATAACAGATGTGCTATATGGTGTATTAGTATTGATAAATTTAATTTGACTGTAATTAATACAGGTATTCAACTACAGCCTATTTTTTTTAACTACTGTGAGTTAAACATGCCCAATCTGGCAACCCCCAATCTCCAGGTTCCTGCTGTCCTGAAACGTCTGTGCGCGATGACGTCATTATCAGGACTTTATAGGATGTGCGTAAAGGGGAAATGCCCCGCCCCCACCATCAATCTGAACTCATCATTATGAATCTAACACGACTGTTATACCAATCTAAAACGACTAGATTGGACGTCAGATGAGTACTTTTTTAAAGTTCTTAAATTAAATAGATATTTTATAACGGAAATCACAGTTCCTGTAAGATATTTAAAGGAATGTGCCACTGCTGTTCCATAAGCATTTTGTTTTTGCATATCACATTTATATTATATAGTTTATGCTAAAATGAACGTTCTTGTACAACAACTACTACAATTTACTGGATAGTTTAGTTAACATTTGTAAAGAGTAGGAAGCTTCGTGTGTGTTCCGATTGCTGTTGGGGGCGGGGCGTTTCCCCTTTACGCACATCCCATAAGGGCCTGGCGATGACGTCATCACGCACCGACGTTTCAGGATAATACATGCGGACTAGTTGTATACACAGTTACATATTGTACACCCCTAATGAGTAGGATGTGTCAAAAAGTTAAAAAAAGAAAAAAAAAAAGAAAAAGGGGTATCTCTGATAATATTTGCTTTTGCTTCTTTATTTAAGAATGTGTGTAATCTGTCAAACTTCACTCAGACTTCATTTGGACACTGAGAGGTCAGAAAACACATAAGGTACTATGTATCACTTTATCAGATACACCTACCATATAGATATACAATTGCTGACTGTAGTCCATCTGTTGCTATCACCACAGAACCATGTGTGACCAGGTATTTGTAAGTGGGGAACCATTCTCAGTACATCAATCCCACTGATTAGTGTGTATGCCATAATAATTATCTATCTAAACATTGCACTATATAGTAGATGCATCTGATCAAATAGCCAAGTGTAGCTACAGGGTATATGTCCCTATAAACTGACAACTCAGTGTGTAATAGGCCCGTTGAAAGTATTCATGGGATAACACATTTAGTTCAGATTAGAAAAATAAAACAAATCTGATTCAGGTGATTGTCTCAAATGTGTTGACATGTAGAGAGGCTTTTGGGAAATTGGTCACCTTGTTTATCAGACAATAAACCGTTTTAAACTTGCTTTACAGCTGCAGTCAAAATATGAAACGGTTCATTAGTAATTTACTTGTACATCTGAAACGCCAGTGATATGTTTTAAAATCCCACCATCTAGTGGACATACATGAGACTTGCAACTATTCAATTTGGCTATGATGGCAATAAAAACTAGGCTGAATATACTGTATAAAAATTGTACTACTACTACTACTACTACTACTAATAATAATAATAATAATTGTAATCATTGTCTTCTTCATCATCGTCTTTCTCTTCATCATCTTCATCATCAACATAATCACCATCATCCGTATAATCTTCATCATCGTCATCTTCATCATCATCGTCCGCATTATCATCATCATCATAATCATAAAATATGATATAAAATATAATCATCATCTTCATTGTCATCAATCGTCTTCATCACCATCGTCGTTGTCTTAATCATCATCTACATGTCATCATCATCATAATGCATCTTCAGTAGACACAACACTGGGCAACGGGCAAGGGGCAGAATTTTTTACCTGAATTTTCTCCCCCATTTGGTTACCTGCCAATTCTCACCCACCAGACAGCTACCAACAAGGGAGGGTGAAGGCTAACATCCTTTGAGATACATGAATCAAGCCAACCATCTTTATAAACTGCTGCTCATGCTGCATCACAGGCCAGCGTAACCCACTCAGAGGAAAACATGTTCTGCCCTCGTCAGCATACAATTGGTGAGTGTCACTGTGGTCTAAACTCACCATCTCTGTTGCATCATTCGGGAGCACCAAGGCAGATTTAAAAAAATTAATATTTCTGCAATAATATTACAACAACAATGTACAATAAGGTTCAATACATGTGAAATATAATTTATATAACAAAAAAATGTACAATAATAATAAAAGAGAAAATATACCTAGAATATCTTCTGCGGTCTGAAATTGGAAGATTTAAGCAATCGTTTTTACAAAATTTCTGAAACCATAAAGCGAATGCAAATTTTTCATGTTAATATACGCCAAGATGTAGTGAAGGCAGCACACCATACACACATATTTACACACTCGTTCAAATCTAGAGCTAATTTAAAACTAGCTTGTCCATCTACTGTCCACCCACCTTTTTTGTAAGGAAACTGGAGAACCCGAAAGAAACCGTGCTCAGGATCGACCCTGGGACACAGTTGAGGCCCCTCAAATAAATTTTATTATATATTATAATAAAAATATACATTAAGAAAAACGTCAAATATTCAAGAATGATTTGTAGTTTCATGCATTCGCCGGTCTGTTATGGGAGAGCGGTTTTGAAGATCAGAATTCCTTTTATAACTGTTGTGTAAACAGGTCTCAAGATGATGTGAACCACTTAGATGGAAGGATTTTTGGCATGTTATTGCAAGTTTTCACCATTAGGTTATGCTGTTGCGAAATTTGTTGCATAGCCTCACGGCATGGTCCAGGAGTTACCTACCAAGATTGGTCACTGTGCAAGGTCGATGCTGAGATAGAGCCTAGATTCACATCCTGTTTGGCGACTTCACCAACAGATTTATTAGCATATTATGGCGAAACCGTCTGTTGATAACTTTTGTCTAGTATAATGTATGCCAAATGTGCTATTGATGGGACATAATTTGTAGAAATAGTATGATCTCATTTATCATAGTTTTGTGTGCAATCTGTGAATACACATTTTCTTTACAGATAAGATATGATTTATCAAAGTAATTATTATAACATGAAGATGTACGTATACTGTATATAGAGCTTATCCTGACCATGCATCTGCAGAAATCCCCAGTGGTAGGAAATTGTGAAGTTATTATGAAAAGCCCCCATGACATCTACAGCCAATCATGTCCGCATAATTGACAGTATTTATTGACTATTGTGCTCACAACAAGGTACAGACGGATGACACAGATACACTCGAAAGTAATATCATATAAAAACATCTAAAGATGGATGACGCTGTCAATGGCTGAGCTTGATTTACTTGAAGATTTGGTTTGCACAGCTTTGAACCCACAACAAAACAATGGAAAAGACAATAATAATGAGAGATTGTTGTCTAGAACAAAACCCAGTGTGGGTGCAGGTTTTCATTCCAACTAAGCAGAAGCCACACCTGAGTTTGTTGAAAGCCAAGGTCACGTGATTAAACAGGTGGAATCAGGTGTGGCTACTGCTTGATTGGTATGAAACGCACACTCACACTGGCCCTTTGTGTATAAGATTGGACACCACTACTCCAGATTGTCTTTGTATGCTGTAGCATTACAGTTTGCCTTCACTGCAACTAATGGGAACCAAACATGTTCCAGAATAACAGTTCCCGTGTGCACAAACGGAAGTCCATGAAGACATGGTTTACCAAGGTTGGAGTGGAAGAATTTGAGTGGGCTGACCTCAACCCCACTCAACACCTTTCGGATGAACTGGAATGAAAGAAAAGGCACAAAAGGCCTCCTCACCTGATATCAGTGCCTGATCTCTTGTACTCTTGGCGTAGTATGGGCACAAATCTCCACAATCCAGTGAAAAGCCTTTCCAGATGAATGGAAGTCATTATAACAGTAAAGGGGGTTCAACTCAATATTAATACCTATTGTTTTGGAATGGGATGTTCAATACTCGGGTGTCCTCATACTTTTGATAACTGTGTTGATAATTGACTTTTTTTTTTTTTTTTTTTTAAACCATCATCAGACTTGCCTTCAGCACAAAACAAGGTATGTCCATGTCATATCCCATATATTTCATATACTTCATCTGTCTTGTATCAGAGGTATGTGGATATAACTGAGCACACTTGACATCTCTCAGCTGCTTTTTCAAAACATACATAAATATACAATAATACATTTAAGCAATTTACTTAAAACTTTTTAAACAACAATTTTGATGATACTACTTACAGTAAGGCCCACTATTTCCTAGAATTTTGGCAAGTGTGGCCATTTTATTTTTATATGATCACCATGCCTGTGTATATTAAATAGGCTGGCAAGACTAGGCCCTCTCTTTCAAAGAAAGGTGCAGAGAATATAAATTCAGTTGCATTATTCCTTTTAACAAATAGCTTGAAGTGGATCTAAGTAAACAGACTATGCATGCAATGTTAGATAATCTGTACCTTAATCAGAGGGGACAATATACCGGACGATATTTATGTATATAACTGTGAACACTGCATTCAACTAGAGCAGGGGTGCCCAATACGTCGATCGCTATCGACTGGTCGATCAAGAAGGAAGTGCGGGTAGATCGCCATTAAAAAAAAATAGATGTCAGCGTTGATGTACAGGACAGCCAGTCTGAGATCTCGTCTTTTCTCTCTCCACGCGTGTGCGATCAAACGCGCCAGCGCTAAAGGCTAGCGAGCGAAATCACAGAGTTAACTTCCCACTTTATTCCTACTGAAGAAAGGGTACAAAATGAGTGAGGTAGCGTGATCAAGCAATAAACCGAAGACTTATCACTTCCATGCGGAATGGGAGGATTTTTTTTCACGTTGTCATATTCGAAGTGCGTTTGTCTGATCTGCCGAGCTATCATTGCTATTCCGAATAAGGGAAATGTGGAGCGGCATTTTAGGACTGTTCATAAAAACTACGAGACTGGCTTCCCTCCGAAAAGCGAGCTGAGAAAGAGGAAGGTGAAGGAACTAAAATCACAGTTGTCCGGACAGCAGTCATTTTTTCACGGCTGACTTCAAATGCTAATGCAGCCACCGAAGCATCGTTTCGGGTGAGTCACTCCATCATTAACACACGAAGTCATTCCAAGATGGAGAGATGATAAAAGAGGCATCCGTAGACACAGCTGACTCGTTGTTTCGGGACTTTAAAAAACAAAACCGAAATATTATCTTCAATCAAAGCTCTCCAGCTATCAAGAAATAGTTACACGGCGCTGTGAAGTCATGGTCGAGGATTTGACACAACAGCTTTGGAAGGACTTCACAGATTGCGCGTGGTTCTCTCTGCAACTGAACGAGTCTACGGACGTAAGTGATACAGCCCGGTTGTGCGTTTTTATCCGGATGGTTTTTACAGATATGACTGCAAAAGAAGAGCTGTTAACAATACTGCCCATGAAAGAACACACGCAGGGAGAGGACATTTTTCAGTCTTTTAAAGACTTTATTGACAAAACCCAGTGTGCAAACTGATATCAGTCACCATAATACATAATGCATAATACACCAACATGCCTTATGCGCAAAAATGCTAACCGTGAGAAGAGATCATGGATGTGGCAACAAAGATCGCCTGTTCTATACGTGCTAGAAAAGACACTTCAAAGACAGCTGTTCCGTGCGCATCTGGAGAAGGCAGACTGCGACCACTCTGAGCTCCTGCTACACACTGACGTGAGATGGTCAATTCCTGCAGAGATTTCAAGAGCTCTGATAAGGGAGTTTCTCTTTGCTGTTAAACATGCAGAATACACCCAACTCCGTGATGATCAGTGGCTGCTAGACTTGGCATTTTTAACCGATCTGACCAACATTTTAATTGAGCTTCATTTGGAGCTGCAAGGAAAAGACAAAACCGTGGTCAATATGATCAGCTCAGTTAATGCCTTTAAATGGAAAATGCAACTTCTGTCCTCACAGCTGCAGCGCCATGATTTTGGGAACTTCCAAAACCTGGCGTCAGATCTGGAGACGCAGCGGAAGGCTTGTGCAACCTCCTCGACTGCATTATTTGTCTCTACTTATTTATGTGAGTCAGCCTTTTCTCACATGAAGATTATTAAGTCCAAATACCGTTCCACAATGACTGATCATCATTTGGAGGCCTGCTTGAGGCTGACTACCAACAGTTACTGTCCGGACTGTGCAACCCTGGCTGATTCTATTCAGTGCAAGTCATCAGAGTAAGGTACTGACCAAAAATGTACTGAATTGTAGTGTGTCATAAGGGTTCATGCAGTTATACAAGGTACATGAACATACTGTAAGAATGTTGATCCCATGCCCAAGATAAGAATGATTATGCCACACTATAGTTAAACGAGATGTTCCTGTTCTAGTTACACGAGATGGTCCTGCTTTAGTTAAATGCCATTGTTTAGTTCATGCCATTGTTTGAGGACTGTTTCCTGTCTTGGGTTATAGTTAATGCAGAACTGTTTGAGTTCAGTTTCATGCTCTTGGCTTGAGTTAGAGTTTTATGTTTAGACCTGGTTTCCTACCTCCTTGAGTGTATATTTAAATGGCACATTAAAGACTGTACTCCTGTACCTTACTTCCTGTCTCCAAGTCCTGTTTCGTAACACCACCGACCAGGAAAAACCACAGAAAGTGCCCCTCAACTCAGAATTCCTCTTCAGGAACTTTAAGTTCCTGCAAGTTCAGCAAGTGACATCAAATCAACATGGCTGCACAGCATTAGCGCTAATCAAAGTAGCACTTCTTACCTTTAAAGTTGGAGTTGAAGAGTTATTTTATATATAGGGGGCCTTTTATGACTTGCCGTGATAAAAGGAACTATGAATTCTGCTGTCTACCAAGAGATCCTGAAGGAGAATGTCCGACCATCTGTTTGTGTACTCAAGCTGAAACGAACTTGGGTTCTGCAGCAGGACAATGATCCTAAACACACCAGCAAGTCCACCACCGAATGGCTGAAGAAAAACAAAATGAAGACTTTGGAGTGGCCTAGCCAAAGTCCTGACCTGAATCCTATTGAGATGTTGTGGTATGACCTTAAAAAGGCCGTTCATGCTCGAAAACCCTATGCTGTAACTGAATTAGGACAATTCTGCAAAGATGAGTGGGCCAAAATTCCTCCAGGACGCTGTAAAGCCTCATTGCACGTTATCGTAAACGCTTGGTTGCAGTTGTTGCTGCTAAGGGTGGCCCAACCAGTTATTAGGTTTAGGGGGCAATCACTTTTTCACACAGGGCCATGATGGTTTGGATTTTTTTTCACCTTTAATAATAAACACCTTCATTTACAAATTGCATTTTGTGTTTACTTGTGTTGTCCTTGACTATTGTTTAAATTGGTTTGATGTTCCGAAACACTTAAGTGTGACAAACATGCAAAGGAACAGGAAATGTGGAAGGGGGCAAACACTTTTTCACACCACTGTATATTTGGTTGTTAAATCTCTAAGACTGATTGCACATATTGCTTTTTGTTGGAGGAAAATATACATCACAAGTAGCTAGCTAGCTTGTCACGAACAAAAGATGAACCTAGGTGTATGGTAAATGACTTACTTTCATCCATCCATTTTCTCTACCACTTATCCTACACCAGGTCGCCTGGAGAATATACCAAAGGACTCGGGGCACAAGCCGTGCCCCGCTGATTTACTTTCATACCTTTCAATATGTTAATCATTTATACGTGAATTAATTCTTTAATATTTGTTAATCCTTCATTATCTTCTGTAGTAACACATTTATGTAAGTCATGTCTTCTTATGCGTAATGAATAGAACAGGCTTGGGACTCGAAGAGAGAAAGTAATTTATGCGTTAGATATTCACCATAGTTGCATTCCTTTCTTGTTAACTGTATAATCGTTTAGGATGATTCATATTCATTTTGATCTTTTAATTTGTCCAAAAAGCATGAAGTCCTTTGTCTACTGGTAACCAATCATGAAACACTAGCCCTGTGCAGTGAACTACTTAATTGCATTTGGTCTTTGGAGTTCATCTCCCTGGCCATGATGAGAATAAAGGTATTACTCTGGAGGTTGCTACTCTGTGTCTCTGTGAGTTTAACTTTCGATTTGTCTTAGAAGGTAATATGTTCATCACATCCCTATGGCTGAGGTAAAAAAAAAAAATGTGGTCATTCTAAGCTCCGACTTATCATTTCTAAGGTAAGTTGGATGCAACATAATTCACCCCTTCTAATCAGAAAAAAACAAATGGAGAACACTGTGCTCGTGGAGAGTGCTTCGTCTTGTTGACGAGCAAATATAAGGATATCAAATCGAAGATATTTAAATATGGACTATAAAGAAATAAAAATGTCATCTTTGTTTAATAAATCTAGACTGATGTCAAGTATTTACGTTGGGGTGGGGAAAACAAACATTAAGAGCATGAACAAGAATTAAGCAAGCATGGAAACAGGAAGTGGACACGACAAATGCTAGACCAGAAGTGCCACAAGGACAGTATCAGAAGTATCAGAACTTAAATACTAGTGCTCATTAGATTTGATTAGACTCAGGTGTGTGTGTGTGTGTGTGTGATCTCATGTGATGTGCAGGGGCTGATTAGGTAATGTAATCTGCTCACGTAACAGTAGATAATCTACATTATTGTCCAAATGTACCTGTACATCAACTGAATTATAGTGTTCTCTGTTCACATACATGAATTCCTCACAACTCGGTGACTTTATGACTACGTGTGCACAATCTATTGTCCCAGCTGCGTTTGAAACAGCTGCAGAGGCATGGAAATCTCGCATTATTGTTGCCTTTTCTTCTCTCTTGTTTGGCAGTGTAAAGTGTGTGCGGTGTGAGTGATATGAATAGCATGTAAGACGTGTCATAATTTGGCATGAATTGTTGTTAGTGAAATACATATACTACACAAACCTACGCCTTGTCACGTGTGTGTGTGTGTGTAAACGTACATCCTCACACACAAGACTAATCTGATATACTCATGTTGTGTGTGTAGAAATGTGCATGTGCGCAAAACTACGCATGAGCACAATTAATAAACGAGACCCTAGATCTACTCGTCTATTTATTCTCCTGCAGTAATCCTTCATTAGCTGTTACCTCGATATACCCACGCGTACAGTGCAACTAACTTGCTAGTAGCTTTCAAACCGAAATAGGAAAAAGGCATGATCTGGATTGGTTAATTATGTATCTCACCATAGCAGCGAATAAAACGTGATCATAAAAAAAAAAAGTAAAAAAAAGTAGGCTAAGTGTTCATTTAATGTTGTGGGTGGTTGAAGATCATTTATGAACATTAATATAGCCCCCAAACAGTGTTATTTGACAGGTACATAGTCATCTGTGTTGAATGTAGGCAGCAGTGGTAGCCCAGAGTCTCAGTGGACAGCTAATCATGAGTTCAAATCCCAGCACCACCAAGTGCCACTGCTGGGTCCTTGAGCAAGGCCCTTAACCCTTGAATGAGATAAATGTAAGTCGCTATGGATAGGGGCATCTCGAATCTGATTGGTCAGGAGGTGTGCATTCTCAAATCTGATTGGTCAGGACGTATAACCGCAGAGATTGTACAGTAGTTCCAGTGGTCAGGTAAATGGGGTTTATATTAATGCACTCTTTCTAATACATACATTGTTTCAATAATGACAACTCATTCACAGGAATGTGTATGGCAAACGCTCCACATAATCTTAGACTAGTAATAAACAGATTTAAACAGCGGGTTGTTTAACAAAGTAAAGCGTATAATAATCACTGATGTGCTGATGGTTTTTTATTAGGAGACATTTATTAATCATTAATGGAAGGAGTCTTAGTTATAAGCACATTGCAACAGTCCTGGTGCTTTATAAAGTTTCCCAGCACAGGAAAGTCTTTGGGATAGAGGAGTTTACGTGTTCCGGGTTTGTTTTGTTTTTTGTTTTTCTTGTTGAAATGATAGGCTGCAGAGAGAAGAGGGAGAGAGAGAGAGAAAGAGAGGGAGAGAGAGAGAGAGAGAGAGAGACTGGAGAAGGAAGTGAATGTTTACGGCGGCTACAACATAAATGATAACAGGAGTTAACTTGTCTCTTGGACATTCCACAACATTAAATGTATACTACATCTAGCTATACACTGTTAAAATGTGTTCATTAATATATCAAACATTACAATACTTGGCAAATCGCTGTGTATACGTGGAATAACCCACTCCAGGTGTTGTGGAAAAATCTCTTCACCCAAAGTCTGAAAACTTCCAGAGACTTCAATTCATCTATCCATCCATCCATCCATCCATCCATCTTCTACCGCTTACTCCTTTCTCAGGGTCGCGGGGATCCTGGAGCCTATCCCAGGAAGCATCGGGCATAAGGCAGGGTACACCCTGGACAGGGTGCCAGTTGACTTCAATTCAATTTTATTTGTATAGCGTTTTTAACAATGGACATTGTCTCAAAGCAACTTTACAGAAACATAAACACAGGATACACATTGTAAGTGTGTGAATTTATTCCTATTGAGCAAGCCGGTGACGATGGTGGCAAGGAAAAACTAACTAAGATAATATGAGGGAGAAACCTAGAGATGAACCAGACTCAGAAGGGAACCCATGTTCTTATGGGTAACAACGGATAGTGTGAAAGTAAAGGAAAGATCATTATGGTTTTTATATGAAGTCTGTTGTGTTGAACTGATCCACTGTTCACTAAAGGAGACTTAATTGCAAAATTGTATGTGGTAATTGTAGTCCTGAGTCCAAAGCAACAAACGTAGTCCCAGCAACCACAGCGAGAATGTCCACGTGCAAATGAGGTCCAAAACCATTTCCATGATACTTCAAGCAGCACCATCCTCAGAAATCTCCAGGCTGCACTGCTTGAGTTCATCCTCAGTGGCAGAATGTAGCCTCCACTTGATGAGAACTCCATCCAGAGGTAGGGCATCAGGATGGATCAGGCAGGTCTGGAGAGCAGAAAGTGTCAGGATCTCTGGCATCTCCATAACATCATGAGGCCATGAGCGCAGACCCGAGGTCATGGATGTCAACAGAAATTAAACATTACTTAAAACAAATAAAGTGAGAGTTTATTTATGCAAATTATGCAAACACACACATGCCCTTTTAAACCTTTCTTAGGTGGGGTTTTACCATGTCTCGTTAAAAACAAACCAATCTCCTTCCCCACAATTAATTATTCATGTCTATACTTAGATTTGTGGAGCATGTCCAGTTAGTTGCTTTTATTAAAAAGGTTTTAATGCCATGTTTTTTTTTATTTTTATTTAAACGTTTCACTCAGACAGACTCTTTGTTGGGTTTTTTTTTGGTATCAGGCGTCAGGGTTGTTTAATTACAAAAGCAGGTTCTGTGCAGAAAAACACAGGTTTCTTCTAACAAGACGTCTGAATGCTGATTTACTAGAGAAAAAAACACAGGATTCATTTAACTCAGCACACTCTTAGAATATGGTTTGACCAAATTGTATTTTACAGTTTTAAATGATGCTTCTAAATATTAATTAAACATACTGATTGTACTTTATTAACATCTCCAAAAGTTAGTTAAACATATTGATTACACTTTATGCTGTATACAGGCTGTGCGGTCACACAAAAATAATTTTGTAAGTTGTAACAACACTCTGATTTGCGTTGCACCCCAGAGTGCATTATTTTCACATTACTGTCTGTCCTAAATTATTCCTTACTTATAAGGCAAATTTCAGTTCTAAAATCTGGCAACTCCTCTGTATATGCACACCTGTGACTGCATCACAATAATTGAATTCTGTATTAATGCGCCAGGTTTTGAATCAACAAATCTGTTACGATGCAGCCATTGTTGTTCATAGAATATCTTGATCTTTGGCTTATTGTTCACTGATGAATTGTTTGTTGTGAATATTATTATTAATAAATGTAATTATTTATTGAACACTGGAAAATTTTATTTGTTTTATAATGCTGGGGTTTTTATGAACGCATCAAGCCACTCGTTTGTATCATAGGTAAGTAGATTTGTACTTTTCTTCAAGTTGTGTGACTGTGTACACAATCAGTACGTTTACATGGACAACAATAATCGATATTAACCTGATTAAGACAATACTCTGATTAAGAAACTCCCATGTAAACAGCGATTACAGATAACCGTAATCCGGCTAAAGTCATACTCGAACTAAACACATGTGGAGTATTCCTATTTTAGTCACATTATCGAAGTGCATTAAGGTGTGTACATACACCTTAATCACACTATTAAGGTCGTGTGGGAGTTTTCGACGCATTTTGGACACATACACAAAAATGTTCTTTCCATTTGACATCATCAAATTCCATTAAAACAACTCTCTCCCACCAGTCCTTAATCCATGCTCGCATCCAGTACCTCCGAGTTTCTCGCAGTGGCATGAATGAAATGTTGCCGAACGGATGTACACAGGAGGCCTGTTGCTGGAGAATTTGTATCCATCTACGCCTATTTGCACGAATAGCATGACAAATAATGAACTGCACTCGAAGGTTTCATAAAAAGAAAAACTAAACACACAAAACTGTATACGGTACCATCACGGAGACGAACTGTATGTCGACACGTGAAATTCTGTAGGGAACGTCGGACGTAATGACGTGTGACGTTAACTGATCTATGCTCTATAACATGTAAAACGGGAAAGGAATATTCTAAAAGCGACTCATGTATACGGAAGCCCTAAGCAAGCGTCCATGCATTATACATTTTTTTTTCTGTTGTTTTTCTCGTGATCTGGACTTAATTTTCTTAATTCTTAATTTACACCTTAATCAGAATACTGACTTATTCAGAATAAAGTCAATAATTACATTACTGCTGTCCATGTAAACACAGTCTATATGAGTCATTGTTTGTGCTTAAGAACACAGTCTCTCGTGCTTTATTGCTTTAACCTCCCTCTAGGGTAAAACGAATTCCAAACGCGAGAGATGAAATCAACAACAACAACAACAACAACAACAACAACAACAACAACAACAACACACGATATAAATTCGGTCATTTCAAGTAGCTACAAACAGCCACTTTTAAACCGTATACCAAAAAAAATCCCGCCTCCTGCGCTGCGATTGGCTGAGAACAGTCCGCCCAGTCAACCAATCCGCCAATCGGATTTTCTTACATGAGGTTTAATCGCTAGGTCGGATTACAGTTGCTGACCAGCTGTAACAAAGGGAAATAAAACAATGTGGATAATGCATAATTATCGTTATGCAAGTTTAAAGATAAGCGTGGGGCATTTTATTGTAGCACCAGGACAACACACACACACACACACACACACACACACACACACACACACACACACACACACCGTCCCAACACACACTTTCCTCTGACGGAGCATTACATACACCAATAGCAGTAGGCCCAGGACGGGCAATAAGCAGGGAGGGACTTCCTTCAGGTCCGCTGCAGCTCGGTGACACGTAACTAAAGCTAAAGGAGTCGTGCAACGCTAATAGGTCTGTTTATATATATATAATGTAATTAACATTTGTAGTAAAGTTTTGGAGAGAACAAAAAAACTAGCTTAGGACAACTTCTGTTTGTTTCCTAGAGGTGGGAAAAAAAAACGTCTTTTGTTCACTTTTTTTTTTTTTTTTTTGTACTTTTCTTTTTTCTTCTTCTTCTCAGGGTGAAAGTAAACAGAGCTGTATGGGAAACTTTTCCTCCATCCTGGAAATGGGTGTTCCACACCAGAGGATCTGCTTCCATCTGATCTGGAACGTCCTGGTTTAAATGACCGCTCTTGGAATGTGAAGCCCATAAAGTGGGGAAAGTTTTTGGAGAAAGTAGTTGTGTGTGCTCAGCGTGGAGGAGAACATGGGCAGTGGGGTTTGCTCCAGAAAGCAAAGGAAAATCTTCCAGTTGTTGCTTCTCACCACTGTGGTTTTTGTCCTCGTTTATGGAGGAATGATTTGGTATGAAATGCACCAGCAGCTCAAGAGGACGGAAGCTCTGGCTCTGAAATACCAGCAGCACCAGGAGTCTCTCTCAGCCCAACTCCAAGGTATTCAACAGTGTTCCACGGGGTCAAGAAGACATCCCGAGACCCCTGAATCCTTTCTTTACTTTCGCACTTTGTTTTAATCCAGGCTGTTTTTGTTTGAATTCTGTTCTGTTATCCTTTATAAGTAGTTATCAATAGTTAGTTTGTGTTTTTCCTCAAAAAGAATAATTAATTTTTTTTTTTTTTTACATGAAATGACGGCCTTTTTACAGCTCTAACATTAAAACTAACCCTTTACTCTTGGCACATAGAGTAATTATGGTCGAGGTTATAGTGACGGTTCAGTATGCTTTTGTACACAAACTTTATACTATACCGCAATACACGAAGCACGAGACCATGTATAACCTTCACATGAATGATGTAACCCTTCATTCATCCATTCGTCTTCTGTAGCTGCTTTATCGCGGTCCGGATGTGCTGTCAGTCCGTCTCAGGGCATCATACACACGTTGCACACACATGTACACACCTAGGGGCAGTTTAGCCAATTCACAAACCTGGAGGAATCTCGCACGCACACAGGGAGAACATACAGAACTCCACACAGAGAGTGACTTGAGAGAATTGAACCAGGGACCACGGAGATGTTAGGTGGCATGGCTAGCCGCTCTGTCGCCTCTCGTGTAATCATGCGCTAGTTTGTACAGTGATATACGGAAAACTCTGATATTGGGGTATGATTATCATAATGTGATTTTTTATTTATTTATTTTTTTTCACTAGACTTCAAATGGAATCGCGCACGTACACAGTGCTTAACTTAAGTATGGGTAGAAAGATGATTATTAGTCTTGGTCTTCAAATCTGGCAACTACTTCGAGATTCCTTCCCTTAACTGAACTGGAGGTTATTAACCAGGAAGTTTGATTCTTTTTTTGAAAACAACCACAAGCACTTGCATGAGTTTGTTGATCAAACTACACTGGAACGTCGTATTTGAATCTAGTCGGATGTCTATACAACGAATGCACCAGTCACAGAGTAAAGCGCAACTCACAGAATACAGTACAAGTAAAAGCTGGAATTGGTTAAAGTTCACTCATGTAACAATAGACAGACGTGTAAATATGGCAGCTGCTTAAAAAAATCACTGAAGAGGGTCAATAAAAAAGTAACAGATTAACCATAACCCTTAAACCTTTCTAATCCTAGCTTCTCAGTAGAAAGAACTCATTCAATCCTTATTTATACGCCTCGGATAGATGACCTCATTTCTGCTTCGTTTTCTCTAACTACTCTTTAATTAATACTTAAAGGAGGTAACCAGATTTATTGTGAAATAAAAGGAAGTTTGATCCTTAAAGGAAATTTCACTCCGAAACCCGTACCGTTTGTTTGATTCTTCTAAGCACTTGGCGATTCTGGTGCTAATTTGTGGCTGTTTTTGAATTCATGGTTGTATGTCACACTAATCTTTGAGCAGAGTATAAAGATGAGGAGGTGAGAGAGCTGGACAGACTAAAAGATTAAAGCACCGCTGCATCACTCCATTTAGGTCGAGATAAAGCAATGGCTAATTCCCACTAGCGCCACTATCAGCAAGTAGTCGAACGGCATTGTAGGTAATAAAAGAAACTGTTAACCAAAGTGAAAAAGGCCAACCTGTTGATGAAGTAAGTCTAAAACTAAACAGATTCAATTCGGAATTTCATTACAAAATAGATCTTGGATGCCTTTGAAGATAATATTTGACTAATTAAGATGAATATTCAAGTCATTCAGGGTGGATTTTTTTCTGAAAGTTTTGCGTTAAAGCTGTTGCCGTGCTAAACAAAGTAGTGGTGGCGATCTTCAAGCCAAAATCACTTCGCTCCTCAGCCCATCGTTTGGTGCCACTTGATGGAAACATTAGGTAGTAGCTTTAAGTAGTAGCATTAGCTGAAAAGAGTAGCTTTCAATTGACACTGTCTGGAAGCCCTGACTCCTCCCCAAATCACATGATCTCTGGACTTGTGGGACTCACTTGCTTTCTGTCACAGTAAATGGAGAAAGTCCTGAGGTCATTAATGACTTAGACTGAGTATGTGACTTAGCTAAAATCGTACCATTTAATTCGGAACACCTGGACAACTGCACATTCATGCACTTAATCAATCAGCCAATCATGCTGCAGCAGCACGATGCAGAAATCATGCCAGTCAAGAGCTTCAGGTAATGTTCACATCAAACCTCAGAATGAATAAAAAATGCGATGTCTGCGACTTTGATCGTGGCATGGATGTCGATACCAGATGGGCTGGTTTGAGTATTTCAGAAACTACTGATCTCCTGGGAATTTCACACGCAACAGTCTAAAGTTTACACAGAGTGGTGCGAAAAACAAAACAAAAAACATTGCGCGAGCAACAGTTCTGTTGGTGGAAACGCCTTGTTGATGAGAGAGATCAGAGGAGAACGACTAGACTGGTCTGAGCTGACAGGAAGTCTATAGTAACTCAAATAAGCACTCTTTACAACCGTGGTGAGCAGGAAAGCATCTCAGAATGCACGACACATCAAACCTTGAGGTGGATGAACTACAACAGCAGAAGACCACAGGTACCTCAGGTACCTCTCCTATCAACCAAGAACAAGAATCTGATGCTATCATGGGCACAGAATGGCAGAAACTGGACAGTTTTTGACCAGTTTTTTTTTTCATTCTCATGCTTGCTGTGAACATTAACCGAAGCTCTTCACCTGTATCTGCATGATGTTTCACATTGCGCTGCTGCCTCATGATTGGCTGATTAGATAACTGCATGAATGTAAAGGTGTTCCTAATAAAGTGCATGGTGGATGTATATGACTATATTATATATAGTAAGTATATATTACTATACAACTATATTTATCTTTACTATCATCTTTTACGCTTTGAATTCTGTTCGATTAAACTATTTAGCATAATATTTTTAAATGGAAAATTGTGAGCAGGGGAACAAAAATCTGTATAATACAAGCCTACTCTGGAGTCCGAAATCTCTGTAGAGAAGTGAATTGCTTGTACTTGCAAGCCCGGTTTAGTTATAGCACTTAATATACTATCTAATCCTTAACATATATGCCTGCCGTGTGTGCATACTGCTCTACTATAGCCTTAATAGTACCATAAGTGTAATTAACCCAAGATAGTGGTTGCATCTGGACTTGTAATAAGGAAAGACATAATTACATGTATATAACAATTAATGCTTTTTTATTTCGGGGCCTATGATTCGGTCTGAATCATGCACGGACACAGTCATGAAATCAAGATGCAAAGAGTGGGTTTTGTATTTAAACACAGAAACACGTGTGTACTTATTGTTCACAATTTATTTGATTTGATTTTTTTCAGAGAAATCCTTTCATTGCTGTAGCACTTGTAGCAACGAACTAGCCACCTAATCATAACGATGAGTGACCTTTAACGTTCATAATGTACAGTTGAAATCAAAAGTATTCAACTAATTAGTTGCACCAGGTGTGCTTGAGCTGGAACACATGAAATACCTTTCAGTTGCTTTTGTTTGATTTGTTCATTGCAAACAGCTGAAAGTCTGTCAATTTTGACAATAAACCCAATTTGCAATGGGCAGCATACTGTGTAGTCAGTGTTCTAATCCTGGCCATCTAATATGTATGTACAGTATACAGTGAAGGAAAAAAGTATTTGATCCCCTGCTGATTTTGTACATTTGCCCACTGACAAAGAAATGATCAGTCTATAATTTTAATGGTAGATTTATTTGAACAGTGAGAGACAGAATAACAACAAAAAAAATCCAGAAAAACGCGTCAAAAATGTTATAAATTGATTTGCATTTTAATGAGGGAAATAAGTATTTGACCCCATCTGCAAAACATGACTTAGTACTTGGTAATGACTTAGTAATTACTTTTCATTTTCAATGCCCTGGCTGAGGGAAGGATGTTCTCACCCAAGATTTGACGGTACATGGCCCCGTCCATCGTCCCTTTGATGCGGTGAAGTTGTCCTGTCCCCTTAGCAGAAAAACACCCCCAAAGCATAATGTTACCAAAATGGAGCTCTTTGGCATCAACTCAACTCGCCGTGTTTGGAGGAGCAGGAATGCTGCCTATGACCCCAAGAACACCATCCCCACCGTCAAACATGGAGGTGGAAACATTATGCTTTGGGGGTGTTTTACTGCTAAGGGGACATGTCATGACATTTTTGACATGCGTTTTTCTGGATTTTTTGTTGTTGTTATTCTGTCTCTCACTGTTCAAATAAATCTACCATTAAAATTATAGACTGATCATTTCTTTGTCAGTGGGCAAACGTACAAAATCAGCAGGGAATCAAATACTTTTTTCCCTCACTGTATGTTGATTGATCTAAAACAAATACCACGATAATCTCATTTAAAAGTAGAGAAGAAAAGTATTTCATATGCTAAAATCGGGTGTTGAAGACATCTTACTGACATCCCAAGTTCCAAATTAAGGAGGCAGGTTCTTTGTTCACTTTCTTTGAGTTATGAGATTAACTTGAGCGCAACAGAACTCTGATTATTCCTTGCATTTGTTTGCTGAATTAGCAGCATACCCTTCAGTTCATTAGCAGAGCTCACTCAGTTATTCCTTCCCTGAGTGGATTTCTAACAGTTAAACAAAATATTTCTACAGTAAAAATACCCCCCCCCCCATAAAAAAAATACAAACAAAACCCCCAAAAAAGCAAAGCTACCAGATGAGAGAAAGAATGAGAGAAAACAGGAAATGAGAATAAAATCGAGTGCTAGCACATTCATTAGAAGCACACTTGAGTGACTATTTTGCAAGCTAGCACACCGTGTTCGATAGCCACTCACTCACAGGCGCACATTATTGTTAATACAATCTTACTCTTTGATGACTGATAGACAATCTCAATGTGTTTTGTTTAGTACATTAAGATACTCTGCTTAGATTTCTTTTTTTTAATCGGAGCTAACATAGGCAGGGGAAAGGTATATAAGAATCAGGTGTATGACAATGCTAAATTAGATGTGGCTTTGTTCTGTGCTCATTCATTATTATGCTATTATCTTGTTTGTAAAGGTAGCATTGTAGAGCCTATTTCTTTTCACCCAGCTTTTTGTGAGTCCTCCGGTTTTTGTGGTAAGTCTAGCTAGACTGGATTTGGAAGCATGTCGTCAGTGCTGTAGAAATGGATCGTGTCTCGTTTTTGTTTCTGCTGGCCCACTAAATCACATTCTTCCTCCTGTCTTCCTAAGATTGTATCACAATCTACCAGTATTACGTGAAGCATAATGTGGCTGAATATCTTTTCTGCCTGTGTGTTTATCTGTGTTATCTGTGTATTTGTCTGTCTGTCCGAACAGAGTTCAGTGTGCCGGAGCTTAAATATCAACTAGGGGTCATTGTTTCTTTCACTGTGGTTCATTATAGTTCCTAGGTTTGAAGTGGGGTTGGAAGATTCATTTGGATAGCTGCATCTGTCGATCCAGTTTCTATCATATGTTTTACGAAAACAGGTTAAGGTTCCAGAGCACACAACTTAACCAGATTATAGCCTATTGTACTTCCAGGTCAATGTTGAAATGTCCTGCAGTGCACTTAAAATAAATAAATAAATAAATAATTGGATTTTGGATCAATTTCCTTTGACCTTTTTAGAAATAAGTGTATGTATTTTTTGTACCAGCCACGGAAAACATTCACGTTTTGAAGTGGAAAACAAGAATGCAGTGTACCTGGACCTGTCCATGCAGTTTTCTAACTAACGATAAAGTAGTACACCAGGCTATGGTAAAAGTACATGAAATCAGATATCGCCAATGATTCACACGCAACCCGATGCTGATGTTTGGCAGGCGATAATCACCCATGCTGTGTGGGGGAACGGAATTAATAGAGATAGTAGTTAACATTTAAGTAGAGCTTCCTGGAGCACATTTTGTGTTGTTATGGGGAAAAAAACACAGGAAACGTCACAACACACTGCAACCATAAGAACATGACACGCCCACTGTAATCACAAAAAAAAAAAAAACCTCTGCATTCAGAATCCACTTCACAGTGAATTAGTATAACAGGTTAATATTAACCTGTAGTATAAGCCCGTTTCCTGTTACTGCTATTAAAAAAGGATGGATTGTGACCGGCCGAGCCTTCAAGCCACATTTCTTCACCTCTAACGTGGCATTACTGTCTGGTGTTTGATATGCTGTAATATTTCTTCTACTTCTAGAGTAGTGTTTTTATTGATTTTATTCTGCCACGAGAATTTTTGGACCATTCATACAAAGTACAGTTTAAACCAAAAGCCTACACTGAAATGGAGAAGAGGGTAACACAAACGTTACTGGATCGTAATAGTTATTAGTTACTAGTTAATTATTCCTCATTGTGATCTAAACGTGGTGCACAAGAGGTGCACATTTCGGCCATTATGGCTTTGTATGCGTAAGAAAAAGTCATGGAGGAGCCTGTCAGTGGGGCAGTGGCTCACATGGTGTGTGTGTGTGTGTGTGTGTGTGTGTGTGTGTTCTTAAAAATAGCACAGCTCACATTACCCATTCAGCTGCGGTTTTTTGTCCAAGCCCGGACTGGAATGTCTATTGTATAACTACTGTATAATTCTGTGTATGTGTGGATTCTGATTAGTCATAGAACGCTTACAATGTGTTTCTCCATCTTTCTTTGCTTGCAGTGGTGTATGAGCATCGGTCTAGGCTGGAGAAATCGCTACAGAAAGAACGGCAAGAGCACAAAAAGTCCAAGGAAGGTACATGTATGCATATTATTTACTAACTGTCGTGTCTGTTGTTTAAAAAAAAAATTGCAACAGATCAAACTACTGGCACATGATATAGCATTGAAAATAATTTATCAGCTTGAGCAACAGTTGTGTGCTCCAAGGACGGTCATGGGAAAAAGAAAGTACACCCTCCTTGAATTCTAGGTTTTTATGTATCAGGGCCTAAAGAACAACTTTAAATAACCTCAGGTGACAAATAAAAACCCAACAAAAATACTCAACAGATTTCAGTATGCAGTTATTTTGCCCTAAACCAGGATTCAGAAATCAGGTGGGAAATAGCAAGTACACGCTTTCTATTTCCACAATCATTAAAAGAGTAATTAGCAGTAAGCTGTTAGTAATGAAATGCACAAGATTTGTTCATCATCAAGACATGTTACTACCTCTATAAAAGCAGAACATTTGGCAATTTGGTGTTTTGAAGCACTCAGGTGTGTATGTACATCATGCTGAGAAGAAAGGACATGAGCCATGACCTCAGAGAAGAAACTGTTGCTGCTTATCAGTCTGGGAAGGGTTATAAGGCCATCTCCAAACAAATTGAAATTCGCCATCCTACAGTGACATAAGGAAAAACCCAGGCGCTATGTCATGTGACCTACAGACCTCTGTAAGCACATTAAACGTTTGTTACTGACAGCACAATCAGAAAAAGACAGAACAAGTATGGTGAAGGGGAAATATTCGTCTATTCTCCTAAAAGAATATGGCAGCATGACTTACGTCTGCACAGTTGCATCTGAACAAATCACTAATGTTCTGGAACCATATTTTTTGGACTAATGAGACCAAGATGGAGATGTTTACTCATCATGCACAGCGCCCTGTTTGGCAGAAAACACAGCACCTCATACCAGCTGTCAAGCATGGTGGTTAGACTTGTTTTGCAGCCACAGGACCTGGAAACTTGCAGTCATTGAGATAATGATTAACTCCTCTTTATACCAGGATATTCTTGAGACAAATGTGAGGCCTTCTGTACAGCAGCTTAAGCTGAACTGAAATTATATCATGCAACTGGACAATAATCCCAAATACACCAGCAAATTGACTTCTGAATGATGAAAGAAGAACAGGTTATTACATATCCTTAGCTAATTAGAACCAGGGTGTTACAGAAAAGATAAGGGGTGTTTGTGGGTATTTGTAGATAAGGAGAGCTGTCTTCTTTCATACATGTATTCAAAAAGGATAAAGAACAATATGACAAGGACAAGGACACAATTACACAATTAAGAGGCTAGATCTATGAAGTACTTGTAAACAGCATTGTGCACTAGTAGCAATTTAATCATGAACACATTGGTTGTATAGATATGAATGATGAGGTTATGGCAAAAAAGTCACACCCCCAAAGAAGTAGAGGTCGACCGATTTTTACCCATACCGATAACTAAGTTGTGCAGTACCTGGTGATAACTGATTAATCAACCGATAGTTTAAAAAAAAATTGATACTGAATGAAAACATAACAGTCAAAGTAAAATATTGCTGAACTTTATTTCACAAATAAACAGTACTGACTGTAAAAATTAAATATACAAATATGAATAAATATTAAAGTAAATAAAAGATATATCTCCAAACTGAACCAAAAGTAACACTCCAAATAACAAATAGATCCAAATAATAAAAATAAAAATAGATCCAAAAAATAAATAAATAAATAAAAATAGATCCAACTTTGATCCAAAAGGTACCAA
The DNA here is from genome assembly GCA_012411365.1 of Ameiurus melas. NCBI lineage: Eukaryota > Metazoa > Chordata > Actinopteri > Siluriformes > Ictaluridae > Ameiurus > Ameiurus melas. The sequence continues at coordinate 14,249,425 of CM022777.1, read as the reverse complement.
AAACACTTCAAATAACACAACAAAATTGGTCAGTGATTTATTTCGCCTCTAGAGGCCGCGTTCGTACTGTATAATGACGCCCTTCTCAGCTGCTCACGCAACAGACACAACCGGGAAAAACTATCGGTGTGGATTTTTGCCAATTAAAGATCCAGCAATCAGTTATCAGTGCTTATTAATCGACGAAACTGATCAAATGGCTGATCTCTACAAAGCATGGTAAACAAGACTGGTTCACTTATTTTCAAAACATAAAATCGACTAGAGCATACATTTGAGCCACTGGATGAGGAGGACATGGTATTGAACTCTCCCTACATCCCTATTGCCAAACTTACACCCTGAATTTGGACATTTAATTTTACTGGGCTTTGAGAAAATCAGTTCTACTGCCCTTTTGGAGTTGAATTCCTCTGGGCTCATCTCAGGCAGGCAGCCAGGTGCTCTCTTTACAGCCTGTTACCAAGGTCTGATTTGACCTTAAAATGAAGGTAACTGCAATTAAATGAATGAAAATAAAAGATGCATTTGCAGTACACTGTTTGTACTCTTCTTTTAGTTAAGTAGAATGGGGTTAAATGTTTGGCACACATTTCGACAACTTCAGTCATACACATATACCTGCTTAGCATTTCTAATATAAGCATCCTAACCTTAACCCTAGGACTTATGAACACGTGATATGATTGATTGACCTTAATGAATCATCTGTCTGTGAGTCATAGTCACCTATCCCAGTATTGAGACAAAGGGAGTGCGTTATATGACACGTCATGCTCATCAAACAGAATAATTTTGTGTTTAATGTATAGAAACAATTATTCTGTCTACAGAAATGTGAAGTAAACATGTGGGAAACGGGAAGTAAACTTGGAGAGTGGTCTAACGCATGCTTTGCCAAAGCAACGGCACAAAGCAGAGGTCTTTTATATTATTTTGAGAAGTGTAAAGATATTTTCATTTCCTTTTTTTTTTTTTTTTTGGGACAAATTTGGTAATTTGTGGGAAACGTTGACCTAGCTACTTTTGGGTATAATTTGAAGTGGCTGCACTAACAATATAGTGTGTTAAATATGTAAGGAATAAACCCTAATGGATTACGCTGTTAAACTAAAATGATCCACAATAATGTGGTGGATTATCTTTGCAGAACAGCACAGTCTGGCATGTGTTAGTCCCCTTATACCACAGCAGCTTTTTAACTGTGTATAATTAGAGTTAACGTGATGGAATATCCATGAGACAATTAGTTCCTGTCGTCACTTATGTAATAAACAGTTGTTTCAACAGCCTCTCGATTCTGCTTGGTTCCACGTTATGTACAAGATCACCTTAATAATCAGTTATATAACATATTGCGTTATGCCACAGTGTGGTTGAATTCTCGAATCTGATTGGTCAGAAGGCGTGCATTATTTTTGTATAACAGCGCAGCTCGGAAAGTAGTTCCGGCTGTGCCTTCATTGATTTATATAAATATATTGGTTTATATTAATGCTCTCATTTTAGCAAGGATAATAAATAGAGTAATAAATGGAATTAAAAAAATGTGCTGTTTAACAAAGAAAAATGTTTATTCATTGACCTGGTGATGTTTTTTGTTAGGAGACATTCATTTAAAATAAATTTATGTAAGGAGTCCTGATGTGTCAGTACTCTGTAATAGTCACACTGATTTGTGAAAGTTTCCACACAGGAAAGTCTTGTTGGGGAGTAGCTAACTCAAAGTAGCGACTTTGCTAACGTAACTACATTTTTCAGTAGCGTGACAGTAACTCCACTACTTTAAAAAGAGTGTAGCTTTTCCAGTAGTAATGTAGCGTGACCAATCGCTACGGGTTTTTATTTATTTTTTTGGCCAGTTATAGAGGTGTGCTTCATCGCATATCTGCAGTGCACGCTTGCTTTACAGGAATTAAGAGCCTCATTGTAGCTCGCATGGTTAGGAAGAGGCCATCTGATGGACGCGTAAAGCACAGTTTGTTATACGTTGTATGGCGCAGGTAAATGATAACTACATAATAAATGAACACTGGAGTTTATTCTTACAGAGAATATTGCGTGCGCGTTGTTGTTAATGGGTGGCTCAAAACCATGTTTACATTTACTTACAAATAAAATACAATAATTCAATGAGTTTATCAGTGCATGCCGAGGGATTTATTTTATGTTCTGAATACAACTGTATGATTGTATTTCTCGTTTAAGGGTGTATCAAGAGAAATAGTTTCTATCTTAGCTTTTTAAAAATTATTATTTATTATTATTATTACGTGATGAATTAATTAATCAGTGATATAAAATGAATAAAAATGGTAAAAAATCAATAATAATAATAATAATTTATTGTTGCATATATTATTAAATTCAGTTCAATTTAGTTTTATTTGTATAGCGCTTTTAACAATGGACATTGTCCCAAAGTAGCTTTACAGAAAAATGTCAATTTGAAATGTATGAATTTATCCCTAATGAGCAAGCCAGAGGTGACAGTGCCAAGGAGCTATTCCCTGAGATTATATGAGGAGGAAACCTTGAAAGGATCCAGACTCAAAAAGGGAACCCGTCCTCATCTGGGCAACAGTGGATAGTGCACTTATAAATAAATGAATCCCTTCTATAACTGTGTTAATACGACCTGGTCAAATAGTGCAGTTGTGTAACTATGAAATTCACTACAGTTTTTACATGAAGTCTGTTTGGTTGAACTTCTCCACTGTTCACTGATTGAGACTTGAATACCAAACTGTTTGTGGAAATTGTAGTCAACTGCTCATATGAACTGAGGTCCAAAGCCATCTTTATGGTTTTTAAGTGGTACCATCCTCAGCAATCTCAATGATCTTTAGGCTGCACCATGTGGAGCCATCCTCAGCAGCAGCATGTGACTTCCAATTGATGATAACGTCAACCAGAAGTAGGGCATCAAAATGGGTAGGGCAGGTCCAGTGAGCAGAAGGGGCCAGGATCACTGGCATCTCAGAAGTAGCATGTGTAGCTCGACAGAGAGAGCGCGCGAGAGAGAGTGTTAAATTATTCAAGTTCGACACACTCATCCTTATTATCCATGATTGAGCGGGAGATCTTGAATGATGAGATAACCAATAACCCGTGGCCTTTTTTTGTCGAGGTTCATGTGCCTTAAGGAATCAAATACTTAATGTTACACCTTTTATATTTAATCTTTGCAAACCAAAGACTAAAAATATTTATATAATAATATATAGTAATATATATATATTCTAGGGCGCATGGTGGCTTAGTGGTTAGGGTCCGGGGTTCGAGTCCCGCGGGGCCATGTGTGTGCGGAGTTTGCTTGTTCTCCCCGTGCTGCGGGGGTTTCCTCCGGGTACTCCGGTTTCCTCCCCCAGTCCAAACACATGCATGGTAGGTTGATTGGCGTGTCTAAAGTGTCCGTAGTGTGTGAATAGGTGTGTGAGTGTGTACGTGATTCTGCCCTGCGATGGACTGGCAACCTGTCCAGGGTGTACCCCGCCTTGTGCCTGATGCTTCCTGGGATAGGCTCCAGGTTCCCCGCGACCCTGAAAAGGAGTAAGCGGTAGAAGATGGATGGATGGATATATATTCTATAATATAATAATACGACATCCAAGAGTTCAAGCACAAGGACGCATATAGCGTTGAATGTGATTGAATTTTAAATTGATAAGTAGCCTAATGTGCACGTTATTGAATGTGTCACACTGTAGTATAATGCAAAATGGCAGCACATGGCGATGTTGTACATAACCTGGCACCAAGTCATGATAAATTGGTCCTTGTTTAGTGTATTATTATTTTTATCTTTAAATAATCTTTATATTAAGCTTGATTACTTTTATATATAACAAAGTATTTCTCAGACTTGTCTTTTATTTACTGACTTGAAATAGGTTGGTTTTTTTTGTTACAAATTGGAACACAATGAGGCTCTCGCAGCCTGGGTGACGTAACCATTTTGCTTTTATTTTCTGTCTTTTCCCCCCCAGATTATCTGGTTTATAAACTGGAGGCGCAGCAGTCACTGAATAAGGAGAAGGTGAGGCGTTGTGTAATCTTTATATTTACATTTACGGCTTTTGGCAGACACCCTTATCCAGAGTGACTTACATTTATTTCATACATATTTATTTTATACAACTGAGCAGATACGGGTTAAGGGCCATGCTCAAGGGCCCAGCAATGGCCTCACGACCTTTCGATCAGTAGTCCAATGTCTTAACCACGAAAGTTGAGCAAAGCTTTTTTCACAACTATTTGCAACTGAGTTAATCTCCAGCCTTGAGTATAGGAAGGCAGGTAATGGTAGACATCATGCAATGAGAGACTTCTAATCTGCTTTAAAATATCACATGATGTAGCTATTCATACCTAAATATTATTTCAAGATTTATATCATATGAAGCTCACTGAGTTACACGGTAAGCCAAGTTTACAGATTATTTGTTACTTCACTGTAAAAACAGTTTATTGTTCCTCAAAGATATGTTCAAGTATGGTTTAAGTAACCTTTTTAAGGAGTGAAACATGACTGGCCATGCTGTTAAAAGAAAATAATCAGCAGTTATGTTTACATGCAAATCAGTATTCCTATATCAGAATTTGGCAAAATTCTAATTAGTACGGAGTCCTGTAAACGCCACAGTCCAATCGCCTTATTCAGATTAAGACAATATTCTGATTCCCCAAATTCTGATTCCCGCCCCGGAATATTTTGCATGTGAGCACCTCATTCAGAAAATCCACTGATATATGAGAAGATATATGCACATGCTCAACCTGCAATTGTGGGTAGCAACGTAGATTGGCATACTTGCAACAACCGTGTATAGAGGAATAGTCCGATGCCTGCTCACATATAAACATCGTATTCGGAATATGGCTGCAACCCGAATATAGACGTTAAACGGAGTTGGATATGCGTGTAAACGTAGTCAATGACTGGGTGGTCTGAAGCAGTCTAACAACTGCGATGATCATTTTCCAGTGACCGTAAATTCTGTGTTTTTTTTACGATTTTTATTCCTCTTATACCATAGCAATTTGCCAACACTAAACTTTTTGTCATACTTTTATTCATCCATTTACATGAATCCATTTATAGCTACATTTAATGTTGCGGAATGCCCATGAAACAAGTTATAGCCACTACAAACAGTTATTTCCTTACCAGAATCTCTTATTACTGTGTCTTGAAGTTTAATGAGGTAAAAAAAAAAAAAAACCCACAAAAACAAAAAGAAATTCAGCTTGAGAATCCCTTAAAGCTACAGATTTACCTCTGAGTGTTACAAAGCAGTGACAATGGAGACTCCTTCCATAAAAGCTGAATCAACATCTCACAGAAATCGCCACCTTGTTAACAATTACACACATTTTTAAATCTATTTGGAGTCAGCAATTATATAAGTTCTTGTGTAAGTTGTTACTATAGAAAAGATCATTTATTACACTGGTCATTGTGCAGAATTACTGTCATGCTTTGATGGCTGTGTATGTACACATGTATATGTATAAGTCTGTGTGTATGATTGAGTGTATGTGAGATGGAGCTCTGTGACTATGTTTAGGTGCTCTCACAATACAGTTTACGTATCACACATTTGGCATTCGCTAGTTTTAATCTTCCATCTTTGGTGTTTTCTTTCACACGGTCCATTGCGCTTTGTGTGTGATTGCTGTAGAGGCTCGACACCATCAAAATATTAGCTTGAGCTGCCTTATGTCAGGATTGAACACACACTGCATGAATGTGAGAGCTTCTCATGCCCATGTAAGAGGTAAATGGATGTGTGAGTGAATGTAAGTAAGTAAGTAAAAGTAAGTAAAGTTTGTAGAATGGTGTCAGCAGCAGCTTCAACTGTGTTCAGTGTCTCACATGTATGCTAGTCATATGTTTGGACAGCTTGAAGATATATTTTTACTTGTCTTAGCATGTTATTGGTGTTCTTCCACAGCAAGATGCCAGTAGCAGGATTAACTCTCTACACACACAGCACCAGATGCTGAAGGTCAGTGTTCTGTCTGTCTGCCTGTCTGTCTATCTATCTATCTATCTATCTATCTATCTATCTATCTATCTATCTATCTATCTATCTATCTATCTATCTATCTATCTATCTATCTATCTATCTATCATATCTGTCTGTCTATCTATCTATCTATCTATCTATCTATCTATCTATCTATCTATCTATCTATCTATCTATCTATCTATCTATCTATCTATCTATCTATCTATCTATCTATCTATCTGTCTATCTATCATATCTGTCTATCTATCTGTCTATCTATCTATCTATCTATCTATCTATCTATCTGTCTATCTATCTGTCTGTCTGTCTATCTATCTATCTATCTATGTATCTATCATATATTTCTGTCTCTGTCTGTCTGTCTGTCTATCTATTTAACTATCTGTCTATATCTGTCTGTCTGTCTGTCTGTCTCGGTGGTGGTGTTTTTGGCCTATGCTACCACACCAAATAGATTTCCATATTCCATTATTATGTTCCAATAACAGCACACTCCCACATGCTTTATTTCTCTTATATCACAGAAATTTGCCCACACATTCAATTCTATATTTATTCAAGAACAACATGACATACTTTTTTTTTATATGTTTATGGTTATATTTAATGTTGTGGAATGTCCACGGAACAAGTTAGTTCCAGTTATCTCTTACATTATACCAGCTATAACAAGACAAAAAAAAATGCAGCTTGTTGTGTAACAGAGAAACCAAAGAGCCGAACATCCTCTCCAGAAAACTTAAAGTTACAGTATAACCTCTGCCTGTTATAAAACACTGCCACTGGTCAGACTCCTTCCAAAAATGCTTCTATATTATATACTATAATATTTCTGTCCTAACATTTCTGAGTCTCCATATCGACTCCTTTTAAAAATCTCTTCATGTGGGGCGTCCACTGTACAAGTTCCTGCGTGAGTTGTTACTATGGAAACATGTTAGAATGGGCACATCAGTATACGTACTCCTGTGATTTGCCTTGCAGCCAGAACTATTGTCAGAGCCGCAGTTATGGAAACTTAAACAATACTTTCTGACCAATCAGAATCCAGAATTTAACAAGATCCACAGGTGTTTGTCTTCGTGTCTGTCTCATGTTGTGTGTGCATGTGCGTGTTCTTGTGCTTGCAGAATCAGCATGAGGAGCTGAAGAAACAGTTCTATGAGCTGCAGGAGCAGCATCATGCTCAAGGTGAAGACCACAATAAGGTTGTGGACGATCACCAGCAGAGATATGAGCGATTACAGCAGACTAAAGAGATTGAGATCTCTAAACTCAAAGGTATCACTTTATCATGCCACGATCATTCTATATCTCTCTTACTTACCTGATGTTTTACCTTCCTATCTCACAGTGTACAGAGCAGCATTTCTACTCTCAGAACCACGTGATTTAGTACTCATTAAGCCATGGGTTCCCAAAATCTGGACCAGCCTACATTTTGAATTCGGGGTTTACAATTTAGGACTCCATATTCAGTCAATTTTTCTCCATTTTTGTGTTTGTTTTCTAGACTTCCACAGAGTCAGAGTCACTATTTGTCCAATGTTATTGCTAAAGTGCAATTCTAGTACAGCATTTTGGGACGGCAAAAAAGACTGAAATAGCATGTGCACGTTTAATTGAAAGGTAGTATGTCTGACTGTGACGTCTAGTAACATTTCAGAATAGTAGCACACAAAAAGGCTCTTCATATTTAGAACTCATAATATAAATTAATCAAACAAAACAAAAAAAAAAGTAGATCCTGACTTTCTCTCACGACCCCGTTTGTAAATCAAATGACCACACATGGGGTCACAACCCAACATTTGGGCACCCAAGCATTAGGCATTATTCGTCACGGAGCTGCCACCTACTTTGATGTGTGACGTGTTCCACTTCTGTTCTCGTGCCCTTGTTAACTTCCCCTCTCCACTATCCAGTAAAGGCTATCCATTACTTAATCAGCTCGAGTGAAGTCCATTAGATGACCTTTAGATGAGGGAGATCGCATTAAACTTCATGAGCAGCCTTTACCCAAAATGCACTGCTGCACATGATCAATTGTATGTTGTAGGTGCCTACCCTTATATTTATCTATAAGGGGAAGTTGATGAAAGTGTGTTAAGCACAGTATTGGGTGGTTTGATATATGCAGTGTTGAAATATGTCTCCTGTAGAAAGTGTTTATAACCTGCGGGAGGAGAACAGGCAGCTGAGGAAGGCTCATCAGGAGATCCATGTGCAGCTTCAGGATACAAGGGTAAGCCCTTGAGGCAGTGTGGGTAACGTAGATTTTTAAATGACTGCTTAATTTGCTAAATTTCCCCAACTTTTACATTATTATTAAATACCACAGCTAGTTTTCCCACTACCAGTCAAAAGTTTGGACACGCTCATGGAAAGGGTTTCTTCAGATGTACTATTTTAGAAGAATAATACTATGAAATAACACTTGGAATCACACAGTGACCAAGAAAGTGTTAAACAAATCAAAACTTTATGTTTTGTAAAATTCTTAACAATATACTGTCTTTAATGCATGGCCGTGAAAAATAAACATTCAATCTGGTGTCCAAACATTTGAATGGTTCACTTAAAAAATTATTATTCTCAAACTGAATGTTTGCTGTTACATACATTTAAATGTCTAATTCCATTCCATTTACTGACAAATCATCATCATCATTGCATGTTCTCTATGTTGCTTTATGTTACACAGTTATTGTCTGAAGTGTGTCGTGTCTAACTAACTGAAATCTAGTGTTGTGCAAAATGGCTTGAGGCTAGTTGACTTGTGCTGATCCTCTCTTTAGCAACAGCACAAGAACTTAAAAGCAGCCCATGATCAGCTTGCATTGACCCTGGAGGACCACAAGAGTGCGCTAGCAGTGGCTCAGGTGTGTGTGTGTGTCTCCACTGGAATGAGACACTGTGGTACTCTTCAAAGTGATGCTGCTGTTAGTCCTGCTAAGGAAGTAGCCTGTTCATTTTAACTCTTTTTTTTTGTTGTTGTTTGTTTCTTCTCATTTTCTGTTTCTTTCTCACTGGTATCTTTTCTTTCTTCAATTCGGGGTAGTATTATTGACCTGTGTGGAATATAGTATCGATTTTGAAAAATAACAACAAAAACAAATGAATAACAGTAGTAATCAAGCAATAATTACTAAAATGGAAACTGTTGAGTTAAATCAGGGATGCTTATCACCTAGTGTCCTTTCAGGAATTCCATCAGTTTGTGTTTCTCTCTCTTCTGCTTCCGAGCATCACCAGAAGCGAACTTCTGAAAGCTTGAAAGGTTTATGGTTGGCTGTAAATCAAGCAAGGTGATTAGGCAGTAAACTGGATGTTCCACTAGGATAAAGCACCCCAGCACTACTGCTAGTTGCTGTGGAGATGGGTGGCATGTATTTCTGTTTCAGAGAATGATTTTGCCGTGCTGCTTCTGGCTTTTTTTTCACCTGACCAGCTGACTCTCAAATAACCTTTTACTACAAATCGAGTTTGTCTTTTGTCTGTTTTTTTCTACGTGTATTCATTGTCCTGTCATGCAAATAACCTGTCACCAGCATCACCACATCTATATCAGTGGTTCATTATTATTATTATTATTATTATTATTATTATTATTATTATTATTATTTGATTGTGTGTTGAAAAGTCTGTCAATAAACGTTACATACTATATATATATTGTGGCTTATTAAATTATTATTTAATGATTTATTCTTATTACTTCTTCATAATAAGCCCTTCAAATTACTGTACTAATCACATAACTTTGAGTTTGTTGTCATTACTATACTACTGTAATATTATATATTACATCTTTGCCAATTTCTTTATAGGTTCTATAATTGTATCTGGACCTATGCACCAACATATTTACTGTACTGTAGTTTATACGTACTTGACTCCAAAGAGCACATGTCTGCATATGAGAGTAACACAGCTGTGGGGGTGTTAGTGTTTAATGTGGCTCTTTGTTGTTTGTAGGTCCAGGTGGATGAGTATAAGCAGCTGAAGGACACTCTGAATAAAATGCCGAGTCTGAAACAGCCTGAAGAACCTCAACCTGCTGCGACTCAGAGCAGACAAGCAGAGGTACAAAAACACCAGTAAAAAACCAACATATTCAAACAAACAGCAATGAAAACCCAACACTCTCCAACAAATACTGATTAAAAACCCAACACTCCAACAAACACCAATAAAAACCCAATACTCCAAGAAACACCAAAAAAACCCAACACTCCAACAAACACCAATAAAAACCCAACACTCCAACAAACACCAATAAAAACCCAACACTCCAACAAACACCAATAAAAACCCAACACTCCAACAAACACCAATAAAACCCAACACTCCAAGAAACACCAGAAAAAAACAAATACTCTCCAACAAACGCCAATAAAAGCCAACATTTTCCGACAAACACCAATAAAAACCAACATTTTCCAACAAACATCTATAAAAGCCAACATTTTCCAACAAACACCAATAAAAACCAACATTTTCCAACAAACATCTATAAAAACCAACATTTTCCAACAAACACCTATAAAAGCCAACATTTTCAACAAACGCCAATAAAAGCCAACATTTTCCAACAAACACCTATAAAAGCCAACATTTTCAACAAACACCAATAAAAGCCAACATTTTCCAACAAACACCAATAAAAGCCAACATTTTCAATAAAAGCCAACATTTTCCTACAAGCACCAATAAAAGCCAACATTTTCAACAAACACCAATAAAAGCCAACATTTTCAACAAACACCAATAAAAGCCAAAATTTTCAACAAACACCAATAAAAGCCAACATTTTCAACAAACACCAATAAAAGCCAACATTTTCCAACAAACATCTATAAAAGCCAACATTTTCCCACAAACACCAATAAAAACCAACATTTTCAACAAACACCAATAAAAGCCAACATTTTCAACAAACACCAATAAAAGCCAACATTTTCAACAAACACCAATAAAAGCCAACATTTTCAACAAACACCAATAAAAGCCAACATTTTCAACAAACACCAATAAAAGCCAAAATTTTCAACAAACACCAATAAAAGCCAACATTTTCAATAAAAGCCAACATTTTCCTACAAGCACCAATAAAAGCCAACATTTTCAACAAACACCAATAAAAGCCAACATTTTCAACAAACACCAATAAAAGCCAAAATTTTCAACAAACACCAATAAAAGCCAACATTTTCAACAAACACCAATAAAAGCCAACATTTTCCAACAAACATCTATAAAAGCCAACATTTTCCCACAAACACCAATAAAAACCAACATTTTCCAACAAACACCTATAAAAGCCAACATTTTCAACAAACGCCAATAAAAGCCAACATTTTCCAACAAACACCTATAAAAGCCAACATTTACCTACAAGCACCAATAAAAGCCAACATTTTCAACAAACACCAATAAAAGCCAACATTTTCCAACAAACACCAATAAAAGCCAACATTTTCAATAAAAGCCAACATTTTCCTACAAGCACCAATAAAAGCCAACATTTTCAACAAACACCAATAAAAGCCAACATTTTCCTACAAGCACCAATAAAAGCCAACATTTTCAACAAACACCAATAAAAGCCAACATTTTCCAACAAACACCAATAAAAGCCAACATTTTCAATAAAAGCCAACATTTTCCTACAAGCACCAATAAAAGCCAACATTTTCCAACAAACACCAATAAAAGCCAACATTTTCCAACAAACACCAATAAAAGCCAACATTTTCAATAAAAGCCAACATTTTCAACAAGCACCAATAAAAGCCAACATTTTCAATAAAAGCCAACATTTTCAACAAGCACCAATAAAAGCCAACATTTTCAACAAACACCAATAAAAGCCAACATTTTCAACAAGCACCAATAAAAGCCAACATTTTCAACAAGCACCAATAAAAGCCAACATTTTCAACAAACACCAATAAAAGCCAACATTTTCAATAAAAGCCAACATTTTCCTACAAGCACCAATAAAAGCCAACATTTTCAACAAACACCAATAAAAGCCAACATTTTCCTACAAACACCAATAAAAGCCAACATTTTCCTACAAGCACCAATAAAAGCCAACATTTTCAAAAAAAGCCAACATTTTCAATAAAAGCCAACATTTTCAACAAACACCAATAAAAGCCAACATTTTCCAACAAACACCAATAAAAGCCAACATTTTCAATAAAAGCCAACATTTTCCTACAAGCACCAATAAAAGCCAACATTTTCCAACAAACACCAATAAAAGCCAACATTTTCAACAAACACCAATAAACGCCAACATTTTCCTACAAACACCAATAAAAGCCAACATTTTCCTACAAACACCTATAAAAGCCAACATTTTCCTACAAACACCAATAAAAGCCAACATTTTCCTACAAACACCAATAAAAGCCAACATTTTCAATAAAAGCCAACATTTTCCTACAAACACCAATAAAAGCCATTATTTTCCTACAAACACCAATAAAAACCCAACACTCCAAGAAACACCAAAAAAACCCAAATACTCTCCAACAAACGCCAATAAAAGCCAACATTTTCCAACAAACACCTATAAAAGCCAACATTTTCCGACAAACACCAATAAAAACCAACATTTTCCAACAAACACCTATAAAAGCCAACATTTTCCAACAAACACCAATAAAAACCAACATTTTCCAACAAACACCTATAAAAGCCAACATTTTCAACAAACACCAATAAAAGCCAAGATTTTCCAACAAACACCTATAAAAGCCAACATTTTCCAACAAACACCTATAAAAGCCAACATTTTCAACAAACGCTAATAAAAGCCAACATTTTCCAACAAACACCTATAAAAGCCAACATTTTCAACAAACACCAATAAAAGCCAACATTTTCAACAAACGCTAATAAAAGCCAACATTTTCCAACAAACACCTATAAAAGCCAACATTTTCAACAAACACCAATAAAAGCCAACATTTTCCAACAAACACCAATAAAAGCCAACATTTACCTACAAGCACCAATAAAAGCCAACATTTTCCAACAAACACCAATAAAAGCCAACATTTTCAACAAACACCAATAAAAGCCAACATTTTCAACAAACACCAATAAAAGCCAACATTTTCTATAAAAGCCAACATTTTCCTACAAGCACCAATAAAAGCCAACATTTTCAACAAACACCAATAAAAGCCAACATTTTCCTACAAACACCAATAAAAGCCAACATTTTCCTACAAGCACCAATAAAAGCCAACATTTTCAATAAAAGCCAACGTTTTCAATAAAAGCCAACATTTTCAATAAAAGCCAACATTTTCAACAAACACCAATAAAAGCCAACATTTTCCAACAAACACCAATAAAAGCCAACATTTTCAATAAAAGCGAACATTTTCAACAAGCACCAATAAAAGCCAACATTTTCAACAAACACCAATAAAAGCCAACATTTTCCAACAAACACCAATAAAAGCCAACATTTTCAATAAAAGCCAACATTTTCCTACAAGCACCAATAAAAGCCAACATTTTCCAACGAACACCAATAAAAGCCAACATTTTCAATAAAAGCCAACATTTTCAACAAACACCAATAAAAGCCAACATTTTCCTACAAACACCAATAAAAGCCAGCATTTTCCTACAAACACCAATAAAAGCCAACATTTTCAATAAAAGCCAACATTTTCCTACAAGCACCAATAAAAGCCATCATTTTCCTACAAACACCAATAAAAACCCAACACTCCAAGAAACACCAAAAAAACCCAAATACTCTCCAACAAACACCAATAAAAGCCAACATTTTCCAACAAACACCTATAAAAGCCAACATTTCAACAAACACCTATAAAAGCCAACATTTTCAACAAACACCTATAAAAGCCAACATTTCAACAAACACCTATAAAAGCCAACATTTTCAACAAACACCTATAAAAGCCAACATTTTCAACAAACACCAATAAAAGCCAACATTTTCCTACAAACACCAATAAAAGCCAACATTTTCCTACAAACACCTATAAAAGCCAACATTTTCAACAAACACCTATAAAAGCCAACATTTTCAACAAACACCAATAAAAGCCAACATTTTCCTACAAACACCAATAAAAGCCAACATTTTCCAACAAACACCTATAAAAGCCAACATTTTCAACAAACACCAATAAAAGCCAACATTTTCCAACAAACACCTATAAAAGCCAACATTTTCCAACAAACACCAATAAAAGCCAACATTTTCCTACAAACACCTATAAAAGCCAACATTTTCCAACAAACACCAATAAAAGCCAACATTTTCAATAAAAGCCAACATTTTCAACAAACACCAATAAAAGCCAACATTTTCCTACAAACACCAATAAAAGCCAACATTTTCCTACAAACACCTATAAAAGCCAACATTTTCCTACAAACACCAATAAAAGCCAACATTTTCCTACAAGCACCAATAAAAGCCATCATTTTCCTACAAACACCAATAAAAACCCAACACTCCAAGAAACACCAAAAAACCCAAATACTCTCCAACAAACGCCAATAAAAGCCAACATTTTCCAACAAACACCTATAAAAGCCAACATTTCAACAAACACCTATAAAAGCCAACATTTTCAACAAACACCTATAAAAGCCAACATTTCAACAAACACCTATAAAAGCCAACATTTTCAACAAACACCTATAAAAGCCAACATTTTCAACAAACACCAATAAAAGCCAACATTTTCCAACAAACACCTATAAAAGCCAACATTTTCCAACAAACACCTATAAAAGCCAACATTTTCCAACAAACACCAATAAAAGCCAACATTTTCCTACAAACACCTATAAAAGCCAACATTTTCCAACAAATACCAATAAAAGCCAACATTTTCAATAAAAGCCAACATTTTCAACAAACACCTATAAAAGCCAACATTTTCAACAAACACCAATAAAAGCCAACATTTTCAACAAACACCAAGAAAATCCAGATACTTTCAAACAAGCACCAATAAAACCTGACATTTTTCAACAAACACCAATAAAAACCCAACACTCAAAAAAACACCAAGAAAATCCCAACATTCTCCAACAAAACAAACACCAATGAAAACCCAACACTCTCCAATAGACACTAGTTAAAAACCCAAACCACTCTAACAAAGACAAAAAACTACTCACGCCAACAAACACCAATAATGAGCCAACATTATTTAACAAACCCAACACTTTCCAACAAACACCAGTAAACCCAACACTTTGCAAGAAATACACCAGTAAAAACCCAACACACCTCAACAAACACCAATGGAAACAGACACTAGTTAAAAACACAGCAGTCGCAAAAAAATAAAAATAAAATTCAACATTCTGCAACAAACACCAACAAAATGCTACTTTCTATATTCTATGCTCTTAAACAAAAAGTTGATCTTACTTTCAATGTTGATTTATACATCATATCATATCATATCATAGTAGCATTCCTGGCCATAATCAATCAATTTACATTCATACTTGTAGTAAAGTTTGGAGTTGGTGTGTCTGTCCATAAATGGTGTCCTCTGACCATTAATGCTCTGCATATTTCAAAATGTTCCATTTTCCTTATCATCATGGGCCAGCAGGGGCAGAAGCGAGATGTGAGAATGGTGGAAGAAGTACAGAAAGAAGAGGGGAGGCTTGAAGGCATGGATCAGCCTCAAAAAACAGAACAGCATGATCAGCTTCACCATGAAGAAGAAGAAGAGAAAGAACCAGAACAAAACCTGCCTGATGAAAATGCATTAGAGAGGGAGAGTCACATTGCACAGCCGGTCAGCTGATTTTAGTTTCTGTCTTGTTATCTGTCCATTTGTTATTTCCACTTCCACCTGCCATCAAGACGAGTTCTGAGCAGGGAATTGGGTTTCAGGGCTCTATTTGCTTTTGGGTTCTTTATGTTTCATCACTTTTTGCACTGATGTTGTTGTATATCAAATCTAAACTGATGGTCTGGCCAATGGGACATCAGGGTGGAAATAAATGTTGTGGTGATGATGATGTCTCTATGTGTGTTTCCAGGTGAGTGCTACTCAGGGAAACCACATCAAATCTGCCTCCGAGCAGCAGCACGAAGAACAGCGGCATTTAGCTGCTCAGTTGGAGGAGGAACAGCAGCAGCTTCTTCAGAGAAAGGAAGAACTGCAGCGAGAGAGGGAGGAGAGAGAACGAATGGAGAGAGAGAGGGAGGAGAGAGAACGAATGGAGAGAGAGAGGGAGGAGAGAGAGCGGATGGAAAGGGAGAAGGAGGAGAGAAGGCAGCAAGAAGAGCAGCAGCACAGAGAACTCCAGATACAGCAGTTCCAGGATGAACAGCTCAGGTTCGGCACAGTACACATGCATCCTAAGGATTCCACTACTCACTCAAAATAATGCTCACTCATTTAATATGTGATACCACATGATGCTATGTGAAGTAAACCTAAGGTTTATTGCTGCGCTAGTGAATAGACGACACGAAATGACAGTGATCTGGACATTCTTGATTAATAATGACAATCAAAGCAAATCAGACTGCAAACTGTTGTTTGTGAAAATATCAAGTGGAGCGACTTCAGCATTTTCTTACAATACAAGTAACCTGTATCGTTAGTAACAGTATCTGTTACTAACAAAATCTGCCCCTCAAACTCTGTATTAAAGATAGAGAGATGCCTTGTGAATTAGCATCCCAACGAGGGTGTATTCTGCCTAGCCTTAGAGCATAGGAGCATCGGCTCCAGATCTCCCATGGCCAGGTCAAATTGGCTGGTGAAGATGAATAATTAAATTGCTAATGAATGACTGTATTATTTCTATGTCTCATTCAGGAAAAAATCGCTGTATTTAAATATGGAGCCTGGTGTTGTCCATCATGAAGAAGGTAAATGTTAATGTTAATATTATTATACACTGTGAATATACATTTCTCTTACTGAAAGCAGTTCTTAATATATATATATATATATATATATATATATATATATATATATATATATATATATATATATATATTAAAGAACTGCTTTCAGTAAGAGAAATGTATATTCACTAATATATATATATATATATATATATATATATATATATATATATATATATATATATATATATTTTATTTTATTTTTTTTTAATGTTCAGATAACACCAAACAAAGTTAGATTACACATGCAAGTGAAAATCAAAACCTCCCAGATAACAATGTATGCCTCAAATATTAATCTAAACTCACTAAGATCTGTGGACTGTCTGTGGCGTGACCTGATATTCTAATAACATTATATTATATTACATTACATTACTGGCATTTGGCAAATGCTCTTATGCAGAGCGACTGACATTTATCTCATTTGTACAACTAAGCCGTTGTGGGTTCACAGGCCCAGCAGTGTACTGTTTAACTCCACATCTACAAACCTACCTAGATGTAGTATGGTCACAGCAGGTTGTGTTTGCTAGTAGGGTTGTTGTGGTGTCACAGTGCGTGATCAGCCAACCCCAAAATACAGATGAAACTGCTTTTACGTCTATTACACTCTACCCATTCATTTCATCCTTACTCCAGTCGTTCTTATTACTTCTGTGTCCGACTGTGACTTCCCAAAAATATAGGTTCTATTCTTTTAACCACGTTGTCCTGGACTCCCCCTAAATCATACCACAGTAACCTTCTTTTCTCTGTGCAGGGGACACGATTGCACTGAAAATGCTTTAGCTGTGTAATCCACTACTGTTCTATTGCTACCTCTGCTGCCTCAACTTTATCTGTTTTTGGCTAAGCAGCAAGGCACACCGAAACAGTAGTTTGATTATCCAGCCATCCATCCATCTATTTTCCATAACGCTTATACTACACAGGGCCGCAGGGAGCTTGGAGTCTATCCCAGGGAACTCTGGGCACAAGGTGGGGGACACCGTGCACAGGGTGCCAACCCATCGCAGGGCACATTCACACACATTCACACACTATGGACAATTTGGAAATGCCAATCAGCCTACAGCGCATGTTTTTAGACTGGGGGAGGAAACCGGAGTACCCGGAGGAAACCCTAGAAGAACGGGGAGAACATGCAAACTCTGTGCACACACAGGGCAGAGGCGGGAAGTGAACCCCCAACCGTGGAGGTGCGAGGCAAACAGGCTTGATTTTTTATTTGTTTATTGATGGATGGATGGATGGATCGATTGATTGATGGTTCAGTGCCATTCTTCTTAAATACTCACAAAGTAAACGTGTTAATAGAAAAATCGTTCTCAAAAATAACAAAATAAGGTGTTGATCATTCTTTTTTTTTACATGAAATTCACAGCTTTCAGCATGTTGTAGCACCCTCTCCTAAAACGTAGACTTATTATTAATTAATTAATATACATTAAAATCTTCTCAGAATTCTTGGGAGTTTTTTTTTTATCTTCTGTGGTCTGCAGACAGAAATGCACAGATCATGGGTACTGGAATTCTATTAAGACTGATTGTAAATGTATGTCTACAGTATGTTGAACTGCTGTGAGTGTGATGATAATTGTCTTTTCATTCTTTTTAAAGAGAGTAATGTCCATCCCGAGGAAGTGCAGGGACAAGAGGAAGACAAGCATGTGCATCATGAAGAGGTAAGGGTGTCTCTCTATTAAACACACAGATAAAAATACACAAATGTAGGGTTTTTCCCCGGTTGTTTCCCTCGCTTGAGCGGCTGAGAAGTGTCTGCTGTCATTATACAGTACGAGAGCGGCATCTAGTGGCGAAATAAGACTTATCACTGACAGACTTTGTTGTGTTATTTGAAGTGTTTTTCATTCATTTTCTAGTTTTATTTGTTATTTAGGGTGTTACTTTTTGGTTCAGTTTGGATGTATATCTTTTAAAAAAATATATATATTTATTCATATTTAATATATATTCATTTGTAATTAATAGATTTATTACATTTTTTAAAAAGTACAGTACATTTTCATGGTACAGTCAGTACTATTTATTTTTGTAATAAAGTTTTGCAGTATTTTACTCTGAGTGTTACGTCTTCATTCAGCATCAGTTTTAAAAGCTATCAGTTGATTAATCGGTTCTCGGCAGGTCCCGCCCAACATAGTTGTTGATATTGGTAAAATCCACTATCGGACGACCTCTAGTCGAATTCAAACGCAGTATAGTGTAGTGTTTTCTCACATGCATGATGGTTGTGATTTCTATCCGCGCATAGCAAACCATGGAGGCGGACATCGATCCAGCAAACGATCCCAACAATCAAGGAGAGGACGAGTTTGAGGAAGCTGAGCAACAGGCCCATGAGGACGAGGAGGAAGAAGAGCCAGTGCCTGCAAGACACACTGATGCACACTTGATCAAAGAGAATCAGCAGCAAGCTCCACCTGATGAACAGCTGGTGGTGAGTCTAACAGAGATTTATTTTTTGAGGCAGCATCTTCTTTCTAACAATCACATCTACCCATAAACTGGATTGAAACTGGATTGTGTTTTGTTGCATTTTACCAACCTTATTAATATAATGCTAGTTTATGGCTTAATCTGTTTACTATTTTGGTAGCTTGACCAGTGTATTATAATGCTGCTTTGTGTGTTCAACTGTATTTTATATTGCAAGTTCATAGATGTCTCGTTTACTGTAATGCTACTTCTATGTTATTTCATATTTTAGCCTGTTTAATATAAACTGTGTTTGTGCAGATGGCAGGAAACGCGGACCATCAGGATGAAAATTTGGAGGAGCAATATCAGGAAGAGGGAGAAGATGAGGTCTATCTCTTTTTCTTTCTCTCTCACTCACACTCACTCACTCACTCACTCACTCTCTCACACACGCACACACACACACCTTATTAGTGACCTATTGAAGCATTTGTGTGTTTCCTCTCAGGCTCAGGAAGATTTGGCTGTGCAGCAGAAACCAGAAGAGAGAGGAGTAGAAGAAGCAGATCCTTACAACGAAGAGAACGGAGAACAGGTATGTTCTCTCATCATTTTATTCATACACTGTTTGCTTCAGCTGTTGTGAGACCAGCTCTCTTTCTTTTGTAAGTTTAAACCTAGAATAAACCTAAATAATTTTGACCTTAAATTATTATTTAATGTGTGTGTGTGTGTGTGAGAGAGAGAGAGAGAGAGAGAGAGAGAGAGAGAGAAAGCCTTGAAACCTGTTAGTGTAACTGGCTGAATGGGTGCACTAAAAGCTTTACATCTCTTTTGGTTTATTATAGATATTTATCCTATCTTGGAAAATTAATCCAACTGAGTCAAGTAGGTAGTACACAAAAGTCAGAATCCTACCTTACCAGTGGAGAATAAATTCAAGATGGAAGAACTTAAAGCAGGCTAGACGACCGGGTCAGAGCTTCTCTAAAACTGCAGGTCTTGTGGGGTGTTCCCGGTATGCAGTGGTTAGTACCTACCAAAAGTGGTCCAAGGAAGGACAACTGGTGAACCCGCGACAGGGTCATGGGTCATGGGCTCCCAAGGCTCATTAATACGTGTGGGGAGTGAAGGTTAGCCTGTCTTGTCTGATCCCATAGAAGAGCTACTGTAGCACAAATTACTGAAAAAGTTCATGTTGGCTATGACAGAAAGGGGTCAGAACACACAGTACATCGCAGCTTGCTGTGTATGGGGCTGCATAGTTGTATATCAGTCAGCGTGTCCATGCTGACCCCTGTTCACTACCAAAAGCACCTACAATGTGCACGTGAGCATCAGAACTGGACCGTGGAGCAGTGGAAGAAGGTGGCCTGGTCTGATGAACCACGTTTTCTTTTCATGTGCGTGGCCGGGTGTGTACTTAGGCTTACGTATTGAAGAGATGGCACCAGGATGCACTATGGGAAGAAGGCAAGCTGGCGGAGGAAGTGTGATGCTCTGGACAAAACAATAGCTGAAGTGTAGTGTTTTATTTGTTTAAAACCTGGAGTATTAATACATAATTCAATTCATGTGATGCACATTATCACAGGTATGTAAATATCAAGCACATATCAGCTATGGGGTAGGCTGGTTAAGCCCTTTCTCACAAAAAATAAATCAAAAAATGGTCTGCTGAGACCATGGTAGAGCTTTTTGGCCATAATTCTAAAAGATATGTTTGGTGCAAAACCAAGAGCTTATCACCTGGAGAATACCATTCCCAGAGTGAAGCACGGCGGTGGCAGCATCAGATGCTATGCTAAGATATACTCGACTTAGAAATTACCCTGCTTAGTACGTCCAAATGTTTTTGTGCTTGTGCGTATACATTTGTGTGTGTGTGTGTGTAGGATGACGCTAGAGAGCAGGGGGATGTGGGGCCTGAGAAACAGCCTGCCAAAGAACCTAATGAGGAGGAGAACTATGAAGAGGAAGAGGAGGATCCAGAGGAAGAGGCCAATCACAGGGCAGAGATGTGAGCCTTTTCTTTGTGTCCTTTCATTACTGGAGCAGGATTAAGCTGCGTGAAGGAGCAATTCTACTGGGACTTTCATCTTCATTTGTTGTAACACACCCTTGAGTTGGACATACTAGACTGATATATTTCGTTCACTGTGCCTTTATTTTGCTAATTTGTAAATGGAGCACTGATGTGTAATGACAAATCGGAACTACGCTGTAGACAGAGTGTTTATGATCGGAGTGCCATTAATTATTATTATTTTTTTAATATTTAATGTTTACCTTACAGGTGCATCTCAAAAAATGAGAATATTGTGTTTCAGTTGAATATGTCGTGGAATATATGAAAGTTCCACTTTTTGAAAGATTTTTTTGAGATGCACCTGTGCATATATATATATATATATATATATATATATGTAACTTGTCTTCTGTCTATTTTGAAGCGTGTTATATGGCTGGATGTTTTTGAAAACGGACAGTGCTTTATACAGTAAGAATACTGTTAGTGAAACTACACTGATGTTTATAATTTGTTGGCAGATGGATGTTGCTAATGATCATATTTAGGTGTTGTATAATGTTGGGGGGGGTGGTTGGGGTGTGTGAATGCTTATTAAGAAAATCTTTTTTGCTACTACGAACGAATGTAGAGCAACTTGGATCCAAGATATTTGAAATTTGGCTTGAGTGCCTTGTTTGAATGTCATATTTCTGTTGGCTTTTCTGTGTTCTTATTCCTTTGTATGTTGGATTTGGCTGTCATACTGAACATTTACTACAGTCACTGTACAGTTAGCACAGCCCTCGTGAGTCTTGGACAGCAATGAAAAGGCCGTAATCTGCGGTAATTTCCAAAAATTGCAAGCTCCTTTGAATATTACGCCGTTTCCTTGATTTTGACTTCATTTCTGCAATCGCAAAATCGAATTAATCTGGGCCTTTAATCGTTGCTCCCCAAGTAACTTACAGGTTTATTAAATCTATTTGCATTGACGCTGGCTGTATTTTGCATTTGAATCGCGTATGAATATTCATATTCGTATGAAAGACGCAATCTTAAGTAGACCCTGTTAGTAAATCAGCTTGCACCTGTTTTTGCAGGTGTTCTCAAGTTTGTTTAAGTAAATCAGGGCCTGAGTTTTTCTATTAAATTAGATCTTTTATTTCTAGTCTCACTACTTAAGCTGATCATGAAATGTATTTACTGAGAGAGAAAATAATTCCACTAGAACTATTCACTGCTGAAGTGGAGGCCTGTGATGGACTGGTGTCATATCAACGTTGTATTGCCCTCAGTGTTCCCAGTACAGGCTCTATGTCCAGAGTGTCCAAGTTACTGGTTACTGAAGATGAATGAATAAACTAGAGACTGTAACCTTTCATTACTTGTTAGACTTGTACTATAGCTACAGTGCAAACTTTAGACAGCAAACTTATCTTGGCTAAAGGAATGTTTACATTTGAATATTTGGCCAAAATAGAGCTTATATAACCACATCTTTAGCTCCAGTAAAATCACACTAATGACAGGCATGTGCCAACATTAATATCTAGAATTCACAATATGACAGTGTAATATATATATATATATATATATATATATATATATATATATATATATATATATATATATATATATATATATATACACACACACACACACACACACACACACGCGCGCACACCCACATCACTGGAGCAGTATTCCTTAATCAGAGTGTCAGTTAAAATTGGTCTTTATTGCTTTCTGACTGTTACAGAATTTATCTCTGGAGAACAAATCCTTGCCAGTGGAACTCAATACTGTACATGTTAGATGATATTATCAGCTGACATGTCTGTGATGCTGTTTCTGCCATGCAAATTTCGATGTGTAGATGATAACGGTTATGTAATGAGTAATATAAGACTTAAGGTATGTGCGAGACAACTGTGCACAGATATTTGAAACTTATTTTGAACAAGCTGCCAAATCTTATCTTCTCTTATTTAGTGTTATTGTTATTATTATTATTATTATTATTATTATTATTAACAATAATTTTTTTTTCTTGCTGTCATTTATTCAACTGAAAACTGAACACAACTTACTGTTTTATGAAGACGTTGTGTATTTGGGCTTTTGTGTGTGACTACAAATTTTTGTATTTATTTTGTCCATACACACACACACACACACACACATACACACACACACACACACACACAACCCATCCCCCCATTAAATCCACCATATTTGCTATAGTGAAATATTTGGTGCATAAAGAAATATCTTTTAGGGTAAAGGTTACTGTATTTAATACACTGTATTAAAGTAAGACACTTTATGTATATAGTAGAATGTGTACTAATTTCTTTCCAAAGGCTTTTTTGTAACTTGGGGAGAGATAATTCATACTTTCTCTCTGTCACACACACACACACACACACACACACACAGTCACCTTGTTACACTCATCACACCAGTGGTCACCAACCCTGTTCCTTGAGATCTACCTTCCTGCTGCACGTGTCATCTCCAACCAAAGTCTAACACACCTGTTTTAGTTAATCATGAACTTCTTAAGGCAATGATTAGATGGTCAGTTGGGCACAATTATGGTTGGAGTCTTCAGGAAGGTGGATCTCCAGGTACATGGTTGGTGACCTCTGCACTACACGGTTGTAGCGTTTTATGTTATGATCCTGCCCAATTAACTCAAGTTTATTCCCAGTTTATTCAGACCAACTTTAAGCACCATGTATATAATAAAAATGCTGCATGTCTCATGTCAGCAGTGATCAGATTCTTGTTTGTCAGTGGTAACGATTTCTTTTCTCAGCTCAGCCTCGACAGGTAATTCCTTTTTAATTAATTCCATTTACACTCACTGAGCACTTTATTAGGAACACATGTATACCTACTTATTCATGCAATTATCTAATTAGCTAATCGTGTGGTAGCAGTGCAGTGAATAAAATCATGCAGATACAGATCCAGAGTCCAGTTGAAGTCTGAAAAAACGTGATCTGATGAATGGTCTGATGAGTTTCTGCTGAGGGACACACGTAGGGTCAGAATTTGAACCCAATCTGCCTTGTGTCAACAGTCCAGGCTGGTGGAGGTAGTGTAATGGTGTGGGGAATGTTTTCTTAACACACTTTGGACTCTTTAATACCAATCAATCCTCACTTGAATTCCACAGCCTATTTGAGTATTGTTGCTGACCATGTGCATCCCTTCATGGCCACAATTTACCCATCTTCTAATGGCTCTTTGCAGCATGATAATGCACCCTGTCACAAAGTAGTCTCAAACTGCTTTCCTAAATATGACAATGAGTTCAGTGTTCTTCAGTGGCCTTCCCAGTCACCGGATCTGAATCCAATAGAACACCTTCAGGATGTGGTAGAACAGGAGATTCGCAGCATGAAAGCACACCTGAAAAATCTGTAGGAATTGCGTATGTCAACATGGACCAGAATCTCAAAGGAAAGTTTCCAACTTCTTATGGAATCCATGGCATGAAGAATTGAGGCTGTTCTGAGAGCAAATCGAGGACCTACCTAGTATTAGTACAGTGGTCCTAATAAAATGTAATACAGTGAGTTTAAGTGCACATTATCAAACGTTGTTTACTAAGTTTTAAACTGGTCTTCTTGGAAATCTAGAGAATCTTATGCAGATGTCATTATTATGTAATTAAACTACTGGACTATGCTATGCTACACCATTCATTCATTTACATTTGTATAGCGCTTTTAATAATGGACATTTTCACAAAGCAGCTTTACAGAAATCCTGATGTGAATGTTCTGTTTATGAATGTGTCCCTAATGAGCAAGCCAGAGGCGACGGTGGCAAGGAGAAAAACTCCCTGAGGTGATATGAGCAAGAAACCTTGAGAGGAAGCAGACTCGAAAGGAAA
This sequence comes from Ameiurus melas, assembly GCA_012411365.1. NCBI lineage: Eukaryota > Metazoa > Chordata > Actinopteri > Siluriformes > Ictaluridae > Ameiurus > Ameiurus melas. Next base: position 14,224,073 of record CM022777.1, on the reverse strand, counting down.
CCCATCCTCATCTAGGTGGCACTGGATAGTGCGATTATAAATCATTTCCCTTCTACTGTATAACTGTATACTATATAGTCAAGTGTTAACAGGAACATGAGTATGTTCTGGAATGGAGTAAATTCTGAATTCATTAAAGTCTATTGTATCAAACTGAACTTATTTAGCTGTTCAGTGATGGAGACTTGAGTGCGAACTGTTCTGAACAATTGTAGTCCTAAGGCTATCCAAGGAAGAACATCCATAGCCATCCTTATGGTTTCTGTGTGGTACCATCCACAGTAATCTTATGGTGATCTTTAGGGTATGCCTGTGGGGCCATCCTTGGCAGCAGCGAGTGACAGGCCCCTAATGGCCTTGGGTCCACATACCACCACATACTCTGTGTATTTGTATAAAATTCAAATTGATATCTTTATCAAAGAGTAATATAGTGGCACTTCGATCCTGAATTACTGTCTCTGTGGAGTTCCACATGTTCTCCACATGTTCATGTGGGTTTCCTGCAGGTTCTCTGGATTCCTCCCACTTCACAAAAACACAAAGCTGACTCGACAACTCTAAACTGCCCCTATTGGTGAATCAATGACCAGGGTGTATTCCTGCTTCACGCCCAGTGTTCCTGGGATAAGACATGGATTCACAGCAATTACTACGATGATTGAATGAATGAAAGGATTACAACGAGATCTCCGAAGGTGAGAACAACCACTCTTTCTATCACTAGAGGGAAACCATATAGCTTTTAACACAGAAGACACAGATGGCTAGTTCATGGAATATAAAGGGACATGGAAACAGCTAAAACACATAAGGAAAATGTTTCTACCATTCTCCAACACCATGGACCACCAAAGCACCATCATGTTGCATGATGTTATTTGTGTGGACCATCCACAGACTAATTACACAGTCAACAGTGGAGATGAAAATGAAATGAAATGTAATCACTACTCAAATGTGTCTATACGTCATATTGACGAGAATATTAAGTTAGTAATTAACTTCAGCACATACTCAACTCAAGTCATAATTACTCAATAATATTGGTATATTTATTATTAACCATATTTATTCATATGGTAATAAAATCTAAACTGTGGACATTTCACATTTCTCCTCACCGCCTCATACCAATCCTTGTTTGTGTACTCTTTCAATGAACTGCAATTCAGTTTGTTAGCAAATAGGCCAGAGGTATTCGATTAAAATTTGTGACGGTCCAGATTCATAACAAATAAGAACAGTTACCTTTAAAGCTTGAACATTAATGATTACAGTTGTGTTCATAAATTTACACACTACTTCTAATAATTAAAACAATAAAAAAGAGGGATCATAAAAATGCCATGTTATTTTTTATTTAGTGCTGCCCTGAATAAGACATCATAATAACTGAATTTGCACAAATGAACCAATTCGAAAGTTACATACTCTTGATTCATAATACTGTGTGTCGTTACCTGGATGATCAACGACTGTGTGTATGCTTTGTGATAATTGTTCATGAGTCCCTTGTTTATCCTGAGCAGTTAAACTGCCCACTGTTGTTCAGAATAATCCTCCAGGTCCTGCACATTCTTTGGTTTTCCAGCTTCTTCGGCATATTTGACCCCTTTCCAACAGCGGCTATATGATGTTGAGATCCATCTTTTCACACTGAGGACAACTGAGAGACTTGTGCACATCTATTACATAAGGTGCAAACATAGCATTCATAGCAGCGTTGTCACTTGCTGGGATGAGAAATAGTAGACAATCCTGTGCTCAGAAACTGAGACGTATGACGGGTTAGAGTTTGATTTACACGCACCTGGCATTAAAAAAATACGAATTAGTTCTAGTCTCTAATTGTACACTTAAAAAGGGGTGACAAATGAAAAACCAGCGGCTCTGGTATGCTGTGGGAGGTTTGTTTTCGCTGGCATGGTTTAGGTCCGTTTGTCCCCTTTAAGCGAAATGTCACTACAAATCAGGTGATTTATTCTGATTAATCACCTTTATCCATATAAATCAGTGCCTTTATCCCATTGCTGCATTTGACTAAAGGCCAAAACTCTAACTAGGAAAAACCAAAGAAAACACCCAGTCAGCTTTGCTCGAGAATTCAGCCCAGTCTCCTCAACCCAAGTTCAGCAAGTGACATCAAATCAACATGGCTGCTTACATCATCAGCAGTAACGCAAGTAGCAATTCTTACATTTTAGGGGCGGCTGTGGCTCAGGTGGTAGAGCGGGTTGTCCATTAATCGTAGGGGTGGCGGTTCGATTCCCGGCCCACATGACTCCACATACCGAAGTGTCCTTGGGCTCCAGGTTCCCCGTGACCCTGAAAAGGAGTAAGCGGTAGAAGATGGATGGATGGATATACATCACTCATCAGAGTTAGCCGGCTAGCTTGTTGTTAATGAAAGACGTCCATGTTTTTCCACTCACTTTGTAGCATGAATAGACAGAGGTTGAAAATGACGTCATAGCTCCAAGTTCCTGTTTCTGAAGTAAGTCAAATGCGGCATAAGCGAAAACATGTCTATCCTGATGGGAATGGTGTCTTCCAGGATGACCACTAGAATTCAGTGACTAGAGCTCAATACAACTTCAGAAGTGTGTGATGTGTTAGACAGTACTTCTATGTCCAATCTATGTCAAGGCACACTGAATCTGCTCTAGTGCCCTATGATGGCACAACACGTTGTTTTTCCCCTTTGATTTGTTAGTAGTCTGTACATACGGGGCAGGCTGCTTAGTGGTTAGCACATTTGCATTGCACCTCCAGGGTTGGGGTTCAATTCCTGCCTCCGTCCTGTGTGGGCAGAGTTTGCATGTTTTCCTCGTGCTTTGGGGGTTTCCTCTGGGTAGTCCGGTTTCTTCCCCCAGTCCAAAGACATGCGCTGTATGCTGAAATGCTGAATGGCATTTCTAAATTGTCCAGGGTGTCCCCTGCCTTGTGCCCAGAGTTCCTTGGGTCCAGGCTCCCTGTGACCTTGTATAGGATAAGCGGAACAGAAAATGGATGGATGGATGGTTTGTGGACCACCATACATGGGCCAACAAGTAAGACTTCCCAGTGTTTATAAACCCTCAGCAGCACTGCTATGCCTGGTACAGCTTTAATTTTTTTATTTTTTGCTTAATCTGTTGCCAAAGAAGTTGCTTTATGACCAAATAAAGTAAAATTCATTCATCTACTTGGCCTTAGATTGTGCAGAGAAAGTAGAATGTGTGTGTGTGTGTGTGAATGCGTATATCCTTTCTCTCAGTGTCCTCGGTGTCCTAAATTGTCCTGCTTCCTCGGCTCATGTTTCACTGGAACCGATATCGATGCCGAATTTTAGACTGAAACTCTGAAGCGCGTATGAATTAATGAAGCGCTGTTGAAAGGATGAAGCTGCTGTCATGAATATCACGCTGCTCCACTGTGTCGAGTCTTTCAAATACTTACAAACAACAAGGATAAGCTTCTTCTTTCTGTGAGATCGAACAAGATTGGAGATACTTGTGAAGTCTTCATCCACTTCTCCATGCAGAACATTTCAAGCTCGTTTAGATTCTTAGGTTTGTGCATGTTTTAAGTAGGGCTCAAACCTAAGACGGAGACTGAGATGGTCATTGCAAAACTTTTTTTTTTTTTTTTTTTGGACCACTTCTGTATTGGTTCGAATATACGTTCAGGGTCATAATTGATCTCTGCCCAAAGATGGTGATGGAGAACCGAAAAATCAGTTTCAGAATGTACTTTTAGACACCACCTTCATAAGAAGATGTTTGGAAGGACAGACTGCAGCACTGGAACGTCACCAAGCACCACTGGAACCGTGTTGTGTGCAGACTTCTTGCTCCAGTTCTTGACTGTGCACACAATCGCTGTTGGTTTGCTGCTGTGGTTTACAGATTCTGGAGATTGATGTTGTCATGAATTCCACTCAGGATGCACTAGTAATGTTTTCAGGTTCTGTCATTCTGAGATTATTGCTAGTGCAATATCTCATGAACGAGTGGTGAAATGTTTGTAGGATTTATATGGAAGTATCATTGTAACCAGCAGATAAACTGATTTGATTTTGGAGTTGATCCAAACAGGTTTTTCTTCAATAGCTTCCATCCTCCTAGTATATTAAAAGGGTAACAAGAAGGATTAGACTTGTGGTAGAGGCATCCCCGGTGACGCCATAGGCATAGAGTTCTACTTGTTACTCCAACAATCAGATCTGATTGTTCATCAATACATGCATTTATTCAATTGTCTTTATTATTAGGGATGCACATATCCAGTACTGAGCATTGGTATCAAACCAATATTGGTCTCAAATGATGGATCTGTAGATGTAATGTGTGTGATTTGGACAGTTTTCTTCTTTTTATGCAAATTCAGCTGGCGTAGGATCGTTACTAAGTAAAAAGCAATGCCAGCAAACCAACCGTCTTCACGTCTTCAACTTTTGTGATTAATAAAGTGTAAGATGATCAGCATTGGCAGGCACTCAAAGCTCTGATATGGGTATTATGACTGAAATATAAAACAGCATCAAAGAATGGATTATCCAAAATGAGAGATTCATGGTTTATCTGTTTGAAAAAATCTGTTTAAAAGCAAAATCTATCTGAACATCGTGTTCAGATGTTCAGTTATGACATCAAAGAAAGCATTTACGCTCGGAACACACAGTGCTGACTGTTGTTGCTTCTTAATGACTAGCACATGATATTGACTCAATTACTGTAGTAAGCTCATGGTTATTATGTTGTCTATAGCCAATACTAACACAGTTTGGACTTCTATGACTGAAGGATGGAATCTCTGAGAAATATAATAAACTTTGAACTGGAATATGACAGGATGCAGACGATAACAAAAAATAGACTGCTTTAATTTGCAATATAAACGGACAAATTATATTCAAACAGTGCATTTCAGAAACGGGACATTCTCATTTCTGGTTCAGTAAGTTAGACAAGATCATGGCTTTTGCTGCTTCCCGTCCATTATGCTAGATGTCCTGTCTAAGATCCGTCCTACATCACAGAATGATGCAAAGCCTGGAGGATTCCTGGAAACAGGGAGGCACCGAATCTTCTGGCAGCTTTGGGATTCCATCCAGGACTTTGAGATTTGGCAAATAGGAGAACACACTGTGGACGGACAAAAAATCTAAATCAAAGTCACGCTCACCGAGTCTGATTATATTATGAACTCAGTTTAAAAGAAACCATTTGAGAAAAATTTTTTATGTACACAAAGTTGGCCCTTGACCCAAAGCTAGCGAACACGTTTGGGGTGTCTGAAGTTTGCTTTTTGAGTTTTGCAACTGGAGCTACAAGACAATTAAAGGAAGCTTGTAGCCTACAGTTTAATTTGAATAATACTGTAGAGTTTCATCTGTATATTTTTATATTTCTAATTTGATTTAATTCGGACTTTCAGTATCTCACAAAAGTGAGTACACCCCTCACATTTTTGTAAATATTTGATGATATCTTTTCATGTGACAACACTGAAGAAATGACACTTTGCTACAATGTAAAGTAGTGAGTGTACAGCTTGTGTAACAGTGTAAATTTACTGTCCCCTCAAAATAACTCAACACACAGCCATTAATGTCTAAACCGCTGGCAACAAAAGTGAGTACACCCCTTAGTGAAAATGTCCAAATTGGACCCAAAGTGTCAATATTTTGTGTGGCCACCATTATTTTCCAGCACTGCCTTAACCCTCTTGGGCATGGAGTTCACCAGAGCTTCACAGGTTGCCTCTGGAGTCCTCTTCCACTCCTCCATGACGACATCACGGAGCTGGTGGATGTTCGAGACCTTGTGCTCCTCCACCTTCCGTTTGAGGATGCCCCACAGATGCTCAATAGGGTTTAGTCCATCACATTCACCCTCAGCTTCTTTAGCAAGGCAGTGGTCATCTTGGAGGTGTGTTTGGGGTCGTTATCATGCTGGAATACTGCACACTGATCATGCTCTGCTTCAGTATGTAACAGTACATGTTGGCTTTCATGGTTGTGTATTGAGTTATTTTGAGGGGACAGTAAATTTACACCGTTACACAAGTTGTACACTCACTACTTTACATTGTAGCAAAGTGTCATTTCTTCAGTGTTGTCACATGAAAAGATATAATCAAATATTTACACAAATGTGAGGGGTGTACTCACTTTTGTGAGATACTGTATGCTATTTCTGTGAAAATAAAACTGTTAATGTAACGCCAATGCAAAATGGAATAACAGTGTCAAATAAGGCCCCTTGAGGTAAGTATGTGAAAGTATTTAAGCATGATATGTGCTTCCCTTCTACCACAATGCTGTTTAATTCTCAAATCTATTTGGTCAAAGGGCATTCCTGTATAATTTTTTTTTATAACAGCAGCTCAGGCAGAATTTCTGGCTGCAAGGCAAATCCTAGGTTTGTACATTATATGGCCAAAAGTTTGTAACACCTGACCATCACACACATATGTGCTCGTTTAGCATCCCATTCCAGGTTTAGTTACAGTTTGCTGGTATAATAACCTCCACTCTTCTCCACTCTTCAGCTACAAGAGCATTAGTTAGATCAAGCAGTGATGTGGGTGAGGAGGTCTATGGTGCAGTCTGTGTTCCAGTTCATCCCAAAGGTGTTCATTGGGGTTGAGTTCAGGACTCTGTGCAGGCCTTGTGTGGAGTTGTTCCACACCAACTTTGACAAACCATGTCTTCATGGATCTCACTTAGTGCAGAGTGGCATTGTCATGCTGGAACAGGTTTGTAAGGTGGCGCAGTAGTGCACAAAATGACGAAATTTAAAAAGCAACACAACGGAATCAAGCCACAACACAATGGAAATACACCTGGCCACTTGGGGCAGTATTTGCATGGAAAAGAACAGATATTTCTGGTGTCATTCTTCACTGGAGAAATCGTTATGGGTGAAATTTCCGGTATCTAGTGGAAGTGACCATAATAACGGATGTCGGATGGAGTGTGATTCACAGTGCTTTTGTTAAATTGCTACTGTTTACTTAGTTTTTTCCTCGCTAGCTTTTATTTAATGTTGTAGAATACTGTAACGGATTGTGAAAATTGTCATTGCAGAGTTCTGAGAGAACGTATGCTGTTCACGGCTTCGCTAACAATCAGGCTAAGCTAAACCAGTGGCTGAAACAGGAGCATTATGTACATTAGCACATTTATAGCAGGAACGTATCCGTAGCGATGAACTCTCGGGAAGAACATAGCTGAAGAATATAAACTTAAAAGAACTCCTCCAAAAATTCTGCAGGTGTGATCATTTCACTTAGTTGCCATTATTATTAACAACTAACACTTGTACGAGTCCCAGTACAAACATGTATGGTGAAAGCTCCACATCACAACACCCTGTTTTCCTATTACAGCATGCCACAGCGTGATTTAGTCCTTACTTACACCAGTGCAAAACTAAAGACTGACATTAAACATGTGAGGAAACAGGATCATTGTGTACCACTACAAACGTAGATGAATTAACGAGAGTTCCCCATCTCTTTCTCTTACCGTGAGCGGTAGTCCTCCAAGAACTCACAAGGGTTATGTCTGAGTGTGAGTGTGTGCAGCGGTGTGTGTTCCAGCAGCTTCAGCTCTGCCAGACTCCTGATGTTGTTCTCAGACACACACAGGTGTTCAATTGCAGGGATCTTTGGCAGCTGGGCGAGGGACTTCAAGTGATTCTGGTGCAGGTTTAGGATTTTACATCTACAAAAGACAAAATAATTACTGATATTTAATGTGGGTAAAAGTAGGCAGTGTACGTTTTCAATCAAATCCATTTTCCCTTATTTTATTTTTAATTATGGCCGTCTTTCTTTCTTTGTTTACTTCTTGCTATATATTTTTTTGTTCTCCCTCTCTTCTTACTTCCTACATTTCTCTTTCATATTTTCTGATTTCCTTCATTTTTCCTTACTTAATTTATTTACTTTGTTTACTCTCTTCTTCTTCTACTACTGATTCTATTTTTCTCCGTTATAAATGTCACCATTCCATTATTTCTTTCCATGTATTTTTCTTTTTTCATTCAGTTATCCCCATATTATTTATTCTCAATAATTTTTTGCACTGAACCCATTTAGTTGTGTTATTGCTTTATGCTGTTATCCTCTTTGCACTAGATGTAGATATACACTAACCCCCTGCTGAATGGCTGACTGAGTTAACCACATGCACAAACATATGCTGCATTTGACTAGAAGTCATAACTTGTGATTTCCAAACTCTGACCTGGAAAAAAAACAAAGAAAACAGACCCTCAACTCAGTGTTCCTACTTGGGAACTCAGGATGGTATCTTCAACTCCCAAGATCCTCCAGCAAATGACATCAACTCAACATGATTGCACAGAATCAATAGTAAACAAAGTAGCGCTTCCTACCTTTAAAGAAGTTATGTTGTATATACAAGTAGTTGCTTTAAATATTAGCTTGTTAAACCTATACCACTGACTATACAAATAGTTGTTTTGAGGAGGAAAATATACATCACTCATCGCAGTTAGCTTGAATACACGGAGGCATTCAAGCACCAACCTCCCACTTCTGAAGTGAGTTGAAGGTAGCAAACAAACACACGTGCACACACACCTTGGCAGGCGGATGGAGCTGAGGTCACACAGTGCATTGTCCACTAGCTGCAGGCGCTCCACTCGGATTAGCCTTCTCAGGATTCGCCTGAAATTTTCCAGCTGAAACGCATCTCCCAGATCTTGGTAGGACAGATTCAATTCCTACAGACAAATCAAACTCAACTGAACATTATTCACCCCTCATAGGAGAACTGGCTAATAGTCATGTTTAGCAAAAAAAAAACACAAAACAAAAAAAAGCAACAGAAACAATCTCATAATACACGAATTCAGTGAAAAAAGAAAGTAAACCTACATAAAACAGAGTACATATACTGTAGATGATGTGTTTTACTATGTCAAATCTTGAACATGGCTGTTCACATGTTGGAGAACTTCTTAAGCTTTATTTTACTGTTTGGGCAAGTCATCGATATACAAAGCAGAGGAATCAATACAGCAAGACACATTCAGTCCAAATACGCATTGCTACTCATTACTCATCAGCAAATATGCATAGGATGAACATTTGTCTTTCTCTCTTTCTTTCGAACTCCTGAGCTGTGCAATGTATACAGTAATAGTGGTGTGTGTGTATTATATGAGTCATATGATTTCAAACCAGGTAGATATTACCCCAATTTTGTTCTCTCAGTAAAAGAACTGAGCGAGTTCAATAGAATGGTTGTCTTTATAAAAAAAAAATTATAACAGGCAAGGCTGGGTTATCAATGGACTCTACTTACATAATAATGAAACAGAAATTAGATCGCACTAGGACATATTGAATGATATGTGAAACGTGTTTAGGCCATTTTAGGCTAGGGTCAATGACATTGCGCATTGAATGTCACCCTCTTGGAAAAAGTGTTGACGTAAGCATGCTGCAGATGGATATGCTACATGTAGATATGGAGGGAATAAAACTCTTGTTTGTCTGTTCATGTCACCTAACATTTTCATCATACTTTGCTAAAAATAACCTAGCAGCTGTTCATCATACCATTAATTTTTCATACCATCCCAATACTAATACAGGCCTGCCAACCCTGAAGAGGAATAATGCATAGTCCGTGTAGGGGGAAGGGGAGTGAACAGTAAAAACAATACAGTACATTTGTGATATTTAACTGATTTATTAGCCACTGATCACTTTTGGCATAAACATCCATCCATCCATTTCTGTACCGCTTATCCTACACAGGGCCATGGGGAGCCTGGAGCCTATTCCAGGGAACTTGGGGCACAAGGCGGGGGACACTGTGGACAGGGTGCCAACCCATCAAAAGGCACAATCACACAGAAGTATCTGGGCAGATTCTGTATGGAGGAATGGTCTCCGATCCTTTGCCATGTATTCTTCAACCTCATCAGGCGTTATAGGAGAATACTCAGAGCTCTAATCTTGGCAAAGGGGGGTAGCACAAAGTATTTACTAAAAGGGTGCCAATAATTGTCGCACACCTATATTTAACAATATATGTTATACATGTGTATATATATATATATATATATATATATATATATATATATATATATATATAAATATATATATATATATAATGTGTGTGTGTGTGTGTGTGTGAGAGAATGTTGAACATCTCACCGTACAGTTCTCCCAATTCTCCTGTAGCCTCTCCTCCCATGTTTGCTCGTCATCTTCTCTCCTCTTCCTGCTATTCTTGTTAAAGATCTGTCTGTTGCTAGGAGCACTGTCATCTTCTACAGGTCCTGTTTGATTAGGCCATAGACCGGTCTTAATATCAATCAAATGAAAATTTAATTTGTCGCACACACACACACACACACACACACACACACCGCACACACACACACACACACACACACACACACACACACACGCACACACAGTACGTGTATTTCATGCTATTCATATAACGTATCGGACTGTATTATACTCTATGTTAAATTTAAAATGTGTATTGCTTTTAACTTCATGAACAGCACAGAACAATATTTATATTTCTAAGAGTGAAGAGAAAATGAAAATGTGTGACAAACCCTTCCCAAGCGTTACCGTTCCAAGCTTTCCAGAACTGAAACGTCTTTTTCTTTTGTAAGCATCATAACCAAAACTTTATAGCATTGTAAAGTCTGATTAACCACAAAAGAAAGGACAAAATAGCATTTAAAAATTCCAGTTCCACTGAAGGCACCAACACATTGATTGTCTAAAAGCAACTGCTATTTGTGTGTTATTCCTTCATTATTTCACTTGCAGATAAAAGGTCTACAGTTGATTTCAAGTGGGACATTTGTATTTGGAATCTGCTGCTGTGAACTCCCAGTAAGAAGTCTATAGAGCTGTCACGGCCAGTCATGCAAGCCATCATTAAGCCAAAAATTTCTAAACAACCCCATCAGAGAAATAGCTGAGCAAAAACATAGCTGTGGCCAAAAGAAAAAAAAAAGAATGCACTGGTGAGTGTAGGAACACTAAAAGGCCCAGAAGACCATGAAAATCAACTAATAAGTCAAACAATCAAAAAATCAAACAGTTGGCCAGCCAGATCAAGAACAGGGAACAAGATGTAGACCATAGGTGTCCCTCAAAAACAGGAAGGCCAGATTACATTTTGCCAAAAATATCTAAATAGCCCGTACAGTTCTGGAATAACATCTTATGAACAGATGAGACAAACATTATCTTGTACAAGAACAATGCGAAGAGAAGAGAATGGAAAAGGGAAGGAACTGCTCATGTTCTGAAGCATACCACCTCATCTTATGGTGTGGGAATGTGTGGCTGCCAATGTAACTGGTTCCCTTGTATTTATTGATGATACGACCACTAACACAAGCAACAGGATGAATTCTGAAGTGTACATGGCTATATTATCTACTCAGATTCAACCATATGCTCGAACACCCATTATGCTTCACACTGCAGATGGATAATGACCTGAAGCATACCCAAGACTTTTTAAGACAAAGAAGTGGAATGTTCTGCAGTGACCTGACCGATCATCTGACCTGAATCCAGTTGAGCATGCATTTCACTTGCTGAAGGCAAAACGCCCCAAGAACAAGCAGGAACTGAAGGCAGTAAAAGCCTGGCAGAGCATCCCCAGGGAAGAAATCCAGCGTTGGGAGATGTCTACGTATTCTACACTTCAGCCAGTCATTGACTGCAAATGATTTGTCAGTGTCCAAATATTAATATTTAGAAGGGTAAAGATCTTACCCTCTCTGACTCTCGGACAGGACAGCTGGTCTCCACGAACATCAGTTTCCTTGATCTCATGCCATGAGGTGAACCGGAATCGACTGGATGGCAGCTGAATTAAATCAAATGAAATAAAAACAGAAAATGACAGTAAGCACAGAAAGGAGTGAAATTGTAATATCATAATGTGCTTGAATACTCTTTGTAGTGTGCCCTCGCTGACTAGTCTCCTTGAAGATTTATACACCCTGGACAGTATAAAATATGACTTGATGCAGCTGCTATATTCACTCTCAGTGCATTTATATTTAATGTTCTTGTAAACTGTGTCTGGTATCCTTACTAACTGTATAAAAACAGGGTTAATGGATGAAGGAGTGTTATAAAAAGGGATTGTAAAGAAGGGCCATTCAGGCTGTCAATTTCCTGCCTTTGATTATTAATGATAAAATGGTCATACACTGGGTGAACCTATTCTAGGGAAGGATCACCTTCACATTCACGGTGAGTGTGTATTCATGGAGCATTTGTGTCCGGTAACCTGATCCACATGGATGACCCTTTACACTAACCCTTACTGCAGCATGACACTGGACACAAACTAAACAAACGTGCACAAGGGCTCTTCGAGAATAATTAAATAATCAACTACAACTAAATATGTGCTTAAATATCCAGCTGTAACATAAAACACAGGTTCATTTTGTTATGCTCATTCTAATATGTTACAGTGGGGGAAATAAGTATTGGACATGTCAACATTTTTTCCAGTAAATATATTTCCAATGAGGCAATTCACATGAAATTTTCATCAGACATCAGCTGTCATGTTTCCAAAATGTGATTTTACCTTGCTCATATTTAAACAATTAACTAGATGTCTATTAGCTAGCTTGTTCCAAGTGTCCATATTTACAATATATCTAAAAGTAAAGTTCTCACAACTTGGCAAACGTAACAACCCCCCCCCCTTTTCTTGTGTGAAAAGCAAAAGTTCTATAAGTTCTAACACACCACTGGGTTCTGTATTGTTCAGACTATACAAGCTGTTTAACAAATGATTTGAGCTGCATCACTTGGACTAAAATGTTGTGTGTGAACGGTATGATTCATCTAAACAAAGAAATACTCATCTAGAGAATCTAAGAATAAATCATTTTGTGACTGATTAGAGGGCTCAGTTACATGTTGGATAAGTATCATAGTAGCTGACAGTAACACAATGACATTTAACAAGCAATATTTCATGCAGTCCCAATGTGTAGTAGCTTACTGGAGTGGCGACGATGCCGGAGTCTGTTGTGTGCTCCACTGAGAGAGGAGTGTGTGTATAACTGAGCTCAGAGTAATGGGAAGAGTGCGATTTGGGGAAACTGCCACTGCTGGTGTTCACTCCTGATGAACTGAATTGGGGGAGAAAAGAAATATAGCTGAATATGAGTAGAACAGCTGAGCAAACAATTTTTTCTCTCTCAAATGCTCATTTTTCACTTTAATGTAACCTGAAAAATATGTGATGAATTCCTTGCAATTATACTTTAAACTGTATTAATGAAGGGCTATTTTAAAACTATTATAACTAGGGATGTTCAGCAGTGTTGACAGATTAGTGACTTTGTTGCTACAGTTAGTGATTTTATTTATTTAAAAAAAAAAAAAAAAGGGTCCTAGTGACAAATGTAGACTTTCCGAGCAGGCGTTAGTGACTGTGCTGCAATCGATGTCGCTCACCAGCTCATGTTACAGCTGTTGGTTATACGAGTTGTGAGGTTAAGTGTATAAAGTTGCACTTCTCACTGACCAATCACTGATTACCCTTGTACCCAAAGATCAATCACTGATGACCATTGTACCCAACAACCAATCACTTATCTCCATTGTTCCCAACAACCAATCGTTGATCATCATTGTTCGCAATGAGCGATCAATGATCACCATTGTTCCCAATGAACGATCACTGATCACCATTGTTTGCAGCAACCGATCACTGAACACAATTATTCTCAACAACTCATCATTGTTCCCAACGACCCATCACTGATCACTATTTTTCCCAACGACCCATCACTGATCACTATTTTTCTCAACATCCAATCATTGATCCCCATTGTTCCCAATAACCGATTACTGATCCCCAGTATTTCCAATGAACAATCACCGATCACCGTTGTTCACAGCAGCTGAAACGCATAGCCGTTTAAGAATTTTGATTGTGTCTCCAGTGAACACTTGTGGAAGTGTGTGCACACATTTATCTAGATCAGGGGTGGGCAAACCTTTTGACTGGTGGGTTCTAAAAGTGACAGAGGAGCAGACCGATGGAGTATTTGTGTGAACTAATATAAACGACATGTAAAAGCCATTACATGAAAGGATTTAGTCTTTAACAGGTAGCAAAGCATGAATATGCAAGGCTCATTGTACAAATTGTTTTCCAAATGCATTAATTTCATAACACAGTAGAGAAACTCACATTCAGTTTCAGTGGGAACAGTGTTGTTAATCTCCCTTCTTTGCCAGTGCATCAAAGTCTGGAGTTAATTTTGTTGTGGCAATTCTGAGGATAGACCCGAGGTGTTGGTCAGTTAACTTGGATCAGTGACGGACTTTGTTGATGTTCATGTCGCTGAATGTCTACTCACATACGCAGGTCAAGCCAAACAATGGCATCTACTGTGCCGTCCTCCGGAGGTTTGGAAACGTGACTTCGTTAAGTGAAGCATAAAAGTCAATCAGTTTAAGAGAGTTGAACTTCTCCTTTAAGAGTCAGACTGAAGATCACTCAGTTCCAATTGCAGCTCCTGTGCTGCTGTTTCAGGGTCTCGTGACAGGGGACAGCTGAAGTGACTTTTCAATTTTTTCAATATCCGAGAACCGACGGCAGAATTCTCTGTGCAGGTCGTCCAGTGATTTCCTGTATTTCTTCACGTTTCGGGTCGCCTCTTTATGCATGGTTAGTGTGGGGAAATGAGCGAAAGATTTGTTTGAAATTTGTCTGGAGAATAAAGTAAGCTTGGATTTGAAGGTGCCATGCGATGGACTGGCACCCTGTCCAGAGTGTACCCCGCCTTGTGCCTGATGCTTCCTGGGATAGATGGATGGGTGGATGAATTTGAAGGCTCTAACGTTTGTGTACATGTCGTGCGCAAACTGATCTTTCCCCTGTAGGTTCACGTTCAGCTCATTCATGTGTGAAAATATGTCCACAGCAAATGCAAAGTCACAAGCCCAATTGTTGTCGCTTACCTCAGGAAATTTGTCGGATTTCCCCATTAACTCCAAAAATGCGCTAATCTCCTCTTTGAGCTCCCACACTCGTTGAAACACTTCGCCCAAACTTAACCAGCGGACGCGAGAGTGGTAAAGTAAGTCATGGTGATCCACATCGGTTTCCTCCAGGAACGTAATAAACTGACGATGCTGAAGTCCCCTTGCTCATATAAAGTTAACAAGTTTTATGACTGGATTCAAGACATGATTAAGCTGCAATACAGACTTACACAGAGATTCCTGATGAATGATAATAACATCCTGGTCAGTGCTAGTGAATATAACTGAAGGACTCCACCTTCTTGTTTAATTCGCTGGCTATACAGTATCTCACAAAAGTGAGTACACCCCTTACATTCTTGTAAATATTTGATGATATCTTTTCATGTGACAACACTGAAGAAATGACACTTTGCTACAATGTAAAGTAGTGAGTGTACAGCTTGTGTAACCGTGTAAATTTGCTGTCCCCTCAAAATAACTCAACACACAGACATTAATGTCTAAACCGCTGGCAACAAAAGTGAGTACACCCCTAAGTGAAAATCTCCAAATGGGGCCCAAAGTGTCAATATTTTGTGTGGCCACCATTATTTTCCAGCCCTGCCGTAACCCTCTTGGGCATGGAGTTCACCAGAGCTTCACAGACTGCCACTGGAGTCCTCCATGATGACATCACGGAGCTGGTGGATGCTAGAGAAATTGTGCTCTTCCACCTTCCATTTTAGGATGCCCTACAGATGCTCAATAGGGTTTAGTCCATCACCTTCACCCTCAGCTTCTTTAGTAAGACAGTGGTTGTCTTGGAGGTGTGTTTGGGGTTGTGGCCCAGTCTCCGGAGAGGGGATCAGTCTCTGCTTCAGTATGTCACAATACATGTTGGCATTCGTGGTTCCCTCAATGAACTGTAGCTGCTCAGTGCTAGCAGCACTCATGCAGCCCCAGACCATGACACTCCCACCACCATGCTTAATTGTAGGCAAGACACACTTGTCTTTGTACTCCTCACCTGGTTGCTGCCACACATGCTTGACACAATCTGAACCAAATAAGTTTATTTTGGTCTCATCAGACCACAGGACATTGTTCCAGTAATCCATGTCCTTAGCCTGCTTGTCTTCGGCAAACTGTTTGCAGGCCTTCTTGTGCATCATCTTTAGAAGAGGCTTCCTTCTGGGATGACAGCCATGCAGACCGATTTGATGCAGTGTGCGGCGTACGGTCTGAGCAGACAGGCTGACCCCCCACCCCTTCAACCTCTGCAGCAATGCTGGCAGCACTCATACGTCTATTTCCCAAAGACAACCTCTGGATATGACGCTGAGCACGTGCATTCAACTTCTTTGGTCGACCATGGTGAGGCCTGTTCTGAGTGGAACCTGTCCTGTTAAACCACTGTATGGTCTTGGCCACCATGCTGCAGCTCAGTGTCAGGGTCTTGGCAATCTTCTTATAGCCTAGGCCATCTTTATGTAGAGCAACAATTCTTTTTTTCAGATCCTCAGAGAGTTCTTTGCCATGAGGTGCCATGTTGTACTTCCAGTGACCAGTATGAGGGAGTGTGAGAGCGATGACACCAAATTTAACACACCTGCTCCCCATTCACACCTGAGACCTTGTAACACCAACAAGTCACATGACACCAGGGAGGGAAAATGGCTAATTGGGCCCAATTTGGACATTTTCACTTAGGGGTGTACTCACATTTGTTGCCAGCGGTTTAGACATTAATGGCTGTATGTTGAGTTATTTTGAGGCGACAGCAAATTTACACTGTTACACAAGCTGTACACTCACTACTTTACATTGTAGCAAAGTGTCATTTCTTCAGTGTTGTCACATGAAAAGATATAATCAAATATTTACAAAAATGTGAGGGGTGTACTCACTTTTGTGAGATACTGTATCTTCGTCAATCAGTTCCACACGGCGAGTCACAGTCCTGCATGATGAACTGATTTATTCAAAATTGCCTTTGCTCTCCAGACACAAGAGACCTGCTGTCTCTACCATGCATTCTTTCAAAAACTTGCCTTTGGAGAAAGGCTTGCTAGCCTTTGCTAATTTGAATGCAAGCAAAAAACTTGCCTTGGTACTCGACTCTTGAATCGCAGTTTGTTGGTGAATTTTTTTTTGCTGAGTCTGTAAATTAGCAGTCAACCTCTGAGCCGTAGCCACCTGTTCTTGCATTGACTGCTTGCTAGCGTAGTAACATGCTTCGTGGCAAAGTGACGGCTGAAATTGTATTCTTTGAAAAAATATTTTATTGTCCACTAATTATTAAACACTCGGCACTCATTGTCCACTTTTCTTTTCTTTGGTCTGCTCATTTTTACAGAAGGGCTCAAAGGGCAAAGCAAAAAAGTGAAGTAGAGAGTAATACACCACGCTCCAACAAAGGTCAATGTGTCTGGAGTGCGCCATCTATTGGGGCAACGTGGGCATTGCAGGGAAAATGTAAAATGAATGAGGTTTAATAATATAATTTGGACAAGTTCAGCGGGGCGGATTAAAAAACCCAATGGGCCGTATATGGCCTGCGGGCCATAGTTTGCCCATGCCTGATCTAGATACATGAGACTCCTATCTTATGCAACGGTGTGGGCTGTTTCAAAAGTTTCGATCATGTGGTCAGCTAACAATGTCATGGTCCGGAACAAAACTCCTGTGTGTTTCCCCATTTTTCTCCCTTCTTCTTGTTTCCAGTGAGCGGCTGTGGTTCAGGTGGTAGAGCAGATTGTCCACTAATCCTAGGGTTGGCGGTACGATTCCCGGCCCACATGACTCCACATGCCGAAGTGTACTTTGGCAAGACACTGAACCCCAAGTTGCTCCTGATGGCAAGTTAGCGCCTTGCATGGCAGCTCTGCTACCATTGGTGTGTGTGTGTGTGTGTGAATGGGTGAATGAGACACAGCGTAAAGCGCGTTGGATAAAAGCGCTAAATAAGTGCGCCATTTACCATTCCAGTGTTTTCTCTCCCTCTTGTTTCTGATTGTGTGTGTGTCCGGCCATAACGCTCCACTTCGCGCCTTTCCCTGTTGGAATCACTGAACACATGTGTTCCTCCTCAGCCACCGATCAGTAGAATATATAAACCTCGGTTCTCCATCCACACACCGCCAGATTGATCCGGCTTCCAGTGCGGGAACTTTTCATTCAGTGTTTGTTCATCCACTTATTCCGTCATATTCCCAGTTTGTGTTCCAGGATCACGTCTTCCCCAGCCTGCTTGCCTGCTCACTTCCTGCTACACCCAGCCATACTCCAATTATTATCACTTTTTAATAAAACATTGCTATATTCTAATATTTACTATTCTGATAAAACTCTATTCCAACATTTAATATTTCCTATTCGAATAAAGCTCTATTTTAAGATTTACTATAATGATAAACGCAATTCTATTCCAATATTTTATATTTTCTTTTGTGATAAAACGCTGTCCTATCCTAATAATATCTCCTACTCTGATAACACTTAATTCTATTCTTTTCTGCTCTAAGTGTCTTTAGAAAATTGTCCATCTTCATGAAACATGTTTGGATATGCAAATGATAATGATGATTCGTTAAATATACACCGTCTTCAACGATGTCCCCTGGTGACATCTAGCAACTTTTTGCGCATGCATTAACTTCCCCCTGAAAAGACATGGCACCGCTGTCTGTAAAGTGGTGAATATTCTGTATGTTAGTGATGTACATTTCCGAAATAAAATAAACTATAATTTAAGTAACGAATCAAAGAATACATGCATGAATGAAATTAAATGGTCTTGCTACATATTTCCTCTTGGAGATAATACATGAATAAACTCTTAACAGCTACATTAACCTATAGTAATTATAAACTTGGTAACCATTCATTACAATGTATGTAGTGTGCAGGTTCTTCAGCAGGGTTTTTGCATGTGGCTTTGAGCATCAGGTTTAATCTCTGTGTAACAGGACGCCACTAGATTGAAATTCTGGCCTCCTTCTTTAAGGGTTAGGTTACCCTGACCTCTGACCTCTGACCCCTTCACCTGATTAAAGCCGCGTTAACCCATACTAGCAATAAGACAGGTGCCATTATTTCGTAACAGATGTGTCCCTTAATTAAATACAACATCCATTTATTCCTACAAAACGCCACCATTTTCACTTGTAGATAAATCTCATAAACTTTACCATATACTTTAGCCACAATAGCTGGCTAAGTAAAATGGACACTAACGCTGTAAAAAATAAAAGGCAGAATATTATCCCAAAACACACAAGAATTAAATGAGTCACCTTTCGGACATGTCCGCCAGTCGTGGTGAATCCCTTTGGCATTTAAAACGCGGAGAAAAGCTTTGATTAACGCGAGGAGTGTTTGCTTTCCCATTGGAACCGAATAGCTGCTCAAACCGCGAAATGGCGACTGGAACGCGTCCTCGTTGCTAGGCGACTCTTCTTTCTGCGCGTTCACGAGATTCGGGTTGCGCGTGCTAGACTACCTGCTATAGTAGAATATGGTAGTATGGGTGCTTCTCCTCTACAATTCAGTATTCTAACTAAATAGCAAATCAACCAATCAATCAATCAATCAATCAATCCACTCCCTAAATAATTTCTCTAATTATTTAGAATCACAAATTTGGAAAACAAGGAAACAGCTTTTTGTATTGTTTATGTTTTTCCTGGCACACACTGAACTATGGAATAATTTCTCCACGTAAAATGATCTTTAAATATTGACTCGTTTTTACTGGGTTCTATGTTAACCACACAAAGTCTACATTTTTTCATAAGTCCTTCTATGAAAAAAACCCCAAAACAAATCTACCTACTGTTAAATAGCATAAACAGAGTAGACTACAATAGACTCTTCTATGGTGAAGATGTACCTTGATGTATGATGTATGGTGGTACCTTGATCTATTTTCGAAAAAGGTATTTTTTTTAAAATATATATACTTTTTTTTAGTGCAGTGATTTCTTCTGTATTTGTGTTCATCTCATACTAAATTGCTTCGGAAATTCAAACCAAATCTAAGATAACAACGAAGGCAATCTGCGTAAACACAAAACACAGTTTTTATATGATAATGTTATTTATTGAAGAAAAAAAAGTTATCCAATACCAACTGGGCCTGTGTGAAATTGTATTTGTCCCTGTGGTTAATAAATCTATGAAACGGCATTCATAATGGGGTTCGGCTGGACTAGACGCAACCAGGCCTGATTACTGCAAACCCTGTTCAATCAAATCAACACTTAAATAGAACTTTTTCCTAAAGGTGAATGTCTGGATTTCAGTCCATAAATTGAAACTCAAGCGCATCTGGATTATGCAGCAAGACAATGATCCAAACATATGAGTTAATCCTAGTCCGAGAAGTAAGTGAAAAACTGATCTCCAGTTATCAGAAGCGTTTGGTTGCAGTAATTTCTGCGAAAGGTGGCACAACCAGACTTTACATTTAAGGGGGAAATTGGTTTTTCACATTGGTGACAGGTGTTTGATAAGTTTCCCTGCTTCAATAAAAAAATTTTAAAATAAAAACTGTATTGTGTGTTTACTCAGTTGCCTTTGTTCTATGTTGTATTCTGATTGAAGATCTAAAACTATTGAGTATGAGATATACACAAAAACAGAAGAAATCAGGAAAAAGCACATTTGAAAAAGCAAATACTTTTTCACAGCATGTACACACACTTACATATTATATATGGTACACAACGATGCACATGATGCACATCCAGATCGTTCATTAATTTTAGCACTCATATGAATTTAAAATGATCAAAACAAGCATAGGAGAAAAACTAGACCATCGCCATCACAACATCTGAAACTTGATTTAGATCAAATGATCAAATGAAAATGAAAATATACTTTGTGTATATCATTTTCTAAAAATAAATCTGTCTCTTTACTGCGTTCACAATAACACCCAGGTAACCTGTAGGGTATAAGAAATTAAATTCAGAGACTGAATAATGTTTAGAAACTAACTGTATGCATAATTAATTTTGAGTTTCAAAAGTTCATACACCCAAAGCAAGATTTTAGATTGCCTTTTTGCAAACCTAGAAATCCCATTTCAGTTCAAAATTCAATTTCAGGTGGTATTGTTGATTGCTTGCTTGCTTGCTTGATTGATCCATTCATTCATCTTTAGTAACTACTTTATACTGATCAGGGTCTCTGCAAATCCAGAGTCTACAGTATCTGGAAACACTGAGTATATTACAGGAAAATACACTGGATGGGATGTCATTCGCATACACACAAACATTCATAGTGAACCAGGTCCACGTTCAATAAACCTTGTGCACATGGATCCTTATAACCTGTCCCCGAGTCCTCCGTTGCACCAGGATTCATTTCTACGGTAACATGAATTTAATAGTAAAGAAACGTTGTAAGAGACTAAACTTAAACTAAGATTAAACTGTTATATTCTAGCTATGATCTTGCAATCGAAAGATTTTTAGTGACATCAAGTCCTGCATTTTCGTGATGTTTTGCAAAATGAAATTAGAACAGCATGACATGCTTTTAAACTATCATGTTCTGGTCAGATCAAGACACTGAGGTCAAAACAACTCATGTAACAGTGTGCCTGGCTCAGTTCTCTAATAGACATCAAATAAAGAACAGCAGCAATCTTGTTAGTATTAGATGATGTTCCGGTTCTTTTGGAGCTGAAAATAATAAGGTGTGTTATTTAAAAAAAAAAGACTGGTGTTTTGAAGCAGAAACTTGATGTTGGTGGTGTCCCATTTCCTTCTTCTCTTATTTCTACTCCCAACTGTACACACAACTGCTGTTAGGAGGAGCCCCGGGCATGTGAAAAGGGGGACATGTATCTATCAGTTTTATTTACATTGAAAATCACTTAGAAAAAGAGACAATAGATTAAGAGTTGTAAAAGAGAAAAAGAGTTATATTGCTACAGAATATACAGTCAGCTCCATTGCTCAATACCTTGATTGACTAAAGGAAATAGACTAAAGGAATTTAGTCTCTTTCACTATATACAGTATGTACATATATAGATATGCACCGATGAATAGCCTGTGTATCGATGTATACCGAGTATCGGCCGATAAAGGCTATTTTTCCGCTATCGACCATCAGCTGATAGTTTAAAAACATCCGATGATCAGGGTCGATTATATCCTGTCAATCAAAAGAGGGCAGGAAAACACATAGCTTTCGAACTGTGTGTAAAGGTGATGTCTCTTGTGTGGAATGATGACAAAACTGCAGTTTGTAATCTCTGCACAGCTAAAATTTTACACCGGAAGTGAGCAGCAGTGAAGCGGCGTCGAGTCAAATTTTTCCGCCATGCTACTTGCGTGCTGATTGCGCTGAATTAGTACACCCTTGAAAGATTTAAATGGAGATGAGTGACAAAAAAGTAGTATATATTGCACAGAAAAATATATTTGTAGATATGCAGTTAATGTTAATATGAGTTAATATCATCCAAAAAAAATATTAGGCCTATATATTACCAGTTTCAGTGATGAAGTAGAAAAGCTTTTGTTTGTGGAGAGTGAATGTGAGACTAACAGGAGGATTTTCAATGTTAATATGAACTAATAACATTCAATAAGTTAAGAAATCTTACTTTAATCTTCAGAGTTTAGTTCATGTGTTAAAGTTAATTAGAGTAATGTGTTTTCTGTTGATGAGACCAGTTACTGTGAAACATCTTGTTCAAATGGAGAGAATAAAGTTTTTATTTGCATTTCCTTCAGAATTGCGAAATTAATTATTATTCATTTAAAAGAAGGTAGAAAGGCAGAACTATCGGTATCTGTTAGATTTCCATATATCTCAGGAATATCAGATTATGTCTTTCAGATCTTCCGTCATGCCTTCCAGACTTTTTTTTAATTTTTTATTCTACTTCTACTAACTTTTAGAAAGTGTGGTTTACTGTAGAGCGTGCAGGCCTGGGGGGTCTAAAACGAACACCCACTGACAAATGCATGCTCACAAAGACATCCCAGTTTATTCATGCAAAACAGAAGTATTTATACACATTGATAAGAAGCAGTGTGTGGACAGTTTCTACTGGTGCAGGTGCCAGACAGATAGAAAAAACACAGCGCACAAGGTCCTACTACAGAATAAAAAGTCTACATGTTTCATCTATATTAAAGGATGGAAGTTGATCAGCTTATTCGAAGAGGTAATTAAATAAATACATTCATCATAGGTATTTGATAGCACAGAGACACACAAACAGAAACTATAACCCAGTATTCCCCATATCCAAGGTGTCTTAATGTTACAGGCCTCAAGCATGAGTAACCCGTGAACAGATATTGTGTTCTGTTTTATACAGGAAAATGTTTCTTGTGATTGCTCAACAAGCTCTTCTCTGTCTCAGAAGCCGAAGCAGGCCAATACACAAAACAACTTAACAATTGTGACAATATATTTGTAGGCGTCACACACTCCCCAACAAAAAATAAAATGGCTCCTGACATTTTACCTTTAAACTCTTACCCAACATTACTCAGAACATTCATAAATCAAAGTGCATTTCCTTAGCTTCTTAACCTATATAGATAGGCCTAATATGACACACTGGAATGGTATAATGGTGTGGAGCATTGGAAAATGGAACATGATATGACACTTGAAAACGGTTAGATGTCAGGTGATATGGTTGCATGCCCCATAGTGCCATGTTTGGTGTTTCATAAACATTTGCACTATTGACTAATGTATGTAGAGACTATTGTAATTAAGCAGTGTTTCTGGCCGCCTATCTCTAGTGGACCGTCTGAGTGTGTGTTCATCAGGGTCAGGGGTCAGGTCAGGCCAAACTTGTGACTCTTCTGGACAGAACTGCTCAACTTCACTTTCACTCCCCATGGCCGGTACATGGCTGATCTCTGACTCTCTCACTTTTGCAGGTCCACCCTCTTCACTGTCACTGTTAGGTTCAACAACCTCTCTTTGTTCTCTTGTTACTTTTGTGAATGTCTTTCCCATGTGCTTTGTTCCTCCGTCCCTCACATGTTCTCCATAGATAACTATTCGATTAGACTCAGCAGGAGCTGAATTCCTGAAGGGAACACAGGTAGGTTCACAGGTAGGTGTAACATTCTTTCCATTTCCACTTCTCAGGTTATATCTTAGTTCATAGTACGTGGAGCTTTCGTCATCATCTGAACTGGTCTCACTGTTCGGTAGTAGTTCCACCTCTTTGTGAGCTATTTTTGGTCTTTTCTTCTTCTCTGGTGATGTCTTAGTCTCTTTTTCTGCCGCCGGTAGGTCAACAGGGAGGACATTGACAAGATGCAACAGATTGCAATGCGAGAGTCGTGATTTGCTGCCATCCATCTCTGAGGCCACCCTGTAGACTGGACTGTCATTGATCTGTTCTTTCACAACATAGATAATGTTTTCCCAATATGACCTTAACTTTCCAGGACCACCCCTTTCACTCAGGTTTCGTACAAGCACTCGATCTCCAGGTTACAACAATACTCCTTTTGTGTACTGATCATAGTATTTCTTACCACAAGCGCTCGACCTTTTGCTGTTTTCTGATGCTATCCGCTAAGCTTCGGTCATCCGTTCCATCAGCAAACCCTCTTGCTGTCTGTGGTAGTTCACTGGTAGTCATCCTGAATAGCAGTTATATAAGTAAACGTGGATGTTGGCCAAAAAGCAGGAAGAAAGTGAGTACCCAGTTGCTTCGTGGCGTGTACTGTATGTAATTGTATGCATGGACAATCTGATGAAGATAATCCTTCCACCTTTCCTTTTGTTTCTCACCTACTGTCCTCAGCATCTGCAGCACAGTGCGGTTGAATCGCTCAGCTGGATTACCCTCTGGGTGATAGGGGGTTGTCTGTGAGTGTCCCACTCTGCTCAGTTGCTGTAGTGTCCGAAAGAGTTTGCTCTCAAACTCGCGCCCTTGGTCATGGTGCAACTTTGATGGGTAGCCGAACCTATGAATGTAATCATTGAAAATCTTCTCTGCTGCTGTTTTCCCAATCTTATTGCTGGTTGGGTAGGCCTGTGCATACCTAGTAAAGTGGTCTACCACAACTAGGATGTATTGGTAGCCTCCACTGCTTGGTTCTAGGTATAAGTAATCTATGGAGATGAGCTCCATGGGCAAACTTGTGGTTATACTAGACAAATGCTGGCTTCCTTTGCTTTATGCATGGGCACTGTCTGGTGACATAAGCATCAATCTCACGCCTCATGTAGGGTCAATATCACCTTTGCCTTGGCAAACTGTGGACCCTTTCTGCATGTTATCATGTAGGCTCTTGAGAACTAGTCACTTAAATGTGACAGGTAAGACTAGCTGATGTCTTTCTGCTGTCTTACGGTAGAGAAACCCATCTTCAATGTGAGAGATGAAGGGAAACTTTCTCCATTCATGCATCATTTTCCTGGCACTGCCCCTCACACTGCGTTTCATTTCATCTGTGAGTGTTTTGTTTGAGTCTTTCATTTTCAAAATATCACCTATCACTGGGTCTGTTCTCTGAGCTTTTTGTAGTTCAGCACAAGTTCTCTGCTGCTTGGTTCAGGTTGGTCACCTTGTGTTAGATTCAAGGCAGCAACCCAGGCAACATCTCCATGCTTGCAGGCTCCACAACCTTCCCACGTGGCAGTGACAGCTTCTCTGGGGAGTTCCTTTGTGCACTCAGTGACATATCTGTTGATGTCGAGGGGGCATCTTGAAAGAGTATCTGCATCAACATTTACTTTGCCGGGTCAGTAACGTATGTCAAATCTAAAATCTGATAGTTCTTTCACCCACCTGTAGCCAACTGCTTTCAACTTAGCAGCAGTACTCATGACATACGTCAAGGGATTATTGTCCATGTAGATGGTAAAAAGTGGGGCGTAAAACAAGTGTGGAGTACATAAGGAAGCTCGAAGTCTGGATAAGTGAGGACAGGGGGGTTCGTCAGCATGTCAATCAACTTACACAGTGTCTCCTGATGTTTCTCAGTCCATTCAACTGGTGTTTTAGATGGAAACTGTGCACCCTTTCCTATCTGTCCCCCATGTCTCCCATGAGGCTGCTCTTATTTGTTTCTCTTTGGTTGCAGGAGCTCGTAGAGGGGTGCTGCCAGTTTGGAGGAATCTTGGACATATGAACGGTAGTAACTTAAAAAGCCCATGACTCTCCGCACATCTCCAACAGTGGTAGGTGCTTCATTCTTCAGAGCATACACTGCCTCCAGGTCCTTACGATCAATGCACACACCCTCGGCTGAAACCAAACGAACAAAATATCTCACTTCTCATTTAAACAAGTCACATTTTGTTGGCCTGAGTTTGACTCCATGATTCTGTAGGGCTCTCAGCATCTTTCTCAAACCTTCAACATGGTCCTCGAATGTTCTGGCGTAGCACAGTATATCATCCAAATGTGGAATACAACACTCATCTTGAAGGGGACGGTTAGGGTTAACCCTACCCCTAACCCTTCCACACTGTGTTGAAACACAGTGGGTGCATTTGTAAGTCTGAAGGGGATTCGTACCCACTCGTAAACACCCCAGGGGTTGATGAATGCAGTCAAGTGGCGCGGCCTCTCTGCAATGGACCCCTGGTGGTATGCCTTCCCCTGGTCTAGGATGGAGAACCAACTGTACCCACCCAAAGTATCTGTGAGATCTTGGATTCTCAGCAAAGGGTGTCGGTCTGGAACAGTGCGTTGATTCAAGAGCCGATAATCAATACAGCGTCCCATCTTTCTTCCGCACACATACTACTGTAGCTGAGTAAGGAGATTTGGACTTCATAATCCACCCTCTAAACAGAAGATCCTCAATGTACTCCTTTACCTCTTTATAAAGGGGTTTTTGGATAGAAGTATATGATTTCTGGATTACTGTTCTTGAGGGTAATGGACATTTCCAAGATAGGTATAAACCCCATGTCATTGTAGTCTCATGCGAATGCCCTGGACTCTTCTCGCAACATTTTCTTTACAATCTTCTGCTGATCCTCGGTTAAGTGGTTAACATCAACTGGTGGGTCCCATTCCTGTGTCACACTCCCCTTTTTGTCCTGCTGAATATCAGGGTGTCTGGGGCAGGACAGCGGGACAACTTCCTCAGCAGGACAGGAGAGGGGGGCGATGTTCTCCGCGAGGCCTGAGGGAAGCTCCAATCCATAGCTCATCCATAGCAGGATGGCAGAGCGATGACCCCAGAGGAGCAGGAAGGAAGAGTGACATCCTCAGCCATGCAGTTAGGCAGAGCGACGTCCTCAGCCAAGCAGGAAGGCAGAGCAACGTCCTCAGCTGGGCAGAAAAGCGGAGTGCCTTCCTCAGCGGAGCGGTAAAGCTGAGCGATGCCCTCAGCAGTGCAGACAAGCCAAGTGAGTTCCTCAGCGGAGCAGGTAGGCACAGCGGTGTTGTGCACAGTGTTGGCGAGCAGAGGGGAGCACTTGGATATGTCGGGAGACAGAGCAACATATTCAGCCAACCAGGGTGACTGAGCGACGTCCTCAGCTGATCTGAAAGGCTGAGCGGCGTCCTCAGACAAGCAGGGAGGCTGACTTACATTCTCCGCTGACTCTGTTTACAGGACTAGATCCATAGGGTGGGAGATGGTACTAGACCAGCTAACAGGCTCCCACTTGTACCCAGACTCCTCCATGTTCTCCTGCTGCTTACGTGGCACAGCTTGGTAGTCTTCCTCCTGTTGGCGTGGCGTGGCATAATTCTCCGTGAACATAGGTGGCAGAGTGACATAGGTCGCTGCTGGGAAATTAAGTCCAGAGTTACCTCCTTGATATATGACAAAACCGGCCTGTGGCTGGATCTTCCAGAAGGACAGTAATCCAAAACATGTTCAAATCATCACAAAAATGGTTCAGTGCCCACACAATGAAGCTTTTGACATGTCTATCCAGATCACTTAACCCATAGCTGTTGGATAAACTAAAAATAAGAGACCATGACAAAGAAGCTTGGACTATAGAAGATCTGGAGAGATTCTATACTGAGAAGTAGTCTCAGATATGTTCTCTCTGTATTGTCTAATCCCATCAAGCATTATACGAGAAGACTCAGTGCTATTAGGTTGTTACAGGGAGATTACAAAAATGTATGAAATCCAGGGATGCCAATAATTGCGACACATATAGCTATGTCACAAACAATAAATCACAATTGATAAAATTTGGAATAAATTGACTCCTATTAAAGGTTAGGCATCTCAGCAACATGAGCAACATGACACAGCATAGCTAATGAACAGAAGACGAGGTTAATTAAAGAGTGTTTCTTTTCCTGACAAACTACTATGGCTAAGATTGACCCTTTTACCAATTCAGAGTTTCCATAATCACATAATATTTCAGCTGGAGTATTACGGTTTTGTCTTACTCTTAGAACATTGGAAGCTGTAAGCACCTGCACAATGGAGATCAGCAGCGCTGCAGCTTACCAAATCAGTTGATGCTGTCTGCATTCTGTCTTACTTGGCAAATTAAAGACAAGCAAAGTCAAATCATGTTGGTATCTAAAGTTTTATTAAAGTTTATTAAAGCCTTCAATTTCACATACTGTAACATCATGTTTTTTCAACTCACACACTTTATCCTTCTATCTTCAGAGTTGTACACTTTATTCTTGAATATGTCATGCTTCACCCTACAAGCGTGTGCACATCATCCTTCTTTCTTTGACGTTGCATAATTTCAGTCTATTCGAATATTTAAACAATAACTTACAAGCTGCTGTGTCATCCTGCAGCACAAAAGAGCCAAATACAGCTCCTCAGTTTTCAGTGAGCTACAGTGATACTCTGATAACAGATGGTTCTGTCCCTTATGATGTGCGATTAGAAATATTACATTTTAACTTTAAGTATAAACGATTAAATACAGCAGAAAATGAATTGTCTATTAGGTGCCGCTGAAATTAATCAAATTTGTATGTGTTTTTTTTTAGCAATGTTTTATCAATTTAATGACTTATTCATACCTTTAAAATGAATGATAAGGAAAATATAGTATTATCTGCATATTCGTACAGTATCTGCTAAGCATGACAATGTCATAAGAGATCAGACGTCCTTCAACCTCACAAGACAAAATCTCATGTTCTTCCGCCTTTAATCTTGCTCACTTCACTAAACATCTAAATTTATGATAAGAGGAAAATTGTTCCATTTTTAAACGATTCTTTAAAAGCCGCCTTCACATCCTACAGCATATCAGAGTCAAATAGAGCATTTTGGTTCTTAGTGAGCTTTAATGATGTTCCCTGATAACAGATGGTGCAAATATTAAATCCTCTGACGTTCAAATGTGAGACTCTAAGACTGGAGTCTGCCATTAAACAATGTTTTATAAATGTAATGGATTATTTAGGTAGCTTTAAAGTGAACAATGAGGAAGAGTGTGCGTAATCTGCATGTTCCTATATGCTAAACACAATCTTTCTTTTCTCACAGATGGCATATGAAATGGCATTGTGGTTCTCTCTGAAATCGAAAACACCACAGCATTGCGACTTAATGATGTGTCACTAACTTGCTACAGCTGACTGGCAGTGTGTAGCCAAATTTCTCTCATTAGTCATCGCTGATTAAATTATCAATTACAGTCAGGCACTTTATACAGGATGTGCTTCATTAAATTAAAGCACCCTTATTATGCTATATAAATGTGCCTCATTTTGTTTTAGAGGTCTCATACAATAGGTTTACATGAATCCAAGGTCAAAACACACGTCAATGTTCTCATAATTTACATTGCAGCACCACCTCTTTTTCTCTGTGTTACATACGACTCGCTCAAGGTTCATTCTAAACTCCTCCTTTCAGAGACCCTACTCTGCCCTGATTGGTCAGATGTCCTAGTGTGTTGTGATTGGTCTACCACTTACAATGGTAGTCGGAAAGGAAATGCCCATTACCGTATCTGAATTTTAGCTCAGTAATAATGTTGTCAGTTTTAACTTATCAATTTTTTAGGTATGTTTCTGAGTTCCTAGCTCAGGTACATACTGTACATGTTATGGTCATGTGAACTAATAGTCTACATGTCAAAATGATGTGTGCACAGTATGCTGAGGAACTGTTTTGTGATAACCATGCCCATAATGAAGAGTCTAATCACTGTGATCAATTCCTGTGCAAACTGTTCATAATTACCTCAGACTTTCTCTGACATCATTAAACCTCCTTAAGACATACAGTATGTCTGGAAAATGTTAATAATCCCAGTGGTTTCGTCTCATTTCCTCAGTCTGTGGATTTTCATTAGGCATTTAAAAAGAAAAACTGTGGCTATGTGGTAGCTAGCTAAATCATTAGCCTTTGTAAGTACAGCGTCACGCCCTGAACGCTGATGATAGTTATAGTATCAGGAATGTTGTAGAGCTGTGATTTAAGTTTGGACTAAAACTTTAGTTTGTAATTTGCTAATATTAGCTATATTCAATTTGCACTCCTAATTCTGATGGCATCAGTGTATAGTAATTACTGTTATACAGCAATGATTGTACAATGATTATACAGCAGTGACTACTGCTGCTACAGATTTCACTACTGCTACGGTCTGTACAACTGCAACATTTGCAAATACTTGTGTTACGTTTTCACTCAATGACACAGTATTAATGCATATTTCTTGCAGGTGTTGTCTAGTCCTGCTGTCTTGACCTGCACTTTTTAATGTTTAATGTATTATTTACTATTGATTGATTAGCTATACTCATTTCTACCAATAAAAGAATCTCCAATCAATGTTAGAAGCCAATGATAGAATGATTTAAATGGTCATGGTATAAGGAAAATCATTATTATTATTATTATTATTATTATTTAAATCCTAACAAATGTAGGAGACTTTGTCACAAGAAACAAAGATGACAGTTATTAGTCATCATACACATCCACAGAATAGCTACATAATGACAGTCCAGTATTCGGTCATGCTATATCTGATCAGTACATTCACATATGAAATGTAAACATGATCTGAATTGACTAAATTGAATGAAAGACATCTTTTCCACATTCATATTTATTTCTGAAATCAAGAATACAGCTGGTGTGTCTCTTATTCAAATCCCTGTACACCAAGCAGATGGTCTGCACACCGAGTCACCATGGTAACCCTGCTTCCATAACTGTACATTCATAAAATTGAAAACTCATTTATAAGGCATGTCAATATTTCAGCAGTACTTTAGCCACATTGAAGAGTAAACATACTAAGATTCAGGACAGTGAGGAAAAAGATAGAAAGCAGGAGGGAGGAAAGACGTAAGAGAAAACGGCACGTTTATATTTAATAAATATCTACTTTGTAAACACAATAGCAAATTTACAGTAATGAAGAGTGCATACTCTGAGGCTGGTGAAAAAGAAATGCAGTTACTTATCTCAATAAATACGTATAAATGTATGTGCTGCTTTTACCATCATGGCCACAGAGACCATTATCTCAGATATATTAACAACATCTGCTCCTGTGGTTAAAGCTGAGAGTATCAAAATACAATCACATATTATGTAGAGTATTATTTGTGTATGCAGGGTTCTCCCTCTAGAAAACCATGAAGGGGGGAAAAAATGGCATTGGCACTCTCTGGGCCTCATTACATTCTATTAGTTGTGCATTAAATAGAATCCAAATCAGGATCGAAGGGATCGACGACCTCTGGGTTCATGACTCGGCCCATGAAAAGGATGGAGCCTACAAAACAAACAAACAAACAAACAAACACAACAATAACCCACATATTTAACATTAAGGAACAGTTTAGTCACAAATGAACACAGCCCCCCCTATCTGAAATATAAATGTAAAACAACCAAGATATGCACAGTGTCTTAAATATCTTTTTGTTGTTTTTCTGCTACAAAGTAATATAGCAGAACCTTCAGTTTATCACTGTGCTAGGACTGTAGATGCCTAACTCTTCACACAATTGCTTGAAACGGCTTTGACAGATTGTTCAGTATGTCAAACAGACTTGTGTGTCACTATGTGACAATGTTATCTATAGAAACAGTAACGATTATATTAAAGCCATATTAAAAGGCTTTAATATTCTTCCTCATTTTCTTCCTCAACCTACAGTTTTTCACACTGTGAAAGAACTGGATGAAAAAGTTGATTTGCATATTGCATTTTAATACAGACTTACTCTGCTGCTATATAAATCTGTTCATCTTAAATTTAATTAACGAGCCAAACAAAGTTTGACATTTTGCTAAACTGGAAGCTGTGAGCTTCCATTACTTGGTAGCTATATTAGCCTCATGGTTCCAGTGTAAAACTAAAGAAGCAAATGGCAGATATCAGATATGTCTTGGTTTTACAAAGGAGATATTTATTAAACATAAAACAGGTATAGACTGCAGGTACATTATACCTGTCTTCCTGTTCCGGATGATGAAGAAGAAGGGATGATCAGCCATAACCTGAGGGTATAACACCATAGTCCTCGTCAGAGCAATCATTCCTGTGGAAGAAAATAGATCCCATCAAATCATTTGAACTGTTGTGTACCTGTTGCAATAACTGATAAAACAACATGTATTACATAAAGGTACACTGCCAAATCATGACCAAATGGATCTGCAAGCCTTTGTACTAATAAAGTAGTCTGACACCAGTCAGTCTCAGTAAAGAAGGCATGGCCTGTACCAGTCCGTCCCAGACAAAGAGGTGTGGACTCTGTCCCTATCTGTCCCAGAGAAAGAGGAGTGGCATCTGTGCCAGTCTTTCCCCAGAGAAAGAGGCTTTGCCTCTATGCCAGTGTGTCCCAGAGAAAGAGATGTGGGTGGCCTCTATGCCAGTGTGTCCCAGAGAAAGAGGTGTGGCCTCTATCCCAGTGTGTCCCAGAGAAAGAGGTGTGGCTTCTATGCCAGTCTATCCCAGAGAAAGCGGTGTGGCTTCTGTACCCGTGTGCCCCAGAGAAAGAGATGTGGCATCTATGCAAGTCTATCCCAGAGAAAGAGTCATGGCCTCTATGCTAGTCTGTCCCAGAGAATGGCAATCAGCAATAATTTTAACCCTGGAACACCTTCTAGCTTCTAACTTAATGTGATCTGGTTGACGTTGAGCAAAATGTATGATGTAGAAGGTAAAAAAGATGCAGAGAAAAGAAAAAGGGGATTTAAGAAGACAAATGAAGTGAGATTGTCGGTCACTGTTGTGTGTAGTTACATCAAAGAATAAAATAATGAGAGAAAGAGAGGGACGGATAAAATGAATAAGTGCACCTGATCCGGCAGCTCCCTCTGCTCCCTCCTCGGTCACCTCCAGGTAAGACTTCTGTACAGCTTTCCCTATGAACAGATCCTTCCCTTCTGCAGATCGGAACAGAGGGAGAGGTGTGAAAGGAAGGAGAAAAAAGGGTTAAGAGGGCCAGAAGGTAGGCCAAACAAACAGGACAGGATATTAAAGGTAGAGAGTCATGGAGCAATGGGATGGAATGAGGGAGACAATATAGGAACGGCAGAAGGAAGGAGAGAGAACAAGAAAAAAAATAAATAAAAGGGGAATGGATAGAGTGAAATGGAAAGCACAAAGGATGAAAAGACATGATGAGAGAATAGATGTATAGGGAGAGGGAAATAACGATTATACGACAGATATAAGGCAGAAGATGGATGAATAAATAAAATGCAGGAACAGGAAAAAGAAAAGGATGATTTTGAATATAGGGATAAACACAAGGAAACACTACTATAATAATAATAATAATAATAATAACAATAATAATAATAATAATAATAATAATAATGTTCAACCAACACTGTAAGACACAGAAGTATGACACTTCCTGTGTGTGCTTGTAATGTTCTGAGAGATGTTAACACCTACACACACCTTCTATCTCAGCTGTCATGGCCGACAGGTCTGCTTCCTTGGTGAAGATGTTCTTAATACCGAGTTGCTTTAATACATCTCTCAGGTCAATCTTTTGCTCCACTTTAAACCTAATCATCAAAATAAACAACAGAATAAAATCATTAAGAACGAGGTGGCAGTTGTTCCGTCCTTAACACAAAATGTACATATGTAATAGCTTGATTGTAGTGTGTGGCAGAAATCAGACAGATTAGGAATCCGTTGTTTCATTTAGTACGTCATCAGTGGCCACAGAAGCATTAAAACTGGGCTGTAAAGTAGGCTGCTCGGATAGATCCAACTTCCTTTTGCATCATGAATTTGGCAATCCATGGAATCGATCCATTTGGGGTGCACCGTAAGGGCGTCGGGTGGCAGAGAGATGATGTGGGACACAATCAGAAACCATTGATCTGAAAATCATTACTGACATCATTGAATTAATCCCTTCATGACGACACTCGGATCGACATACACCAAGTCACATGGAACACATCATCACCTTTACACATCATTAGTGTACAACTGTCCAATATGCTGCACACTGCAATATAATCCATCATAAATACATTAGCTAGCCCACTGGGCAAGTCATAGCCCCGATGTGCTTTCCACACTCGTGTGTTAGTTAGCAAAAAATAGCAGCTAACTCAATTCAACCCTAAAGTTTGACAATCTAGTCAAATGCAATAATACTGAGTATAGAAAATAAGTGAGCAATCAAATTCCTTGTGAGTGGAAGATTCTGTGAAGCCAAAGTCTGTAGTCACTCGTGATAATGTCTTTGAAAGTTTGTCACCACTTGTATATCTCTGCTTGTTGCAGTACACGCTAATAGTGTGCCACTCGATCATAAACCATATAAACTAACAAAGATTTCAGTTATAGGGTTTCAAACAGGGTGCTTTTCTGTGAACAATTGAGGAGGAAAAATAAATAAGTAAAATAAAAAAGCACCGTCAACTACCTACTGCCAATCCACCTGAACATATTTGTAGGTTTTGCAAAAAATAAAATAAAATAAATAATTAATAATAAAAAAAAAGGTAAAAGCCTGAGATGCTCAAACGTCAATCTTTGCTCCCATATCCAAGTACACCATTTTAGTGAATCTGTGGACCTAGCTTTGCAGCCACATTAAGGCATGAACTGAGCACTAGTCAACCCTCAATTAGCACAGCATTTGCTAGTGTTAAAAGATACAAAAACAAGTAAAACGGCGATGCCCCCTGCCATGACTTTAGTCCTTCTTCTTACTAATTTGTATTCCAGAAATACCATTAAAATACAGCATACTTCCAACAGGAAGGAAGCTATTGAAGAAAAATTAATTCAGACACTTGACCTTGAAGTGAACTTGATCCTGTTTGGACAAACTGAAAATATAATGCCTATATGCCATTTAGTGGCGGCGGCATAAAAAGACAGTCCACGACGTTACAATGCACACTCACAGCGAGCATTATATTCTAATTTTGCAACCCATCTCAAGTTACACAGATAATGCTTTGCATTTTATACATATGGGTAAAATTGCTGTGGTGAAAAAAAAAATCCTGAAGGCTCGCCCAGTTGCAATTCACCCTTTTAAATATCCTTGGTTAATAACAGTCATAGGAAATATATTACAGGTTAATATTTAGCTGCCCTATTAAGCTAATTCTATGTGAAATTACCTCAAGACATTAAGAATGTAGCAGCTTTTAAAAAACACTGCAACCAGCATTTTTTCTCACACTGTGATTACAGGGGGCATGTCATGATGTTATGGCGACGCTGTCCTGTGGTGTGAGCTGTTTTTTTTTTTTCATATAAACACTAAACGTGTTCCAGGCAGTGCTTTCCATTCAAAAATGCTACTGTCTCTATTAGTTCATTTACCTTCTGCAGCATGGGTGATTATTGCCTGTCAGACATCAGCATCCTGTTATGTGTCAATCAATGCCTATATGTGAGTACATCGCACTATCCCCCAGGCCTACTCCACCTCTGCAGTAATTTTCAAATGGTACATTCCTACACAACCAGAATCCAGTAGAATTCATGCCAAGATGCAGTCATCCTTCTCTGAAAGCCTAAAGACAGATATACTGCTTGGAATGCAGCTTTTATTTCTAATCTTTAAATATGTTCATTTACAGTGGGGGGAAAGAAGTATTGGACATATCAACATTTTTGTTCAGTGAATATATTTCCAATGAGGCTATTCACATTCAATTTTCATCAGACATCAGTATTAACTCAAGAAATCTGGAAATATAAAGAATTCACAACATTAAAGTCCATAAATAAAGTTATGTGTAATAAAGCGGGATGAGACAGGAAAAAAGTATTGAACACGCTAACTGAAATGTATTTAACACTTAGTGGAAAATCCTTTGTTTGTAATGACAGCTTCAAGATGCTTCCTGTATGAAGAAATGAATCTACTGCTGTATCCAGGTGTGATTTTGGCCCGTTCTTCTAAACAGATTGTCTTTAAAACTTGTTCAATTGGATTCAAGTCAGATGATTGACTGGGCCATTCTAACGCCTTGATTTTTTTTCTCACTGAAACCACTTGAGAGTTTCCTTTGCTGTATGCTTTGGATCGTTGTCCTGCTGGAAGGTCCACCCACATCTCAATACCAAAGTCCGGTGAAGTTTCATGTGAATAGCCTCATTGGAAATATATTCACGCAAAAAATGTTGCCGCGTCAATACTTATTTCCCCCACTGTATACTATTTTTAATAGGATTGTCTAGGCAACACTCTCCATGCGTTTTATCTCCCCATTTAACCAACATCAATTCCCAACCCTTTATCCAGGTCTCTCACCTGGGCAGGTAAACCTCCACTTTCTGTTTCTTGACGTTATTGGCCCAGTCCTCAATCAGCGAGGCCTTAAGGATCGGTTCTAACGAGGCCAGTGGAACTTCTTGTCTTGGCAAAACAATCAACATGCTCATGTCTTCACCTTCATATGGCATCTCCAACACCTGATACACTCCTCCGGCCTCTGTGCTGCCATCACTGAACTCACCTGCACAAGTGGTGAAAAGAAAGAATGCAGTGTTTCTCTCAGCTCCTGTTAAGCTGATATTTTGAAAAGAGACAACACAGTCACATGTGAACCGTACAGGGGTCCCCTTCGGTACATCCATCTATTATGGCTGCTTTCATTTAAAACATTTGCACATATTGCAGAAGTAAATAATTGCTATTATGTAATTATTAGCTTAATTATGACTTATTTACTAGAGTAATAGTCAAGGCTATAGTAAAGCTAAATATATATAATATAAGCCGAAATAATTATTTGTATTTGTATTTAATATATAAAAATTATGCTTGCTGGCCGGCATACATTCTGAAATGGCAACATGAGCACTGTCGTACCAAAGGGGGTGATTAAGAACTCTGATCAACGTTTTTATGAGATCTACTTTAGATACAAGCTTGCTTTTTTAATCACTGTGTACACTTTCTTTATTAAGGCAGACACTGGCCATCACATATGAGTGCTCCAATACTAACGGCACAATTAAAATTTCATCCACGGAAAAAGATTGCCTTTCGCAATGTGCCGACAGCAAAAACTCATTTGTAACGACTAGAGCTGCAACAACTCATCGATAAAATAGATAATAATCGATTAATTAGGTTTTATTAGGCTTTAGCCTAATACCCAGAGTCACTAACAATAACTTTCTTCAGTTTACTGTTTATGTCCGCGTCACCTTTTATTCCCAACATGACCTCAGTCACCTTCAGACAGAGGAGAAATCATCAAGTTGACTGAGGAAGAAAGTGTGCGACGTCCAAGTCCTCCAAGGCAGGGGGACATTTTATATTAAACACTGCGGAGAAGATCAAACTCTATAAAGCGAAGTTTGTGTAGAATGAGGAAGACAGCGATGCTGTCGTGAGTTGCTTAAAGGTTTAGTTTAATTGAAGTCATTATATCCTGTATCGGTGTAACTTCTTTCGTTTATTATAATGGAAGTGATGTGTTAGTAACGAGGCCACGTTGCTGATCACGCGCAGTGTATACACGCTGATACACACTGGGAGTGCAAGTAAGATCTGTAATGTCTAATTAAACAGAGTTTCCATGGTCTTGCATTCTTTTCTTCAATCACAAAATCCTGGACGGACTGATTAATTTAACTTTATACCAGAATGTTGTAGCGTTCTTCATTCTGACTGATCATAAAATTTAGGATGATTTGGGCAGTAGTTCCAGATGTGCTTGTTCTGATAAGTAAAAGCTGTGCAACTGTTGAAATGTAAAGTGTTTCATGAGGAAACCCTACTTAGCATGGAATCTGCAGTATTCGTACTTTGAAACCACCGTAGCAGTATAATCTAAGGTTGGTCCATGAATTTTTCCAAAGTCTTCAAGACAGACGGCTTTGCAGTTTCTCTGTAAGCTGCATTTTTATTTTGGTCATATCAACTTGAAGGGAGGAGAGAAGAAAAAAAAAAAAAAAAAAGAGAGAGAGGCTGGCAAGTAAATGTTTTTAGATGCTATAACAGGAACTTTTTTTTTTTCCAGACAGTATTAACCATAGCTTAATAAACTGTTAAAAAGTATGGTGTGTCATTCATATTTAAAAAAAAATTATTAACGTTGGCAAAATTTTGTGGTGTAAGAGGAATAAATGGGTTTTATTCCTCTAAAATCACTTTAGGGTGGTTGATTAGTTTCCTATAACAGCATGCACCAATGATATGAGTTTCCTTTAAGAAAATATTGGTATAAAATTATATTTGGTTTATAACTGATAAAATGAAAAATTACTGTTTTTAAATTCAGACCTGCCTGGATTGCTCACCGTAGTAAAAGTCACCCTGTTGGTACATCATCAGCGTTTGCACCTCACTGCCATCATCTTTACTAAAGGAAAATGTTCTTGTGTTTTCGGGTCGAAACTGATTCTTCCAGCTGCCTCGGAAGTAAACTGCGTTAATCAGTGTTATTCTTGTCAAGCTGCTGAAATCCTCTGCCGAAACCAGGTCATGAATCTTGCCTGCAGAGGACAGAACGGGGAAAAAAAATGCAGAATATAAAAAACTTTATATAAAAAAAAAAAAAAAAAAAAAAAAAAAAAAAAAATTTAATGTTCTGTATTACTTTGTGTTGTCATCATAAGGTCTCTCTGGATATGAGGCATTTGAAGCTTTCAAGCTTGCTTTAAACGATCTCAAGTGAAATAAACGCAATGGCTGTGTACTTACTTGCGGTGTGATTCTGGACCCAGGCATTGATTTGTTGAGCCACAGCAGCTGACTCATTGAAGTCCACGGTTTCTGCTTCAGCATGGAAATAAAGCTTAACGAGCTTCAGAAACTCGGGGCTGAAGTGAATGCCAGTCTGGAGGAACAGCGAGTTCGCAAAACGCACCACGTACTGGGCCTCATCTCCAATCAGAGCCTGGGTTAGGTTCTTGAGGACAGCGAACTCCTCGTCTGTGAGAGCACACCACACACCCCTCTATATTATCAATAACATTTCTTAGAGGCTCTTAATTCCGAACCTTTTGCTGGTTAGAATTACACTAACCTAATTGTGTAGTTATCCACGCACTGGATTTTCTGTAATTAAGTAATTATATTTTGATGTGACGATAAATCTCTGATTTAAGGCCACTTCATTACCTTCCCTGTAGTTTGTGTAACCCACAGCCTGTCTGATCTGTTGCAGTGAGGACCCTCGAGCTCCGAGCTCAACCATGCCCAGTGCCAGAGCCACACTCAGCGGAGAGAAGATGATATTGTCATCGGCTCCTGCCATCTGGAGCTGATGGTACAATCTCACCCAGAACTCGGCACTTGCATCCTCTGGAACTTCAGTCGCCCAGCAACAGCCAACCCGTAGCAACAGCAGGGGAACGAAAAGGCCGACAGCCAACATGATGGACGACAGAGGACTAGAGCTGGAGAGAAATGACAGGGATGGATGAAGGGGGAGGGAAACAAACAGACAAAGGGAAAAAGAGTGAAAAATAGATGAGAGCGATGGGACATAAAGCAATAAGAGTGATAGGCTAGTTATCTACTTCTAGTATTGTGATTCAGCTAGGCCTTGAAGAGCACTTCATTTCATCCTGCTTTTCATCAAACCACTCATGAATAATTGTAGCAGTATGGGGTATGGGAACATCATCAGGAAAGAGAGTTGACACCCTACGGTGCTTCTGGTTCTGTAAAATTATATGAAAATGTATGGCAATCACTGGACCTAATGATTTCCATGAGTAGGTTGCCCATACCATTATGATCTGAACTTAACAGTTGGCAGCTGCTATTGTGGCATCCTTTGGTTTTCCTGATGTCAAAAATATGGTGGAAAATAACTCCCAAGGCCATATAACGTCAAGTGACCATTTTTTCAACATTGAGTAATTTTAATTCTAGTTACACAATTGAATACATTATACAGTATGGTCAAAAGTTTGTGGACACCTGACTGTCATACTCATATGTACTTTTTGAACATCCCATTGCAGATTAATTCCCCTTAGCTGTTATAATAATCTCCAGTCTTCTGGGAAGGCATCCCACTAGATTTCAGGGTGTGGGGATTTATCCATTCAGCCACAAGCGCATTAATGATGTCAGGCACATGATGTTGGGTGAGGAGGCCTGGGGCCACATTCGGCATTCCAATTCCTCCCTAAGGTATTCACTGGATTTGAGATCAGGGCTTTGTGCAGGCTACTCTATTTCTTCCATGCTAACCTTGGCAAAGCATGTCTTTATATACTTTGCTTTGTGCACAAGGGCACGGTTATAATCAAGAATACAGCATACAAAGACATCCTATACAAAAGTGTGCTTCCAACTTTGTGGCAACAATTTTGGTAAAG
Source organism: Ameiurus melas (assembly GCA_012411365.1). Classification (NCBI taxonomy): domain Eukaryota; kingdom Metazoa; phylum Chordata; class Actinopteri; order Siluriformes; family Ictaluridae; genus Ameiurus; species Ameiurus melas. The sequence continues at coordinate 14,183,330 of CM022777.1, read as the reverse complement.
CCTGCATATGGGTGTGATGGTCAGGTGTCCACAAACCTTTGGCCATACAATGTATATGTACATTTTAAGAAAGCATTTAATTAGGTTTAGCAAAATTGACTATTCTACCAAGTTTATAGTGGTTGTCACAAGTCGTGACGGAGCGGATGAAGGAAGGGGGTAAGCGCACTTAAGAACGAGTGCTGTTTATTTACAAGAGGCAGACAAATCCAAAATGTAATCCAAAGGCATAATCCAGAAAACAGGCGAAGGTCAGGCGAACGGCAAATAGGCATAGACTTGGGGCAAGGCAGATATCAATAATGAGGCACGGAAAACAGGGTCGAGAAATAAACATAAACCTAAACATGAACGTGAACTAGGACTAAGATCTGGGAGTGGATAACCCAGCGTGAACTATAACTAACAAGGGACGAAGTTTACTGTGTTTAATATGTTTAATTAACCGCGCTGTGTGTAGTACGGCGCGTAGTATATAAGCCGGCATAAATTAACTTAAACAGTGTTCAGCTGGGAGTAATCCAGACACACGTGGGGATACAACCTATGACAGACACGGGGCGGGGTCATGACGAACATAAACAAAACACACGTGCCCTCCCAGCCATTGACAGAAACGAAAACAAAGAGCACATGTTCAAAAGGTCACAACACGCATGCGCAACAGCGCGAGAGCATGCTGCTTCAAGGGGGAACCGTGACAGAATCCCCCCCAAGGGCACCCTCCCGGAGTACCATGAAACATCCCATATCACCGGCGGCCCTGGGCCCCTGGGCTGAATGTCCCAAGCAGAGCCAGGAAAGCGCATGATGTTTCTGGCGAGGTAGGGACGCGGAGCAAAGTTCACCGCGAGGCTCAAGGGGAAAGCGAGGTTCTCCGTGAGGCTCCAGGGGGGAGCGAGGTTCTCCGCGAGGCTCCAGGGGGGAGCGAGGTTCTCCGCGAGGCCAGGGGAAGGAGCGAAGTTCTCCGTGAAGCTCAAGGGAGGAACGATGCCCTCCGCTGAGCCCAGGGGTGGAGCGATGTCCTCCGTGGAGCAGGAAGGGGGAGTGACACAAGGAGCGACGTTCCGCGGAGCATGTGGGAAGAGCGACGTCCCCAGCGAAGCAGGATGGTGGAGCGACGACCTCAGCCGAACAGGAAGGCGAAGCGATGACCTCAGCCGAGCAGGAAGGCCGAGCAACGTCCACAGCAGAGCAGGAAGGCCGAGCAACGTCCACAGCAGAGCAGGAAGGCTGAGCGACGTCCACAGCAGAGCAGGAAGGCCTAGCGACGTCCTCAGCCGGACGTGGAGGCTGAGCGGCGTCCTCAGCAGAGCAGGGAGGCTGACCGGCGTCCTCAGCAGAGCAGGAAGGCTGAGCGGCGTCCTCAGCAGAGCAGGGAGGCTGAGCGGCGTCCTCAGCAGAGCAGGGAGGCTGACCGGCGTCCCCAGCAGTGCAGGGAGGCTGAGCGGCGTCCCCAGCAGGACGTAGAGGCTGAGCGGCATCCCCAGCCGAGCAGGGAGGCTGAGCAGGCATCAAAAACGGGGAGGGAGGGTGTGAGCCGGTCTCAGCCCCGACCCCAGATTCCCCCTCCTGTCGACGTGACTCCTTTTTACTCTGAGCGATTATCAACGGGACATGAGGCTTGGCTGTGACTGGGATGTCGTGAGCTTGAGACTGAGTCTGGACTTGGGCGTCGTGAGCTTGAGACTGAGTCTGGACCTGGACGCTGTGAGCTTGAGACTGAGTCTGGACCTGGACGCTGTGAGCTTGAGACTGAGTCTGGACCTGGACGCTGTGATCTTGAGACTGAGTCTGGACCTGGACGCTGTGAGCTTGAGACTGAGTCTGGACCTGGACGCTGTGAGCTTGAGACTGAGTCTGGACTTGGGCGTCGTGAGCTTGAGACTGAGTCTGGACCTAGACGCTGTGAGCTTGAGACTGAGTCTGGACCTGGACGCTGTGAGCTTGTGACTGTGTCTGGACTTGGGCGTTGTGAGCTTGAGACTGAGTCTGGATTTGGTGAAGCTGGGTCTCTGCACTTTTTCTTTTATCCTTCTCTTCCTCCAGACGCTGCTTTAGTTGGTTTCGTTCGTCCTCTAGTCGACAGAGCCGAATGCTCAGAACCCGTTTACGGAGTGTCTCCTCTTGCAGCAAAACCTGTGTTTCCTGTAGTTGGAACTCCACGGATGAGCATTCTTTAGTAGCTTTGATGCATTTCTTCTCCATTTCAGACAGAGTGCTGCTCAAACTCTCCAACTCCAACTGCATTCTGCTAATTTTTTCCACCATTTCCTTCTTACTCTGCGTGATTACAACTGGAACCTGAGGCGTGGCTGTGACTGGAGCTTGAACTTGGAACTTGGCTGTGAGTGGAACTTTGTGAATTGGGTCGGCAGACTTGGAGATGAATGGATTCTGCTTAGCAGGATGCACGGTCACTTGGACTTGTGGCTTGGTCTGGACCGGGACATGGACCTGAGGCAAGGCAGGGGCTGGAGACTTAGCTTGGTCTGGAAACTTGGAGATGAGCGGAACTCGCTTCCCTGGATGAGCGGTGGGGGTCTTGTCCGTCTCCTCTGGAGTGCTCACCTGCCCATAATACCTGGGGAATGGGCGCTCCGCCACGTTCACTTCCTCCAGCAACTGATCATAGTTCTGTCCTGGTTCTCCAAACTCCTCCAAAAACACTTCCAAAAACTGCCAAATATCCTCCAGCACCCTGGATTCCTTGGCTGCCACTCGCTGTGCCCATGCGCGAGCTGCGCCAATGAGGCGAGACATGATAAACAGAATGAATCGTCCTACAGTCGGTTTCGGGTCACATAGGCTGGAAAAATAATACTGACAGTCCGTCAAAAACTCATCCGGGTAAAAGTAGCCATCATACGGCTACATCATACCTCTGTGCGAAGCTCATGGAATCCAAGGCGGGAATCTTGGGCGTGCGGTCTTGGGTTCGGCGTCCTCGCCGTTCTCGTGCTACCTCCATGATTACGGCGGTTAATTCTGTCACAATTAAGTCGTGACGGAGCAGATGAAGGAAGGAGGTAAGTGCACTTAAGAACGAGTGTAGTTTATTTACAAGAGGCAGACAAATCCAAAACGTAATCCAAAGGCATAATCCAGAAAACAGGCGAAGGTCAGGCGAACGGCAAACAGGCATAGACTTGGGGCAAGGCAGATATCAATAACGAGGCATGGAAAACAGGGTCGAGAAACAAACATGAACCTAAAGATGAACATGAACTAGGACTAAGATCTGGGAGCGGATAACCCAGCGTGAACTATAACTAACAAGGGACGAAGTTTACTGTGTTTAATATGTTTAATTAACCGCGCTGTGTGTAGTACGGCGCGTAGTATATAAACCGGCATGAATTAACTTAAACAGTGTTCAGCTGGGAGTAATCCAGACACACGTGGGGATACAACCTTTGACAGACACGGGGCGGGGTCATGACGAACATAAACAAAACACACGTGCCCTCCCAGCCATTGACAGAAACGAAAACAAAGAGCACATGTTCAAAGGTCACAACACGCATGCGCAACAGCGCGAGAGCATGCTGCTTCAAGGGGGAACCGTGACAGTGGTACAGTGGGTAAATATTACTTTGTACAGTAATACAAAAAATAATAAAGTATCTCAATACTTTGGACTGAAAACTAAAAAGTAAGAAATCTAGTTTCTTCTTCATGTTGTTATTCTTTTTTTTTTGGGGGGGGGGGGGATCAAAATGGCAAACATGGCAAACAAAATTGGGTGCAGACTTTTTGACTGCATTAATACACCTTTGCAGGTGAGGTTTGGGGACTACACTACAGTAAGTGGGACAAGCATGAGAATTCTGCAGAAATATCCAAAAGGTCTAAAGAACAACACCCAGCAGGCTCAGACCAGCACTGCTTATAAGTATAATCACAGTAAACCAAATTATCAGACTGATCCAAACAACATATTTGGAACAGAGATAGCCTGCACACCCGGTCGTGTTTACAGTGCTATCAGGCCCTAAACAGGGAGTATAAACTGGCAGAGTATCGGTTCACTGTCTGAGATAAATCCTGACCAAGTCCAGGATCAGTGCCCCAGAAACTTCTTATTGAAAAGGGACAATAGTAGATTCGGACTGCCCAGAGAGGACAGACAGTGTAGTCACTGGGGCATAGGTACACTTTTTCCTCCACTATGAAAGATCTCAAGACAGAAGGACTTTTCTTTTTCTTTCTATTTCACCCATCACAGGGTGTCAAAGTATTTTCCTTTTGTTATGTACTGTAGTCTTAGGATATTGTGTGCCATGTACACCCTTTCACCATTTCGATTAGAGGGGGCTAATCAGGCTTACTCAATGTATTTTTGGGCCTAATTTATTTTCTTCTTCTTATTGCTGCATTATGATTCAACATACAATCAAAACAGACACTACCTCTAAAGCTCTCTGGCAAAAGCTGGAAGTCTGACGCCTAGATTAGTTTTTTCTTTTCTTTTTGATATTAACGTAGTGAAGTGTGCATACATGTCGCACAATGATGAGAGAGGGAGAAAGACAGAGAAGGGTATAGATGATGGAGATATCTACATAAGAGGAAAGACAATATGCTAGTGGATTCAGCTACGTTTCCAGGAAGCTGTGTGTATAGCACATCTGTACGAAAGAGCACACACGGCTGACTCCAGCCTCTGCGCAGTGTGTATGTGTCATGAATGATTGATTATTCACAACTCTACTGCATACTCTCTCTCTCTCTCTCTCTCTCACACACACACACACACATAAATCCACTAACACTCATTGCACATGTTGCATATGATGTTCAGAGAATCACATTTACACAAGCATACATTGGCATATAGAGGAACGCACGCACACACCAGCACACGCACACAAATCCATATCCAAATACGTAATCCTCTCTTCAGTTCTGATTTACCCGTTGCCCGGCAACATTGTTTATTGTGCCGAGAGAGAAACAAATATTTTTTTATGAGCAGAAATGTGCATGAGTATGAGTGTGTGTGTTTGTGAATTGTCTCTAATCCATGTCCCAATCGTGGGTTCAAATCACAGAACCGTTAAGCTGCCACTGCTGGGCCCTTGAGTAAGGTCCTAAACCCTCAATTGCTCAGTTGTATAAATGAGGTAAATGTAAAAAAAATGTAAATGTGATGCAGCAAAACTGAGCGTGTGTGTGTGTGTGTGTGTGTGTGTGTGTGTGTGTGTGTGTGTGTGTGAGAATGAGGGGGGGGGGGCGTCTTGAATTTCAATAAAATATTGGTATCAAAAATGAGAAAAATATACTTAAATTTCAATCTAATAAACAATGGAGCTGTCTCTTTGATAAATAAATCAGGATTAACTGAAGAGAATGTCAATTAGATAATAATAATAATAATAATAATAATAATAATAATAATAATAATAATAATAATAATAACAGTATAACTGGATCATCAATTCACATATTTTTGTTCATGTCAGGAAAATTAATTTCATGTTGTAGAAATGTACTCTCTACACTGTGTAGCACACTGTGTTATTACAATGAATAATAATTTTCCCTGAAATAGGGCCAAAAATGACATTTGCTTTTGGCTGATGCTTTGAGCCAAAGCGACCGATGATTGAGACATAATACAACTGTGTAACTGAGGGTTAAAGTTTCCAAAAGAGGCAGTTTGGTGGTGCTGGGAACTTACAACCTTCTGATTAGTAGCCCAAAGCCTTAATCACTGACCCTGTGTATAATAATATTAACATTTATGAAAATATATTTTGATTATATTGTACCTTATACCTTATGAAAGCAAGTTCTGCTTTTTTTCCCCTAATGGTCAGTAAACCTGACAGTCAAACTGAGGTACACAATAAAGTCTTCTCATAAAACTTCTGTAACACCATAATGGCAACATTTATTTATAGCCTCAGTGTCATAAATACATGGACTGCATATTGCTGTAATAAATAATATTTTAGCATACCTTTGGTGTCATTATATAGGCATCCTACTTAGAGAACATTGTGTAGTCTGGGATGCAGCCTTGAATACTTCTCTGTATTAATTTGGCACTGGCAAACTTGAGATTAATCCATGCAGCATAAAAGGTGTAGCACAAACCTTTTTTTGCCAGAAAGAGACAAAATCTTCATTTCAGCATCTTTAACTTAAAACCTTATACATTGCAGCTTCTAAAATATATTACAAAAAGACGTTTATGTCCTATGGAGAGATACTCATCCCAGCGGCAATAAGACAACTACAAAACATAACGCTCTTCTCGCACATTAGTTAAATACGCACCTAGTTGTAATCGGAACCTTTTTGCATACCTTTTAGAGGAGGAGTTTGTTTCAGGAGCCATGAGACTCGAGTTTTGTACAGAGCAAAGGCCTAACTGGAGCTGCAATGAAAACAGATACTTGCTTGTGAACGGAGGAGAAAAGACGCCTGAATTGAGCAGATCCAGTGACCTTCTTTCCTTCAGTAAGCCCGAGTTGTGAATAAAAGCCATCCAGCCACCAGGGAGAAACTGAACAAGCCAGACGGGGAACTCCAGACGATGCTGGAACTCAGTTAAACTTGTTGGCTTTAGGCTCAAATTCAGCTTGATTTCTTGACATTGTGTCAGAAAATCTTACACAGATCTATATTTGTTTAACGTTTGAAGCTTAAGCTAATTTGATCCATCCAGTAAAAACCTGTTACACTGTTAAATTTTTTTCAGTTCCTTGACATGCCACACTGCTCAGCATAAAATACTGGTTATAGTTCTGTAACGTAATATTAATAGCAAAATTAGCTAAAGTTATCATCTTCAAAATGCAGCACAACACTAACATTAGCCGGGAATGTACAGTGAGGGAAAAAAGTATTTGATCCCCTGCTGATTTCGTACGTTTGCCCACTAACAAAGAAATGATCAGTCTATAATTTTAATGCAAGGTTTATTTGAACAGTGAGAGACAGAATAACGAAAAAAAAAGAAAAATCCAGAAAAACGCATGTCAAAAATGTTATAAATTGATTTGCATTTTAATGAGGGAAATGTGTATTTGACCCCCTCTACAAAACATGACTTAGTACTTGGTAATGACTTAGTAATTACTTTTCATTTTCAATGCCCTGGCTGAGGGAAGGAGGTTGAAAAGGGCCAAATTGTGATGGCTAGATGACTGGGTCAGAGCATCTCCAAAACGGCAGGTCTTGTGAGGTGTTCCCAGTATGTTGTGGTTAGTGGTCCAAAGAAGAACAACCGATGTACCAGCGACAGCGTCATGGCCACCGTATGATCATTGACGTGAGTGGGGAGCAAAGGCTAGCCCGTCTGTTCCAATCCCCCAGAAGAGCTACTGTAGCACAAACTGCTTCAAAACTTAATGCTGGCTATGATATAAAGGTGTCAGAACACACAGTGCATTGCAGCTTGCCATGTATGGGGCTGCATAGCCGCAGACTGGTCAGAGTGCCCATGCTGACCCCTATCCACTGCCAAAAGTGCCTAAAATAGGCATGTGAGCATCAGAACTGGACCATAAAGCAATGGAAGAAAGTGACTTGGTCTGATGAATCACGTTTTCTTTTACACCACATGGAGCTGGGAGCAGGTACATTGCTTTCCTGGGGAAGAGATGGCACCAGGATGAAGGCAAACCAGCAGAGGAAGTGAGATGCTCTGGGCAATGTTCTGCTTGGAAACCTTGGGTCCCGGCATTCATGTGGATGTTACTTTGACACATACCACCTATCTAAACATTGTTGCAGTTCAAGTACACCCTTCATGGTAATCGTATTTCCTAATGGCAGTCTCAGCAGGATAACGTGCCCTGCTACACTGCAAAACATTGTTTAGGAATGGTTTGAGGAACATTACAATGAATTCAAGTTGACTGGCCTATAAATTCCATCCATCCATTTTCTATACCGCTTATCCTACAGGGTCGCGGAGAACCTGGAGCCTATCCCAGGGAGCTGGGGCACAAGGCGGGGTATACCCTGGACGGGGTGCCCATCCATCACAGGGCACAAGCAAATACACTTTCACACACACTACGGACACTTTGGACATGCCAATCAGCCTACCTGGGGGAGGAAACCAAAGTAACTGGAGGAAACCCCTGCAGCACGGGGAGAACATGCAAACTCCACACACACAGGGCAGCAGTGGGAATCAAACCCCCAAACCTGGAGATGTGAGGTGAACCTGTTAATCTGTGGGATGTACTGGACAAACAAGTCCAAAGAAGAAACATTTGTTTAACATCTATGGAAGGAGTCTCTAGAGAATAGCATGATGGTTTTGTTGTATTTATAAATTCATTATCATTTAATCATATTAATATGTAAACTTGCTGTGATTTTTCAAGGAATGTAGGGGTTACATTAGCTGTCTAACTAATTTTCTAGATAGAAAGTAACTGCCACCACAAACAAATAAAATCTCACATCCTTTCCCATTCTAGTATATTGGATTTTCCACAATGTGAATTTTATTTGTGTTTTGTCTGACTGCTACTTTAGCTGAGAAAACAAAAGCACAGTTTTCAAGTATTTCACAGTTATTTTTAACACTAGAGCATGAAGGCCGCCCTATCAAGCTCTGACTGCACCTACGCAACCACCTCCTCCATATCTCCATCTGGAGTGTAGACTCACTTAAAAAAAAAAAAGCGCACACACACACACACACACACACACACACACCACACACACAGTCTACCAGAAGCGAGGCCATTATCTCACTGTTCTCAATGCCATGGTCAACTCTATAATAAAAGAACAAGGCTATTCACCTTTTTTGTCATGTGAAATATAATGTGGTCAAGTTTTAAATGATCAGATTATAGCCATTAAATGATTAAAATGCGTTTTCACATTTGCATGAAATATTTTACTAATCTTAATTTTACTAACACCAAATAACCATTACACAACAATAAAACATTATGATGAACTTGGAGAGCTCAAGGGCAGAGGCTTAAATGATATTCTGAGCATAAAGTTTGGCTTCTCTTGCACAAGTGAAATAGCAATGTCTGTTTTCGGCCAGAGATTTCAATAACACCTGATTATCCCTTTGTGCATGTGTGCGCAAATGCCAAGATACTGCAACAAAAATTCGTGGTGAGATGTGATAGTATTTACACATAATACTGCAGAATTTTGTCTTATTTACTACATTGCTACAGTTCATTTATGTTTGAGGGCATTTGTTTTTGCACAGATCTCTTAAGATCCCACCACAGTATCTCAATAGTCTGGTCTTTGACCGGTCATTCCAACACCTATATTTTTGTCTTCTTTAGCCATTGTTCTTGGGATCATTGTCCTGCACGACCAAATTTTTGCCCAGCTTAAGCTACTGGACAGAAGACCTCGCATTTGTCTCAAGAATATCCTGGTATAAAGTGGAGTTCATTGTTGTCTCTGACTCAGTGGCTGCAAAACTAGCACAATTATCACCCCTCCACCTCTACGCTTGACAGTTGGTATGGGGTGTTTGTGACATTGTGTTCGCTTTTCACCAAACATGGTGCTGTGAATGATCATCAAACATCTCCACCTCGGTCTCATCAGTCCAAAGGGTATTGTTCTAAAACATTTGTGGTTTGCTCCGATGCAATTTTACAAACCTAAGTCATTCTGCCATATTCTCTTTGGAGAGAAGGGTCTTTTTCTAACTACCCTTCCATGAAATCCATCTCTTTTTCTGATGTGCTGTGCTGGCATGAACATGAGCATTACATGGTCTTACCTTGGACTTAAATAACTGGGTCTCCCACTCCTGGCAACTGTCCTGAAGGCACTGCATTTGTAAACAATCCTTCCAACTGTAGAATAGTTAAATTTCAAATTGATTGGAAATGGCCTTATAACCCTTCCTAGATTAATAAGCAGCAACAGTTGCTTCTTGGAGGTCATAGCTGATGTAATTTCTTCTTGGTTAACTAATCTTGTGCATTTCTTTAGTAACACCTGACTGCTAAATACGGTCTTAATTATTGTGGCAGTTGGAAGGGTGTACTTATTTTTCCCCCCACCTGGTTTCTGAATGTTGTTTTACCTTTTGGGGAAAAAATGACCACATATTGAAATTTGGTGTTTTTTTGGTTGTTGTCTGGTTATTTGTTTGTTCGTAGAAGTTAGTGAGGACCACCCAATTGTTATTTAGGTGCTAAAAAATAGAATTGAAGGAAGGTGTACTTTCTTTATCCCATGAGTGTATGTATGTATGTATGTATCTGTGTATCTATATGTACATATTTATATACGCTAGAGCAGGGGTCCCCAACCCCTGGGCTGCGGACCGGTATGTGGGTCATTTGGTACCGGGCCGCACAGAAAGAATAAATAACTTACATTATTTCCGTTTTATTTATTATCTCAGTCTGAACGGTGTTTTATTTTGAAAAATGACCGGATTATCTCCATTATATCCGTCTATGACTCACTCTTGACGCATGTCAAGGCGCTTGTTTCGGTCACGTGATACATTAAGCGTTAGGGGGCAGAGAGGATGTTACTCATGTTATGTTGTTGGTGTGATGTTACCAGGACGCTGCTAATAAAGTTGCGATTTCACATTGGATTCATGTTTATTATTATATTTTAAAAATACCCCCGTTTTTATGCCGGTCGTATCATTTTATTTTGTTGTATTTATCCGCCACACTTAAAGGCCTGGTCTGTGAAAATATTGTCTGATATTAAACCGGTACGTGGTGCAAAAAAGGTTGGGGACCACTGTACTAGAGTGTATCTCCTTGTACGCTGTGTGTGTGCGCATTAGTGTTAGGAGGTGGAGTAATGGACATAAGTTCAGTGTTTTAATGGACTTGGGAAGAAGCTCATCTTTACTCTCTCAGTCATGGCCATGTCAGTTACGGAGGTGCTTTTCTGACCCACAGCCACCAGAATAGCCTGTTGTGTGTGGGATCCTTGAAGATCTTTGCTGCTATACACCTGTAGTGCATGACGTTCCCAGTGAGGATGCTCTTTATAGTGGCATGATAAAAGGTCTTCTGGATAGTTGAGGAGATCTGTCTCTCTTCCAAACTGACATTGAAATTTTACGAGTCCATAACTGGTCCTCGATGAGGTTCACATTAAAGGACTTGATGTTGCTCACTCTCTCCATCAAGGTCCCATTGACCTTCTGAAGACCACAACCAGTTCCTTTGTTATGCTAGTATTTAGAAACAGGTTGTTGGCTTTGCACCACTGGGCCAGCCTCTCCATTTCATCCACATAGGCCTTCGGTTCATTCCACTGCAAGCTTCATGATGGTTTTGCATCCAAATGACAAGGATGATATAAGGGGTTCACAGAACCATAGTTACATATGCAACTAGCATTCTATTTCACCCCTCCTAACTGCCAGCAGAGCTGTATAAGCCCTAGATAACATCTCCCAACAATTTCATGAGGAACAGGACAGGATTAGTAGTTGCTGTGTTTTTGGAGGAATTTTGGAAGGTCGGTCACTTCTGGGACGGTTCATTTGATGGAACAGGCTTTGCAGTAATCAGTCCTGACTGCATCTAGTCCAGCTGAACCACATCATGAATGTAGTTTCATAGACTTGGGGACTTAACTACGTGGCAAATAAATTTGCACACAGGCCCCAGTTGGTATCGAATAACTTTTTTTGCATCAATAAGTAACATTATAATTTAATACCGGTATATTGTGTGTTTTAATTTCTGAAACAATTTACTATGAGATATACACAAAAACAGAAGAAATCAGGATGGGGCAAATACCTTTTCACAGAAATGTAAGATAGCAGCCATGTATACATTCAACTGCAAATTTATCCACACCAGGGTGTTACATTTATTTGAAAATATTTTATATTGTATTTAAAAGGCAAATGCATTTTCATGGGCAGGAACAAAAGGTAGGAACAAAGGTTTCTGGTAACAACGGGCAATTTACTATCACCAATCATTTGAATTTGTCACTTTACTGCATCATACCTAATTTGCATATCATTAAGAAAATGTAACAATTAAATGTCACTTGTGTCTGGAATTGTGGCTCTATGACACACTCTTAGACCACTAATTTCAGCTAGGCCATGTCCTATATCTGCTGCAAAGTTATTTATTTGTCTAGACAGGGTTCTTGGCTTGTTGTGGTGGTTATGTGCTGTTAAAGGGCCTGGTATTTACAAACTAAATATAGGATGTTTAGAATAAGAAGCTTGAACAGATGTGAACAAGGATTCAAATCTGCTAGCCAAGCATGTGTTCCAGAAAATGGCATTAAAGTAAATGTAGGAGATGTAGTCAGAGCCAGACACAGAATCAATAATATCAGCTCAATGCCAAGGAAGTGGACACAGTTGATTGTCATTTTTTACCATGAGATTCAGACATTTCTGCATTAGGGCTAGCACTACAGAATGCTTAGCAATACAAAGTGAATTTAAGGGGGACTCAGGTGTAGAAACGTTAACGTTTGTGTAGGGTGAATACTCTCTCCACAACAAAGAGTTTGAATTAGAAGGAATCCCAGCTGAGAATAACCGAATACCAGAAGTTAACAGTGCATAATAACACCAATTCCACAACTTCTGTTTGACAAAGAGGTTCAGATATTGGCTGAGTGTTGGTTTGAACACGCAAAATAATGTACAAACCAAATTGTGACTCAGCTTCAGTTAAATGGTCACAATCTCTCATGTATGCAAATTTTGACTGAAGCAATAATAAGATGATGAAGATCCACTTCTGCATTTTCTGACTAAAACTTAAATGAAGAAATATAAACATCTTCTGATGCTTCTGGAGACATTTTCAGTTCCTAGAATCATTCTGTGTTTCAGATCTTTCAACATCATAGACTACCCAACAGGTGATCCAGCTGAGGCTTATCAGAATTGTATCCAGATGGCTAGCAAATCACTTTGCCCCATGGTTCTCCTCTTTTGAGTCACCGACATCTACAGACTCTCTCTTTTACATTGGTACTATCATGGAATCTTCTTCTCTTCTGCCCTTTGATGTCGTGTGCTTAAACTTCTGGCCAGAGATTGTGCTGCAAAGAGCCTGCAACTGACTTCGATCAGGTAGCACCTTGCCTGCACATGCTGACCAGCCCCTTGTACCTGGCAAGTTTCCTTTCAAAGGACTCATCTAAGAAATCTTCCCAATGGACTGTTAGCTCCAGCATGATGACTTGCCTGGTGAATTAAGACAAGAGAATGGTGTCTGGTCTCAAGGTGGTGACTGCAATGTGCTGCAGGAACTTGAGCTTCTACTCCAGATCTAGCAACAGGTGCCAGTCCCTTGCAGAGGTCAAGATTCCTGCAGATGTTCTTACTACAGATGCACCGATGTGTCGGCCGATAGTTTAAAAACATCCGATAATCAGGGCTGATTATAAACTGTCAATCAAAAGAGTGTGGGAAAACACATCGATTCCACTCTGTGTGAAGATGTCTCTTGTGTGAATGATGACAAAACTGCAGTTTATAAGCTCTGCACTGCTAAAAATTTTACAACGGAAGTGAGTAGCAGTTAATCAGAAGTTTTGGCATCGAGTCAGCTCTGGGACTGCTTGCTCCACTGAACTTCTGCACTGATGACCATGATGATCTTCAGGACAGCTGTATCTCCCCTCTGCTGACATGATTAAATGTTGACACTAAATACTATTAACTATATTTTAGACTCAAGTTCGTTATTATTATTATTATTATTACTGTGAATAGCATTATTTCCTATTTTTACCGTATTACTTAAACTACTCTACTTACAATAGAGTACTTGCTATAGTTATTTATGATACTGATTTCGATTTTGATTATTTAACTGTAAGCAAGCCTTTTTCATTTTATATATGCTCAAATTTAAATGCACACTCCAACCAGAAGCAAGTATGATTGTAAATATATACTACAGATGAAACTGACAAATACAGTGGTGTGAAAAAGTGTTTGCCCCCTTCCTCATTTCCTGTTCCTTTGCATGTTTGTCACACTTAAGTGTTTCGGAACATCAAACCAATTTAAACAATAGTCAAGGACAACACAAGTAAACACAAAATGCAATTTGTAAATGAAGGTGTTTATTATTAAAGGTGAAAAAAAAACCAAACCATCATGGCCCTGTGTGAAAAAGTGATTGCCCCCTTTGTTAAAACATACTATAACTGTGGTTGTCCACACCTGAGTTCAATTTCTTAGCCACACCCAGGCCTGATTATTGCCACACCTGTTCACAATCAAGGCATCACTTAAATAGGAGTTGCTTGACACAGTAAGGTCCACCAGAAGATCCTTAAAAGCTACACATCATGCCGAGACCCAAAGAAATTCAGGAACAATTGAGAAAAGAAAGTAATTGAGATCTATCAATCTGGAAAGGGTTATAACGCCATTTCCAAAGCTGTGGGAATCCAGAGAACCACAGTGAGAGACATTATCCACAAATGGCGAAGACATGGAACAGTGGTGAACCTTCCCAGGAGTGGCCCGGCCGACCAAAATTACCCCAAGCCAGCGGAACGACTCATCCAAGAGGTCACAAAAGACCCCACAACAACGTCCAAAGAACTGCAGGCCTCACTTGCCTCAGTTAAGGTCAGCGTTATGCGCCTCCACCATCAGGAAAAGACTGGGCAAAAATGGCCTGCATGGCAGAGTTCCAAGGAGAAAACCACTGCTGAGCAAAAAAGAACATCAAAGCTCGTTTCAGTTTCTCCACAACACATCTTGATGATCCCCAAGACTTTTGGGACAACATTCTGTGGACCGATGAGACAAAAGTGGAACTCTTTGGAAGTTGTGTGTCCAAGTATATCTGGCGTAGAAGGAACACTGCATTTCATAAAAAGAACATTATACCAACAGTAAAATATGGTGGTGGTAGTGTGATGGTCTGGGGCTGTTTTGCTGCTTCAGGACCTGGAAGATTTGCCGTGATAAAAGGAACTATGAATTCTGCTGTCTACCAAGAGATCCTGAAGGAGAATGTCCGACCATCTGTTCGTGTACTCAAGCTGAAACGAACTTGGGTTCTGCAGCAGGACAATGATCCTAAACACACCAGCAAGTCCACCACCGAATGGCTGAAGAAAAACAAAATGAAGACTTTGGAGTGGCCTAGCCAAAGTCCTGACCTGAATCCTATTGAGATGTTGTGGTATGAACTTAAAAAGGCCGTTCATGCTCGAAAACCCTCTAATGTAACTGAATTATGACAATTCTGCAAAGATGAGTGGGCCAACATTCCTCCAGGACGCTGTAAAAGCCTCATTGCATGTTATCGCAAACGCTTGGTTGCAGTTGTTGCTGCTAAGGGTGGCCCAACCAGTTAGTTATGGGGGGGGCAATCACTTTTTCACACAGCGCATGGTTTGGATTTTTTTTCACCTTTAATAATAAACACCTTCATTTACAAATTGCATTTTGTGTTTACTTGTGCTGTCCTTGACTATTGTTTAAATTGGTTTGATGTTCCGAAACACTTAAGTGTGACAAACATGCAAAGGAACAGGAAATGAGGAAGGGGGCAAACACTTTTTCACACCACTGTAAGGAGCCAGTCACTGGGATTTGTGCATACTGTTTTGTTTTTAGTTTATTTGCAGACTCAATAACTTGATTGTGGATTTTCTTCCACAATCACTCAGGGTTTCTGTCTTGGATTCATTATGTTACTCCTTTATTGTCCTTCGTAATTTTTGTAAATTCGTCAATTTTGTATTGTTTTCTTTTCTATTGTATAACCAGCAAATCCACATTAGTATTATTAACAGCAAAAGCAAATATCCATGATAACAGAGTGAAAAACATGCAGGTTTTGTGGCTTTTAGTATGAATATGTTAGCCTTAAGGTTATCTATAAGGTAGTGTGCTCCAAAACAAAGACAAATTTGGCATTTAGAAGATATATGTATTTAAAATGTACAGTCTCTCTCTATCAACTGTTCAACTATTTTGATTTTCATTCTCCACTTCAACTTCTCATAAGATTTTCTGTTTAATCAAATGCTCTCAAGAATCTGAAGTGTCTCACCCCAACATTATAAACATCCATGGTACTAACTGTCAAGTGCGGCTTAGCCCGGGCTGGGAGGTAAACTAAAGGCTACTGTCTATTTTTAAAAAGGGGAGGGGCCACTCGATTTGTTCTGCCCTGACTTCCTGTTACAATGGAAATTACACCAACACATCAAACAATGCTGCACATTTCAAAACATTTCACTAGGACCTTAAGAGTTCTATAAGATTGTGTGCATCTATTTTGCTTTATCAGAAGACATAAGATAAAAAGCTAAAAGAGAATGCGAAAACTCACAGACAACTCAATATTTAATTATGGTCACCGCCATTCCTTATCTGAAGTCCAAAACTTTCCCCAAATGTGGCCTACCTGCCAGTGGATGTAACCTCTAAAACCCCTCACTCTCCCCTTACTCCACCCCATAGAGAACATCTGTCAAGCCCTTTGATTACCTGGGCATGGATTTAATTAGGCTGCTGCCTTGTTTGGCTTCAGGGTACAATTACATCTTAGTCATCTCGCATTATGACACCCACTACCTGGTATTCTTAACCTTATGAACCACCAACATAGTCACTGAGAAATGGCACTTATGTTCTGTTGCATTAGAAACCATGAGAAACCATGCATTTGATTATAACGACCTCCAGTTAGCTTTTGGAATGTAAGGTCTGAGAGGTTCCTCAAACATTCACAGGTTTATTTTCCCCCATTAAACCAAGTTATGGGCTGCCAAGGAGACCTGGCAGCATCAATAATTCTTTCACTGTTTCAGCAGGTTCACCAAACATAGCAACACATTTTGAAGACTAGTCCAACTGTACCAGAACACATGAAAGAGGTGCACAGTCTAGTGAGCACAGAGACCTTTCAAGAAAATAAATAATAAATTGTACCATTGCTTGTCACTTGGGGTGGTGTGATGAAGGATACATGTTTTGTACCTTTAGTATCTATGACATGGTAATGTTAATGTAGACACGGAAAGGTAAATCATTAACCATTTTAACGCACTGAAAGTGAGTGATTCTTAAGGTCCAATTATGTGCCTTATAAGTAACTTAATAAGACATCATTTTGCAAATTCCAGCATATGACTCTGTCAAGGCTTGGGGTGTACGCACAGGCATAAATCTGCCATTATATATTGTCGCGACGCACTGATTGCTGACGCGCAAAACAAGGAAGACGCTCCATCACCGACTGCTGCACCCAATGGCGACCGGAAGCGCTGTCACGGTCGGCGGGGCCGCGGACCCAACGCAGGCCGGCGATTGGGGAATTAGAAGGAAGAATCCCGCCATACAGACGCGTGAGGAAGGAGATAAAGGAGGACGCGCATCCGCCCCGCAGGCCGAGTACCAACACGCTGACGACGTTCCACCCCAGATGAGGGCCACGATTGGTGAAACAGGAGAATCCCCTCAGCGCTTCCGGGAATTCCCCGAGACAACCCGAGAGCACTTAAGCTGACTCCACCCACCTCTCTCTCTCTCTCACTCACTCAGGCCCCCCTTTCCTCACACACAGACACACACTCACACCCACACACATGTTCACCCACCCCCGCTCCTTACTGTAGGTGTTGCGTGATCTGTCCAAATAAATTGGAAAGAGAGAGAGCCACGATTGGTGAAACAGGAGAGACGGTGGACTAAGGCACGGGAATCCCCTCAGCGCTTCCGGGAATTCCCCGAGACGCCCCAAGAGCACTTAAGCTGACTCCACCCACCTCTCTCTCTCTCTCTATCTCACTCGCTCAGGCCCCCCTTTCCTCACACACTACAGCCTGCCTGGTGTGTCTGTGCTTTGGCTATCCCTGTGACACAGGTGGAGGATGCGAGCATAGTGCACAGACTAAAGAAATTTTTTTATAAATAAATAAAAATAAATAAATAAATAAAGTGTTGATAAAAGAGGGAGGAGAGATCAGCATGGAACTGACGCTCAAACACTTGCTGCAGACAAGCATCCAGCAACAAACCCTCACCCAGCAACTCGCCGAAGGGCTCCAGCCTGCGACCCAGATGCTCGTCTCTCTGAGAACTGACTTCCCGCGACCTCCACGCCCCTCCCCGACTGGGGGCGCGAGCTCTGCCGTATACTCCCCCCCGGATCCCAACGAGGACCTTGTGGCGTATTTTGAAATATTTGAGAACATCGCACGCCGCGAGGGACGGGACCAGGACGACTGGCCCCACGCCCTCGGGCCCCTACTTACCGGAGAGGCGTGCGCCGCTTATTACGCCCTCGAGCCGGAAGAAGCCGCCGAGTATGGGGTGATGAAGGAAAAAGTGCTGGCGTGGTGTGGCCGAACAGTCCATCAGACGGCGGCAGAGTTCCACTGGTGGACCTATCGGACGGGGGGGCGCAGCCGCGCAGTCAACTGAACGCCCTCCTGTGGATCACCAAACGGTGGCTGCGTCCCAATCAGTATACGGCCACGGAGGTAGCAGAGAAAGTGGCCGTAGACCAATTCCTACGAGGAATCGGTGATCGCGGTAACGTGCATCCACGGAGACACCCGAGAAGTACCTGCAGCCGAGGTCCAAATCCGGGGCGTAGAGGGAGTCTGGCCCCTCCACATGGGCGTGATCCCCGAGCTTCCAGTGCCGCTGCTCCTGGGAAGGGATTGGCCCGGGTTCCCGATGGCCCGAAGAGCGGATCCAGCCGGACGCCGCCCTCTAGAATGAGGGCCCGGGCTCGCCCGGCCTGCTTGGCCCAGGAAGACAGAGATGAAGCAACTGAAGGTGAGTCCCCCCCACTTACTAATCCTGTGTCCTCTGTTTTCCAGCAGGTGAACCGGGAGGGAGCATTTGGTCGGGAACAGAAGGAGGACGACCGACTGAAACACTGCTGGGCTCAAGAGCGGGTCATAGATGGAGTCGATCAAAGCCCGGACCTGTGGCTCCCTGACTCGTACTTCCTCGTCCGAGATGGTCTGCTCTCCCAACAGGCCTGCCGCCGGGGGGAACCGGTAGACCTTCTCGTAATACCGAAGTCAAAAACACAAGTGGTAATGCACCTGGCCCATGCCCACCCACTCGGGGGCCACCGGGGCCCGCGGAACACCCGGGAAAAGATAAGGGACCGATTCATATGGCCCGGGATGGAGGCAGAGATCCGGGGGTTTTGCCAACAATGTCCCTAGTGCCAGCGTACCGCCCCCCGGAGGCCTCCCCCGGCGCCCCTCATCCCCCTGCCAACTATCGGTGTACCTTTCGAACGGATCCGCATGGATATCGTGGGGCCCCTACCTAAATCTTCCCGGGAGTTGGTGCTCCTCTGCAGCCGGGTGGGGATTCCCAATGATGTACTAACGGATCAAGGTACGCCATTTGTGTCGAAACTAATGTCAGATTTGTGTCGGCTGTTGCAGGTGAAGCACCTTAAGACCTCCGTCTACCACCCCCAGACCAATGGGCTGGTCGAGCGCTTCAACCAGACGCTCAAGCAGATGCTATGGCGGGTGGTGGACAAAGAAGGGGGGAACTGGGACCTCCTCCTCCCTTATGTGCACTTTGCCGTCCCGGAATGCCCCCAGGCGTCCACCGGCTTCACCCTTTTTGAGCTCCTGTTCGGGCGGCGCCCTCGGGGGCTGTTAGACGTGGCCTGTGAAGCCTGGGTAAAACAGCCATCCCCGTACAGCTCGGTCTTCGAATATGTACAAGAGATGCAAGAGAAGATCAACCGGGTGGCGCTGATAGTCCAGGAACACATGCACGCCGCACAGGAGGAGCAGTGAAGAGTATATAACCGGACAGCACAGCCCCGAGAATTCCAACCGGGTGACCAGGTCCTCCTGCTCGTGCCCAGTAGTGCCTGTAAATTCCTGGCCAGTGGCAGGGACCATATACTGTCATTGAGCGCTGCGGCCCTGTCAACTACCACCTGCAACAGCCCGGGAAACGCATGGAAGAGAAACTCTACCACATAAACCTTTTGAAGAAATGGGTGGAACCGGTCCCGACAATTTCGGCCTACGCGTCCCGTGACATGGGTCAGGAGAATCCTCCCCTGGTTGAGTTGGGAGAGGACCTTACCCCGGCCCAGAACCAGGAGCTCAAAGAGTTGGTGGACCAGTTTTCCGACGTGTTTTCCCCCTCCCCGGGAATGACGCAGCTGGTCCACCACGAGATAAAAACTCCCCCTGGCGTAGTGGTAAGACAGCAACCCTACCGAGTCCCAGAGGCACGACAGAAGGCCATCGACGAAGAGGTGGCCCGAATGCTAAGGGATGGCATCATCGAGGAGTCCAGTAGCCCCTGGTCCAGCCCCATAGTCGTAGGACCGAAGCCGGATGGGAGCCCCTGGCTGTGCAATGGCTTCCGGAAGCTCAACCAGGTGTCGGAGTTTGATGACTATCCCCTCCCCCGAGTAGATGATCTCGTGGAACGACTGTGGAGAGCCTGATTTATATCCACCCTGGACCTGACAAAAGGGTACTGGCAAGTGGCCCTAGCACCGGACACGAGGCCCAAAACCGCCTTTAGCACAGCCTCCGGCCGCTAGCAGTACCGGGTGCTCCCCTTTGGGCTACACGGGGCACCGGCCATGTTCCAACGACTAATGGACATCGGCCTACGGCCCCATCGCAGCTTTGCGGCTGCCTACCTGGACGACGTGGTCATCCACTCCTCCACGTGGGCAGATCACCTGTTCCATCTGGGGGAGATCTTGAAAGCACTCCGGAAAGCCGGCCTGACAGCCAACCCCAAGAAATGCCACCTAGGGTTAACCGAGGCCCAGTATCTGGAGTATCGCATTGGCCGAGGGATGCTGAAACCCCAAGCGAAAAAAATCGAAGCCGTAAGAGAATACCCTCATCCCACCTCGAAAAAACAAGTACAGGCATTCTTGGGGTTGGTGGGGTACTATCGGCGGTTCGTCCCCAACTTCTCTGCGGTAGCGTCCCTCCTCTCTGATTTTACTAAGAAGGGCCAGTCAGACCACATAAAGTGGTCTGCCGAGGCAGAGAAAGCGTTCCAGGCGTTAAAAAGGGCCCTCACTACGGTGCCAGTACTGTGCAACCCAGATTTCATGCTACCGTTCACCGTGCACACGGATGCCTCAGAAACCGGACTTGGCGGGGTGCTCTCACAGACCTTCGATGGCGAGAGGAGCACCCAGTCCTCTATATCAACCGGAAGCTGTCCCCCACCGAGAGTAAGTATGCAGCCGTGGAGCAAGAGGCCCTGGCGATAAAATGGGCCATCGAGGAGCTGCGGTATTACCTGGCCGGCCGACGCTTTGTCTTGGTAACAGACCATGCCCCCCTGCAGTGGATGGCTAAGGCCAAAGATACAAACGCCAGGGTAACCCGTCGGTTCCTCGCCCTACAGGACTTCCAGGTCCAACATCGGGCGGGGGCCCTACATGGGAACGCCGACGGGCTCTCGCAACGTGATACACTTTGGGCTCGCCACCCTCTGGCAGTAGGCTCGGAGCTGGGGGGTACGGTCGCGACGCACCGATGGCTGACGTGCAAAACAAGGAAGACGCTCCGTCACCGACTGCTGCACAGGCGCGAAGCAGACAGCTTCACGCCGGACCCAACGCTAACCGGAAGCGCTGTCACGGTCGCGTTAGGCCGCAGACCCAACGCAGGCCGGCGATTGGGGAATTAGATGGAAGAATCCCACCATACAGACGCGGGAGGAAGGAGATAAAGGAGGACGCGCTTCCGCCCCGCAAGCCGAGTACCAACACGCTGACGACGTTCCACCCCAGATGAGGGCCACGATTGGTGAAACAGGAGAATCCCCTCAGTGCTTCCGGGAATTCCCCGAGACACCCCGAGAGCACTTAAGCTGACTCCACCCACCTCTCTCTCTCTCTCACTCACTCAGGCCCCCCTTTCCTCACACACAGACACACACTCACACCCACACACATGTTCACCCACCCCCGCTCCTTACTGTAGGTGTTGTGTGATCTGTCCAAATAAATTGGAAAGACTTCTTCCCTACTACAGCCTGCCTGGTGTGTCTGTGCTTCGGCTATCCCTGCGACAATATTCTTTCTTCCCATTCCTTCCTTCCTTTCCTCGCATTTCCTTTTACATGCACTTCTTACACATTCTCAGTTTTTATCATGTTTCATTTTTATTGAACATTTCTGCTGAACATTTCTACAGAACATTTCTACAATTTTTGCTAAACCAGTTCTGCTAAACATTTCTGCTATACATTTCTGCATAACGTTTCTTTTTTATTAAACATTTCTGATGAACATTTCTGTTGAACTGCTAAGCCTATCTAAATCGCCTTTTCTGTTCTGTCCTCCCCACCATTTCCCAAAAATACAAAATTAGCAACAGCAGTAAATATTCACAGATTTTTTTCTTTTTATACAAAGAAAAACAAAATCGAACCCACAACCCACCCCTCCGGCTCATCATGGCTACCCATTAACTGTCGCTGGTTATAGAGATATTATAAAATTCAACAACAGACACCAACCTTTAAGTGGGTAGTGTCTGTATCTCCATAAAGTAGGCAATAAAGGGATGCCATTTATGAAAAAACTTATCTGTACATCCATTCATTGTATATCTTATTTTCTCGAGTTTCAGAAAAAACATCACATCCTTTATCCACTGGGAGATAGATGGGCATTTAGCAGACTTCCAGTGTAACAGTAGGGAACGTCTTGCTATAAGGGATGTGAAAGCAATAACATCCTTTTGTATCGAGCTCAAAGGAATTGAAGCTTGAGGAATCCCAAATATCGCAATCAATGGACAAGGCTTTAAATCTACCCTGAGAATAGTGGACATGATGGTAAAAAAGCCAGACCAAAAACCATGGAGTTCAGGGCAGAAAAAAAAAACATATGGCCAAGATGACAGGGAGAGCCATGGCATTTATCACACTTGTCCTCAACATCCGGATACATCACAGACAATCTCGACTTGGACATTCACAGTTTTTAAACATTAAATTATTCCTACTTACGTTTTTGAAAACGTTACATTTCTTATAAAAAAAAAAAAAAAAAAAAAACTTTTTTTCATCCCTCCATGACATTTGGCTTCTTATAACTGCAGGATTTACAACAGGAAACGCAAATGGAGTTATCATTTCTTAGACTGTGTGCATGTTGTGTTTTATTGTGCAAAACAGACATGTCCAGGTGTTCCAAGAAAAAGCCTTTGCAAGACTACAGTTTGCCAATAAGCATATAGGCAAAGACCAGGCCTTCTGGAATAATGTGCTCTGGAAAGAGTTGTTTGGTCACAGTAACAGCAGAAATGTTTGCCGCTAACCAAAGACATCTGTTCAGGAGAAGCACCTCATACCAACAGTTAAGCATGGTGGTGGAAATGTTATGGTTTGTGGTTGTATTGTTGCTTCAGGGACTGGACAGCTTGCATTCATTGCTTCAACTATGAATTCTGCATCATACCAAAGAGTGCTTGAAGATGATGTGAGGCCATCCGTCTGAAAGTTGAAACTGACCAATTCAACAGGATAACGATTCTAAGCGCAGTAGCAAATCCACCAAGGAATGGCTCAGAAAGAGGAAATGGAGGGTTATGGAATGGCCTAATCAAAGCTCGGGTTCAAATCCCATTGAAATGTTGTGGGGGGATTTGAAACAGGCAGTACATACAAGAAAACCCTCAAACATCTTGAAAGAATATTGCATGGAAGAGTGGTCATAAATTCCAGCAAGCAGATGTTGTAGACTGGTGGACAATTATGCAAAACGCCTACAGGAAGTTATTTTTGCTAAAGGGAGCAATACTAGCTTATGAGGCCAAGAGTGTATTTACTAAGGATCTCGCATCTATTGATATTTCTGTTGAATAAATGACTGGAAAAAAAACTAATGTTCCTTGTGGTTTTGTTCAAGTACATCAACTTGATTAATAGGTGCTGTTTCAAAGATGATCAAATGTTGCTTGTCTAAATATGTAAGAAAAATAATAATAATAATAATAATAATAATTCCATGGGGTGTACTGTTTTTTCCCCCCACATGTCTGTATATTCTGCTTGTCTCTCTCTATCCCAGTTCTAATCTCTCTGTACATCTCCTTTTTGTCTGAGTCTCACTTTTTTTTCTGTCCCCCTATTTCCCTCTATCCCCAATCTCCATGTCTGTTTTTACAAATCTTATTTACAGATGCATGAAACAAGATTTTCTGGAGCAACACGTTCACGCCAGTGTCCGCTCAAATCATCTTCCTCTCCGTTTCCACAATGATGTTATCGCACAACCAATGCTAGAAATATATTACACCAACACTTTCCCAGTTCCCTTGTCTTCAAGAAACGAAATTACTTTACTGCGATAGAAACTTTACTGATGCACTGTTAGACGTATGACTGGCATCAGTTTGTATTAGCCAGTGTGCAACAGACAAATGTAAATAAAAAGTAATTATTAAATAAAAAATAAAGTAAGATTAAAGTGACGTGATGCTGCCACAAATTATATATTATACCATGTCACTTATGTGTTAGGTGATCTTTTTTTATTATTTTTATTTTAAAACAATGTTTTTAATACATAATAAAACATTCACCTGTTACTCTTAATTTTGGTAGGGTTTTGGATAAAAATGTCATGGGACTCGTAGTTAGGGCGTACCAGCCATAACATTAAAATGACCTGCCTAATGATATATGTAGGTCCTTGTGCTGCTAAAACAGCGCTGATCTGTCGACGCATGGACTCCACAAGACGTCTGAAGGTGTGCTGTGGTATCTGGCACCAAGACATTAGCAGCAGATCCTTTAAGTCCTGTTCCTCAAACCATTTCTGAAGCATTTTTGGAGTGTAGCAGGGTGCATTATCCTGCTTAAGAGTCCACTGCCATTAGGGAACGCCACTGTGATGAAGGGGTGTACTTGGTTTGTAGCGATCTTTAGGTAGGTGCTACGTGTCAAAATAACATCCGCATGAAAGCCAGGACCCAAGGTCACAAACTACTGTATACCGAGAACACCCTACAAGACCTGCTGTTATGGAGATGCTCTGACTCAGTCGTCGATCACAATTGGGACCAAGCTTGTCAAAGTCGCTCAGGCCCTTATGCTTGCCGATTTTCCTGCTTTGAGAACTGACAGTTCACCTGCTGCCTAATTATATTATATTATATTATATTATATAATTAATATATATGTATTTAAATTGTTTAATATCCAAGATTCTGCACTATTTCTAGGTCCACATTCAAATGCAAGTAAAATTGTGATATTGACCACGTGCAATGTTATGTACATAAAGACAGATTCGGGCCTCAGGCCTGATCTCTTCAGTTGAAGCATGTGTTCAGATGACACACTGATGGTTTTGATGGATTGATCATTTGGAAGTCGCGTTGGATAAAAGCGTCTGCTAAACGAATAAAAGTCAAAGTAAATGTAAATCTAAAATGGATCATAAGCTTTTGCACAAACTTGTGGAGTCTGTGTCAGCTCGAGTGCACACTGTCATTAAAGCAAAAAAAGGGGGTCGTAGCAAATAACAAACCCTGAAATACATGTAGAAATTTCAAAGATTCTAACACACACACACACACACACTATATTATATACATTATATATATATATATATATATATATATATAACATATACATACACACACACATATGTTTATGTATGTATATGAAAAAAATCAAAGCGTGCTATGTGTATTTCAAATGAAGTAGAGATCCCAATCCTGATCTTATGTAAACTACCATGTTGTTTACTGTACCGTATGCCCATGCTTTTATTTATATTTATATATATATATATATATTTATATATATATATATATATATATATATATATATATATATATATATATATATATATATATATATATATAAACCCATCAGGTTATTCATCGTGTATGTCTATTTCAGATTTGAATCACATGTTCTCGAGGCATTCAAATAACTTTCAGTTATCCTTACCGTCTGTGTAAAGATGATGACGCCGAAATGGAAGCAAATATCCTTTTCTCTTTCTTTCTCTCTCTCTCTCTCTCACTCACACACACACGCTCGTCCTTCACTAACACGGAGGCAGGTGGCTCTGACTGCTGTAAATATAAATATATATATTATATATATATATTAAATAAATATTCAGCAGTGGCTCCACCCCCTCTCGTCCACCATTGACCATCCAATGACTTCCGAGCTGGCAACAGCCAATCAAACGAGCTCGGTGGGAAGTGTAGTTCTTTATTTTGACCCGAGGCGCACCATCTCGGTTATTGCTACGCTTTGAAAAGACTACAAATTCTGTGTGCGCACATTGGCGAATCATCTGCCGTTGAAAGCAGAAATCCTCATCTATATTTTGTGGATTTTGGGACTAAAAAACAAAACAAACTTCCGTCTTTTAGCCAAAACGTTTTGGAAGGAAATTCAGCGGACAAGCATCGGGGAGATACAACTATAAGTTCCGCAAATCAACTTTATTTTTTTTTTTAACACTACAGGTATGGGATAAACGTCATCAATTTAGCCTAAATAACTCAGTTCTCATATTACCGTGTGTAAAAGTGCGGCTTATTGGCGATTTGAATGACTGAACTACAAATGTATCTCTATGGAGCAGAGAGTGTACTACATAGGCTGTAGAAACTATTATTTCAAACCCTATCAAGGGAGTAGATATGCATTTTTATTCTGCCATAACTAGCTCGAAACTATTAGCTTAGCTAGCTAGCAGGTGTGCTGAAACTTCTTGCACATCCCCCGCGCCTGTCTCAATTCCGGTCTCAATCTCAGTGGATGAATCTAAGGACCCAGAGCCGTCTTCCAACATTTTAGGTAGATATTTCATGTGCCTGATACAAAGTGTATTTATTTCCTGAATTCGACGGGTTTTGTAACCAATTGCAAAACTACTAGCGATTTTTTTTTTACGTTTCATGTATGTAATGGCTGGCTAACAAAATAATTTCTAGCATACAGTCTCAGTAGAAATCCATCGTTTGAACTCTTTTAAAGGTTACATTGATCTTAACTGTTTAAAACCGGTCATATTTGCAAGTAGTCCATGACTTCAGCGCTCAGAATGGTCTTTTGCTGCTGTCTGAAAACAGCTTCGTCGATGTAGGGATTCCGAGTTGATATGATTTTGATCAGGCGTACACGAAGATACCAATGGGTCCTTGGGGTGCAGGCTGCGCAGGGAGATGCAGGATACGACACTCCACGGCTACATCGTTAGCTTGCTAGCATTTACATAGCTTTGTTTAGCAAGCTAGTCTATTTTTCACCAAACGCAGTACGTTGTTCACCGTAATGTCATGAAAACATAAAATTAAGAAACTAACAACAACAATAATAACAACTTGACTGTACCACAGCCTTAAAGGTAGTTTAATCTGAATAAACAATAGAACTCAAGAAAAAAGAAACCAAATTACAGCCATATAGTTAACCAAAGAAGGTAAGAGAGGGAGGTAGGTATTAGTTGCTATTTTTTTTTACAAGATTATTCTTATATAAATATAACCATATATTGTTACATTTATATAATCACTTATTTTTGGTTTTTCATTGGACTTGTTTTATTCACTGAATGCCATTTTATATAGCAAATTCTGTGGAATTCTTCTCGTGTGGCGTAAATGTTCTGAGTCATGGTTAAAATCAAAAGATCAGGATCTATTTTCATTTTAACTTGATAGTCTGCCGCTTGTGTGGAAACGGTTACCATTTTTTTTAATGCTCATACTGTACTAGTCCTGTGTTCGACCAATGACATGTTCTGTAGGAAGTATTTGTCCCGCCCCCGGAGGTGTGTCTCGTTCTACAGTAGCGTCTTGTTAGACGTAAACACGGTTCATGTTTTGAGTATTTAGCAATGCGCCGTCATGCATGTTATTCCCCTTTTCCAGCTATTTCTCAGTTGAGAGAAGATGGTTATAGCGTGTTCGTAAACTTTGAAAAGTTATTATTTTTTTCCCACTTTTCTGAGGAGTGTTTTACCGGTTTGGAGCTGTTCAGTCGCAGAATGCCGCTACCTCAGACTAATTAAGGAAGTGAATCTGTCTTTATATTCCGTCGTTAAAAAACATGCACGGCATAATGCTCGTCAACCTGGATCTCGTCCTCGTAAACGTGAACAATGGTGGTGTAGGCCGCAGTGAGAAATTCATAATATCATTTCTCCTTTGAAGTGACGGTCTTAAGAAAATTCTCCCCCATGTGTGCTTTCCATTCAGTTTTGCAAACATTTTTTCATATGAGGCACTCTCAATCATTGATTCAAACCACACTGTGGGAGATTGGGTATCTTTCCATTCTCTGTAAGAATCTGTTGCACTGCTGTAACTATACCTGCAGTAAGAAGGGAGACTTCATTGTTTTTAATCTGAGGAATCTCCTTTTATCCCCTAAAAGACATACCCTTGGTGAAAGTGGAAGGTTATATCCCAACCATCTCCCGAGATATTTCAAAATAGTTTCCTAAAAAGGCGGAATCTTTGTACATTTCTAGATTCTTGTTTACATTTCCAGCATTTATTATTTTTCACACTACCCATTTTATAAAGCCAAACCGGTGTGTAATAATACCTGTTATACATTATGCTGGATAAATTTACCTCTTGTGTCCTTCGTATACCTCCCGTTGTTGGATAAAACTCTTCCAAGTATCCTTATCTATGTCACTATTAAGGTCTCTTCTCCAAATCAGTCTCAGGTTTTCACAGTCTCCGTCATCAATCCTAATACACCTTTGATAAAAAATTAGAGGCCTTGGTAATATTCAGAACTCTTCAAAAACATTTTCTTGCCCAATGCTGACCGATGCTTTCAAACAATTTCTAATCTGTAAATATTTCCAAATCTTATCCCGACCTTCTAAATGAATTTTTCCTGCTAAATTGTTTATAAAAGCCTGTCACTACTAAATAAGTCCTTTAGAGTACAAATTCCACTTCTAAACCATTGTCCCCAAAACAGAGTGCCCCCCATTTTAATATGTAGATTATTCCAAAGTGAAGAATGGTGTTTGCACATGTGAGAGATCTGTCACTTTTTGTGGACGGCCTTCCACACCTCTCTAGAAAGAAGCAATATCGGATTAGTCATTATGTTGTACTTCTCCCTCCCGTTTTTTGTGGTATGACAACAACTTACTTTCCCTTTTCGACCAATAAAGGCTCTATGTGTACCCAGTCTAAAGCCGGATCGTTTTCATCCCAGTGTCTCGTGAGCTTAGACATCTCAAATGCTATTTTATAGAGTTCTACATTCGGTCATGCTAAACTGCCTTTTTCTCTAGGTAAACATAATTTATTTATTCCGATCCTGGGTCTTTTACCTTCCCATATAAAGGCCTTAATCATAAAATTATATAGTTTGAATTTCTGATGTGTCTTGATTAGAGGAACCATTTCCCGATATATAATTAAACTGCGTCGCTATCAGCAGCTTTATTATAGTAATCTTTCCCCATGAAGTTAAGTTCAGTTCTAATTTTATCTGTAGTTTCTGCAATAAAGGGTCCATGTTCAAACTCATTATGTGCTCTAAATTATATCTAATTCCTTTATGCATCCATTTAAAGTTAAGTGCACTAACAGAAGAAGAGAAACATGTTCCCGATATGGGCATAGCCCCTGATTTATGCCAATTGATTTTATATCCTGAAAATTTGGAATATGATTCAATCACGTTAAGGGGTGCTGATAGAGTATGCGAGGTCTTTAACTAATAGTAATATGCCATCAGCATGTAACAGCAGTTTGTGTTCTCTTTCCCTCGCAAATACACCTTTTAAATCTCAGGTCTTGTCTAACCCTCGATGCAAGTGGTTCCAAAACCAATGTAACGAGTAGTGGACTAAGAGGACAACCTTGACTGGTAGACCTAGATAGACTAAAAAAAGATGAAGTCATCCCATAAGTTATTACCACTGCACCCACTTCACAAAACCTGGGCCAAAGCCAAATTTATCCAAAGTTGCAAAAAGAAACCTCCATTCCACCCTATCAAAGACGTTTTCCACATCGAGCGATATTGCAGCCATGGGATCTAGGTTCGACTGATTCATTCACATAAGATGCAATAACCTTCTCATATTATCAGTTGAGGATCTGTTTTTAATGAAGCCCACCAGATCTCTTTGTATGATATTAGGTAGAATGTCTTCTAATCTTGAGGCCGCCAACTTGTAACACTTTTAGGTCTACTTTTATCAAGCTTATTGGATGGAAATTAGCAGGATCCATTGTGTGTCTTTCAGGTTTTGCTATAAGTTATGTCAAGGCTTCGTTAAAACTTTCAAGCAACGTACTATCTCTGAACGTACATATTTTTTTTAATATATAATATTCGACTGGAAAACCATCAGAGTCTGGTGATTTTCCAGATTTCAAAGGCATTGTAATAGCTCTGACCTCTTGAGTTATCGGAGCATCCAATAAGTCTTGTTCATCAGAGGATAAAGTGGGTAATGTAATGCTGGACAGGAAACATATCAACTCATTCTGACTATAACTGACGTTTGAAATGATTAATTTCTTTCTCAGAAGTGAGCACCCTTTTTCGCTCCATAATTGCAGGTATGAAGTTAAATGCACTCTGTTGCTTCTTCCGTCTAGCAAGAAGCTTCCCAGCTTTATCCCCACTCTCATAAAAAATTGGTCTTCAATTTAAATAATGCATATTCTGATTTCTTATTGAAGAGTTTATGCAAATCAAATTTAAATTGACACAGCTCTTTACATTTTGCATCCAAGAAACCTTCTGCTAATTTGCGCTAACACAAATTTGCTTTTCTAGATGTCTCACTTTTTCATTATATTCTTCTTTTTTTTTCCCCTACTGGCATAAGCGATACATTTTCCCCTGAAATATGCTTTAGAGGTATCCCATACGGTTGCTAATCTCGGGGTTGAACAAATATTAAAAAAAAAAAAAAAATCTTAGTAGATTCTCTAAAGGAAGATATTAAGACTTTATCTCCTAACATAAACATATTTAGTCTCCATCTCCCTTTTTTCCTATGGTCTGCTTTTGCATCTCATTTCAACTCCACATGTGCATAGTCCGTCACTGCTATGGCCTGTGTTATACAATCAACAGCAGCATCAATTAACAAGTTGGAGATCAGAAAATAATCTGTTCACGAGGTCGTCTTGTGACCGTTTGAAAAGAATGTATATTCTTTTTCTCGTGGATTAACCAGTCTCTAGATATGTTCGCCCATTCTCATCTTTGAGAATGTGTCTAGTACTTGACCTGATGTTGTTTTGACTTGTGTCCAGGATTCCATCCATTGTCTGATTAAAGTCTGACACATCCCTCAAGATTGACCAATATTTTGTTTGCATCATGAAAGAATTGGTGCATATATGTTACACAACACTACTTTAACACCATTGAGCTTTGCCTCTATTCAGATTAGCCAACCCTCCTTGTCCTTATACAAAATAAACATTTTTCTTCATTAGGATAGCCACTCCACGCCGTTTGCTTGATTTAGAGTTGTGTAGTTGTAAAGAACATGTCCGACCCAATCTTGTCTAAGTTTCAAGGCTTCCTTTTCATCTTTATAATGTGTGTCTTGTAAAAAGGCAATATTAGCTCTTCTGAACTTTCGATAGATATGCAAGTATTTTTTTTTCCTTTTGACATGCGACCCACAGCCGTTTATATTCCAGGTTATGATATTTAAACATTGTCTATGCAGCACAAAAATAAATATTACACATCGCACCTTTTTGTTCTCCAGTGTAACTCCTTTTTTTTTTATTTTCATAATTAAAACTTGAAAATATGAACTTGTATTGTGCTCATGTCCAATAGAAAACCAACAGTAAAACCTCAAACTGTTTTGTGAACAACGAAACCCTGAAAAACATACATGTAAGGTGCAGTAAACCCAGTTTTGGCCCACACATTTTGGTCTGTGATGCTCGCAGTCAACATGCACTCACTGACTCGGCAGACCCCAAAACATTCCACGACCCACCATTTGCATCAAAAATCAGGATACTTCAACTTGCATATTTCCACAGATTTATTCATGACCTCTTGGTAGTTGATTATGTTCCTTTATGTATCTCTCCGTTCTCATGTGATCAGTAAAACAGTTTTTTCCCCTTCCAAGAAAACTTCAGTGTTTCTGGTGAGCCAGGGGATGTATAACCTCCATCTGCTGTGATTTTCCAAATCCTCACCTTCATTCCAGAGTTTGTCCACCTGTTTTCCCATCCTCTCTTCATATCATCAATTAAACAGTTAGATACATCTTTCATGTGTGAGATGCGATTTTTAACTTCATTAAGTCTAGCATGTGTGGAGCTAATCGTGTCTTTAAGTTCTGTAGTGGTCGCCTTAATTGTAATCACATCACTTGCCAGCCCTTGCAAAATAGCATTCATTTTACTAATTTCAGTAAACAGCTCTTTCATATTCTGGTTTTGATTATTTGACTCTGGCGATGGTGGGTTGTTCGCTTCAGGGTTCATTGTTTTAAAGTGTGTCTGTACCCCTTGAACTTGTTGCTTGGTAGAGGTCATCACGTGGTTTGTCGATCACTTTTTTTTGTAAAAACAACAAAAAGATATCCGCAGAAGTTTGATTCATTTTGCGAAATAAATATATATATGAACTAATCTATTTAATGGTGGGTACTCGTAGCCATACTCTAGTGTGCTGCCATTTCCCAGCTTGCCATCACGTGACTCATTTCTCTATCTGTAGCTAGTTCACTCAGTACTGTCAAACACCCTATCACTTCAGATTCCTGTTTCAAAAGGAAATGTGTCAACATAGGGAATTAAATCACAGCTCTCGAGCCATTTCATGGGGACTTTAAAGGAACATTTTACCAAAGAGAAATTTCTGCAACTCTACCCTTGCTTGAATTCTTGCTCATTCCTCCTGACAGAACAGGTGTAAATCGGTTAAGGTTGTGGGCCTCCTTGCTCAGACATGCTTTGAGCCATTTTGTTACAACTTTGGATGTCTGCATGTTCAACTATGACTTCCTGTTTCACAGGGGTATAAATGAGGCAACACAGGCAATATTTTAGACAGGGCAATAATTGAGAAATTCCAGTCAACTGGAAATGTTATGAGTCAACCTGGAATTGGGCGTGTCTATATTGTCAATGCACTATGAAGAAGATTGTTCGAATGGCCAAAAAATCTCCAAGGATCACAGCTGGAGAATTGCAGAAGTTTTGGGGTCAGAAAGTCTCCAAAACTACCATCCCCCCTCCCCAAAGTCACCTACATCACCTATGTTGTTTGGAAGGTTTTCAAGAAAGAAGCCTCTGCTCTCATCAACAAACTCAAGTATCTTCAGTTTGCCAGAACTGAAGATCGGGTTCTATGGTCAGATGAAACCAGAATAGAGCTTTTGGGAAATAAACACCAGAGCTGGTTTTGGCGTACACAGAGAGGTAGCCATATGGAAAAGTACTTAATACCTACGGTTAAATATGGTGGTGGCTTTTTAATGTTTTGGGACAGTTTTTCTGCCAGAGGACCTGGACATTGTGCTAGGATACATGGCATCAATGACTCTATTAAATATCAACAGATATTAAACGAAAACCTGACTGCCTCTGCCAGAAAGGTAAAATGGGCCATGGTTGGATCTTCCAGCAGGACAATTATCCAAAACATCTATCAAAATCAACACAAAAATGGTTGGACATCAGGATCCTGCCATGACCATCCCAGTCCCCTGACTTGAAACCCATAGAAAACCTGTTTGGAGAACTGAAGAGGGAAAGTCCACCAGTCTGGACCTCCAAATTTGAAGGATCTGGAGAAATTCCGTATGGAGAAATGGTCTCTGATCCCTTGCCATGTATTGTCCAACCTCATCAGGCATTATAAGATCACACTCAGAGCTGTTATCTTGTCAAAGGGAGGTGACACAAAGTATTACAAACCTGTTTTGTTTGATATCCCATGAAAACAGTAGTTTTGTGAATTTTTTGGAACTAAAGATCAAAAGGTTAAACAATAGACACTTTTTTTCACAGCCTTCTTTGCTCATATTTACCAAGGGTGCCAATATTAGTGGATGGCACTGTAGTTCTAATTTTTCCTCAGCTTTCTTCTCTGACATGTTGGCAGCATTAGTTTTGTAGCTCTAGTCCAAAACGATTCTCATTATCGATTAGTTGGTCTGCTCGCGGCACGGGGTAGATTTACTCATTACGTTACTTCTCTTCCGAAAACACGCTTCAGAGAGTAAATACTAAAGTTGTGTCCCAAATTAAGTTCTGTACACTGATACTGTGTACTCCACCATCTAGTGTGTGGATTTTAGAAAGGTAATATCATCTCAAATATATCACTAGCTGGTTTTTACTAACCGGAAGTATAAGCCACTTCTAGGCGACGGTGCATGACGTCATACGCACGCTAGCATTAGCAGACACCCAGAGTCACCGATAATGACTGAATTTCAGTCAGTGTTGACTTTTATTCCCAGCATGACCTCAGTTAGCAACAGAGGGAGGCGAAATCGTCACGTGACAGGAAGAACGTCCTCTAAGGAAGGGAGCATTTTATATTAAACGCCGCGGAGATCCAGCGGTGCTGCACGAGCACCAACTTATGTTTATATCCAAAATACTCCACTATGTGTAAGGGGCAGCGGAAACTGGTGCGAGTTGCTTAAAAGCTTTAGTTTAATTTAAGTGTATTGTCGTTATATGCTGTTTTTGTGCACTTGCAGTGTAAATTCTGTTGTTTTTTATAACAGAAGTGATGTGCTAGTAATGAGGCCGCGTTGCTGATCACGCGCTGTGTAGACATGCTGATACAGAGTGCAGCGCGAGTAATATCTGTAATGTCTAATTAAAACACTATGATCAAAAGTAAACATGTAAAATAATGTCTAAAGGCTGTGAGTAACAGAAACCACAAGGTGCAGTGAAAGGTAGTTTTTATTATTAATTTAGGGCTGAAGATTAATTCAGTGCTTTTTGTGCATCCATAAACACAATTCATAAATATTTCTATACAATGTAAACTAAAATAAATGTGAATTTTATTTTATTTATATATATATATATATATATATATATATATATCAACTCACTTCGTGGAGTTGCAATGATCATGAGAACAGTGAGGAATCAGCCCAGAACTGCATGGGAGGATCTTGTCAATGATCTCAAGGCAGCTGGGACCATAGTCACCAAGAAAACAATTGGTAACACACTACGCTGTGAAGGACTGAAATCCTGCAGCGCCCGCAAGGTCCCCCTGCTCAGGAAAGCACATATACATGCCCCTCTGAAGTTTGCCAGTGAACATCTGAATGATTCAGAGGACAACTGGGTGAAAGTGTTGTGGTCAGATGAGACCAAAATGGAGCTCATTGGCATCAACTCAACTCGCCGTGTTTGGAGGAGCAGGAATGCTGCCTATGACCCCAAGAACACCGTCCCCACCGTCAAACATGGAGGTGGAAACATTATGCTTTGGGGGTGTTTTTCTGCTAAGGGGACAGGACAACTTCACCGCATCAAAGGGATGATGGACAAGGCCATGTACCGTCAAATATTTGGTGAGAACCTCCTTCCCTCAGCCATGGCATTGAAAATGGGTCGTGGATGGGTATTCCAGCATGACAATGACCCAAAACACACGGCCAAGGCAACAAAGGAGTGGCTCAGGAAGAAGCACATTAAGGTCCTGGAGTGGCCTAGCCAGTCTCCAGACCTTCATCCCATAGAAAATCTGTGGAGGGAGCTGAAGGTTCGAGTTGCCAAATGTCAGCCTCGAAACCTTAATGACTTGGAGAAGATCTGCAAAGAGGAGTGGGACAAAATCCCTCCTGAGATGTGTGCAAACCTGGTGAAACGTCTGACCTCTGTGATTGCCAACAAGGGTTTTGCCACCAAGTACTAAATGGTGTTTTGCAGAGGGGGTCAAGTACTTATTTCCCTCATTAAAATGCAAATCAATTTATAACATTTTTGACATGTGTTTTTCTGGATTTTTTTGTTGTTATTCTGTCTCTCACTGTTCAAATAAATCTACCATTAAAATTATAGACTGATCATTTCTTTATCAGTGGGCAAACGTACAAAATCAGCAGGGGATCAAATACTTTTTTCTCACTCTATCTATCTATCTATCTATCTATCTATCTATCTATCTA
Source organism: Ameiurus melas (assembly GCA_012411365.1). Lineage (NCBI taxonomy): Eukaryota > Metazoa > Chordata > Actinopteri > Siluriformes > Ictaluridae > Ameiurus > Ameiurus melas. The sequence goes on along the minus strand of CM022777.1, from coordinate 14,147,232 downwards.
TCTATCTATTTTTTTTTAATGGTGTGTATGTATTGGGTTCTTTTCTGTTTTCTTCAAACAGTCGTGTATTGTTTTAGTTTGAAATTCATATTTGTGACAGCATCAAAGAAGTGTATTGAAAGTCCCACCCACCCCCATCCGATTAATCGACTAATCACAAATAATTAATAATTTAAAAATAATAATCGGCCAACTAATTGATCATGACTCGATTGACGATAGTAACATCAATAATAAATTAGTCTAAATGTCTCCAACAGGTTTGCCACCTTGTTCCTGGGATATTTAGGTCCGTTTTTGTCATGATTTTGTAGTCTAATGTAGCATGCAAAAAAAAAAAAAAAAAAAAAAGGTTGTCTTGCAGAGACTCTGCCATTTCCCCAGATGTTTAATTCCAGGGCCTTTTGTGTGGTTATGGCAGGGCTTCACGCCAACCGAGTCATCACTCCTCGTTTCTAATTAATATGAGTTATGAAATCTTGAGAGGACATAAAAGGAGATTTAACAGTTTGCAACAGGCCACTTAATTTAAACAATGTAATAAAGGATTTTTGACTGCGTGAAACAGCCCGGCGCTTAATGAAATGGCTCCTTGCAGATGAGTGGATATAATTTAACGGTGTAATAATGTCTCAGTTTTTCATTTTTGGAGTCTCGTCCCCTGCTTTCGGTCCTCACTCATTAGTGTGATCACTTTGGATGGCAGGCAGTTGAATGGGTTTATATTACAGTGGTGCTGGATCTTTAATGTTTGATAAACAAGATGCTGATACTAAGATGTGGTGAGTGGCGAAAATATTATATCGTGAAGACATTTTCCTGATCCATCATGCTGATGTTTTTCTAACAATGTATATAGTTTTTGTCATATCCGAAACTTCAGTAATTTTACTCCGTGTCATGAACGGGGAAAATTACACAGCTGATAATACGCATATTTTAATGTCCAAATAGCAGCTTGTTACCTTCTTATAAAAGTATTTACAATACCTGTTATACTCTCAGAACAGTCTACCTTGGTGTAATAAGTCATGATGCACATCCACATGCATTCAGATATCCAGTTAACCATTTGAGAAGATAATATTTGACTACTGAAGACACTATTCGGTCATTTGTTACGTCCTACATCCATATGATGTTCGTGAGTCTTGGGTGTTATTTCCAATAACATGCAGTACAACTCAATTAAAAGAATTTAAACTATAGCGGACACGAATCCAGTATCTCAAGTTTGTAAATTGTTAATTTTATGTTCCATCTTGGCAAATGTTTTTTATTTTTTATTTTTGACTGAGCACTGAAACAAGAAGCATTCATTTCCATGTCATCATTAGTTGTTTCAATAAATATAATATGGAAATATGCTCACCCACCACCTTTGTAAGAATTCCTGTGAACCATGCTCATTCATGTAATTTTTCCAATCAGACAATGATGTTTTTGAGTCTGTAGAATTTGTATAAATTAAAAAAATAATAATAATTTGTATAAACATCCAGTGAGCAGAAGTTGTGCAGAAAGAAACGTCATGTTGGAGGAGATTCAGCTGACAGGAAAGCTACGGTTACAGAAATAATCGCTCTTTTTTACAATGTGGTGAGCAGAAAAGCATCTCTGAAACCATACCATCCCAACCCTTGACATGAATGGGCTACAACAAGACAGCTTCCACTCCTGTCAGACAAGAACAGGAATATGAGGCTAAAGAGGGCACAGAGTCACTGAAACTGGACAGCTGTAGATTATCCAATTTTAGTGCGTTGACATTTTATGAGCTGTGCTGCTTAATTTATCTATTTATTTTCTACATTCTCCATATCTGTCAGACACATTAACGTCTGCCACCATTGACAGGAGCAATGTTTAATTGCAGTTGAAAATGATGCATGATTACACCATATTAAATATGCTTTTTCCCCTCTCCTTTTTTTTTTGAAATAATAAAATTAGGAAGAAAGCACTAGTAATGACTGCCTTTCCTGTCCTTTAGTTGCAGACGTGGTTTGGACTTGAACTGAGCACACTCAGGAGTGAATGAATCCCCGCCCACCCTCACATTGCCACGACAACGATGACAATGGAAGAGATTAAGAACGAAGCAGAGACGGCCCCAATGGTTTCCATGTCGCTCTACGCCGTGATGTACCCTGTGTTTAATGAGGTGCAAAGAGAGATATTACTACATACTAATACGTACTAATTCGCTTACTTGCATCAATGCACTTATTAGACATGCCTACTTTATTGGTATAGGTTATAGTTAGAATATAACTCCATAATTTTTCCCCCCAAGCATCGTGTTTTTTGATTTGCTGCCCCGATATTTCTGGTTAGTGGATTATTCCCATCACACCAGTCACACTAACACGACACGTCTAGCTGCAACTTGATTCGCAGTGTGAAAAAGCTTATGCAAATGACTGCAGCTGACACTTGCGTTTAGGCACTCGGGCGTTTAACCAAATCCATAACAACGCCATAGAAACACCCTCTAACACTTTATTGATTGATGGGGAAGAGTAACAGTAAATAATTGTAGTGACCTGTAAGTGTATGTTCAAGGTAGGTGTATTTAAAACTGCCCTCTGAGTGTGTTTACATGCTCCCTGACTCACATACATGCATATTTCCATACTCATTTGCATACAGTAACCAAAAGTTTGTGGACACTTGTCGTATGTAGGCCTTCACTAAACTCTTGCCATAAAGTTGGGAGCACACAATTGTCATGAATGTCTTTGTATGCTGTAGTGTTAAGATTTCTCTTCACTGGAAATGAGGCGCAAAAACATGTTCCAGCATGACGATACCCCAGTGCAGGTCCATTAAGTCATGGTTGACAAAGTTTGCTGTTGAAGAACTTGTGTTGCACAAAGCCCTGATCTCATCTCCACTGAACACCCTTGGAATGAACTGGAATGCTGATTATGCACCAAGCCTCCTCGCCCAACATCTCACTAATGCTCTTGTGGCTGAATGTTTAAACCTTGACATCCACGCTCCAAAATCTAGTGGAAAGACTTCCCAGAAGAGTGGAGGTTATTGTAAGAGCAAAGTGGCAGCCAACTCCATCTGTTTTGGAAGAAGATGTTCAACAAGCATGTGTAGGGTGTGATTGTCAGGTGAGTGGGTATGTAAATCTCACTTAGTGATTTACATACCCACTCACTTATGTGCATACACAATTACACTGGCTCATAATTTATACAGCTCTTTACAAGCCACAGTCCTTTCATACAATCCTGCAGGCCATCCTTCCAACCTCCTTTGCTGCCTCTTCCCTTTATTATACTCTTAATATTGCTCTACAGTCCTAGTAAGTCAAGGCCATTTGACCCTCATATTTTAAACTCCTAACAGATTATACTTAAGTCCTCTCAATGGAAACAGATAGGAACAGAAACTCCCTCAGATTAATGGAGAAATGTTAATATTATTTATAAAAATAAAAAAAATCCAGAAGATGGAACTGACTGTTATTAAATAAATTAGAATGAGTGCATACCTTTACAGATACTCTGGCAGGAAAATGATATATTTTTTCCTTTAATTACTTTACAAATCTCCAAAGACTTAATGGCTATATTTGTGTTGAAAGATTTCCGCCAGTTTGAATAAATTCATTCCGATTGCATATTTGAAATGATCTGTTGCTCCCTTAGTTCGTGAACATTTTTCTTCTTCAGATCAACCGATCAGATTATTAGTGTATTATTAGACAGCATGTAAATTTATCTTTCACTGTATAACAGGAATATGTTTACTGAGTATTTTTGTTTGCCATTGCAGTTGGAGAGAGTGAATCTGTCTGCAGCACAAACCCTAAGGGCTGCTTTCATAAAGGTAAGAAAGGCACACTTTGTGACGCTTTGCTGTAGTTTTACATGTTCTAGATTTTGTTCCGTGCTTAAAATGTGCTAGCATTCTTTGTTATAATGAGGCCAAAGATTTCTCATCTCTGCTGATCCAAATTCAATATTAAACTACACACAGGCGGAGAAGGAGAACCCGGGTCTCACACAGGAGATCATCATGAAGATCTTGGAGAAGAAGAATGTCGAGATCAACTTCTCAGAGTCTTTATTGAGAATGGCTGCAGACGACGTCAAAGGTGTGTTTGAGTGTGTGTATGTTCCTGACTGCTTGAAGTTTGGTGTGTGTCCCCTTGGTGGAGCTGTTTCCCTACAAATGGCATATTTATCTAAATGGCAAGTTTTATGGTAATATTTTTCCCCCCTTGTCATAATTTAATTTCCTGCTCTCTGCAACACATTTTTGTCACATCTTCAGATTTATGCCAGTAATGAATTCATAGGCACACTTGCGTTTGAATGTGAAATTTCTCTCCATCTTTAAGCCAGGCCCGTTTTCATACCTTAATCCCATTTTTGTAATCCTTATCTTCATTTTGTGTGTGTGTGTGTTTTAGCATTGATTGTTTGTTTAGTCAAATATGGAAGCCTCCGTTGCTTAGCCTGTCACGTGTATAAAAAACAAAACAAAACAAAAAACATCGTGTGGTACCGTATACTCCTTGCCGAAGTCAGCCTGGACAGTCCATCCTGAAACGCTTTCTCCCCAAGGGCTATCTCTTTCTCAAGCTGTTTTTTTAATTGGACCAATCATTGCATCCACAAAGCTAGAGGGAGGATGCAGTTTGGGACTGCGAATAAACATGCTTATATGGGGCATGGAAAATAATAAAGCAGCCATAACAATAGCCAAAGCTCTTGAGAATGATTTTACTCTCCTGTGTGCATTTGAAGAAAAGACACACACTCACATTCTGTGCCGTGATGGTAATCCGACAATATTGGAGACTCTTTTTTTTTAATTATTATTATTTATTTATTTATTTTTTTTAAATGTTTTTTCTTCTCACCTAGTATTAGAGTCCAATGGTCCAGACTGTAATACCTTTTTTATTAGTTTTACTATACATATAGAATAATATGTTTTAATATAAAGAGTTTCTGCAGCCAATTCATAGTTTTCATCAAGCTATATTCACATGCAAAGAATTTCGGAAGCCGGAATGGATTTATTCTGATTGCAGAATTCTGACGAACTATTTCTGTGTCCTAAACCAGACACTCAGTAGACAGTCTTCATTTAAATGCACATTACATCCGAGCCAAAGCTATGTGCATGTAATGAGTGGGGCTTCGGGTCAACATTACCATAACAACAAGGAGCTTGTGAGTCTGGTCAGCTCATTCAGCTTTTTAAATTATTTCCATCACGGCAAAACATCATGCAAGTGTGATTTTTATTTAATTTTTTTCCTTTAAAAAAAAAAAATATATATATATATATTAAAAAGTACAGCGATAAGAGTCTGCAGCAAAGGTGCTTAACATTTTATATACTTTAACCTTAGGGTTTTGACTATAATTTTTTTTTTTTTACCACTGCTGTGGTTAATGACCAAATCACCATGTGGTGGTAGGGGGGATACATGGAATATACAGTGGAATATACATAATGAAATAATATAGTAATAATCATTTTATAGGCTTTAATTAAATAAAAACCTAGATATAAAAAAAATGTTGCCGTTATTTTATAACTTCCGTGATTGAAACAGCCTTATGTCATGTTGTTGCAATGAGAAACAGCTTGAGGGCACTGTGGGATACGGTATAATGATTGACCAGCAGAGGAGAAGAAGTGAAACATGTAAAAGAAATAAAGTAATCATCAGAGAAAATGCAGTATACCACAAGCCTATGAAATTCTGAATGAGATACCAGTAGGACGATAACCTAAATAATACATTAAAAAGCTAAACATTAAATAAAATAAAAAACGCGGGTATGCATCATGCCTGGAGATGGATCCTGAGATTTGTAGGCTAGTGTTTGCCCCTTTAACGAATGTTGTTTTTTCCCTACAAAGCCGACATATGGCTTCATCCAAATTTATTGGTTCAGCTCGAATCCAAAATGTTCCTAGATCGCAGATGTAACGTGGTTTCTCAACAAGATTGATCACAGCGGCAGAACCCGCCATGAAATCACAGAATTCCCCTGACTGGATTTTGCCACGCTCATAAAAACCCGTGCCAAACTAACAGACACCATATAAGACTTGATTATGATTATGTAATTTGAGTATTAGCATAAAATCTCCCACTCAATGGTAGGCTATAAATACAAATTTGTATTGCAACTGTTGTTGTTATTATTATTATTATTATTATTATTATTAATAATAATAAATAATAATAATAATATTACACTTTGCATTATACAAAATGTTGTATTCTGTACTTGTCATATTGCTCATTCAAGCAGAAATGTTAACGTGGCATGTGATGTGACACCACTGCAGGTGGCACTCCACCACCGTGGTGGCGCGGTTGTCATGGCCACCGTCACAGCCCTGTTCAACCTTGCTATGAAACTGCAAATAGTCAGAACTTTAAGCATCAGTGTAATAGGGACAAACTTCGACATGACAATGGAACAATGACAATTTATGCCACATAAGAAAAATGTAATTTCAAACAAGAAAATAACAGCTTTAGGAGTTAAGCAGCAATTGTGTCTGAATTTTTTATTTTTTTTTCCGTCTTCACTGAGGTGCAAACAAAATTATCCAATTATGTGTGTTCCTGCTTTGATGTGTTATAGGAACAGACTTAGTGGCTCAGTAAATAGATGTTAGTTGTTAAAAAGAAACAAAAGCAAATAACCTGCGAGCAACAAGCAGGATTGTGTTTACTCTGAAGCAATAGATTTGCATCCTTATTCAATGTCATAATTATTTAATTCAACATGCACAAACAACAACAACAAATTAACTTGCCTAACCCTCACAATGCTTCCACTACATGATATGAATACAGGAAGCAAAAACGTAAAAAAAAATAAAATAATAATATTATGCATGGGTAAAATAGCACGGGTTTATTTCCAGTTCCTTTAGCCGTCTGAGCATTACATACCTACTGTTTTAAATCAGAAATAATGATGGATTTCTGACACCCACCAATCTGTAAAGAAACAAGGTGAAAAGCAGATAGATTTCTTTCTCGAGTGAGACTGATTTGTGCCTTGCCTAGTACAGAGCAGCTCTCATTTTTCACCACTTCTAAAAAGGGCTGTCAGAAATAGTTTTTGAGTTTAGTGCAAAGTTATGATGTTATGTCAGGTGTTATTAAAGTGATGTATGGGTGTGTTTTGTGTCCTCAGAGTATATGATTGACAGACCGGAGCGAGAGTTTCAAGAGCTGAACGAGAGAGCTCGAGCACTGAAACAGATCCTCAGCAAAATCCCAGACGAGATTAACGACAGAGTGCGCTTCCTGCAGACTATCAAGTATACACACACACACACGCACACAAATATGACAGCTCTGTCTTTAGACTTATTTTCCAATATTGAGTTCCTGATTTGTTGAAATAGTCAATAAATCTGTCAGAACTTTTGTTCCTTATGGGAGCGTGTATTGAGTTTTCAGGCTCCAGTTCTGTTTGGAGAGGGACATTCTGTCTGTCACTTTTTACGTTTACAGTATTTAAGGTTGCGTCATGGAAGTAGTAGTTGGTGGTATGGCTAAACATTCTGCCACTGTAGAACTTCAAATTCTGGCTGTATCAAGATGCATCATGGTAAAATGTGATGTCTCTTCAGGCATATATATACATTCACTTGATAAAAGTGACTAAAGTATTATGACTATTATCTGTTGTTTTTTTTTTTTTCAGAAGATGGGGGGACTTTTACCATAACAATCAACAGACTAAAGTTTCTTGAAGTCTTATTATTCTAAATTCTATATTATGAATTCTATTCTCAGAAGAATAAAACTGGATTCAAATTAGCTTTTAAAAGAAACCTGTGTGGGATTATGAGTAATTATGTTGTTGTTTCAAAGAAAAATGTTCTATACCAAGATAACGGTATGCCCCAAATTGTAAATCTAAGGCTAACTTTAGTATAATATAACAAACAATAATAATATATTAATGATGACATAAGCCCCACCCCCTATATTGTTATTGAGGAAAAAATAAACCCAATGCTTCATTGGAAAATGTGTTTGTAAGTTCAGACTTGCCAAACCACCATAATATAGCAATATTTAATTCGGAAACATTGGCATTTAAGGGGCTTTTGTTTATCCAGACACTGCCACTACGATTATGCTAATTTCTTCTGGGATGGCTGCAAGATTTGTAATGTTATGTTAGCACAAGGCTGATAACAGAGTGAATTTATCACTCGGGCAGGCAGAGAACCATAACTGCTGGAGTAACACACATACATTTAAAGACATTAACACACAGACACATTTAGTACTTTTCTAACAAGGATTACATGGTGATTTTAAACTCTCAGGCTACTTATCAAGGATAGAATACATTTGACCATATGTAAAACATTTGAGACATTATGTCAGTACAATATAAAGTAAAATATATCTGTGGTGGAAATGAAACAGGCAGCCATGTGCTGATTGAGTTGATCAGTGCTTGCTAAAAGGTATATGTATATTTCATACTACTTCACAGTTTAATTACCAATTGAGTATGACTAATACCAATTTTATTTTCTTTCTTTTTTTTTTGCCGCACCCAGAGACATTGCCAGTGCCATTAAAGAGCTGCTGGATACAGTGAACAATGTCTTTAAGAAATACCAGTATCAGAACCGAAGGGTGAGTTGACGGTTGCACTATTTATTGAATGAGCTACACAGTAAACCATACATATAATATAAGAACGATAATACAATTGTACATTATGTGGAGCACAGTTGTAGTTCTTTATACTACTAAGTGTTTTAGATCATTCAAAAGTAGGACCCATTTCATGTTAATACACCCAACACCACATTTTTATTGCTTCATCTATTGAAGGCCATTAAAATGGAACGGAACAACTTTATGTGAATGGCTGTTTGCATGTTTAACACTTTTTTTTATTTGAAAAAATTGAAAGGAAAAGCTATTCTGTATGTGTTGCTCGTTAATTAATTCATTGTTTCTTAACATTTTATTCACTTCTAAATGAAATAAAAAAAAAAGCTCTGTCCCGTAACCCTCGATCATTGTGAAATGTTGCCGGTGCTTTGCAGGCTTTGGAGCACCAGAAGAAAGAGTTTGTGAAATACTCCAAAAGCTTCAGCGACACTCTGAAAACATACTTCAAGGACGGAAAGTAAGCATGTTGCGGTTCTCCGTTATAGGCTGCTTTATTTTGTTCCTAAACCATTGTGTCATATAACAGTTTGGTGTTTAAATAAGGATTGTCTAACCATTGAAGAAACAGCACAGAATTAATTTGATGCTTTGTGTTACGAGTGTTCTAACAGTGCATATTTACTAGAGGCCGTATAATAGAGGATACAGCATGATATTTTTATAAATAATATTGTTGAATAAAATGTTTGCGAGCATTTAAACGCTGATGTGCTTTGGCTGTTGAATGACCTTATATTGTCTGTGTGACCTAACAGCCCATTGCAGGCTAAGCACTAGATTGCATCTTATTTGAATTACAAAACAAATATAAAAGAGTCTGTCAGAAAGAAATGTCATAAAATGGTGCAAATCATTTTGCAGCCAATACTGTTCTCATCATCTATAACATCACAATGAAAGCAAAACGTTATTTATGCCATCAAACGCGTAAGTGCTGCTATGCAACCTCGTAAAAAAGCAAACAAGCAGCGGCAAACAATACCAAGACATTATAGCAGACAGGCGCAATAATAGGCTGCTAAATGAGCGGGGGATTCAAATTTAAATAATGAGGATATAACGGGTATTGAAATGTCAGACGACGCACTCAATATTTTTGTTTTGGACTGCTTGAATGTCGGAATTATATGCACTGTACTAAATCAAATGCTTATGAAAGTATTTTCATGCAACTTTTACCAGTAGAGGAATGCGTGCAAAAACATGGGTAATATAAACTCGGCGTTCATTAGGAACTCCTCATTTCATTGTTCATTTGGAGCACCAGTACACCTTCTCATTCCTCCAATTATCCAATCATGTAGCAGCAGCACAATGAATAAAATCATGCAGATAAAGAGCTTCAGTTAATTTTCACATCAGAATAGAGAAAAGACGTGATCTCCGACTTTTACTGTGGAGTGGTTATTGGTTTGAGATGGGCTGAATTGAGTGTTTCAGAAACTGCTAATCTCCAGACTCACAGAAGCTGTACAGTTGTAGACTGGAGAGGGGGAAAAAAAAGTCAATTTTAGGTGAACCTGTGCCCAATGTAACCTCAGATTTTACTCATTTGTATGTTTGCAGATTTTTTTTTTTTGTGCACCAGCGTTGTAAAGAGTGGTGACTTTTTGTTGCCGTAGCCTTCCTGATAGCTGGAACCAGTCAGGCATTCTCCTTTGATTACCGTCTCATTATCAAGGTTTTTCAGCCTGCAGAACTGCCCCCACACAAGCTCTAGAAAATCCGAGGAGGTCAGTAGGATCTGTGGGAGGTCAATAGTTCTAGAGAACTTAAACCAACCTGTCTGAGAGCAACAACCATAGTCAGAGTCACAGATTTAGATTTTTCCTGATTCTGATGTTTGATGTGAACATTAACTGAAGCTCTTGTCCTGTATCTGCATATCATGTCCTGATTTTATGTATTGTGCTGCTGCCACATGATTTGACTGACTGGGTGATTGCATGGCTGTGCATGTGTACGCGTGTTCCTAATCGGTCAGTGTACAGTGCATCCAGAAAGTATTCACAGCGCATCACTTTTCCCACATTTTGTTATGTTACAGCCTTATTCCAAAATAGACTAAATTCATTATTTTCCTCAAAGTTCTACAAATAATACCCCATAATGACAACATGAAAAAGGTTTGTTTGAAATCTTTGCAAATTTATTAAAAATAAAAAACAAAATAGCATATTTTTTCCTCTATCAGACCATTTGGCCTCCATATTGAGCCTCCTTCTCCACTCTGTAAAATAAACACTTGTCTATGGACAGAATGTACTTATATCCCCAAACAGTGCATATTTAATTTGTGTAGAAAAACATTGTGTATAATTATCTGTTTAAAAATGTATTTGAAAGCATTCCAAGTTAGAATGGTAGTAATTGATGTCTAGCATTGCTCTGCAAACATTATTTGACTATTTTGACTTTTTTTTTCTTTAAAAAGAAAGAATTATATTAAGAAGAACCAGTTGTTAAAATCCCAAGGCAAAGCTTACAGAGCTGAAAATGACAAAATGACGAAAAAATGGGGAAGACACGGATTGCACTAAATCTTATAGTAATGCAGATTAGCCATTGCAGCATGTCAGCTGCCATATAATTCTTCCTCATTTTATAGGATGGAATAAATCTTTTCATTTCCAGCTTGATAAATGAGGCCCAATATCCCCAACCACAGAGATGGGTAGAAACTGCATAGTTTGAGTTTAAAAATGATGTAAATCATATCGATGGCTTACGGAGTCACCAGATCTCAACCCAATGTACATACTTGTACTGGGTTGAGTATGAACAAAAGACTTAAACTGGCTGGAGCCTGAATAAAGGAAATCTACTGACCCTGTTCACACCTGATTTTTTTCATGTGCTATATATCTGGATTATATACCCTTGTAAGATTTTAACTATTAAATTCAACCCATTTTTTTTTTCTTGTCTGCCATTGAGGGGGGCTTTAAAGGCACCAACTTTGCCAGCAATGGAGCATGAGTGTTCTCATGCAGTATTTATTACTGTGGCTTGGGGAAAACATGTGTGTAACATGAATAAAATATATCTTAGAGTTTTTAAAATCAGAAATGGGGTCACAGTGTTTCTTTTTGTTTTCATTCCCTCTTCTCTCTCTCTGTCTCTGTCTCCCAGGGCAATAAACGTGTTTATCAGTGCCAACCGGCTCATCCACCAAACCAACTTGATCCTCCAGACCTTCAAAACAGTTGCATAGGAGATTGATTCTGCCTTCAATTTTTAAAAACTACAATATAACCTTCAAATGAACATGGAAAGTGTTGGGGACTGTGTAATTTATTAATTCTGTGGGCCAATTACTTTGGGATATTCATTCCTGTCTTCTTGTCTGATTTCTAATTTCCTTCAAAAGTTGGGTAAAGAGCCAAGAATTTGTCGTCGTCGTTCCCCCCTCCCCCCCTCTCCTACCATCATCCTTCACTCAATGTCCCCATTTTGCTTTTTTAAAGGAAAACATTTACATTAGTGAAAAGAACAGCTGACGTTCTTTTTCTACATACTGGACTTTTCCTATCCTGTCTAATATTATACTGCAGAGAAAGAGAATGGCCAGATGGGAGATTGTATATTTAATAAATATTTGGTAGTAGATATATTCAAATAAATAGACCGCTATAAATAGTCTACTATTCTACTGTCTCCTATGTATTGTATTATTTGAATTTTATGGCATTTATAGACTTCTAGCATTGCTATATTATACAGGAAATTCTATTCATTCATTCATTCATGGTTGGTAACCGCTATGTTGTGCTCTGGGTTGTGGGGGATATGGAGCCTATCTCTAGAACATATTCACAACAGCCGGTTATACTATTTATAGCCAAATTGAGCATTTAAAATTCCTGCTATAGTGATTCATCATCACTACCTTCAATTTAAGAGAATGCTGCCTCGGGTATCAGCATTTTTCTTAGTTTGGGACAGGTTTTTATCTTGCAAGCATACAATTCAAATGAATTTTGTTTGTGTAGCACAGGCTTACTGATAACAACGGCAGTTCTCATAAAGAGTACATTATCCACTGAGCAAGGCCTCAGCTGTTTATGGACAATGCATATATTTTGAAATTTGAAATAGCCCTCCTTTTTCTTAGTCATCCTATTCAACTGTCAGAGCCGAGGTTGGTGTTAGTCAACAGAATTGATGATTGGTTTTTAAAAAAAATAAATAAATACATTATGACAAAAATGCTGTTGTGGTTTAGGCAGAATTTCTAGTTTGACACCCCTATGTGTAATCTTTACAGGACAACATTAACGGCGGCATAGCCTCAAACTAAATTTAACAGTTTAAGTCAAGGCGCGAGCACATTTCACTTGAGCTATAGTGAACTATCTAGTGAATTTTTTGTGTAACCTTATAACGGGCAGACATCCAGCATACAATCTAGCAGCTTGTTTGCTTGTATTGTTTCAGCAATACTTCCAAGCCAATACTCAAAATCCACACCGAAGACTTGAAACTAACCCAAAGCTTTGTGGTTCTTGGAAAAGTGAAACACCCCTAAATCCCCAATAGTTGTTGAAAGGGAATAAGGTCACTGTGGTGCAAACACATTTTTTACGTATGGACATTATGTACTCCTTACTGATGGATAATACACAGTAGATATAGAGTATATACAGTTTATACACAGTATATCTTACATCTACTAGGTGCATTGATAACTATGGAAACATGAGTACAGCATCTAGAAAGTTCTGTTAAATAGCGACGTTTTTAAATCACCCAAATGAGGTTCTATAGAGGAAGTTATATTGTTCTCAAAATAGGAAATCAAATTGTCTCTTATTCCTAGTTAGCATTGCTAATAAATGTAGAAATCTACCAGTTTCATTTGATACCATTTATATTTAAGTGGTCTGTTTTAAAGTGCAAAATATGATCATTATACCAGGTGGAACACTACCTGGCATGGAGCTAAATACTGAATCTAAGTATTCATTCATTTGATCGAGTACTGTGGAGGGAGAGGGTGAATCAATCATCATCATAAATCCAAAAGATTTACAATAAAGCTGAGTAAAGTAGCTGATGTGATTATATTTTTGAGCGTATCTGTATCTCTTTAACGCACGGAATATTTGTATCTGTGCTTGTATTCGAATTTAAACACAAGTGGGTGTGGTCTGTACTAGAAGTTGGGTTAATTTATTTGTTCATTTATTTTTATGCTAACCATACTACTATACCCTAGAAACACTGGAATACACTAAAAAAGTTAATTTTATTCAAAATTTATAGCAACAAATAGCAATTCGCAGAAAACCTGAACCAGGTTCCCTGTGCACTTCTTACACACCTCTACAATGTTACCCTTAGTAGCTCCTGCCTGACAAAGGCAGATGCACTATTGTCAACAGTATGTGCACGTCTGACCAGCATACCCATATATAATCTTGTTGAATTTCTGCCCATCCAGCATTAGTGAGGTCAGGCACTGATGTTGGATGAGAAAGCCTTGTGCAGAGTCAGCGTTTCAATTCATCCCCAAGGTTTTCAGGGGAGTTGAGGTCAGGGCTCAGAACAGGCCACTTGTGTTCTTCCATACCAACCATGGGAAAACATGTTTACGTGGACTTCGCTTTGTGCACAGGGGCATTTTCAGGCTGGAACAGGTTTGGACTTTTGAAATTGAAATTGTAATGCTACAGCATACAGAGACATCTAATAGAATTGTGTTTACAACTTTGTGCCAACAGTATGGGGAAGAGCCACACATTGGTGTGATGGTCAGGTATTCACAAACCTTTGTCCATATAGTGTACAGTTGTGGTTGGAAGTTTACATACACTCATCATGGACATGGATGTCATGGCGATATTGGCTTTCAATAATTTCTTTGAACTTTTCTTTTTCTGGGGCAAAATGGTTGTACAACATTTTTAATAATAAAAATTTTGTTCACAAGTTTTAATTCATTTGGGGTTTTCTGTAATCAACACAGGAACAAAATTATACATACAGGGTCAAAAATATACATACAAACAATGGTTCTGAAGGCTCCAAAATGTCCTTTAATTTGCCAAGACCAAGGCCTCTTAATTTCTTGTTAGTGATCATGATTGACGACAGCTGGCAACTTCTCTATACCAACATAAAAATGGTTTGTTTAACAGCACTCATTGGATTGACCAACACAGACTATGCGAAAGTCCAAAGAGCAGAATGCAGATCTGAAAAAAAGAATGGTGGATTTACACAAATCAGGAATGTCTCTTGGAGCCATTTCTAAACAAATTGCAGATTCCAAGATCATCAGTTCAAACAATTGTATGTTAGTACAAATTATTGGGAAGTGTAGCCACTTTGCCAAGGTCTGAAAGAAGACCCAAACTGTCACCCTCAGCTGAGAGAAAATTGGTTTGGATGACCAGGAAAAACCCAGGAACCGCCAAGCCACAGGCCTGTCATGAACTGGAAGCTGCTGGAACACCAGTGTCACTGTCTACAGTGAGTTTTACATTGCCATGAACTGAAAGGCCGCTATCCAAGAAAGAAGCCCCTGCTCCAAAATCGACACCAGATTCTGTCTAAGGTTTGCAGCTGACCATAGGAACAAAGGAAAAGCTTTCTGGAGGAAAGTTTATGGTCAGATGAGATAAAGATTGAGTTGTTTGGCCACAATGACCAGAGGTATGTTTGGAGGAGTAAAGAACACTGTACCAACTGTTAAGTGTGGTGGTAGCATTATGGTCTGGGGCTGTTTTGCTGCCAGTGGAACTGGTACATTACACAAAATGAATGGAATAATGAAGGAGGATTACCATAGAATTATTCAGCAAAAACCATCAGCCAGAGGGTTGAAACTTGGACACAATTGGGTGTTCCAGCAGGACAATGACTCACATCACACATCAAAGCTGGTTGTGGAAGGGATAAAGCAGGCTAACATTATGCTTTTGGAATGGCCTTCCCAAAGTCCTGATCTCAACCCTATCGAAAATTTGTTGACTGTGCGTAACAGTCGAGGCAGGGACAAATGTAATTGATCTTTACAAATTCTGCCAAGAAGAGTGGTCAAATACAGTATCCAACCAGAATTCTGCCAGAAGCAGGTTGATGGCTACCAAAAGCGTCTTACTAAGGCACATTCAACTAAATATTAGGTGTGCTGTATGTATATTTTTGACCTTGCATGTATAATTTTAACCTTGTATTAACTACAGAAAACCCCAAGTAAATTAAAACTTGTGATCTAAATTCTTGTTTTGTTTTTTTTTTATTAAAGATGTATGTTGTTCAATCATTCTGCCCCAGAAAAATAACAGTTCAAAGAAATTATTGAAACCTCAATATTGCCATGACATTCATGATGAGTGTATGTAAACTTCCGACTGCAACTGTATCTCATCAGCTCCTACATAAATAACCTTCTGAGAAAACTTGGACTTGCCTAAGACTAAGATTACTTGTCATGTCTGGCACCCTGGTATACAGCTAACTACAGCTGCTGTTGATTTTAAAGGCATAACTAATTTCATGTGTTGAAATATAAAGTGACCTATAACCAGTGGCAGCGTGAAGACAGACATCTACCTTATGTATCTGCCTGGTTAAGCGAATAATTCTGTTTGAGAATATGAAACATGAACTTCTGAAAAATATGGCACAATAGCTGTTTCAAACAAAATAGTATTTTATTCATGTCGTAAGCCATGGTACAAGGTTATACGGTTGTAATGACTTGGAAATATTGAGAATGGGATTAAAATAACATAATTGCTCATTTAAGATCTAACAGGTGCAATATGTTTTAAAATCCTCATCATTATTATTATTATTGTCATGACTGTCACATTCTGTGACATAAGAGAAGATAAGGCGGATGCAAGAGCAGTATAAACGAGAGTTTTATTTAGAGACAGATAGACAAATCCAAATCGTAATCCGTAAACGTAATACAAAACAGGCAAGGTCGGACGAACAGCAAACAGGCATACACTTGGGCAAGGCGGGGACCAAGGTCGAGGTCACAGAAAACAGGGTTGAGATACTAAACATGAAACAGGATTCACAGCGAGGGACTGGTAGCGGAGAAACCAGTGAACTAAACTAATGAACCTAAACATGATCTATGACCTGAACTAAGACTATGAACATGAATATAAACATGACACATGAAACTATGAACTTGAACTATGACTTTAGTAATTAACATGTAATCTTACTCTAATATTCCGCATTGAGTGTTGCGAGGCATGCGGTATATATGCTGACATGATTACCCTTGTAACTGCTAACAGCTGAGGGTAATCCAGACACACGTGACACCAAAACCAATGACATAACGGGGAAGAGACATAACATAAACAATAACAAAAGCTCGTGTCGAAATGTCACTGCTGTCAACAATGGAAAAGCAGGTGCTCGCGAATTCACGCTTAGAGCTCGCTGCTTAAAGGGGAAATCATGACAGAGCCCCCCCCCCCAAAAGCACCCAAAAGTGCCACAAGACGTCCATCTTCTTTGGCGGCCCCTGCCCCCTGAGCAGAATGTCCCAAGCAGAGCCAGGAAACTGCACAGTGTTCTTGGCAGAGCAGGGAAACGGAGCGACGTCCCAGTCAGAGCTGGGAAGCTGAGCGACGTCTTCACCAGAGCAGGGAAGCGGAGCGACATCCTCGGTGGAGCAGGAGGGCAGAGCGACGACCACAGCCGGGCAGGCAGGCTGAGCGACATCCTCATCGGAGCATGAAGGCAGAGCGATAACCACAGCTGGGCAGGCAGGATGAGTGAAGTCCTCAGCGGATCATGAAAGCGGAGCGATGTCCTCGGCGGAGCGGGAAAGTAGAGCGACGTCCTCGGCTGAACAGGGAAACAGAGTGCTGTACTCAGCAGAGCAGGGAAGCAGGGTGACATCCTCGTCGGAGCATGAAAGCGGAGCGACGTCCCCAACTGAACAGGTAGGCAGAGCGATGACCATAGCTGGGCAGACAGGTTGAGCGAAGTCCTCGGCGGAGCATGAAGGCAGAGCGACATCCTCGGTGGAGCAGGAAAGCAGAGCGGCGTCCTCGGCTGAACAGGGAAACAGAGCGCTGTACTCAGGAGAGCAGGAAAGCGAAGTCCCCTGTGAGGCCAGGGAGAGGAGCGTGGGTCTCCGTGAGGCCAGGGAGAGGAACGAAGCTCTCCACAAAGCAGGAGGGGGGAATGATGTTTTCCATGGAACAGGAAGGCAGAGCGATGTCCACAGCTGAGCAGGGAGGCTGAGCGATGTCCATAGCTGAGCAGGGAGGCTGAGCGATGTACACAGCTGAGCAGGGAGGCTGAGCGATGACCACAGCTGAATAGGGAGGCTGAGCGATGACCACAGTTGAGCAGGGAGGCTAAGCGATGATCTCAGCTGATCAGGGAGGCTGAGCGATGACCACAGTTGAGCAGGGAGGCTGAGCGCCGTCCACAGCTGAACAGGGAGGCTGAGCGACGTCAACAGCTGAGCATGGAGGCTGAGAGACGTCCACAGCTGAACAGGAAGTGAACAGGAAGCTGAACTTGGGCGTGGGCTGAACTTGGGCGACCGGGTCGGTAGACTTGGGCGTGGGCTGAACTTGGGCGACCGGGTCGGTTGGCTTGGACATGATCGGAACTTGGTTAACTGGGTCAGCAGGCTTGGACATGAACGGAACGTGGTCAGCAGGCTTGGACTTGAGCATGACTTGGTCAGCAGGCTTGGACATGAGCATGACTTGGTCAACTGGGTCAGCAGGCTTGGACGTGAACAGTACATGGTCAGTAGGTTTGGACTTGAGCATGACTTGGTCAGCAGGCTTGGACATGAGTATGACTTGGTCAGCAGGCTTGGACATGAGCATGACTTGTTCAGCAGTCTTGGACATGAGCATAACTTGGTCAACTGGGTCAGCAGGCTTGGACCTGAGCATGACTTGATCAGCAGGCTTGGACATGAGTATGACTTGGTCAGCAGGCTTGGACATCAGCATGACTTGATCAGCAGGCTTGGACATGAGCATGACTTGGTCAACTAGGTCAGCAGGCATGGACATGAACAGAACTTGGTTAGCAGGTTTGGGTGTGCTCAGAGCTTGGTTGTCCGTGTTAAAATCAACTTGGTGGCTCATCCGCTCATAATGCATGTGGAATGGAAGATCAGCATTGTTCGCCACATTGACTTCTGGCCATGGTGTCATTGGGGCTTTTCTGTGTAACCGCTTGTGCTGATGCCAGCTGCTCTTGAAGCATTCTTTGGAGCAGAAAAAAGCTTCCTGCAGGCCCAGCTTCTTGCAGGTGGGACATTGAGCTGAGTCTCTCTCCCACAGCCCTCAGTCATACATCTCGGAGAATTCTTCCCCGCGTTGGCCAGAACCTGAAGCGGATTGCTGGTGACTGCCCTGTCAATCCCCTCATAATAGATGTTGAACGGCGGGTCCGCCTGGGGCTGTCCATTGACTCTCCACCCCAGTAAATCAAGACCACGAAGTCCGGGCTGTGTGAACTCCTCCATAAAAAGTTCAGAAAATTGCGTGACATCCTGGAGGGCTGAGGTCCCAGCGCTCACCAGCTGCTCCGCCCAGTCACGGGCCGGACCGCAAAACCTGGACACCATGAACCCGATCCACTGTCTCTTATTAGGTTTGGAATATGCCAGGCTGCAAAAATACACCTGGCAGCTAAACAGAAACTCCAGGTAGCTCCCCAATCCCGCTGTCTCTGGCGGAAATTCGACGTCGTACCTTTGAGGGAATTGCACGGACAAAACAGCTGGCCAGTAATCCGAACGCTCCCCGATGAGGTATTGTCCTACTACTTCCCTGGTTTCTGTAGCGTGACTTCTCTCTCGTCCTCGTGCTGCATCCATGGCGTGGCGGAATATTCTGTCACGACTGTCACATTTCATGACGTAAGGGAAGATAAGGCGGATGCAAGAGCAATATGAACGAGAGTTTTATTTAAAGAGACAGACAGACAAATCCAAATCATAATCCGTAAACGTAATCCAAAACAGGCAAGATCGGACGAACAGCAAACAGGCATACACTTGGGCAAGGCGGGGACCAAGGTCGAGGTCACAGAAAACAGGGTTGAGATACTAAACATGAAACAGGGTTCACAGCGAGGGACTGGTAGCGGAGAAACCAGTGACCTAAACTAATGAACCTAAACATGATCTATGACCTGAACTAAGACTATGAACATGAGTATAAACATGACACATGAAACTATGAACTTGAACTATGACTTTGGTAACTAACATCTAATCTTACTCTAATATTCTGCATTGAGTGTTGCGAGGCACGCGATATATATGCTGACATGATTACCCTTGTAACTGCTAACAGCTGAGGGTAATCCAGACACACGTGACACCAAAACCAATGACATAACGGGGAAGAGACATGACATAAACAATAACAAAAGCACGTGTCGAAATGTCACTGCTGTCAACAATGGAAAAGCAGGTGCTTGCGCATTCACGCTTAGAGCATGCTGCTTCAAGGGGAAATCATGACAATTATTATTATTATTACTATTTATTTATTTATTTTTTACACACATTCATAGTGCAAAAGGAAATCCTAGCTCAATTTAGGAATAATAACTTAAGGATAATTCCTTGAAAATATCACCATCAGGGTTATCTTAAAGTAAGGACAGATTTAAGGGATTTTGTCAAGTTAGTATGCTTCTTTAATCTTCTCTTTAATCTGGAGTTAAGATAATAAAGCACTTCTTAAGTTAATGAGCATCTATTAAATGCTGCAAATGATTATATAATATATTTTTTATTAATATAATATATATTTAATATATTTTATTAAATTATTAATTGTTATTCTGTACATAGCCATTGTACTAAACAAGAACCTGCCTGTGGTTGTCATAGTTAATAATCAGATGTAATAGGATAATACAGCTCCAGGACTATAAAACCTCAGCTCAGGTAACAGTTAGACTCTGAATACAATAATAGGACAAATCTTAACCTAGACTACATCAACAGGTATTTTAGAGCCAGTACAAACACACTGGGAAAATGAAAATGCCTGCTACATGAATGTTACTTGTATAACAAATGTAAATAAATAAATAAATAAAAAAATAAATAAAAAAATAAATAAATGGGGAATTTAAAGAGGTGCATTTCATAGTCTGGAATGACTTCTAGACTGAAAAAATATGGTGGACATCTTATCCTTATCATTTTACCCAAAGGATTTTTATTAATACTTCAAGGAGTTCCCTATCTCTTTTAAATTTTTAATTGCTAAAAAG
The DNA here is from genome assembly GCA_012411365.1 of Ameiurus melas. NCBI lineage: Eukaryota > Metazoa > Chordata > Actinopteri > Siluriformes > Ictaluridae > Ameiurus > Ameiurus melas. The sequence goes on along the minus strand of CM022777.1, from coordinate 14,126,270 downwards.
CTCCTGTTTCTGTTCTGTATTCTGTGAATATTGAATTAACCGCAATGACTGTGACCTGATTTAAAACCATATCTTCATGCATGAAAGCGCTGATCAGCTAATTATTATTATCATAGGCCATTAAGTAATGTGTAGAAATCACAGTCACAAATGATCCCTGAGGCTTTGATCCATGAGAAAATGAATTATTTCAGCTCTATTGCTCTCCTTGTAATACAGTTGCAATCAAAATGGTTCAACCCCCATTGCAAATCAGGTTTATTATCAAAATTTACAGACTTTCAGCTGTTTGCAATGAACAAATCAAACAATAGCAATTTGACTAGTTCAACACAATGAATGCTTCATGTGGTTTCCCCAAATTCAGCTTGAATTTCACAACCTTGAGAATTGTTGCTACCATGTGCATCCCTTCATGGCCACAATTTACCCTTCTTCTAATGGTTATTTCCAGCATGTTAGTGCACCATGTCACAAAGCAAAAGTCCTCTCAAACTGGTTACATGAACATGACAATGAGTTCAGTGTTCTTCAGTGATCTTCCCAGTCACCAGTTCCAATAGAACATTTTTGGGATGTAGTAGAACAGGAGATTCGCATCATGAAAGTGCACCTTAATAATATGCAGGAATTGCGTGATGCGATCATGTCATGGACCAGAATCTCAAAGGAATGTTTCCAACAACCTGTGGAATCCATATCATAAAGAATTGAGGCTCTTTTGAGGGCAAGGGGAGGCCTAGTATTAGTACAGTAGTCCGAACATTTTATCTAACAGTATTTCATCAACTTCAACCACAAGACAAAGTTGATATTTTCTTCTCCCTTACACTTCTTACACTCTCCATTATCCTCTATTTCTCAGTCTTCAGTATAAAAGTATATTCAGTATATAAAGTAAAAATTGTGCCTGTTACTTCATTCATTCCTTTTCAGTAACCACTTTATCTTGATTAGGTTTGCAATGGGTCCAGTGTCTATCCAGTAAAACTGGGTGTGAGACTGGAATACATTGTGGATGGGATGCCAGTGACACTCTGGATGAGATGCTACTCTGAATGGGATGTGTAATGGACACAGACATTCACACCTAGCGGCAATTTTGAATAGCCAATCCATCTGCTGGTGTGTTTTTGGGAGGTGGGAAGAAAACCGGAGAACCTGAAGAAACCCTTGTGAACATGGGAAGAAAATGGGAACCTCCGCACAGCCAGTAATCTGACCTCAGGCTCGAACCAGGGACTCTGAAGCTGTAAGGAGGCAATGCTACCTTCTGTGCCACTGTGTATAAAGTAGTAGTGTGAATAGCACTATGAGTGTAAATTATAAAACAGCAGTGGTCATGTCAATATGTAACTGTGTGGATGAGTTATATGGTGTGGAAGTGAATGGTATATAAACAGGTTACATAGATCTCAGTTTCACACTATAATTTTTCACGAAGCTAAACACTGGAGTTGTCTCAGCTTTTAATCGATTTGCAGAAAATAAAGCTCAACTTTGGGAATCCTTAAATCAGTGTAAAAAGTTAAGACACCTGTCTGTATGACTGGAAACTGTGTGTAAGCTAAAAGGAATTCTAAAGATTGCTTTACACATTTATTGAGAGTATTGTAAACAAAACACAGTTCTGAGCTTTCTGAGTGTGAATACAACATTATTTGGTTCCCAGGGTGATGATTTGTTGTGGTGTGTGTGTGTGTGTGTGTGTGTGTGTGTGTGTGTGTTAGTGAGAGAAAGAAAAGAAAGCTTTTGTTCTCACTGAAGCCCTGGACAACAATTGTTTAAAGCCCTTGAGAGTTTTGGAAGCGAGGGATGTGGAAACAGTAATAAAACTCTTTCCCCCATTGCTTCTCTCCACTGTGTGTGACTGTGTGTGTGTGTGTTGGGGAAAAATGTGCCCCAGGCTCAGATAAGCTTTTCTCTAGTGTCCAATCTACGAAAAGAGGAATGGCTTGGACGCATAAACACGTCCTCGTCTAGCTCCCTTGTTGCCTGGATACCTGGACGGGCTTTAAAAGAGAGAGATCATAAAAGAAAAGTGTTGTGTGTATTTGTGTGGTGTGTGTTTGGATTCACCACCAGCAACGCTACAACTGGTGGCTGCTACTCTTGTTCTTTGAGGACTTTTTCTCTGTCTGATTCTTAGAAATGCACTTAGCGTTGTGAGAAGTTAAAGGAGTTTATATTCCCAACTGCCCAACACTTAAACTTTTTTGAGCTTCGTCGCTAAAGAGCCTTGCGAGAAGCTTTCATGTCCTGGACCCACTTCACACAAAGAGTGATAGGTAGGGATTTTTTTTTTCATTTATGTCACTTTAGACTTCATTGATTTCTATTGATGCCTTTCTTCAAATGAATTATATAACGCATTAACATTTAGATATTCTGTGACAGTAGCTGATTATTCGTTGTTTAGAATTTTATGATCGTTAACAGAATGTATAATTTGGTTCTATTTATTAGTGCTTTTAGAAAAAGTTGTGTGGCCCTTTACTTTATGACCTTGATGCTGTGGTGATATTTGTTGTGTAATCCTATACAGTGTTTTTTTTTTTTTTCATTTCACATTCCTGTTCCTCTAGTCCATTTTTGTTAATTAAACTCATTATTAACACACATACAGTAAACAGGGTGTGTTATGTCTATATATGTCAGTATTTTCCAATTCTTTTATCGATATCAGTTTGGCTTTTAATACTGTATATCTAATATCATAGGTGTAATTTTGTTTTGAAACGTCATGGGGAAAGAAACACCAGCTTAAGAAACAAAAGCATTTCAGTTGCTTGTATGATCATGGCTTCCAGAAAATCCATATCAGCTTTATAAATACTCCCAGTAAACAATGAACGATGGATGGTTTGAAAGTTTTATTACAGCCTGTCATAAGGAAAGGGAAAGTAAACCAAAAAACTTGATCCCACAGGCTGTTTTAAATGACAGCTACAGTTTTTAGAAAACCTCACTCTATGTTTGCATATGCCACAATATCATGCCATAATTTTTGGTGAATAAAATTTAATATTGTCCTGTATAATGCAAGCATTTAGGCTTGCAGGAAAAGAAACATTCTAGAAACTCGCTAGAGCTATTTTAATTTCTAGATGCTGGGATATGAGTTTTATCATAGAGGAGACATATTGAGAAGTGTGAGTAGGGCTAAAAAAAAAGCTATTTTTATTTTATTTTATTATTATTATTATTATTTATTAATTCATTTATTTTTTGAAAAAGCTTAGATCAATTTCTGTGGCAAGCTAATATATAAGATTACACTTTCAAAAAATGGTGGGGATTAAATCAGACATATCAAAAAGTGTTGGGGACCCTGTTATGCTTGTTCAATATGCATATTTAATATAAATGCTCTAGGTAACTTGATTTTATTGCCTACATGCACACTTATACCGCCATCTATACCAAAAAAACAAACAAACTAGATCCTTTCCACTAAATCTGCTTCTACAAATGAATTCGACTGACAGGAAGTCACATGAATGGATAATTATTGCATGATACTGTACATACCATGCCACATACTATTACTAAAATTAGTATGCAGTATACTAGTGAAGTATGCCCTATACGAGTATTACATTTTGAACACAGCCTCAATGATCCCTGATCTACTTACCAGAATGACAGCTTCATGGGATTATGGGTTTTAAAACAAAAAAAAATTAAAACTAAAATGTGTATCTAATGCAAGTATTCTTACTTTCGAGCACATCTTTGATGACAAGGGACAGTTTAATGACTTAAGACTGTGAGCTGACTATGTTCCATGGCACACTTCCACAGAAATTCACCCTTTGGCTGATCTTTTGAAGTCCCGCAATCTTTTTGGATCGAATCTTTATAACTAGTCTCTAATGGTCCCCCTTGAGATAGTGGAGTTATGTTCTCAGGATTTGTATGAAGCTAATGGGGAACTGGATTTGGATATTATTTGGAAGAATGTATTTGTTTCATCTAAAAAGATTGCTCACCAGTTAATTATAAATTTGTACAAAGATTTTATATAACTCCTCAATTTCAAATGAAATGTATTGCTGAGAAGTTGCGTTCCAAATGTTCCTCAAATGCTGTTGCCACCTTTTATTCAGACATCTTTGGGAAATTGCTGCAGACTTCCTCTATTTTAGAAAAAAAGATTTTCCTATATCCCCAGTATTATTCTTACTCAGAAATGACTCATCCTTCATTCTAAAGCCTCTTCACAAGAAAATACTACTGACTTGCTGTTGTTAAAAAGACAGTTCTCAAATTTCATATTAAGCCTATTTCTTCTCTGAAGTCGAATTTAGTTATTCATTTTATTGTGTGCATCTCTTAGGGTTTTTTTTCGGTTCCATTTTTTCTTATTTGTTATGCAAAAAAAAATTGGGATAAAAATATATTCATAAAAAATAACCCTAAAATGTGTATATAATTTATAGTCAAGGCATCATAGAAGTATTGATTCATTAACTTCAACACCTAAGTGTTGTATCTCTGTCTAATCTGATGCTGTGCAGAAGAGTTGGTCTCTTTGTGAACTTTGCCATTTTCCCCCCAAAGGAGTCACAAGCTTGTGTCCTCTGGGCCTTGATTGACAGCTGAAGCCATGGCAACAATGAGGGAGGTGGAGATGCTTGAGAGTCGGCTGAGCATAGAGGACTTCATCAAGATGCAGAGTCTGTTTCAGGTGAGATCAGTGAGCTTTAGAGGGGAAGATGAGACAGTGTTTTAATGTGTGTGTGTGTATTTTATAAGATGTGTGTGTTTGAGTGAGTGAAAAAGCATGGATTATGAGGTTAGAGAGTCCTTAATCTTTCAGTTTTATTTTATTTTTCATCTTACTTTTGTTTAGGAAAGCAGGTATGGAATTTATAAAATAATGGAAATAAATAAAAGACAACCCTAAGTAGTTCCTTGCAAAAATTCAGCTGTACACAATATTTAATAATAAAAAACAATGAATATGGCATAATTAAATAGAAGGCTTGTTATTATTATTATTATTATTATTATTATTATTATTATTATTATTATTATTATTATTATTATTATTATTATTATTATTATAAAATACACTTTAATAATTTATATGTCATCATTTTAATTGTAGCTAAAAAATAAAGAAGAAAATGAGGTGTTGTATATTGTCCCAATTGGAAAACTCTCATAACTCGTAGAAAGACTTTTTTGAAATCAATAAGTCAATAAGTAATAATAATAATAAAAAATACATTACTTTAAATAATGATTTGAAAACATCCTTGCAACTAGGATACTTTTATTTAATTATGCATTTCTATCAATTTATAGCAAATGGCTACACTATTTCAGGTGATTATTTATTTCACAAATGGCATTCCATAAAATCCAATACCCAGTGGTTATTCTATATGGAAAGAATTACAGTTAGTATATACATAAGAACCTTACATTAAAGTTTTTATTAGTAGATACATGGTGTTAAAAGAAAGCACTTTTAACTACCACTTTGAACTTTTGCACTGGACAAAACACTGACAACAATAATAGTAATTAACAATAACAATATTTAAATTATAGCAGCTTGGTGGAACAAAAGGAAGTATTATTGCCTCACAGCTTCTGGGGTTCAATTCTGAGCTCAGATTATTGTTTTAAATGTATTCCCTGAGTAAAACAACAGCTTTCTGAAACAGAAACAGTTCTTTGACATTCAGTCTTCATATCTCACTAGAGTTATTCTTATGTTTCATTACTCCAATTGCAAAATAAGAACCACTTTGACCATATTATTTGAATTGCAGTCGTGTAATGGTTCTGGTGATCCAGTGCCCATGCAGCGAGAGGAGTTTATAGACCAGTTCTACTCCATCATTGGCCATGGCTCACGGGAGGAATATGAGCATTTATTTGACAGTGTGGATGTGTCTAGGGAGGGCTCGGTGGACTGGCATCACCTAGCATCTTACCTTCTTCTGGGACTTTCAGAGAAACAAGAGCAAGCTACAATGTCTGCCGTGCCATGTTGGTGCCCACCTCGCCTTCTACGTGCCCCTCATAGAGGGCAGATCCAGAGCATGGTAGATCTGGGCACTGGCCGCTACCTGAGTGTGAGTAAAGAGGGCATGATGGCTGTGTGGGCTGAGAATTTAACGCTGCTCAAGAGCCACAAGCTCCACAATGATTCAGTCAAACCCAGAGACCTCTGGGTTACAGGCATGGTGGTGCTGGCCAATGTCCACAAGGTAAATATATATTGAGATGAGTATTCTCTCTATATTAAAGTGTATTAAAGCATAAGGGACGAATTATTAAAGTTTAAGAGAATATCTCATTATTATACTTTGCAAAGTCTTGCTCCAGTATTGATCACCTAATTACTTTAGCCTCTTGTAAAATATAAATAATAAAGGCTGTAGGCTCTTAAAAAGCCTGTATCCTGTTTCCTCATTCCCCTTGTAAATTGCCAAGGCATCATAGAAGCTATGGGTAAGGAATATATGTTGCTTTGAAGACCTTGTCGAAATCACAAAGACCCTTGAATCATATGTGTCTATAAATACACTTGGCCACTTGACAACTTTTATCAGGTATAAGGTAGCTGTAGTCGACACCTCCAAACTACTTTTCTTTACGAGACAGGTGTGCAAAAAAAAAAAAAGAAGCTTTTTTGAGGTCATTAACTCAAGGGTTCATATACTTTTTCCACAAGCACTATGAGGTTTTTTTTTGGTTGTTCTCAATAAATACATGAAAGATCAGAATTTTTTGTGTGTTATTATTTTAGACACATTATATTTGTCAATACCCCTGACTTTGATGAAGATCAGATCACATTTTATGACAAATGACAAAACCATGAAATTCCAAAAGGTTCACATACTTTTTCTTGCCACTGTATATATATATATATACGTATTAACTTTCCAATTTTATATTTAAAGTGAGTTTATTTTGCTTTAGTAGTAGTAAAGAAAAAAAAATTGTTCTGATTAGGAATGGATGCATTTGCTATTATGAAAGTTTAAGAGAAGAAGTGCTTTTGCTTCTTCTATTTGTGTCTATTTATACCCACTGTGCAAAGGATTAACAGCAGCTTTGCTTATTAACTCTACATATGGTGGCTCAGTGGTTTAGGCTCCACGTGATCAAAAGGTCAGGGGTTCAACCCCCTAAGCAGGTACTCCAGGCATGCTGTTCTGCCTTATCTGCTCTCAGATTGACCCGGCCCTCTGACACCAACTTTATAATAAGCTGGGATATGCAAAGAATTAATTATTTTGCTGTACTTTAATGAACTATACATTTGTAATGTATACATATGTAGGTACAGCGTTATTCTTCTCTATATTACAGCTTATACACTGCATATTAAAGTTTCAGGAACCCTGTGCTTTGTCTTTTGCTGCACCTAGACTTTGGTAGCCTACATTTTGCCAATTAATATTAGAAGTGCTTCTTTTTTCCTATAAATTAATCAAAATGTAACTATACTAAAATCTAGACTGAAACAATTTTAGTTTATGTGCCAGGAAATTTGAATGTAATTATTAGGTGGACTGCATATGGATATGTTTTCTGTTATCTAAACAGAGTCTTGTCAGTCTTGTCTTATCTTGTACAGTCATTAGTTTGTCTATACTTTTATTTTATTGACAGTCATACTTTCAATAAAATATTATTGTTGCCTCTCTTTCTCTCATGTCAGCATGAGTTATTTTGTATGTGTATATGAAATATGTACTGTAATTTTCTCTATCTGTCCTCTCTTCCCATTCCTCTATTAGCTCGCTGTTTCCTTCACCAGTAAGGAGATATGCTTTTATGATCTGCTCTCTAAGCAAGAGTTCAGCTGTCAGTATAAAATTCATAGCCTGCATCACACTCCCATCTGCCTCCATTATTGGTATCATCCTGAGAGACCTGGACATGCTGTGCTTAGCTTCGGAGATACAGCAGGACAGGTGAGCTTTGAAATGATTTTTTCCAAAAGGAAGCTTTATGTGCTTGGCTTTATTGCTGTTCAATTCCTTTCATCTCTTATTTCTACCCTGCCTGTGTGCACAAACCTGCAATGTCCTGAGGATGGAGAGGGCTACTTGGGGCTAGGTTTTCATCAATCTTTTTCATACTGACACGAAGAGGAAATAGATTGGATTTTACAATGTTATAGTTGTAAGTTATATAGAGTTATAAAGAGATTATGACCTTTTCAAATTTGCTGACAGGTGTCTATAATTTTCTTAAACCACAATCCCTCTATCAAGAATCAGGTCAAAATTTGTAATCTCAGTTCTGAATCAACCCTCATCAGACTCATGTTGTAAAGTTAATCTGGAAGCGATCACAATAGTTTACACTAGACATATTTATTCTTCACTATTGTATTTGCTCTTGAACATGCCAAACATATTTAATCAGTTATCAAAAAGTAATGACTGATTTATTCAGTTGATTGTTATTTTACAAGAATAGTCTTGCTATCATAAACCACACAGAAATTAAATCAATCTGAATATCCTGTTCACACACACCATTAGTTTAAATTCCACATATAATTCAAAAAGGAACATGATACAGGTGTGTACAGATGAGTACTGGTGGAAGGGGGTCAGAGGTAAGAAGTAAACACTGTGGGAAGACAGATGTGACTGGGCAGTACACGGGGAAGAACATGTGTGCACAAGTTTCTACAGTTGAGGACTGGGTGAAGATAGTTGAATAAGGTGGAAGGACAGATTTGTACATATCAGGAGTTGTGTAAATGGCAGTGGAAGTAAGAACATGTGAGGGCAGAATGCAGCTGTGCGACTGGTTTTCAACCTTCCTAAGTTCTACCCAATTGCTACACTACCTCCACTGGCTTCCTGTAGCTGCCCATATCAGATTTAAAAAACTGATGCTAGCCTACAAAGCCAAAAACTAACCAGAACCCACTTACCTCAAAGCAGTTATCACACTTCGCATGGCCCCATGCTCCCTCTGATCCTCTAGCACCGCTCGACTGGTCCCACCATCAGGGCTCAAGGAAGGCATGCATCAAGACTCTCGGGCTGGTTCTGGAACCGAGGTCGTAGAATGAACTTCCCCTAGATGTCTTAACAGCTATGTCACTGGCTGTCTTCAAACAATGTCTAAAGACCTACTTCTTCATGAATTTCTTGAATTAGCGCATCTATCTATCTATCTATCTATCTATCTATCTATCTATCTATCTATCTATCTATCTATCTATCTATCTATCTATCTATCTATCTATATATATATATATATATATATATATATATCTATCTATCTATCTATCTATCTATCTATCTATCTATCTATCTATCTCTCTCTCTCTCTCTCTCTCTCTCATATATATATATATGAGAGAGAGAGAGAGAGAGAGAGATAGATAGATAGATAGATAGACTTTATATATATAGAGATAGATAGATAGATAGATAGATAGACTATATATATATATATATGTATGTATTGTTGTTGTCTGTGTGCTTATTTTACTATAGTACCTCCACAACAGAGTTTTTAGACTGGTGGTATTCTTAGTGTGTGACCTAGTGGACCAGTATCAGGATGTATTTATTGATAAAGACTTCTAAGCACTTCTGTAAGTCACTCTGGATAAGAGCGTCTGCCAAATGCCATTAATGTAAATATAATGAACAGGACAACGAATCCCAGTACAGAACAGATGAGGACGGATGAAGACATGTACACTTCATATTGACTCAGTCCTTCCAATTATTCAACTGTCTTTACTTGTAATCACCTACAAACATCTGTCATCTCTTGTACTCAATTGTATGCATCTGTCATCTTCTATACCTGTTTTATCTTTAGCAGAAGAGGCATTATGTTGTATGGGTGATCATCCCCAAAGGTGGGCGAGTTTGGGGATGAGCTAGATAGATAATGTCTAATGTAGCATGCCTGAGCTTTGGTCTCCCATCTATATTTATGTGATGTATCTCTCATTCTCTCAATCTACCTGAACAGTGAGCTGATCATATGTGAGTGAGATCAAAGCAAAGGGAAAGCAACAAGTGAGATCAAAAGCTGCAATATGATTTGAAAACTTTTATGTTATACCATACCAAGGCCAAAAGCACCAATAAAAAACTCATGCGTTCCCTTGCCCTGGTTCTATGGGGTGTTCTCTGAGTGGCATATGGCCAAGATTGTTGCTCACCTTGACACCTAATCATTAGATATTTTAGGTGTTTGAAGTTTGCTGCAAGTGCAGGATATATAAATGGTATTATGCCAGCTTTTATTGTACGTCTCCTGTACTCATGCACATATTCACACCTGTCCTCACTTGTATTCCCTTTTAAAAAGATCTGTTAAAACCTTCAAACATTGACATGTGTTGTCTGCTTTTGGCCTTCATGTGTTACTTTTACAGTGTGTGTATTTTGTGTGTGTTTGAGGTGAGTGCGATGTGTTTTAGGTCAGCAGTAATCTCTCTGTTCGAGAGGCCAAGTGCGGGTGTGGAGCAAAATGCTGCCCTCAATATCAGCTGGAGCGAGTTACAGCAGAACCAACATCAGTGCTGTTACACCGTGACACACAGCGCACATGCATCTCACTGGGTCAGGAGCGGTAAGAACCTTCGTCGTTGACGAAGCAAAACTCTGCCAGCCTTTTGCTTGCTAGTGTGAGGTAGTAAAAACATGCAGTTATAGTACACAATCAGAGACAAACAGTGTCCAGAACGACAGTGTCCCTGTTATGTTTTAACTAATTTCCCTTATGGGGACCTGGCCATCATTTATCAAAATTGTGTAGAAAAAGTTCTTAAACTATAAATTGTACATAAACTTTTGAAGTTTTGTATGCACAATACAATTTGGTCTTCAAGGTTTCATAACTCAGGAATTGTTTATGGTTCAGAAATAATACACACATTACTGGAAAAACAGAAGGTCTTACCCTTTAAAGTGGCTTTGTTCTGTTAGTAACAGTGTCAGTGAGTAATCTGGTTTTGAAAATTCATAAATGATCAATGTTTTGTTCAAAATCCTCAGAAGTCACAGTCCTCATATATTTCCTCATGTGTCCGTATCTGTTCTCACCTTGTCTATCTTGTACTCCTGTATGTGTTCTCAAATTCTCCATTAACAGACCAGACACAGTAGGAGAGTGATAATCCATGTTCAGAGGCAAATTCTTTAAAAAATACAGGCAGAGTAAGATAACATGTACCAATAATCAAACTGATAAGGCAATGGTCAGAACATTAGTGGCCTGGATTTAATAAAGCCAAGGGGGTATCCAGAGAGTAATCCAAATAAACAGACAGAAAGTCCAACAGAGGAAGCAGAGACAAGCATCAATAATCAAGGCTTAGAGCTTGCACTGTGGGATTAGCAAGCAAACACATAGTTTACTTAAACATAGGGTGCTTCCCAAAACTCTAGTTGATGCCTCCTTGATTCCTTGATCCTACCTCCTTTAGTCTGTCATCCTTAAGGACGTACCTATTTTTCACATTCACTCACAGGAATAAATTGTTTCTGAAATGAAATCAAAAATCTAAGATGAAACAAAGGCAACCTGAGTAAACACAAAATACAGTTTTTAAGTGATAATGTTATTTATTGAAGCAACAAATTTATCCAATACCAACTGGGCCTGTGTGAAAATTTATTTTCCCCATAGTTACTAATTCCGCAAATCTATGAAACTGGGGTTCAGCTTGACTAGATGCAACCAGGTCTGATTACTGCAAACCCTGTTCAATCAAATCAACACTTAAACTTAAACAACTTTTTCAACAGCATGAAGTTGGTTAATAGGTCTTACCCCGTAAGACACTATGACTAAGTTGAGATAAATTCCAGAAATTATGAGGAAGTAGGTGATTGAAATGCATTAGTCTGGGAAGGGTTACAAAGCTTTGGGACTCCAAAGAACCATGGTGTGAGTGCTTATCTCCAAATGGAAAAACTCTGAACTCGGAACTACTCATCCAGGAAGTCACAAAAGAACCAAGGACAACATCAAAGGGACTACAGGCCTCTCTTGCATCAATAAAGGTCACTGTTCATGACTCCACTTTCATAAAGACAAAGCACACCTTGATGATCCTCAAATCTTTTGGGAGAATGTTCTTTTGATTGATGAGTCAAAAGTGGAACTGTTTGGAAGACAGGGATCCCGTTAGATTTGGTGTAAACCAAACACAGAATTCCACAAAAAGAACATCATAGCTACAGTCAAGCATGGTGGTGGAAGTGTGATGGTGTGAGGATGCTTTGCTGCTTCAGGGCCTGGGCAACTTGCAATAATTGAGGGAAACATGAATTGTGCTATCTACCAGAAAATCCTAAAGGAGAATTTTCGGTCTTCAGTCCGTAAGTTGAAACTCAAGCGTGACTCGATTATGCAGCAAGACAATAATCCAAAGCATTAGAGTAAGTTCACCTCTAAATGACAACCTACCCAACCCCCCAGGGGCCAAATTAAAGTTTTTGAGTGGCCTAGTCAAAGTCCTGATTGAACCAATTGAGATGCTCTGGCAGGATATGCTCGAAAACCCAAAATAATGGGCCAAAATTCCACCACAGCGCTGTTAAAGAGTATCTACAGTACTTGCTTATAGTATTATTATTCCTTACATTTTCATTTAGACTTGCTACAAATGTTAACAAATATCTGTTCTGTTCTGTTAATCTAGTGATGCTATAGGCTATATCAATAGAATGGGCTCGGTTTAGCATCCAGTCATTTTAGTGTAGCTAAATTAATCAATGTAGAAGAAAACTATCAAGTTTGCCAATTTATCATCTGTGGTGACCTTCTCATGCTACACAATGTAGTTAATGCTATAGCTTTCCATGTACTTTTGAACACATATAAGCCACAAGACTGCACTGTCAAGCCTGGCCCTACCTCTGTAAAATATGCTGAATTAAATACATTTTGGAGCAAAGACATGTAAAAAGTTTGTGTCCCTAGAAGGGATGAACTCAATCTAATTTGAAACTGACTATATAACTTAAACTGACTATATTTAATGAAGCCAGTCTGTTTTCTTTGCTAACACATTAGACTAGCATTGCATCCAGTCGCTAGCACAAATGGGCTAAGCAGCAGGTCAATTTGTGGCACATTATCTATACTTTCATTTAGTATTATGTCTCAGTCCTTTTTCCACCCCTGCTCCTGTCCTTACCTGAAACGACATGTCCACATGTCCTATAATCACACCATTAGCAATTTCCTCCACAGGACCCTATAGGCTGATAGGCCTGTGTGTTATTATTAGTGTTGACACTATAGCACTGTGTGTGCAGATGTGATGATAGAGAGAATCAGAGCTGAAGTAAACAAGAACAACAAACACAAGAGAACAGAAGAAACATGAAAAGGACTTGTTAATTGAACATTGCTGTGTGCTTCATTTCCCCCGCTGACGGCTAGATCCCTTTGAAGTGTCTTTGTGAGATTAGACACTGTGTGTGTATGTGTGTGTGTGTGTGTGTGTGTGAGAGTGAGAGAGAGAGAGAGAGAGAGAGAGAGAGAGAGAGAGAGAGAGAGAGAGATTGAAAGAACTCATTTGGTTGTGAGCTGGCCTTTGGGCCTGGCAGTCGCTAAAGGCATCTGTCTCTTAACCATAATGCATCTGTGACCTCTTGAGTATGAAGTGCCTGGTGTTTGATCCTCCAAGTGGGATTTCTCTTTGCCTTTGTTTCCTGTAGTCCATTTTCTTTTCAAATTTATCCTGGAAAAAGATAAAACAGATGCTGGTGAGTCAGTTGGTGTCAAACTGAAGTGTGTGTTTGATGTAGTGATATGTGTGAACTGACTATTTGAACCAAACATGGCAAGTGCACACTGGACGTACTGAGTTAACACATAGTGATCTTCCACTTCTGCTTCTTTAGCCATCCTATTCAACAACACTGAGGCAACTTCTGCAGAATTTAGTGATTTAGCTTATCAATAGATTAACACATGCTTCACGAGATTTAAATAGATGTGTTAATTTCTCAAAATATAGACTGTGGCCTAGATAGGCAGCTCTATAAATGTTCCTGTTTAACATTTGGTTATGCAAAATGTCTAACAAGGCAGATGCACACACACTTTTATTGGTATTTCCATTTAACTGCTGCAGAATATAGGGTAGTGTACACTACTTTGAGCTATACTTAACTAACTTGATAACCTAACTAACCAGTTAACCATGTTATGTTTTCTTTTAAAATTCAATATTTTCTTTATTTTTTTGGACTGTCTTCATCCATTTAAAAAGCACACAAAAAGAATGCCCAAAAGTTTATAAGTCCCAAAGGTTTAGACTCAGCTCTGTTCAATGGATAGTCTCACAAGAAAACTTTACACTCCTACAACTTTACAATGTAATCATTATAATCCCATCATCTGGTGTTACTGGGAACAGGACGGGCTCCCATTGTAGTCCGGTTCCTCTCAAGACTTCCCCTATGTTGTCTCACTGAGTTTTTTTCTTTTGCTAAAGATGCTTTTTGACAATGTCTATAAAATATACAGACTTGGTTTTCAAGTCCCACAGCTGGGATTGGAGTGCTCAATGAATGCCGATTGAAATAGGCTGTAGAGGGTTTGTAGCACACTCCCTCGTAAAGACCTACAACATGACATCAGAGGCACAATGAAAATGAGAGGCCATCATGGATATCATGGAGGCAGCTGAAAAGCCTGTGGACAGGGAGGTTTCAAAGCTCTGTAATTTGTGGCTTGATGGACACCTGACCATCACATGCATGTGTGGGTCTTTCCCAAACTGTTGCCACTTAGTCGGACACTATTGACTTTAATATCTTTCTTTGCTTAATATTAAGATATCCCTCCTCTGGAACTAAGGGGCCCAAACATGTGTCAACATGTAGGTCCATGAAGAAATTATTTGCCAAGGTTGGAGTGGAAGAACTCAAGTGACTTGTACACTGTCCTGACCTCAACCCCAAACACCTTTGGGAAGAACTGGAATGCCGACTGCGCCCCAGGCCTTCTTACCTGGCATCAAAACCTGACCTCATTAATACTCGTATATGTGTTAATTTCTAAAAATATAGACTGTGGCCTAGATAGACAGCTCTATGAATGTTCCTGTTTAATAGTTACTATTGCAAAATGTCTAACAAGGCAGAATGGCCACATAATTTTATTCCATTTAACTGCTGCAAAACCCATTCTTCCATTTTAAAAAGCAAACAAACAGAATAAAATCACATCTTACCATGACCTATTTAATGTAACCAACCTACTCTGATGTACTTTAGCTTTCACATTCCACTGCATTTTTGGATTTTTTGGACCAAAGACAACTGTGTGGTACTAGGACATTTGATGTCATGTCATATGTGATAGGTGATCACTAATCACCATTGTTCACAATGACAAATTACTGATTCCCATTGCTCCCAACAACCAATCACACAAGCAATTGTTTGTCCCACATCCACACTTCTTTGTTCTTCATTTTAAACTGTCTTCTTGGCTATATTTACAATTTATAAAAGTGAGTTATTCCAACTTTGACCGTTTTCTTTGTCTCTATTTCTTTACTACACACTTCTACAGCTTCTTATTGTTTGTGTTCTTAGTAGAAATTGTATTTTCTAAATATGTGAATAGTTGTCTTAAGAATTGTCTTCTTTCCTCATATAACAATTTTGATATTCAGATGAACATGATGATTAATGATGACACCATCTGGTGACTTCTAACTTGAGCATGCATTAGCTGCTTTTCCCTGAAAAGAGTTGGCTCCAGTTGAGAATTTAGTATCCAAAGGTAGTAAAGTTCTGGATCGAAACTGTCTCAGTGGTGTCTGAGGTGAAAGGCACCAGTACAGCTAAGCCATTGCTTGTCAGCAATGATTCATCATTAGCTTTATGATAACACCAAAAGCATAATTGGTTGGCTGGCCAGACAGCAGCTTAAGGCTTTTGTTGGCAGTCACATTTATTATCTTAATTTAAATGGTTTACTTAGAATCAGCAGAAGGAATTTACAAAGCAAGCCAGAAAGCTGCTATCAAGCACTGTCTCTGGCATGGTCAGAGTTCAACGATGAGGTCATCGTTGAAGTGGTATACAGTGCCTTGCGAAAGTATTCGGCCCCCTTGAACTTTTCAACCTTTTGCCACATTTCAGGCTTCAAACATAAAGATATAAAATTTTTATTTTTTGTGAAGAATCACCAACAAGTGGGACACAATTGTGAAGTGGAACGAAATCTATTGGATTTTTTAAACTTTTTTAGCAAATAAAAAACTGAAAAGTGGTGCGTGCATAATTATTCGGCTCCTTTACTTTCAGTGCAGCAAACTCACTCCAGAAGTTCAGCGAGGATCTCTGAATGATCCAATGTTGTCCTAAATGACTGATGGTGATAAATAGAATCCACCTGTGTGTAATCAAGTCTCTGTATAAATGCACCTGCTCTGTGATAGTCTCAGGGTTCTGTTGAAAGCGCAGAGAGCATCATGAAGACCAAGGAACACACCAGGCAGGTCTGTAATACTGTTGTGGAGGAGTTTAAAGCTGGATTTGGATACAAAAAGATTTCCCAAGCTTTAAACATCCCAAGGAGCACTGTGCAAGTGATCATTTTGAAATGGAAGGAGTATCAGACCACTGCAAATCTACCAAGACCTGGCCGTCCCTCTATCCTATATCCATAAAAAGTCTCGTCTAAAGTTTGCCACAAGCCACCTGGGAGACACACCAAACATGTGGAAGAAGGTGCTCTGCTCAGATGAAACCAAAATCGAACTTTTTGCCCACAATGCAAAACGATATGTTTGGCGTAAAAGCAACACAGCTCATCACCCTCAACACACCATCCCCACTGTCAAACATGGTGGTGGCAGCATCATGGTTTGGGCCTGCTTTTCTTCAGCAGGGACAGGGAAGATGGTTAAAATTGAGGGGAAGATGGATGCAGCCAAATACAGGACCATTCTGGATGAAAACCTGTTGGAGTCTGCAAAAGACCTGAAACTGGGACGGAGATTTATCTTCCAACAAGACAATGATCCCAAACATACAGCAAAATCTACAAAGGAATGGTTCACAAATAAACGTATCCAGGTGTTAGAATGGCCAAGTCAAAGTCCAGACTTGAATCCAATCGAGAATCTGTGGAAAGAGCTGAAAACTGCTGTTCACAAACGCTCTCCATCCAACCTCACTGAGCTCGAGCTGTTTTGCAAGGAAGAATGGGCAAGAATTTCAGTCTCTCGATGTGCAAAACTGATAGAGACATACCCCAAGCGACTTGCAGCTGTAATCACAGCAAAAGGTGGCTCTACAAAGTATTAACGCAAGGGGGCCGAATAATTTTGCACTTTTCATTTTTTTATTAGTTAAAAAAGTTTCAAAAATCCAATAGATTTCATTCCACTTCACAATTGTGTCCCACTTGTTGGTGATTCTTCACAAAAAAAAACAATTATATCCTTATGTTTGAAGCCTGAAATGTGTCAAAAGTTTGAAAAGTTCAAGGGGGCTGAATACTTTCGCAAGGCACTGTAGTTTAAAAGTACTGTGAAGTAGATCGGTGTAGTCTGGGGTCTGGTCACCATTGAGGGCATTGGAGAGAGTAGTATGATTATGGTTTATGGTACATGCTAACATTTTTGCACGCTCTATAACTACTGTGCTGATGGCAAAGAGACAAAAGGCAGTAAAGAATGATATACCAGCACAACACTGTGTATATTTGATGGAGTATCATGATGCATTTTTACCTTGTGTGTTTTGAAACTGTAATGCTTTGTTTCTGCATTTAAAAAAAATAAATATTGGCGTGTTTTGGTGCCTCAGTGTGATTTCATGGCCCTATGAAACCCTTTGTCTTTTTGTAGCTGTGCTTTGCTTTGGTGCTTGTGCACTCAGATCTTCATTTCTACATTTGTTTCTGTTTCAGTTTTTAAAATGTGTTTATTGTAATTTGTTCCTTCACTGCATTTCCTCAACCCTCTGAATGTCTGTGTCTCCTGCCTTGCTCTTTCTCTGTAGCATTCTACACTCTTAATTAGCATGTTCTTCTTATGTATTCTGTGTAATACCTTGGATTCCACCGTCATATTCTTCCATGTTTAAGATCTGTTTTCAGTATGTTTAAATTAATCATTGTGTTTCGGTCCTTTAGTACGTTACCTCGGCACTCTGGAAGCCTTTGTCTCCTGCAGTGGTTCTGCTCAGAGCAGCATGGTGCTGGCATGGAGGGAAACAGAGGCCCATCCTCTCCGAATCACAGCTTTTCACACAAAGAAGGGAATTATGGATCTGGATTATCATCCAGGACTCAACCTCATTGGTACTTTGTCATTAATAATCATTTATAAAAGTAACAACTAATTTTTGCTCACTTCTGTTCTGAATATTCTAGCAAAACAACATTGTTCATGTTTATTGCCAGTGTAGCCATGTTCAATTAGTCAAGCTGAACCATACTTAACACAGGTTAATAGATATGTAACAGGATAAGAATACATTGGTCCTCATTTATAAAGATGAATCAAGTGGACTTATTTATAATTAGATATGAGCGTTTACACAAGAAATATTCATGAAAATACTGTAAATTCTGAAAACAAAAACATTCGTATCCTACTTCTGCTCCTGAGTGTGTGTAAATTTATGCATAAGAAGACGAATGTAACCTCAACCTGCTTGACTTCACTTTTAAATATGGAATATACTGTTGAGTATAAATAGAATATCCAGTATGACTTGCAGGAGTGAGTTGCAATATATATATATATATGTATAAAAAAAAACATTCTCATGCTAGTTCACTAGGTCAGGGATTATGCATACCATTCAGAAAATTTTGTTTTATTTTATTAGCATTATAAAATATGAAAAGTAAAGAAAGCAAGCCCGCACAAACCCATAAATTAAGCAAAAATAAAACTAAGCATTCAATTATGACAAAATAAATGCTGTTGAATAAATGGAGGACAGGCTGATCTGTATGTGCAAATGAAGATTTAGTGCTCACTTAATATAATTATGATCTTTTATTAAATATTTTTATTGGCATAAAAGTCAAAATACTGTAACCTCTACTTCTATCTTTCAGCCATTACCCTCATCATTAATTTCGAATCAGAATAACTTCCATTGTATTTCACATTTTACCCTCATCATTCCTTTTGTGCTCCCAGGTGTCTGAGCAACTTTTATGGAGTTTTGACGGTGTCACTAACTGCAAATAAGCTGTGTCATGAATGCACTTTGCATTTTACGAGTAATCAATATATGCACACTGTCATCATTTCAGTCAAAGTGTGAGCGCGCTTTCGGGTTTGTCTCTCAGTACGTTTACATGGACTGCAGTAATATAATTATTGACCTTATTCCAAATAAGACAATAATGTTATAGAAGATAGATCAATTAATGACACATGTCATTACATGCCGTCCGATATTCCCTCCAGAATTTCACGTATCGACATACAGTCGGTCTTCGTTATGGTACCGTTTACAGTTTTCGGTGTTTCCTTTTTTATTTTATGACAGCTTCAAGTGTAGTTAATTATTTGTCATGCTGTACGTGCAAATAGACGACTGCTTGAAGCCGTGGGCTGCATACGAAACCATGTACTTACCTACTATGTAGTAGCTGATAAACATATATTTCACCTACTATATAGAATTTAGAGATATGTGTATTTCTCCTACTATATAGTAGGTAAGTATGTGGGTTTCGGACACAGCCGTGCTCTCTTGTTTGCCTTAAAATGGTTGAGCACTGCCATATGTAATCATATCCTGTCACACAATGCGGTGAAAACTCCCACACGATGTTAATAACGTGATTAAGGTGTGTACATGTCTGTAATGCACGTCGATGACGCGACTAAAACAGGAATACTCCACATGTCTTAATTAGATTTGTGTTTACTTGGAGTATGACTTTAGTCAGATTAAGGTCATTGATAATCGCTGTTTACATGCTAGTTTCTTAATCAGAGTCTTAATTGGGTTAATATTGGATTACTGTTGTCCATGTAAACATATTAAGTGACCTTGTTTACTTCTAACACGTGTGTTTTGTTGTGATTTCTGTAATGTCTCCGCCCCTGTGTTGTCATTGGTTGTTTCCCATATGTGTCATTAGTCTCAGCTGTTTTGTTTCTCCCCTGGTTTATGTTTAGTATTTAAAACCCTCATGTCTCTTTGTTTGTGGCAAAGTACTGCATGAGTTTTCTGTGTACCAAGCCTTTCTTCATCATGTTTTATTTCATAGCTTTGACCCTGTTCTCTTCCTTGTTTCTCGATTCCTGTTTAGCTTTGTTTATCACCTGACCTACTGCCTGTTTTTGACTATTGTCTCATGTCTCTTAGATTTGTGTGCCTGTCTGTTCTCTAATAAAGCTCTTATCTGCATTTCATCCGTCCTAAACCCTATTACGTACTTAACGTGATACACGCAAGTATGAAGAAAATCAGCCTTTCCGATAAATTTTACTTCAATTTTGGCTTAATCAAACATTTACAAACTTTACTAAGAGACTGAAAAATTATTCAGCTTCTTGGTACACTTTCAATTTATTTATTTATTTATCTAAATTTTGCCAGAAAGGTGCACCAGGTGTCTGGTTGAAATTAGAGGTGTGCTTTTGGGATCCTGCAAGTTTAATTACAAATACAGACATTTGGTGCACTAAATAGATATTCACAGATATGCTTAAATTAAGGGACCGCCTCATACACAAAATATACCATAATTTAAAGTTCAATAGCATTTGAAGAGAATGACTTCCAGTCACAAAACCTACTGTATAGTGTTTGACTAGGTGTTAGGTATTTAACAACACTGCTCCACCTGATACACTCTAAGCATACAAATGTCACTTCTATGAATGTTTTTGGTCAACCAGTTAAATATTATTAGATCAATGATGGTCTCTTTCCACTTCTACAGTATATGGCATAGAGGGGGCTGACAGGGCATCAGATTATTGTCTATCTCATAAAATCTTAACTAATTTTTAATCTGATTTTGACACAGATTTGGACTTGTACATTAATAAAGGATGGAATCTTGTTTGAGAAATATGTTGTTCCTCTCCCATAGCTACCGCAGGTCTGAATAACCACGTGTGTCTCTGGAACCCTTACTTGGTCTCTAAACCTGTAGGCATCCTTCAAGGTCATGTTACCAGCGTAGTGGCAGTTCAATTCATTCTAGGAAAAAAACAGCTGATTAGCTTCTCTAAAGACAAGGTGAGGAAGAAGAGTAGATTATTTGTATCCACTCATCTGACACAAATACACCTATTTTCATGGACATATTGACTTACAGTATTGCAAAGCTTTTACATCGGTATGAATCATCTATCGGTCTGTTAACCGAATACATATGTTATACTATCTTCAAATGGAAATTGTAATTTTTCCAATGCATAAAACTTTCACTGTTTGAGTGGTTAAATTTGCTATATTCACTTTGGAAAATATAAATTTAGGTATTTTACTTGGACAGAGATATACTGTAACTCTTGTGACAGTCTAGCTACCATGGCCATTGACAGAAAGGAACAAAAACATGGTTCATGGGTGACTCTTCAACTATGGTACATTTTGTGTCTTTGAGGAAATAAGAAAAATAAAAAAAAGATTTCTACATTTTTATTTTTGTCACACTTACTTCATACCAAGACGAACTTATAAAAAGTTCATAATAGCTCAGTCATTAATTTTATTATATAATAAGAGGCCCTTTATATATGGTTTAGGGCCTTTGTCCATAAGCCTGACTCTGGGCCTTCAACCCTGCTTCACTTTGAATTTATTATTGGAATAATGTTTCATTCAAATACAAATTAGACATTGATGCCTATTTTCATTAAATATATTAAGTATTGTAATATTTATTCACATTTTCTTGTATATTTTCTAAAAAGAATCCCTGTCCCTTGGGTTCACAGTCATTTCCACCACACTGTACAAAATAGAATTATTTGAATAATATGGATTATTGTTTGAGGGCAACCATATCAATAGCTACTCAGCAGGGGAACACATGGCTAGAGAAAAGAGTCACCTACACAGGGCTTAATAAAAAGAGGAAAAATCAAGGTAAAAATTTGTTAAATCAAGAGTATGTTTATTGGGTGTCATTTCCAAACATCTCATATTTCATATGAAAGTAACAAGAACCGGACAAATTTCATTTCATTTTGTGTATTTTGTGTATATTTAATGCTAACACTAAAACAGACATTAGCAGGCTAACATATCATGAGATTTCAAATGAAATATGACAAAATATAATTACTACAACAGTCATTTCCATTGTGTTCCATTCCAATGTGTTCATTGTGTTGGAAAGACATGTTGTGGTGGAAATGACATTGCCAGCACTAAAAAGAGATAAAAAATCATACAGAGAATGGATAAAAAGAGAGCAAAGGAAAAACTAGACAACAATGGCGAAATTCTCAAAAAAAACAGACGTAGGAACTTGAAAATGATGTCAATAGTAAAAAGTTTTGTGGCGCGTACAACACCACTACAATCATCAGAAAACATGAGGGCAGAAGATATCCTTGAAACACCTCAAATGAGTACACCAGACAGTATACAGAGGAGAAAAGGGAGAGAAAAGGTTGTGAAGGCAAGAGCAAAGGTGTACAAGCATATTTATGAGACTAAAGCAAAGCTTGAAGATGCCCTAAGAAAAATTGAAAAATTAAAAAAAAAAAAAATTAGATGGTAGAATCACCAAAAGTCAAAACTGAAATGCTGTTGGCACATTTAAGTTGGGCTGTTAGGCTAAATGTTTTAACCTGATTGAACACATAGAGAGCAGTGGAAGCTATTTTCTGACTCTGGATTTAATAGAAAAATATATGCTTTTTTAAAAAGATTTTTCCATTTCATAATATATGTTACTCGGTATCATTAATGATCAATAAGTGAGTAATTGTTCACTAATGCTGTTTGTCACAATTGTCATTTCCAAAACATACAGGCATTTCCACCACACTACGTCATCGCCATCACAACACGTATTTTTAAGTACTAAACTGTATAGTTTTGAAACGTGTAGTTATGGTTAAAATATATGTATATAAATGGAAAACACACAATTTGTGAAATGTTCAAAAATTACTGAAAAGTTCCAATGACTCTTTTTTATGTAAACATTGTAAAAGCATTACCTTCAAATTCTTGAAAAATAAATGAATTTATTATATTGGCAGGTAAGTGTGTGAGATTTAATAAGATACATTTGTAACACAAGATATTACAGTAATTTTCCTATAAACACATGTTGCTTGGATTGATGGAAATGATTTCCGCTTAATGTTACATACTAAAAATACATATATGATTTAACAAAAATGATCACAGCCATTATCAGGACATGCTTTTACACAATATGGAGAAATTTCATAACAAAATGTTAGATTTTCTAAAATTTTCCAGACCGTAGTTGAAGAATCACCCGTATATGGTATATTTTGACAGGTTTGACTATGGTAAAATCACCAAAAATATGGCAAATACAAGCTAATTTGTACAAGCCAGTTATTAGGCTTAGCATGACATTTCAAAATAATACAGACCTCTCTCTCTCTCTCTCTCTCTCTCTCTCTCAGGTCTTAAGGGTGTGGGATGTGTCCACTCATCGGTGTGTCCAGCATGTGGCAGGACTCTTCCCTAAAGCTCAGGAGTGTACAATGCTCCTGTTCTTCCACGAGGAGCGATCACACCTCTTCCTCTCCTTTAACAGCACTTTGTTCTTCCTTGAGAGACAGAAAGAGGATAGGAAGAGAGTGATGAGTCACAAGAGCGCCATCACCTGCGTCCTGTACAACTCTCTTTTTAGACAGGTGGGGGTGCTCTGACCCTGTAAAACTGCATTCCTTTAGATACGCTTCTGTCCACACACACAGACACACACACACACACACACACACACACACACACACACACACACACTACAAATCTCTTACACTTTGATGTTGTGCTCCTCTAAGGTTATCAGCAGTGACGCAAACTCCAGTGTAAAGATTTGGCTCATAGACACTGGACAGAAGGTCAAGCACTTTCCCTGTTGCCATGGTGACTCTGAGATCACCACCATGGCTCTGGATGCAACTAAAACAAGACTCTTCACTGCCGGCACTGATGGAGCAATAAAGGTCCGAGGTCACAAGCAGATTATTACAGCAATCATGGGTTATTTTCTAAAATGAGGAAATGAGGAAATAGAAGAAATCACTTGTTTATCATAAGGGAAGTTATGTCATACATATAAATCTTGTGACTAAATGACAACATACATACTGTATGTAAAAATGAGTTATAATCGGACATAATGTTTATATATTTAAATCTGGGATCGTCAAATTTTGTTATACAATGTAGAAAAAAGCAAAGCCTCTGTTAATTCTATGGCTTTTACTGTATATCCAGACAAAAAAGATCATCAACATTGCGAACCTAAGCTGTGCTAGCATGTTCTTTCTAGAAAGAAAAGGCTTTCTCATAGATATCCTTACATTAAAAGGCTTTTTCTGACAGTGGAGTCACAAACAAACATTTAACATCCTCACTAAGGTCTGCAGTTCCCTAGATGTAACTCTTTCTTCTTTGAAATTTCGGATTTGACTTTGTGATGAATTTTCTGGTTGTCCAATAGTGTGTGAATGTGTGTCCGGTTGTGCCCTGCAATAAGTTGGCACCCATTGTGCCTGAGTTCCCTGGGATAGGCTTCACGTGACCCTGTGTTGGATAAGTGGTACAGAGAAAGGATGAATGGATGGATGGATAATGATACAGTGGGATCAGTTATGTGGTGTTTGCTACCTGATGTAAGTTTTACTAAGTTTTAGGAGCTGATGAGAACCAGATGATGTTTTATGTGTGTGTGTGTGTGTGTGACAAACATAAAGAATTTAAATTTTTTGTGAAGAATCACCAACAAGTGAGACACAATCATGAAGTGGAACGAAATCTATTGGATATTTTAAACTTTTTTAGCAAATAAAAAATTGAAAAGTGGTGCGTGCAAAATTATTCATCCTCTTTACTTTCAGTGCAGCAAACTCACTCCAGAAGTTCAGCGAGGATCTCTGAATGATCCAATGTTGTCCTAAATGACTGATGGTGATAAATAGAATCCACCTGTGTGTAATCAAGTCTCTGTATAAATGCACCTGCTCTGTGATAGTCTCAGGGTTCTGTTGAAAGCGCAGAGACCATCATGAAGACCAAAGAACACACCAGGCAGGTCCGTAATACTGTTGTGGAGGAGTTTAAAGCCAGATTTGGATACAAAAAGATTTCCCAAGCTTTAAACATCCCAAGGAGCACTGTGCAAGCGATCATTTTGAAATGGAAGGAGTATCAGACCACTGCAAATCTACCAAGACCTGGCCGTCCCTCTAAACTTTCAGCTCAGACAAGGAGAAGACTGATCAGAGATGCAGCCAAGAGGCCATGATCACTCTGGATGAACTGCAGAGAACTACAGCTGAGGTGGGAGAGTCTGTCCATAGGACAACAATCAGTCATACACTGCACAAATCTGGCCTTTATGGAAGAGTTGCAAGAAGAAAGCCATTTCTCAAAGATATCCATAAAAAGGCTTGTGGCAAACGTTAGATGAGACTTTTTATGGATATCTTTGAGAAATGGCCTTCTTACTGAAAGTAAAGGGGCCGAATAATTTTGCACGCACCAATTTTCAGTTTTTTATTTGCTAACAAAAGTTTATAATATCCAATAGATTTCGTTCCACTTCACAATTGTGTCCCATTCTTCACAAAAATTAAAATTTTATATCTTTATGTTTGAAGCCTGAAATGTGGCAAAAGGTTGAAAAGTTCAAGGGGGCCGAATACTTTTGCAAGGCACTGTTTTTTTCTTATAACATATAAACATGTGGAATATATGGAAAATATGGAAATAATCCATATAAATGTTTTGAGAAATTCAGAATTTCATGATATACTGTTTACCAGTATATGTTTGCACGTGTATTTTCTTTGGACACTGTGGTTGTTGTTGGTGACCTCACTGAATGGACAACACTGACATCTAGCTTTATTTGTACATCAAACACTAATATACTGTTATGCTCCTGTATTTGTGCATGTGAAGGTGTGGGACTTCAATGGCCACTGTCACCACAGACTGAACGCATGCCGAGACCTGCCAGTGGAAATCTCACAGATACTGGTGCTGAAGAGGACAGTGTTAGTGTTTGGCTGGGACAGGTGAGAGATAGAAACATATAGAGATGAATAAGACAATGTGTGTGTGTGTGTGTGTGTGTGTGTGTGTGTGCGTGTAAGTGACTGAGGACAGAGTTGTGTCTGACAATACTGTTTTTTACTACATGTATGAAGGATGCTAATATCTACACTGTCAAGTAAAATTTTTATGAATTTACAGAAAAAGTGAAAAATTTACAGTGAGAAGAGGCTATTTCAAAAGCTTGTATTTCCTCATGTGGTGCACGGTGGCTTAGTGCTTATTGGTTAGCATGTTAGCCTCACACCTCCAGGGTCCGGGGTTTGATTCCCACCGGGGCCATGTGTGTGCGGAGTTTGTATGTTCTCCCCGTGCTGCGGGGGTTTCCTCAAGGTACTCCGATTTCCTCCCCCAGTCCAAAGACATGCATGGTAGGCTGATCTTTTCAAGTGCACTACATTATTTGCATATTATTTGTGGAGGTTCTTTAATTGCTCGGGAATTTGTCATTATGTGTTTTGATTAACATTTTCCAATTGATTGTCATAAAGAAATTTTTGACTGATGGATCTTTAGCTGCTCTCTGAAAGAACTTTTTGATTGATGGATCTAACTGTTTTTGTTGCTTTTTTATTGTTGCTTTTATTATTAAGATTCTCAATCTCTGTAGTCTAATCTCTAAAATAATCCATAATCTTGAACCTAAAAGTCGATAAACAGGAAATGGTCAAACATAGCGTAACACTAATCATCAAAACAAGTGGGTGATATACCAAGACTGAGAACAGATATGGAGTGCTATACAAATGTGATTTAAATGGCAGTGTTCATTGTGCATAAACATGGTTCAGTTGTTCGTAATCATGTGTCTTGAACATGACATGAACATGTGGTATGCAGTGACTGATGGTTGATGTGGTCCCATGCCGCTAACCTGACAACAGCCTGTAGTGAGTGTAGTAAAGCTTTCAATTAATAGTAGAGCGATGCAAACAAGGAAATGCACCAGTACTGTTATATGAAATACTGTATCAGCACTCTTGGAATACCATTTCTCCAATCAAATTAGTGGACCAGAAATGTGGTATAATGTGCACATTATACCAGAACACAGTTACACTCTTAATTCTTTTTTTTTTTTTTGCCATAGAATTTTTATTCTAAATTTGCATTTTTAACATTATAACACAACACCCCACCCAACAACCCCCACAAAACAACCACAGCCAAAACCAAAAGAAAGGGGGTAGAGAGAAAATAAATAAATAAATAAATAAAATAAAGTAAAGTAAAATAAAATAAAATAAAAAATAAATAAACAAAATTAAAAAAAATTATAATAATAATACAAAAAATAATAATTAAATAACAGAAAGAGGGTAAGACGGTTAGTGTTCACTGTCTACCTCTCCTCAATCTACCTCCAGGGTGCGTAAATCATTGAAATAAGTAATAAATTGTTGCCATTTCCCCGAAAATGAGTCACCCCTACCTTTGATGTTGTACTTGATTTTTTCCAGCTTCAAAAAGAACATTAAATCTCTGAGCCAGTCTGATACAGAGGGGGGTTGTGGAGAGGTCCAAGACAACAATATTCTACGCCGAGCAAGCAATGATGCAAAGGCCACAACACTAGCTTGTTTATGGTTCAGAGGCTGACACTGAGATGAAACACCAAAGATGGCGATTAAAGGACAAAGATCCAATTTGATTTTAAGAATGTTGGACATAGTCCCGAAAAAAGAGTTCCAAAAGGTCTGTAGTTTGGGACAGAGTGCAAACATATGACTCAGGTTACAGTTTGCATTTCTCACACATGTCAGGGACATTGGGATATATTTTAGACAATCTACTCCTAGAGAGGTGAGCTCTATGGACCACTTTAAACTGTATAAAACTAAGTCTAGCACAGGACGTGGTGGTCCGTATATTATCTAACGCTCTGCCCCAGTAATCATCCTCAAGCTCCAGGCCCAATTCCTCTTCCCAAGCACTTACAGTTTTGATATTGTAAGAATCATCCTGAGACCAGATCGTTGCATATATCTGTGAAATAATGCCCCTTTTATGAGGATTCAGCTTGAACACCTCTTCCCATGCAGACTTTGTAGGTAAGGAGGGAAAACCAACGAATAGGGAGGAGACACAGTGCCTAATTTGAAAGAAACGGAAAAGGTGAGACGGAGGCAGGCTGAATGACGAGGATAATTCAGAAAAATTTGCAAACACATTATTAATGAAAAGATCTTCAAGGCATTTCAGACCTTTCTTTTCACAAAGAGAGAATGTGGAATCCATAAAGGAGGGGGGAAAGAGATGGCTATTACATATAGGTGCCATGGTGGAGGCCGAGATAGATTTAAAATGACGACGAAACTGATAGAAAATATTTAGAGAGGTACAAACTACTGGATTATCTGTATATTGTGAAAGGGCTATGGGAAGGGAGGAGAACACAAGAGCAGGGAGGGAGGTTGAAATGCAAGACTGTGCTTCTAAGTGGCACCATGGAAGAGAGGGGGCCTGCACCCACAGCACCAGTTTCTGAATATTAGCTGCCCAATAATAATACATGAAATTGGGCAATGCGAGGCCACGGGCGAGGGAACGGGTGACATTAACTCCGAGATATTTGAATTTTGAATGTTCCAAACGAAAGGGTATTTCAGTCCATTTTATCTTTAGGCCAGATTGGTTTATAGGTAAACATTCACTCTTTGGTAGGTTTAGTTTATACCCCGAGAATTTCTCAAAGTCACGTAATACGCGTATTATTTCCGGAATAGATGCAATTGGACCTGTAACATAAAGTAGTAAGTCGTCAGCATACAGTGCTAGTTTATGTTCAATTCCATTGCGAACCACACCCTGAAATACAGGGAGAGTTCTAAGCATCATCGAGAGAGGCTCAATCGCTATGGCAAAAAGTAACGGGGACAGAGGACATCCCTGGCGCGTACCCCGTGACAAAGTAAAATAATCAGATTTAGCATCGTTGGTACATATGGAAGCTTGCGGTTCCACATATAACAAACGGATCCATGATATCAATCCCTCCCCGAAGCCGAACCTCCTTAGCACTATGAAAAGATACTCCCATTCGATCCTATCAAACGCCTTTTCTGCATCCAAAGAGATGACCACTTCAGAGGAGTCACTGTTCTGCTTTGAATACAAAATATTAAATAGAGTACGAATATTAGAAAAGGAATGCCGTCCTTTTACAAATCCGGTTTGCTCCTCTGAAATAATGCCAGGGACAATCCCCTCCAGACGACAGGCCAAAAGTTTGGCTAAAATCTTGACGTCAACGTAAACTCTTAATTCTGATTGGTCATAAGTCGAGACTTTTTTTTTTTTGCAGATGCTCCACATAATCTTAGACTAATAATAAATACTATATATTTTCGGGGTGGTCAGGGTGGTTTCTCTGTGTGTATTATATATACAAACACAGCCCTGTGTGTGTGTGTGTGTGTGTGTGTATGTATATATGTGTCTATATACAGTATCTCACAAAAGTGAGTACACCCCTCACATTTTTGTAAATATTTGATTATAACTTTTCATGTGACAACACGGAAGAAATGACACTGTGCTACAATGTAAAGTAGTGAGTGTACAGCTTGTGTAACAGTGTAAATTTGCTGTCCCCTCAAAATAACTCAACACATAGCCATTAATGTCTAAACCGCTGGCAACAAAAGTGAATACACCCCTAAGTGAAAATGTCCAAATTGGGCCCAAAGTGTCAATATTTTCTGTACAAAAATAGACCACCTCGGGGTGGTGTCACATAGTCAAAAATTATTTGACTGTTCTTCGGGTGTGATGTCATAATGCACACCAAATGTATACTGCTTAAATTTCCAGCACCACAAGTATAAAATGCCTTCCTGCATCCTTGTTGGAAAGACTTCGCTAAGATGAATTAAAAACCGTGGCTGTGTCTGAATATCCCTACTACATAGTAGGTGGAAAGCAGTACGCCAAAGGAGTAGTATGTCCGAATTCTCATTATTAATAAAACAGTAGGCGTGAAATTTACGGATGACCTACTGCTTATGCTGAGATTTTGCGGTATGGAAACACTGGACACTGTGGATACTGCGCTATCCCATAATGCAACGGGACTGGAGCGGAAGAACTGTCAGAATCCATGTCGCGTAGTACTTCTGGATTGTATTCATGTTTACCACTTATACTGATCAGCGCGTAGCGTATCAACAGCCGAGCAGTAGGTACTGAATCGAATGCAGTAGGTATTGTCATAGTATGCAATTTTGGATGCAGCCGATGTGCTTATAAAGAGCAAAACCAGGAAAATTAGCAACAGAGTAGACCTCTGGATACAGTGACCTCTGCTGGTGGGGAGGTGCTGGTCAGGTCCTAAAACTTTTGTGAGTTTAATTATCCATCCATCCATCCATCTTCTACCGCTTACTCCTTTTCAGGGTCACAGGGAACCTGGAGCCTATCCCAGGGAGCTTCGGGCACACCCTGGACAGGGTGCCAGTCCATCGCAGGGCACAATCACATACACACTCACACGCACCCATTCATACACTACGGATACTTTAGACATGCCAATGTCAATCAGCCTACCATGCATGTCTTTGGACTGGGGGAGGAAACCAGAGTACCCAGAGGAACACACATGGACCCTGGAGGTGTGAGGCGAACGTGCTAACCACTTAGCCACCGTGCACCCGAGTTTAATTATGTGGAACTTAATCTTTGTGAAATCTTTATGGTGGGAAATAATTATTCCATTTATAGGAACAACCACAAATAATATCTAAAGATTAACAGACTAAAAGGTTGTTTAAGGGATCAAAATTACTTCTACAGAATAACTCTAAAGAACCTTTTTCTGGCATCTTTGTTCCTGTGAGTGTAGAATGAAATGCAGGTTGTTCTGCATGAATATCCTAGGTGCTTTTTAAATTTTGATATTAACACAAACACTGAATTTCACTGAGGTTGCATCGTGCTCTGTGCTAACACATGTATGAGATGCCTGATTTTTAATTTTCTTTTAGCAGCCCAGGGTTCAGTTATTTGTTGAACACACATGTATGGGTGGAGTGATTACATATTTCAAAATGAACCAAATAAAAAACGTTCCTCCCCATACAAAGTAGGTATGAATGTGTCCTTGTTTTCAAGAAAAATGCAATCAGTATATGTATATGGCTAGTGTATAATTAGTATGCTCAAAGTATTCTTATCAGTTTACTTCTAATGATACTTTTGTACTAATTGAATCTGAAGCAAGGTAGTACAAGGGTATAGAGGTAGTACACGGTATAGTATATGAAGTATTAAACTTTAGTATTCCATACTTGTTGTACTTAATGCATTTTAGTACTCTTTTTTTTCTTTTAAATTTATAAGACTCATATCTATTCTCTTGGTATCATTTTTATTTTCATTCGTCCTCTGCAAAGCACCCGAAAAGTGGTCAGACATCAGACTGACTCTGTGTGTGTGTTAATGTGTGTGTGTTTTTTTGTGGCAATCCTGTTTTCTTCTATCTTCCAAACACAAACTGCATCTGACATTCAGAGATGAACTTCTAATTTTCTCCAGTCATATCTCATTTATTTCTCATCATTGGAGCTTCATCTTTCTTTCCATCTCTTCATTCTAATCTCTGTCTGTCTTTCTGTGCAGGGTAATCTCTGTGTTCAGGATGAACTCGTTCTCTCGCTTCTTTGTGCAACCTTCAGAGTGGAAAGGCGGCGTTCAGCATCGCAAGCAGATTTTGTGTGCAGCATTTCACCCACCGCAGACCTTAGTCACTGGTACTTCTCCTTCAATTGCCCTCTAATTCTATGCTTCTCATATTTATATTTATTAATTTAGCAGATGCTTGCTGTGTTCAGTTCTCGAGACAGCTGCTTTAGTGGTTTCAAGCTGCTTCCAAGGTCCATGTGTCATTGGCCAGCATTTTAACCTGAAAAGGAAACTTGCAGGTGTCGGGACTCCCTTCATGGGCCTCACAGAACAGTCTTTCAGTGTGCTTTTTTAGTGCACATTTTTATTCACTACCAGCTTTCCTGATGATGTATCCTCAACTATATTTAATTAGGGGCAGATATTATTTTTAGTTCTCAGCACACCTAGTCTACTCTGTGCTAAAAAGCAGGGTTTTTGTAGATTTCTTTCTGTTAGCTACAGGTTTGTACTTACAGTTATTAATATACCCATCATACAGAGTGATGTTTGGTGTGCCATGTTGGTTGAAACTTTCATTGGTCTAATGAACTGAATTCTGATAATGATGCATAAAAGTAGGATTTTCAAAGGGCAGTATCCTTCAGAATGGGACAGTTTGTAATGGGAGCTTAGGGATGCATCAATACAGATACTGATCTCAGATATCAGTCTAATATACTCATACAACAGGTGATAATATGTGACATATCTACATTACATTACATTACATTTATTCACTTGGCAGACGCTTTTATCCAAAGTGACTTACAAATAAGCAAAGCGATATATCAAGCAGAGAACAATACAAGTGCTATCATACAAGATCCATTAATTGAGTTCCAGAGGAAGCAAAGTGCACAGAGTAGAGGTGTAAGTGCAAAAAATGCCCTTTCTTTTTTTTTTTATGAGTTGGTTAGGTGTTCACGGAAGAGGTGAACCTTTAGCTGTTTTTTGAAGATGGTAAGAGATTATGTGAAGATGGTGAGAGATTGGAAGTGTATTCCACCACTGAGGAACAGTTAGCGTGAAGGTTCTGGAAAGGGACCTTGTGCCACGCTGAGTGGGAACTACTAAACGTCGGTCGCTAATTGATCACAGATTGCGAGAGGGAACGTAGGCCTTCAGGAGAGAGTTGAGGTAGGAGGGTGCTGTTCAAGGTCTTATAGGTGAGCATCAAGGCCTTGAACTTGATGCGGGCAGCTACAGGAAGCCAGTGGAGGGAGATGAAGAGGGGTGTGACATGGGTTGTCTTGGGCTGGTTGAAGACGAGGCGTGCTGCAGCATTCTGAATCATCTGAAGGGGTTTGATGGAGCTGGCTGGGAGGCCTGAAAGCAGGGAGTTGCAGTAGTCCAGTTTAGAGATAACAAGAGCCTGCACTAATATCTGTGTAGCCTGTTCGGTGATGTAGGGTCGGATTTTCTTGATGTTGTACAGGATGAACCTACAGGACCTTGCAGTTCCTGAGATATGGTCTGTAAAGGTCAAGCCGTCATCAAGAATCTCCCCAAGGTTCCTGGCCGTCCTGGTTGGCATGAGTGTAAGTGAGCTGAGCTGTACAGTGAGGTTCTGGTTGATTGAGGGATAGGCTGGGATGATGAGAAGCTCAGATTTTCCCAGGTTAAGCTTAAAATGGTGCTCCTTCATCCAGACCGAGATGTCCGACAGGCAAGAAGAGATGCGTGCAGAGACAGGCTGGAAGGACAAATAGAGCTGGGTGTCATCAGCATAGCAATGATATGAGAAGCCATGAGACTCAATAAGCTGCCCTAGAGATGTAGTGTAGATAGAAAAGAGGAGTGGACCCAGAACTGACCCCTGTGGAACGCCAGTTGTGAGTTTCTGAGTTTCAGAAATACCTCCCCTCCATGATACCTTGAAGGATCTGTCAGAGAGATACGATTCCACCCAGTGCAGAACCGTTCCAGAGATGCCCAGGCTGGAGAGAGTTGACAGGAGGATCTGATGGTTCACAGTGTCGAAAGCAGCAGAGAGGTCAAGTAGGATGAGGACAGATGATCTAGAGGTTGCTCTTACTAGTCGTAAGGCTTCAGTGACGGAAAGCAGAGCAGTCTCCATGGAGTGGTTGATCTTGAAGCCTGCTTGGTGTCCAGGAGGTTGTTCTGTGTGAGAAAATTGGAGAGTAAAACGGCTATTTCAAGAGTTTTGGAAAGAAAAGGGAGGAGGGAAACAGGTCTGTAGTTGTCAACTATAGCAGTGTTGAGTGATGTTTTTTTAAGCAGTGGGGTAACCCGAGCTTTCTTAAATGAGGTAGGGTATGTGCCAGTAGAGAGCGATGTGTTAAAGATGTGCAGGTAATAGTGTGGGAGAGATGGACTGAAGAAGGTGAGATGGGATAAGGTCTAGAGGACAGGTTGTGGGACGGCTAGAGAGGAGGAGTTTAGAGACAACAGTCTCTGAGAGGGGAGAGAGGGAAGTCAGTTGGGAGTTACATGGAGGAGGAGTCGGTCTATGCATGTCTGGGGTTGAGAACTGGTTCCTGATTGATGTAACCTTGTTGGAAAAGAAAGTGGCAAAGTCATCTGCAGTGAGAGAGGTATGGGAAGGGGGAGGAGGGGGACAGAGAAGAGAGGAAAAGGTATCTACTGTACATTGTTGCTTTAATGAACAGACAACACAAATTGACAGTGATTTGGACATACTTCATGATTAATGATATAAATCAAAGGAAAGCAACCACAAACTGTGCCCTTGTGAAAATAATCAACAGAAGCTATTAAAGTATCTTCCTACAATGCCAGTAGCCTGATTAAAGAAAAAACACACACAGTGTTTAAACAGTATTTTTTATAGAGACTGTGAAGGCGACAGCATTATCAGTGAGTATCAGATTATCAGGTCATTACAAATTAAGAAAAGGTAACATGTGAGGACACAAAGGGATTCCGTGAGCATGGAGCAATTAAGTGGATCTGCAGAGAAAAAGGCATGCGTAAGAGCATTTCAGTTCTGTGAGCACTGAGCCCCGTGTGCCTCCTTTTCCCTTGCTTGCCAGAGTCTACATTTTGTTTAGGAGCCAAGGCAGAATTCACTGTACTTTGCGATCATTTTTAATGACCATGTTCACTGATCCTGCTTGGCCACAGTACAGGATGGGAAATGTAATCTCCAGTCCACTTATTTCAGATATTTCCTTGACAGAAATGCCCCCCCCACCCCCACCCCACCCCCAAACATGCGGTTCCTGAAGCGCTAAATAAGTTTAGGCGGGGGTCATGGGTACCCAGACTAGATGTTCCTAAGGATTTCTAAATTCAAACGAGTGTAAATCACTCGCGGGTCCAGAAGTTGGATGCTTGACATGTTCTCTGGAGTACAGATGCATGGCGGTCTCTTCCATACTGCAGAGAGATGATAGGATATCCCTGGCCTGGCTTGGGCATGGAGCCAGCAGGGGGAAGGAAGCTCAAGGTGGAGCCTAAGGGGGAAGCGATGCTCTCTGCAAGGTCAGAGGGAGGCACCATGCTCTCTGTGACACATGGGGGGGGGGGGCATACGTCGTGCAGAAGAGAAAAGGAGTCACGTCTTCAGTGGAGCATGGAGGGAGAACGACATCCTCAAAGGAGTAGGGTGGCAGGGTGATATCCGAAAAGGAGCCTGGCATAGTGATGTCTGAGGCGGAGCAGGAAGGTAAAGTGGAACTCTCAGCTGAACGGGGTGGCTGAGCGATGTCCTCAGCTGAACGGGGAGGCTGAGCGGTGTCCTCAGCTGAACGGTAAGGCTGAGCAGCATCCTATGTCATATCAGCAGTTTGAGCAAGATCCATAGTAGAGGAGGGAGGGTTGGAAAAGATCTTATGCATGGCTTGGGAGGCTGCCTCGTTGGCCCCAGACTGGAGCTCTGGAGTTGAGGTCGCCACATTGACCTTCAGCTGAAGATCAGCACAGGAGACCAGCTCGTGGGTCTCAGGCTGGAGCTTCAGAGAGGAGGTCACCACGTTGACCTCCGGCTGAAGCTTGGTAGAGGAGACCACCTCGTGGGTCTCAGGCTGGAGCTCTGTAGAGGATGTCGCCACGTTGACTTCTTGCTGGAGCTCTGCAGGGGAGACCACCTCGTGGGTTTCAGGCTGGAGCTCTGTAGATGAGGTTGCCATGTTGACCTCCGACTGGAGCTTGGCAGGGAGACCACCTAGTGGGTCTCAGGCTAGAGCTCTGTAGATAAGGTCTCCACGTTGACCTCTGGTTGGAGCTTGGCAGAGGAGCCTACCTCGTGAGGGGGAAAGGGGAGAGAGGGAAGGCTTGGTACTGACAAAACACAAAGGAAACAGCAATTACTTCACAGAGTGAGCGAATGGAAAGTCCTTAAATATTGTGGCTGTGATTGGGCTGTGGATTGGATGCAGATGTACATGATTAGAATGAAGGTGAGTGTGTTCTGTGAATTGCGGTCCATGTTTGCAGGCTGCAGTGCAGGATGGGGAATGTATTCTCTAAAACAGAGGAAAAAAAAAAGTATTTTAGAGACCAATTTGTGTTAATTTCTACCAAATTAACTTTGCACAAAATTTATTTGCACATGCACCAGTAGGTTGCTCATGTAAGCCATGACTGGTAAGAGAGAACCAGAACTATAATCAAGCAACTTTCTATATTGTGTTCTCTCAAAAGTTTAATTTCTTTGGTTTTGAATGAAAAAAAAATTCTTATAGTATTCCCATTAAAAAAATGTACCTCTAATCTGATTACTTTGCTTTTTGACAAAATTGTAACTGATTACAGTTACCAGTTTTTTTTAATCCTGATTACGCAACACCATCACATGTATTCCGTTACTCCACAAGCCTGGTAACCAGTGAAGTAAAATAGCCCTGGCTCCAGCACCCAGATTGGATGCATTGCTACTGAAAGCATTTGTTAAATTTCACTGTTTTGAATATAAACTCTGCATCAGAGTGAAGAGAAATGAGAGTGGAAATTGTTAGGCAGTTTTAAATAAATATGGCTGCTGGGTGGATAAATAATGAACATCCAGAACAGCCATGCTATTTTAACATTTGTTTTTAACACTTCTCTTTCTAGCTTTATTGTGCTTTGACAATATATGTTGATTTTTATTGTGTTTTGTATAGGTGGTAGTGATGGTGAGATTATAGTCTGGAACAACAGCACTGAAAATGCCATATGCAAACTGTACAAAAACACACAACAGCAAGACTGCAAGTTCAGCTCAGGTGTGTATATTTTTTTTTTAAACCATAAACCTAAATAGAAACAATTATATTATAACAATGTAAGGTGTAGCAGGTAACCAGCCCAGAGTCTCCATTGTAGTCCTGAGCTTGGTTTACTGTTTGTGCAGAGTTTTGTTTTGCATGTTCTCCCAATGGCAGTAGGTGGATTGAATATTATTAATTGATCATCTGAATGATGTGCCCTGCGATGGACTAGTGTATTCCCTGCTTGAGCATAGTATTCCTAGCATAGGCCCCGGATCCAATGTGACCCTCACCAAAATAAAATGCAGAATAAAGATGAATAAATTGACGTTTTATAACACACGTTTTAGTGAATTATCCTTTTTGCCTGATGAATAGTTTGGTAAAAAAATACAAATAAAAAATGGATACTTTTTACTTCAATTATTTTCCACCAGTCAAGACATGTTTGGCACCAATCTGCAACGTAGGACATGAATGAACCTGTCAATCATAAAATTTCATTTGCAGTCTCTTGAGTGGTGCAACAGAAAAGCAATTGCCCTATTGTCCAATGATTGTGAGTTCAAATCCTGATGATGCCACAGACATCCAAGAGACCAAAATGGCAAAAATGCTTCTTCTCCCCTGTCAATCAATGCGGCAATAGACAACCGGGGGTGTTTGTGAGCTCATGCATGTGAAGGAGGGAACATAACACCTCCATCAGAGTGTGTTATTCCTCCATGTGAAGCAGTATGAACAGCTGCATCCAATGACATGCATTAATGTTAAATGCATTATTATTAAGAAGAATACTCATGTATAAAATACAGGGACATAATGCTCAAAATTACCTGCTTTAGAGAAAGAAAAGGCTTGTAGCAGTTATACATTTTTTTGTTCCGATTTTCAATAGTATACAGGCACAATTTTGTACAGACAATGGATAGATGTCTTTGTCAAAATATTTTTTAACATTTGAAATGGCTAATCAGAACTCAGGGGGAGGTGGGTATCGGCTAATGTAACAATTGTGTACAAATAAAATTGTGTTCTTGTGTTGTTTTAACTCTTGGACACTACTGAAGTAGTGAAGATGAATAAAGCTTATTAAAATGGCTGTAAGTGTAAACTGTCTTTGTCTCTGTAAATTGTTCTTCACTGCAGATAACACTTTACCTAGTACTCCCAGCACTAAACAACCAACAGCAAATTCTAGTGAAAAAGATTCAGAGAATTATATTGTGACCAGACTGGCCTTTCTGGAAGGACAAAAAAGAGTTGCTATAACAGGTAATGGAAAGAAAGGGAAATCTCTTACATATTACAATAATCTCTTCTAAATACACAGCATTAATGTCTTACAAAATACAACATAAATACACAATTAAACAAACAAGTAAACATGTCTGTGTGACTTTTCTTTGAGGTGGAGCTGATCTAGTGTCATGTGGAGCTTCAGGCATTGTTTGTTTCTGGAATACAGTGAATGCTCGATTAGTTGGCAAATTTGTGGCTCATGAAGGCTCAAACTCCATTATAATGACTGTAGATGGCAGCAGTTGTTACCTGGTCACAGCGGATATGAGTGGAGGGCTGAAGGTGTGGGACATCCAGGTACCAAATCTAATTTGTTCTATGAGATATCAAACACTACCAGAGGTCACTAGAGCTTATTCTTAATAAGGACTCAAAGCAGTAAGGATGATAATATTGGTATACATCTATACCTTTTATTTAAGTGTTGGCCAATAATAAACCACAACAATTAAGGTTACTAAAATGATTTGTCCTATTTTTAAATAATTTATTCTAGAAGAACTTGTGTTACGGCCCAGTCTAGGTTGGGCCTCACAGAGTAACTAGCTCGGGATTCAATGGATTGCTTTTTAAATATTAAATGGAGCGAGGAATAACAACACAGTTGTTCAAAAAGGTTGTGGTATATTATCAGACAATATATACATATAGCTATACAAATTAACCAAAACAGGCATATCTTCAGGGTGAGCCAAGGCCAAAATAATAAACAAAAGAATTTTATTGTTTAGGTAACTAGCTTACCTAAAAGGAAAAGAAAGAAAAAAATTCTTCCCTAAATACCGAAGCAAAGAAACAGAGACAAAAGGACCCTCTCCCAAAAGAAATGGCAGCCACACCCCTACTGCCATTGAACCTACTACTGAACCTATATACCCAAGTGAAGAGAATGCACAATAACAATATAGGGACAACCAAATTCAAATTAAAAAAACCAGGCAAAGGTCAAAACCAGAACAGCAGTCAGAATACAGAATTTGATAGCCACAAGGGCAAGCAACACAAAACAAACACTTTCCTAACAACAACTCACACATTCTCATGCTGTCTTCCTCTTTAAAAATGTCCGCCAATCAGTGAGGTCATCCTGGAGGCGGGAGCAAGGCAGGTTAGGGCAGGCTGGAAAGTCTGGGAGGGAGTTCAGACCTGCACACAAAATGTCACAGCACAAAAAAAACTTCCCTTCCCAAGATAGTGGGTTGTAACACCCCCCACCTAACAACAACAAAAACAACAACCAAAAAACAAAACAATCCCTCAATAACATCAAGCTCAGGACAGAGTATCAGCGATCACATTTTGGGTACCCTTCTAATGGGCAATAACTAAATTAAACCCTTGCACAATAAAAGACCATCGCATGAGCCTTTGATTGGTATTACGCATTTGCTGTAAAAAGTCTAAGTGGTTATGGTCAGTAAAGACGTTTACCGGCAGGGCGGAGGCTGTGACTGAGCTGGAGGATAAGGTTGTTGCAGGTCGTCAACAGCCTGAGGCTGGCGCAGTGGACCCCAGTTGGCAACTAGCACTAAAAGAATAGCCCGACATTAAGTTGGCCAAAAAGTTTGTGGACATTGTTATTGCAGTGTAAGCTATCTGGTAAAGCACAAGAAGCATGTGCCGCCCTCACCTTAGAACAGAGTTCAGATTATGATACTGTTAATTCTATGGTTCTCCGAGCATATGAGCGCATGCCAAAAAATTTTAGGAACACTATTAAATCTGTGCAACAAACCTATGTGGAATTCGCCCGTGAGAAAGCCATGTGTGATAAATGGTGTTCAGCTAGTGGCGTGAGGAATTTTGATCAGTTTAAGGA
Source organism: Ameiurus melas (assembly GCA_012411365.1). Taxonomy (NCBI): domain Eukaryota; kingdom Metazoa; phylum Chordata; class Actinopteri; order Siluriformes; family Ictaluridae; genus Ameiurus; species Ameiurus melas. The sequence goes on along the minus strand of CM022777.1, from coordinate 14,086,050 downwards.
ACTGATATTGTTGGAGGAATTTAAGTCATGTTTGCCAGAATCACTGGTGGTGCATTTGAATGAGCAGAGAATTAATACAATGTCCAAAGTTGCTACTTCTGCACATGAGTTTGTCTTGACCCATAAAGTGTTCGGTTTTTCGTTTCATGTTCGTCAAAGCCTGTGAGTAAAACCCGTACCTCAGCTGGGTCTTATGAATGTTTTTATTTTCATGAGGCTGGTCCCATCATTGCCAACTGTCCAGTAATAAAGCAAAAGCAAGCGAAGCAACAAACAGAGGTTAAAAAGATTAATGCTGCCGTGGCTTCACAGAACATTTCTGAAGGTCAAATTGAGATTTGGGGGCTCATCCGGGATTGATTCTTTATTTATTTGTGTTTTGTGTGGTGAGTCAATTTGTGTTGGTGTCTTGTGAGTTTGGTAAATATGACTTTTGATTTACCCAAAGTGAGCAAAGAACCTGTGAATGCTGATTTTCAGCCTGTAGGTGTTTCTGTAGGAATTTCTCTGATGTGGTTCTACCTTTGACTAACCTGTTGTGTAAAGATGTGGTGTTCAAATGGTCCCCAGAGTGTCAGGCTGCCTTTGAGTCTGTTAAACTCCTCCTGACTAGCTCTCCAGTTTTGTCTGCCCCAGACCTGAGCAGACCATTTAAGTTAGAAGTTGATGCCAGTAGCACGGGTGCAGGAGCAGTGCTTCTACAAGATGATGATCAAGGGATAGAACACCCAGTGTGTTACTTCTCAAAGAAGTTCTTAAAACATTAGCTTAACTACAGCACCATTGAAAATGAAGCTCTTGCCTTGCTACTAGCCATCCAACATTTTGAGGTTTATCTTGGTGATGGTGCCAAACCCGTACATGTCTTTACTGACCATAACCCCTTAGTCTTGCGAGGGAAGTGGTGGGACATGGAAGTGGTTTCATGTTGTTAGGAGATTGGATGGTTTGTGTGCTTGCCCTTGTGGCTATCAAATTCTGTATTCTGACCGCTGTTCTGGTTTTGACATTTGCTGGTTTTTTTAATTTGAATTTGATTGTCCTTATATTGTTATTGTGCATTCTCTTCTTCTCTTGTGTATATATGTTCACTTGGTTCACTGGCTGTAGGGGTGTGGCTGCCATTTCTTTTGGGAGAGGGTTCCTTTTGTCTCTGTTTCTTTGCTTAGGTAGTTAGGGAAGAATCCCTGTATTTTTCTTTATTTTCCTTTTAGGTAAACTAGCTACCTAAACAATAGAATTATTTTGTTTATTATTTTGGCCTTGGCTCACCCTGAAGATATGCCTGTTTTGGTTAATTTGTGGTTAATTAATTTTTTGGTTAATTTTTAAAATATACCACAACATTTTTGAACAACCTTCTTGTGGTGTTATTCCTGGCTCCCTCACTTAATATTAATATTAATCCATTGAATCCTGAGCTAGTTACTCTGTGTGGCCCAACCTAGACTGGGCTGTAAGAGATTTGGGCTTTCCTACACCTATCAAGAAAGAGGGTTGTAACAACTTGTATGAGTGTTAAGTAACTGATAAAATAAGAGCAGTGTAAGATGTGAATTATGAAAGACTATGAATCTTAACATTTTGCTATACCACCCCCATCTCTAGCTAACTTTCAAAATGTTGAAAGTAAATCAGAGCTGGGGTGACCTCTGACCTTTGTTGCTCCACCATGCCAGTAGTGATGAGTTTTATCTGAGTGGCAATACAGAATGTTGACCCTATGACCTACAGTGGTGCTTGACAGTTTGTGAACCCTTTAGAATTTTCTATGCATTGGCATAAATATGACCTAAAACATTATATTTTCCTCTGAAGTCCTCAATGTAGATGAAGAGATCCAAATTAAACAAATGAGACAATTATTTACTTGGTCATTTATCTACTGAGGAAAAGGATCCAATAATATATATCTGTGAGCGGCAAAGTATGGGAACCTGTAGGTTTAGCAGTTTAATTTGAAGGTGAAATTAGTTGATTAATTGAGTCAGGTGTTTTCAATCAATGGGATGACAATCAGGTGTGAGTGAGCACCCTGTTTTATTTAAAGAACAGGGATCTATCAGAGTCTGATCTTCACAACACATATTTGTGAAAGTATATCATGGCATGAACGAAGAAGATTTCTGAGGACTTCAGGAAACGTTGTTGATGCTCATCAGGCAGGAAAAGGTTCCAAAACCATCTCTAAAGAGTTTGGACTCCACCAATCAACAGTCAGACAGATTGTGTACAAATGGAGGACATTTAAGACCACTGTTACCCTACCCAGTGGTTAACCAACAAAGATCACTCCAAGAGCAAGACGTGTAATAGTCTGTGAGGTCATAAAGGTATCCAACTAAAGGCCTCTCTCACATTGGCTAATGAAAATATTAATTAGTCCACCATCAGAAAAACACAAAACATGTTGTGCATAGTAGAATTGCACTGCTCTCAAAAAAGAACATTGCTGTCCCTCTGCAGTTTGCTAAAGATCACATTAAGCAAGAAGGCTATTGGAAAAAAATTTTGTGGAGAGATGAAACCAAAAGAAAACTTTTTGGTTTAAATGAGAAGGGTTATGTTTGGAGAAAGGGAAACAGTGCATTCCAGCATAACAACCTTATCCAACCTGTGAAATATGGTTGTGATAGTATCATGGTTTAAACCTGCTTTGCTGCATCTGGGCCAGGGCAACTTGCCATCATTGATGGAACAATGAATTCTGAATTAAAGCAGTAAATTCTAAAGGAAAATGTCAGGACATCTGTCTGTGAACTGAATCTCTAGAAAAAGTAGGTCATACAGCAAGACAAGGACCTTAAGCACACAAATCATTCTACTGAAGAATGCTTAAAGAATAATAAAGTTAATGTTTTGGAATAGCCAAGTCAATGTCCTGACCTTAATTCAATAGAAGATTTCTGAAATGTTCATCAAGTGGTTCATTGAGGAAATCCACCACCATTTCAGAGTTGAAGCTGTTCTATACTGGGCTAAAATTCCTCCAAGCTGATGTGCAGGACTGATAAACAGTTACTGGTAATGTTTAGTTGCATTTATTGCTACACAAGGGGGTCACACCAGATACTGAAAGCAAATTTTCACATATTTTGCCACTCACAGATATGTAATGTTGGATCATTTTCCTCAATAAATAAATGACAAAGTATAATAGTTTTTGTCTCACTTGTTTAATTGGGATCTACTTGTCTACTTGTGTAAAGATCTGATGATATTTTAGGTCATACATAGAAAATTCTAAAGGATTCACAAACTTTCAACACCACTGTATGTCCATGAACTAAAATGTCAAGCTAGTCTTTAAAGGAAAGCAATATAGCAATCAATTACATGCCATACCCCAAAGGTCCCATATATATATATATATATATATATATATCACTGTATTGCCTGGGACATTTGAGTGAATAATAAATAATAAATGTAAATGTATTATGTAAATGTCTGGTCTCCATGTGCATTAATGAGCCTTAGGCGCCCATGATCCCGTCACTGGTTCAGTGGTTGTCCTTCCTTGGACCACTTTTGGTAAGTACTAACCACAGCATACCAGGGACACCCCACAAGACCCACCTTTTTGGAGATGCTATAACCCAGATATCTAGCCATCACAATTTAGCCTTTTTCAAGTCTCTCAGATCCTTACGCTTACCCATTTTTCTTTCTGCCAACGAAACAACTTTGAGAACTGACTGTTCACTTGCTGCCTAATATATTACACTCCTTGACAGATGCCAGTGTAACAAGCTAGTCAATAGAGTTTTATCCGAACAGAAAATAATAGATTAGAATTTTTATAGAAAGAAGACAGCACCACAAACTACCTATTTATGTATTCACAAAATACTATAATTTCTGTTAAGATCAAAGACAAAAAGATGCAGTGAAAGCGAGTAGTTAGAGTAGAAATAGACACAAGGAAAATAGATAGAAAAAATATTTTATTACTTTTACTTTTTATTACTGCAAATACAGTATAGCCAAGAATAGAGATTAAAATGAAGAACAAAGAAGTGTGTGGATAGGACAAACAATGCTGATAATTGAACCGTAATTGGATTGAACCGGCTCTGTCAACTTATATAACTTATATATTTATATAACCAGAAGCTGTGATGTGAACTGGAAGGCCATATCGATTGTAGGACAGTTGTTAATGTCTCTAAAGTTCACCAAAAATAGTGACAAAGTCATTAAATTGGAAACACTGACTAAAGCCATTCTTTCTCAGGTGACTGGGCCAATTATTTGGTCGGCACCTGAGTGTGATTGCTGTGTTCACACCTGCCTAAACAAACCGCATTAAAGAGGAGAATGCACCAGGATTTGGCTGAAATGAAAGCATATGTGTGCCAGCCTTGGAAAAGGAGAAATTTGCATTTAAATATTCCAGTCTGACTCAGGTGCAGGATCAAAATGGACATTTTGATAGCTGGTATCTGATAAGAAACTGAACTAATTAGGCTTATGTCTGTTGCAGTGCAGAAAGTAACAATCCAATAACTTGATCAAAGTCAAACATTTACTGTCTAAGGGAATCACACTTAACTAGTAAGGTTTAAGATATCTTCATACAGATTGACCATTTTTATCAGCACTGGCTCCTTGCCCAGTGTGATCTTTGCAGGATGATAGCCTAGACAAGATTAAAGATTAAATACGAACATTTTCACATTGATTTGGTGAAATATTTATGTTTTCAGTGTCAACGTATAAGGCATAGGAGATGCCAGCCTTGTGTATTGTAAGAGTAACACTTATGCAAGCCTGACCTAAAATTAACCCAGTCCACTTGAAAGGAAAGAATTTATTTAGACTGTGTATCTACAAATTGCACCCACAAGTCCTACATTGACCTCATTAGAGAGTAATCACGGATTCAGCTTTCCTTCAGACATAATAGCAAATTTATACACATATATACTGATAGCACATTCATCAGTGATGTTTTGTGCAGCAGCAACACTCCCTCCTCAAGTCATCATGTCTGAAGGACACAAGTTTCTGTCCTTGAGCCACAAATGGAGCCTGTCAGCAGAACCAGCATGATTGATGAAGGGAGAACAGGGTGTTTGTCAACTCCTCATAACTTTCTGTGAAGTATAACAGCTCTCCTCAATGACGATAAATCACGTGTTCGCTTTCATTTTACTGCTTCAATAGCTCGTGATAATTTGCAGCCTCACATTTGGGCCTGCTCGTCAGATATAATTGCTTTACAGGCTGACATGTTGTCTCTGTGGCTGTGACACAAACTGATTCTTATTAACTGCCAGTGTACTAAAACCTCCACTGAGAACTTTGCTAAGCAGGAAAAAGAACTAAAGTGTTTTAATGCAATTCCTCTTATTCTTATTCTAATGTAAATCTTCCTATTGATGTAGGCCGCATCAAAGGTAATTCTGTTTCATTCATTCTGGTTCTGCCTGTGTATAATCTCTGATTCAGTCGGGAACGTCTGAGTCCTCTAGCAAGGACTGCTTTTACTAAATATTTTTATTTTAACCATTTATAATTATATTTAATGTCAAGAAATGTGCACAAGACAGGTTAGCTCTTATTATTATTTACATTCAAGCAGCTATAAACAGTTGTTCCCTTTACCAAACTATCTTTATTCCCCTCTCTTGAAATGAATGAGGAAAATCTGTTAATGCGATAACACAACAGTTTGTTGTGTTACTGAGAAACCGGGAAGCACCAAGTCCTGAAGACATTCCTGTGGTAGAAAACTTACTGACTAATACAAAGTACTGACTCTGGAGACTCCTTCCATAAATGTTAAATAAATGTCTTGTTGCAAAAAGCTTCAACATATTAATAACAGCAAATTTTAAATCATCCATTCATTTGCATCATCATTATTTCTGTGCAGTATACAATACAGAAATGCCTGTAAAATGGTTGTTACCACTGGATATAAAAATCCTACACACTACTGTTAAAATTGCGGGTTTTTGTGATGTACATTTTTTCTTAACCCATGTAAATCATAATGTGATAACAGAATAGGATAATAAGATTTAGATCTAGGCACTGACTGGGCCATTCCAAAACATTGATCTTCCATCAGCCGTTGCTGACTTGGATGTGTGCTTTGGGTAGTTATTGTGCTGAAAATTTAAATTTGCCATGTTTAGATGTCTAACAGAGGTCTGCAGATTTGGTCAAAAATATATGAAGAAGCAGCCCCATAGCACTATGCTGCCACCACCATGCTTCACCACGGGTATAGTGTCCTTTGGCTGATAAGCTGTTTTTTGTTTTTGTGCCAAACATATCTTTTGCTCAAAAGATTCTACCTTGGTCTCATCAGTCTATAACACAGTTTGACACATGAGTTGAGGTGATTAGGTGGGCTTGGACCTTCTTTTTGTGACAAAGGACTTCTGTCTAGCCAGCCTACCCCATAGCCCAGACATGTGAAGAAAAGAATAGGTTATCGTCACATGCAGGGTATGACCAGTACTTAGCAGATATTCCTGCACCTCCTTTAATGTTGCTGTAGGTTTTTTGGCAGCCTCCCGCTAAGTTTTTGTCTTGTCCTTTCAACAATTTTGGAGGGATGTCTTGTTCTTGTTGATGTCACTGTAGTACCCCATTTTCTCAACTTGTTGATGATGGCCTTCACAGTGTTCCGTGGTACATCTAATGTTTTGGAAATTATTTTGTATCCCTCTCCTGATAAATGATTTTCAACAATGAGATCCGATACATGCTTTGTAGACTTTGGCTTCATCAGTCTGATGAAACCAAGAAAATGTCAAGAAAATCCTACAGAAACAGCTGATCTTTGTTTGGAGTTAATAAGAATCACTTCATCGATGACAGCTGTATGATAATTACTTTTGAACTTGAGTTTGATTGTCATTGCTTAGGTAATGAAAGTGGAAAAAAAGGCTAAAGAACCCAAAACTACCTGCAATTTTAACAGGGGTAGGCTTTTTTATATCCACTGTATAGAAACAATAACACGTTAAAATTAATGCATTAATATTAACCCATACTTTCAGTTATCACCAGGACAACTTTCAGAGTCATGTTATAGAAAATTAATCAACACCCTCTGATTAGATTTCTTACAATCTGTGATAAATATAGAAAAAAGTGTGATCTAAATGTTATGTAATCTGATGTAATGAATTGAGGGTAAGTATAGTATAGGATTTGTTATATCAATTTTACTTGAATGGAAATATGTTTTAAAATATACAAATCATTAAATGTATTCAAAATGCACATCTTACAAAAAAAAGAAAGAATAATAACTCAAGCAGGAAAGTACATGCACATGGCAACACTGCCAGAAGGCATTGCTTTAGTCTGATGCAATTTCTTTTTCAAAATGGCAATTGAAGCTGATTATAGCTGTAGTATTTCAAAATTCTTACAATTGATTGACTGTGTTCAGATTTAGTTTTATTCCCCCAAGACCACACTAAAAAAAAAAAATAAATCAGTCCATAATTGGCCTTGAAGTAGGAAAAAGAAAGTTATGAGCATTCATGTTTTCAGCTTTCATACATTGTTAGGCAGATTTCTAATTTCTGATTAAGATTTCTGAGGATTTTAAAGTCATACTTACAAATGTAAGTAATGTAAATGATTGATTGATCATGCTAGCGGGTTATCAAGCAGACTCTGTACATGAGCATGAAGGAAATTGAGCCCATAATTTTACCAAGATCCATTCTGACAATCTGAGAGAAACAGGCTTCTGCAAAATTAATACATGCATATACGACATGAATTTGCACACAAACTCACTATTTCCAAAGAGAGTTTCAAATCACATCATGGGTTCTAAATTAATCTGCTCTAAATTAAACCTTTAGATCAAAACACCCCAAACATATTCAGTAGTGTGAAAACGTGAGACGGGCATGGTTTTTTTTTTTTTTTGCTCATATGAAAGATGTAATTTTAGCCCCTGTTAGTAAATCAGCTTGCACATTTTTGTCAGCATGAGTGTGTAAACACCAGATGACATCACTTGAGCTCTTTTGTTCTACCTTCAGATTTTGAGTGTGCACTGCACACGCTTCCTTAAATTTGGATAACAAAAATGATACACACTTCTGAGTTAAAGTTGATGACAGTGTGTTGAAAGCGGTAATGAAACACATCTTCTCTCCCGTATCTTCTTTTGTTTCAGAAATATTGTCTCCAACCATCCGAGAGTGTAATCAATCAGGCGCCAGAGATGCTATCGAGCCTCCACCCTCATGTTGACTGCATCACTCACTTGGAAATATGCGTCCATAGTGGCCGTCTCTTTCTCCTCAGTGCCTCAGCTGATTGCAGTCTGGCTCTCAGTTTCCTGCCTGGAGGAACTATAGGGACATTTGGACAGGTTAGTTTCACTCTGTGTAAAACAGGCACAGTTGTTGTACTTGTCAGTCCCAGTAAAGGAGGTATGTAGTAAATTAGCACTAGCTAACATAAATTTGCCAAACAGTTTCCTAGATTTTCCTAATTATTTAAAACCAATTACATTATCTATAACTTATTAAGTTATTAGCTATTGCTTTGGATATGGTGACTTTAGTATTGTAATGTTCTGTCTGGTGTTTTGGTCGAAAAATGAGTTAACCACATAAACTTCATCATGGGAGGGGATGGCACATTATTGTCCTGAAGTGTTAATTTTCCAAAGTATCTCCAAACTTTCAGATAAATTTAGTTTTACAAGGTTCTACCTGCCAGCCAATCATCATCCAGGATGAACATACTCTATGCTCTATTACAGTAATAAAAAGTATGTGTACAAAACAGGTACTGTACAGGTCTATTGTACTGGTTTGCAATATTATTTCATGGTAAAAATGTTTAGGAACAACCTCAGATTTTAAAAGATTTTTATTTGTATTTTAGATATTAGGTTATACAGGCAGGAAAATACAATAAATTCACTTAAGGTTTTTCACTGTTAAGTTTGTTAATATTTATTAGTGAGACTAAGAGCACTTTCACCCATATACACCTTTATAATATTATTCTCACAAGCTGATTTTATCAGGATAGTCATGCATCTCAACATAAACTTTTAACTGGCTTACAATCAAATCCCTCTCCGTCCAATAAGATGAATGACATGATTGGTCACACTAGCTAGCAATGATGGCTAATGCAACATCTACTGCTTTCCTATATCTAGGGTCAGAGGGACCACTGAAAGCTCTGTTAGGATATTAAGTCTTGGTGATGACATGAATAGTTTGCAATAATAGAGCCAGCTTTCCTTTCAGGAGGTGCACTGGAACCTGGTGGGAATCACTAAAGCGTTTGTGAGGAGAGAGCAGGAAGTGAGCACAGAGGTTACCACGGAGAGTGGGACAGAAACAGATCTGCAGGAAACACAGCCTGGACAGAGCTCCCAACATGCTGAGAGATCAGAGGGCAATACACACACTGAGGAAGAGAAAGATTACACACTGTGAGTAAGGTGTCTGTATGTGTTTGTTTGTGTGTGTGTGTGTGTGTGTGTGTGTGTGCGTGTGTGTGTGTATGATGTTGAGCAGTGAGGAGCAGATGCTGGCACAAAGTGTACAAGTCAACAACAGAATGATCATCTCTCCATATCTTTCTCCCTCCTTTATTTTCCTCCCTGCCACCCTCCCTTATTCCTCTTCACCTCCTTCTTTCTTTTTCTTGCTTTTCTTTTTCTCTCTCCTTATCCATTCTCTCCACCTGTTCCTCCCATTTCTTTTTCTTGGTTGTGTCCTTCATATCTCTCACCATTTCTTTTATTTTTTATTTTTTCCATCTTTTGTTTTCTCTCCACTCTCCCCCTTTTTCTCTCCTCCCACCTTCATATCACTCCTTTGTTTATATTTGTCTCCCCCTTTATGCAGCCATCTTTTCATACCCCAGCTCTCTATCTCTTTTGAGTTACTGTCCTCCTTCTGTCTTTCTTTTTTTTTCTCCTCCTTTCTATAACTTACTTCATCTCTTTTATCTCTTTCCAGTATCTTTTCTTTCACTCACTGTCTATCTTTCTTTGTCCCCTCAGTTTCCACCTCTCTTGTCTCTTTCTGTCTTTAACCTTCTCTCTGCTCTATCTCTCTTTATATCGGGTACTTTCCAGCCAGATAGTTCTCCCTTTTCTCTCATTTAATATGGGATAAATAGGAACCAGACAGATGTTGGGTAAATGCCAGCAGATGGCTCATTTCCACTTGAGAGCTTTTATTCCATGAATCCCATGCAAGCTCATTAATGTTTTCACATCTGGGTGATTGATAAAGTAAATTAAATACTCTTTCCTTCTCTGTCTGTCACTGTTAGCAGCTGATTTGATGCTGATTATGGAAAATCCAATCAAAAATGTGTATGGGTGTGTGTGCTTGCATGTGTGTAATTCCATTCACTGTTTCACACTCATCTGCTCAGAACTAGCCTTACTGTCAATGTTCTTAATGTGTACTTTCTTTAAAAAAGTGACAGACATTTCTGAACTCTCTGATGGAAAGCTGCAATGTTCTTTAATAAAGCAGCAGGAAGTTAAGTTTGAAATTACCAGCCAAATTCATTACTTAGGATTCAGAACTTGAATAAGAACGTGAAATATGACATTTTGTCCTTTCCTTTGTTCCTTGCACTCAGTAGCCTCATCTAATTTTGGCAGAATTCGGTCCAGATACTTTCACTTCAGAACTGCATGGTGTCATGTCATTATGAGAAAAATAAATAAATAAATAAAAAATCAGCCAATCAGCAGCCAAACACCATAGGTTTGTTGATGCAGTGCCATGCTAGACCAATAATCTTCTACTACACACCTTTTGTATTCTATCATGTTTCGGATTTTGCTGCTTACAGTCATTTCATTACATTTTAGACAGCCATAAAAAAATAAAAATAAATAAACTTACATGGAAATTTATTCCTCCATTAACTTTGTTCTTTAAATCCAGTTGCCACATTTGATTTTGTAATAATCACATCCAACCAATTGATTTTGACTTGGAAATAGTGAACAGAGTTCTTTCTTTGTGGTTACACATTAAGTGTAGCTTAAAACATGTGGTGATACAACATATTACCTTAATCTGCACTATATAGAGGAAACAGTTTCTATAAATCTATAATAAACTACGAACATGTTCATATCATGTTATACTGCATTCATATGGCATAATTGTTATATACAAATGATTATAATTAATTAAGAACATTTTTATTACACATTATTAAGTACTGTTCATGTCACCAAGCCCCAATTTGCATAGTGCATAATAAGAAGATATAATGATGATATAATGTCTTACATGCAATAGTTATGTTTCTTTTAACAATTAATAAATGCATTATAAACAATGCTACAAACTGTAATGCCTTTTCATAAAGAATTATAATGATTTGAATAATTCCTTATGAATTCATTATAACGTGATGAATATATTCACAAGTCATTATACATATGGGTTTTCATAGAAGTGGCATAGAAAGTAGAAGAAATCACATTTTAAAAAACAGTATTGTATTTAGTCATGAGCATATTTGCATATTCTCCCCATGTCCATGTGGGATTCCTCCAGGTTTTCTTTCACCTATTATAAATTTCCCCTAGGTGTGAATTAGTGTGGGAAATTGTGTTTTGTAGTGTATTGCTATGGACTGCCATCCCATACTCCATGGTCAAAGTAGCAGTTCTGTCAAATTTTAATGGAACTCACCACCAGCTCATTATCATTGTATATATTGCGTTCTAGGCAACACAATACCCTTGATGATGACACCACAGGGCAGAGATCCAGAAGAATCCACAGAGCTTTGATGCAGCAGAATAAAAGCATACAGCTTCAAAATGTTAACGGTGTCTGTGATACCACTATTGGTCAGTCACAGTTTATTCTCTCCTACATTTTTTTTTTTGCTTATGTACCTGTTTGCAAGGTTAAACTCCCCACAGTTCTCCTTTCTCAGTGTATAAATGCTGAAATCGTATTTTATAAGTTGTGTTTATGGTTTAACTACAATTGGTTCCACTACCATGACCAGTTGTATTTCATTTTTCAGATAGAGCCTAAAGAGTTTCCTGAGATTTACTGTTTTTTTTTTTTCATTTCTCATGTAATTCTTTCCTAAATGTTACTGTGTATATCTGAAGGGGTGTTCAGCAAACTCAGAGTGGAGGAACTGGCTTCACTAGGAGAGCTAAGCAAACCTGACTTCATCATCAATCCTCATTTATATTTTGGGAAGATGTGGGATTCATCCTCTCCAACTCCTCCACCTCTTCCTGTGACTGGAGAAAGTAGGGTATATTCATAATTAACCAGTGCTTTCATTTGCATAATCTACATTTCAATTTATGTTTATTTACTCATTTGGCTGACTTATTTTATTTTATTTTATTTTATTTTCTCTACAGCAACTTATAAGTGAGGCAAAAAAATAGAGCTGTTTAAGGCAAGATCCTACAGGTGAATAGGGTAATAAAAACAACAACAACAACAACAAACAAGAGATAATGATATTACTATGTGTTGTTTTGCATTTATTGATGCAAATGAGACTTTGTCTAACTAAATATGCAAAAAAATAAATTAGCTTATTTAATAAAAACTAGTTTCTTAATAAAACCAAGTAAGTAAAATAATGACTTAATTGAAGATGCTCTCGAGAGAAAACTTCCATCAAGAAAATACCAAGTACTGTTATTCTAAAAAAATATTTAATGGCATTTTTCAGTATAAAGACAAACATGCATTTTTCAATATTAATCCAACAACAATCTTACTACTAGAGTGGAAACACATAAACCATTTTGGGAAATTCCTCTTCAATAACCTTCAAATTTGGGATGGTATGAATATGTAATATTTCTACTCTTTGCACTTTGCTTCTCTAGAACTCAATTAAAAATCTTGTATGGTAGCACTACTTGTATTGTTCTCTGCTTGATATATTGCTTTGCTTGTATTTCCTAATTTGTATGTCGCTTTGCATAAAAGCGTCTGCTAAATGAATAAATGTAAAAAAAAAAAATCATGAATGCAAGTCATCTAAAAAAATAGAGAGAGATTTTTGTTTTTTAATACTGAAAAAAACATTTTGAGAAACAGTTTAAAAAATATAATGTAGTTTATGTAACGTTTCGTAGACTGGAGGTGGATGCAGGTGCAGATCAAAGTCTTTATTAAACATAGAACACAAAACCAAAATAAACGTGGTCTTCACAGGCAAACGGGAAACGTATCATAACAATATTCTTCAAGGCATGGAAACAAACGATACGAATGATACAAAAGCTACAACCAATAATACTGAGTGACGTGCTCAGTAACCCAAGTGTTTAAATACAAAGCATAATAAACTCAAAACACAAACACCTGTGATAAATCAAAGTTACTAAAGCTAACACTCAATCCTGAAACGAGTGAACCAAAACAAAGACATGTGACTCATCCGGAGCCGAGCCACAGTGCCATCTGCTGGCTATTTCGTAACAGTTTAATGTGTTTCCACTCTAGTAAGTGTAGAGCACAACTCCTAGTAAGTTTAAAAGGTGTATAAAGGTGTAAAAGGTGTATAAAGATAAATGACATACACCAGCTTTTCAGGGATATACAGTATCTCACAAAAGTGAGTACACCCCTCACATTTTTTGTAAATATTTGATTATAGCTTTTATTATAGCATGTGACAACACTGAAGAAATGACACAATGCTACAATGTAAAGTAGTGAGTGTACAGCTTGTGTAACAGTGCAAATTTGCTGTCCACTCAAAATAACTCAACACAGCCATTGCTGTCTAAACCGCTTGCAACAAAAGTGAAAATGTCCAAATTGTGCCTAAAGTGTCAATGTTTTGTGTGGCCACCATTATTTTCCAGCACTGCCTTAACCCTGTTGGGCATGGAGTTCACCAGAGCTTCACAGGTTACCACTGGTATCCTCTTCCACTCCTCCATGATGACATCACAGAGCTGGTGGATGTTAGAGACCTTGTGCTCTTCCACCTTCCGTTTGAGGATGCCCTACAGATGCTCAATAGGGTTTAGTTCATCACCTTCACCCTCAGCTTCTTTAGTAAGGCAGTGGTTGTCTTGGAGGTGTGTTTGGGGATGTTATCATGCTTGAATACTGTCCTGTGGCCCAGTCTCCTAAGGGAGTGGATCAGTCTCTGCTTCAGTATGTCACAGTACAGGTTGGCATTCATGGTTCCCTCAATAAACTGTAGCTGCCCAGTGCCTGCAGCACTCATGCAGCCCCAGACCATGACACTCCCACCACCATTCTTGACTGTAGGCAAGACATACTTTGTACCCCTCACCTGGTTGCCGCCACACATGCTTGATGCCCTCTGAACCAAATAAGTTTATCTTGGTCTCATCACACCACAGGACATGGTTCCAGTAATCCATGTCCTTAGTCTGCTTGTCTTCAGCAAACTGTTTGTGGGCTTTCTTGAACATTGTCTTTAGAAGAGGCTTCCTTCTGGGACGACAGCCATGCAGACCAATTTTATGCAGTGTAAGGCGTATGGTCTGAGCACTGACAGGCTGACCCCCCACCCCTTCAACCGCTGCAGCAATGCCTCTGGATATGATGCTGAGCACACGCACTTGTCCTGTTAAACCGCTGTATGGTCTTGGCCACCGTGCTGCAGCTCAGTGTCAGGGTCTTGGCAATCTTCTTATAGCCTAGGACATCTTTATGTAGAGCAACAATTCTTTTTTCAGATCCTCAGAGAGTTCTTTGCCATGAGGTGCCATGTTGAACTTCCAGTGACCAGTATGAGGGAGTGTGAGAGCGATGACACCAAATTTAACACACCTGCTCCCCATTCACACCTGAGACCCTGTAACACTAACAAGTCACATGACACCGGGGAGGGCAAATGGCTAATTGGGCCCAATTTGGACATTTACACTTAGGGGTGTACTCACATTTGTTGCAAGCGGTTTAGACATTAATGGCTGTGTGTTGTGTTATTTTGAGTGGACAGCAAATTTGCACTGTTACACAAGCTGTAGACTAACTACTTTACATTGTAGCAAAGTGTCATTTCTTCAGTGTTGTCACATGAAAAGACAATCAAATTTTTACAAAAATGTGAGGGGTGTACTCACTTTTGTGAGATACTGTATGACATGATATGGCATCATGATAGTACATAATGGTGCTGAGTGTGCAGACCATAATTCTTCCTTTTCTTCTCATATAGTTTCCAATAATGCTGTGGTCAAGAGTGGACAAAAACAATGAAATAAACATTTCCCTGTTGAGTTTTTTTCTTAGTTTAAGCGATTACATTTATAGAAGTTATTTATCCCAAAATTTGATGATGGATATGACCAAAATTGCCATATCTACTTGTGGTGACTTGCCTTAAGGTCTCAGTGTGATCATATTCATACTTCTAAGATAGTTGTACTGTACAAAGTACTGAGAAAAGTGAAAATATATGTGTAAGTAATAAGTAATGTGTCAAAACGTTATTCAAACAAAAGTGGACATATTAAAAGGTTCTGTGAAAATTAAAAAAAAAAAACAATGCTACTTTTAAATGTACTAAAAGTAAATTAAAAAGCACTTCAGTAAAAAAAAGGAAACGTTTTTAACTGATAAAATTAAGGAAATGTTTTCATGTGACAAGTTATTTTTATTACATATTTTTAGAAGATGATTTTTGTTTTAAAGCAACTACATAATTTTGCCTGAAGACATCATTCAATCTCATTCAATATAAACTTACAATATTTTCTATTAGCTAGAATTTGACTTGCTGCCTAGCCATTTATGTTAGCTACTGGAATTGATGCTGGTCTAAATGGACATTAGAAAAGACAACTGGCTGACTTAATTATATATAGCCAGTTATTGTTAGAAAATTTGTGAAACATACCTCAACATGGAGATACATCAAAATTACATGGATTTCATGTCTTCGTCTTTTGAATAATTATTTTCTACATTGATAAACTTAATTGGATCCTTAAAACTGACAAGATCGGATGCTAAATGGAGCATATTCAATCAATATATAGTGTACAGTCATTGGCTGGGTGAGATGAGAATGTTAAAATTTGTAATGAGTATTTTGATGGTGTAAATAAAAATCTAAGCAGTTGAAAGTAAACGTTTTCATTGGAAAAAGTATTTTTCTTGGAAAGCTAAACACTTGTCACAAACTAACCATGGCATCTAATAGATAAACATGGGTTTATTGTTCAGCTTTGCATATGTATAAGTGGTTATTACAGTTGACGAAACTAAAAGGAACCCAGTTCTGAAATAAAATCATACTAAAATCAGATTTTGGATTATTTCCCTCTCTAACAGATTTAAAAGCACCATTTGATGAAAAGAGTTTGTTTCCTAAAGAAGTGCTTGAGCAGGTGGACAAGCCCCGGCGTTACATGCAGAAAGTTACCATGATAAGAAACTATGGGAGAGCCATCAGGAGCATGGGGTGTGTATTTAGCTTTCTCTCTCTTCTATCAGACTGGGAACATATTTGTAATGAGTGGAAGCAATAGGCAGCATGCAAATGCATAACATCAAGTTTAATTTGCAGAGGTACCAGACATACTAACAAGAAAAAGTTAGCAGGTAGAGGATATTTTATTATTTTATTATTATTATTAGTTTAAATGTACCAGTGGAGGGAATGGCTTCATGATGATTTACATCAGCATAAATGAAAACATCCAGTGGTTAAACCAATTGTCACATAATGAGGACTAGGACAGATGCAATTGCAGTTAAGTGCTTTAATGAAGATTATAATATCCAGAGGGAAAGGCAAAAGACATAAACAAAGACAGGCAGTGGTCAGGCAATCAGGCGATCAGGCAAACAGACTAGAGCAGGTAAGGTAGAAATCCACATCAAAGGCAAAGCAGACTCAAAACCAGAATAGACAAAACAATGGAATGGCTTGGTAAAATACAGAGACTATGGCAATTAAACGTATTACTTCACGAATACCTTGCGAATAAGCTACTCTCTTAAGTAGTGTTTTGTGATTGTTTTCATTTTTTTATTAGTTAAAAAAGTTTCAAAAATCCAATAGATTTCGTTCCACTTCACAATTGTGTCCCACTTGTTGGTGATTCTTCACAAAAAATAAAAATTTTTTATCTTTATGTTTGAAGCCTGAAATGTGGCAAAAGGTTGAAAAGTTCAAGGGGGCCGAATACTTTCGCAAGGCACTGTATGTAGTTCGTGGTGCTTTCTGGGAAATTGAGTTGCTAGTTTGCCGTGACATGTCACTGATTTTTAACTGCAATCTGCAGAAATGTTTGGATTTATATGCAACAAACTGAAGTGTATATACTTACTTTATACAATTACAATTATTATAAGTGTAAGTCTGCCCATTTCTATATCCAAACTCAGTTACAGATAGACTTATCATGTGATACTGTCATGTTGCACACACCAACAATAGGTTTTGGGAAGGTGTGATTTTAGAGAGGAGATACGGCTAATGGCAGTTTGCTAATTATAATTTTTTTCCCTAGATGTGTGCCAGACAACGGTAAAAAAAAAAAAAAAAAGGCAGAGAAGACTTGTGATATTTATACATAGTAATTATCAGCTCCTCCATTGTTTACAGACTAAAGAGACAACAGTACCACCTTCTTCTTTTCTACTGGTTCACAAGACCAGGGTTTGCTAATTCACAGTTCACCTACAGTAGTCAAGACCAAGTCAGAACAAAGCGAAAGCAAATGTTACCTGAAAAGTTAATTTTCAGGTGTCTCCCATATCACTGTAGCAAGTGGTCAAAAACCATAAATGCTATGGCTAAACTGTTGATGATGGTGCCTCTGAATCTGACAATTTTACCACAAACCCAGATAAACAACCAGTTAAACCTATAAATGAAAAGCTATGTACTTCCCATAAACAAGTGCAAGTGAAGGGATTGTGACATTTGGTCATATGCCATTAGATTATTCAGCAATTTGCAACAAAATATTTCATATTTGATGGTAAAGTGAAAACCCAGATGTTGTTTTAACTATCTGATCTTGTGAGTAAATTTGCTTACGATGTCTTTTCACATTTTTCATTATAACAGGAAAGCCAAAGACAGCACATCTGGAGTCCACAATGCAAAATGAATGTTCTCTAAGTAAAGGTTTACTACTATGTATTATTATTACCGCACATTAAAAACTTTGATTTACCCAGTATGATTTGTATTAAGTATTTATGATTGTGATTATGATGTGAGTTTTGTGTGTTTCATTGAAGTGTGTTCTCTCAGTGTGGCATTAAGTCTGACCTTGAGTGTGTATCAACATCTTATTTAAATAATTCTGTTTGGGCGTTTCTGGGTATAGCTGACCACAAGGGCGTAACCATGGTATGGACTTTGCGGGGATCCAAGAGCTAGACCCCCGCCGCCCCAGACGCTATCACCCAAACCACCAAACTTCCATAGTTTGATACTGCACATTTGCATATTTAGAAGATAATTTTAGGATTACAGTTAATGTTTGAATTCACGTGGTTTCTGAGTGATAGAAGCTCCCAAAGCATGGGGAAATAGTAGGGTGCTGTGGACGTCCCGTGGGCAGATGTATTCTCTGCGAATGAAATGCTGTGCAACTTTCCTTACTTTCACTCTCATTTATAACATTTATAACATTTATGTTATAAATGTCACAATGTGAGGGTTCACAACGAACTCTGCGGGAGGATGTGCACGTGAATGTACTGTTAATGGTCAAAAACTGGAACTGACTTTAGCCTAGATATTTAGGTATCTAGTTACTTACTGTCTGAAAAAAGCTTGTATACTCTGCTGCACTTTTCTACACTTGGCTGCTGTCTCCATTTCTTACAGACTGAGTGGCTAAAATATATCAACGAACCTGCGTTGCGTATGGGTGAAACCAAGTGTACAATTGGAGGACACACACACACACACACACACACACACCCCAATTTTCCTTAACAAACAGAAATATATTGAAAAACAGAGTAGACATGAATAAAAAGAGAAATAAAATAAATAGAATAGATGAAGAAAAGATTGATCTGTTGGCAGGGAAAATTAAAGCGGAATATATAGAAATTATTTTCTCCTGTATATTGAGGGGGACAGATTGGTATTTCCTCAACATTGGGGGAGACAGGACCCCCACAAAGAGTGCGTGGTTACGCCCATGGCTGACCATGAGGTGAGGACTGAGCATCCTTTCAGAAATAGTTGCATAACTTGTTTACAGTCTATAAGAATATACTGTTACATTACAGTAGGGAAGAATGAGTGGTGTCTTGTTTGAGAAATATAGTTAAATAAAAGCTGTATTTTTGCTAATAACAGCTGAAATACAGTTCTATGAAAAACATATTTGCCCCATCCTGATTTTTTCTGGGGTTTTTTTTTGTATATCCCATACTAAATAGTTTTAGATCTTCAAACAAACTACAACATAAAACAAAAGTAAACACCTAATACAGTTTTTATTTATTGAATCAAAAAAAAAAAAATCCAACACCTATCACCCATGTGAAAAACTAATTGCCCCCTTTAACTTAAAATCTGTTTGTGCCACCTTTAGTACCAATAACTGCAACCAAATGCTTCTGAAAACAATGTCTTGGTGCATAATTCAGCTGCACTTGAAGTTCAACTTACAGACTAAAGACCAGATATTCTCATTTAGAATTTTCAGGTAATGAGGAGAATACATGTTTCCCTCAATTATTTCAAGCTGTTCAGGTCCTGAAGCAGCATAGTATGCCCACACCATCACACTTCCACCACCATGCTTGACTGTAGGTATGATGTTCTTTTTGTGGAATTCTGTGTTTGGTTTACGCCAGATGTACTCCTGTCTTCAGACGAGTCTTAATTTTTTTCTGGGTTATCAGTGGTTTTCACCTCACCACTCTTCCATGGATGCCATTTTTGCCCAGTGTCTTTCTGAAAGTGGAGTCATGAACAGTGACCTTTATTGAGTCCAGAGAGGCCTGTAGATCCTTTGATGTTGTCCTTGGCTCTTTTGTGACTTTCTAGATGAGCAGTTGCTGTGCTCTTGTTTGCTGTGAATTTTGGAAGCTCGGCCAGTGCTGGGGAGGTTCACTACTGTGGTGAGTTTTTCCATTTGGAGATAATGGGTCTTACGGTGGTTTTTAAATTATGTTATATGTTATATGTCAAACATGGCGAGTTGAGTTGATGCCAAAGAGCTCCATTTTGGTCTCATCTGACCACCAGAGGACAACTGGGTGAAAGTGTTGTGGTCAGATGAGACCAAAATGGAGCTCTTTGGCATCAACTCAACTCGCCGTGTTTGGAGGAGGAGGAATGCTGCCTATGACCCAAAGAACACCATCCCCACCATCAAACATGGAGGTGGAAACATTATGCTTTGGGGGTGTTTATCTTCTAAGGGGACAGGACAACTTCACCGCGTCAAAGGGACGATGGACGGGGCCATGTACCGTCAAATCTTGGGTGAGAACCTCCTTCCCTCAGCCAGGGCATTAAAAATTAAAAGTAATTACTAAGTCATTACCAAGTACTAAGTCATGTTTTGCAGAGGGGTCAAATACTTATTTCCCTCATTGAAATGCAAATCAATTTCTAACATTTTTCACATGCGTTGATAGTGTTGTTAGTCTCTCACTGTTCAAATAAACCTACCATTAAAATTATAGACTGATCATTTCTTTGTTAGTGGGCAAACATACTAAATCAACAGGGGATCAAATGCTTTTTTCCCTCTCTGTACATGGAACACCATGAAGGCTATCACCTACAAGTGATATCAGCAACATTACTTTAAAATTGACGAAAGGACAAAATTAAAGCTTACCATTGAGGCTGCCAAGAGACCTATGGTAACATTATAGGAACTCCAGGAATATCTGGCAAGTCCCTGCATGTGACAACAATCTATCATATTCATTACATATCTGGGCTATGTGGTAGTCTAGAAGCCCCAGGTTTTGAGAGACCAACGTTGCAAAAAATTTCTGTCACTTACAGGCTTGAACAACACTTGGATTGCTGGAAATCAGTTGGTTGCAATGACAAATGTCTGACAAATGTCAGGGATATCCCAGCCATCCTTAAGCTCCATCATGTCTGGCTTAAATTGAAAAATCGGTACATCAGATTTCCTTACATGGTGGGTGAACAGGCCAACATCAATGTGCAATTTGCAGCAATGTCCAATTTTCCAAATGTAATTGGAACAATTGACCATACTCATTTTGGTTTAAGGACGTTTTGTCTGAATGAAGCTTCTTTCATCAGTTGAAAACAATATCATTCTATGAGTGACTTTAATCAATGTGGTCGCTCAATGGCCTAGTTCAACACATAAACCCTTCCTTCTGAAATACAGCAGTTTAGAAAATGAGACTTGAAAGACTTGAAGCTGGGGCTGTACAGGATGGTTGGCTTCTTGGTAAGTTATCACTCAAGACAATTCACAAATTTAAATAAGTCTGCTCATTCTAATATGTTATTTCTATAGTAACAGTAACAGTAATAGTGAATTGAAAAAGTGTGTAATTCTTTATCTGCTGAAGCATTCTATAAAGAGATGTTTATCATTTTGGAAGGAGTCTCCAGTGACAATTAGAAGTAAAGCTATTCATTTTCCCAAGTCTGGAAAGTTTTCAGTATGGAAGTCTCTGCCGTTTCTCAGTTACATGGACAACTGGATATTATTGTCTTATTAAATTATAGAAAGAAAAAAAATCTCTATATAAAATTACTGTTTATCTACAATGTAAGTGATGACAGGAAGAAACGTTTGTGGACATTGCACAAGATAAAATGTATAACTGTAAACACTGTAGTATAAAAAAAAAACAACACTATTATGCTATAATGTGTGGTTATAGCAAAAAATTTCATTTCGGGGTTGGCATCAAGCAGATTAATTATAAATGCTATTGTATAAAAGGAATAACATATTATTATGCTATAATGTGTAATTGTAGCAAAATATTTAGCTCCAGTGTTAGCATCAAGCATATCACACCACACATGTGACAGCATGACCTGTCATCCTGTTCCTCATATTATGATGAAATAAATTATAGCGTAATGAGCATGGGTGGCTGTTTATAAATGGCCTACCAGGGCTAAGCCCCATGTCTTTCACATATTATAATACATCAATTTAAGGTTTTATTTTTGGCAACTGCATCAGATTATTTGCTGTTAACAAATTTTTTAAACTACAATCATGGTAAGATAAACACATAGAATGCTATTAAGAAGCAAGTCTGGTAATGATTTTTTTCTAGCCAAAACTGTAAATTCATGTAGTCTATCAGTGACAGTTGTGTCAAGTGCTTACCGGGAGTGACATGCCCCTTAGATATAAATTTGGACATATATCTTTCAACCCATGATGCTGACACATCCTAAACATGTAATCATCAATGATTGAGAAACACAGACACAGATGTAATGAACATGAACAAGGTGGATGATTTTTCTGCAAAATGAAGAGATTTAAGCACACATTGTCCAATGAGAATACAAATGACACAAAAGAACAAAGACAGAACTGAAAGGTTGAATGTAAGGGTTACAAATTTACTGTTTAGCATAGTTGGTATTCAGATGAAGCACAGCATGAACCCAGTAGGGCATTATTGACTTGAAACACTTTTGATAATATTTTTGTTCTCAAGCTATATTATATAAATTAGATTTTAGCCCTCCGATTTCATATTACAACCAGCTGTCACTGATAATGAGTATGTGTTCCAGTCTCTCCACGGCTGGGTGTTATGTTGGCTTTCCTTGATGTCATCTTGTCACTACTCTTCAGAGTATTCAACAGAACAGTAGTTTATGGAAAAACACAACTGTACACATGTTGTTGACAACTATACTGAAATGAATAACATAAAATTAAGACCTTTGTGTGTTCCGTCATAAACTGTGATAATCTGTCTAAGTGCCATGTTTATTTCTTTTATCAGAGATGTTTTAAAATGAATGTAATGAGAGGAGAAAGCTAAGTACATGAAGAGGAGATGTGAATTTACATGTGTGCTGAATGGCTTGGTATCAAACCTGCGAATCCTGTTGCCATGGAAGCTGAAGGAGTTATTTTAGATACAAAGGTTGATTAGTTAGAGAAAGGCTGATTAAAAGCAGAAAACCAATTTTATGTCACATTAAATTATCTGATGGCAATAATCTTGTCTAATGCTGCATGAAGAAAAATGTGTTCCTGAATCTACTCCTGCCATGATTTTTAAACTCCAAAAATATTTAAAATCTTATAACATAATATAATAACAGATGTGTTTTCATTCCTGGGATGAAAAAACAAACAAACAAACAAACAACAAAAACCCTGCAGAAATAAACGTGTATTTGGGTGTTCTATTACACATCTAGCAGAAACATGCATCTGCTTGGGCATGAACTAACATTTAATTAATAATGTTCAAAATAGTGTGTATATCCTGACTTTGGCTCCCCTTTGGTTTTGTGTTCTGATGATGAAGAAGGAAAGGCAGAAATGCTGCACTTTTCCTCAAATAGCCTAATTAATCTCATCAATTGAGGTTAAAGGGTGAGTTTAAAGTGATTATCGTTAATAAAATCTGATACCCTGAGTTGCCTGCTGAGCCTCAAATAACAGTACCATACTCATCAAGGAACATAAATAAATAAATAAATTCAATAATACACTCCTTATTTGATATTCTACTTTGTTGAGTAGATTGTGTTGCATGCTGCTCCACACTAAATACAAAATTAAAGTTATTAGAAAGGCTGTTTTGTTATTTTAGTATGTGTGCCCTTGAGCTTGTTCTGTTCTGTTCTTGAATAAATTTTTTAATTATGGCATATGGTTAAACAAGCAGAATTGCCTCTCCTGCTGCTATCTGATATTTATGATGCGTTTTAAGCTTAGCTAAAACATTATTATTATTATTATTTTATTTTTTTTGCCTTTCTGATAGAAACCTTCACTAGGATTCTCTCACCAATAGTGGGGATTTCTGTGGGATTTCTGGGGATTTGGCTCTGACTGGGAAAATAAAGCCAATCATGCTATTAGAGGGAAAGTGTCCCAAACTTCATAATACACATGAAGTAGTATACCTAAATAGTATTGACAAACTATTTATTTTAAATTAAATTACTAAATATTACCGAAGTGAGAATAATAATGTGACTGCCACAATTACTGAGCACAAGGTGAAAGAGTAAAACCTCTCAGTTGCTCTACTGTGATGTTATAATGTGCAACAGTGTTGGCTTGCATGTTGCAATGTAGGCTTGTGTCTATTTACAACCAAGCTAGCCCATTAACTTCAGCTAGTTATCTAAATACATTTACTATTGTGCCATTAAACACACTCCCTTCCCTTGAATGAATTACAGAAGTGCTTTTTAGTCTCCATCAAAAACATACCTTCATGTTAGTGCAATAGTTCAGGGTCTGAGAAGCATCAAGCTAAAACACTGTTAAGAGATTAGTACAGGAAGAAATTAAAACAATTGTGAAAAAATTTTAACAGGCTCACAACTTTAACAGGCTCACAAAAAACTTTTTTAAATTGACCATTATATTAGAAATGATCTTTTTGGGCAAGAACCTACCAACTTGATTTGGCAATTTTAATCCACTGTTCTTTGCAATAGTGCTCCAGATCTAGCAAATTGTGATGGTATCGCCTACAGTATGCATAGCCCTCTTCATGCCATTCCACAGATTATTTTTAAGGATTTGGATCCAGGCTCTGACTGGGCCATTAAAGAATGTTGATCTTCTAATTTTCTAGACATTCCTTTGTTTAATAGAATTTGTGCTTTTATATGTTATCATGCTAGAAAGATAAATTTTTGTACATCTACAGCTGAGGCCTGCAGGTTTTGTGCCAAAATAGATTGGTATTTAGAGTTATGCATGATTCCCTCTATATTGAATGGAGCCCCAGTCCCAGCTGAAGAAAAGCAGCTCCATAACATGAAGCTGTCACCACCATGTTTCATTGTGGATATGATGTTATTTTGCCACACGGTTTGGGGTGATTTATGTGGGCTGGATGTTTTTTTTCTGCATGACAAATGTTTAGCCACCCTACCCCATAGCCCAATCATGTGAAGAATACAAGAGATTGTAGTCACAAGCAGCTAGTACTTTCCAAATATTCATGCATCTACTTTACTGTGTCCATAGGTCTCTTGATCTTTTGATTTATCTTACTTTTTTTTTTTTTACATCACAAAAACAGGGGTGTGTAGATTTTTATATCCACTGCACATACTTCTTTATGAAGTTACTTGCTACATATGGTGTTATATTATGGATTAGAGGTCATTAAGTGCAAAAATGTGGAGAAAGCAAGTAGGAGTCTACAGTATATGTGTTGCAGAAGTAATCAAAGAGGCAGATGAGGACTGCAAAAATAGTTCCCTTTCAAAGGGAACTTCGACATTGCGTTTAGCATAACAGCATAACTATGGGAGTGCCCTTGTGCTTGTGTACTAAACTACCTGGTAGACTGGTTAATTCTAGCACGATCCAGGGAACTGGTGCTTCAACATTGAGATGTTGTTCTCACCCACATGAGGAGCTTGGGGCTCAGCTTGAACATCAAGAAAAGTATGCTTTCTCCAGTGCAGAGAACAATTTTTTAGGGGTTTTATGGGATTCTACTATTGTAAGGGCGTTTCTATCCCTAACACGCGTAGGGTTGATCCTATCAACTTTGAGCAAGATAAAGCTGGGTCTGGGCATCCGCTCCAGTCTGTCTTCGAGAGACTGTTGTGCCTTATAGCAGCAGCAGCCAATGTCATACCGTTGGGCCTATTGCACATGAGAGTTCCAGTGGTGGCTGAAAAGTCAGGGTTTCATCCGAGTATGAAACCTCTGAGATCAATCAATGTCACGCGGCAATGCCTACATGCTCTGAGTATTTGGAGGTGTCCGCAGTTTCTAGCCTCATGTCACACTCTATGGACATCTCCTTATTGCAAGAAGCCTTCCTCACAGGCCACGGTGCAGTCTTAGATGGCTATCCAGCTCACGGTCTTTGGAGCAGCCCTCCTATCTGGAGTGGCATATAAATCGCCTAAAGATGCAGGCCGTATTCCTAGCACTGAAATTCTTTCTTCATCAGTTGAGAGGTCACCATGTGTTAGTTGTGTCAGACAACACAGCGTTGGTCTCATATATCTACCACCAGCGAGGGTTATGTTTCCGCCCCCTGTTCAGGCAGGCGCAACTAATCCTTCTCTGGACATAGGGAAAGTTCTTGTCAGTGAGTGCAATGTACATTCCGGGCAGCAGGAATGTGGGGGTAGACATCCTGTTGAGGCAGGGGCTTGAGGGGCCTGGGGGTTGGAGCCTCCATCCACAAGTGGTGGAGTCAATATAGCGGAGGTACGCACAAGCGGAAGTGGATGTGTTCACCTCTGACGAGACAACACACTGCCCGCTGTGGTTTGCCCTCACTCCTCCCGCACCATTGGGGTTGGATGCCATGGTGCACACGTGGCCAAGGTCATGTCTATATGCTTTTCCCCCAAAAGCATATAACTCTGCTTCCACGAGTTCTAGCGAGAGTTCGCCAAGACCATCTACGTCTGCTGGTAGTAGCACCTTATTTGCCAGCTCGAATATAATTCTCGGAATAATTTCCCTGCTTGACAGTACTCCTTGGAGATTCCCATCCGTAGGGATCTACTGTCTCAAGCCGGATGACTGATTTATCACCCTCGGCCAGAACGATGGAAACTGTGGGTCTGGCCCCTGAGGGGCACCAGCTCATAGATTCTGGTCTCACAACTGAGGTTGTAGAGACCATGTTAAACGCTAGAGCACCATCCACAAGGAAATTGTATGCGCTCAAGTGGCGGCTTTTTGTCTTGTGCTGTGAGGAACGTCAACTAGACCCAGTGAACTGTGCAATAGCTACATTCCTGGAGTTCTTACAAGAAAGTTTCTCAGCAGTATTGGCTCCTTCTAGAATCAGGGTTTATGTGGCCGCCACGCCCCTGTTGATGGATCCTCTGTGGGGCAACATCCTCAAACTTTGAGGTTCATGCGTGGTGTCAGGCAGCTGAGGCCCATCTGCAGGCTGTGCATAACTTCCTGGGACCTTTCTCTGGTCTTGGAAGGTCTGTCAGGGGCCTCATTTGAGCCCTTAGAGTCAGCCTCTCAGAAGCTTCTGACTCTAAAGGTAGCTCTTCTGCTGGCCCTGCCATCTCTCAAGTGAGTATGAGATCTACAAGCTCTCTCTGTTGCCCCTTCCTGCATTAACTTTGCCCTTGGATTAGCCAAGGCCTTCCTGTATCCTAGGCCAGATTATATTCCTAAAGTGCCTACATCGACTGCTCACCCTGTAGTGTTGCAGGCTTTCTGCCCTCCTCCGTTCCTCACACCAGAACAAGAGAGGATGCACCTGCTGTGTCCAGTAAGGGCTCTCTGTACTTATGTCCACCGCTCCAGCCAGTGGCGTAAGTCAGAGCAGCTGATGGTCTGCTTTGGCAGCGACAGTAGAGCCGATGCTGTGTCAAAGCAGCGCATCTCTAATTTCATAGCGGAAGCAATCTCTGTTGCTTATGACGCGCATGGTCTTGCTATGCCTCTTGGCATAAGTGCTCATTCCACTAGGGCAGTCGCCTCCTTGAAGGCTTTGTCCAAAGGGGTATCCAGGGGATGTGTGTGCTACTGCAGAGTTGTCTACGCCACACACATTCATTCGTTATTACAGCCTGGATATTCATTCCACCCCGGGGTTCGAGTTTCTTGCAGTGACCCTCAGGCTTGGGTCTTTTTGAACAGGCCATACCCTTGGTATGACGGAGTGGGTATTGTTGTTCCCATACAGTTATGATAAACGCCACGTCGAAGTTCCCTTTGAAAGGGAACGTCTCGGTTACGAATTTAACCCTGTTCCCTGAGAAGGGATCGAGACATTGCATAGCTTTGTCATACCAGGGCAGGCCTGTGAATTGTGTCTCTCGCTTCAGATAATAAAGGCTGTCGATGTGGTCACAGGTGCCATATATACAGTATCTCACAAAAGTGAGTACACTCCTCACATTTTTGTAAATATTTGATCATAACTTTCCATGAGACAACACTGAAGAAATTACACTTTGCTACAATGTAAAGTAGTGAGTGTACAGCTTGTGTAACAGTGTAAATTTACTGTCCCCTCAAAATAACTCAACACACAGCCATTAATGTCTAAACCGCTGGCAGCAAAAGTGAGTACAACCCTAAGTGAAAATGTCCAAATTGTGCCCAAAGTGTAAATTTTTTGTGTGGCCACCATTATTTTCCAGCACTGCCTTAACCTTCTTGGGCATGGAGTTCACCAGAGCTTCTCAGGTTGCCACTGGCGTCCTCTTCCACTCCTCCATGACAACATCACAGAGCTGGTTGATGTTAGAGATCTTGTGCTCCTCCACCTTACGTTTGAGGATGCCCTACAGATGCTCAATAGGGTTTAGTCCATAACCTCCACCCTCAGCTTCTGAAGTTACATGTTTCTTTACTATTTTGTTTGCCTGGCAACACATACTGTACTGGCAGATAATCTGGTTTCTGAAAAACAATCTGAATAAAAATTAGCTTGAGGCATAATTTATTTATATTCTTATTTCAGTTGGCATAGTTGAAGTGTTATATGCTGTCTTACTAACAAAAGAGCATTGTGACCCCTTTTGTAGGCCACAATAGGCTAAATATAATTAAAACAACCTATAGGCCATCAAATCATAACCAAGGTAAGTTATTGACAAGTGTACATTGTCACATCTTATTTTAACTGTTTTTAATGTTCTTCACTATTGGAATATTTTGACAACTGTTTTTGGAAACCTATTTTAAATAGTGATAATATGTAAACATGTAAATTTGCAAATAAAGCAAATAAAGCATATTTGCATTTGTATTGATTTATTGATACTTTATCCAGAGTGATTTATAATTAAGACAGGATTCAGATCATGAATGACAAATAAACTCTTTCCGTTTTACACAAGCCGCTCCTTAAATCTGCAAGCCATACAGAAGCGGTGAGTTTTAGCACAAACTAAAATGAGATTCCGTGTCTTCAAAGATTAATAAGTGAAGCTGAAATGAAATATGATTTTAATTCCCTCACTCTCAGTTTCTCTATTTCCCTCTCCCTGTTTTTCTCTCACTCTCCCTCTTCCTTCTAGCACAGGCAGATATGATGCTATTGTTGTTGGGGTTATGCGAGTTTAATTGAATTTTGGTTTAAATTAGAAATGGAAAGCAGGGGTGACTGAAATTTATGCAGATTACACTGAGAATATAAACATGCACACAGACACACACATACATACAGAAAAGAGGAAAGCTGCATTCAACTTGGATTAGAGCTTTTCTCAGCCCTTGCAAGAGACTAATGGTGTAAAGTCTGTACTTCACCATATACACACTCACCGTCTATTTAATAGAAATACCAGTTCACCTGCTTATTTATGCCGTTATCCAATCATTTAATTATGTGGCAACAGCATAATGCATAAAATCATGCAGATATAGGTCAAGAGCTTCAGATATTGTTCACATCAAACATCAGAATAGGAAAAAAAAAAAATGTAATTTTAACCATGGCATGGTTATTGGTGCCAGATGGGCTGGTCGGAGTATTTCATAAACTGCTGATCTCCTGGGATTTTCACACACAAAAGTCTGCAGAGTTTACACAGAATAAAACAAAAAAATAAAATTTTAAATCCTGTGTCGGATGGTCTAAGGTGGATGAGCTACAACAGCCGAAGACCATATCAGGTTCCACTCAGCCAAGAACAAGTATCAAGGCTATCATGAGCACAGAATCAATAAAGCTGGACAGTTGAATACTGCAAAAGTCTAACCCTAATCTATTTTGTGCATTCTCAGATGTTTTTTTGCTCACAGTGGTTGTAAAGAGTGATTATATGAGTTACTATATCCTTCCTGGCAGCTTAAATCAATCTGGCTATTTTCCTCTGAACTGAATGACACTGAATGTATTTTGTTTCTCGCACCAAAATCCCAGGAGATGAACATTTTCTGAAGTACTTAAACCAGCTCATGAGGTTAGTGTATTTATGACACAGCATACAGTTTGACAGCTTTCTCCAGCTTGCGAGAAGGAGCAATTGCAAGTGTTCTTACATATCTGATGTAAATACTGAAATTATGACTGTAATCTGTAATTACAAATGAAACTCAGGAACATGGTTAAATATAATGTGGAAGTGTTTGCACAAGTAGCCCATTACAACTGCATAACATGACCAGCACATTCATGTACAACAACTTTTGCAGGAAGAAACCACAAACATGAAATGGAAACGCCCTTTACCCTCAAAACCCAATGAAGCCAGGCATCATTTATTTGTGTAATATTTACTCTTTGAGTGCTTTTGTGAAGTGTGAATGATTGGAACACATTCTTTCAACTTAATTTTCCATTTAATCAGTATTTATTGTCCATGTCCTTCACACATGGAGAGAAAACTCAGTGTAAAGGACTAACAGCTGAAATATTTGCTCCTGAGCAAAAAATATAAATCCATGCTGATTGCAGTGAACTATTGACACTGAAGAGTAGCATTTTTTTTACTTCAATGAAAATGGTCCATGTGACACACCTGCATTTTGGAGCACCTAGGAAGTGTTTCAATTGGCAGCATCAGTACATACTGTGGAATGAATTTGAGACTCCTGTTATCTCGTAAGGATACGTCCATACTCAAATCAACATCATACAATACATTTTTACTAAAGCAGTGTTAAAACATTGCATTTTTACAAAACAATTCAACTTTAATCAAATGGTCTCATATTACATATACTGTCAAATAAAAAATATCTATCAGAATGAACGGACCAATTTTCGGACACACAACATGAACACGTGAAATCAGTCTACTCTTTTTTTTTTTATTATTCCTTATGCATTTACAAAATTGTATTCATCACCACAGCCTACACACCTGCACCATCTGTGCCGTTACTGTTTACATTAAAAATTGACAAAACATTAATATAATTAATTAATGTATCCAAAATGTCACCAGCCTGAGAAGAAAAACACTCCCATAGCAACAAGTTAAAAATAGCTCAGGTCAGTAAGAAAACTGGCAACACTGTCTATATCCTTTGTGCAGTTAGTGCTTACACATATCAGGAGATATTAATTTGGACAATAAGCTGTAATAATATAAGCCCACTTTTTCACAACCTGCATTTTGATTAAAAAAAAAAGGGTTCTTATTTGTTCTTGAATTTTTGTTTACATGTTAGATGTATTATTTCACTTGCCTATATATATATATATATATATATATATATATATATATATATATATATATATATATATATATATATATATATATATATATATGTATATATATATGTATATATGTGTGTGTGTGTGTGTGTATATATATATACATATATATATATATACACTATATAGCCCAAACTATGTGGACACCATAGTTTGAACATCTTGTTTCAAAATGGACATTAATATGGAGCTGGTCCCCCTTTGCTGCTATACCAGTATCCACTCTCTTAGGAAGGCATTCCACTAGATTTTGGAACATGACTTCGGGGAACTGTGCTCATTCATCCACAAGAGCTTTAGTGAGGTCAAGCACTGATGTCAGGTAAGAAGGCCTGGTACACAGTCTGCATTTCAATTAATCGAAAAACTGTTCATTTGGGAACAGCCCCTTAGTTCCAGTGAAGGGACACAGCATACAAAGACATCCTAGACAACCATGTGCTTCTAACTATGTTTAGGTAACAGTTTAGGTAAGGCCTGGATGGATGCAATGGTCAACTGTCCAATCAATAATCACCACATGGAGTTCCACCACTGTGAAAAATAAAGAAAAAATTTTTTAATTAAATAAATTGTGAACACCATGGTTATATTTTACCCCCTTTTGAGAGGCATGACTCTTATGAGCAATCATCTTTATGAAACATGGATAATGTTCAGGTAATGTGTGGGTTTTTTTTTTTAAGTTTGTAAACATGTAGAACAACTGATGTTAGTAACATTTAATTTCAAAATCTCTTCAAGGGAAAGGACTTGTGATCACTGATATGAAGGGTAGCTAGATTGTGGATTTTAAAAGAAATATTATAGTATTATAGCTATGAAATCTAAAGAGACACCCTCAGGCAAAGGGACATAACATCACTGAACAGAATAGAGCACACAGTTATGTTGAAAACTCTGTTGGGGAGTAATTTACTTTTGGTTTTATTCTTATTGCCAGTAACTACAACCCAATCTTCTCATTCTTCTGCATTGAGATGTAGACAGGAGATTACAGGAGTGCACTCGACACCCCCCTCTCTTCCACAGTAAAGCCTCCTGAATGAATTCCTCTTCAGATCCAATTTGCTTTCAGAGTGTTTATTTCTTCGAAGCACCAGGATCCTGCATTTATCTCTGCAGATAAAGAGAGAGAGAGAGGAGAAAAATGCTTAAAGAGGGACTGGAGAAGCCCTCAGATCTCATTACTTCCACTCAGCAGCAATGACAAGAGGAGGGAACAACACGTCTCTCCTGATGCCTTGCTAATATGCTTTCTTTTCTTTTTGTTTCTCATCTGTCATTCTACTTTCACTCATTCAACAGTGTTCTCAAACTTCTTTGGTCTGCTAGTGCAACTTTTCAGAGTTTTTTCTTCTAGCTTGTGTACTTGTGAGCAAGTGAGAATCAACCTCCCGTCATTTAGTGCAGGAGATCTCTCTCACCCTCTCTCTTTCTCTCTCTCTCTCTCTCTCTCTCTCTCTCTCTCTCTCTCTCTCTCTCTCTCTCTCTTTTCCCTGCAAAAAAATGACATCTTACTGACAACAAAAATAAGATTAGTCAAACTATTTCTAGATATTTTTATTAGTTCCAAGTTGACACTTCTGTTCTATTGTCAGCTAATTTTGCATTTATTTCAACAAAGAAGCATAATTATCTGCTAATAGAACAGGATAATTTAAAGCCTGAAATTAGTAGATCTCATTACTAACACTCAGCAGCAATGCAAGCTTACTAACTCTGGAGATTTTCTCTTCTCTAGTTAGCTAACTAGCCATTTTGAGAGGATTTACTTTTAGGTTAATGAAGTAGCTTTGTTTGGGAATTTCTTTCCTAGGTTAGGTAGCTTTGTGTGAATATTTTCTGCTATTGTACATATATTAGCTGACTAGCTTTGTTTGGCGATATCTCATAGGGATTTGAGTGAGAAGTGGATTAATTTATGACTGTGCTAAAACTTCTTTAAAACCAGTCATATGAGGACATACTGTGTAAGCGCCTGCCAGAAACCGAGAAAATAAATGTTGAAATATCTTTCATCATCTATTCATATCATCTCGCTAGAAATAAAACAAGCACTGTGATGGGTTGGCACCCTGTCCAGAGTGTCCATTGCCATTATCAGTTGTGTTAAGGTCTGGTGCATGACTTGGCCAGTCTAAGTCTCCGTGGCCAGACTCTTGTCATACAAAAACAGGACTGGACAGTTGAAAACTGGACAGTTGAAAATGAGAAAAAAACAAACAAACACGTGGTCTTTTTCCAGTCTTCAAGTGTCCAGTTTTGGTGATTCTGTGTCCATGATAGCCTCAGGTTCCTGTTCTTGGCTGACAAAAATGGAACCTGATGTTGTCTGTTGTTGTAGTTCATCCACCTCAAGGTTTAATGTGTTGTGTTTTCTGAGATGCTTTTCTGCTCACCATGGTTGTAAAGAGTGCTTATTACTATAAAGTTCCTGTCAGCTCAGATCAGTCTGGTCATTCATCTTTCATCTATCAACAAGGTGTTTCAGCCTGGAGACCCTCTACTCACAGACTGTTTTGTGTGAAATTCTCTGGAGATCAGCAGATTCTGAAAAAGTTAAAAAAGTTAAATTAGCCATCTGGTGCCAACAACCATGTCACAGTTAAAGTCACAGAGATCACATTTTCACCCATTCTGATGTTTAATGTGAACATTATCTGAAGCTCTTGAACTGTGTCTGCATGATTTTATGGATTGCATTGCTGCCACACGGTCAACTGATTGGATAGTTGCATAAATGAGCAGGTGTACCTAATAAAGTGGACAGTGAGTTAAGTGAGGAGAAACAGAAAATGGTGTGACATGAAAATGGAGGAGAAAAAAGATCTTCATTATACCCAGTTGATCATGCACCCCAAGAACATCATGCAGGGAAATTGCTATTTTAAAAGTGTCTCAACTGATGTACTGGAAGCATTTGCACATAGAAGATGCCATAGAAAATGGAACCAATTTATAAGCCAGCTTTCATCCTCCAAAAAAAGATTATACCAACACATTATGAGGGAAACATCCTTCATAAGCATGACCTTAATCTTCTGTCAGCTGAGGCATTTGTTTATGTCTTACAGCTATGTGCAGACTTATTTAATTAATTATTGGGTTTGTGTTGGCTTTCTTTCTTTTTTTCATATTCTTTATTTAATGCCAACAATATACAGTAAATGAATGGTTGCTGCAAATTATATGATTTGAAGTTAAGGTTTACATTAGTTAGTCTTCTTATGTATAAATATACACACACTCAGGTGCATGAGTAGGATATGGAAATAAAAAAAATACAAATTTCTTGTGTAAATGCATGTACTAACATTTTACAAATAAATCTGTCTGTATCCAGTTTAATAAATGAAGCCCACTGAATGTTGGACTGAATGGAAAATTTTAAGCTTTTGGTATTGGGCTGGTTCTTGTCCTTCAGTGTCTACTCCAAAGTGATCTGATGGATAGTCTCACGCACACACACACACACACACACACACACACACACACACACACACACACACACACACCATGCTGGTATTTCAATATCAGGCCCTCTGTTCCATCTGTTGAGTTTGTGTCCGTGTGTGTGCTTATGTCTACATCTTGTAACAAATGTCCCCACAGGATATATACTGTATATAATAATATATATATAATTATTATTATTAAATGCCAAATCAAACCAACATGAAACAAACAAGCAAATCAATATCCCACACCAAATGGATTCCTTTTTGTTATTGAGCTTAGGGTTAGATTTAAGTGTAGCATAGCATTAATTGGATGTATTAATAATCATATCAATGGCAGGTCTTCACAATGATACTAAGACAAGTATATTTGTGCATCGTTATTCTAGGTGAGCATGTGTGCATTTGTGTGTGTGTGTGTGTGTGTCAGAAGGGTGGCTGTTCAAGGGCACATCATATGTGTGTGTGAGCTCTCTAATTATGTGATGCCTCTTTAAAGAAGCCCTCTGGTCAGCCTCCACTTGCTGCTCATTACAGCCTCAACACACACACACACACACACACACACACACACACACACAAACACACACACACACACACACACACACACACACACACACTTAGAAGCACTCATCTTTTAATCACTGACTGACTTGATTTAAAAAGAAAAAAAGAATTTTTCTTCTGCTTTATATTCTCATTTACATTTGTACGTTTATTCCACCCTTTCTTCTGTCCATCACCCCCTTTTCGCTCCATATTCAGCTCCCTCTCCTCTCCTGACAGCTGTCCATCATGCCTTTATAGAGGGTAATGGAGGGGATGGTGAAAGCTGTGGACGGACACAGACACACACACACACACATACACACACACACACACACAAACATGGACAAACACACACACAACCAAGCATTTCCATCACTCTGACAGCTGGAAGAGGGTCTGACACACAGAGAATAATGCTGATGACTACCTGTCACATGAGCTAAAACTGATAGTGTGTGTTTTTCTGACATATTTTACAAAAAGGATTTACAGTCAGCCCCAAAAGTCAGTATCTAGAACTGAGAACTGATTGTATTTCATCAGTTACAAAATTGTAACTGATGTATTGTATGATTACAATTTTAGCTTCCTCAGGTAATTAAAAAGAATGAGCTTGGATATCAGTGAGCTTAGCTAACAAGTTAACATAAGACATAGAAAATGAATGGTAATTGATCTGCACTTACATACAGCCTTTTAACCTTAGCGGTTCTACAAAGCGCTCTACACTGTTTCTCAATCACCCATTCTCTCTCTCTCTCTCTCTCTCTCTCTCTCTCTCACACACACACACACAAACACTCACACTCACTCACACATTGTGTCTCATTCCTCCATTCACACACACACACACACACACACACACACACACACACACACACACACACACCAGTGGTAGCAGAGATGCCATGCAAAACGCTAGCCTGACATCAGGAGCAACTTGGGGTTCAGTGTCTTGTCCAAGGACACATCGACAAGTGGACACATGTGGGCCGGGAATCTAGCTGCCAACCCTGCGATTAGTGGTTAAGCAAATAGCCTACCACCTGAGCCACAACCACCCCACTGTCATATGTTATGTTACATGGCCCCTCCAGAAATTATAATTCCTTGCTAATATTTTAAACCAAATTAATCCAAATAAGAGACATACTATGCACATTTTCTCCACTTTATTTATATATTTTGTCCATGTTGTCCATTTATATACACCAGTTAATTCATAATATAAAGGACAACTGACAGCATCTAAAATGGAGATATACCAGCCCTAAAGTGTAATGCTACAGCATACAAAGATATTCTATACAATTGTGTTAGATGGAGTCAGCTCCAAATAGCAATCTATTTGGGCACAAAACTTGCAGGCCTCTGTTATACAGCTGAAGATGGAAAAAAATTATAATAATCACCGTCCACCATGATAACATCCCAAAACACAAATCAACATTTTGGAATGGCCCTGTCACAGCCTAGATCTAAATTGAGATTGAGATTGAAATTCAGCATTGTCATTGAGCAGTGTCCATGTACAGAGATAATGAAATGCAGAAATGTAGAAATCCTATTGAAAACCTGCAAAATAACTTGAAGGGGGCTGTGCACAAGAGATCCCCTTGCAATTTGATAGAGCTGGAGCATTTTTGCAAAGAAGAGCAGAATAAATTGACCTAAAACAGAAAAAGCTCAGCAAATTGCCGTATTAAGGTGATCGGAGACCCTAGGCTACACTTTGTATAGCATATTGCATATTTTTAACCAGTGCCAGTTTTGAAAAAGAGCACTCACCACTTGTGTTGGTAACTGGCAAAGTCAGGGACAATTGGGGAGCACCAACAACATTCAGAAATATTGATTACAGTTTACATCCTGTCCCAAAATTTTTTTGGGGGAGGATGCAAACAAACTTAAAAAAGTAATGCGGGACTGAATATAATTGTTAAATACCAATTTAACGGGTGAAATAACAATGTATGAAATAATGTAAATGTAATGTATCACCACTGCTTAGCCTAAAATGGAAAAGTCAACTGTTAAAGTAAGCAATAAGATACTTGTGATACAATATGATACCTGAGGCGGAAGCAAGCGCAGTCGATACAGACGCTGGAAGGCAAGGATCAGGCTGAAGTCGAACTTGTAAAACAGGCAGAGGTCAGGCGATCGGGCGAATAGACAATACTAGGCAGGGCGGAGAATCGTAGTCAAAACCCAAGGTAGTAAATCGGAGAACCAGGGAAATATAAAACAATGATGATGGCATGTTGAACAACAGAGATGAGACTGCTGAGTGTTTACTTCGCAAGTAAACATTGTTCTCAGCATAACCTAAATACTGTGTGTGTGTGAACTCTGGAGAATGCGAGCGTGTGCATGGGACGTGTAGTTCTCGTTGGCCATGTTTGTAGTTCGCGTTGCATTCTGGGAACTGTAGTTGCGAGTTTGCAGCGACTTGACAGAGCCCCCTCCTGAAGTGCTCACTCCGGGAGCCGAATCCAAAGAATTGGCTCCAATCCTCCGGGTTCATGGAACAAAAGGTCCGGAGGAACCTAGCGATTTGTTGGTTGGCCCACTCTACCTGTCCATTAGCCTGGAGGTGGTACCCTGAGGTGAGGCTAATGGTGACGCCCATCTTCTCCATGAAGCTGACCCAGACTCTTGACATGAATTGTGGACCCCTATCACTCACGATCTCTTCCGGGATCCCAAAGTATCTGAACACATGCTGGAACAGTAGCTCAGCTATGGCAAAGGCAGACAGGATGGCAGGCAGTCGGATGAAGTGCAGGGATTTTGAAAATTGATCGATGGTCACTAGAATGGGGGTGTTCCCCTGCAACTTCGGTAAGTCGGTGATTAAGGCCATGTGGGACCTTAGGCATGCTGTGATGGGAAGGGGCTTAAGATTTCTGGCGGGCAGTACCTTGGCCTGGGCGCCTGTAGAGCACAAGGACCCTATACACTGTACCTCCCTGGACATGTTGGGCCATCAGTACTTTTCAGCCAACAACCGGTAGGTACGATGTACCCCTGAGTGGCTCGTTGCTAGTGCTGTGTGGGCCCAGGTGGGTCCAGGAGGTGTTGCTTTGGGACAAACTGCTTGCCAGGTGGACATGCTGCCGGGATTTGTGACCTGGGGAGGCATGCTAGGGCCTAGTCCAGTGACCTCTCAATGAAGATGCAGGCAAGGGGCAGGACATAATCTCTGTGGTCTGCTCAGCTCTCTGGGCAGGGGAGCCGCAAAAGGGTATTGGCCTTGGTGTTCTTCAATCCTGGCCGATTTGACAAGGTAAACTGGAACCTGGAGAAGAACAGGGACCAGCTGGCTTGGCGAAGTGTGAGACATTTGTCTGTCTGCAGATACTCGAGCTTCTTATGGTCAGTATAGATAACAAACGGGTGTGTGGAGCCTTCCAGTCAGTGCCTCCACTCCTCCAGGGACAGTTTGCCAGGAGCTCTCGGTTCCCCACATCATAATTGCGTTCCACTGAGCATAACTTGTGAGAGAAGAACGCCATGGGGTGAAGCTTGGGTTTGTCTCCGAGCCTCTGTGAGAGGATGGCCCCCACTCCTGCTTCCAAGGCATCAAACTCCACGATGAATAGTCTGGAGGGATCAGGGTGTCTGTGGATGGGAGCCGTGGTGAAGGCCTTATTGAGCTTGTCCAATGCCTCCTGGGCAGCTGGGGGAATGTCTAATGTATCTCTGTTGGAGAGCTTCCTGAACATACTCCTCCATTGCCTGATGTTCGGCTTGGGAGAGAGGGTATACATGACTTCGAGGTGGGCTGGCTCCAGGAAGGAGCTCAATTGCACAATCGTAGGAGTGGTGTGGTGGTAATCCGCTTGCTCTCTCCTTGCTGAATACCTCCCCGAGGTCCTGATATTTGGGAGGAACTGTGACTGGGGCGGGTGTTGTGGGGCTCTCCACTGTCATGGCTGCCAATGAGACAACGGGGAATTTCAGGCAGTTACTGAGGAAGTATGGGGACCACTTGGGTAATCTGTTTACCCAACAGAACAGAAAGGTCAAGATCCTGCGCAGTTTTCTGCTTAATGAAGTTGCCGGCATCCCCTGAGTCGATCAGCACTGTGAGCACAGTAGACACCCCTGAGTGTTCAACCTTGACCAGCAAAATGAATACATGTGCTGTGTGTGCTTGGTTCAAACTCACCATATGACGACAGGGTTGGCTGTCCCCGCTCTCCCCGGTGGGTCATGGCTTATAGTGAGGGCACTGACGGAGGAGGTGGTTGTCCTCTCCACAGTAAAAGAAACGAGAGACCATGTCTCTCCCTCTCCTGCTTGCAAAGCCAAGCCTGTCCAAGCTGCATGGGTTCTGCTGCAGCTGCTGGCATGGGGAGCCTGGGCTCCCACAGCGCGGGGCAGTTGGTCCAGTGTAATGGTTGTTGGTCCAGTGTAATGGTTCCCGACAGGCCAACTCCTTCACCAACTCAGGATTCAGCCCCTGTCGGAATGCTGTCTTGAGGGCCAGTTGGTTCCACTGACTCCTTCCTAGCACTTCTTGAAAATAAATGTTACCCTTGCCAATCCTGTTGCTTTCATCTAGCTTTTCAGCAATGCTTAGCTTCCCAAAACACTGTAGCCTCATAGCATTGTCAAGATGGCTGCAGGTACTTTCATGCTATTTGCATTTTCCAGAAAGTCTCCCCCCGTCATTTCCACAATGTTTTGGTCTCAAGACTTTGATACAGCAAAGTAGGAAAACAATTAAATGTATGACTTCATTGCATCCAGTTAGCCAACTCTGTTTGATATAAGTGTCCTGACATTTCATCCTACCCGTCAGATTGTCCTACCAAGTCTTACTGCACATGCATACATCAATATTGTGTAATTTTTGTCACGCTGATCAACACACCCATTATTTTTTACTACTTGTATTTGGACTCGGAATCTGATAGGGTATTCTGCACTATAAAAGGATCCAACCTGTTCATTTTAGATTGACAGGACAATCTAAAAGGTATTGTACTGTAAAACCATCCTACTATTGCCTAATAAGAATCTTCGGTAAAGTTACACTAAATAATTTTATGTAGTCACAGACACAAAGCAGAAATCCACAGCAGGATTTTTCGATATGGTAAGATGGATCGATAGATATAGCTATAATTTTGCGCTATGGTAGAAAAATCTGACAACGTAGGACAAATCGACAGAACATTGGAGAAACCCCGGGTGTAAGCTCGTCTGTGATCACTCAACTGCTGCTGAATATGTAAGTTTGGTCCATCTGGTCCAAGCTCCTTTATACTTTTTTTCATTTGAAAGCCTTGTGAAAGGGTTATTTGTAAAGATAAAACCGAATTTTCTTTCATCTCGAAGTAATGTTGAAGTTACTTCTACGTTGTTAACAATCTCTTGCAGCTGCTGAGTTGGGAAGAGAGTCATTGAGAATGGTCCAATCACGAGGTCCAAAATATAGAAACAATAGAGGGTATGCATTGACATGACTTTTCCGCTGGAACATGCCCCTTCGGCCCGACTGAGCGGAAAAATATCCAGCAAAATGTCTGGTTTTAATAAGGGAAGTTGCAACAAGTCTAGTATAACTAACAATTATCAGCTTAAATTAAATTAAAGGCAGTTGGACTCAACAGTGACAGTGAACCTGTGGTCCACGGACATTGGCATGTGGCCAGAAATCGTTTTATCCAGACATTTATATGTACTGGCATACAAAAGTTTTGACGCTTGGTCCTACTTCGACCAAGTGTTGTTGGAGAAATTAAAGTGATAAGAGTACAAATAAACATTCAAGTTGCATGTGGACAGTTATGTACACATATTTTTTATGTTATTATTTAATTTTATCTGGTAAACCATAAGCTAGCTTGTCCTAGATTGTTTGTACCGAACACTGCTTCCACTTACTAGTGTTATATATTTGTGAAGGTAAAACACAGTCAGAGAATGAATGAGTCTCCATTATTCATCGGTGGAAATAGGCAGCGTTTAAAAAGAAATATGTAGCAAATTTTTCAGCATTGTACAACATGAACAAAACATGCTGAAAGAACTTACACTTACAGTACACTGCTCGACTTAGTAAAAATATGTTTTTGGCACTCTGTAAGATAACGCAGAAATCTTGTTGAATCTGTTAGCACAGTTGATTACACAACAGCGTTTTCTCATTTAAGATGCGTTTTTTCTGTGTTTTCATGGAATTTATGCTGTACACTAATGTGGCCGCTCAGTATTTTTTGCCATTTAGTGGGTGTGACTGCAGTGAGTTCCAGCTATGGTGATATCACATGCATACCCTCTATATTGATTCGCTAAGAACAAAAGAGGGAGTGTCTGGGGCACAATGAGCTGCGCACCGAAGACAATCTGAAGCAAGCCAATTAGAGAGCAGCCTCAAATCATCTGCTTTACAAAAGTTTAAGGACCTACATACACACTCATTTGGCCGGAACCCTGCAGACAGATATGAACAAAATACATAAAAAAGAATAAATAAATGCTAACATGACTAAAAGGCAAATAGTACAACATAAAATAATTTTATTTCATAATTTTTTTTCAAAATATGTTTAACTTATGTTTAACATGTTCAAGTGGTCTTCTTCTCTGGATAACTTGAAGGGGCAGCGACACAGTGCCCCCTATTGACCAGCCACCACCGTAGAGTATCAGAACTGAAGAGAGTCTTCATGGAAGAAAATAATTTTTCTTACTGGAAGAAAATAAAGTTTTTGCTGTTTGACCCGTAACTTGTTTTCATTCTGCTTTCTCATGACATCCACAATCGCATCACTGAGCTTTTTAATATTTTATTTTAAATTGAATTGGTAAGTATGACACAGTTCAGGTGGATGTCAGACAACAGTTGGACAGTGACGACACAAACTTGCTATTTAAGGCACAGTCTACCATCAAACAATCTTTTAATATTAACAATGTTGCTGTAAAATATCTTTGTAACAGTTCCACCAAAAAATTTCAATATAAGCTAAATGATAGTGGAAAATTTTACCTTAATTTATAAACATGATCACCTTTTGCTTTGTAGGCTCTCACTTCCATATCCCTGTGCTTATAGTGTATATCATCCCAATAGGCTAATCATGTTTCTCATCACAGCAGCTGGTAGCAGACAAAATGTGATTAAAGACATACTGCGGATGTTGCCCAGGCAGAATTTGAGTTCGATACCCCTATGTTAATGGATTATACTCACTTTTGTTTGCCCTTTGTCTTGTTTGTGCCTTTTGAATTGGTGCAATGGCTTTGTATTCAATGGACATTTCAGTGGTGGATGCACATGCATTGCTAGTTTCTGGCCTTGTGCCTTTCCTTCTTTTTCCCTGCAGAGATTCAGATTTCATTACAACATTTCATCTAGAATTTTCTGCAGCCAAGGTCAGCGTCCATGGCAAGTTCCTTTTTTTTTTTTTTTTTTTTTTTTTAGCTTCAGCTGAGTCATTTCAATGTCTACAACATACTTTATCCATAGGGTTGGAATGTCTTTTCTCTGAGCTGCACCAATAGTCCCTTTCAAAAGTTGTCCATAACAGGTAATACAGTATTTATGTTGACTTAGTTTCTCATTAACCTGCTGATTTTTAAACCAAGCTCTGTGAATAGTCCATTGGTGTCTTATGTATGTTTAAATAATTTCTCTGTACTATAATTTATATATTACAAGTAAAAGCTTCTTCTTCTTCTTCTTCTTCTTCTTCTTCTTCTTCTTCTTCTTCTTCTATGTACAGTGTCTTTCCTTGAAATTTTTGTTTTACAACCTCAAACTGAAGAGTTTTGGGATATTTGACACTTTTCCAGAACTTTGTCTTGGAATTGGTCCCTGTGATGTTGTTTATTTAGTTATGTACTCTAATAAACAGCTTGGAACTGTCATTTGACACTTAAAATATACACAGATGGACTCCGTTCAACTCATTATGTGACTTCTGGTTGCACCAGAACTGATTTAGACAAGGTTGCCAGGTCCAAGAAAAATAAATTAAAAGTACCCCATTTCCATTTTTTCCTGTATAATCAGAGATAACTGCTGTATTCAC
This sequence comes from Ameiurus melas, assembly GCA_012411365.1. Lineage (NCBI taxonomy): Eukaryota > Metazoa > Chordata > Actinopteri > Siluriformes > Ictaluridae > Ameiurus > Ameiurus melas. Next base: position 14,042,691 of record CM022777.1, on the reverse strand, counting down.
ACAAAAAGTCTAAAATGAAATGTTTACCATTACTTTTGATTTATTTATTATTTAAAATCCTATTTGTGTGGTTTCAGCTAGGCTAAAATGTAGTAGGCCTTAATGTGGTAGTTAATTATGTAATATTTTGATAATTTGTTCGTTTTGTCCAATTTGTCCATACATTGTTTCAGAAAATCAAACTGATTTTAATTCAGTAAGGACAATTTGTTGTCCTCCAGGAATTTGAACAAAGCATTTGCTATGGTCAGTGAATCATGAGCTACTATATGTATCACTCCTGCAAAGGTGATTTGTGAGAGCTTCTTGCTGTAATATCTGATGACTATGCATAGTTGTTTTCTGGTCTGCGTAATCTGGTTGTGATATCAGTGCTCTGATCAACAATAATAGAGTATGGTCCACTTCCTATATCCTCCAGAAGGTCTTCATGCACTACTGGTCCTATCAGCAAATTAATTAGAGCTCTGCATTTCATTCTGTGTAAACTGATACCTTTCTTGGAAATGTCTTCCACAACAATGGGAAGCAACATGAGCAGCCAGTTTCAACTATGCCTCCTTACTGCAACATTAGTTCTTAGAAAGAAACTGCCTGTGTCAAATAAAGTTCTGGCATTTGAGATAGGAGCTGAATTTTTTTATGCTTTTCATTTGCAGCATGAGCTAACAGATCACTGTGGTGAGGTCTGATTTCACATTTGCAATATTTGCAGAATGCTTTTTTTTAATAATCATTTGTAACACTTTGAATCCATTCCATTAATTATTTTTCTGTCTCCCATTCTTTGCAATATTTCTTTCTATATTTGCCCCATTTACCTGCCAATTTATAATGCTGCTTGACTGTTCATCAGGAGTCCAACCAACACTTCACACTGTTACTGACTTCTATCAGGGTACCGCTGTATTTCACAGGTGTGGTTGTAACTCACCTAATGCTCATTTAATACATAACATGCCAGCAAATAGGCACCCTTCCAGTCCCTCACTCACTGCAGCGGCCCTTGGATTGCCACATATTAATTCCGGGGATCAATACCCATAAAGAAATGATCCAATTTTAGTGGATCACTTTGTTGACAACGAAACATTTTTGTGCTCTGTAATTTTTCCCACGACTGCATGTTCAAAATATCCCACTTGTGCAGGAAAACTGCAACCCTGGCAACACTGGATTTAGGAGTTTCACAACATTTCACATCATTAGGGTCACAAGGAACCTGGAGCCTGTCCCAGGGAGCATCAGGCACAAGGCAAGGTACACCATGGACTGGATGCCAATCCATCGCAGAGCACAATCTCACACATTCCCATGCCCAATCATACACTATGGACATTTTGGACATGCCAATCAGCCTACCATCGATGTCTTTGGATGGGGGAAGATAACCAGAGTACCTGCAGCACGGGGAGAACATGGGCACACACAGAGCAGCAGCAGGAACTAAACCCCCAAATCTGGCAGTGTGAGGCGAATGTGCTAACCTCTAAACCACCATGTGGGTTTCACAATAACAGGGGTGAATACCGGTAAAGGGGTGAATTCTTATGCAAAGCACTGGATGTATTTAGATATGTATGTATTTGCTTAACACTCAATTTACATGCCCTCTGAGTCTTAATTGATCCCAAGATTTATCAGTGTGAAGAACAAGCTTGTTTGCTTATGTGGCATGTAAATGAAAAACTGGAAAGCTCCTTTCTTAATCTAAACTCTATCCACCACTGTAACTGTAGTGTGTAGTGTATGTGCAACTACCAAAAACAATAGTTGGAACATTTCCCTGTGCTGGGAAAAGAACATAAAAACCATTCAGTTGAAACTCACTGAATGGAATGAGCACAGAGGAACAGCTGTTGAATTCCATAAATAAATGTCTAAAATAAACAATTACACAACACATTTACAACTACAATTTTTACACTCTAACAAAAAGTCTAATAGTCTAATAATGTGACAGGCATGAGAAAATGTCTTACCAAAGTTCTTCTTGTAGAGTTTTTGGATCCACACCATCACACATACACAACAATGAAGGTAAAGCACCATACAAATTCAAAAAGAAATATTCTCTCTGAAAGATGAGTTTCATCTGAAAGGACCAATTATACAGATCTTAATCTATGAATACATTTTACTGCTGAATTCATGAAGGCATTGCACAAAAAATCTGATTAATGTTTATTGAGTTCCGCAATGACTGCCATTAGTATTCCATTATAAATGAGCTATGAGTAAACAACTTTTCCATCCTTTTTCTCAGTTCAGTATAAATCACCCTACAGATGCAGCACACACAGAGTCTACCCATTTAGAATAAATAACCATAATCTCAGTAGTGAGCAATAATTGTGATGATCATGTTAACCTTTGTGGAGCCCTATAATGATGATTTTCAAACAATATTCCATTATTCTTCTTGCTATGTTATTGAGTGAAAGAAACAAAGATCATAACTCCATGTCTATCTTTTACTGTCTTTCCCCTGCTCTATTTCTTCTCTTGCTCTTCTCCTCTTGTTGTAATAATACAAGCTGGGTCTCTTGTCCATGGGTTCATGTATCTGCCCTGAGATTAAATTCAATCAGGAGAAAGTGCTGCAGTGTCAGCACCTTTTACACACAGTAACATTACACACTCTTCCATACATACTGTCCCTATTGTATTACAACACTTTTAAGGTCAGAACACATACACAGATACATACAGACTCTGATATTTTCCTGGAATTATAGGGCTAATTTAGTGTGCTTTTGCTTTTCAGGATAAACTGGCACATAAATCTTAATGAGGGATTTAAGAGATTATTGTAAGAAGATTACAGTGATGTAATGTAATGTTGACATTAGGCTTCATTCTATTAGATAATTGAATATCACCAATGGATAATATTTGTGTGGCTTGAATACTAATTAGTATCAGGAGATACTGGTTAATCAAAGTAAAATTAATTAAAAAAAAATTTCTTCAAGCATTTCTTTAAGAACCCATTGTATTAAGGAATAACAATAATGCTATAATAATAGCAAGAACAGAGTTTGTTTGATTAAAAAAATCTATTTCTCCCAGGTGCTGACACTGCAGCACTTTCCCCTGATTGGATTTAATCTCAGGGCAGATACATGAACCCACGTACAAGAGACCCAGCCTGTATTATTACAACCAAAATATTTTGAAGCAATATCTAACATAGATAACAAGCAAGAGAAAAGAATACCTTTAGTATTGTTCAACCTGCAGGCCTTGAACATCATACACCCTATTCTTATAAATTGTTCAGTATCTCAAACAGCCTAGTTATAGCCTTGTTGGTTTCTAACACTGTAGTACAATGTTATGTATACAACTTGACAGAAGGATAGACATGATTCACAGGAAAAAAAGCAGTGTAAATATATATTTTAAATGAAATGCTTTTTTTTCTATATTATAGAAAAATTGATGGATATATATTCTATATATCCATCTTCTACTGCTTACTCCTTCTTCAGGGTCGCAGGGGAACCTGGAGCCAATCCCAGGGAGCATCGGGCACAAGGCGGGGTACACCCTGGACAGGGTGCCAGTCCATTGCAGGGCACAATCACACACACACCCACTATATCATACACTGTAGGACACTTTAGACACACCAATCAGCCTACAATGCATGTTTTTTGACAGGGAGAGGAAACCCCCGCAGCACGGGGAGAACATGCAAACTCCGCACACACTCCCAGCGGGAATCAAACCCCCGGACCCTGGAGGTGTGAGGAGAACGTGCTAACCACTAAGCCACCGTGCGCCATTCTTATATATGCTGAAATTATTTAAATACAGGGTGGCATGCGCATTGCTAAGCACTGTGTTCTCAAAGCTCCATTATCCCTGGTTTGAACCTGAGCTTGAGTTACTGCCTCTAAGGAGTTTTGTGCAAGAACTCCCTGTGACTTTGTGGGATTTTCTTTGGTTTGCTCCCAACTCCAAAAATCTGGTAGGTGGATTGTCTGTACTAAATTGCTTGTGGTGTGTGATTGTGTGCATGATGCCCCGTGATGGACTGGTGCCTCATCCAGGGTGTGTTTGTCTGGGTTACACATGTAACCCTGTTCCCTGAGAAGGGAATGAGACGTGTGAGCTTCATGTTTGAGGGAAGCACCGTGGTATCTGAAGTCTGTCTAAAATCACGCAAATTTATAGGCCTGTCATGGTCAGGTGAAGTGACGTTTTGCGTGTTGCATGACTCTAAAATGGCACCTGTAAACCACGTCATCAGCTTCTATTTGTCTGAATTGAAGACGCAATTTACAGGCATACTCCAGTATCATTCCCTTCTCAGGGATTACATGCATAATCCAAGTGTTTCCTTTCAAAGGGAACTCAAAATTGCATGAGTGTCAGGGAACGTGACGTAAGGGAATCAGGCAGGATGCAATCACAGGTGAACTGTGAGTTTTATTCACAAAGTGATACGCAGCACAACCAAAATGGAAACAAGCAACATAATTCCTTCACTACACTAAGCTAAGCTAACTAAGACTGTGGCTAGAGCTAAGGCTATGGCCTAAACACAACATGAACCAAAGACTTACTGTAGTTGCACTCACGCTATAAATGGCATACATACAAAGCCCTATTCGTATGTCCATATATTCAGTTACATATTCATTCATATACATTCAACCGCGCCGCACGAAGCACGGCTCCCGGTATATATCCACACAGTCATTAGCCCGCAACCGCTACCAGCTGCGGGCAATTCCGCATACATCACACATGGCGTGACGGGGCGAAGACATGACGTCACCCCGAAAGCAGCATGCGCATGCGCGCCAGCGCCCAAGGAGCGCTGCTGCAAAGGGGAATTGTCACAATGAGCTTCATTCTTCGGGAACCAATATACCCACTCCGTCACACTGAGGGTATTGCCTGTTCAAAAAGGTCTGAGCCTGGGATGGAATCCATGTCCAAACTGTAATTCTGAATGAATGTGTGCTGCGTAGACCACCCCACTGCAGCACACATATCGTGTAAGTGTACTCCTTTGGATAAAGCCTTTAAAGAGGTGATCCCCCCCAAATAGAATGAGCCCTCATGCCCAGAAGCATAGCGAGACTGTGTGCCTCATAAGCAATAGAGATTGAGTCCGCTATCTAAATAGAGATGCGCTGCTTTGACACAGCATTACCTCTACTGTCACTGCCAAAGCAGACCAGCAACTGCTCTGATTTACACCACTGGCTGGATTGGTGGGCATAAGTACAAATAGCCCTTACTGGACACAGTAGGTGCAATTTCTCTTGTTCCGGTGTAAGGAATGGGGGAGGGAAGAAAGCCTGCAACACTACCGGCTGGGCAGCAGACATAGGCACTTTTGGAATATAATATAATATAACTTTAGGAAAAGTCCCTGTAAGAACTCCAGCATTGTAACTAACTGATGTTCCTTACACCACAACATAAAAAGTTGGCACTTGAACGCATACAATTTTCTTGTGGATGGTGCTCTAGTGTTCTAACAACCTGAGTTAAGAGACCGTAATCTGTGAGCTGGTGCCCCTAATAGGCCAGACCCACAGTTCCTTCTGAGGGTGATAAATCAACCCTCTGGCTTGAGACAGTAGATCCCTGCAAGTGTGTGGAGTCTAGCCGGGATATTATCACTGAGAACCATATTTGAGCTGGCCAATAAGGTGCTACTAGCAGCAGATATAGATGGTCTTGGTAAATTCTCATTAGAACTTTTAGGAGCAGAGCAACTGGAGAAAAGGCATACAGACGTGACCTTGGCCACATGTGTACCATAGCATCAGCCCTAATGATGCAGGAGGAGTGAGGGTGAACCACAGTGGGCAGTGTGTGGTCTCCCTAGAGGCGAACACATCCACTTCTGCTTGGTCAAACCTCCACCATATGGACTCCACCACTTGTGGATAGAGCCTTCAATCCCTGGGGCTCAGCCCCTACCTCAACAGGATGTCTGCCCACACATTCCATTTGCCTGGAATGTACATTGCTGTCACTGACAAAAAAAATGTTGTGTTCACCCAGAGAAGAATTAGTTGTGCCTGCCTGGACAGGGGGCATGAATGTAACCCTCTCTGGTGGTTGATATGAGACAACTGCTGTATTGTCTGTCACAACTAACACATGGTGAACTCAAAACTGAGGAAGAACTAATTTCAGTGCTAGGAATATGGCACACATTTCTAGCCAATTTATATGTCACTCTAGATGAGGGCCAGAGACCGTGAGCTAGACAGCTGTCTAAGACCATGCCCCAGCCTGTGGTTGAGGCATCTATCATTACTGTCTTGCTATAAGCTAGAAACCGGGGACACCTCCAAATTCTCAGAGCACATAGGCATCATTGTGTGACACTGATTACTCTCAGGGGTTTTGTGCTCGGATGAAACCTTGGACGAAACCCCTGACTTTTCAGACACCAGTGAACCAGTCTCATGTACAACAAGCCTAATAGTATGACTCTGGCTGCTGTTGTCATAAGCCCCAACAGTCTCTCACAGAGAACAGAGGGGATGCCCCGACCCAGCTTTATTTTATTCAATGTTGATAGGATTGACCCTACATCTGTTGAGGATAGATATGCCCTCATTGTAGTAAAAGCCCATATAATCTCTAGAAAATCCAGTGGAGAAAGCATACTTTTCTTGAGGTTCAACCTGAGCCCCAAGCTCTTCATTTGGGTGAGAACAACATCTTGATGTTGAATCACCAACTCCTTGGATCATGCTAGACTTAACCAGTTATCCAATAGTTTAGTACAAAGATGCCCTAGAGTCACAAGGGAGCCAGAGCGGCATCTGTGCACTTTGTGAAGGTCTGAGGGGATAAAGCTAGACCAAAAGGAAGAACCCAGTATTGGTAATTGTTGCATCCAAATACAAACCTCAGGAACCTCCTGTGCCTGGTAATATTTCTCATGGAAATATGCAATATTACAAACCAGTCCTCAAACTGAATCTGTGGAACGATAAGTCTGCAAGTCAACATCTTGAACTTCTATGTCCGAAGGATACAGTTCAGATTATGCAAATCGTATGCAAATTGGTCGCATGCTCCCGACTTTTTTGCGGACCAAGAAATAATGGGTGTAAAACCTCCCTCCCTCAGAGAAAGGGGTACATGCTCTATGGCCCCTTTGTCCAAGAGAGATCTTACTTACTGAGCTAATGTCAGGCTTTGCTCTGTGCTGACTTCTGTGCTGACCACACCTTTAAATTGAGGGACTTGAGCTCTGAACTGGACCCGGTAACCCCTTTTTATGTTGGACAGAACCCATGCAGACACATTTGGCAGTAGTTTCCATGCTGTCAGATGGGCTTTTAGTGATGTTAAGTTTTCCACATTTCCAAAGCATCAGATATTCTTGCCCTGTGACAGCTCACTGACCTGAGAAAAGTGTAATACTGGGGACTAACTGACCTAACAACCTTTTGTCCTTTCATATCTTGGTCTTCTTAGATCCAAAGGTGCAGGCTGTTTGTTGGTACCTCGAATAGTGAAGGCTACTGCTGGGGGCAGATATTTTTCTTACAAAACCCCACAGTTATGGAACAGCCTTACAATTACTGTTTGAGACTCAGACACAGTCTCTATGTTTAAGTCTAAGATGAAAACACATTTGTTTACTCAAGCTTATCATAAATAGAATTTCTTTTATGCAAAGCAAACAGTCTTATCCATCATTGGTTAGTAAGCATACCTAATAATTTCTCCATCTCTTTACCTCCCTCTCCCTCTCTCCTTCTGTCAAGCCACACATAATTTTATGGAGATTCCAGTGATCCTGACCCTTTCTGCTCCCTGGACCTGCCTGATCCTTCCTGATGCCCTACCTCTGGATGGCGCTCTCATCAACAGGATGCTACAGCTTGGAGATGGCTTAGGATGGTTTGCTTGAAGTACCATGGAAATGGTTTTGGACCTCAATTCCACATGGACATTCTCGCTGTGGTTGCTGGGTCTACGGTTACTATCATGGCCTTGGGACTGCAATTACCACATTGAGTTTTGCACTAAGGTCTCCTTTGGTGAATGGTGGACTAGTTCAATAAACAGACTTCACAAAACCATAGTGAACTTTCTTTTACATTCACACTATCCATTGTTACCCAGATGAGGAAGGGTTCCCTTCTGAGTCTGGTTCCTCTCAAGGTTTCTTCCTCATATCATCTTACGGAGTTTATCCTTGCCACCATCGCCACTGGCTTGCTTAGTAGGGATAAATTCACACACTTAAAATCTGTATCCTGTGTTTATATGTTTCTGTAAAGCTGCTTTGAGACAATGTCCATTGTTAAAAGCGCTATACAAATGAATTTTAATTTAATTTAATTGAACATCCCCTCCGTGTCCCATCAGGACCACTCCTTCCTTGCCTGATTGGCATTGATAACAGTTCTTAAATCAGGCCTACTAGCAGCCTGCAACTGTGGCTGCCTAGTCCCGCTGGCATTCGCACTCGCGGATGCCCAGGCAAACTCGACATGATGGGGAAGGAACTTTTGCTGTTTTGCCTCCCAAAACCTGTCAGCGATGGCATTAACCATGCTGCCAATCAGGCCACAAGGTTCAACAGGAGTGTCCAGAAGGGAGACCTTATCCTTATCCCCATTCTCAAAAGGTTGAGCCATAGGTGGCTCCAACATCGTGGGGTTATAAATACGGCTGGTGTGCGGTGGCTGGTGTGAAGTGAGCTGACTGGCAGGTAATTTTTTTTTTTTTTATAAATTCTTGTCTTGTGGACATATGTAAACATCTGTTATGTGAAATAGCTTATTTAGGACAGTACTGAATAAAAAACATGGGATTTTTATTATCCCTCTTATTTTGTTAACAGTATTAAGATTTAGCAGATTTTGCAAGGGGTATGCATACTTTTTAGGAATTTTTAGGAAAGGCCTTTTTAGGAATGTTCACACAAACAATAGACATGCATCTTCACTGAAGACAAATAAAGCTGATGATGTGGTTTACATTAAGTTTTCTTTGAAAGGGAACCCATCTCACAACCACTGTTTCCATGATCCAGGCACCGGATTCCACCCTGACCCTGACCAATATAAAGTCGATGGCAGTGGTAGCTCAACAGTTAAGGCTCTAGCTTACTAATCAGAAGGCCAGTGGTTCAAGCCACAGCACAACCAAGCTGGCACCATCAGGCCACAACCAAGCTGGCAACATCAGGCCACAAAGCAAGGCCCCCAACCCCACCTCTTGTACTCTTAGCTTCCGTAATTATGAAGTAAACTTCAGACACCAAACAGGTTTTACATGATCAACTACATTTGTGGTAAAAAAAAGAACTATGTATACTCAGAAGAACAGTGTGTGGTCCCACCTACACATTCAGTATCATACATGCAATTCAGTCTCCTTTACTCTCCTTTTTCTTGGTCTTGGTCATCACACTGTTCTCTATACTTTCTTTTCTCTTGCCCTTGCTCTTCATTCTGATTTTATTATTGGAGCAGAAATTTCCCTCCTATTGGTTCCAAGATCATCAATCCATCTCTCGATCAACCGCTTCTGTCTGTGAAAGACTCCAGTGTGCCAAACCTTGGGGCCAAATAAACCTGAATCCTAGATCACAGCGCCTTTCATGCTTGTCTGCTCTCTATGTTCTTCATATTTCTCTCGCATAATCCCTCACTCATACTTTATCTCCCTTCTCTGTTGGTGTGTTTAAAAGTCAGAAAGTGTATGTGAACTATGTGAACTTAGAACTTAGAACTTAGTGGAATATTGATTAAATTGTAGTCCATTTTCTTTTGAGTAGCATAGTATTGTTTTAATCAATAAAAATAACTACATTTCAGTGAACAAATATGTGCACTTTTGTCAAACTTTAACTGAACAAACTTAAATTAAACAATTTCAATTATTATTATTTTTGTTGCACACAGAAAAATACTATAAAATATGTGTTTGAGATTTTTATATAGCCTGAAATGCCTGTATTCATTCACTACTGGACCACCTGAAAACCATGCAACCTGAAAAACAACCTCTGTGCAGCAGCACCCATATGAATAGAAAACCAATAATTGTTTTTTTTTTTTATACTTGTGCTGGGTTTGTGCTGTAAAATTGTATGCTGCTGAAAGGAACATATGTGTTTTTCTATTTTCATCCTGCAGAAATGTAGCACAAATGATTCGGCAAATGATTCGGCAACTTCGTTTGGACACTGAGGTGCAGTGTAACATAATTTTTGACATTTTACTTTTGTCATATTTTTGTCAATATATAAATATGACATATACAACAAAATAGACTGAGGCAATGACACAAAATTATGGAGTGTATCCCTCTCCCTCTCTTGCTCAATGAATTGGGCTATCAGTATGAGCTATCAGTAAGGCATAATACGTGGTTAAAGGCCTTCACTACTGGAGCAATTTATAAATGTACAAAGATGGATTGTGCATCATGAGTGTTTTAATGTATTTTGGTAATGGATTATTTATCCTGATCAGAGACATTTTATCATCTTGATGCATAACTTCCATCTCAGCCATCCATTTCATCCAAGAGTTATAAGCACTATAAGCACTGATGGTATTTTTGTTTTAGACTTTCTTTTAGATGTTTTACTGCACTAATCTCTCTCTCTCTCTCTAATGTCATTTCTATGTCAGATCTAGTAAAGGAGTTGAAATGCAGTTATTGGAGAGAGAGAGAGAGAGAGAGAGAGAGAGATTTCATGCTGATAATATAAAAATAGAACAAGTAAATAAATAAATAAATATAAGTAAGCCTACTTGTTCACAGGTTTTAAGTTTTTTTTTATTATTATTATTATAAAATACAACAAAGAAAAAATAACTATTGATACTTGTTCACCAGCTTTTCTGTCTTTTTACAGCAATAACACAAAACAGTTCTCTCATGCTCTCATTCATTTTATCTTGCTCTCTCTCTCTCTCTCTCTCTCACTCTCTCCAATAACTGCTTGACCTTTTGCAGCAGCAGCAGCATGCTTCTCTTCTTTCTATATCTGTCCATGACTATCAGAGCAAGTATTTGTACTCGCTCAGCAGCAGCAGTACTGTAGCAGATTTAGTCTGCCAGACCAAACCTATTTACGCTCCACCCCCATCTATAACAGCTCACAAGTTCACTCCAAGAGTCATGGCTGAAATATACAGGCTGAAATGTACTCACTTTTGTTGCCAGCGGTTTAGACATTAATGGCTGTGTTGAGTTATTTTGAGGGGACAGCAAATTTACACTGTTATACAAGCTGTACCCTCACTACATTACATTGTAGCAAAGTGTAATTTACTGTATATTATATAAACAAATGGAAATGGTTTTGGAATAACTGAGTCAAATCCCAGACTTAAATCGAATTGAAAATCTGTGGCATGAACTGAAAATTGCTGTCCATCACCATTATCTATCTGGAAAAACTGGAGTTGGAAAAATTTATGTTAAGGAATAATAATAAAAAAAAAGCCCAAATCATAGGCACATCTGAGACAACACTGAGGAGTGAATATTTATGCAGTTTTTAGATTTATTGTTATTTTAAAAAATTTCAAATATTTCTGAGGACATCTAAACATTTTATTTAGTTTTATTTTTGAAGATAGTTGTAGATTTTGTAGATAGATTGTTGTAGATCTAATATACTTAAAAATTATGTTGCTATACAGCCAAAAGGTTATTGATGCCAGACGAGCTTGTTTGAGTATTTTAGAAACTGCTGATGTCCTTGGATTTTCACACACAACTGTCCCTAGAAAAAAAACAACAACAAAAAAACAAAACACCCACAAAAAGTGAGAGTTCTATAGGTGGAAAGTTTAGAGGATCATGACCACACTGGTTATAGCTGATAGGAAGGCTATGGTAACTCAAATAGCCACTCTTTGCAACCATGCTGTACAATGTGTACTATGAATATACAATACCTTATTGACAGTACACATCTGTGCTAATCAGATTAAACTTACTTGTACAAGTCTATTGAAGTGTTGAACTTCCAACACTGTATACGTACTGTATTTGCAGATTTCTGTGAATAAGTTAATTCACCTGTACTGTGTGGAAACACATCATACTCAAAATTCAAATGAAAATCTGAAAATGCATTTGAATGAAAATTCAAAGAAACTTTGGATTCTTTATGAGCAGCTTGATTTAAAAGAAAACTAACTTTAAATGCAATTTATTTCATGAACTGCATGGATATTTTTGCACTGACTTTGTGGCAAAATGCATTATTCTTTTGTTATCACAGCCTTCCACAGTATGCTAAGCGGAAAATATTACTTTATCTGAAAGAAGGTAGCCACAGAAAATTATCAGTGTCATTGACTGATAAGCTCTAATAGCCTAAGGTAAAGCATGGTACTGTTATTTTAAAAAATGTTCACCATATCTCCCAGTCAAACATATGGTGAACATTTCTTGTTTGAATATCCAAAGAAATCTGACTAAGAGGAACCAGAAAGAAGAAGAGAAGGGCTAGTATGCATGTTCTACCCGTGCTGTATGGGTTTCCTGAAGCACGGTTTCCTCCCCCAGTCCAGAGACGTTCATGGTAGGTTGATTGAAATGTCCCAAGTGTTCGTAGTGTATGAATGGGCATGTGAATGTGTATGTGATTGTACCCAGGATTGGCACCATGCCCCGTATGTACACTGCCCTGTGCCCTATGCTCCCTGGGATAGGCTCCAGGCTCTCAGGCGACCCACTAGGATAAACGGTATAGAAATGGATGGATGGATGGATTAATGTAAGTATGTGCTGCAGATCATTTAATTAATTAATTAATTAAATTTTACTTGTTAAATGATGGTAAAGGACTTTGCTAAAATTGTCTATGTAAACTTTTTTAGGTATCAAAACTGGTTACTCTTGATTACAGTTACAAACTCCATATTTTTATACTTGGAACTCTATTTTACCATGGTAATTAGTAAACATTTACTAACAACATTAACTTCATCAATGCAAGTTTACATTTTATTTGATACTTAAAAATACCTAATTTCTATTAAAATTCCTGAAATAAATACAGGTATACATTCCATTCAAAAATACATGAAGAAATCCATCCATCTTCCACCGCTTACTCCTTCTTCAGGGTTGAGGGGAACCTGGAGCCTATCCCAGGAAGCATTGGGCACAAGGCTGGGTACACCCTGGACAGGGTTTTATATATATGTACACCAAAGAAAAAAAAAAAAATAAATAAAAAAAAAAAAAAATATATATATATATATATATATATATATATATATATATATATATATATATATATACACACACCAACACACAAAAAATAAAGGGAACACTTGGAGTTACATTGTGCTGTTTAAGTAAGTGTCCCTTTATTTTTTGCGAGCATTGTTTTATATATATATATATATATATATATATATATATATATATATATATATATATATATATATATATATATATATATATATATATATATATATATATATATATATATATATATATATATATATACACACTGGCAAGAAAAAGTAAGTGAATGTTATAAAGTGTTATCTGATCTTCATATAAGTCAAGGGTATTGACAAATATAATGTGTCTAAAATAACACAAAATAAATTCTCGTTCCATAGCATCTCTGTTGGGTTGAGGTCTGGGCTCTGACCTGGCCACTCCAAAAGGCAGATTTTGTTTTTCTGAAGCCATTCTGTTGTGCACTTCCTCCGGTGTTTTGGGTTGTTGTCCTGTCGCATCACCCAACTTCTATAAACTTCAGGCATGCCGCAATGTTCTTTTTAGTAAGCAGTGGCTTCCTCTGTGGTGCCCTGCTGTATATACCCTGCTTGTTCAATGTTTTACATACTGTAGACTCATGAAAAGAGATGTTAGCCAGTTCCAACGATGCCTTCCATTCTTTGGCTGTCATTCGGGGTTGTTTTTTTACCTCATTGATGAGTCTTCGTTGTGCTCTTGGTGTCATTTTGACTGGGCGTCCACTTCTTGGTAGAGTAGCAACAGTCCCAAAGTGTCTCCATTTGTAGAATGTTTGCCTAACTGAAGACTGGTGAATTTCTAAAGTCCTTTAACTCACTTTGTAACCTTTGCCAGTGTTGTATCAAAATTTGCCTATTACCCAAAGACAATTAATATTTAACATAGAAACAGATACTCACATACATTAACCAGTTGAAGGACGAAAGTAAGACACCGGGCCAGTGAGTGAGGAGAGGCAAGGGTCCAAATTTATTGTGCAGGTGAGGCACGGAGAAGATCACACTGGAGAACTGTACAGTGATTAATGCGACTTTTCATCGAAAGTGAATGAGTTGCTTCTGGAAGCACAAGACCGCGAGACTAACCGGAGGAAGACTGCCTGTTGTTGAACTACAGTAGTGCGTGAGCAACTGCAGTGACGTGCGGGCACTCTGGACACGGACATCTCCATCAACCTCGTGAGTGCGTTTGTTTGTTTTGTTTTGTTGCGTGATTTGCGTGAAGCGGCCAGTACAGTTTTAAGGCCTCAACGTCCCCGAGCTACGATTCAGGCCTGCATCGGAAACACATACAAGGGGTTTATAGAAAGTTTGGTGTGTCGGCTTAGGTAGACTATTGTTTTGGGCCCATGGGTTAAAGGGTGTAACTGAAAACTGCTTGTTCTATGCATGTACATGATTTTATATGTAACCTGTTGAATTGGTATGGTATTGACTTAAAAACCTTTTGAAAAAGGGATAACATGCGTTAAAGTTTTGAATACATTTTATTTGTTGATTTATGCATATAATTGTTTTTTTAATACATGTACCTAAACTCTGCCTGGTTGTTGGGAATTCCTTTAACACCATTCATCTAGTCAGTGACACTGTAGGACATTGAAACACATACCAGGGGAATTGCAACCATAGACTTTGAAGTTGAATAGGGTAAGAGAACACAGGGCGTCTTTTGCCGCCCTAATTATATAGGCAAAAGTCCGCTACACAAGGATGATCTAAAAAAAAAAAAAAACAGAGCTGAAGCTCTTCTATTTATACAGTTTTCTTAATGTCAGGATGACCCAGACACCAATGTGTTTTAGAAAGAGCCCTCCCCGAACACCATTAGGTTTTCAAAAGAGTCTTCCCAAAATACCCATAGGTATGAGACTCAACATTTTGGAGAGACCTTGGTCTCACGGGGTCCACTGTTCCCATCGACAGTTTTCTCACAGGTGCAACTTGGCTCAACTACCCTTATAAACGGCCCGACTTGGTTCTCTGTTAAAAATTAAGGCCGTCGTCTGTGTTACTCCTGACTTTTCCTCGTGAGACAAGAATCCTCCACACCTTCAAATAGTTGACCATCCACCTATGCTCTAAGGCCTGCTGCACTAATCAAATACATGTATGGTTGCACCTTGCTTATCTGTGTACGTTTTGTCTTAGGTGAATGTCAGCCCAGTGAATTTTCAATAAAATTACATACTACTCATACTAGGTCTCCCTCGTGTTTATTTCATGTATATTTTCTATACAACACCAGCATAATGCAAATCAACAATTCTTGATCGTAGATCCTCTGAAAGCTCTTTTTGGCGAGATATGGCTCACATAAGCATGTGCTTCATGTGCACAGCAAACTCCAAAAATTTGAGGGGTTTTTCAGTCAAAGTTGCTGTAGTCCACACCTCCAAACTCATTTTCTTAACGAGACTCCAGGTGTGCTAAAAATTTACACCAATTAGCTTTTTTGAGGTCATTAACTCAAGGGTTCACATACTTTTTCCATAAGCACTATGAGTTTTTTTTTGGTTGTTATCAATAAAGATATGAAAGAGCAGAATTTCAGATCACATTTTATGAAAAATGTTTTCAGAAAACCATGAATTTTTAAAAGGTTCACATACTTTTTCTTGCCACTATATCTGCTCAAAAAAATAAAGGAAACACTTGGAGTTACATTGTGCTGTTTAAGTGTTCCCTTTATTTTTTTGAGGAATTATATTATATATATATATATATATATATACATACACAAAGCTGGCACCTGAAATTCCATCAAACTTTTTCATTACATCTAAAATCCACCCTCTCCAATCCTAGTCCATCAGAACCCCTCAAAACGAACTCATTTTGTTTTGTTTACACAAATACCAGACAATATACTGGAAGAGGCCGCTGCTTCTAAACCAGGGATGGGCAATTCCGGTCCTGAGGGCCCCTGTCCTGCAGAGTTTAGCTCCATTCCTATTCAAACACACCTGGAAAATTTAACCAAGGTCTTTAGGCAAGGCAAGGCAAATTAATTTGTATAGCACATGTTCAACAATAGGGTAATTTAAAGGGTTTACATAAAACTTATAATCAACACAAAGCAACATTTAAAAAGAAAAAAACATAAAAAAAGAGTTAATAAAAATATATAAATCTAAATAAAGTAATAAAAAAATTTAAAAACAGGTTAAAACAGATTTAAAAGGTTATAGTGCAGCATAATATATTAATTAAAATACAATGATGATTTAATTAAAAGCAGCAGCAAAAAGAAAAGTCTTCAGTCTTGATTTAAAAGAACTGAGAGTTTTGGCAGATCTGCAGTTTTCTGGGAGTTTGTTCCAGATATGTGGAGCATACAAACTAAAGGCTGCTTCTCCACATTTTGTTTTGACTCTGGGAACAGAAAGCAGACCTGTTCCAGATGACTCAGAGGTCTGGATGGTTCATAATGTACCAGTAGATCACACATATATATTGGACCCAAACCATTCAGTACTTTATAAACTGACAGGAAGCCAGTGCAATGACCTCAAGACTGGAGTTATATGATCTACCTTTTTAGTCTTAATGATGACCTGAGCAGCAGCATTCTGAATCAACTGCAACTGTCTAATCGATTTCTTATGTAGACCTGTAAAGACACCATTACAATAGTCAAGTTGACTGAAGACAAATGCATGGACTAGTTTTTCTCTGTCTTGCTGATACTTTAGTCTTCTAACCCCAAATATTTTTTAGGTGTTAGTGGGCTGACTTTGTAACTGTCTTAATATGGCTGTTGAGAGTCAAGTCCGAGTCCATGACTACACCAAGATTTCTAACTTGGTCAGTGGTCTTTAAGAATACGGACTGAAGCTGAGCACTGACCTCTAATCTAAGCACCAAACACAATAACTTCAGTTTTCTCTTTGATTAATTGGAGAAAATCTTGGCACATCCAATCATTAATTTGTTCAATGCAGTTCCTCAGAGGTTGTATGGGATCATATTTCCCTGGTGAAATGGTTATGTAAATCTGTATGTCATCTGCATAACTGTCATCAATAACTTTGTTGTATTACTTGAAAATTCCAGGCCGGTGCGCTTGATTAGCATTTTCGTGAGTAAAGTAACTTACTAGCCCCCTATATAAACAAATCACTTCAAAAAGTTTTCACTGATGATGACCAAGGGCCTGTTTACACCTGGTCACTACATGCATTTTCTCTAATGGGATAGCTTTCTGATTTGTTAAAATGGTTCCATTTACATTTGGCCACATAATGCATTTCAGCAAAATCCATATGAATCTGATCTTTTATTCCCGCGCAAAATGCAAATACAAATTTCCATTGAACTGAAATGGCAGCCAGCGTTATTTTGCTCTGTTTGGGTTTGTGAATACAGTCGAAAACCAAACAAAAATGCTTGCTACAAAAAAGGCAGCACTTATTATGTGAAGCATTTTTACTGTCAGCAGTACTAAACTTTAAAACCCATCGAGATACCTGGATGAAAGCTTGGAGACAACACTGGTGGAAAAAAAAAATATATATATATTTTTTTTCTGGCACGGCTAAAGCGAGTGACGCACTTCTGTGTGGGAGGAGAAAAGTGCTGATGTATGTACATTATCTGTATGTGTGTGTACAGTGGTGTGAAAAAGTGTTTGCCCCCTTCCTCATTTCCTGTTCCTTTGCATGTTTGTCACACTTAAGTGTTTCGGAACATCAAACCAATTTAAACAATAGTCAAGGACAACACAAGTAAACACAAAATGCAATTTGTAAATGAAGGTGTTTATTATTAAAGGTGAAAAAAAATCCAAACCATCATAGCCCTGTGTGAAAAAGTGATTGCCCCCTAAACCTAATAACTGGTTGGGCCACCCTTAGCAGCAACAACTGCACCCAAGCGTTTGCCATAACGTGCAATGAGGCTTTTACAGCGTCCTGGAGGAATTTTGGCCCACTCATCTTTGCAGAATTGTCCTAATTCAGTTACATTGAGAGTTTTCGAGCATGAACGGGCCTTTTTAAGGTCATACCACAACATCTCAATAGGATTCAGGTCAGGACTTTGGCTAGGCCACCCAAAGTCTTCATTTTGTTTTTTCTTCAGCCATTCGGTGGTGGACTTGCTGGTGTGTTTAGGATCATTGTCCTGCTGCAGAACCCAAGTTCGTTTCAGCTTGAGTACACGAACAGATGGTCGGACATTCTCTTTCAGGATCTCTTGGTAGAAAGCAGAATTCATAGTTCCTTTTATCACGGCAAGTCTTCCAGGTCCTGAAGCAGCAAAACAGCCCCAGACCATCACACTACCACCACCATATTTTACTGTTGGTATAATGTTCTTTTTATGAAATGCAGTGTTCCTTCTACGCCAGATATACTTGGACACACACCTTCCAAAGAGTTCCACTTTTGTCTCATCGGTCCACAGAATGTTGTCCCAAAAGTCTTGGGGATCATCAAGATGTGTTGTGGAGAAATTGAGACAAGCTTTGATGTTCTTTTGCTCAGCAGTGGTTTTCTCCTTGGAACTCTGCCATGCAGGCCATTTTTGGCCAGTCTTTTCCTGATGGTGGAGGCATGAATGCTGACCTTAACTGAGGCAAGTGAGGCCTGCAGTTCTTTGGACGTTGTTGTGGGGTCTTTTGTTACCTCTTGGATGAGTCGTCGCTGCGCTCTTGGGGTAATTTTGGGGCCCGGCGCCACTCCTGGGAAGGTTCACCACTGTTCCATGTCTTCGCCATTTGTGGATAATGGCGCTCACTGTGGTTCGCTGGATTCCCAAAGCTTTGGAAATGGCTTTATAACCCTTTCCAGACTGATAGATCTCAATTACTTTCTTTCTCAATTGTTCCTGAATTTCTTTGGGTCTCGGCATGATGTGTAGCTTTTTAAGGATCTTCTGGTGGACCTTACTGTGTCAAGCAGCTCCTATTTAAGTGATGCCTTGATTGTGAACAGGTGTGGCAATAATCAGGCCTGGGTGTGGCTAGAGAAATTGAACTCAGGTGTGGACAACCACAGTTATAGTATTTTTTAACAAGGGGCGCAATCACTTTTTTCACACAGGGCCATGATGGTTTGGATTTTTTTTCACCTTTAATAATAAACACCTTCATTTACAAATTGCATTTTGTGTTTACTTGTGTTGTCCTTGACTATTGTTTAAATTGGTTTGATGTTCCGAAACACTTAAGTGTGACAAACATGCAAAGGAACAGGAAATAAGGAAGGGGGCACACACTTTTTCACACCACTGTATGTATGTATATATGTGTCTATATAGAGTATCTCACAAAAGTGAGTACACCCCTCACATTTGTGTAAATATTTGATTATATCTTTTTATGTGACAACACTGAAGAAAAGACACTTTGCTACAATGTAAAGTAGTGAGTGTACAGCTTGTGTAACAGTGTAAATTTGCTGTCCCCTCAAAATAACTCAACACACAGCCATAATGTTTAAACTGCTGGCAACAAAAGTGAGAACACCCCTAAGTGAAAATGTCCAAATTGGGCCCAATTAGCCATTTTCCCTCCCAGGGGTAAATTGAAGGGAGGAGTTGACTGAAGTGGATGTGTGAGATATTTTCCCTTCAGTTGGCGTTACAATCTGCCTTCATGTTTTAATTCAAATTATGTAAATGATAATGGTCTATGAATAGAAAAGCCTATTTTCAAACGTATCTACTATAATCTACCTCATCAAACAATAATTTATCATATTGTTTTTTTTTTAAAAAGGGTCTACTGATGCCCCTAGATTGGATTAGCACAGTGTCTCCTCATCACTCTATGGATTTGTTTTCTTAATTTTTAAACAAGAAATTAAACCTTGTTCCTTATACAGTTTTTGTATATATATATATTGGTTGGAAAAGCATAGTTCTAGTTTTCCCGCACAATTCCAGTTTTTCTGTAGACAAGGCCGCATACTTTGTGGGAAAATATTATTTGGAAGTCCAGAATCTCTTTCCTTGTTTCCGGCACACTGTCTCTAGCGGCAGTGAGCTCTTAATTAGGTACAAACTTCAATAATATGGCTTATTGTTGCCTGGGGAAATTAGTAAGACCTAATTATAATTAATTTGTGTAGGTTTACGTCAGCATACAAAAGCAACACTGCTAGAGTCTGGTTCCTATTGGACAGACACAAATCTACCCAAGTGTGAGCTCAGGTCTTCGGCCCACATTTTACAATGCTGTGAAAAAGTATTTGCCAATCCTGATTTCTTCAGTTTCTGTGCATATCTCATACTAAATTATTTTATAGCTTCAAAGGACTACAACATAAAAGAAAGGCAACCTGAGTAAACACACAATAGTTTTTTTTATTGCAGCAAAGCAAAAACAAAAAATAACAACAATTCAACACCTATCACAATGTAAAAAAAACTAATTGCCCCATTAAACTTAAAATCTGGTTGTACCACCTTTAGCAGCAATAACTGCAACACTTCTGAGATCAGACTTTCACTTACTTCTAGGACTAGAACCTACTCCTATTCTTTGGTTCGTTGTCCTGCTACACAATCCAGTTATGCTTGAGTTTCAATTTACAGACTGAATACCGGACATTCTCCTTTAGGATATTCTGATAGAGAATAGAATTCATGTTTCCCTCAATTATTGCAAGTTGCCCAGACTTTGAAACAGCAAAGCATCTTCACAAAGTCACACTTCCCCCACCATGCTTTACCATAGATATGGTGTTCTTTTTGTAAAATTCTGTGTTTGGTTTACACTATATGTGACGGGAACCCTGTCTTCCAAACAGTTCCACTTTTGACTCAACAATCCACAGAACATTCTCCCAAAAGGTTTGAGGATCATAAAGGTGCGTTTTGGCAAAATTCAGATGAGCCTTATTGTTCTTCTGGGTTAGCAGTGGTTTTCACCCCACCATTCTTCCATGGATGCCATTTTTCTTATACTGGAGTCATGAACAGTGACTTTTATTGACACAG
Source organism: Ameiurus melas (assembly GCA_012411365.1). Taxonomy (NCBI): domain Eukaryota; kingdom Metazoa; phylum Chordata; class Actinopteri; order Siluriformes; family Ictaluridae; genus Ameiurus; species Ameiurus melas. The sequence continues at coordinate 14,021,497 of CM022777.1, read as the reverse complement.
TAAAGGCCTGTAGGTTTTTTGATGTTGTCCTTGGGTCTTCTGGGACTTCCTGGATGAGTAGTTGCTGTTGTCTTGGGGAAATTTTGAAAGGCTGGACACTTCTGGAAAATGTTCACTACTGTGTTGACTTTTTCCATTTGGAGATAATGGTTCTCACTATGTTTCTTTGGAGTCCCAATGCCTTTGAAATATCTTTGTAACCATTCCCAGACTAATGTATTACAATCACATTTTTCCTCATAATTTCTGGAATTTCTTTCAGTTTCAGCACAATGTATTACTGGGTGAGACCTTTTAACCAAATCCATGCTGTTGAAATAGTTTTGATTTGACTGAACAGAGTTTGCAGTAATCAGGGCTGGTTGTGTCTAGTCCAGCTGATGCCTATTATGAATGCAGTTTCTTAGATTTGGGGAATTAGTAACTAAGGGGGCAAATAGATTTTCACACAGGCCCAGCTGGTACTGGATAACCTTTTTGCTTTAATAAACAACATTATCATTTAAAAGCTGTATTTTGTGTTTAGTCAGGCTGCCTTTGTTTTATATTAGATTTTGTTTTAATTCACGAAACTATGTTATATGAGATATACACAAACACAGAAGAAATCAAGATGGGGCAAATACCTTTCCACAGCACTGTACGCCCCCCCACACCCCTTTTTCTTCTTACATATACTAGCTTATCAGCAATGTTTTCCATTTATAATAATAGTCTGTAAACAAATAAAAAAGAATACATAAATAAATATATAATAAGCCTACGTGTGTTTATTTAAATGAACAATACATTTAAATAAATACATATAATACATACAAATACATATATTTGAAAGATCCAGGTGATGTTTTTCAGGTCTTCAGCTGCCCAGTTTTGTGCCCACTGGTCTGTAATCTGTCCATTCTCTTGGAAATCTCCAAGATATTTCCACCTGAAGAACTGCCCCTCACTGGATATGTTTTTCACGTCACACTGCATAAACTCTTGAGACTGTTTTAAGTGAAAATCCCAGAAGATAAGCAGTTTCAGAAATATTAAGACACATTTAATTTCGTTATATTGCATGTAGGCCTACCTGAAACATTAGCACAGTAATTTTCATCACTTTTAGGAGCCAGAATTAAAAAAAGGTACTCATTCATAGAATTACACTAAAATAAAAAAACACATAGATAAATTAAAAACGTTTTAACCAGATACATAATCAAATAGTCAGTTATTTAATTAACTATTTAAGTGTAATTATATCAGCTTATTAATAAATCATACTGCTGAACAGAATATACTCGGAACAATGCGAACCAATCAGCAACAGCGATTTAAAGCGCACGTTTTCTATCAGCCAATCATAACCCATGCTTTCTTCGTGGCGCGGGAATATCGTGCCTACTCTCGCGACAGCTGCCGTTACCATGGTGCCGCCAGTACACACAATCGACGCGAGAAGTTCGATTAGTACGAGTGAGAAATGAACTCGTTTTAGAAAATAATTGTAATTACATTTTGTTTCTTTCAGTTTTACGGTTCCATCTGTATAGCACGTCTTTCAGGTATGGCAACACTTTTACCGACATGTAACGTTAGATACTATGTCAACTGCAGGGCGCTAGTGATGACTAGAATCTAAACGAGTATTTGATACATTTTCTGAATATGTACAGACGTTACGATTTTTATTGAATATTTATATTTCTAAATGAATATTTCCAGCATAAAAATAAGTTTATATACAGAATTATAGTATACATTGGCTTGCACTGTTACATTATATTGTACTGTCCTATTTTGTATATACTGTAATATATAATTACTCTTTAGTTTTCTTTATTATTATTATTATTATTATTATTATTATTATTATTATTATTATTATTATTATTATTATTATTACAATTTCTGTATTGCTAGTCACAGTTATAGTGTATACTTTTTTTCTCTTTTACAGGGGGAAGCCAAATCAAGAAGCCACATCAACAACCATGAATTTAAACAACTTTGTGGTCCTTCCCAACAAGCCAAAATCAGTAAAGCTAAATGTCAGGTTGAGTATTTTTCCCCTTTTGGTTCTTTGGTTTTGATTTTACATTATTATTATTATTATTATTATTAGTGTAAATTATGTATTGAGTCTGGTGTATTAGTCACATTATGTTAATCTCTGGAATGTGGCAGATAGATCTTCATCCTACTGTAACAAATTGATGTGAATTAATTTGTCAGGTTTGAAGCTTCTTGTCTTTAGACCAGCTGACACATTGCTTCTCTGATTAGGATTTTTTGTGGGTAAAGTATGGTTTGTGCCTTGCAGGAATTTGCGTGAGTTGCGTATGGAGACGGCACAGCTCAGCCAGGACAACAAAGACATGGAGAGCCGCTTGCAGCAACTCCGGGAGGTTATGAGTCATGAGAAAGAGGAGAGAGAGTAAGTGACACACATACAGGTGGCAGTAGAGGGAGGGATTGGAAAAGGACAACCTGAAATATTTGCTTCCTTTTTTTTATGATGGTACAACCACAACATGTCTAGTACATCATGGTTCAAACAGTGTGCTGTTGAAAAGGTAAAACACCCAGTTCAGTCACATAATTGATGGATACGTTATCACTTTAACACAGAAACAAATTGTTGCAGAGAACCTCCAACAATGCCACGTACTGATATATAACGCAATGTTTGCAGTAAATAGTTACTACTTAAATAAATGCTACTTCTTACAGCCTTTTCCCCCAGCATGTTCTTGCTGAAACAATGTTGGTTCCAAATGCCAAGGGATTCTCACAATTATCTGGAGGTCTAGTGGAAAGTTTTAACCCAGAGTTCTATTTCACTCCTCCTAACTGACAGGGGTGGTGTGAAACACCTGGATGATGTATCGACTGGATAACGTATGTCTATCACCTGAACAAATGCACTGTATTGACAGTGCCTCTGCCACATCATAGCGTTACTCTCATTTAGGCCAGACATTGACCTCAAGCTGCCCCTAATCATTGATTATAGCTGGCCATCATGACCTTCTCTGAGTGGACCGCAACGTGGTGACATCTCAGAACCAACAACAAGAACTTCAGGGCCAGGTGAACTGCCTCAGTTGCAGCTGGTTGACGATGGGTGAGCTTGGGCCTGCCTGACTCCCCCTTTGAAAGTTATCAATATAATCCTTGCATAGTGGCGTTTGAACTTGAACAGGTGTTGTATGAAAGAGTGCATTCGATGTTGTGGGTTGTATTGCACCATCCAACCCAAGAGCCTTAGAGCCCTTAGAGCCCATCCCATCATAGGTGCTTGCTTGTAGATGGTTAGAGTTGAACTAAGTCTGTCTCTAGTTGAATATGTCGTCATATGTAGTATAACATGTGCACAGGTGAAAAGAAGAATGGGAAGATGGCTGTATGATGCTATACCATATCATACATCAATACATGACTGATGCATCTCAGCATGCTTTCACACCTTCAAAAGTGGCTATTTAGGTTGTTTCTTTATTTTCTACATTCCATTTATTTTAATGAGGGCAGCATGGTAGTGCAATAGGTAGTGTTGTTACCTTACATTTCCATGGTCTGTGGTTCGATCCTGAGCTTTTGTGTGTTCCCGTCATCTACATATAGGTTTCCTCTTGTTATTCCTACCACTTCCCAGAAACAAGGTGGAAGGAGGATTGGCTGCTCTAAATTATCTCTAGATATAAATGAATGTCTGAATGTGTGTATTTTGTGCCCAGCATTAGACTGGCATCCTGTTCTAGGTTGTATTCCTACCTTGTGTCCAAGCTGCACTCCACCAAGACCCTGACCAGGAGAAAAAGGTTGCTGAAGATAAATGAATGAAGGAATATTTAAATCCATTAGTAACACATATATACCACTTTCACTTTGTCCACCATATAGACAGACAGGATTTTATACTTATATTTCTCAAGTACAAAATGGTGATAAATCCAATCGAAGTTTGCTTTCCTCTGGTGCCAGTAAAGCAAGAGCAACAGCTCCAGTAAATGGAATCAAATTTAGGCAGGAAAATTAGCTTTCCATAAAAAACAAACAAACTCTGGGGTTATTACTTTGGCGGTTCCCTCGTCCTCAGAGAAACCCCTTTGCAAAATTTCATTAATAACACTCAGATGCGACCTGGGTGTGGAATTATAGTGTGGCCCTTAAATCAGGATATATGAGCTCCATAACTCATCTGGTGTGAAGGAGAGGCATGTTTGTGGTGTACACACTCCATCGTGATGAATCACTGCTGAGGTGAAGGGAGGGCTGGGATGAACTTAGTCATGTCTTAATATCTTGGCGTTGTGTGTGTTTTGCAGCTCATCTAAGAATTAAAATGGTGTAATGACGGGGGAAAATTAATATAGTGTAATAAAATGAAAATGTTTTCGGTATGTTGTTCTTCACGCAGGTTGCACATTGTCAATTAAGGCCTCATGCATCATCTGAAATAATGCAGCTTCTTCAGGGTACTGTGCTGTATTATACTGTTTACTGTGCTCCTTTAGGGGTGAGGCTAGTTAGATAGGGTGCATTTTTTGCACAGCATATGTGCTTCTAATCTAAAACGTCCAAACTGAAGAAAGCTGCTAAATACACATAGTTAGTTTTGTTGTAGATAACTTTGAAGAACCCTGATCTAAAGTGTGAGGTTCAACCTCCTGTTTTAAATCACTATGAGCTTATAATTGAATATATTTATTATTTAAATGCAATCTTAAAGAAGATTTAGATCAGTGGTGTCAAATATACGGACTGGCCCGATAAAGGTTCTAATCCAGCCCACCAAGCGAATTTAAAATGCAGTCTAAAATGGTCTTGTGGACTGTAAATAAATGACTATAAATTAGTTAAATAAATGACTATAAATTAATAAAATAAATGAGTCAAAAAAATGACTTTGTTATTCCACTAGGGGAGCAATAAACCGTGTCTCATTAACAAAATAATAATTTAGGGGTTTCACAGTAATGGAGTGAATACTTATTCAATCATAACTTGGATTTTTTGTTAACTATATAGCTTCAGTTGATTTGTACATGAGATGATCATTACATTTAAACACTAACCACTGCTGTAACAAAGGGAAATCTTATTATTATTATTATTATTAAGTAATAGGTGCCAGAGTGAGCTCGGTTCCTAATCTTCAATCATTGTTTATAAATGCAATGCACACAGACACACACACAGACACACATACAGACACACACACACACAGACACACACGCACACACACATGCGCACACACATGCACATGCGCACACGCACACACACACACACACACACACGCACACTCTTCTCTCTCTTGCTACTACCTGTCTCCATCTGTCTTGCCATCCGCTCTTCCTCTCACTTTCACTCTCCTGTTACTTTTTTTTAGATTACTTATTTCTGCTTCTTTTGCTGTTTCACTTGCACTTTCTTCTTCACTTATTTTTTTCTTTTTTCATTTTCACCATTTCTCATAATTCTACTTCCTCTTTCTTTCTCACAGGCTCTCTGTCTCATCCTTTCTACCTTTGCAAGCTTTTCATTCTTCTGTATTCATTTGCTTTCTCTCTCTCTCTCTCTCTCTCGATCTCTCCTGCTTATCCTTTACTCTCGTGTCTCTCCCGATTTTCTTGTTCTCATTATCAAATCCACTTTCTATCTCTTTTTAAATCACATTTCTACCTTTCTCCTCTCTACCCTCTTTGACTCTCTCCTTACATTTCTGTCTCATTCACTTTTGATGTCAATATATTTAGTTTTTTATATTTATTGAAGATTATAGCTGCCACTTTAACTGTGATTTCTCCAGCTTATCCAGCACTCTGTTTCTCATTTGGCTTGTTTTAAATAAACCTGACCTGAGTGTTGGAACATTACAATGGTTGCACATTAAAAGATCGCATGGTTTGATGTGTTTCTAACAGGAAGAGTGGTGCTTTTCGCTGGAAATCTGCTCAGACCCATGATGGGACAAGGGACAAAGACAAAAAGCTCAATAAAGTGAGGATTAACTCTACCATACAGCTCTGAAAATCATTATTAACGACTGTTCCAAAGCAGTGTATATTTCTCAATTATGCATCAAAAATATTTGTTTGACTACATAGTGTGGATTTTATAGGGTTGTGTGTTAAGTCAGTTTTGTTTTGCACTAAATGAAAATGACAGATCATTTCCTCAAGTTATTTACTTGTACAAGAACATAAAACAATCATCAACACAGCTGTTTAGACTTTTTGGTGCTGATTTGCATGTATTTCATAGTGGCACTTGTGTTGTATGTTAATAAATGCTCAACATGATATTTGCCAAGAGTATATTTCAAGAAAATCTGAAACACAATTTCAAAAAATGAACATAATATTCTTATATTTGTTTAAAAAAAATTTAATAAAGAGAACTATTAGTTGTGTTACGTTACCAGGTGCAAGGCAAGCGCGGGCTGAGAACAGATAGGAGAGTGAAGCGTGAAGCATGAAGTGCAAAGTCCGAGGCAAACAACATAATCCAAATCATTATCCGTGAATCGTAGTCATAGACGAGGCTGAAGTTCTAAACCCTTGTAAATCCACGAGAAGTTGAAAGCATGGTAACTTGTAGGCGTTTTTAAAAGCCTTAGCGTTACTTCGCGCTGCGTTGTTGATACCAAGGTCTTCAATAGCCTTGGGTGGCGCACAGGTGTTTGCACTCAGTATTCCGACAAACTTGAGCGCGGGTGTGGCTGGGATATGTAGTCTGCGCCGGCACGGTGGTCGCAAGTCCACCCCCCCTCCCCCCACCCCCCAAAAGGCTCACTCCGAGAGCCAAACTCTTCCGAGGCCGTCCTCTCCTCCGGGGTGCCGGTCTGTCTGGATGAGCCGCGTGGGAGTTGTTGCACAAGCATGCATCCAAAATGTCCCGGGATGGGATCCAACACTGATCCTCTAGGCCGTAACCCTCCCAATCCACCAGATACTCGAGCCCCCCTCTCCTGCATCTGGAGTCCACGATCTCTTGGGCACGGTAAGCTGGGTGACCCTCGATCTATAACGGGTCAGGCAAGGTACTCTCCGGAACCGCCGTGGCTAAGGGGCCTGGTGTTACTGGCTTGAGGAGGGAGACATGGAATGAGGGGGCAATGCGGCTCTGTTTGGGGAGGTCTACTTAATAAGTGACTTCGTTTACCCGTTTCAGGATCCGGAAAGGGCCGGCATACTTGGGTCCCAATTTGCTGCCCGAGAGAGGTGCTTTGAGGTTCCTTGTTGAAAGCCACACCCTGTCCCCTGGATGATGATCGGGGTGTGCCCCGCGGTGCCTGTGCGCCTTCTGCTTGGCGGTGCGAGAGGTCTGAACCAGCTGTTAATGGGCATGCTCCCAGACCTCCTCGCTGCGGTGAAACCACTCGTACACTGCCGGGGAGGCAGTGGTGGCGGCATTCTAGGGGAATAGTGGCGGTTGGTAACCCAAGACGCACTGGAACGGGGTTGGCTGGGTGGCGGAATGTTGCAACGAGTTCTGAGCGTACTCTGCCCACGGGAGGAAGTGACTCCAGTCCTCCGGGCTGGTGGTACAGAAGGTTCGGAGGAATCGGAGGATCTCCTGATTGGCCCTCTCTACCTGTCCGTTGGCTTGCGGGTGGTAACCGGAGGTGAGGTTAATGGTGACCCCCAGTTTCTCCAGGAAGCTGACCCAGACTCGAGACATGAACTGGGGGCCCCTGTTGCTCACGATCTCTTCTGGGAGGCCGAGGTAGCGGAACACATGCTGGAACGACAGGTCAGTTGTGGCGAAGGTAGAGGGGAGGGCCGGAAGTGGAATCAGGCACAGGGACTTAGAAAATTGGTCCATGACTACTAGTATAGCCATGTTGCCTTGTGATTCTGGCAGGTCTGTTAGAATATCCAGGACTAGATGGGCCCATGGACATGTGGGTATGGGAAGTACCAATTTCCCGACGGGTAAAGCATGGGGCGTCTTGGAGCGGGTGCAGGTGGAGCAGGAGGACATGATACACTGTATCTCCCTGGGCATGTGGAGCCACCAATATTTCTCAGCTAGCAGATTGTAAGTGCGGTGGGCACCAGGGTTTCCACTCGCTTGGTGTCGTATGAGCTCAGGTGACAAGCTCCACGCGGTAGCGTTCAGGATTGAATTGCTTCCCTGGGGGACAGCCTTCTGGGATGCATGATCTCAGGAGGTGAGCTACGGCCCTCGATGGCACCCAATACGCAGGAGGGGTTTACTATGTACTTCTCCCGATCTGCCAGAGTATACGGGACAAAGCATCAGCCTCCGGGTTCTTAGTCCCTGGCCTGTATGACAAGGTGAATTGGAACCGGGAGAAGAACAGACCAGTGTGCTTGGCGGGGTGTGAGCCGCTTAGCCGTCCTCAGGTACTCAAGATTCTTGTGATCGGTGTAGATCATAAATGGGTGGTCGGCGCCTTCCAACCAGTGTCTCCACTCTTTGAGGGCCAATTTGACGGCCAGGAGCTCCCGGTTCCCCACATCATAATTCTGCTCTGCTGGGGACAGTTTTCTCGAGAAGAAGGCCACAGGGTGCAACTTGGGTCAGTCCCCGAACCTGTGAGACAGGATGGCCCGCACTCCCGTCTCAGACGCGTCGACCTCCATGACGAACGCTCTGGAGTGGTCCGGGTGTCGGAGGATGGGGGTGTTGGTTGGTAAACCTCCGTTTCAGCCCATCCAGGGCTTCCTGGGCCTGAGCGGACCAGACGAGGCGCCGAGGTGTCCCCTTAAGGTGGGATGTCAGGGGTTGTGCGATCTTGCTAAAATTGAACCACCGATAAAAGTTTGCAAAACCCAGGAATCGCTACAGATTCTTTACAGTTCGGGCCGTGGGCCACTCCACGACCATCCTCACCTTGCTTTGGTCCATGGCGACCACCCTGTAGACTGATGACATACCCCAGAAACGTGATGGTTTGCTACAATGACAAAATGACACTTTGCTACAATGTAAAGTAGTGAGTGTACAGCTTGTAAACAGTGTAAATTTGCTGTCCCCTCAAAATAACTCAACACACAGCCATTAATGTCTACGCCACTGGCAACAAAAGTGAGTACACCCCTAAGTGAAAATGTCCATATTGGGCCCAAAGTGTCAATATTTTGTGTGGCCATCATTATTTTCCAGCACTGCCTTAACCCTCTTAGGCATGGAGTTCACCAGAGCTTCACAGGTTGCCACTGGAGTCCTCTTCCACTCCTCCATGACAACATCACGGAGCTGGTGGATGTTAGAGATCTTGTGCTCCTCCACCTTTTTGAGGATGCCCCACAGATACTCAATAGGGTTTAGGTCTGGAGACATACATGGCCAGTCCATCACCTTCACCGTGAGCTTCTTTAGCAAGGCAGTGGTCATCTTGGAGATGTGTTTGGGGTCGTTATCATGCTGGAATTCTGCCCTGTTGGCAAAGTCTCAGAAGGGTATGTCACAGTACATGTTGGCATTCATGGATCCCTCAATGAACTGGAGCTCTCCAGTGCTTGCAGCACTCACGCAGCCCCAGACCTTGACACTCCCACTACCATGCTTGACTGTAGGCAAGACACACCTGTCTTTCTACTCCTCACCTGCATGCCGCCACACATGCTTGACACCATCTGAACCAAATCAGTTTATCTAGGTCTCATCAGAGCACAGGACATGGTTCCAGTAATCCATGTCCTTAGTCTGCTTGTCTTCAGCAAACTGTTTGTGGGCTTTCTTGTGCATCATCTTTAGAAGAGGCTTCCTTCTGGGACAACAGCCATGCAGACCAATTTGATGCATGTGTATGACGTATGCTCTGAGCACTGACAGGCTGACCACCACCCCTTCAACCTCATACGTCTATTTCCCAAATACAATCTCTGGAAATGATGCTGAGCATGTGCAATCAACTTGGGCGACCATGGCGCGGTCTGTTCTGAGTGGAACCTGTCCTGTTAAACTGCAGTTCAGTGTCAGGGTTTTGGCAAACCTCTTATAGCCTATGCCATCTTTATGTAGAGCAACAATTCTTTTTTTCAGATCCTCAGAGAGTTCGTTGCCATGAGATGCCATGTTGAACTTCCAGAGACCAGTATGAGGGAGTGTGAGAGTGATGACACCAAATTTGACACACCTGCATCCCCATTCACACCTGAGACTTTGTAACACTAACCGGGGAGGGAAAATGGCTAATTGGGCCTAATTTGGACATTTTCACTCAGGGGTGTACTCACTTTTTTGGCAGCAGTTTAGATAGTAATGGCTGTGTGTTGAGTTATTTTGAAGGCACAGCAAATTTACACTGTTACACAAGCTGTACACTCACTAAGTTACATTGTAGCAAAGTGTCAGTTCTTCGGTGTTTCCACATGAAAAGATATAAACAAATATTTACAAAAATGTGAGGGGTGTACTAATTTTTGTGAGATACTGTACATACATCAACACTAAAAATTATCTTTATTAGATTTGTTCCAGTGACCAGTGTTCCAGTGACCATATATGTGTGTGTGTGTGTATATACAGTGGTGTGAAAAAGTGTTTGCCCCCTTCCTCATTTCCTGTTCCTTTGCATGTTTGTCACACTTAAGTGTTTCGGAATATCAAACCAATTTAAACAATAGTCAAGGACAACACAAGTAAACACAAAATGCAATTTGTAAATGAAGGTGTTTATTATTAAAGGTGAAAAAATATCCAAACCATCATGGCCCTGTGTGAAAAAGTGATTGCCCCCTAAACCTAATAACTGGTTGGGCCACCCTTAGCAGCAACAACTGCAATCCAAGCTTTGCGATAACGCGCAATGAGGCTTTTACAGCGTCCTGGAGGAATTTTGGCCCACTCATCTTTGCAGAATTGTCCTAATTCAGTTACATTAGAGGGTTTTCGAGCATGAACGGCCTTTTTAAGGTCATACCACAACATCTCAATAGGATTCAGGTCAGAACTTTGGCTAGGCCACCCAAAGTCTTCATTTTGTTTTTCTTCAGCCATTCGGTGGTGGACTTGCTGGTGTGTTTAGGATCATTGTCCTGCTGCAGAACCCAAGTTCGTTTCAGCTTGAGTACACGAACAGATGGTCGGACATTCTCCTTCAGGATCTCTTGGTAGACAGCAGAATTCATAGTTCCTTTTATCACGGCAAGTCTTCCAGGTCCTGAAGCAGCAAAACAACCCCAGACCATCACACTACCACCACCATATTTTACTGTTGGTATAATGTTTTTTTTATGAAATGCAGTGTTCCTTCTACGCCAGATATACTTGGACACACACCTTCCAAAGAGTTCCACTTTTGTCTCATCGGTCCACAGAATGTTGTCCCAAAAGTCTTGGGGATCATCAAGATGTGTTGTGGAGAAATTGAGACGAGCTTTGATCTTTTGCTCAGCAGTGGTTTTCTCCTTGGAACTCTGCCGCGCAGGCCATTTTTGGCCCAGTCTTTTCCTGATGGTGGAGGCATGAACGCTGACCTTAACTGAGGCAAGTGAGGCCTGCAGTTCTTTGGACGTTGTTGTGGGGTCTTTTGTGACCTCTTGGATGAGTCCGCTCGCGCTCTTGGGGTAATTTTGGGCGGCCGGCCACTCCTGGGAAGGTTCACCACTGTTCCATGTCTTCGCCATTTGTGGATAATGGATCTCACTGTGGTTCGCTGGATTCCCAAAGCTTTGGAAATGGCTTTATAACCCTTTCCAGACTGATAGATCTCAATTACTTTCTTTCTCAATTGTTCCTGAATTTCTTTGGGTCTCGGCATGATGCGTAGCTTTTAAGGATCTTCTGGTGGACCTTACTGTGTCAAGCAGCTCCTATTTAAGTGATGCCTTGATTGTGAACAGGTGTGGCAATAATCAGGCCTGGGTGTGGCTAGAGAAATTGAACTCAGGTGTGGACAACCACAGTTATAGTATGTTTTAACAAGGGGGGGCAATCACTTTTTCACACAGGGCCATGATGGTTTGGATTTTTTTTCACCTTTAATAATAAACACCTTCATTTACAAATTGCATTTTGTGTTTACTTGTGTTGTCCTTGACTATTGTTTAAATTGGTTTGATGTTACGAAACACTTAAGTGTGACAAACATGCAAAGGAACAGGAAATGAGGAAGGGGCAAACACTTTTTCACACTACTGTATATATATATATATATATATATATATATATATATATATATATATATATATATATATATATATATAAATATATACATATGTATATGAGTATATGTGTATATATGTATGTTTTATATATATATATATATATATATATATATATATATATATATATATATATATATATATATATATATATATATACATATGTATATGAGTATATGTTTATATGTATGTATATATATATATATATATATATATATATATATATATATATATATATATATATATATATATATATATATGTATATGTGTGTGTATATATGTATATATACATGTATGTGAGCACACGGTGGCTTAGTGGTTAGCACGTTCGCCTCACACCTCTGGGGTGTCCCTAGTTTGCATGTTCTCCCCGTGCTGTGGGGGTACTCTGGCTTCCTCCCCCAGTCCAAAGACATGCATGATAGGTTGATTGGTAGGTTGGTAAATTGTCCATAGTGCATGTGATTGTGCCCTGCGATGTATCCCGCCCCCAATGATTGTGCCTGATGCTTCCTGGGATAGGTTCCAGGTTCCCCGCGACCCTGAAGAAGGAATAAGCAATTGAAGATGGATGGATGTATATACAGTGAGGGAAAAGTATTTGATCCCCTGCTGATTTTGTACATTTGCCCACTGACAAAGAAATGATCAGTCTATAATTTTAATGGTAGATTTATTTGAACAGTGAGAGACAGAATAAAAATCCATAAAAACGCATGTCAAAAATGTTATAAATTGATTTGCATTTTAATGAGGGAAATAAGTATTTGACCACCTCTCAATCAGAAAGATTTCTGGCTCCCAGGTGTCTTTTATACACTCTTAAAGGGAGTGCTCCTAATCTCAGCTTGTTACCTGTATAAAATACACTTGTCCACAGAAGCAATCAATCAATCAGATTCCAAACTCTCCACCATGGCCAAGACCAAAGAGCTCTCCAAGGATGTCAGGGACAAGATTGTAGACCTACACAAGTCTGGAATGGGCCACAAGACCATTGCCAAGCAGCTTAGTGAGAAGGTGACAACAGTTGGTGCGATTATTCACAAATGTAAGAAACACAAAAGAACGGTCAATCTCCCTCAGCCTGGGGCTCCATGCTAGATCTCACCTTGTGGAGTTGCATTGATCATGAGAACAGTGAGGAATCAGCCCAGAACTACACGGGAGGATCTTGTCAATGATCTCAAGGCAGCTGGGACCATAGTCACCAAGAAAACAATTGGTAACACACTACGCCGTGAAGGACTGAAATCCTGCAGCACCCGCAAGGTCCCCCTGCTCAAGAAAGCACATATACATTCCCATCTGAAGTTTGACAATGAACATCTGAATGATTCAGAGGACAACTGGGTGAAAGTGTTGTGGTCAGATGAGATCAAACTGGAGCTCTTTGGCATCAACTCAACTCGCCGTGTTTGGAGGAGGAGGAAAGCTGCCTATGACCCCAAGAACACCATCCCCACCGTCAAACATGTAGGTGGAAACATTATGCTTTGGGGGTGTTTTTCTGCTAAGGGGACAGGACAACTTCACTGCATCAAAGGGACAATGGACGGGGCCATATACCGTCAAATCTTGGGTGAGAACCTCCTTCCCTCAGCCAGGGCATTGAAAATGGGTCGTGGATGGGTATTCCAGCATGACAATGACCCAAAACACACGGCCAAGGCAACAAAGGAGTGCCTCAAGAAGAAGCACATTAATGTCCTGGAGTGGCCTAGCCAGTCTCCAGACCTTAATCCCATAGACAATCTGTGGAGGGAGCTGAAGGTTCGAGTTGCCAAACGTCAGCCTCGAAACCTTAATGACTTGGAGAAGATCTGCAAAGAGGAGTGGGACAAAATCCCTCTTGACATGTGTGCAAACCTGGTGGCCAACTATGCGTTTTTCTGGATTTTTTTGTTGTTATTCTGTCTCTCACTCTTCAAATAAATCTACCATTAAAATTATAGACTGATCATTTCTTTGTCAGTGGGCAAATGTACAAAATCAGCAGAGGATCAAATACTTTTTTCCTCATATATATATATATAAATATATATATATATATATATATATATATATATATATATATATATATATAAAAATATATATATATATATATATATATATATATATATATATATATATATATATTTTTTTTTTTTTTTTTTTTTTTTTTTTTTTTTTTTTTTTTTTCTAGTAAATATACTTAGTGAGGACTGCGGAAATTATTGATTAATTATTGGTTGATAAATGATTCTTTGTGTTGTAGCTGGACAGTCAAGCATTCAGTGTATGGTAACTTTAAGTACAACAGTGATTAAATTAATGAAGACAGTAAATTAATTTAAAATTGAAGCATAGAAGTAATTCTAGTACATTCTGTGTGTGTGTTTTCGGGCAGAATTCCCCCAGCAAGATGAAAATAAGAGTGCTGAAGTCTCTACCTGGTAAGTGTGTGTGTGTGTGTGTGTGTGTGTGTGTGTGTGTGTGTGTGTAAGTGAAAACAGGGTAGTTGGATGTTCAAATGTTCTCTGCATGTCCAAGTGGGTTTCCTCTGGGTTCTCTGGTTTCCTCCCACCTCCCAAAAACATGGTGTATTGTTTAAGCTAAATTGCACCTGAGTGAATGAGTGTTGGAATGCATGTGTGTTTCTATGTGTGTTTGTATGTGTGATCCACTCTGACTATCATGAATGAATGAAGGTGCAATCAGAGTTACTCCAAGACTTTCCACCCAACATACCACCTTGGTCTGTAGAGCCAAATTGAGTTATTTATTTATTGAGTTATTTACTTACTATTTTGGTTGCTTCTAATAAATATTTTTCTTTTTTTAGTTAGTTTTTAATAAGTAATTTATTGAATTTATTCAATTCAAAAGATAAGATTACTACATAATAGTAATCTTAGTAAGTCTTAGTACTTAGTAGTAAGATTACTACATAATAGTAAGAGCACTGCAGCATGCCATAGACAATCAATACAGTTAGTTTTGATCATGGTAAGAGAGTGAAGATTACCGAATGTTCTCTCTTTGTATGGGTTGAATATAGCAGCTATGTAAAGTACAACTCATGGCAATTTTCAAACCGGACTGTTTCTGCTGTCATATAATCATTGACACTTATGTAAACAAAAATAAGTTAAAAATGGCCTTATGCTACCACCAGCTTTCTCAGCCTTTACAGTTCATTCAGCATGAGTATTGCCAGTGATGATTCTATAAAGTAGGATAAATTACTTGGCAGCAGTTATAAATCTTGTGTAATTCCATAAAAATTAGGCTCAATAAATGTCACTTTCCATGATGTGCATGCGCATTTAATATACTTTTGTTGTGCTACATTATTATGCTGAGCACTGTAGCCTGCAATAAAAGGAGCAGAATATGTGCTAACACAGCTGAAAGGAGGTAGACTTTCCCAAGGTTGCACACCGTTTATTATTGATAAATTAAAGTTTATAACATGATTTATATTTGATCTTGATCTACATTAATCTCAAACTCACTCACTTTTCATTTAGAAACCACGTCTAATACCAAATCAGTATTGTGATGAATATTCCTTTTCTAGAGAAGGTCTGTGTTTGTCTGGAATTTATTTGCAGAAGTACTACTATTTCTATTAAAAAGGCATAGATTTGTAAATTATTTAAGATGTGTGTGTGTTTGTATGTATGTGTGTTCTAGGTGAAAGGGTGCCAGAGCCTCCACCTCCAAAGGATGGACGGAGAAGAAAATCCAGGCTAAAAGGAAAAGTGTGTGGACAGTGTGAAGCTCGAACTGCTGGACTGGTGAGTCATATTCTACATGAAACAGACTGTTTAATCCAATCATCATATAGCCGTCCATCCTTCTATCCACCTTGATATCTATATCCATCTACTGTACCTGCTTATTCATTTTGCCTATCTATTAAATGGCACCCCTTAGAATAGATAATGAAAGACACACTTGAATAGTAAATCAGTTAAGTCTATAGATAAAAGACTTTTATATATAGATATAAAGTGACAATAAATACACAGCACACTAGCAAAACAAATATCGGACTGATTAGTATCTAATTAGAGTGATAATAATTTAGGCCTTTTTCATTTCGCTCTAGGTTGTTTACAATAAAATAAAAGGTCACACATATTTCCCAATTCACTTGCTTAGATTTTCTAATTTTAAACAATAAAAAATGAGACGAAATGCATCTTTAAACTGTATTTCTAAATCCATCCATCTCCAAAATGGTTATCCCAGTGTTTTAAACCTTTAAACCCATTTTATCCAATTCTATATACATTATTGTACCCCTCTTTTTGCAATGTCTTTACTATAGTATACTACAATAAACTATTATAGTAATAAAGAAAGAAAGAAAGAAAGAAAGAAAGAAAGAAAGAAAGAAAGAAAGAAAGAAAGAAAGAAAGAAAGAAAGAAAAAAAGAAACAATGGAAGGAAAAGAAAGTTCCATAGATGATTGGAAAAACATTTTCAAGAATGTAGCAGTTGCCTTGACGCACTTTTGCTAGACCAGCCATCCATCCATCTGTCAGAGCAGTTAGTTTGGAATCTGTGCTAATTTATTTAAAAAGAAAAAAAAGAAAAAAAAGGCACATGTACAGAAGTATTCACAGCCTTTGCTATGACACTCAAAATCGAGCTCAGGTACACCCTGTTTCCATTGATCATCCTTGAGATGTTTCTACAACTTGATTGGAGTCCACCTGTGGTAAATTCTCTGGATACCTCCGAGACAGGATTGTATCAAGGCACAGATCTGGGGAAGGGTACAGAAACATTTCTGCAGCATTGAAGGTACCAGTGAGCACAGTGGCCTCCATCATCCGTAAATGGAAGAAGTCTGGAACCAGCAGGACTCTTCCTAGAGCTAGCCACCCTTCCAAACTAAGTGATCGGGGGATTAGATAGGGAGGTGAACAAAAACCAGATGGTCACTCTGACAGAGCTCCAGCATGTCCCTGGAGAGAGTATAACCTTCCAGAAGAACAACCATCTCTGCAGAACTCCATCAATCGGGCCTGAATGGTAGAGTGGCCAGACGGAAGCCACTCCTCAGTAAAAGGCACATGACAGCCCACCTGGTTTGCCAAAAGGCACCTGAAGGACTCTCAGACCAACGATTGAACTCTTTGCCCTGAATGCCAAGCGTCATGTCTGTAGGAAACCAGGAACCATTCATCACCTGGCCAATACCACCCTACAGTGAAGCAAGGTGGTGGCAGCATCATGCTGTGGGGATGTTTTTCAGCAGCAAGGACTGGGAGACTAGTCAAGATCGAGGAAAATATGAATGCAGCAATGTACAGAGACATCCTTGATGAACACCTGCTCCAGAGCGCTCTGGACCTCAGATTTGGGCGAAGGTTCATCTTCCAACAGGACAATGACCCGAAGCACACAGTCAAGATAAAAAAAGAGTGGCTACACGACAACTCTGTGAATGCCCTTGAGAGATCGGGTTCAAGTCTGCCAGAGCCCAGACTTGAACCCGATTGAACATCTCTGGAGAGATCTGAAAATGGCTGTGCACTGACACTCCCCACCCAACCTGATGAAGCTTGAGAGGTCCTGCAAAGAAGAATTGGAGAAACTGTCCAAAAATAGGTGTGCCAAGGTTGTAGCATCATTCTCAAAAAGCCTTGAGGCTGTAATTGGTGTCAAAGGTGCTTAAACAAAGTATTGAGCAATGGCTGTGAATACTTATGTAAATGTACTTTTTTGTTTTTTATTTTTAATAAATTTGCAAAGATTTCAAACAAACCTCTTTCACGTTGTCATTATGGGGTATTATTTGTAGAATTTTGAGGAAAATAATATAACAAAATTACATAATAACATAATAATAACATAACAAAATGTTGGAAAAGTGAAGCGCTGCAAATACTTTCTGGATGCACTGTAAGTAACAGTGATAAGTCTGTGTGCAACTCACCCTGGCAAAGTTCAGGGACTCTTTGACTGTCTGACTCAGAGGAAATGGGATGACTTATGAATGTGCTGTGAAAGTGAGATATGGCTTTTCTTTTCTCATCACCGTGGTGGATTGTGGTGTTATGAGGCCCGTGTTCTCTACTACTACTACTACACCCACATGCAAACTCACACACGGCGTGATGATGGCTCTGCACTTTTATCTTTCTCTAAACACACACTTCCATACTGCAACTTCCTAGACTACAGATTCAATCCCTGTCACTCTTTTCTTTCATAGCTCTTTGGGAGCTCAGTTTTACTATTCTGTCTAAAACCCGTCATCTAATTTTTTTTTCACTGGTCCTCTGTGTGTGTGTGTGTGTGTGTGAGAGAGAGAGAGAGAGAGAGAGAGAGAGAGAGAGAGTGAAAGAGAGGCAGTACAGTTTTGACTTGGTACATAAAGCCAGGTTAAGTTGGGCAACATCATGTTGTCCAGCAAGATACCTCCGTATCGTTATAGATAGATTCAGAGAGAGAGAGAGAGAGAGAGAGAGAGAGAGAGAGGGAGAGAGAGAGAGAGAGAGCAAGTTCAGTAGTTTAGCTCACTAATGTTGATAATGAATATTGATCACTAATGTTATAGCCAAAGGTTTGTGGACACCTGACTATAACGCCCATATTGTATAGGACACAATTTTATATGATGTCTTTGTATGATGTAGCATTATAATTTCCAGTTTCCTTAAGCTGGAACTAAGGGGCCCAAACCTGTTCCAGACTGACAATGCCAACAACTCTAACCAATATGTTTACATTTCCTTGTCCCATTAGTCCTAACTGCATGCATATAAAATGAAGTCCTCTACTAGGAGTTAGTTTAGCCCTGTGGCTCAGCCTATAGCTTTGTCATGTTGACGCAGCTATGTCATCATGGCATCAAGTTGTCAACTTGCCCACTTTATATTGTCATCACCACGGCACACCCACATCACAATGGCATCTGTTCTTTGATGAGCCACTCTACTCCTCTACTGATTTTTTTTGCAACATATCACTTTCTCTTTAAAAAATATATCGCATTCTCTCCCATACATTCTGCATATTCCTAAGCATATGTCCTCGGTTCATCCTGAAACTATCATGCATATATTGCTCTGTCACACATCAACAGCTTCCTACTACCCCATCCTAAGGTTTACACCCGGGTCCTACTCCAGCTAACCATGAGTCTTTATTGACTGCTTCAGTTGAAGCTACGCTGATCACAGAGACGGCCAGAATATTTATGTGTGTTGCTAGCCGCTAAAATCTATTCTCTAGACAGTTTTCAGTGCCTGCCTGAGAATGATATCCCATGCCACATACACCCTGAATCTTGGTTTCCCCAAGATTCCTTCCTTCTATCAGAGTCCACGGGAGTATTTCCTTCTTTGGTCACTTACAGTTAAGGTACTGTCATCTGTAGGCCTTCTTTGGAACAATGTTGTTTCAGAAGCGCTTCAAAAACAATGCTTATTTTTACTGTGACCAAGTCCCATCTCCTCAACATCACTTCATGAGTCCCTACATAAACATTGTCACGCACATAAAATTCTACAGATCACTTTGGTTTTGTCTCTCATACAAAAAACCCCCCAAGTGACAGGATGGCATCCCTCTCACTAGCCTTATCAAAATCACTCTTCAGGTAACTCTTAAAACCTTTGGAAGCTATATTCCACCATCATCAATGCCTTTTTTTGGGGCATGAATGGACTGAGAAATCTTAATCCACTTTGATAATTTAGCAATTGTCTATATGGTCTTTAAGATGCTCATATCGATAAGTCCGATGCTATTTATTTGCTATCTCACTTCCCATTCAAAATACATAAGCTTGACTTCTGAATTTAGCCAAACCCTTAATTCCATCTTCTGATCCAGTAAGCTTAAGAGGAAATTCTAAGCAGTGACATTGTGATGCAGTGGGTAGCACTGTTGCCTCACAGCTCCGGGGTCCCTAGTTCTGATCTTGGAAGTTTTTCTGCATGTTGTCCGTATGTGTTGTTACATATTGGTTTTCCATTTTCCAGTAGGCAGATCGGCTTGCTAATTTGCCCCTTTTCTAAATGAGTGTGTGCATGGATGTATTTGCTTTCCATCTAGGATGTATTTGCACCTCATGCCTAGTGCTCCCAGGATCCACCACAGCCCTGACCCTCCCGCATAGGGGATTGGATGAGAATGTGCCATTGAACACCAAAGATTAGAAAATTACATTTGATTCATATCAGAAGACCTCAAGATCAGTGCTGTACATCTCATCAATATCTAAAGACTGAGATCAAGCAGTTCACTGGGCACTCTTCATCCATGCATATTGCATCAATCTGCAGTCTGCATCATTTTAAGTCCTTTGCTCTGACTCTATAGCATAATTTTCAAAGTTCTCTACCCTTTATAACAGTACAGTATGCAATTTACTTTCCATACCATAGCTTCAGTTGTAGGTGCTATCTCTTCTGCTGTAGTTGATCTAATTACAGTTATTATGGCCAGTGGCGGCTGATATAAAATGTTTTTGGAAAAGCGCAAACAAACTGAAAATCACACCGTTAGTATTTCGGGTCTGAATGTTCAGCAAAGCTAAGCTTCCCAAAAAACTGTAGCATCATTGCATAGTCATTGCAGCTACTTTCTTGCCATTTTCATTTTTCAGAAAGATATTTAAGTCTCGTACACCTGATACCAGGACTTTGAAAAAGCAAACAAGGATAAAAATAAAAGGCACAACTTACATATCATCTTTTTAGCAACACTTATTTTTCCAGCTGTTGTTGCCTCAGTCCCAACTTTTTTGAGACTTATTGCGGCCATCAAATTCTAAATGACTAAAATCTAATTATTTTCTTAAAATGGTACATTTACTCAATTTAAACATTTTATATGTTTTCTGTGTTCTATTGTGAATAACATATGGGTGTATGAGATTTGCAAATTATTGCATTCTGTCTTTATTTACATTTTACAGAGCATCCCAACTTTTTTGGAATTGGGGTTGTAGAAAAGCCAGAGGGAGGGGGGGGGATGGGAGCATTGCTGTTAGCATATATTAAAAGTAATAAACAAAGTTGGCTTACTTCTTTTATAACCATTTCGGCCTTGTCTCAAATCATATTCCTCGTCTCGTCTTCTTCACTCATTTCACTTTTGAAAACAAATAATGAGCTCCCTGAAGATACCGACAGCTAGTGTTTCCCTCATTTTAATATTTATTAAGGCCAAGCCAAAATGAAAGCATAAGATTTCCCTGCATGAAGTGCATGCATCCTGAAGTTTTTGCTCCTTGTTAGCTTGATTTTTAATGTATGTTTATATATCACACACCTGGCTGAGAGTTGAGGTTCTTTGGCCATGTTTTTACACATTGCTTGCTATTTAAATATGATCACATGGTTTGGTTTGGGGTTGTAGGTAGAGTTTGATTGCTGGTGGAGATGAGTGGCTTGAATTCATTTCTTGGACCTACCTACCTACCTACCTACCTGTCTGTCTGTCTGTCTGTCTGTCAGTCAGTCAGTCAGTCAGGCAGTCAGTCAGTCACATCATAAGTTGCTTTAGGAAGGTGGTAGGCCACCATTAGCTGCCTGAACAAAATGTCCCATAAATGCTCAATTGGGTTTAGATCTGGTGACTGTGAACATCATAGCATATGACTGATCATTTTATTTACAGTGACCACTCTAGGATTGGGGTATTACCATCCTGGAAGAGAATACTAAAGCCTAACATGTAAAGAAATAACATATGATGATATGCGATGTTATAGAAAAACCATCCACAATGATAGGATGATTTATAATTACATTTAATGTTGTGGAACATTCCTGTTATGACGTACGTTATAGCAACTACAAACAATCTTTCCCTTCTTTGCCTCTGCTTTTTTCTTTTCTTCTCACTCTTGAAGGTAGTAATAAGTAGAAAAAAAAAACTTTTCACATTACTGAGAAACGGGAAAAAGAATCCTTTGTCCTGAAGACTGTCATGTGGTGGAAAACTTGCTTACTGTTACAACATGCATACAACATGTTTATTATTAGACTTCATATGTTTAGACATCAAATGTTTAAGTTATTGAAGAATAAATTCTTCTCTGGCGAGCAATTTAAAAAATAATGTATTGTAATTGTTTCTGTTTTTAAAACTTCAAATTTGACCATTTGTGGTTATGTGTTTGCTTAAAGGTGTGTGCAGAATGCACAGAGGATTATTGTGTCGGCTGCTTTACCAAATTCCACCAGAAGGGGGCACTAAGGGTCCATCATATCATTCCCATGCAGGTGAGAAGCAGTTCACACACAAAGGAAAACATATCCACACACACACCACATCCACATGTCTTTCCGCAAACACCAGCAGCAATTGTGCCTGTCCTTTTCCATCTCGCCATTAAAGGTCTCTTTCTGCATCCAACTTTGATTACACACATCTGTATACGGGACTGGAGAGTAAACACACATACATACACACACAGCCATCAGAGTGGTGCAGATGAGTTCAAAGACAAACACGGAGGCATTTGTTTTAGAGATTGCAGAACCGGCACAGTATTTGAACTGAAATTTTTTATTGACATATGTCTGAGAGTTATTGTGACTGTGTGTGTGTATTTCCAGTCCAGCCCGGACACAAGCATGTATTTAGCTTTTAGGGAGGACCATATGGACCAATAATGATATGAATCCACTTTTGACATTGTGGAGACTTTAGTTTTCCCCCATGATGGGTAAAGGTTGGTGTTCTCCCAGATGGTTTCACCAGGGGGCATTGTGAAACTGAAATTTGATGACCTTACAATTGAAGCTAGCTTATCTTCTGATTTTTGAAACTTTATTCAATGTAACATTTAAGTTAATAAAATGTAAGTAGTCATATCTTTATTATTGAATTTATTATATAATTTGAGCTTGAATCCCATAGCCATTAAGTCAAGAGAGCAAAATTGGCCATGATCTCTGGGTGGGAGGGATTGCATTACTTGCTCCCCTGTCAATCACAGTGATGCTAGCTAATTGTTTACATCTTTGAGCTCATGAATGTGGAAGAGGGCTGATAACCCATTCTTCCGAGTGTATTACATTGCCCTCTGATGTAACATGAACAGCAACTCCAAAAGATACAGAGGTTAACAACATGTGTCTCAGCACCTGATAGCCTTTACTCTCCCTGTTGGAAACTGTCGGATCATAGGGGAGAGTTAACTGAAGGGTAGGAATTGGCAGGTTACCAAATCAGGGAGAAAATAGGGGTAAAATATAAAATACCTTTGTTAAGCTTGATATCTTTGTTCAGTTTATTCTATTTTTTTAAATTATCCACTTATAGAAGCTTTGAACTATGTGATTAAAATATTGTTGATACTGTATGCACATAGTGAACCCCTGACACTGGCATGTACTTTATACTCTAGTATAAGTGACATTTCAATTTGCCTAATTTTCTTTGCTGTTTAAGGCAGGTGATAGATGTTCACTATAATAAGATCATAGGCTGACTACATCGATGACTGAATGACTGACCGAATCTGTCACGTTTGGCGAGTTGAGGCAGAAGCAATCGCAGATTTTTTAAACATTTATTTTAAACACACGAACAACGAAACAAAAACACTAGGACAACTGGGCATAACACTGTGGCAAGAAACAAACACGGAGACAGAAGTGACGTGAGTCTATAACAACGAAAGACCTGGAAAGAGTGCAGACAAAGACTATATATACACATCGGTGCTCATTAACAAAAACGTGAGTCAGGTGCATGTGGTCAGGTGGTGTAGTGCAGTGGCTGATGGGACATGGAGTCCCGAGTTTCCGGATACGTGACCGAACCCCCCTCCAAGGGGCGCTACTCCTGGAGCGCCCAATATCAAAGGGGCCCCCCCTCCGGGGTCCCGCCCCTCCGCAAAGTCCCCAGCAGAACCAGGAGGCCGAGCAGCTTCCACCATGGCACAAGAAAGCGGGGCGAAGTCCTTGGCAAAGCATGAAAGAGGGCGCCCCCCCCCCGCCCCCGGACAGGAGAGCGGAACATGCCTCACCGCGAGGTTCAAGGGGAGCGAAATACCTGACGCGGGCGCGCGGGGGAGCGAGGGTCTCCGCGAGCACGGGAAGCGAGGTTCTCCGCGAGGCTCACGGGGGAGCGAGGTTCTCCGGAGGCTCACGGGGGAGCGAGGTTCTCCGCGAGGCTCACGGGTGGAGCGAGGTTCTCCGCGAGGCTCACGCGGGGGCGAGGTTCTCCGCGAGGCTCACGGGTGGAGCGAGGTTCTCCGCGAGGCTCACGGGGGGGGCGAGGTTCTCCGCGAGGCCAGGGAGAGGAGCGAGGTTCTCCGCGAGGCCCAAGGGAGGAAACGACGCTCTCCGCGGGAGCATGAGGGGGAACGGAGACCTCCGTGGAGCAGGAAGGGGGAAGCGACCCACTGAGCGCAGCGAGGGAAAGGCCGCGTCTTCAGCGGAACGTGAGGCAAAGTGACATCCTCAGCGAAGCAGGATGACAGAAGAACGACCGCAGCCGAGCAGGAAGGCCGGCAGCGACCTCAGCCGAGCAGGAAGGCCGACAACGTCCACAAGCCGAGCAGGAAGGCCGAGCGACGTCCACAGCCGAGCAGGAAGGCCGAGCGACGTCCACAGCCGAGCAGGAAGGCCAGCGGCGTCCACAGCCGGGCAGGGATGCTGAGCGGCGTCCACAGCCGGGCAGGGATGCTGAGCGGCGTCCACAGCTGAACAGGAAGGCTGTGCGGCGACCTCAGCTGAACAGGACGGCTGAGCGACGACCTCAGCTGAACAGGAGGGCTGAGGCACCTTAAGGTAGCTGAACAGCGGGGAATCCCTGAGGTCAGCGAACAGAGGTGAATTCATGAGTCCGCACGGAGCTGGAGCGTCCTCACACACATAGCGGGGCGGCGGAGAGACTTCCTCCACAGGACTCACCGGCTGCGCGACTCTGAGGTAGCTGAACAGCGGGGAATCCTTGAGGTCGGCGAACAGAGGTGAATTCATGAGTCCGCAGACGCTGGAGCGTTCCTCACACACATAGGCGGGCGGCGGAGAGACTTCCTTCACAGGACTCACCCGCTGCGTGACTCTGAGGTAGCTGAACAGCGGGAATCCCTGAGGTCGGCCGAGGGAAGCAGGATGAGACCCATCGGGGAGGGAGGGGGGAGCAAACTGCTGTATCCGAAAAAAAATAAATAAATAAAAAATCTACTGCTTCGTAGTCACGGTCTTTCGTTCTGTCACGTTTGGCGAGTTGAGGCAGAAGCAATCGCAGATTTTTTAAACATTTATTTTAAACACACGAACAACGAAACAAAAACACTAGGACAACTGGGCATAACACTGTGGCAAGAAACAAACACGGAGACAGAAGTGACGTGAGTCTATAACAACGAAAGACCTGGAAAGAATGCAGACAAAGACTATATATACACATCGGTGCTCATTAACAAAAACGTGAGTCAGGTGCATGTGGTCAGGTGGTGTAGTGCAGTGGCTGATGGGACATGGAGTCCCGAGTTTCCGGATACGTGACAGAATCTAATTTCCAAGCTACTGGTGTGGCAGAAATTTAATCATAAAAAGCAGTGTCAGTTATATACATTGCTCATTCCGGCTACACTAGATCTTCCTTTATAAACACTGTACATTTACTCGCATCCTAGCAACATGTAGATCTACAGTTAGAAACTATAGCTCATCATTTCCAATACAATGTGCATAAAACCCTTTCAACATACAGATGGTTGACAAATGTAAAGAAAAACAAAGTAAAGTGAATTTGTAAGGTGTTTGGCTACTACCAACATCTTTGCTTTGGAAGCAGTTCTACAAATCTGTGGCACTGTACTATAGAGAAGAACATCATTCATTCAAAAGATATTCCCTCAGCTGGTAGTCGACAGAGCTGTCTAACAAGTCACACTAATGTCATAGGTGTTCAATTAGATTGAGGACTGGTGACTGTAAAAACTATAGCATATGAGTTACATCATTTTCAAACTCTATAAACTATTCAGCAAGCCCTAGTGCCCTGTGGATGGGGTGGAGTCATCCCTGAATAGACCACCAGAACAGAAATGTTTCATCATAGGATAAAGGTAATCAGTCAGAATTACTACTGATAATAACTATTATTAGCAGTTAATCATAAAAAGATAAATTGCCAACTAGTTTGGTAGTTAGCTTCAGTAAAGTAAGGCATTAATGAAGATGTGTACCTGTTTTGCTAGAAAAAAAAGAAAACAGTAATTGAAGGTAGATAAAATTTCTTATGTCTCTATTACATTGAAATTACCTGTGTGTGTGTGTGTTATATTACAGCATTATTATTAAATTAAGAGTGTAGTTACTGATGCAATCAAGGCCTGAAGTAGTTGCACAGTATGTTGGAACAATTGAACACACACAAAGAGAGAAATAGAGAGAGCGAGAGAGAGACTTCTTGATGACCATATACAAAAAAAATATCAGTCTCTGATACACTACTGGTGATGCCAGGGCTTTGTGTGGTCTATGTGTGTGTGTGTGTGTGTGTGTGTGAGGATTAGGCTTTGCTTGTGCTGGTTGTGAGGTGGTTGTAATGAGCTGCTCTCCTCCCGCTGCTCTAGTTCAGAGCCGCTGAACCACAGACCAAGACACACACACACACATACATCCACATTTGCAATGGAGGTAGGTGTCAGCTCCTATTATACTCAGTGTTCCAGACACACACACACACACACACACACAACTGATCACTTTGTGGTCTTACCGTCAGAGAATACAGTACATTCCAGCCAAAGCCAAAATGAGTGTGCCTCTTTGCCTGTGTTACATAAATATGTTATGTATTCATGTGCAATGTTTTTGTTAGACAGTTGCATAAAGCACCTATATGGCTGTTTGTCATAAAGCACCACTGCGTCTTTCCAAATTAAATATTTGCATAGAAATCAATCACAATTTTAAAAGCAAACAGTGCAACAACAGTCATTGGGTATGTAGAACAATTTACGATAGAAGATAATGGGACAGTATGCAGTCTGACAGCTTCATTTTACAAAATAAACAAGGGAAACTAGATAAGCTGCTAGCAGGCATTAAATAATCTACATTTGTTGGAAGGCTTGGCTTGGGGGCATAACGGAAATACATAACAAAATTCATAAAAACTGTGGCCTGTATGGTCACACTGCAGGTTGCTTCCTAACAGCTCCAGGGTGCAGAGTTTGATCCTGAGCATGCATTACGGTCTTTGCAGGTTTTTGCATTTTTTTCCTTGTGCCTGTATGGGTTTCTTCTAGGTTTTCTTGTGTTCTGTCACCACATAAATCCTTGATGATGGATGGATTGGCTATTTTAAATTGCCCCTAGATGTCAGTGTGTGTACTGTGTGTGTGATGCCCTGTTATGGACTGGCATTGCATCCCTGTCTTGCTCTGTGTTCCTGGGATATGCTCTGGATCCACCAGGACCCAGACCAGGGTAAAGCACTCACTGAAAATTAATGAATAAAAATTCCGTTAGCAGCATTGAAGGTTCAAATGAAGCACTCTTTGGAGAATTGGTGCTTTGATTATCATGCCATGGCAGATAATCACAAAGATTGGAATGCCATATCAGTGTGCTCTGCCCAGAACTCCTGTCTGATCCATAATAAAACAATATCACCAGGATTGATTAGGGTACAGACTAAATTCTAATGTAAGTGAGCCAGCAATTTTCAGGCAAAGCATAAAGCCAGAAGGAGTGCAACACTATTATAAAAATTATCCATTAAAATAAAAGTGTCATTGACAGATGTTGTACTGTTTTGTTTGTATGGCTTTGCTAAGTACATTTTTACAAGCCTTTTAAAATACAACTACGTTAGTTTAGAATTAGGGTTAAATTTAGGTGTAGCATATCATTAATTAGTTGCATTAATACTTACTGCATGTCAATAGAATATCGTCATAAGGATACTAAGACAAAAGTGTGTGTGAGTGTGTGTGTGTGTGTGTGTGTGTGTGTGTGTGTGTGTGTGAGAGAGAGAAAAAGCTTAGCCAGAATCAAAGGTGAATGCTTGGCAGGCCACATTGAATCTGGATTAGAGAAATGTGACCACTGAGGCAGGTTTCTGCACTCCTAATCCTGTTTGATTTGCCTTCATCAAAAAATGAGAAAAGGGAACATGAAGGAAAAAAATAATCACACCACCACCCATGGATTTGCTCTCAAGTTTGATCCCTGTGGTGTGAATCCTGTTTCTCTAGAGATGCAGTCATCAGTTTTCTTTTCTCTCTTTAGATTGCATGGTGTTTTTGATTTACATGCTACATTTATTCATGTATTTTTGGCAGACACTGTTATGACTTAAACTGAGGCAAAATCCAAACCAAGCATATAGTCTAGCAGTAAAGAGTAAACAGTGACACTCTGACCGTTCTAGGATTTGAAATAATAAACATTGGTATTCCTAGTATTTAAACTCAAAACCTTTTGGTCATTAGTGCGTCTCTGACAGATATTTAAACTTAGCATCTTCCAGCCATTTTTGGATATGTGGAAGATTTTAATTCATAAGCCTGAGGATCTCTGAAAATATTAGTCTTTGCATTTACAGCTTCCTGGGTATAAACTTCTTATAACCTTCCAGTTATATTTGGTTTCTGGCAAATATAAGTCACAATCTTCCAGTCAGCATTGGACAACTGGTCACCTAATCTCTGGCATCTCTGATATTTGGAGTCAACATTTTCTGTAATGAACACTTTTATTGATTCACAAGTTAACACAAAGAGACAAACAACATATATAATGAATCAAACTGTTATAACATAAAACCTCACTATAAGCCCTCCCCCTACCAACCTCCCACCCCACCGGATCCCCTCACGAACACCCCTGTGGTCAATAGAATATAAACTCACATATCCAAAATAAATAAATAAAGAAATAATAAAAAAGAGATTTTTTTTAAAAATACACACAATTTAAAAAAAAGGAAAATACAATAATCAAGTATAATCATAGATTAAACTCTAAATTATACTCTCCACTGCCCCTCCTCGAGATTCCCCCAAAAACGCAAAATAACTGCTCCATTTCTTCCCTTAGGAATTCCCAACTCCAATCCTTCTGCTCGACCCCTCCTCAATGGTAGCCACCCTCCCAATCTCCACACACCACTCTGGAAATGAGGGCGCTCCATCGGATTTCCATCCCCTTAAAATAACCTGTCTACCAATCATCACACTGGTCAAAACCCAATCTTTTTTGTACCTATCCTCCAATTTTGTGACCTCCCCATCTCCCAAAATACAGAGTCTAGGGCAGAATGAGATCTGAGTGTTCAACACCTCACATACAAAGCTCTTTGGGTTTACGACACCCCCAAAAAACATGGGTAGTGTCTCCATCTTCTGAATGGCATTGCCGGCTGGTGGGTGTGTCTTTAAGACTGAGCTTATACAATTTAGAGGGGATCCAATAGAACCGATGTAAAATCTTAAATTGTATAAGGCGCACCCTTGCGTCTCTAGATGCAGTTTTTATATTTTTTTTAAATCCTAGCCCACTCTCCCTCCCCCAATTCCAAATTTAAATCTTTCTCCTATAATATCGAGAGAGACTCCGTCCCCTAGACTCTGAATCAGTAAGAGGTAATAAACTGATACTTCATGTCCTCTTCCAAAAGCAGAAATCACCTCTCCCAGAGTATCTGCTGCTTTAGGGGGGTGCATGCTACTCCCAAAAATAGTACAGAGCAAGTTGCGTAAAACTGAGATCTGGTGATCCCAAAATATTGAACCAATTTTTCAAAAGATATCATCACACCACTCTCATAAAGATCACCGAGTGTATTAACCCCCCTCGTGATCCACTCTGACCAACAAAAAGGGGACTTATTGATACGTAGTTTGGGGTTTAGCCATAGGCTTGAGGCAACACTGAGATAAATATCAGAATCAAACACTCTGGACACTCTTGTCCACACAGTGCAGATGTGAAATAACGGGGTGTGATTTAACTTCTCTGGTGAGATTAATGGAAAGACTATTTTGCAGTGGCAAAATAGGGGCAAGAGCTTCTTGTTCAATGCAGAACCAGGGAGGGGCTCTCAGGTGGAAGTGACCAATGAGCCAAATGTCTGAGACCAAACGCATAATAATAAAACAGAATCTTGGGTAGGCCTAGCCCACCCTTGTCAATCGGCCTATGTAACTTATTGAAATTTAACCTGGGACGCTTACCATTCCAAATGAACGACTTCGCTATACTCTCAAATTTCTTGAAATAAGAAAGAGGGACATCTATAGGGAGAGATTGTAGCAGGTAATTGAATTTTGAAATACAACTCATTTTAATAACATTAACCTGCCCGATCATAAATAAATGTAAAGAAGACCACCTGTCTACATCACTCGAAAACCTTTTTATTAATGGGTTAACATTAACACTAACTAAATTGGATAATTAAAAAAAAAAAACCCAAATACTTAATGCCCTGCTGTCAGAGCCAACACTTCGGATTTAGACCAGTTGACTTTGTATCCTGAGAATTTGGAAAAGTAATTAATAATTCTGTGGAGGCAAGGCATAGATCTAGTAGGGTCAGAGACGAATAATAAAATATCATCTGCATAAAGCAAAAGCTTATGCGCCACACCTCCCGCCACCACCCCTGGAAAATCATTCTCCTTTCTTATCACAGCTGCTGATGGTTCCAGGGCAAGACAGAACAATAATGGGGAAAGAGGGCAACCCTGCCGGGTGCCCCTATCCAGAGTAAAATAATCTGAAATTAGTCCATTTGTTTGTACTGCCACTACCGGGTGTCTATAAAGTAGCTTAATCCAACCAATGAAAGTATTCCCGAACCCATACACTTCCAAAATCGTACAAAGTTAATCCCATTCTTCCATGTCAAACGTCTTTTTGGTGTCAAGTGAGATGGCAGCAACCGGAGACTGATCATTCGCTACTGACCACATGATATCAATGAGACATCTAATGTTATCAGAAGAGCTACAGCCCCGAATAAACCCCACCTGATCTATATGTATAAGAGATGTCATAACTTTACTTAATCAGTTAGCCAAAATCTTCGACAATTTTTACATCTAACTGGATCAGGGAAATTGGATGAAAACCTTTACACTAACTTGGATCTTTGTCTTTTTCAAGAATCAGACTGATCTGGGCTTGTGTCATGGTTGGAAGAAGCTTTCCATTCTTTAATGATTCTGTATAAACTTCTAACAGAAGTGGAGCCAGTTCTGTAGCATAAGATTTGAAAAACTCCGCGGCAAAGCCATCCGGCCCTGGAGACTTGCTTGTAGGCAGGGCCTTGATTACCTTGCCAAGCTCCTCCAGGGTTATCTCAGAATCAAGAGAATTTTTTTGCTCCATCGTCAATTTTGGGAGTTCTAATGGTTCCACAAATTTTCTATTATCTTCATCAGTAGACGAAGACATTGAACTATAGAGATCCAAGTAAAATTCTTTAAAAGCGTTATTAATATCAATGGCTGAGGTAAAAATTTCACCACTAACAGACTTCACGGAATGGTAGAAAGGGCCTCCCTCTGTTTTATATATCTAGCCAAAAGTTTTCCTGCTATGTCCCCCGACTCAAAGTATGACTGTCTTGCCCTGAATAACCAAAACTCCACTTTTCTCGACAAAATAGTATTATATCTATATTTCAATCTGGTCAATTCTCTGAGACCATCAGACGACATTCGTTGCTTCAGCTCTGCCTCTGCACTTTTAATATGTCCTTCCAACTCCACGAGTTCTCGTGCTTTGGATTTTTTAATGAATGAGGCATACTGTATGATCCGACCCCTAAGAACCGCCTTAAGTGCCTCCCACGCCATGCCCACAGAGGATACTGAGGACCCGTTGGTCTCCATATAAACATCAAGTTCAGTCTTTAACATTTGTTGGTAATCAGGATTTTGTAAAAGGGATACATTAAAGCGCCAAGTAAATGATTTCTTCTCCGTTTGTGGCCACACCTCTAAACTCACCAGGGCGTGATCTGAGACTAGGATGTTTCCGATTGAACAATCAGCAACAGATGAAATGAGTGATTTGGATAAAAAAATAAATAAATCTTTTCTAGAATAAATCTTATGGACTGAAGAAAAAAAATATATAGTCCCTACCAGATGGCTTCAAAAGTCTCCAAATATCTGCAAGACCAAGATTTTTACACATCCTGTGAAGCTTCACGGTTGCTCTAGGGGGCTTACTCACTTTTGCAACACTATGATCAAGGACTGACTCCATCAAAAGATTAAAGTCTCCTCCCAATATTATATCATGTGGGGTGCCAGCAGATTGCAACATCCCTTCTAGATCTATAAAAAAGCCCTGATCATCAGCATTGGGTGCATAAATATAAGCCAAAATAAGATTTTACCCCAGAATTTCTGCTAAAACAATACTTACTCTCCCTAATTTACCTTTAAACTGTGTGAGACATTTGAATTGTAGATGCTTATTTACCAATATAATGACTCCCCTGCTCTTACTTGAGCCAGCACTAAAGAAAACATGACCGACCCATATCTTCCCAAATTTTTCAGCTTCCTGCGGGGAAAGATGCGCTTCTTGAAGAAACACAATATCTTATTTCTTACGCTTAAGAAAAGTAATGACCTTCCTTCTTTTTTTTTATGAAGTGTCTTAACCCAATCACATTCCACGTGGAGAGAGATAGTACATTCATATTAACATCTGACATTTTGATATAACAGAAAAAATTTATTGTGTGACAAAAACAGAATTATGAAGACCACAATTCAACATTGATGCAACAATAAAACCCCAAGCTTCCCCTCGCACAAAACAAACCGAAAAAAGAAAAACATGCACATCAACCCCGCGCATGACAGCGCCAATCGGAGCCAATGCCCCTAAACTCAAAGACCATGTACGCCTACGAGAGCCCCTGCGGACAATTCTGCAAACGGTTTGCACGATTATGCCTCACAAATCTGTGAGGCAAAATTACATAACATAAACTATTTTCTAAAATATAATACACCACAACCAATAAGCAGAGTAAACACAAATAATGTATAGACTAATTCACAGAACTGCATCAAAGGTGTTCCTTCACAAAACACATTCCAGACGATATAGAGCTGTTCAGTTTCCTCAGACAAACGAATAATCAGCGGAGGCCGCATAATTTTGCGGTCGTCTGTAGTATCTATTATTAATCTGGGCTGGAACTTCATTGCAAAACTTCATTCCGTCCATGCCAAAGTTTCTTTAAGGAAGTGATATTTCACAAAACAAAACAACCTCTAGTCATTCGGCATTACCAACGCAAAAAGAAATAAAAATGGCGGCCATTATCCTCCGAAATCCAGAGTATGCACAGTGAGTCGACCCACTCACAAGAGAAAAATCCAATGCATTATTCACCCATTGATTCAATAAAAGACATTGTCTGATTGAGATGGTGTTTATTCTCAGTCTGGCCTAAAAACATCAGTGCAAAATTGATCTTACGTTGGTGCAAGACTTTCTTGCATTCCTTGAACCAATCATGTTTCTCTCTTGTCGAGTTCGCAAAGTCCGGGAACAAGAAAATATTGTGATTCTTCCAAGAAAGCCTTCCTTTGCTCCTTGCCTGGCACAACACAAGATCTTTATCGAATGATCCCAGAAACCTGGCCAGGATTGGTCGCGGCCTGTCTCCCTTGCCAGATCTCCGATTTTCGAGTTCTAATTTATGGCCTGTTATGTCAAGCAGACTCGGAAAAGCTTGTTTATGTCAAGCAGACTCGGAAAAGCTTGTCCAAAAATTTCACCATATCTCTGCCTTCTTCATGCTCAGGAACTCCAATAATCCGCAAATTATTTCTTCAGCTTTGATTTTCGAAATCTTCCAATCTTTCAAATATTTTTTCCAAGTCTCTCTTGGTTGCGGGAGGATTAGCAGATAATGCCCTTTCTGAAGCCTCCAGATACTCAATTCGTTTCTCCGCATCCGCCACTCTGGTAACTAACTCAGAGAATTTTATTTCTATCGCGGTAACCAAACGGCGTATTACAGTGAGATCCTCCAAGTCAGCAACAACCTTCGTCAACATCCCCGACATGTTGGACAGTTGGTGCTGGATTTCTTCTCCCGCCGCACCACCCAAAACTAGTCCGCGGTCCACAGTCCCGTCCGGACTCTCATTTTGGACACGTAAGTGTCATTTAGTGTCTCCAGAGCTCGAGGATTTTAACTTCTTTGCTATGTTTACCTCAAACAGCAAAAGTGTAACTGGGTATACCGAATTTCACCAGATTATATCATGAAAATAATTCGAAAAATTAGCAAAGTGCGCAGAGCTGTCTTTCACACGTCTGCCCTTCACATGGCATCACGTGACCTCCAGAGTCAACATTTTCACCACTAACTGTCTGTCCTGCAATCTGAACTCACAGCTTTTGGTGACTAGTGGCTCTTTAGCAGTCCTGTGAATTGAACCTATGACGTTTCAGTCACCAGAGACTGTCAATTCTAAGTGTACAACCCCACAGCTATTTTATCACTATGGCCCCTATCAATCCTGGCCTCTAAAAGCTTACAGTTTCTAGTGTCTCTCTGGCAGTCCTTGATTTTTCAAACAGGTCGGCCAAGGAAAACAGCAGTAGTTGATGACAGAAACATTGTGAGAGTTGCGATGATAAAGCCAATACTTTCAGAGGGGACTGTATGTTGTCAAAGCAGACTACCTCGGCATGCCGAAACAGTCTACACTGCAAAACATGTCTATGACAATATAAAAAATGTGGCATATGGGAACAGATGATGATGCGGCATGTGGATGGGTCAAGAGGGACACAAACAGGGCAGACCTGACCAGAGGGCTTTTAAAAAGAACTGATTTTATTTCAGTACTCATAAAACACAAATCCAATATTTTCCTCATTAGTTAGCCTGCATTATTGGATTAAATTAGTGAAGAATCTTAATATTGTGCAAAATATTTCTTTCCAGGCTGAGCTCCATACCTCAATCAGCACACTTGATGTGGTGAATCATTTTCAGATGAAGATTGAAGGTGAAGAAGACGAAGAAAGTGGTGAAAGAGGAACAAATCCAGAATGCAGAACAATCTCTACAATCCAGCCTGTTTCTCATAACCAGAAGCACAGCATACAAGTGAGACACACACACACACACACAGTAGGGGGAAAAAAGTATTGAACAAGTCAACATTTTTTTCAGTAAATATATTTCCAATTAGTTAAATCACATGAAAATCTCACCAGTCATCAGTATTAACTCAAGAAATCCGGAAAATATAAAGAATTCACAACATTAAAGTTAAATAAAGCTATGTGCTATAAAGTGGAATGACACACAAAAAAAGTATTGAACACCCTAAGAAAAAGCAGTTTTCCAACGCAAGGTAAGGCAAGGAACCAACTGAAATCCATAAGTAGTTAGAAAGTAATTATACCTACTATCTGTGCAAATTAATATCAGAAGCTGGTGTGTAGTGTACATTAAGGTCACGATCATTAAGTGCACACTCACAGCCGGGCCAAGACATTGATACTGCAAAGCACACTGTGAGCACAAAGTCATACAATCCACAAACACAGCTGACTGAGATGGTGATTACCCATTGCACACTGCAGATTATTCCAGGTGGAAAACAGAAGTAAAAACAACAGTCCAAAGTATATAAAATGGCACCGCCACATTGCAACCGTAGGGGTACTGAAAACAATATGAATTAAACAAACAAATAAACAAACAAAAACAAACAAAAAGGTGACAGAAGGGGCAGCAAAACATTCCAATGTACCCTGTCAACCAGAACCGGAAGTGAGTAGTACTCCTCCTCAACTGAGCGTAATACATGAAAAAGGCTTTTCATTACCAAGGTGTCACACAAGAATAATCTCATGATGGATAAGAGCAAAGAGCTCTCTCAAGACCTTATTGTTGTGAAACATAGGTATTGATGGAATCAGATACAGATGTATTTCAAAACTTCTGAATCTTCCACTAAACTCCACTGGGGCCATTATCCGCAAGTGGCCGCAAAATCACTCCATCATCAACCAGCCTCGCACAGGTGTTTCTTGCAAGATTTCTGACCAGGGAGGAAGCAGGTACCATCGTCACCGAGAAATCAGTAGGCAATGCACTTCACCACTATGTCCTCTATGCACGCTCACCCCACAAGTCTCCATTACTAAAGAAAAGGCATTTAAAACTCATTTGGACAAGCCTATGAAATACTGGGAGAGTGAACAAGCCTAAATCTTTTATATAATAAAAATGTGAATGCAATTTTAACAGAATTTGACAGCTGGGGCTGCAGTAATGTTAACTGCAAACAATATCTTGTAAACTAGATATTTCACAAAAAATGTTAATCAGACGGTGTAGGTTACCTTCTGTATAACATAATACATGTTAATGTATACAGTTTAAATCAAGAAAAATTGTTCCTTCAATTATATGAAGTCTGCCAGTACCAGCAGATATTCTTGAATGTCCCCGTGCACACACTTCACCTTCACTTTTCATGCTCTATCCAATAACTTGCCAAGAATCAGGCCCTGGTGGATTAAGATTTGATTACAGCCTGAATCCACGAGTGTGAGGTATGTACTCCCTTCACAGATATTCTGTACATCCCAGCTAGGTTGGGGGAAGCCTGTTGTGCATTGGGGAGCTGAACCAGTTTTCTCACTCCAATGATAGAACACTGTTCTTGGAAATGCCTGGGCTCCCCACAGCAGATAGAACACTGTTCTTGGAAATGCCTGGGCTCTCCACAGCACCAAGATGACTGTCTGGGCCTTACCCCTTCACCTCTCACTCCCTGAGCAACCACCTATGGAAAGAAAGAAAAAGCATGAGATTGGAAAGCAGAAGAGGACAGAAAGACGGAGGTTGGAATTGGCTGGATCAGAGCTCGGGCCAGAGGAGAGGGTTTTGGAGGGACAACCTCACACTTCCAAGGAGCAGGGATGGGTTTAGAATGGGGTTGAGTGGGATTCAGAGAAAGGGGTCATCTGTCTCCAGATATGGTGTCAAATTGTCCTCCATCAGTTGTACCTCCTTCAGCAATGCCAGCCTGTGGCACTGGACCCATTGTACTGTCCCTTCTGACGACTATGACTCAGCTGTTTGGACATTTAGGGGAAGTTCATTCCACCAGCTAGCTGCCAGAACAGAGTCTTGATGCATGTCTTCCTTGTACCCTGAGAGATTGTGGCACAGGTCTAGCAGTGCTAGAGGTTCGGAGGGACCATGGTACAATATGGAGTGTGATAAGTGATTTGAGGTAAGTGGGTGTTAGTCAATTTTTGGCTTTGTAGGCAAGCATCAGAATTTTCAATCTGATGCAGGCAGCTACAAGGATCCAGTGGATGGAGTGTAGCAAATGGGTGGTGTGGGAGAACTTTGAAAGGTTGAAAACAAGTCGAGCAGCTGCATTTTGGATCGGTTGCATAGGTTGAATGGCACTAGAGGCAGGAGTGAGTTGCAGTACTCCAGTCTGAAAATGAAAAGAGACTGAACCAGCACTTGATTTGATGGTTTAGCAGCATGTAGCTTCTCAGTGACAGCCAAAAGGGCAGTCTCTGTGGAATGTGCCGCTTTGAAGCCAGACTCGGTAGGATCATGGAGGTTGTTCTGTGAGCGGTACAGAGACAGTTGATTGTTCAAGGATTTTAGAAAGAAAAGAGAGAAGTGATACCAGTCAGTAGTTGCCGATGTCGGAGGGATCCAGAGTGGTTATCTTAATGATGGGAATACTGTACAAACACTGGTAGGTGTGTCAAGAAATGAGGACATGGGAGCCATGCTTTGTAGAGCATGACTTGAATTTTTCTTTTCCTCTTTGTTTGCCGGGGTGCTTTTCAGCACCTTGTTTGAGAAAAAGACGCACACACGCACATACACTTCTGCTGTCTCCCTGCTCAGCTTGTTCCATCCACGCTCTCATTTTTCTTTCCTCCTGAAAAAAACAAAAAAAAAAAACACACCAAGCAAAAGAACCACATTAAATAACCACAGTTGCACACTCATCCCTCATCTCCTGGACTCCACCCTCCATTCACAAATGGTGCACAACCACGCTTCTGCTGCCACAAATACACATACATTATACAGATTGAACATATAATGCATTCTATATGGATACAAATGATACATGAATAAGCTATTCATTTGTTTTTAGAAAGCTTGCCAGTTCAAAGGGCATCTGGTTGTTACTAGAGGTGGGCATTGGGACAGTGATCCAGTGAAAAGTCACACAAGCCCACATAAATCTGTGTGGTGACCTGAAGTGGGCTGTGCACAGGAGATGTCCTGACAATTTGATGGATCTGGAATTTTTCAGCTTAATATGAAACACAAATGAACATCACACAATCACTGCAAATATCTCTCTTATTAAAATTTTCTTCTAAGAGAAATTTGTAAATATTTTGTACCAACAGTGGCAGAAAGCATTATTTATTTATTTACTTACTTATTTATGGTGTGCCGATGTAGTAAATTGCACAACTTAATGTAATAAATATTAGCTAAAAAGATGTCATAAAATGAAATCATCTCAGTTACACATGAAACCCTCTTCCCTGTGAACGGAACAAGATATTGCGTGAGCCTCACACTGTGGGAAGCACCTTTGCATGTGACCGGTATCTGAAGTCTGTGTACAATCATACATATTTATAGGCCTGCCATGGTCAGTGGCATTTCACGCATAGTGTGACTATAAACAGCACTTGTAAACCATGTCATCAACTTCTCTTTGTCTGAAGTGAAGATGCAATTTACAGGCATACCTCAGTGTGACAAAGCTACGCAATGTCTTGTACCCTTCTCAGGGAACAGGGTCGTAACCCAGATGTTCCCTTTCAAAGGGAACTCAGTGTTGAGTGAGTTTCACGCTGTGGGTAAGAGTATACCTACTGTGTCATACTGAGGTTATGGCATGTCCGAAAAGGTCAGAGGCTGAGGGTCACTGCAAAACCCCCGACACGGGTGGAATCTATATCTAAACTGTAATACTGAATGAATGTGTGTGATGTAGACCACCCCGCTGCAGAAGAAACATCCTGTAAGCGTACCCCTTTGTATAAGCCTGTGAGGAGGTGACCCCCTAGTGGAATGAGCCCTTATACCCAGAGGCATAACGAGACTGCATGCCTCATAAGCAATAGATATTGCTTCCAGTATTCAATTAGAGATGTGCTGCTATGGCACAGCATCACCTCTACGGTCACTGCCAAAGCAGAGCAGCAACTGCTCTGACTTACGCCATTGGCCGGAGAGGAGGATGTACAGCATTTCACAAAAGTGAGTACACCCCTCACATTTTTGTAAATATTTGAAAAGATTATATTTTTTCATGTGACAACACCGAAGAAATGAAACTTTGCTACAATGTACAATGTAAATTTTCAGTCCCCTCAAAATAATTCAACACACAGCCATTAATGTCTAAACCGCTGGTAACAAAAGTGAGTACACCCCTTAGTGAAAATGTCCAAACTGGGCCCAAAGTGTCAATATTTTGTGTGGCCACCATTATTTTCCAGCACTGCTTTAACTCTCTTGGGCATGGAGTTCACCAGAGCTTCACAGGTTGCCACTGAAGTCCTCTTCCACTCCTCCATGACGACTTCATGGAGCTGGTGAATGTTAGAGACCTTGTGCTCCTCCACCTTCCATTTGAGGATGCCTCACAGATACTCAATAAGGTTTAGGTCTGGAGACATGCTTGGCCAGT
The DNA here is from genome assembly GCA_012411365.1 of Ameiurus melas. NCBI lineage: Eukaryota > Metazoa > Chordata > Actinopteri > Siluriformes > Ictaluridae > Ameiurus > Ameiurus melas. Next base: position 13,981,672 of record CM022777.1, on the reverse strand, counting down.
CCATCACCTTCACCCTCAGCTTCTTTAGCAAGGCTGTGGTCGTCTTGGAGGTGTGTTTGGCGTCATTATCATGCTGGAATACATGCTGGGATCATTCTCTGTGTCTCTCTTAAATAAAACTGTTAAACTGCATTTGCATCCGTCCTAATCTCGCTTATGTCTCGAAACGTTACAGAATACTCCGCCTTAACATGGATGCAGCAGGAGCACAAGGAGAGCATCATGGCAGTAAATATACGAATTACTGGCCACGATACAAATCAATCCAGTTTCCCCAGAGATGTTAGAGCTTCTTTAGCAAGGAAAAATACGTTAACATGCTGGAATACTGCCATTCGGCCCAGTCTCTGAAGGGAGGGAATCATGCTCTGCTTCAGTATGTCACAGTACATGTTGGCATTCATGGTTCCCTCAATGAAGAAGTTTATCTTGGTTTCATCAGACCACAGGACGTGGTTCCAGTAATCCATGTCCTTGGTCTGCTTGTCTTCAGCAAACTGTTTTCGGGCTTTCTTGCGCATCATCTTTAGAAGAGGCTTCCTTCTGGGCCGACAAACATGCAGACCAATATGCTTCCCATTCACACCTGAGACCTTGTAACACTAACAAGTCACATGACACTGGGGAGGGAAAATGGCTAATTGGGCCCTATTTGGACATTTTCACTTAGGGGTGTACTCACTTTTGTTGCCAGCGGTTTAGACATCAATGGTGGTGTGTTGAGTTATTTTGAGTGGACAGCAAATTTACACTCTTACACAAGCTGTACATTCGCTACTTTACATTGTAGCAAAGTGTCATTTCTTCAGTGTTGTCACATGAAAAGATATAATCAAATATTTACAAAAATGTGAGGAGTGTACTCACTTTTCTGAGATACTATATATATATATGTCACCTGTGACCATGCCGCCAGCCTCTATTATCTGAAGCGAGAGACACAATTCAGACTTTAAAAGAACTCCAGGACTGTAGCTATTGCGCAGTTTACTGGGTCTAACTAACATTTCTCATACCACGAGACAAAAAGTGGCCACTTGGAGGCACGTCATGTATGGAGCTCTAGCGTTTAACATGGTCTCTACAACCTCGGTTGAGAGACCGGAATCAATGAGCTGGTGTCCCTCAGGGTCCAGACCCACAGTTTCCATAGTTCCAGCTGAGGGTGATAAATCAATACTCTGGCTTGAAGCAGTAGACTCCTGCAAATGGGAATCTCCCAGGTAGTGCAGTCTAGCAGGGATATTATCTCTGGGAACCATATTCGAGCTGGCCAATAAGGTGCTACTAGCAGCAGATGTAGATGGTCTTGGCAAACTCTCAATAGAACTTGTGGGAGCAGAGGGATTGGGGGAAGAGGGATTGGTGTTCAGACGTGACCTTGGCCACGTGTGCACCATGGCATCCAGCCCTAATGATGCGGGAGGAGTGAGGGCTAACCATCGTGGGCAGTGTGTTGTCTCCTCAGAGGCAAACACATCCACTTCCGCCTGGCCAAACCTCTGTCATATGGACTCCACCACCTATGTATGAAGCGTCCAATCCCCAAGCCTCAGTCCTTGCCTTGGCAGGATGTCTGCCCCCACATTCTGGTTGCCCGGAATGTACATTATATTCACTGTCAAAAACTTTGTCTCTGCTCAGAGAAGTTGTACCACTCATTTGCACCTGCCTGAAGAGGGGGCAAGTACGTAAATCTCCCTGGTGGATGATATATTAGACCACCGCTTTATTGTCTGTCACAACTAACAAATGGTGACCTCTCAACTGAGGTAGAGTCAATTTCAGTGCTAGGAATACGGCCCTTATCTATGCCACTCTATATAAAAGGGCCACTCCAGAGACCATGAGCTGGATGGCCGTCTAAGATCATGCTCCAGCCCATGAGGGAGGCATCTGTTATTACCGTCTTGCGATAAGGAGATGCCCCTAGAGTGTGACCTGAGGCTAGAAACCGGGGCCACCTCCAAACTCAAGAGTGTCACAGGGCGTGACGTCAGGGAAGTAGGATGGTTGCATTTGCAGTTAGAACGAGATCTTTATTTGGAACAAGGAGAGCAAACAAAAGAAAAACAAGAACATGACTAACTCTATGCTATCATCTATATCTAACTCTAATTCTATAAACTAAACATTAACCATGGGCATGGACTATGACTATGGACATGGACTTTGAAACATGGCATGAAACAAAGACTCTAACTATATTCAATATCAAACCTATATCTACATCTAAGCTACGCTATAAGCTACTAGGCTATAAGCTATGAAATACGCTATGCTAGAAGCTATGCTAAAAACTATGTTAGAGGCTAACTAACCTTGACTATGACTAGCACTAGGACACATGAACAAGAACTATGACCCATGGCATGAACAAAGATTCTAACTATATTCAATTCTAACTAATTACCCGTATTGTGTGTAGCATGGCTTGCGGTATATATACTCACTAATATCATTAGCCCCACAACTGCTAACAGCTGCGGGCAATATGGAGACACACGTGACCTGGCAACACATGACAAGACGAAGCGGAGACATGACGTCAACTACAACAATAACAAAAGACACGTGTTTATACATGTGTCGGAATGTCAGTGCTGTCCATTACAGAGGGCCAGGTGCATGCATGCTCACTTATTCCATAGTGCGCTGCACAAAGGGGGACTCATGACAGAACACCCCCCAAAGGTACTCCTCCCGAAGTGCCAAGAGTCCTCCCACTTCACTGGCAGCCCCGGTCCCCTGGGCTGAATGTCCCACGCAGAGCCAGGAAGAAACCACATGGTGTTCCTGGTGGTGCAGGGAAGCAGAGCGACGTCCCTGGTGGAACAGGAGAGGAGAGCAACATCCTCGGCCGAACAGGGGAACAGAGTGCTGTACTCAGGAGAGCAGGCGAGCGGAGCGACGTCCTCGGCGGAGCATGGAGGCGAAGCGACGTCCTCGGCGGAGCGACGTCCGCGGCAGAGCATGGGGCGGAACAACGTCCTCGGTGGAGCGACGTCCCCAGCGGAGCATGGGAGCAGAGCGCTGTACTCTGTGGGGCAGGCGAACGGAATACCATCCTCTGCAGAGGAGTCAAACAGAGCAGCGTAATCAGCGGTGCAGGAAGGCTGAGCGATGTCCTCTGCTGAACAGGGAGACTGAGAGACGACCTCAGCTGAACAGGGAGGCTGAGCGACATCTACAGCTGAACAGGGAGGCTGATCAATGACCTTAGCTGAACAGGGAGGCTGAGCGACATCTACAGCTGAACAGGGAGGCTGATCAATGACCTTAGCTGAACAGGGAGGCTGAGCGACATCTACAGCTGAATAGGGAGGCTGAGTGACGTCCACAGCTGAACAAGGAGGCTGAGTGACGTCCACAGCTGAACAGGGAGGCTGAGCGACGTCCACAGCTGAACAGGACAGCAGGACAGCTTTCTCGGCTGTACAGGGCAGCGTGACAGCCTCCTCGGCTGGGCTGGACAGCAGGACAGCTTCCTTGGCTGTGCAGGGCAGCAGGGCGGCCTCCTTGGCTGGCAGGAGCTCCACCGCCAAGACCTCCCCGTAGGCCTAAGGCTGGAGCACTGCTGTCCTCGTTGCCCCCCCAAAAAATAATTTCTGGGCTAGCCTTAGCAGACTCTGAGCAGAACTGGATTAACTGGATCAGCAGGCTTGGACGTGACGTCAGGAACTTGAAACTTGACTTGGACTGCTGAGACTTGAGACTGGACTTGGACGTCTGAGACTTGAGACTGGACTTGGATGTCTGAGACTTGAGACTGGACTTGAACATCAGAGACTTGAGACTGGACTTTGGCTTGGATGTCAGAGACTTGAGACTGGACTTGGGCATCAGAGACTTGAGACTGGACTTGGACAGCAGGGACTAGAGACTGGACCTGAACAGTAGCAGCTTGAGACTGGGCTGAAACTTGGACCTGAGACTTGGCTGGAACTTGAACCTGAGACTTGGCTTGGACTTGGACCTGAGACGTGGCTGTGGCCGGGACTTGAGATGTGGCTGGGAGTTGAGACGTGGCTGGGACTTGAGACATGGCTTGGTTTTGAGACGTGGCTTGGATTTTGACCTGGGATTTGGCTGAGACTGGAGACTTGGCTGGGACTGGAGACTTGGACATGAATGTGACTTGGGTAGCAGGCTTGGGTGTGTGCTGAGCTTGGTTGTCTGTGTTAATCTCAACTTGGTGTCTCACCCACTCATAGTGCATGTGGAACGGAAGATCCGCCCTGTTCGCTACATTAACTCCATCCAACAGCTCATCCAAGTTGTAACTCTGCCCCGGTTCAGGTCCACTAACTGCCTACTATCCTCCAGTACCCAGGGTCTCGTGGCTGCTACTTGCTGGGCCAATAAATCGGGACATGATGAACCGAATCCACTGTTTTTCCTTAGGCTTCGGGTCAAACAGGCTGGAGAAGTAAAACTGACAATCCACCACAAAATAGTCTGGATATCCAAAAAAGCCATCATACACACACGCTCACATATTCCTGCACAAAGGGGAACTCATGACACAGCACGTAGGCATCATTGCATGACACTGATTACTCTCAGGGGTTTCTTCCTCGGTTGAAACCCCCAACTTTTCAGGCACCACTAAAATGGTCTCATGTGCATTAGGCCCAGCGGTATGACATTGGCTGCTGTCATCATAAGCCCCAACAATCTGTCGTAGAGACTGGAGGGGATGCCCAGACCCAACTTTTTCTTGTGCACTTTTTTTTTTTAATTTCTATTTTTTTAGAACATTTCTGCTGAACATTTCTACAGAACATTTCTACAGAACGTTTCATTTTTATTGAAATATCTTTGTGCTTTTTAATAGGATTGCGCAATGTTGATAGGGCATATCTATCCCCTATGTGTGTTGGGGATAGATATGCCTTGATTGTAGTTAAATCCCATATAACCCCTATAAAAACTGGAGAAAGCACACTTTTCTTTATGGTCAACCTGAGCCCCAAGCTCCTTATGTGGGTGAGAAAAATATTTTGATATTGAATAGCCAACTCCCTGGATTGTGGTATAATTAATCAATCCATTTAGTTTCATAAATGGATGCCCTGGAGTCACAAGCGAGCCAGAGAGGCATCCATCCACTTAGTGAAGGTGAAAAGGGATAAAGTTAGAGCAAAGGGAAGAACCTGGTATTGACACATGTCTCCAAACGCAAACCTCAGGAACTTGCTATGACTGGGAAATATATCTATGTGAACATATGTGTCTTTTTGGTCTTATTATTATTGTTATTATTATTAAGGCATAAAAGACAAAACTATCAGTTATCGGTATTGGCTGAGAAATTTAGTATCAGTATGTCACGGTTTCCCCTTTAGGCAGCGCACTGGAGAGCATGTGGGCGCGCACGTCCACAAGCAAGGTGCGCGAGCACCAGCTCTTCAATGGTTTAAAACCGTGACATTGTTTACTATGGACACATGCATTTGTTATGTTTCTGTCATGTCTCCTCACTATTCTGTTATTGGCTGTTGTTTGAGCATGTGTCTAGATTGGTGTCAGCCATCAGCACTTAATGCGCTTATTATGTTTGCTTATATACCGCGTGCCTCGCAGCACAAGGCGTGGAGTATTAGATATGATACATTAGATAGTTACATTAGATATAGATAGTCATAGTCCATGTTAGGTTCCTAGTGAGAGTTAGTTAGGTTAAACTTTAGATTTAGTCCACGCTGGTTTTTCCGTTCCCAGTTCTTAGTACGTATTTATATTTCTTGTTTTCTTCCTTGACCCTGTTTTCCATGACCTGACCTTTGCATGTTTTTTGGATTATGTTTTTGGAACACGATTTGGAGTTATCTGCCTGTGTCTCTCTTAAATAAAACTGTTAAACTGCATTTGCATCCGTCCTAATCTCGCTTATGTCTCGAAACATTACAGAATACTCCGCCTTAACATGGATGCAGCAGGAGCACGAGGAGAGCATCACGGCAGTAAATATACGAATTACTGGCCACGATACAAATCAATCCAGTTTCCCCAGAGATGTTAGAGCTTCTTTAGCAAGGCAAAATACGTTAACATGCTGGAATAGTGCCCTTCGGCCCAGTCTCTGAAGGGAGGGAATCATGCTCTGCTTCAGTATGTTACAGTACATGTTGGCATTCATGGTTCCCTCAATGAACTGTAGCTCCCCAGTGTCGGCAGCACTCGTGCAGCCTCAGACCATGACATTCCCACCACCATGCTTGACACACTTGTCTTTGTACTCCTCACCTGGTTGCCGCCACACACGCTTGACACCATCTGAACCAAATAAGTTTATCTTGGTCTCATCAGACCACAGGACATGGTTCCAGTAATCCATGTCCTTAGTCTGCTTGTCGTCAGCAAACTGTTTGCGAGCTTTCTTGTGCATCATCTTTAGAAGAGGCTTCCTTCTGGGCCGACAGACATGCAGACCAATTTGATGCAGTGTGCGGCGTATGGTCTGAGCACTGACAGGCTGACCACCACCCATTCAACCTCTCATTCAGCACTCATACGTCTATTTCCCAAATACAACCTCTGGATATGATGCTGAGCACTTGCACTTAACTTCTTTGGTCGACCATGGCGAGGCCTGTTCTGAGTGGAACCTGTCCTGTTAAACCGCTGTATGGTCTTGGCCACCGTGCTGCAGCTCAGTGTCATGGTCTTTGCAATCTTCTTATAGCCTAGGCCATTTTTATGTAGAGCAACATTTATTTTTTTCAGATCCTCAGAGAGTTCTTTGCCATGAGGTGCCATGTTGAACTTCCAGTGACCAGTATGAGGGAGTGTGAGAGCGATGACACCAAATTTAACACACCTGCTCCCCATTCACAACTGAGACCTTGTAACACTAACAAGTCACATGACACTGAGGAGGGAAAAATGGCTAATTGGGCCCAATTTGGACATTTTCACTTAGGGGTGTACTTACTTTTGTTGCCAGCGGTTTAGACATTAAGTTGAGTTATTTTGAGGGGACGGCAAATTTACACTGTTACACAAGCTGTACACTCACTACTTTACATTGTAGCAAAGTGTTATTTCTTCAGTGTTGTCACATGAAAAGATATAATCAAATATTTACAAAAATGTGAGGGGTGTACTCGGAGCAAGTCCACAACAGAATGGCTTCAGAAAAACAAAATCTGCCTTTTGGCCTTTTGGAGTGGCCAAGTCAGAGCCCAGACCTCAACCCAATAGAGATGCTATGGAATGACTTGAAGAGAGACATACACATGAGATGTCCAAAGATTATGACAAAGCTAAAGCAGTTCTGCCAGGAAGAATGGGCTAAAATTCCTCCTGAAGTGCAGGTCTGATCCACAGCTACAGGAAGCATCTGGTTGAGTTTATTGTTTCCAAGGTGGTGTCAACCAGTAATTAATTCTAAGGGTTCACTTTTTTTTCCACTGCCATTCTGAATGTTGAATGAGTGTGTTCAATAAAGACATGAGGGATCAGAATTTATTTTGTGTTATTTTAGGCACATTATATTTGTCAATATCCTTGACTTAGATGAAGATCAGATCACATTTTATGACAGATTTATGCAGAAAACCATGAAATTCCAAAAGGTTCACACTTTCTTGCCACTGTGTGTGTACATACACACACACACGATGAATGGGGGAAAATTCCGCTTGCTAAACTTAACTAAGTGGTGTCTTCAGTGCCCAAACTCTTCATAAGTTTTACTAAAAGAAAAGGTGATGCTGCACAGTGGTAAACATTCTACTGTTTTTGACTTTTTTGGAGTGTGTTGCAGTCATCAGATTTGAAAGGAATGTATATTTTAAAAAATAAATTAAATTCACAAAGTCAAACATCATATAATGTGTTTTCAATATAGTACAGGGTGATTTGAATTTTCAAATGATTTTTATTTTTTTTGCATTATCCATTATCCATTTTTTGCACTGTCCCAACTTTTTCATAATTGGGGATGTATTTTTTTTTTTAAATAGAGAGAAGTGAAGAGTTTTAGGAATGTTCACACAGACAACTGACATGTGGCTTCGCTGAAGACAAAGGAAGCTGATGACGTGGTTTACAGGCGGCTTTTATAGTCACGCAATGCACATAATGCCACATCACCTGACCTTGGAAGTCCTATAAATCGGCATGATTTCACACAGATTTCAGATATTGGTTGCGCGCAAAGGTACTTCCCACACCATGAAGCTCACACGGTATTGAGTTCCCTTTGAAATGGAACATCATGTTGTACGTGTTGTACATTTTCATGAATTCATTTCAGAATTAATGAAATGAGACAAATATTAATACAATTAAACTAAAATAATTGTCATTTATTTATTTCATGTTACTGTCAAAAATCACAATTTTTGCGTGCATTTATATATGTTCTCCAAAAGTTTCAGGAGTAAATTTTGTGGTTATAACAAACTGTTAGATAGTTTCACTGGATTTAATATTGCTCTTTGCTCAAGTCAACATTAGAAGAGTAAATATAGCCTTAAATTCGAGGTCAGAATCACACTTAACTGAGACACACCTCTGATTTCAGCAAACTTTTGATATTAAACCTTCATTATGTGCATATAACTATGAATACAGCACACTGTTTTCAAACTTCAACTAACAAACAGTTTTTTAGTTAATTAAGTAAATGGCATTGAATTTGTAAGTACCCACATTTGGCTTTAGGTGTTTCTTGTGAATGATGCGGATGAGGAGAATGAAGACTCCTTACTGAGAGGCAGTTTTGATGAGGAGGAATCTTCCAGAAGTTTTCAGAAGGCTCTGAATGAGTGGAGAGCAGGAAACACACACGAGAAAGATGACACACAGAGAAAATCACACAGAGAAAATCATGAATCCAACCACAATGTCCAAACTGCTCGACCAGGTAACTAACACACACACACACACACACACAACGTAGGTAGTCCCTAATTGTGCTTAAAGATGAGGTGGTAAATAAATAGTACGAGGGGAAGTATGTTTACAAAGGAGACAATGACATGCAGCAGTGGTGCTTGAAAGTTTGAGAACCCATTAGAATATTCTACATTTCTGTATAAATATCACCTAAAACATTAGATTTTCCCACAATTCCTAAAAGTTTAGCAAATGAGAAAAATATTATACTTGGTCATTTTTTTTACTGAAAAAAAGAATCCAATATTACATATCTGTTGGTGGCAAAAGTACTTTTGAACCTTTGCTATTAGTATCTGGCGTGACATTGTGCAGCAGTAACTGCAACTAATTGTTTCTGGTCAGAAACATTTCTGGCTACTAGATTAAGCTTTGGCATTGTAAAACAATAACGGCTCTTTTTTTTTATCCATTTTTTGGTAAAAACGATTTGTGTACTTTGGTAAAACGATTCGTGTGGATCATTGTCTTGATTCGTGTGGGTCGTTGTCTTGCCACATTTTCTCATGAGCTGCAGTTCACAGCCAGATGTCCTCACATTTTCTTTTAGAATTCGCTGGTATAATTCAGAATTCACTGATGATGTACTCATGAACATTAGCCAATGTGTAGGCATTTAGTTACTTATAAGTTACCCTGGGTTCCTTTGTGACCTTGCAGACTATTACATCTCTGGCTCTTGGAGTCTTTGTTGGTCTCCACTCCTGCGGCGGGTAACAATGGTCTTGAATTTCTTCCATTTGTACATAATGTGTCTGATGGTGGATTTTTGGACTTTGATAGATCCCTTTTCATTAAATAAAACAGGAGGCTAACTCACACCTCACTCTAATTTCACCTTAAAATGAACTGCTAATAAATGTTCACATACTTTTGGCACTCATAGATTTATAATATTGGGTCATTTTCCTCAATAAATAAATGACCAAGTATAATATATTTTTGTATTATTTGTTTAATTGGTTTCTCTTTGTTTGCTTTTGTGAAAATGCAGATGTATAGATAATTCTAAAGGGTTCACAATCTTTCAAGCATCACTGTATATGACAGTCTCTCTGGGAGTGTGTGTGTGGGGAGGACGGAGCACGGTTCTGAGAGCGACTGCGAAAAAGTTTATTTACCTTTTCTTTTTCTTCCTCTGTTATCTTCTTTACTTTTTCCCTTTGTGTTTTTCTTTTCCTTTTATCCTTGTTTATTTGGAAGAAGTAAAAACGGGGGCAACAGTTTCTATCATGTGCACCACCAAACACCACCAAACCTATCTCTCCGAAATGGGTGCAGGTGTGTACCAGAGCCCAGAGTAACGATAGAGGAGCTACTTGTAGCTGTGGGGGAACAGGTAGGATTTGACAACATACAGTGCCTTGCAAAAGTATTCAGCCCCCTTGAACTTTTCAACCTTTTGCCACATTTCAGGCTTCAAACATAAAGATATAAAATTTTTATTTTTTGTGAAGAACCACCAACAAGTGAGACACAATTGTGAAGTGGAACGAAATCTATTGGATTTTTGAAACTTTTTTAACTAATAAAAAAATTAAAAGTGGGGCGTGCAAAATTATTTGGCCCCCTTTACTTTCAGTGCATTAAACTCACTCCAGAAGTTCAGCGAGGATCTCTGAATGATCCAATGTTGTCCGAAATGACTGATGGTGATAAATAGAATCCACCTGTGTGTAATCAAGTCTCTGTATAAATGCACCTGCTCTGTGATAGTCTCAGGGTTCTGTTGAAAGCGCAGAGAGCATCATGAAGACCAAGGAACACACCAGGCAGGTCCGTAATACTGTTGTGGAGAAGTTTAAAGCCCAAGTTTAAAATGGGTTAAGGAAGTGTACGTACAGATCACCGCTCTATCCACTCCAGCAACTAAGATTAAGATCGAAGGTTCCACCCTTTATCGGTAATGAAGCAAAGCCCAGTAAGGATGATTCTTTTAGAATTTGCGCTTTTGAGTCATACAATATATTTTGACTTCTTTATATATATATATATATATATATATATATATATATATATATATATATATATATATATATATATTTTTTTTTTGTTATTGAACGACATGGCACATTGGGAAAAAACAAACAAACTTCAGTACACTGAGAACCACATGTATGAAAGGAGAAAAAAAGTTACAGATATTATTTTGTATATCTCAGTGAATCAACAAATCTGGAGCCAAACTTGTTTTTTGTACAGATTAGAACACACATTCATACGTTTATACATACCCAATAAAAACAAATAGAAAAATAATAATAAAAATAAATGATTAAATAAAAAAAATTTATTAATTAATTAAATAAAATTTCAATAAATAAAATAGGTGGTCCCTCAATCACAAGGCAAAGATGGCAGAGATTTGAAGAAGGTTAAGAAAAGCTGCCACTTTTTGTGAAACTTGAGTTGGGACCCAGAGAGTACCTAATCTTTTCCAATTTTAGAAAAGACCTTATATCCCTAAGCCACTGAGTGCTGGAGGGAGGCTTTGTGAATTTCCATTTTAATTTATTTATTCATTTACATGTGATTCATTTATATGTGATTCATTTACCTGTAATTCATTTACATGTGATTCATTTTCATGTGATTAATTTACCTTTTCTCTCCTCCCTTCCCTTTCCGAAATATTTCATTGAGAAGAAGAAAAAACAAATACAAATTGAGCAACACAGCAGTAAACATCCACAGGTCTTTTTTCTTGTTATACTAACAAAGGAAAACAAAATTAAAAGTACCAAAACCCACCCCCACCTCCCCCGGCTCATCATGGCTACTCAGTAACTGTCGCTGGTTATATAAATATTATAAAACCCAAGAACAGGCACAAAAATTTAAGTGGGAATTGTCTGTAACTCCATAAAGTATTCAATAAAGGGATGCCATATATAAATATATATGACCCCCCAGAAGATCTCATGAGACACATTCAGAGGTGTCTGGTGGACTTTTTCTGGCAGGTCAACACTGGTTGAAGGCACCAGTGTTGTATCTGCCCAGACTGGAAGGAGGACAAGGCCTAGTGGACATCGGAGCTAGAGTGAAAACTTTCAGAGACTCCTCTATGGGAAGGACGTGAGCTTGGATGGGATACCGTGCGCCTTATTGAGGAAAGCAGGCAACATGTGCCTAGATCGTCACTTGTTCCCGATGGATATGAGCAAGCTGGATCTGTCAGGATTAACATAATTTTATAGATCGCTCCTAAAAGCATGGACACATTAAGTTTTCTAGGAAATCAAACAACACCCAAAGCATGTGGAAAGGAGAAGAGCCACTACTCTTCAACTCTGTTCTGAACCTGGACGTTTTTAGAGACCTGTCGCTCAGAAAAGGTCTATTGGCTTCAAAAACCACAAAAATCAAACACTTGATACCTAGAGGTGAATGGATGTCAGCTGAGATTTTTGCAATGAGATTGGGCATAAGATCAATCTGAGTGGCAGTGAAAATTTTGACAAATTGTTGAGTCGTTACCTCAGAGCTTCAGACTCCCCTTGAAACTTATAATAGGGAGACGGATCTATCCAAATTTCCGGAACAAGTTGCAGCCAAGACTGAAAACTGTTAGAAAACCAAAAGGTGGAATATTATCCTTCAAGACACCCCGATTGGGAGCCTTAAGCAACATGGGGGAAAAATCACTTTACACGTGTACAAAGATGATGCATCTTCAAGCCCTTCTAAATGGCAGGAGGTATTTGGACTCAGTACCTCCCCCAGGGACAGCTGGAGTACCTTGTACAAACCTCCTATGAAGAAAAGAACTGGAGATCTCCAGTGGAGGGTGGTGCATGGTATAATAACCACTAACAGACACAGAGCATGTCTTGATCCGCAAGTGAGATAGGGATGCCCCTTCTGTGGCAAAAAATAAACTTTTTCATTTATTTTTAGAGTGTACTAGATTACAACCTTTGTTTCTAATAATAGAGGGGTGGTGTCAGGCCCTGGGAGAAGCCTTTTCACCTATGCGTTACATATATGTACCTAATTATAAAATGAGTAAAAAGGAATCTCATGTACTGCTGAACTTTTTATTCGGACAAGCTAAATGGCCATTTGGCTATCCCGAAAAGAAAAACTATGTGGCAAAGAGCCTTGTGAAGTTGACCTACAGTGAGGGAAAAAAAGTATTTGATCCCCTGCTGATTTAGTACGTTTGCCCACTGTCAAAGAAATGATCAGTCTATAATTTTAATGGTAGATTTATTTGAACAGTGAGAGACAGAATAACAACAAAAAAATCCAGAAAAACACGTCAAATATGTTATATTTTGATTTGCTTTTTAATGAGGGAAATATGTATTTGACCCCTCTGCAAAACATGACTTAGTACTTGGTGGTAAAACCCTTGTTGGCAATCACAGAGTTCAGACGTTTCTTGTAGTTGGCCACCAGGTTTGCACACATCTCAGGAGGGATTTTGTCCCACTCCTCTTTGCAGATCTTCTCCAAGTCATTAAGGTTTCGAGGCTGACATTTGGCAACTCGAACCTTCAGCTCCCTCCACAGATTTTCTATGGGATTAAGGTCTGGAGACTGGCTAGGCCACTCCAGGACCTTAATGTGCTTCTTCTTGAGCCACTTATTTGTTGCCTTGGCCATGTGTTTTGGGTCATTGTCATGCTGGAATACCCGGCGAATACACGGCGAGTTGAGCTGATGCCAAAGAGCTCCATTTTGGTCTCATCTGACCACAACACTTTCACCCAGTTGTCCTCTGAATCATTGAGATGTTCATTGGCAAACTTCAGACGGGCATGTATATGTGCTTTCTTGAGCAGGGGGACCTTTTTTTATTATTATTATTTTTTTATTTCCTTCACTGGGTTTTGCCTTTGTTTATTTATTCATTTTCATATGATTCATTTTCATGTGATTCATATTCATGCATGTGATTCATTTTCATGTAATTCATATTCATGCATGTGATTTATTTACATGTGATTCATTTACATATGATACATTTTCATATGATTCATATTCATGCATGTGATTCATTTACATGTAATTCGTTTTCATGTGATTCATATTCATGCATGTAATTCATTTACATATGATTTATTTTCATGTGATTCATTTTCATGTGATTCATTTACATATGATTCATTTTCATGTAATTCATATTCATGCATGTGATTTATTTACATGTGATTCATTCACATCTAATTAATTTTCACGTGATTCATTTACATGTGATACATTTTCATTTGATTCATATTCATGCATGTGATACATTTACAAGTAATTCATTTTCATGTGATTCATATTCATGCATGTGATTCCTTTACATGTAATTCATTTTCATGTGATTCATATTCATGTGATTCATTTACCTTTTCTCCCCTCCCTTCCCCAAATATTTCATTGAGAAATAATAATAATAATAATAATAATAATAATAATAATAATAAATGTAAAAAATTTAATAAATAATAATAATTAAAAAAAAACCCCCCCCCCCCCGCCCCCCCGGCTCATCATGGCTACTCAATAGCTGTCGCTGGTTATATATAAATTATAAAACCCAAGAACTAAAGTAAAAATAAGAATATAAATATCCAATTGGAGCTGAAGAGGGACACATCCTTGAGTAAGCTAAAAAAAATTACTAAAAAGAAAAAAAAAAAACAGTAAGACAAAAGGCCCCTGCTGACTTCAAATCTAATAAATAGTCTGCGCACTTCAACAAATATAATGTCCTTACCTTTTAAAGACTTATACCTAATAATATTACACAATGTAGCACATTAAAATAAATAAATAAATAAATAAATAAATAAATTCTGAACGTAATGCACAATATCCACGATAAGAATTCGAATTCTATAGAGCTGGATGGCCGAGTGCAAATTAGAATAAAGAATATTATCAGAGAAAATAAATAAATAAAAATAAATTAAAATATTATTAATAATATTAATATTAATAATAATAATAATAATAATAAAATAATAGTAAATAAAATAAATACTAAATAAACAAATTAACAAATAAATAATGAACACTACACTATCAATATCACGAAGTTGACGCCGAACCTCGTTAAACGCGGCCCGGGCCCGGGCCGTCTTGACTGTGTAGTCAGGGAAAACGGAGATGGTCAGATCCCTCACTTTAATCTGCTGGCGCTCTCTCGCACGGCGTAAAATATCAATACAGTCACTGTAGTAATGGAATCTGCACACAATAGCTCGTGGTCGTTCAACAGACTTCGGCTTCGGCTGAAGGGTCCGGTTGGACCGGTCCAAAACCGGCTCCTCCTCCAGACCAAACGCCTCTTTTAACAAGGCCGCTACTGCAGCGGTTGTACAGGTGTCAGGGCCCTCTGGAACTCCGACTATCCTCACGTTATTGCGCCGTGACCTCGACTCCAAATCCTCACATTTATTATCTAATTGAGACACGGTCGCAGTGAGAGACTCGATAGTATTCTTCATATGACCGATATCATCGCTGCAACCGCAGAGCGTGTGCCCCATTTCCCCCACAGTACCTTTCAGTGTTGAGATGGTGGCTTCGGAAGCGACTTTATCACTAGCCTGCTGTGTTTTCATGACCCACAGGTCATGCTGGATAGTAGATAGCGCATCCCTGAGAGTCTTCTGTTGATTCTCATGGTGAGTCTCCTGGTGCTTCAGATGATCCTGAAACTCCTGGAACTCCTTCCTAAAATCAGCGATGTCCTTCCTCAGTAAGGCCAGCAACTCAAGCTTGAATGCGGCGAGGTCAGAGCCACCACTCGGGGACGCGGATGCGACCGCGGGTTCACAGGGGGAAGGGAGCGCGGCTACGGATTCATGAGGAGAAGGAGGCGCGGGTGCGGGTGCAGGTTCATGGTGAGAGGGAGACGCGGCTGCGGATTCACGAGGAGACCCGCTCGCGGTGCGCCCTCCAGACCTCAATTTTGTCTGAATGCTACCACCGGTTTTCGAGTTTTTCCCCGACATCTTTAACGAACCGAGTTAAAAGTACAAATAAGGAAACGAAGTAGAATAAGTCAAAATATACTATATATATAATATTTTATATATAAATTATATATAAAAATATTATATTACAAGAGAAAGTGGTAATTAATTACAATTTTTGATCAAAATCAGCAGGAGACTCAAACTTAACGTCTTACTCCATCGAACACCGAATTCGAGCAGGGGGACCTTGCGGGCGCTGCAGGATTTCAGTCCTTCACGGCGTAGTGTGTTACCAATTGTTTTCTTGGTGACTATGGTCCCAGCTGCCTTGAGATCATTGACAAGATCCTCCCGTGTAGTTCTGGGCTGATTCCTCACTGTTCTCATGATCAATGCAACTCCATGAGGTCTTGCATGGAACCCCAGGCCGAGGGAGATTGACAGTTCTTTTGTGTTTCTTCCATTTGTGAATAATCGCACCAACTGTTGTCACCTTCTCACCAAGCTGCTTGGCAATGGTCTTGTAGCCCATTCCAGACTTGTGTAGGTCTACAATCTTGTCCCTGACATCCTTAGAGAGCTCTTTGGTCTTGGCCATGGTGGAGAGTTTGGAATCTGATTGATTGATTGCTTCTGTGGACAGGTGTCTTTTATACAGGTAACAAGCTGAGATTAGGAGCACTCCCTTTAAGAGTACACTTCTGAGACAGGATTCTGCAGCAGTGCAGGTCCCAATGAACACAGTGGCCTCCATCATCCATAAATGGAAGAAGTTTGGGACCACCAGGACTCTTCCTAGAGCTGGTTGCCCGGCCAAACTGAGCGATCGGAGAGAAAGGCCTTAGTCAGGGAGGTGACCAAAAACCCAATGGTCACTCTGACAGAGATCCAGCATGTCTCTGTGGAGAGAACTTTCCAGAAGAACAACCATCTTTGCAGCACTCCACCAATCAGGTCTGTATGGTAGAGTGGTCAAACAGAAGCAACTCCTCAATAAAAGCCACATGACAGCCTGCCTGGAGTTTGGCAAAAGGCACCGGAAGGACTCTCAGACCAAGACCAAGTCAAAGATTGAACGCTTTGGCCTGAATGGCACGCGTCATCTCTGGAGGAAATCAGGCACCACTCATCACCTGGCCAATACCATCCCTACAGTGAAGCATGGTGGTGGTAGCATCATGCTGTGGGGATGTTTTTCAGCGACAGGAACTGGGAGACTAGTCAGGATCAAGGGAAAGATGAATACAGCAATGTACAGAGACATCCTTGAAAACCTGCTCCAGAGCGCACTGGACCTCAGATTGGGGCGAAGGTTAATCTTCCAACAGGACAACGATCCTAAGCACACAGCCAAGATAACAAAGTAGTGGCTACAGGACAACTCTGTGAATGTCCTTGAGTGGCCCAGCCAGAGCCAAGACTTGAACCCGATTGAACATCTTTGGAGAGATCTGAAAATGGCTGTGCACTGACAATCCCCATCGAACCTAATGGAGCTTGAGAGGTCGTGCAAAGAAGAATGGGAAAAACTGCCCAAAAATAGGTGTGCCAAGCTTGTAGTATCATACTCAAAAAGACTTGAGGCTGTAATCGGTGCTAAATGTGCTTCAACAAAGTATTGAGCAAAGGCTGTGCATACTTTTTTGTTTTTGTGATTGTTTTTGTTTTTTTGTTTTTAATATATTTGCAAAGATTTCACACAAACTTCTTTGATGTTGTCATTATGTGGTATTTTTTGTAGGATTTTGAGGAAAATAATGAATTTAATCCATTTTGGAATAAAGCTGTAACATAACAAAATGTGGAAAAACTGAAGTTATGTGAATACCTTCTGGATGCACTGTATGTGCTTGTTAAACATCCCATTCCAGAGTTTGTACCTGTTTGCTAAAATCTCTGCTCTTCTGGGATAGCTTTATGCAAAATCTTGGAGCTTGGCTGTGGGAAATTGCCCATTCAGCCATAAGAGTATCTGTGAAGTTAGGTATTGATGTTGAAAAAGAAGGCCTGGGGTGAAGTCTGTATTCCATGTTATCCCAAAGGTGTTCAGTGGTGTTGGGGTCAGGCTCTGTGCCGGCCACTTGATTTCTTTCATTCCTACCTTGGCAAACCTTGTTTTGTGCACAGGGGCACTGTTATATAACAGACTTTGGCTAGACCTCATAGTTCTAATGGAAAAAAAATTCTTAAAGCTACAGCATACAAAGACATTCTACAATTGTGTGCTTCTAATTTTGTGGCAACAGTTTAGAGAAGGCCACATGGATGTGATGGTCAGGTATCCACATACCTTTGGACATATAGTGTATCTGATGTAATGAATAGACAACATGAAGTGAAACTGTAAATATGTTGAGAAGAGCTACTACAGCATATTCGACGTACAAGTAACCTGATAAAACATCTTAAACATAAAAGTCATCAAGACGAGTTCATTGGTAGCAGCACACAGCAACAACCAGTACTGCAATAAGTGCTAGGAAGGTGAAATTTATTTTTCTTATAAAGGTACAGAATAAATTTTCCAAAGTGAAACAAAGCCTGCTCTTCATCATTGCAGCCCTACTATCTAAGATAACTAATGTAGCTCGCTAATGCACTTCATCTAAAATAAACTAGTTAATATTATAAATAATGAGCCTAGTAGGGATGAACTACCTGAAGCACGACAACAAGTGCTTCCAGGTTTGCCCTGACTGTTTACTTTTGATAAATGTGTTTTGTTTCTATTCTGTCTCTGCCCCTGTTCTGTAATTGGTTCTGTCCTAATGTCTCAGCTGTTCTTGTGTCCCTTTTTGATTAGTTTGTATATTTAAACCCATGTGTGTCTTTGTCCCACATGAAGTACTGCATTTCTGTGTGTTGCCAGTGTGTTACCAAGCCTTTGTTCTGTGTTCTCATTTCCGATTATTGATCTTGGCCCTAGTTTCTCGTTTTGTGCTGTGCCTTGTCTTGTTTATGTCCGTTTATGCCTGTTGATCGCCTGGCCCATGCCTGTTTTTTTTTTTTTACCATGTTTTTTCTTAGCGATTTGAATTTGTCTGACTATACCTCTTAATGAAAGTTTTAGCTGTACTTGCAGCCATCTCCGATTCATGTTACATGACAATCAATATCAGCATTGGTATAAATGAGTACCAAACTACTTGTGTATTTGGTCTGAAAAAAAAAAGTAATTATTGCATCATTATTTTAAAACTACACAAAAAGAAACTAACAGCATTTATGGGAGTAGCAAAACAAATACTAAAGATCTGTAACATGCTCACACTTACTCTGTCTTTTCTCTCCTAGCAAGCATGGAGGTGATGGGGACCCAGGCTGGAGGAAGAACTCACATGCGTATTGAGTTTAGGGATCATGGTCTAAGCTACATGGAAAGGCTGATGCTGAAGAAACACCGCAGGTCTGTAGGGCTCTCTTTAGTCTATAAATTACTGTCCTAGGAGACGCTAAATAACCTCACTTAACCTCCTGGGCCTTAATTAAGACAGACCAGATAATGACTTTCCCCAGGCTTAAAAATCCCACTGAAACCCATTAGGCAGTTTTCCTTGAGGAATGGAAATCAAACATGTAACAGTATTCTTTGATGCTGCACTGATGTTAATACATTGAGTTATGTAATAACTGGAAGATATAATTTCAACATGAAGGATTTTCTTGACAGAAAATGTGATTTTACTCTTGCTCGTCTCCCTACTGAGTTCAGTAATAGCTCAATTTTCCATCGAGGTCACTGGAGATGCCTAGTTAATTCCAAAAACCCCAGCCTGCAGAGTGAACCCTAGCATGCTGAGAAGAATGTCATTAGTTCTTTTTTCTGATAAAAGTGCCCTTGAGTGTAGGAAAGGCACTGGAAATATCAAAATGATTATTACTAGTTATTGGACAAATCACTATCCAGGGTGCTTAAGACAAGCAGATTCCATGTCTTTTAGTTTTGGCCAGCTGACAAATATTTTCAACAAACAGAAAAAGAACACCTGCTTTATTGATTATAGCAAAACAAAAAATGTTATGTTTGCCATATTTAAACATGTGACACATTTCCCAAATCCTGATTCCACATATGTTGATATACTGTATATGATGTTACATACAGGTGATCAGCATATGATATTGATTGCAACTGTATTGAGGGTATGCACATGACATCATGATAGCCGGAACTCGCCACGGTAATGTCCACTCAAAAAGTCTGAGCAGCAGCATTAGTGTACAGTGGGAATTCTGCAGAAACACAGAAAAAATACATATAAAATGGGAAAAAGTTGTTTTGCCATCGACTGTGCTAACAGATTCAACAAGAATTCAGATCTATCTTTTTACAGAGTGCCAAAAAACCATTCATACCTTTTTTATTAAGTCAGGCAGTATACGTGTAAGTTCTCGTGTCGGGATTCCTGGAAGAGCTGGGAAGAAGGTTCCCTATGCCGGTTTCTCCGCGTCACCACTGTCCTCGTCTGTCGTCGTCGTCCCCGTCCGGGGCGGAGCCCTCTGTGAGCGGAGAGAGAGCAAGGGAGAGAGAGAGAGAGAGAGAACGCGAATGGTTAAGTAAACCCGTGTTGCGCGGATTCAGTGGCAAATACCTTGTGTTATTAGCTGCCTACGTAGCGGAGTTGGTCTCCGTCCTTCCATGGGCGGAAGGGTGTCCTTTTATCCCCTCCTTCTGGAGCTGTATTGGTGAACCTCTCGCTCGTTTTGCCACAATCGACGCGCGGGCGGGTGGCTTCACCCTGCCGTGGACGGTCCTTCCGGTTAGCGTTACGGGGCGCGCGAGGTCCCAAACTCCAAGTTTGCGCGTCGGGTGTTGGTCCGGCGACATATAATATATATATATATATATATATATATATATATATATATATATATATATATATATATATATATATATATATATATATATATATATATATATGTATGTATACACACACACATTGGCAGTCAGTATTGACAAATACAATGTGTCTAAAATAATAACAACAAAAAAATTCTGATCGTTCATGTTTTTATTGAAAACAACCAAAAAAATCCTCATAGTGCTTGTGGAAAAAGTATGTGAATCCTTGAGTTAATGACTTTTTTTTGCACACCTGGAGTCTCATTTAGAAAATTTGTTTGGAGGTGTCGACTACAGCTACTTTGACTGATAAAATCCCCTCAAACTTTTGGTGTTTGCTCTGCACAAGAAGCACATGCTTATGTGAGCCATGCCTTGCCAAAAAGACATTTCAGAGCATCTACGATCAAGAATAGTAGATTTACATAAAGATGGCAAGGGTCACAAAGTGATTTCAAAGACTTTAGTAATTCACCAGTCTACAGTTAGCCAAACATTCTACAAATGCAGACACTTTGGGACTGTTGCTACTTTACCAAGAATTGGGCGCCTAGTCAAAATGACACCAAGAGCACATCGAAGACTCATCAGTGAGGTAAAGAAACAACCCCGAATGACAACCAAAGATTTGAAGGCATCATTGGAACTGGCTAACATCTCAGTTCATGAGTCTACAATACGCAAAACACTGAACAAGCAGGGTATCTATAGCAGGACACCATGAAGGAAGCCACTGCTTACTAAAAATAACTTTGCTGCACACCTGAAATTTGCAAAAGAGCACATTGACACCACAGCGGTACGGGCTAAATGTTTTGTGGACTGATGAAACTAAGATTGAACTATTTGGAAAAACCACACAGCACTACATCTGGAGTAGAAAAAGCATGGCATATTACCATATTGTCAACATTACCATATTGGTCCTAATATAAGATATATCCTTATAGTAATAATATATATTGTCCTTGTATTCTGGCAAATACTGGCATCTGCCTGGCAGCCTTGCATTAATGCAATAACACATTGGCTGACAGAATGGATACGTGCAGGTGCACCAATTCCAAAAGAGGTTGTGAGTGACTTACTTTCTCTGGCTTTGCTTGGAGCTCTGGTCAAGGCTTTTACTCCTCATCCTGATCTGAAGACCTACATCAATGAGTTGTGGTGTCTTACTTTGTAAAGTGTCAGCAAAATTGCCACCTTGTTTTGTTCTGGTTGATGTTGCACACTGCATCAAGATGATCTGCCAGTGGGACTGCTTGAAAAAATCACATCGCATTAAAGGCTCTTTAAGCATGAATACTTGCCTATTCGGGTGGATCGATTCATTGCACGCCATTTGTCCTTCATTGAGGGCAATATGCGAATTTTTTCTGCAAGACAAAAAGTTGAAGAAGGTGAAGAAGATGCAGCTGTTGCAACAATGATCTTCACAGGAGCCAATCCACTACCCACCACAACTTGCCATGTAGACAGAAAAGCAGAAATGGATGCTTCCTGTTCTGGGAAGTCTGACACCGTCACACACATCCATCCAACAGAGGAAGATGCAGTTGAAAACTGGAGAGGCCTAGCGGTTCCACCCAAAAAGAGGAAAAGGAAGTCATACCTCTCTCCTTGTCCTGAATGGCTCCATGCAGATCCATATGTGAGGGGGAAAAGAGTGAAAGTGGAACTATTGAAAAATGGAAATAATCAACAGCCTGTTAAACTCAGGAAATCAAGAATCACTGTGCTGAACACATGTGCATTTGATGCTTTTTGTCAATGCTTATGTTGTGCTTTCTGCAATAGTGTAACTTTTGGAAATATTGTTTGCGGTGAGGACTCAAACAACCTCCTCCAGCTAGTGAAAACAATTAGCACAAAGGGTCTGAATGCACAGGTCTACATACAGAGGGCAGAGCTGCTGAGTGGGATATTTAAAGCTGTCCAATTGAAGTCTGGTGCTCTCCAAATCGATGCACAGTGCCACATCTCCACTATCATTGAAAGGTCAATGACACAACGCGCATGTGTTTCCTTCACACAACAGTGCTCCTCACAGTATTGCAGCCTCAGCACAGAAGTCACAAGGAAAATTCCATTTGTTTGTACTTCTGTTGCTGTACTGCAGGCTTCTGGCTTGGCACATCTTCAGACTGTGGTGGAAGAAGGCCTTAACCACCCGGAGTCCCCCTGCCTCAGGCCAATCCAAAGTCCGTCACAGTGTCCCTCTGCATTCAAGACAGACTCTACCTCAGGAGAAGTGCTCTGTGCAGGTAAAGTTTCTCACAGTTACAGTCTGGGAGAACTTCTGTGGATTGACACTGACCTGGGAAGCAACTCCACAAAATTTTCTTTGTGTGAATTTCCCTCCAAGGAGAGAGATAGATTTACTTTAAGGGCAGTCATTGCTTTCAGAGGAGGCTTAACCCAGGATGCTCTTGGACATTATGTGGCCTACTGCAGGAGGTCTCCATGTGTCTGGGAGATGTATGATGACCTGAGAAGTGGAGTGACAGGAATGTTAGAAAAAAACAAAATATGCCCACATGCTGTGTTATACACAAAAGACTGATTGCATTGTTTAAATTTAAATACTTTCACAAATTCAAGTATTTTTGTTCTAAGTGTTTTTAAGTTTTAGTTAAGTTTAAGTTTTTAAAGGTACATTATTTGCGTCAAAGTATGTTTGATAGTTCACAGTAATTTAGTTTCACAAGTAAAATCATTTTGGCTTAAATCTTAATTTATTGAGTCATTTAAGTCAAATTATATATACACACATACACACACACACACACACACACACACACACACACACACACACACACACACACACACACACACACACACCTATATATATATATATATATATATATATATATATATATATATATATATATATATATATATATATATATATATATATATATATACATGTGTGTGTGTGTGTGTGTATATATATATATATATGTGCACATACATATACATTCATACAAGCATATATATACACACACGGCCCATGTATGTATAAACAGAGCTACAGCAAACAGATTATGGTGCATGTATTTATTTATGACAATATTAATATTACGACTGTTAATCTCATAACAACGTATACAGAAACACGTAAAAAAAAACTTAGCAGGTGTTATTTTAAAGTGATATTAGAGTCAGGTATTTTCAATCAGTGGAATGACAATCACGTGTAAGTGAGCACCCTGTTTTGTTTAAAGAACAGTGATCTTTACACATGTTTGTTGACGTGTATCATGGCAAAAACAAAGGAGGTTTCTGAGGACCTGAGAAAAAGGAGTTGTTGATGCTCTTCAAGCTGGAGAAGATTATAAACCATCTCTAAAGAGTTTCTAAAGAGTTTGGACTCCACCAATCCACAGTCAGACAGATGGCCTAATGGAGGAAATTCAAGACCACTGTTACCCTTCCCAGGAGTGGTTGATTAACAAAGAGCTAGACGTCTAATAGTCTGTGAGCTCACAAAGGAACCCAGGGTAAGGTCTAAGCAACTAAGCAGGCCTCTTTCACATTGACTAATGTTAATGGTTATGAGTCCTCCATCAGGAGAACACTGAACAACAATGGTGTGCATGGTAGGGTTGCAAGGAGAGACACTCCTCTCCAAAAATCAACAACATTGCTGACCATCTGCAGTTCAAAGATCACATGGATCACAAGCCAGAAGTCTATTGCAAAAATGTTTTGTATATGGATGAGACCAAAATAGAACTTTCTGGTTTAAATGAGAAGTGTTATGTTTGGAGAAAGGAAAACACTGCATTACAACATAAGAATCTTATCTCATCTGTGAAATATGGTGGTGGTAGTATCATGGTTTTGCTGCATGTGGGCCAGGGCGGCTTGCCATCATTGATGGAACAATGAATTCTGAATTATGTCTGCAGATTCTAAAGGAAAATGTCAGGACACCTATCCATGAACTGAATTTAAAAAATTGGTCAAGCAGCATGACAACGATCCTAAACACAGGTTTGTTCTAATAAAGAACAGATAAAGATGAATAAAGTTAATGTTTTTGAATGGCCAGGTCAAAGTCCTGATCTTTTGGGGATGTTTGTTTTTTATTTTTAAAATTTTATGTATGCATGTACAGTATGTATTGTAGCGGGAAAGGGCGATGCACAGAGACACGGAGGTGGGAGTAGAGTAAAAGCTCAGGCTTCATTCTTGTTTTTGGTAGAGTGTAGGTCCGGGGGGTGTGTGTGTAGGTCTGCGGGGCCGGGCTGAAGCCGTGACGCTCATGGGGGCGTTTCGGGGGAATCCCGGAAGAAGCCTCGGGGTTCTTGAACCGTCCCTCAGTGCTGCGCGTCATCTCGGCCGGCGCCGTCCTCGTCCGTGTCGGTGCCTTCCGCCGAAGTATATACAGGGGGAGAGAGAGAGAGAGAGAGAGCGATTAGTCAGCTTTAAAGGGAGTACGGGTGAATACCTGTACGAGAATCCGTTTCGGACGCCAACCGTTTCGGTAAGACGGTACTCAACTTTCCCGGGGCGGAAGGGCATCCTTTTATTTCCGCCATCCTGGTAGAGAGTGGTGGAATTCTTCCGTCCGATCCTCCAATCCCCGGACGGTACGGTATCGGTGGGTCCTCTCCGGCATGGCGTCCTTTCCGGTTAATGCTAGGTCCAACGCGGGGCTGCCTGCTTCGTGCTGGTACGGCAGTTGTAAAAGGAGCGATTCCCTTTCCCCTCGCGCCGAGTGTCAGTCCATCGCGACAGTATGTATTTCAGAAGGTGCAGCTTTTATGCATTTATTAAAAAAAAAACTAAAACAAACACAAAAAACCTGAAAAACCCAAATGGTTTACTTTTGGTTACAGAGGTTAGGGTTAGATCACTGGTCTCCAACATGATGCCTGCGGACACCTGGTAGCCCGCATGTAGGCTGTGAGTCAACCGCCAAGCATGTTCTATAAATAGGCTATATATATATATATATATATATATACTTACAAGAAATGAAAAAGTGTTAACATTTCATATAACTACGTTCCTACGTTTCATATAACTACGTGAGTTGAGGTGGTAACGAGCTGGTGGTATAAACAAGGTGAAATCAACTAAAATAAAAAAAACTAATGATTAATTATTGCTGATGGTGCACTAGGTCCTGCAAAAAAGAAAAATACATTACTTTAATGAAAAGTGGGAGAGAGAATTTATCTTCACAAATGTCAAAGGCAAAAGTGTAGGCCTCATCTGTAGGCCTAGCATTGTGGTATCCAATAAGCACAACGCAGTGAGACATTTCACCACAATCCACAAGACCTTCAAAAACAGTTATTCACCAGGTACCTCACTTAGAAAAGCAAACGTTAACGAGTTGAAAGCAATATTAAGAAGGTATCAATAATTTTTTCTAGACCCACTAAGTAGTCACAGACTGTAACTGATGCTTCATATGGGGTTGCAAATGTTTTGACAAAACACAAAAAAATCATTGTTGGATGGTGAAAATGTCAAGGAAGCAATGACTGTTTGTGAACACACCGTTTAAAGACCACAAGAATGGAGATGAAATCATGTCTGCACTCTCCGATGTTGGCAACTGCTGGCAAACAAATGCAAGACGAGTCACGGCTATATCAGCGAACGTAACAAAGCAACTGGAGAAAAACGGTTTGGCAAATAATTTTCCACACCATGTAATGAGTCTGTAGATTTTAGCAGTAGAGTGTTTTTAGTGATTTTACAATGAAAGAGGAATCCCTTAAGACAACAAGGGACGTTGATATTTATGATGCAGTTACTTCATCGACAAAAACGTGCCATTAGAAAAACTGGTATCAGTGACAGCTGATGGAGCCCCTATGATGACTGGCCGGCACACTGGATTCATTGCACTATGCAGAGGGGGCCCAGATTTCCCAAAGTTTCTACATTACCACTGCATTACACACCAACAACCAATGTGTGCCAAAGTGATGGGATTTGATCATTTAATGTCCCCGTAGTTAAAATAATTAACATCATCCGGTCAAAAGGGAAACCACAGGTCATTCAATGTACTTCTTGAGGAGTTCTCAGCTGAATATGCTGACCTGTTGCTTCACACTGAAATTCAATGGTTGAGCAAAAGAAGGATTTTGCAGCTTTTTGCTGCACTTTTGAGTGACATCAAGGTGTTTATGGAATCCAGAGGGGAGGATACATCCATGCTTGAGGATGCTGTGTGGCTACTGGACCTTGTTTTCCTAACTAACATCACTGGGAAATGTAATTATTTGAACTGTGAACTGCAAGGCAACAATAAGACAATCAGTGACATGGTCAGTGCTATAAATGGATTCAATGCCAAGATCAGCTTTTTCTCCAGAAATTTACAGAGGAATTTTTTTTATCACTTTCCATCCATGTAGTCAATGCTAACCAACAATGCTTCTGCATCTGAGGTCTTTAACAGAGTATTAAATAAGTACTCTGACTTGATAAGCAACCATGCATGTAATTCCTTGCAAATCCTTTCATGTCAGTGGACATATTGTACATTTCTGAGAAATGAAGTGACTCATTGAACCTGGATTCTAGTGAGGTTAAGATGGAGATTCTCACTATACAAAGTGCCATTAACCTCAAAGCCCATCAGGGCTACAGACCTTTGGAAACTTGTTGACCCAGAGAAATACATAAATATTTTCACAGCAGCCAGGAAAGTAGCTTGTCTTTTTGGTTCAACTTACCTGTGTGAATCTGCATTTTCAACATGAATTTTATTAAGAACAAACACAGAACATACCTTACTGATGCACATTTGGAGTTGCAGTGTCAGGTTAAACTCCTGATTATAGGGCACTTGTGGACATTATGCAATGCCAAGCTCCCCAATAAAAGGCTATTAATTGACCACTATATATTTTTCTGCCTAATAAAGTAGGCTGATTTGGACAGAACAAAACAGTCATTATAAAGAAGATTTATTGTCGAAAAGTTCAACGGTGACAAATGACTCTTAATTAAATGGAATTAAATTATTTTGGGAAATGTGTTCAGTTCAGTGTGAAAGAAAAGATTATAAAAGGTACATATTTCAATACATTTTCTTGCAATGTTTTTCAGGATTGATTGTTTAAAAATATTAAAACTGCTTGTGAGAAATCATTAACATTTTTTTATGCCAGTATCACGTAGTGGAATGTGAGGCAGAAGCAAGTGCAGATAAAGACGTTTTATTTAGGAACGACAGGCAGACAAATTCAAATCATTAGACAGAAGCATAACCAAAACAATCAATGGGTCAGGTGATCAGCAAATAGGCATAAATAGGGCGAGGCTTGAATTAGAGTTGGTAAGTGAGGAATGAGGTCAAAAAACATGAAATGAAATGATGAAAACAAGAACAAAGACTTACTATGCAAAGTCATAGTGTTGGAGCAGTTGCATATGAACAAGTGTGCGTATGAGAAGTGAAGACCATGGTGGCCATGCTTGTAGGCTGCTGTGCAGGATGGTAAATGTAGTCAATGGTTTGCTGTGACATGACAGCACCCCCCCCCCCACCCCCGAAAAGAAAAAAAATACACTCCCTTTCCAGGCGGTCCTGGCCCTCTGGGCAAAATGTCTTCACATGAACCAGGAGACAGAGCAGCATCCTCAGCAGAGCAAGATGGCCTAGCAGCATCCTCAGCGGAGCACGGAGGGAGAGCGGAGTCCTCAGTGGAGCAGGAATGCAGAGCAGCCTCCTCAGCGAACCTCGGCGTAGTGGCTTCCATGGCAGCATAGGGAAGCAAAATGGAGCTTTTGGCTGGAATGGGAGGTCGAGAAATTTCATCAGTAGAACAGGGTGGCTGAGTGGCATCCTCAGTCATGCAGAGAGTCTGAGTGTCGTTCTCCTTCGACTTTGCAGCCTGAACTTGGTTGGCTGGGTCGTCAGTTTCAGAGATTAGGAGAACTTGGTTAGTCATGAAGTCTGCTTCAAGCCTGAGTAGAACTTGGTCGTCCTTGTCAGCAGACTCTGGCGTAAGCATAACTTGTTTGGTTGTGATGTCAGTTTCAGGTGTGAGCAGAGCCTGGTTGGTCGTGGCATCAGTTTCAGACAGGAACTAAGCATAGAAGGTCACATCATCTACCTTTAGCTGGAGCTTGACATTGTCAGAGCTTGGGTTGGCTGTCTCTTTGACCTCGGACAGGACCTTGGCTTGAAAGTTCGCCTCTTCTGCCTTGGACAGGAACTTGGCTTGAAGGTCACCTCTTCAGACTTGGACAGAAACTTGGCTTGATGCTGGAGCTCTGGAGCTAAGCCCGCCTCATGGGTCTCAGGTTGAAATTCTGGGGCTGAGGTCATTACGTTGACATCTGGCTGGAGCTCAGTAGGTGAGACATCCTCAAGGGTCTCAAGCTGGAGCTCTGAGGGCGCCACAGTGACCTCCGCAAAACTGGGACAACAAGAACCCTAGCCATTGCTTCTCACCGGGCTTGGGGTCCATTATGCTGGAAAAGTATATCTGGCAGTCCTCAAAAAAAATTTCAGGAGCACCTGACAAGCTAACAAACAGGTCCGGGAGATCAGTTCTAGTCCACAGCAGAAACAGGATTGAATTCACAGCTGGGATGGTTTGGTTAGTTTTCTTTGTGCGATGTCTCCTCAGTTTTCCTGCTGCTGCCATGTTTAGGTACAGTGTACTGTCACATATCAGAATGTGAGGCGGAAGCAAGTGCAGATAAAGAAGTTTCATTTAGGAACCACAGGCAGACAAATCCAAATCATTAGACAGAAGCATAGTCAAAACAGGCAATGGGTCAGGCAATGGGTCAGGCGATCAGCAAACAGGCGTAAATAGGGTGAGGCTTGAATCAGAGTCACTAAGCGAGAAATGAGGTCAATAAACATGAAATCAAATGAGAACAAAGAACAACCGCTTGGCAAAGCATTAAACTCAATACTACGCAAAGTCAGTGTTTGAGCAGTCTCTTATATACTGTGGTGTGAGTGTGTGTGAGATTGGAAACAGGTGTGTGTGATTAGTATTTTGAAGAAGGTGACCATGTGTGCGCGTGGGAAGTGTAATCCATTGCAGCCATGTTTGTAGGCTGCTGTGCAGGATGGGAAATGTAGTCACTGGTTTGCTGTGACATGACAGCCAGGATATTAAGATATTTCATTATCCCTTTGACATCCATCCACCCATCCATCCACGTTCAACCGCTTACTCCTTTTCAGGGTCATGGGGAACCTGGAGCCTATCCATAATGTTAATTTAAAGTTTAAAAAGCACCATTGTGTTTATATTTATTAAATTTATAACAAAGTGTATATTTTTTGAGTATTACACAAGTAGCCCTCTAGACTATTTTATCCCTTCAAGGAGCTCTCACTCAAAAAAGGTTGGAGACCCCTGGGTTAGATTTATGTACAGGAATTATAAGTACAGTAAGACAGTACAGTGTGTGTGTGTTTGTGTGTGTGTGTGTGTGTGTGTGCTTACTGCTGGATGTAAAAGTGTTTTACTTTTGAGGCTGTTAATGACATGGTCTCTCTCTCTCTCTCTCTCTCTCTCTCTCTGTGTGTGTGTGTGTGTGTGTGTGTGTGTGTGTGAGAATAGCTTCAGGGTAGCTTGAAATAGAGATAATAAAGACAAATAAAGTAAAAAGGATAGAATGAGCCAGAAGGCTGAACAGAGTTGTGTGTTAAATTGCTGTTTTAGGGTAAGGAGAGGATTTGGAGTAGTGAATCAAATTTGGATTTCTGCCTCTCAGCCACTGCAGCTCTCAGTTCCTCCATTATAATAGAAACACACTGCATTTTCATATCTGCATTGCTATGAACAATTAGGCAGTTTTAAATTCCAGACCACTACAGATCTCGTTTAACTCATTAGCTCATTAATAAATACTTTATGAGAATAAAATGGGTTAGAATTAGTTGGAGAGTGTGTTAGGTC
The DNA here is from genome assembly GCA_012411365.1 of Ameiurus melas. Taxonomy (NCBI): domain Eukaryota; kingdom Metazoa; phylum Chordata; class Actinopteri; order Siluriformes; family Ictaluridae; genus Ameiurus; species Ameiurus melas. The sequence continues at coordinate 13,951,100 of CM022777.1, read as the reverse complement.
GCTGCTTACTTAGTTTGTCCTTATTATTTTGCATGTTCAGTGTGTTTCTTGACCTAAAACACCACATTTAACTTTAGCAGACAGCTGAAAGTAATGAACCTCTTTCCTGGCTTAGTACCTTTACAAAGAATTTTATTTTATTTTTATTTATTTATTTATTTATTTATTTTATTTATTTTTACAATTTTACCAAGTAGCATTGTTTTAACATTTTGAGCCTTAGGTTATAACTTAAAACATGCACCTAGCCTCAGGTAGCATGGATCAAACACAGATTATTAGGCAAGGTAGCATTCATCACAAATTATTGTTATTATTATTGTTATTATTATTTTAAATTTACTGTTACTGTAATATTAATTTATTCTTTCCTAAAAACTTGGCAAAGTGTTTTCTGTGGGTGATGACACTTTCAGACGTATGACTCCTGAGACTGTATTTGGTGTCCCTGCAAGTGAACCAGATGACCAGGGTGATTAGGTTTAGGTTGACTTTAGCTCCAAGCATAATCATACTCACCTAACCATCTAATAATTGCCTTAAGAAGTTCTTCTAATCAGCTAAAACAGATGTCTTAGATTTTGGTTGGAGATGAAACCTGCAGGAAGGTAGATCTCAAGGAACAGGGTTGGTGACCACTGCTGTACAGAGTTAAGTTACTGACCAGTTTTAATTATGAACTCATGGACTCATCTCCATTGTGTATCATCCAATAGCTGTAATCTCATTTGCAAATTTAATAATCAGGTTATAGTCATGAAGTCATGAGTAACTGTATAGTGAGAACATTGTGGCACCTTGAAGAATGCCAATGCTGATTGTTATATGAAGAGAGATTCCACACTAACCACCTGAGCGCTTTTAGATGGAAAGTCAAAGATTCAGTTGCAGGTGTTAGTGGGTAGCCCACTGTCAGGTAGTTTCCTTACTAGCTTAGTGAGGTTAACTAGCTCTAGTCGAGAAGTCAAGTAATTCCATTTGTCCAGGTGCTTGAGGGAAGATTGAAGAGTGATATATGCTGTATTGTCTACAGACCTGTTTGCATGAGAGATATACTGCAGGGATTCAAGGGACTCTGGAATTTGCTTGCTGATATGTGTCTAGCTTCTTGGCTACTGCTGTGAGTGCAACTGGTCTGTAATCATTGAAGCCTGTTACTCAGGCTTTGTTGAATATTATATTAGTGTTTAAAAGAGTGTAGAGTGGTCTTTTGCATGAGTGAAATATTAAATGTGTTTGCGTATATTTTCTCCAACTGTGCAGCACACGTTCCCTTTCAAAGGGAACTCAACATTGCATGAGCTTCACCTTGTGGGAAGCACCCTCACCTGTGACTGGTGTGTGAAGCTTGTATGAAATAATGCCTTTTTATAGGCCTGCCTTGGTCATGTGACATGGCAATTAATCATGTCGCTTGATTATTGAACCATGCCTTATTATCTTCAGTGAGACTGCATGTCAGTTGTTTTGTGTGAATGGACTTTGTTTCTTCTCCAATAAAAAAAATTCTCTTTACTTTTCTGGCCTAGTGCACCATTCACGAGAAAATTGTATGCACTCACGTGGCGACTTTTTGTCTCATGGTGCGACGAACGTCAGTTAGACCCAGTAAACTGTTCAATTATTACAATCCTGGAGTTCTTACAAGGATGTTTCTTTGCAGGATTTGCTCCTTCTACATTCAGTGCCTATGTGGCCACCATTTTTGCCAGCCATGCCAATATTGATGGAGCCTCTGTGGGTGTAACATCCTCCAACATCTATTCAATTCAATTCAATTCAATTTTATTTGTATAGCGCTTTTTACAATAGTCATTGTCTCAAAGCAGCTTTACAGAAATAAAAAACAGGTATAAACAGTCAGAAACCTCTAAAGAGAGACAAACAGGAACAGATAAACAGAGACAAACAGGTAGAACATCTAGGTTTATGCAGGGTGTCAGGTGGTTGAGACCCATCTGTGGACCACGCATACCTTCCTGAGACTTGTCTGTGGTCAAGGAAGGTCTGTCAGGTGCCCAGTTGAGCCCTTAGAGTCCGTCTCAATGAAACTTCTGACTAAAGGTTGCTCTTCTGCTGTCCCTGGCATCTCTGATGTGAGTTGGAGATCTACAAGCTCTCTCTGTTGCCCCTTTTTGCCTTGACTTTGCCCCTGGATTAGCCAAGGCCTTAATATATCCTAGGCGGAATTATATTCCTAAAGTGACTATGTCTGCTGCCCAGCTGGTAGTGTTGCAGGCTTTCTGCACTCCTCCATTCCCCACACTGAAACTAGAGAAATTGCACCTACTGTGTCCAGTAAGTGCTCTCTGTACTTGCGTCCGCTGCCCCAGCCAGTAGCATATGTCAGAGTAGCTGTTGGTCTGCTTTGGCAGTGACAGTAGATGTGATGCTGTGTCGAAACAGCACATCTCTAATTGGATAGTGGAAGCAATCTATCACTTATGAGGCATGCAGTCTCGCTATGCCTCTGGGCATAAGGGCTCATTCCACTAGGGGGGTCTCCTCCTCCATAGCTTTGTCATACTGGGGCATGCCTGTGAATTGTGTCTTCGCTTCAGATAATAGAGGCTGATGGCATGGTTCACAGGTGCCGTTTTTATAATCACACGATGTGCTTAATTGCCATATGACCTGATTACAGTAGGCCTATAATTAGGCATGATTTCACACAAGCTTCAGATACTGGTCACGTGCGAAGTTGCTTCCCACAGTGTGAATCTCATGCAATGTTTTGTTCCCTTCTCAGGGAACAGGGTTACATGCGTAATGCAGTTGTTTTCAATACCCTTGATGAAACATCATCAGGTCCTGCTTCCTGCTTTTCTCTTGGTTGACTTTTTGCAGAACGACAGAAGTTGTTTTATCTGAAGATTTCACTGGGAGTTTGGTGGGAATATCATAATTGTCATCAAAGTGAGCATAAAAATAATTAAATTTGAGGTAGTTGTCAATGTCTCGATGATTCAGTGACGCATGCTGTGGTTGTCATTGCTCTGAAATTGTGTTTAAAATTAACCTTAAAGCTGCAGTACTGAACTTTTGCCTCTACTGTCATCTCTGAAACATTTGAGGAAAATAATGAATTTAATCCATTTTGAAATAAGACTGTAACATAACAAAATGTGGGAAAAGCGAAGCGCTGTGAATACTTTCTAGATGCATAGATGTATATATATGTATATATAAGTCCATAAATAAAGTTATGTGTAATAAAGGAATATATATTAAAATAAAGGAATGACACAGGAATGACACAGGAATATATATATATATATATATATATATATATATATATATATATATATATATATATATATATATATATATATATATATATATATATATATATATATATATATATATATATATATATATATATATATATATATATATATATATATATATATATATATATATATATATACACACACACACACACACACACACAAGTCCATATGAAGTTAATGAAGTTAAGTGTAATAAAGTGGAATGACACTGGAAAAAAGGATTGAACATACTGACTGAAATTTATTTAATACTTAGTGGAAGAGCCTTTGTTTGTACTGACAGCTTCAAGACACTTCCTGTATGAAGAAATTAATCAGCCGCAGTATTCAGGTGTGATTTTGGCCCATTCTTCTAAACATTGTGTTTAAATCTTGGATTGAAGTCAGGTGATCGAATGGGCCATTCTAATGCCTTGATTTTTTTTTTCTCTGAAACCAATTGAGAGTTTCCATTACTGTATGCTTTGGGTCATTGTCCTGCTGGAAGGTCCACCCACATCTCATCTTCATCATCCTGGTGGATGGCAGCAGATTCTTTTCAATAATCTCCCAATAAAGGGCTCCATTCATTGTTCCTTCAATTATATGAAGTGTTCCAGTACCATGTGATGAAAAACAGCACCACACCATGATTCTACCATCTCCAAACTTCACTGTTGGTATAGTGTTTTTAGGGTGATGTGCAGTGCCATTTCTTTGTGAAGCTCAACAACCTTTTGACACAAATCAAAGTTGTATTCCTTGGTCTTACCCATTGTTATAAATGATAAAGGGAATTATATATATATATATATATATATATATATATATATATATATATATATATATATAATCAGTGACTATACACTGTAGTGATAAGATCAGATTATGAGATTGTACACTGATTCTCATCTTCTTTTTGTTCTTCAGAACACAGGTTGAATCTTACCAGTTGCTTTCCACCCCAAGATCCCCACAGGATCCGATTACAGACACTTGCACACAGCCTGTTGAAAAGACCCATGAGACTCATGAACTGACAGGTCAGCACTGTTCCATTCCACTCAAAAATGGAAAGATTGCAAAGGAAACATTATGCATATAAGTGTGTTAGCCACAGGCAGTGATTCAATCAATAAATGAAATCCTACCTACCATGCCTACTAAATGGCCTCACCAAGAATTTTAAACATGCTTCAAAAAAGTTTGTTATTCACCCCCTCACTGCTCAGGCCTTTGGAATTCCTGTAGCAGGTGCTGCCAATCAATCACACTTACGCCACTGAAAGCTATTCTCTGAGCTTTTATCACGGTGGAGAGGGTGTCTAATGGCTTGACTGGGGCCTCTGACAGCAGAGGAACACGTACACATTGAGATTCTGCAGTGGGAAAGAAGAAAACAAGTAGAGAAAAGAGTAATGAAGCTTGTGTCTCACTTAAACACTGTGACTTTGGTTTCCAGCATCACCCCCAACACTTGCTCACACCTTGTATGTGTACACTAATTATTTTCTGAGACTGAACATTATCATGCACAGCTAACTGATTGAAAATGGTCTATTTGACACTGTACATGTCTTCCTACGCTGTATCAAGCTTAACATGACTTCAGAAATGGGCAGTTTGTCACTATGTTGATTGAAAAGATCTTGAATATATTAAAATTATTCTGAGGATTTAGCTTTTTTATTACAATCATGAACACTTCCCATTTGAATTCTGAGCTATGTCTTAGAGCTTACACAATACACTATATTCTTGGACGAGACACCATGTGCCTGACTATGTAGTACAACCCCAATTCCAAAAAAGTTGTGACAGTATGGAAAACACAACAAAATAAAAAGAGTCATTTGCAAATTCAATTCACCCTGTACTATATTGAAAACACATTATTTAATATTTTACTTTGTGAATTTTATTTATTTTTTAAAATACTGATAAGCAACAGCTTAGACTTGCAAAAATTGTATTCGTAGCTGGTTTATGCTGATTAGTGCTGTTTAACTAGCAAAACCAAGCTAAAAGTGGTCTTGTTGATGGCATACTTGCATAAATTCTATAACAAGTCTTGGACAAAGCATCACTCAGAGTTTACTGATAAAAAAAATCCCAAATTTTGAACATCCCATGGAGCATCATTAAATCCATGGAAAAAAAAATATGGCCCAATCAACTGGAGGAGGCAGACAGAGACTGGGCATAGAGGACATTAGTCAGAGAATCAATCAAAAAGGCAAGTGTAACTATGACGGAGCTGGAGAGAACGATGGAAAAACCTGTTCACTGGACAGACATAGCATGCAGCCTGGACATGCCACAAAGTTGGACTTTTTGGAGGAGTGGTGAGAAGAATGCAGGAAAAGTTCAAGGGGGTAAATTCAATATAGTTGACTAAAATTTTTTTGCATTATTAAATCCTTCTAGTCTCAAATGTATTGTCTGAAACATGCTCTTACTTTTGTTTTACACTGATTACATTTTGTACGTTGATAAAATATCCATCAGACTCCATCTGTCACATAGTCTCTGTCTCTCATATGTGTTGCAGCTGAGGAGATGGATCTGCACCATTACTGCATCTCTCTTTTTGCCATCTCCAGCTCAGCAGAAGAGGTGAATAACATTTTCAAATCATGCCTGAGTATCCCAGAGAAAAATGAGGTAATTCAGTGCTCTCTGTGGCTGCTGCTCATATCACCTGTAGGCACTGAGATATCTGTTATTTAACTAGTGTATGGCTGTAAACTATGCATTTACATTTTAATCTCCTCTCCAGATTTTTCCCATTAGTTGTTTTCTGTTTTTATTTTATCCAGACAGCAGGAGAACCTCTGGTGGATGCTTCCTATGGAGTCAAGCAGAGAAATTATAAAAAGTGAGTCATGCTACATAGAAAAGAGATATTCACCAGCAGAAACAAGTTTTCAGTATGTCTCATTTTGTGTCATAAATTCTATTTGAATGAAATTGTATATTTATTTTATTCTGTAATTGAATGAAATTAAAATGAAAACCCAAACACACTGGTGTTACGTATCTGGGAAACCCGGACTCCATTTCCCATCAGCCACTGCACTACACCACATGACCTTCATGCACCTGATTCACATTTCTGTTAATGAGCACTCATGTGTATTTATAGTCATTGTCTGCACTTTCTCCTTGTCTTTCGTTGTCTTAGACTCACGTTGTTTATGTCAGTGTCTTTGTCTTATGTCACAGAGTTTTTGCCAAGTTGTCTTTGTTTCGTTGTTTGTTTGTGCACTATTAAATGGTAAATCTGCGATTGCTTCTGCCTCATCCTCCCGAAACGTGACAGAACGAAAGACCGTGAACTAGAAGCAGCAGATTTTATTTAGTTATTCCAATTTTTTTTCTCTCCGATGGAAGCCTGGTACAACGACTACGCGGAGTGGTATCTCCGGATCACGGAGCAGGGAAGAAGGTCATGGGCACGGATGGTTCAGGCTAACCGCGATCTCGGATTACCCTCGCGGTACATCACAAGCACCATACCACACCCGGAGTTCGTGGTAGAATACGCCAAGCTACACGGGTTGGAGTGGATGCTCGAGGATGAGCCCGAACCCCGCCCTCCCTCCCTGTGGACGTCGCTCGGCCTTCCTGCTCGGCTGTGGACGTCGCTCGGCCTTCCTGCTCGGCTGTGGACGTCGCTCGGCCTTCCTGCTCGGCTGAGGTCATCACTCGGCCTTCCTGCTCGGCGGCGGTCGTCTCTCTGCCATCCTGCTTCGCTGAGGACGTCACTCTGCCTCCATGCTCCGCCGAAGACGTCGCTCCCTTACTTCGCGGCGCTCAGTGTGTCGCTCCCCCTTCCTGCTCCACGGAGGACGCCGTTCCCCCCTCATGCTCCTTGGAGAGCGTCGTTCCTCCCTTAGGCCTCGCAGAGAACCTCGCTCCTCTCCCTGGCCTCGCGGAGAACCTCGCTCCCCCCGTGTGCCTCGCGGAGAACCTCGCTCCCCCCGTGTTCTTCGCGGAGACCCTCGCTCCCCCCGTGTGCCTCGCAGAGACCCTCGCTCCCCCTTTGAGCCTCGTGAGAGACCTCGCGTTCCTCTTCTGCCCCAGGAAGGAGTTCGCCCCGCTTCCATGCCCCGCCCAGGACGTCCTTTTGCCTCCCTGTGCCATTGTGGGAGCCGCTCGGTCTACTGACTTTGTTGAGGACCTTTTGCCCAGGGGCCGGGGGCCCGGGGCCGCCGGTGGGGGGGCCGTTTCGGTTTGGGTGCTCCGGGAGTAGCACCCTTGGGGGAGGGTTCTGTCACGTATCTGGGAAACCCGGACTCCATTTCCCATCAGCCACTGCACTACACCACATGACCACATGCGCTACTTCATGCACCTGATTCACATTTCGGTTAATGAGCACTCATGTGTATTTATAGTCATTGTCTGTACTTTCTCCTTGTCTTTTTTTGTCTTAGACTCACGTTGTTTATGTCAGTGTCTTTGTCTTATGCCACAGAGTTTTTGCCAAGTTGTCTTTGTTTCGTTGTTTGTTTGTGCACTATTAAATGGTAAATCTGCGATTGCTTCTGCCTCATCCTCCCGAAACGTGACAACTGGACTGAAAACTAAAACAGGAAACCTGATGGAATTTTGTTTTATCGGTTTGTTTTATTGTATTTATTTATGTATTAATTTACTTCTATTGTAAACATCTTGTACTTGTACTATTTATATTCTAAATAAAAAATTATATTTCCAAGGTAATGGAAAAAATACTGTATACAATGTACAGTTATATTCAGCATGAAATACTAAAATATCTTTGTGTAAGATAGTGTAAAATATTTGTTTCTATTTCTGGTATGCATTGAGCAGTGCCAGAAAATGTAATGTATGCTTACCACACAAGGAATAAAATAATCATGTAATAACAAATGGGCTGAAGATTACACCATGACTAAGGATACAAATTGGGAAAGAACACAGGCGGAGCAGATTGGATAGCTAATGAGATGGCAAATGAGCAATGACATAAAGGATTCGTAACATATAATGGTACTAAATGCAGATCAGATTTAAGAGATTGGGACCCAGATCAGGTGGGATACAGATTGGGTAATAACATGTGGTGTAAGGTTCAGGAACATGATACAGTGGCTGCAGATCAGGCAATGACGTGGTACACAGATCAGTTCAAGTAATAATACAGGGGAACTTGATGCAGATTGTTTTGAAAATTAAAAAATGGGATAGGGATGAAAAATGTACTTATAACACAATGGAAACAAAGGGGATAATTACGAAGAGGTATTAGGCAATGACATGATGCTCAAAAATTGGTATGTGTTCCTATCTTTTCTTTCAGTTCTTAATTGTATTTTTGGTTCTGATGTGGATTTATTTGTATTTTTTCTCTTACAGAGTGAATCAAGGAGGAGATGCTTTAGCAATGCCTTCACAAGCAGAAGACGTTTTGCATCCAACAAAGCCACTGGATTTCTCACTAAAAATTCAGACACTGGCTAATGAAACAATTCTGAGTGGGCCAGTAGATTCATTCTCAGAGTCACCACCATCTGACCAGCTCTTGTTATCACTCATGTTCCATAAGCTCCAAAAATCTGTGGATATCTCCACTTTAACAGACTCTGATATACTAAACACTGAACAACATAAGGAACACACATTTCAAGAAGCACAATCACCAAAACTTCTCAAATCACAGATATCAAGATATCCATCAAAATCCAAGTCAACACTCAAATGTACAACACAGGTTTGGGATTCCTGCTCTTCTACTTCTCTTTCTTCTCAATCCCATAGTACATTAATTTCCACATCAATTCAGAGTCAAACACCAGCATTCCCTGTTTTCTCCAATCCAAAACAGAGTCTGACTCATTCAGAAAGTTATCAGACAAGATCATTTTAACACCAACCCAACCCCCCCAAAAAAAAAAAAAAAATAAAATCACACATCATTCATTCTGGAAGGGTGAAAAATCAGATATCTCAGCTATTTTACACAGTTCAGCACCTGCCTTAATAACGTCACATCAACAAGAGGAACACACACTTCAAAGAACTCTCTTACCAAGACACAATGATTTTCACAAACCACAGACACTTAAAGAGCCTTCACCACAATACAAGTCAGCAGTAGACTGGGATTCCTCTGTGTCTCTTTCTCTGCAATCCCACAGTCCATTGCTTTCCTCATTGGCAGCACTTCCTGCTTCCTCCATTTCAAAACTGAGCCCAGTATCTCCAGAAGACCAGTATACCATTATATATGCTAAAGTTCCTAAACCACCATTGTGGAGGACTGTCCAAGAAGAAGAGGATAAAAACATGTTTACTCAAATCTTAAAATCACCAAGGCTTGTTGACTTTCAGAAACCCCAAGCCACATTGACACATAGCTTTGATTCCTCTTTTTATGCTCAATCCCATGGCCCATCGCCTTCCACATCAATTCAATGCCTTTTGCCAGCATTTTCCATTTCCTCCAGGATAAAATTGAGTCCAATGCCTTCAGAACTCGATCATATTAGAGCTAAAGCTCTGAACCCACTGTCTATTAAATCTTCCTCTCAGACCCAAAGTAGTAACACTCCATCACAGTTCCAGCCACCTTCAGAACTTCAGAAGTCACCTTTATTCTCAGACAACGAGGAACCTAGTTTAGTTCCTTTAGGATCATCATCATCAAAGTCAGAAATCCTGCAAAGCTCACATCCTATTCACCTGAGATCAAGTGAGTAAAATTAGCGTCCTGTTTTGTTCACTACTTAGCAATGTTCTGTACCATTGCCATCATCTATCAGCTAAAAATAACAAGTAAAATATATCTAAATACAGTTAAGTATATACAGCAAATAAAGGGTGTAATGCAATGACTATCTGTATCAGTATTTATATTTACCCTAGAAGTGGGTGTGGCCTAAAACAAAATGATGCTTTTTCTTTCTTTCTTCCTTTCTTTCTTTCTTTAAAATAAAATGGAGTCTACAAATCTACCTCTAGAAACACCGGAAAGCAGTGGAAAAACCAGGACTGTCAGCATTTCTATGAATTCTCGTAGTGTGCAGTGATATTTGCTATTTTATATTTTCAGTCAGGGGTGTCCTCACTTTTGTTGCCAGCGGTTTAGACATTAATGGAGTTGAGTTATTTTGAGGGGACAGCAAATTGACACTGTTACTCAAGCTGTACACTCACTACATTGTAGCAAAGTGTCATATCTTCAGTGTTGTCACATCAAATATTTACAAAAATTTGAGGGGTGTACTCACTTTTGTGAGATATATATATACAGTGAGGGAAAAAAAGTATTTGATCCCCTGCTGATTTTTTACGTTTGCCCACTGACAAAGAAATGATCAGTCTATAATTTTAATGGTAGATTTATTTGAACAGTGAGAGACAGAATAACAAAAAAAAAATCCAGAAAAACACATCAAAAATGTTATAAATTGATTTGCATTTTAATGAGGGAAATATGTATTTGACCCTTCTGCAAAACATGACTTAGTACTTGGTGGCAAAACCCTTGTTGGCAATCACAGAGGCTTCGAGGCTGACGTTTTGCAACTCGAACCTTCAGCTCCCTCCACAGATTTTCTATAGGATTACGGTCTGGAGACTGGCTAGGCCACTCCAGGACCTTAATGTGCTTCTTCTTGAGTCACTCCTTTGTTGCCTTGGCTGTGTGTTTTGGGTCATTGTCATGCTGGAATATGCATCCATGACCCAGTTTCAATGCCTTAGCTGAGGTAAGGAGGTTCTCACCCAAGAATTGATGGTAAATGTCCCCGTCCATCGTCCTTTTGATGCAGTGAGGTTGTCCTGTCCCCTTAGCAGAAGAACACCCCCAAAGCATAATGTTTCCACCTCCATGTTTGACGGTGGGGATGGTGTTCTTGGGGTCATAGGCAGCATTCCTCCTCCTCCAAATATGGCGAGTTGAGTTGATGCCAAAGAGCTCCATTTTGGTCTCATCTGACCACAACACTTTCACCCAGTTGTCCTCTGAATCATTCAGATGTTCATTGGCAAACTTCAGACGGGCATGTATATGTGCTTTCTTGAGCAGGGGGACCTTGCGGGCATTGCAGGATTTCAGTCCCATCACAGCATAGTGTGTTACCAATAGTTTTCTTGGTGACTATGGTCCCAGCTGCCTTGAGATCATTGACAAGATCCTCCCGTGTAGTTCTGGGCTGATTCCTCACTGTTCTCATGATCATTGCAACTCCACGAGGTGAGATCTTGCATGGAGCCCCAGGCCGAGGGAGATTGACAGTTCTTTTGTGTTTCTTCCATTTGCGAATAATCGTACCAACTGTTGTCACCTTCTCACCAAGCTGCTTGGCAATGGTCTTGTAGCCCATTCCAGACTTGTGTAGGTCTACAATCTTGTCCCTGACATCCTTGGAGAGCTCTTTGGTTTTGGACATGGTGGAGAGTTTGGAATCTGATTGATTGATTGCTTCTGTGGACAGGTGTCTTTTATACAGGTAACAAGCTGAGATTAGGAGCACTCCCTTTAAGAGTGTGCTCCTAATCACAGCTCGTTACCTATATAAAAGACACCTGGGAGCCAGAAATCTTTCTGATTGAGAGGGGGTCAAATACTTATTTCCCTCATTAAAATGCAAATCAATTTATAAAAATTTTGACATGTGTTTTTCTGGATTTTCTTGTTATTCTATCTCTCACTGTTCAAATAAATCTACCATGAAAATTATTACCTGATTATTTCTTTGTCAGTGGGCAAATGTACAAAATCAGCAGGAGATCAAATACTTTTTTCCATCACTGTGTGTGTGTATATATATATATATATATGTATATATATGTATATATATGTATATATATATATATATATATATATATATATATATATATATATATATATATTGTGTGTGTGTGTGTGTGTGTGTGTGTGTGACATCGTTATGTTGTAAAATTATAGCTAATTTAAGTAGCTATCCGGAAGGCTGTTTACTTGGCAACATCAAGATGTGCATAATTTTTGATTAGTCCTGGATTCCACAGACCCTCTGTATTTTCCCTGTTTGCTTGCCAAAGTTAATTTAGACAGAGCAATAAGGGCCTTTCTCTTTAGATATCGATTAGAGCAATAAATAAATACCCAGGGCACCATAGTATTAAGCCAGGCAATTACACACTGAGGAAAACTACAGGAATACATGGCAGGAACCTAATCACCACCATCACCTGCGGCTCCCAACAATCGGAATTGAAATGCAGATATGCACACAGCACAGCAGGAACTCTGCTAACTTGAGACATGCAAAGAAAGACAGACATACTCACACACGCTTTGACAAAGAATCACATATCCACTGCATTGTTCCCACACAGCAGGAACTTTAAGCTTTACTTGCTGACTAGCAGAACCATGCAGGCATCAAGCTATGTATTATAAATGTTATTAAAGCATTGGGGAGAAAGATGAGAGAGAGAGAGAGAGAGAGAAAGAGAGAGAGAGAGCTCACCCCACAACTGGCAGCTTTTGGAGCCATTCTTAATTTATAAAATATATAGCAAATACCAAAATAATAATTATAATCCCATTTCCCTCTTAATCTATACAAAACATTATTTGCAAGATAATCACAGAGGTCTTTCTTTTTCATTGTCTTCATTTTTCTGTGATGATCCCATCCTGAAACAGATTGAATACAATCCTTGCTCAAGCTTTGTTTTGTGGGCAGCAAGGTTAAAAAAAATATATATACATATACATATACATATATATATATAGTGTAAGATGTAATCATTACAATAAACTGACAGACTATTCATGTATCACTTCAATTATGAACAAACTTTTGAGGGTTTTGTAAACCCAGGGTTTCTGTAGATCATTGTGATAAATGATATGTACAGAAGTACAACATGATTTGTGTATTCCAATATTCTGTACTCTAAAAGTGTTGGGCTCTTTAAGAACGCCCTTGCCCCCTTAGTGTGCATGTAATAGGTGATGTTTCGTGTTTGTGACATTTCTGTTAATACATATCATCGCGTTCACATGTGGCGGTCGCTGTGTTTATAGGACAAACAACATAGTGTCAGAAGATGGCATGGACTTTTCACCTGTGAGTGAACCAATTTTGTAGAAAACAGAGACTGAACTGCTTGTGAAAGTTTTCTTAAGACCAGGCAGTGAGTGAGTATGGCTGACTATTTTTGAAGACCAGACCTGCTTTTGATGGAAATGTCACAGACAATTGGCGAATCTTTGAGCAAGAGTATGACATTTTCATCACCACCGTGCACTATGATTAGCCTGCCAAGTTAAGAGCGTACATCCTCCTCAATCTTGCAGGGCCGAAAGCCATTCAACGAGAGCATTCATTTGTCTATGCAGCAGAGGTGCGTGCACTGGGTGAGAACGGCGCGATCTTGACGCCCACTGAATCCAGAGAAGATCCGGAGTGCCTGAAGAGTAAATTTTGTTAAATATACAACCCACAACAAAATAATACAATGGAGAGGCACAAATTTAACTGTAGAAACCAGAAGCACTATTGAGACTATTGAGGCATTCATCAGTGATGCCAGGATTAAAGCTAGAAAATTTAAGGAAAGTAAGGAAAGAGAGACCAAAGCCATCTCAATTTGTCGCATACATAAAGGCAAAGAAAGAAATGCCCAGCTTTGGGACAACAGCGTCATAACTACAAGAAAATGAATCATTACAAGAAATGTAATGCATGTAGTCAGTTCGCTCATGAGAAATTTAACAACAGGAGAGGGGTACATGAACTCGTAGTAGACAAACACCCTGACCATGATGACACCTTTTATGTTGATGGTATTGAGTTTGACGAGTGCATCAACACTGTTAGCCCACACATGCCAGAGTTGGAGGAGGGATTTGTCACTTTAGTTCGCCCCGCTCATCGTATTCCTCTGGCAATGCAAAGCCATGTCAGAGCGGAGCTGGACCGCATGCAGAGCCTCGGCGTCGTATGGTCTCAACCATGGTGGTTACACACAAAAAGGTTAGACAAAAATCATGCTGTGTATTAACCCAAATGATCTTAACACTGCCTTAAAAAAAACCCATCACCCTATGCACAGCGTAGATGAAGTAGTTTCCCAGATGTCGAGAGCAACCATATTTTCAGTGCTGGACACAAAGAACTCTTTCTGACAGATTTTCCTTGACTGCAAGTTCTCCATGTTGACCACATTCAGCATTCCATTTAGGTGCTATAGATTTCATCGTATGCCCTTCGGCATAAACTCTGCAAGTGAGGTGTTCCAGTGCTCTTTGGAGCTTTACTGATATCACAGTAGAACTCTCATGCTCAGGCTGCAATAGCACAAATCCACATCAACAGAAGGAACCACTAAAACCATATCCAGTTCCAGATATTATTTGAGTGGCATAGCCAAAATTATCTAGTGATTGTGGACTCATACTCGGGTTGATATGAGATTGACATTCTCCACAACAGTCAATGTCCACAGCTGTAATCATGAAACTAAAGAGACATTTCTCTGTACACAGAACACCTCACACTCTCATTTCTGAAAATGCTAGACAGCACATGAGTCTGCGATTCAGAGACTTTGACAAACATTGTGGCTTCATCCATGTCACCAGCAGTCTAGTGTTCCCACTGTTGAATGGCCTGGCAGAAAGAGCGGTTTGCAGTGCAAAACAGCTGATGGAGAAATCTCACAGAGATGGCACAGAAGTATCTTACCTGTTGCAGAGCCTCCTCCATCATAACTCACCCCCAAGAACACTCAAAACACCACTACACATGCAGAGGACCTTGCTCCCCCTACACAACACTCACCAAAAATACACATTCTATAAACAATACACAGCTACTGACCTGCCAAAGCAAACAGTCTACCACTAAGGTCAGCAATACACCTTACAGAACATATTCAGGTTGCATTTTCAAGCCGAGTTCCAGTAATGCGAGATTTAGAGACACTTTGGTTCTTATTTTGAATGCCTGCTAAATGTGTTTAATATGGTCATTTCCATATTGGTAGTATCATTCTTTGTTGATGTGTTTTCTTCATGCTTACTAAGATCATCTTGCGATTTGTATATGTTATTTAGTTATTCACTGCAATGGATACATCGTTATAATACATTTACATCATTTACATTTATTGATTTAGCAGACGCTTTTATCCAACGTGACTTACTAATACAAGCAAAGCGATATATCAAGCAGAGAACAATACAAGTACTGCTACTATACCAGATCTTTGATTGAGTTCTAGAAGAAGAAAAGTGTGCAGAGTAGAGGTGTAAGAGCTAGAGTAATTTTTTTTTTTTTTTCAGGGGTTAGTTATGAGTTCAGGGAAGTGGTGGGTCTTTAGCTGTTTTTTGAAGATAGTGACAGATTCTGTGGTCCGGATTGAGGTTGGAAGCTCAATCCACCACTGAGGGACAGATAGTGTGAAGGTTCTGGAAAGGGACCTTGAGCCACTCTGAGTAGGCACTACTAAGTGTTGGTCATTAATCGATCACAGATTGCGTGAGAGAATGTAAGCCTTCAGGAGAGTGTTGAGGTAGTGGGGTGTTGTACCAAACAAGGTCTTGTATGTGATTATCTAGGCCTAGAATTTGATACAGGAAACCAGTGGAGGGAGATGAAGAGGGGTGTGACATGGGTTCTCTTGGGCTGGTTGAAGACGAGGCATGCTGCTGCATTCTGAATCATCTGAAGGGGTTTGATAGAGCTGACTTGGAGGCTCGAGAGTAGAGCATTGCAGTAGTCTAGTTTTGATATGTCAAGAGCCTGGACTAGTGGTTGTGTAGCCTGTTCGGTGAGATAGGGTCTGATTTTCTTGATGTTGTACAGAATGAACCTACAAGACTGTGCAGTTTTTGACATGTCTGTAAAGGTCAAGCTATCATCAAGAATTACCTCAAGGTTCCTGGCTGTCCTGGTTGGCTTGAGTGTGGTTAAGCCGAGCTGCACAGTGAGGTTGTGCTTGAGTGAGGGACAGGCTGGGATAACGAGAAGCTCAGATTTTGCCAAGTTGAGCTTAAGGTGGTGTTCCCTCATCCAGTTTGAGATGTCTGACAGGCAAGCAGAGATTTGTTTAGAGACAGATGGATCATCAGGTTGGAAGGACAAATAGAGCTGGGTGCCATCAGCATAGCAATGATATGAGAAGCCATGAGACTCAATCACCTGCCCCAGAGATGTAGTGTAAATAGAAAAGAGCAGTGGACCCAGAACTGACCCCTGAAGAACCTCAGTTTCAGAAATATCTCCCCTCCACAATACCTTGAAAGATCTATCATCTGAGAGATAGGATTCAATCCAGCGCAGAGCCGTTCTGGTGATGCCTAGGCTGGAGAGAGTTGACAGGAGGATCTGATGATTCACAGTGTCGAACGCAGCAGTGAGGTCGAGTAGGATGAGGACAGATGATCCAGAGGTTGCTCTTGCTAGTCGTAAGGCTTCAGTGACAGAAAGCAGAGCAGTCTCCGTGGAGTGATTGATTTTGAAACCAGACTGCTTGTTGTCCAGGAGGTTGTTCTGTGTGAGAAAACTGTAGAGTTGATTAAAACCAGCTCTTTCAAGGATTTTGGAAAGAAAAGAGAGGAGGGAAACCGGTCTGTAGTTGTCAACCGCAGCAGGGTTAAGTGACCTTTTTTAAGCACTTCTATTGAAACCATTCATATTCTTGGTTGTTGATCAAATTAATGTCATATTCCATTATTGATCATTAAGTATCTTTACTTTCTTTCTTTGATAGGAAGTTTCAGCTAATGGAAGGGATGTAGATCATTGTGATAAATGATCTGTACAGAAGTACAACATGATTTGTATATACCAATATGCTGTGCTCTAAAAGTGTTCTTTAAGAACACTTTAAGTGGCTCTTTAAGAACACCCTTGCCCCCTCATTGCGCATGTACTAAGAACCCATGTGAGCTATGTTAATATGTGATGTGTTTGTGACATGAGTTTTGTTAATAAAATATCGCGTTCACATGTGGCGGTTGTTCCCGTCAAGAAATGCAGACATAGTTGTATGTATAATTTCATAATGGTGATATCAGACTGGTACTATATTTAGCTACACGCACATGCACACACAGACATCAAAGGGGCCTATTTCTTCATCGAGAGAAAATGCCCTTTTTCTGGGGTGCTTTTTTTTTTAAATGAAGATATATTCCTGTTTGTGCACAGCTTCACAGTCAAACAAATATGTTTATTGAATAAAAAATCTAAATATCAGGTCAGGAGATGAGATTTTGTCAAGTTTAGATGCCTTTGATCCCTCCGTGACTGAAATATTTTTGACGGAAAATTAATCCCATAGTGATGAACAAAAGACTAAGCTACCAGTGTCTCAACATTACAACTAATTTGCCAAAAGAAAATATAGTTAACTTGTGTCTTGCAAATATGTATTACTCCTGAGCTACTGGCTAATGTAATAAGTTAGCTAAAGTTTAGCTAAGTCAATATATCATGGCCATACAGGCTAATGTACTGTATTTAATGGAGAAACTACAGGTGAATACCATAAAATTTGTGTCTAATAACGTCATCAAAATTGAAACGGTCATGTAGATGGAGACAAGCGCAGGGAGAGAGATGATAGCCACGGGAAACGCAGACAACAGACAACGGGTAAGCAAAGCGTCAGGTGCGCAAGCGCAAAGCGAGACTTGACAAGAAATCAGGAATCAGGCAAACACTAGTAACAGTGGAGCTAAGTAACATGCAGAGCAATGGTAACAGAACGTATACCTCACGTCGGGTGAATCTTCGGAGGTCCTTAAATAACCTAAGATGCTACAGGTGTTCGTAATTAGAACTCCGGCGAACTCGAGCGCGGGCGAGACTGGGAAGTGTAGTCCTTCTCTGCCTCGTCTCTGGGCGGGACTCTGGGCGTTGCCACGCTGATCTCGCCACGTCGTAACAGAACCCTCCCCCAAAAGGGCTCACTCTGGGAGCCGAAGTTCTCCGAGGCCTCCCCCTCCCCCGGGGGGCCGGCTTGTCTGGATGGGCCTTGTGGAAGTCTCTACACAGACCTGCGTCCAGAATGTCTCGGGCTGGGATCCAGCATTGTTCCTTGGGTCCATATCCTTCCCGATCTACCAGATATTGGAGACCACCCCTCCTGCGTCTGGAGTCTAGGATCTCCCAAACGCGATAAGCTGAATGGCCCTCCACCTCCAATGGTTCCGGTGGTGCGACCTCGGGCACAGTTGTCGCCTGGGGCCCCGGGATCACAGGTTTGGGCAGGGAGACATGGAAATACGGGGAGATCCGACTGTGCCTGGGGAGGTCCAGACGATACGTCACCTCATTAATATGCCTTAGTATATGGAAGGGTCCGATATATTTTGGCTGTAGATTCATGCCCCTGGGATTTCTTAAGTCTCTCGTGGAGAGCCACACCCGGTCCCCTGGTTGATACTCAGGATGAGCCCTCCGGTGCCGATCGGCCTTCCTCAGGGCCACCTGAGACGCTTGAACCAGTCATCAATGGGCCCGTTCCCAGACCTGCTCACTTTGGCGGAACCATTCATCTACTGTAGGGGAATCGGTGGGAGTAGCATTCCAGGGGAACAACGGAGGCTGATACCCCAGCACACACTGGAATGGGGTGAGGTGGGTAGCAGAATGCCGTAGTGAGTTTTGGGCATATTCCGCCCATGGCAAGTACTGGCTCCAGTCTCCTGGGTTACTCGAGCAGTAGGTCTGGAGAAATCGTATCACCTCCTGGTTAGCTCGTTCGGCCTGTCCGTTCGCCTGGGGGTGATAGCTGGAGGTGAGATTAACGGCGACCCCCATCTTTCTCATAAAGCTGGCCCACACCCGTGAGGTAAACTGGGGCCCCCTATCTGACACGATCTCCTATGGGATGCCGAAATAATGGAAAACCTGTTGAAACAGGAGCTCTGCCGTGGTGAAAGCAGATGGGATGGCTGGCAGTGTAATTAAACGCAGCGACTTAGAGAATCGATCCACTATCACCAAAATTGCGGTATTCCCCTGGGACTTCTTCAAATCTGTGAAGAAGTCGAGGGGAAAGTGGGACCACGGACGTTCCGGAATGGGGAGAGGTAGCAACTTGCCAACCGGGAGAGCCCGGGGATTCTTGGACTGGGCGCATGAGGAACACGAGGACACCATGCGCTGAACCTCCCTCGACATGTTAGGCCACCAGTACCTGTCGGCCAGTAATTGCAAAGTGCGATGGGCTCCTGGGTGGCCCATGGCCGGAGTAGTGTGGGCCCAGGTAATGAGGTCAACTCTGTACTGCCTGGGTACATATTGCTTGCCAGTCGGACAAGCGGCTGGGATTCTGGCACGGGGAGTATGGGCTAGATGTTGTTCCAGGAGCCACTCCAGGGAGCCTACTATACAGGAAGGTGCTAAAACATAACTCACCGGCTCGGTCCACAGCTCAGGGGCATGTCTGCAAGACAGAGCATTAGCCTTCGCCTTCTTGGAACCTGGGCGATAGGATAGGGTGAAGTCAAAGCACGAGAAGAACAGGGACCGGCATACGTGACGGGGCGTGAGGCGCTTGGCAGCTCTCAGGTACTCCAGGTTCTTATGGTCAGTGAAAATGACAAAGGGGTATAACGCTCCTTCCAACCAGTGTCTCCACTCCTCCAGGACCAGCTTAATGGCCAGCAGCTCACAGTCACCCACGTCATAGTTCCGTTCTGCTAGCGTCAGTTTGCGGGAGAAATAGGCCACGGGGTGCAGCTTGGGACTCTCACCCAGCCTTTGTGACAAAATGGCCCCCACTCCAACCTCTGATGCATTGACCTCTACAACGAATGGCTTAGAGAAGTCTGGGTGTTGGAGGATGGGAGCTGTGGTAAACGCCCGCTTTAGTTTCTCCAGGGCCTCTTGGGCGTCGGGAGACCACTGCAGTCGCCTGGGTTTTCCCCTCAGGAGCGAGGTCAGGGCTTGTGCTACCTTACTAAAGTTTCGGATGAACCGTCGGTAGAAGTTTGCAAAACCGAGGAACCTCTGCAACTCCTTGATGGTCCGTGGCGTGGGCCATTCCACCACTGCCTGGATTTTGCACTGATCCATGGCGACTCCCTAAGGACTGATAATATAACCCAGGAAGGAGATGGTGTGCTGATGGAACTCCACTTCTCGGCTTTGACGAACAGGTGGAACTTGAGGCATTGTAGCACGCTCCAGACATGTTGAGCATCTTCCTCTAGTGAGGTCAAATAAATCAAGATATCGTCAATATAGGCAATTACTTATCTTCCCAGCATGTCCCTCAGAATGTTGTTGATAAGGTTTTGGAACACTGATGGGGCGTTGGCAAGCCCATACAGCATGACCAGGTACTCGTAGTGTCCGGACGTGGTGCTGAAGGCCGTCTTCCACTCCTCTCCTTCTCTCATGCGGATGAGATTGTAGGCACTGCTCAGGTCCAGTTTAGTAAACAGGGTGACCGAACGTAATTGCTCCAAGGCTAAAGGGACAAGAGGCAGTGGATACCGGTACTTGACTGTAATTTGGTTGAGCGCCCGGTAATCAATACATGGGCAGCGGCTCCCCCCTTCTCCACAAAGAAGAATCCGGCCGACACCGGGGATGTGGACGGGCGTATGTGACCATGTTGAAGCGCTTCCTGAATGTACTCCTCCATGGCTTGTTGTTTGGCCTGGGATAACGGGTATACGTGACCTCGCGGTAGACTGGCCCCAGGAAGCAAGTCTATCGCACAGTTGTAAGGTCGGTGAGGTGGTAGGTGACTGGCCCTTGCCTTGCTGAACACCTCCTGGAGGTCGCGATAGTCAAGGGGAATTTGTTTCGAGACGGACGCCATGGGGCTTTCCACTGTCGTCGTGGCCAGGGGTACAGCAACTATGCCGGCAGTAAGGGGACCAGTGGGTGATTTGCTTGTCCGTCCATGAGATTGTTGGATTGTGTCGCTCTAGCCAGGGAAGACAGAGAATTATGGGGTGTCTGTTCGAGACTGTGATGTAGAGGACCGTTGAGCTCTTGTGCTGTCCTCTCATCTATGAAGTTTTCTGCCGCTCCGGAGTCGATGAGAGCTGCAAGCACAAAAGAACGGCTTGAGTGCTCTAACACTACTGGTAGAGAGAACACGTGAGAGATATAATCAGTTAGGACTCATCCGGTACTGGCGCGGTGGAGCCTTGCTGCGCCTCCCGTCACCTTGACGCCTCCGGTGCGGACACTGGCGAATCACATGGATGTCCTCCCCACAGTAGAAGCATCGGAACTCCTTGCGCCATGTCTCCCTTTCCTCCTCGCGGTTCCGTGCCCAGCCTATCTCCATGGGTTTGCCCCCTGGGTCCCTTCCAGTGGACAGAGAGACCTGCGGCAGGGGCCGGTTGGTTAAACGCAGACGGTCCAACCAAATAGTTAGGTCCACAAAGTCATCAAACGAAGCTTGGTCTCCTCGACAGGCCAACTCCTGCAGGATTTCCTGATTGAGGCCACGGCGAAAGGCAGTCTTGAGGGCTGGTTCATTCCAGCCGCTACGGGTAGAGATGGTACGGAACTCTGGCGCGTACTCCCGTGCACTACACGAGCCCTGTTGGAGGCTCAATAGCTTCTCTCCAGTCTCCCACCCATCTGGAGACTGGTCAAAGGCACGCTGGAAGCGAGTGATGAGGTCCTGCAGGGACGGTCTGACATCACCTCCTCGTTCCCACTTCGCCGTGGCTCATGCCAGCGCGGTACCTGTGAGCAACTCCATGAAATGGGTTAACTTCCGGAACTTTGGCATCTCCGGGTGGCTCTCAAAAAACAGCTTCAATTGCAAAAGGAAGCCCTTACATCGCTCTGGCTCACCAGAGTATCTCTCCGGTGTAGGTAGCGGCCGGCTGTGCGCTGCTGGTGACATATGCACCGTGGGCGTGGCGCTAACAGATACAGAAGTACTCGCTCAACGCGGACTGTTGGCTTAGCGTGGAGATCTCCTCCCGGAGATGGCGCTATTATGTGGTCACGCTACGCGATGCCGCGTAACAACTCCACGCCCACTGTCTCCATACATCGGCGAAGTATCCTGTAGACAGAGACAAGCACAGGAAGGAAGAGAGAGGATAGCCACGGGAAACGTGGACAACAGACAACGGGTAACCAAAGCATCAGGTGCGCAAGTGTAAAGCGAGACTTGACAAGAAATCAGGAATCAGGCAAACAGTAGTAAAAGTGGAGCTAAGTAACATGCAGAGCAAGGGTAACTGAACGTATACTTCGCGTCGGGCGAAGCTTCGGAGGTCCTTAAATAACCTACAGTTGTTCGTAATCAGAACTCTGGCGAACTCGAGCGCGGGAGAGACTGGGAAGTGTAGTCCTTCTCTGCCTCCTCTCTGGGCGGGACTACACGTAGCGTGTTGCCACGCTGATTTTGTTGCGTCATAACAACAATCACCAGATTGATATGCAAATGTGTTAACTAATTCAAATTCACTTTGCATACATTTGACAATATGCTACAGGTGATTAGGATAAATAAAATAACTAAAACAGACCACCACAGATCTTCCCCAGTTAATGACTTACATCAGGAGTCTGAAATATTATGTTTAAATATGCAGATTAGCTTGTTTTGGTTAATTTACAAAAAATCTAGACACAAACAGACAGAGGGTCGTAGGCTTAAAATAAACACCATCCCAATGTTTATTCTGGCAATTTTCTTTCCATTAGAGTAAAAGAAGATATGGAAGCAAAATAGACCAAAATCTCAAAATTGACCTCTACATGAAAAAAGTGTCCTGCCTTAAACAGTAACTTCATAATATTGATTGTAGTCTCTTCATATAATAACTATCCATTCTATTAGTTTGTTGTATGCTGATAGAGATTTAAATGATACAGACAGCCCTCCCTCACATGTGAATCTAAGTCCTTGTCACCATCAGTTATTGTGTGTGTGTGTGTGTGTGTGTGTGTGTGTGTGTGTGTGTGTGTGTGTGTGTTTTTTAATAAACAATTATGAGAACTTTTTTCCACTTGAGCCCCTACCCCCCAAAATGTCTGTGCACATCCCTGTTTAGCTATATAGGCTGCTTGCTTTACAAGTCATATGACATGTAGAAGCTGATCAAAAAACAAACAAACAAACAAAAAAAACATTGGCAATACACTAGGAACAGTGTGAATGAAAATAAAGAAAGGAATTAAACATGACAGGGTGATGTGATGTGGCCTTATGCGAAGCAGAAGTTGATTTTTTTTCCCCTCTTGTACCACAGGAATATGCCAATGATCAATTAATTAATTATTTATTGCAGAACCATTTATGCTGGGAACATGGCTTAGCATGTTTGCCTCACACCTCTGGGGTTGGTGGTTCAATTCCTGACTTCAATTCCTGTCTCCTGCAGGGTGCATGCAGAGAGCTTGTATGTTCTCCCTTTTCTTGGGGGTTTCCTTCCCCATTCCAACATGTGTTGTAGGCTGATTGGCATTTCCAAATTGTCATAGTGTCTGTGCAGTTGTGTCTTTCAGTTGGTTGGCCTTTGAAAGGGATCTCAGCTTTTTGCACATTAACAGAACAATATAGACAACTTTCCAAGATTTTCACCTCATTAAAGTGATAAATCTGGTAAAAATGAAATTAACAAAATATTCTTTCTTACAATATCCCAGAGATGTTTGCTTCTTTAGATATTAGCATGTTTATTTTTTTTTACTGGATAAAAGGATAATGTTGCTTATTATAAGGGTAGTTTCTCACATTTACCCACTTTTACCTCAAACCATGTTGAGGAATGTCTTTTTTATCTGAATGTAGGATAATTTAGACATGATGCAACTGGTCATATTGTTTACTGAACCTTTGTTACAGTAAAGTTCAGACACCAAACATGTTCTTGGATAAAAGCGTCTGCCAAGTGAATAAATGTAATGTAAATAAATGTCTTGGCTTATGGAGTACAAGAAGTGTTTATGTGCCATCATCTAGGAATAACTTTTTTAAAAATTACATTGCTATCTTCACTTTCTTTGTGCAGATTCAGATATGTCAAGTGACAGTGTTGGCATGATGCCCACTGATGAAGACTCTTCTGATGAAGAAACGAGAAGATGTGCCCTGCAGGACATGGAGGAAGAGGAGGAGAGAAACACATTCTCATTCCCTCCATCACTGTTTCCCATTGCAGATGTTCCTTTCCCCTCTCAGAGCCCCACGATTGAAGAGCAGTCAGTCTTCTTTACCAAACCATCCCTGGTGAGCATAGCAAACTTGTCTGTTTCATGGCAATGTGCTTCAGTTCTCATATATTTTGGAAATGGAGAATGTGCAGATAGAAAGCAAGATTGAGATTGCAGAAATTTTATTTTTTGTTTTTGAGGGGAAGTAGAACTGAAAAAAGCAAATGTTGTTCTTGTAAATATCCAATATTGTTTTTATTATTGAACCAATGAGTTTAATATTACTGAATTTAGTTCTGTGAATCAACTTTCCTGGGTGATAAATAGCCTTTTTGACTGCCAAAAATTAAGGGAGAAAGTGAGAAAAAGAGGTAAGCTAAAATAAACATTAAATATTTAGTCAGAGGACATTCATTTCCATTCTTTTGTCTGGCTCATATTCTTTAAGTTTTTATATAATCTAAATTAACTTTGCATCAAATTGACAGCGGCCAGGTAACAATCACAAAATGGACATTTCTCATTTCCTTTCTTCACCAATGACACAAGGTATCATTATAGTAAGGCACCACTGAGATAAAAAATTTCACCAAAATGTATTTAAACCAGACCTGATACTGTAAATAATGTAGTTCGGCATCTACCTTTATACTTCTACAGAATCAACAATTCACATCAGCATTAAACTGTTGTATTGCAGTGGTAGCAGAATTTGAATATAGCCTGCATTAGTCTAAAGCATTCATTTGATACATCCAGCGGGTGTGGGTTCTAACATTCAACAGAAATAATGTTCAGAATTTTTGGCATGAGTGATTTTTTTTTCTCCCCAATTTGATCACCTGCCAATTCCCACCCAGCAGCCAGCTCTCCCCTATCATATCACAGCTACCAACTGGAAATGCTGAGGACTAATGTGCTTCTGGGCCATGTAAAGCCACCCACTCACATGAATTACTGCTCATTCTGCATCACAGGGCAGCATAAAATACTCACTGAAAGCACTATCTACCCTCTTCTGCATACATGAGATGCCGATGCACAGGATTGGCTAGTGAAGCTGTGATTGACAGGCGGAGATAGAAAATGCCATCCCTTCCATCAAGAGAATATGGCCACTTTTGCCCCCTTGGCTGCCAGCTACAGATGGCTTGGATGAGTGAGATTAAAAAAAAAAATACATTTGACTAGCTAGGTACAAACCAGGTGTGTGTGGTGCTTCACATTTAAAAGAACAAGCAAACAAACAAAAAACTAGGCACACAGCTGCATCAGCTTTATCCAGCTTAAAATTTTTCTGGACCATTGCTGCCACGTTCCGAGGGTAGAGATGGAAACAGTTGTGGGTGACAGAATCAAGGCAGAATAATCCAAAGGAAGAGTCAAAGTTTGTAGTCGTGAAAACAGGCAGGGGTCAGGCTATCAGGCAAACAACAATACGAGGCTAGGCAGAAATCGAGGTCGAGGATATAAACACTGGTCAAATTCATTTAATCAGAACTCACAAGAAAACGGGTTGGCAGAACAACAGAGAGCAAGTCTACTGAATGTATTACTTCGCAAAGTCTGTTTGGTTACAAAGTCTCTTAAATTATGTAGTGAGTGTGTGTGTGATTAGAAGCAGCTGTGTGCGATTAGAACTCCGGGGAAGGTGAGCGCATGCGTGTGTGGGAAGTGTAGTTCTCAGTGGCCATGTTTGTAGTCAGAGTCTTGGCTTGGCTGTGATATGACAATTATGCTCAACATTGTGCTAGTACATGAGTTTTCTGATCATGGTTTTAGTGGTGCTTTAGGTGTAAGGAAATATATGGTAAAAATAATGAAGTTAATAATGATATTAATAATGTTTCTTTGCATTACAGGCTGTAAGTTCATTAGCGCAGAGATACAACAGTGTATCCACAAACTACCAAGGCCTGGATGGCTTCTTCACGCTGGGGCTAGACTCCAGGTCTGTTCCATTGAGTCTGGCTCCATCACACGCTCCTCCAGAGATACATACACACTCCACAAACTCAGAGGCCTTTATGTTAGGTCAGTACTAGTGCAAATAGTCCAAAATTCTCTGTTGAAAATGTTTTTTTCTATGTCAATAATCAATCAGTACAATGTATTTCATCATACCTGATGATGAGTAAATAGTTTTAAATAGTTTATTTAAGTTTATTTATGTTATAGATACTGAGACTGGTGTAGTAATGCAAAGTGGAAAATCTTTATACTCCTTGTAAGTAGGTATAATGGATTATATAATCAGTTCAGGCTACAACTTTGCCATAAGTGTTATCTTTTCATTGATGCTATTGTTCCATATGAAGTGGAACCATTTAATAAGCAATGTAGAAAATGAAAGACATTTATTGTCAGTCAAGAGGGACAGATTATGTCCACAGGAGATGATATTATGATATAAATGGAGGATGCATTAGCCAAGGGAGCACTTCAAATGCTTCCTGTACTCACTGTCATGTTATTGTGTGTGTGTTTGTGTGTGTGTGTGTGTGTGTGTGTGTGTGTGTGTGTGTGTGTATGTGTGTGCGTACATGTTCAAAATCAAATCAGATTGTAACCCAGTGGAGTTTGGTACAAGCTGGATTTTCTTGATTCCTTTCTACACTATTCCTGTCCTCAAGCTTTATCTTATTTTTGTCAAAAACGGTAGAAGATGAGTTAATAAAGACTTTATGTCCACCTGAGGCTTGAGGCATGAGACAATAATACAATACAGATGGAGTTTTTTTTGTAAGCTTAGGAAGCTCTTCACATATCATCCTAGCTCTGATTTGCTCTGTATCTTAACCCAATAGTGCCATTATTGGTCTGATTCCCTCTCTCTCTCTCTCTCTCTCTCTCTCTCTCGCTCTCTCTCTCTCTCTGTATATATATATATACAGTATATATATATATATATATATATATATATATATATATATATATATATATATATATAATGTATGTATGTATACAGTATAACAAAAGTGAGTACACCCCTCACATTTTTGTACATATTTGGCTATATCTTTCCATGTGACAACACTGAAGATATGACACTTTGCTATGAAAGGAGTGAGTGTACAGCTTGTATAACTGTAAATTTGCAGTCCCCTCAAAATAACTCAACACCCAGCCATTATTGTCTAAACAGATGGCAACAAATGTGAGTACAAGTGAAAATGTCAATATTGGGCCCAAAGTGTCAATATTTTGTGTGGCCACCATTATTTTCCAGCACTGCCTTAACCCTTTTGGGCATGGAGTTCACCAGAGCTTCACAGGTTGCCACTGGAGTCCTCTTCCACTCCTCCATGATGACATCATGGAGCTGGTGGATGTTAGAAACCTTGTGCTCCTCCACCTTCCATTTGAGGATGCCCCACAGATGCTCAATAAGGTTTAGGTCTGGAGACATGCTTGGCCAGTCCATCACCTTCACGTCAGCTTCTTTAGCAAGGCAGTGGTTGTCTTGGAGGCGTGTTTGGGGTCGTTATCATGCTAGAATACCGCATATTGATCATGCTCTGCTTCAGTATGTCAGAGTACATATTCCAATTGCTTTTGTTTGACTTGTTCAACTTGTACAAACAAATGAAAGTTTGTAAATTTTCACAAACCTGGTTTGAAATGAGTGTCGAATAATTTTGATTGCAACTGTAAAAATGATCGCAACTGTAAAAATGAGGCCATTAGAGTTCTACTGTAGCACAAATTTCTGAAAATGTTAATGCTGGCTATGATAGAAAAGTGTCAGAACACAGTGCATAGCAGCTTACTGAATATGGGGCTGTGTAACCACAGATCAGTCAGTCAGAGTGCCCATGCTGACCGCTGTCTACTGATGAAAGTGCCTACATTGGGCATGTGAGCATCAGAACTGGACCATGGAGCATTGAAAGAACGTGTCTTGGTTTGATGAATCACATTTTCTTTTACATCATTGGGATGGCTGGGTGCGTACTGCACAAACAAGTCCAATCCATGGAGGCCACACCTCACTACTTACAGGACTTAATGAATCTGCTGTTAATATTGTAGTACCAGATACCTTGAGACACCTTCAGAGGTCTTGTGGAATCCTGTTTTGGTGGCACAAGGGGGACCTACACAATATTAGGCAGGTGGTTTTAACGTTACGGCTGACCGGTGTATATTTGTATTTTATAATTGAAATTGAAACAGCTTTCTGTATTGATATCAGGCCAATTTTTACTCCAGATGGGGTTTTTTTCAACCATTTTATTTATTTATTTATTTATTTATTTTTAAAGTAAGTAAATAAAAATCTATAAAACCTTTATTTTTACAGCACTATGCTATTCAGACCATAATTATTCTGTGTTTAGATGAATGTTCCATGAAAATACTGCAGGGTAACTTTAGATTATGCCATTCTCATATATCCATTTATTCCCCTGTTCCATTTCCCCCAAACTTAATGAGTTACTCTTAAGAGAGCATTAGTTAGTATGTAACTAACTAATGTAAAAACTAATATTTCCATTAGTACTTTCTAAGATTGCCTTTAATACAATTTGGAGGAATTCAGTGGAGACAAACAGAACTCTACTGGCCTCATTTTTACAGTTGCAATCAAAATTATTCGACACCCATTTCAAATCAGGTTTGTGAAAATTTACAGACTTTCATTTGTTTGTACAAGTTGAACAAGTCAAACAAAAGCAATTGGAATAGTTCAACACAAACTTGGTGGCAGCAGGCACAGTAAGTACAGTAAGCACAGTAAGGCGCGTACTAAACGCAGAAGGTTTCCATGTCAGACGTACAACATTACTGACCCAAAAGCACAAGAAAAGTTGGCTCAAAATCATATAAATAAGCCACAGAAGTTTTGGGATTCTGTTCTGTGGAACGATGAAACAAATCTGGAACTTTTCGGCACAATGGATCAGCTGTATGTCTGGAGGAAGAAGAATGAAGAAAGAACACTTTGTCCACAGCCAAGCATGGAGATGGCTCGGTGATGCTCTGGGGCTCCTTTGCATCGTCTGCACTGGAAACCTGCAGGGTGTGGAAGGCAAGATGGATTCAATGAAGTATCAGGAAATATTAGGAGAAATCCTTATGCCATCTGTGAGGAAGCTGAAGCTTGGGCCTCATTGGACCTTCCAACAACAATGATTCAATCGTACCTCAAATTCCACCAAGGCATGGTTGCAGAAAAAGGCCTACAAGGCCATAACAGTCACCTGCCTTGAACCCCATAGAAGATCTCTGGTGGGATTTGAAGAAGGCGGTTGCAGCACACAAACCCAAGAATATTACTGAACTGCAGGCCATTGCTCATAAGGAATGGGCTGAGATTCCTCAGGAAGGCTGCCAGAAGGTGGTGTCTGGCCATGCATCTTGTTTGCAGCAGGTCATAACAGCAAAAGGGTGCTCTACTAAGTTCTAAAGATGCTTGCCATGAAGGGGTTGAATTATTTTGAGACTGGAGAAGTCATAAATTGCATTTTCAGTTGAATTTGGGGAAACCACTTGAAGCTTTCGTTGTGTTTAACTATTTAAATTCCTTTTGTTTGATTTGTTCACTGCAAACAGCTGAAAGTCTAGATTTTGCTAATAAACCTGATAATTTTGATTGCAACTGTAAATGCTATATATCAAAATATGGCCTTAACGAGATGCAGGAAAAGTCATATGAGTGATGTTTCCCTGTCAGCAGTGTCTGCTTTTCCTCTGCTCTTTTTTCTTTGCAGCATATAGCCATCACTCTTTTTTCTCATCCTTTTTTATTCCTCAGAGTGCCATGATCTAATAGGTTTTATTGGTCTGTCTCTCTAGCTCGCGTTCCCCTGAGCACAGTGACAAGGGCAGCAACCACTGAGCTGGAAAATGGCTTAATTATAGCCTTCATTTAAGACACAGAAAGGAGACATGTTTTAACCCCAGAGACATGTCTCTCAGTATGCATGCATCTGCTGCTCCCTTAATATGTAGTGTCTGGCTGTGTTCAACTTTCTAAAACTCAGGAAAAATAACTTTAGTATGTCCATGACTTAGGGACATACATTCGTTAACGAAAGGTAATCTAATTCATGTACTTTAACATTTACCTCTTTGAGAATTCAAACGTAACTCAAGTATAGACTACCAGGCTAATATGTTCACAAAAAGGATACTGGAAACAGCACGCTTGGAACACAAGGAATTATGTGATCGATTCTAGTGATTTTTTATGTTATCTATGGCTTAACTGTTTTAGTTTGAATTCAGATCTAATTAAATGCCATAAATAGGGAGACAGGTGAATAGACAGACAGACAGACAGAGATGGTCAGGTAAATCACCAGACATACAGGCAGATAAAGGGTGATGGACAGACATATGCAGATAGAAAACAAGTAAACATAGACAGGTGACTAGACAGATACGATGACAATAAATGTATACACAGACAGGTAGATGGATGGGTGAAGGGAAAGACAAATAAAGAGACAGACGGATGGATGAATGGATGGATGGACATATGCACACACACACACACACACACAAACACACACACACACACACACACACAAAAACATTGTCAGAATAATGTTTCTGCTCTCTCTTTCTCTCTCTCTCTCTCTCTCTCTCTCTCTGTAGGTAACAGTATCTGGAGGCCAGAGAGTAGCCTTCTATATCCCGCAGAGGCAAAGCTTGTTGGGGTAGTAATTAACAACCAGCCAATCAGCATAAACTCACAATCTTTTACACCAATAAGTAAAATGGAACCATCTTGGTTGCTGAGTCAATCAGGTATGATATTTCTTATGTAGTTTCTATGCACTGAAATGGAATTTTTTTTTTTTATGTGCGCATTATAAAAAACTAGCATGGAAATAGCAGAAATATATATACACACACACATAAACGTGCGTGTGTGTGCGTGTGTGTGTGTATATATATATATACACACACACACACACACACACACACACACGCACGTTTACAGCTTTGCAGCATTTACAAAATCATAGCCACAGCAGTCAAGTTAAGCTTTAATTGCAAACACAAATGTCTGACTTTACCACTAGCTTCTCTTTTTTCTTCTTTGGTTCTACGTAGTAAGAGTAAGCGGTAGAAGATGGATGGATGGATGGATGGATGGTTCAATGTAGTGCTTAGCACAAACTACTCATTGTAACTAAATAGTACAATATTTTAGAAATTGTAGCTAACCTACCAAGCCACCTAAACATAACATTACACTAAAGTTAGCCAACCAAATAGTAATGGTTATGTTAACATTATTTGTCCATCTGTACACATCTGACTGTAGCCATTTGACATCTGACTAGCTAGTTTAGGTTTCATTAGGTTAGCTAGCAAACAAGCTATTGTAAATTGTAAATTAGTCCAATTTGCTAGCAGTCATGGGGGCACCTGGTATTCATGAAAGTCCCATAATTTCAGATAAGTGTTGTACATTTATGCATAACATGACTAGCTAATGTAAAGTTGAATTGATCAGCTTCAAATCTTATACAGTAAATTTCATAATTTCAAAAAAAAAACTAATTTCATAGTAATGGTATTAACTAAAGCAATATTAAATAACGCAGGCCAGCACAAATCCATAAATTAAGACAAATAAAACCAGCCATTCCATTTATAATGTCACTGTAGAACAAGTAGGTGGGCCCAAGCACTTTATAAGTTGGTTACATTTTTTGAGGTGTCATCTTTTAATGCAGTGCGAAAACTTCATTACAGCCAGCACTAAGTGACCGATAAGTGACTGATCTGATATGTCTCAAGCTACAGTACAATATGTCATATACTCCCTAGTGTGCTGCAGACCATTTGCTTCCTGCAGAAACAAGCCCCTTCTGGTTTTCTAATATGGTATCAGGGAGACATCTTTTGCTTAGAATAAAACAAAAAAACTATTAAACATAGCAGTCTCTCTGTGCTTGGTATCCAGGGTCACCTGGGCACAGTGGATATACTGTACATATTTTTTTAACCCTAACTCCACAAATTTTACTAAAAGATTAAGAGGCCCAATGGGAGCACTTGACAAATTTTCTTATTTTCTTCAGACAGCTAGAAATATCACATCATTAAAAAATAATAACTAATAATAATAAAAGGCATCTCCACCTTCCTGAACTGCTACCCAGATTAAACATTCCATGAGATGTAATCTAGAGTGTATATCTAGATTACATCTTAGTGTATCTCTAGAGTGTATCTATATCTATTTATAGTGTCAAAATCTGATTAATATTTTATGCAGCAGGTCCTCAACAAGGCTGCATACACTGTTTACTTCATGCCTCATCCACTTAGACAGACAGCGTGTTGATCACTGCACTGATGACATTGATAACACCAAAGACAACAGTAGGAAACACTTAAATGTTCACTGTAGGTGTGATCTGAAACACATTTACAGACCTCACTCTGTGATTAAACCAGAGCTGATGAGATTAATACACTGGCCAAAGCTACCCCCCAAACACACACACAAACACACTGTAGAGGCTTCATTGCTACATGATTCCTGAACACTTGAATAAGAAGTGGTATAAAGACCATGAAAAGATTTATAACTAGAATTAAGACCCAAATGAGTTCTATAATGTACACTAATTTATGCCAAGAATTGGAACTAGGAATTAGATCAGAATTAGACATAGGATTAGAACCTTGTGGCCTAGAAATACTACTGGGACTAAGCAGGATTGATGTTACTGTAGGTCAAAAAAAGGATCAGGAAGGGTGTTATCTAGGGTAAAAATGTCTGGATTAA
The DNA here is from genome assembly GCA_012411365.1 of Ameiurus melas. Classification (NCBI taxonomy): domain Eukaryota; kingdom Metazoa; phylum Chordata; class Actinopteri; order Siluriformes; family Ictaluridae; genus Ameiurus; species Ameiurus melas. Next base: position 13,917,951 of record CM022777.1, on the reverse strand, counting down.
GCTTGTAAACCTGGTCCCTGAGAAGGGAATGAGATGTTGGGTGAGCTTCATGCTGTGGGAACACCTCTGCGTGTGACTGGTAACTGAAGTTTCTGTAAGCTCACACCAATTTATAGCTTGCTGTGGTCAGGTAACGTGGCATTACTACACGCGTCGTATAACCATAACACGGCGCCTATAAACCATGTCATCAGCTTCTCTTTGTCTGAAGCGAAAACGCAATTACAAACATACCCAAGTATGGCAAAGTTACACAATGTATCATTCCCTTCTCAAGGAACAGGGTTGCATGCATAACCCAGATGGTCCCTTTCAGTGGGAACTCAACTTTGTGTGAGCTTCACACTGTGGGAATGAGTATACCTACTCCGTCATACTGAGAATAAGGTCCGTGTCTGAGGATCACTGCAAGATCCTCGACCAAACTTTAATGCCGAATGAATGTGTGTGGCATAGACCACCCCACCGCAGCACAACATTCCTTTAAGGGTACCCCTTAGATAAAGCCGTTGGGGAGGAGACCCCCTTAGTCCTTATGCCCAGAGGTGTAGCGACACCAAGCGCTTCATAAGCAATAGAAATTACTTCCACTATCCAAATAGAGATGTGCCTCTTTAGGGACTTTCAGCTGAGCATGTGAGTGAGAAGGCACGTGTGGAATGAGCTCCAAAGCATTTAATCTTTTAATTGTGCTTTTCAGGCAACCTGAATCTTTTCTAAGACATTTGGTGTGTTCTTTTTCAATTACTCGGTTTACAATTATAACCAGAAAGGGCCTATGGCTTCTGAAAGACTACGGAAACCTAAATCTTCACCGAGCATGGCGAGTCATGGCAACAAGCTACCGTTTGATTTGGAAAACCTCCGCACCACTTAGATCACGGAGCTAACATCTACAGTGAGGGGAAAAAAAAGTATTTGATCCCCTGCTGATTTTGTACGTTTGCCCACTGACAAAGAAATGATTCGTCTATAATTTTAATGGTAGATTTATTTGAATAGTGAGAGACAGAATAACAACAAAAAAAATTCAGAAAAATGCATGTCAAAAATGTTATAAATTGATTTGCATTTTAATGAGGGAAATATGTATTTGACCCCTCTGCAAAACATGACTTAGTACTTGGTGGCAAAACCCTTGTTGGCAATCACAGAGGTTAGACATTTCTTGTAGTTGTCCACCAGGTTTTCACACATCTCAGGAGGGATTTTGTCCCACTCCTCTTTACAGATCTTCTCCAAGTCATTAAGGTTTCAAGGCTGATGTTTGGCAACTCGAACCTTCAGCCCAATCCACAGATTTTCTATGGGATTACGGTCTGGAGACTGGCTAGGCCACTCCAGGACCTTAATGTGCTTCTTTTTGAGCCACTCCTTTGTTGCTTTGGCCGTGTGTTTAGGGTCATTGTCATGCTGGAATACCGATCCACGACCCATTTTGAATGCCCTGGCTGAGGGAAGGAGGTTCTCACCAAAGATTTGACGGTACATGGCCCCGTCCATCGTCCCTTTGATGTGGTGAAGTTGTCATGTCCCCTTAGCAGAAGAACACCCCCAAAGCATAATGTTTCCATCCCAATGTTTGACAGTGGGGAAGGTGTTCTTGTGGTCATAGGCAGCATTCCTCCTCCTCCTCCAAACACAGTGAGTTGAGTTGATGCCAAAGAGCTTCATTTTGGTCTCATCTGACTGCAACACTTTCACCCAGTTGTCTTCTGAATCATTCATATTTTCTTTGGCAAACTTCAGACGGGCATGTTTATGTGTTTTCTTGAGCAGGGGGACCTTGCGGGTGCTGCAGGATTTCAGTCCTTCATGGCGTAGTCTGTTTCCAATTGTTTTCTTGGTGACTACGGTCCCAGCTGCCTTGAGATCATTGACAAAATCCTCCCATGTAGTTCTGGGCTGATTCCTCACTGTTCTCATAATCATTGCAACTCCATCAATTGAATTATCGCACAAACTGTTGTCACCTTCTCACCAAGCTGCTTGTCAATGGTCTTGTAGCCCATTCCAGACTTGTGTAGGTCTAGCCATGGTGGAGAGTTTGAAATCTGATTGATTGATTGCTTCTGTGAACAGGTGTCTTTTATACAGGTAACAAACTGAGATTGGGAGCACTCCCTTTAAGAGTGTGCTCCTAATCTTAGCTCGTTACTATAAAAGACATCTGGGAGCCAGAAATCTTACTGATTGAGAGGGGGTCAAATATTTATTTCCTTCATTAAAATGCAAATCAATTTATAAAATTTTTGACATTCGTTTTTCTGGATTTTTTTTGTTGTTACTCTGTCTCTCACTGTTCAAATAAATCTACCATTAAAATTATAGACTGATCATTTCTTTGTCAGTGAGCAAATGTACAAAATCAGCAGGGGATCAAATACATTTCCCTCGCTGTATTGTTATATATATATATATATATATATATATATATATATATATATATATATATATATATATATATATATATATATATATATATATATATTACAAATGTAATAAAGACAATTCTTAGTGTTGATGTATGTACAGTATCTCACAAAAATGAGTACACCTCTCACATTTTTGTAAATATTTGTTTATATCTTTTCATGTGGCAACACTGAAGAACTGACACTTTGCTACAATGTAATGTAGTGAGTGTACAGCTTGTGTAACAGTGTAAATTTGCTGTGCCATCAAAATAACTCAACACACAGCTATTACTATCTAAACTTCAGGCAAAAAGTGAGTACACCCCTAAGTGAAAATGTCCAAATTAGGCCCAATTAGCCTCCAGGACTGTAGCTATTACACAGTTTCCTGTTTCTCACTGATGTTCCTCACACCACAATAAAAAGTTGCCACTTGAATGCATACAATTTTCTTGTGGATGGTGCTCTAGCGTTCAACATAGTCTTTACAGCCTTGGTTGAGAGACCAGAATCTATGAGCTGGTGCCCCTCAGGAGCCAGGCCCACAGTTTCCATAACTCTGGCCATGGGTGAAAAATCTTACTGATTGACAGTAGATCCCTCACACCACAATAAAAAGTTGCCACTTGAATGCATACAATTTTCTTGTGGATGGTGCTCTAGCGTTCAACATAGTCTTTACAGCCTTGGTTGAGAGACCAGAATCTATGAGCTGGTGCCCCTCAGGAGCCAGGCCCACAGTTTCCATAACTCTGGCCGTGGGTGAAAAATCTTACTGATTGACAGTAGATCCCTGTGAACAGTCTCTCTACAACCTCGGTCAAGAGAGAACACAGGGGGCACAGTTGGCCACTTTTGCTCAACTGAACCTCCACAATATGGACTCCACCACTTGTGGATGGAGCCTCCAATCCCCTGGCCTCAGCTCCTGCCTTGACAGGATGTCTGCCCCCACATTCTGGTTCCCCCGAATATACATTGCACTCACTCACAAACTTACTCTCCATCAGAAGAATTAGTTGAGCCTGCCTGAACAGGAACCTCCTGACTGGGCGATGGAATATGCTTCTCTTTTAGATCCATCTTCACAATCTGTGGAGCAATAGGTTTGAGCATCAATATTGACCCAATACCTTTTTCTATGGAGGACAGAACCCATGGAGATACATTTGGCAATAGTTTCCATGCTACCAGGTGGTCTTTAGTGATGTTAACTTTCCACGTTTTGTTGGAGGGAAACTGTTGGTTGGAAGATTTTCATTGCCCTGTAACAGCTTGCTGACCAGAGAAAACTGAAATCTTGGGATGACAATGACTAGGGGAGTCCTACAGAAATACTGGCTAACTGCCCTAATAACCTCTCATCCCCTGATACCTCCCTCCATGGACCTTCAGGACTGTTCTTTCTGCCTTTTTAGCACTGATTATAATTTTTAAATCAGGCCTATTAGTAGGCTGTGACTGTGGCCACCCAGTCCCCCTCGCCTGCAGTGGGAGGTGGGCCAGTACACTTGCCTTCTGTACCTCCCTCACAATTCAGCAGGTCTGCTTGGTTGGCCTGCAGCACTGCTATTGTATGCAGAGACCACAAGCAAGACCCACTGCTGTATAGGCTTTGCCAACCAACGCAGAGGTGGCCTTACATGTCTTGGATGACAAAGCCGCCCCCTGCTGATTTTGCTTCCATCAGTGGAGAGTTAACTCACAAAGTGCCTCCTCCACCTTTGGTATAGCATAATAACCTTTTCTGTCTTTTTCCGGTATTTACATGACAGAATCCCCCACTTTGAGGAGTTCAGAGAGGGGAGTGAAGTTCTCCACAAGGCCAGAGGGGGAAGTGAATTTCTCCATGAGGCCAGAGGTTGCGCTTTATGAAGCATGAAGGGGGTTTGCCATCCAAGACATGTAAGGCCACCTCAGTCTTGGTTGGCAAAGACTATACAGCAGTGGGTCTTGCTTGTGGGTCTCTGCATACAATGGCAGTACATGCAGCGTGAAGCAGAGTGATGTATTCAGTGGAGCATGGAGGCAAAGTGGTGTCCTCAGTGGAACAGGATGGCAGAGTAACGTCCTCAGCCAAGCACGGAGGCAGAGTAATGTCCTCATCTGAGCAGCAAGGTGGAGAGACATCCTCAGCGGGGTAGAAAAGTGGAGCAATGTCCAAAGTGGAGCCTGGTGTAATGACATCCGAGGTGGAGCAGGGAGGTAAAGCAGAGTTCTCATCTGAACTGGGAGACAGAGCAACGTCCTCACTGGAATAGAGAAGCTAAGCAGCATCCTCAGCAGAACAGGAAGGTTGAGCGACATCCTCAAGCAGGAAGTCTGAATGGCATTGTCTGTCAAACAGGCAGGCCCAGAGATATCCACAAAAGGGGAGGGAGGATGGGGAAAGATCTTATGCATGGCAGCAATGTACAGAGACATCCTTGATGAAAACCTGCTCCAGAGCGCTCTGGACCTCAGACTGGGGCGAAGGTTCATCTTCCAACAGGACAACGACCCTAAGCACACAGCCAAGATAACAAAGGAGTGGCTACAGGACAACTCTGTGAATGTCCTTGATTGGCCCAGCTGGAGCCCAGACTTGAACCCGATTGAACATCTCTGGAGAGATCTGAAAATGGCTGTGCACAGACACTCCCCATCCAACCTGATGGAGCTTGAGAGGTCCTGCAAAGAAGAATGGGAGAAACTGCCCAAATATAGGTGTGCCAAGCTTGTAGCATCACACTCAAAAAGACTTGAGGCTGTAATTGATGCCAAAGGTGCTTCAACAAAGTATTACAAAGGCCGTAAATACTTATGTACGTGCTTTTTTTGTTTTTTATTTTTAATAAATTTGCAAAGATTTCAAACAAACTTCTTTTATGTTGTCATTATGGGTATTGTTTGTAGAATTTTGAGGAAAATAATTAATTTAATCCATTTTGGAATAAGGCTGTAACATAACAAAATGTGGAAAAAGTGAAGCGCTGTGAATACTTTCCGGATGCACTGTAATGCAGCAACATACAACAACTTGGAGATGTGCAGGGAGATATGCCAGAGCCTTCTCTATCATAATAATACCCTAATTATCCCCATCTCTGCATTGGCTACATCACTCTGTCCTCTCCACTAATAGCTGGTGTGTGGTGGGCATTCTGGTGTACTATGGCTGCCACACACACACAAAAAAAATAAATAAATAAATAAAAAATTAACAATGTGTGCATTGAAAAGTGAACAGTGTGACTACACAAGTGCTCATTATCCCAAAAGTGAATCAGGTGCAGACAGTCATGTGGCGTGATGTGAGGTAAAGTGGCTGATGGGAACCGTAGTCTCAAGTTTTTTTCCATTATTTACATTACATATTGTTAATAATTACATTTCTACTTCCAGCTATGGTTCTAATTAGTCTTAATCCAAGCTCTAGTGATAGTTCAGTTTTATTTTTACCTAGGACAAGAAGTAGGAATATTACTAAAATAAGGCTTGGACTAGAATTCAGAATTGCATTAAACCTAGAGGACTATAATTTTTCCTTTAATACATTTATGTTTCTCTCTGCCAAGAATTTATTGTGTGTGTGTGTGTGTGTGTGTTTGTGTGTGCTACATCATTCACTACTTTCCTCTCTCAGGCCCTATTTAAACTTCACATTTATACCATCTTGGCTTATCCAATCACAAATGGTTAGCCAAGACAGATAACCATTCACACTTGGTATTTTTCATGCACGTCAAATGTGTCTTCACTGATGTGTGATCACATTTCAATATCTGCCAAAAGCCACCCATTTTCACTTCACAACCAAGCCAAATATACTAGCCAACAGCCAACAGAAATGTTCAACAATATGTTCATATTTATCAATAAAAGTGTTCATTTTAGCCATCATATGTAATTTCCTAAATAAACCATTGGGCATTCAGATCAGGCGATAAAAGCTTTACTCATACTGTCATCTGTCTGTACAGTATTTTTGCAGTATTTGCTCATTTAACCATGTTTCATGTACTGCAGAAAGTCACACAAACAAAAAAGAGAAGGAAGTAAAAATCTAAATAAAATGTGAGTTGGATATCTACATTTAGTCAAGAGTGCTTAAAATAATTAACTTTTAAATAATTAACTTGATCATATTTTATGTCTCTAGAACATGTCAAACAGAAATAAGTTTCAAGTTCATGTCCTAGAGATTTATTTACATGCTTTCTAACCATGTTAAAGGCATAGTAATGTTTCCTTTAATAGTGCTGTCCATTGGAGTATACAGTACCATATTTAATATCTGCCCCTTGCATACCCTGTACCCACCCTGAGGAACATCACTGCAAATGTGATGCAGTAGTTTTTAATGATGCAACACCAAAACAATTTTCTTAAATAGTTATTTCCCCAAGGTCTTAACATTGTCTAGTACTATTGAATACATTTTGTCATAAATAAAGAGTAGCTGTGAAAATGAGTTGACTAAATCAAAAGCACATACATTCTATTGTAATGAGCAGAGCTGATGGTGAGAGAACAAGAAACATGCATATGGCACAGTCTGCATGCAAGTTTCAATATAATATATGAGGATAAAAATACTTGTGGGCAAATAAATAAAATAAACATATTAACAGTGTGATGGAACATTTCAAAAGTAGCTTGATTCTGTGTGAAAACATCAAACCTGACAACAATGGTGACTAGGTGGGCTTTGATATTGTCTGGGATGCACAATGTAATATGTGTGTCTGTGTGTGTGTGTGTGTGTGTGTGTGTGTGTGTGTCTTAGCAAGCATGTTTTGCATTATAAAAATAATCCCATTTTAAGAAAATATATCTAACTTTGTCTTAACCCTTGTGTGTCCTTATGGACATTTTTGTCTTTTTTCACTTTTTTAATAATTTTGTCTGTGTTAATGTAAACAGCAGAAATTTAGCAAAGGTGTGTATTTGTATTGGTATTTTAATATTTCAGCCTCATTTGCTTTTTTAAATCTATTTAAAACTAGGTACACAAAATAGTTACTCTCAAGACCTTAAGGACAAAAATGTCTCCATTGAGACCCATTCAAACTGCAGTATTTAATCACTGTGACGTTTAAGCATAAAATCATCCATTCTGTGTTAATAGGCTTTTATTTTGTTGACAAGGTTTCAAAACGTTGAATTTTTAAGGAGACAATTCTGAAATGTGTACTATTCTCTCGGGTTTAGCCTCTGGGGAACATGCTTTTCCTTTTTTCTGATTCTGCTATACTATAGAGTACTGCAGACCAACTGAATAAATGATGCATCTGTAATTGTGTGGGTGTGTTTTTATTGATATCAGTTGTGGTTTATATGTGTGTACTGAAAATTGTGTGTGTGGGAGAACATACAACTTGGGAGAATGGGTACACACGACCCCGAGGTGGGCTGGCCCCGGGTAGGAGATCGATGTCACAGTCATAGGGTCTGTGAGGTGGTAGGCTACTTGCTCTCTCCTTGCTGAACAACTCGTGGAGGTCACAGTATTCTGGGGGGATCTTGACCGAGACATGGGACAGGGGACTTTCTACAGTCGTGGTGGCCAAAGGGACCGTGGGACCCCTCGGACAATTGTGCAAACAATACAAGGACCATTGGGTGAGTTGTTTGTCCGTCCAGGAGATTTGGGGATTGTGCCGTTCTAGCCAGGGTAGGCAGAGTATGACGGGATGTCTGGTAGAGACCGTGATGTATAGGACCATGGTCTCGTGAAGGGCGCTAACTTGGATGTTGACTGGTAGCGTGCTGTGGGATATTACTCCTCCACCTATGGGGGACCCATCTATGGAATTAAGTTAGCGAGGTCAGAGCAGAGGACGTATAGGGAGGCCGAGCTTCTGCGTCGTCTTCACATCTATGAAGTTTTCAGCCGCTCCGAAGTCAACGAGCACTGAAAGAACAAAAGACCGACCTGAATGCTCTATAACAATAGGTAACGCAAATATATGAGAAGCGTGTGACTGGCTAGGACTCACCCAGACGCGACGAGGTTGCTTGAGGCCTCCTGTGGGGGCACTGACGAATGACGTGGGTGCCCTCGCCACAATAAGACCACCGGGATTCTCTATGTCTTCTTTCCCTCTCCTCCTCGCGGGTCCACGCACGTCTGAGCTGCATTGGTTCAGCTGGTGGAGCCGGCTTTGGTGGCATTGGACTACACAGCAAAGGGCGGTTAGTACGGTGCACATGGTATAGTCTTATGGTTAGGTCAACGAGGTCATCGAAGGTTAGCTGTTCGCCCCAACAGGCTAACTCTAGCAATAACTCCGGATCTAGGCCCTGACGGAACGCGGTCTTAAGGGCTGGCTCATTCCATCCACTCAGGGCAGCGATAGTGCAGAATTCCAGTGTGTATTCCTTTGCGGTACGTGAGCCTTGTCTGCTATGCATGAGTTCATTGCCCGTCTCCCAGCCGTCAGGAGAATGGTCAAAGGCGCGCTTGAAATGGGCGAGGAAGTCTGCTAGTGAGGGTCTGACACTGCCTCCTCGCTCCCACTCCGCTGTAGCCCATGACAGTTCTGGAGAGTAACTCCTTAAAGTGGGTCAACTTACAGACTTCAGGCATGTCCGGGTGGGTTTAAAAAAATAACACGCATTGTAGCAGGAAGCCCTTGCATCGTTCCAGCTCCCCAGCGTATCTCTCTGGTGTAGGCAGAGGCGGATTGTGTGCAGCCAGCGTGGTGGGAATGTGCGCAGCCGGCGCCAGAATTTACACAGCCAGCGTTGGCCGAACATACGTTGATGCATCATGAGAGGGTCGAGGGCGTGAATCACTCAAACATGAGACCTCAGCGCGTAGCGCGGATATCTCGTCCCGGTACACTGCTAGCGTGCGGTTCTGGTCCAGGATGTAGCGTTGCCACCCCGGGGTGTCCGCTGACTCCATTGCACGGTGATGTAATCTGTTATGATTCTTCAGCGGAGAAAAGTGGAGATAATCAGATAATCGGGCAAACGGGTAATACTGGGCATAGGCCGAATCGTAGTCAAATAACAAGCGAATGTCGAAACCAGGTTAACGGATACGAAATCTAGGGCTTGGTACACAAACAGAGACAAGACTGCTGAGCGTTTACTTCGTAAGAAACTGAAGGTAATGAGGCCCTTTTATAACTTTTGATGCAGCGCAGGTGTTCGTAATCAAAACTTCTGCGAATTCTGCGAGCATGGCTGGGAAGCGTAGTCCTTGTCTGCCATGTCCGTGGGCGGCACTACACGCTGAGAACTGCAGTTGTGAGTTCGCCGTGGTGTAACAATATGAATGCATGAAAATTTGTGTTGATAATCATTGTCATATCAAAGCCTGTAATAATCAAAGAAAAAGAATTCTGCTTAGCATTTAATATATAAAATAATGACTATTTTTCTTTCATAAAAAAAAATATCTGTGGAATTATGTAAACAAACCAGCATTTAAAACAGGGGTGTTCCATCTTATCCGGAAAGGGTTGGTGTGAGTGCAAGTTTTCATTCAAAACCAAGCAGAAGCCACACCTGATTCCACCTGTTTAATCAGTTGATCTTGGCTTTCAATAGACTTGGGTGTGGCTTCTGCTTAGTTTGAATAAAAACCTGCACCCACACCGGCCCTTTGTGGATAAGACTGAACACCCCTGATTTACAGTGTTACAATTCTGAAAATGAATGAATGTTTGGTAATCATGATTAGAACTGATGCTGGTTAAAAAAAAATCAAAGTGAATATAAATATATAATATTTTTTGGACATGGACATTTTTGTCCTCTATGGACCCATGTGTGACTTTTTTGACACACAAGGGTTAAAAGAGTTAATAAGATATTCCAACTAATATTGAGCAAGATTTACCAGTAACAACAATGCTTTGAAAAATATACCAGCAGAGTAACAAGATGGGTATTCCTTATTCCAACCGTAGTCCCAGCAACCACTGAAAAAAGCTGAAAAAAGCAGCTTTACAGAAATATCAACACGGTATACAGATATTAAAGGTGTGAATTTATCCCAACTGAGCAAGCTACTGAGTGGCAACGGTGGCAAGGAAAAACTCCATAAGATGTTTTAAGAGGAAGAAACCTTGAGAGGAACCAGACTCAGAAGGGAACCCATGCTCATCTGGGTAACAACAGATATTGTGAAAAAGTTCAGTATTGACTTATATGAATTCTGTATGGCCTTAGGAGCAGCCATAGTCCCAGCAGTCTGGAATTGGAGAAGATTTGAGCTCCATCCAGCAGCAGCAAGTATCTGGATCTCTAGTATCTCCATAAAATCGTGAGTGGCTCGGCAGAAGGAGAGAGGGAGAGAAAAGATTATTAGGACTGGGAATTAGTATAATAGAAAGTCTAGTCATGGTAGGCTTGAGTAAACAAATACGTTTTAAGCCTAGATTTAAACACTGAGACTGTGTCTGAGTCCCGAACACTAATACACGCGTTCACATAAACGCACTTACACCTCTTTGCACTTTGCTTCCTCTGGAACTCAATTAAAGGATCTTGTATAGTAGCACTACTTGTATTGTTTTCTGCTTGATATATCACTTTGCTTATTTGTAAGTCGCTTTGGATAAAAGCGTCTGCCAAGTGAATAAATGTAAATGTAATGTAATAGGAAGACTGTTCCATAACAGTGGGGTTCTATAAGCGAAAGCTCTTCCACCTGCTGTAGCCTTCACTGTTTGATGTACCGTCAAATAGCCTGCATCTTTTGATCTAAGTAGGCGTGACACAACATAGAAAACCAAAATGTTGCTTAGATATTGTGGTACAAGACCGTTTAGTGCTTTATAGGTTAATAAAAGTATTTTATACATAATAGTAGTATTTTATAATCAATGTAAAATGTTACTGGAAGCCAATGCAGTGTGGATAAGATCCGGGTGATGTGGTCATTCTTTCTAGTTCTAGTAAGGACTTTTGCAGCTGTATTCTGGAATATTCTGAAAAATAACTGGAGTTTGTTTATGTACAGCGAGGGAAAAAAGTATTTGATCCCCTGCTGATTTTGAACGTTTGCCCACTGACAAAGAAATGATCAGTCTATAATTTTAATGGTAGATTTATTTGAACAGTGAGAGACAGAATAACAACAACAAAAATCCAGAAAAACGCATCAAAAATGTTATAAATTGATTTGCAAAACATGACTTTGTGATTGCCAACAAGGGTTTTGCCACCAAGTACTGAGGTCAGACGTTTTTTGTAGTTGGCCACCAGGTTTGCACACTTCTCAGGAGGGATTTTGTCCTACTCCTCTTTACAGATCTTCTCCAAGTCATTAAGGTTTCGAGGCTGACGTTTGATTGACCCGAACCCCCACTCCAAAGAATCTATGAATTAATGGAGATTAGGGACTCGAGACTGGCTAGCCACCCTCAGTTGCTTCAATGTGTTCTGCATTGTACTTTTGCTGCCATGCGGCTTTGTGTATTGCCATCACACCGCCATTTTCCGGCCCAGTCGCTGAGGTCGGACGTTTTATGTCGTTGTACAGTTCGCACGGCCACGTTACCTTCCTTGATGGAGTGAAGTTGTCTTTTACTGCTGTACAAATAATGAAATGGAAAGGCCATCCAGAGTTACTGTGTAATCAGATATCTTACTTCTAGCTATATGTGGTCCTAGTAAAAGTCACTTCTGTCTTGTCAGAATTAAGTAAAAGGAACTTAATAAACATCCACCATCTAATGACCTTTACACATTCCTCAAATTTATGCAGTTGCTGTCTGTCACTGATCACTCACACCTGTTCTGTGTTACCCCTAATAAGCACCTCTATAGAAGTTCTATTGCTTCCGAAATCATGTACTACCCCACTACACAGTAGGCGAAAAACAGGACACCAGAGGGATAGTATGTCCGAATTCTCTGTAGATGAGAAACAGTAGGCAAGGAATACCCAGATGGTGTACTTCAAGTTGATATTTTGCAGTATGCAACCAATGAACACTACATGAGTCACAAATCACATAATGCAACAGGCCTGGTGAAAAAAATCTGAAAAAAATCAGCTCAGAAAAAAATCATGGAACACAGCATGTTGGCTCCTTTTAAGTATTAAACCTTGGTTAAACAAGACTTGTTTAACAATATTAGAATAAATTGTTAACTCGTTGAAGGTATAAACAAGAAAACAGTTCTCCCAACGTTTTAAATCTTTTTGTGATCTCCATCATGCCTTAGCCAGCCAAGCTATCTGCAATGAATTTACCTTAGCCTGTTAACACTGCCCACATTAAATTGCTAATTCAATAAACTTTACTGATATGCATTTTGCCATTAGTGTGGTTTCTTTAATCTGGTGTTCCTTTAATATTTTTGTGTTTATAATAATGCTGAAGGTCACATGACAATGCCTATATAGACATGTCTATGTCTATATAGTATGTCTGGGATTGAATTATTACTACACACATACATACTGAGCAGTACGTACTGTTTCCATGGCCATGCATTAAGTATTCATCGATTGCAGTACATACTGTCATAGTATGTGATTTTGGACGCAGCCCTAGTTTTTCAGCACATTTGCTGAATTGTCAATCAATTGTAAAGATTTTGTTGTTGTGGTATTCCTGTCTTATCATGTGTCCTACAGCTGCTCTCAGTCTGCATGGTTCTTGTTTTCAGTTTTGGCCCTTGCATCCGCCGCCTTCTACAATCACTGACACTATGTTGCAGAGTTTTTCCCTGTTTAAAAAGAAATAGCTGAAAATAACAATGATTCTGGTGCCTTAATTTAAGAAAAAATCAATAAGTTTTTATTATGCTATTGTTTTTATTATGAAATTATCTTTTTTTGTGCTAATTATTAATCTTAGATTAAGGGATAAACTCTTAATGTCAGCTCAATAATCAAGAGACCAAAATACTTATTTTACGTAGGTCTATTTTGACAAACTGATTTTTCATTTTGTCATAAGCATTCCTTAAATTTTGTCATTTTTTCTAGTTTTAAGATCCAATAGCATTTTTAGTGCCTAGAATGGCAAGAAAAAGTATGTAAACCTTTTGGAATTTCATGGTTTTCTGAATAAATTTGTCATAATATGTGATCTGATCTTCATCTAAGTCAAGGGTATTGACAAATATAATGTGTCTAAAATAATAACACAAGAAAATTTCTGATCTTTCATGTCTTTATTGAGAACAACCAAAAAAAACTTCATAGTGCTTGTGGAAAAAGTATGTGAACCCTTGAGTTAATGACCTCAGAAAAAAACTTTTTTGGAGTCTCGTTAAGAAAATGAGTTTGGAGATGGAGACTACAGCTACTTTGACTGATAAAAAAACCCTCAAACTTTTGGAGTTTGCTCTGCACAATAAGCACATAATTATGTGAGCCATGCCTTGCCAAAAAGAGCTTTCAGCTTTCTATGATCAAGGATTGTTGACTTACATAAAGCTTCCAAGGGTCACAAAGTGATTTCAAAGACTTTAAAAATTCACCAGTCTACAGTTACATTTACAGTATACATTTTACAAATGAAGACACTTTGGGACTGTTGCTACCAAGAATTGGGTGCCTATTAAAATGACACCAAGAGCACATGGAAGAGGCATCAATGAGGTAAAGAAACAACCCCGAATGACAGAGATTTGACCCCAAAGATTTGAAGGCATCATTGCAACTGGCTAACATCTCTGTTCATGAGTCTACAATATGTAAAACATTGAACAAGCAGGGTATCTATGGCAGGACACCATGAAGGAAGCCACTGCTTACTAAAAAGAGCATCACTGCATGCCTGAAGTTTGCAAAAGAGCACATTGACACTCCACAGCGTTATTGGCAAAATGTTTTGTGGACTGATGAAACTAAGATTGAACTATTTGGAAAAACCACACAGAACTACATCTGGCGTAGAAAGGGCATGGCATATCATCATGAAAACATCATCCCAACTGTAAAGTATTGTGGAGGAAACTTCATGATTTGGACCTGCTTTGCTGTATCAAGGCCTGGTCAGCTTGCAATCATTGAGGGGAAGATGAATTCCCAAGTATATCAGAAAATTCTTCAGGATAATGTAAGAATGTCTGTACGTCAGCTGAAACTTTAAAAGTTGGGTGATGCAACAGGACAACGACCCAAAACATCGGAGCAAGTTCACCACAGAATGGCTTCAGAAAAAAAATAAATCCACCTTTTGGAGTGGCCAAGTCAGAGCCAGACCTCAACCCAATAGAGATGCTATGGAATTACTTGAAGAAAGCCATACACATGAGACTTCCAAAGAATATGACCGAGCTAAAGCAGTTCTGCCAGGAAGAATGGGCTAAAATTCCTCCTGAACGATGTCCAGGTCTGATCCACAGCTACAGGAAGCACCTGGTTGAGGTGGGGGGGTCAACCAGTTGTTAATTCTAAGGGTTCACTTACTTTTTCCACTGCCATTTTGAATATTGAATGAGTGTGTTCAATAAAGATATGAAAGATCAGAATTTTTTTTGTGTTATTCTTTTAGGCACATTATATTTGTCAATACCCCTGAATTAAATGAAGATCAGATCACATGTTATGACAAACTTATTCAGAAAACCATGAAATTCCAAAGGGTCCAGATACTTTTTCTTGCCACTGTATATATTTATGCTATTTTCAAGAATTCTTACCATGTCAGTTTTGCTTACCCCATTGGCAGATGTTTTTGCTTAGTACACTTTAACTAGATTTTTTGTGTCTTTCTTGTTTCAAGAAAGGCATTTTTGCAGTCTACAATGTTTGTGTGGCCGTGTGTGTTTGTGTTGGGTGTCACGACTTTCCCTTTAAGAAGTGTGCATGTGAACGCACTGCCGAGCATGGTGCGCAATTACCTGCTTTTTCATTGTTGACAATCATGACATTTCGACACGTGCTTTTGTTATGTTTGTTATGTCTCCTCTCTGTTCTGTCATTGTTTGTTGTTTCACATGTGTCTGAATTGCCTTTAGACGTCAGCCATCACAACGCTGATTATGCTCATGCCCGAATACGCTAACACAGCCTATAAAGTTCAGCCTGCAGGCTCCGCTGTGAATGTTGCTCTGCTTTCCTGTTCAGCCAAGGACGTCACTATGCTTTCCTGCTCCGCTGAGGACGTCGCTCCACTTTCCTGTTGTGCTGAGGACGTTGCTCTGCTTTCTTGTTCCACGGAGGACATCACTCTGCTTTCCTGCTCTGCCGTGAACGTCGCTCTGTTTTTTTGTTTCGCTAAGAATGCCATGCGGTCTCCTGGTTCTGCTTGGGACATTTTTCCCAGGTGGCCAGGGCCGCCAATGGAATTTGATGTTTCATGGCACTCTGGGAGAAATTCCCGTGGGGGGTTGGGGTTCTGTCTTGATTTCCCCTTTAAGCAGCATGCTGTGGATCATGTGAGCGCGCTGCCGAGTATGGTGCGCGAGCACCTGCTTTTTCGTTGTTGACAATCGTGACATTTTGACATGTGCATTTGTTATGTTTGTTATGTCTCCTCCCTGTTCTGTCATTGGTTGTTGATTCACGTGTGTCTGAATTGCCCTCAGCCGTCAGCCATTTCAACGCTGATTATGTTTGTATATATACCGCGCGCCTCCCAGCACACGGCGCGGAATATTCGATAGATTAGATTAGCATAGTAGATTACTTTAGATTACCTACGATAGATAACCATTATCACAGTCATAATTCATGCCATGTTTCGTGTTTAGATTCATCTGTTTAGTTCACGCTGGCTTCTCCGCTCCCAGTTCATAGTCATAGCTTATGTTTCATGTTTGGTATATCGACCCTGTATCCCGTTACAGCGACCTTGATTCCTGCTTTGCCCCATGTATGCCTGTTTGCCGATCGCCTAACCTTTTGCATGTTTGTGGATTACGACTTGGATGACGTTTTTGTATTTACCTGTCTGTGTCTCTCATAAATAAAACTGTTCCTACTGCACTTGCATCTGTCATATCTCTATTACGTCACAATACATAACAGAATATTCTGCCAAAACATGAATGCAGCAGGAGAACGTAGAAAACGGAGAAAATGCAGAACCCAGAAGTCGACGCCAACCGTCCCCGCTATGGACTCAGTCCAATTCCCACACGGGACATTTATGGAGCTTGATCCATTTGACGGATTTTTCGGTTTCCCAGAATATTTTCTGGTAGTCTGTCAGTTCTATATCTCTAACCTGTTAGACCCTAAGCCAGAGGAGAAGCAATGGCTCGGATTTGTGTGGTCCTGATTCTATGGACGGGCCAGTCAGTGGGTGCAGCTCCTACTGGATAAGCACTGTAGGAACCTGGACAGTGTAGAACAGTTTGTGGGGGAGTTCATAATGCGGTTCGGGAGTCCGGAGGCGAGGGTCGAGCTAGAACACCTTTTTTTTGTGGGGGGGGTAAGTCTGGCAGGCAAATCTGCCCTGCTGTTTACCCACTACTACACCCAAACATAACCTGGCCTCCTGGTTCTGCTTGGGACATTTTGCCAAGGGTGCCAGGGCTGCCAATGGAGATGGATGTTTCATGGCACTCCGGGAGGAATTCCCGGGGGGGGGTTCTGTCTTGATTTCCCTTTTAAGCAGCATGTTGTGGATCATGTGAGCGTGCTGCCGAGTATGGTGCGCGAGCACCTGCTTTTTCGTTGTTGACAATCGTGACATTTCGACATGTGCATTTGTTATGTTTGTTATGTCTCCTCCCTGTTCTGTCACTGGTTGTTGTTTCTCAGCCGTCAGCCATTACGACGCTGATTATGTTTATATATACCACGCGCCTCCCAGCACACGGCGCGGAATATTATATAGATTAGTTTAGTATAGTAGATTAGTTTAGATTCCTTACGTTAGATAATCATAGTCACAGTCATAATTCATGTCATGTTTTGTGTTTCATGTTTAGATTTGTCTGTTTAGTTCACGCTGGTTTCTCTGCTCCCAGTTCATAGTTATAGTTTATGTTTCATGTTTTGTATATCGACCCTGTATCGTGTGACTGCGACCTTGATTCCTGCTTTGCTCCGTGTATACCTGTTTGCAGATCGTCTGACCATTTGCATATTTGTGGATTACGATTTGGATTACGTTTTGGATTTACCTGTCTGTGTCTCCCATAAATAAAACTGTTCCTACAGCACTTGCATCTGTCATATCTCCGTTACGTCACGATACGTGACATTGGGAGGGGGGTGGATTTGGTGGGTGTGTGTGTTTACCACATCTTAAACTGCTCTTTCTGCCTCTCTCAAGCTTGTACAGTGTGTTTTTGCAAGTGTGTGTATGTGTAGTGCATTCTTCACTAGTCCCTAACAAGTCTGTGTGTGTGTGTATGTGTGTGTGTGTGTGTGTGTGGTGTGTGTGTGTGTGTGTGTGTGGGTGGTGTGTGTGTGTGTGTGTGTGTGTGATTGCCTGAGGGGCAGAGGTCTTCTGCTGCTTTAGTTGATTAGATCTGAGGGGCAAAAACACAGCTGACCTGCTGCCACTCGTTTACCTCCTACTTTATACTGTCTATCTATTTCTCTTACTCTCTCACTCTACTCACTATCACTCTGATTTATCTTCTTCCTCTACTATTGTGTCCTCTCCTCCATGTTTTTATTCCTCTTTGTTTACTCTTCCAATCCTTTTTTCTCTTTCCTTTACTTATCTCTTCTATAAATTTTTTTATCCTATCTTCTCTCCATTTCTTACACTGTCCTTTATATTTCTCATGCCATATTTTCACTCTTTTCTTTTCTAATGCTGTCTTCTGTTTTCTTTTCTTATCCTACTTTCACTATACTCACTTTCATCCCACCATCATCCCCATTTTTTCCATGTATGGTCGTTTTTCATTTTCTTAATCTGTATTTTGTTCCTTTTCTTATGTCTTCTCTTTCTTTTTTCATGATGTTTCTTTTATGTTTCTTCTATTTGTATTATCCTGTATTCCCTTATTTTTCTTCTCATATCCTGTATTTGATTTTCATTTCTTATTGTTGGGATAAAGCAAATAACAGCTTTATCTTCACCTTTCCTCCGTCACCCTTTAAGCCTCTTGGTTCGTTTACTCGAAAGAAAAACTAGAGCAATGTGGTTTACCACCGAGCGTATGCAGGCCTGGAGAGTCTAAATGAATACACTGGAAACAAGAGTAGTTCAGAGAGACTTCTGATTTATTGTAAAATAACAGAGGTTTATATACATATACAGAGGTACAAATAGCCGGGGTAGGTGTACTGCTGTGTGGAAATAATATTGCAGTTAAACTGTCTGGCCACGTACGTGAAAAAACATTCTAGGCCAGATAGGGAAGTGCAACAGGTTTTGATCATATATGGTATATGTTTGCTAGCAGAAAATAGGAAGTTCCTATGATGACATGTTTACTGGCACGTACACATCACAGACAGGTCTGGAAAGTTCATGAGACAGAAATTAAACTATAAACTAAACATACTTATACATATCTGAGGAAATAGAGAATAGAGAGTTTCCCACACTTATTCTACCTACCTCCTCTCCTTCTTCTGACCTTGTCCTCTTCTTCTTTTTCCTATCCTGTCCTTTGACTCCTTGCCTTTTCATTTTCCTACCTTCATGTAATCCTTCTCCTTTTCAACCCTCTCTTCTGTTTCTCTCCTCTATAAATCTTGTCTCTTTTTTTCATATTCTTCTGAGTCTTTAAATCCTTTGATCACATCTTTTCTCTCTTTCCTTTTTCTTATCCTGTCTTCTTAGTTTTTTTTATATTCCTCACCATTCACTGTGTGTTTATCTTCCTATTATTCCCTTTAGGTTCATCTGCTCCAGTCACTCAGGGTGTTTCTCATCCTATGTGTGCATCTCTTCCCATTTCTCATGCTGCTCTAGAGATTTTGGAGGTTCAGAGTTTGAAGCCAGCTGAGATCACACACATCAAACAGGATGAGGAGGATCTGCTCGCCATTGCCTCTCTGGAGGAAGAATTCAAACAGATGAGTGCTGAGCCAAATTTATTTGTAACAGATGGACATGAAGACAATAGAAAATGGGTAAAAAAAAAAAAAGACTGATTTTTAAAATATATATTTAAAAAAAAATGTAACCATATAGTAGCTTTTTTGGCATGACTAAATCTTTTTTTTACATTTTTTTTATAACAATCAGTCTTTGATCATATAAAATGTAATACGTTTATCATATGCAACTATTAATTCTCAATATCACAATAAGATGACTCTTTACTAACCCTCTGTTTTGAAATGCATGTTCAAACCTAATCAACTATTATTAACACATAGTACTATATACTAAGACTAGAGATCCTAATTAAACAAATGAGACAAAAATATTATACTTTGTCATTTATTTATTGAGGAAAATGATCCAATGTTATGTATCTGGGACTGGCAAAAGTATGTGATCCTTTGCTTTCAGCTTCTGCTGTGACCCCCAGATACTGAGCAATAACTGCAACTGAACATTTCTGGTAACACTTGATCAGTCCTACAGATCGGCTTGGAGGAATCCCATTCCTCAGTACAGAACAACTTAAACTCTGGGATGTTGGTGGGTTTCTCACATGAACTGCTTGTTTCAGGTCCTTCCACAACATTTCTAATGGTTTAAGTTCAGGACTTTGACTTCGCCATTAGAGAGAAAAAAAAAACTTTATTCCTCTTTAACCATTCTTTGGTAGAATGACTTGTGTGCTTAGGGACATTGTCTTGCTTCATGGCCCACTTTCTCTTGTTCATGGACAGATGTCCTGACCTTTTCCTTTAAAATTTGCTGATATAATTCAGAATTCATTGTTCCATCAATGATGGCAAGCCATCCTGGCCAAGATGTGGTAAAGCAGGCTCAAACAATGAAACTACAACCAGCATGTTTCACAGATGGGATAAGGTTCCTATGCTGTAATGCAGTGTTTTCCTTTCTCCAAACATAACACGTTTCATTTAAACAAAAATGTTCTCTTTCGGTCCCATCCATCCACAAAACACTTTTCCAATAGCCTTCTGGCATGTCCATGGGATCTTCAGCAAACTGCAGACAGGTAGCAATGTTTTTTTTTGGAGTGCAGTGGCTTTCTCCTTGCAATCCTGCCATGCACATCATTGTTATTCAGTGTTCTCCTGATGGTGGACTCATGAACATTAACCAGTGTGAGAGAGGCCTTTAGTTACCATGGGTTACCATGGGTTCCTTTGTAAATGTAAATGGTAAATGTTCACTTATATAGCGCTTTTATCCAAGCGCTTTACACTGTGTCTCATTCACCCATTCACACACACACACTCATACACCAATGGTAGCAGAGCTGCCATGCAAGGCGCTAGCTTGCCATCAGGAGCAACTTGGGGTTCAGTGTCTTGCCCAAGGACACTTCGGCATGTGGAGTCACCCGGGCCGGGAATCGAACCACCAACGATTAGGGTTTCCTCCGGGTAATCCGGTTTCCTCCCCCAGTCCAAAGACATGCATGGTAGGTTGATTGGCAGCCTGGTAAATTGTCCAAAGTGTATGAATGGGTGTGTGAGTGTGTATGTGATTGTGCCCTGCGATGGACTGGCACCCTGTCTTCCTGGGATAGACTCCAGGTTCCCCGTGACCCTAAAGCAGGAATAAGCGGTTGAAGATGGATGGATGGATGAATGGATGGATGGATGGATAATGTACTACTTTTTTTCCCCAGAATTGCCTTTTTCCATCCTACCTGACTGAGCGTCCTGTCATTCAAATAACATTCGGACTGATTTCAACTTTTGGTAGTGCTTTTAACAACATGGCTCCCAGGCTGTGGAATTCATTTCCACTCGATCTCCATGGTTCAACTGACCTTTTGTCATTTAAAATGCTTCTCAAAAATGGGAAAATTGGGTGATACAGTAGCAAAAGGCATATTGATGTACAGGACAAAGTTAGACATTCAACATGTTAACAAATTACACACAGTGCAAAATGCATTACAGCACCCCCAATAGCACTTCCTTGTACACTGCATGGAATGAGCCAAAAGTTAAAGGTGCTCCTGGAAATGTGCTATGGCAAGGATGGACAGAACTGTTCTATGTTATTGTTTCCAGTATGTCCAGAGTCAGTGTTCTGATGGAGTTAGCTCTCTTGATCAGCATATTGAGAGTTTGGTGTCTCCTACAGTGATGCTGCTCCCTCAGCAGACCACATCATAGAACAAATTGCTTAACATACCCACCACCAGTTCAGGTAAACTATATGTATTATGACCAATGGTTTGAGCTGTTTAGCTCAGCCTTTAAAAGGCTTTAAAAGGATGTGTGAAGGGAGTACAATGCTTCTGTAGTCCTTAATAGTTCAGTGGCATCCTGTTCCCTTTCAAAGGGAACTCAATGTTGTGTGAGCTTCATGTTGTGGGAAGTGCCTGTGCGTGTGACCGGTCTCTGAAGTCTGTGTAAAATCATGACTATTTATAGGCCTGTCCTGGTCAGGTGACATGGAATTTTGCGTGACTATAAAACAGCACCTGTAAACCACATTATAAGCTCTTTTGTCTTCTGCAGAGCCACGTGCCAGTTGTGTCTGTGAACGTTCCTAAAACTCTTCACTGCTCTCTATTTTCAAAAGAATAAAAATATATTTCCTTTTACATCGGTCGCTATCCTGTGCCAACAGAATGAGCCTTAGAGAGTTCAGAAAGTGTGTTACTCCCCGTTCTCTTTATTACAGAGGGGGATGGACAGATATTTTGTGTGAAGTATATGGTAGTAGAGCCTGCTGCAGCAGGCCTTGAGGGGGCTGACTGCAGTCATTGCGCTGCAACGACGTGACTCTGCTCCAAGCTCTCTCACTTCTCTGCCAAAGCAAGATGGGGTTCGGAACCTTATGACTCTGGGCCGTCTGTTGTTAAATCAGCCAGCCAGCTCAGATCCTGGGGCTCCCATATGGATCTGGAGGAGGAATCAGAGACGAGCGCTGCTCTCTCACTCTAATCCCTCTGATCTGATTCTCTGCTTCTGGGTTTGGAGCCCACAAACCCACCCTTTCTGACTCTGGGGAGTCAGAGGGGGAAGCCAGTGAGAAGGAGAATGCTCCCTCATACAGCAGAAAACTCCCCTTTTTCCTGGAAGTGCACCATGAAGTGTCACGCTTCTGGGGAAAGCCGTGTTTATAACCACATGACATTGTATTATTCGGCCATTGTGGGGGATAACTATTTTGCTATGGAGAAGGTGGAGGAGGCACTTGCTTCATCAATGGCAGTGAAATCAGGGGGGCCGGCTTTGCCATCCATGGTTGTGTAAGACCCTCACCTAGTGTGCTATATAAATCAATGTACACCTAGCACTGAAATTCTTCTCTTCAGTTGAGAGGTCACCATGTTATAGACAATAGAGCAGTGGTCTCATATATGTCATATACTGTGCATCCGGAAAGTATTCACAATGCTTCACTTTTTCCACATTTTGTTATGTTACAGCCTTATTCCAAAATGGATTAAATTAATTATTTTCCCCAAACTTCTACAAACAATACCCCATAATGACAATGTGAAAGAATTTGTTTTAAATCTTAAGATTTGTTTTAAATCTTTTTCAAATTTATTAAAAAAATAAAAAAAATTTTTTTTTTTAAATCACATGTACATTGTTACGTCACGGCCAACAGATGGCACTGTGGCGCTGCTCACTAGACACTGAACTGGGTGAAGTGGACACGTGACGTTTGTTTTGGTTTGTTCCTTCATGTTTAAGTTGTCGTTAATTTGCGCCAGGTGTCCATGTTTAGTATTGATTATGTTGGGTACTTAAACCCCTCTGGTGGATGCGCACTTTGTGAGATATTATTTGTAGCTAGATACTGGAGAGCCACCAGTACTGAGGGTGTAGCATCTAGGTATTGCATACTAAGCAGTCTTTGTTGTCATGTCCTGTTTCCTGCCTTGTTTCTAGTTTCATGTTTACTCACTAGTCCCATATAGACTGCGCTCCCTGTGTTTTTTTGTTTGTGTGGATTGTTAATAAAGACAGCGCTCCTGCTCTTACTTCCTGCCAACTGTCCTGATTCGTAACATACATAAGTATTCACAGCCTTTGCCATGACACTCAAAATCGAGCTCAGATGCATCCTCTTTCCACTGATCATCCTTGAAATGTTGCTATAACTTGATTGGAGTCCACCTGTGATAAATTGTATTTACATTCACCCTCCAGCTAGTAGCATAAGTCAAAGCAGTTGCCGGGCTGCTTGACAGTGACAGTAGAGGTGATGTTGCATCAAAGCAGCGCATCTCTGTTTGGATAGTGGAAGCTATCTCTATTGCTTATGAAGCTCACAGTGTCATCACAACTCTGTGCATAGGGATTCATTCCACTAGAGGGGTGGCCTCCTCAAAGGCTTTATCTATGGGGTACCCATACAGGATGTGTGTGCTGCGTTGGGGTAGTCGACGCTGCACATATTCATTCAGTATTATAGTTTGGCCTTATTAGCCAGCTTGTATATGGTTCTCTGATATATAATGTACCTGCTATTGTCTCAAGCCAAAGGGTTGATTTATCACCCTCGGACAGAACTATGGAAACTGTGAGTCTGGCCCCTGAGTGGCACCAACTCATAGATTCCAGACTCTCAACCGAGGTTTTAGAAACTATGTTAAATGGTAGGAATGTCAGTGTGGGCATATCCATTCTCGCTTCATTAGTGGAACAGTGTTGTTGCTGAATTCATTCTGGCCCAGTTCATCATGAATTTTAGAGTCTAGAGGGAGTCTTTTGATTACATATGTGAGCATCTGAGGCATGAACTGGAACAAAGAAACAAATTTGTGTCTGCCGCTCAAAAAAAGAAATGGCCATTGCCCTTTGGAAGCTGGCCATCGGCAGTGAGTACAGAAGTGTGAGTCACCTTTTTGGGATGGGCATAACCACAGTATTTAACTGTTAGCAGGACTTTTGTAATGTAGTACTTAAGTTCTTATGGTGACACAATTCCCTGGTTCTGTTAAGCTGGTGGAGATTTTTTTTGAAAATCGCTGGGGAATACCACAATATGTCAGCATGATTGATGACAGGCACATACCTATTATAGCACCTGGAGTGTCCTCATGACTATTATAATAGAAAAGGATGGCATTGAATAGTACTGCAAGCAGTGGTGGATGGGAAAGGACTCCTCTGGGATTTGTGTGTTGGCTATCCTGGGAGTGTGCATGATGCAAGAATCTTCAGCCAGTCATCTTGGCTAAACATATGTATATGTATGTAGCTTCTGCTTGGTTTGAACAAAAACCTGCACTCGCACCTGCCCTTTGCAGATAAGATTGCCCACCCCTGACCTATGGTATTATGCGGACGAGACAGTGGCTGTTAATTCACCAAATCAACTGGTCATCTGCCAAGAAGTAAAGACATGGGATGTTTCAAAGTCTGCAGGCACTGTTAATTTATTTCAATTTTATTTGTATAGTGCTTTTAATAATGGACATTGCCACAAATCAACTTTACAGAAATATATAAATGCGGTCTATGAATTTTGCATATTTATTCCTATTAAGTGATTGACATCATCTCCATGCCCTACATATGAGCCACATGCTTAGCCACTATTGTGACATCTCACGCTATGAGGAGTGTCTCCTCTTCAAGTGCACTACTTAAAGGTGCACTACTTCAGGATGTCTGCTCTGCTCCTGCCCGGGTGTTACTGTAAATCTTCTACAGGTCATAAAATATTACAATTGCTCTTTCCCTCCCTCCCAAACACTTTTTCCAGTTATTACCAATGTTATTTTCAGTCAAACCCAGGGCACACACTATTCAGGTGACATGTACAGCCCCTGACAGGAGGTAAATGTATGCATGCAGCTGTGGCGCAGTTGGTAGACTAATCGTAGGGTTGGCGGTTCGATTCCCGGCCCGGGAGACTCCACAAGTGTCCTTGGGCAAGACACTGAACCCCAAGTTGCTCCCGATGGCAAGTTAGTGCCATTGGTGTGTGTGTGAATGGGTGAATGAGACACAGTGCTATAAAAGCGCTATATAAGTGCACATTAAACATTAAATCTGTAGTTATATGAACATCCGATAACTGTCAGGGCTCCCTGTCATTTGGAAACAGTACTGATCCCCTGGGAACTCTGCAAGTAGGTTTCAATGGAAGATGGCTATATGACAACAATGTTTACAGCAAAGATCACATCATACAGTCATGTTGTGACTTTGTTAGAATTTTTTGGTATGTGTGCATGCAAGATAGAAGAAGGAATTAAGGTGATATTTTGTGCTTCTACAGGATATACGGTTGTTCATAGAACCACTTCAGAAGTTGTATTATTCAAATAGATATCTTGTTAAGGTCTACTTTGAAGAATACCACATGTTTCTCACTATGAACGAATCCATGCTTAAACTGCATATGTCATTAATAGCAATTTCAATGGCTTACCAATCTGAAGGAAGATCTTTGTTGCAGGCTAGCTAACCAGATGCTTAAAACCAGATGCTCATATTGAATGACATTTTTTGATTGGCTTGAATTGATAATGCACATTGTGTAACCTTGATTGCTCAGCTGTATATTCTGCATATGCCTGTGTTTAGTAACTGAAACAGCCCACTTTATTGATATGTAGGACTTCAATATTTGTAATTTGCTAATAGCTCTTTCGCTAAGGTCTGACAGGGTCCTACATGTGATTTACTAATCTGAACAATGCCACAATGTTAAAGTTTCTCAATATGGCCGAATACATGGAGGTTTGTTAGTGGGTCATGCTAAGTGTAATTGCACTATAATATTTGTTGCATGGAGATTTAATATTTTATCAGCACCTCCAAGGAAATGTTAATATTCTATATGTTATTTGTTTTGTTTCACTTTCTTCTTATGTTGTCCATATGACTCTGTTAGCTAGCTAAATCTAAATTGCCTCAGTGATTATGATAGAAGACTAAATTTCCAGTTGCTTAGCCAGAATCTAACAACTTTAACAAAAAAGTAGTAATACGAACCTTGCTATATTCACAAGTTCCAATTTAAGAAAAAAGAACACACATGATACTGTTTTCAAGTACCAATAGTCATCTGACTGTGTCCCTGTGTCGATTTTCTTCCCACTTCCTACCTTTTTTTATGTCTATTTCCTTCTATCTCTGTATTCATGTTCTGCTTATCCTCTCTTAGTTCAACGCCTCAGTTGAATAAATGCTTGTAAAACCCTTTTCCATGACAAGTTATGTAAAATAGCACTGCGTGTTTATGTGTACAGGCTTAGGGCTGTGTGTGGGTGTGTCTCCCAAATTATGTGTGTAAATTGGTATAAAATGTAAGCAAGCTTAAATAATTTGGTGTCTTTTAGTATGTGTGTGTAATAGTAGGGGCAAATCTGTGCTTCAGGCATGTGATCTGAAGTGTGTCTCTTTGCTGTATTAGTTACTGTGCTGTGTGTTGTGTAACAGGATTCAGAGAAGTGTGTCTATCTGTGTGTCTGCTTTCCCACAGGCTACACCAAACACCTCTGTGCTATATTTCCTGCTTTCTTTCTTTCTTTTTAAAAGTGAGGCAGTATTTAAAGACTATAATCAGCTTTTTCTTCTATGAAAAATTACATCTACACTGATGAGTCAGAACCTTATGACCACCTGTCTAACATGTGCCACCAAAACAGCTCCAACCCACCATGCTGTGGCCTCAAGTGTGCTCACCTTTGCCTGTGATCATATTGCAGCTGATAACACTCCCTTTAAATATCTCAGTCCCCCTCTTGTTCAATGGCTTGTACCTACACACACTTGCAACTTTAATAGGAGCACCTGTACACCAGCTAATTTATACAATAGTCCAATCAGCTAATCATGTTTTAGTGCAATACATACAATCATGCAGATACATGCCAAGAGTTTCAGTTAATGTTAACATCAAACATCAGAATGGGGTAAAATGATTTATGGTCAGTGATTTTGACCATAGCATAGAATTTTTCATGCACAAAAGAGTTTACACAGAAAAACAAAAACAAAAACATCCAGTGAGCATTGGTTCTGTGGGCAGAAATGGCTGGTTGAAGAGAGAGCTCAGGGGAGAATAGGCAGACTGTTTTAAGCTGATATGAACTCTACAGTAACTACTCTTTAGAAATGTGGTGAACAGAAAACCATCTCAGAACTCACCACAGAGCAAACCTTAAGCTATGGGCTTAACAGCAGGAGATTGCATCACGTTCTACACCTGTCCGCCAAGAACAGAAACCTGAGGCTACAAAGGGTTACAACGGGATATTTTCTGACCTCTCTTGCTCTCTTTGTAGATAGTCTTTGGTCTGATGAGCTGCCTAAGCTAAGCTAAAACAGAGTATCTGCTATCTGCTGCATGAAGCTGATTCGTAAAAAAAAAAAAAATTTAGCTTGGTTTGTTGGGATTATTATCTCTCTCTTTCCTCCTCATTCTATCTCAACATCAGTGATGACAATCCATGATATTAGATGAAAGGGCTAAAATCTAATATCCATCAATAGCTCAATGAACATATTAGCACTGCATTATATCACAAGCTCTCATCAATCATAAAATACAGTGTCCTATATAATATTTGGGACAAAGGCACTTTTTCGTGTTTTAAATTTGTACTCAAGCAATTCAGATGTAGGTAAAGTACACATTCTCAGATTTTAAGAAAGGGTATATATATATATATTGTAAGGGAATTAGCCCGGGGGACAGTGGCGCACAGAGACCCAGAGAGCTGGTCGGCGTGAAGCAAGGGTTTTAACTTTTATTCTTCTTTTCAGTTCTCACCCGGCCCGGTTAGCGGGGTAGAGATTGTCACGCGTCCGGCGTGACAATACCCACCCCCAGCTCCGAGCCTACTGCCGCCGGGCAGTGGGCCCAGAGCGCGTCCCGCCGAGAGAGCCCTTCTGCATTTCCGTGAAGGCCCCCGCCCGGTGTTGGACTTCGAACGAAAAGTCTTGCAGGGCGAGAAACCAGCGAGTCACCCTGGTATTCTTGTCTTTGGCCCTGGCCATCCACTGTAGGGGGGCGTGGTCTGTCATGAGGACGATGTGTCGGCTGCCCAGATAGTATTTCAGTTCCTCCATGGTCCACTTTATCGCCAGGGCCTGCCGTTCCACGGTGGCATATTTCTTTTCAGCGGGAGACAGCTTCCTGCTTATATACAGGACCGGGTGCTCTTCCTCCTCAAAGGTCTGGGACAGGACCGCGCCCAGCCCAGTTTCGGATGCATCCGGTTGTCCCTTTTTGGTGAGGTCGGATAGGGGGGCAGCTATTGCTGAGAAGTTGGGCACAAACCTTCTATAGTACCCCGCCAACCCCAGGAAGGCCCATACCTGTCTCTTTGAGATGGGACGAGGGTAGTCTTTTACCACCTCAATTTTCTTTTCCTGTGGCTTCAGCATTCTGCGGCCAATGCGGTACCCTAGGTACTGGGCCTCGGTCAACCCTAGGTGGCACTTCTTGGGGTTGGCGGTCAGGCCGGCTTTCCGAAGCGCCTTTAGGATCTCCCCCAGATGGAAGAGATGGTCTGACCATGTGGAGGAGTGGATGACCATGTTGTCCAGGTATGCGGCCGCAAAGCTGCGATGGGGCCGCAGGAGGATGTCCATTAACCGTTGGAGGGTGGCCGGTGCCCCCTGGAGCCCAAAGGGGGAGAACCCTATACTGCCAGTGGCCTGTGACTGTGCTGAAGGCGGTCTTGGGCTTTGCGTCTGGTGCCAGGGCGACTTGCCAGTACCCCTTGGTCAGGTCTAGGGTGGAAATGAACCGGGCCCTCAAGAACTCTATGAGCTGGTGAGCCAATTCTCTGACATCTTTTCTATCGTCCCCGGAATGACACAGCTGGTCCGACATGAGATAAAGACTCCCCTATCGAGGAGGAGGTGGACCAAATGCTGCGAGACGGCATCGTAGAGGAGTCCAGCAGCCCCTGTCATCATATAGGAGTCCAGCAGCCCTCCCCAATTGCTCCACGAGGTTGTCCATTAGGGGAAGGGGGTAGCTGTCGAAATTTGGTCCACCTCCTCCTCGATAGCCTTGCGCCGGGCTTCTGGGACCTGGTAAGGTCTCTGCCTCACCACTACGGCTGCTCCTCCCAGCCACATCCAACAGACCCCGTGGGCGCCGACCAAATAGGAGCTCGAAAGGGGTGAAACCGATGGATGCCAGGGGACACTCGCGGACAGCAAACAGTACTTAGGGAAGGAGGAGGTCCCAGTTCCTACTCTCCTCGTCTTCCACCCGTCGTAGCATTCGCTTGAGTGTCTGGTTGAAGCGCTCGACCAATCCGTCCGTCTGCGGGTGGTAGACGGATGTTTTCAGGTGCTTCACCTGTAATAATTGACACAGATCCGCCATCAATTTAGACACAAATGGCGTACCTTGGTCGGTCAGTATGTCCTTGGGGATTCCCATTCGGCTGAAGAGTAGTACCAGCTCTCTGGTGATGTTGAGGGAGGTGGCTTTGCGCAGAGGGACCACCTCGGGGTACCGGGTGGCGTAGTCTACGAGGACCAGGATATACTCGTGGCCCTGTGCCGACTTGGGAAGGGGCCCCACAAGGTCCATGCCGATCCGCTCGAAGGGGACCCCGCTGATGGGCAGAGGGATAAGAGGCGCCAGTGGGGGTCTACAAGGAGCAGTGCGCTGGCACCGAGGGCATCGTTGGCAGAACTCTCGGACCTCTGTCCCGCCATCGCCAGACGAACCGTCCTCGCTTTTTCTAGGGTGTTTCGCGGCCGCCCCAGGTGGCTGCCGAGCAGACATGGGCCAGGTGCATTACTAGTGGGGTCTTCATGCGGGGCACCAGCGAGGAGGTCTACCTGTTCCCCCGCGGCAGGCCCACTGGTATAGGAGTCCCCTTTTACGGGAAGTAGTCTCAGGTCCGGGCTTTGGTCGATACGGTGATCGCCCTCACTTGGGCCCAGCAGTGTCTTTCCTTAGGGGGCGCCTTTTTTTTCCCCCCCCCCCCCCAACTGGGTCTCACGCTAATCTGGTTAAAGACAGAGGAGACAAGGGTTGTCTAAGGAGGACTTACCTGCGCGTGGCAGCATCTCTGTCCTCCTGAGCCAGGCAGGCCACCCGAGTCTGGATCCGGTTGGGACACGGGGGCAGGTTCCCTGACTTGCTATCTGGTGGCGACTGGGTAGAGAGGGTGTGCCCGGCCGGCCCCCGTTTCCGGATCGGAGCGCGGGTTCTATCTCCAGTTCCGCGTCCATGGGCTCATCGGCGGGGGTTAAATGGACGGGTGATCCCGGCGCCCGTCCCCAGGCGGTTGCGCGGTCCCACGGGCCCTGCGGGGCATCTTTCGGCGACTTTTGACCTCCTCCCCCTGGGGGACTTTTTCCTTGGCATACGCGTCGAGGGCTGTCAGGAGCGCCTGGGGCGTTTCGGGGCATGCACCCCTACGGCTTGTCGCTCGATGCAGGGTAATGCCCTCAGGAACCGCTCCATAGCCACTTTCTCCGCCACCTCCGTGGCCGTACTCCAGTCTGGTCGGAGCCACCTGTTCGTAAGCCGGATCAGCGCATTTAGCTGACTGTGTGGTGGCGCCGCCGGCTGAAAGGCCCAGCAATGGAACTCTGTCGCCGCTAGGTAGGTGGTTCGGCCGCACCACGCCAGGACCCTCTCCTTCACCGTCGAATAATCCGCGGCGTCCTCCGACTCGAGGCTATTGTAAGCCGTACGTGCCTCTCCGGTGAGCAGGGGTCCAATGGCGCGGGGCCACTCATCCCTGTCTCACCCCTCCCGGCGGGCAATGTTCTCAAAGGTCTCGAAATAGGCCACAAGATCTTCTTCGGGAGGGGGGGGGGCAGCAGATGGCGAAGCTCATGTCCTGGGTCCGGAAGGGGCGTGGAGGCCGCGGGGGTCAGAACCTGTGGCTCCACCAGTGTTTGGGTCATGGCCTGGAGGCTTTTGGCGATTTGCTGGGTGATGGTCTGTTGCTGGACGCTGACCTCCAGTAACTGCGTTATGGTTTGTTCCATTTCGTTTTTTGTTTTTTTTTCGTCCTCTCTGTCTCTTTTTTTTTTTTTTTTTTTTCCGCTATGGGCGGGTCTGTGCCCGCATCATCCACCAGTGTAAGTGAATTAGCCCGGGGGACAGTGGCGCACAGAGACCCGGAGAGCTGGTCGGCGTGAAGCAAGGGTTTTAACTTTTATTCTTCTTTTCAGTTCTCACCCGGCCCGGTTAGCAGGGTAGAGGGATGTATGTGGGGGGGGGAAGTCGGCGGAGGCAGGGCTGATGTAACAACATTCTCTGGGAGCGTGTCGGGGGTTCCCGGAAGAAGCCGAGGGATTCCCGTGCCGTCTGTTAGCGTCGCGTGGCTTCAGCCGCGGTCGTCCTCGTCCGTGCCTTTGTGGGAAAAGAGGGAGAGAGGTTAATATTAACCTGGGATCTGTGCCAGCGGATGGAATACCTTGTATGAGCTTCACTGACGGGTGCAGTGTCGGTGAGTTAGTACTCAAACTTGCGTCGGCGGAAGGGCATCCTTTTATCCTTTTCTTCCGGTGTTGAAGAGGTGGAATTCATCCGTCTACCTCTCCAATCACCGGGCGCTGCGGCGCTGGCGGCTCCGCCCCGCCATGACAGACCTTCCGGCGGGTATGGGGTCCGGCACAAAGTGGACAGCTTCGGTGCGGCAGTCGGGGAAGGAGCGTTTCGCCTGTCATACCTGCCGCACCGGTGTCCAGCGTGACAATATATATATATATATATATATATATATATATATATATATATATATATATATATAAAATATATATTTTATTAATTTTATTTTTACATTGTAGAAATTTCAGTATGTTTTATTTAATACTGTTTGCTTTGTCTATCAACTTGTAGTTTCACCACCAAAGATACATTTTGAGTAGAAAAGAGATAACGGAGTGAATATTTCTATTTCACATGCGCT
This sequence comes from Ameiurus melas, assembly GCA_012411365.1. Classification (NCBI taxonomy): domain Eukaryota; kingdom Metazoa; phylum Chordata; class Actinopteri; order Siluriformes; family Ictaluridae; genus Ameiurus; species Ameiurus melas. The sequence continues at coordinate 13,885,735 of CM022777.1, read as the reverse complement.
TTCTCAGACACTGCTGAAGGTTTTAGAGAAAATATCAACCAAAGTTGCATGAAATCTAAGAAAAAATTTTCAGTCATGAATCTGCAGTCTGGGCTAGAAAGCAATCAGCCCCAGTCTCGCTTCTTCATGCCATTCTGTGTATTTTTCTGTGTTTAAACATTTGTAGTTCTGTTACTTCCATAAATATCCATAATATTCTGATTTAAGATGTTTGTTAAAAGAAAAATAATCTACTTCAAATCCCATTCTCCTGCTCCCCATACTCTCTCCATCATTCTGTCTATTTTAAATTTTTTTATATACATTTCTGAGATCCTCTCTCTAATGTTCCCTCTAGGGAACACTCTGTGCTAGGGAACACTCTGTGTTCCCTAGAGGGCTATTGCTGTATATAAATAATGTTTGCTTTTTTTTGTATTACACCACCTCTGCTTGATCTTGATTTTTTAAGACTGATGCAGCAAAAGTGATCTCTGACCTGTGACTCCAGGGCATCCGTGTACTAATTACCTGGACGACTGGTTAATTCTAGCACAATGCAAGAAACTGTCAGTTCAAAATCTACATGTTGTTCTCGCCACATGAAGAGCTTGGCACTCAGGTTGAACCACTGACAAGTATGCTTTCTCCGGTGCAGTGGACAACTTTTCTAGGGGTTGTAAGGATACTACTATGATGCGTAGGGTCAATCCTAGGGTCATTCGGAGCTTATGGCAGCAGCAGCCAACGTCAATTCGAGAGGTCAGCATGTGTTTACAGACAACACAGTGGTGGTCAAATATATATCACCACGGAGGATTATGTCCCCTGTTCAGACAGGCACAACTAATTCTTCTCTGGGCAGAGAGAAAGTTTTGTCAGTGAGTGCAATGTACATTCTGGGCAACTGGATTGTGGGTGCAGACATCCTGTTGAGGCAGCGGCTCAGGCCCAGGGATTGGTGGCTCCATCCAGAAGTGGTGGACTTCACTGGTGGAGGCCTGGCCAAATGGGACTGCATGTGTTCACCTCCGAGGAGACAACACACTGCCCGTTGTGATTTGCCCTCACTCCTCCCGCACAATAATGGCTGGATGCCATAGTGCACATGTGGCTGAGGTCACATCTGTACGCTTTTCCCCCGATCACTCTGCTAGACCCAGTGAACTTCGCAATAGCTACAGTCCTGGAGTTCTTGCAAGGACATTTCTCAGCGGGGAGGGCACCTTCTATAATCAAGGTTTACATAGCCACCATTTTGCCATGGTGTGAGGCGGCTGAGGCCCATCTACTGGCTGCACATACCTTCCTGGGAACTTTCTGTGGTCTGGTGCCCCATTAGAGTCACCCTCTGAGATGCTCTCTTTGTTGCCCCTGCCTGCCTTGATTTTACCCCTTGATTAGCCAAGGCCTTCCTGTATCCTAGGCTGGATTAAAGTGCCTACATCTGCTGCCCAGCCTGTGGTGTTGCAGGCTTTCTGCCCTCCTCTTTTCCTCATACCGGAACAAGAGAGAATGAGCCTGCTGTGTCCAGTAAGGGCTCTTTGTACATACGTTCCCCGCTCCGGCCAGTGGTGTAAGTCAGAGCAGCTGCTGGTCTGCTTGGTGGCGACAGTAGAGGCGATGCTAGATCAAAGCAGCGCATGTCTAATTGGATAGTGGAAGCAATCTCTATTGCTTATGAGGCCTGCGGTCTTGCTACGCCTCTGGGCATAAGGGCTCATTCTACTAGGGGTTGTGGTCTACACCACACACACATTCATTCGAAATTACAGCCTGGATATTAATCCTGCTCCGGGTCTTCAGTGAACCTCGGGCTTGGGTCTTTTTGAATAGGCCGTACCCTCGGTATTACGGAGTGGGTATTCTCGTTCCTATAGTGTTATGATAAATGCAATGTGGTGTTCCCTTTGAAAGGGAACATCTGGGTTATGCATGTAACCCTGTTCCCTGAGAAGGGAACAAGATGTTATGTAGCTTTGTCATACAGTGGTAGGCCTGTGAATTGAGTCTTTGCTTCAGATAATAGAGGCTGAAGGCGCGGTTCACAGGTACCATATATATCATGCGATGCACTTAATTGCCACGTCATCTGATTACAGGCCTATAAATAAGCATGATTTTACACAAGCTTCAGATGCTGGTCGCGTACAATGGCACTCCCCATAGAGTTATGCTAAATGCAACATTTTCACTGATAACATTTTTGTCCATACAAAACCTGCTGATGTCTTGTCTCACATTCTGGAAAGGGAAATTATTTTCTTTATGGTCTAGGCATTTTTGTCTGCCAAATGCTGCAAAACTAAAACCGATTAGTCTTATTAAAAACAAATGACTGCTAGCCTTTTTAGCACATCATGTTGCTGCCAGTGTAAATATATGTTCAGATGGAAAGGGAGATTGACTGAGATGGAAGGAATGGAAAGATTCACATTGCCTAGATTGTCAGTTATTATTTTACTGCCAGCCTCATCCTCAGGAGTCTCATGCTCAATCCATTTCATTGTTGTCATCAAATTTTCTGTCTTAATTAGATGTAGATGTGAAGGCACATTTTTTATGCAGCTGATGAATTGTGTTTATGGCTGCAGGAAGAACAAGGCTGCTCTTGCACTGATAAAACCTCCTCCAGGGTTTATGTTTATCACCTGTGTGAGTGTGCAGGCATGCATATCTCTGTGCTATGTGTGTGTTCTATTTGCCGATTTGTCTTCCCCTTCTTTTGGCTGCTACTTAGATTCTCTTGGTGGGCTAAGCTCATTTCAGCCTGACACACACACACACACACACACACACACACACACACACACACACACACACACACACACACACACACACACACACACACACACTGTCTTGCTCTTTTGCATTGGCAATGTCTTGACACAGGTCTTATATATTTCATATATGGATGTTTTGTGAAACAAAACAAAAAACAGTTGCACTTTATTCTGGTCTTAGCAGTCTTCTTTACAGTTTCATTTTTATTGAACATTTCTGCTAAACATTTGTGCAAAACATTTCTACATTGCCTTTTCTCTTCTGTCCTCCCCTCCCTTTCCCAAATATTCCATTGAGAAGAAAACAGAAAACAAATTGAGCAACAGCAGTAAACATTCAAAGGTTTATTATACTAACAAAGGAAAACAAAGTTAAAATATCGAAAACCCACAACCGCCCCACCCCACCCCCCAGCTCCTCATGGCTACCCAGTAACTGTCGCTGGTTATAAAGATATTGTAAAATCAAACAACAGGCACAAAAATTTAAGTGGGTAATGTCTGTAACTCCTTAAAGTATACAATATAGGGATGCCATTTATACCAAAAACTTGTCCATACAACCATTCATCGTATATCTTATTTTCTCGAGTTTCAGAAAAAAAATCACGTCCTTTATCCACTGGGAGATAGATGGGTATTTAGCAGACTTCCAATGCAACAGTAGGGAACGTCTTGCTGTAAGGAATGTGAAAGCAATAACATCCTTTTGTATCGAGCTCAAAGGAACCGAGGCTTCAGGAATCCCAAATACAACAATCAATGGACAAGGCTTTAAATGTACCCTGAGAATAGTGGACATGATGGTAAAAAAAAAACGGACCAAAAACCATGGAGATCAGGACAGAAAAAAAAAACATATGGCCAAGATGACAGGGAGAGCCATGGCATTTATCACACTTGTCCTCTACATCCGGATACATCACAGACATTCTCGACTTGGATAGATGGGCTCTATTTAAAACTTTGAACTTTGAACTGAAAATTCCAAGACGAACACAGGAAGTGGTAGCCTGTACCCTCCCTATAGCATGTTCCACATTCTACCACTGAGGAACAGTTAGTGTGAAGGTTCTGGAAAGGGGCCTTGATCCACACTGAGTGGGAATCACCTGCCCTAGAGATGTAGTGTACATAGAAAAGAGGAGTGGACCCAGAACAGAACCCTGTGGAAAGCCAGTTGTGAGTTGCTGAGTTTTAGAAATATCTCCCCTCCATGATACCTTGAAGGATCTGTCTGAGAGATAGGATTCCACCTAGTGCAGAACCATTCCAGTGACGCCCAGGCTGGAGAGAGTTGATAGTATAGGAGGATCTGATAGTGTTTGCTCTTGAAGCCAGTATGCTTAGTGTCCAGGAAGTTGTTCTGTGTGAGAAAATTGGAAAGTTTATAAAAATGGTTCTTTCAATAGCTTTGGAAAGAAAAGGGAGGAGGGAAACAGGCCTGTAGTTGTCAACTACAACAGAGTTAAGTGATGTTTTTTTTAAGCAGTGGGGTAACCCTGGCCTGCTTAAATGAGGTATGGTATGTGCCAGTAGAGAGGGACGTGTTAAAGATGTGTGTGAGTGCAGGTAATAGTGTGGGAGAGGTGAACTGAAGAAGGTGAGAAGGGATAGGGTCAAGAGGACAGGTTGTGGGACGGCTAGAGAGGAGTAGTTTAGGGAATTCAGTTGGGAGTTACATAGAGGAAGAGTTAGTATATGCATGTCTGGGGTTGAGTACTGGTTCCTGATTGATGTAACCTTGTTGGAAAAAAAGTGTCAAAGTCCTCTGCAGTGAGAGAGGTAGGGGGAGGAGGGGGACAGAGAATAGAAGGAAAAGGTTTTGAAGAGAGTACGGGTGTTGGGAGAACTACCAATCTTCTCTAGGTAGAATGTGGCTTTAGCAATGGAGATGCTATTGGAAAAAAGAGGAGAGAAGTGTCTGGCAATTGGTTAGGTCAGTTGGGTTGTTAGATTTGCGCCATTTCCTTTCAGATGCTCGTAGTTTGGTCTGGTTTTTATGCAGAGCTTCTGAGAGCCAAGGACTAGAGTGTTATGTGAGCAGGTCTGGAGGTTAGGTGGCAGATGCTGTCGAGAATATGTTAGGGTGGAACATAGCATGTCACTTGTGGTGTTTAAGTCAAGTGAGGAGAGGTGGCCATCAGTGGGAATTAAGGTTGTGACAACGGAGGAGAAATGTGAGGGGGAAAGGGAGCGAAGATTGCGATGAAAAGAGATAGAGGGTTGAGACAGTGAAATAGAGAACTGGATAAAGAAATGGTCAGAGATGTGGAGAGGAGTGGTGCAATTACGTGTGTGGATGAGGTTGAGCTGTTTGCCGGCTTTGTGAGTTGCTGGTGTGGTGAACTGCTTGAGGTGAAATGTGGGAAGGAGGGCAAGAAAGTCAGCTGCATGTGGCTTGTCTAGATGAATGTTGAAATCACCAAGGACCAGAAGAGGAGTTCCATCATCTGGGGTGGTGGACAGCAGCGTGTCAAATTCATCGATGAACTTCCCCAATTGACCTGGAGTACGGTAAACAACAAAGTGCATTTTGGCAGGGTCAATGTAACAGCATGAAATTCAAAGGAAGTGTATGAGCAAGAGGGAGAAAGACAGGTAAATTTCCATGTTTTGGAGAGAAGCAAACCTGTTCCACCCCTTCGTCTGTTGGGACTTGAAATTTTATATTTTTATTGTCATTATTTCCATTCTTACAGTCAAAGAAGTGAAATAAGCTTAGGGATAGTGACTACAAGGTACACACCCATTATTTATGATGGACTTGTCATTTTCTGTTAATAAATCTGTTGGCCAATCGCGTTTAAGCTTACGGCCCACCTTTGGAAAAAGTGGAAATGACAGCTTTTGTGACCAATTGAAAAGACCTTTCGACATACCCATTCCTTTCGACACACCCATAAATCTGACCTGCATCAACCCACACTTAATAAAAAATACAACATAAAACCCATGTGAAGATCTAATTGCCCCCTTAAACGTAAAATCTGCTTGTGCCTCCTTTAGCTGCAATAACTGGATCTGATAACTGGAGATCAGTTTTTCACTTACTTCTAGGACCAGGATTTACTTCTATGCACCTATCATTGTCTTGCTGCATGATCCAGTTGTGCTTGAGTTTCAACTTAGGGGCTGAAGACCAGACATTCTCCTTTAGGATTTTCTGGTAGAGAGCAGAATTCATGTTTCCCTCAATTATTGCATGTTGCCTAGGCCCTGAAGCAGCAAAGCATGTCACACCGTTACATTTCCACACCATGCTTCTCTGAAGGTATGATGTTCTTTTTGTGGAATTCTGTGTTTGGTTTATGCCAAATGTATTACACTTTATTACACATAACTTTATTTATGGACTTTAATGTTGTGAATTCTTTATATTTGTCGATTTCATGAATTAATACTGACGTCTTGTGAAAATTTCATGTGAATAGCTTAATATGTATGAATGGAAATATATTTACTGAAAAGAATGTTTGAGTTCAATACTTATTTCCCCCGCTGTATTTTTTTTTTAAATTTCTAGAACAATTTAGTATGATTTATACACAAAAACAGAAGAAACCAGGATGGGACAACTACTTTTTCACATCACTATACTAACATTAAATATAGAAAATCTAGTCACATTTCCACACTCTGAAGCTATCTCAGATCATTATCTCAACTCTTAAAATGTCTCTCTTAATCTAGTTTATGCACCTTGTCACGCTACTTCGCCAAACATACATCCATGTCATCTACTGCACAAAGTTTTATCAATAATCTCCCAGCTATCTACTATGATTGGATCACCATTTGATTCCAATGAACCTGATCAGGTGACTGAATGCATGAAGTTAACGTTCTGTTATGTTAGGTAGCTCCACAAAATCATTTAGAAAGAAAATGCTATAGCACACTAGTATAACCATCACACACGCACCTTAAAACAGACCACTGGAAAATTAGAACGTAGATGGCATCAAACTCAATTGGTATTTCAAATTGTATGGAAGGAGAGCTTCCTAAACTATAGAAAATCTAGTGCTGCTAGATCAACATATCGCTCCACCTTAATTGAAGATAACAATCAATTCTAGATTCTTATTTAATACTGTAACAAAATTAACTAGGAATAAGGCCACAACAGACGCATGCCCAGAATCATTATATAGCAGCGATAACTTCATGAATTTTTTCAATGTCAAAATTTAAAATATCAGGCCAAATATTCAGACTGTTATTTTAAACCAGACAGTTTAATAACTAATGATCAACAATTAGTGTCACGTAATAAAGGCTGAAATGGAAACAAATGCTGTTAAGGCAGTTTTATTAGAAGACAGATCCACAGGGTTAGGCAGAAATCAATAACCTTCGAGAGACAAGAGTCAAATGATCATGCAAACAACCCAAACTAAGAATCAAAGTCAAAGGAATAACAAAATCAAAAGACCAGGTAGATGTAAATGGTGACTTCTCTACACATACTAATTTAAAGTTTGGTGTTCCACATGATTCTGTTTTAGGCCTACTTCTCTTTTCTTTACATATGCTACCTCTGGGCACAATTATTTTAAAACATGGCATTATCTTCAATGTTATGCTGATGACACGAAGTTGTATGTTTCAGCAAAGTCAGAAGATGGACAGCAGCTGCATAAAGTTGAGGAATGTGTAAAGGACATTAGACACTGGATGTTATTAACTTCCTTTTACTTAATTCTGACAAGACAGAAGTACTTGTATTAGGACCACATGCAGCTAGAAGTAAGCTTTCGGATTACATAGTAACTCTGGATGACCTTTCTGTTTCATCATGTGCAGCAGTAAAAGACTGGTGTGATTATTGACTCCAGTCTTTCATTTGAAGCTCATGTAGATAATATTATAATATTATATAGCCTTTTTCATCTCAGAAGTATTGCTGAAATAAGAAATATGTCACTACACAATGCAGAAAAATTTGTTCATGCTTTTGTTACCTCTAGGTTGGATTATTGTAATGCCTTACTGTCTGGCTGTTTCAGTAGGTGCATAAACAAACTCCAGTTAGTCCAGGAGCAGCTACAGGAGTCCTAACTAGTACCAAAAGATTTGACCTCATCAACCCTATCTTATCCACACTGCCACACTGCATTGGCAGTACAATTCTACTATTGACCTATAAAGAACTGTATGGTACCTGAGTGAAATTTTGGTCTTTTATGATCCGCCATGCCTACTTAAATCAAAAGGTGCAGGCTATTTATTAGTACCTCGAGCAGTGAAGGCTACAGTAGGGGGTAGAGCTTTCTCTTGCAAAGCCCCACAGTTATCTAACAGCCTTCCAATTAGGACTGAGACATATTCTCAGTGTTTATGTCTAGGCTGAAAACATATTTGTTTAGTCAAGCCATTTGTGAATAGTTTTTTTCTTAGGTAAAGCCACAGATCTGGAAGGTTAATGGGCGGAGTGTTGTGGTGAAATGGGATGTTTGGATGCTTGGGTGATGGCTTTTATTGATACAATTACTATGATAGATTTAGGACTGCAATTGCCATGAATGTTTTGCTCCCAAATCTCCATCAGTTAACAGTGGATAAGTTCAACAAAATAGAATGTGAAAACTGTAATGAATTTCCTTTTTACACAATTGTACTTCTTGACCCTGTGCTGTACAGAATATATTTATTACTGTAAAGCTGCTTTGTGACAATGGCCATTAGTAAAATGCCCTCACAAATTCCACAAATGCCATTTGCCTTCAAATGTTTTTTTATTGAAATACAGGAATTATAAGGTTAATTGTACTTATTGAACATACCTCGTGGAAATCATGTTTCTGTCTGTGGTAGGTGTATTTTTTTTATTATTATTATCTTTTTTTAAGTCTTGTGTGCATGTGTGAGACATCTAGTTTGGCATGGTGTTTGCTGTACAGTTACTTACCTCTGGATGTAAATGTGTTTTGTTTTGGAGGCTGTTAATGGCATGGTCTCTCTCTCTCTCTCTCTCTCTCTCTGTGTGTGTGTGTGTGTGTGTGTGTGTGTGTGTGTGTGTGTGTGCTCCCAGTAATCCCAGAGCAATCAGACAATGGCTGATTGAAAACAGAGTGACTGAGAAAATGATAAGAAAGAAAAAAAAAAACATCATGCTGGACACAATGTCAAAATTCCAAGTCTGACAGATACAAACAAACAAATACTCCTAAAATATATTACCAGTAGTTTAATATTACCATTATCAGATATTAATTACTAGATATTGTAATAATTGTATTATTTTATACACTCACCATCAACTTTATAATGCTGACAAGGAGTCTATAGTAACTCTGGTAACCCAGCCATTGCATTGTTCAGGAAAGAGGCACAAATTAATTTCAAGGTGTCATGTAATAACTATTACATAAAGGTGTATGACCCTTGAAGAAGGCCCAGGCTACTATGTGTGACAGCAGCAGCAAACCAAAGCAGTCATTCAAAAAGACCAGAAGTAGAGAGTGAACCAAACCTGTGGGAGATGTGGAAAACTAAAATGTAAACAACGGCGATGAAGTCTACCTGTGACAAATGCAAAAAGGTGGGTCGCTGGGAATGGATGTGCCATACCAATTCAGTCAGTGAAATGACTGAGACTGTTTACATTACTGGATGCAGCATTCGGGTTTTGGCAGATACTCATATATACAGAAAGCAACAGTCCAATTAATTTCATAATGCACTCTCGGAGATAATCCTTTAACCAACTTCCATTTGGCAGCAAAAGCCTCTGAAGCTGAATAAAGAAAATTATGAGTCAAGTGTGAGTCCTGACCAGAAAAGGTATGAGCTATCCATTAACTCTTACCACAACAGAATGTCCAGGAGAAGGATTCTTGGCATGGTTACTTTTCTCGGGAAGTACATTACTAATCTGTCAACAGTGTGCCAGTCATTGCATGAGCTACTCCAGTCATACTGGTGGATGGACAACAGGCAGCTTTTCAATACATCAAAGAGACCCTTGTCTGAGGATGAAACCAGATATGCCCAGATCAAGAAAGAGTGTCTTGCCAGTGTTTAGGCCTGCAAGAGATTTTAAAAATACCTGGCTTGTCTGGAGACTTTCAAGCTCGTGACTGATCACAAGTCTCTAGTACCCCTGGTGAATAAAATGCACTTACTAGCAACTTTTCATGAGGCTCATGAGATTCAAACCAGCTGGTGAACACAGATGTGGCGTTTAAGAATACACGTTTTTTTCACACAATTTGTCATGTGATTACGTGGTACCCTGCAGGCACGCTTCTTAAATTTAAATTAATTTGTTGTGCTTCACGCAAAAACCACCAGATGGCAAATGGAACAACATACTGTAGCTGAACATATATTACACAAAAAAATGGAATGTATTGTTAGTTAGATATAATAAAAAATATGTATGGTTCACATAAAAATATTAATTTAAAAACTTATTATAAAACTAATTTAAACAAGTTTTTAATTGCAAGATTTGATTATAAAAAAGTAAGCCTTATCAAGTCACATAGCACAGGTACAATAAATAATGTGTGCTTGGATAGCGCAGCAGTAATGTCCTTGGTGTGGTACACCAGCAACTGGGGTTTGACCCTCAGCTCACTTGAGAGTGCTCATTTAATGAGCATTTCTTTTCGTTGTACAAGGTGGACTTGTGTGTGCATGTGTAAATAAAGTAGTGTTGAATGAATTCCACTTTCTCCTTTCTTTTGAACTTTTCTTAGATTTAAAGTTTCACTATTTTAAAAATGGTTTAAAGGGGAAACAGAAGCCCACACACTGAAAAAAAGCTAATTTAACTTACTTAATTCAAATGCATACATCGGTTCCATGTCATTGAATTGAAATACATTAACATAATTAGTTTTTGTACATCAAACATTATTTGATCATATATTTTCAATGCCCTGAATAAAATCAAACTCCCCCTGAGCTGAGAAGTGAACCCTGGTTGCTGGCCATCTGCAACAGCCAAAAATGCTCATTAAATAAACACACTCAACTCAGCTGAGTCTCGAAACCCTGGATGTGAACACTGACACACGTACTCAGATGTACAATGCTACAACATGCCTGCAACGCCACACAGGCTTGAGACCATTAGAGTGACCACTGCAACAGACAGTAATCTACGAATGATCCTGAAGTATGGACATTCAATCAGGGTGATCAGCATACATACATGCCATCAACTAATATTGGCACCCTTGGTAAATATGAGCAAAGAAAGCTGTGAAAATGTGTCTATTTTTAAACCTTTTGATCTTTTGTTAAAACTAATCACGGAACTACTCTGCTTGCATGGATATCAAAGAATTGCAAAAACTTTGTTAAATAATTATTGGCACCAAGAAAAATAAGATTTCATATAAGAAAAATATATTTGAACTATATTCCCATTGATATTAAAATTTTCTTTATTAAACCTGGTTAAATAAGAACAGGATATTGTTCAACCATGACTTCATATTTCACAGGGGTATAAAGGTAACACATAGGCCAAATTCCCTTCATGTAATACCAAGGAATAGAGCTGTGATGTGCAGAAAAATGTTGTTGAGCTTCACAAAATGAGAAGTGACTATTCGAATATAACAATTTCAACCATTGTGGGAAATTATGTACAAATTTAGAGTAATAAAATATAAAAGAATTGAAACATCACCTGACACTATGTAAAGAGCTGAATTTAAGGAAGAATAAGGTGAGCGGTCATTACATCTAGTCACAGAAGCAGAAAACAGATGAAGACTATTAAGACTATTAAGCCTGAACATAAAAGCACATAGAATAAACACGAGAGTCCATAAGTACACCATACTGGAGTAGACAATGTGGAGGAAAAAAGACTTACCCATGGTACAGCACACAGTAGGGAAATGTAAAAATGTATTCACTCGTCCATGGTGAAAGAAGGCCTCAAAGGTAAATAAAGAGTGAGCAAAATGGTAGAGGACATATAAGCCCTAGTGCAATGATGCCAGCTATGATGCTTGAAGGAGGAAAGGTAAACCAAGAATAAAGTTAATTTTAACCAAGGCCACACTAAATGGAAAAAAACTTGTTGCCTGTTAAAGATAATGGGAAATTATGAAATTGGGATCTGTGTGGAAGATTGTGATTGGATGTGCCGAAAAGGGAACTGAGTATGATTGGTTAAGGTTAGATATGGTACCATGCCTGAAGTGTATATAATGAACATTTTAACCGACGGAATTACTCTGCTATGATTCCTTACTTATTTAATTATATTTTTTTGGCCCGGAAGGTTGATGACATCATGACATCATGACGTGATTACATTATTACGCCGTCATTACGATGAAGATGATCCAAGCGTGAATGTTGTTGATAAACTTAGTTAACCAAAAATGCCAAAGCGAAAAGCTAATTGTGTTCCTGCTAAAGTTACACTTACAGTGAATACAGGTATATCTAAAACAGTGAAAAAAAAGAAAAAATACACAGTTACACAGGCGAGAGCAAGGATTGTAGATAGTGACAGCAGTAAAAGTTCAGGCGATGTTGAAACCGAAACCAAAACTGATAGTGATGCAAACTCTCATGATTCAGACCCTGATCTGTCTTCATCTTCAGCATCAACCAGTGCGACTGACACTGCAGGGGTTTGGAGTCATGATGTGACAATTTCTGTGCATTCGTGAAAACAGTACCTGCTGGTCTGATTATCACCAGAAAGGTGACTTTTGGCGCGAAAATGCGTTTATTCAAAGTCATTGACCACACTGATGCTCGTATGGTACTTCTAAATGAGTAGAACGATTTTAGCGAGCATTTTTCGTAATTTCTCTAGTTAAGAATTGTGCTCTAAGTTTAGTAAAAACACTGAACTGCTTCATTTTCAAAGTAAGATTACACAAATACATTATTACAAGTTGTTTCAAGGCCTAAAAATGTTCAAATTAAAATGTTGATTTTGGCCCAGGAACTCAGGGTTGGTGTGCTGTTTCTCTGGGGAATATAGGGTTATGGACATAATACTGTGGGAAAGAGGGTTAAGTCTAGATTGAAAAAAAATTTGTTTTATTCAAGCATTTTATGAATGGATTTTTTTTCCAAAATCTACATTTAAAGAACAGATCTAGAGGTACATTTACGTAGAGTGTTATGGTGAACTGAGATGTTTGGATGCTGTCGACCTGCCTGATCCACCCTTATACCCTATTTCTGGTTGGAGCTTTCATCAATTTTAAATCACTTGCTGCTTCTGAGGATGTCCTCACATAGACTTCATGTGAAGACTGTAATAAATTTCCTGGATACACAATTACACTTTTTGACCATGTAGTACACAGTTATAGAAGGGAATTATTTGTAATTACATATATACATATTATATATATAAAATAATATATATATATATATATATATATATATATATATTGTAGGGAATTTAGCCAGCGGTGGACAGAGCACAGACACACAGGAGGCCGTTTCAGTGTCACACGTGGAGAAATCTTTATTCAAAACTGTCCGTGAGGGGGCATGGGTGCGCGTCTGTCTTCGTGGGAGGATTGATCTTTGTTTCTCGTAACTGTTTTTTTTTTTTTACTATGTCACGCAGATTAGGATGAGTTCCCTTTTGAGTCTGGTTCCTTTCAAGGTTTCTTCCTCATATCATCTTAGGAAGTTTTTCCTTGCTACCGTCACCTCTGGCTTGCGCATTAGCATTAAATTTATAAAATTAAAATGTAAATCCTTAATTTGTATCTTTCTATAAAGCTGCTTTGATAGAATGTCCATTGTTAAAAATGCTATGCAAATAACATTGAATTGAATTGAAATTAATTGAATTGAATTGAATTGAATTGAATTGAATAACCAAGATGGGGGTGAACAAGATGGCTCTGTTGGGTGTGGCTTGCGGTCAGACTCATAGTTTAGTCCCTAGTTTGTTTGTTTTACTTTGTTTTATGTTTAATTTAATTCAGTACACTTCATCCATATTGGTCTATGACAAATCAACTCTTTTAAGCTTGCAAACCAGTGCAAACAGTCTGCTGTATCAAGTGTGAAATGGCTCATATCACTCACCTCCTCCTTTTCTGATGTTGATACCTGGTTACCTGCAATGCTGGCTATCTTTTCTACCAATGAGGAAGCATAGGAAGAAACCCAGGATACGGGGTGGACTTGCTGCCAAGCCAAAGTGCTACCTGCCTCAAAAACGAGAGTCGTGGTCTTCTCTGGATCTTTATGTGAGGGGCTTGGTCGCCGATTACTTCGTTTCCTGGCACTCTCTGGATCCAGTATGTGAATTAAATATTTCACTGATTCCTGCTGCATCTGCACCGCTCCCTGTATACAGCTCGCCCTGGGTCCACCGTGTCCAGGAGTGTGTTCGAGCCACCTTCGTACACTTTCTCAGGTACAGCATTTTGAGGAGTCGACTGAGAATCCGCATCGGCTAAGGATGGTGTTGCTTAATGCCAGATGACTGGCAAATAAAACTTATAATTAATTACCTTTTCTCATCACGGGAGTTGGATTTTTTTTATTCATTAATGAAACTTGGCTTACTACTGGGATTTAAGTCCATTCTTTGAACTTTTACCCCCAAATTGTTTATTTTTTAATTCACCTCTTACAACAGGTCATGGTGGGGGTCTGGTCTCTATTTTTAAACATATATTTTCTTTCTACCCATCTATGTTTAATGATTATAGGAGTTTTGAACTGCAGCTATTTATATTGGATCTGAATGGCCCACTTTTGGTTGCTCTGATATACCATCCCCCTAAGCACAACACAGACTTCTCAGGGGATTTTACACCGAAATATGACAAACTGTTTATTTTTGTAGATTGTAATGTTTTTTAACAGCATGTGTGCTGCTCAGTGGACCCATTAGCCAAAGAATTTATTAACCCGATTAATGCATTTGATCTAGAATAACAAGTGAATGTCCCTACTCGATAGCTTGGACATACACTTGACCTTGTTCTTTCATATGGCATTTCTCTTTCCTGGGGTATCTTATACTTCTAAAGCCACCAAATATGTCCATCAATCTCGGTTAATTGCCTCAACCCCCAGCAAAGGTTTTTATGTAACCTTTTATGATGCTATTCAAGCAATGGATGTCAGTCAGTGTGATCTGAGTGTAGAGGAGCTTCTATTTAGGATCAATTCCATATGTGTGAATGTCTTAGACTCAATGGGTCATGTAAAGACTTTAAAACTTAAATCAAGATCTGGATTGACGATAACGTATGCTCATTTAGATCTGTTGAAAAGAAGAGCATAAGTGGAAAAAGGACAGGCTCCAGACTTCCTTTGAAATAATTAGTGATTCATTATCCAAATTTCAGAAGGCAGTGAGAGTAGCAAAATTTTGTGGAAATCATTAACAAGAATTACCATAGACCTAACACTCTTTTTAATATGTTTAACGCTGCTGTTAATCCAACTGCTTGTGAGTACTCAGCTGTGTCAAAAACTGTATGCAAGGATTTTCTTAGATTTTTTGTTAATAAGATCAGTGATATTAGATTGGAGATATATCCCCCTGTATTTGATCCCTAAATTCATTCTGTTTGTAGTGCTGAGTTCAGCCAGTTTGAACCCATTTCTTTTATACATCTTCAAGAAATAGTGGGTCAGTTAAAGCCACCAGGCTCCTCCATTGATGCTATTCCTATATATATATATATATATATATATATATATATATATATATATTATATTTTTTTTTTTGAAGCAGTGGGTCCCTACATTTTGATTGTGATAAATTGATGTTTTGAAACTATTACTGCACCTGATTGGTTAAAACATGCCACAGTTTATCCCTTGGTTAACTTAGACCCTACTGCATTTAGCCAATTATGATCTGCTTTCTTTTCTTTTTTTTCTTTTTTTTTTTTTTTTTTTTGCTTGTGCTCCTAGACTGACACTCTGGACCATGTTGTCCTTGCTCACTTGGAGTACTGTGCTGGCATTCAAGGAAGTGCTATTAAATATCTTACATCATATATTTCCAATAGAAGTTTTAAAGTTAACTTTGGTGAACATTCAGATGTTGCAGCTCCTCTATAGTGTAGTGTGCCCCAGGGATTCATCTTAGCACCAATTCCTTTTTCATTATATATTCTACCATTGGATTCTATCTTTAGGAAGCATGGGCTGTCATTCCATTGATATGCAGATGATACTCAAATCTATCTCCCCTTAAAAAGACTTCTGATGGTTTGGAAGCACTTACGACCTGTTTGCCTGATGTGAAGGCTTGGTTGTCTGTAAATTTTCTTAATTTTAATGAGAGTAAAATTGAAATAATAGTGTTTGGGCCATTACTTTCTTTTAGTACACCAAAATAAATCTTGGTGATTTATCCTCTTCTATGAAGCCTTGGGTAAAAAATCTGGGTGTTGTTTTTGATGATGGTTTGAAATTTGACAAACAGAAAAAAACAGTGGTCAAGTCATGTTTCTTTTAGCTTTGAGTAGTAGCAAAAGTAAAATATATTTTGTCTAGTAAACATTAAAAAAAAGAGTTATTCATGCCTTTATTAAATCTAGGCTAGATTACTGTAACTCACTGTATTTTGGAATTAGCCAGTCATCTGTATCCCGCTTGCAGGTAGTTAACATGTGCCTGCAAGACTTTTGACTAGTACTAAAAAATGTGATCACATTGTGCAGGTTCTACGTTCTTTGGTTGCCTGTGCGTTATCGAGTAAATTTAAAAAGTCTTCTTTTGGTGTTTAAATCTTTAAACATAGGTTTATCAAAAAAATATATGATATATATATATATATTTTAAAGATATATATATATATATATATATATATATATATATATATATATATATATATATATATATATATATATATATATATATTATTAAAGATATATATATATATATATATATATATATATATATATATATATATATATATATATATATATATATATATATATATATATATATATATATGTTATATATATGTGTGCAATAATTATTGGCATGAATTTATATGAGAAAAATATATTTGAATTTTTTTGGGTACACCTTGGTGACTAGGAACAGGACATTTTTCAACCGTAACTCCTTGTTTCACAGTGGTATAAATATGAGGTAACACTTAAGGCAAATTCCCTTAGTCAATCATAACAATGGGTAAGACCAAGGCTGTGATGTGTGGTAAAAGTTAAAAAGTTGAGCTTTGTTGTATATAAAATATGCATGAAATAAACATGAGGGAGACCTAGTAAGTGTAGTATGTAATTTTATTGAAAATTCACTGGGCTGACGTTCACCTAAGACACAACACACACAGATAAGCAAGGCACAAACCATACATGTATTTGATTAGTGCAGCAGACCTCAGAGTGTAGGTGGACGGTCAACTAAGAGACACACAGAGGTCTATGCCACCATGCACACACATACAGAAGGAAAACAGAATATTATAAGAATAATAAAAGGAGTATTAAGATATTATAAGGATATTATAATGATATTATGAAGTATGGAGTACAGAAAAGGGGGTGAAACACTTGCAAGCAGTATAACCATATATAAAACAGAAATAGAAAGCAAATATGAAAGAAAAAAGCATTATAAAACAGAAATACAGAAAAATGTGAAAGAAACTTATTCATAATTCACTTGAAGGTGTGGATGATTCTTGTCTCACGAGGAAAAGTCTCACAGACTAAGGCCTTTATTTTTAAGAGAGACCCAAGATGGGCTGTTTATAAGGGTAGTTGAGCCAAGTTGAAGCTGTGAGATAACCGTTGATGGGAACAGCTAGGGACAGGAGATAACCGTTGATGAGAACAGCAGACCCTGTGAGACTAAGGTCTCTCCGAAATGTTGAGTCTCGTACCTATTGGTATTATGGGAAGGCTTCGAAAACCTAATGGTGTTCAGGGTAGGCTCTTTCGAAAACATAATGGTATTGTGGGAAGGCTCTTTCTAAATCATATTTGTGTCTGGGTCATCCTGACCCTAAGAAAACTGTATAAATAGAAGAGCTTCAGCTCTGGTTTTTATAGATCATCCTTGGGACGTCTCAACTGTGTGAACTCATGAAACAATAAATTTGGATCCTTGCCTCTCCTCACTCATGGGCTTACTTCCGTCCTTCAACTGGTTAAGGTATGTGAGTATCTGTTTCTATGTTAAATATTATTTTAGGTGTTTGGGTAATAGGCAGATTTTGATACAACAAATAATGAGAAGTGGTTATACAAAAATAGCAACAGCATTGTAAATACCAATTTCTACTATCAGCCAAATAATTAAGACGTTCCAGTCAACTGGAAATATTATGAATCAACCTGGAAGAGCATGTGTTTCTATAGTGTCTCAATGCACTGTGAAGAGGATGGTTTGAGTTGCCAAAAAATCTCCAAGGATCACAGATTGAGAATTGCATACGTTAGTTGCCTACATCACCACAAGTTGTTTTGAAGATTTTCCAGAAAAATGCCTCTAATGTCATCCAAAAATAAGCTAAAGTGTCTTCAGGCTGTATGGTCAGATTAAACCAAAATAGAGCTTTTTGGAAATAAACCAGATGTGGTTTTGACACAAAGAGAGAGGTTGCCATATGGAAAAGTACCTCATGCCCATGGTTAAATATGCTGATGGCTCTTTAATGTTTTGGGGCTGTTTATCTGCCAGAGCACCTGGACACTTTGTTAGTATACATGGCATCATGAACTCTATCAAATATCAGCCAATAGTAAATGAAGACCTGACTGACTCCACCAGAAAGCTTAAAATGGGCTGTGGTTAGATCTTCCAGCAAGAGAGTGATCCAAAACGTACATCAAAATCAACAACAAAAAAATGGTTTACGGATCAAAAAATCAAGGTCCTGCCATGGCCACCCACAAACCTGTGGGGTGAACTGAAGAGGAGAGTCCACTAGCATTTGAAGGATCTGGAGAGAATCTGTATGGCAGAATGGTCTCAGATCCCTTTCAATCTATTCTCCAACCTCATCGTGCTTTACAGGAGAAGACTCAGAGCTGTTATCTTGGCAAAGGGAGGTAGCACAAATTATTGACTATTTTTTTAATAAACCTGTGTTGTGAATTTTCTGAAAGATCAAAATGTTAAACACTAAAGACAAATTTTCACAGCCTTCTTTGGCAAAGCGCTTTCCCAAGACCTTTGCAACCTTAATGTTGTTAAACATATTGATGGAATTGGATAGAGATGTAGTTCAAATCTTCTGAGTAAGCACCATTACGAGCATTATCCACAAGTGGAAGCAACATCACTCCGTCAGTCCTGAGGAAGTTCAGATTTGGGGACAAGTTTATTTCTTGGATTAGCCTCCTTTACTCAA
Organism: Ameiurus melas; assembly: GCA_012411365.1. Lineage (NCBI taxonomy): Eukaryota > Metazoa > Chordata > Actinopteri > Siluriformes > Ictaluridae > Ameiurus > Ameiurus melas. The sequence continues at coordinate 13,866,664 of CM022777.1, read as the reverse complement.
CCCCTAATGCTAGGGTTCAGACTAACAATACTTATTCGGATTATTTTGCGCTCGGTCAAAGGTGTCGCCAAGGTTGTCCTTTATCCCCTGTTCTTTTTGCTTTTGCCATCAAGCCGCTCTCTATTGCACTAAAATCTTCCTCCTTGTTCCTCCAATCTATTGGATATTTTAAAATTTTTTAGCAAATAAAAAACTGAAAAGTGATGCGTCCTCTTTACTTTCAGTGCAGCAAACTCACTCCAGAAGTTCAGCGAGGATCTCTGAATGATCCAATGTTGTCGTAAATGACTGATGGTGATAAATAGAATCCACCTGTGTGTAATCAAGTCTCTGTATAAATGCACCTGCTCTGTGATAGTCTCAGGGTTCTGTTGAAAGCACAGAGAGCATCATGAAGACCAAGGAACACACCAGGCAGGTCCGTAATACTGTTGTGGAGGAGTTTAAAGCCGGATTTGGATACTAAAAGATTTCCCAAGCTTTAAACATCCCAAGGAGCACTGTGCAAGCGATCATTTTGAAATGGAAGGAGTATCAGACCACTGCAAATCTACCAAGACCTGGCCGTCCCTCTAAACTTTCAGCTCAGACAAGGAGAAGACTGATCAGAGATGCAGCCAAGAGGCCCATGATCACTCTGGATGAACTGCAGAGAACTACAGCTGAGGTGGGAGCTGGGAATTGTTGGGAACACTGCACAAATCTGGCCTTTATGGAAGAGTGGCAAGAAGAAAGCCATTTCTCAAAGATATCCATAAAAAGTCTCGTCTAAAGTTTGCCACAAGCCACCTGGGAGACACACCAAACGTCACACCAAACATTGAGAAATGGTTTCTTCTTGCCACTCTTCCATAAAGGCCAGATTTGTGCAGTGTACGACTGATTGTCTTCGTCTGTGAGACTTTTTGTGTTTTGGAATACCCATCCACGACCCATTTTCAATGCCCTGGCTGAGGGAAGGAGGTTCTCACCCAAGATTTGATGGTACATGGCCCCGTCCATCGTCCCTTTGATGCGGTGAAGGTGTCCTGTCCCCTTAGCAGAAATGCACCCCCAAAGCATAGTGTTTCCACCTCCATGTTTGTTAGCGTGGGTGGTGTTTTTGTTTTATTTTTTTTTTTGTTGGTTTAAAAAGAAAAAATGGTGGGGGGGGGGGGGGGGGTGGGGGGGGGGGGCCCTTTTTAAAAAAAAAGAAAATTTTGTTTTTTTTTGTGGGGTGGGGGGGGAGGGGGGGGCTGGTTTAAGTTTAGAGAAGGTTGGTTTGTTTTTGTTTTTTTTTTTTGTTTTTTTTTTTTTTTTTTTTTGTTGTTTTGGGGTGTGAGCGGGGGGGTTGGGGGGGGGCGGGGGGGGGGGGGGGGGTGACAGTTCTAAAAAACATGAGTTTGTCGTTATCATCAACTAAACAGTAAATAGTTTTCATGGAAAAAAAAAGTTTACATGGGCAATTTATGCAAAGCCCTTTGCAGTAATTTAAATTGTAATATTGAAGTAATGAACCAATGCCCTTGGACACCCCCTAGAAATTTTTGTAAATTTCTTGGGAGGGGGGGGGTTTACAGTGAGAGAAAGAAATATTTGATCCCCTGCTGATTTTGTATGTTTGCCCACTGACAAAGAAATTATCAGTCTATAATTTTAATGGTAGGTTTATTTGAAAAGTGAGAGACAGAATAACACATGCCGAAGTGTCCTTGGGCAAGACACTGAACCCCAAGTTGCTCCCGATGGCAAGTTAGTGCATTGCATGGCAGCTGTGCTACCATTGGTGTGTGAGTGTGTGTGTGAATGGGTGAATGAGACACAGTGTAAAGCGCTTTGGATAAAAGCGCTATATAAGTGTGATTTTTACCATTTGCAATTTCACAGCATCAAAGGGTGGAAGATGGAACCTCCTTCCCTCAGCCAGGGCATTGAAAATGGGTCGTGAATGGGTATTCCAGCATGACAATGACCCAAAACACACTGCCAAGGCAACAAAGGAGTGGCTCAAGAAGAAGCACATTAAGGTCTGGAGTCTCCTTAATGACTTGGAGAACATCTGCAAAGAGGAGTGGGACAAAATCCCTCCTGAGATGTGTGCAAACCTGGTGGCCAACTAAAAGAAACGTCTGACCTCTGTGATTACCAACAAGGGTTTTGCCACCAAGTACTAAATCATGTTTTGCAGAGGGGTCAAATACATATTTCCTTATTATAATGCAAATCAATTTATAACATTTTTGATATGCTTTTTTTTTTGGATTTTTATGTTGTTATTCTGTCTCTCACTGTTCAAATAAGTCTACGATTAAAATTATACATACAAGGCATTACATGGATTGGCTCTGCAATACTTATCTGGCTTATTAATCCCTTATAGCTCAAATCGCAGACTGCGCTCCTCACAGTGTAATCTTTTAACTGTTCCACTAACCCACCTAAAATCTATGGGGACAGGGCTTTTTCTGTCTATGCTAGTTCACTTTGGAAGCCCAGACCCTTGGCATTCTTAAAGCTCTTCTCAAGACACACTTTTTTAAACTTGCATTCAACTGCTGATGTCTTTATGATTGTTTTATTGTTACTTTTATTATTAATGCTGTTTTTCTTATTAACTTTTATGTTTTATTTTTCTATGGACTGTAATTTTATGTACAGCGCTTTGAGAAGCTGCTTTTAAAGGTGCTTTATAAAATAAAGATTATTATTATTATTATTATGTATAAATAGTCACGTGCTACACTGCACAAGAAATCTTGCATTGTTTTGGTTTATCCTTCTGTCTCACATTATCCTAGTCCTGGTTCTTGTTAGTCTTGTTTTATGCTTTGTTGTACCTGATTAATATGTTTGAACTGACATTCTGCACTTGCATCCATCTCACCCTCCATGACATGAAACAGAATTTCTCACATTTGACCCTGTAAGTGTCGTTTTCCTGTCTGAGAGAAATCTAAATGGATGGCTTTGCTACCTCAGGATAAAATAAATGGATTCATCTGGAAGTCACGGCAGGCACCAAGGACAAGTGCTGCTCTGCTTGTCAACACAAACCTCTTTGATGCAGTTTCAGATTCTCTCTGCTCATGCTATTGCTGCCTAGAGACAAAATCTCCATCATCATAATAATAAGCCAACAAACATGCTTGTGCAGGCCCACCATGGGTAGTTGTGGGTTTAATGTGGGGCAGTGCAAACCCACACTAATCCCACATGGGCCCCCTGTGGGTTAGCCCATTTAGGGCCCACAACAGTTTTGCCCTTTTGGGCTCCTATAAGGATTTTCTGTGGGTACCCCACTATTGTCAGGCATACTCAAACCTTTTAATTTTTACTCCATATGCGAATGTTGCATAAAGTCAGAGGTCTGCAACAATGACAGTAAAATGTAAACAATAAGCTTTACTCTTCAATTCATATAACAGCCATCAAGCAAAGAGGGCCTATTAAGGGTCTGCTAGTAATCTAGGCAGGTGAGCCACTTCTTGAATGGTCCAGTCACACACACACACGAAAAACAAATTTTATGTAGGCTAATATACAGTGGCAAAAAAAAAAAAAAGAATGTGAACCATTTGGAATTTCATGGTTTTCTGAATAAATTTGTTATAAAATGTGATCTGATCTTCATCTAAGTAGGTAGGTATTGACAAATATAATGTGCCTAAAAAATAACAGCAAAAAAATTCTGATCTTTCATTTCTTTATTGAGAACAACCAAAAAAAACTCATAGTACTTGTGGAAAAAGTATGTGAACCATTGAATTAATGACCTCAAAAAGCTTATCTTTTTTTGCACACCTGGAGTCTAGTTAAGAAAATCTGTTTGGGGGTGTGGACTACAGCTACTTTGACTGATAAAAAAAACTCTCAAATTTTTGGAGTTTGCACTGCACAAGCAACACACGCTTATGTGAACCATGCCTCACCAAAAAGAGCTTTCAGAGGATCTACAATCAAGAATTGTTAATTTACATAAAGCTGGCAAGGGTTACAAAGTGATTTCAAAGACTTTCAAAATTCACCAGTCTACGGTTAGGCAAACATTCTACAAATGGAGACACTTTGGGACTGTTGCTACTCTACCAAGAATTGGGCGCCTAGTCAAAATGACACCAAGAGCACATGACTCATCAATGAGGTAAAGAAACAACCCCGAATGACAGCCAAAGATTTGAAGGGATCATTGGAACTGGCTAACATCTCTGTTCATGTGTCTACAATACGCAAAACATTGAACAAGCAGGGTATCTACAGCAGGACACCACGAAGGAAGCCACTGCTTACTAAAGAGAACATTGCTGCATGCCTGAAGTTTGCAAAAGAGCACATTGACACGCTACAGTGGTATTGGAAAAATGTTATGTGGAATGATGAAACTAAGATTGAACTATTCGGAAAAACCACACAGCACTACATCTGGCGTGGAAAGGGAACATCATCCCAACCATAAAGTATGGTAGAGGGAAAAGCATGATTTGGGCATACTTCGCTGCATCAGGGCCTGGCCAGGTTGCAATCATTGAGGGGAAGATGAATTCCCAAGTATATCAGGCAATTCTTCAGGATAATGTGAGAATGTCTGCACGTCTGCTGAAACTGTATAGAAGTTGGGTGATGCAACAGGACAACGACCCAATACACCGGAGCAATTACACAACAGAATGGCTTCTGAAAAACAAAATCTGCCTTTCGGAGTGGCCAAGTCAGAGCCCAGACATCAACCCAATAGTGATGCTATGGAATAACTTGAAGAACGCCATACACGAGACGTCCAAAGAATATGACAAAGCTAAAGCAGTTCTGCCAGGAAGAATGGGTTAAAATTCCTCCTGAACGATATGCAGGTCTGATCCACAGCTACAGGAAGCGCCTGATTGAGGTTATTGCTGCCAAGGGGGGGTCAACCAGTTGTTAATTCTAAGGGTCCACTTACTTTTTCCACTGCCATTTTGAATGTTGAATGAGTATGTTCAATAAAGACATGAAAGATCAAAAAAATTTGTATTATTCATTTAGGCACATTATATTTGTCAATACCCTTGACTTAGATGGAGATCAGATCATATTTTATGACAATTTTATTCAGAAAACCATGAAATTCTAAAAGGTTCACATACTTTTTCTTGTCACTGTATTTAAGTGATTATTCATAGAAGAAATATATTGTAATTAGACAGAAATTATTTGTTGTACACGTAAATGATTCTTCAATGAGCTTTATAAAAAGTAAGTTCACAACACAGCAAATGTTGTGAAATTCAATTCAATTTCACAACAGTGAAAATTCAATTCAATTCAGTTTTATATGTATAGCGCTTTTAACATTGGACATCATCCCAGAGAAGCTTTCAGAAATATATATTCAGAATATAAACTTTAATGAATTAATTTGTCCCTATTGAGCAAGCCAGAGGCAACTTTGGCAAGGAAAAAGTCCCTGAGATGATATGAGGAAGAAATCTTGAGAGCAACCTGACTTAAAAAACCAGACTGATTCTGACTGGACATTCTTGACCTGAACAAACTGTTTTCTGTCGTTGAGGTAGGATGAAAACCAGAGAAATGCAGTGCTGTTAACCCCAATGTCAGCCAGGCACTCCAATAATAGTGAATGGAAGATGGTATCGGAGGCAGCAATGAGGTTGAGGAGGGTAAGGATGTTCAGAAGAGTGTCAGCAGCACAAAGGAGGTCATTAGTGAATTTGCTGTTTCAGTGCTGTGTTTGGGATGGAAACCAGTTTGAAATAGTTGCCACCCTGACAATGGCGTTGGGGTGGGATGGCCAAATAGTACTGAATAGTAAATAAAAAAGGAAGGCCACATTATTTGCAGTTGCTAACGTTTCAGCATTTATTCTTCTGCATTTGATAACGTAATCCCCTTTCCCTTTACTTGCCAATGCACCACCTAGTATTGTGAAAGTTTAGTGTACATGAAAATGCAAGGGTAATAGTGTATCATAGAACTAACCAAAGGAGTACAATCTATATCTCATCTCAAAATGATGAACTATTCTAATGCATTAATGTTGAATGTAGCCCCACAAAATAATAACGTAATTTTTTTAAAATTATGGGGTATTATTATCTGCACGTCTTACAACCCTCTACACTCTCCCCTACTTTTCCTGAAATTTGACTGTTTTCTTAATAATTAACAGTACTTTAGGCTATTCCATTTAGTGGGAACAGTTATGACAGTAATGCTGTGTGTACATGGGCAAAGCATTTGGAAACATCGTGATGGGCGGACTAGGCAAGAGTGAGTTCTCCTGTATGATGGCTGACCCAGACTGTCATAGGTCAATCTTTCTGTTGGCCTTACTCTTCGTTGGGATCTCCTCACTTCCTCTTCATCACTCTGGTTCCTATAATTTTCCTCAAATTCCAGCCTCTCCTCGGATAGGTCCACTTCCTCCTGATCATTATCCATGTTCTGATCTCCTTCAGCTGGATGGGGTTTGAGTTTGAAGTGTTGGTAGTGATGTGCTTGGTCCCTGAAGCCTTGTAAGTCTGTAGCATGGTATTCTGCTCCGCAGATTATGATGGTAAATTAACTCTTCACTGTCCGAACCATCTGTCATTGATCCCTCACTATCCCTGTGGGAATGTTTCTGTTTCTTTGGTTTTGGTCTCTTCTTCCTTGTGTCACTTTCCATAGGATGATCTTCTAGTGGTAGGTAATTTACTGGCATTAGAAGATTTCGATGTAGTACACGCAAGGATTTGTTTCCTCTTTCCGGTTGTACCTTGTACACTGGTTCCTTCCCTAATCTTTCCACTACTCTGTGTTCTAGGTTTTCCCAGTAGGCACATAGCTTTCCCGAACCTCCTCGTTCTGACAGGTTCTTAACTAGTCCTTGATCACCTGGTTGCAGAATAGCACCTCTCATAGCTTTATCATATTGTTTCTTGCCCCTGGCAGATGATTTCTGACTGTTGTCAGCAGCTATGTGATATGCTACCTGCATTCTGTCTGCCCACTTTTGTTCAAATGTCTGACTGTCATACGTTTCTGGGTCTGTCTTCCGAGTAAAAAGCAGGTCAATAAGCAAGCATGGTCCCCTGCCAAATAAAAGAAAAAAAAATGGGCAATTACCAGTGGCTTCATGATTTGTGCAGTTATACAATGTGAGATAAGTAGTCTTTCCAATGTTTCTTCTCTTCTTGTAGGGTATGCAGCAGATTACTGGATTGTGTTGTGGGTGGTATGGTGTTGTTCGGGAGTGGCCAATACCTGATAGTTGTTGCAGTCTTTGGAACAATGTGTTCTCAAATTTTTTTGTAACATAGTCATCTATGAATTCCTGCATGTGGGGCCAATAAAATCTCTCTCTGGCCATATTTATCACCTTGTCGGGACAAACATGTCCCATGTCGTCGTGTAAGCATGTTAATACAGTAGATTTTAAATTGTCAGCTAGTACTAACTGAGTATGTTTTCTTGTCTTCCTGTAAAGTATATCATCATTTACTTCAAGCTTGTTCCATTCATACAGTAATCTTTGTGCTTGTTTTCGCATATGCATCTGCCTTCTCTCTTTTCTGTTGGGAGTCCATTGTCTTAATTTCAGTTCAATTGTTTCTTTTATAGCAGGGTCTGCATATTGTGCACATTTAATACCTTCTGGTGTGATTCTGACTACACCATTTTTCTGCACTGTATCTTTATTCCCATCTTTCAGTTGTAATGCAGCCACCCAAGGAATATCACCGTCACACACTGCTTTTCTTCCTTTCCACACTGCTGACACCACCTCTGGTGACATTGTTTCAGTGTGGTCATTCATGTGAGCTTGGATGTCAAGTGGATATCTGGACAGCATATCCGCATCAGCATTCATCCACCTTGGCTGGTATTTTATGTCAAAGTGGTAATCTGCAAACTCACCCACCCACCGATGTCCAACAGTGTTCAACCTAGCAGTACTCAGGGTGTAGGTTAGCGGGTTAATAACGGTGTAAATTGTGAATGTAGGGGCATAATACTGATAATCGTAAAACTTATCACAAATAACCTACTTAAGTGCGAAGAACTCTAGTTTACCAGTGTGCAGATGATAGTTTCTTTCTGCAGGTGTTAATGTCCATGACCCATATCCTATTATACGCAGCCTGTTGTGCAAGTATTGATAAAGTACTGCTCCCAAGCCTTCATTGGAAGTGTCAGTGTGTAATAAGAATGGAAGGTCAAAGTTTAACCCTCTTACCCCTTAGTTCCCACAGTATTATGTCCCACAACACTATATTCCCCATAGAAACAGCATGCCATCCCTGAGCTCCCTGGCCAAAATTGGCCCCAAAATCAACATTTTGAACATTTTTAGGCCTTGAAACAACTTATAATAATGTAACTGTAATAAAACTTTGAAAATGAAGCTGTTCAGTGTTCAAACTTAGAGCACAATTCTTAACTAGCGAAATTATAAAAAATACTCACTAAAATCCTTCTACTCATTTAGAAGTACCATAAGAGCATCAGCGTTCTCAATGCCTTTGAATAAATTCAAGTAAATAATAAATAAATAAATGCATTTTAGTGGCAAAAGTCAACTTTCTGGTGATAACCAGACCAGCAGGTAGTGTTTTCACAAATGCACAGAAATGGTCCCGTTATGACTCCAAACCGCTGTAGTAACAGTCACACTGGTTGATGCTGAAGATGAAGATCTTCATGAGAGTTTGCGTGAGAGTTTGCGTCACTATCAGTTTCAGTTTCGGTTTCAACATTGCCTGAACTTTCACTTCTGTCACTATCTAGAATCCTTGCTTTTGCCTGTGTAACTGTGTATGTTTTCTTTTTTTTTCACTGTTTTAGATGTACCCGTGTTCACTCTAGGTGGATCTTTAGCTGGAACACGATTAGCTTTTAGCTTTGGCATTTTTAGATCACTTCTACTATTTCACCAATATTCACGCTTGGATCTTCATCGTAATGACGGCGTAATAACATAATGACGTCGTGACGTCATGACATCATCAACCTTCCGGGTCAAAAAATAATAATTAAATAAGTTAGGAATCATAGCAGAGTAATGCTGGTATACCGGCCTTACGGGGATAACGTTTACACTGTAAAGCCGCTATATTGGCCTTACAGGGATTTGGCATAGACGACCAAGCCGGTATATCGTCCTTATGGGAAAAGTTCAAAGATGGGCAAGCCGGTTTTCCAGCCTTACGGGGTAAGAGGGTTAAATATGCTAGGATGGGTGGATTAGTTAGCATATCCACAAACCTAGTTACCACACTCTTTTGTTCTTCAGTCCAGATGATAGGGATATCAGTCTGGAATCGTTTTTGGTTTAATCCCTGAAAAGCTACACATAGGCGCAGACTGTTGTCCTTCTTCCACACAATGGAGCTGAGTAAGTGGATACAGACTTACGAATCCAACCTCTGTCCAAGAGATTGTGTACATACTCCTTCACCTCTTTGTACGGGGTTTTGGAATATAGTTGTATGCTTTCTGGACAGGTTTGTTGTCAGTGGTGTTGATACTTAGCTGTAAACCTAGAATACAGCCGATATCTCCCTTGCCTTTGGCAAACACATCTGATTCTTTATAAAGCATTTGTCGCACCACCTGCTGTTTGTGGTCAGTAAGGTGTTTCAGGTCCACAGGTGGGTCCCATTTCTCCTGTTGGTGAGGCATTGTAGATGTACCTTTTCTCTCACCATTACCTTCCATTTTCCCTAACTGGGTCAATCATGCATGAATGCCACCACCACCTGTGTGTTGAAGGGAACATTACTGGTGTACTATCGGTGATGCTCTCAATGTGACCCAGTACTATCCTCTGAGGTAAGAATATTTCATGGCGTGTGGAGTTCTGGATTGGGATTCTCACTACTCTTGAAGCTCCAGCAGGCACATCAACAAGCGCAGGAAACATCTCTAACCCATCTGGTAAGTTATTCTCCTCCGCTGGCTCAAATAACATTGCTCCTTCTTGTGAACAGTTTTGAACAGATAATGCGGGATCTCACCTGGTATATTTGGGACTTTGAACCAGGAGTCCTTTCTTTCCGGTTTTTATCAAGGGGCAGTTTGGATCTTCCTGTAAAGGCATATTGATAATAGTGGAAACAAAAACTTCAGCTGTGTGTTTTTCCACATTCATTACCTCTGAGAGAAGGTCATGTAAACTGGTGTCATTAATTTGTCCATTGTTACCCCTAATTAGTTCTTCAGTGACATTGAAGCCTAACAGTGGACTACTTTTACAGCTTCTGCTGACTAGCATTGGTACAAATATTTCTACTTTACCAAATCTTTTGCTTTTGATGGGCTGGATGTTGACATCTGGCAATATTGCTCCACACAGGAATTTCCCCACTATGCTCACCTGTGCCCCGCTATCCAGTAGCATCTGTAGTTTAAAACCATTCAGATGACAAGTAACCATGCACATCCTTCCAATTAACAAGCAACCAGTTTCTTTGTTGGTACATTATGCTGTTTGAATGATTGGCCAGCTTCTGGGGTTTCACTTTTCAGACTGTTGATTTTAAGGGGGACCCTAGGTGTTGGCTGGTCACTGTTGGTCCCTCCCCAATAACCTGTTCCAGTTTCCTGATGGTTTATTCTTTAGGAGACAGCTGGAGACAACATTTTGATCGGGAAACTGTGGCATCACATGAAACAAGCTTGTGATTAGAAATGGGGAACTTGCATTAAAATTACATGGAAAGACACCAGGACAACAAACTAAATCTAATATATGACATGTGTAGGGAACCCAAAGTGATTAAGGTCAAAACAATCCAAGACAAAATTAAGATGATTATAAAGTGTATTAATGGGATTATCAAAATGGATATTGAAATCATTAAAAAGACTGTGCTAGAGGGGTTACTGAAATTGATATTAAAATCATGATGTCACATACATCACCAGATCTGTGCCTTGATACAATCCTGTCTCAGAGGTCTACAGACAATTAATTGGACTTTATGGCTTGGTTTGTGATCTGAAATGCATTGTTAACTGTGGGACCTTATATAGACAGGTATGTGCCTTTCCAAATCATGTCCAATCAAATTAATTTTCCACAGGTGGTAAAGTTGTAGAAACATCTCAAGGATGATCAGTGGAAACAGAATGCACAATTTTGATTGTCCTGGCAAAGACTGTAAATACTTACGTGCATGTGCTTTTTTTGTTTTTTATTTTTAATAAATTTGCAAAGATTTCAAACAAACTTCTTTCAGGTTGTCATTATGAGGTATTGTTTGTAGAATTTTGATGAAAATAATGAATTTAATCTATTTTGGAATAAGGCTTTAACATAACAAAATGTGGAAAAAGTGAAGCGCTGTAAATACTTTCGGGATGCACTGTACATCAGCCCCATCCAATTGACCAAGGAAGAGGTGTTTTACTCATTTATAGTCATAATCTAGGCATCACACAAAAACCTAGTCATAAATTCAACTCTTTTGAAGTTCTTTATACCAGTATAACACATATAGCGACAAAAAATAAGTCAATTCCGCTAATTACTATTTACAGACCTCCAGGGCCATATTCTAAATTCCTTTGTGATTTTGCTGATTTGATCTCAAATCTGGTTGTTTCTCTAGATAAAGCATTACTCCTTGGTGATTTTAATACTCATTTTGATAAATGAATAGACCATCTCAGAACAGCAGTTGTGTACATTTTAGATTCAGTAAGGGTCAATCAGAACATAATAGGACCCACACATAATGGTGGTCACAATCTCTTGACTTGATACTAGCATACGGATTAAATATAGAAAATATAGCAACACTTACGCAGTCTGAAGTTGTCTCAGTCCAATATCTCATCTCATTAAAATTGCGAATTGATCATAATATTTGCACCCTGCTGTCACGATCTCGCTAGCAGATGGCCGCTGTGGCGACAACGTGCACGTGCGGCTGCAGAGCGTGTGCACATGCTTGAAGTGTGCGTGGAATGGTGACTGGTTATTTAAACCCCTCGCGTTGCTGCGCACGCCACACGGTATTAGAGAAAGGACGGACAGAAAAGAAGACAGAATGAATAATGGTGCCAGGTTGTAATGTTACCATACTCTGTCTATTTTCCTGTTCCTTAGGTCATGCCATTTTAAGAGTGTTCATGCCATGCCGTAGTTAAGAATGTTCATGTCATGTCATAGTTAAGATTGTTCATGCGATAGTTAAGAGCGTTCATGCCATGCCATGCCATAGTTAAAACTGTTCATGCCATGCCATCATTAAGAGTGTTCATGCCATAGTTAAGTATTCATGCCATGCCATAAAGAGTGTTCATGCCATGCCATTATTAAGAGTGTTCATGCCATGCCATAGTTAAGAGTATTCATGCCATGCTGTAGTTAAGAGTGTTCATGCCATGCCGTAGTTATGAGTGTTCATGCCATGCCGTAGTTAAGAGTGTTCATGTCTTAGTTTAAAGAGTGTTCATGCCAGAGTTTAAAGAGTGTTCATGCTGTAGTTAAGAGTGTTCATGTCTTAGTTTAAAGAGTGTTCAGGTCTTAGTTTAAGGAATGTTCATGCCTGAGTTAAAGGAGTGTCCATGCCTGAGGTAAACGAGTGTTCATGCCTGAGTTAAATGAATGTTTCATGCCTGAGTCAAACGAGTGTTTCAAGTCATAGTTCTGTTCTAAGTTTTGTGCTTCATTCCTCATTCTAAGTTAAAGGATAAGTGTTTCAGTTTCATGTCCTTAGCTTAAGTCCAAATAAAGACGTCACTCCTGCGCTTACTTCCTGTCTTGAGTCCTGTGTCGTAACTACTGCCATGCTACCACATAAAATGTACATTCACATCAGCTACTGCAACAAGTTTCATCAACAACCACCCAGAGACATCAATCATATCTGGATCACTGTCTGATCCCATAGACCCATAGAACTCGATCAGGCAACTGCATGCTTAGAGTCAATGCTCTGCTACACACTAGATAAGGTAGCTCCACTGAAAAGAAAAATAATTACAGAGAAAAAGCTAGCACCCTGGTATAACGGTCAAACACATAACTTAAAATAGACCACTCGACAATTTGAACGTAAATGTCATCAAACAGTTGAGGTTAAGCATGTAACCCTGTTTCCTGAGAAGGGAATGAGACATTGCATTTAGCATAACAGTATGGGAAGCGCCTTGCGCGCGTGACCGCTATCTGAAGCTTGTGCAAAATCATGCCTCTACTGATAGGACTGCCATGATCAGGTGACGTGGCAATTAAGCGCGTTGCATGATATATATATATATATATGGCACCTGTGAACCATGCCGCCAGCCTCTATTATCTGAAGCGAAGATGCAATTCACAGGCCTGCCCTGGTATGACAATGCAATGTCCCTAAAGCTTGCAACACCCCAGGGTGGGCAGCCAATGTAGGCAATTTAGTAATATAATCCAGCCTAGGGTACAGGAAGGCCTTGGCTAATCCAGGGGTAAAGTCAAGGTAGGAAGGAGCAACAAAGAGAGCTTGTAGACCTCCCACTTGCTTAAGAGATGTCAGGGCTGGTAGAAAAGCTACCATTAGAGTCAGAAGCTTCCCAACGGCTGACCCTACGGGCTCAAATGAGGCCCCTGACAGACCTTCCAAGATCACAGAAAGGTCCTTAGAAGAAATGCACAGCCTGCAGATGTGTCTCAGCCGTCTGACACCACACATGAACTTTGAAGTTAGAGGATGTTGCCCCACAGAGGCTCCATCTAATGGGGCATGGCTGGCCAAAACAGCGGCCATGTAACCCTGATTGTAGAAGGAGCCAACCCTGCTGAGAAACGTTATTGTTAGAACTCCAGGACTGTAGCTATTGTGCAGTTCACTGGGTCTAGCTGACGTTCCTCACACCACAAGACAAAAAGCCACCACTTGAGCGCATACAATTACCCCGTGGATGGTGCTCTAGCGTTTAACGTGGTCTCAGTTGTGAGACCAGAATCTATGAGCTGGTGCCCCTCAGGGACCGGTGTATCCACCGCTGTATCCACCGCTGAATCCACAGATTCCATAGTTCTGGCTGAGGGTGATAAATCAGCCCTCCGGCTTGATTACAGTAGATCTCTGCAGATGGGAATCTCCCAACGAGTACCATCAGGTAGGGAAATTATCTCCAAGAACCATATTCAAGCTGGCCAATAAGGTGCTACTACCAGCAGACTGTTCTTGGCGAACTCTTGCTAGAACTTGTGGGAGCAAAGCGTTTGGGGGAAATGCATATAGACATGACCTTGGCCACGTGTGCACCATGGAATGTACATTGCACTAACTGACAAGAACTTTCCCTCTGCCAAGAGAAGGATTAGTTGCATCTGCCTGAACAGGGAACATGAATGTAACACTCCCTGGTGGTTGATATGAGACCACCGCTGTATTGTCTGACACAACAAGCATATGGTGACCTCTCAACTGAGGAAGAAAGAATTTCAGTGTTCGGAATACAGCCTGCATCCCTAGGCAATTTATATGCCACTCCAGATGAGGGCCGCTCCAAAGACCGTGAACAGCCATTTAAGACTGCACCCCAGCAGTGAGGGACGCATCTGTCATTACCGTCTTGCGGTAAGGAGACGCCCCGAGAGTGTGACCCGATGCTTGAAACTGTGGGCACTTCCAAATACTTAGAGCACATAAGCATCACCATGTGACACTGATTACTCTCAGAGGTTTCGTCCTCAGATGAAACCCCCGACTTTTCAGCCACCACTGAAACGGTCTCATGTGCAATAGGCCCAATGGTATGACGTTGGCTGTTGCTGCCATATGGCCCAGCAGTCTCTCGTAGTGACTGGAGAGGATGCCCAGACCTAGCTTTATCTTGCTCAAAGTTGATAGGATTGATCCTATGCGTGTTGAGGATAGAAACACCCTCATCATAGTAGAATCCAATATAACACCTAGAAAAGTTGTCCTCTGCAATGGAGAAAGCATACTTTCCTTGAGGTTCAACATGAACCCCAAGCTCCTCATGTGTGTGAGAACAAAATCTCGTTGTTGAACTGGCTGTTCCCTAGATCGTGCTAGAATTCACAAGTCATCCAGGTAGTTTAGTACACAGATGCCCTGGAATCGCAAGGGAGCCAGAGCAGCATCCATGCACTTTGTGAAGGTGCCAGGGGATAAATCTAGCCCGAAGGGAAGAACCTGAAATTGGTATGTGTTGTCTCCAAACGCAAACCTCAGGAGCTTCCTGTGGCTTAGTGATATTCCTATGTGGAAATATGCATCTTTCAGATCTATCGTCACAAACCAGTCCTCGGACTGATTCTGTGGCACGATAAGTTTGAGCGTCAGCATCTTGAACCTGTATGTCCGAAGAGTATGGTTCAGATGACGCAGATCTAAAATTGGTCGCATACTTCCATCTTTTTTGCGGTCCAGGACATAATGGCTTTAAAAACCTCCCTCCCTTAGGGAACGGGGTACATGTTCTATGGCCCCTTTGTCCAAAAGGGAACTTACTTCCTGCGCTAACATCGGGCTCTGGTCTGTGCTGACTACTGTGGTGAGCACACCTCTTAACCGGGGGGGTCGAGCTATAAACTGGATACAGTAACCCTTTAGTATGGCAGAGGGAACCCGTGGAGACACATTTGACAGTAGTTTCTACGCTGCCCGATGGTCTTTTAGTGACTTTATATATGCTACCTCTAGGTCAAATTATTCGTAAACATGGAATTAGCTTCCACTGTTATTCTGAAGATACACAATTGTATGTTTCATACACAGTTGTATGCCTACTTAGATCAAAAGATGCAGGCTATTTGACGGTACCTCGAATAGCGAAGGCTACAGCAGGGGGAAGAGCTTTCTCTTATAGAGCCCCACAGTTATGGAACAGTCTTCCAATTAGTGTTCGGGACTCAGACACAGTGTCAGTGTTTAAGTCTAGGCTTAAAATGTATTTGTTTACTCAAACCTACCCTGACTAGACTTTCTGTTATGCTAAGTACAGTCCTAATAATCTTTTCTCTCCATCTCTCCTTCTGTCCAGCCACACGATGTGTGATTTATGGAGATACTAGAGATCCTGATCTTCTCTGCTCTCCGGACCTGCCTGATCCGTTTTGGATGTCCTACGTCTGAATGGAGCTATCAGATCTCTCCAATTCCTGATTGTTGGGACTACGGCTGCTTCTAAGGCCAAACAGACTTCATACTCAGCATGGCGTTCCCACTCAGCATGGCGCAAGGTCCCTTTCCAGAACCTTCATGCTAACTGTTCCTCAGTGGTAGAATGCACTTCCAATCACATTCCGGACCGCAGAATCTCTCACCATCTTCAAACAACAGCTAAAGACCCACCTCTTCCGTGAACACCTAACCAACTCATAAAAAAATAATAAAATAAAATATAAAATTGCACTTACACCTCTACTCTGTGCACTTTGCTTCCTCTGGAACTCAATTAATGGATCTTGTATGGTAGCACTACTTGTATTGTTCTCTACTATAAGTCGCTTTGGATAAAAGTGTCTGCTTAGTGAATAAATGTAAATGTAAATATTAATCCATAATGAACTTTTACACACTATCTGTTGTTACCCAGATGAGGATGGGTTCCCTTCTGAGTCTGGTTCCTCTCAGGGTTTCTTCCTCTTAACAACTTATGGAGTTTTTCCTTGCCACCGTCACCCCTCAGTGGCTTGCTCAGTTGGGATAAATCCGCACCTTTTATAACAACCTTCCAATTAGTGTTCAGGACCCAGACATGGTCTCTGTGTTTAAGTCTAGGCTGAAAACATATTTGTTTATTCAAGCTGACCATGAATAGACTTTCTTTTATGCAAAGTAAAATGAAAGTGATCCTGACCCTTTCTGCACTTCGGACCTGCCTGATCCATCCTGATGTCCTACCTCTAGATGGAGCGCTCATCAACTGGAAGCTATAGTCTGGAGATTTCAGGTTTCCTTTGGTGAACAGTGGACTAGTTCAACAAAGACTTCATGTAAAAACCATAATGAATTTTCTTTTACTGTCACACTATCCATTTTAACCAAGATGAGTATGGGTTCCGTTCTGAATCTGGTTCCTCTCAAGGTTTCTTCCTCATTTCATCTTAGGGAGTTTTTCCTTGCCACCATCGCCACGGGCTTGCTCAGTGCGGATTGATTAACACACTTAAAATCTGTATCCTGTGTTTTATGTTTCTGTGAAGCTGTTTTGAGACAATGTCCATTTTTAACAGGGCTATACAAATAAAAAATGTATTTAATTGATGTCTATAAAAAAGGGGCACCAGATCCGGTCCAGTGGATGGAGCCATGCCAACAGGCATTCACTCAGGTAAAAGCTGCAGTGTATAGTGGACCATGCCTACATTCTCCTGACTTCTCTTTCACTTTTATTTTAATGACAGACACGTCGGACAGGGGGTTGAGGGTTGTATTGTCCCAGGTGGTGGAGGGGGCGACGCGCTCCATGCTGTACATCAGCCACAAGCTCTCTGTGCGAGAGACTAAGCACAGTATGATAGAGAAGGACTGCCCAGCTATCAAATAGGTGGTCCTCACCCGCCGATATTATCTGCTGGGGTGGACCTTCTTTCAGACCACACCGTGCTCCCGTGGCTCCACCGCATGAAAGATGCTAATGCACAGAACACTCATTGGTGTGTGGCACTATGTGACAGCTATTTAAATTCGAGGTGTTCCATAGGCCGGGGGCACAGATGGCTGCTACAGATTTTTTCTCTCCGCAGGGGATGGGGGGTGTTGGGAGTCAGGGGGACTGGGCGGCCACAACCACAGCCTGCTAAGAGGCCTGATCTAAGAATGATAATAAAGGCAAAGCAGGCTAGGAAGGAACGGTCCTGATGGGCCACAGAGGGACGTATAAGGGGACATGAGGTTAGGGCAGTTAGCCCCCAGTGCTACTGATAGGCCTGCCCTGGCCCATGCCATCCCACATTTTCAGCGTTCTCGGGTCAGAGAGCTGTCACAGGGAGACGGAAATCTGATGCTTTCCCTACAAAGAAAGGAGGGTTTCAGCCGAGGAAGAAACCTCTGAGAGTAATCAGTGTCACATGGCGATGCTTATGTGCTCTGAGTATTTGGAAGCGTCTACAGTTTCTACCCTCGGGTCACACTCTCGGGCGTCTTCTTACCACAAGACGGTAATGACAGATGCGTCCCTCACCGCTGGGGTGCAATCTTAAATGGCTGTCCAGCTCACGGTATTTGGAGCGGCCCTCAACTGGAGTGGCATATAAATCGCCTAGAGATGCGAGCTGTATTCCTAGCACTGAAATTCTTTCTTCCTCAGTTGAGAGGTCAACATGTGCTAGTTGTGTGAGACAACACAGCGGTGGTCTCATATATCAACCACCAGGGAGGGTTACATTCACACCCCTGTTCAGTCCCTAATCCTTCTCTTGGCAGAGGGAAAGTTCTTGTCAGTGAGTGCAATGTACATTCCGGGCAGCCGAAATGTAGGGGCAGACATCCTGGCAAGACAGGGGCTGAGGCTCTGGGGTTGGAGGATCCATAAACAATTGGTGGAGTCCACATAGCGGAGGTTCAGACAAGTGGATCCTCCGAGGAGACAACACCCTGCCTGCTGTGGTTCACTCTCACTCCTCCCGCACCATTGGGGCTGGATGCCATGGTGCACACATGGCTGAGGTCACATCTATATGCTTTTCCCCGATTGCTCTGCTCCCACAGGTTCTAGTGAGAGTTTGCCATGACCGTCTATGTCTGCTGCTAGTAGCACCTTATTGGCCAGCTCAAATATGGTTCTCAGAGATAATTTCCCTGCTCAATGGCACTCCTTGGGAGATTCCCATCTGCAGGGATCTACTGTCTCAAGCTGGATAGCTGATTTCTCCCCCTCGGCCAGAACTATGGAAACTATGGAACTATGGAAACTGTGGGTCTGGCACCAGCTCATAGATTCTGGTCTCACAACTGGTTTACGTGGCCGCCGTTTCGGCCAGCCATACCCCTGTTGATGGAGCCTCTGTGGGGCAATATCTCCTAACTTTTAGGTTCATGCGTGGTGTCAGATGGCTGAGGCCCATCTGCAGGCCATGAATACCTTCCTGGGATCTTTCTGTGTTCTTGGAAGGTCTGTCAGGGGCCCCATTTGAGCCTTTGGAGTCAGCCTCTGAGAAGCTTCTGACTCTAAAGTTAGCTCTTCTACTGGCTCTCAAGTGAGTGGGAGATCCACAAGCTCTCTCTGTTGCCCCTTCCTGCTTGGACTTTGAACCTGAATTAGCCAAGGCCTTCCTGTATCCTAGGCCAGATTATATTCCAAAAGTGCCTACATCGGCTGCCCACCCTTTGGTTTTGCAGGCTTTCTGCCCTCCTCTGTTCCTCACACCGGAACAAGTGAGGATGCACCTGCTGTGTCCAGTAAGGGCTCTCTGTACTTACGTCCACTGCTCCAGTCTGTGGCGTAAGTCGGAGCAGCTGCTGGTTGGCTTTGGCAGCATCAGTAAAGGTGATGCTGGGCCAAAGCAGCACCTCTCTAATTGGTTAGTGGAAGTAATATCTATGGCTTACGAGGTGCGTTGTCTCACCACACCTCTGAGCATAAGAGCTCATTCCACTATAGCGGTCGTCTCCTCGAAGGCTTTGTCCAAAGGGGTATCCTTGCAGCACACATTCATCCGTTATTAAAGCCTGGATATTCATTCCACCCTGGGCTTGAGTGTTTTGCAGTGACCCTCAGGCTTGGGTCTTTTTGAACAGGCCGTACCTTCGGTATGACGGAGTGGGTATTCACATTCCCATACTGTTATGCTAAATGCAAAGCCGAAGTTCCCTTTGAAAGGGAACATCGGGGTTACGCATGTAACCCTGTTCCCTGAGAAGGGAACGAGACATTGCATAGCTTTGTCATAACATTCACGCCTGTGAATTGCTTCCTCACTTCAGATAATAGAGGCTGGCGGCGTGGTTCACAGGTGCCTTGAATATATCATGCGAAGTGCTTAACTGCCACATCACCTGATCATAATGATAATGATAATAATTATTATCACAGACCTCTGTGTTGAAGTCTCTGTGCACTTCCTAGCTACCACTTATACAGGATGCAGCATTAGTTTTATTTAAAACAATTATTGACTGTAGCTGTGAGGCATCGCAAACATTAAAGTTTTTATGTGTCATCCTCTGTTGTTTATTTCCCTGTATCCCCGCCTTGGATTCGATGCAATTCGCAAGGACTTTCGAGGACATGCCGGAATGGTATGATGGCCTCTCTTATCCGGACTGTTTTGTGAGGGACTGTCAGCACTATTTCTCAAGCCTGTGTGACCCGAAGCCAACCGACAGACAATTTATTCGGTTTATTATGTCTCGTTTTTTGGCCGAGTTCGCACATGGGCCCAATAAATAGTGGCCGCGAGACCCAGGGTGGTCGAGGATAGAGGATATTCGGCAGTTTTTGGAGCTGTTTTGGATGTGTATGGAGAACCAGGCCAGAGTTATGACCTGGATGAAGTGCTGGGGGAAATGAATATGGCGACTAGTGCGGCGCTCCCACTCCATGTGTACTATGAGCAGGTGAGACAACATGAGGAGAAATACAGAGCACTCAGCGCGCATCCTGTTAAGCGAGATCCGCTCATTTCCAAGTCTGCTGACCCAATTCTCAGAGATCCACTTAAAGCCAATTTCCCAGTCACGTCTCCAGTACAAGCCCCCGTCACACCTCCAGCCCAAGCTCCAACCAAAGCCAAAACTCAAGCTCCAGCCAAGGTCAAGCCTCAAGTTCCAGTCACAGTCACTCAGAGTAAGAAGGATTCCGAATCTACCAGGAGGAAGAGTGAGGCTCAGCTGCAGGAGCTCCAACTGAAACACAGCGAGAGAGAAGCAGAGGAAAAAATGAGCTGAAAATGAGCTACATGCAGTTGGAGTTAAAAGGTTTGCGCAGCACCCTGTCTGAAGTGGAGAGTCAATGTGTCAAAGCCACTAAAGAATCCTCATCTTTTAAGTTGCAACTGCAGGCAACACAGGATTTGCTGCAAGAGGAGGCTTGCCCGAAACTGGCTCTGAGCATACGGCTTTGTCAGCTAGAGGACGAACAGAGTCGACTGAAGGAACTTCTGGAGGAGGAAGAGGAGAAAACGAAGAGAGCAGAGAAACAGCTTCACCCCGTTAAGACACAGATGTCAGAATTGAAAAAGAAATTGGAACAGGTGCATGAAATGGAGGCAGAGCTAGAGGATGAGAGGAAGCAGAAAGCTCTGGCTGTAGCAGCAAAGAAAAAGCTGGGGCTTGACCTGTCTGAGCTGGAGGCTCAACTCATTCAGGCCATTTAAGCTTGAGGTGAAGCACAGGGACAGCTGAAGAAGGTATAGACTCAGTTAAAGAATCAGTTGCAGAATGTGGATGAACTCTGAACGGCGAGAGAAGCTGCACGGAGCAGCGCCGAAGAGAGTGAACGCAAGGTCAAGAGTCTGGAGGCTGAAAAGGTGCAGTTACATGAGGATCTGTCTGCAGCTGATTGCAGTCAGAAGCAAGTTCAGCAGGAGAGAGATGAGATGCATGGTGAAGTGACCAGTTGCAACTCCAAGATATCTGCTTTGAAAGAGGAGAACTTGATTAGAAACAGGGCAATATTGAACTCATTAATGAACGATTGAAGAAGGCTAATGCACAAGTGGACACGCTGAGCACCGAGCTAGCGGGTGAGCACCGCACGGCTTAGAAGAATGAGACGGCGCGACAGCAGCTAGAAAGACAGAATAAGGATCTAGCTGCCAAAATGCAGGAGCTGGAAAGCTCGGTCAAATTGAAGTGTCAGGTCCACGACATACAAGTCCAGACCCAATCTCAAGTCTCGGACGCCCAGGTCCGAGCCATGTCTCAAGTCTTAATGGTCCAAGCCCAAGTCATGTCCCAAGTTCCTGATGTCTCGTCCGAGCCGGCTGTTCTGGAAAATCCAGTTCAGTTTAGGCCGGAGCCTAGCCCAGAAACATTCTTGGGGTGGGGGGGGGTGTTGTACGAGGAGAGCAGGGCTCCAGCTTGAGGCCTATGGGGAGGTCTCAGTGGTGGAGCTCTGCACAGCCAAGGAATCTGTCCTGCTGTCCAGCCCAGCCGAGGAGGCTGTCCTGCTGCCCTGCACAGCCAAGGAAACTGTCCTGCTGTCCCGTTCAGCTGAGGACACCACTCAGCCTCCCTGCTCAGCTGAGGACGCCGCTCAGCCTCACTGCTCAGCTGAGGTCATCACTCAGCCTCCACGTCCAGCAGAGGACATCGCTCAACCTCACTGCTTAGCTGAGGTCGTCACTCAGCCTCTATGTCCAGCTGAGGACGTCGCTCAGCCTCATTGCTCGGCTGAGGACGTTGCGCCACTCTCAGGCGCTGCTGAGGATGGTGCACCGCTCCTAAGCATCACCGAGGACGTTGCATCGTTCCCAAGCATCAATGAGGGCGTCGTTCAGCCGGCTCTGCCTCCCTGCTCCAAGGACACCAGGCAGTTTCTTCTTGGTGCTGCTCGGGACGTCATGTCTTTGTCCCATCAGGTCAGAGGTCACTGGGTCACGTGTGTCTTGGAAGCTGCTAACGGTTGGGGGATAATGACTGGGTAATCTATATACCCAGATTACCGTATGAGCCGTGCTCCCGACGGCGAGGTTTAACTGACTGATCTACATATGGACATATGGACATATGGACATATGTGTGTATAACGGAATGTATGCCTTATAAAGCTAAAGGGCGACTATCGGGAATCGCCGTTTTAGTTTATGTTTATGCCTTAGCCGTAGCATTAGCGCTAGCCATAGCCAAGTAAGCATAGTTAGCTCAGGAGTTTGTTTATCGTGTTTTGTGTTGCATTCGTAACTGTTAATAAAAGTCACCGTTCCACTGCGACTGCATCCTGCCTCCTTCCCTTCACGTCACGCCACGTAACAAATATACACTCATTTCAAATCTGATGACTGCAAAACACTCCCAAAAAGATGGGACAGTTTTCTTTTAATAACACTTATTAACCATTTAGCACTGAAAACAGCAGTTGGTTATGTTTAGCAAGCAGAATTTGTCTCCATTCATCCATTACGCATGTCTTCAGATGTACAACTGTACAGGGAATTTGTTGCCTTATTTTGCACTTCATAATCCACCACACATGCTAAATCGGAGACAGGTCAGGACTGCAGGCAGGCCATGCTAGCACCCACACTCTCTGCTTATGCAGTCATGTACAGTGAGGGAAAAAAGTATTTGATTCCCTGCTGATTTTGTACGTTTGCCCACTGACAAAGAAATGATCAGTCTATAATTTTAATGGTAGGTTTATTTGAACAGTGAGAGACAGAATAACAACAAGAAAATCCAGAAAAACACATGTCAAAAATGTTATAAATTGATTTGCATTTTAATGAGGGAAATAAGTATTTGACCCCCTCTCAATCAGAAAGATTTCTGGCTCCCAGGTGTCTTTTATACAGGTAACGAGCTGAGATTAGGTACACACTCACTAATCTCAGCTTGTTACCTGTATAAAAGACACCTGTCCACAGAAGCAATCAGTCAATCAGATTCCAAACTCTCCAACATGGCCAAGACAAAAGAGCTCTCCAAGCATGTCAGGGACAAGATTGTAGACCTACACAAGTCTGGAATGGGCTACAAGACCATTGCTAAGCAACTTGGTGAGAAGGTGACAACAGTTGGTGCGATTATTTGCAAATGGAAGAATTTTTCAAAAAAAAAGTTTTCACCTCGTGTAGTTGCAATGATCATGAGAACAGTGACGAATCAGTCCAGAACTACACGGGAGGATCTTATCAATGATCTCAAGGCAGCTGGGACCATAGTCACCAAGAAAACAATTGGTAACACACTACGCTGTGAAGGACTGAAATCCTGCAGCGCCCGCAAGGTCCCAAGAAAGCACATATATATGCCCATCTGAAGTTTGCCAATGAACATCTGAATGATTCAGAGGACAACTGGGTGAAAGTGTTGTGGTCAGATGAGACCAAAATGAAGCTCTTTGGCATCAACTCAACTCGCCGTGTTTGGAGGAGGAGTGAATGACCCCAAGAACACCATCCCCACCGTCAAACATGGAGGTGGAAACATTATGCTTTGGGGGTGTTTTTCTGCTAAAAAAACAGGACAGAACAACTTCACCGCATCAAAGGGACAATGGACCGGGGCCATGTACCATCAAATCTTGGGTGAGAACCTCCTTCCCTCAGCCAGGGCATTGAAAATGTGTCGTGGATGGGTATTCCAGCATGACAATGACCCAAAACACACGACCAAGGCAACAAAGGAGTGGCTCAAGAAGAAGCACATTAAGGTCCTGGAGTGGCCTAACCAGTCTCCAGACCTTAATTCCATAGAAAATCTGTGGAGGGAGCTGAAGGTTCAAGTTGCCAAACGTATTGCAAAACGCATTTTGAGTTGCGTAACCTTAATGACTTGGAGAAGATCTGCAAAGAGGAGTGGGACAAAATCCCTCCTGAGATGTATGCAAATCTGGTGTCCAACTACAAGAAATGTCTGACCTCTGTGATTGCTAACAAGGGTTTTGCCACCAAGTACTAAGTCATGTTTTGCAGAGTGGTCAAGTACTTATTTCCCTCATTAATATGCAAATCAATGTATAAAATTTTTGACATGTGTTTTTCTGGATTTTTTTGTTGTTAGTCTGTCTCTCACTGCTCAAGTAAATCTGCCATTAAAATTATAGACTGATCATTTCTTTGTCAGTGGGCAAACATACAAAATCAGCAGGGGATCAAAATACTTTTTTCCCCTCACTGTAATGCAACATTTAATTGTTTGTGTGCCTTTACTGTGTCCATAGCATCCAGTCACATTGTGTATTATTATTTGCATTTTTCCAAAATGATCTGAACTGTGAATTGTCTGGAGTTAATCTAATAATGTCTACACAGTACAAATAACTTTTTACTCCCTTTGTGTCTTTTCTTTTTCTCCCTTTTACTATTTTCTGTCTCCATTCCTAAATCTCTGTATATTATTTATTCTGTTTTTATTTTCTTGTTTGTACCTTTCTCTATCTGCCCATCTCATTCTTTCCCTATCTGTGTTTTTTCTCTGTCTCTTGTCTCTGGCTGAAATTGTTCCTCTACCTACTTAAAAATCTTCAGTATTAGACAAGTGTAGTGCCTGCCAAAGTTTTTGAGACATTTCAAAAGTCTTTTTATGGATGATGCTAGTGATTTAAATAATTCAATAGTTTTAAACAGATATTTAATGTTTCAGATTCATTTTTATTCATATACCCGCAGTTTATCATCCCCCATCCCTGTGATCTGAGGAAAACGCTGGCTATTTTCTAGTTGGGGCAAATCCAAATTGGTTTTATATTTACTTTGTTTGCACTGTACATGTGATAAAACATAATGGAGCTGATGAATAATGTAGAAATTAATATGAGATTCAGTCACAGAAAATACACAACCACTTATGTGTGTTATTAACACCATCTGCGCTCACATGTTTGTGCTCACACTCTCTTTGTTTTTACTAAAGAGAATTTGCACACACTGCTATGTTTTGTACTACAGCCAGTAACTGACAATTTGACAATACTTTAATGTCACTAAACAACAGTGAACTCCACCCAAGTGAATTTAAAAATGCTCATTTGCAGTTGTCCATATAAAAACATCAGAAAGACGATTAATATAATTTGTTAATGAATTCACAAAGCTTTTATTTTACTATTACACATTTGACTAAAATTTTAATAAAATTAATTTATTTAATATAGTAAATTTCACTGTTAGATTTTACAGTGTACCTTTTATGTAATAACCTGGTAGTGTCCAGATAAACTCCTCCTACTTTCTCGGGTAGAGTTATGCTATAGGACAGTGTCACAAACACATACACACACACACACACACACACACACACACACACACACACACACACACACACACACACACACACACACGCATCCTATATGGATAATCCTGGGTTTGCATTTGTTGTGAGCCATGCTGTTCTGTGGAGAAGCAGTTAAGGGTTTTGAAGAGTAGTGCTAACCTACAGTTAAAGCCTTAAAGACTGAAACTAACCAGGAATTAGAGATTAATGTATGAAGTGATTAAGTACATTATAGACTGGAACTACCAACGAACCCTAAAGACACAATCAGTGAACATATAAAAACCCTAATATATGATCTTATCAAGCGATTTTAAGCCTAAAAACAGTGAATAACCAAGAATCATATATTTATATATTGGTATAGTTAGACCCTTAAAGACCCTTAAAGAAAGACCATTAACGACCCTTGAAGACTTAGATTAACTGAGTGAGAGCTTTTAAGAATTAAAGGGAGTGAGAGTGAGGCTTGACGGTTAAGTCTCTGGGTTAC
This sequence comes from Ameiurus melas, assembly GCA_012411365.1. Classification (NCBI taxonomy): domain Eukaryota; kingdom Metazoa; phylum Chordata; class Actinopteri; order Siluriformes; family Ictaluridae; genus Ameiurus; species Ameiurus melas. The sequence goes on along the minus strand of CM022777.1, from coordinate 13,840,372 downwards.
TGATCAGAAGGTCGGGGGTTCAAGCCCTAGCACTGCCAAGCTGCCACTGTTGGGCCCTTGAGCAAGGCCCTTAACCCTCTCTGCTTCTGTATCATGGCTGACCCTGCACTCTGACCCCAACTTCCTAGCATGCTGATGTATGCAAAGAAAATAATTTCATTGTGCTCTAATGTATATGTGACCAATAAAGACTCATAATCATTAAGAATGAACATCTTTAGTAATGGTGTAAACAAAAGTGAGAGCCATAAATAATTGACAAACCAAGAGTTAGTACCTTAAAGGCTGAGACAAACCAAATATAGAGCCTTAAAGACTATGTCTAACCAAGAACCAGAGACTAAAGCCTAGGAGAAATAAAAATTTGGCCTTTGGTCTCTTTCATATGAACCCTTCCTACATCCAAACTCTGAGACTAGAGTGGTATTAAAATGTGCACACAACACACAACTAGAATTTATATAAACACAAGACCCATTGCATTTATCATTTAACTGTACATACATACACATTAACTGTACATGGCTCTGGTTTTCAAAATGTGAGTAAGTTATGTATTTATTCTTTTTTTGTACACCATATTAATGAATCGATGATATGCAAATCATCTTTAAACCTTTAAATAACTGTTCCTAGAGCAATTCCTTGTTATTCGAGTTCATTATTGTGGCTCTCCTCATAGCAGTACAATAGCTTTTACTCCATTTTCCCAACTTTGGTACATTGATGTGTGTGAGGGATTGTTAAGCGTCATTAAACGTCCTGCAGGTCCATACAGCATTGCTAATGGATCCCAATGCGGCAGGACAAGAAGCTGCAGGATGTAATTGAAATTCAGTGAGAGACAGGAAGACTGCTCAATTAATTCTTCCTGATCAGACAAAGAAAGGCTGATAGCACTTAGAAGAAAAAAAAATTCTTACTGAGCATGAAAGTCCCTTATTAAAGGCATGAATGCAATTTTGAGCTGTTATCATCTCTTATTTAGTTTTCATTAGGCCTTGTAGGATCGGCAGCAAAAAAAAACAAAAAAAAAACCTTCAGGAGTAAACAATCTGAGCTCAGTTCAGTCCAGCACACTGCATCACTTAGACTAATTGGACACTTTGACAGATTAAGTCATCCTTCCCAGACTGCTTCTGTGTATTCCAGGAACACATCATCTTTTATTTTTTTATTCATCCACACCCACTTTTTCAGGGCATATATAAACATTTGCATAAGGCATAATATTTCAGCCTTGTTTGGCTACATTTGCACTTCATGGGTGATTTTGTATTTATGAGTCCTTGCCATGCTGATTACTTGCGCTAACAATAGCACAAGTCATGTCTCCAGTAGTCTCATTAAATATCCTAACAATAGTTATTATAACTCCACTAAATGATTATATGACAATAGGACACCAGTTAGACATGACACTTGACATTTATAGGCATAATGCAATGTGACACGGTGGCCATTAGTTTTTCCCTTGAGTTAATATATTTCTCTCTACTGATTAGGTGTCTTAACAGAAAGGCTGAAAAACTGCCTTGGCATTTGTCACATTTTGCAAATCCTTTAATTGTGACTTGTAAATTATGCTGGAGCAGCTACAAATTAAGCTTCTGATCAAAGAGGGAAAATTAGCTTCCTTTCTTTTAAATAAATAGACTAGTCTGCAATGTTACTTTGAATGCATTGAATTGCTACTTATTAGTTTATGTTAGATTGGAGTGCTTTGTTTAAGCCATAGTGTCATGACATATTTGGACAAGTATACATTTTATCCTCCTTGAAACCGTGCATATTAATAAAGGTGATACACTATCAAATGACATGACAATACAATTAATATTTTGTAGTAATTTTTCATAATTTAAATGAACAACAAAAAAAAAACTGATCAATCACATGGGAGAGGTAAGTACACGCCTACATTTATCACACCTTAAGTCCATAAAATTAGAATCATGTGTTAAAAATTAGGTGCCAGTGATTAGAATCTAAATAGAATCTTACATCTTGTCTAGTATTCCCTTTGCTGTTGAGGTGTGTTGTGTCATCATGCCAAGATCTAAAGAGCTCTGTAAGGAATCTGGAAGAAAAGTTTGTGGATGCCTATGAGACTGGCAAGGGATTTAAAAGATCTTCAAATTATTTTAAATAGATCAACCCACTGTACGGATAATGATATACAAATGGCACAGATGTCAAATGACTGTGAATTTGTCCAGGACTGGCCATCCCAGCAAATTCAGCACAAGAGCAGAATAGGTGATGCAAAAAGAAGTGTCCAAGAACCCCAGAGCTTCATCACAGGATCTGCTAGGAAGTCTTGCAACCTTTGGTGTCAGAGTGCATGCCTCTACAATCAGAAAGAGATTGCACAAAATTTGTACCTGCATGGGAGGCATGCCATAAAAAAGCCTTTGCAATACTACAGTTTGCCAATGAGCATTTAGGCAGACTGGGAGATTTGGAATAATGTGCTCTGGACAGATGAATCAAAGATAGAGCTGTTTGCAGTAGTTGCAGACAGGTTTGGTGCAGACCAATGACAGCTTTTCTGGAGCAAAACCTCATACCAGCTGTGACTCACGGTGCTTGCATTCATTGATTCAACTATAAATTCTGCATCTTATCAAAGAATGCTTGAAGATAATGTGAGGCCATCTATCTTAAAGTTGAAGTTGGACAATTCAACAGGAAAATGATCCTAAGCATACTAGCAAATCCACCAAGTAATGGCTCAAAAAGAAGTGATGGGTTATGGAATGGCCTAGTCAAAGTCTGGATTTGAAACCTATTGAAATGTTGTGGGGGGATTTGAATCGGGCAGTACATGCAAGCAAACCCTCAAACATATTGCAACTGAAAAAATATTGCATGGAAGAGTGGTCAAAAATTCCAGCAAACCTAGTGGACAATTATGCAAAATGCATAGAGAAAGTTATTTATGCTAAAGGGGCAATACTAACTTCTGGACCAAGGTTGTACTTGCAATTTGAAACGAAGAATATAACATCTAGTGAATTTCTGTTCAATAAATTAATAAAAAAAAAAAAATTCCTTGTAGATTTGTTCTAGTATATAAACTTTATTATTAGGCACTGTTTCAAAGATGACGAAATGTTTGCTTGTCCAAATATGTCAAAAAAGCCATCAATTTCCATGAGGTATACTTATTTTTTCATTTTATATTGATTTTACACATACATTCCTTAAATCTCAATTCCTAGATTGTAGGTTGATACACTTATCCATCCATCTTCTCCCCCTTTTTCTTCCTCCCTTGAAACCGGAGCCCCTCCCAAAAAAAAAAAAAAAAAAAAAAATTTTCTTTGGGTGAAAAAAAAAAAACCCCCCCCCCGCCCCCCCCCCAAGAAAAAAAAAACAAAACCCCCAAACACCCAACCCCCCCCCCGAGGTGCGAGAAAAAAAAAAAAACCAAAAACCCCCCACCCACCCTTTCCCTTTCTTTAATTTTTTTAATATTATTTAAATATAATAAACACAAAAAAAAAAAAACAAACACAAAACAAAAAAAAAAAAAAAAAAAAAAAAAAAAAAAAAAAAAAAAAAAAAAAAAAAAAAAAAAAAAAAAAAAAAAAAAAAAAAAAAAAAAAAAAAAAAAAAAAAAAAAAAAAAAAAAAAAAAAAACTGAGTTACAAAAAAAAATTTTTTAAAATTTTTTTTTTTTTAAAAATTTTAAAAAAATTAAATTTTTTCCAAAAAATATAAAAAAAAAATTTTTTTTTTTAAAAAAAAAAAAAATTAAATATTTATTTATTTCCACAAAAAAAAAAAAAAAAATATTAATATTAAATAAAAAAAAAAAAAAAAAAAAAAAAAAAAAAAAAAAAAAAAAAAAAAAAAAAAAAAAAATTAAAATTTTTATAATTTATAATTAAATTAATAAATAAATAATAAAAAAATAAAAAAAAAAAAAAAAAAAAATAAAAAAAAAAACAAAAAAAAAAAAAAAAAAAAAAAAAAAATTAAAAAAAAAAAAAAATAAAAAAAAAAAAAAAAAAAAAAAAAAAAAAAATAAAAAATTAATAAAACAAAAAAATTTATTTAGTTGATGCAATTTTATCTTTTTTTTACTTTTTTTTTTTTTTGGGGGCGCGGGGAACGTGTTTTTTTTTAGAAAGTATTAAAAAAAAAAAGAATTTTTTTTTTTAGAGAAGAAAAAAAAAAAAATTAAATAAAAAAAAAAAAAAAAAAAAAAAAAAAAAATTTTTATTTTAAAAATAAAAAAACTAAGAAATTAAATTTAAAAAATTTTAAAATTTAAAACAAAATTTTTAATTAATATTTTTTTTTTTTTTTTTATTTTTTTTTTTTTTTTTTTTTTATATTTTTTTTTTTTTTTTTTTTTTTTAAAAAGAATAGAATTAAATATAATAAAAGATTATTAAAAAAAAAAACTATTAAATTTTAATTTAAATTAAAAAAATAAAAAAATATAATAAATAAAAAAATAAATTATTTATTTATTTTATTTTTTATTTAATTGGGTTTGCAAGAAAAGGATATGCAACCAAATATTAAGTGTTATTTACTTTCATTTACTTCAAGACTTATCTGTTCCTGTACTTTTGCTCACCTATAAATTGGATGGTCTGATACAAAAGGTTCTATGTTATATGTTGTTTAATACATATAGATGTAAATACCAGGAAATAAAACATGAAACCTAAACTCTTAACTTATATCCATCTTTTGATCTCAAACCCAAATGTCTTTGGTGTACAGCACAAACACATGAATTGGCCATGCCATTCCAATAGTTTGGAGGGGACTGTAAAGGGTGTTTGAAATGCAACATGAATGCTGGATTACTGCAGCACTTTGAAGATCTGTATTAATAAACAATTAATTGATGTTCTCATGAGAAGACATTCAGGGGACATTTATATTCATATGAGCCCAACACATGATCATATGATCATTACCCACAAGATTTAAATGAACTTCATATGCAAGTGGCCTGAAGGAAAAGTGAAAAAAAAACAACCCTGCTGCAAATTTCTCTCTTTTAGATATCATGCATTTCCCGATAATTCACAAATTTCATGGTATGAAAATACCTCAGGAACTATGCTGTCCACCATCCTGGGAAAGAGAGGAAGTTTATTTCTTTTTTATAAAAAAAAGCAATGAGAATGCTAGCAGTGAGAGAGAGCAAGAGCACATCAAATATTCTTTATTTCAATGCTAGTGAATTAGGACCGTGGGGAGCTAGAGAATAATTAAACTCAGTGAAAGAGTTTACTAATCCTTTGAGGTAGCATTAGCAGAGCAGCATTCATGTCAACTGATCCAGTTTGAATGGCATTAATCTGCTGACTCAACAAAAGATTATCTAAAGTGTCATCTAATTATAAAGCCCATATTATGTTCACTGCTGTTCCTGTAAATCACGACCAGACTACAATAATCAATAAGATGACATATACAAATGCAGGAGACATTTAGAAAAGCTATCTCACAGTCAGGGCAATACAGTGTAACAACTGCAAATGTCAAAGAATTCACAAGCCAATTGATGTGTAAAGTTAGACAGTTTGGGTTAGGATGGGGAGTGCACTTAGTGCTCATTTGCCTCTAGTGAATGACAACAATTTTGATACACTTTATATAAATGCATTCATAATTAAAACTATATTATTAGGGATATAATGTGAAACTACTATCTAAATCTGTTTAGTGCTCCAAATATCTGTTTTGGATTTATGCTAAATTTGACTAAAGTTAAAGGTAATTTCTGACCCAAGAAATTCATTTTCATAAGTGATTATAGAGTAAATAGCAACTAAGAAAAACCCAAAGAAAACAAGTACCCCACCCCCCCCCCCCAATTCAGAATTCCTACTTGTGATCTTTGGTCAGAAAGTGGGAGTTCAGCAAGTGATGGAAAAGAAATTTCAACATTGCTGCACACAGCATCAGCAGTAAACACAGTAGAACATCAGGAATCAACAGATAGCTAAACACTGAGGTCTGGAAGGCTTTAAATGAAAACAAGTTTTCTTTTTCTTGTTTCTTTAGTTGTATATCTTGAGCAAAATGAGCTTACAGTGTTTTCTTTTATATCTTGTGAAAAGTGCAAAAACAAATGCAAATACATTACATTAGGGTGATTTAATCTCTACAAACAAACAATTCTCACAATGGACTAACACTGGATTTGTAATCAGTGTAATGAGAGAGGTAAACAGTTTGTAAAATAGAAATCCAAACTACAACATAACCACACAAACCCATGTACATACAGTGCATCCGAGAAGTATTCACAGCACTTCACTTTTTCCACATTTTGTTATGTTACAGCCTTTCCAAAATGGGTTAAATTCATTATTTTCCTCAAAATTCTAGAAACAATAAACCATAATGACAACATGAAAGACGTTTATTTGAAATCTTTGCAAATGTATTACTGTAGTTTAACACACAAAAAAAAATATTACATGTGGTTCACATAAACATATTATGTTTTTCATCAAAACTGATGGTAATTTAAATGTTATCTAAACAAGTTTCCAGTTACAAGATTGAATTATGTAAAGTGATACTTTTACTTGTAATCTTGTAACTAGAAACTTGTTTAAATTAGGTTTAGCATAAGTTTTGATCAGAAACTTAATATTTTTATTCATTTTATATATAAAAAAAACTATATATTCAGGCTTGACAATGTTTAATGTGCTCTGCTGTTTGTTGTAAAACAGTTCTGATAGAGGTTCACAGATCTGCGTGCCAAGCACAAGCAGATCATGGGTTTCAGTACAAGAAACAGCACCGTTTGGTTGGTAAAAGAATATATATTGTATACAACATATGTCCTGCCAGAACTACTCTATCTACTAGCAAGCCGTATTTGGCCAGATGCAACATGACTGCCACCTACTGGTCTTGTCTTTCCTGCATCTGCAGCATGCGTGTGATACCACATGAAATTTCAGGATCCCTTTTACTTTAATGTGCATTTTCAATGGCCACAACTGTATATGACTTGAATCATCCAATAGAAAAAAATGTGAGAATAAACAAGAATAAAATTACTCTGAAGTTCTTTAAAAATTCCATATTATGGTGCCTTTCTTTTTACTCTGAGTAACAACATATCCCTCTTTATAATGTTGGGGTATTCACACCTTCAATCCCTTTTTCACTGCCAATGGAACAGCTCTGCCTTCTAGTAAGTCCCTGGAGGTAGTAGATATGTACAGACCTTCTGGGCCAGTATCATTGTTGGCATTAAGGGAAAACAGAGGCTGGTTCAGTAGAGATATGTAGACCTTGATTTGATACTCAGAGACCTTGACTTGATACTCACAGTTACTTCCACCATAAAGTTTGCTAGTATGTCATGTGTGAAACAGGAGGGATTAGTTACTAACAGCATGGAATTCAAAATCTGTCTTGAAACCCCAATCTTCCTTTCCCATAGTGGAAGAATGAGGTGGGTTAAAAACCAATGTGCAGTCTTTTTTCACTGCGGTACCTAGACATGCTACAGTCATTTGATTCATCAATAGTATGTTCAGCTGTTGGCAGGTCCCTCTGAGATTATTCACATTATTATTTGTCCAAATAAATCTGTTTAAAAGGTCCACAGAGAGCAAAGAAGTGTTGGAGCATTAATAAAGCTGGAGGTGTCCACGTATTCAATAAGCATTATATGCACTGTTTGGACACTAAGGCTTATGAAAAGGACTGCCCGTCTTTAACTGTTTGCTATTCACCCAATAGCAGAATGAAATGATAGTTCAGGGACCAATTACACCCAGACCAACATTTGTGAAGGGTGGTTCAGTACATATTGTAGGTGATCAGATAGAAGTGGAGCCATTTCCTGCACTCCTGTCCTACCATGAAGTTTTTTGCATATGACACAGCTATTTTGCTTGTTGGCGATACAGCTCTTCTTCCCAACTATCCAGATCCCGTCAGTGCAGGTAGCTCCTTCAGTGAATGTTCTGCCCTGGTGCATGACTCTATGTGGTAGTGGTTTATAAGAAGAGAAGCAATGTTGACGTTGACCACCAATTCTCACAAGCCCACTGCCATTTGGCAGACATCCTTATCCAGAAAATCTAATATTGATCTCATTCATACCAATCAGCCATAACATTAAAACCACTTGCCAAATATTGTGTAGGTCCCCCTTGTGCCACCAAAACAGTTCTGACCCATCAAGGCATGGACTCCACAAGAACTCTGAAGGTGTGCTGTGGTATCTAGCACAATGATATTAACAGCAGATCTTTTAAGTCCTGCTAGGTGGTGATCTTGAATCCTGGATCTTGTTTGTCCATCACATCCCACAGATGCTCTATCAGATTGAAATCTGGGGAATTTGGAGGCCAAGCCAACACCTTGAACTCTTTGCCATGTTCCGCAAACAATTGTAGATTGTTGGCAGTGGACAGGACAGCATGGGCACTCTAACCAGTCTGCAGATACACAGCTCCATACACAGCTGTTCTATAATACCCAACATTAACTTTTTCAGACAGCTCTTTTGTGGGATTGGACCAGATGGGCTAGCCTTTGTTCCCCACATGCATGAATAAGCCTTGGGCATCCGTAAGCTTGTTGCCAGTTCAGCAGTTGCCCTTCCTTAGACAACTTTTGGTAGGTACTAACCACTACATACAAAGAACAAGATCTTTCCTCTAAACTGGCAAATTATGTTTTGTAAATGTTCCTATGTGCACACTGAGTGACAACAGCCTCTTTCGTCTTTTAAGAATTTACCTTGGGTAGTAATGGGGGCTACAAGACCCAAGGGATCAACAAGCTGTTCAAGAGAATGTGAATCTGTAATTTTTAAGGTCCCAGCTCAGTCTACGACTATGTTACATGGGAAGTGAGTCAGCATCTAGGCCAAGGTCATTTACATAATCAACAGATGGAAATGCTTGCATGACACTGTACAATTTGATGCAATCTTGTGGAGTCTTAGATTAGAAATGGCAACTATAGATTGAACTCTTTCAAGCAGAGCAATTGATAATGGTTAGATGCTAATAGGTTCTTTAAAAAATTGTGTTTCTCAGTGAATGTCAGGGTTACGCATGTAACCACACACATTCGTTATTACAACCTGGATATTCATTCCACCCTGGGCTCGAGTGTCTTGCAATGACCCTCAGGTTGGGTCTTTTTGAACAGGCCATATCCTCAGTATGACGGAGTGGGTATTCTCGTTCCCATACTGTTATGCTAAAAGCAACATCAAAGTTCCCTTTGAAAGGAACGTTGGGTTTACGCATGTAACCCTATTCCCTGAGAAGGGAACAAGACATTGCATTTAGCATAACAGTATGGGAAGCACCTTGCACGCATGACCGGTATCTGAAGCTTGTATAAAATCATGCCTCTACTTATAGGCCTGCCATGATGAGGTGATGTATATATATGGCACCTGTGAACCACGCAAGCAGCCTCTATTATCTGAAGTGAAGATTATATATTATCTGAAGCAATTCACAGGCCTGCCCTGGTATGACAGAGCTATGCAACGTCTATTTCCCTTCTCAGGGAACAGGATTACATGTGTAAAAGTATTGTTGCATTTAGCATAACAGTATGGGAACAGGAATACCCACTCCGTCATACTGAGGGTATTGGCCTGTTCAAAAAGACCCAAGCCTGAGGGTCACTGCAAGACACTCCAGCCCAGGGTGGAATGAATATCCAGGCTGTAGAAACGAATGTGTGTGGCGTAGACCATCCTGCAGCAGCACACACATCCTGCAAGGATACCTCTTTGGACAAAGCGTTCGAGGACGCGACCGTCCTAGTGGAATGAGATCTTTTGCCCAGAGGCGTAGCGAAACAGCGTGCCTTATAAGCCATAGAGACTGCTTCCACTATCCAATTAGAGATACGCTGCTTTGACACAGCATCACCTTTACTGTCACTACCATAGCAGACCAGCAGCTGCTCCGACTTATGCCACTGGCCGGAGCAGTGAACATAAGTACAGAGAGCCCTTACTGCACACAGCAGGTGCATCCTCTCTTGTTCCGGTGTGAGGAACAGAGGAGGGCAGAAAGCCTGCAAAACCACAGGGTGGGCAGCCGATGTAGGCACTTTTGGAATATAATCTGGCCTAGGATACAGGAAGGCCTTGGCTAATCCAGGTTCAAAGGCCGGAAGGGGCAACAGAGAGAGCTTGTAGGCCTCCCACTCGCTTGAGAGATGTCAGGGCGAGTAGAAGAGCTACCTTTAGAGTCAAAAGCTTCTCAGAGGCTGACTCTAAGGGCTCGAATGGGGCCCCTGACAGACCTTCCAAGACCACAGAAAGGTCCCATGAAGGTATGGACAGCCTGCAGATGGGCCTCAGCCGTCTGACACCATGCATGAGGTTAGAGGATGTTGCCCCACAGAGGCACCATCAACAGGGGTGTGGCTGGCCGGAACAGCGGCCAAATAACCCTGATTCTAGAAGGAGCCAACCCTGCTGAGAAACTTTCTTGTAAGAACTCCAGGACTGTAACTATTGCGCAGTTCACTGGGTCTAGCTGACGTTCCACACCACAACACAAAAAGCTGCCACTTGAGTGCATACAATTTCCTTGTGGATGGTGCTCTAGCATTTAACATGGTCTCTACAACCTCAGTTGTGAGACCAGAATCTATGAGCTGGTGCCCTTCAGGAGCCAGACACACAGTTTCCATAGTTCTGGCCGAGGGTGATAAATCAGCCCTCCAGCTTGAGACAGTAGATCCCTGCAGATGGGAATGTCCCAAGAAGTACCATCGAGCAGTGAAATTATCTCTGAGAACCATATTTGAGCTGGCCAATAAGGTGCCACTAGCAGCAGACATAGACGGTCTTGGCGAACTCTCACTAGAACTTGTGGGAGCAGAGCGATCAGGGGGAAAAGCATGTAGACGTGACCTCGGCCACATGTTCCGGGGTCTCGACCGCTTGTGCCGGGGTCTTGGCCTCGACCGCTTGTCTGAACCTATGGTCCAAGCCATATGGACTCCACTATTTGTGGATGGAGCCTCCAAACCCTGGGGTTGTCTTCCTAAATGATTGTCTTCCTCTACATTCTGGCTGCCCGGAATGTACATTGCACTCACTGACAAGAACTTTCCCTCTGAGAAAGATATATGAGACCACCGCTGTGTTGTCTGACACAACTAGCACATGGTGACCTCTCAACTGAGCAAGAAAGAGTTTCAGTGCTAGGAATGCGGTCTGCATCTCTAGCCGATTTAAATAATATTAGATAGGGCCGCAAAAAAAACCCCGGGAGCGGCACCCTTTTTTCCCCCCCCCCCCCCCATAAAGAGGCGGTTTTTTTTTAATGTCTTGAGGTATGAGACGCCCCTAGAGTGTGACCCGAGGCTAGCAACTGTGGGCACCTCCAAATACTCAGAGCACGTAGGCATCGCCGCGTGACACTGATTACTCTCAGAGGTTTCATCCTCGGATGAAACCACTGACTTTTCAGCCACCACTGAAACGGTCTCATGTGCAATAGGCCCAACGGTATGACATTGGCTGCTGCTGCAACTCTCATAGAGCCTGGAAGGGATTGGATTAGATCAATCCTATGCGTGCTGGGGAAAGAAATGCCTTCACCATAGTAGAATCCCATATAACCCCTAGAAAAGTTCTCCTCTGCACTGGAGAAAGCATACTTCCCTTTCAAAGGGAACTTCGACGTTGCATTTAGCAGTATGGGAACGCCTTGCGCGCGTGACCGGTATCTGAAGCTTGTGTAAAATCATGCCTCTACTTGTAGGCCGCCATGATCAGCGGACGTGGCAATTAAGCACGTCGCGCATATATATATGGCACCTGTGAACCGCGCCGCCGCCTTATTATCTTCAGCGAGACTGCATGTCTGTTGTTTGTGTGACAAAAACGCTTCATTTCTACTCGATATTTTCTCAAAATCTCTTAATTTTTCTATCCCTTTTTAAAGAAAAGGTGAGGTAAGTAATGAGAGAGAAAGAGTTAAAGACGTGGTAACGTGCTCCCGTTTCATCACGGGGGAAAAGTGCACACTTTCTTGGTGAAGTGTTAGTGGTGTAGTATGCGATGGCAACCTCCGAGAGGCGGCCGTATGGTAAGCCACATTAAGCAGCTCGACTCGCGCTTTTCTCAAAAAACGGAAGCCGAGTGAGTCGAGTCTCCAAGCCTCGCGGATTCGCGGGCCGCTGCCGGGGGCGCAGCCAACCGTCTCAGGTTCGGGGGATCTCTTAAACCGGAAGAGCAGCCGGAGACGAGCGCTGCTCTATCTCTCTCTCTGTCTTCCGGTTCAGCTCTCCGCTGGATTTTGGAGTTTCGCGCGACTCCTTTCCTCCCGCTATGGAAAGCCAAGGGAGAAGACGCTCTCTCTGTCTGGGAGTTAGAGGGATGTGTTGAACACTGAGAGCAGCGTATAAAGAGCTGCTTGAAGTGATTACCCAGTGAAAGTAGATACTTCACACTGCAGAAACTCCCCTGTCTTCCAGAAGTTATGACAAAATCTCACTTCTGAGAAAACCATGCTTAAGCCATAGTCATAACTCCACGATGTTGGATTATTTGGCCATTGTGGAAATGAATAGCATGGCTACCTGCGCTATGCCCGAGGTGGAGTAGGCGCTTGCTAGCTACCTCTCTCCACCGACGGCGAGGTAACAGGGGCCGGCTTGCATCCAAGGTGGGCAAGCCTATGCAGTAGTAGTCTTGCTTGTGGCTCATTGCAGACAATGACAGTGTTGCCTACCAAGCAGACCTGCTGAGTGAGCTCGACTTATGGCAAAAAAGTGTTGTCTCAAGCTCATCCGGGTGTCCACGAGTGGAGCCTGGGCCAGCACTAGTATGGGGGAAACTCAGAAGGCGAGTACGGCAGCCCGCCAACCCCCCCAGACAGCCAGGGGAACCGGGCGTGCGACGTCCCGGTCTGCTGTTGGGCCTGATCTGAGGATGGTCATAAAGGCCAAGCAGGCAAAGACGAGCGGTCCTGAGGGGCTGTGGAGGGCTGTATCCGGGGGACATGAGGTTGTTAGGCGGTAGTAGCCCCCAGTGCTACTGTAGGGCCTCCCTTGCCAAAGTGGTCCCCAAGTTTCGTGTTCCCTGGTCAGCAAGCTGTCACAGGGCAACGGAAATCTGATGCTTCTCTCCAATAGAATGTGGAATAGCTAACGTCACTAGAAGACCATCGGGCAGCGCGGCAAGCTATGGCCAAATGTGTCTCCATGGGTTCTGTCTACCATAGAAAGGGTTACCGGGTCCAGTTATAGCTAGACCCCCCCGTTCACAGGTGTGCTCACCACAAAGTGTGCATAGACCAGAGCCCGACGTTAGCGCAGGAAGTAAGCTCCCTTTTGGACAAGGGGGTCCTGAAACATGCCCGTTCCCTCAGGGAGAGAGGTTTACAGCCTTTATTTCCTGTTCCGCAAAAAGTGGGAATATGCGGCCAATTTTAGATCTGCATCATCTGAACCGTACTCTTCGGATATACAGGTTCAGAGGCTGATGTTCAACCGTATCGTGACACAGATCCAGTTCGAGAACTGGTTTGTGGCGATAGGTCTAAAAGGTGCATGTTTCCGCATAGGATTATTGCTAGCTTTATCCCCTACACCTTCGCAAAGTGCATGGATGTCACTCTGGCTCCATTGGGACTCCAGGGCATCTGTGTACCAAGCTACCTGGGACGGACTGGTTAATTCTAGCACGATCCAGGGAGCTGGCGGTTCAACATTGATGATGTTGTTCTCGCCCACGTGAAGAACTGGGGGCTCAGGTTGAATCTCAGAAAAGTTGGTTTTCTCCGGTGCAGTGGGCGACTTTTCTAGGGGTTACAGGATACTACTACGATGTGGGCGTTTCTATCCCCAACGAAGCGTAGTCGTCAATCCTATCAACACTGAGCTAGATAAAGCTGTATCTTGGGAACCTGGGGTGGAATCCACACATGTGGCTGAGGTCACATCTGTATGCTGCCCCCATTATTGCTCCCACTAGCTCTAGCGAGGGTTCGCCAAGATAGCCTGCTAATAGCACCTTTTTGGCAGCTCGAACATGGTTCTGAGAGATAATATCTCTGCGAGATGGCACTCCTTGGGAGATTCCCGTCCGCGAGGGATTCACTGTGGACCCAGTAACTGCGCAATAGCTACAGTCCTGGGGCTCCTACAATAACATTTCTCAGCGGGGTGAGCTCTTCCTACAATCAGGGTTATGTGGCCGCCATTTCGCCCGCCACGCCCAGTTGAGGGAGCCTCTGTGGGGGCAACGTCCTCTAACTTCGCGGTTCGTGCGTTGTCTCAGATGGCTGAGGCCCATCTGCAGGCGCGCGCATACCTTCCTGGGACCTTCTATGGCCCTGGAAGGTCTGTTGGCTGCCCCATTCGAGCCCCTAAAGCGGATCTGCTGTCTCAGGCCGGAGGGCTGATTTATCACGCTCAGCCAAAAAACTCGGCAACTGTGGGTCTGGTCCCTGAGGGGCACCAGCTCATAAGATTCGGGTCTCACAACTGAGATTGTTGAAACCATGTTAAAAGCTAGAGCACCATCCACAAGGAAAGCGTATGCACTCAAGTGTCAGCTTTTTGTCTTGTGGCATGAGGGACGTCACCTAGACCCAGTGAACTGCGCAATTGCTACAGTCCTGGAGTTCTTACAGAACGTTTCTCAGCGGGCTGGGCTCCGTCTTCTATCAGGGTACTTGGCCGCTGTTTCGGCCAGCCATGACTCTGTTGATGGAGCCTCTGTGGGGCAACATCCTCTACCTTTGAGGTTCATGCGTGGCGTCAGATGGCTGCGGCCCATCTGCAGGCCATGCATACCTTCCTGGGACCTTCTATGGTCCTGGAAAGTCTGTCGGCTGCCCCATTCGAGCCCCTGGAGTGGATCCCATCCAGAAGGAAATCAAATGCACTCAGGTGTCAGCTTTTGTCTTGTGGTTGAGGGACGTCACCTAGACCCAGAGAACTGCGCAATTGCTACAGTCCTGGAGTTCTTACAGAACGTTTCTCCAGCGGGCGCTCCTTCTACAATCAGGGTTACTGGGCCGCCGCTCGCCAGCCATCCCCTGTTGATGGAGCCTCCGTGGGGCAACATCTAACCTTAAGGTTACGTGCGTGGTGTCAGAGCGGCTGCGGCCCATCTGCAGGCCGCGCATACCTTCCTGGGACCTCCTGAGGTCCTGGAAGGTCATGTCATGTGCCCCATTTGAGCGGCAGGGAACCACCCCAAAAAAAGCGGGGGGGGGGGGCAAAAAAAAGGGGGGGGGGGGGCCCGGGCCGGGGGGGGGTGGTTGTTGGGGGGGGGGGGGGGGGGGGGGGGGGTGGGGGTTTTTTGGCGGCGGGGGGGTGGGGGGGCCCCCCGGGGGGGGGGGGGGCCGTGGCGGCCCCCCCCCGCCCCCCTTATTTTTTTTTGTAGGAGCCTCTGTGGGGCAGCATCCTCTAACTGCGAGGTTCATGCGTGGTGTCAGATGGCTGAGGCCTATCTGCAGGCTGTGCATACCTTCCTGGGACATTCTGTGGTCCTGGAAGGTCTGTCAGCTGCCCCTTCGAGCCCCTAGAGTGGATCCCCACCTACAAGAAAAAAGTGTATGCGCTCAAGTGGCACCTTTTTGTCTGGTGGTGTGAGGAACGTCAGCTATACCCAGTGAACTGTGCAATCGCTACAGTCCTGGAGTTCTGACAAGAACGTTTCTCAGCAGGTTGGCTCCTTCTACTATCGGGGTTACGTGGCTGCCGTTTCGGCCAGCCCTGCCCCTGTCGATGGAGCCTCTGTGGGGCAACATCCGCTAACTTTGAGGTTCATGTGTGGTGTCAGACGGCTGAGGCCCATCTGCAGGCCATGCATACCTTCCTGGGACCTTGCTGTGGTCTTGGAAGGTCTGTCAGGGACCCCATTTGAGCCCTTAGAGTCAGCCTCTGAGAAGCTTCTGACTCTAAAGGTAGCTCTTTACAGGCCCTGACATCTCTCAAGCGAGTGGGAGGTCTACAAGCTCTCCCTGTTGCCCCTCCTGCATTGACTTTACCCCTAGATAAGCTAAGTCCTTCCTGTATCCTAGGCCGGATTATATTCCTAAAGTGCCTACATTGGCTGCCCACCCTGTGGTGTTGCAGGCTTTCTCCCCCCCTCTGTCCTCTGACCAGAACAAGAGAGGATGCACACGCGTGTCAGTAAACGCGCTCTCTGTACTTACGTCCACCGCTCCGGCCAGTGGCGTAAGTCAGAGCAGCTACTAGTCTGCTTTGGCAGCGACAGGAAAAGGGATGCTGTGTCAAAGCAGTGCATCTCTACTGGGATTGCCGAGGGCGCTTTTTTGCCAAAGGGGTTTCCTTGCAGGATGTGTGGGGCTGCAGGGTGGTCTATGCCTCACACGGTCATTTTGTTATGACAGCCTGGATATTCATCCCTCCCCACGTTCGAGTGTCCTGCACTGACCCTCGGGTTTGGGTATTTTTGAACAGCCCGTACCCTCGGTAGGGGCAGTGGGTATTACCGTTCCCATACTGCTAAATGCAACGTCGAGTTCCTTTGAAGGGAACGTCGGGGTTACGTGTAACCCTGTTCCCTGAGAAGGGAACGAGACGTTGCATAGCGCTGTCATACCGGGGCTGGCCTGAATTGCGTCTTCGCTTCAGATAATAGAGGCTGGCGGCGCGGTTCACAGGTGCCAATATATATCATGCGACGGCGTTAATTGCCACGTCACCAGATCATGGCAGGCCTACAAGTAGAGGCATGATTTTACACAAGCTTCAGATACCGGTCACGCGCGCAAGGCGTTCCCATACTGCTAAATGCAACGTCTTGTTCCCTTCTCAGGGAACAGGGTTACATGCGTAACCCCGACGTTTTCTTGAGGTTCGACCTGAGCCCCAAGCTCCTCATGTGGGCGAGAACAACATCTCGATGTTGAAACGCTTGTTCCCTGGATCATGCTAGCATTAACTAGTCATCCAGGTAGTTTAGTACATGGATGCCCTGGAGTCGCAAGGGAGCCAAAACAGCATCCGTGCACTTTGTGAAGGTGCCAGGGGATAAAGCTAGCCCGAAGGGAAGAACCAGAAATTGGTATGTGTTGCCTCCAAACACAAACCTCAGGAACTTCCTGTGGCTGGGCGATATTCATATGTGGAAATATGCTTCTTTCAGATCTATCGTCACAAACCAGTTCTTGAAATGAATCTGTTGCATGATATGTTTGAGCGTCAGCATCTTGAACCTGTATGTCTGAAGAGTACGGTTCAGATGATGCAGATCCAAAATTGGTCACATACTCCCATCTTTTTTGCAGACCAGGAAATATCAACTGTAAAAACCTCCATCCCTTAGGGAACAGGGTACATGTTCTATGACCCCATTGTCCAAAAGGGAACTTACTTCCTGCGCTAACTTCGGGCTCTGGTCTGTGCTGACTACTTTGGTGAGCACACCTTTGAACAAAAGTCAGCAACACATTGACCTGTGACAGCTCACTGACCAGAGAACACTGAAAACTTGGGGACCGCCTTGGCTAGGCAAGGCCCTACTGTAGCACTGAGGGCTAGCTGCCCTAACAACCTCATACCCTGATACGTCCCTCCATGACCCTTCAGGGCCGCACTTTTTTGCCTGCTTGGCCTTAATGACAATTCTCAGATCAGGCCAAGTAGCAGACAGCGACTGTGGCAGCCCGGTTCCCCTGGCGGTCTGCAGGGGTTGGCGGGCTGCCATATTCACTTTCTGGGTCTCCCTAGCACTAATGTTGGCCTGGATGAGCTCAAGACAACTGGCTTTTTTGAATGCTGCCATATGTCGAGCTCACTCAGCAGGTCTGCTTGGTAGGCCTGCAACACTGTCATTGTCTGCAGTGACCCACAAGCAAGACTACTACTGCATAGGCTTGCCCAACAATACCATGGTGGCCTTACACGGTGGTTTGGATGGAAAAGCCAGCCCCCCTAGTTAACTGCCGTCAATGGAGTGGAGCAGCTCGCAAGTGCCTCCTTCACCTTCAGCATAGCTAAACAGCCATGGCGTTCATTCCCCACAATGGCCGAATAATCCAACATCGTAAGGTTATAAATATGGCTTATCCATGGTTTTCCTCCAGAAGCCTGATATTTTGTCATGCACTTCTGGAAGGAAGGGGAGTTTCTGCAGTGTGAAGGATTTACTTTCACTGGAGAGAAAATGGATCATCCAGCCTTAGTAATCATGTCAAGCAGCTCTTTAAATGCTGCTCTCAGTTTTTAGCACATTCTTCTGGCTCCTCGGCATCAGAGAGGAATTATTACTATTATTTTTGTGTGTGTGTTTTCCCCCGCTTTTTTCCCCTTTTGGCTTTCCATAGCTGAAGGAGGAGTTGCGACGCGAGCTCTCCGGCTCCATAAGAGATCCCCTGAGCCTGAGATGGCTAGCTGCCTCGGCAGTGGCAGACACAGATCCACGAGGCTCTGAAACCGAATTCGCTTCCAAGAAGAGCGCAAGTTGAGCTGCTTAATGTCGGTATTACCATGCTCAGCCTCGAGAGGCTGGTATCACATGCTACACATAAGCCGTAGCACACTTGCTGAATTCTTTCTCGCTCATTACTTCCCTCTCTTTTCTTTTCTCTTCTTTATTTTCTACAAAAGGGTTAGAAACGTTCAGAACGTTTAGAAAATATCAAGTAGAACTGAAGCGTTTTTTTGTCACACAAACAATAGACATGCAGTCTCGCTGAAGATGATAAGGCTAGCGGCGTGGTTCACAGGTGCCATATATATATCATGTGACGCGCTTAATTGCCACGTCACCTCATCATGGCAGGCCTATAAGTAGAGGCATGACTTTACACAAGCTTCAGATACTGGTTACACTCGCAAGGCGCTTCCCATACTGTTATGCTAAATGCAACGTCAAAGTTCCCAAAGTTCCCAAACTGTATTGGATGCAATTGTTGGACCATAATCCAAATGAGAGAGAAAGATAGTGAAAGTCATGTTATCATGCCTTTCCTGGAGAAATCCCATCATCCAAGATCAACAACATAGAGTTTTCCCGCCTCCTCAGACAGGTGTTCCTCCTTACCAGTTAGCCTTCCCAAGAATTATTTTGGGGGTTGGGGCTATAGAATGCATGTTGGTGGAACCCAGTTGGCTGAACAACAGTTGCTACACTGAAGGGAGGACTGGAGACAAAAGTGGGAACAAAGCCTTCAGCCAAACTTAAGACAGAGGCCAATGAGCAACCTCTCCAACCAATCTCAAGTCAGGGTTTATCAAAGCAGCCCCTCAGACCATGCAGCAGGCCAATACAACCCCTCATATCTAGCCTTTCTGATTTTTGCAAAGACTTTGTCATGAATTACATTGTTACTCCACCTCCTGGCTTCACACATAATGTTGTTGCTCCAGCTCCTGACTTCATGGATTCCTGATTTTGCAGATAACATCAATACACCACCTTATGACTTCTGATGGATGATACCTGTGCACTGCCTTCTATTTTTACGGGTTACATTGTCGCTCTGCCTCCTTACTTCATGCACAGTGTTATTATTCTGCCTCGAAATTTCTGCGAGGACATTGCCAATGGGCCACACAATTCTGCTACTAACCAGCTCGCATACTTGTTCCTTGAGTCATCTGAACCCTGTCCAGACCAGCATGGGTTACAGAGCCGTCCTGACTATCTGCCCTGTGTTCACCTCCCAGGTCTGTAACTAGGTCATAACTTGCTTTGTAGACCTGCTCTGCAGAAGTTGTCACTCCACCACAATGCTCTGTTGACTATGTCGCTCTGCCTCCCCGGTCAAGTCCAAGTGGCTTTATTGTCATTTCTAAATATGTACAGCTGGTTATAGTACACAGAGAAACGAAACAACATTCCTCCAGGACCAAGGTGCTACACAAAACAAGACACTAAGCACATGAGACGACACAGAACTAAATATGATCTACACATTTTTACACAAAGTGCAAGTGCAAATGTGTGCTAACAATACAGGACAGTACAGTACTACTAAGACAGGACAATAGGCACAGTATGTGTCAGTGTAGCACCGACCAGTATATCGTTTTATTGTGGAAGTGTATGATATAACAGGTAGTGCGAAAGATAGTATTGTAAATACTATAATAGAGAATAACAATATAATTTTTAAATGGTATAAATGTAAACATAACATGCTATGACTTAATATTCAGGAGATAAAACTTCCATAAACATGGACATGTTTTTACAAGTAAAGTAGCAGCAAAAATGCAATAGAGTCAATGCAGGAATGTGCAAATATTGCACTGGGAGTGCAGGTGTCAATGCAGGAATGTGCAAATATTGCAATGGGAATGGGATGGTGTTCAGTTCAGAGAGTGTGTTTGTGTGTGTGTGTGTGTGTGTGTGTGTGTGTGTGTGTGTGTGTGTCAGTCCAGTCTCTAAGTATCGAATAGTCTGAAGGCTTGGGTGTTACACAGCCTGGCCATGAGGGCCTGTATGCTTTGGTACCTTTTTCCAGATGGCAGGAGGGTGAAGAGTTTGTGTGAGGGGTGTGTGGGGTTATCCACAATGCTGGTGGCTTTATGCATGCACTATGTGGTGTAAAGGTCTATGATGGAGGGAAGAAAGACCCCAAATGATCTTCTCAGCTGTCCTCATTATCCTCTGCAGTGTCTTGTGATCAGATACGGAGCAATTTCTGAACCAGACAGTGATGCAGCTGCTCAGGATGCTCTCAATAGTTCCACTGTAGAACATGGTGAGGATCAGGGGTGGGAGATGGGCTTTTTCAGACTTTGCAGAAAGTATAGACACTGCTGGGCTTTCTTTGTGCTATGGAGCTGGTGTTGACAGACCAGGTGAGGTTCTCCATCAGGTGAACACCAAGGAATTTGGTGCTCTTGACGATCTCCATGTAGTAGCCATTGAAGTTCAGCGGAGAGTGGTCGCTCCATGCTCTCCTGAAGTCAAAATCTATCTCTTTTGTTTTATTCAAATTCAGACAGGTTGTTGGCTCAGCACCTGTCCATTAGATGCTGCTCCTCCTCTCTGTAACTCATCGTTCTTGCTGATGAGACCCACCATGTTCATGTCATTGGCAAACTTGCTGTGATTGGAGCTGTGAATTGCTGCACAGTTGTGAGTCAGGTGAGTGAACAGTGGTGGACTGAGAACACAGCCCTGAGGGGCCCCCATGCTCTGTGTTGTGGTGCTGTAGATGCTGTTCCCAATCTGGACTGACTGAGGTCTCCCAGTCAGGACTTCCAGGATCCAGTTGCAGGTTGAAGTGATCAGCCCCAGTAGGTTCAGCTTTCCAATCAGTTGCTGAAGAATGATTATGTTGAATGCTGATCTGAAGTCTCTGAACAGCATTCGAACATAGGTATCCTTTTTGTCCAGGTGGATGAGGGCATGGGGACATGGGGACAATAGTGGTGGCCTTGAAGCACATTGGAACAATGGTGCTGTTCAGGGAGATGTTGAAGATGTCAATGAGAACATCTGTCAGT
The DNA here is from genome assembly GCA_012411365.1 of Ameiurus melas. Taxonomy (NCBI): domain Eukaryota; kingdom Metazoa; phylum Chordata; class Actinopteri; order Siluriformes; family Ictaluridae; genus Ameiurus; species Ameiurus melas. The sequence continues at coordinate 13,818,931 of CM022777.1, read as the reverse complement.
TCACAGAGCACCTACTTAGCATTTGCCCTGGGGGCTGGGATGTATACTCCGATTATAAGGACAGTGGTGAATTCCCATGCTAAACAAAATGGTCGGCATCTAACAGTCACAAACTTTACCAGCTATGAACAATAACTAGAAACTAGCAGCGAGTTCTTGCACCATTCCGTGTTGATGTAAACACACAAGCCACCACCAGAAGTCTTACCGCACAGAGCTGCATTTCTCTCTGCACAAAATGAGGTAAGCCCATCTAGCCAAATGGTGGTGTCTGGAGCCTCTGATCCTTGCCTCCATGAAATCAAAGATGCAACAGTCATACAACTAGGCAACAGAAGTATACAGTAGAAACAAAAAACACCACACAATTAAGTGTATTGTATATATGAACAGTTTCATATGCTGCCGTTTTGCAAAATGCTTTGTGGTGCTTCAGGCTGAAGAAAGACCTTAGATTGTCTGCATAGATTCTATAGAAAAAAAAGATATTGTTGTTTAATGTGGATGAAATCGATGGATACACATTATTCAGGAAGGTAGATCTCCAAGAAGAGGTTTGGTGACCACTGATCAAAAACAGGGTACGTTGGCATGTTTTGCTGCCGCTTCTGTCGCCGTTTTCATTGTTTTTGTTTGTTTATTTATGTCATTTTGTTTTCAATGCTGCTATGGTTATGATGTGGTGGTGATATTTTATATACTTTGGACTGTTGTTCTTACTTCCGTGATCCACCTGGAATAACCTGCAGGGTGCAACGGGCAATCAATGCCTCAGTCCAGCTGCGTTTGTGGCTTGTACGACTTTGTGCTCACAGTGAACTTCGGAGTACCAATGCCTTGGCCCAGCTGTGAGTGTGCACTTAATGACCATGGCCTTAAGGTACACTACACGCCAGCTTCTGAATTTAAAACAGAGCTCTTATCGTCTAACCAAAGACTCTTACAAACTCTGCCGAGATGCTGGATTGCTACGTCCTAAACCATATGTCCATTGGTGTTTGAGGCTCAATTTTGCTGTCTCATCCTCTCCTAACATCTTTGTCCCTAGCTGTTGACGTAAGACCAACAAACTGTTTCATACTGGTATTGATCACAGTAATTTAATATCAGTTCCTCGTGTAGAGTTTAAACCATTGTCGTCTCCACTTCAGAACCTGGCTTATGCCACATTATTCAATGCACACTCTGTGAATAACAAGGAGCTACTTTTATTTACTTTTGGATTTTCTTACAGATAAAAAGCTGGACTTGTTTTTTTTTAAACTGAAAACTGGCATAAAGAAAATTATGGGCTCCTGTTTAACCAGTTCACTCCAGCAGGCTTTGTAGTATTAGATCTCCCGAGGTTATCTGGCAGAGGCGGAGGGATTATTGTGGTTTACAAGCTACAGTTCAACATAAGCTCTGTGTCCGTTCCCCACTTTCCATCATTTTTTTAAGTACAGTAGCAGCAAAAAAGCAATAGATTCAATGCTGCAGCAAAAAAGCAATAGATTCAATTCAAACTCTTTTATGTCAGAGTTTGCTGACTTCCTGTCAACGCTGAGAATTATGTTTGACAGAATATAGTTACGGGAGACTAACATTCATTTGGACTGGAGTGACTCTGTGGCAGCTAAGGATTTTCTGTTTGTTGATTGTTTTAAATTCCTACAGTTTGTAACTGACCCGAGTCATAACAAAAGCAATTCCCTGTGTAGAAAATTTGGCCCACGGTGGACAGACTCCTTGAGGACAGACTCACAGGAGGCCGTTTTACATTTACATTTACATTTATTCATTTAGCAGATGGTTTTATCCAAAGCGACTTACAAATAAGCAAAGCGATATATCAAGCAGGGAACAATACAAGTAGTGCTGCTATACAAGATCCATTAATTGAATAGCAGAGGAAGCAAAGTGTACAGAGTAGAGGTGTAAGTGCATTGTCTGTGTTTTTTTTTTTTTTTTTTTTTTTTTAGGAGTTGGTTAGGTGTTCACGGAAAAGGTGGGTCTTTAGCTGTTTTTTGAAGATAGTGAGAGACTCTGCAGTCCGGATTGAGATGGGAAGAGCATTCCACCACTGGGGAACGGTATGTGTGAAGGTTCTGGAAAGGGACCTTACGCCTCGCTGAGTGGGAACTACTAAACGTCGGTTGCTAGTTGATCGCAGATTGCGAGAGGGAATGTATGCCTTCAGGAGAGAGTTGAGGTAGGAGGGTGCTGTTCCTGACAAGGTCTTGTAGGTGAGCATCAAGGCCTTGAACTTGATGCGGGCAGCTACAGGAAGCCAGTGGAGGGAGATGAAGAGGGGTGTGACATGAGTAGTCTTGGGCTGGTTGAAGACAAGGGGCGCTGCAGCATTCTGAATCATTTGAAGGGGTTTGATGGAGCTGGCTGGGAGGCCTGAAAGCCTGAAAGTTTTAGTGTTGTTCGTGGAGGGATCTTTATTTAAGATGGTCGTGAGGGGAGTGCGGGTGCGCGTATGTGTTGAAGTGCGATTGGGTGGTGAGGGTCTCCGATATCTGCGGTTTCAGCCAGGGGGCGGAGCCTTCACCTGCATCGGATTCGTCTGAAACCAGAAAACACACAACAGCAATTTGCAGACATGCACGCGTAGCAAAAATAGACTAAAACACGCCAGAGAATTATGCACATGCTCGGAGATATTTATGGATGCCTGCTGGATGGTGGAATTCTTCCGCGCGTCGCACCATTCACGAGCCGTGGCTGTGTCGGCGTCCCTGCCCCGCCGCCACGTGCTCTCTGGCCGTCCAAAACATTGGTGGCACTGAAGCGGAGCTGTCTCTTCAGCACCACCGCGGCAGTCGCGGGAGGAGTGATCTTTGCTTCCTGTGCGCTGTCGCCACACCTGGATCTCGTGATTGCAAACAGCTTGTTTTCATCTGTTGACGTTGGACTGTCGGATCATTCAGCTGTCTTCTTTAGCCAGGAACTCTATCATCCAAGTGAGCCTACCATCCGAACAATAACCTTCAGGAAGTTGAAGGCTATTAGTCAGACAATTCTCTCCAATTCTGTTATTTCCACTTTTAATGATCTGCATCCCTCATCACTGGAGGAGAAAGTTCTGCAGTTAAATTCTGTTCTTGCTACTAATCTTGACTCTTTTGCTCCCCTAAGGTCATATAAGGTTACATTCGAAAGAAAGAAAGGCTGCTTGTCGGAAAATGGAGCATGAATGGCGCCTTACCGCCTTGAATGTCTACTATCAAGCATGGAAGGATCTTCTGGGTGATTACAGAGCATTAATTGAGACTGAAAGATCATCTGATACAGTGGCAAGAAAAAGTATGTGAACCTTTTGGAATTTCATGGTTTTCTCAATAAATGTGTCATAAAATGTGATCTGATCTTCATCTAAGTCTAAAATAATAACACAAAAAAAATTCTAATCCTTCATGTCTTTATTGAGAACAACCAATAAAACCCCATAGTGCTTGTAGAAAAAGTATGTGAACCCTTGAGTTAATGACCTCAAAAAAGCTTTTTTTTGCACACCTGGAGTCTGGTTAAGAAAATGAGTTTTGAGGTGTCAACTACAGCTACTTTGACTGATAAAAACCCCTAAAACGTTTGGAGTTTGCTCTGCACAAGAAACACGTGCTTATGTGAGCCATACCTCGCCAAAAAGAGCTTTCTACGATAAAGAATAGTTGATTTACATAAAGCCGGAAAGGGTTACAAAGTGATTTCAAAGATTTTAGAAATTCACCAGTCTACAGTTAGGCAAACATTCTACCAATGGAGACACTTTGGGACTGTTGCTACTCTACCAAGAAGTAGGCGCCCAGTCAAAATTACACCAAGAGCACATCGAAGACTCATCAATGAGGTAAAGAAACAACCCTGAATGACAGCCAAAGATTTGAAGGCATCATTGGAACTGGCTAACATCTCAGTTCATGAGTCTACAATACGCAAAACATTGAACAAGCAGGGTATCTACAGCAGGACACCATGAAGGAAGCCACTGCTTACTAAAAATAACATTGCTTGACCCCTTGGACCAAGCTGAAATAGATCAAGACTCTCTGGCTCAGTGTCTCTAGGCTGCAACCTCCTAGCAACAACCTGGCTCTATATCAAACGGGGTTGGCCCGTCATCCAGTACTGGAACAGTTTCTTCAAGGATCTCCAGAATCTCCACTAGTCACATCTGACTCCACCAGCAACCGCGATCACTCAACATCTGAATCCAACAAGACCTTTGCTATATGGAACAGGTCAATATAAAATTACTGTTATAATACAGTTACAAAACATATAACTTAATGGAGCTACTCCACTCACCAGCGGTAGCAGTCCAAAATACCATGAACTATACCATTTTACAATTAAATAAATTTCTAGTATGTTAACAGGAATAATACACCATAGCCCATAGCTTACATTTAGTTTACAGTAGCACAGGGTGCAGTTGCTAGCGCTGTTTGCATTTAGGTCAATAGGCATAAAATGGCAGACATTAGCATATACTGTAGGTTAGCGGAACATAAACTCACCAGTGCAATGGAATGGCATGTTAACTTGAGCATGCCCTCCAAATTAGACTGTCTTGTGGTCCACACTATTAGTAGTTTACACCCGTAACAGAAAGTAAATATCAGTATACCGCTATGATGTTTCAGTTACCACTGGCATCACTTCCCGTCTTAATCGCTAGCATGAACAGCTGAGAAATCGGCCTAACCTATTGGCTGGGATGTAGTAACATTCACCCTTACAGGCTTATGGCCCAATAACAATATGCCCTCATATTTGATGATATCATATTGGATGATTCACAAAAAACTCCTTTCTAGTTCACAATCGATCTTTTCAGCATAACGCACTTGAATATAGTTATCACATAAAATGTATAATCACTTGTACATAAACATTTATTACATATTTATTTCACTCAGGACTTATTTTACTTACTGCCTATTTTACCTCTGGGTTACACCATACATTTCATAACTTACATTCATTGTTTGTTTCTTATGTATGTCTCATATTGTATATTCTCTTATGACCATAATGATCAAACGACCAAATAGTAACATTTTAAACTTTTAGAAGAATGACCAAATAAAACATTAAAGAAAATAAATAAATTGCATGTGCAAACAGCACAAGGCAGTACAATAACTACTAAAACAGGACAATAGGCTGAGTAAGAAAGACACTGCAGTGCTGACCAGTACACTGTTTTAGTGTGGAAGTACCAGTGCAAAAGAATAATATAATAAAAGTGCTGTCAACTTAAACATAGCATACATATGCACATACAGCGCTGTGAAAAAGTATTTGCCCCATCATAATTTCTTCTGTTTTTGTGTATATCTCATACTTCGATCTTCCAATGAAATACAGCATAAAACAAAGGAACTGAGTAAACACACAATACAGTTTTATTATTAGTATTTATTATTGAAACTTATTATTGAAACAAAGAAAATTATTCAACACCTATTGCCCATTTGAAAATTGCCTCATAAAAATCTGGTTGTGCCACCATTAGCAGCAATAACTGCAACCAAATGCTTATGATAGCTGGAAATCAGTCTTTCACTTACTTCTAGGACTATGACTTGATCAGTGTCTTACTGCATAATCCAGATTCACATAATATATCCCGTACTGTCACAATGGAGAAGAGGAGACAGATGTAAATGCAGCTTAAGCAGTTTTAATATATAAAGACCAGCAAACAAATCCAATACATAAGGCAGATACAAATTCAAGACAGGCAAAAGTCGAGCAATCAGCAAACAGGATATCATAGAGTAACCACAATACAGAAACAAAAGGAAACAAAAGGAAACAAAAGGAAACAAAAGGAAACACCTCTCGGTACTGCCCAACCACAAGTGAAGCTGAACAGTTACTTCACAAAAAGTGAGTGAATGAAAAGTCCTTAAATACTGTGGCTGTGATTGTGCTGTGAAAGGGAAGCAGGTGTACATGATTAGAATGAAGGCAAGAGTGTTCTGGGACTTGCAATTCATGGTGGCCACGTTTGTAGGCTACAGTGCAGGATGGGACATGTAGTCTCTAGTCCCCTTCTTTTGGTATTTCTCTGACAGCAGGTAGTCAAAAATTGTGAAGGGGTGGCATGGTGTGAAAGGACATAGGAATGTGAAAAAGGAATTTGCTCTCTCTGGAAATACAAAATTTAATGGACTATGTGCTATCTCTCATTGTCCTGATCTTCATTTTTATCACTTGGTCTCAGCTGTCCTTGTTGCTCACATATTATACTTTCACGAGTGCCATTGCAGGATCAATGACAGTATTCTAATATTATAAATATAGTTTGCAAATTATTTATAAAATGTTTTCTCTCCACATCGCAGTACATCTCTACACCACTTTCCATTTACTCTGCACCATTCTATTAATTTCTAATTAAAATGTTTACTTAAAAGGGATAATTTAAGTTTTATTATCTAATGATAATTATTTAAATTTAATGATTAATTACGTTTTCACTGTACCTTCCTCTATAGACCTATTTCTCCTACACCTCTTGTGTGCCACATGAGCGCATTATAAATACAATGTTCCTGGAAGGCTTCAGAGGCAAGCAGTCTGGGAAAAAGTTATGGAAAAGTATCAATCAGGGTTGGTTATAAAACAAAAATTAAAAGAATATGGCACAGTCAAGACTCTGCATAGCAAAGGCTGTCCATCAAATTTCACTGGCTGGGCATGGTAAGCATTAGCCAGAGAAGCAATGAGATTCAAGACATTATGATTCAAGACATTTCATTTTCAGCTTGTAGCACTACAAAAAGTTCAATGGGGATGAATACAAGGAACTGTATCTGCCTACTTCAGAATATTCACCAGAACAGTAGCTCAATAATACACACACTTTTTTCTACACTTTTGAGGAATCTTCAGAAGTAAAGAGGACAGGCCCCATTCATTAGAGATTAACTGAGTGAATTGGCTTCCAAATATGCTTCAGTGCCATACATTTTTCCTCGTTTTCTTGTGAAAAGACCTGAGTGCTCTCTACAACCGGAATTACTAACACCGCTCTACATTGGATTCGGAAATTAATGTTTGATGGAATATTTCTAAAGTGCTCCTTGACTTTGGAGGAATAAATGAGTTTGATTTATTCTGTACCCTGAGGTGATTCTTCTCTCCTCATTATGAGGTCAGTTTATGAATATTTTATAGGAGAAATACAAGCTCGCAACTCTAAATGAGATTCCACTTATAAGTGTCTTTGCATGTATTTTTGCATCAATGGGCTGACATTTATAAAACAGTCACATTTACATATATAACCAATTTAAGGGAAAAATGGAATAAAATTAAAGCAAATTGTAGGACAGAATGGACATGTTACATGTCATCCAGTTATATTACAACACATGATGCACTTTTGATTTTTACTCAATAAACCAAGATCAAATTAGCAAGCCAGGTAGTTAGCATGGGTATATCATACTATTTCATTCAATACACGGCTCTTGATTCAATACATCTGCATAGTAAACAGTACATTAAACAGACTGCATAATAAAGTAGGCTATTAATAATAAAATACTATATTACATGAGGTGACATATATATGTAATCTTAATGAAGCCCCTCCTCTATACTCCCTCCTCTGAAAAAGTAACTTCCTCTTTATCTTGAATAAAAAAGGAGAGGCTACAGAGGTTAAAACATGATTCTCCTAATCATAACACTTTCACAATACAGTATGCTAGCATATTACTATACTAGAATATAAGTGTATTTGCTTGAAAAATCCCCAGAAATGTGCAGCATCAATGAAGAAACTGGATGATTGCCCCAAATCATTAAGGTCTGGTGTAAGGGAACACTTTACTTCCTAGTAAATAATGACACGGATGGCCACACACATTCACAAGCTGATTCACACCTAGGTTGACACCCTGTTGCTTTACAATAATGCAACTCAATGTGGTCATAGCAGTCTGCATGTTAAGTCTGACATCAAACATAACCTAAATCTATTTCCAGGTCCAAATGTTCCTTCAGATCCCAAAAGTAAACAACAGAAGTTGACATCTAAAGATTATATGCTATGTTCTGGCTGAGGTATTTCTAAAAAAAAATTATAATAAAAAAATAAAAATAAAAAATAAAAACCTACATGATTGCTAGAATTTTGGACATAAACGAAGAAGAAAAACTAAATATTTTCCATCCACATTTTGGAAGGATAGTGAAGTTAGGCTAGTATGACAGATAATGATCTGCCATCCCCTGGCTAGCTACAGAAGTGTCTTTGTGTTAATATAAACACAGCACTGGCAATGTCTTTCAGAAATGTTAGGGTGAGAGTTAAATTGTTTCAATATAGGTGCACTTTGATGGTCAGACAGTGAAGTACACCACCTGTGAGTGCTCAATCGGCAGAGGCAAGTGCTTTCATACTGTATGTCATCATATCATATGGCAGCTTCATATGGAGAAAAATGTGTCTCACACTGAAGTGGAATGTGTGTGGTAGAAAGCAAGGACACTGAAAACAAAGAGACAAAAGACAACAAAATTGCCGCCAATAGAATATCTGAGATGACACATTTGCAATTGATGCTGATGTTGTGTGGTTTGAATGATTTGCTTAATGTTATGTGGTTTAAAGATATTGTATTATGTGAAGATGGATTGTGTTAATCAAACACGGCTAAAATACATTTACAGTGTGCTATAGTACTACCGCAAAAACATTATTCTAAGCCTTATAGTCTTGGACTCAGATCTATTCAAACAACAAGGGACACAGCACTGCGGCATGTTGAAAATGCGACCAACAACACAGTTGAAGCTTGGACCCAGAAACAGTATTACGGAAAGATCGTTATGTAATGACTTAACAAGCGGGTATAGCTAATCATAACTGAATTAAAAAATAAATAAATACAATTGAAGAAGAGAGAAAGATGAAGTGTTTTGATATAAAGGCATTTATAGACTCCCTCACATGCATCTAGTGATTTGGTTGAATGTTAAATACCTTGCTTTGTTGTCTGACCCTTCATTTCCATCTGTTCTGTCCAACAGGCATTTTAATGAATTTATCCTTGTATGGGGCTGCCATTAAGTAAAATCAATTTAGGACAAATGCACTGATTTTTGTGATGGGACTGGATCATGAAAATAACTAATTTAATACTGCAATTAATGCCAGGACTCATTCAGGCTGCATTTAATAGAGGTTGATGGACTTGCCTTCTCTTTTTCTCTAGCCATTTTTCAAGATAATTTTGTCTAACTATACTTGTGATTACCTTTCATTGACATAATTATTAATGCAACTAATTGATGTCAGTTGTTAGATGAAATAAATGTAAATAAATGTAAATTAAATGAAATAAAAAATAAAATAAATAAACTATCTCTTGTGGACCAGAAAATGTCCATACAAGGTCAAAACGGTCAGATTTTCCTGTCCTTGTGAGGATATTTGGTCTGTCATCCATCACAGTTGATTTCCATGGAGTTCCTGAGTTCTCCAATGTGCTTTCTCTCCCAAATGTGTTCCATGTAATTAAATTGGCCACAACTAATGTGTTGACTATTTCTCTGATGCGTTTGTATTGATTTTGTAGCCCAATGATGGTGTGCTTTACTAGCAGTGACAGCTCTTTTGACTTCACATTGAAAGGAAACAGATTAAAGCAAAATATAGAAAAATATTACAATTGCAAATGACACACCTGATTTGAACTCTAGAACTTTTCTCTGCTTACTTCTTCATGACATATAGATGGCATAACATATACCTAGCCATGAAACAGCTGAGCAGCCAGTTGTTGTATTATAAGAATATATATTTCCTGGCTGTTATAGCCGTATATATGCTGTTCCATAACTGTGGGGCTTTGTAAGAGACAGCTCAACCCCATGCTGTAGACTTATGATGGCTGGAATTTAGCCTATTACCCAAAGACAATTAAAATTAGAAGAAAATACTCACATCCGTAAACCCAACTGGAGATAGAAAAAAGACGATCAGCCGTGAGTGAGGAAAAGCAAGGGTCCAGTTTTTATTTCAGTTCACCACACGAGATCCACACCAATGAGAATTCCCAGAAGTGATTTGATAACTGGAGCTTAAGCTCCAGTATTTATAGCTTATGTACAGAGAAAATAACCAATATATTTCAGAAGGCCTCTCACACAGTTACCATTAGGCTAAAAATAGCTGCTCAAACAGTTACCATTAGGTAAAATAACAAGCCTCTCACGATAACCATGAGGTTGCAAAAAAGGCTTATCAAGATTACCATGAGGAAAAAAAAACCTTCTCAAAAATTTACCATTAAGATTGAAAATAAGAGAGAGAGAGAAAATAAAACAATTTGGAGCAACGACCTTGGTCTCACAGGTGCAGTGTGATGCAGCTATTCATATAAATAGCTCCTCACAGTTCTCTCTCAAACAGTCAAGGCCCATGTCTACAGCATGCCCGACCCATCCCCGCGAAACAAGAATCTTTATCCTCTGCATTATGAGTAAGTTTCTTTTACATTTTTTCCTATTTTTATGGTTTATAATTTACTTTCATATCTGTTTTATATTTCTATTTTATATATGGTTATACTACTTGCATGTAGTTTACTGTACTCCATACTTCATAATATTATTAAATTATACTTAATATATCTTAATACTATTTATTATTGTAAAGTTCTAATGTTGTATGTGTGCATTCAGGCCTTTGGGAGGGGGTGTTGAGAGAGAGGGAGAGACAGAGAGAGTGTGTGTGTGCTACAGTATGTCTGCACGCCTGACCATGAATGCGCAAGAGTGTGTGTGTGTGTGTGTTATCTATGTGTGTTATCTCTCTAACTATATCTATGTGTCTAGGTGCCCATTTATTGGAAGAGCTGGATTTGGATTCGAGCACCCGCCAACAAATCGTGCATCTCACTGCTGATTTTCAATAAAATTACCTATTACTCATACTACTCATACTAGGTCTCCCTCGTGTTTGTTTTATGTATATTTTTAACCACAACATTTCCCCCTCTGACGGTATAAAGCCTCACAACTAGTACAGTGCCTTGTGAAAGTATTCGGCCCCCTTGAACTTTTCAACCTTTTGCCACATTTCAGGCTTCAAACATAAAGATATAAAATGTTAATTTTTTGTGAAGAATCACCAACAAGTGGGACACAATTGTGAAGTGGAGCGAAATCTATTGGATATTTTAAATTTTTTTAGCAAATAAAAATCTGAAAAGTGGTGCGTGCAAAATTATTCGGCTCCTTTACTTTCAGTGCAGCAAACTCACTCCAGAAGTTCAGCGAGGATCTCTGAATGATCCAATGTTGTCCTAAATGACTGATGGTGATAAATAGAATCCACCTGTGTGTAATCAAGTCTCTGTATAAATGCACCTGCTCTGTGATAGTCTCAGGATTCTGTTGAAAGCGCAGAGAGCATCATGAAGACCAAGGAACACACCAGGCAGGTCCGTAATACTGTTGTGGAGAAGTTTAAAGCCGGATTTGGATACAAAAAGATTTCCCAAGCTTTAAACATCCCAAGGAGCACTGTGCAAGCGATCATTTTGAAATGGAAGGAGTATCAGACCACTGCAAATCTACCAAGACCTGGCCGTCCCTCTAAACTTTCAGCTCAGACAAGGAGAAGACTGATCAGAGATGCAGCCAAGAGGCCCATGATCACTCTGGATGAACTGCAGAGAACTACAGCTGAGGTAGGAGAGTCTGTCCATAGGACAACAATCAGTCGTACACTGCACAAATCTGGCCTTTATGGAAGAATGGCAAGAAGAAAGCCATTTCTCAACATTTGGTGTGATGTTTGGTGTGTCTCCCAGGTGGCTTGTGGCAAACTTTAGACAAGATTTTTTATGGATATCTTTGAGAAATGGCTTTCTTTTTGAGAAATTTTATATCTTTACGTTTGAAGCCTGAAATGTGGCAAAAGGTTGAAAAGTTCAAAGGGGCCGAATACTTTCGCAAGGCACTGTATATATATATATATATATATATATATATATATATATATATATATATATATATATATATTCAAGGGGGCCGAATACTTTCGCAAGGCACTGTATATATATATATATATATATATATATACACACAATATATATATATATATATATATATATATATATATATATATATATATATATATATATATATATATATATATAGTTTTGAACCCCGACTATTTATTTAATGTATTTTTTTTCTTCATGTTGATTAACTGTGTACCTCCTAAATAGTGTTAGCATGAGTGGCTAGTACAAATATTGGATCTACACGTCCCTATCTTTCTCAACTGGGCCTATCAGCCCTCAGTTTTGTATTTTTCGGGACCTGTAGAGTCTTGCTTCCCCCCTAAAAAACAACACCCCAAACCTTCACATTGAGAGGTGGCGAAAACCTGACCTCTTGTCAGGAAAAATTCCCACCCTGCCAGCACTTATGTGCTCGACAACACCATTCTCGTGCCTGAGTGCGTCACACTTTGTTACACATCACATGTCACGGGTCATATCACAAACATTATATATTGATCCAACTTGACAGTCTCTGTTGGCAGTATCTCTCTGTATGCTGGTTGTCTTCAGCTCAAGCACTTTACGTACTGTGGAGAGCCACCATTCGGGAAGAGGTTAGCACTTACACCCAGGGCATGGCTCATCACATCGTCTTCTCATCCTGGTCTTCTCCCCCTGTTGACAGCTTCATATCCTTGAACATCATATCCTTGAGCTTCAGGATCCTTAAACATCCTCATGGGTTGCATGTTCCTGTAGTCCGCTGCTGCTTCGTAGTCCGCTGCTGCTTCAGTCATTCTCTTGCTGCTCCTGGTCTCCCATCTCTGACACCTCGACTACCTCCCCCCGTTGAGGCGGTAATGCCTCACTCCTAACACTGCACCCAGCTTTGTTCCTGTGAATAGATAGCTTCATACATAATAGTTAGTTGTCTTATATATGCTCTTGATCCATCTGCAATTACTCCAGTGGCAGTCCTCCATAAGAAACTGACACAAACATGGGTCGACCCGTAAGCATTTCATGCGGTGATAGATACATATGTAAGTCTGCATGCGATAGGTCATTAGTGCAAGAGGTAGAGCATCTACCGAAATATGTTTAGTATCAGCACAAATTACGTTAAACTTGAGAGGGTATGCCAGAGCTAGGAATTACCTCGATGGTCAAAGAAAATTTAATCACTGCTCCAGCAGTCTTTTGATGGCACTGCCGCCCTCCATCTGCTAAACCTGTCTATCACTTAAACAGCCTTTTTAGCATTGATATGTGCCCCCTTGATACTGATTTTACCTTTCTGACATTGTTTTGAGCACAAATATCACACCCAGACTATCATCCACCGTTGCCTGTAATTTTAGAGATCATTCCTCTACCTTCCCCCTCGCACACTGGCTAAAACCATGGCCATGGGCATCTTAAATACATACAATGCAAAGAGCAGAAGGTACAATTTGAGTACAATTAACTATTCGCACGGTGTGTTAAAGTGGCGTTCCAATGTTTTATTCTAAAACCACTGCATTTGAATAACTCCAAACAGATGACACAATCCATGGGCATAAACAGTATTTATCTATATATTTATATATTAGCAATTCTACCCTTAACCAGTTTGCACTCTGTAGTGATAGCTTTTAATTCATAGTGATTCATTTAATTCAATTGGGCAGATCAGGGTGCTCAGAATGTTTGTGAAATTTCAGACACAAAATCCTTCAGATGGAAAATCTCTATATGGTTTTGTATGCTTTAAGAAATTTGTCAATCAACTTAATGTAGTTTGGTGCTCTGTGGTTGCCAAGAAAATTCTCAACAACATCCTTGAATGCTTTCCAGGTGATTTTCTCTGGCCCCACTAACAGATCTTCGAACTGCTTGTCATTGATGATGTGTCTGATCTGTGGCCCAATGAAAATGCCTTCTTTAATCTTGGCATCAGTTATTCTTGGAAACATTTGTCTCAAATAACAAAAACCATCACCTTCCTTGTTCATCGCTTTCACAAAATTTTTCATTAGTCCCAGTTTTATGTGAAGAGGAGGCAAAACTATCTTTGTCGGATCAACAAGTGGTTCATGTGCCACGTTTTTCTGTCCAGGAACCAAATTCTTATGGAGTGGCCAGTCCTTTTTAATGTAATGTGACACTTTATCACGGCTGTCCCATTCACAAATGTAACAACAGTACTTGGTATATCCGAGCTGCATTCCACGTAGCAGAGCCACTACCTTTAGATCTCCACGGATGTTCCAGTTGTACTTGGTGTAGTGGATGTGCTTCAACAACAGTTCCATGTTTTCATATGTTTCTTTCATGTGTGCACCATAGCCAACAGGTATTGAAGGGTGGACATTGCCATTGTGTAACAAGACAGCCTTGAGGCTTAACACTGATGAATCAATAAAGAGAGGCCATTCTTATGGGTCATACTCGCAACCCAAAGATGTGAACAACCCTTCAATGTCAGTACAGAAAACGAGGTTGTCAGCCTGTGTAAAAAGCTTTGTAAAATCATCTTGGCGGCTTCGAAAGACAGAAATTGTTGTATCTTTTGACAGCAAACACCTTGCAGTCTTGAACCCAGTAGTTCTGCTTTTGCTTTTGACAAACCTAAGTCCCTCAACAGGTCATTTATTCCGGACTGTGTTATTAGATGAGGTTCACCAGACATGTGTGGTTCAAAATCTGGATCAATGTCACTGTCCATGCTCAGGTGATGCATTGCAGCATCTTCATCTGGTTCGTCTAAGCTCCATTTCTCTGGTGACTCTGGTATGGGAATATTGTCGTCATGTGGACATGCCTGAGCTACAAAAGGCATTGTATAATGTGAGCGAAATATATAGACTTACAATATGACAAGAAATTGCAAACAAATTAAGATTTAAAAAAACGGTACGTGATAGGTTAATTTGAAGGTGATTTTCGTGATCAGCAGGCAAAAATCCATAAGATACACCCAAGAGTGTCCAAGAAGCAAAGTCTCTGTTGTCCAGACTTCAACAAATGTTCACATCAAATATATTTGAAGCTGTTGACTTGTATTTGCATGGTTTTATGCATTGTGCTGTTGCCACATGATTGAATGATTGGATAACTGCATAAATGAGCAGGTGCACAGGTGTTCCTATTAAAGTGGATTTTGAGTATAGATAAATAGATAGATAAAATCCTCCTGAATGTCTTATGGTATATCAAAAGAAATGTCAAAGTTAAATACTGAACAATAGACAACAATTTTATTTATTTATTTATTTATGTTTTTTTTTATTTAAATATCTACTAAGCTACAAGGAAATATGATTTATAAGCACAGTGCATAAAGCAAGCACCAGATTTAAGGTCAAATGCTACAGGTTTAGCTCCATTACTATACTCATTTCCAACCTTTGACTTAATGGAAGCAATAGATTCACAGATGGAGTAGTATGGCCTCCACAGGCTGCAGTAATGCCTGAGCTCTCTTACTGTAATTAGTCATCATGTTCTTGCTGTGTGCCAACACCAGTTCCTATTTTATTGCTGGAACAGAATGAGTGATCCAGTGTGTCACAGACAAATCTTTCCCTAGGGCTTCACCATCTACCTGTGCAATTATTATTGTAGAATGCCTGATACACCTAATGCAAGATCATAATTTACATGTTTTTATATTATCTACCCAACCAGAGAATATGTGCTGTCATATAATACTAATGACTGCAGACATTGAAAAAACCACTTGCACTTGGAAACTGAAGACTGCTGCTGTTTCTTATCTGTATCCACAGTATAGACTGAGAGAAATATGTATTGAATGTGTGAATTTTTTTTTCAGTAAATATATTTCCAATGAGGTTATACACATGAAATTTTCACCAGACTTTTGGTAGTCAAACTCCAGAAACTCAAGAAATCCACACATATACAGAAGTCCATGAATGAAGTTATTTGTAATAAAGTGGAATGACACAGGCAAAAGTATTGAGCATGTGAACTGAAATGTATTTAATACTTAGTGGAGAAGCCTTTGTTTGTAATGTCAGCACCAATATGGTTCCTGTATGAAGAAATTAATCAGCTGTGATTAAGAATTCAGATGTGATTTTGGCCAATTCTTCTAAACATATTGTCAATAAATCTTGTTTAATTGGATTGATTCAGGCCATTCTAACACCTTAATTCTTTATCTTCTGAAACCAACTGAGAGTTTAATTTGCTGTATCCTTTGGACCGTTGTACTGGTGGAAGGTCCACCCACGTCGCATCTTCATCACTCTGGTGGATGGCAGCAGATTCTTATCAAGAATCTCCCGGTAAATTCACTCCATGATGCTTCCACGTAAAAACTTCACTGTTGGTAAAGTGTTTTTAGGCTGATGTGCACTGCCATTCCTTTTCCAAACATGGTGTGTAGTATGACAGCCAAAAAGTTCAATTTTGCTCTCGTCTGACCAGACTAAACTCTCCCAGTATTTCATAGGCTTGTCTAAATGAGTTGTAGCAAACTTTAAACAAGCTTCGTCATGCCTTTTCTTTAGTAATGGAGTCTTGAGGGGAGAGTGTGGGCAGTGGAGTGCAATACCTGTTGTTTTCTCTGTGACGTTGGCACCTGCTGCCTCCAAGTATTTCTGAAGCTCTTTCCAAGTGGTCCTTGGCTCTTGGTCTTCTCTTCTGACTATTCTTCTGACTCCCTTGTCAGAAATCTTGCAAGTTGCTCCTGTGTGTGGCCAGTTGATGATGAAGTGATTTTGCTTCCACTAGTGGATAATGGCCCCAATGGTGCTTACTTGAAGATTCAGAAGTTTTGAAATACGTCTGTATCCGATTCTATCAACATGTTTCACAACAATGAGGTTGTGAAGGTCTAGGGAGAGCTCTTTGCTTTGACCCATCTTCAGATGTTTTTTGTGCCACCTTGGTAATGAAAAATATTTTTATAGAGCATCAATTTACTAACCCAGCTGATATTAATTTGCACAGATAGGAGGTATAATTACTTTCTAAGTACTTATGGATTTCAGCTGGTTCCTTGCCTTACCATGCCTCTGAGAACTGCTTTTTCTTAGTGTGTTTAATACTTTTTTTTCCTGCATTATTCCACTTTATTACACATTTATTACAACTTTATTTATGGACTTCAATGTTATGAATTCTTTATATTTGTGGATTTCTTGAGTTAATACTGAACTGGTAAAAATTTAATGTGAATAACCTCATTGGAAATATATATTTACTGAAAAATGTTGACTCATTCAATATATATTTCCCTCATATACACTATATACTTGGGTACACCTCTCATGTATTGTAGCTACACTCATTGCCAATTTTATCAGGCACACCTATTTGTCAAGCATAATTTGCCATTTTTGCATTGTGCTTTGAATTAAAAACTACACTGTTAGCACTTCCAGGTCACATATTTATTGTGACCGGTCTGTGTACTCCTTTGCCCACTGGAGTGTTTTCTCTTGTACCTGTTCCCTTAGAAAACTAGCTTTTTGGAAGTGACACATTCTCTGAACCACATCTTTACTGTATTTAGAGATACAGCTTTTTATTTCTTCTCTAGTGTTTTGCTTTAATTTCTATAGCACACTAAAATTTACCTTTGGGGATCCATACATCCATATATCTCTTGTCAGTCACCTTGTACTTGTCCTCTGCAGTCAAAGTAACCATTCCTGTTTTTGTTTCCATAACCATTGGTTGCTTTTGGTTACAAATTACAAAATATACAAGGCAGGTTGTGTCATTGGACACATTATCAAATTCTGTCCCTTCCATCTGCATGTCACAGAAGAAATCAAGATCCCTCCGACCAGGCAACATTTATCAGCTACAATTGTCCCATTTTTGGTGAACCTGTAGCCTCTGTATGCTCAGATTCCTGTTCTGGGCTGGAGCCCAATGTGGTCTTCTGTTGTTGTTGCCCATCCACGTAAAGGCTTGACATGTTGTGCATTCTGAGATGCTCTTCTTCTCACCATGGCCCAAGAGTTGGTTAATTGAATTACCATAGTCTTCTTGTATGCTTGAACTGATTTGGCCATTTTCATCTGACCACTCTCATCAACAAGGTGTTTCCACCTGCAGAACTGCCACTCATTGTTTACTGCACAATTCTATGTAAACTGTAAAGACTGACGTGTGTCTGTTCTGTCCCTAGAGATCAGCAGTTCAGATCAGCCAATCTGGCACTGACAATCATGCCACAGTTAAAATCACTGAAATCATTATTTTTGTTTCCCATTATGATTTTTGATGTAAACATCAACTGAAGTGCTTGTCCTGTATCTGGGCTATTTTGTGCATTTTGCCGCTGATTGAATATTGCAGGAATGGCACGTATTTTGCTTGTATTTTTCTCATTTGTAAGTCGCTTTGGATAAAAGCGTCTGCTAACTGAATAAATGTAAATGTATTCTGGGACTGTAAACTGTTGCTTGCTGTATATACTGTTCATATGTATCTGCGTGTGTATATAGGTATACAGTATCTCACAAAAGTGAGTACACACCTCACATTTTTGTAAATATTTGATTATATCTTTTAATGTGACAACACTGAAGAAATGACACTTTGCTTCAATGTAAAGTAGTGAGTGTAAAGCTCGTATAATAGTGTAAATTTTCTTCCCCCTAAAAATAACTCAAAACACAGCCATAAATGTCTGTCCTGTCCTGTTAAACTGCTGTATGGTCTTGGCCGCCATGCTGCAGCTTAGTGTCATGGTCTGGGCAATCTTCTTATAGCTTAGGCCATCTTTACATAGAGCAACAATTCTTTTTTTTCAGATCCTCAGAGAGTTCTTTGCCATGAGGTGCCATGTTGAACTTCCAGTGACCAGTATGAGGGAGTGTGAGAGCGATGACACCAAATTTAACACACCTGCTCCCCATTCACACCTGAGACCTGTAACACTAACAAGTCACATGACACTGGGGATGGGAAAATGACTAATTGGGCCCAATTTGGACATTTCACACTTAGGGGTGTATTCACTTTTGTTGCCAGCGGTTTAGACATTAATGGATGTGTGTTGAGTTATTTTCGGGGACAGCAAATTTACACTGTTACACAAGCTGTAGACTAACTACTTTACATAGCAAAGTATAATTTCTTCAGTGTTGTCACATGAAACGATATAGTCAAATATTTACAAGAATATGAGTGGTGTACTCACTTTTGTGAGATACTGTATATAGACATATATATAATGTATATAGAGTTTACGCTTATGTCTATACATATTTATACATCCTGTATATACTCTTTATATATCCCTGTATTGTTCTCCTTACTATCTCTTTTAACTCTTTCTTTTTTTTTTTTTTTTTTGGCTGCTGCTGTGACACACTAATTTCTCCATCTGGGGATTAATAATGTATTATCTTATCTTATTCAGGTGTTCCTAATAAACCAATGGTCATTCAATGTGTATTTTCTATGAGCATAATATATAATATATGGGCCCACAACATCAAGGTATCCTATATGTCATTTATTCCAGCAGTGTATCCCATTAATTACCTAGACTGCCGTGACCCACACACAGTCCCGCCGCAGTTTCATAATGAACCAAAAATATATTTTGCACTTCTCAGTATAACATTCAAAGTTTCTTTTTTGTGATCAACAAACAGTATGTTAGAGAATGAGCAGAACCCAGCATTATTCCTCTGGCCTGTACTCCTCCTATTCCAAAAATATTCTAGTGACCCATAATTGCAAGAGTTAAATTGCCTTCTATGTCAATTGGGGGTGGGGGCTGGAGTGGTGGCTGCAGGTTTTAGATGTGATACATGGAATGATGGGGATATACAGTAGTGGTGTGGAAGGTCAAGCCTATAGGTTACCTCATTGAATTTGTTTGCTGATCCTGAAGGGTCTGATATAACTGGCGTTGAGCTTTCTGCATGTGTGGGGCTGTCGAAGGTCACTGGTGGCTAGACAAATTTGGTCTACTGGTTGGTAGTGAGGAGTGTAACCTCTGTGACTGTTGGCTGCGGTTTTGTAAGTTCAAGTGACCTGCTTGAGACTTTGATGTGCATCGTCCCAGACCTGTTCACTTTTATGAAATCAATCGTCCATGGCAGGTGAATCAGCGTGTTTGGCATTCCATGGGAACAGTGGCTACTGCTATTCAAGCTCACATTGTAAAGTGGTAAGCTGAATGGCACAAAGAGTTTTGGGCATACTCAGCCCAAGGCAAAAACTGAGCCCAATTCTCAGGATTGGAAGGAACCAGCCAATATCCTGGTTCGCTCGTTCGACCTGTCCATTGGCTTAGGGTGAATATCCTGATATTAAGCTCACTGTTACCCCCAATTTCTCTATAAAACTGGAGCATACCCAGGATATAAACTGTGGATCCCAGTCACTCAATATGCCTTCAAAGTCAGCCTCTGCATTGGCTGGACCAGATCCGCGACGCTCTGAAACCCATCTCCCTTCAGACAAGAAGGGAGTGAGTCGCAAGCAGAGCTGCCTAATTGTAAAACAATGCTGACAGTCAGCCCCCTCAAGGGCTACCGTTGTAATGGATAGCTGCACAGTAAGTTCCATTCCGTAATGTTTTAATTAATGGAAGAAAAAAAGAGAGATGAAGAGAAGGATATGGTCTTTGGAAGCAATAAAAAGAACAGGTGACTAGTTGACAGGAAGCGGGAGGCAGAAATGAGAGCCAGGTGGGAATGGCGGAACTCCACTGTTGTTCTTGCTGAGCTTAGGTGAACATTGAACGTATTTTGTTCAGGTGTTAGGCCTGGAGACTGTGGGTAACACTTCATCAGCCAGTCCATGAGTGGATAAGCTGAATCTCAGAAGAGAAAGAAACGCACCGAATCACCCTCACTCCCTAAAGGTCATACAACAACACAAAGTTATTGATGTCATTGTGATCATTTAATGTTACCAGCCAAGACCATGGCAAAAAAATTACCCTGGGGAGTAGATGGGCCCTTTTGCATAGCTGTGATTGCCGCAGTACATTGTCATTATGCGCGCTTCCAGGAACTTGAAATTTGACACTCCTAAAGGTAGATAAAAAAGAAAAAATTAACGTCAGCATTACAGTTGAAATTTCTCAAAGATATCCATAAAAAGTCTCGTCTAAAGTTTGCCACAATCCACCTGGGAGACACACCAAACGTCACACCAAACGTTGAGAAATGGCTTTCTTCTTGCCACTCTTCCATAAAGGCCAGATTTGTGCAGTGTATGACTGATTGTTGTCCTATGGACAGACTCTCCCACCTCAGCTGTAGTTCTCTGCAGTTCATCCAGAGTGATCATGGGCCTCTTGGCTGCATCTCTGATCAGTCTTCTCCTTGTCTGAGCTGAAAGTTTAGAGGGACGGCCAGGTCTTGGTAGATTTGCAGTGGTCTGATACTCCTTCTATTTCAAAATGATCGCTTGCACAGTGCTCCTTGGGATGTTTAAAGCTTGGGAAATCTTTTTGTATCCAAATCTGGCTTTAAACTTCTCCACAACAGTATTACGGACCTGCCTGGTGTGTTCCTTGGTCTTCGTGATGCTCTCTGCGTTTTCAACAGAACCCTGAGACTATCATAGAGCAGGTGCATTTATACAGAGACTTTATTACACACAGGTGGATTCTATTTATTTATTTACTTTCTTTCCAATTCAGCTGGATTTTGTGCAACTACTGTCTTCCAAACAATGCTGGGTAATCTCCCTTCACCACATACAAAGGAAGTACAGCCACTTGCTTTTTCATTTTCACTAGAACATAAGCAAGTGGTTAAGCATTGCATGATATGTCTCATTTGATATCAAAGAGACTGTTGCACCAGTATTCCATTTCTAAATAAATTCCTTAGATTTCTGGCTTTACAGTGAAATTTTATTTTTTTCCAATTTTTGTTACTTTATACAGTGCAATATATAAATCTGTGTCATCACTATATATTTCCTCTTTTTCTAGGTGATGCACCCATTTATTTTGAACACATCATCATCTCTTTCTGTGATCTTTCTTGTTCATCTGACATGATACTTTGCTTTCTCTCACAGCATTTTTCTTCATTCTGCAAATGTGGCTAATATGCCCCTCTCTGCACAGACATTGCGATTTCTATATTTGGACCAACACTCATCATCATTATGATTTGTTTTGTTTTGCCACAATGATTGCATTTAATTGGAAGTGTACTTGAATATAAAGAGAAAGCATTTACCTTCAGTGATCCACTAAGTTGCTGAGACTCACGAGCCACTATCTTCACTAAAATGACAACCTCCAAAGCCTTTTCAAACATGAGCGCCAGCTCAGTTAAAAGTCACTTTTGCATGGCTTCACTTTTTAGTCCACACACAAATCTGTCCACAGTGCATCTTTCAAATATTCCCCAAACTCATAGTGTTCTGAAAGCCTTTTAAGCACAGCCACATATTGAGCTACTGTGTCTCTCTCCTCATGGTTTCTTTTATGAAAGCGAAAATGCTCCACAATAACAAAGGGCTTTGAGGAGATATGCTTCAGTAAAACTGCTGTAATAGTTGCGTAAATTTTGTCTCCTGGCTTATCCAGAGCAATGAGACTGTGCAATAATCCATATGTTTTATATCTAATGACACTCAAGTGATGAAGTCCAAGGAATTATCTGTAGAATTGTCTGTAGAAATTGTCTGTAGTCGGGGAGGTGACCAAAAACCAGATGGTTAATCTGACAGAGCTCCAGAGTGTCTCTGTGGAGAGAGGAGAACCTTCCAGTAGAACAACCATCTCTGCAGAACTCCATCAATCAGTCCTGAATGGTAGAGTGGCCAGATGGAAGCCACTCCTCAGTAAAAGGCACATGACAGCACGCCTAGAGATTGCCAAAAGGCATCTGAAGGATTCTCAGACCAGAGATTGAACTCTTTGGCCTGAATGGCAAGTGTCATGTCTGGAGGAAACCAAGAAACAGTCATCACCTGGCCGATACCATCCCTACAGTGAAGCATGATGGTGGCAGCATCAAGCTGAGGGGATGTTTTTCAGTGCAGGAACTGGGAGACTAGTCAGGTTCGAGGGAAAGATGAATGCAGCAATGTACAGAGACATCCTTGATGAAAACCTGTTCCAGAGCGCTCTGGACTGGGGTGAAGTTTCATCTTCCAACAGGACAATGACCCTAAGCACACAGCCAAGATAACAAAGTAGTGACTACAGGACAATTCTGTGAATGTCCTTGAGTGGCCCAGCCAGATCTCAGACTTGAACCCGATTGAACATCTCTGGAGAGATGAGAAAATGGCTGTGAACCGACGCTCCCCATCCAACCTGATGGAGCTTGAGAGGTCCTTTAAAGAAGAATGGGAGAAACTGCCCAAAAATAGGTGTGCCAAGCTTGTAGCATCATTCTCAAAAAGACTTGAGGCTGTAATTGGTGACAAAGGTGCTTCAACAAAGTATTGAGCAAAGGATGTGAATATTTTAATAAATTTGCAGAGATTTCAAACAAACTTCTTTCATGTTGTCATTATGGGGTATTCCTTGTAGAATTTTGAGGAAAATAATTAATTTAATCCATTTTGGAATAAGACTGTAACATAACAAAATGTGGGAAAAGTGAAGCCCTGTTGTCATGATTCCCCTGTGCAACAGCGCGCTTGGAGCACTGTTGGCATGCGGGGACCGCTTCCGGGTCCACGTTATGTCTTCGTCCAATCTCGTCATGGATCACGAGTGATTTTGAGCGGGTTGTCCACTAATTCACTAATTGTAGAGTTGGCAGTTAGATTCCCGGCCCACATGACTCCACTGCCGAAGTGTCCTTGGGCAAGACACTAAACCCCAAGTTGCTCCTGATGGCAAAAAAGTTATTGCCTTGCATGGCAGCTCTGCTACCATTGGTGTGTATGTGTGAATGGGTAAATGAGGCACAATATAAAGCACTTTGGATAAAAGCGCTATATAAATGCACCATTTACCATTTAGCTGTTAGCGGTTTGTAGCTAATCAGACTGGGGGCATATATACCGGGAGCCGTGCTACACATGGGGCGGGTAATTGAATGTAGATAAATGTAAACTTAGATATCGCTAAACTTAAAAGTGTTTCGGTTCCATGCCATGTTCCATGTCATAGTCTAGGTCTAGGCTAGTTAGCAGAGAAGCTAAAGCTAATTGTGTAGCTTAGCTTCAAGCCGAGAGGTGTTCAGGTTAATTTATAGTTGTGTAGACTCTCTATATATATAGATAGATATCGAGAGGCTTCGAATAGACATAGGGAATGTCTCCATGCTATGTTGTGTTTCTTGTTCATAGTTATTGTCCATGCCTTGGTTTGTGTTTAGGGTACAGAGTTAGAGTATAGCATTGCTTAGCTTAGTTCATGGTGTTTGTCATGTATTTTGTTTCTTGTTTCTTTTGTGTCTGCTATTTGTTTAAATAAAGGGTCTCGTCTGCACTGCAACTGCTTCCTGCCTGCTTTCTGCCATCACACCCCGTGACACCTGTGACTACTTTCCGGATGCACACTACACACATATATATATATGTTTTTGATATATCAAGAACACCCCCTATAGACATACTCACACAATACATCCATATACACCAAATGTCTACTCGTTCCCAGAGTGTGAAGCTCATGCAATGTTGAGTTCCATTTGAAAGGTTAAGTCTGGATTATTCATGTAACCCTGTTCCCAGAGCAGGGAACGAGAGGTTGTGTAGCTTTGTCATACTGGGGCATGCCTGTGAATTGTGTCTTCGCTTCAGATAATAGAGGGTGATGATGTGTATTACAGGAACCATTTTATAATCAGCTGATGTCTGAAATGTCATATCAGCTGACCAAAATAGGACAAAGACAAAACCACAACCTTAAAATCAAAACTGCACCATAGAGCAATCATCACATGCACATATACATACATACATACGTACATACAGGTGCTGGTCATATAATTAGAATATAATAAAAAAGTTGATTTATTTCAGTAATTCATCATGGTTTGTGGTTGTTTTTCATTGCATGGTACTGGCAGACTTCATATAATTAAAGGAACGATGAATGCAGCCCTTTACCAGGAGAAACGTCAGAAGAATCTGCTGCCATTTAGCAGGATGATGAAGATGAGACAGTGGTGGAGCTTCCAGCAGGACAACAATCCAAAGCATACAGCAAAGGAAACTCTCAATTGGTTTCGGGGAAAAAATGAAGGTGTTAAAATGGCTCAGTCAGTCACCTGACTTGAATCCAACTGAACAAGATTTAAAACAATATGTTTAGAAGAACGGGCCAAAATCACACCTGAATACTGTGGCCCATTAATTTCTTCATACCGGACGCTACGTTGAGTTAGCGTAGTCAATACTTTTTTCCTGTGTCATTCCTTTTTATTACAAATAACATTATTTATGGACGTTAATGTTGTGAATTCTTTACATTTCTGGGTTTCTTGAGTTAGTACTGATGTCTGGTGAAAATTTCATGTCAATAGTCACATAGGAAAAAGAAAAAATCTTATATACTATATATATTTCCCCCTCTATATATATATATATATATACACAGTTGCCCAAAAGTTTTATACTCCTTGCAAAACCTGAGTGTCACAACTCGTGACGGAGCGGATGAAGGAAGGAGGTAAGCGCACATAAGAACGAGTGAGTTTATTTAATACAGATTCAGGCAGACAAATCCAAAACGTAATCCAAAGGCGTAGTCAGAAAACAGGCGAAGGTCAGGTGAACGGCAAACAGACTTAAACTTGGGGCAAGGCAGATCTCAGTAACGTGGCACGGAAAACAGGGTCGAGAAACAAACATAAGCATGAACGTGAGCTATGACAATGATCTGGGAGCGGATAAC
Source organism: Ameiurus melas (assembly GCA_012411365.1). Lineage (NCBI taxonomy): Eukaryota > Metazoa > Chordata > Actinopteri > Siluriformes > Ictaluridae > Ameiurus > Ameiurus melas. The sequence goes on along the minus strand of CM022777.1, from coordinate 13,793,092 downwards.
CCAGCGTGAACTATACCTAACGTGGAACGTGATCCTATGTTTAATTAACCGCCCGTGTGTAGTACGGCGCATAGTATATAAGCCGGCATGAATTAACGTCAACAGCTTCCAGCTGGAAGTAATACAAACACACGTGGGGATCCAACCTTTGACAGACACAGGGCGGGGTCATGACGAACATAAACAAAGTTAATGACAGAAACAAAAACAAAAGCACATGTCAAAGTGTCACAACAGACGTGCACGTGCTGCTTCAAGGGGGAACCGTGACACTGAGGATCTAAGAGGATCAAAAATCCCATGGTATTTTTTAGTTTGTTCTGTCCTGAATAAGCGATTTCACATAACAGATGTTTACATATAGTCCACAAGACAAGATTATAGCTGAATTTATGAAAATTACCCCATTCAAAAGTTTACATACTCTTGTTACTTAATACTCTGTGTTGTTATGTGAATGAACCTTGACTGTTTTTTTTTTTTGTGATAGTTGTTCATGAGTCCCTTGTTTGTCCTAAGCTGTTAAACTGCCCACTGTTCTTAGAAAAATCCTCCAGGTCCTGCACATTCTTTGCTTTTCCAACATATTCTGCATATTTGACTCCATTCCAACAGTGGCTGTAAATGTTGAGATCCATCTTTTCACACTGCGGACAACTGAGGGGCTCGTACACAACTATTACATACTGTGCAAGCATTCACTGATGCTCCAGAAGGCAACACGATTCATTAAGAGCCAGGAGGATGTAAACTTTTGAACAGTATGATTGGTGTAAAGTGTTATTATTTTGTGTTCTGGGAGACATGTAACTATCTTATTTAGCATCTGTAGGGCAGTACTAAATAATAATAATAAAAAAGATCTTTAAACAACATAATAACAATTTACACTTATCATCCTGTGATCACACAGATGCTTGTGATTAACTAAGCAAACTTTACCAGACTGACTTTGTTTAGTTTTGTGTTTGTTTGTTGGTGGACACGTGAGTTCTGAAATAAAAAAAATACAGAAAAACGTTGCTTTGTAAAAAAAAAAAAAAAAAAGGAAACAGGCATATCTACATCCTTTGCCTCATGTATCTTCATCCCCCCTCACCACTTTCCAGGCGTGTCACAGTGGTGATGAAAACATAATTTGAGGAAGGATATGCCACCATGGAATCCTCCCATTCACAGCTATTGCTCAACCATGCCCCTTCTGTCACAATTTTGTTAATATAACCGAAGCAAGTATATAAGTTTTTCATGTGTATTTACACCAACAGTATAAGGTAGACTTTCTAATTACTCCCATCACTCTAATACTCTAACACATGATTCATAAATGTATCATGGGCATGTGAATGTATTATATTAAAGTAAATTAATGACACTTGTACCACCTTTGACTTTTTTTTGACCATGCTATTGTCTGATGTTTTGGATTTGTCTGTCTGCCTGCATCTCTTTAAGTAAAAACTCTTATCTGCATTTGTGTCCATCCTAATGTCCTTCACATTTATTTCGTGACAAAGGTGGACTACAGACTAACCATATTGTGTTTTACTTTATTGTGTGTCATCTGATTCAATGCAACAGCATTAACATAACATGTTTAAAATATGTGTTGCAAATATGCAGTGCAAAGGACCTTAATGAGCAGGATAGAGACTAATATAACTAATATTCTAATAGTCTACTAAACATTAATACACTAGTACATGTAAACATGCATTTTTTCCTCTGAAATTCTGTATAAATATGTGGATTAGCCGGATTAGGTGTCTTAATCATCAAACAGGCTACATTTTGAAGAATGTGGGAACTAGCTTCATGGAACTTTGATGTATTTTCTAATCCATTCTTTTAAATAGTTCTGCATTGCTCTGCTTAGTTTAGATTGATGGCTTACTGATTGAGCCCAAATTCTGAGGGACCTATGTTAAATCTATGCTGTGTTTCTACTCATTTATGAACCTTTACATCTCTTTTATATCTCCACACAATTTATAGTCCTGTCATTATGAATGGCTGTCATAATGCCATTGTAGTAATCATTTTTATGAGATGGAATTCCATGGCAGCTTCTTAGCTGACAAAGTGTTACGGATGGCATTTGCTCTGTTCTCATAAAGAAGAGGAACACTGTAGTGTGGAAGAGCGAATTTTCTCACGTCAGATAATCGAAAGTAACCTCATATCTCTATCCCTTTCCTCTCTTTATCTTTCTCCCTGTCACTTATTCCCCCTCTGTACCATTCACTCACTTATTTGTCTTCTCTGTGCTCCCTCTGCTATATTTTTCTTGTCGTTCGTGTGCTCTCATGCTCTCATTTCTTCCCCTTGGTCTCTTATCAGCTCTGCAACTGTCACTGCTGAATTTCACTCATTACTGATCTCTCTTTCTCGCGCTCTCTCCACACACTCTTCCTCTTTGTCAAATCTAATGTCAGGTCTATTCATGACAGCTTTATTGACAGTACCAGTTCTATTAGTGCTGTGGCCAATGGTGAAGTAATAAAAGAAAGTGAATGTGCACTTTCAATAACAGTAAAAATTAACATATTATTGCCATCATCAAGGCCTTCTGTTTATTTCCTCTTTCCAGGTCAAGGATGACTTCCCCACATCCCCCCATTATTGTGACCACCTGTTTTGTATTATTAGTCTCATTATAATGTGCATTAATCTGTACCTACACCAGGACTGTGGTGCAGTTGGTAGAGTGGATTGTCCATTAACCGTAGGGTTGGTGGTTCGATTCCCGGCCTGGGTGACACATGCCGAAGTGTCCTTGGGCAAGACACTGAACCCCAAGTTGCTCCTGATGGCAAACTAGCGTTTTGCATGGCAGCTCTGCTACCATTGATGTGAATGAGACACACACGCTTTGGATAAAAGCGCTATATAAGTGCACATTTACCATTACCATTAACTAACACTAACTACAGTGAGGGGGAAAAAAGTCTACTGATTTTGTATGTTTGCCCACTGACAAAGAAATGATCAGTCTATAGTTTTAATGGTAGATTTATTTTGTTTTTAATGGTAGATTTTTTTTTACCATTTGAACAGTGGTAGAGAAAAAAAGAACAAAAAAAATCCAAAGAAATGCATGTCAAAAATGTTATGAATTGATTTGCATTTTAATGAAGGAAATATGTATTTGACCCCTCTGCAAAACATGACTTAGTACTTGGTGGCAAAACCCTTGTTGGCAATCACAGAGGCCAGACGTTTCTCATAGTTTGCCACCAGGTTTGCACACATCTCGGGAGGGATTTTGATGAAGATTTGATGGTAGATGGCCCCGTCCATCGTCCCTTTGATGCGGTGAAGTTGTCCTGTCCCCTTAGCAGAAAAACACCTCCAAAGCATAATGTTTCCACCTCCATGTTTGAGAGTGGGGATGGTGTTCTTGGGGTCATAGGCAGCATTCTTCCTCCTCCAAACACGTTGAGTTGAGTTGATGCCAAAGAGCTCCATTTTGGTCTCATCTGACCACAACACTTTCACCCAGTTGTCCTCTGAATCATTCAGATGTTTATTGGCAATTTTCAGACTGGCATGTATATGTGGTTTTTTGAGCATGGGGACCTTGCGGGCGCTGCAGGATTTCAGTCCTTCACGGCATAGTGTGTTAACAATTGTTTTCTTGGTGCCATCTGCCTTGAGATCACTGACAAGATCCTAACCGTGTAGTTCTGGGCTGATTCCTCACTGTTCTTGTGATCATTGCAACTCCATGAGGTGAGATCTTGCATGGAGCCCCAGACCGAGGGGGGCTTTTGTGTTCCTTCCATTTGCGAATAATCGCACCAACTGTTGTCACCTTCTCACCAAGCTGCTTGGTAATGGTCTTGTAGCCCATTCCAGACTTGTGTAGGTCTACAATCTTGTCCCTGACATCCTTGGAGAGCTCTTTGGTCTTGGCCATGGTGGAGAGTTTGGAATCTGATTGATTGATTGATTGATTCTGTGGACAGGTGTCTTTTATACAAGTAACAAGCTGAGATTAGGAGCACTTCCTTTAAGAGTGTGCTCGTAATCTCAGCTCTTTATCTGTATAAAAGACACCTGGGAGCAAGAAATCTTTCTGATTGAGAGGGGGTCAAATACATATTTCCCTCATTAAAATGCAAATCAATTTATAACATTTTTCACATGCGTTTTTCTGGATTTTTTTGTTGTTATTCTGTCTCTCACTGTTCAAATAAACCTACCATTAAAATTATAGACTGATCATTTATTTGTCAGTGGGCAAATGACGAAGTGTACGTCCCATGTAAAACTTTACAAAGGTTGAATACATGCTATTCATGATCTCCCATGCTAATTATGCTCAGAAACCTGTGCATTGTGGTCTTCATGGTCCCCATATTCCAATGAACTTTTGATACTTTAATAAGACCATTTGTGTAGTCCATTTAATGTGTGCAGAACTTCAAAGTTTTTCATTTTCATTTCATTTCCATAATTTATTTGTTCCAATGTTACAGTCACATGAGTGCAAATGTCTCATATGTTTCTATATCAATTTCAGGATACTGTATGGGTCTGCAATTGATTTATTCTACATTTTTGTGTTCCATGTGAATTGGATAACAATTGATCACATGTGGTCACAATTCATCACTTCCCATTTCAGGTACTGGATAGTGGACTGTGTCCATGTTACTGTGTCTGTGCTTCATTAAGAAGAGTCAATCCATTTATACTAATATTCAACTGCTCTAATGTAAAACATTTTCTATAAGCAGGAGATCCTCCTTGACATGCAATATATTAGCTACATTAGTTAGCAGGCTATGTTAAAGTACTGGAAAGTTTATCTTGGCAGCAAGTATTGCTAACAATAGCTAAATTTACATAGCTTGTATTGACTTACCTTGCCTATAATATGTGTTTCGTCCTCCTTTTGAAAAAAAATGATATTCTTTACCTACCCAGATGTAAAGAGTCTTAAGTGGGCTTCTGGGCTCTTAAATACTTTAAGGCACTTTCCAGAATAGGGACAGTGGTTGTGTAAGAGATGAATATGCGTATATCAGGAAAACTCAAATGTGGTGAATTTTCTGCCAGTTTAAATGGAATCAGCAGTTTGAGGGAAAACACACAGATCACAGTCTATTCTATTGACTTTAATTGCATTTAAAGCCAAAGATTAAACATACAAATAATTAAATATCTCCACAAGTAGAGCTATTTTGAAGAAGTGGGAAGTTTGATTGTTATGAGAAGTGGATTAAGTCATAGAGGCCATGTCTTCATTATTGCACAGATACTGGTACAACAATGTGCACAGTTACATGCACATGCACATAAAATCAACATCGTCCAAAAGCTTCCAAAATCATGCATACACACTCAAATGCATTCATCACAAACCTGCTGTTAATCCCTTAATTACTTCTATTTTCTGCACCACTCCTGCAGAAGCCTCTCAAAGTTTGCCCAATGCATACCATTTTGAATTGGTGCAGCTGGATCTAGGGTTTAACAATAGTACAATGTATTCAAATGTCAGCAACCTCTTACACATAATCTGCATTAATACTTCACAGATGGTGATCTCCTTAATCTTGAAAATCAGTAGAGATTTAGAGAAGCATAATAGCCTGTGAATAATAGGCTACTGAATATTTTTTTGTCTACATTTACTTATTGGTGTGATCAGTTAACTTGTTTGTTGTGGTTGGTTGTGATTACTGAAGAGTTTGAATATAAATATTGGGACAATGAGTTGAATTAATTTATTTTAATTAATTAATTTATTTATTTATTGTGTTCCAGATCTAAAGATGAGCATGAGAATAAAGAACAGAAAGGCAATATTTCCCATACAACAAAAAATACATTTTGTGTAGTAAACACTTTGCATTAGGGGTAAATACCATTCAGTACTAGTCAGCCACTTACAAATCAAACACTATTTTGAAATTTTTTGGATGACACTTTAGTTGTAAGCCTGAGCACATAGAATGATGATGCCTATGTGAATGAAGTTGAGAGACTGTTCCAATTGTGCCTGGCCTACAACTAACTCCTAAATGTAAACAAGACTAAGGAACCAATTGTGGAGTGCAGAAGGGAAGAACAGAGTGTATATACAGCTCTTATTATCATCAGGACACAATCACAGCTATCTGGAAGTTCAGGGATTGTTTAGGTGACTGAGGTCCGGTAAATGCAACCACATAACCAAGACTGAGAAATTATGGACAAGCTTCTTTCCCTAAGCCATAAGCACCCTGAACTCATGACCACCAACTCCCTTCAGCTTCTCTGCATGTGACACACACACACACACACACACACACACACACGGCACCTAATCAATTGAAGACTGGAAAATTATTGAGTCTATGCCCATGATAGCCCCACATTCCTATTCTTGGCTAACAAGAATGGGACCTGATGGGACCATCCACCACAAGGTTCGATGTTTTGTGCATGCTGAGATACTTTTTTGCTCATTTCAGAATTATATGAGGGATTATATGAATTACTATATCCTTCTTGGCATATTCTATCTGACCTCTCTTCAACAACCAATTTCCACCAACAGAACTGTCACTCACTCATTGTTTATTTTTTATTTTTTACTCTAGAGACTGTTGTGTGTGAAAAGGTGATCAGCAGTTTCTGAAATACTCAAAGCAGCCCATTTGCCACCTACATCCATGCCACGGTTAAAGTCACAGATATCACATTTTCCCCTATTCTGATGTTTGATGTGAACATTACCTAAAGCTTTTGACCTGTCTGCATGATTTTATGGATTGTGCTGCCGCCACATGATTGACTGATAACTGAATGCATAAATGAGCAGGTGTAGAGGTGTTCCTATTAAACTTGATGGTGAGTGTATATACAGGCATGAATACATACATACATGCATACATAGGTGTATTGTTGTTCTTATGCACAGTGTTTGAAGTAGCTGCATCTCATTTCACTGCACTTTTGTAGCTGTTATGAATGCACATGTGACAAATAAATCTTTAATCTTGCATATCATGGCAAATACCATTTAGAACCATGGTAGAACTGCTGGAAATGTGTGCAGAACAACTTAAAAGATTTTCATTTCTTTTCCTTAATTTATTTGTTCCAATGTTACAGTTCTATGAGTTCAATTCAATTCAATTAAATTTTATTTGTATAGTGCTTTTTACAATAGACATTGCCTCACAGCAGCTTTAAAGAAACATATAAACGCAGGATACAGATTTTAAATTTGTAAATTTATGCCAATTGAGCGAGCCAGTAGTGAAGATGTTAAGAGGAAGAAACCTTGAGAGGAACCAGACTCAGAAGGGAACCCATCCTCATCTGGGTAACAATAGATATTGTAAAAAAATTCACTATGGTTTTATATGGTCTCTTTGGCCTTAGAAGCAACCCTAGTCCCTGTAATCTTGAATTGGAGTAGATGAGAGCTCCATCCACAGGTAGGGCATTCGAAACGGACCAGGCAGGCCCAGAGAGCAGAAAGGACTAGGATCTCTAGTATTGCCATAAAATCATGTGTGGCATGACAGAAGGAGAGAGGGAGAGAAGAGATTGTTAGCACTATGCTTAGCATAACAGAAAGTCTAGTCATGGACTTAAACACTGAGACAGTGTCTGAGTCCTGAACATTCATTGGAAGGCTATTACATAACTTTGGGGCTCTAAAAGAGAAAGTTCTTCCCCCTGCTGTAGCCTTCACTATTCAAGGTACCGTCAAATAGCCTGAATCTTTTGATCTAAGTAGGCATGGCGGATCATAGAAAACCAAAAGGTCGCTTAGATACTGTGGCGTGAGACCGTTTAGTGTTTTATAAATTGATGTGAGATTTCACTGGGAGCCGCCAATGCATTGTTTATAAGATCGGGGTGATGTGGTTGTATCTTCTGGTTCTAGTAAGGACTCTTGCAGCTGCATTCTGGACTAACTGGAGTTAATAAACATAAAACGTCTAATGTCTTTTACACATTCCGCAACTTTAAGCTGCTGTCTGTCCTTTGGCTTCACTGAAACATATAGCTTTGTATCATCAGCATAACAGTCAAAGCTAATTTCATGTTTACTAATAATTTGACCTAGAGGTAGCATATATAAAGTAAAAACCAATGGACCTAAAACTGAACCTTGTGGAACACCAAATTTAACCTCAGTATGTGTGGAGAAGTCACCATTTACATCTACGAGCTAATAACAATCGATCAAATAAGACCTGAGCCAGGAGAGGACCGTTCCCTTAATGCCAACAACATTTTCTAATCTATCAAGAATAATAGTATGATCTATAGAATCAAAAGCTGCACTAAGGTCAAGTGATAAAAACAACAAGACACAACCCTGAACAGTAGGTCGTTTACTACTTTATCCAGCGCTGTCTCTGTGCTATGATGAGGTCTAAACCCTGACTGACACATTTCATGAATGCAAGTACGAGCATAGCTGCTGTGCCTTTTCTAATATCCTTTTCTAATATTTTGTAGGTGAAGGGTAGATTAGAGATTGGTCTATAACTGGACAGTTGAGATGGGTCAAGGTAAGGTTTTTTAAGCAGGGGTTAAATAACTGCTAATTGGAAATTTTTTGGTATATAGCCAGTGCTAAGGGAAGAATTGATTATATTTAGAAGCGGTTCAATTACTCCAGGACAAATCTGTTTAAAGAAACATGTAGGTACAGGATCTAGTATGCAAGTTGATGTTTACGCTGAAGAGATTAATGAAGCTAGTTTGGTCTCTCTAAGGGGAGTAAAACATTCTAAACGTTGATCTGATATTGCTATATCATCATCTACAAGGTTAGTTATAAAACTTTCTGGTTTTAATTTAATAGCCTGAATTTCACATCTAATATTTTCAACTTCACAAATGAAAAAATTAATGAAATCTTCACTGCTATGTAATGATTGTGTGCTTCTTTTTGTAGTGATTTTATTCCTAGTCAATTTTGCTAGTGTGTTGAATAGAAATCTCGAATTGTTTTTGTTATCTCCTATTAAGGTGGAGAGATGGACTTTTCTAGCATCACTAAGATATTTTCTATAGATCAGAAGGCTCTCCTTCCATGCTATTTGACATACTACCAATTTGGTTTGACGCCATTTACGTTCTAATTGTCAAATGGTCTGTTTTAAGGTACACGTTTGATCGTTATATCAAGGTCCTAGCTTTTTCTCTCTAATTATTTATATTTTAAGTGGAGCCACTCCATCTAGGGCGTAGCAAACCGTTGACTCTAAGCATTCAGTCACCTGATTGAGTTCTATTGGATCAGATGGTGATCCAAATCTAATTGATGCTTCTGGGAGGTTATTGATGAAGCTCAGTGCAGCAGCTGATGTGAATGTACTGTACATTTTACACGGTAGCGAGGTGAGGTAGAAATAGTATGATCAATACGTATTATGAACGAGATAAGATAAATGAGTGCAAATGTCTCATATGTCTCTGTAGCAGTATCAGGATACTGTATGGGTCTGCAATTGCTTTTTTTATAGACAGTACGATGTACATTCTTTTGTACATTGATATTTGAAAAAATGACAGTATGGAATATTGTTTTATAGTAAGAAACTAAATGGTGTGAGCAATTCACAACAATCATGCCATCCCAGGAAGCAGGCACGAAGTAAAACACCCAAATACAAAGTACTAATTGACATGCTGCATAGTGCATGGATGATCATGTCACTACTCACCATTCACAGAAAGTTCACGAAGTGGGTGTGGCCTAAACTAGAATTTTTATTATTTTCTGTCATATTTTGCATTTATTTATTAATTTTTAAATACAAATTCTATCATGCCCATGGAAAAAAAAATCCAGGTTGAAAAGCCAGCACTATCAGCATGGTCTGTGGAGTGGCTTACTCAACCTCAACTAGTGATGTGTAGCAGTCTCAATGAAATATGTGCACAGGACTGTCAATGCCACTTGCTCAATTATTATTGTTTTGTAGTTGCCTGTGATATTTTCTGCTGAACATAGATGGTTGTTTATCCTAAAATATAAACAAACTAGCAGCCTAATTTTAACTACTGCAACCTTGACCAGGCAGTTACTATTGATGAATGAATGAAAATAATGCTTGTTTGACTTCCCATTGAATCCCAATGGTATTTTTTAATTTGCCTCTAATTTTTTTGTCCCAATGCTTATAGTGACAAGCTGAAATTATTGTCTAAACATAATGCCTTTTTTCTTTTAGGGTTTATGTTGTATTGAAAAAAATACCCAGAAATAAAAGATACCATTCTGTACCACAGTCTTATGTTCATCTTTTGACCTGGAACACACATTTAATGACAAATATAACCAATTTCATTGTACCAATAACCAAGAAAGTCAAGCAGTAACTATACTTTCTAAGAAGACTGAAAAAAAGCCCATCTCCCATTTCTCATCCTCACCACATTCTACAAAGGAACCATTGAGAGCATCCTGAGCAACTGTATCACTGCCTCGTTTGGAAATTGCACAGTATCGGATTACAAGACCCTGCAGAGGACAGTGAGGACAGCTGAGAAAATCACTGGGGTCTCGCTTCCGTCCATCATAGACATTTACACCACACGCTGCACAATCTCTTTATACTTCTGCCATCTGGAAAAAGGTACCAAAGCATTCAAGCCCTCAGGGTCAGAGTGTGTATCAGCTTCTTCCCCCAAGCCATCAGACTCCTCAATACTCAGAGACTGAACTGACACACACACACACATGCATGCACACACTCTGAACTGAACGACATCCTAATCCCATTGCAATATTTGCACAGTTTTTGCTGCTACTGTATTTATAATAATATTGTATTTCATTTATTTTCACTACTATACACTTTACCTGGCTGTCACTGCAATAACTGCTATATCCATATTTGGTATAAGCTTATCTGATAAGCTTATCTACTAAGTCATAGCATGTTATGTTTACATTCAAAGTATTTTAAAAATTATACAGTTACCTTTTGCACTACCTGTTAAATCGGACACTTTCCATACTACTGTGTACTGGTCGGCGCTACACTGACACTTACTGTGCCTACTGTCTTAGTAGTTATTGTTTTAGTAGTTACTGTTCTATCTTGTGTTGTTTGCACATGTTTGCACGGTCACTTTATGTAAAAATGTGTAGGTATTATTTAGTTCTGTCTTCTCATGGAGGAAAGTTGTTTCATTTCACTGTGTAGTGTACCAGCTGTTTATGGTTGAAATGACAATAAAAAGCCACTTTACCAATATTTTTGTTTCTCACTAAAATATTTTTTTTGTATATTGTCTAATCCTGATCTCATAAATATTGTAATATATAGATATATTTGTGCAAAAGTATATTTGAAAAAGCTGCATAATGTTTTCACTGAAACTGCACGTCATTATTTTTACCCACTTTCCTACAATTTTTTTCCTCTTGTTCTACAACAGCACAGAAACTTGTGTAGAAGAGATTAAATAAGTGATGATTGTCAAGATTATGCTTTTTATTTGAAATTAAGAGCTTGAATAGGTAGATTCCTTTATAATGAGAATACTTAATCACACAGTAGTTTTTCGTCAAGTCTTTATATGTATAGAGTAATCTCAGTAGCCAAGAGATTTCCTGAAAACATGTCAGTTTGTCATGTTTTGATGTGTATGTCAGTTTTGATGGTTACTTTGATCAGCGAGTTGAACTGAAATTAGGAGTTTACAATGAACAGTATACACTGAAATAATACTATATTTTCCTTGTCTTCATATCTGACTGAATGAAAGTAAAAAACTCCTGCTTGCATAACTTTTTTTTTAATCCGTCCCACAGGTTCCCAGTCCTGATTAACTTCATGTCTCAACCAGATGTAGCCCTGTAAACCTTTCTGGTAAGCTTTCAAAAACAAACAAACAAAACCCAAAAACAACAACAATAATATAAATACTCTATCTGTAACCATCTAAATCTCATCCATTATAAACGGTGTACTGAAGATGATTGAATGAAAGAATAAATAATTATATATAATTGTGTTTTTGCGTGTTCAGATATATAACTATTGTAGAGAACTATTGTATATAACTATTGTCTCATCCATTATAAACGGTGTACTGAAGATGATTGAATGAAAGAATAAATAATTATATATAATTGTGTTTTTGTGTGTTCAGATATATAACTATTGTAGAGACACCATAATGATCACTGAAACTTAGCAGACTACACTCTTCAACTAGCTAATGATCTAGTTTAGAACAATACACACTATACCACTTTTATCCACACATTCTGTTTTCAGTGTTTTTGAGTGTCTTAGTACACCCTTTTTTGTCCTCCAATGTAAATATACACCTGAGGCAATGTCAGTCTAATTATCAGCCTAACCCACTTATTACAGACTGTGCTGCAGCGAAGACAGACAAGCTCTCTATAGCTCTCCATAGGGAATTTCAGTGGAGCAGGTGAGCCAGTGTGAGAGTAATTAATTTAGAACAAGACAGTAGTTAAATTGGGGATGATGATTGTGAGCAGGTGCCAAGTGTCATTTTGTAGTTCGCAGGTAGCTCTTCCACAAGCAGGCCATTAAATTTAGGCAAGCCTGAGGTATCAAACATGACTCCAATCCTCAAGAGCTTCAGGTGTGTCTGCCACCTGGCCCTGACCAGTTCGTACACAGGCAAGATAAAATTCAAACAAAATCTTATTTAACTCTCACTTAATGTCCTTGGCATTTACAAAGAGAGGTTTGATAGGTCTTAAGTGAACAAGGAAATTGAGTCTCCCATGTTTGTTAAATAATAAAAAAATTAAATTCACTCATGAGATACAGCTCCATATATCTCTTACAAATTCTTCACACATCTGAACATTCACCTAAAAATGGAACCACAAAGATTACATAGATTTACAATTTAGCATCAAACCTCAATATCAAAAAATGCACATACCAAAACAAACATACACACCATTCCACAGCAGTGAACAACAAATAGATCAGCATTCTTCAATAAACACTAACATTCACCTATAAAACCAATGCATCAATCACCAACTTTTATCATCAGACATCAACAATTCGCCATCAAAAAACTACCACCAAGTACACTCTCTAGCTATTAATACACTTAGTTTGTTTCTCTGGTAGAATTTAATCCTAATTTTTTTTTATATAAACCTAAATATTATACAATGTTATTTTATATTTTCCGAGAGATGTATCACGATATAGCTGACAGCAGCACAAAAATATACTCCAATTTGCATCAACACACATTCCCCATGACATGCCAATATTCTTCAATGAACAAAAATCGTTCAAGTCACATCAACATACAGTCATGTGGGGGGGAAAAAGAGGAAATTTTTGTGACCCGGTAACCCTTTTCTATGGTAGACAGAACCCATGGGAACACATTTGGCAGTAGTTTCCATGCTGACAAATGGTCTTTCAGTGATGTTATCCCTTTTTTAAGTTATGGTGTGCACACAGACTTGTGTAGGTCTACAATCTTGTCCCTGACATCCTTGGAGAGCTCTTTGGTCTTGGCCATGGTAGAGAGTTTGGAATCCGATTAATTGATTGCTTCTGTGGACAGGTGTCTTTTATACAGGTAACAGGCTGAGATTAGGAGCACTCCCTTTAAGAGTGTGCTCCTAATCTCAGCTCGTTACCTGTATAAAAGATACCGGGGAGCCAGAAATCTTTCTGATTGAGAGGGGGTCAAACACTTATGTCCCACATTAAAATGCAAATCAATTCATAACATTTTAACATGCCTTTTTCTGGATATTGTTGTTGTTATTCTGTCTCTCACTGTTCAAGTGAACCTGTTCAAAAATAAATAAATATATTAATATATATATATATATATATATATATATATATATATATATATATATATATATATATATATATATATATATATATATATATATATATATATATATATATAATGGTTTGTTTTTCTTTGTGCCCGGTTGTGGTTCCTTATTAAAATTATTCCCAGTTTTATACAAATATGGAGTATTAAAACCCCTTAATGAATACCTTTTTGGTAGCTGATGTGTGTCTAGTACTTCTGGGGTTGCAAATACTAGCTGGATATGTTGTTCAGCCTCTGGGCTTAGTGGTAATTCTGTGAGTCATTAAAGGTCCATTTCCTTTTTCTTTATTTTGTTTGAGTTTATTTTCATATCATTATTTTTCAATTATTTTGAACTTCAATGTCAACACCCAGGACAGATGGCTAGCTCCCCCTTTTTTATGCGATGTATGCGATGTATGCGATGGCAACCTCAAGAGACTGCGCATGGTAACGCTACATTAAGCAGTTCGACTCGCGCTTTTCTCAAAAAAACGGAAGCCGAGTGAGTCGAGTCTCAAAGCCTCGCAGATCTGGGCCGGCCGCTGCGGAGGCAGCCAACCGTCTCAGGTTCGGGGGATTTTTAAATCCGGAAGAGGGCCGGAGACGCGGGGCCCCTATATCTCTCTCTGTCTTCCGGGTTCAGCTCTCCGCTGGATTTTGGAGTTCATGTCGCGACTCCTCCTCCCGCTATGGAAAGCCAAAGGGGTAATAACGCCCCCTCTCTGACTCCGAGGGGTTAGAAGGATGTGTTGAAAACTGAGAGCAGCGTATAAAGAGCTGCTTGAAGTGATTACCCAGTGAAAGTAAATACCTTACACTGCAGAAAGTCCCCTGTCTTCCAGAAGTTATGACAAAATCTCACTTCTGAGAAAACCATGCTTAAGCCATAGTCATAACTCCACGATGTTGGATTATTTGGCCATTGTGGAAATGAATGGCATGGCTACTTAGCTATGCCCGAGGTGGAGTAGGCGCTTGCTAGCTACCTATCTCCACCGATGGCAGGTAATTACAGGGGCTGGCTTGCATCCAAGATGGGCAAGCCTATGCAGTAGTAGTCTTGCTTGTGGGTCACTGCAGACAATGACAGTGTTGCCTACCAAGCAGACCTGCTGAGTGAGCTCAACTTATGGCAAAAAAGTTGTCTCAAGCTCATCCGGGTGTCCACGAGTGGAGCCTGGGCCAGCACTAGTATGGGGGAAACCCAGAAGGCGAGTATGGCAGCCCGCCAACCCCCGCAGACAGCCAGGGGAACCGGGCAGCCACAGTCGCGGTCTGCTGTTGGGCCTGATCTGAGGATGGTCATAAGGGCCAAGCAGGCAAAAGACGAGCGGTCCTGAGGGGCTGTGGAGGGATGTATCCGGGGACATGAGGTTGTTAGGGCAGGTAGCCCCCAGTGCTACTGTAGGGCCTCCCCTAGCCAAAGTGGTCCCCAAGTTTTCGTGTTCCCTGGTCAGCAAGCTGTCACAGGGCAACGGAAATCTGATGCTTCTCTACAATAGAATGTGGAATAGCTAACGTCACTAGAAGACCATCGGGCAGTTGCAAGCTACGGCCAAATGGGTCTCCATGGGTTCTGTCTACCATAGAAAGGGTTACCGGGTCCAGTTATTGCTCGACCCCCCCGTTCACAGGTGTGCTCACCACAGAAGTCAGCACAGACCAGAGCCCGATGTTAGCGCAAGAAGTAAGCTCCCTTTTGGACAAGGGGGTCCTGAAACATGTACCCCGTTCCCTCAGGGAGAGAGGTTCACAGCCTTTATTTCCTGTTCCGCAAAAAAGTGGGAATATGCAGCCAATTTTAGATCTGCATCATCTGAACCGTACTCTTCGGATATACAGGTTCAGAGGCTGATGTTCAAACGTATCGTGCCACAGATCCAGTTCGAGAACTGGTTTGTGGCGATAGGTCTAAAAGGTGCATGTTTCCGCATAGGATTATTGCTAGCTTTATCCCCTCGCTTCGCAAAGTGCATGGATGTCACTCTGGCTCCATTGGGACTCCAGGGCATCTGTGTACCAAACTACCTGGACGACTGGTTAATTCTAGCACAATCCAGGGGGCTGGTGGTTCAACATTGAGATGTTGTTCTCGCCCACGTGAAGAACTGGGGGCTCAGGTTGAATCTCAGAAAAGTTGGTTTTCTCCAGTGCAGTGTACAACTTTTCTAGGGGTTATAGGATTCCACTACGATGAGGGCGTTTCTATCCCCAACAGGCGTAGTGTCAATCCTATTAACACTGAGCTGGATAAAGCTGTATCTTGGGAACCTAGGGTGGAATCCACACATGTGGCTGAGGTCACATCTGTATGCTGCCCCCATCACTGCTCCCACTAGCTCTAGCAAGAGTTCGCCAAGATAACTTGCTAATAGCACCTTTTTGGCAGCTCGAACATGGTTCTGAGAGATAATATCTCTGCGGCACTCCTTGGGAGATTCCTGTCCGCAGGGATTCACTGTGGACCCAGTAACTGCGCAATAGCTACAGTCCTGGGGCTCCTACAATAACATTTCTCAGCGGGGTGAGCTCTTCCTACAATCAAGGTTATGTGGCCGCCATTTCGGCCAGCCACGCCCAGTTGAGGGAGCCTCTGTGGGGCAACGTCCTCTAACTTCGAGGTTCATGCGTTGTCTCAGATGGCTGAGGCCCATCTGCAGGCCGCGCATACCTTCCCGGGACCTTCTATGGCCCTGGAAGGTCTGTCGGCTGCCCCATTCGAGCTCCTAGAGCGGATCTACTGTCTCAGGCCGAAGGGCTGATTTATCATGCTCAGCCAGAACCCGGCAACTGTGGGTCTGGTCCCTGAGGGGCACCAGCTCATAGATTGGGGTCTCACAACTGAGATTGTTGAAACCATGTTAAAAGCTAGAGCACCATCCACAAGGAAAGCGTATGCACTCAAGTGTCAGCTTTTTGTCTTGCGGCATGAGGGACGTCACCTAGACCCAGTGAACTGCGCAATTGCTACAGTCCTGGAGTTCTTACAGAACGTTTCTCAGCGGGCTAGGCTCCGTCTTCTATCAGGGTACTTGGCCGCCGTTTCGGCCAGCCATGACCCTGTTGATGGAGCCTCTGTGGGGCAACATCCTCTACCTTTGAGGTTCATGCGTGGCGTCAGACGGCTGCGGCCCATCTGCAGGCCATGCATACCTTCCTGGGACCTTCTATGGTCCTGGAAGGTCTGTCGGCTGCCCCGTTCGAGCCCCTGGAGTGGATCCCATCCAGAAGGAAATCAAATGCACTCAGGTGTCAGCTTTTGTCTTGTGACATGAGGCACGTCACCTAGACCCAGTGAACTGCGCAATTGCTACAGTCCTGGAGTTCTTATAGAACGTTTCTCAGCGGGCTGGGCTCCTTCTACAATCAGGGTTATGTGGCCGCCATTTCGGCCAGCCACGCCCCTGTTGATGGAGCCTCCGTGGGGCAACATCTTCTAACTTTAAGGTTTGTACGTGGTGTCAGATGGCTGCGGCCCATCTGCAGGCAGCGCATACCTTCCTGGGACCTCCTGTGGTCCTGGAAGGTCTGTCAGGTGCCCCATTTGAGTCCTTAGGGACCTACCGCCTCAAAGCTGCAGGGTTGATTTATCATCCTTGGCAAGAACTAAGGAAGCTGTGGGTCTGGCCCCTGAGGGGCGCCAGCTAATAGATTCTGGTCACACGACTGAGGTGGTAGTGACCATGTTTCTACAATAACATTTCTCAGCGGGGTGGGCTCCTTCTACAATCAGGGTTATTTGGCCACCATTTCGGCCAGCCACGCCCCTGTTGTGGGAGCCTCTGTGGGACAGCATCCTCTAACTGCGAGGTTAGTGCAGGCTGTGCATACCTTCCTGGGACATTCTGTGGTCCTGGAAGGTCTGTGAACTGCCCCTTCGAGCCCCTAGAGTGGATCCCATCTACAAGGAAATTGTATGCGCTCAAGTGGCACCTTTTTGTCTGGTGGTGTGAGGAACGTCAGCTATACCCAGTGAACTGCGCAATCGCTACAGTCCTGGAGTTCTGACAAGAACGTTTCTCAGCAGGTTGGCTCCTTCTACTATCGGGGTTACGTGGCGCCGTTTCGGCCAGCCCTGCCCCTGTCGATGGAGCCTTTTGTGGGGGCAACATCCCGCAAACTCGAGGTTCATGTGTGGTGTCAGACGGCTGAGGCCCATCTGCAGGCCATGCATACCTTCCTGGGACCTTGCTGTGGTCTTGGAAGGTCTGTCAGGGACCCCATTTGAGCCCTTAGAGTCAGCCTCTGAGAAGCTTCTGACTCTAAAGGTAGCTCTTTTACAGGCCCTGACATCTCTCAAGTGAGTGGGAGGTCTACAAGCTCTCCCTGTTGCCCCTCCTGCCTTGACTTTACCCCTAGATAAGCCAAGTCCTTCCTGTTTCCTAGGCCGGATTATATTCCTAAAGTGCCTACATTGGCTGCCCACCCTGTGGTGTTGCAGGCTTTCTCCCCTCCTCTGTCCTCTGACCAGAACAAGAGAGGATGCACCTGCTGTGTCCAGTAAGCGCTCTCTGTACTTACGTCCACCGCTCTGGCCAGTGGCGTAAGTCAGAGCAGCTACTGGTCTGCTTTGGCGGCGACAGGAAAAGTGATGCTGTGTCAAAGCAGTGCATCTCTACTGGGATTGTCGAAGGCTTTGTCCAAAGGGGTTCCTTGCAGGATGTGTGTGCGGGGTGGTCTATGCCTCACATGGTCATTCTGTTATGCCTGGATATTCATCCCTCCCCAGGTTCGAGTGTCCTGCACTGACCCTTGGGTTTGGGTATTTTTGAACAGGCCGTACCCTCGGTATGACGGAGTGGGTATTCCCGTTCCCATACTGCTAAATGCAACGTCGAAGTTCCCTTAGAACGTCGGGGTTAAGCATTTAACCCTGTTCCTCCTGAGAAGGGAACGACGCTGTATAGCGCTGTCATACCGGGGCTGGCCTGTGAATTGCGTCTTCGCTTCAGATAATAGAGGCTGGCGGCGTGGTTCACAGGTGCCATATATATATCATGCGACGCGCTTAATTGCCACGTCACCTGATCATGGCAGGCCTATAAGTAGAGGCATGATTTTACACAAGCTTCAGATACCGGTCACGCGCAAGGCGTTCCCATACTGCTAAATGCAACGTCTCGTTCCCTTCTCAGGGAACAGGGTTACATGCGTAACCCCAACGTTTTCTTTCATATTAAAGTGAGGGATTTGACCATTTCAGTCTTCCCGGACCACACTGCCAAGATAGCCTCGGGCCACATTCAGTGAGGTCAGGCATCAACTTCGTGGCATTGAGGGTGCTCGCTATGGAATACTTCACTCGGCATGGCTTTGCAATGCATAAAAGGTGTTCAGAAGGACTTTATTTCAGCAAAGGAAGCATGGGCCTATGTCAAATTCTTGACATCTGGGTGAGCTGCAACAGCTATGACATCTTTTTCGCTCACTTTTTTTGCACCCAGTCTTCCATTTATACAGTATTTCCAATTTACTTCTTCTAGATTCAGTGGACTTACCATTGTAATAATGTGTGGTTTTCTGTTCTGATCCTCTGACAAGGTTAGTGCTGTTTCTGTTTGTTTAAAATTATTTTAGAGTATTTTTTCCTTAGCCTTACTTGCTATACTATTGTATTACCTGTATTTTGTCTATCTGTTCTTTGTACTAAGTTTATTTGTAACTGGGTATGTTTATCAATGTTTTGCTGTATTGCTTGGACATTGTGGACAACTTTTGGGTACTGTGGGACACACTCCTGTCTTCTTTGTTCTTTTGTTATATGTAGACTTCTGTGTGTGTGTGTGTGTGTGTGTGTGTGTGTGTTCAGGGGTTTGTTGGGGGGAGGGTGTTCCACTTTGGCTCTAAATGGCTATTTGTATCCCTTTTGTTTACTTTATTTAAATGGTTACTAATAACATGGATCCCAGCACTACTGGGACAGGCACACCTCTTAGATTTATTAGTTGGAACATCAGAGTAATCCTGTCAAGAGATCTAAGGTCTTTACACATTTGAAATGTTTAAACTCTGATATAGTATTTTTCTCACCTTCATATTAAAAATCACCATAGGCTACACTGCTCTTTCATGAGGCAAGCCTACTGATTGAACTTTAAAGACATATTGTAATTAGCAAAATGTCACAGTTTTCCCTCCACTAATGTTATTGCTGATGTGAATGGTAGATAACTTAATCACTGGTACCTTAATGCAAAGACAGGTTTTGTTGGTAAACGCCTATGCTCCGATCTTTGACGATGAGGAATTTGTGAACAGATGATTATTGTTGGTGACTTTAATATTCATATTGATAACCTGGAAAACCATCTGAGAACAGCAGTTGTGTCCATTTCAGATTCAGTAAGGGTCAATCAAAGTTTAATAGAGTAGGTAACTCATAATGGTGGTCACACTCTTGAACTGATACTAACATATGGACTAAACATAGAAAATATAGTAACACTTCCACAGTCTGAAGTTGTCTCAGACCATTATATCATCTCATTTAAATTGTGTATTGATCATAATATTTGCACCTCGCCACACTACAGCGTAAAATGTACATTGACGTCAGCTACTACCACAAGTCAATAACTTCCCAGAGACATCACTTATATTTGGATCACCGTCTGATCCAACAGAACTCAATCAGGTGACTGAATGCTTAGCAAACACTTCGCCACACGCTAGATAGGGTGGCTCCACTCCAAAGAAAAAAATATTAGAGTGAAAAAGATGGCACCCTGGTTTAACGATCAAACACATATTTTAAGACAGACCACTCGACAATTAGAACGTAAATGGCATCAAACCAAATTGGTAGTATTTCAGACGGCATGGAAGGAGAGCCTCCTGAACTGTAGACAATCTCGTAATGATACTAGAAAAGTGTATGTCTCTCCACCTTAAGAAAAGAAAACAAAAACAGTTCTAGATTTCTATTCAACACGATAGCAAAATTAACTAGGGATAATTCCACAACAGAAACAGGCACACAATCATTATATAGCAGCGAAGTTTTCATAAATTTTTTCATAGGTAAAGTTGCAAATATTAGATGTTAAATTTAGGCTATTAAATTATAACCAGACTGTTTTATAAGTAACCATGTAAACGATAATATAGCAATATCTGATCAAAAATTAGATCAGATATATTAAACAACACAGGGCTACAAGAGACTACACAGAACTAAACAAGACCTGCACATTTCTACATATAGAAATGCAGCAACAACTGCAAACAGCACAAGGCAGTATAGTAAATTCTAAAACAGGACAATAGGCACAAAAATTTATTCAATTCATTTAAATAAATGTAAATTTTATTTGCATAGGACTTTTAACAATAGACATTGTCTCAAAGCAGCTTTACAGAAACATATAAACACAGGATATTGATTTTAAAAGTGTGAATTTATCCCTACTGAGAAAGCTGGTGGCGACAGTGGCAAGGAAAAACTCCCTAAGATGATATGAGGAAGAAACCTTGAGATGAAACTCAGAAGGGAGTAACAATGGATAGTGTGAAAGTAAAAGAAAGTTCATTGTGGTTTCATATGAAGTCTGTTTGTTGAACTAGTTCACTGTTCACTAAAGATACCACTAATGTGGTAAATCCAGTCCTGAGGCCATAGCAGCAACAATAATCCCAGCAACCACAGCTGAATGTCCATGTGGAATTGAGGTCCAAAGTCATTTTTATTGGTAATTCAAGCGGTACCATCCTCAGCAATCTCCAGGCTGCACTGCTTGGAGTCATCCACAGTTGCAAGAAAAAATATGTGAACCCTTTGGAATTTCATGGTTGTCTGAATAAATTTGTCATAAAATGTGATCTGATCTTCATCTAAGTCAGGGGTATTGACAAATACAAATATAATGTGCCTGAAAGAATAACACACACAAAAAATCTGATCTTTCATGTCCTTATTGAGAACAACAACAACAAAAAAACTCATAGTGCTTGTGGAAAAAGTATGTGAATCCTTGAGTTAATGACCTCAAAAAACCTTTTTTTGTTTTTGCACACCTGTAGTCTTGTTAAGAAAATGAGTTTGGAGGTGTTGACTACAGCTGATAAAAACTTGATAAAAATTTGACTGATAAAAACCCCTTAGACTTTTGGAGTTTGCTCTGCACAAGAAGCACATGCTTATGTGAGCCATGCCTCGCTAAAAGAGCTTTCAGAGGATCTACGATCAAGAATAGTTGATTTAAATAAAGCTGGCAAGGGTCACAAAGTAATTTCAAAGACTTTAGAAATTCACCAGTCTAAAGTTAGGCAAGCATTCTACAAATGGAGACACTTTGGGACTGTTGCTACTCTACCAAGAATTGGGCGCCTACTCAAAATGACACCAAGAGCACATCGAAGATTCATCAATGAGGTAAAGAAACAACCCAGAATGACAGCCAAAGATTTGAAGGCATTATTGGAACTGGCTAACATCTCTGTTCATGAGTCTACAATAACAAGCAGGGTATCTACAGCAGGACACCACGAAGGAAGCCACTGCTTACTAAAAAGAACATTGCTGCATGACTGAAGTTTGCAAAAGAGCACATTGACACTCCACAGTGGTATTGGCAAAACGTTTTGTGGACTGATGAAACTAAGATTGAACTATTTGTAAAAACCACACAGCACTACATCTGGCATAGAAAGGGCATGGTATATCCTCATGAAAACATCATCCAACCGTAAAATATGGTGAAGGAAACATGATTTGGGCCTGCTTTGCTGCATCAGGGCCTGGCCAGCTTGCAATCATTGAGGGGAAGATGAATTCCAAAGTATATCAGACAATTCTTCAGGATAATGTGAGAATGTATGAACGTCTGCTGAAACTGTGTAGAAGTTGGGTGATCCAACAGGACAACGACCCAAAACACTGGTGCAATTCCACAACAGAAAAACAAAATCTGCCTTTTGGAGTGGCCAAGTCAGAGCCCAAACCTCAACCCAATAGAGATGCAATGGAATGACTTGAAGAAAGCCATACACACGAGACATCCAAAGAATATGACCGAGCTAAAGCAGTTCTGCCTGGAAGAATAGGCTAAAATTCCTCCTGAATGATGTGCAGGTCTCATCCACAGTTACAGGAAGTGCCTTGTTGAGGTCATTGCTGCCTGGGGGACCAATTATTAATTCTAAGGGTTCACTTACTTTTTACATTTACATTTATTCACTTGGCAGACGCTTTTATCCAAAGCAACTTACAAATAAGCAAAGCGATATATCAAGCAGAGAACAATACAAGTAGTGCTACTATACAAAATCCATTTATTGAGTACCAGAGGAAGCAAAGTGCACAGAGTGGAGGTGTAAGTGCGTTGTGGTTTTTTTCTTTTTTTCTTTTTTTTCCCTCTATGAGTTGGTTAGGTGTTCACGGAAGAGGTGGGTCTTTAGCTGTTTTTCCACTGCCATTTTGAATGTTGAATGAGCACATTATATTTGTCAATACCCCTGACTTAGTTGAAGATTAAATCACATTTTATGACAAATTTATTCAGAAAACCATGAAATTCCAAAAGGGTTCACATATTTTTTCTTGCCACTGTACCTACCAGTTGATGAGAACTCCATCCAGAGGCAGGGCATCAGGATGGATCAGGCAGGTCCAGAGATCAGAAAGGGTCTGGATCACTGGCATCTCCATAATATCATGTGTGGCTCGATATAAGGAGAGTGGGAGTGGGAGGGAGAGTTTAAGTATGCTTACTATTCTGTAATGGATAAGACTGTATACTTTGAGTAAAAGAAAGCATGAGTAAACAAATGTTTTCAGCATACACTTAAACACCAAGACTGTGTCTGAATCCCAAACACTAATTGGAAAGCTGTTCCATAACTGTGGGGCTTTGTAAGAGAAAGCTCTTCTCACTGCTGTAGCCTTCACTATTCATGGTACCAACAAATAGCCTTCACCTTTTGATCTAAGTATGCGTTGCAGGTCATAAAAGACCAAAAGTTCACTCCAGTACTATGGTGCGAAACCATTCAGTGTTATATAGGTCAGCAGTAGAACTTTATAATCAATATGAAATTTTACTGGGAGCCAATGAAGTGTGGATAAGTGTGGGTGATGTGGTTATACATTCTGGTTCTAGTAAGGATTCTTGCAACTGCATTCTGGACTTACTGGAGTTTGTTTATACACCTACTGGAACAACCAGGCAGTAATGCATTACAAAAATCCAGCCTAGAGGTGAAGAAAGCATGGACTAATATTTCTGCATTATATAGTGACATTATATTTCTTATCTTAGCAACATTTCTTAGAAAGAAGGCTATCCTAGTAATATAAATAGTCTCAGTGTAGGGCCGATCAGTACACAATTCTAGTGTGGAAGTGTCAGATATAACAAGTAGTGCAAAATAATAACAATTTTGAATGTAAACATACTATAACAAAGTATGCAGCAGATAAGCTTACAGTATACCATATATGGAGATAGCAGTTATTGTGGTAGCAGCCATGTAGAGAGTACAGTAGCGACAAGAATTTAAATATAATATTTTTATAAATATAGTAGCAGCAAATAATGCAGGTAATCAATACATAAATGTGCAAAATTGCAAGGTGAGTGGGATACTGTTTAGCTGTGTGTGTGTGTGTTTGTGTGTGTGTGTGTGTGTGTGTGTGTGTGTGTTTGTGTGTGTTGTGGTCAGTCTCTGAGTATTAAACAGTCTGATGGCTTGGGGGAAGAAACTGTTACACAATCTGGCCATGAGGGCCTGAATACTTGAGTACAGTGCCTTGCGAAAGTATTTGGTCCCCTTGAACTTTTCAACCTTTTGCCACATTTCAGGCTTCAAACATAAAGATATAAAATTTAAATTTTTTGTGAAGAATCACCAACAAGTGGGACACAATTGTGAAGTGGAACGAAATCTATTGGATATTTTAAACTTTTTTAGCAAATAAAAAACTGAAAAGTGGTGCGTGCAAAATTATTCGGCTCCTTTACTTTCAGTGCAGCAAACTCACTCCAGAAGTTCAGCGAGGATCTCTGAATGATCCAATGTTGTCCTAAATGACTGATGGTGATAAATAGAATCCACCTGTGTGTAATCAAGTCTCTGTATAAATGCACCTGCTCTGTGATAATCTCAGGGTTCTGTTGAAAGCGCAGAGAGCATCATGAAGACCAAGGAACACACCAGGCAGGTCTGTAATACTGTTTTGGAGAAGTTTAAAGCCGGATTTGGATACAAAAAGATTTCCCAAGCTTTAAACATCCCAAGGAGCACTGTGCAAGCGATCATTTTGAAATGGAAGGAGTATCAGACCACTGCAAATCTACCAAGACCTGGCCGTCCCTCTAAACTTGTAGCTCAGACAAGGAGAAGACTGATCAGAGATGCAGCCTAGAGGCCCATGATCACTCTGGATGAACTGCAGAGAACTACAGCTGAGGTGGGAGGGTCTGTCCATAGGACAACAATCAGTCGTACACTGCACAAATTTGGCCTTTATGGAAGAGTGGGTATCCATAAAAAGTCTAGTCTAAAGTTTGCCACAAGCCACCTGGGAGACACAACAAACATGTGGAAGAAGGTGCTCTGGTCAGATGAAACCAAAATCGAACTTTTTGCCCACAATGCAAAACGATATGTTTGGCGTAAAAGCAACACAGCTCATCACTCTCAACACACCATCCCCACTGTCAAACATGGTGGTGGCAGCATCATGGTTTGGGCCTGCTTTTCTTCAGCAAAGACAGGGAAGATGGTTCAAATTGAGGAGAAGATGGATGCAGCCAAATACAGGACCATTCTGGATGAAAACCTGTTGGAGTCTGCAAAAGACCTGAAACTGGGACAGAGATTTATCTTCCAACAAGACAATGATCCCAAACATACAGCAAAATCTACAAAGGAATGGTTCACAAATAAACGTATCCAGGTGTTAGAATGGCCAAGTCAAAGTCCAGACCTGAATCCAATCGAGAATCTGTGGAAAGAGCTGAAAACTGCTGTTCACAAACGCTCTCCATCCAACCTCACTGAGCTCGAGGAAGAATGGGCAAGAATTTCAGTCTCTCGATGTGCAAAACTGATAGAGACATACCCCATGCGACTTGCAGCTGTAATCGCAGCAAAAGGTGGCTCTACAAAGTATTAACGCAAGGGGGCCGAATAATTTTGCACGCCCCACTTTTCATTTTTTTATTAGTTAAAAAAGTTTCAAAAATCCAATAGATTTCGTTTCACTTCACAATTGTGTCCCACTTGTTGGTGATTCTTCACAAAAAATAAATTTATTTATATCTTTATGTTTGCAGACGGAAATGTGGCAAAAGGTTGAAAAGTTCAAGGGGGCCGAATACTTTCGCAAGGCACTGCACATCTAAAGTGGTAAAGTATTTGAAGGGAAAATGTTTGGGGGAATGTACATATTTCTTTGTTTTCATTGGTTGATGAACATAGTTGCATGCATGTGGTGGTGTTTTTTTTTTGTTTGTTTTGTTTTTTAATACAGGCATGTCTAATTGTATCTGTGGCAGGACTGTTGAACCAGTTCCCAAGAGTGTCATCTCACAGCAAACCAGTGATTACATTTCCCATCCTGCACTGCGGCATACAAACATCTCCACCATGGACCACAATTCCCAGAACACTCGCCTTCATTCTAATCACGCACACCTGGATCCAATTCACAGCAGAATCAAAACCACAGGTTAAAAGAACTTTCTATTTATTCACTATATGTGAAGTATATGCTCAGTTGCCTTCTGTCTCTGTCATTACCAAGCCTTGATACAGTGTTTGTTTCTTCTGGTTTTGAACTTGTTCACGTTTACAACCTTGTCTCTTTGCCTTGCATAGTTTGGACTGTTTGCCTGATCGATTGACCCATGTCTGCCTATGTACCATGATTTCTGCCCGATCTTTTGAACTTATTCAACTTATGTGACCGAATACTTCGCTGATAACATGGAAGCAGCAGGAAAACGTAGGAGACATAATGCCAAGGTAATAAGGAACACCCTACCGAGATTCAACTCTATCAAGCTTCCTCAATGGGTTGCAATGGATCCCCCAAAGCCATTAGATGGATTTTTTGACTCTGTGAGTGTTTGACCCGGACAACCAAGTTCTGCCCATGCCTGAGTCAACAGACATGGACAACTAAGTTGTGCTCACACCCGAAGCCGCTGACACAGAAAACCAAGTTGTGCTCACGCCAAAAGCAGACATCACGGCAAACAAGTAAACAAGTTATGCTCGTGCTTGAGACTGATGACACGGCCAACTAAGTTCAGCAGGTAGAGTCGATGGAGAACAACGTTCAGCCTCTCTGCGTGACTGAGGACCCCATTCAGCATCCCTATACAGCCTCTCTTTTCAGCTAAGGAAAATTATCTGTCTCCCAGTGCAGCCAAAAGCTCTGCTTTGCTACCCTACTCTGCCTTGGATGCCACTACACCAGGGTTCTAAGAAACTTTCCTTAATATGAAGACATTGTACAGATTAAATAATAATGCATGCTGCATTCATTTGCACAAAGGATTTTTAACATATGATGCTCTCCTATCGAGATAATGTGTGCAGTTACAGATTGCGTTTTAATACATAGAGTAAACAAAACTAATCGACTGTTTCATTAGCATTGTGGATAAAACAAAAGAGCACAGGGAGTGAAAGACAGTCAGTAAGCACAGCAGTGATTAACAACCTCATTCTCCCTTAAAATTCCCTGCCATTTTTTTTTATTGTTCTCTGTTACAATCCCACAAGGAGGTGCCTATATGTGTTCATGCCATCTCTTTTCTTCTTCTCATTTTTTATCATCCTCTCTCTCTGAGGCTTTCCACTAATGACTATAAAGACTTTTAATTTCAGCAGAATAACAACTAACTGAAATGAGAGAGAGAGAGAGGAGAGAGAGAGAGAGAGAGAGAGAATGCAGCTTGGCAGCATAAAGAGTAACAGAGGTGAATTATTCTATAAGAGTTTGAGCAAATGATGGTTGATTGACATGATGCCTCAAGCAGAATTATAAAACAAGACTTACCATTGTACCATAGTGTATACACACACACACACACACACACATACACACACGCATATTTTTGTACAAATTTAAGCCACTTTGATCTCTATATGTATTTGTAGAACCTTGTATGTGAGGGTGTGGAGGTTATTCTGCCTGTGCTTTTCAGTGTATCTTCCAAAATCTCAACAAAACAGAACAACTCAACAGCAAAAGGATCTGTCACAGACTTACTGCATTCATGCCATCAAGGTCAGGCTTGTGCTCCTTGGCATGTGTATGGGTGTATGTATGTGCTCATGCATGTCTCACGAGCTCTGCCAGCTAGCTATCCCTCTCTATCTCTCTCTCTCTCTCTCTCTCTCTCTCTCTCTCTCTCTCTCTCTCTCTCTCTCTCTCTCTCTCTCTCTCTCTCTCTCTCTCTCTCTCTCTGTCTCTCTTGCTGGTCACACTAAGCACAAAAAGACATAAATATGTAGCCTGATGGTAATAAGACACAGCTGAGAATCATCATAAGTTACCCGGCAGTTTAATCCACCCCCTATCTATCCGCAGATGTGACTTGACCATGTCCCCACTGCCACATACCCCCACCACTGGACTCAGGCCAGGGAGCTGTCCAGCCTGCATCTGATCATAGCCCTCGCCCCCCCAACTGGTAAAGCCAACAAGTGATTTGTGCATTAGCATCCTTCATACAGTGTAGCCATTGGAGCAGGGCATGATTAGAACAGATGGTAAAGGGTGTCCCTCACCCTCCGTTACTACCTAGTGGATCACTCATTTGATGATCAAAAACTGCTTCTCAAACTTGCTATATGGGGTCTCCCTTACCAACAGCTTGCGACTGATGTACAGTGTGATCCTCCTGTGTGATCCTCCACCTCCACCACTTGGGAAAATTATGGCCCCCAGGCCTCTGTCCAAAACATCAATCTGCGAAACAAAAGGGATAAAAAAGTCAGGAGAATGCAACAGCAGTCCTCGACAGCTTTTACCTGTCAGAAAGCCCACATGCACAGCTTCATCCACTTGACTGGATCTGGCACTACCTTTTTAGTGCAATCAATCAGCGGGCTCATGAGCAAAAATGCTCAGCCAGTTCCAGGAACTACCTTTACCCCATTTTGGTCTTGTGTTTCAGGCAGGCCACAGACATTCTCCACCCACACAATGCTTATGCCACTGCTTATTTAGATTACATAATCATTTATAGTAATGATTGGCAGTGGCATTTACAACATCTGAGGGCTGTCCTGCTACCTTTGAGACAGGCAAGACTCTAAGCAAACCCAAATAAGTGTGCAATTGGATGGGTGGAAGTACAGTATCTGGTCTTCCACTTGGGCCATGGGCAGGTGTATCCACAAAATTGATAACACAGTGTCGATTTTGGCCTGCCTGAAACACAAGACCAATTTTGCCTGACCTCATTGTAGATGACTCTGTCTCTCCATGTAACATAAGTAGGTCCTTGGCACTTTGTGAGAAATTTGGAGCTTGAAATGACATAGGTATAAAAATGAGCACCTTTTCTCTCAGTACAATCTCATGTAGTTGAGAACCCCTGACATATAGTTGGGACTGTTGTTCTTGGGCCTAACATAAATTCTTCTGTGTTAGGTTAAGATGTGGAGTCCTACTCTTAGGTTGGGTTTGGCATAAATAAACTGTAGGTTGTCTACTTTATTACCCTAAGAGATTACTTCAAAATAATTGCTAAGAGACAGAATTATTTTTAGCTTTTAATTACATCAGTTTTTCAGTGGGTCAAAAGTTTACATACACTTTCTTAGTATTACAGTGCATCTGGAAAGTATTCACAGTGGTTCACTTTTCTGACATTTTGTTATGTTACAGCCTTATTCCAAAATGGATTAAATAAATTATTTTCCTCAAAATTCCTGAAACAATACCCCATAATGATAACATGAAAGAAGTTTGTTTGAAATATTTGCAAAGTTATTCAAAATAAAAAACAAAAAATAAGCACATTTACATATGTAAGTATTCACAGCCTTTGCTCAATACTTTGTTTAAGCACCTTTGACACAAATTACAGCCTCAAGTCTTTTTGAGAATGATGCTACAAGCTTGGCACACCTATTTTGGACAGTTTCTCCCATTCTTCTTTGCAGGACCTCTCAAGCTCCATCAGGTTGGACGGGGATGTCGGTGCACAGCCTTTTTCAGATCTCTCCAGAGATGTTCAATCGGGTTCTTTTCAACAGGGATGCTCCAGCACCAAAGCTTCAGCCTAAGATTCGGGAGGGGGTCTCAGCTCCACAGATCCACTGTAAAGTCCAGTTACTGTCACAAGTGTCTGCTGAGACAGACAACCAAGCCCTGCTCACGCCCGAGTCTGCCGACATGGACAGCCAAGTTCTGCTCACGCCCGAGTCTACTGAGACTGACAGTGAAGTTCTGTTCCTAACTATAATGGGGATAATAACGCAAACTCCCTCTTAGTCAAGACTTATGTAATTCAAATGCAGTTTTTTTTTTATTAAAGAAACAGGCAGACAAATTCACACATAGTGCAATATCACAGTTACAAAACTGGAGAGGGGTCAGGAGATCAACAATAACTAGGCTTAGATTAAAATCAAGAAATTTGAGGACAAAACAGGATCAAAGCCATGAAATGTGGAACATGACCAAAAGACCAAAACACTGAAGAAATGACACTTTGCTACAATGTAAAGTAGTGAGTGTACAACTTGTGTAACAGTTTTTTCAGATCCTCAGAGAGTTCTTTGTTTCTGAGTTTCAGGAACTCAGTATCTGCTCAGAATCTGCAGTCCAGCTGAAAAAATATGTATTGCGTTCAGCAGCAATATGGTTGAAACTCTTATTCACTACAAACAAGCTACAGTAGCAGAAATCAGATGAGGGGTTTCAGCCATTTGTCCTCTCTTATCCTGCCCCAAATTCACAATGGGGTCCTTTTCCATCTTACCAGGTTACATTTTTTAATTCACACACATATCCACATGATGAGAATCCAATCCAATGAGCATTTCATTCATCTTGTGTAACCTATTTATCCTGGTCCCAGTGGATCTGGAGCCTATCAAGGTAACACTGGCCACATGGTGGGTGTACGCCTTGGTCACAGATTTTTACTCACTAACTCACATTGAGAGTAACCAGTCATTGGGAGGAAATCTGAGAACCAAGAGGAAACCCAGAGGAAATGGCAGAACATGCAGAACCCCACACTGACAGTAAACCAAGATCAAAGCAGGGACCCTGGAGCTGTGAGGCATCAATGTTAAGCACTGTGTCAGCTGAGCTGTTGTGTGACAAAAGGATAATTCAATCAAAAATGGATTTTTAACAAATTTCCTCTATCCGTAATTATTGTTATGCCCCGTCTACTCCCCACAAAACACAATGCCTCCCTGAAAGAAGTGAACACAGGGCTTGTGATGCATGCCTGGAATCAACTGCACCAATCAGGATGGACCACTCATTAGCTTGCTAGAGCCAATTAGCACCATACCTGGACACAAACACTTCTGCAATAGAGAGAGGCAAATAACCAAGACAAAAATAAATAACATCCCCACACCTAAGAAAAAAACCATGGTAACAGGTTTACACATAACACTGTAACAATGAGTCTGCAATGGCATAATCAACACCTTTCTTGTATCTGTTTTGTAAATTAAAACTGTGGCAAATGATTGCCCAACACATGAGTTTCTGATTCTTATTGTACATGCGCTGAAGAAAAACAATTGGATTGTAATCAGTAAATACCTAAACAAGTTGTGAACTGTAGCCAATGTACAATTCAAATTGTTGTAATGCCAATAAAAGAGCTAGAGCTTCCTTCTCTATGGTACTATAATTTAGCTGGTGTCGATTGAATTTCTTGTTATAGAAGCATACAGTGTGGTCGATTGCATGGTAATAGTTATATCATACACTTTCTGTCAAACTGTCAATCAAAGTAGTGTGTTTGATAATTTATGGCCCTCTGTGCTTCCCTGACTGAAGGTCTGTAGGAGTGGTGAGGGAGGTAACCCTATCGAGTGTATCAGCTGGTCAATCTGGCTCCTTTGTGTCTGGGGGTGTTGTGGAGAGGTGTGTGTGGGGGGAATAGCCCTCCTCCCAAAAAAAGGTGTTTAGGTTAATGAGTTTGGTTTTTGTTAGGGTGAAATACATAATTTTAATATGGGTATGTGTTTGTGTTACTGTTTGGCGTTATTTCATATGTTTAAATACATTGTTAGAAAAGCATGATGTTTGAATGTGTACATACTGTATATGAGTAGAATATTTGTTTTGTGAAAATAATGAAAACAAATGTTGATTAAGTTTTTAGGTATTATAGTTTACCTTTAAATAAAAAGTTTAAGAGGTAAAACATCTTTTTTTAAAAAGAGTCTGTTTAAAAGAATCGTTTGTATTACACACATTCTAAACACAAATCTTTAGGATGTAAAAATGATTAAAAGAGCTGTTTAAAAATAATCCATATTACTAGGCTTCCAAAAAACACATCAAAACTTTAGGACGTAAAAATGGTTAAAACAGCTGTTTAAAAAGAATAGCACATATTACATGACTTCTAAACAAAGATCCTTATGAGGTAAAAATGTTAAAGTGCTGGATAAAATAATCACCGTAATGTTTACACTAGGAGATAAGTTTTTTTCCAGAGATGTATTCCATTCGATGTGTAAAAGCAGTAATGAAGTTAAAATGAACCCAAGCTCTCTCTCCCTAAATCTCACCCACACATACATGTTTTCAGACACACCTCTCTCTCTCTTTCTCTCTCTCTCTCTCTCTCTCTCTCTCTCTCTCTCTAAACACACCCATAAACGTGTTTTCATCGTAGCCAGTACGTTCTGTCAAAATGTCAATCATGGCGATAGAACTAGAGGGCTAATTTATGGCCTCGTCCTTCTAAGGCTTTCGTTCTCTAGGAGTGCTTAATTTTTGGCCCTTTTAATTTTTGTTTCTTCCTGACTTAGAGTTTTTTATGACCAGCGGGTTCGTGGTGTGATCCTATCAGCTTGTTTATGATAATGAGTGTCTGTGTGGGTGTTAATGGGTTTTTAAATAGTGTGTTAAGACATTATGGATAAACACAGAAGACAATCTGCAACTAACTGCTATAATGGCTACACTAAGAACTCCTAATATCTCTAGAAGACTGCATCACACCTATAAGAGGCTCTGATGAAAAGCTTGAGGAGTTAACTTTTGCTCCAAGAAAAAAACAACAATGTATTAGTTTGTCAAAAATTCTTCGTGGGGATGAGCTTGTAAAGGATCTGTTGTTTAACCCAGAGCAAGGCGTTACCATCTCTGGAGATCCTCTCTTAAGAACTCCCTCATGCTGTGATGATTAAAATGGGGTGGCCTGTGTCACAGTCAAACACATATTATGAAGATGTTTCAAGATTCTACATATGACTGCCACAGCAACACCCCAGAGACAGCGCCAGCTCTTCCTGATGACACCGCTACAATGCTAGAATCCCCA
Organism: Ameiurus melas; assembly: GCA_012411365.1. Lineage (NCBI taxonomy): Eukaryota > Metazoa > Chordata > Actinopteri > Siluriformes > Ictaluridae > Ameiurus > Ameiurus melas. The sequence continues at coordinate 13,759,781 of CM022777.1, read as the reverse complement.
CCACAAACATACGACAACAGGTGGTTGGATAAATTCTGCGAGGAATTAGGATATCACAACCTAAGTTTCCTCACAGCTCCGTACAGTATTAGTGGCTCTTTAACTGGCACCTCGGCCTACATTGGTGTCGAGGGCACGGATGGCTGTATTCGATCTTGGTCCTTCTTGAACATATTATCAACAAAAAACTGAAAGATCTCTGTTTGGGTTGCGAAGTGGATCATCCGAGTCAGCTTAAACAATCCTGTCTGTTCGAACCTGATGCGTATTTCTTTCGAAAAAACTTTGAGGAACTATCACATGATCTGATCAAACCTGGGCTTAAACATTTCATCACTCAAGTATTGAGTTGGTTTGATTTGTGGGTTAACCCACAAACCAAAGATTTGTGAAGAGATTTCAAGGATCGGTGGATGCCGTTCTACACGAGCTGTGCAACAAAGTGTACATCATGCAAAGGCTTCACGAGGTCAGAGAGAAACTTGTGGATTTCAGCTGCCAGCAGATCATCTCTGATGCCATGGACAGCTGTAAGGGAGTCACACCAACCGTTTGAGATGGGGAATGCATGCAGTGCTACAGGATTAGCAAAGAGTCTGCTTAAATACCGTATTAGGTGCGAGATGTCCAGTCAATTGTACAAACGCCTTACGGACTGTGTTTGTGTGTCCGTAGCTGTGAACGGATGCGATGTTGACCCGAGATGACTAAAAATCTCGTGAATTAGATGAATCTTGTGCAAGGTGCGGTGTGTGATTGGACTGCTTTGTTACATATGTGTAATAATGCATGCAAACCGATTTTGGTTTCTATCACAAAAATAGTAGATCTTGTGTCTGATTGTGGCAGACATATTAGAATTGTATACTGTAGCGAGAAAGGGCGATGCACAGAGACACGGAGGGGTGAGTAGAGCAAAAGCTGACGCTTTATTCTCGTTTTGGTAGAGTGTAGGTTCGTGGGGGCGTGTGTGTAGGTCGGGCTGACGTCGTGACGCTCGCGGGGGCGTGTAGGGGGAATCCCGGAAGAAGCCTCGGGGTTCTTGCGCCATCCCTCAACGCTGCGTGTCGTCTCGGCCGGCGCCGTCCTTGTCCGTGTCGGTGCCTTGTGAAGAAATATATATGGAGAGAGAGAGAGAGAGAGATTAGTTACCCTTAAAGCGGGTACAGGGGGAATACCTGTACTCGAATCCGGTTTGGACGCCAACCGTTTCGGTGAGTGGGTACTCAACTTTCCCGGGGTGGCAGGGCGTCCTTTTATTTCCGCCTTCCGGTTAGGGAGTGGTGGAATTCTTCCATCCGATCCTCCAATCTCCGGACGGTACGGCATCGGCGGGTCCTCCCTGCCATGGCGTCCCTTTCGGTTGGTGCGAGGTCCGGTGCGGGGCTGCCTGCTTCGTGCCGGAACGGCAGTCGGAGAAGGAGCGATTTCCTTTCCTCGCGATTTCCTTTCCTCCGCGTGTCAGTCCGTCGCGACAATACATTTTATGTACAGTGAGGGAAAAAAGTATTTGATCCCCTGTTGATTTTGTATGTTTGCACCACTGACAAAGAAATGATCAGTCTATAATTTTAATGGTAGGTTTATTTTAACAGTGAGAGGAAGAATAACCTCCAAAGACCTGTGTAAAAACAACATTTTAGACCATGCCTTTACTACACAATATGTCCAAAGAATGCTTAAAAACCGAATTGGACCTATTCACAGTACCATTAACACAAACCGTTATTGAAAAAGATACATATATAGATATACCACCATGGTCAGTAATATCAGAAACATTGCCTTTTGTGATTGGGGACTGGCAAGGATTATGTGGACCTAAACAACATCCTTGGCACAGACATTGCAGACGGAGCCCCCGTGGGACTTATTAACTATGCCGGTGGACGTGTCGCTTGGAGACAGCCTCATATCATAAAGGTCCAACACATATCCTTATCGATGCATAATAGAGTGTCTCACCAATTATGGTAAAGATGCCCTTGAAACACTATTCTCAGTGGGGCTCTTTTACAAAGACTCTGCTGGTCACATGGACGTAACGGACCCTGCTCGTGGTAATAGAGGTTTGTAGTTCAATGTTGTTGAACTACTGGCCCCCATTCACAGCAACATATTCTTTCAATAAAAACTAATGCTTAACGGTGTGGACATGACGAGGGCAAAAGATGAATTCAGTTTGATGAGGAGTGACACTGTAGCCTATAAAATAAACATCATGTCAACATCACTGTTTGTGTCTGTATCACCAGGTGTCAGATTGGGGCACGCACAAGCATTGCTCTAGACGCCAGCCAAATACCCCATCGACAGAGTATGTGTGAAAAACTTCTCAATTCCTGTAGGCTCACGTGTTTGTAATCAAGAAAACTTGTTCTTAGGAACTCTAACAAAATCCATTGTTCTGGCTATGGTTGATAATGACACGTTCACAGGCTTGTTTAATAAAAATCCATTCACATTTAAAAACTATGACCTAGAATTTTTGGCTGTTTATCCAGATGGGCAGCAGCACCCCGCTAAACCACTGCAGCCTGAATATGGAAGCGGCTCTGCAGTATGTGAATTTTATCAGTTAGCGCTGGCTTTTGGAAAGCATTTTAAAAATCAGCCTCTAGATATTGGTAAGGAGGATTTTCTACATGGTTATACCCTTTATGCGTTTAATCTTATGCTGGACAAAGACTGCAGTCAACACGTGTCGCTTATCAAGTCTGGGAACATTACGCTAGAAGCACGTTTTAGACAGCCTCTACCATGAACAAACAACTTAATTGTTCATGCCATATTTGACAGCATCATCAAAGTGTCAATTCGCAGACAGATCCTGTTAGATTACAATTAATAGGCATAATGGACACCATCCAGCTTACTGCTATAATGGATAAGATCTCGTGTAATACCCATTTTCTCAGTGTACTACTGTTTGACCACCTACCAAAAGACCCCTTAAGAAAATTACCTTCAATGGTAATTATCAACACACATCCTTCAGGACTCCCGGGTGAACACTGGCTAGCCATCTACATAAATGAGGTCAGCGTGGGTTGTTTTTTTGACAGCTTTGGTAATAAACCAGATGACAATCATTTTCCACAAAAAATCTAAAACTTTCTAAACCACAATTCTAGAGTGATTCGACATTCAGCGGTACAAGTCCAAGATTATTCGGCAGAGACCTGCGGGCAGCATTGTGTGTTTTTTCTCTATCACATGGTAAAGGGGCATGATTATGACAGTGTGTTGAAGATGTATACCGACAATTTTATTAAAAATGCAAAGATGGTGTCAGCATTTATGAAAAAACTAAAACAAAAAAAAGGTAGTTGTAATGAAAATGTTTTCAAATGTATTCATTGTGTTCAGACAGGTGAAATGTTTGTCAACACTAGATTTTTTAAATCAGAACAGAGATTTCTTCTTCTTCTTTTGACTCTTTATTATTATTAACATTAATATAATTATTGTTATACACACATCACATCCAACAATACAGATAATAACAAGATCATAAACAACAGAAAACTCGCGGATTAAAATGTAGCCACTGACTCATGTCAAGAGTGGGTGATTTGAATATAGGTCTATCTGAATAATTTGATTGTGCTGATGGTGTGCTCGGAAGTATTTTCTGTTTTTACGCTTCTTAAACGAGATGGTAATAGGCAAAGTCGATTTGGTTTTGAAAGAGTTAATTGTGTGTCTGACATAATGGTTTGGCACCGTTGAGTATGGTATTTTTATAGTGGCAAAAGCCTGAGCACTAAAGAAATTAGTTATTTATAATAAGCTGCCTGTGTTCTCTGACAAAATATTAGGAGAGACTATCAGATCAGCTCAGAAGGGGAAATTTTGCAAACTTAATATTTTAATAGTTGGTCTACTATTATTTAATAGGTGATCAAAAACGTATAATGTAATGGATAATCAGAAGGATGCAAGTGCAGTTTCTGTCACAGAGTGGTACTGGCCCTCTGGGAAAAATGTCCAGACAGCCCCCCAAATCCAGAGGCAGAATTTATTTTGTATTGTCCTTAAAATAGCTGGTTCCTCGAGGAGCAGAAATATCGGCATACAGGCACAGGTATAAACAGGACTTGGTAGGCTGTGCCGTCACCCTCTAACTGGAACTGAAACTGGGAGGTTGCCTCCTTGACCTCTATCAGGATCTTGTCTGGGTAGACCACTTCATTAGTCTCACACTGGCAGATCACCACATAGACCTCCTCATAATAGGTGGTGAAGGGCCTCGCAGATTTGTCCATCAGGCTGGCCCAAAACATTGTCTAAATTAAATTTAAAGTCTGCCTTCCCATAGATCACCCTCATGTCACAGATGAACTACACTGCCTACACTGCCTAAGGCGTGCAGGACTGATGAACCGGGACAACAGGAACATGAGCCACTGTCTCTCCTTGGGTTTGGGGCTCACCAGGCTCTCAAAATAAAACTTGCACTAGCATAAAATTCCAGTCAGAGGGCCTTCAAAGCCTTCAAAGCGAGCCAGTACATCCAGGTCAAGCCATTATGGAAATCTCACAGAATCAAACACTGGCATAAAGATCCCAGAGTGACTCTCCCCGCAATCTCCTGATGCATCCATGTTTGAGGTGAAGTATTCTGTCATGTAATGGATAATCAGACGGATGCATGTGCAGTTTCAGCTTTTCATTAAAGAGAGGGAGGCAGACAAATCCAAATCTATGGGCAAAGAACATGGTCTCAAAACAGGTGAGGCTCAGGCGATCTGGGCATGAACTGGGCTTAAATGAGACTCAGAAACACAAGGACAAAACAGTATCAAAACCATGAAATGAGAACAATGAACAAGGCTTGGTAATACACTGATGGCAAAACAGAAATTATACTTCGCCCTGAACAAAGACATGTGCGGTTTAAATACTAAACATAATCAAGTGGATAACACAAAACAGCTGAGAATTTAGGAAATAACTAATAACATAACAAGCCCAGAAGTGCACGCTGTTGTGCTTCAGGCAGTTCATGCATGCTAAATGCATCATCACTCAGCACAAGGGGAAGTCCATGACACAAACAAGGGTTTTGGACAGAGAATGAATGAAATCCCATGTTTCTAGTACTGTATACTATTTCTCAGACCATGAACTGAACAAACCAAAATTTTATCAATTAAAACTTTGTTTAATTTAGAAGGCTTTTAAACTTATTATTAAATGCACCAATTAAGTGAGACTGTGGAGGTAGTGCACTTGCATTTGCATTGTCTGTTTTAATGAGGATTCCCTCACTGCATCATTGTTTCGGAGCAGAGTTCTGGAAATTTGGATTTGCCTGAGGTCTGGCTAGCTCTTCGAGTGGCATCTTGGGAAACCAATGAGACTGATGAATGGAATGAAAGCATACCAGTGGGGTCTTGTAGGCAGGTTGCAAAAGTTGTGCTTGATGAGCATGGGAGCAGTTCTTTGGCTGGTTGACCTGGTCATTACAGACCTAGCTTGCCTGGTCGTTACAGACTTAGCTGAGGTTCAGAGCAAGTGTCATCCCCTTGTGATGTCGAGGGGCAAGAACTTATGAAGTTCTTAGTTGACAAGCATTTCTTCAAGCTTCATGTCCAGGGGTTTTAAACCCTTTTAGCTGGGCCGACCATACAGTGTCTGTTACAGTCAACATGGTCTTAGGAGGGGTTTAAACTGGATATCCTACTCTGACACTAATTAACATACTGGTCTTTGAGTTATGTGCTATGCAAACTTTCCACAAGGTAAAGGACTTTGGTTATGAATTTTATAACATGTATGTAATAACACTGTACTCAAATTTACTTTATCCCAATGCTTATGAAATGAATCACCAATCACACACATACAAACAAGACATTGGTTGTTGTTAATAGATTGCTAATAATCAGCCACAATAATAATACCAATAATCAACTATAATAATGGTTTATATACAACTAAATAATCAAATGAATAGTGGCAATATTGCAGCTATAAACATGATGCAAATAAGGCATACCATTGAAAGACATCATGTTTTCAAACCATGGTACATCATTTTAAGAGTCAATGTCCTTTTAAGAGATGTAAAGTAACCTGATGCACTCTGTGGATTGTGAAAAAAGGTGATATGAACATGGGGGACTTTGTATTCATGGGGAAAAGAACAGAGGTCTCATTCCATTGGGGATCCTTGGGTGAGCCATCTGGTCTTGGCCAGTGGCCTAAATCAATAGGTTTGATGGGGTTTCTGTGGCTGAGAGGGTTCCTCACTTGGTCAGGGATGTATCTAACACTTGTCTTATTGTTCAGAGGATAGCATGCCTCATCTTCAACCAGCCCGAGAGAACCCATGTCACACCCCTCTTCATCTCCCTCCACTGGCTTCCTGTAGCCGCCCATATCAAATTCAAGGCCTTGCTACTCACGTACAAGTCCTTGTCTGGAACAGCACCCCCCTACCGCAATACACTCCTGAAGGTAGAACCTTCACACTATCTGTCCCTCAGTGGTGGAATGAACTTCCGACCTCAATCCGGACAGCAGAATCTGTCACAATTTTCAAAAAACAGCTAAAGAGCCTCATCTTCTGTGAACACGTAACCAACCCCTATAAAAATAAATAAATAAATAAATACAATAAAAACACCTACTCTGGCACTTACACCTCTACTCTGTGCACTTTGCTTATTTTAGAACTCAATTAAAGATCTTGTATAGTAGCACTACTTGTATTGTTCTCTGCTTGATATATTGCTTTGCTTGTATTTTCTCATGTGTAAGTCCCTTTGGATAAAAACACCTGCTAAATGAATAAATATAAATGTAAATGATTGTCACTGGTGAGGAAAATGTTGCAACAAAATCTGGTGTCATTTATGGCAGTGAGATAACACCTGTCATAACTAACATACTGGATACATTTTAGACTACATTAAAAAGTAAATTAAATATACTTGATGAAGTATTACAATCATATATTGAAATGGTCATCTCGTTCAGAAATGTCTCATGATTGTACAATTTTCCAAGTAAATTTTATGTACAAATCACCAATGATATCATTTGATGCATGTTTATTCTGTACCTACTATGGTGGGGAAGTGTGTTCCTATTTTACAATTTCCTCCTCCAGCTGTTTGGTAAGAGGCCACTTGTGTGATGTGGTTGTTATGCACTTCCAGGTTGTGTGGGTAAGTTAACACGTCATATGTTTAAAAATAATATTGAAACATGTACAGCATCTTGGCTGAATGAATAGATTTGGGGTAGCTGTAAATAATTTTTGGGCAAACCATTAATGGATATTGGTTTTTTAAATTGTTTCCTTGTGTCATTATGAAATCCCACATAGGGCTACAAAATTAATGACATTGGTGATTCACTACAAATAATGGTAAAAGAGAGTGAAAGAAAGAATTGGAGGAAAAATCTAGGCAAAGACCATCTACTTAATGGGTCATTAATGGTTTTATAAGCTGCCTGAAACATATAAGGAACATCAGTCGAGGTGCCAGCTTTATTGAACCTCTGGTAGGTGGGCCATCACTGTAGGATCTTTAAAGCTAAAGAATGACACTGAACTGATTATAGAGCCTCACTGAGTACAGCGAGAATTCAGTAGAGAATAAACAACTCGATCATGAGGGGCTAAAGCCCATCAATCAGAGCACTAATATTCCACAGTGAAAAGCCGTCTGATGTATGTGATTAGTTATAGAGAATGCCACAGACAAACAAGTTTCTGCTCTGCAAAAGGTAAAAAGGTCAGAGAAGTGAGGAGGAGCATGAGATGGAGGATGACTGCCAGAGGATAGAAAGCTCAGAAACCATTTCTACATTAACTAAATGAAGGATGTTAGTACTGAACAGTGAATTACAAATGCAAAAGCTATTTGTACAGATTTCTACATGGATTTATGGATTCATTTACTATGAACATTCACATATACACATTATTCTATTTTTCGAGTTTCCATCTAAGCATATTGGACATGTGATACATGTGCATTCAGATTATTTTCATTGAGTGGGTTTATTATTTGTATGGGGTTTGAGTCTGGTGTACATGATAAATTGACACCAACTGTCATGAACACAGAGGCAGTTGGTTGCAGTTGCAAGCACTTTATAAACAGATCCAAGTGGGTATTTGAAAAAGAATGCTCATAAAGTACAAGCTTATTTGAATAGCCTCACTTAAATTACCCAGACACCCTTATTATTGCTCTAGGCTCAGTGTGTTCCACTAACAAAATGCAAGGTTTGACATGTTCCTGCTAATTCCCATGAAGCTATAGTCATTGAGGCTATGGCAACAATCAATTGGAGAAATATCTATATTTCAGTTAAAAGCAATAAATATAGAACCTTAAACTTAAATTTCTTATTAATGTGACATTCACAACAAGTGGAAATCCATTGAGTTTTATTAAAGCCATAGATGCTGGCAGATTATAGCCAACAGAATTTGTAACAAAACAATAGCTTATTTAAACAAGTTATATATACTTACTGTACACTGTATTTCATGGAGTACACTATGATCAAGCTAAGACTAATGGTGATGTTTGTGTTTAGATCAGATAATTTAAAAATTATTTAAGAAGTTTTCCTCAATTATTAATTGGTTATAGGAGCCTACAACTCAGAAGTACCTGATCTGGGGATTAGTTTTGCCTTGTGCCTAATGTTTCTGGGAAAGGCTCCTGATCAGCTGTCACCCTGAATAGGACAAAGTGGTTACTGAAGGTCTAAAAATAAATGCATAAGTGAATTAATTAATACATTAATTCATTTCATGTCATAAATTGCCTAAAGAACTGTTAGTGGTGAAGAACCATGGAGTGATCCAAGTTAGGAGTAAAATAAGTACACCCATCGAAATTGTTGGCTTCTTTTGACATATTTGGACAAGCAAACATTTGATCATCTTTGAACCAGTGCCTTTTAGAGTTGTTATACTTGAACCAAACCACAAGGAAAAATAGCTATTTCTATCATTAATTCAACAGAAATATCAATAGATGTGATATTCTACTGTGGAAAAGGTAAGTAAGCCCTTGACCTCTTAAGCTTGTATAGCTTTTAAGCAGAATATAACTTATTGTATGTGTTTGAGGGCTTTCTTGCATGTATAGATTTGGCCATTAAAATGCGCATCAAAGGAAACAGTATCCTACGATTTCATGCGCTATCACACAGAATCACGTGCATGCTGCGGGCACAGGAAATAGGGCGCAGTCATGTTTCATTTGATTAAATATGGCTTGCTAGTAGATACAATAGTTCTGCCTGGACATATACTGTATAGAGCATATAAACTTTTACTAACCAAACAGTGCTGTTTCTTTTTCATACACAGTACACTAGATCTGTGCATTAGGTCGTAAAGTGATAGCAGTCTAATAAATGTGCTGTATTTGTCATTAATGTTAATCAAACAACAAAAGACAAAGAGAAAATCACTCTTACTGAATAACTTCAGTAAATTTAATAAGAATCACTGTATATGTCATACATTCACTGCATATGTCATACATTATTTTAACATTGTTATTTTATATTTAGTTTCTTTACGGAAAGTCAATTTCCATAGTATTTCGTACTTAAATACTACTGGTCAGTCAATCATATTTATTTTTTGACAGGTCTAGGTCAAAAAAGGTCATAACCAATGTTATTGGACATACGTAGTTAAAGATATCTATTGTTCCTTAATCTTAGCTATAGATTAATAATTAATTTTGACAAGTCTAGGTCAAAAAAGGTCAGCACCAACGTCAGTGGACAGACGTGGTTAAAGACTACCAGTTTATCAGTAGTGAACTTTAAATCCAGTTCCGGTGCATTCACACACACACCCATACACACACAGACACACACACACAGAAGATAGGTCTAGGTCAAAAAAGGCCTTTACCAACGTCATTGGGCAGATGTAGTTAAAGATATTTATTGTTCCATATTCTTAGCTATAGATAAATAATATTTATTGTGACAGGTCTAGGTCAAAATATGTCATCACCAACGTCATCGGATGGACGTAGTTAAAGATATCTATTGTTCCATATTCTTAGCTATAGGTTAATCATTGATTGTGACAAGCCTAGATCAATAAAATTCATCACCAACATCATTGGTAAGACGAACTTAAAGACTACCAGTTTATCAGTAGTAAAATTTAAATCCAGTTTCTGGTGCATATACTCACAAACAAAGAAGATACCCATGACTAATCAGAACAAAAGGCACCTGTTTAAAAATGTAGGCCATAGCTAATTGAATATTATCAGTAGTAAACTTTAAGTCCGGTTCCGGTGCATTCCCCCTCACACAAACACACAAGTTCTCTCACATAGAATGTATTCATACATAGTATAGTCATGTGCATTCCACACACACACACACACACACACACACACAACCACACAAACACACACCCCAGACAAATCAGAACAAAATAAATTAAAATTGCTCGATCTGGTAGGTGTTGTTATAAACACCATAAGTTTATAGAAGAAGAAGAAGAAGAAGAAGAAGAAGAAGAAGAAGAAGAAGAAGAATGAGGAGGACTCACCCACCCTCTAAGTTTAAAATACTCTGTACTTCAAATATCATGTGTGATCCTACAACATGGCTGACTCATGTCCTAATGCCCCGAAAAAAGCTTACTCTTTTTTTTGGAAGGATAGAAAAAAAATGTTAGAGCATGAAAAGATTCAATATTGGGAGCTGTGCTTCTAACACACACACACACACACATGTTTTTTTCACATTATTTAAAAGGAAATAGCATTCCCACAAATATACCCTGTTTAGGCTAAAACTCATGAGTCAGGCCTAGGTCAAAAAGCTCATCACCCATCTGTACAGACAAAGTTAAAGTTTATTATTGTTGCACGTTCTTAGCTATAGATTAATCATTGATTTTGACAAGCCTACGTCAAAAAGGTCATCAACAACGTCATTATCTGGACAGACGAAGTAAAGATGCATATCAGTAGTAAACTTTAAATCTGGTTCCAGTGCATACACACATACATACACACACATATGACCGTGTATATAAAAGCAAGCACTCCGTTAGTTGGACAATCAGCAAAGTGTTGAAAGAATTTCCAGACTCTATCCTTCAAAACTTCCAGACACCATGGATTTCTCAGCAGGTAAAATGTATTTTAAACAATTAAAATAGTTAATTATGAATTGAAATAGAATGTTTATGTAATTATCCATTTCATATTGATATTGACATAACCCTAAAACTAATCTTTCTGAGTACAACAATCCTTATCTGATCATTACTGTATGTAATCTGGTATGATACTATATCTAAAATTGATTCATCAATACACTTATATTACAATGCAAGACCAAGCTAAGCTCATCTGATTATAATGTATAGGTAATTCAAATTTGTCTCTTAGACCTGTGTTTTGAGATAGAAAGGTAAATGTTAAGTCATTAAAAGTGTTTTATTTGCTTTACTGTTTTTAGTCAACAGTTTCATAATTGTTATTTTTGATGATGAATTTTCCGAGACATCTGATCAATGCCTTTTGAATCTGAGCTCTACTCGTAAGTCATAACATTAAATTATTGTTACGCCACGGCCAGCAGAGGGCACTGTGGCTCAGCTCCGGACGAGTCACGTGACATTGTTGTGGTTCGCTTGCTTCCGGATTGAGCACTTGGTTTAAGTGACTTTAATTTGCCCCAGGTGTTCATGCTTTGACTTGATTATGTTCTTTATGTAAATGCCTGGGTGACTGAGCACTTCGCTCAGTATTATCATCTATATCGTGTATATCGTGTCTTCAGTTGACCCTGGTTTGTATTGTCTGGATCAGTAGTCTCGTTTGTTTTCCATACCTCGATTGTTCTCGTTTCCCGGTGAAGAATGTGTTTACTTTGTTCGTAAGTTTTGTGTTTAATAAAGACCTTGACCTGCACCTGCATCCACCTCCAGTCTAACGTTTCGTGACAGAATACTGAGCCCAAAATGCGGATGCAGCAGGTAGCCATGAGCGCCGCCGAAGAGGCCAGGATTTGGGCGCTTTACAGTTCGTCCCTGGAGAAGAGCGAAATTGCTCTGTGCAAAGCTGAGCTGCGCGCTGTGTCATCCCTCGCGCCATTTACCCCATCCCCGTCGCCAAAGAGCGATGCCGTGCCACGCCGCCAGGAAAGTGCCCTGAGCATCTGGAGCTTCCCACTGAAGGGGAACTGTACAGCACCACACAGCCAGCAAAGTGACCTGAGTGTCTGGGGCTTCACACTGCAGGGGAATTGCACCATGCTGCACAGTCCAGAGATGAAGGCTGGCCCATAATTTTTTTTTTGGGGGGCAGCGCTGGAGATCCCGCCTGAGGTCAACATGGCGACCTCGGAGCTACAGCTTGAGACGGCCGTCCTGCTGCCCTGCCCGGCTGAGGAGGCCGTCCTGCTGCCCTGCACAGCCGAGGAAGCTGTCCTGATGTCCATCACAACTGAGGAGGTCGTCCCGCTGCCCTGCACAGCCGAGGAAGCTGTCCTGCTGCCCTGTCCGGCCGAGGAGGTCGTCCTGCTGCCCAGCCCTCATGTCCAGTCCTCCTTTCTCAACCCCGGTGGGGGTGCGGCTCCACCCATCTGCTGCCCGACAGAGGCTGCCTTGCTTTCCGTGGCAGCGAGAGACAGCTCGGACAGGGACCTGGGTTTGTATTGTCTGGATCAGTAGTCTTGTTTGTTTTCCATGCCTCGAATGTTCTCATTTCCCTGTGAAGACCATATTTACTTTGTTCGTGAGTTTTATGTTTAATAAAGACCTTGACCCGCACTTGAATCCGCCTCCAGTCAAAGGTTTCTTGACAATTATGAATGTTTCATGCTGTAAAGACTTTCATACATACAGTGTATATATATATATATAATTTTTATTTTTATTTTTTTTGGTGTTTGTATCAAACGAATGCGTTTTTAGTAGGTAATTAAAATTTGTCTCATAGATATGTGTAGTGAACAAAAATGGGGACTGTTACATTACTAATAGTATATTTTATTTGCTTTACGGTTCTTAGACAACAGCGTAGTGAATATTTCTGATTATGAGATTCCCGAAACAAACGCTCAAGACCTTTTGAATCTGAGCTCCACACGTAAGTCATATCATAAAATCATGAATGTTTCATGCTGTAAAGTATTTCAAACGTAATTATAACTTTGTTAGTGTCATATTCAGAAGTTGAAGACATCATGACTATTGGTGCTTACGACAGAGATATTTCAGGTGAGATATATATATATATATATATATTATATATATATATATATATATATATATATATATATATATATATATATATAGATAGATAGATAGATAGATAGATAGATAGATAGATAGATAGATAGATAGATAGATAGATAGATAGATAGATAGATATAGATATCAATATATATATATTTTACCTTCTATTTACCCTGCACAAAATAAAAAAACCCAAAACAAATAAAATAAAACCTTTCACATGTTCTGTGACTTATAGACTTATCGATATAGTGATGCAATAGAACAGTGTTTCCCAACCTTTTTTGAGCCAAGGCAAATGTTTTACATGAGAAAAATCACATGGCACACCATGTCACAAAAAGTATATTTAATGAAAATCTAGTATCAATTTACTTACTCAGTGTGAAACCTGGGCCTGTTTAATTGAACACAAAGTTGATATTCTTGCAGGAATTGAAGAAAGACAATCACGAAGATCTTCCTCAACAGCTCTGAGTCTCTCTCTTTTTGTTAGTCTTTATAGTAGTTATGCTTGAAAAGCCCAGTTTGCATAGATCGGTTGTGGAGAAAGGGAGAAGAGTTGAAATGGCAGTTTCCCAGAATGGGGAACTCCTTGGCAGCAGTCAGCCAAAAACTTTCCCACGGTAGATCAGCAAAGCTCAGATTCAGACCACGATTTTGTCTCAGTTCAGTTATTTGGTAAATGGTATATGGGTTCCTAATCCAGTCAAGGCAATTAGTTGAAAGTGAAGGGAAATAACATGACAACTTCTGCTCAAGACATTCCAGATGTTTACATATTGTCTCACACAATGCAGCACTGTTGACACTGAGCTTCGGCCTTGCATTCGTGTGTTCAGGTCATTCAGATGTTGGAATATGTCTGCCAGATATGCTAGTCTTGCACACCACTCGTCATTTGAGAGCAACTTGGAGTCATCGTTCTTCTCATTTGCCAAAAACAATTAATTTCTTCCCGCAGCTCATACACACGAGCCAAAACTTTGCCACGGGATAGCCACTGGACCTCCGTGTGGAGCGATAACACTTTATTCATCTGGGTCGGAATTTTCTTCAGGACCCAGGTCAGATTGAGTACTTCTTCTTTTCAAATATTTATCCATCGTTATTACTTGCTCTGTTGCACTGACTGTTGACATCCGGGTCACGCTACCGGAATGCATAGTCATGCTTCGCGCTGATACACTGCCCCCTGTCGGAAGAGCATTTATTTGTTTTGCCTGTCACTACACGCCGCTCACTTAGCGGCATATAGTGACAGGCAAAACAATCAGGTGAAATTATATAATCTTCCATGGCACACCTGATGCTTGCCCACGGCACACTTGTGTGCCGCGGAACAGCGGTTGGGAATCACTGCAATAGAAGACCAAGAGGAATTCAACTCAGAAGGTGATATTCAACTCAACCTTGAATTACAGGAGATCTGCACAGCCTGGTGTGAATTCTTCCAAGCAAAGACTGCTTTATTGGAAAACTTTGGACAACTTGATAATACATTTGAATCTGGTCGAGGTACAGAATTTGTCCCTTTATTGTACAACACACTTGAAAATTTGAATACTTGCCTCACAGTGAATATAGAGTTGATTAGAAAATTGTATTTTATGATGGAAACCAGAGTTCTTCAAATGGTCCGTTATATCATGATCCGTACACAACCATGAACCCATGTTTAACTGAAGCGATCAACTGGCTGAATGAAAGTTTAATTCCATCACACCAGGTTGTTAGTCAGAGACCTAATCAGAGTCCAAATTAAGACGTATCAAACACACCGGTGAAGCCATACTATATATATTCTGAATTAAATCAATATCTGCTAGAGTTACAAAATAACCTAAATGAACATGGTCATTCATTACAATTAAATCCTGTTCTAATCGATGCAGTCAATCAGTTGAATGAAAATTTAATATCGTCAGACCAAAATACTCAAAATGAAAACCCCAGCCAAAATTCCACTCAAACTGTATCAAGTATTTTTTGAATTAATTCAATGTCTGTAAGACTTACAAAATAACCTAATCGATCAAAGGGAATCTACGCAGATAAATCCTTATTTAATAGATGAGGCGAATCAACTCAATGAAAATATGGCATTATCTCACGATCAGAATATCGTCTCAACTCCAGAAAACACTCAGGAACCTAGACCGTTATCTTCTCATGATATGATCTACATACTTAATCAAAGTCTTATGAGGATAAATGACAGTCTGTTTAACTTAATCGAAAACCCTGCCAATATTCTACAAAATTCTGAAAACTATAATGAGTACAACTGTCCGATGGAAAACATGCGCTTGCCCGATATCCAAGATTCTCAAATGGAAAACATGCAGTTGCCTGATATCAAAGACTCTCAAATGGAAAACATGCAATCACCTAATATAAAAGATGAGCAAGAAGGGGTATGGGTTAGATCCTAATATTAGAATAATGAATTGTGAAAGATTCAACAACACTGAGGAGAAGATTGAATTTTTATTCGATCACTAAAGTTAACAGCTTTGCAGATTTTTATAATTATGTTTTAAAGATTTTAAACAGTGTGATTGAAATTGTTAACAATTTAATTTCTGCTGAGGATGTCGTTACCATTGAAATCAGAGGGGTTACAATCAATGTTTCATCACGCATTCAATTAGACCAGTGATTCCCAACCGCTGTTCTGCGGCACACAAGTGTGCCGTGGGCAATCATGAGGTGTGCCGTGAAAGATTATACTTGATAAACATGACCTTAATTTGCGATCCCACTGAGTTTTTACAGTTCATGTTCTCCGATATTTATAATGTGAGTCAGTTCTCTTTTTTGAATGAGAAGGTGGCGATGGTGCCACAGAGAAAATGTATTTACAGTGCCTTGCGAAAGTATTCGGCCCCCTTGAACTTTTCAACCTTTTGCCACATTTCAGGCTTCAAACATAAAGTTGATATATATATATATATATATAAAAAAAAAAATTATAATCAAATATAAAAAAAAAAATTTTTTGTGAAGAATCACCAACAAGTGGGACACAATTGTGAAGTGGAACGAAATCTATTGGATATTTTAAACTTTTTTAGCAAATAAAAAACTGAAAAGTGGTGCGTGCAAAATTATTCGGCTCCTTTACTTTCAGTGCAGCAAATTCACTCCAGAAGTTCAGCGAGGATCTCTGAATGATTTAATGTTGTCCTAAATGACTGATGGTGATAAATAGAATCCGCCTGTGTGTAATCAAGTCTCTGTATAAATGCACCTGCTCTGTGATAGTCTCAGGGTTCTGCTGAAAGCGCAGAGAGCATCATGAAGACCAAGGAACACACCAGGCAGGTCCGTAATACTGTTGTGGAGAAGTTTAAAGCCGGATTTGGATACAAAAAGATTTCCCAAGCTTTAAACATCCCAAGGAGCACTGTGTAAGCGATCATTTTGAAATGGAAGGAGTATCAGACCACTGCAAATCTACCAAGACCTGGCCGTCCCTCTAAACTTTCAGCTAAGACAAGGAGAAGACTGATCAGAGATGCAGCCAAGAGGCCCATGATCACTCTGGATGAACTGCAGAGAACTACAGCTGAGGTGGGAGAGTCTGTCCATAGGACAACAATCAGTCGTACACTGCACAAATCTGGCCTTTATGGAAGAGTGGCAAGAAGAAAGCCATTTCTCAAAGATATCCATAAAAAGTCTCGTCTAAAGTTTGCCACAAGCCACCTGGGAGACACACCAAACATGTGGAAGAAGGTGCTCTGGTCAGATGAAACCAAAATCGAACTTTTTGCCCACAATGCAAAACGATACGTTTGGCGTAAAAGCAACACAGCTCATCACCCTCAACACACCATCCCCACTGTCAAACATGGTGGTGGCAGTATCATGGTTTGGGCCTGCTTTTCTTCAGCAGGGACAGGGAAGAATTCAAAATTCAAAATGGTTCAAATTGAGGGGAAGATGGATGCAGCCAAATACAGGACCATTCTGGATGAAAACCTGTTGGAGTCTGCAAAAGACCTGAAACTAGGACGGAGATTTATCTTCCAACAAGACAATGATCCCAAACATACAGCAAAATCTACAAAGGAATGGTTCACAAATAAACGTATCCAGGTGTTAGAATGGCCAAGTCAAAGTCCAGACCTGAATCCAATCGAGAATCTGTGGAAAGAGCTGAAAACTGCTGTTCACAAACGCTCTCCATCCAACCTCACTGAGCTCAAGCTGTTTTGCAAGGAAGAATGGGCAAGAATTTCAGTCTCTCGATGTGCAAAACTGATAGAGACACACCCCAAGCGACTTGCAGCTGTAATCGCAGCAAAAGGTGGCTCTACAAAGTATTAATGCAAGGGGGCAAATGCAAAAATAATTTTGCACGCCCCACTTTTCTTTTTTTATTAGTTCAAAAATCCAATAGATTTCGTTCCACTTCACAATTGTGTCCCACTTGTTGGTGATTCTTCACAAAAAAGAAAAATTTTATATCTTTATGTTTGAAGCCTGAAATGTGGCAAAAGGTTGAAAAGTTCAAGGGGGCTGAATACTTTTGCAAGGCACTGTAGTCCCTCAACATAAGCTTGATAAACTTAGAAACATCACAGAGAAGGAAAGCTTAAAAAAGACTGTTGAAACCAACTTGGACTATGCAATATAAGGTATTTTGTCAAGGACTGATCTGAACCATTATGATAAGGCGAAACTCTACGCGTTGGCGCTGCAAAATTTTTAAAGCTTGGTTAAACTAGGAGAGCAGGAAACTGCTCAACTGACCCTATCCTTACCTAAAATACTGGAAAGAAAATTGGAAACATCGGTGACTGAGTCGCCCAAAGACAAGATTGTACAAGAGGTGCTCGCTAACATTTCTGAGGTGCTCGCTAACATTTCTCCTAAATATATCCTTTTCAGCAATACCTAATGGAGGTGTTCGACGCAAAATATCTGACAAAAAATATCTAAAGATACCTCTTACCTCGTTTCCCCACCTAAAAGCAAAGATTATGATTCTGAAAAAGTTTTCACATCCCCCGTTTTTAACAGTTCTGACTGGTTTGTTTTTTGAAATGACAAGGAACAATGAATGTTATATTGTTTTACCCATTATTTCAATAAAATATCTTTTGTTTAACAATTTTCTTGTGAAGCGTCGTCATTTAATATTCCACTACACATGCAAATGAAACATATGTAGAGAGTTAACACATTGTACACAAGTAAATAAATGCTTTTTATTATACTAGGGTACATTTTTTAACAAAAGACAAAACAGAATGATCATTTCTATTTAAATCTTACTTATACATAGACATAATATGGTTGAACGTATATCCTTTAGCTTTGTGACACAGAAACACACAGTGTTACCTGCAGCAAGTAAAGTTTTGAACTTGTACAGGGTTGTATTTTATTTTACAATAGTTCTTTGTCAAAAAATTATGAATCGCTCGAGGATAGAAATCACAGTCTGGAGGGTTTCCATATTTCTCCAGTGTTTTTGTCATTAAGGCATAAAGCTACCCAGTGCTCACACGGCATGTGTCTCGGATGTGTGTTTATGATGAACAAAGCAGGAAACTTTCTCAGTGTACACATGGGTAGCTCATTACAGGCCATAATGATGTTAAATATTTTATCTATTTCAGGATAACTTCTCATAACCTCCGTTAGTTCTCTGGTATCCATGTGTTACTGGTAATCAATGATGTAAAAAACAGTGTTGTTCAAGTCGAGGCAATCCTCCCCGTTTCCAGCCATGTAGAACTCCTGGGGCCTGTTATGTGTAAGAGTGGAACGTGGACGTATTTCGACATACATGTAATTTTCGATACTCATTTGGGTATAAGGTAATGTGAAAATATCCAATTTTGTCTTGGTACACTCTGAGGATAAACTGTGTAAGAAAGCCATGATTTTAGAAAATGTTCAACTGCTTTCTCTTGTGAGAGATGGAAGGATGCCTGTTGCCACTATGCTCTGTCTTTTATTAGTTATTATAAAAATAAATATTATATCTTTTATTCAGAATCACGTGTCGATGTCCCGGGAGCCTTTTAGATTTTTTACGCGCAATCAATACAAAGCCCAATCTGTCTTGATTTTATGTCTTGCTCATAATGTTGCTCACTATGTCACTTATGAAACCTTTAGCCACTGTTTTTAAATTAGGTTTAAATGAGGAACAGAACCACCATTATTAAAAGACACTTGAACAGACCTCCTAACCCCGACCTATACATGATGGGGGCACCTTGAAACCCCGGAAGGCCATTTATAGCCTGGTGGGAATAATAATCCACGTAGGTTTTGGATGAACGTAGCCCCTATCCATCATTTTACATACAGAACGAATATTTAGCGGGTCTAAAGTGTAGTTATTGCTATAGCTATAAATTTCCCGTAACTAAAAGGTATAGGCTTGTTCTGATCCACTTTGATTTTATTTACTATATCGGTAATGTGGTTCTTGGTGAGAGGTATGTAATGCAGCTTATTATAAGTAATTGTGATGACTTTGTTGTTTTCACCCATTATATGTATGGATCTCAGTAACGGGGCAAAACTGTCACCAACTTGATACTCAATAACATCTGAATATACATACATTGTATAAAATCCTGCGTGAATATCAGCAGGGTTAGGTGCGTCTGGTTCTTGGGCTGTTATCGGAACACCGGGGTCCATAGGTTTATAGGTTTTCATAGGTTTATAGGTTATCTCAATTCCAAGTTCCAATTTCTTCAAGTTTTTGTTGATTTCACTAACCAGTTTTTAGATACTTTTATAATATCCTTGAGTGATATTAAAGTAACTGTGTTTGTGTTTGTGTTTGTGTTTGTTCTTTCCATCCCTCTGGATAATTTGACATATCCCAGTCTTCCTATTCCTCTGTTAACGAGTACCAACTCTAGAAATATTAAACCTCTGCAAGCGAGACTTCTCATATTCCGTTCAAATCTATTGGTTTGGGGAATTTAGTAGTGTAGTGCGCAATCGTATTATTAGGGTAAATATCCAACGATGCATTGTTTGGAAGGGTCACAAAGAATCAACACTTTTCCATGGTTCAATAAATATAGATTTCAGCTTTGTTCACGGCAATCTTTTTGTTATGTTAACTATGTCTTCCACCGGAACCCAGGAATTAAACTTACCGGGCAACCCCACCCATTTCACCAGGCAAACCTTTTTCCAGTTTCGGGTCTTTTCAGACAAGATTTTCAAATTTTTAGCCATCTTGTCCTTCCCAATAATGATCTTTTGTAATTCAGGTTCATAAAATGTTCCTTATATATAATATAATATAATACGTATAATATATATTTTTCACCAATCGTTCAGTCATTTCGAGTGTCAAAACAAGAATGATCAAAAGCAAGTGTAAATTAAAGATTTTATCTCAGAACACATGAGCATAGTATTACAAATTCACTCAAAGTACCATTTTCCATTCTAAACAATTTATATCATACGCAGGTTTAGACACATAAACAGTTTTACATTCAAACATTTGAGCAATACATGTAAGATAAAACTCGATATACACCAATGTGTTAAGGACACATGTTATTTCCGAATGTCTTCAGCATTTTTGTTTGTTTGGCTTCAGGCTTTTCTCGCAGTCAGAAAAAACATGGCTTGTTTTGAAGGTTCACATGTATGCGGCTGGTCAGCGGGTTCCAGAGATGAGTGAAAGGTCCAGTAGCCCACAACGTCTTTGTACATCTGATCATTGAAAATGTCTTTGGTTTTCTCTTTGACCTCATTCAGCATGGTTTTGATGTGAGGCTCGTCTCGCCATTCACACACGATGGCTTCAGCGATACCTTGAATTTTTTCCAGGGATGGAGTGGTTTTGATCCCACACAATTTCAGACCTCTTGCCAACGTGCATTTGAACCACGGTTTAAACAGCTTTTCAGCAATCTGTAGGTGTTTAGGTGCACAATCACATATGCACAATCACATACACACTCACACACCCATTCATACACTACGGACAATTTAGACACGCTAATCAGCCTACCATGCATGTCATCCCAACCGTAAATTATGGTAGAGGAAACATGATTTGGGCCTGCTTTGCTGCATCAGGGCCTGGCCTGCTTGCAATCATTGAGGGGAAGTTGAATTCCGAAGTATATCAGACAGTTCTTCAGGATAATGTGAGAATGTCTGTAAGTCTGCTGAAATTGTTTAGAAGTTGGGTGATGCAAAAGGACAACGACCCAAAACACCGGAGGAAGTCCACAACAGAATATCTTCAGAAAAACAACATCTGCTTTCTGAAGTGGTCAAGTCAGAGCCCAGACCTCAACCCAACAGAGATGCTATGGAATCACTTGAAGAGACCCTTACACATGAGATGTCCAAAGATTAAGACAGAGCTAAAGCAGTTCTGCCAGGAAAAATGGGCTAAAATTGGCTCCTCCTAAATGATGTGCAGCTCTGATCCACAGCTATGGGAAGTGCCTAGTTGAGGTTATTGCTTCCAAGGTGGTGTCAACCAGTTATTAATTCTAAGGGTTCATTTACTTTTTCCACTGCCATTTTGAATGTTGAATGAGTGTGTTCAATAAAGGGATCAGATTTTTTTTGTATGTTATTCTTTTAGGCACAATATATTTGTCAATACCCTTGACTTAGATGAAGCTCAGATAGTTTATGACAAATTTATGCAGAAAACCATGAAATTGCAAAAGGTTCACATACTTTATGTCTATAATAGGAAACTAGTTAAAAAAAATATTAAGTGGCAACAGCAAGATGTAATAGTGATTTTTAATGTAATGTAATTTTTGTTACATTTATGTTGCCATTGGTTTGTGAAGGGGACAATATTAATTTTACAGCCCATTTTTGAGTTTACAGTTGCAATATCAAATAATTTTTCAATTTAATTACTTTCTGGACTCGGCTGGACTCGACTCTGACTTAAGTCCAACTCAGACCCTTTTGGACTCGAACTCTGACTCGTTTGTTTAAATATTTGGTCTCAATTCAAACTCAACAAAGGTGGACTCGGTCCCAGCAATAGTTCATACAGAACATTTTGGTAAACACTGAACACACAACCCTTTTTTAATGCAGCATTTGTCCACGATGTGTTTGTTTTATGTGATTTGGCCAAATCATGCTATCAGAGTCACTTATGCGAAATTTCAGATCATTATCAGTCTCTCACTCTTGCAGAGAGAGATCGAGCAAGAGAGCGAGAGAGAGAGACAGAGAGAGAGAGAGAGAGAGAGAGAGAGATTTACCACTGTTGAACTGCCAAGAAATCTCTATTTTTATGACTTGCCAAAAACTGCAGTTACTTTGTACTGAGGTTTAGTGCAGATTGTTAGAGCAATTGCTGGTAAATTCTTGACTAAATTATGCTAAAATTACAACAAAGTGTCTATACTGAAGGGCAAGAGTGAATAGAATGTTTAAAGGAACCAACGGAATTTTAGCTTTATGCACTCACTCCATGATGTCATGTGTACTTAATAATGCAATTTAATTCACATTAGGCTTTTTTTTCCCTGTTAAGGTTTATCTTGCCAAGATGATGATAATTTTTTTGTGTTGTCCACTATTCAGTGTGTGTGTTTGTGTGTGTGTATGTGTGTGTGTGTGTGTGTGTGTGTGTGTGTGTGTGCGTGCACGTGCTGTGCTGTCTCTTCTCATGGGCAACCCTGATTGGATTCTGTGAGCTAATCCTTGCTGTGCATTTAAATTAGTGGGAGACACAAGCCACTGCACTCTGATTACACAGTGCACATGTCCTTCTTAAAGTAAGAAAGATATGGATAGATCAAAACAGATAGATAGATAGATAGATACAGTGGTGTGAAAAAGTGTTTGCCCCCTTCCTCATTTCCTGTTCCTTTGCATGTTTGTCACACTTAAGTGTTTCGGAACATCAAACCAATTTAAACAATAGTCAAGGACAACACAAGTAAACACAAAATGCAATTTGTAAATGAAGGTGTTTATTATTAAAGGTGAAAAAAAATCCAAACCATCATGGCCCTGTGTGAAAAAGTGATTGCCCCCCTTGTTAAAACATACTATAACTGTGGTTGTCCACACCGAGTTCAATTTCTCTAGCCACACCCAGGCCTGATTATGACACCTGTTCACAATCAAGGCATCACTTAAATAGGAGCTGCTTGACACAGTAAGGTCCACCAGAAGATCCTTAAAAGCTACGCATCATGCCGAGACCCAAAGAAATTCAGGAACAATTGAGAAAGAAAGTAATTGAGATCTATCAGTCTGGAAAGGGTTATAAAGCCATTTCCAAAGCTTTGGGAATCCAGCGAACCACAGTGAGATCCATTATCCACAAATGGCGAAGACATGGAAAAGTGGTGAACCTTCCCAGGAGTGGCCGGCCGCCCAAAATTACCCCAAGAGCGCGGCGACGACTCATCCAAGAGGTCACAAAAGACCCCACAACAACGTCCCAAAGAACTGCAGGCCTCACTTGCCTCAGTTAAGGTCAGCGTTCATGCCTCCACCATCAGGAAAAGACTGGGCAAAAATGGCCTGCATGGCAGAGTTCCAAGGAGAAAACCACTGCTGAGCAAAAAGAACATCAAAGCTCCGTCTCAATTTCTCCACAACACATCTTGATGATCGCCAAGACTTTTGGGACAACATTCTGTGGACCGATGAACAGACAAAAGTGGAACTCTTTGGAAGGTGTGTGTCCAAGTATATCTGGCGTAGAAGGAACACTGCATTTCATAAAAAGAACATTATACCAACAGTAAAATATGGTGGTGGTAGTGTGATGGTCGGGGGCTGTTTTGCTGCTTCAGGACCTGGAAGACTTGCCGTGATAAAAGGAACTATGAATTCTGCTGTCTACCAAGAGATCCTGAAGGAGAATGTCCGACCATCTGTTCGTGTACTCAAGCTGAAACGAACTTGGGTTCTGCAGCAGGACAATGATCCTAAACACACCAGCAAGTCCACCACCAAATGGCTGAAGAAAAAACAAAATGAAGACTTTGGAGTGGCCTAGCCAAAGTCCTGACCTGAATCCTATTGAGATGTTGTGGTATGACCTTAAAAAGGCCGTTCATGCTCGAAAACCCTCTAATGTAACTGAATTAGGACAATTCTGCAAAGATGAGTGGGCCAAAATTCCTCCAGGACGGTCGTAAAAGTCTCATTGCACGTTATCGCAAACGCTTGGTTGCAGTTGTTGCTGCTAAGGGTGGCCCAACCAGTTATTAGGTTTAGGGGGCAATCACTTTTTTCACACAGGGCCATGATGGTTTGGATTTTTTTCACCTTTAATAATAAACACCTTCATTTACAAATTGCATTTTGTGTTTACTTGTGTTGTCCTTGACTATTGTTTAAATTGGTTTGATATTCCGAAACACTTAAGTGTGACAAACATGCAAAGGAACAGGAAATGAGGAAGGGGGCAAACACTTTTTCACACCACTGTAGATAGATAGATAGATAGATAGATAGATAGATAGATAGATAGATAGATAGATAGATAGATAGATAGATAGATAGATAGATAGATAGATAGAAAATGAAAGAGACTAAGTGATGAATGGCCAAAAAAACGGAGAAAATGAGGGACAAATGGACAAAAAGCATAAGAGTAAAAAATGAGAGTGATTATTCTTTCATCACTTTACACCTGCAGGTGGCACTGTTGCTCTGTGCGCCAATGGGAAATCAGTTGCAGTGCATCATGGTGCCTGTAAACACAATGGTGCCTGTAAACTACACTCCTGAAATCTCTTCACTTCATCTCTATTTATGAAATAAATATATATATATATGCCTCACACCTCCAGGGTCCGGGGTTTGATTCCCGCCGGAGCCATGTGTGTGCGGAGTTTGCATGTTGTCCCCGTGCTGCGGGGGTTTCCTCCCTCAGTCCAAAGACATGCATGGTAGGCTGATTGACGTATCAGCCAAAAGTGTCCGTAAGTGTGTGTGAATGTGTATGTGATTGTGCCCTGCGATGGACTGGCACCCTGTCTTGTGCCTGATGCTCCATGGGATAGGCTCCAGGTTTCCCTGTGACGTGAGTAAGCGGTAGAGGATGTATGGATGGATGGATATATATATACAGTATCTCACAAAAATGAGTACACCCCTCACATTTTTGTAAATATTTGATTATCTCTTTTAATGTGACACTAAAAGACACTAAAGAAATTACACTTTGTAAATTAGTGACGCTCAACAGTTTGTATAACAGTGTAAATTTGCTGTCCTTTCAAAATAACTCAAGACACAACCATTAATGTCTAAACCGCTGGCAACAAAAGTGAGTCCACCCCTAAGTGAAAATGTCCAAAGTGGGCCCAAAGTGTTAATATTTTGTGTGGCCACCATTATTTTCCAGCACTGCCTTAACCCTCTTGGGCGTGGAGTTCACAAGAGCTTCACAGGTTGCCACTATAGTCCTCTTCCACTCCTCCATGATGACATCACGGAGCTGGTGGATGTTAGAGACATTGTGCTCCTCCAACTTCAGTTTGAGGATGTCCCACAGATGCTCAATAGGGTTAAGTCCATCACCTTCACCATCAGCTTCTTTAGCAATGCAGTGGTCGTCTTGGAGGTGTGTTTGGGGTCATTATCATGCTTGAATACTGCCCTGCGGCCCAGTCTCCAAACGGAGGGAATCATGCTCTGCTTCAATTACAACTGTATAGAAATTCAAATACAATTGCAGTATAACCAAGACACATTAAAACACATTTGACCAAAATGTGAATTAATTTTACTTATATCATTTGCATATACCCAGCAGATATGCCCCTTTGGGGTCTATGTTGGGCCAATGCAGGCAAAATTTTCTGCAGCCCACTTTGGGCCCCATTACTTGTCATGATGAGGGAACGCTGTTTCTTCATATTCATGACACTAAGAGAGGCCAAGTAGTAACAATCAGCACAGAGCCTGTTGGTGACTCACCACCCCTCCTATACACACCTGCTTATTCCTTCAAGCAGCCTTGTCTTTAGCGCACATGAGAGTGACCTTATTAGGAGGAATTCAGTATATTGGAAGAGTAATAAATTTATAGTCAGGTGGGTTTTTCAGAATAAATCGCTTCTTTTGTTTGGCTATAGCACAGTATGTGTGGTGAAGAAAGTGACTTAAAGCAGTCCCTCTAACTTTATTTTCTGTGTTTTAGCCTACATTGCTATTATAATGGTCTATATGTTGTGTGCCCCTTTAAGAAACCCCATGCAAACACTAAAGATTGGTATAGGTGCACTTGGTAGAAACATTGGTTTTTCCATCAAGTTTAATGTCTTGTTTTTTATTGGATGTTTACTTGATCTGCCCCACCAGCAACATATTTATGTGTGTTTTAATTGGGAATTGGAGTTGGGGGTGGGTGTGACATGAGAATCACATGCAAGAGATTTGTGGGACAGCTAAGATGAGAGAGTAGTGACGAGCTCATCTGGAGAAAAAAGGAAAAAAAAAATAATAACATGCAAACAGTGAGGTGGATTTATTTAGTGATAACTATATTTTGTTTCTGTGTACATGTTATTTGCTGTTTATAAATTAACCTACAGTTTAATTTGTTCTGCACTGTCAAAGAGAATCAGCGCGCATTTCTTAAGTGTTGTCACATAAGAAATATAATCAAATATTTACAAAAAATGTGAGGGGTGTACTCACTTTTATGATATATATATATATATATATATATATATATATATATATATATATATATATATATATATATATATATATATATATATATATATATATATATATACATATATATAGTAGCGGGAGGAAGGGGCGATGCACAGAGACACGGAGGTGGAAGTAGAGCAAAACCTCAGGCTTTATTCTTGTTTTGGTAGAGTGTAGGTCCGGGGGGCGTGTGTGTAGGTCTGTGGGGCCGGGCTGATGCCGTGACGCTTGCGGGGGTGTGTCGGGGGTGTGTCGGGGGAATCCCGGAAGAAGCCTCGGGGTTCTTGAGCCGTCCCTCAGCGCTGCGCGTCGTCTCGGTCGGCGCCGTCCACGTCCGTGTCAGTGCCTTCAGCCGAAGTATATGCAGGGGGAGAGAGAGAGAGAGAGAGTGATTAGTCAGCTTTAAAGGGAGTACGGGTGAATACCTGTACGAGAATCCGTTTCGGACGCCAACCGTTTCGGTAAATCGGTACTCAACTTTCCCGGGGCGGAAGGGCGTCCTTTTATTTCCACCATCCGGGTAGAGAGTGGTGGAATTCTTCCGTCCGATCCTCCAATCCCCGGACGGTACGGCATCGGTGGGTCCTCCCCGGCATGGCGTCCTTTCCGGTTAATGCTAGGTCCAACGCGGGGCTGCCTGCTTCGTGCCGGTATGGCAGTTGGAAAAGGAGCGATTCCCTTTCCCCTCGCGCCGAGTGTCAGTCCGTCGCGACAGTATCCCCCCCCCAGCCCCGAGCCTACTGCCGCCGGGTGGTGGGCCCATAGCGCGTCCCTCCGTGAGAGCCCGTCTGCGTTCGGTGTTGGACCTGAAAACAGAAGTCCTGCAGGGCGAGAAACCAACGAGTTACCCGGGCGTTAGTGTCCTTGGCCTTGGCCATCCATTGGAGGGGAGCATGGTCCGTCACCAGAATGAAGGGTCGGCCCGCCAGGTAGTCCCTCAGCTCCTCAATGGCCCACTTTATTGCCAGGGCCTCTCTTTCCACCGCAGCGTACCTTCTCTCTGCCGGGGACAGCTTCTGGCTGATGTAGAGTACCAGGTGCTCTTCTCCCTCTAAGGTTTGTGAGAGAACTGCGCCCAGCCTGGTTTCGGATGCGTCGGTGTGCACCGAGAAGGGGAGGGTAAAGTCCGGGTTGCGCAGCACCAGCTCGCTGGTGAGGGCCTCCTTCAGAGTCCGGAAGGCCCGCTCGACTTCGGCTGTCCACCTCACCTGGTCCGGCTGGCCCTTTTTGGTCAGGTCTGAAAGAGGGGAGGCTATCGCAGAGAAGTTAGGGACAAACCTCCGATAATACCCCACCAACCCCAAGAAGGCACGCACCTGTTTTTTAAACGTGGGCCGAGGGTAGCCTTTCACCACTTCAACTTTCTTTGCCTGGTGTTTTAGCATCCTGCGCCCAATGCGGTATCCCAGGTACTGCGCCTCGGTCAGCCCAAGGTGACATTTCTTGGGGTTGGCAGTCAAGCCAGCATCCCGGAGTCCCTTTAGGACCTCCCCAGATGGAACAGGTGGTCCGACCAGGTGGAGGAATGGATGACTACATCATCCAAGTAGGCCGCTGCAAAGCTATGATGGGGCCGTAGGACGATGTCCATCAGTCGTTGGAAGGTGGCCGGTGCCCCATGTAGTCCAAAGGGGAGGATCCGGTACTGCCAGTGGCCCGTGGTGGTGCTAAAGTCCGTCTTTGGTCGAGCGTCGGCCGCTAGGGCCACTTGCAGTACCCCTTGGTGAGGTCCAGGGTGGAAATGAATCGGGCCCTCCCCAGGCGCTCCACAAGGTCGTCCACTCGGGGGAGGGGGTAGCTATCAAAATCTGAGACCTGCTTGAGTCTGCGGAAGTCGTTGCAGAGCCGGATGCTCCCGTCGGGTTTTGGCACTACAACGATGGGGCTGGCCCAGGGGCTGTTGGACTCTTCAATAACTCCGTCTCGTAGCATTCGCTCCACCTCTTCCTCGATGGCCTTACGCCAGGCCTCTGGGACACGGTAGGGCCTCTGTCTCACCACTACCCCTGCATGTGTCTTTATGTGGTGGCGCACCACTTGGGTCCTTCCGGGGAAGGAGGAGAACACGTCCACGAATTGGTCCACGAATTGGTCCACGAATTCGAGGAGCACCTGTCTTTGGGCAGGGGTGAGGTCCTCCCCGAGGTCAACCAAAGCACGCTTGTTCTGATCTGTGTCCAGGGTAGCGTACGCTGAAACCACCGGAGCCGCTTCTACCCACTTCTTCAACAGGTTAATATGGTATAGATTCCCATCCGTTCTCCTTCTGGGCTGTTGCAGGCGGTAGTTGACGGCACCCTGACACTCTAGAACGGTGTAGGGCCCCTGCCAGCGGGCCAGTAACTTGCAGGCGCTACTGGGTACCAGAAGAAGTACCTGGTCCCCTGGGTGGAACTCCCGAGGCTGCGCCGGGCGGTTGCTGTTCCTCCTGGGCGGCGCGCATGTGCTGTTTGACTATCGGTCCTACTCGGTCGATCCTGTCTTGCATTTCCCGTACATATTCCACGACCGAGCGGTACGGGGACGGCTGTTCCTCCCAGGCTTCGCGGGCGACGTCCAGTAGTCCTCGAGGGCACCGGCCGAACAGCAGTTCGAAGGGGGTGAAGCCGGTGGATGCCTGGGGACACTCCCAGATGGCAAAGAGTACGTAAGGGAGGAGGAGGTCCCAGTTCCTCCCTTCTTCATCTACCACCCGCCGCAGCATCCGTTTGAGTGTCTGGTTGAAGCGTTCGACCAGCCCGTCAGTCTGGGGGTGGTAGACCGAAGTCTTCAGGTGCCTCACCTGCAACAGCCGACTCAGATCCGACATTAACTTGGAGACAAAGGGCGTACCTTGGTTGGTTAGGATGTCTTTGGGGATTCCCACGCGGCTGAACAAGAGTACCAGTTCCCTGGCGATGTTGGGGGAGGTGGCTTTGCGCAGTGGTACCGCCTCCGGGTACCGGGTGGCGTAGTCTACGACCACCAGGATGTACTCGTGGCCCCGGGCCAACTTGGGGAGGGGCCCCACAAGGTCCATGCTGATCCGCTCAAAGGGGACACCGATGATGGGTAGAGGGATGAGGGGCGCCGGCGGGGGCCTCCTGGGAGCAGTGCGTTGGCACTGGGGACACTGCTGGCAGAACCTCTGGACCTCGGCACTCATCCCGGGCCACACGAATCGGTCCCTTGGTTTTTCCAAGGTGTTCCGTGGTCCCAGGTGACCGCCGAGCGGGTGGGCATGGGCAAGGTGCATGACGAGTGGCGCTTTCGTCCTTGGTACCACCAGGAGATCTACCTGCTCCCCGCGGCGGCAGGCCCGTTGGTAGAGGAGGCCACCACGGACGAGGAAGTACGAGGTGGGAAGTCTCAGGTCGGGGTTTTGGTCGACCCCCTCTACAACCTGTACTTGGGCCCAGCAGTGCTTGAGTCGGTTGTCCTCCTTCTGTTCCCGACCAAAGCTCCCCCTCTCTCGCGACAATATATATACACACACAATGGACATTGTCCTGCCACCCCACCGTATGTTCACGGGTGCCTACCGGTCGGACCACCTGGTCCACCTGTGGAAGGTTCTGCAGGAACTCCGGAAGGCCGGGCTGACAGAAGAAATGCCACCTAGGGCTGAGTGAGGCACAGTACCTGGGCTACCATATTAGCTGGGGTATGCTGGAGCCACAGGCGAAGAAAATCGAGGCAGAGAAGGACTACACCAGACCCCATCAAAGAAACAGGTAGGTGCCTTATTGGGATTGGCAGGGTATTACCACAGTTTTGTGCCTAACTTCTCCTCTATAGCTTCTCCCCTCTCAGATGTTACAAAGAAGGGCCAGCCGGACCAGGTAAAATGGTCTGCAGAGGCAGAACAGGCATTCCAAGCCCTAAAAGAAGCCCTCACCAGCGCCCCAGTGCAACCCAGACTTCCCCCTCCTATTCACTGTACACACAGATGCCTCCAAGACCGGGCTGGGCACTGTTCTTTCACAGACCTTTGACGGAGAGGAACACCTGGTCCTCTACATCAGTCGAAAATTGTCCTCAGCTGAGAGAAAGTATGCAACCATGGAAAGAGAGGCCCTGGCGATAAAGTGGGCCATCGAGGAGCTCCGATACTACCTGGCCGGTCGACACATCGTCCTGGTGACAGACCATGCCCCACTACATTGGATGGCCAAGGCCAAGGACACTAATGCCAGGGTAACCCGATGGTTCCTCTCATTGCAGGATTTCTCTTTCCAGGTCCACCATGGGAATGCAGATGGCCTCTCATGATGGGATGCACTGTGGGCCTGACACATGATGGCACTGGGCTCGGAGCTGAGGGGGGGTTCTGTGGCTGCCGGTGGCCAGCGCACAGGAAACAAAGATTGCTCCTTCTGTGACTGCCACAGTGGCACCGAAGAGACAGCGCTGTATATATATATATATACAGTGAGGGAAAAAAGTATTTGATCCCCTGCTGATTTTGTACGTTTTCCCACTGACAGAGAAATGATCAGTCTATAATTTTAATGGTAGGTTTATTTGAACAGTGAGAGACAGAATAACAAGAAGACAATTCAGAAAAACACATGTCAAAAATGTTATAAATTGATTTGCATTTTTCTGAGGGAAATAAGTATTTGACCCCCTCTTAATCAGAAAGATTTCAGGCTTCCAGGTGTCTTTTATTCAGGTAACAAGCAGAGATTAAGAGCACTCCCTTTAAGATTGTGCTCCTAATCTCAGCTTGTTACCTGTATAAAAGACACCTGTCCACAGAAGCAATCAATCAATCAGATTCCAAACTCTCCACCATGGCCAAGACCAAAGAGCTCTCCAAGGATGTCAGGGACAAGATTGTAGACCTACACAAGACTGGAATGGGCTACAAGACCATTGCCAAGCAGCTTGGTGAGAAGGTGACAACAGTTACAACAGCGATTAAATGGAAGAAACACAAAAGAATTGTCAATCTCCCTCGGCCTGTGGCTCCATGCAAGAGTCTGACCTCGTGGAGTTGCAATGATCATTGGAACAGTGAGGAATCAGCCCAGAACTACAGAGGAGTATCTTGTCAATGATCTCAAGGAAGCTGGGACCATAGTCACCAAGTAAACAATTGGTAACACACTACCCCATGAAGGATTGAAATCCTGCAGTGCCCGCAAGGTCCCCCTGCGGGCACATATACATCAAGAAAGCACATATACATGCCCGTCTGAAGTTTGCCAATGAACATCTGAATGATTCAGAGGACAACTGGGTGAAAGTGTTGTGGTCAGATGAGACCAAATTGGAGCTCTTTGGCATCAACTCAACTCGCCGTGTTTGGAGGAGGAGGAATGCTGCCTATGACCCCAATAACACCATCCCCACCGTCAAACATGGAGGTGGAAACATTATGGTTTTTCTGCTAAGGACAATTTCACCGCATAAAAGGGACGATGGACGGGGCCATCTACCGTCAAGTCTTGGGTGAGAACCTCCTTCCCTCAGCCAGGGCATTGAAAATGAGTCGTGGATGAGTATTCCAGCATGACAATGACCCAAAACAGATGGCCAAGGCAACAAAGGAGTGCCTCAAGAAGAAGCACATCAAGGTCCTGGAGTGGCCTAGCCAGTCTCCAGACCTTAATTCCATAGAAAATCTGTGGAGGGAGCTGAAGGTTCGAGTTGCCAAACGTCAGCCTCGAAACCTTAATGACTTGGAGAATATCTGCAAAGAGGAGTGGGACAAAATCCCTCCTGAGATGTGTGCAAACCTGGTGTCCAACTACAAGAAACGTCTGACCTCTGTGATTGCCAACAAGGGTTTTGCCACCAAGTACTAAGCCATGTTTTGCAAAGGGGTCAAATACATATTTCCCTCATTAAAATGCAAATCAATTTATAACATTTTTGACATGCGTTTTTCTGGATTTTCTTGTTGTTATTCTGTCTTTCACTGTTCAAATAAATCTATCATTAAAATTATAGACTGAGCATTTCTTTGTCAGTGGGCAAATGTACAAAATCAGCAGGGGATCAAATACTTTTTTTCATCACTGTATATATACGAGATCTCACAAAAGTGAGTACAACCCTAAGTGAAAATGTCCTGTTGGGCTTATTGTACAAGAGACCATTTCAGTGGTGTCTGAAAATTTGTGGATTTTATCCAAGGATGAAACCCCTGAGATGAATCACTGTCAGGTGGCGATGCCTAGGTGCTCTGAGAATTTGGAGGTGTCCCCAGTTTCTAGCCTTGGGTCACACTCTAGGTGCATATAAATCACCTACATTTGTGGGCCATATTCACATATAACACTGAAATTCCTTCTTCCTCAGTTGAGAGGTCACCATGTGTTAGTTGTGACAGAAAGTACAGTACAGTACATATATCAACCAGAAGGTATGGTTATGTTTGTGCCCCTGTTCAGGCAGGCACAACTAATTCTTCTCTTTATAGAGGGAAAGTTTTTATCAGTGAGTGCAATGTACATTTTGGGCAACCGGAATGTGGGGGAAAACATCCTGTCGAGACAGGATGGCGATTGGAGACTCCATCCACAAGTGGTGGAGTCCACATGGTCTAGGTTCAACCAAGCAGAGGTGGATGTGTTTGCTTCCGAGGAGACAACACATTGCCCTCTGTGGTTCGCCCTCCCTCCTCCCACACCATTAGGACTGGAGCCCATGGTACACATGCATCCGAGAGTGTTAATTCATCACCTTCGGCTGGAACATGGAAACTGTGTGTCTGGCCCCTGAGTGGCACCAGTTCATAGATTCTGGTCTCTCAACTGAGGGTATAAAGGCCATGTTGAACACTAGAGCACCATCCACAGGAAAACGGTGGCAACGTTTTGTCTCATGGTGGGAGGAACATCAATTAGACTCAACAATAGCTACAGTCCTGGAGTTCTTACAGGGATATTTTTCAGCAGGGTTGGCTCCTTCTACAATCGGAATTGTAGATTCTAGGCCGGATTATATTCCTAAAGTGCCCACATCTGGTCTACGCCACACATATTCATTCAATATTACAATTTGGACATGGATTCCACCCCAGGCTCAAGTGTCTTGCATTGACCCTCAGGCTCAGACCTTTTTTAACCGCCATACCCTCAGTATGACACAATGTTGGGTTCCCTTTGAGATGGGAACAAGATGTTGCATAGCTTTGTCCTACTAGGGCATGCTTGTGAATCTTGTCTTCCCTTCAGGTATTAGAGGTTGATGACATGGTTTACAGGTGTCATTGTATAGTCACACAAAATGCCACATCACCTGTCTACAGTAGTTTCACACAGATTTCAGATAATGGTTGTGTGCAAGGGGGCTTCCCACAGCATTAATCTCAGGCAACATCTCGTTCCATTCTCAGAGAATAGGGTTACATGCCTAACCCAGACATTTTTGTGTATTATAGAAAATATCTATGAAGTGTAATTAATATGTATAACTAACTTTTTGATATGTTAATGAAGTGTACTCAATATGTAATCTACTCTTAGAATTACTACTCAAAGCATAATCTAAATCCATAGAACAATGTTTGATTGGGTTGTGTTCTAAGTGTGGATTGAGTTGGAGGAATTCTGTGTCAGTCTGTACCTCTCTGCAAAGCAAGCATAATCTAAAACTATAAAACACTTTCTAACACGTGATATTCTAAGTGTGAGTATTAAGTACTTTGTGTTGTTTAAAGCAGCCTCACTGTGTTGCAATAAAAAAGCAATTAGACACATTCCAGAACTGGGTTTCTAAACAAAGTCTCCTAAGCTTGTAAATCAGTGACAAAAGAAGAGATAAGAGTCAAGGGAAAAGTACCAAGATGAGGCCATAGGATGAAATACGTGACTTAGTAAAAAAAAAACATAGTTTGAGTGGCGTCTTGGAAGACCAACCAGAATGATGAATGAAACGGTGTCTAGTACGAGGGATGTTTGCAGAGCTTTCGGCTCTATGGCAGGATCTCCGAGCACGTGATCTGGTCTGATCTGAGTTGATTGGGGAGAACTCTCTGATGGCTCTGGAGACCCCTGCCTCTGTATCTCTGACGAGATGAGTTCTGAGTTAGGTTGAATGAGCCCAGAGTGGTAGAGAATTGAGAGTTTCTTGGGTATCTCTGGCTCTCTCTGGCTAGGCCAAGCCTCTAAGGGTTCCAACCACCCAGAGATTGTCTTAGGGTGGGGTGTAAGCCCCATGCTCCACCCAGGATGTTAATTAGCCCATTGTCTCTGCAGATGGATGGTTCCATGCTTTTCGTGATGTGTGGATTAATCTTTGTACTGAGAATATTAACATAAACGCAACATTCTACCTATATTTCCTTACTCTTATCCTTCAGAAAATCATTCAGCAAACACACACATACTGGAGGTTGATTTATGGTTTTTCTGCAACATCTGGCCAGATGGCCACTCTGACAAAGACCGTTAGTCTTTACAACCAGACTTGTTGATACCAGTCTTGACAGCATCTTTGAATTGTGGTTTGAGATGTTGAGGGCTGTCTAAGTGGAATGTGTTATCCCTCTCTGTTATCATCTCTGCTGCCTGGTTCGACCTGAGATCCTACAAAGGATAATAAGTGACGAAGGCACTTATCTAGAAATTCAAAGCTTTTTAGAAATCTCTGTTTTTTTCCATTTGTATGCTTGCATGTACAGTGCCCTTCTTTAATATTGGCATCCTTAGTAAATATGAGCAAGGAAGGCTGTGAAAAAGGATCTCTCCAGATGTCCACACTTGATATTTTTAAAGGATCTCTCCAGAGGTTTGTAACAAAACAAACAATAAACAGAATATATTTGTTTATATTTACCAAGGGTGTCGATATTAATGGAGGGCAGTGTATTTTTTCACCTTTGTCCTTATCATTTCTGGAATTTCTTTCAATGTTGGCATAGTGTGTTACTGGTAAGACCTTTTAACCAACTTTTTTAAAAAGTTCTATTGAAGTGTTGAGTTTGATTGAGCAGGGTTTGCAGTAATTAGGTTGCATCTAGTCCAGCTGAACCCATAATCAAGGTAGTATCATTGATTTGTGCTTATTAGCAACTACAGGGGCAAATAAATTTTTATAGATTTGTTGTAATTAACAACTACAGGGGAAACTACATTTTCACACAGGCCCAGTTGGTAGTGGATAACTTTTTTGCTTCAATAAAAAAAATTTCTCATTTAAAAACTGTATTTTGTTTTCACTGAGGTTGCCTTTGTTTGAATGTTAGATTCGTTTTAATTTCTGAATCAATTTACCATGAGATATACACAAAAAAAGCAGAAATCAGGCACAGCACAACAAGTCTCACCACCAGCCTTCTTTCTTTGAAGGATTTAATAATGTGATCCTACAGTTTCTTCCAAGAATATTACATTTTAATGACTGTAATTGTTGTGCAGTTAAATGTAAAGTTTTTTTTTCACATCTTGTAACATATCACACCATATACAGTCAGGTCCATAAGTATTTGTACAGTGAGAATTTTACACTCTTGCCTCTGTACAGCACCACAATGGATTTGAAATTAAACCATCAAGATGTGACTGAAGTCAGCTTTAATTCCAGGGATTTAATTAAAAAAAAATCTATATTTTTTAATTGAGTCCCTCAATTTTACAGCTTCAAAAATCACTGGACAAACTAACAATCATAAATACAGTGGGTAAAGAATTAGTCAGAAACAAATTCAGTAAATATATTTCCAGTGAAGTTTTCACCAGATTTTGATATTACCTCAAGAAATACACACAGATAAAGAAATCCAAACATTAAAGTCCATAAATAAAGTTATATGTAATAAAGTGGAAAGAGACAGGAAAAAAGAATTGAACACACTAACTGAAATTTATTGAGTACTTAGTGGAAGAGCCTTTGATTATAATGAATATTATAAAGAAATTAATGGGCTGCCGTATTCAGGTGTAATTTTGGTCCATTCTTCTAAACATATTGTCTTGTTCAATTGGATTCAATCTTGCTCATTTGATTTCGAGTCAGGTGATTGGCTGGGCCATTCTAATACCTTGATTTTTTTTTTAATCAGTTGAGAGTTTCCTTTGCTGTATGCTTTGAATTGTTGTCCTACTGGAAAGTTCACCCACATCTCATCTTCATCATCCTGGTGGATGGCAGCAAATTATTCTCAAGAATCTCCCAGTAAAATCTCCATTCATTTTTCCTTCAATTATATGAAGTCTGCCAGTACCATGCGATGAAAAACAGCACTACACCATGATGCTTCCACCTCCAAACTTCACTGTTGGTATAGTGTTTTTCGGGTGATGTGCAGTGCCATTTTTTCCCCAAACATGGTGTGTAGTACGACAGCCAACAAGTTCAATTTTGCTCTCGTCTGACCAGACTACATTCTCCCAGTATTTCACAAGCTTCTCCAAATGAGTTGTAGCAAATTTTAAACTAGCTTTGACATGCCTCTTCTTTAGTAATGAGGTCTGGCAGGCTGAGCGTGAGCAGTGGAGTGAATTGCCTATTGTTTTCTCTGTGACGTTGGCACATTCTGCCTCTAAGTGTTTCTGGAGCTCTTTCTGAGGGGTCCTTGTCTCTTGGGCTACTCTTCTGACTATTCTCATGACTCCCTGGTCAGAAATCTTGTGAGGAACTCCTGTGCATGGCTGGTTGATGACTGAGTGATGTTGCTTCCACTTGCGGATAATGGCCCCAATGGTGCTTACTGGAGGATTTAGAAGTTTTGAAATATGTCTGTATCTGATTCCATCAATATGTTTCCCAACAATAAGGTTGTGAAGGTCTTGGGAGAGCTATTTGCTTTTATTGACCATGACATGTTTCTTGTGTGACACCTTGATAATGAAAAGCCTTTTTATTAATTTGCACATATAGGGGGTATAATTACTTACAGATTTCAGCTGGTTCCTTTGCTTTCCTTGCCTTGGAGAAATACTTTTTCTTAGCGTCTTCAATTCTTTTTTCCTGTGTCATTCCACTTTATTACACACAACTTTATTAATGGACTTTAATGTTGTGAATTCTTTATATGTGCAGATTTCTTCATTTCATACTGATGTCTGGTGAAAATTTCATGTGAATAGCCTCATTGGAAATATATTTTCCCCACTGTATATACTCAGAGTATATACTCTGTTTTTGAATAAAAGAAAGATCTTGCCATTTGAAATTGGTGTGTCTGTGTATCATTTGGCAAATCCAAGGCCTTGTTGTGGGAACTTTTTCTTTTTCATCTTTTTGTGTACTTTCTCTTTCTTTTTTCCTAACATCGAAACCTCCTATTCATTAATACTAACAGGTAAACAAAGATAAGCTATCATCCTCTTTGACTGTCACGTCTCGTGACGTGAGGAAGATAGGACTTATGCAAGTGCAGTATGAACGGTTTTATTTAATAGAGACAAGGGCAGGAAAATCAAAATCACGATCGGCAAACAGGCATAAACTTGTGCAAGGCAGGGATCAAAGTCGCGGTCACGGGATACAGAGTCGATATACCAAACATGAAACATAAACAACAGTGAGGGACTGGTAGCGGAGAAACCAGTGTGAACTAATTTAACAGACTATGACAATGACTATGACTACAATACAATCTAATCTAACAGACTTTGACTATGACTATAGCATTCAAATTCATCTAATATTCCGCGTTGTGTGCTGGGAGGCACAAGGTATATATGCAAACACAATCAGCCTCGTAATGGCTGACGGCAGAGGGCAATTCAGACACACATGAAACAACAACCAATGACAGGACGGGGAGGAGACATAACAGAAAAATAAACAAATGCACGTGTCAAAATGTCACAACTGTCCACAAGAGACACATGCTCCACAGTGCGCTGCTTAAAGGGGAACTCGTGACATTGACCAAGATTTTATGACCAGTCTTTAGTTTAATATCATAGCTTTAAGCAATTTGCAACTCTTATTTTATTCATTTACAACTTAAACTAATAAATAACATCTTTGTGTCACGCCAATGTTGGAATCCATCAGGAATTCCAATTCAAGAACACACGGTAGCCTACAAACATGCTGTTGCAGACTACAATCCATAACACCGCACTCCACCAGCACATTCAAATTCACCCAATCACTAATCAGGCAAACCTGTTTCCAGTCACACATTCACCTTTTATCTACACAGACTTTCACAATGACTCTGCGAAATAGCATTCAGTCTACATTTATTTGACCTACCCAGCATTTGTTTACTTATTTTGGATTTTGCCTATGAACTGTTGTTTGCTGATCGTCTAACATCTATTCCTGTTTACAAGTTTGTGTCATGTTTTGGAGTTCTTTGTAAGTTTTTTAAAAATTCTATCTGCAATTGCATCTTTTCGGAGTCTGTTGCATGACACTTTTTTTCTGGAGGCTAAGGTTAAGATAGCTCATAATTTGTGCAGTGCTTTTGAGAATCCTAATTCTAATTCCTAATCCTAGTTTGTATCAACAATTTTACTCCAAACAAAGACAGGCCTCAGATGCCCTAATTCAGGTGAGGTCCTATGATTATGGCTATAGTTGTGTACAAAGTTTCTTAGTGTCTTTATTTTCCTAGTTCAGTAAAATAAATTTTCTCTAGTTAATATAATAATACACTACTAATGTTGTGATAAATTACATCACAATGTAATTTGATAATAATCATCAGTACTCTGATAAACACACAGTGAGTTGTTCTATAAATGTTAAAATGCAAACTCACAAGTAATTTGTTATGTTATTGAGCCTGTCCTATATCTCTCTAGCTAACCTCAGCCAGCAAGTCTGTGTGAAGCTGCACAACTATCTAAGACTGAGGAGAGGTAATGTACATTGTATAACAATCCAACAGCTTTGACAGTAAAATATGTCAGGGTAATTCACAGCAGCGGAGGAATACACTGTTTTGCAGATTGTTTTCTTCTTCTGAATAAATAATCATGTTTACTCTTTTTCCTTACATGCTAATTACACAAATATATGCTAATTGTGCGTGTACAGAGGCAGCCGAAACCTCTGTCTGTATTAGATGGGAATGCTGTTTTGATCCTTACTAGTATGAGTTCACAACACAGACTTGTTTTCCCAAGTAGCTTCCCACATCAACTATCAAAGCTGTACAGTATAAGCAAAACATTCAAAACAGTCATATATTAAGTGAAAAGTAAAGATTTTGTATCATTTAAAGAAAGTTTGGGTCTGGGTCATAGTCACCATAGTATTGAATCACAGATGCATATTCAAGCTCTAGCACCCATGGATTCAGCAAGCTACTTCAAAACTTTGGTGTTGGGACTTGCACTCTGAGTACGGGTCTTGGAATAAGATATTTTCCCATAACTTGTTCAAAATGGGAAAGTAAATATTTGCAGTTAACTGTAATTTTGTTTATTTTATTTTATTTTAACCATGTCTAGATAGTATATTCAGTCCTTTGCTGGTGTATACCGTAAAACTCACACAGTAGCAGAATATATGGCACTGCAAGAACCAGTAATAGACTGTAATTCAGTGTTTGTAGATATATTGGCTTAGACCTAAACACTTAGGGATTGAAGGAAGATTTATGTAGGCTAGTTGCCAGACTAACAGTCTTCCTGAACAACAGTATGACAAACCTGCCAACCTTCCCTACAGCACAACATTTTAGGACCTGTAGTCATGCTTTGGTAACAGACACAGGAGCAACTGTATAGGAAATTACTGTACCTGTCAGTTACATTAGGCTCAGCACTCTAGTGCAAACCTAAAGAAGTCTTGGCTGATAGACTACAAGGAGAACTTTGTGTACAATTTAATGCATTTAAAATGCCTAGAGGAAACATGGAGAAAAATTTTAAAAAATTATTAGATAAATTTTGAATGAAAATGATAGTAATAATTATATGGACAGTGCTTATTCAAACAATTAAGCTTCATTTCCACTGACAAAGGGTCTGGACTAAGAACTACTATTTTAAACTTCAAGCCACAGTAGTCTACATCTACATGCACATTATATAGAGCTCAGAAGTGAATTTGCTGAATCATGGAACTGGAGCAAACTGCATGAAATGAGCAATATGGAGGTTAAACAGAGAGAGAGAGAGAGAGAGAGAGAGTGAGTGAGTGAGTGAGTACTGGGAAAAGTAAGGGATTGGGAGGAGGATGAGAAGATAAATGTCACTGGAGATAGCTGCTTCCTGTGTGAAAGAGAGAAAGAGGATTGTGGACAGAGGGGTGGAATGATTAATGAGGAGCTGTCAGAGAGGTTCAGAAGGGAAGGACCAGGTGCAGAGAGAGATAGAAGGAGAAACAGGGTAGGAGAGACAGAGTATAGATAGTCTCTCCTACCCTATATATACTATATATATATACTATATATATATATATATATATATATATATATACTATATATATATATATATATATATACTATCTAGACAGAGAGGGAGAGAGTGAAAAAAGAGAGGAGGATAGACATAGAGAGAACATGAGAAACAAGAGATGAGAGAAAAGAAAGTAAATGGAAGGGGAAAAGGCTGAGGATAGGTTGAAGGCAGAAGAGGGACACAGTGGGAGAGAGGATAAGTGAGGCATAGGGAAAGAGGAATAAATGTAGATATAGATAGAAATGGGGAATAAGAGAATCAGAGGGATATAATAATAGAAAAAGGTAAAAATTAATTAACAAGAAGAGGAAGAGAGGGAACAGGTGAAGAAAGGGAGACTGAGATAGAAACACAAAGAAATGAGCAAAGGAGAGAAGAAGAGAGAGGCTTAAATTAAGAGAAGAATAAAAGAGTAGAAAAAGATGGCTGTTAATGAAATTTAGCCTCCAACAAGGACAAAGTTTGAAGCTGGCAAATGACAGATTTACTGTCAGTTGTAAAACTGATGCTACAAGACCACTTGCACTACTGCTGATGAGCATTTGAGACATTTATATGACATTCACAGAGATTAAATTATGGTGAATTTATACAGTTTCTCTTTGTGAAACCATCATCTCTCTGGGTAAACTCAAAACGGTGACCAATCAAGTTGCAATCAAAATTATTCAACCCCAATGCAAATCATGTTTATTGTGAAATTTACACACTTTAGCTGCTTGTAATGAACTAATCAAACAAAAGTCATTTAAATACTTCAACACAATGAATGCTTCCAGTGATTTCCCCAAATTCAACTGAAAATGCAACTTATAATGATTTCTCCAGTTTCAAAATTATTCATCCCCTTCATGGCAAGCATCTGTAGTACTTAGTAGAGCACACTTTTGCTGTTAAGACCTGCTGCAAATGAGATGCATAGCTTCTGGCAGCGTTGCTGAGGAATCTTAGCCCATTCCTCATGAGCAATGGCCTCCAGTTCATTAATATTCTTGGGTTTGTGTGTTGCAACCACCTTCTTCAAATCTCAAAAGAGATTTTCTATGGGGTTTAAGTGAGGTAACTTGATGACCCTGTAGGATCTTCCAGGACTTCTGCAACCAAGCCTTGGTGGAAGTTGAGGTATGCTTGGGATAATTTTCCTGTTCGACGGTCCAATGATGCCCAAGCTTCAACTTCTTCACAATAAATCCATCTTGCCTTCCACATGCAGCAGGTTTCCAGTACAATAGGATGCAAAGCTGCCCCAGAGCATCACCGAGCCACCACCATTCTTGACTGTGGACAGAGTGTTCGTTCTTCATTCTTCTTCCTCCAGACATACTGCTGATCCATGGTGCCAAAATGTTCCAGGTTCCCAAAACTTCTGTGGCTTACTAATATGATTTTGGGTCAGTAGAGGTGTATGTCTAGAAGTTCTGGCATGGACACCTTCTGTGCTTAGTATGCGCCTTACTGTGCTCATTGAGTTACTCAAGGGTGTTTCAGAACCTGCCTTCTCAGAAATGTTTTTGCAGCCATTGATAGCTTCCTTTTTCTACTCCATCCAGGTAATGTACACTCAATAAACCCCTAGCCAGTTCAGGTATTCCATGTGTTCCAGCTGGAGCACACATGGTCCAATTAATGAAGCCCTTTATTAGTTGCATCAGGTGTGCTTGAGACAGTACCTGCTTTGCATATTTGTGCTATTGCAAGGGATTCTATTCAGGGGACTGAATAATTTTGAAACTGGAGAAATCAATATAAGTTGCATTTTCAGATTCATTTGACAAAGCAAGTCTTGCTAGTAGATATAATAGTTCTGCCAGGATACATGCCGTATATAGCATATATTCTTATACCAACCAAATGGTGCTGTTTTTTTAATGAAGCCCATGATCTGAGCTGAGAGTTTTGATTTAACTGTTCATATAGTTTCACTATTGGAAAAAATGGTTTAAAGTGAACATAGAAGTCTAAACATTGACAAAAGCTCAATGAATTGAGTTACATTAACATAATTTATTTTCATAAATCAAACATGATCTGATCATATATTTTCAATGCCCTGAATAAAATTAAACTCAACCTTAACTGAGAATAACTGAGAATTGAGATAAATTTTTTTTTTTTTTTTTTTTTTTAGATTTTTGTGAATTATTTTGGGAAATTCTTGACTTTCTGTCAGAGGACCATGGCATGATCAACATTCTATGTCTC
Organism: Ameiurus melas; assembly: GCA_012411365.1. Classification (NCBI taxonomy): domain Eukaryota; kingdom Metazoa; phylum Chordata; class Actinopteri; order Siluriformes; family Ictaluridae; genus Ameiurus; species Ameiurus melas. The sequence goes on along the minus strand of CM022777.1, from coordinate 13,716,329 downwards.
TGTGCTTATTATAAAAGAGAAGAGCACCCCTGAAGTCCAGTAGCAATAAACAAACAAACACACACACACACACACACACACACACACAAACACACACACACACACACACACACACACACACACACACACACACACACACACACACACACACACACATCAGATATAAGCTTCCATAGGTGCTACTTTTACCACTATAAATATGCACACATAACTGGAGTCATAAATAGACAGGGTTGTGAAAAAAGCAATTAAAAAAGAAAAAAGGCAGTGTGGGAAGTATTTTCTGAGAGTATTTTATATAGCAGTTTACCAGTTCAGTGGCTCAAGGCAGGGTGACAACCCACCCCACCCCACACACAAACACACACACACACACACACACACACACAAACTAACACATGCACACAGCCACTTAAGAGTGGCAATACCCCACGGGTCGTATTTATCCTCCAGGAAACAAAGTGAGAAGCTTATCTGTGTGTATTCATCAAAGTTATACACAATCGTTTTTTGTTTCTATCCACAATGCCTTGTTTCTCACTCCCCTCTATTTTCTCTGCACACAGAGTGTGTAGGTGGCACTGTTTTCAACAATATAGCAAAGCAGATAGTACTGGAGGCATCATTAATCATAAAAGCCATATTGCACACTAATTAACGCCACTTCAGCAGCAGGCTGCCACACTTTTGTGATTTATAAGATTAAAATGAATTTAAAAAAATAAAAGGAAAACTATGGCAGGATTACAAGAGTGGGAGGAATGATAGGATGAATGACACCCCCCCCACCCACCACCACTACCACCACTTGCTGTGTTCACACCTTAGCTTTGGATGTGTCATCGCCTCAGTCTGCCTCTTCACATTTTATAACAGTACAACTGTAACATTTTATTTTAAAAATCCCAATCTATCTTTTCTTCCTTTTAGTGTTGAACAGGGAATGGGAAACCAATATGTTATCTATGATTAAACATACAGTATATGATGCTCAAAACTTTTGAGCAATATGTTTTGTCGCTTTTCTAACAAATGCCCTAATTAATTATCCAGTCACTAACATGGTCACTACTTTGAAAACAGTCATTGACCGCTGGGAAGTCTGTCTGGTTAAGGTTTCAGGGAAACAGCGGGGATTGGTATCTGAGTACACACTGTATTCGCTGAGCAATGTGGGTGATTGCCGATAATAGTTTTGGGCATGCTTGGCCCAGTAACTTGGCCCAATCATCCTGGATGTTGGCACAGAAAGTTTTTAAGACGTGGCTGATTTCCTGGTTGGTCTTCTCCACCTATCTGTTTGAGTGAGGGTGGAATCCCAAGATTAAACTGACAGTTACCCCCAGCTATCCTTGAAATTAGTCCAAGTGATGAATCGAGTGCCTCTGTCACTGACAATATCCTCTGGAATCCAAAAAATACTTGAGTACATGGTTAAAGAGGAATTCTTTGGTGAAGGCCATGGGTAAGCCTGGCAATGGAACAAGGTGGAGTGACTTAGAGAAATGATAATGATAATGACTAGGATGGTGGTATGACCATGGAATTCCTGGAGGTCAGTGATAAAGTCAACTGTAATGTTTGCCCTGGGTATCTGTGGTATGGGCAAGGGTAATAGCTTACTAGCTGATAATGTTCAGGGAATTTTAGCTTGTGCGCAATGTAGCAAGCTTAGACCACAGTGGGTGGAGCACAGACACACAGGAGGCCATTTCTGAGGCAAATATGCAGAGTTTATTTAAGTGCAGTGAGGGTGTGAGGTGCAAAGGTGTTTCAATGGGGTGCAGTGCTTGGGTGCCGGTGTCATCTACGGGGTTGCCGGGGCCGTGCTGGGGGCTTTCCAAGCACCTGAGGTCCCATTCTGCAGTCAGCCAGCACCACGGTTGCAGCCAGGGGGCTAAATCCCCAGTTCCCTGAGAATGGAACGAGACATTGCATTTAGCAAAACAGTATGAAACGCCTTGTACGCATGACTGGTATCTGAAGCTTGTGTATAATCATGCCTCAACTTATAGGCCTGCCATGATCAGGTGTCGTGGCAATTAAGTGCGTCGCATGATATATATATGGCACGCTGCCAGCCTTATTATCTTCAGTGAGACTGCATGTCTGTTGTTTGTGTGACAAAAACACTTAATTTCTACTCAATATTTTCTCAAAATCTCTGAACATTTCTATCCCTTTTTTAAAGTAAATGAGAGGTAAGTAATGAGCGCAAAAGAGTTCAAGAAGTGTGTAACATGCTCTCGTTTCATCACCTGGAAAAGTGCACACTTTCTGGGTGAAGTGTTAGCCATGTAGTATGCGATGGTGGCCTCGAGAGGCTGCGCACGGTAATGCTACATTAAGCAGCTTGACTCATGACTTGCGTTCTTCTCGAAAAAAAACGGAAGCCGTGCAAGTCGGGTTTCAAAGCCTCGCGGATCTGGGCCGGCTGCTGCCAAGGCAGCCAGCCATCTCAGGTTCGGGGCATCTCTTAGATCCGGAAGAGGAGCCGGAGACGAGTGCTGCTCTATCTCTTGCTCTGTCTTCCGGGTTTGGCTCTCGGCTGGATTTTGGAGTTCACGTTGCGACTCCTCCTCCCGCTATGCAAAGCCAAGGAGATAGAAGGATGTGTTAAAAACTGAGAGCAACATATAAAGAGCTGCTTTAAGTGATTACCCAGTGAAAGTAAATCCCTCACATCCCTCACAGAAACTCCCCTGTCTTCCAGAAGTTTATGACAAAATCTCAGGCTTCTGGGGGAAAACAACGCATAAGCCATATTCATAACCCCACAATGGTGGATTATTCGGCCATTGAGGGAATGAATGGCATGGCTATTTAGCTATGCTCAAGATGGAGGAGGCGCTTGCTAGCTACCTCTCTCCAGGTAATTACGGGGGCCGGCTTGCATCCAAGGTGGCATTGGTGGGCAAGCCTATGCAGTAGTAGTCTTGCTTGTGGGTCACTGCAGACAATGACATGGTTGCAGGCCTACCAAGCAGATCTGCTGAGTGAGCTCGACATATGGCGGTGTTGTCTCAAGCTCACCCGGGCGTCCATGAGTGGAGCCTGGGCCAGCACTAGTGTGAGGGAGACCCAGAAGGTGAGTATGGCAGCCTGCCAAACCCCACAGACAGCCAGGGGAACCGGGCGGCAACAGTCACGGTCTGCTGTTAGGCCTGATCTGAGAAAAGTGATAAAGGCCAAGCAGGCAAGAAGAGCAGTCCTGAGGGGGCCGTGGAGGGATGTATCAGGGGACATGAGGTTGTTAGGGCAGGTAGCACCCAGTGCTACTCTAGGGTCTCCCCCAGCCAAGGTGGTCCCAAAGTTTTCAGTGTTCTCTGGTCAGCGAGTTGTCACAGGGCAACAAAAATCTGATGCTTTCCCTCCAATAGAATGTGGAATAGTTAACGTCACTAAAAGACCATCGGGCAGCATGCAAACTAGTGCCAAATGTGTCTCCATGGTTTCTGTCTAGATTAGAAAGGGTTACCGGGACCAGTTTATAACTCTACCCCCCCAACCCTTCACATGTGTGCTCAACACAGCAGTCAGCACAGACAAGAGCCAGATGTTAGCTCAGGAAGTAAGTTAGTAGGTTTACAGCCATTATTTCCTGTTCCTCAAGAAACAATGCATAAGCGTTGTGGGAGTATGTTACCCATTTTAGATCTGCGTCATCTGAACTGTGCTCTTCGGACATACAGGTTCAGAGGCTGACGCTCAAACTTATCCTGCCACAGATTCAGTTCGAAAACTGGTTTGTGGCGATAGATCTAAAAGGTGCATATTTCCACACAGGAATATCACTAGCTTTGTCCCCTCGCAACCTTCACAAAGTGCATGGATGTCACTATGGCTCCATTGGGAGTCCAGGGCATCTGTATACCAAACTACCTGGACGACTGGTTAATTCTAGCACGATACAGGGAGCTGGCGGTCCAACATTGAGATGTTGTTCTCGCCCACATGAAGAGCATGGGGCTCAGGTTGAATCTCAGAAATGTATGCTTTCCCTGGTGCAGTGGACAACTTTTCTAGGGATTGTAGGATTCTACTACGATGAGGCTGTTTCTATCCCGTAGTGTCAATCCTATCAACACTGAGCGAGATAAAGCTGGATCTTGGGAGACTCTTGGGGTGGAGTCCACACATGTGGCTGAGGTCGCATCTGTATGCTGCTCCCCCCATCACTCTGCTCCCACAAGCTCTAGCAACAGTTTGCCAAGACAGTCTGCTAGTAGCACATTTTAGCTAACTCAAACATGGTTCTGAGAGATAATATCCTTGCGAGATGGCACTCCTTGGGAGATTCCCATCCGCAGGGATCTACTGCAGACCCGGAAAATTGCGCAATAGCCGCAGTCCTGGAGCTCCTACAAGAACATTTCTCAGCGGGCTGGGCTCCTTCTACAATCAAGGTTACGTGGCCGCTATTTCGGCCAGCCACACCCCTGATGAGGGAGCCTCTCTGGGGCAACATCCTCTAACTGCGAGGTTCATGAGTGGTGTCAGATGGCTGAGGTCCATCTGCAGGCCACGCATACCTTCCTGGGAACTTCTGTGGTCCTGGAATTGTTGTCGGGTGCCCCATTCGAGCCCCTAGACTGGATCCCATCCACAAGGAAATTGTATGCACTCAAGTTGCAGCTTTTTTTCTTGTGGTGTGAGGAACATCAGCTAGACCCAGTGAACTGCACAACAGCTACAGTCCTGGAGTTCTTACAGGACGTTTCTCAGTGGGCTGGGCTCCTTTTACAATCAGGGTTACTTGGCTGCCGTTTTGGCCAGCCACGCCCCGATGAGGGAGCCTCTGTGGGGCAACATCCTCAAACTGCGAGTTTCATGCATGGTGTCAGATGGCTGAGGTCCATCTGCAGGCCACGCATACCTTCCTGGGACCTTCTCTGGTCCTGGAAGGTCTATCGGCTGCCCCATTCGAGCCCCTAAAGTGGATCCCATCCACAATGATGTGCAATAGCAACAGTCCTGGAGTTGTTACAGAACTTTTCTCAGTGCGCTGGGCTCCTTCTACAATCGAGGTTACTTCAGCCATGCCGCAGTTGATGGAGCCTCTGTGGGGCAACATCCTCTAACTTTGAGGTTAATGCGTAGTGTCAGATGGCTGAGGCCTATCTGCAGGCCATGCATACTTTCCTGGGACTTCCTGGTGCCCCCTTTGAGCCCTTAGAGTCAGCCTCTGGGAAGCTTCCGACTCTAAAGTTAGCTCTTTTACTGGCCCTGACATCTCTCAAGCTCTCTCTGTTGCCCCATCCTGCCCTGAATTTACCCCTGGATAGGCCAAGTCCTTCCTGTATCCTAGGCCGGATTATATTCCTAAAGTGCCTACATCAGCTGCCCACCCTGTGGTGTTGCAGGCTTTCTGCCCTTCTCTGTTCCTCACACTGGAACAAGAGAGGATGCACCTGCTGTGTCCAGTAAGGGCTCTCTGTACTTACGTCCACCGCTCCGGCCAGAGGCATAAGTCGGAGCAGCTACTAGTCTGCTTTGGCAGCGACAGGAAAAGTTATGCTGTGTCAAAACAGCACATCTCTACTTGGATAGTGGAAGCAAGCTCTAGGGCTTATCACCATGCCTCTGGGCATAAGAGCTCATTCCACTAGGGTGGTCACCTCCCCAAAGACTTTGTCCAAAGGGGTATTCTTGCAGGATGTGTGTGTGGCTGCAGGGTGGTCTATGCCTCACACAGTCATTCATGTGTGTGTGTTGGTGGCCCCGCCCCCCAGCCATGCACTCTCCAGCTGTTCAAAACATTGGTAGTGCTGAAGCGGAGCTGTCTGACTGTGGCAGTCATGGGAGGAGCTCTCTTTACTTCTTGTGCACCACCTGCCAGCCTGTCGCCACAGTAGCCCCCTTCACCTCCAAGCCTCCTGCCGCTCTGTGTTGGGCCCATAGTGCATCACACCGTGAGAGGCCATCTGCGATCCCATGTTGGGTTCCTGCCCGGTGCTGGACCTGGAAAGAGAAATCCTGTAATGAGAGGAACCATTGTGTTACCCTGGCATTAGAGTCTTTAGCCTTGGCCATCCACTGCAGTGGAGCATGGTCTGTCACCAGGATGAAGTGCCGACCGTCCAGGTAGTAACGCAGCTCCTTGCTGACCCACTTTATCGCCACAGGGCCTCTCTTTCCACGGCCATGTATCTCCTATCAGCTGCGGACAGCTTACTGCTGATGTAGAGGCCTGGCTGTTCTTCTCCGTCGAAGGTCTGCAAGAGGACAGTGCCCAGCCTGGTCTCGGTACAGTGAATGGAAGTCCAGGTTACGCAGCACTGGGGAGCTGGTGAGAGCTTCTTTCAGGACTCGGAATGCCCGCTTCCCCTCTGCAGACCATTTCACCTGGTCCAGCTGGCGCTTCACAGTCAGATTTACAAATATATGAATTCAATAGAGTGACATAAATTCACCATTCAACTGGCTGCTTGCACATTGACTACTGGTTATGTTTCATATCCCATATCAGCATTCTTTACACACACATAGGTAAGGTATTTATTTGGCCAAAGAATAATTTTAATTTACAGCAGCTCAGAGAGAGCACACTTGCTCTGCACCCTCCGTGTGTTCTTAATTTGCCATCACAATTCCACAATTCACACTTATTCAATACATATGAAATTATATCCAGTCCACACAAAAAGACAAAAAGACAAATGTAGTTTTATTCTTTAAAATAACTTTTTTTCTTAGCTTGTATTATATCATCCATCCATCCATCCATCCATTCATCCCTCTTCTACCGTTTTATCCTTTTCAGGGTCACGGGAAACCTGGAGCCTATCCTAGGGAGCATCGAGCACAAGGCGGGGTACACCCTGGACAGGGTGCCAGTCCATCGCAGGGCACAGTCACATACACACTCATTCATACACTACGGACACTTTAGACACGCCAATCAGCATAGCATGCATGTCTTTGGACTAGGGGAGGAAACCGGAGTACCCGGAGGAAACCCCCACAGCAAGAGAAAAACATGCAAACTCCGCACACACATGGCCCCTGCAGGACTCGATCCCTGGACCCTGGAGGTGTGATGCGAACATGATAACAACTAAGCCACTGTTGATATCATTTTGTAAATATATTAATAAAAAAGGGCTGGTCTTTTATTTTTGTCTTGGAATATACATCAGTGCATGGTCTTACTTTTAATTGTAAATGAAGTTCAGAAAACACAGTGGATGTCTCAAAATGTCAAGCTAACCTATCATCTTTCTCAGCAAAAGCATGTAATAGTTCTACATAGTTGGCACGATCAGAAGAGATCGTACTCTCATCGTTACCATGAAATGCTAAATGCTCTTTGGCTTGGAAGCAAGTTGCATTAATGAGATCTTTTAAAATGTCTCTGTTTTCAATTACCTTAGCATGGTGGATGCTAATATTTAGTCTCCGCTCTTCGTTCAAAGCCAAATCTATCCTTGCGCTTCCAAAAGTTTTTAAAGCAATTTGGCTTTGAATGTGAGTAGTTGAACTTTAATGTCTGCTGTGGCTTCTTGGTATATTTTTTAAGTTACAAAATCCCGTTGTAGTTCAGACATTGTCACCCATTGAGAACAAAAGGCAGGGAAAGCAGAAAAGGCAATTTCTCGTAGCACAACTACACAGCCAGTCTTTTCTGGTGCACCACTCCATTTGAAAAGAGCGTGTTATCTTCTGTCCCATCATTTGAAGCAAATCTTTTAGCTATGGCATCGGTCTTCCATTATTTATCACTTCCAGTTTTTTTTCCAGACATCACTTAAAAAAACTAAATTAAGTCAGTTTAACTTTTAAGATTATTTTTTAAGTGTCTGTGTTTGGTGTGTGTTTATAAGTATTGCTAAGGTAGAGCTTCTTTTTTGCTTTAGCCTTTTCCAACACTTTCCTTCCTCTCTCTACTTTCTCCTTATTACTTTCACTCTGGAGGACATATATCTCCAAGGAGAGTCTATTTGGTGGGCGCCTTTTCCGCTCAGGATATCTCCTCTCTGGCCGCTCAGGATTGGAGACTTCCAAACAGTGCCTGCACTCCATGCTTCTCTCTTTCACTCACAGTCTCTCTCAACTGACTTCCATCCTCTTCATGCTCTTCGTCCACACCATCTGGCCATTCCACACTTGTACACTGTGTAATAGTGCCATTGTTTCCACTGTCAATTGTTTTCACGACTTCCTCTTCTTCCTCGGAAACACTTGAATCCATTCCAGACCTTTCCTCCGTGGCAGGATCTGGTCGGGCAAGGCACTTGTAACTCACCGGGAAAAACATACACTGGGAGAGAAGATTACGGTGGATGACTCTTTCCCTGTCACCATCTTCTGGACGAACCACATAAACTGGAATTCCTGGCTGTTTCTTCACCACAATATATGGATGTGGTTCCCACTTATCAGCCAACTTCTGTTTCCCCTCGACATTACACACATTCACCATCACTCTGTCACCAGGTTGGAACATGCGGCTTTTGGCTTTCTTATCATAGTGCTTTTTCTGAAGATCCTTAGCATGCCTCAACATTCAGTCTACCTCATCATAAGCATAAGTCAAGCACTCATGCAGAGTCTGGACACATTCACCGTACTCACGTGGCTCTTTTGCTGTTGACAGGCCAAAAAGATGATCAACCGGCAGTCGTGGATGTCTACCATACATCAAGAAGTATAGGGAGAAACCAGTCGAATCGTGTTGAGTGCAGTTGTAAGCATGTGTCAGTGCGTCAATATATTCATGCCACCTGGGTTTTTTATCAGGATCAAGAGTGCCCAACATATTCATTAGAGTTCTGTTAAATCTCTCTGTGGTCCCATTGCCCTGCGGATGGTAGGGGCTAGTATGTGTCCTTGTAATTCCCGTCAGCTTACACAACTCCTCTCAACACTGTACTCTCTAAATTTCTGCCTTGATCTGCATGGAGTCTTGCTGGGAAACCAAACCGACAGAAGAATTTTTTCCACAGCACCCTTGCCATGGTAACAGCCTTCTGGTCTTTTGTGGGGTAAGCCTGGTCGAATCTTGAGAAATGATTGGTGACAACCAGGACATTCTCTATTCCTCCCTTAGACTTCTCCAGGACAAGGAAATCCATGCAAACGAGTTGCATAGGGGCATTAGTGTGAATGCTCACCAGTGGAGCCCTATTTCCAGTGGGAGTTTTTCTCAGACAACATCTTTCACACTGCTCACACCAGGACTTTATTTCACACTGCAGATTTAAAGTACATTCAAATCCCAAATGACCGGAGTCGTCATGAAGACTTGTTTTAGCCAAAAGTCGCATTTTTTCTGGCAAGACTAGCTGAGCAATGGACCGTTCCTGAATATCCTTAACTTGCCTATAAAGAATTCCATCTTTGACCACCAGCGTAATCCAGTCTTTTAAGAGAAGCCGTGCATCTTTGCCATTTTCCAATCTTTCTCCACATCTTGGCTTTTTGTTTAGTGTCTTGTAATGTAGGACTGGCCCAATGACAGGGTCCTCCTTTTGACATCCTCTGATCTCCAGCTTTGTCATTGCAGGCAGCGCATCAGTACCCACTCCATCAAACGGATTGGCTAGCTCATCAACCCTGTCCAGAAACCCTCTCCCCTTGCACACAGTTCCCTCTGATTGTTCATTAACGTCTTCCTTCCTCCCTGACTCATCTCTGCAGGACTGGTCTTGCTGTGTGGAGGAAATGCACTGTGGGCAGGACTGGACTTTTTGTGACCTCCTGACCCGACATCCTTGAGAGTGCGTCGGCATTAGATTGGGACTTCCCTTGCCTGTACACAATGTCAAAGTCAAACATGGCAAGCTGTGACACCTAACGCTGACCTGTGGCATTCAACTTTGCTGTACTCATCACATATTTAAGTGGGTTGTTGTCAGTCAGCACAGAAAACTTATGTCCATAAAGGTGATCATCAAAAGGTGATCTGTAACAGCCCACTTTAGAGCCAAAAACTCGAACTTATGCGCGGTAGAGGGTTTCAGGTGGTCTCAAACGTCGGCTTGTATAAGCAATTACTTTTTTCACACCATCTTGAACTTGTGCAGGGACCGCCCCAAGACACTCACCAGAAGCATCCGTTTGCAGTACAAATGGTAAGCTGAAGTTGGGGTAGCCCAGAACTGGCGCTGTAGTCAGTCTCTCCTTCAGTGCTTCAAATGCTCTCTCACATTCATCTGACCACTCAAACGGTTTCACAGGTCCAGAAGTTCCTTTCACCCATCTTTTCTTCTTCTTCTTTGGGTCTCCAGAGGTAAGTCTATACAAGGGTGCCGTCAATGTTGCATACCCCTTGATGAACCGTCTGTAGTACTCAGAGAAACCAACAAACCCCAGCACTTCCTTCACACTTGACAGTCGTTTCCAATCGCAGACTCTGTTTATCTTCTCAAGGTTCTGTATGAATACCCTCCGCGGACACCACATGTCCAAGGTATTGAACTTCTTTCCTCAGTAGACTACACTTTTGAGGCTTCAGCTTCAATCCATGTCTACGGAGCCGGCTGAACACTACATCCAACCGTTCAAGATGCTCTTCAAAAGTCCTCGAGAAGATAATTATGTCGTCGAGGTAGATAAGGAGGCTCTCAGAGTTCAGATCACCAAAGCAGCAGGTCATCAATCTTGGTTGATGGGGCATTCTGCAGACCAAACGGCATTCTGTAAGCCTCATATAACCCCATGGGGGTGCTGAAAGCAGTTTTGAGCTTGTCGTGTTCAGCCACCTCAACTTGCCAGTAACCAGATATAAGATCAAGAGTCGAGAAGAACCTTGCCTGTCCCAATGCCACCAATGCCTCCTCTATTCTTGGTAGCGGAAAAGCGTCTCTGGTACTGCAGGAATTCAGTTTCTTTTTTAGAAACAACAACGAAGGAGGATGCATAGGGGCTTTTGCTTGGACAGATGATTCCAGCTTCTTCCAGCTCTGATATGGCCTTCCCCACTTCCTGGTACTGAGACGGGGGTATTTTGTGATGAGGGAGGCAGAAAGGTTTTGGGTCTACCAGAGGTATCTCATGTTGCACAGTGGTGGTATGTCCATAGTCCATGGAGTGTTTGGAGAAGACATCAGCATTTCTCCTCAGCAAATCTTGGAGCAATGCCAACTGCTCCTCACTCTCCACTGCTGCAGCACCAAGATCAACTCCACATGTCATACCATTAACAGTCTCAACCCTGCTAGTCTGCTGATGATTTTGACAAGACACTGACACTGACTTCTCACACCGACTCCGACGCATTGACTGGTTATGGCATGGCATTTGGCACGTTTGTTCCTCTACAATGACATTCTGAACCAGAAAAGCATCTGCAAGCGGGGTCCTTGGGTGGACAACCATATCTTTTTCAGAAAGATTCAAGAGTCTGATGGGAACACAACCTTTCTCCTCATTAGCAAGCAGCCTGACAACAATAAGGCCTTATGGAACCCTTTTTGAGGACTGGCTCTCCACTAGAACTGTGTAGTGTGTTCCCTTCGGTCCACCCATTATTTGGCCAACAACATCCTGCTCCTTACCAGCTGGTTTCCTTACAGTGCCTTGCGAAAGTATTCGGCCCCCTTGAACTTTTCAACCTTTTGCCACATTTCAGGCTTCAAACATAAAGATATAAAATTTTAATTTTTTGTGAAGAATCACCAACAAGTGGGACACAATTGTGAAGTTGAATGAAATCTATTGGATATTTTAAACTTTTTTAGAAAATAAAAAACTGAAAAGTGGTGCGTGCAAAATTATTCGGCTCCTTTACTTTCAGTGCAGCAAACTCACTCCAGAAGTTCAGCGAGGATCTCTGAATGATCCAATGTTGTCCTAAATGACTGATGGTGATAAATAGAATCCACCTGTGTGTAATCAAGTCTCTGTATAAATGCACCTGCTCTGTGATAGTCTCAGATAGTCTGTTGAAAGCGCAGAGAGCATCATGAAGACCAAGGAACACACCAGGCAGGTCTGTAATACTGTTGTGGAGAAGTTTAAAGCCGGATTTGGATACAAAAAGATTTCCCAAGCTTTAAACATCCCAAGGAGCACTGTGTAAGCGATCATTTTGAAATGGAAGGAGTATCAGACCACTGCAAATCTACCAAGACCTGGCCGTCCCTCTAAACTTTCAGCTCAGACAAGGAGAAGACTGATCAGAGATGCAGCCTAGAGGCCCATGATCACTCTGGATGAACTGCAGAGAACAACAGCTGAGGTAGGAGAGTCTGTCCATAGGACAACAATCAGTCGTACACTGCACAAATCTGGCCTTTATGGAAGAGTGGGTATCCATAAAAAGTCTAGTCTAAAGTTTGCCACAAGCCACCTGGGAGACACACCAAACATGTGGAAGAAGGTGCTCTGGTCAGATGAAACCAAAATCTAACTTTTTGCCCACAATGCAAAACGATATGTTTGGCGTAAAAGCAACACAGCTCATCACTCTCAACACACCATCCCCACTGTCAAACATGGTGGTGGCAGAATCATGGTTTGGGCCTGCTTTTCTTCAGCAGGGACAGGGAAGATGGTTCAAATTGAGGGGAAGATGGATGCAGCCAAATACAGGACCATTCTGGATGAAAACCTGTTGGAGTCTGCAAAAGACCTGAAACTGGGACGGAGATTTATCTTCCAACAAGACAATGATCCCAAACATACAGCAAAATCTACAAAGGAATGGTTCACAAATAAACGTATCCAGCTGTTAGAATGGCCAAGTCAAAGTCCAGACTTGAATCCAATCAAGAATCTGTGGAAAGAGCTGAAAACTGCTGTTCACAGACGCTCTCCATCCAACCTCACTGAGCTCAAGCTGTTTTGCAAGGAAGAATGGGCAAGAATTTCAGTCTCTCGATGTGCAAAACTGATAGAGACATACCCCATGCGACTTGCAGCTGTAATCGCAGCAAAAGGTGGCTCTACAAAGTATTAACGCAAGGGGGCCGAATAATTGTGCACGCCCCACTTTTCATATTTTTTTAGTTAAAAAAGTTTCAAAAATCCAATAGATTTCGTTTCACTTCACAATTGTGTCCCACCTGTTGGTGATTCTTCACAAAAAATAAATTTATTTATATCTTTATGTTTGCAGCCTGAAATGTGGCAAAAGGTTGAAAAGTTCAAGGGGGCCGAATACTTTCGCAAGGCACTGTATACTGTGGCCAGCATACTGTACTTGGCCCACTTTACCCTTAGCTCCATCAGGCTCACTTTTACACACAGCAACCAGTGCAGAGTGCCACTCAGGATTGGACAGCTTCACTTTGGCCAGATATTTTCTGCCATATGACGCTTGGAGGTCATTTCTGGTAATTATTACATTAGTCCCAATGAGCAATGGAACACTGGACCGGTACTCTGTTACAGGGACAACAAAAGCAGGAACATTTGAGTAGACTCTTCCCAAAAACTTGAGGTTAATACAAAGCACACCAACATAGGATACGGTTTGACCAGCGGCACCTTCAATAGGGATGTCTGATGGCTGCAATTCCTGAAAACATAGGACAGGATGTCGGCACCAGAACTCATCAGTAACTGTATTTACTTGAGAGCCCGAGTCAATAAGAGCTTTACACATTTCTCCATTCACTCCAACCAGCCCTTCATTACAGGGACCTACCAGCGGGGTATCAGCTGGTTTTGACCTGCCCATTTCATGTTGCTGGGGACTCTGTTGCATGCCTGTGGTTGCCCCGGTATTTAAATTCTGCCTGGACTATGCTCCATTTTCATCTTGGGCTACAGCATCAGTCATCACAGTCCGACACAGACGTGCAATATGCCCCGGTTTTCCACAATGATAGCACACTATGCCCCTTACTGCAGCGTCACTACTATCAAGAGGTCTCTGGGTGGGAGGAAGAACAGTCCGTGGTGATGCTCCAACTCTAGCTTCCTGCTGCGTCAACCTGTTGATCTGCTCCTCTTGACTGCCCCCCAGTTTCTTCACCATGGCTGTGAGTTCAGTAAGGTCTGTGTTCTGCCTATTTCCTTTCTCTGTTCTCGGCTTTTCGCCACTCTGGTCACCTCTCATAGCCGTAAACTGTGCCTGGCTGTACGTCTTTCTGGCTTTTGTCTATGTCTGAAACTTCCTTGTCTCCCGAGCAAGATTACAAAGTTCTGCTTGAAGTTCATGAAAACTTAGAAGTCTAATCTTCATCGGCGCTATCCTGTGAAAAACTTCTTTATCACTCAATCCTCTCAAGAGCTGACAAGTCAGTTTGCCGTCCTGGTCTGGAAAAGGCTGACCTCCATACTGTGCATCTTCCACCGAACGTAAAGTGGCCTCCAGAGCGATGGCGTATGAACACGCTGATTCGCCAGGGTGCTGGTATCTCTCATAGAAATCAGCTAATGGGTCCAGGGATGTCTGCATATCACTATACTCAGCTCGTAGTTCTTCAAAAGCTCTGCCAGCAGTCTGCTCATTAGGAGGGAGATTCAGAACTAGCCTCCTGGCTTCACCACTCAAATGTCACACTACAGTAGCAAAGGACAGGCCTGCCAGCATTCCTCCAGCATCAAAGAGGTACTGCATATCTCTTATGCAATCTTCAATAAGTATCCTGCAATCAGGACCACCGCTGTACAATTGCACATTTCTAACTTGATGTGTCTGTGTAAAGCTGGGCTGTGGCATAGTCATTGAAGAGGCATGAATGTATGCGTCTTGCTGTTCAGCCACATGCGGAAGTGCAGTCTGAGATCTTTGCACTGAAATGGGTTGTTGCGCATACATATATGAACCATGAGGCACTGGCACTGTCATAGGAGCAGAATCAGGAGGTGAGGAGGACACAACGGCACATGTCGAATGTAAGGTATGCTGTCGATCTTTAGAATTTCGGGGTGTTTGAACGGAGTCTTTTTTCTGCAAAAAGTTGGTTCCAGACAAGACAGGAGGCTGTTGGAGTGTGTCAGGTGGTTTTGAGTACATGTCATTTGGCACACCATAACATAACGATGGAGTAACCTAAGTGGCTGTTGGATGACCAGGCAAGTTGATTTGGGGTGAAATAGCCTTTGCAGCATGGGAGTGCAGGCCATGTGAAGAAGTGTATATATTGGGTGCCTGCACCATACCCGGATAAATAAAAATGTAAGTTTTAGGCAGCACAGTCAATGCTGGGGGCAGGTATGGGTCATTTGGAGAGGGGGACATGTCAGTTGGCATTCTGTTGGCCACGTTTGGTGAAGCCTGAATGTTAGTGACATTGGCATGGATGTCAGTTTGGGACGAAACAGTTGGGACATTAGATGGGTGTGTGCTAACTGAAAACATGTGCATGGTGGTTGGAAGTCCATAGACAGGGTTATCTGGGGCTCGGGCATGAGCTGAGGGCTGCTGTTGCACACAAGCGTCGGGGCAAGTGCCCAACTGGCGCCAGCTCACTGCCGAGGGGGGCACATTCTCTGTATGTGGCTGCCTAGTCTTTTTTTTCCTGACAGACTGTTGGGGGTTATCATTTGGCTGGGATACAGTTTCAATACTCACATCGACGGGCATGCTTACTTCATACTGTTGGATTGTGTCCTGCATCACTGGCAACCATGGGGTGGCCTGGAAAGGCTGCCTTAGTGATACTTGGGGACAAGGTAGATGGGGGTGGTTTCATGGAGCCCCTGCATATCTCTTCCACTTCTTTCCATTTTCACATCTGTGCAGCACACAATGTGTATGTAGTGTGCAATACACTGTGTGAAATGTAAAAATATCAACAGTGTAGTAAAGTGTAAACTAATGCTTTCAGTGAATGCGTTGTATATATCTTATGTTTCTTGTGATCACAAAGCAAATGATCATAAATTAAGGTAAATGGGGGAAAGAAGAGAGAGAAAAAAACACTTCAAGAGATTCAAATACACCTGAATGCACAAAAGAAGGATATTGTTTCAAAAAAACAATTCAAAAATTTGTTACCCAAATCCACAAATTAACACTCTTATAGCACAATATCAAAAGTTCAGAGACAGAGAAAAAAAAATCCTTCTTAAGCAAAACTCAGTTCAGTCCAACAATATATTTAACACTGTCACTTTAAGACAAAAGAGAATATGTGGAATAATGTGTTTATTTATTTATTTATTTTTTACCCGCAATTTGTCAGATTGCTTACTTCGGTTGACATAGAAACCAACGATCCAGGTCATGGCACCAAATATGTAGCCCTCTTCGTCGGAGTGCTCCCCCCAAATGTCTCTGCGTCGTGTTTGTGTGATGGATGAATGAGGAGGACACCGAGATCGTGGCTGTCGCAGTAGTGAAGCTTTCCTTTATTCGGGCTCATGCACATAAAAGAATTGCAGCACCTTTCTTTCCACAAGGAAATAGAACTGTTAGTTACCAATATCAAAAGAAAAATGCATACAAAATTATAAAACGAAATAAAGTTTTTGCTGCAGTTACATTAACCTTAAAATCACAGGGTTCTCAAAGACTAACAAAAAATACTTCCTGCATACCACAGTTAAATGGCAGATGCATCTAAAATACAAAGAATAAAACCTAAAAATACTCAGATAAATGGTCAACAGAATACAATATACAGAAAAAATGTATCCCGTCACATGTAATTTACAACACATGAAATAATAAACTATCCTTCGAAAATAACTGCACATATATGTTAGTTAACACCTTTAACACCTTTAACATCGATATATTTCTTGAAATAACATGGATGGCCAAAACAATTTAAGAAATTAAATAAATTTACTAGAGAACAGCCACAACCCTCCTTACCTTTCCACAAGGAAATAGAACTGAATTAACAACAGCATGTAAAGAAGGGCTCACTCACACAGAACCCAGCTCCCCCCTAAGGCTGGGAGAAACATTTCACATCTTCCCTACATATATATAATCTTCCATTTTTGCAGGCAGGGCAAAAAATGTAAATAAACAGACTGAGGCGGTGCACTTGACTATTTTAGCTATCATATTACCCACAATGCCATTTGTCTGTAATATGTGAAGAAGAACAATAGCAGAACAAGCCTGTATGCTACGCACGTGCCCCCTTCATTGAGGCAGAGGTACTGGCTGCCTCCCCTCCTGATTTTTCACTGCGGAGTTATGTCAGATCAGCAAGACTAATATGTCATATACATACGTGAAAAACATGACCTAGTCTATGGAATGTGAGTACAAAAAAAAGAGTGTACAAACATTACATTGGTGACATACAGAGAGAACAATTGCACTTGCTCAAGTTAAGCAAAAAAAAAATGAGCAGCTCACGCTAGTTTGTGAGGGATTGCATCCGAGAAAGGCCCAGCTCGTCGTAACCTCCCTTCACGTCTTTCCCATGTATTTGAACAGGAAAATACACAAATTCAGCAATTTTGACTATAAAAAATCATTGGAATTATTGGAATCATATAATAATTTCCATCACAGATCAGTGGACAAATATTTATTTACTTATTTTCAATCATTATTTGTTTTTCACTTTTCATGATGACGCCTCCCATGACCGCACATCACTGGTCTCGGTGGCTCCGCCCCGCGGCCATACGCTCTCTGGCTGTCCAAAACATTGGTGGTGCTGAAGCGGAGCTGTCTCTTCAGCACCGCACCGGAGGAGTGCTCTCTACTTCTTATGCGCCTGCTGCCGACTTGTTGCCACAGCAGGCAGAGCAGGAGGAGACTAGATGGTGTACATCTGTGAGCATTTTGGGCCACCAGTATTGGTCCCACAACCGATTTTATGTACGCTGCATTCCTGGGTGGCCCATGGATATGTAGTTGTGTGCTCAGTTTGAGTTGAGGTTGCAGTTTGGTTGGTACAAATATCTTGTTCAGGGGAATGAATGAGGAATCTGATGTGGATGTGTGCAGGTGATCACATGGTCTAGTTGCCAGATGGTAACTCCCACAAAGCAAGATGGAGTAAAAAACCTCATTGCTCTTATGAAGGCCGGCCATGTGTATGAATGATAAGGCATTGTTACCACACAGGACCCTTGGTTGAGGGTTAGAAGTTACTCCCCAACCTCCTTGCCATCTGGTGAGTGATTGAACACTCAACAGAACAATTCATGACAATAATTATGTACGTGAATGTTGATTTAAAATCATTTCAAAACTAATGTAGCAACATAATCTAATTTCTTTCACACTGTATCTGATGCTTGTCATCTTTTTATGTTTTTAGTACCAATGTTCAGCCAGCGGTAGTGTGTGTGTGTGTGTGTGTGTGTGTGTGTACTTTTACAGTATTGCTCATAAAAGTCCTAGGCACAGTAGTGTGAAACTTTCTCTGTGTGTGTGTGTGTGTGTGTGTGTGTGACTCTTAACAATTTCTCCTGCAGATTCTTTATGACCCACTGAGGCTGTTAATATGCCATGAAATGTCGCTTTAAATCCATTCTCAGGTCCTCCATTAAGTGTGTGTGTGTGTGTGTGTGTGTGTGTGTGTGTGTGTGTGTGTGTGTGTGAGTGTGTGCACACACATTTGTGAATCAGATTAACTGGACTGACTGAGTTGGATTATTATGTATGCCACTAAACTATATTTGGAAATGGACTTACTTATGAGCCTTTAAGTTATGCATATACATAGTAAGAAAGTGTGAAAATTTTGGTTAAGCTTAAATGCTTTTTTATACCTCTCACCCTCCTGCAAAATGGTTGTATTAGCCACAAAACAAATAGAATGTAAAGTCATTAGTAGTATGTGTTTCTACTGCCACAGAAGAATTGAATGCATGTGACAAACTGATTATATTTAATTTAAACAAAAGGAATATCATGTTATGACTGTTCATAAAAAATGTAGCATTGGACAACCATTAGTCAACCATTGTGACATACTGTACATCTACTGGAGATGAAGATAGATTCGCATGTTGTCAAAACACATCTTTGTGCTTATCAGTGAAACTGACACTAACTAGTGAGAGAACAGAAAAATCAGGCTTCAAAACTACATTGTCTTAAGATGCCAGGTAGCAATGAGAGGTTTACTGGTAAGAATCTAAATAATAGTTTACAGCAATAGCAAAAAGCTATAAAAAACAACTGACCCTGTAAGGGTGTTTATTTATTATCATTTTATTATATGCTACGTTTTATAGAATTCCATAGGTCTACTTTGTTGCAAACTCTTTCAAACACATTTTACATTTACTGAAGTCTAGTACCAAACAACTAAACACAAGCCATCCATCAATGAAGCCAAAATCTTCATTTGTTGTACAGTTGGAGCTTTCTTGTTCACACTTATGTAATCCATAACCATGATTGATTCAACATCTAGCACTGATTATTCCATGCAAATTATTGGGATTAAATCATTCAATTATTTTGAAACATTGTGAGTTCATAAAAGTTGTTGTACTTTAAATATTGTACAAATAGTATTTTAGATCCAGCTTAATTTAGAGAGGAAAGCAGGAAATTAGACTACACATTATACTACATGCTGTCTAATAACACAAGCTGATCTATATGCAGATGACTGTGAAACCAAAAATTACATTAACCCTGTTTTGATCATGCCATCGTGAGTTTGAATCCTGATGAGCCACAGGAATTTGTGGCTGGGGATCTTCAACAGCATAACTCTGGAATAGCCCCTGTCAATCAGAGTGACAAGCAGTCAATGGGCTTCTGTCAGCTCTGTATACAGAAAGATAGTACTCTTTCCTAAGCACACATTGCACTGCACTATGATGATACATGAGCAGCTATTTAGGAAATTAATATCTGGGTTCTTGTGTCTTGTAGGAAGTTATGCCTAACCCTCCAAGAACTATAAGCTGTTTAACAATGTTAAAAAAATACAATATAAAAAATTATATATTTAAGGCTAAACACCCTCCCATAATACTAAAGAATAGAGCAAATTTTGCCAGTTTTTTCAGGTTTAGCTAGTTTATATCTTGCATTCTGGTTCTGACTCCTGTCCTCAAACTCTACATCTGTCCATTCATTCCCTCCATTTCCCATGATTGTAGTAACTCACAACACCTGCAAAGTTTTCCTGAAGCTTTAAAAAGAATTGGACCTCTTTTCAGATGAAAGCAAATGTTGCATTTCATTTGGAAATCAAGACCCCAGAGTCTGGTGGAAGAGTGGAGATGCACAAAATCCAAGTTGCTTGTAATCCAGTGTAAAGTTTTCACAGATGAGTTTGGGTACAAGGTTATGTGCCAGGAGATTTTAGAGCGCTTCATGCTGACAAACTTTATGGAGATGATGATTTCCTTTTCCAGCAGGACTTGGCATCTACCCACGGTGCCAAAACTACTAGTAAATGGTTTCCTGACCATGGTATTGATGTGTGATTGGCCAGTCAACTTGCTTGACCTGAAACCCATGAAGAATCTATGAGAGACACCAGAACCAAAAAAAAAAAACAGATGAGCTGAATGCCACTATCATAGAAACCTGGACTTCCATAATACCTCAGCAGTGCCACAGGCTGACTGCCCCCATGTCATGCCACATTGATCCAGTAATTCATGCAAACAGACCCCTGACCAAGTACTGAGTCCATAAATTAACATACATTTCAGAATTTACATTTCTGTATTTAAATTCTTTATTCTAATATTTTGAAATACTGGATTTTTGAGTTCGTTGAGCCATAAGACATAATCATCAAGATTAAAACAAACAAAAATAACAACTCTCTGTTATGCACTTCCATATCTGGTGAGACGAAAAGAATATAATCAATATACAGTATCTCACAAAAGTGAGTACACCCCTCACATTTTTGCAAATATTTGATTGTATCTATTAATGTGACAACACTGAAGAAATGACTCTTTCCTACAATGTAAAGTAATGAGTGTACAGCTTGTGTAACACTGTACAGTGAGGGGAAAAAAAATATTTGATCCCCTGCTGATTTGTACGTTTGCCCACTAACAAAGAAATGATCAGTCTATAATTTTAATGGTAGGTTATTTGAACAGTGAGAGACAGAATAACAACAACAAAAAATCCAGAAAAATGCATGTCAAAAATTTTATGAATTTAATTGCATTTTAATGAGGGAAATATGAACCCTCTGCAAAACATGACTTAGTACTTTGTAATGACTTAGTAATTACTTTTAATGCCCTTTTCAATGCCCTGGCTGAACACGGCAAGTTGAGTTGATGCCAAAGAGCTCCATTTTGGTCTCATCTGACCACAACACTTTCACCCAGTTGTCCTCTGAAATTGACATGAAATTGAAAATTGCCTCAGAATAGACACACTACAGAATCCACTACTTCCCCGTATTAGTTACGCTAAATGGCCTGAAAGTACACACTAGACAGTCACACAATGACAAAGGATCAAAATAACAAAAGAAATAACAGACTATGCAAATGTATGTCTAATACAAAACAAGCCTGTATGTGTATGTGTTTCATGAGAAGAGAAGAGGCCCCATTAGGGCAGCTTGATTGTGAGTGTTCCCATTTCTCATTTGTTGAAGATATGTTGAGGTGAGATGTTATGAGGCCCCCTCAGGGCTACTTGATAGCAGTACTGACCCTTGTCACTGGATAGCGCTTGTTGCAAGTGGAGTGAATCCACTGGGGTTGTGAATCCATGAGGACAGCAGTATGGGTTACAGCCAGCACACGTGTCGGATTACTAAGGGCTGCTTCCCCAACCTTTTGTGGTCTCAGGCTCTTGACGAGAACTTTGTCACCTGAGAGGAAAGAGTAGGCTGTTCTGTGGGTACAGAGAGAGAAACAGAAACATCCCATATATACTGTACTGTTCAAAAGGCGGTGGTAATGCATCATGTTTGGCAGTTTTCCCATGTACTTTTACTCTTGTGCATGTTAAACATGCATCGCGGAGTAATTTAACAGTTTTGTTAGTGTCTTGAATACAAAACCTTAAAGTTATCACAGAGATCACCACTCTTCATGCAACATGAGAAACAGTGAAAATGGCAGATGAGGAATGGAAGGACAGAAGACGGAAGAGCGAGATGGCCATCAGGGTAGAGTAGTAAACCATCAGTGGGTGATGGAGAACAACCTTCTGAGGGTCAAAATGTGAGCTCAACTTGACAGGCCTGTGTCTGTAAAAAAGCATCATCAATGTCACAAGGAGTCAGAAAATGCGAAAATGTCAAAATGGAGGTATTATTCTGGACAAAGGGGCTAGGTGAGCCCTCTTTTGAGGCCCGCCTAGCTACTTCATCAGTGAGTGAATTACAGGAGTCAACACCTTTAACCTTAACAATAGCAAGCCTGTCAGGTAAACGTGAGGCTTCTAAAAGATCAGAAACAAGTGTGGCATGCGATATGGTTTTACCATCAGCATCATGAAAACCACAAGCATGTCATATCTTACCAAAATCATATGTGACACCAAAAGCCTAAAGTTAATCAATGTAAATAGTAACAGCCTTACCCTTAAAGAGCTTACAAGCACACGTGAAAGCAAGAGTTCTGCAGTCTGAGCAGAATTAAAGGGGATAGGGTGGGCCTCACGAATAATATTTAGCAATTCACAAACAGAGCAGCCACATAAATGGTGAGTCATTAGGTTTAGAACAGAATCCATCAACATATACCTCATTCCCTCCTTCCCGGGGATGCTGTGAGAGATCAGAGCAGACTGATGAGGAGTCATGTATGTATCTCAAAAAGTCATGTTCCAACCAAGCTTCAGGTGTGGGCTCCTCTGAGCAGAGACACGGACGTCTGTGGAGCAAGACTGCAGTGCTGTTAGTTGTGGTTACAGATTTAATGGTTAGGTTTTGTGTGGCTCAAAGGATGGCTTCATATCCTGACCTATGCTGAGCAGTCATGTGTTTATAAATAAAAAGGAATGTTTTCCATCTGTTTGGATCATTGGTGTCAGATGTACGGCCCATGGGCCAAAACCGGCCACTATGGGGTTCAATTCAGTACGCAGGATGAATTTTGAAAGTGATAAAAAAAATGCATAAAAGACATGAGCTAGAAATTTTAATAAAATTCTATTCCCAAATTATCTGCTAACGGCGCACTGTTATAGTCAGATTAGAAGACGCGGCACAACTCTGGGACTGAACAGCAGATGGTAGCAATGCGCCCTCATTAGCCAAACTGTGTTTGTCAAAAAGGAGAAAAGTGGATACACTGTATCCACTTTTCTCCTTTTTTGACAAAGGTTCAAAAGAAGCCAAGTTTCAGGAGCAAAAACAAAGTATTCTAGACATGACAAACTCCATTAAAATGCTGCTTCATTTGAGGATTCGAATTCGGAGTTCGATGGAGTAAGTTGGAAGCTCCTGCTGATTTCGATTAAAATTGTAATAAATTTATCACTTTTTTGGTCATATAATCTATTTGCACTTATTCTACTTCATTTCCTTGTTTGCCCTTTTAACTTTGTGGCCCGTTAAAATATCTGGAGAGAACACAAAAACCCATGGTAGCATTCAGACACAACTGAGGCCTAGGGTGCACGTCGCACCCTGTCCCTGAGCGGTGACCCTGATTTCGCCGCACTCAAGCTTGAGTTTCTGGCTTCACTGAGGAAGGACATTGCCGATATTTTTAAAAAGGAGTTCCAGGAGATGTTCAGGGATGCGCTGTTTACTATCCAGCTTGACCTGCTGGCCGTGAAAACACAGCAGGCTAGTGATAAAGTCACTACCGATGCTACTATATCAACACTGAAAAGTACTGTTGGGGAAATGGGGCATGCTCTCTCCAGTTGCACCGATGATATAGCTCACATAAATAAATGTAAGGATTTGTAGTTGAGGTCAATAACGTTAGGATAGTCGGAGTTCCAGATGGCACTGACACATCTACAACTGTTGCTGTAGCGGCCGTTTTAAAAGAGGTGTTTGGTCTGGAGAAGGAGCCAGTTTTGGACCGGTCTCACCAGACCCTTCAGCAGAAGCCCAAGCCTGGTGAACGACCACGAGCTGTTATGTGCAGATTCCACTATCACAGTGACTCTGTTGATATTTTACACCGCGCAAGAGAGCTCCAGCGGATTAAAATGAGGGATTTGAGTATCTCCGTTTTCCCTGACTACACAGTTAAGATAGCCCGTGCCCGGGCTGCATTTAATGAGGTTTGGCATCAACTTCATGATATCGAAGGCGCTCGCTATGGAATACTTCACCCAGCTCAGCTTCGCATTACATATAACCTGTTCAGAAGGACTTTATTTCAGCGAAGAAAGCAGGAGACTATAAACTCTTGATATCGGGGTCAACTGTATTACCTATATAATTGAGTTTTTTTCACTTTTCTTTTATTATTTTTTGCACTTGGCCTTCGAGCTCTACAGAATTTGGAGTCTCATTGAAGATATTGTCGTTGCATTACTTCGTCTAGATTTTGTGGACTCACTCCTCTTAAATCTACTTCTGTATTAATGTGCTTCTCTGTTTTGATGCTCTGACTGTGTTAGAGTTTATTTAATTTTATTAGTGTTATTTCCTCAATTTTACAAGCTACACTGTGTTATATTATTAGTTATAAGCCTTGAAAAGGTAAGGACATTATACTTGTTAATGTGCGCAGACAATTTATCAGTAGGGGACTTTTCTCTTACTGGAATTTTATTTGTTTAGGTAATTTTGTTTAGCTTACTCTTTGAGTTGTTTTCACCTTGTGGACAACTATTTGTGGGAAACATTGATGTCTCCTTTGTTTTATGGAGACATTGGGTGTGTGTTTGGGGGTGGGGGGGGGTCCCACTTCGGCTCTGATTGGCTACTTATATATCTATGGTTTAATTTATTTAAATGGTTAGTAGTAATATAGGACAAGCACACCTTTAAGATTTATTAGTTGGAACGTCAGAGGTATGGGTAATCCTGTCAAGAGATCTAAGGTTTTTACACATTTGAGAACTCAAATATAGTATTTTTACAGGAGACGCACCTACGCATTAAAAATCATCAAAGGTTACACTGCCCTTGGGTGAGTCAAGTCTTCCACTCGAACTTTAATTCAAAAGCAAGAGGGGTTGCTATTTTAATTGATGAAAGGTTACAGTTTTCGTCCACTAACGTTATCGTTGATGCAAATGGTAGATATATTATAGTTGCTGGTGCTCTAATGCAAAGACAGGTATTGTTGATAAATGTATACGCGCCAAAGTTTGATGATATGGAATTTGCTAATAGACTATGAGCAATCTCCGTTTTTTAAATACTCACCTGTTGATTTTCGGTGGAGATGTAAACTGTGTAATTGACCCAAACTTAGATCGATCTAATCCCCGTTCTCTGAATCAACCTGCAATGTCTAAAATATTTTCCTATTTTATGTGTCAGAATGGTCTCGTTGATTCCTGGAGATCCAGTAACCCCTCTCTTTAAAAGTTTTCTTTCTTCTCCCAGGTGCATCATTCCCATTTGAGGATTGATTCTTTTTTTTTTTTTTTTACAGCACTCTTGATTCTTGTGTAGTTTCTTCTGACTATTTGGGTATTGTAATTTCTGATCATGCGCCTCTACAATTAGATATTCATCTTTATATTTATATCTTTATATATTTATTTTTGCTAAATACCCATATATCTCCCAGTGGCTAAAGTACGTGATGTTTTTTTTTTCTGAAACTTGAGAAAATAAGGTATACAATGAATGGTTGTATGGACAATTTTTAATTATTTATTTTTTTATAAATGGCACCCCTTTATAGTACACTTTATGGAGTTACAGACACTTCCCACTTACAATTTTGTGAGTTTTGTTGGGTTTTACAAATCTTTATAACCAGCGACAGTTATTTGGTAGCCATGATGAGCCGGGGGGGGTTCTCCTTTTGTTGTTTTCCTGTGTTAGTATAAAAAGAAAAAAAAAACCTGTGAATGTTTACTGCTGTGTGTTGCTCAAGTTGTTTTTTTTTTTCTTAATGGAATATTTGGGAAAGGGAGGGGAGGAGAGAAGAGAAAAGGTGATGTTCAACTGACATGTTTGGTAGACGTGTTCAGCAGAAATGTTCAGCAGAAACGTTCAGTAGAAATGTTTAGTAGAAATGTTCAGTAGAAACGTTTAGCAGAAATGTTCAGCAGAAACATTCAGTAGAAACATTTAGCAGAAATGTTAACTAGAAATATGCAGCAGAACTGTTCAGTAGAAATGTTCAATAGAAATGTTCTGCAGAAATGTTCAGCAGAAACATTCAGTAGAAATGTTCAGCAGAAACATTCAGTAGAAATGTTCAGCAGAAATTTTCAGCAGAAATGTTCAATGAAAATTAAACTGGAAAAAAAAATTATACCACAAAAAAAATGCTGCTACAAATACTGATTGCACTTAAAGAATATAGTTCTGTGAAAATGAATCTTTACTGTAGTAAAAATTTTTAAATGTGCAATTTAATGTTAGTCAACTGCTTCACTACAAAAGAGTTTGGTTTGGTGGAACAAATTGCATATGTTTGTCTTAAGAAATCTGAGGTTGTTCATGATATGTTTTGTTAAAATTGTTACAATACAGCCAGCAAATGGCACTGTTGCTTGTCTTCGAATGAGTCACATGACATTGTTATGGTTCGCTCGCTTCCAGATTGAGCGTTAGCTTTAGTAACTTTGATTTGTCACAAGTGATTGTGTTTTGAGTTAATTATGCTTTTCATTGAAACGGCTGGGTTACTGAGCACGTCGCTCAGTATTATTGGTTGTAGCTTTTTTATCGTTGGTATCGTTTGTTTTCATGCCTTGAAGGATATTGTTATGCCACGTTTCCCGTTTGCTTGTGAAGACTGCGTTACTTTGGTTTTGTGTCTTTATGTGTAATGAAGACTTCGAACGGCACCTGCATCCACCTCATGTCCACGCAGCATTACAAAAAAGATATTTCATTAAATATGAAGATTTTCCTAATGTACTTGTACTTCTTTGCATGAAAACAATGTGAAATTGTTATTTATAGATAATTATGCTATGATTTTTCTGTCCCGGCACACTTGACATCTAATTAGGCTGTATGTGGCCCCTGAACTAAAATTAGTTTGACACCCCTGGTTTAGATGATCTGGGTCAGCCCAGGCATAGTCAAACAGATCACCTGCTGGACCTCTGCTCTTGACACAATCATGGGTTAAGCCCAGTGTAGGAATGCCTGCTATTAAAATTTCCTGGGTGACATCATGCCCAAGGAGCTTCAACAAAATACTGTGAATATCTGGACCTGTTAACTGAACATATCTAGTATGCTGTTTAAATGCATCAAAAAATGACCAGCTTTTTTGTCAAAGGCAAAGCATCACTGTGACACTTTGAATTTGGGACAAGGAGAAGGAAAACAGAGGCAGGTTTAAGACTCCTGTAATTTATAATTTTTCTTTTCAGAAAAATACATGTTCGGCTCACACTTGGCGTCATGTTCTCTTGAGGTGCATGTTTGTCTGTCTGTCTTTTATCCTTGCCTCATCTCAATGCAACAGAGAACATTCATTTGCCAAAATTTCCCACAGGTGTGCTCTTCTTACCACTCGCCTTGTCTAGCCCCGTCCTCCATTCACAACCCATCGCTCATCCCTGCCTCCACTTCCACAATCACATATCACTTTTATTTCCATAATATTAATAGGTTTCAAAGTAAAACTTTTTCCAACTTGTATTAATGGTGCTGTGGCATTGGGATTAGTGCTAGAGTACGCTTTGGCTCTTTCTGGCTTGAGTCATCACTTGGTTTGTTTGCAGTAGGATCTATTTGCTCCATAAATGTAGTAGATTTTATCTTTTTCTCTTTTTTCTACATCCACTGATTTGGTGTCATTTTAGACTGACCATTTCCACCCATAACTTACAGTTTATATAATTTAATAATCACGAGAGGATATCAGACAGTGTTGGTTGTAATGTTCAATCAATCATTTCATAATCTTAATATTAGTCTAAACCTTAGTTGGATACAGTTGGCTTTTATACTCAAATGTATGTGTAAGCAATATACCCAAGGCTAGTTAAGGAAAACATAGAGAAAAACATGAGAAAAAAACAAGAGACAAAACACCTTGACAAAAATATAATCAAGGACAGAAACTCAAAAATATCATGAGACCATGAGTAAGCAAAACTCATATTGAACTGATTCAAATGGTTGAATCATAATCATGGAAAATAAGGAAAAATATTTCACACCAGAGACAACTGATGAGTTTTATTGGGTTAACCTCTCACTATAGGAGGTTTCCCTTGCACAGGGTTGCCACTCTTCTGCTTTCAGAAAAAAAGACCTGTTCAACTGGTCCAAGGAGTGCCAGAAGGAATTTGACACAGATCAGCAGGCATTGATTTAGGCCCCTCTCCTTGCTCCACCTTGTACTAGATTTCTAGAAAACGCTACAATACAGTTGAACAATAGTGTAATCCACATTACAAAATTGCACAACATAACAGCAGGAATTTCAAACAACTGGCATTTTCTAAAACATGGCATTTAAATGTAACCAATCAAAACCTATTCCTGGAACAGTACTTACTCTAGCATATCAGAGAAGAGATTGATCTTCAGTGTTTGTGCTTTATTAGATAGTTTGTTGCTATCTATCTCCAGAAATAACTTCTGCAGTACTTCAAATGTATACTTGAGTTCAGGGGGTAGCTCAAGTTCAGTGCATATGTAACCCCTTTGAATTGTACATTGACATTTTGTCATAGAGTAAATTCATTTTGTAACCCCTTTTGATTTGTATACCACAACACAATCTTTTGTATATTTGGGTACAGTACTATGATTGACCTCTAGAGGGTGGTTAACTCTCTGAGGTCAATCATAGTACTGAGATAACTGAGATATTCAGACAAAGAAGTCAGATGAACATTCACGCACTAGGTTAGCATGAGGTTGCAGATAATGTTAGTTTTTGTTACAGTTCCTAATTTCTATGTGTATATTCTTTTATTAATTGTTTAGGTTAAGGAAAATCAATCTTTCCAGCCTAAATCAACAAACTTAGGAGACAGAGGGTTTGTAGATGTCAAAAAGTAACTTAACTTTATTGAAACAGTAATGTGAGACAGTGTGCAGAGGTTCTGAATTATACATACACATACATATCTTTATATACCTCTCTGAAGCAGTAAAAAAGGAAGCAGCGTCAAGCAGGAAGCAGCGTCATTTGAGCTAACGCTATTCCATTAATTTTAATGTTAATTTAACATTAACTTTCACGCTGGCGCCAACACACCTCGGGCCTTGGATGAACTAGCGGCAGAAGGCAAGGGCTGGACCCCAGGTGAGGAACTCTCCACCTCTGGTGTTCCAGTTTCCAACCAGGAACCACTTCGCCCCTCTCCGTGAGACCAGACCTAACGCTGTGATTGTCGGGGACTCCATTGTGCGGAACGTCCGTGTAGCCTCATCTAAAGGTAAGGTGCACACACATTGTGTTTCTGGTGCTCGTGTCCTTGATATCACTGCGCAGGTATCCTGAAGAAAGACGAGTGCATTGGAGCGGTTGTGCTGCATGCGGGGACGAATGACATCAGGCTGTGGCAGACGGAGATTCTGAAGAGGGACTTCTCCAGCCTGATCAAGATGGTACGAGGCAGATCACCCATCGCGAAGATCATCATCTCTGGACCTCTTTCAGACGTGGAGCAGAAAAGTTCAGTAGACTTCTCGCTTTAAATGATTGGTTAGTCTCTTGGTGTAATAGGTTGTTTCGTCCTGATGGCCTGCACCACAGCAGCCTCGGAGCGGAACTGCTGTTTGACAACATCTCCAAGACGCTACACTCCAAGTGATTGCCTAACATAAGTACATCTTCCAACAATAACAACATTCAGTATAATCAATGCTCAATTAATAGTCCGACAACAGTACTACATATTATAGAGACTGTGTCTGTTCCCCGAGCTATACAAATATATAGAAAATCTCAGAAAGTCTGTCTTTGTAACCTAATTAACATAAAATTAAATCATATTGAATGCACAGCTAGCACTTTTTATCTGAAGCTAGGACTAGTAAACATTAGATCTCTTGCATCTAAGGCTCGTACTGTTAACGACATCATTACTGATCAGGAATGCAATTTAATGTGTTAAACGGAAACTTGGATTAAACCAAACGAGTACATAGCATTAAATGAAGCCAGTCCTCCTGGATACAGTTATGTACATCAGCCTCGTTCAACTGGTAGAGGAGGAGGTGTTGGTCTCATCTATAGTCAAAATCTAGTCGTCACACAAAACCTAGTCATAAAATTAATTATTTTGAAATTCTTTATACCAGTATAAGTTATGTAGCCACAAAAAATAAGTCAATTCCTCTAATTATTATTTACAGACCCCCAGCGCAATATACTGAATTTCTTAGTGAATTTGCAGACTTTGTCTCAAACCTGGTTGTGTCTGTAGATAAAGCATTAATGGTCAGAGATTTTAATATTCATTTTGATAACCTGCAAGACCGTCTAAGAACAGCGGTTGTGTCCATCTTAAATTCAGTAGGGATTAATCAGAATTTAATCAGGCCTACTCATAATGGTGGTCACACTCTTGACCTCATACTAAAATACGGATTAAGTATAGAAAATATTGAAATTTTTCTACAGTCTGAAGTTGTCTCAGACCATTATCTTATCTCATTCATAATACGTATTGATCATAATATTTACACCTCGCCCCGCTACCGCGTTAAACATACCTACACATCAGCTACTGCACCGAGCTTCATAAATAACCTCACAGAAACATCTATTAGATTTGGATCACCGACAGATCCCATAGAACTCGATCAGGTGACTGAAAGCTTGGATTCAACACTCCACTACACGCTAGATAGAGTGGCTCCACTCAAAAGAAAAATAATTAGAGAGTGTCACGGTACCCCCTTGAAGCAGCACGCGTGCACGTCTGTTGTGACACTTTAACATGTGCTTTTGTTTTTGTTTCTGTCATTGGCTGGGAGGGCACATGTGTTTTGTTTATGTTCGCCATGACCCCGCCCCGTGTCTGTCATAGTTTGGATCCCCTCGTGTGTCTGTATTTCTTCCAGCTGCAAGCTGTTTAAGTTAATTCATGCCGGCTTATATACTACGCGCCGTAATACACACGGCGCGGTTAATTAAACATAGGATCACGTTCCATGTTAGTTATAGTTCACGCTGGGTTATCCGCTCCCAGATCATTTTCATAGCTCACGTTCATGTTTATGCTTATGTTTGTTTCTCGACCCTTTTTTCCGTGCCACGTTGTTGATATCTGCCTTGCCCCAAGTTTATGCCTGTTTGCCGTTCGCCTGACCTTTGTTGTTTTCTGACTACGCCTTTGGATTACGTGTTGGATTTGTCTGCCTGCCTCTTTGTAAATAAACTACACTCATTCTTAAGTGCGCTTACCTCCTTCCTTCATCCGGTCCGTCATGAGGTGTGAAAGAAATTAACCGCCCATGGAGGTAGCACGAGAACGGCGAGGACGCTGAACCCAAATCCGCACGCCCAAGATTCCCGTCTTGGATTCCATGAGCTTCACACAGAGGTATTCCGTGGACATGTCGGAGCCGTATGATGGCTACTTTTACCCGGATGGGTTTTTGATGGACTGTCAGTATTATTTTTCCAGCCTATGTGACCCGAAGCCGACTGAAGGACGATTCATTCTGTTTATCATGTCTTGCCTCATTGGCCCAGCTTGCGCATGGGCACAGCGAATGGCAGCCAAGGAATCCCGGGTGCTGGAGGATATTTGGCAGTTTTTGGAAGTGTTTTTGGAGGAGTTTGGAGAACCAGGACAGAACTATGAACAGTTGCTGGAGGATGTGAACGTGGCAGAGTGCCCATTCCACAGGTACTATGGGCAGGTGAGCACTCCAGAGGAGATGGACAAGACTCTCACCGCTCATCCAGGGAAGCGAGTTCCGCTCATCTCCAAGTTTCCAGAACAAGGTAAGTCTCCAGCCCCTGCCATGCCACAGGTCCATGTCCCTGTCCAGACCAAGCCACAAGTCCAAGTTACCGCACATCCTGCTAAGCAGAATCCATTCATCTCCAAGTCTGCTGACCCAATTCACAGAATTCCGCTAACAGCCAAGTTCCAAGTTCAAGCCCAAGTCACACTTCCAGTTCAAGCTCCAGTCACAGCCAAGCCTCACGTCCCAATGGTAATCACTCGGAGTAGCTCCGTCAAAGGTACTGAAGAAGGCTCATCTGTGGAGTCACAACTTCAAGCAACACAGGTTTTGCTGCAAGAGGAGACACTCCGGAAACGGGTTCGGAGCATACGGCTTTGTCGACTAGAGGACGAACGAAACCAACTAAGGCAACTTCTGCAGGTGGAGAAGGATAGAAGGAAAAGTGCAGAGACCCAGCTTCACCACGTCCAGGCATGGTCTCAAGCTCACAGCATCCAAGTCCAGACTCAGTCTCAAGCTCACAACGTCCAAATCCAGACTCAGTCTCAAGCTCACAGCGTCCAAGTCCAGACTCAGTCTCAAGCCCACGACGCCTAAGTCCAGCCTCAGTCTCAAGCCCACGACATTCAAGTCCAGACTCAGTCACAAGCTCACAGCGTCCAAGTCCAGACTCCGTCTCAAGCCCACGACGCCCAAGTCCAGACTCAGTCTCAAGCTCACAACATCCCAGTCACAGCCAAGCCTCACGTCCCCTTGGTAATCGCTCAGAGTAAAAAGGACGTCAAGTCTAGCAAGCTGCAGTTTGAGTTTGTATCTCGCCTGTTTCCTATTATATGTATATATTTTTTCCACAATATTCTAATTTTTTGATGTGCACCTGTATTATTGTAGCCACTTCCCATTTTATGAAGCTCAACAACTTTTGCCACACATCACAGCTATATTTTGTGGTCTTATCCATTGTTATGATTGACTAAGGGAATTTGGACTGTGTTAACTCATATTTGTACCTTTGTGAAACAGGAAGTCATGGTTGAACAATTTCCTTTTCCTAGTAACCCCGGTGTAATAAAAATATATTTTTCTCATATGAATTCATAGGGGTGCCAATAAATGTTGCACACCTATATTTAACAAAGATGTACATTTCTTGATTTGACCTTTGACATTTGACTTGACATTTGTTGTGTTTGCAATTGTTTGATATCCATGAGATTATTTTTTGTGATTATTTTAACAAAGGATCAAAGGGTTCAACAATAAAGACAATTTCTGCAGCCTTCTTTACTCATATTTACCACGTTTGCCAAAATTAGAGGGGGGTTCTGTATGTTTGATGCAAAAGGAAGAGAATACCATAACCACAGTATAGCACTGTGGTGACAGTATCTTCTTATGGGCCTGCTTTAGCTTAGACTGTCTCTGTTCAAGACAGAAGGAATCATGGATAGATCCAAATACTCTGTTAGACAGCTGAAAAGCCCACCTCCAGCATAATAAAAAATCACAAAGCACAAATCCAAGTCAACAAAAGAATGGCTTCAGAAAAACGATCGAAGTTTTGGAACGGTCCAGCCCATATCTAAAGACAACTGAAAATCTGTAGAACAACTCGAAGAGGGCAATACACAGGAGATCCCCTCACATTTTGATAAATCTGCATTTTTGCAAGGAAGAGTGGAATAACATTGCAAAATTAAGATATGCTAAGTGGTTGACTTTTACCCAAGTAGACGGAGTGCCGTACAAGCAAAAAGCTCTTTGACAGAGTATTAGTTAAGGGTTCCCTTTCAAAGGGAACTTCGACGTTGCATTTAGCAGTATGGGAACGCCTTGCGCGCGTGACCGGTATCTGAAGCTTGTGTAAAATCATGCCTCTACTTGTAGGCCTGCCATGATCAGGTGACGTGGCAATTAAGCGCGTCGCATGATATATATATGGCACCTGTGAACCGCGCCGCCAGCCTATATTATCTTCAGCCGAGACTGCATGTCTGTTGTTTGTGTGACAAAAAACGCGTCTTATTTCTACTCGATATTTTCTCAAAATCTCTTAACTTTTCTATCCCCTTTTTAAAGAAAAGGTGAGGTAAGTAATGAGAGAGAAAGAGTTAAAGACACGTGTAATGTGCGTTACCGTTTCATCACGGGGAAAAATAACCAATTTCTTGGTGAAGTGTTAGTGGTGTAGTATGCGATGGCAACCTTGAGAGGCTGCGCATGGTAACGCTACATTAAGCAGCTCGACTGCGCTTTTCTCAAAAAAAAAAAAAAAAAAAATGGAAGCCGAGTGAGTCGAGTCTCAAAGCCTCGCGGATCTGGGCCGGCCGCTGGACAGCCAACCGTCTCAGGTTCGGGGATCTCTTAAATCTGGAGAGAAAGCGAGGAGAGCTGCTCTATCTCTCTCTCTGTCTTCCGGGTTCAGCTCTCCGCTGGATTTTGGAGTTCGTGCGACTCCTCCTCCCGCTATGGAAAGCCAAAGGGGTAATAACGCCCCCTCTCTGACTCCGAGGAGTTAGAAGGATGCGTTGAAAACTGAGAGCAGCGTATAAAGAGCTGCTTGAAGTATTACCCAGTGAAAGTAAATACTTCACACTGCAGAAACTCCCCTGTCTTCCAGAAGATATGACAAAATCTCACTTCTGAGAAAACCATGCTTAAGCCATAGTCATAACTCCACGATGTTGGATTATTTGGCCATTGTGGGAATGAATGGCATGGCTACTTAGCTATGCCCGAGGTGGAGTAGGCGCTAGCTACCTCTCTCCACGCGTGGCAGTACTACAGGGGCTGGCTTGCATCCAAGATGGGCAAGCCTATGCAGGAGTAGTCTTGCTTGTGGGTCACTGCAGACAATGACAGTGTTGCCTACCAAGCAGACCTGCTGAGTGAGGTTCGACTTATGGCAAAAAGTTGTCTCAAGCTCATCCCGGGTGTCCACGCAGTGGAGCCTGGGCCAGCACTAGTATGGGGAAACCCAGAAGGCGAGTATGGCAGCCCGCCAACCCCGCAGACAGCCAGGGGAACCGGCGTGGCCCGGTCTGCTGTTGGGCCTGATCTGAGGATGGTCATAAAGGCCAAGCAGGCAAAGACGAGCGGTCCTGAGGGGCTGCGGAGGGATCTATCCGGGGACACGAGGTTGTTAGGGCAGGTAGCCCCCGTGCTACTGTAGGGCCTCCCCTAGCCAAAGTGGTCCCCAAGTTTTCGTGTTCCCTGGTCAGCAAGCTGTCACAGGGCAACGGAAATCTGATGCTTCTCTCCAATAGAATGTGGAATAGCTAACGTCACTAGAAGACCATCCGGGCAGCGTGCAAGCTACGGCCAAATGTGTCTCCATGGGTTCTGTCTACCATAGAAAGGGTTAACGGGTCCAGTTATAGCTAGACCCCCCGTTCACAGGTGTGCTCACCACAGAAGTCAGCACAGACCAGAGCCCGACGTTAGCGCGCGAGGAAGTAACTCCCTTTTTGGACAAGGGGGTCCTGAAACATGTACCCCGTTCCTCAGGGAGAGAGGTTTACAGCCTTTATTTCCTGTTCCGCCAAAAAAGTGGGAATATGCGGCGCAATTTTAGATCTGCATCATCTGAATGAGCAGTACTCTTCGGATATACAGGTTCAGAGGCTGATGTTCAAGCGAACGTATCGTGCCACAATTCAGTTCGAGAACTGGTTTGTGGCGTAGGTCTAAAAGGTGCATGTTTCCGCCAAGGATTGTTTGCTAGCTTATATCCCTCACACCTTCGCAAAGTGCATGGATGTCACTCTGGCTCCATTGGGACTCCAGGGCATCTGTGTACGAAGCTACCTGGACGACTGGTTAATTCAGCACGATCCAGGGAGCTGGCGGTTCAACATTGAGATGTTGTTCTCGCCCACGTAAGAACTGGGGGCTCGGGTTGAATCTCAGAAAAGTTGGTTTTCTCCGGTGCAGTGGGCGACTTTTTACGGGGTTATAGGATTCTACTACGACGGTGGGCGTTTCTATCCCCAACAGGCGTAGTGTCAATCCTATCAACACTGAGCTAGATAAAGCTGTATCTTGGGAGCCTGGGGTGGAATCCACACATGTGGCTGAGGTCACATCTGTATGCTGCGCCCCCCATTATTGCTCCCACTAGCTCTAGCGCGAGTTCGCCAAGATAGCCTGCTAAATAGCACCTACCCTTTTGGCAGCTCGAACATGGTTCTGAGAGATAATATCCTCTGCGCGATGGCACTCCTTGGGAGATTCCCGTCCCGCAGGGATTCACTGTGGACCCAGTAACTGCGCAATAGCTACAGTCCTGGGGCTCCTACAATAACATTTCTCAGCGGGGTGAGCTCTTCCTACAATCAGGGTAATGTGGCCGCCATTTCGGCCCGCCCCACGCCCCTGTTGAGGGAGCCTCGTGGGGCCCAACGCGTCCTACTATCGAGGTTCGTGCGTTGTCTCAGATGGCTGAGGCCCATCTGCAGGGCCGCCGCATACCTTCCTGGGACCTTCTATGGCCCTCGAGGTCTGTCGGCTGCCCCATTCGAGCCCCTAAAGCGGATCTACTGTCTCAGGCCGGAGGGCTGATTTATCACGCTTCCGCCAGAACTCGGCAACTGTGGGTCTGGTCCCTGAGGGGCACCAGCTCATAGATCCGGGTCTCACAACTGAGATTGTTGAAACCATGTTAAAAGCTAGAGCACCATCCACAAGGAAAGCGTGCACGCACTCAAGTGTCAGCTTTTTGTCTTGTGGCATGAGGGACGTCACCTAGACCCAGTGAACTGCGCAATTGCTACAGTCCTGGAGTTCTTACAGAACGTTCTCCGCGGGCTGGGCTCCGTCTTCTATCAGGGTACTTGGCCGCCGTTTCGGCCAGCCATGACCCTGTTGATGGAGCCTCTGTGGGGCAACATCCTCTACCTTTGAGGTTCATGCGTGGCGTCAGACGGCTGCGGCCCATCTGCAGGGCCATGCATACCTTCCTGGGACCTTCTATGGTCCTGGAAGGTCTGTCGGCTGCCCCATTCGAGCCCCTGGAGTGGATCCCATCCAGAAGGAAATCAAATGCACTCAGGTGTCAGCTTTTGTCTTGTGGCTTGAGGGACGTCACCTAGACCCAGAGAACTGCCGCAATTGCTACAGTCCTGGAGTTCTTACAGAACGTTTCTGCGGGCTGGGCTCCTTCTACAATCAGGGTTACTGGGCCGCCGCTCGGCCAGCCATGCCCCTGTTGATGGAGCCTCCGTGGGCGCAACATCTTCTAACCTTAAGGTTTACGTGACGTGGTGTCAGACGGCTGCGGCCCATCTGCAGGCCGCAAAACAACTTCCTGGGACCTCCTGGGGTCCTGGAAGGTCTGTCATGTGCCCCATTTGAGTCCTTAGGGACCTACCGCCGCCCCAAAAGCGCGGAGGGTTGATTTATCATCCTTGGCAAGAACTAAGGAAGCTGTGGGTCTGGCCCCTGAGGGGCGCCAGCTAGTAGATTCTGGTCGCACGACTGAGGTGGTAGTGACCATGTTTCTACAATAACATTTCTCGCCGGGTGGACTCCTTCTACAATCAGGGTTATGTGGCCGCCATTTTGGCGCCACGCCCCTGTTGTGGGAGCCTCTGTGGGCCAGCATCCTCTAACTGCGAGGTTCATGCGTGGTGTCAGATGGCTGAGGCCTATCTGCAGGCTGTGCATACCTTCCTGGGACATTCTGTGGTCCTGGAAGGTCTGTCAGCTGCCCCTTCGAGCCCCTAGAGTGAATCCCACCTACAAGGAAATTGTATGCGCTCAAGTGGGCACCTTTTTCTTTGTCTGGTGGTGTGAGAACGTCAGCTATACCCAGTGAACTGCGCAATCGCTACAGTCCTGGAGTTCTGACAAAAATGTTTCTCAGCAGGTTGGCTCCTTCTACTATCGGGGTTACCGCGGCCGCCGTTCCATGCGCCCTGCCCCTGTCGATGGAGCCTCTGTGGGACAACATCCGCTAACTTCGAGGTTCATGTGTGGTGTCAGACGGCTGAGGCCCATCTGCAGGCCATGCATACCTTCCTGGGACCTTGCTGTGGTCTTGGAAGGTCTGTCAGGGACCCCATTTGAGCCCTTAGAGTCAGCCTCTGAGAAGCTTCTGACTCTAAAGGTAGCTCTTTTACAGGCCCTGACATCTCTCAAGCGAGTGGGAGGTCTACAAGCTCTCCCTGTTGCCCCCTCCTGCATTGACTTTACCCCTAGATAAGCCAAGTCCTTCCTGTATCCTAGGCCGGGATTATATTCCTAAAGTGCCTACATTGGCTGCCCACCCTGTGGTGTTGCAGGCTTTCTCCCCTCCTCTGTCCTCTGACCAGAACAAGAGAGGATGCACCGCTGTGTCCAGTAAGCGCTCTCTGTACCTACGCTCCACCGCTCCGGCCAGTGGCGTAAGTCAGAGCAGCTACTAGTCTGCTTTTTGGCAGCGCACAAAAAAAGGGATGCTGTGTCAAAGCAGTGATATCTACTGGGATTGTCGAGGCTTTGTCCAAAGGGGTTTCCTTGCAGGATGTGTGCGCGGCTGCAAGGGTGGTCTATGCCTACACGGTCATTTTGTTTGACAGCCTGGATATTCATCCCTCCCCAGGTTCGAGTGTCCTGCACTGAACCTCGGGTTTGGGTATTTTTGAACAGGCCGTACCCTCGTTATGCGCGAGTGGGTAGTTTCCGTTCCCATACTGCTAAATGCAACGTCGAAGTTCCCTTTGAAAGGGAACGTCGAGGTTACGCAATAACCCTGTTCCCTAGAAGGAGCGAAGACGTTGCATAGCGCTGTCATACGGGGCTGGCCTGTAAATTGCGTCTTCCGCTTCAGATAATAGAGGCTGGCGCGCGCGTTCACAGGTGCCATATATATATCATGCGACGCGCTTAATTGCCACGTCACCTGATCATGGCAGGCCTACAAGTAGAGGCATGATTTTACACAAGCTTCAGATACCGGTCACGCGCGCAAGGCGTTCCCATACTGCTAAATGCAACGTCTCGTTCCCTTCTCAGCGAACAGGGTTACATGCGTAACCCCGACGTTTTGCACACAGGTTATCAGAAGCTTTTTTTTCCCTAAAATATTTATATTTTGTATTTTATCCTCTATTTATTTTTTATTTTATTGTTTACTATGTCACATTAAAGGTGACAAAACATCTGGCATGATTTATCTTGGTTTCATTTTTACAACATAAAAACTTGCCATTTTAACAACAGTGTTTAGACTTTATATATACAATATATATGCTACAAAAATTTAATTGATTCTCACTTTAAGGTGGATCTTACTAGTACATTGTTTAAATTTCAAACAGGATCAGAAAAAGCATACACATGACTACAGAAGTATGCACAAGAGGACAATTGATAATCATTTTAAGACTGCTGTGAGACAGCAAAATCCCCAGTGTTGATTTAACACCCAGAGAGTTGAATTTATATGCTACAGTGTTTATAAAAGTCCATTGGACACAAATGAACACTCTGGGTGTTAATTCAACACTGGGGATTTTACTGTGTACTTGTTTATTTACAAAAAGTGTCAGAAAATACATACACTAATTTGACACATAACGACACAGAACGTGCTAAAAATGTGATATATGCATATAGTTTACACAATGCTATGTGCATTTAATTTTTACTGCACTCACTTTAACTGATAGCTCTTAAAACTCAAATGGAGAGAGACATGAGTGCGAAGAGAGTATGAAAGCGCAGAAAAAGTAAAGAGGTCTGAGAGAAATTATAGTGTGTGGGTGAGAAAGAAAGAGAGGAGTAGGAGGGTGGCTTAATTCCAAGTCCTTGTCACTCTCAGCTGCAGGTAAAAGGTAGAGACAAGGGGATGAAGAGATTAGAGGAAATTACATTTAGGGGAAATTAAGGAAAAACTAATGAGTGAGAGATCAGAGATCAACTACAGGGAGGAAATGCAAATGAGGGAGTAAGTTTAACTGGACACGAATTACACAAACAGAACAGTTTTACAGCCAAAAATGCAAACATATATATATAAGCCTTATATTTAAAAACATCGGTAAATGATACAGTGCCCTCCAAAATTGCCACATTTATAAAAACCTGTGAGAAGTTGGTAGAGATAAATTCTGGAAATAATCCTAAAATGACAAAAACATGTTTTGACCAAAACCCAAATATATTTTACCACAACATGATGTAAATGTGTCTGTTAGGTTATTTTCTCACCTGGGGATCATGCTGGGTATATTAAGTGCAGCAAAAAATCTTGGTTGTCGTTTAGTAATGTTTATTAGGTGGTATTACAAATGTAAATAAAGCATTATTAGTGATTAGTATTTGTTTAATATATTGTGGTGATACATTATGCAGACATAAGTTTCTTCTCAAGGTTCATGAAGTTCTGTCAGGAGTTCCTTTTAGTAAATTTAATACCATTTAATACCACACAATTGTTAATGATATGTTGGCTACATGAAGTAAATATGAATTAAATAAGAATGAGTAAATTAAATCCAAATTCTCTCCCTCTAGCAGGTGCTACAGGGAACTCTGCACTAAAACAATTAGGCACATGAACAGTTCCTGCCTAAACCTAAACCCACTACCCCCACAAGCCAGCTCCCTCAAGAACAGTTTATACAGATACTAATCTTCCCTAAAGTGGAATATTGGGCTGTAACACAATATACTACTGTCACTGCTACTTTGTAACCCACATTTACTGGTTAGTATTTACTTGGCAATATTGCAATATTGGCAAGAAAGTTGCCAGTAAAATTCTGTGCAATTTAGGTTGTTGTTTTTTGTTGTTGTTTTTTTGTTTTTTGCTTGTAAGTTTTTTTACAGTCTACTCAAACCTACACATTTTTTTTTCTAACAGGATTCCATCTAGCATTATTAAATCTTCTTATATTGGCAAATATGTCTCAGTGCAGCTCTCCATAAGGTTAGTCTTAAGTTACTTACATTTTATTATGTGCTTTTGCCTTGTGCACCATGTGCCTTTGTTTTGGTTTTAGTTCTTTCACCACCCATGTCTCGTTACTAGTTTGATCTTTAATTGTATTGAACTATTATGTGTTATTCCATGATTAGCTTGTATATGTTTACCCTGTATATTCAAAGGATTGTTGTGAAGTTGTGCATTTAATAAGTCGGTGCCTTGGTTTCCTGTTTCTACCACAGATCTACTTCCCTGTGTTCCAGTGTTTTTCTGCCTCTTGCCTCTCTGTCTGTGTGTGTGTGTGTGTGTGTGTGTGTGTGTGTGTCTGGGCATAGCACTCCAGTTCAGGCCTCGCCTGATGGAAGATTGATCTCAACTAGGTTCTCATCTACTCACCCAATCAGCAGTGTTTATAAGCCCCAGTTTTTTAGTCACTCATCACCAGATTGTTCTGGCTTCAGTGTGGTACCCTTCTGGCCTTCCTCACATTTGTTTTCATGTTATGTCAAGGGTTTTCTTTGTCTAGTTTTCCTGTCCAGGGTATACCCCGCCTTGTGTCAGATGCTCCCTGGGATAGGCTCCAGGTTCCCCCGCGACCCTGAAAAGAAGCAGTAGAAGATGGATGGATGGATGGAAATGTTAAGTTGTTTTTAAATTGTCTGAAGGTATAAATATGTGTTATCAAGTCTTGAAATATGTTCAGTTTTGAATAACAGTCTAGAGAGTGTTTGATTCTTTCATTCACAACAAATTAATGTACCAGTTATTTGAAGATGTTTAGACTTTTTTTGGAAAAAAGGAGTGTTATATTGGCAGGCTTGTGTATGAGTATGAAATGATTACCTGATGTTTTTCAATTAAAAAAAACTAACAAATAAAAATTCAGCCTTTTATACCAGATTAACTACTTTCTCAGTCATAGTTAGAAATAGTTCTAGACTTATTATTATCCATGTATTCAGGACTAATCGTCTTGAATTTACTAAGCAGATCTTATGAAAGAAGATTAGAACTACTCATTGATTAAATTAAGGCTTAACTTAAACATCCCTTGCAGGTTAAACTTTGTCACAAAGTTTTGTTTGTCATAGAAAGCACATGGATTACTTGGACTATGTCAATAAAGATCCAGGTGTTCAATTGAATTCAAGTCAGGTGATTTAGTGGGCCACTGCAACACCTGCATTTTTTTTCCGCTGTAACCAATTGAGAGTTTCCTTTGCTGCATGCTTTGGATCGTTGTCCTGCTGGAACGTCCACCCATGTTTCATCAAGAATCTCCCAGTAAAGGGCTCCATTCATTGTCCCTTTACTTATATGACATTTGCCAATACCATGCAATGAAAAACAATCCCAAACCATAATGTTTCCACCTCCAAACTTCACCATTGATGTAATGTTTTTAGGTGATGTGCAGTGCCATTTCTTCTCCAAACATGGTGTGTAGTATGAAAGCCAAAAATCGTCCAAATGAATTGTTGCAAACTTTAACCAAGCTTTGACATGCATTTTCTTTAGTAATGGAGTCTTGTGGAGTAAGTATGAGCAGCGGAGTGCATTGCCAATTGTTTTCTCTGTGACAATGGTACTTCTCCAAGTGTTTCTGGAAGGTCTTTCTAAGTGGTCCTTGGCCCTTGAAAGTAGGATCCAGCTTAATCTGATTTCCTCCCGGTGTACACTGCTTGTGTAAATTGGCTTCTTGGCTGCAGAAGCATACAGTGAGGGAAAAAAGTATTTGATCCCCTGCTGATTTTGTACGTTTGCCCACTGACAAAGAAATGATCAGTCTATAATTTTAATGGTAGGTTTATTTGAACAGTGAGAGACAGAATAACAACAAGAAAATCCAGAAAAACGCATGTCAAAAATGTCATAAATAGATTTGCATTTTAATGAGGAAAATAAGTATTTGACCCCCTCTCAATCCGAAAGATTTCTGGCTCCCAGGTGTATTTTATTCAGGTAACGAGCTGAGATTAGGAGCA
Organism: Ameiurus melas; assembly: GCA_012411365.1. Classification (NCBI taxonomy): domain Eukaryota; kingdom Metazoa; phylum Chordata; class Actinopteri; order Siluriformes; family Ictaluridae; genus Ameiurus; species Ameiurus melas. Next base: position 13,673,679 of record CM022777.1, on the reverse strand, counting down.
CACTCTTAAAGGAAGTGCTCCTAATTTCAGTTTGTTAACTGTATAAAAGACACCTGTCCACAGAAGCAATCAATCAATCAGATTCCAAACTCTCCACCATGGCCAAGACCAAAGAGCTCTACAATGATGTCAGGGACAAGATTGTAGACCTACACAAGTCTGGAATTGGCTACAAGACCATTGCCAAGCAGCTTGGTGAGAAGGTGACAACAGTTGGAGCGATTATTTGCAAATGGAAGAAACACAAAAGAATTGTCAATCTACTTCGGCCTGGGGCTCCATGCAAGATCTCACCTCGTGAAGTTGCAATGATCATGAGAAAAGTGAGGAATCAGCCCAGAACTACACGGGAGGATCTTGTCAATGATCTCAAGGCAACTGGGACCATAGTCACCAAGAAAACAATTGGTAACACACTACGCCGTGAGGGAATGAAATCCTGCAGCGCCTGCAAGGTCCCCCTGCTCAAGAAAGCATAAACATGACCATCTGAAGTTTGCCAATGAACATATGAATGATTCAGAGGACAACTTGGTGAAAGTGTTGTGGTCAGATCAAAATGGAGCTCTTTGGCATCAACTCAACTCGCCATGTTTGGAGAAGGAGGAATGCTGCCTATGACCCCAAGAACACCATCCCCACCGTCAAACATGGAGGTGGAAACATTATGCTTTGGCGGTGTTTTTCTGCTTAGGGGACAGGACAACTTCACCGCATCAAAGGGAGGATGGACGGGGCCATCTACCGTCAAATCTTGGGTGAGAACCTCCTTCCCTCAGCCAGGGCATTGAAAATGGGTCGTGGAGGGGTATTCCAGCGTGACAATGACCAAAACAAATGGTCAAGGCAACAAAGGAGTGGCTCAAGAAGAAGCACATTAAGATCCTGGAGTGGCCTAGCCAGTCTCCAGACCTTAATCCCTTAGAAAATCTTTGGAGGGAGCTGAAGGTTTGAGTTGCCAAACATCAGCCTCAAAACCTTAATGACTTGGAGAAGATCTGCAAAGAAGAGTGGGACAAAATCCCTCCTGAGATGTGTGCAAACCTGGTGTCCAACTACAAGAAACGTCTGACCTCTGATTGTCAACAAGGGTTTTGCCACCAAGTACTAAGTCATGTTTTGGAGAGAGGTCAAATACATATTTCCCTCATTAAAATGCAAATCAATTTATAACATATTTGACATGCGTTTTTCTAGATTTTCTTGTTGTTATTCTGTCTCTCACTGTTCAAATAAATCTACCATTAAAATTATAGACTGATAATTTCTTTGTCAGTGGGAAAATGTACATGTATCGCCTGGAAGATCACCAATTGGAGCTCCTTCTGCCATTCCTCTTTCTCAGCCCTTACTCCCACTTAGGGCCCCAATTCCCCATCAACCATATTGACCCCTGACCTCTCGGCTGTGGAGCACCATGATCTTGGAGAGACCTTCAGCACGGACAGAGCCCTCTCCTTGCTGCGTCATCATCCTTATGATTGTGCTACAGATCTGCTCCCTGGGGCCAACCTACTATTGGGCTGGCTGTAGAACCTGTCCTGCCGTGAGAGGGAGACCGTGGAGAAATATATCAATGATTCCATTGCTACCGGGATCATCTGACCTTCAAAAAAAGTACCCTTTTCACCCCTTAATTTAGCCTTTGAACCCTTGCATAGTAACAATATTTTCACTAAGCTGGACCTGTGGAACACATACCACCTGGTTATGAGTGGGGGGGGGTGAATGGAAGAATGTGTTCAACATACCCATGACGTACTATGGGATGACTTAATCTGGGACTTCTTGAACTGCTTCATCTTTGTGTCCCTTGATAACATCCTGATTTTCTCCAGAACTTCCAACGAGCATACCCATCATATCAGCTTAAGCTCCAGTTATCAGATCACTTCTGGGAATTCTCATTGGTGTGGATCTCGTGTGGTGGACCGAAATAAAAACTGGACCCTTGCCTTTCCTCACTCAAGGCTAATCGTCTCTTTTTCTATCTCAATTGGGTTTACGGATGTGAGTATTTGTTTCTAATTTTAATTGTCTTTGGGTAATAGGCTAGATTAGGGCCTTCACATGTCCCCAGTCATCTTCATCCGGTATGTCATCAATAGTGGATGGATCAAGGCTGACCCAGAGAAGATCCAGGCCATTGTCACCCGGAAGCAGTGCCAGCATTTTCAAGCGTTCGCCAGCTTTTACATCTGCTTTATCAGGGACTACAGCTGGGTAGCAGCACCCCTCACCAGGCTTACCTCCACTTCTTTTGTATGCATCCCTGAGACAGAAGCTTCCTTCACCTTGCTCAAGGGGCTGTTCACCTCTGCCCCATGCTCATGCAACCTGATCCCTCAAGGCAATTTATTGTGGAGGTTGACGCTTCCAATTCATGTGTTGGTGCTGTGCTCTCTCAGCATTCGGCTCCAGACCAGAAACCTCACCTATGCACCTTCTTCTCCCATCACCTCTCACTCGCTGAAAGCAACAATGATTATGAATTGCTTACTCTTCAGATAGCCCTGGCTTATATCCAGACTGCCAAATCCCTCAGCTGACTATTACCTACCACCCAGAGTCTAAGAATTCTAGGCCCGATGCCCTCTCCCACCGGTTCACCTCTGAAGAAGATGCCTCGGGCCCTGACACCATCCTTCCTCCGACCCGAGTGGTGGGGGCAATCACATGGGAGATGTGATGCACCCAACTCAACCCAGGTAGTGGGTTACGTTCACTGGTCCTGCAGTGGGCTCAGTGTTCTCAGTTTTCCACCTCAGCTCCAGTCGCACCCTGGGCCTGTTGAAGCGACACTTCTGGTGGCCGAAGATAGATGCTGACACATGGGTCTTTGTCGGTGCCTGCACCATGTGCGCCTGAGACAAGACCTCTCACCGCAAACCACTTGGCATTTTTGTGAACCTGTTTGTTCCCAGCCGCCCCTGGTCACACATTGCCTTGGATTTTGTCCCTGGTCTACCCCCATCCCAAGGTAACATGGTCATCCTGACCATAGTCAACCGATTTTCCAAGGCTGTACACTTTGTTGCCCTCCCCAAGCTCCCCACTGCCTGTGAAACTGCCGACCTCCTCCTCAGTCACATCTTGCAATTGCACGACAGCCCTAGGGCATTGTCTCCAACCGTGGACTGCAGTTAACTTCCCAAGTGTGGAAGGCATTCTGCAATGCTCTCGGGGCCTCTGTGAGTTTGGCCTTTGGATTTCACCACAAGACTAACTGCCAGGTGGAGCAGGCTGATCAGGAGTTGGAAGTTGCACTGCGGTGTATCATGGTTGATAACCCCTCCACCCGGAGCATCCAGTTACCCTGGGTTGAGTATGCCCTCAAATCCCTGACCAGCACCGCCATTGGCAGGTCCCCCTTGTGTGTGTTCCTGGGTTATCAGCCTACCTTTTTCCCCACCCAGGAGAACAATATTGCAGTCCCCTATGTGCAAGTCCACCCCCACCATTGCCACAAGGTGTGGAGAGAGGCCCATTCCACCCATCTCTGCTCCACTGAATGCAATTGTCACCTGGCTGACCGCCATCTGGTTCCCGCACCCAATTGCCAGCCAGCTCAGAAGGTGTCACTTTCTGCCAAGGACATCCCACCAAAGATGGAAGCCAATAAACTCTCATACTGGTACCTAGGCCCGCTTATCCATTATCAATCCTTCCATAATTAAGCTCTAGCTCCCCAGGTCCCTGCGCATCCTCTCTACCTTTCATGTCTCCCAGGTCAAGCCTGTTTGTGTCAGCCTGGGTGTGGCACTCCACTTCTCTGGCTTTTGCATTCGATCATTGGACTCACCTGCTCCTTATCAGCTCATCAATCAGCATTGTATATAAACCCTGCTTCTTCAGTCACTCATTGGCAGATTGTTCCAGATTCCCTACTAATGCTTGCTTTCCATGATTGTGAATAGTTTTCAATGTTGTGTTGCCTTGTGCACATCATGTTTTCTCTTCTTGTGTTCCAGGTACACTACTTGTGCTGCATGTCTGCTCCTTCTCTGCTCACTTCCTGCTACATCCCAGCCCTGCCTTGCCTCACTTGTGGGGCAACACTCAAGCCTGCTCAGGCTCAGACCTGCTCCCCCTCTCTGTGGCACATTGGCTGCTAAGCATTTGGCCCTCATGCTGGGAGTTCAAATCCCCACCTTGACCATTCTAATTCACTCATCTCTCCCACACACCCTCATGTTCTTTAATTAATCTTTATTGATGGATCCCGGTGTCTGTGTTGTACATTTGGGTCCTCTCGTCTCTGTGTCCATAACAGAGAACATAGAATTTCTCACAGAGTATCCTAGCTACATCCTGGCACATTTTGATCCTTAGCTGTAAATGCTTGCGCATAACTGGTAAAATGATCTGTTATGACAAGAACATTGCCGTTAACTTTTGAGTCAGGTTCGATGGACAAGAAATTTATGCACACTAGGTTGAAAGGTCCTCTGCTGGTTATGTGATTCAGTGGGGGAGTCTTACATGGTACGCTCTTTCTGGCTATACAACAGTCACATTACTGTATACCGCTCTATGTCTGTAGGCATTTTAGGCCAATAGAAATAATCTTTCAGGAGTTCAGTTGTTTTCTCTACACCCAAATGTCCTGGGCACCTCCAAAAAAACTGGGAACCATATAAATAGTCAGGGAATGTGTCCACAACTGCCCACTTGAGCAATCAGAACTCAACTTCATGAACAGGGTAATGTTGCTTGGAAGCAATCAGCTTTCTGCTTGCAAAAGCCACTGGCCGAAGTCCATTTGGATGTTCAAGACTGTCCCTATCCCACTCATGTGGGCTTCTACATACAGAACATAGGTAGGTAAGACGAGCTAACGCGAGTACAGGAGCATGGGTAAGACAGTGAATGATTTTATGGACAGCTTCCATACTGATTTCATCCCAATGATATCCAAATGGTTCTGCCTCTTTGTAATAGTGCGTTCCTTTAAGAGCTTTCTTGCTTTTTAAAGCTGTTGGAGGATAACTTTTGGTGAGCTTTTGGTCAATATTCTCACAGTTGATGAGTAACTTCTTATAAAACTTTGTTAGAACCCACAGAAACCTAAGAAAGACCTTAGGGATTTTAGATCGGTAAGCATTTTCAAGCACATTACTGCTTCTGTCTTGGCTGGGTCTGGTGAAATTTCAGCAACTGACACTATGGGGTTGACAGAACTGGCACTTGCCGATTTAAACTTTTAGTCCACATGCTTTCAAATGGTCTAGGACATTTAACAGTCTCTCTTCATTTTCTTTGAGCATTCATCTGAATACTATGATATTGTTTAGGCAACCAATGACTTACAATGCATGCAGAACGTATTCACAGCGCTTCACTTTTTCTACATTTTGTTATGTTACAGCCTTATTCCGAAATGGATTAAATTCATTATTTTCCTCAAAATTCTACAAACTATACCCCATAATGACAACGTGAAAGAGGTTTGATGAAATCTTTGCAAATTTATTAAATATAAAAAACAAAAAAGCACATGTACATAAATATTCACAGACTTTGCCATGACACTCAAAATTGAGCTCAGGTGTATCTCGTTTCCACTGATCAACATTGAGATGTTTCTACAACTTGATTGGAGTCCACCTTTGGTAAATTCAGTTGATTGGACATGATTTGGAAAGGTACACACCTGTATATATAAGGTTACACAGTTAACAATGCATGTCAGCACACGAACCAAGCCATGAAGTCCAAGGAATTGTCTGTAGACCTCAGAGACAGGAATGTATTGAGGCACAGATCTGGGGAAGGGTACATAAAAATTTCTACAGCATTGATGTTCCCAATGAGCACAGTGGCCTCCATCATCCGTAAATGGAAGAAGTCCAGCAGGACTTTTCTTACCAGAACCAGCAGGACTTTTCTTAGGGCTGGCCGCCCAGCCAAACTGGGTGATTGTGGGAGAAGGACCTTAGTCAGTGAGGTGACCAAAAACCCGATGGTCACTCTGACAGTAAATGTAAGATGTACACTTATATAACGCTTTTATCCAAAGCACTTTAAACTGAGTCTCATTCACCCATTCAAATACACACACCAATGGTAGCAGAGCTACCTTCAAAGATGAAGGTGCTAGCTTGCCATCGGGAGCAACTTGGGGTTCAGTGTCTTGCCCAAGGACACTTCAGCATGTGGAGTCACCCGGGCCGGGAATCGAACCGCCAATCCTACGATTAGTGGACAACCCACTCTACCAACTGCACCACAGCCGCCCACAGAGCGCCAGCATGTATCTGTGGAGAGAAGAGAACCTTCCAGAAGAACATCCATCTCTGCAGAACTCCATCAGCTGAATGGTAGAGAACCAGATGGAAGCCACTCCTTAGTAAAAGGACTCTTGGAGTACTGAGGACTCTCAGACTGTGAGAAACAAAATTCTCTGGTCTGATAAAACAAAGATTGAACTCTTTGGCCTGAATGGCAAGCATCATTTCTGGAGGAATCCAGGCACCACTCAGCACCTTGCCAATACCATCCCTACAGTGAAGCATGGTGGTGGCAGCATTACGGCATTACATTGCTGTGGGGATGTTTTTTTAGTGGTAGGAACTGGGAGACTAGTTAAGATCAAGGGAAAGATGAATGCAGCATTGTACGGAGACATCCTTGATGAAAACCTGCTCCAGAGTGCTCTGGACCTCAGACTGGGGCGAAGGTTCATCTTGCAACAGGACAATGACCCTAAAAACACAGCCAAGATAACAAAGGAGTGGCTACAGGACACCTCTGTGAATGTCCTTGTGTGGTGCAGCCAGAGCCCAGACTTAAACCTGATTGAACATCTCTGGAGAGATCTGAGAATGGCTGATCACCAACACTCTCCATCCAACCTGATGGAGCTTGAGAGGAATGGGAGAAACTGCCCAAAAATAGGTGTGCCAAGCTTGTTGCATCATACTCAAAAATACTTGTGGCTGTAATTGGTGCCATAGTTGCTTCAACAAAGTATTGAGCAAAGGCTGTGAATACTTATGTATATGTGCTTTGTTTGTTTTTAATTTTTAATAAATTTGCATAAATATGCAGTGTATAGGAGATGCATGTCTTCAGTGGCTTTTTTCATCAACCACTGAAATGTGGCAGGAGCTCCAGTAATCCCTTGTGGTATTCATTCGAACTGGAAGTATCCCGGTGGACAGATGAATGCTATCATTTCTTTATCTTCCTCCACCATGGCTTGATAATATCCACTATAAAGGTCCAGTAAAGAAAAGCACTTATTACCTACCAGACTGTCCAAGGTATCCTCAATCCTTTGAGTGGTGTACTGATCAGGGACAAACATTAGAGTTTACTAATCAACACATATCTATACTGCTCCATTTTGTCCTGTACTATCACAATGGTTAATGTATACAGAATTCTTTACTCTTTAATGACTCCAGCAGCTAACAGCTCTGTTGTGAGACAATGTACATCTTGAATATCCACAGGAGAAATGCGCTTAGGGCATTCTCTGAATAGTTTGGTGTCCCATAGTCTGATGTGATGCTCAACTTCTCTAGCTAAGCCTACATCCCATTTATCAGAAGAAAACACGTCACTTCAGGCCAACAATTTCTTCCATGTTTCCATGTTTCAGGAATAGAGGACTCCACGAAATCAAATGCCTTCAGATCTATTCATCTTTCTGGAGTTATGGTGACTGTGTCTGTTGTATATACATAGACAATTAATATCGTTAATTAATTAATGTACCGTTTCATCACGGGGGGAAAAGTGCACACTTTCTGGGTGAAGTGTTAGTGGTGTAGTATGCGATGGCAACCTCGAGAGGCTGCGATCTATCCGGAAGAGGAGCCGGAGACGAGCGCTGCTCTATCTCTTACTCTGTCTTCCGGGTTCAGCTCTTGATTTTGGAGTTTGTGTCGCGACTCCTCCTCCCGCTATGGGAAGCCAAAAGGGTAATAATCCCTCTCTGACTCCGAAGAGTTAGAAGGATGTGTTAAAAACTGAGAGCAGCGTATAAAGAGTCGCTTGAAGTATTACTTAGTGAAAGTAAATACTTCACACTGCAGAAACTCCCCTGTCTTCCGGAAATTATGACAGAATCTCAAACTTCCGGGGGAAAACCATGCATAAGCCATATTCATAACCCCACAATGGTGGATTATTCGGCCATTGTGGGAATGAATGGCATGGCTAATTAGCTGCCCGAGGTGGAGGAGGAGCTTGCTAGCTACCTCTCTCCACTGACGGCAGGTAATTACAGGGGCTGGCTTGCATCCAAGGTGGAAAAAGCATTGGTGGGCAAGACTATGCAGTAATAGTCTTGCTTGTGGGTCACTGCAAACAATGACAGGGTTGCAGGCCTATCAAGCAGACCTGTTGAGTGAGCTCGACATATGGTGAGCGGTCCTGAGGGGCTGTGGAGGGATGTATCTGGGGACATGAGGTTGTTAGGGCAGGTAGCCCCCAGTGCTACTGGTCCCCAAGTTTTCATATTCCCTGGTCAACAAGCTTTCACAGGGCAGCAAAAATCTGATGCTTCTCTCCAATAGAATGTGGAATAGCTAACGTCACTAGAAGACCATCGGGCAGCGTGCAAGCTACGGTCAAATGTGTCTCCATGGGTTCTGTCTACCATAGAAAGGGTTACCGGGTCCAGTTATAGCTCGACCCATCCCCCAACTTGGATTGTTGAAGGTTTTGTCCAAAGGGGTATCCTTGCAGGATGTGTGTACGGCTGCAGGGTGGTCCATGCCTCACACGGTCATTTGTTATTACAGCCTGGATATTCATTCCTCTCCCGGCTCGAGTGTCCTGCAGTGACCCTCGGGTTTGGGTATTTTTGAACAGGCCGACCACTCGGTATGACGGAGTGGGTATTCCCGTTCCATACTGCTAAATGCAACGTCAGTTCCCTTTGAAAGGAAACGTCGGGGTTACATGTAACCCTGTTCCCTGAGAAGGAAAACGAGACGTTGCATAGTGCTGTCATCGCAGGGCGACCTGTGAATGTCTTCACTTCAGATAATAGAGGCTGGCGGCGTGGTTCACAGGTGCCATTTATATATCATGCGACGCGCTTAATTGCCACGTCACCTGATCATGGCAGGCCTATAAGTAGAGGCATAATTTTACACAAGCTTCAGATACCGGTCACGCGCACAAGGCGTTCCCATACTGCTAAATGCAATGTCTCGTTCCCTTCTCAGGGAACAGGGTTACATGTGTAACCCGACGTTTCATTATGGACCAGCACCTTGATATTTATTTCTTTCATGGCAGAAGATGTTAGCATAACTGGGGTTACTAACATTCCAGCTGGGAGAGAATTCTCCAAGGGTCTGTCCACCACAAAGCTTTTGTTTCTTATAGGCTTATCAATCTCTATCTTGCAGATAGCATACAATTCTCCACTTGACAGGTAACACAGCTGCCAGGCCCCATACACTTTACTTTTCCCTCAGGTTGATCAGTGACAATATCCATCTTGAGGAAGGTACTTGAGGAAGAAAACATTCTGAGTGACTGGTTTGAAATATTAGGGTATGTTATACACTGGATCTTTCATGATCTTGCTAAGCGCAGCAAGATGTTTAAACAAACTGGCATTGGTACCAATTATGACTGGTACTTGTGGAGGACCTTGGGGTTCTGGGCACACTGGAGCTAGGATGGATAGTAACTCCTCCGCCCTTGTAAAAGAGGGAGGAAATGCAACATATTTAATATAATATAATATATCCCTTACAGGGATAACTGGATGAACTAAGTCCTCATATGTATAATCCACTCAGAGGGTGAGCGGGAATATCAGGCAGATTCTTGGAATATCAGTTGCCAAACACAATGGTAACTTGTGACCAACTGTCTACAAGGGCTTGACATAAATGAGCATTTCCATTTAGGAAACTACTGAACTCAGAGATGGCTGTCTGGCCCATTTAAAAAAACAAACAAACAAAAAAAAAGACACGTTTGTGTTTTGTCTTTTTCATGCTCGTCCTTGGCCCCATACTTCACATTCTTAGCCTTTCACATAGATCAAACTAACCTCTTAATCACTTGAGTGATTTTCTTGATTGACTTCACTTTTGGTTCAAGCAACATCGATGAGGCAGTCACGGAATTTAAATCACTTACACATATTTGTGTCTGACTACTTCAATTTCTTATGCTCCACACATCTCTTTTAACAGGTTCAAAAAAGTAGGTGGCTGATTCTTTTGTTCTCGCAGCCTCAGTTGGAGTAACTTCATGTCAGAAATCAATGCATCTTGAATCAGTTGTTCCACTCTTCTGCCAGTCTTGGAGATGTCAGGAGGGACCATCTCTCGGGTCTCTTACTCCCACTCTTCCTAGTGCTTTTACAGATTTTATGACTTCTTCAATATCAGCCATTTCTGTGTTTGATGATTGGATTGGTGGTACTTCTACATTCTTCTCTTTTGTGTATTCTTTTCTTGATATCATATACATTGCAAGATAATATTGGCACCCTTGGTAAATATGAGCAAGGAAGTCAGTGAAACATTGTATTTATTGTTTAACATTTATTTTAAAAATTCACAAAGGTCCTCTGCTGTCATGAATAATAAACAATTGCAAACATAACAGAGGTTTAGCCAACAAAAATCTTTGTGAATGTCACGGTTCAAAGTTGGAGATGGATGCAAACGTAGAATTTCAAAAGGTTTAATAAACAAACAAACAAAATACAAAGACATAATAACAAGAGGCAAAATACTGTGTCTAAGGCTAAACACAGAAGCGTGGACAAAAGCATAGGAAGACGATAAAGTAAGACAAGGAAGCAGTGCAAAACAGTGGCTATATTCAAGCATGCTTGTTATCTAGGAAGTGACTATAGGTGCAGGTGGTCATGTGACATTGATGAGTATGGTGCAGTGGCTGCTGGGAAATGAAATGTAGAGTTCCTTCCTTGATACATGACAGTAGAATATAGGTGTGCAACAAAAACATAGGCATGCCTATGAATTTGTATGAGAAAAAAATATATTTGAAGTGTATTCCAATTTATATTTTACTCTATTTTTAGTACACCTGGGTGACTAGGAACAGAAAGTTGTTCAACCATGACTTCAGTTTCACAGGGGGATAAATGAGGTAACATATAGGTCAAGTTTCCTTAGTCATTCATAAAATTGGGTTAGACCCAATGTAGCTGTGATGTGTCAGAAAATGTTGTTGAGCTAGACAAAATGTGAAGTGGCTACAAGAAAATAGCAGAAACATTGAAAATGTCAATTTCCACCATCAGGGCAATAATTAAGAAGTTCCAGTCAACTGGAAATGTTATGAATCAACCAGGAATTGGATGTGTTTCTATATTGACACAATGCACTGTGAAGAGGATGTTCCAAGTGGCCAAAAAAATCACAGGATCACAGCTGGAGAATTGCAGAAGTTAATTGTGTCTTGCAATCAGAAAGTCTCCAAAATTACAATCTGAAATCACCTACATCAACGCAAGTTGTTCGGAACGGTTTCAAGAAAAAAGTCTCTACTCTCATCCAAAAACAAACTCAAGCATGACAGAGTGTACTGGACCTTCAAATGGGATTGGTTCTATGGTCAGATGAAACCAAAATAGAGCTTTTTGGCAATAAACACCAGAGAAGGTTTTGGTGTACACGGAGAGGTAGACATATGGAAAAGTACCTCATGCCCACAGTTAAATAAGATTGTGGCTCTTTTTTTTCTGCCAGAGGACATGGACATTTTGTTAGGATAAATGGCATCATGGACTCTATCAAATATCAACAGATATTAAATGAAAACCTGAAAACCACAAAATCACGGTTCTGCCATGTCCATCCCAGTCCTCTGACTTGAAACCCATAGAAAACCTATTATGTGAACTGAAGAGCCCACCAGCATGGACCTCAAAATTTGAAGGATCTGGAGAGATTCTGTAGGTAGGAATGATCTCAGATCCCTTGGCATGTATTCTCCAACCTCATCAGGCATTATAGGACAAGACTCAGAGTTGTTATCTTGACAAAGCAAGGTAGCACAAAGTATTGAATAAAATGGTGCCAATAATTGTTGCACACCTATATTTAACAAAGTTAGATTTTAAATAAAACAATTTAACTTCTCTTTGATATATAAAAATAATAAGATGCCACTCAAACGCTGACTAGACCACGACGTAACGAGGAAATCCCTTCAACACAATCATCATCAGGCAAGCTTGGTACCTCCAGATTCCAGCTAATCTGGTGCACATTTAGATTGATAAAGTTGATGGTTTGTTCAGGTCATGGCCTGTAAAATAACATATTGTTTTATAAATTTTGAACTTCATTCCCTCTGTTAAACCATTTTCACCTCTGTTTACCTGTGTGTGTATGTTTGTGCGTGCGCATGTGTGTGACAGTAACACTAGCTGTGGGCATCTGTGAGCTCATGTAGAATAGGGTAGTGCCCTATTTTTTGCCCAGGGGGCCAGGACCGACAGAAGGAGGATATTTTGGTGCTCCAGGAAAACACCCTTGGGGTGGATGTTCTTTCATATATCAGTGAAGGAACTCTACTACTCTGACTACAGTTCGCAGCAGACACGGCATCAATGTCACATGACCACCTGCACCTGAATCACACTTCTTTTAATGAGCACTCATGTATATACACAGTTTGCACTGCATCTTTCTTTTGTCTCATGTTTGTCTTTCTTGGTCTTTGTCTCTGTTGCTGTGTTGTTGTCACACTTGGAAGGTTGAGGCAAAAGCAATCACAGATTTTAAACATTTAATAACAAACAAACAGACTATGAAACAAAGACAACTTGGCAAAAACTCTGTGGCATGAGACAAAAACATTTACATAAACAAAGTGAGTCTACGACAATGAAAGACCAGAAACTAGTGCAGACAATGACTAGATAAACACGAGTGCTCATTAACAAAAATGTGAATCAGGTGCAGTTGTGGTGCATGTGGTCATGTGGTGCAGTGCAGTGGCTGATGGGAAATGGAGTCCAAAGTTCCCAGATACGTGACAGAACCCTCCCCCAAGGGCGACACGGCCCCCCCACCGGCGGCACCGGGCCCCCGGGTAAAAGGTCCTCAACAAAGCCAGTAGACCGAGCGGCTCCCACAACGGCACAGGGAGGCAAAAGGACATCCTCGGCGGGGCATGGAAGTGGGGCGATCTCCGTCCTGGGACAGAAGAGGAACGCGAGGTCCCCCACGATGTTCGAAGGGGGAGTGAGGGTCTCCACGAGGCTCCAGGGGGGAGCGAGGGTCTCCGCGAGGCTCACGGGTGGAGCAAGGTTCTCTGCGAGGCACACGGGGGGAGCGAGGTTCTCCGCGAGGCCAGGGAGAGGAGCGAGGTTCTCCGCAAGGCCCAAGGGAGGAACAACGCTCTCCGAGGAGAATGAGGGGGGAACGGCGTCCTCCGTGGAGCAGGAAGGGGGAGCGACACACTGAGCGCAGCGAAGGACAGGAGTGACGTCTTCAGCGGATCATGGAGGCAGAGCGACGTCCACAGCCGAGCAGGAAGGCAGAGCGATGTCCACAGCCGAGCAGGAAGGCAGAGCGACGTCCACAGAAGAGCCGGGTTGCTGAACGGCGTCCACAGCCGAACAGGAAGGCTGCGCAACAACCTCAGCTGAACGGGACGGCTGTGTTACGACCTCAGCTGAACGGGACAGCTGCGTGATGACCTCAGCTGAACGGGACGACAGAGTGACATCCAGAAGAGAGGAGGGAGGGCGGGATTCGGTCTCATCTTCAAGCATATACTCCAACCTGTGTAACTTGGCATATTCTACTACGAACGCCGGGTGTGGTATGGTGCATGCGCTGTACCGCGATGGTATTCCGAGTATGCGGTTACTCTGAGCCATCAGTACCCTCGATCTTCTCCCCTGCTCCATTAACTTGAGATACCACTCCGCATAATTGTTGCACCAGGCGTCCATCCGGAAGAAAAAAAAAATCTGCTGCTTTTATATCACGGTCTTTCGTTCTGTCACACTTGGAAGGTTGAGGCAGAAGCAATCGCAGATTTTAAACATTTAATAACAAACAAACAGACTATGAAACAAAGACAACTTGGCAAAAACTCTGTGGCATGAGACAAAAACACTGACATAAACAACGTGAGTCTACGACAACGAAAGACCAGAAACTAGTGCAGACAAATACTAGATAAACACATGAGTGCTCATTAACAAAAATGTGAATCAGGTGCAGTTGTGGTGCATGTGGTCATGTGGTGCAGTGCAGTGGCTGATGGGAAATGGAGTCCAACGTTCCCAGATACGTTACAGTTGTGTTCTTTAATTTATGTTTAAGCTTTGCCAACTATTTTTCCTTATAATCTTAGTGTCTTTTGTCGTTGTTTTGTATTTTATTAAATGTTTGAAATTCTGCACCTGCATCCGTCCCAACTTCCCATTTGTGACATGGCATTTATACTTTCCATCCAGTGGCACTTCATCGGAATTTGAAACTGAAATTGTGATGTGTGTAAATGATCTATAGATGATCTACTAAACACTAAGAGTTATTAAATATATCATATAAATGAAGTACAAGAAAAAAGGGACACGTTGATAAGCTATAGAGTGTACATAAAATATATACTAAGCAATAAGCAATCATAAACTGTTGACATTTTTTATGATTAGTTGACAGGCTACTTATTGGCAGTCTTTAGATCATTTGTTGACTAAATTAGCAGTGGCTTGATGGCTAATGTTCTGGGTTACTGATTGGAAGGTTGGGGTTTGAGCTGCCACTTTTGGGCCATTGAGCAAGGGCCTAAAAACTCTCTGCTTCAGGGACATAATATCATGGCTGAGACTGCGCTCTGACCCCCTGATCTCCTAACATGCTGGAATATGTGAAGGAAAAAAGAATTTCACTCTGCTTTAATGTATATGTGACTAGAGTCTAGAGAACACTACCTAAATAAAAAATTTGCCCTCCTCCCTGTCTGAACATTGTGATAAAATACAAACAAAAAAAAATTGTTAAAAAAAAAAATACAAAAAAAACGCCCAACGATGAAAGGAGCCGCGTACAGCATAGCTAAAGCTTATGGTAATTTTTCAGTAGATTTGCACAAGCACGAGCACAGCGGGCTGTGTGTGTGAGAGAGAGCTGCAGTACCTAATGTAATTTGCTTTTGTTTAACCTCATGCTGCCAGGTCTCATGTTCTAATAGAGTCTCAGATTAGTTTCCCCTCACACATAATTGGATAAGTGATGAAACATATTACTGCTATCATAATACCAATCCTCAGGATACACACTTTTACTCCTGCTGTTGAATTAGCAAACATATCGTATATGCTGCAACTTCAGTTTGACAAGGTTGCATTTGTGGCTCTGTTGGGGAGTCCTGAGCTGATTGTGAATAATACACATTTAATGACACTTCAGTAATGAGACAGTGGTGTCCTTGAAATGTCTGTATCACACAGCTATTTCTTGGGCTGTAACCAAAACATAGCAAATATTTTAAATACTGTCTAGGAAATGCTGCAGAAAAGGATGATTCTAAGGGCCCTTATCAGACAGGGGGCCCAGCAGAACCCCATAATTACCTGTATGATTTTCGTATTTAATTGGCCTCTTTGCACAATAATCTATTAAGAAGCACACTACAATGAATGTTCTCAGACTGTGCCAAGTGCATATGTGTGTCCCTTAAGATGTTCATGGATTATTCAGAAGCGCGGCACTTCACAGTTGTAAGTCGTTACATGCATCGGGTAGATGGCAAGAGATGGCACGGACAAAACCATGATACCAAAACAGGAGATGAAACATGAAAAATCAGAGAGAGCAAGATGAGTAAAACAGCTGTGCTGTCTTTTTTATTAAATGTTGTTCCTTGGGGTTAAACCATACTTGTTTAACAATGCCTGAATAAATTTTTAACTTGCTGAAGCATTAAACAAGAAAAAAAAAACAGTTAAAGGGAACCCCGACTATGAAGACTTATATGGCTTATTAAATTAATGCTGACATACGCTATATAATTTTGATATATAGAAACACTCTAAATGTCAGTTTAAAATTTTTTTTAAATCCTTTCACTTGTAGGCCACTATTGCTGTTTACATCGCAATGCATTCTGGGTAGTGACATCAAATGGTTGCAACGGTCTTGATTCTCCAGTGACCCTACAAGGATATAAACTCTCACGGATCTGGGAGATCTGGACTCCATTTCCCATCAGCCACTGCACTGCACCACATGACCACATGCACCACAACTGCACCTGATTCACGTTATTGTTAATGAGCACTCATGTGTATATATAGTCTTTGTCTGCACTCTCCCCTGGTCTTTCGTCGTGTGAGACTCCTGTCTTTCATCTCGCTTTGGTTTGTTTCTTGCCAGAGTATCTTGTCAAGTTGTCTTAGTGTTTGTCTAGTTGTCTTTTGGTTATATTAAATGTTTAAAAATCTGCGAATGCTTCTGCCTCAACCTTACCGCCTGACATAAACATTCCATACAGCCTTTTCAACTTGAACCCGAGTGTAACATAAATGAGAAGGCTAACATAGAAGACATTTACCAAAATGTACATCAAATTGAAGATGATCAGAGAGGTGAGGCAGCAAGAGTGGGGCAAAATCTATGGTGTCTGTGTAGCAACTGCATGTCTATGCCAACGGAAAGCAAGAAAAATATTGGGGTGCATCATCAGCCTTGAGGGGATCACAATGGACCATGGTAAAGTGCAGGCAGTGGTAGAATGGCCCAGTCCAGTAACTGGGAAGGAGCTATAAAAATCCCTGGGCTTTGCAAACTTTTACCAGTGTTTCATCAGGAGTTTCAGCTCCATAACATGCCCATTGACTTCACTGCTGAGAGGAAAGCCCAAACGCCTGTCCTGGAATCCAGCTGCCCAAGTGGCACTAGAGCAAGTCAAGGAGGCCTTCCCAACCGCTCCCATCCTCAAACACCCAGACCCATCCAAGCCATTCGTGGTGGAAGTCGATGCGTCCAAGACTGGCGTAGGAGAAGTCCTCTTGCAACATTTTGGGGAGAGGCTAATGTTTCATACTGTGGCCTTCTTTTCATGGAAACTGTCACCAGCAGAGCGAAATAATGATGTGGGCAATAGAGAACTCTTGGCCGAAAAGTTAGCCCTGGAGGAATGGTGGCATTGGCTGGAGGGGGCACACCCTTTTATCTTATTCACAGATCAGAGGAACCTAAAGTCCAAGCATTTAGCACCTCGTAAAGCCCGGTGGTCAATATTCGCAAAGTTCCAATTCACCCTTTCGCACAGACCCGGGTCCAAGAACACTACTTCGGATGCCCTCTCTCATCTGGACAGCACGGAGGTTCGGAGGAAGCACGAAGAATTCATTATTCCCCCAACCTGTATTGTTAGTGCCCTGGAGCGGGAGTTGGTTCAAACTAGAGCATCCCCAGGTCACAGGTTCCAGCAGCATGCCCCTCAGGAAGACCATTTGTGCCCAAGCGGTACCGACAGGAACTCATTGTCTGAGCCACACGGCTGTTGCCACAGGTCACACCAGTGCACACCACACCTACCATCTGTTGCAGGCTAAGTACTGGTGGTCTAATATGGCAAGGGATGTACACAGAGTAGTGTCTTCATGCTCATTGTGCGCCCAATGTAAAGTTCCATGGATACTACTGACCGGCAAGCTCAATCCCCACCCGGTACCGGAACACCCCTGGTTCCACATCACCATTGACTTTGTCACAGACCAATGTGTGTTAGGCAACCAGCCTCCACTGTTTCCCTGGAATGCAAACCCCACCGAATCACCAGCAGTTGACCAGTGGTTCCAGAGGAGCCAACGGGTTTGGGCCAGCACACATCAGCGGCTGGAACAAACTGCACACACCTACAAGTGCAACGCTGACCGTTGCTGCAGTATCAGCCCAGAGATAGGGTCTGGTTATTCAACAAGGACTTAAGACAGCAGCATGGATGCAAGACCCTTAAAATATTCTAAACTCGCGGTCCAGGAGGGGTAAGCTGGAGTATTTGATTGAGTGTGAGGGATATGGTCCAGAGGAACAGTGCTGTGTGCTGTCACAAGACATCCTGGACCCGCAGCTATGTAAAGACTTCCACCCATCACACACTGAATTTCCATGACCCTGACCCCAGGGAAGACCCAGAAAGGACTCTGCTCCTGGATTGAGCCCTTTGGGGGGCCAAACAATGACTCAGTTTCCCAGGATGCACCATTAACTACAAACATGGCCACTGAGGTCTACACTAACCACACATGCATTTGCTCACCTTCCCCAGAGTTCTAACCACACACACCTGCATCCAATCACACACACACTCACACCACAGCATAAAAGAGACTTTGGAAGCAAACAGATTTTGTGTAGTAAATGTTCAGTAGACCTGCTCTCTGTCATTAACTATGCTGTATTTCCCGTGTTTTGGCAAAGTAACTTTTAACCATTTGTTTTCGTCCCCGAAATCGATTTCTACCTTGCCTTGTATTGTTTGTTTGCCTGATCACCCAACCCCTGCCTGTTTTTTATGACTACAAACTTTGCCTCCTCATTTGGAATATATTGCTTTGAGTCTGGTTTTTTATTTATTTATTTTTTAATAGTTTCATTTTTATTGAACATTTCTGCTGAACATTTCTGTTGAACATTTCCAAGGAACATTTCCAAGGAACAATTCTAATGAACATTTCTACTGACCGTTTCTGCATTTCTGCTGAACCTTTCTGCTGAACATTTCTACATTGCCTTTTATCTTCTGTCCTCCACTCCCTTTTCCAAATATTCCATTGAGAAGAAAACAAAAAACAAATTGAGCAACAGCAGTAAACATTCAAGTTTTTATTTTTTATTTTTATGAAAACAAAGTTAAAAAATATCTAAAACCCACAACCCACCCCCGCTGGCTCATCATGGCTACCCAATAACTGTCGCTGGTTATAAAGATATTGTAAAATCCAACAACAGGCACAAAAATTTAAGTGGGAAGTGTCTGTTACTCCATAAAGTATAGAATAAAGGGATGCCATTTATATTAAAAAAAAAAAAAAACTTGTCCGTACAACCATTCATCGTATATCTTATTTTCTCGAGTTTCAGAGAAAAACATCACGTCCTTTATCCACTGGGAGATAGGTATTTAGCAGACTTCCAATGCAACAGTAGGGAACGTCTTGCTATAAGGGATGTGGAATGAAACCTTTTGTATCAAGCTCAAAGTAACTGAGGCTTCAGGAATCCCAAATCCAGCAATCAATGGACAAGGCTTTAAATGTACCCTGAGAATAGTGGACATGATGGTAAAAAACAGACCAAAAACCATGGAGATCAGGACAGAAAAAAAAACATATGGCCAAGATGACAGGGAGAGCTACTTATCACACTTGTCCTCTACATCCGGATACATCACAGACATTCTCGACGTGGACAGATGGGCTCTATTTAAAACTTTGAACTGTATAAGTCCATGATGAGCAAAAGAAGTGGTAGACAGTACCCTCCCTATAACATATTCCCAACACTCCTCACTTATCTGTACTCCTAACTCTGTTTCCCACGCATTCCTAATTTTGTTACTCGACTCACTACCTAGCATCAGAATAAAATCATAAATCTTAGAAATCATTCCTCTCTGATGCGGATTATTTGAGATAATTCCCAAGACTGTTCAGGAGGCGGAGAGGGGAAATCAGGAAAAAATCTAGAAATGGAAGTTGAAAATACTGAAAGAAATGCATCAAGGAAAGATCATAAGTGGATGCCAAATTTGCAAAGCTATCAAACACACCATCGGAATACAAATTTCAAACTTGTTTAATACCCTTGTCCTACCACACTGAAAATGTGGGGTCCAAACACGAGTGGTAAATAGATGATTGTTGACTAAAGGACACAAATAGCATGCAGCTACAAATTTAAAGCGCCATCTAAATTGATACCAAGTCATAAGTGTGTTGAGGATAACAGAGTTATCAGTACATAGGGAGACTTTTGTAGGTAAAGAAGAGTAAAGCAAAGCAGGTAAAGAGGAACAATAAAGATTTACTAACCCTTGGTGGCTTCCCTCCCCAAATAAATGTACTAATTATCTTATCCAATGAATCGAACAATGATTTTGGGAGAGAGAAAAGCACTTGCAGGAACAAGAAAAGAAACTTTGGTAATATATTCATTTTGATGACATTGATCCTTCCAATTAAGGAAAGGGGTAAGTTACCCCAACTCTGAATGTTAGATTTAACCTTTGAGATAAGGAGAGGGAATTTAGCTGATAAAAGATTAGAGAATGTGTCACGTTGATACCTAGGTATTTAAAACCTGACTGACTAAATCGAAACGGTAGATCTGACTGTTGAAGAGACAAAGCTGAAGTATTGACAGGAAAACAGTCGCTTTTATCTAAATTTAAATTATAACCAGAGACAACACCAAAAGACTCCAGAACATCCAAGACAGATTGCATAGAGGCGATAGGATTGGTTACATACAATAGCAAATCATTAGCATATAGTGACAATTTGTATTCTACACCATATCAAACTATTCTTTTACACAAGGGGAAAGATTTTAGTGCAATAGACAGCGGCTTGATGGCAACAGCAAAGAGCAGAGAGGATAAAGGACAACCTTGGTGACACCCTCATCCAAGCACAAAATAATCCTAATAAGTATTGTTTGTCTGAACCCTAGCATTAGGGGTTGAGTAAAGGAGGCTAATCCAAGAAATAAACTTATCCCCAAATCTCAACTTCCTCAAGACTGCAAATAAATACTCCCATTCAACCCTATCAAATGCTTTTTCAGCATCTAATGAAATCACAATCTCAGGGAGCACAGCTGAATGCTTTGAATAAATTATATTAAAGAGTGTACGGGTATTGAAAAACAATTGACGTCCCTTTATAAAACCATTCTGTTCTTCAGATATAATATAAGGAAGTCTGTTACCTGCAACTGCTTCCATTTCCACCTTCGGTACATGACAAGCAGCTACAATCAACATTTGTCAGACCACCAACATACAAACAAACACTTATGAAATGGAGTCAACTCATTATGAGAATTTACAGAAAAATGCACTATCAAGATGCTTATGGGTTTGAAAATATTTACAGACATCTCCTGTATCACAGTACACAAGAACTAGAAAACTATAACCAAAAGAAGCACAGTGTGGCATTCTTTTCCTGCTACGGGGGATAGTAGCTTCTTCTTTTTGTTTAATGGCACTATGCTGGAGTGTGGTTCAGAGTGCATTCATTTCATGTCATTTTATGTCAACGTGTCAATCATTTTACATCATCAACTCAGAGTGCGTTGCACACATTTTTAAAGTAATTAAAATATTTCAGATGTTTCTTACAACATATTTTATTAGGAGAGGGCAATTACTGCATGTTAAGGCCTACAAGTCTTCATAGTCTGGGTTCCTTTTAAGCTTTAAGTACATACTGTATCAACAGCTGAGCAGTACTGAATCGAATGCAGTAGGTAGTGTCACAGTATGCTTTTCAGACGCATGGAAGGTTTTATCTCAGGATACCACATAAACCAGAACTGCTGAAGTGATGACTGTGTTCAAAATAATGCAGCTGTATTACCAGATCATGAGCAAAAATCTATCTTGTGCCTACAAATTAAGGACAGATAACCCACAATATAGTCTGATGGCACTGCCATCAGACCATAATGGAGACACCATAATGGAGACTTTGGGTGTGTGTCCCCCTTCAGCTCCAATTGGCTATTTATATTTGTATTTTTACTTCAGTTCTTGGGTTTTATAATTTTTATATAACCAGCGACAGCTATTGAGTAGCCATGATGAGCGGGGGGGGGTTTGTTAATTTTTAATTTTTTACATTTTTTTAAATGAATTTATTATTATTATTATTATTATTATTATTATTATTATTATTATTATTATTATTATTATTATTATTATTGTTGTTGTTGTTGTTGTTGTTATTATTATTACTCAATTAAATATTTGGGGAAGGGGGGGGGTAAATGAATCACATGTAAAAGAATCACATGTTAAAGAATCACATGCATGAATATGAATCACACAAATACAAAGATTTAAAGAATTACATGTAAATGAATCACATGCATGAATATGAATCACATGAAAATGAATCATATGTAAATGAATCACATGTAAATGAATCATATGAAAATGAATAAATAAACGAAAAAAAAAAAAAAAAGGAATAACTGAGATGGTCAAATCCCTCACTTTAATCTGCTGGCGCTCTCTCACACGGCGTAAAATATCAACACAGTCACTGTAATAATGGAATCTGAACACAATAGCTTGTGGTCGTTCACCAGACTTCGGCTTCGGCTGAGAACCGACTCCTTCTCCAGACCAAACGCCTCCTTTAACAAGGTCGCTACAGCAGCGGTTGTACAGGTGTCAGCGCCCTCTGGAACTCAGACTATCCTCACGTTATTGCGCCGTGACCTTGACTCCAGATCCTCACATTTACTCTCTAATTGAGTCACGGTCGCAGTGAGAGACTCGATAGTAGTCTTCATGTGAACTATGTCATCGATGCAACCAGAGAGCACCTGCCCCATTTCCCCAACAGTACCTTTCAGTGTTGATATGGTAGCATCGGAAGTGACTTTATCATTAACCTGCTGTGTTTTCGGCCTGCAGGTCATACTGGATAGTAGACAGCGCTTCCCTGAGTGTCTTCTGAAGATTCTCCTGGTGATTCTCCTGGTGCTTCTGATGCTCCAGGAACTCCTTCCTAAAATCGGCAATGTCCTTCCTCAGTAAAGCCAGCAACTCAAGCCTGAATGCGGAGAGGTCAGGGTCACCGCTGAGGGATGCGGATGCGGCTGCGGGTTCACTGGGAGAAGGAGGCACGGCTGCGGGTTCACGAGGAGGAGACTCGCTCACGGCGCGCTCTCTAGGCCTCACTTTTGTCTGAATGCTACCGGTTTTAAAGTTCTTCCCAGACAATTTAACGAACCACCGAGTTAAAAATACAAATAAGGAAACGAAGTAGAATAAGTCAAATATATTATATGACAAAAAAAAGTGCTAATTACAATTTTAAACAAAATAAGCAGGAGACTCAAACTTCGTGTCTTACTCTATCGAATGCCGAATTCGAACCTAATTTAGTATTTCTGATCAACTATTCGTCCAGCAATCAGTTGAACTCAGCATACTAATTATGCATTAGATATTACCTCTGTGACCATCAGCAATATCCTCTATACATGGAATCATTATTTTAAGAGCATGTAGCAAGATCGACAATGGCAATAGACCTCGTAAACAAAATAAACAAATAAAAACTGAATAGAAAATTTATTGAACTATTCTATGACACATAAAATAACTTACACACACACACACACACACACACAAGCAGAGGTGAGGTTTCACTTCTTTAAAAAGGTTTTAAAGTGAATATTATATGCACCAATCTTAGCAAAATTTTGGATATACTGTGCTTGCCTGTTAGGGGGATCTCCTTGTTACGTCATGATTTTGAGGTTATTCCCACAATGGTTTTTAGTCTGGTCGGCATTGAGTGGCATCTCAGAAGACCAACCAGAATGCTGAATGGAACAGCACGTAATTGTTTGGAGAGCTAGCGGCGGGAGTTTTAAAAAGCTGGGGAGCACTCAAAATATTACAATAAAGAATTATTTAAGTATATATATATATATATGAAGGTTCCACTTTTTAATTAAATGATGGGAAAAAAAATATTTCCCACAATGTTCAAATTTTTTGAGATGCACCCTTATTTTAGTGGAGAATACAGGTAGATTAATCTAAAATAAATTAATTTCTTTACACTGTTCTAAAAGGATTTTAGAAAATAAATGTTACACACAATGCTCCAATCTGAAACAATTATTTTTTGTTCTAAAAATAATCTTCTTCTCGCTTTTTAAATACTGCTATATTATTTCAAAAATATTTGTGCAATAAGTATTGCTATTGATAAATAATGCTTTAAATAAATGTACACAAATATAGTTCTTTCTAATGGTGCAGATATTGAAACTAATGTAGGAGAAATTGCACTAATTAAAAACAATCACACACAATGTATGTTTGAGCTCAGAATACCACATATTGCATAGATCATTGTTTTTATTTACTAGAATATTTTTTTATAATTTCTAATCATTCTTGTGGGCACTGTACATAAGGTTGAGATAGGTGGTCACGTAATCCACGTAATGGAGGTTAGGACAGATGTGCAGATAAAAGGCAATCAATCAATAGCGTAGTCAAAAACAGGCAAAGGGTCAGGTGATTGGCAAACGGGCATTAAAGAGGCTAGACTAGAATCAAAGGATGAGGTCGAGAACAGGATCAAAACCTTGAGACATGAAACTATGAACAAAGGCATGGTAAATGGAATACACTCGCATAAAACACAGCGCTGGTTAAAGTAGTAAATGACCTACTACTGGCCTCTGATCAGGGTTGTGTCTCCTTGCTTGACCTTAGTGTAACTTTTGACACTATTGATCGTATTAATCTCCTTGATAGACTAGAAACATTGCTGGCATTAAGGGAACGGCCCTCTCCTGGCTCAGGTCATATTTGACCAATTACTATCAGTTTGTAGATATAAATTGCGACTTCTCCACACATACAGAGGTAAAATTTGGTGTTCCACAAGGTTCTTTTTTAAGCCCACTGCTTTTTACTTTATATATGTGCCTAGGTCAAATTATTCATGAACACGGTATTCATTTGCACTGTTATGCTGATGGTACACAGTTGTATGTTTCAACAAAGCCAGATGACAGACAGCAGCTTAATAAAGTTGAGGAATGTGTAAAGTACATTAGACATTGGATGCTTATTAAGTACTATTACTTGTACTAGGACCAAGTGCAGCTAGAAGTAATTTTTCTGATTACATAGTTACTCTGGATGGCCTTTCTGTTTCATCATGTGCATCAGTAAAAGACCTTGGTGTGATTATTGATCCCAGTCTTTAATTTGACACTCATATAGATAATATTACTAGGATAGCCTTATTTGATCTAAAAAATATTGCTAAGATAAGAATTATAATGTCACAACATGATGCAGAAATATTTGTTCATGCTTTCGTCACCTCTAGGCCGGATTACTGCAATGCCTTACTGTCTGGTTGTTTCAGTAGGAGCATTAACAAACTCCAGTTTGTCCAGAATGCAGCTGCAAGAGTGCTTAATAGAACCAGAACGTATGACCACATCATTCTGATCTTATCCACACTGCATTGGCTTCCAGTAAAATTTTACATTGATTATAAAATACTACAACTGACCTGTAACGCACTGAATGGTCTCGCACCCAAGTACCTGAGCAAACGTTTGGTCTTTTATGATCCGCCACGCCTACGTAGATGAAAAGGTGCAGTCTATTTGTTGGCACCTCAAATAGTGAAGGCTACAGCAGGGGGAAGAGCTTTCTCTTACAAAGCCACACAGTTATGGAACAGCTTCCCAGTCTAGGCTGAAAACATATTTGTTTATTCAAGCTTAACATGAATAGACTTTCTTTTATGCAAAGTACACAGTCTTATCCATTATGGGATAGTAAGCATACTTAAGAATCTCTCCCTCTCTTTACTTCCCTTTCCCTCTCCCCTTCTGTCGAGCCACACATGATATTATGGAGATGCCAGTGATCCTGACCCTTTCTGGTCTCCGGACCTGCCTGATCCATCCTGATGCCCTACCACTGGATGGAGCTCTCATCAACAAGAGGCTACATTCTGCTCCTGAGTATGATAACAAGCAGTGATGCCTGGAGATTGCTGAGGATGGTGGCACTTGAAGTACAGTGGATCCGGACAGTATTCACAGTGCTTCACTTTTTCCACATTTTGTTATGTTACAGCCTTATTCCAAACTGGATTATATTCATTATTTTCCTCAAAATTCTACAAACATATACACCATAATGACAAAGTGAAATAAGTTTGTTGGAAATCTTTGAAAATTTATTTTGCAAAAAAGTATATGTACATAATACATGTACATGTATTCACAGCCTTTGCCAAATACTTTGTTGAAGCACCTTTGGCACCAACTACAGCTTCAAGTCTTTATTAGTATGATGCTACAAGCTAAGAACACCTATTTTTGTGCAGTTTCTCCAATTCTTCTTTGCAGGACCTTTCAAGCTCCATCAAGTTGGATGGGGAGCGGCAGTGTACAGCCATTTTCAGATCTCTCTATATGTATAATCAGGTTCAAATCTGGGTTTTGGCTGAGCCACTCAAGGACATTCACAGAGGTGTCCTGTAGCCACTCCTTTGTTATCTTGGCTGTGTTCTTAGGGTCGTTGTCTTGTTGGAAGATGAACCTTCACCCCAGTCTGACGCCTAGAGCGATTTGAAGCAGGTTTTTCATCAAGGATGTCTCTGTACATTGCTGCATTCATCTTTCCCTCTATCCTGAGTAGTCTCCCATTTCCTGCCGCTGAACAACATCCCCACAGCTTGATGCTGCCACCATCATGCTTCACTGTAAGGATGGTATTGGCCAAGTGATGAGTTTCCTGGCCTGGTTTCCTCCAGACATGATGCTTGCCATTCAGGCCAAAAAGTTCAATCTTTGTTCAAATTTTGGTCTGAGAGTCCTTCAGGTGCCATTTGGCAAACTCCAGGTGGGTTATCATGTGCCTTTTACAGAGGAGTGGCTTCTGCCTGGCTAGTCTACCATACAAGTCTTATTGGTGGAGTGCTGCAGAGATGGTTGTTCTTCTGGAAGGTTCTCCTCTCTCCACAGAGACATGCTGGAGCTCTGTCAGAGTGACCATTGGGTTTTTGGTCACCTCCCTGACTAAGGCCCTTCTCCCCTAATTGCTCAGTTTGGCTGGGCGGCCAGCTCTAGGAAAAGTCCTGCTGGTTCCAAACTTCTCCCATTTATGGATGATGGAGGCCGCTGTGCCCATTGGGACCTTCAATGCTGCAGAAATATTTCTGTACCCTTCCCCAGATCTGTATCTTGATACAATCCTGTCTCTGAGGTCTACAGACAATTCCTTGGACTTCAAGGATTTGTTTGTGCTCTGACATGCATTGTTAAATGTGGGACCTTATATAGACAGGTGTGTGCCTTTCCAAATCAAATCCAATTAACTGAATTTACCACAGGTGGTAGAAACATTCTGTGGAAACAGGATACACCTGAGCTCAATTTTGATTGTCAGGGCAAAGGCTGTGAATACTGTGAATGTAAATGTGCTTTTTTTTCTTTTCTTTTTTTTTTTTTAAATAAATGTGCAAAGATTTCAGACAAACATCTTTCACATTGTTATTATGGGGTATTGTTTATAGAATTGTGAGGAAAATAAAGAATTTAATCCATTTTAGAATAATGCTGTAACATCACAAAATGTGGACAAAGTTAAACACTGTGAATACTTTCTGGATGCACTGATACCATGGAAATGGTTTTGATTTTAATTTTATTTGGAATTTTTTTTGGGGGGTGGTTTGATTTTTGTTTTTTTTTTTTGCCCCCGCCCGCCCAATTAACACATACAATTTTGCAGTCAAGTCTCCTACTGTGAACAGTGGACTAGTTCAACAAAACAGACTTCATATAAAAATCACAATGAACTTTCCCTTACTTTCACACTATCTGTTGTTACCCAGATGAGTCTGGTTCCTCTCAAGGTTTCTTCCTCCTGTCATTTTAGGGAGTTTTTCCTTAACACCGTCTCCACTGGCTCGCTCAACAGGGATACATTCACACACTTAATATCTCTATCCTATGTTTATATGTTTCTGTAAAGCTGCTTTGAGACAATATCCATTGTTAAAACAGCTATACAAATAAAATTGAATTGTAGTAATACTTTGTGCCGAACAATGATAGTAAACATATTCAGAGGTGAAACACAAAACAGCTGAGACACTAATGACACATATGGGAAACAACCAATGACAATACAGTGGAGAAGACAGGACAGAAATCACAGCAAAACACAAGTGTCAGAAGTAAACAAAGTCAATGTCACTGACAAACCCTGAGCACACCACATCAAACATCGCTTTGCGTGAGGGGAAATCATGACATGGGTGGACATCATAGGTTTAATTCAATATGTGAAGTATTTAATTCATATGGTTTTGGACCACTTTAAAAATTTTATTTTATACAATTATGCACTTTCACTCCTCCCTTTTTCAGAAATATGCATAATTGATAATGGAACCAGATTTTTATTATCATAAGTATTATTTATTTTTATAATTATTATATATTTTTTAATAATAATATTTTATAGTAAATCTTAAAGAGTAAAAACAGTAGAAGGAAATGTTAAAGGTGCCGTGAGCTCTAAGCAATGCAGTCCTTCTCCAAGTTCCCACATTTGTAATGTCACCAAAATGACGTTTTCCTTTTTTTTCTTCAATTTTTCAAAGATGCACCTTTCCTTTCTAAAGAGACAGGGGAAAGATTCTTTTCTGCTAGATTTAATTTTGCACTGCAAGATTTGGGCTGAGTGGGCTCATTCCTTCCCACCCATTTTGAAGTGACATGTCTTTTTACATGAAACCCATTCTCCTCTGGATGACACCCAGATTAAACATCATTAAAGTAGTCAAAGACAAAGTAAACAGTAATAAATATGTGGAAAGGAAACAAAGTGTGTGTATTGTGTGTGTGTGTGTGTGTGTGTGCGTGTGTGTGTGTGTGTGTGTGTGCGTGTGTGTGTGTGTGTGTGTGTGTGTGTATGTGTCCATTTAGCCAGACTGTGTGTGAACATGCCTGCTTTGTCAGTTCACTAATCACATGCCTTCATCCATTTCTTTCCTCCAACTTATTTTTAGTTCACTTGCCTGAATCCATATTCAGCAAAGACATTTATATCCTCTACAATTCTTGTTCATTTGGCTCTCTCCTTCCTGTTTCTCTCATCGCTGTTCTCACTCAGTTTAATCGGCTTTACCATTTTTTCCTCTGCAGAGTGATGTTGGATTAAACCTAGGCAGCCAATGAGTCTTTTTGCACTCATTGATTGCTCATTATGTATGTTTGTTTATTTGTGTTTTTTTTTGTATTTAATCAACCATCCTCTCTGACAGTGCTGTAACAATCCAGTTATGTCAGACAGAGCTGCCACAAAAGCTCTCACTAATTGCCTGACATCCCTTATTCGATATTGCACCCTTTCCTCCTGCAGCTGGTCTTCACTCTTGCTTTGTTTTTAATGAGATAGAGTTAAGAAGGATCTGATTGAATAATCCTGCATTGATAAATATCTGAGTGGCTCTTCATGGCCGTGGAAGAGCCATCATCTCTGATTACCTTCTTCTGTTCTTAACCGTTTTTCTTAATGTAACAAGCTCCATCTGCTTCCAAATCAGTTGTGTGCTCTGTGGGCCACATCCCATAGAAGACAAAGAAAAAAGAATCAAAATCCCTTAGCTCATTCAGTATTGACAGAAAACTGGAAGAGTCTGACAGCAGGAGAATGGAGGGCTGATAAGCATCTTATAGACACAACTTTTTTACAAAAGTTTGCATATTTACATTGTATCATATAGAAAAACATATTAGCTTATTATACAGTATATGTCATAGCCCATGTATAAAGGACTTGCATCACAGACAACAAGCTACAGTGCCTTGCGAAAGTATTCAGCCCCCTTGAACTTTTCAACCTTTTGCCACATTTCAGGCTTCAAACATAAAGATATAAAGTTTTTATTTTTTGTGAAGAATCACCAACAATTGGGACACAATTGTGAAGTGGAACGAAATATTGGATTTTTTAAAACTTTTTTAACTAATAAAATTAGTTAAAATTATTCGGCCCCCTTGCGTTAATACTTTGTAGAGCCACCTTTTGCTGCGATTACAGCTGCAAGTCGCTTGGGGTATGTCTCTATCAGTTTTGCACATTGAGAGATTGAAATTCTTGCCCATTCTTCCTTGCAAAACAGCTCGAGCTCAGTGAGGTTGGATGGAGAGCGTTTGTGAACAGCAGTTTTCAGCTCTTTCCACAGATTCTCGATTGGATTCAGGTCTGGACTTTGACTTGGCCATTCTAACACCTGGATATGTTTATTTGTGAACCATTCCTTTGTAGATTTTGCTGTATGTTTGGGATCATTGTCTTGTTGGAAGATAAATCTCCGTCCCAGTTTCAGGTCTTTTGCAGACTCCAATAGGTTTTCATCCAGAATGGTCCTGTATTTGGCTGCATTCATCTTCCTCTCAATTTTAACCATCTTCCCTGTCCCTGCTGAAGAAAAGCAGGCCCAAACCATGATGCTGCCACCACCATGTTTGACAGTGGGGATGGTGTGTTGAGGGTGATGAGCTGTGTTGCTTTTACGCCAAACATATCGTTTGAAACATATATATATATATATATATATATATATATATATATATATATATATATATATAATGTGTGTGAATTTTTCTGCCCCTTTGGGGTCTGTGTGGGGCCACTGCAGGCTCAATTTTCTGCAGCTCACTTTTGGGCCCCATTGCTTGTCATGATGAGGAAACACTGTTTCTTCGTTTTCATGAAACTAAGAGAGGCCAAGTAGTAACAGTCAGCATGGAGCCTGTTGGCAACTCACCACCCCTCCACTGAGCAATGAGGCTGAGCGACAGCCTCAGCTGGACAGATCTGCTGATGCATGGCTCGGGTAGGAACTTAAGGCTGGGCCGGGATGTCAGGAACCTCAGACTTGGTAGGAATGCCAGGAACCTGAGACTTGGCAGGAACTTGGGTGTCCGAGACCTTTGACGTGACTTGGGCCTTGACATCAAATACTTGTGACGTGACTTGGGCTTTGCCATCAGAGAGATGGCAGGAGCTTGAGACTGAACTTGAGCTTTGGCCGGAGCTTGAGGGTGAACTTGAACTTCAGCTTTGGTTCAGACCTGGGACTCAGCCTCGGCTTGAACTTGAGGCATGGTTTCAATTGGGGGCATGACTGTGACCTGGACTGGAGCCGTAACTATGGCCTGGACTGGAGGCGTGACTGTGTCCTGGACTGGAGTCGTGACTGTGTCCTGGACTGGAGGCGTGACTGTGTCCTGGACTGGAGGCATGACTGTGGCCTGGGCAGGAAGCGTGGCTGTGGCTTGGGCTGGAGGCATGGCTGTGGCTTGGGACTTGGCTGTGGCTGGCACGTGAGACTTGGCTGTGGCTCGGACGTGAGACTTGGCTGTGGCTGGATCGTGATACTTGGCTGTGGCTGGGACCTGAGACTTGGTTGGGGCTTGGACATGAGCTGTGGTTGGGGCTTGGACATGAGCTGTGACATCATGGATGGCTGGTGACCTGTCACTCACCAGCTACTCCACCTAGTCACGGGCCAGACCGCAGAATCATGACACATGAACCTGATCCATTGTTCTTGAGAAGGCTTGGGATAGGCCAGGCTACAATTATACACCTGGCATTCGATCATAAACTCCAACGGGTATCTCCCCGATCCCGTTGTCGCAAGAGGAAGCTCTGCATTGTACCTCTGGGGGAATTGCACGGACACAAAACACGGCCAGTAATCCGTGCGTACCCCGACGCAGGAATATCCATTTACTCCCCTTGTTTCTTGCCTTCTCACTCGTCCTCATGCTGCATCCATGGTTTCGGCAGGTTATTCTGTCACGGGGCGTGATAGCAAAAAGCAGGCAGGATGCAGTTGCAGTGCAGACGAGCTACGATATTAGCTTTAGCTTCTCTGCTAACTAGCCTAGACCTAGACTATGACATGGAACATTAACTATGGAACATTAACTATGGAACATTAACTATCGAACATGGCATGGAACCGAAACACTCTTAAGTTTAGCGATATCTAAATTTACATTTATCTACATTCAATTACCCGCACCATGTGTAGCACGGCTCCTGGTATATATGCCCCCAGTCTGATTAGCTCCAAACCGCTAACAGCTGCGGGCAATTCCAAAACACTTGTGATCCATGACAAGACAGGACGAAGACATGACGTGGACCCGGAAGCAGGGGAATCATGACAACAGGTCATCTGGCAGCATTGGAGAGAGCCTCAAGCACTGAAAAATGTACTTAATCACCGTGAGGTTTGGTGTTCCCCCGGCAACGAGTAATGGACTGTAATTCTTACATGAGCATGGACAGTGTGACGAAGGATTTTGAGTGCTGACCGAGAGAGAGAGACCAAGTTATGGTACATTTTGCATTGTTTTATTTAGCTCATTAGAGTGAAGTTGCCAGTTTATGTTTTCTGAGCCCAAGCTACGTCACAGCCCTGCATGGGTGCGGTGAGAGTGAGGTTTTTGTGTGTGAGTGGGCCCATTTTGAGTTTAATACTGTATGTATTACAGTATAGTTATATAGTTATTACTTTGCTTAATCATACCTCTCTTTATTATTTCTAAAAATTAAATACATTTTTAGTTTTTGTTTCTACTTCTGCCTTTATTATAGTATGTTTAAAACTTACAGTAAGGCTATGGGAGTAGGGCATAAGATAGGCACACCTAAGAGTGAAGGGGCCCTACACAAATTCCCCAGTTCATGTCCTGCAGTCCTGTCAATTTTTCAAGGTCAACACAGACTCCTCTTTTTGTCCCAGTTTTGCATTCCAGTCTTATATTTATCACCTTTTATCCTTATGGGTAGGCTCTGCTCTGTACTGTTTCCATCTCTTTACCGGCTGTGTGTGGTCTGGCCCACTGGGGCCCCACCTGTGCCCCATATTTCATACCAGTAATAAGGCCCATAATGGGCTACCCATAATTGGCACCAGTGGAGCTCACACTATGCCCACACTGGGCTGGGTCTGGGCTGTTCTTCTGGGGCCACCACCTGGCTTCCATAGTGTGGAGCCCATACATGCCATTGTGGGCCAGTATGCGCAGCCCCCATGCACACTGTGGGCATACTGTGGGACCAATGGGCATACTATGCGAAAACTGTGGGCATAGCTCTGGGCCCACAGTATGCCCTGTGGGTCCTTAACAGATAACAAAATTAGTTTAATTTTAGTTCCTACTTTTTCACCTGCAATATTTTACATTACCCAGCCCTGCGACGGACTGGCACCCTGTCCAGGGTGTGCCCCGCTTTGTGCCCGATGCTTCCTGGGATAGGCTCAAGGTTAGGGTATAATATAGGTAAGAATAATTGCACTTGTTAAAAGATATAAATAATAAAGTAAGACTGTTTCGCACACACAGCCAGGTTAAAAGAAAAACAATGACAATTGAGTACAAAACTGAGCATGTGGATTGAATACTGAAAGTTTTTTTTTATTAAACAGAACACCATAACAATGATTTTTTATAAAACAGAACAATCATTGAACCACATTAGAACATCATAAGCATGAATTAAACACCTCAAAGATACCACTGGATATCTGCTATCCAGGCGAGAGAGAGACAGACAGACATGCAGAGAAACAGACATACAGAGGGAGAGACATACAGACAGACAGAGAGAAAATATAAAAATGTTACAAAAACATGAGTGCTGATTACAGTTAATTTACATTTGTGTATTTTGTTTAATTTGCACAATGTAAATTGTTTTGTTTAATTTAAACTAATGCAACAATATCAAATTTGACAGTGATTCATGAAAGCCTAAAATCAATGCTTACATATAATTGTTAGCCTTCTTGATGAGTTGAGTATAAACGAGGCTGGTGGAGATGGTGGGACCAGTACAGAGCACTTTTAAGGTTTGATTGACTTTTTTGGTCTAGTGTAATATATACAGTGCTCTCTACTAATTTTGGCACCCTTGGCAAATGTGTGCAAAGAAGGCTGTGAAAAATTGTCTTCATTGTTTAATCTTTTGTTAAAAAATTCACAAACATACTGTTCTCATGGATATCAAACAAATGCAAACACAACATGGGTTTATGAAAAAAAAATATTTGTTAAATGTAGGTTTTTAGTCAATACTTTGTGCTACCTCCATTAGATGTGTGAAAACAGAGAGCGAATCACAAAGGCTCTTCTACAATACAGCAAAATAACCCACTTAAGTAAGTAGTTCTAAAGCATTCTAATCATTTTATTATTTTTTTTTAACAAAAGATGAAAAGTTTGACCAATAAAGACAATTTTTCACAGCCTTCTTTGCTCATATTCACCAACAGTGCCAATATTAGTGGCAGGCACTGTATTTACCCTGAGTTCAAGGCAAAAAAAAAAAAAAAGTCAGTTTGTCAAGGTTAAAGAAATTGTCATATTGTGAAGCAATTTCTTTATTTATACCACAGGATTCTGAAACGAAGTAAGTTGCATAGAGGCAAAGTAAACAGTTAAAAAAAATAAAAACAGAAACCCTTCAAAACCAACCAAGCAACAGCTGTTTATGTGCTTTAAAATGTTTCATTATCGGAGTTCACCAAAGTACACAAACAGCTGAGGCTGACATTTACAAAAACAAAACTGACAGTTTTTAATGGAAACAGTGATTCTGGTCTAGTCTGGATATAAACTAACGTCATTTGAGAATCGAATTGGTTCCAGGATTCGTGCTGTTTGCAACAGCCTAAATATACAAATAAAATAAAATGACTCTGCTAGAATATGACACTGTGTTATATTTGAAATCAGTTTTTCACTTTGGAGAAGTGTCACTAACTTTAATACCAGTGTGTTTGAAATAAAACTGCTTTTTCCGTAACATTTGTGGATGCAGCATTTTCACTGAGGTTGATTCCATGCTAATATTTTGATGGTGTCTTGTCTTCTATTGCGTTCCTTACTGTCCTTCACATGCAGCTTGTACCATTTTGTCTCAACAATTGCCATAATAAAAAAGCATGCAACTTGAGCAGTGAATAGCTTTTACAGCACTGAAGTAACCCTTACAATGTTAAGTAGCTTCTATAAAGTACAGCAGGGTGACTTTAAAGCACTCTAAGTCAACACTAAGAATAATCCAGTGCTGTAAATTAGGTTCGCCACTTCATGGGTAAAGTAAACACTTCAGTGTAAATTCAATACTACTAAATGTCCCCACTGTGCTTTTTGCTGTGTCAACCAAAACACACAATTGGAGACACCAGACAAAAATCCTCTAATTACTAATATATTCCGAAAAGCAGTGCAGTGCTCTAGACAATTCCAAAAATGACAGTTAATGTTCATAATATAGGACAATAATCATGCATACAGAGGGAGAATGGTTGTATCCAATATCCAGGGACAGGTTTGTAAAGGTCAATGCAGGGAAACAATGATATGATTAAGAATTTGGGCAACTGTCTATTATAGAAAGATCACAAGTTTGAATAAAATAAGTACTAAAGAGAACTCAGAGAGTAAATACTAAAGTTGTGTCCAAACGATTCTGCGTTTCTGTGGACCCATAGTGATCAGTGGTGTAATTGCAGGGTGTCCGTAGGAAAGTTTTAAAAATGTTTAAAGAATTTTTTTTTGTTAAATGTCTCCAAATATCTCCCTTTCTTAAATACTCACCTGTTGATTTTCGGGGGAGATTTAAATTGTGTATCTGACCCAAACTTGGATCGATCTAACCTCCGTACTCCGTATATTCTCATTCATATACATATATATATATATATATATATATATATATATATATATATATATATATATATAATATAAATACTACATATGTATATAATTATATAGTTTATTATATATACATTGTAGCAAGCCTAGACTGCGGTGAGCTAAGTTCAGACACCCATTAGGCCATTTAAGTGACAAACGTGGAGAGTTTTATTCACTTCTGTGAGTGAGTGGGTGGAAAAGAGGTGCAGTGGGATGAAGTGCTCATGGTTTGATGCCGTCCTCAGGGTGCAGAGGGCGTGCTGGGGTCTTCCAGTGTGGCTGAGATCACATTCAGCGGTCAGGGAGCCCTATGCGTGCAGTTAGAGAGCGAAGTCCTCTGTCGTGTCTGAATCTTCTAGAAGAAACACAAAACAAAGCATTATTCACGTATCAAGAACCCTCTCTCCCTTTTCTAGTGGAGGTTGGCCCTTTTATATGCTCCCGCTGGCTACTAGACGGTGGAGAGAGCAGCCACAGTGATAATTAGCCGCCAGCCATGTGTGTCTCTGCGGCCCTGCCTTGCAGCCATGTGCTCTCTGGCTGTCCAAAACATTGGTGGTGCTGAAGCGGGTCTATCCTTTCAGCACCCTTGTGGCAGTCGTGGGAGGAGCGCTCTTTCTCTTTTGTGCACCAGCTAGTTATCTAACTTTTGTTTTGCTCTCTATTGTCTTTAAAGATGCCATCACTGACTTGGACTGTTAACTACTACTTTTCATTCACACCCTGTGTTTTTCATTAGAAAAGAAAGGTACTTCTTTTATTTTCAGATGTAGACAAACAGGGTTGTTTCTGAACATTTAAGGGCTATAAGCAACACTCAGGGGGCATCACCCACAACAATTAAAATAAAATACTATTATTTTATATGGAAGAATAAACAGAATTAATTCTTCATTATATTGGACAAGGAAAAAAATTGTGAGAATATTGCCTGGTCAGATTTTGGAAAATCTGTCACAGTTCTTCTGGAGACTTTGAATGTTACATTTGCTTCTATTTTGGCAGGTAAAACTTGACAGCCCTCTATGTATTTGCCTCAAAATTCTGTGTGACTATTAAGCAAAATGTTAGTTGCTTTAATGACATACAATCATTGTTTTTTTCTTTTTTAAGTCTAAAAATTGCTCTATTTAAACAAAATATTGTGCCTAAGATTTTTGCTTAGTACTAATAATACTATAGTACTAATAAATTGTAGGTGATTGATGTTTCAGTCTCCTGAATGATGATTACATTGGACAACACTTTTAATAACAGTATTGCTACCACATAAAATTTTGCTGATCATGACAGAGTTCACATGACAGTGAACACAAATATTACAAACTCAAATTAATCTTTTATTAATATGAATGAATGTGTTTAATTACTTGATAGTGCTAACACATTGAGCATATTCTAATGATTTAGAACAATTTTCACTTGTACTTTCATATTTTCACTTGTTGATTTTCACTTGTATGATGATCATCCTTGAAGTGTGCAACAATAATGTGCCCACATTTTTGGATTCTAGCTGCCCTGGTATTATTTTTGCATCATCGCAGTGTCCTGAGACCATCCACCATGTTTGTAACTGACTACACCAAGATATGCAAAGAAAAAGTCAAAATGTAAATGCAGAAAATGAATCCCAAATGAAATGTTAAACCCCATGTGTTTGTATGCTTTAAAAAATAATGCCAACCATCTGGAGGTACTTTGATGCTGTATAGTAACATAAACATAAAGATATTAAATTTTATTTTTTTGTGAAGAATCACCAACAAGTGGGACACAATTGTGAAGTGGAACAAAATCTATTGGATATTTTAAACTGTTTTAGCAAATAAAAAACTGAAAAGTGGTGCGTGCAAAATTATTCGGCTCCTTTACTTTCAGTGCAGCAAACTCACTCCAGAAGTTCAGCGAGGACCTCTAAATGATCCAATGTTGTCCTAAATGACTGATGGTGATAAATAGAATCCACCTGTGTGTAATAAAGTCTCTGTATAAATGCACCTGCTCTGTGATAGTCTCAAGGTTCTGTTGAAAGCGCAGAGAGCATCATGAAGACCAAGGAACACACCAGGCAGGTCTGTAATACTGTTGTGGAGAAGTTTAAAGCCGGATTTGGATACAAAAAGATTTCCCAAGCTTTAAACATCCCAAGGAGCACGTGTGGCGAGTCATTTTGAAATGGAAGGAGTATCAGACCACTGCAAATCTACCAAGACCTGGCCGTCCCTCTAAACTTTCAGCTCAGACAAGGAGAAGACTGATCAGAGATGCAGCCAAGAGGCCCATGATCACTTTGGATGAACTGTAGAGACTAAAGCTGAGGTGGGAGAGTCTCGTCCACAGACAATCAGTCGTACACTGCACAAATCTGGCCTTTATGGAAGAGTGGCAAGAAGAATGCCATTTCTCAAAGATATCCATAAAAAGGCTTGTGGCAAACTTTAGACGAGACTGATTGTTGTCCTATGGACAGACCCTCCCACCTCAGCTGTAGTTCTCTGCAGTTCATCCAGAGTGATCATGATCATAGTGATCTAATTTTGCACGCACCACTTTTCAGTTTTTTATTTGCTAAAAAAGTTTAAAATATCCAATAGATTTCGTTCCACTTCACAATTGTGTCCCACTTGTTGGTGATTGTTCACAAAAAATTAATATTTTATATCTTTATGTTTGAAGCCTGAAATGTTGCAAAAGGTTGAAAAGTTCATAGGGGCACGAATACCTTCCGCAAGTCATTGTACTATATATATATATATATATATATATATATATATATATATATATATATATATATATATATATATATATTGTGTCTAGTATTACTAAAAAGAAAATTAAACCATTTGTATTTCAATAGGTAAATTAACTTTGTATAATAAAGCCACCATGTGCACTAACTGAAAGCATACAGCAACAACATCAACAATAATAATAATAACATCCAGATTTTGACATGAGTTGGCATTCCTTTCCGTTGGCCATGTTCTAGACATCTGTTGCTGTAATCATTTGAGATTCATGCAAAATTTAATAGAGCTTGAACAAGCTACAATGCTTTACATTTATTACATGTTATTGGTAACATTACTGCGTTTACTGTGACCTGGGATGTTATCTGGCATGTTTGTTGTAGAGTTTTTGAGCGATTTTTTTTCTTTTTTCCACTCAGAGTGGAAATCAGATGTGGTCTAGCAACCTAACTAATTCAGTTGGTGAGTGAACTAATAGTTAGCTGGCAAACTAACTAGCTAGCTAACAAAGTGGCAGAATGGCAAGTGAGTGCCTGTTAACCCTTAGACAGGGACAACACATGGCAGTAGAGTTTGCTCTTGAATTCTGAACACTTGATATGGTTAGTGTCTGATACAGTCCAGCCCTCATTACTGCTTTCTGTCAGGTATTGAGAAAAGATGTAGTCATTGAACCGGCCTGTACAGACTTTATCTTATTGTTGGACACCCTTATTGGTTCCTTGCGATACATCAAAATGTCTACCCCATTCAGACGTCAGTTCCCATCAACAAAGTAACATGAATCTAAATGAGTCAGAACACTAAGTCATAGCCTTGTCGCCTCAATGTCATGCTGTATCTCACTCGGCCATTACATTGGTTTCCATAGCAGTAAAAATTTGATCAAGTGTGTTGAAATGCCCACTAGCTGCTCCAATTATAAGAATTTCTTCAGTAAAGCCAATGCATGTGCTGTCTTTTTCATAGTCCCTATGTCTGTACAATTGACCCGCTCTCTAATACTACCTCTCCTGTGTCATGCATATATCTCATATCACCAAGTAAGAACAAAGTCATGGAAGAAAGCATATGTATCTCTAGCCGTAAACAAGGTTATATATCATATCTCCTGCCTCACAGGGGCTCTTTTCCCTTCAGAAAATAGGGAAAAAGTAATATTGCCCTAACCACCGCCACAGATGCCTTCTGCTCTAGTACAGTAAAATCATTCACCAAGTTCACCAAATTAGGTGTGTGACTAATATCTTATCAGAATCACAGCAGGGCATAAGTGGAAAACTTAATTTTCCACCCCCCCCCACCCCAACAACAAAATAACCCTCACATCTAAAGGGAGCAAATGTCTTAAAAAATAGACACTTATGGGCCATTAAATTAGGTAGCTGAACATCAGTTTATTTACTTCAAGAACTTTCACTAGTTGAACACTGCAAAATGCTGCATGCCTCAACAAGCAAGAAAGGCAGTATTTCTCATGTAAACCATGATCCACAAATGTCAAAACAGATACCCTGTCTTGAATTTACTCACCACTTACCAAATGCAACACTGCAGGCAACATACTCACAGAACTTTGTTTATATGACCATTGCTTAAATCCTTCCAAATCTCCACAATGCCCTTGTTACATGGGTTAACATGTCCCTAGCTCTAGGGCAGCAAAATCTTGCACCTGTTCCCAAGCCAGCGTCTCCAGGCTGCTACTTTATTAAAACTTTAATTAAACTCAAGTTTGGTGTCATATATATTTATATATGTATATATATATATATATATATATATATATATATATATATATATATATATATATATATATATATTCCTGCAGCCGTAAGATGTGAGATTAAAAAAAACAAAAAACAGATGACAAAATCAAATTTGAGGAAAACTGGATTTGATAGTGGACTGTATATAGCATCAAAAGTTTCAGTGCTATAACAACATGCTCATCTTTGTTCCTTCACATCTTTCTCTCTTTGCAGGCTACTGATCAAATCATACAGGACATACACTTCGCAAATAGAAAGCTATTAGACATTTTGCATTTCTTCAGACTCTAGAAAAAGCACAATGTTCTTTGTACAGCTGGCTATACAGCTGGTCATTAACTGTATTGTAGAAGGGCTAAATGGTAAGAAAAGGTTCCTATACATTGAGAATACAGAGAATATAACATAAATATAAAGAATATAAAAGGTGAGCTTTCTGGGGCTATACCTGTCACATGCTGTGACTTGGCAGTTGATGTGATTGTTTCATTTTCAATATTAATGAAATTTTGCAGCTGTAAGATTTAAACTCTGCCATATACCTCAACTATTTTGATACCACTGCCCAATATATGGTGGGATTAGTGTTGATGACAACTGAATGAGCAATATAGAGTACATGCATCAGCTACAAGTTATTTTTTCCTTGCTCACTTTTTTCCACAAAAAAATACAATCAGTTGTACATGCTCTTTTTTCTTGGTGAAAGGAACTAATTAAAGCTTGTGCTATAAAATTTCCATATAGCTAAGTGGAATTTACACATCCCAAGGATTTCAGAAGAAATACAAGCAGAAAAAGGGATATAAAATTTTGATTATATTTAACATTTAAATATAAACACATTATTGAAACATTAAAACATAAAGCACATTTGCATGTTTACAAAAAATCATGTATCATTTACATGTTAAGCTGCAACCATGAAGTCCTATAAAAATGTGTGTGTATGTACAACCTGTCACACACCGGAACGTAATGAAGGTTGAGGGTGGATGCACGTGCAGTTAAAGACATTTATTAAAGAGACAGACAGGCAGACAATTCAAAATCGTGATACAGACGAGTGGTCTAATAACATTTAAAAGGTCAAGTAATATTCAAACAGACATGAACTGGGTGAGGCTAGAATTGAAAATGTGAAACGAGAAACAAGATCAATAACATGAAACATCCGGTAGGTAATAAGGCAAACACAATACTGCGCAATTTGCACAGAGACACGAGGGGTCTAAATGACAAACGTAATCATGGGTAAATCATGGGGCAGCTGTGGTTCAGGTGGTAGAACAGGGTGTCCACTAATCGTACGTTTGGTGGTTAGGTGTGCATGCACTTCA
This sequence comes from Ameiurus melas, assembly GCA_012411365.1. Lineage (NCBI taxonomy): Eukaryota > Metazoa > Chordata > Actinopteri > Siluriformes > Ictaluridae > Ameiurus > Ameiurus melas. The sequence goes on along the minus strand of CM022777.1, from coordinate 13,632,304 downwards.
GTTTTCCAAGCTCATGGCAATCCTGCAGCGCTGACTCGAGAGGAAATCATGACAAAATCGCAACCCCCAAGGGCACTCCAGTTGTCTCCTGAACCAGGACACTGAGCGGCGTCCTCAGTGGAGCAGGAGGGCAGAGCGATGTCCTTAACAGAGCAAGAAGGTGGCGACATCCTCAGCAGAGCAGGGAAGCAGAGCGACATACTCAACCGAGCAGGAAAGCAGAGGGATGTCCTCAGTGGAGCCGAACAGAAGAGCGACGTCTTCAGCAGGGCAGGAAAGCAGAGTGAACTCCTCAGTGGAGCAGGAAAGCAGAGCAACATCTTCAGCGGAGCAGAACAGCAGAATGACGTCCTCAGTGGAGTAGGAAAGCAGAGTGACGTCCTCAGCAGAGCAGGAAAGCAGAGCGATGTCCTCAGCGAATCTTGGCATAGTGGCTTCCACGGCAGCATAGGGAAGAAAAATGGAGCTTTTGGCTGCAACGGAGAGGTGGAGAAACTTCCTCATTAAAACAGAGTGGCTGAGTGGTATCCTCAGCGGAGCAGGAAGGCAGAGCGATGTCTTCAGCAGAGGCGAAGAAACTTCATCAGTAGGACAGGGTGGTTGAGTGGCATCCTCAGCTGTATAGGGATGCTAAGTGGTGTCCACAGTCACACACAGAGTCTACCCATCGTTCTCCATTGACTTTGAAGACTGAATCTGGTTGGCTGTGTCGTCAGTCTCAGGCATGAGGAGAGCTCGGTTGACCATGTTGTCAGTCTCAGGCATGAGGAGAACTTGGTTAATCATGAAGTCTGCTTCAGGCATGAGTATAACTTGGCTGTCCTTGTTAGCTGACACATATAATAATTGTGGGCATGGCCTAACATTCTACTGAGCATGCTTAATTGATTACATCAGGAAATGCCACTGAAAAACATCCCCACAACATGATGCTGCCACCACCATGCTTCACTGTAGGGATGGTATTGGCCATGTGATGATTGGTTTCCTCCAGACATGATGCTTGCCATTCCGGCCAAATAATTATATCTTTGTCTTGGTCTTGGTCTGAGAGTCCTGCAAGTGCCTTTTGGCAAACTCCAGGTGGGATGTCATGTGTCTTTAACTGAGGAGTGGATTCCATCTGGCCACTCTACCATACAGGCCTGATTGCTGGAGTGCTGCAGAGATGGTTGTTCATCTGGAAGGTTCACCTCTCTCAACAGAGACATGCTGGAGCTCTGTCAGAGTGACCATTTGTTTTTTGGTCACCTCCATGACTAAGGCTCTTCTCCCCCAATTGCTCAGTTTGGCCAGGTGGCCAGCTCTAGGAAGAGTCATGGTGGTTCCAGACTTCTTCCATGTATGGATGATGGAGGCTACTGTGCTCTTTGGGACCTTCAATGCTGCAGAAATGTTTTTGTACCCTTCTCCAAATATGTGCCTCGATACAATCTTGTCATGGAGGTCTACAGACAATTCCTTGGACTTCATGGCTTGGTTTGAGCTCTGACATGCATTGTTAACTATGAGACCTTATATAGACAGGTGTGTGCCTTTCCAAATCATGTCCAATAAACTGAATTTACCACAGGTGGACTTCAGTCAAGTTGTAGAAACATCTCAAGGATGATCAGCGGAGACAGGATGCACCTGAGCTCAATTTTGAGTGTCATGGCAAAGGCTGTGTATACTTACATAAATGTGCTTTTTTTGTTTTTTTTTATTTATAATAAATTTGCGAAGATTTAAAACAAACTTCTTTCACGTTTTCATTATGGGGTATTGTTTGTAGAATTTTTAGGAAAATAATTAATTTAATCCACTTTAAGGCTGGAATAAGGCTGTAACATAACAAAATGTGGAAAAAGTGAAGCTCTGTGAATATTTTCCGGATGCACTGTATCATAATATGTAGAGGAGTGCAGTGCAGTGCATAGTACCTACAAAATGTGGTCCAAGGGAGGACAATCGGTGAACCAGTGACAGGGCCTTGGGTTCCGAAGACTGACTGACATGTGGGGAGTGAAGGCTAGCCTGTCTGGTCTGATCCCACAGAAGAGCTACTGTAGCACAAATTGCTGAAAAGGTTAATGCTAGTTATGATAGAAAGGTGTCAGAACACAGTGCAAAGTATATGCATATGAGGCTTCATAACACCAGACTGGTCAGAGTGCCCATGCTTACACCTGTCCACCACGGAAAGCACCTAAAATGGGCATGTGAGTATAAGAACTGGAACATTGAGCAATGGAAGAATGTCTTGGGCTATGTTCTGCTGATAAACCTTGGGTCCTGGCATTTCTGTGGATGTTAATTTGACATGTAGCAGGTGGTACATTGCTGCAGACCAAGTACACCCCTTCATTACAACGTTATTCCCTAATGGTAATGGCCTCTTTCAGCAGAGTAATGCAGCCTGCCACAATGCAAAAATTGTTCAGGAATGGTTTGAAGAACATGACAAAGTGTTCAAGGTGTTAACTTGATCTCCAAATACCCCAGATCTCGATCTGATCAAGCATCTGTGAGATGTGCTGGATAAACAAGTCTGATCCATGGGGGACCTAACTTGTAGCTTACATGACTTAAAGGATCTGCAGCTAACGTCTTGGTGCCAGATACCACAGCACACCTTCAGACGTCTCGTGGAGTCTATTTCTTAACAGGTCAGAGATATTCTGGCAAGGGGGACCTACACAATATTAGGCAGGTGGTTTTACTATTATGCCTTATTCCTGTATATGTTATAATCTTTTCTATGGATGGTATTGTCCTTTTTCTATATTACATCATTATTTTTTTGTTGATTATTACCTTTCTGTTCAGTTTCAACCACATGGATACAATGACACACACACACACACACACACACACACATCTCTTTTCTTTTCCAGTAATGTAACACACAATGCTTTTCCAGTAATGACCTCCAGATCTTGGTTCATTGCTCCTTGTCACCTGTGAGTGATTAATTAATGACAAAGGTGAATGGGTGACTGATAGAGGAGCAGTGCAGGGAAAGAAGAACATGTTACTCAGATATGAGAAACAGACATGACACATCAATACCTGAGCCCCAGAGATTAGACCATAGATCAGAACAAATGAGATGATGGAAAATGGACAAGTAAATCCCTCTTTCTGGCTCTAATCACTGCTACTGATGGAGTGGTGATCAGTGAGACGAAGACCAGTGAATATAGAATAATATATTTAGCAATGGCTTCAGGCATGGATTTTGAGCGTTCAGCTTTCATATGAAGGACATTTTTTTTTAATTGTTGTTACAGCATCACATAGTTTATAATATCTAATAGACACAACACAAGGTAAATTAAGGCATGTAGAAAAAGAGCCTTGGAACCAGACAGACCTGGAATAACTATGCCTAGATGAAAGATGCTATCACTAACATATTGACTTCTAGAGCACTCAGGATACTAAGCACAAGGCTAAACAAGCCAATATTAGCAAAGCAAAAGAAGACCAGGCATAGCAAGAACTAGTCATAACTGCCAGGGGCAAATCCATGACACTATAATTCATTCACATACAGTAGCAATATACAGGTCTTGATTTTAAGGAAACACAGCGGGATGCCATTTTCTGCTTTTAAAGTGCAACCGCGTTTCCATCCCTTTCAGTTAATATCTACTATTTTAATAGTTTTTAAATTGGAGTTGTACACGCAAAGTAGTATTGATGTGGGTCCTTCTTCTCATGCCCACAAAATTATGCTAAATTAGTAGGATAACAGCTAGCTAACTATGAATCCAGGTGAAAAGGTATTATTAACTTTTTCATGTTGTGAAACCAGAGTATGTTGATGAACAGGATGGCTCCATGGAAGCAGCGTAAACAGTAAAATGAAGTGGTTAAAGTGATAATTAATAGGAATGTGCAGAAGTGCTTTTATTAGGGGGCCAAATAAACAGCTTCTTTCTGTGGTTTTCACTGTTGACTAGCTACTCAGCTATGAGAATGTATGTGTGCTCACCAGCAAAGGAGAGTAAACATAATTTTAAATCACTGACCGATTATAATTACCATTAATATGATTTATAATGTAATGTGTTAGATTTGACACTTTGTTGCAGGGCCATTTAATCTACAAAAATGTTCTACCTTTTTCTCTCTCGAAAACCTGAAAGTGCTGATGTTAACTATAAATTGCAGAATTCAGAATCAGCAGAATTCACCTGTGCAACTGTCAATGAATACAGGTACATATGTTCATTTGCTCATCTGTTGTTTTAATTCAAGACTGCTATTTTGGCCTACTCTGTCTTCCAACAATGTCAAAATGTGGTGATCCAACGTGTAGATATCACTCGTTTTGTTTTTTTGGTTTTATTTTCCATCTCAGCCAATACCCATACTGCCCCTGCAATTCCTTCAATACCTCTTATGTTGATGATCATACATAAGAGATCATAAATTATGAAACCATTGAGGGTTATATTTTAATTTTTATTTTATTTTTTTAGTTTCATTTGTATTGAACATTTATGCTGAACACTTCTACTGAACATTTCTGCTGAACATTTCTGCTAAACATTTCTAATGACCATTTCTGCTAAACATTTCTGCTAAACAGTTCTAATGACCATTTCTGCTAAACATTTCTGCAAATGAACATTTCTACTGAACCTTTCTGCTGAACCTTTCTGTTGAAAATTTCTGCTAAACCTTTCTACATCGCTATTTCTGTTCTGTACTCCCCTCCCTTTCCCAAAGATTCCATTTAGAAGAAAACAAAAAACAAATTGAGCAACAGCAGTAAACATTCACAGTTTTTTTTTCTTTTTATACAAAGGAAAATAAAGTTAAAAATATCGAAAACCCAAACCCACTCCTTCGGCTCATCATGGCTACCCAATAACTGTCGCTGGTTATAAAGATATTGTAAAATCCAACAACAGGCATTAAAATTGAAGTGGGAAGTGTCTGTAACTCCATAAAGTATACAATAAAGGGATGCTATTTATTAAAAAAAACTTGTCCATACAACCATTCATCGTATATCTTATTTTCTCGAGTTTCAGAAAAGACATCATCTCCTTTATCCACTGGGAGATAGATGTGTATTTAGCAGACTTCCAGTGCAACAGTAGGGAACGTCTTGCTATAAGGGATGTGGAAGCAATAACATAATTTTGTATCAAGCTCAAAGGAACTGAGGCTTCAGGAATCCCAAATACAGCAATCAATGGACAAGGCTTTAAATGTACCCTGAGAATAGTGGACATGATGGTAAAAAAAAAAACAGACCAAAAACCATGGAGATCAGGACAGAAAAAAAAAACATATGGCCAAGATGACAGGGAGAGCCATGGCATTTATCACACTTGTCCTCTACATCCGGAAACATCACAGACATTCTCAACGTGGACAGATGGACTCTATTTAAAACTTTGAACTGTATAAGTCCAAAACGAGCACAAGGAGTGGTAGTCTGTACCCTCCCTATAGCATGTTCCCAACACTCCTCACTTATCTGTACTCCTAACTCCTAACTAATTTTGTTACTTGACTCAATATCTAGCATCAGAATAAAATCATAAATCTTAGAAATCATTCCTCTCTGATGCAGATTATTTGAGAACAAGCCTTCCCAAGCTTGTTCAGGAGGTGGAGAGGGGAAATCAGGAAAACATCTAGAAATGAAGTTCCGTATTTGAAAATACTGTGTCGCGACAGACGGACACGCGGTGTGAGGATGAAGAGAATCGCTCCTTCTCCAACTGCCGTACCGGCACAAAGCAGGCAGCCCCGCAGGGGGCCTTGCGGCACCTGGAAAGGACGTCATGCCGGGTCACACGGTGGAAAAACTGAGGGACCGATTCTTGTGGCCCTGGATGAGTGCCGAGGTCCAGAGGTTCTGCCAGCAGTGTCCCCAGTGCCAACGCACCGCTCCCCGGAGGCCCCCGCCGGCGCCCCTCATCCCTCTACCCATCATCGGCATTCATTCGAGCGGGTCGGCATGGACCTCGTGGGGCCCCTCCCCAAGTCGGCCCAGGGCCACGAGTACATACTGGTGATCGTGGATTACGCCACCCGGTACCCGGAGGCGGTACCGCTACGCAAAGCCACCTCCCCCAACATCGCCAGGGAACTGGTACTCTTGTTCAGCCGCGTGGGAATCCCCAAAGACATCCTAACAGACCAAGGTACGCCCTTTGTCTCCAAATTAATGTCTGATCTGTGTGGCTGTTGCAGGTGAAGCACCTGAAGACGTCGGTCTACCACCCCCAGACTGACGGGCTGGTCGAACGGTTTAAAGGCACGCCTCAAACGAATGCTGCGGGGTGGTAGACGCGAAGGAAGGAACTGGGACCTCCTCCTCCCGTACGTACTCTTTGCCGTCTGGGAGTGCCCCCAGGCATCCACCGGCTTCACCCCTTCGAGCTGCTGTTCGACCGGCGCCCCGGGACTACTGGACGCGTCGCCCGCGAGGCCTGGGAGGAACAGCCGTCCCGTACCGCTCGGTCGTGGAATATGTACGGAGATGCAAGACCGGATCGACCGAGTGGGACCCATAGTTCAACAGCACATGCGCGCCGCCCAGGAGGAACAGCAGCGGGTGTACAACCGCCCGGCGCAGCCTCGAGAGTTCCTCCCAGGGGACCAGGTACTTCTTCTGGTACCCAGTAGCGCCTGCAAGTTCCTGGCCCGCTGGCAGGGGCCCTACACCGTTGTAGAGCGTCAGGGCGCCGTCAACTACCGCCTGCAACAGCCCGATAGGAGAACGGACGGAAAACTATATCACGTTAACCTGTTGAAGAAGTGGGTGGAACCGGCCCCCGTCGTTTCGGCATACGCCACCCTAGACACAGATCAGAACAAGTGGGCGTTGGTTGACCTCGGGGAGGACCTCACCCCCGCCCAGAGGCAGGATCTCCATGAGCTCGTGGATCAATTCGCGGACGTGTTCTCCTCCTCCCCAGGGAGGACCCAAGTGGTGCGTCACCACATAAAGACACCTCCAGGCGTAGTGGTGAGACAGAGGCCCTACCGCGTCCCAGAGGCCCGGCGTAAGGCCATCGAGGAAGAGGTGGAACGAATGCTACGAGACGGAGTCATCGAAGAGTCCAACAGCCCCTGGTCCAGCCCCACCGTGGTAGTGCCGAAACCCGATGGGAGTATTCGACTCTGCAACGACTTCCCGCCGACTCAACCAGGTCTCGGACTTTGACAGCTACCCCCCTCCCCGAGTGGACGACCTGGTGGAGCGCCTGGGGGAGGGCCTGTTTCATTTCCACCCTGGACCTCACCAAGGGGTACTGGCAAGTGGCCCTGGCAGCCGAGCCTCGCCCAAGACGGCCTTTAGTACCGCCACGGGCCACTGGCAGTACCGGTCCTCCCCTTTGGGCTACATGGGCCCGCCCGCCCCTTCCAACGACTGATGGACATCGTCCCACGGCCCCATCGGCGCTTCGCCGCGGCCTACCTGGATGACGTAGTCATCCACTCCTCCACCTGGTCCGGACCACCTGTTCCATCTGGGGGAGGTTCTAAAGGACACTCGGCGCGGCTTGACGGCCAACCCCAAGAAATGTCACCTTGGGCTCACCGAGCACAGTACCTGGGATACCCGCATTGGGCGGCGGATGCTAAAACCCCAGGCAAAGAAGGTTGAAGCGGTGAAAGCTACCCTCGGCCAACGTCCAAAAAAAAAATACGTGCCTTCTTGGGGTTAGCGGGTATTATCGGAGATTTGTCCCTAACTTCTCGCGATAGCCTCCCCTCTTTCAGACCTGACAAAAAAGGCCAGCCGGACCAGGTGAGGTGGACAGCCGATGCCGAGCGGGCCTTCCGGACTCTGAAGGAGGCCCTCACCGCGCGCCGTTGCCACGCAACCCGGACTTTACCCTCCCCTTCTCGGTGCACACCGACGCATCCGAAACCGGGCTTGGCGCGCAGTTCTCTCCCAAACCTTCGAGGGGAAGAGCACCCGGTACTCTACATCAGCCGGAAGCTGTCCCCGGCAGAGAGAAGTCGCCCGCGGTGGAAAGAGAGGCCCTGGCGGCAAAATGGGCCATTGAGGAGCTGAGGTACTACCTGGCGGGCCGACCCTTCACCCTGGTGACGGAACATGCTCCCCCTCAATGGATGGCCAAGGCCAAGGACACTAATGCCAGGGTAACTCGGTGGTTTCTCGCCCTACAGGACTTCTGTTTCCAGGTCCAACACCGGGCGAGGGCCCTACACGGAACGCAGACGGGCTCTCGCGGAGGGCGCGCTTATGGGCCCACCACCCGGCGGCAGTCGGCTCGGAGCTGGGGGGGGGGTACTGTCGCGACGGACAGACACGCGGTGCGAGGATGAAGAGAATCGCTCCTTCTCCAACTGCCGTACCGGCACGAAGCAGGCAGCCCCGCAGGGGGCCTTGCGGCACCCGGAAAGGACGTCATGCCGGGGAGGACCCGCCGATGCCGTACCGGCCGGGGATTGGAGTATCTGACGGAGGAATTCCACCACTCGCTACCCGGATGGCGGAAATAAAAGGGCGCCCTTCCGCCCCGGGAAAGTTGAGTACCGACATACTGAAACGGTTGGCGTCCGGAAAAGCGATCCCCCGTACAGGTATTCACCCGTACTCCCTGTAACCTGACTAATCTCTCTCCCTCTCTCTCTCTCTCTCTTTCTCGGTATACACTTCGGCGGAAGACACCGACACCGAAGAGGACCGCGCCGGCCGAGACGACGCGCAGCGCTGAGGGACGGCCCGAGAACCCTTAGGCTTCTTCCGGATTCCCCCGACACGCCCCGTGAGCGCTCCGCCGGCCCCCCCGCCCGCGGACCTACACACACGCCCCCCTACACACAGAATAAAGCCTGAGTTTCTTTGCTTACTTCCGCCCCCTGTCTCTGTGCACCGCCCAGCCCGCTACAACTGAAAGATATGCATCAAGGAAAGATCATAAGTGGATACCAAATTGGCAAAGCTATCAAACACACCATCGGAATACAAATTTCTAACTTGTTTAATACCCTTGTCCTACTACACTGAAAATGTGGGGTCCAAACACAATGGGGTAAATAGATGATTATTGACTAAAGGACACAAAGAGCATGCAGCTACAAATTTAAAGCGCCATCTAAATTGATACCGAGTCATAAGTATGTTGAGGACAACAGGGTTATCAGTATATAGGGAGACTTTTGTAGGTAAAGAAGAGTAAAGCAAAGCAGGTAAAGAGAAACAATAAAGATTTACTAACCCTTGGTGGCTTCCCTCCCCAAATAAATGTACTAATTATCTTATCCAATGAATCGAACAATGATTTTGGGAGAGAGAAAGGCACTTGCAGGAACAAGAAAAGAAACTTCAGTAATATATTCATTTTGACGACATTGAGCCTTCCAATTAGGGAAAGGGTTAAGTTAACCCAACTCTCAATGTTAGATTTAACCTTTGAGATAAGGGGAGGGAAGTTAGCTGATAAAAGATTAAAGAACGTGTCACGTTGATACCTAGGTATTTATAAGCGTTCCGCCTCTTTAGTCGAAATAAGATTAAATTCTGCCTATAAGTCAAGACGCTGTTTAAGAAGTTCTGGGAAGGGGTTTAATGCACATCTTTGATCAAGACTACTAATTGCAGATGTAAGTTCATTAACCCTAGCAGTGCATTTTTATTATTATTAGCAAGCAGCATTAGAAATAATCTGCCCTCTGATATAGGATTTAAGTGTCTCCAATAACAGTGAAAAAGAGGTGGGGTCATTCTGATTGAAAAAAAGAAAGTCATCAATAGACATAGAAATGAACACACAGAATTCACTGTCTGCTAAAATAAGATAATTAAATCTCCAAAGTGGTTGGCATTTATAAATAAAAAGATGAATATCTAATTGTAGAGGCGCATGGTCAGAAATGACAATACCCAAATAGTCAGAAGAAACTACGCAATAATCTAGAGTGCTGTCTATAAAAAAAATCAATCCTCGAATAAGAATGAGGCACCTGGGAGAAGAAAGAAAACTTTTTAAGAGAGGGGTTACGGGATCTCCAGGGATCAACGAGACCGTTCTGACACATAAAATCGGAAAATGTTTCAGAGTACAGGCATTAGACCGATCCAAGTTTGTGTCAATTACACAATTTAAATCTCCACCAAAAATCAACAGGTGAGTATTTAAAAAAGGGAGATTGCTCAACAGTCTATTAGCAAATTCACATCATCAAAGTTTGGAGCATATACATTTACCAACAATACCTGTCTTCGCATTAAAGTACTAGCAACTATAATATATCTACCATTCGTATCAGCAATAACAATAGCGGACGAAAACTGTAACCTTTTGTCAATTAATATAGCAACCCCTCTTACTTTCGAATTAAAGTTCGAGTAGAAGACTTGACTCACCCAAGGACAGTATAACCTTTCATGATCTTTAGTACGTAGGTGCCTCTCCTGTCAAAAAAAAAAAAACTATATTGGAGTTTAAACATTTCTAATGTGTAAAAATCTTAGACCTCTTGACAGTATTACCCATACCTCTGACATTCCAACTAATAAATCTTAACCTGTCCCAGCCGGAGTGGCCCCCCCCCCAAACACACACCCAAAGTCTCCATAAAACATGGGAGACAGCAGTGTTTCCCACCTAGAGTGGAGGGTAAGCTAAACAAAATTACTTAAAAAAATTACAAATCCAAAAAAGTCCCCTACTGACTTAAACTAATAAATAGTCTGCACACGTTAACAGATACAATCTCCTTACCTTTTAAAGACTTATAACTAATAATATTACACAGTGTAGCACATTAAAAAGAAAGAAAAAGTGGTTCTACTTTTTCTACAAGGAAATAACTAATAAAATTAAATTAACTCTAACCCAGTCAGAGTGTCAAAACAGAGAAGCACATTAATACAGAACTGAATGTAAGAGGAGTGAGTCCACAAGTTCTAGACGAAGTAAAGCACCAACAATATCTTCAATAAGAATTCGAATTCTGTAGAGCTGGAAGGCCGAGTGCAAAAAAAGAATGAAGAATAAACAAACAAACAAACAAAAAAACACTACACTATGTAGGTGATGCAGTTCACCCCGGTATCAAGATTTTAATGTTGTTTCCTGCTTCCTCCACTGAAATAAACTCTGTTATATGTAATACGAAGCCGAACTGGGTGAAGTATTCCATAGCGAACGCCCTCAATATTACAAAGTTGTCATGGCCTGCAGGTCAAGCTGGATAGTAGACAGCGCACCCCTGAGATTCTCCTGGACCTCCTGGAGCTCCTTTTCAAAAATATCGGCGATGTCCTTCCTCAGTAAAGCCAGCAGCTCAAGCCTGAGTGCGGCGAAGTCAGGGTCACCCCTCGGGGATGCGGATTCACAGGGAGAAGGAGGCACGGCTGCAGATTCATGGCGAGAGGGAGGCGCGGCTGCAGATTCATGGGGAGAAGGAGGCGCGGCTGCGGATTCACGGGGAGAAGGAGGCATGCTTACGGTGCGCTCTCTAGGCCTCAGTTTTGTCTCAATGCTACCACGGGTTTTCGAGTTCTTCCCAGATATTTTAACGAACCACCAAGTTAAAATTACAAATAATAATTGTGGGCGGCTGTGGCGCAGTTGGTAGAGCGGGTTGTCCACTAATCGTAGGGTTGGTGGTTCGATTCCCGGCCCGGGTGACTCCACATGCCGAAGTGTCCTTGGGCAAGACACCAAACCCCAAGTTACTCCCGATGGCATTCTAGCACCTTGCATGGCAGCTCTGCTACCGAGTGGGTGAATGAGACACAGTGTAAAGCACTTTGGATAAAAGCACTATACAAGTGCACATTTACCATTTAATTACAATTTTAATCAAAATCAGTAGGAGACTCAAACTTCCCGTCTTACTCCATCGAACACCGAAATCGAACTCCGTATATATTTTATGTTTATTATGGTATTTTTTTATTTGTAAGATACACAGTGATTACCCAGTGAAAGTAAATACTTCACACTGCACACTGCAGAAACTCCTCTGTCTTCCAGAAGTTATGACAAAATCTCAAACTTCTGGCAGAAAACCATGCTTAAGCCATAGTCATAACCCCACGATGTTGGATTATTCGGCCTTTGTGGGAATAAATGGCATGGCTATTTAGCTATGCCCGAGGTGGACGAGGTGCTTGCTAGCTACCTCTCTCCACCGACGGCAGGTAATTACAGGGGCCGGCTTGCATCCAAGGTGGCATTGGTGGGCAAGCCTATGCAGTAGTGGTCTTGCTTGTGGGTCACTGCAGACAATGACAGGGTTGCAGGTAGCCCCCAGTGCTACTGTAGGGCCTCCCCTAGCCAAGGCGGTCCCCAAGTTTTTGTGTTCCCTGGGCAGCAAGCTGTCACAGGGCAACGAAAATCTGATGCTTCCCTCCAATACAATGTGGAATAGCTAATGTCACTAAAAGACCATCGGGCAGCGTGCAAGCTACAGCCAAATGTGTCTCCATGGGTTGTGTCTACCATAGAAAGGGTTACCGGGTCCAGTTATAGCCCCCTTCACAGGTGTGCTCACCACTGAAGTCAGCACAGACCAGAGCCCGATGTTAGCGCAGGAAGTAAGCTCCCTTTTGGACAATGGGGTCCTGAAACATGTACCGGGTTCCCTCAGGGAGGGAGGTTTACAGCCTTTATTTCCTGTTCCGCAAAAAAGTGGGACTATGAGGCCAATTTTAGATCTGCATCATCTGAACCGTACTCGTAGGACATACAGGTTCAGTGGCTGATGTTCAAACTTAATGTGCCACAGATCCAGTCACGAACTGGTTTGTGGCGATAGATCTACAAGGTGCGTGTTTCCGCATAAGAATATTGTTAACTTTATCCCCTCGCACCTTCACAAAGTGCATGGATGTCACTCTGGCTACATTGACTCCAGGGCATCTGAGTGCGAAACTACCTGGACGACTGGTTAATTCTAGCACGATCCAGAGAGCTGGCGGTTCAACATTGAGATGTTGTTCTCGCCCACGTGAAGAGCTTGGGGCTCAGGTTGAATCTCAGAAAAGTTTGCTTTCCCCGGTGCAGTGGACAACTTTTCTAGGGGTTATAGGATTCTACTACTATGAGGGCGTTTCTATACCCAGCAGGTGTAATGTCAATCCTATCAACACTGAGCAAGATAAAGCTGTACCTTGGGAGCCTGGGGTGGAGTCCACACATGTGGCCGAGGTCATATCTGTATGCTGCTCCCCCCATTGCTCTGCTCTCAGTCTGCTAGTAGCACCCTTTTGGCAGCTCGAACATGGTTCTGAGAGATAATATCTCTGAGAGATGACACTCCTTGGGATATTCCTGTCCATAGGGATCCACTGTAGACCCAGTAACAATAGCTATAGCGCAATAGCTACAGTCCTGGAGCTCCTACAATAACGTTTCTCAGCGGGGTGAGCTCTTCTACAATCAGGGTTATGTGGCCGCTGTTTCGGCCAGCCACGCTCTATTGAGGGAGCCTCTGTGGGGCAACATCCTCTAACTTCAAGGTTCATGCGTGGTCTCAGATGGCTGAGGCCCATCTGCAGGCTACGCATACCTTCCTGGGACCTTCTGTGGTCCTGGAAGGTCTGTCAGCTGCCCCTTCGGGCCAATAGAGTGGATCCCATCCACAAGGACATTGTATGCACTCAAGTGGCAGTTTTTGTCTTGTGGTGTGAGGAACATTAGCTAGACCCAGTGAACTACGCAATAACTACAGTCCTGGAGTTCTTACAGAATGTTTCTCAGCAGGCTGGGCTCCTTCTACAATCAGGGTTACTGGGCCAGGTCTGTCAGGTGCCCCATTTGAAGCTTAGGGTGGACCTACCGTCTCAAAAGCCTTGGCAAGAACTAAGTAAGCTGTGGGTCTGGCCCCTGAGGGGCACCAGCTCATAGATTCTGGTCGAACAAGTGAGGTGGTAGAGACCATGTTATATGCTAGAGCACCATCTACAAGGAAATTGTATGCACTCAAGTGGTGCCTTTTTGTCTGGTGGTGTGAGGAACGTCAGCTACACCCAGTGAAATGCGCAATAGCTACAGTCCTGTAGTTCTTACAAGAACGTTTCTCAGCGGGTTGGCTCCTTCTACTATCGGGGTTACGTGGCCGCCGTTTTGGCCAGCCCTGCTCCTGTTGATGGAGCCTCTGTGGGGCAACGTCCTCTAACTTCGAGGTTCATGCGTGGTGTCAGACGGCAGAGGCCCATCTGCAGGCCACATATACCTTCCTGGGACCTTGCTGTCGTCTTGGAAGGTCTGTCAGGGACCCCATTTGTGGCCTTAGAGTCAGCCTCTGAGAAGCTTCTGACTCTAAAGGTTGCTCTTTACTGTCCCTGACATCTCTCAAGCGAGTGGGAGGTCTACAAGTTCTCCCTGTTGCCCCTCCTGCCTTGACTTTACCCCTAGATAAGCCAAGTCCTTCCTGTATCCTAGGCCGGATTATATTCCTAAAGTGCCTACACTGGCTGCCCACCCTGTGGTGTTGCAGGCTTTCTGCCCTCCTCTGTCCTTCACACCAGAACAAGAGAGGATGCACCCGCTGTGTCCAGTAAGGGCTCTCTGTACTTACGTCCACCGCTGCGGCCAGTGGCATAAGTCAGAGCAGCTACTAGTCTGCTTTGGCAGTGAAAGGAAAAGTGATGCTGTGTCAAAGCAGTGCATCTCTACTTGGACTGTTGAAGGCTTTGTCCATAAGGGTATCCTTGCAGGATGTGTGTGCGGCTGCAGTGTGTTCTATGCCTCACATAGTCATTTGTTATTACAGCCTGGATATTCATTCCTCCCCGGGCTCGAGTGTCCAGCAGTGACCCTCGGGTTTGGGTATTCTTGAACAGGCCGTACCCTTGGTATGACGGAGTGGGTATTCCCATTCCCATACTTCTAAATGCAACTTCGAAGTTCCCTTTGAAAGGGAACGTCGGGGTTACGCATGTAAACCTGTTCCCTAAGAAGTGAACGAGACGTTGCATAGCGCTGTCATACCGGGGCAGGTCTGTGAATTGCGTCTTCGCTTCAGATAATAGAGGCTGGCGGCGTGGTTCACAGGTGCCATATATATATCATGCGACGCGCTTAATTGCCACGTCACCTGATCATGGCAGGCCTATAAGTAGAGGCATGATTTTACACAAGCTTCAGATACCGGTCACGCGCACAAGGCGTTCCCATACTGCTAAATGCATGTCTCGTTCCCTTCTCAGGGAACAGGGTTACATGCGTAACCCCGACGTTTTCATTGGTCAAACATATGTGGCGATGTTTGCAGGTGATGTATGGCATGTTGCAAATATCAGCTGGTGAACTTGCTGTCACCTAAAAAGTGCCATTGTGCCCTCTACCCTTAATTGAGGTCCCCTTGAAAGAATTGGTATGGACCTGATCTGGCCATTAGAACAAATTTAGAACAAATTGCACAAGGGCATCACTTTGTGTTAGTTTAATCCAGAAAGACTGGGGCATGACCAGGGTATGTCCTTTATGTCACACACTTTTTGCATACTGTATGAATTTTTGGGCGATTCACACCAGTGTTTACCATCCTTAGATGGATGGACTGGTCAAACAATTAATCAAATACTTATGCATATGATTTGTAAGCTCATTCATTGTGATCCTTAAAATTGGGATAATATCCCAATCAGAATATGGCCCGAGCCCATATTATTTGTAGCTTGCCCCCACAGGGTTTATTGTACAGGCGTAAGCCTCACAGCATCCTTTGTCCTTCTAACAGAAAAAAATTTAATTCAATATATATTTTGTCCTGAGGGTAAAACTCCATAACCTGAGTCACCAAACACAGGAGAATTTTCACCAGGCCAAAGACCGTCAGTCCTTACTGTATTTCAAAGGTACTTAGCTTGTGAATTTTCACAGGGAGATAGAGCTGATGCTTGTATTATTGCCCACAAATAAGCTCCAAATTGCTTGCCAAGTGGCAAGGGGCCTTTGAGGTCACATAGCGATTTGGGGATGTCAACTATGAGGTAAAGCGAATGAATAGAAGTGGGGCACAGAAGATTTACCAGAGATGTGGTCTGTGAGGCTTTGGCAATGGCCATTCTGGAGAAGGAGGAGCTAGGAAAAAACTATTACACAATGTGTAAACTTTCAGTGATGATCAAGAAGGCAACACACTACATTAAAAGCCAGGGGAATGTAAACTTTTTAACAGGATGATTGGTATAAACAGTTATTTTGTTTAAAGCTGTTTTATTATTATCTTTTACTTAGTGCTGCCCTTCAGAAACTACATAAGCTATTTATATGTTTATAAGACATACAACAAAATAATAACAATTTACTCAGATCATCCTGTTTAAAATTGCAGACTATATTTAAACATCTGTTATGTGAAACAGCTTATTCAGGACAGTATTAAATAAACAACAAAATGCAATTTTTATGATCCCTCTTACTTTTTTGAAAAATTATTAACATTTTGCATCTTATGCAAGGTGTATGCAAACTTTTGACCTCAACTGTATGTCTATACAACATTATAGACTAACATCAAACATGTGAACACAATGAGTAACAAAACAATGACCTGAAAGGATGGGACATAAAAAAAAAGGAACATGGAAAAACATGAACTAAAGCACATTGTGATTGTCACAATGGGAACAGCATCATTACCAGGGACTCTAATCCTATAAAAAATAAAAAAAACAATGATAATGGTCGTGAAACAACTAACACATGATACTGGCTGAATTAATAATCTCACTTATGCAATATGCAAATATGATCAGAGAAAATTGGTTATTTTCTATTCCTGCATCCTAACTCATTTTGAATATATTTTTGTATGATGGTGTCTTGTTCAAATTTCAGAAGAAAGTGGACTGGACTGATATTTTTGCTAGTACATTCCCTTGAGGGACACACACACTTCACTTCCCCCAACATCATTTATTTTAAAGGTTGAAATTTATCTAACGACAACTCAGAGGCTAATAATATTAGACTTGACTCCTCAATTGAAGGATTCACTTCAGAAAGGTCAAATTTTGCATTCCCACTGCAATGTCTGGATAGAAAACTAGAGGACTGAATAATTACATGACAGATGAGGGCAGCCCTGGTGTCACTGCTAGAAACGATCTGTCCTATCAGCTTTAAACAGGAAGAGACCAGGGTTAAATGTGTAATGATGGCTTGTCCACCCTTTAAGATTAATGGACTGTGGAAGGGGAAGATAACAAAACACAATTAAGCTATAGAAAACCTCATGTGAGAAGGCAGCATTTGACAGGATCACTCTTAGTCCTAATAAATATTTCTTTAATTTTTCCATTTATACTTAACCTTCCTGTTCTGTTCATTACTTAGAGTATCAATGTTCTGTTCTGATATCTACAGCCAGACAATTGTTTTTTAGATTTTATAACAAAATTACTGCAATATGTTTTTAGGTTTCAGCAAAATGCTGCTCAGAATCCCACTGATAGATGGTACACAGGGGGAGATGAAATATGAGAAGGAGGAAATGGTACTCCATGAAAAACAAGCTTTGAACATGCACATGTTTGTTCTAATTGGCTAGAAGAAAATTGATTATTCTGATTTTTCCTAATGCATAAATCTGCATTGATGCTATATGATGTAGTATTACCTCACCATATGTTCATATCTCATTAGACAAATACCCACACATAAACATATTGTTATATATTTTTTCTATTTATTTGACTTTAAGAAAACAATACATGGACTGAAACAAGAACAAGACTCTAGAACAAAGCGGAAACTGTTAAATGTCTCACAAATTCTAAGTTCAATTGCTTTTTATAATGATGATGTTGATCAAAGTTTTTGGGCAGATGATGCTGATGATGTAATGATAGGAGTTTTGCTGATGATGGAGGTTGGAGTGATTGATGATTATGATGCTGGTGATGATGAACATTTTGGGGCCAATCATTGATGAAGGATGCTTAGAGTAAGTGATGAGGAAGATGTTTTCAGTCCCTGAAATCCAAGTCAAGTCTCAAGTCTCTGAAATCCAAGTCAAGTCTCAAGTCTCTGAAGTCCAAGTCAAGTCTCAAGTCTCTGAAGTTCAAGTCAAGTCTCCAGTCCCTGTGGTTCAAGTCAAGTCTCCAGTCCCTGTGGTCCAAGTGAAGTCTCCAGTTTCTGAAGTCCAAGTCAAGTCTCCAGTCTCTGAAGTTCAAGTTAAGTCTCCAGTCTCTGTAGTCCAAGTCAAGTCTCCAGTGCTTGAGGTCCAAGTCAAGTCTCAAGTTTCTGATGTCACGTCCAAGCCTGCCGATCCAGTTGACCAAGTTCCGTTAATATCTAAGCCTACTGACCAAGTCATGCTCATGCTCAAGTATACTGACCCGGCTGCCCAGGTTTATCCCATGCCCAAATCTACCAACCCGGCCGTCCAAGTTCAGTCCCTGTCCAAGTTTACTGCCCCGGTCGTCCAAGTTCAGTCCACGCCCAAGACTCCCGACACGATCACCCAAGATCTGCTCACGCCCAAGTCTGTTGACACGCACCACCAAGTTCTGCTCACGCCCGAGTCTGTTGACACGCACAGCCAAGTTCTACTCATGCCCAAGTCTACTGACACAGACAGCCAAGTTCTGCTCACGCCCAAGTCTGCTGATACAGACAGCCAAGTTCTGCTCACGCCTGAGTGTGCAGACACAGACAGCCAAGTTTTGCCCATGCCCGAGTCTGATGACGCGCACAGCCAAGTTCAGCCCATATCCAAGACTACCGATACAGCCGACCGAGTTCTGCTCAAGCCCGAGGCTGTGGACATTGCTCAGCCTTCCTGTGCAGCTGAGGTCGTCACTCAGCCTCCCTGTTCAGCTGTGGACATTGCTCAGCCTCCCTGTTCAGCTGTAGAAGTCATTCAGCCTCCCTGCACAGCTGTGGACGTTGCTGAGCCTCCCTGTTCGACTGAGGTTGTCGCACTGCCATCCTGCTCCGTCGCTCAGTCTCCCTTCTCTGCTGTGGGCATCACTCAGTCTTCTTGTTCAGCTGTGGACATCGCTCAGTCTCTCTGCTCAGCTGTGGGCGTCGCTCAGTCTCCCTGTTCAGCTGAGGTCGTCGCTCAGTCTCCCTGTTCAGCTGAGGTCGTTGCTCAGTCTCCGTGTTCAGCTGTGGACGTCGCTCAGTCTCCCTGTTCAGCTGAGGTTGTCGCTCAGTCTCCCTGTTCAGCTGTGGACGTCGCTCAGCCTTCCTGTGCATCTGAGGTCATCGCTCAGCCTCCCTGTTCAGCTGTGGACGTCGCTCAGCCTCCCTGCTCTGCTCTGGGCATCGCACAGCCTCCCTGCTCTGCTGTGGACATTGCTCAGCCTCCCTGTTCAGCTGTAGAAGTCATTCAGCCTCCCTGCACAGCTGTGGACGTTGCTGAGCCTCCCTGTTCGACTGAGGTTGTCGCACTGCCATCCTGCTCCATGGCGAACCTTGTTCCCCCCTCATTCTTCGAGGAGAGCTTCATTCCTCTCCCTGGACTCACAGAGACCCACGCTCCTTTGCCTGGCCTCACGGAGACCCACGCTCCTCTTCCTGGCCTCACTGGGGACTTTGCTTTGATTTCCTGCACTTCTGAGTACTGCGCTCTGTTTCCCTGTTCAGCTAAGGACGTCATTCTGCTCTCCTGCTCTGCCGAGGACGTTGCGCTGCTCTCAAGCTTCGCCGAGGACGTCGCTCCACTCTCATGCTTCGCCAAGAATGTCGCTCCGCTTCTCTGCTCCGCCGAGGAGGTTGTTTCGCTCTCAAGCTTTGCCGAAGACATCGCTCCGCTCTCATGCTTTTCCAAGGACATTGCTCCGCTTCTCTGCTCCGCCGAGGACGTCGCTCCGCTTCCCTGCTCCACCAAGAACACTGTGCGGTTGCCTGTCTCTGTTTGGGACATTCTGCCCAGGGGCCACCAAAGAAGTTGTATGTCTCATGGCACTACGGGAGGAGTGCCTTTGGGGGTGGGGGTTGGGGATTCTGTCACGGTTTCCCCTTGAGGCAGCATGCTCTAAAGCACAAATGCGCGAGCACCTGCTTTTCCATGGTTGACAGCAGTGACATTTGGACACGTGTGTTTTGTTTACGTTTCTGTCATGTCTCCTTCCTGTTCTGTCATTGGCTGGGATTTCACGTGTGTCTGTATTGTCCTCAGCGGCTAGCAGTTTAGAAGCTGATTCATTGCGGCATATATACCGCGCACCTCCCAGCACACAACGCGGATTATTAGAGAAGTTTCATGCGTTAGAGTCAGTTCATAGTTTTCATGATTTCTAGTCATAGTCATAGTTCTAGTTCATGTCTTAGTTCACGTCAAGGGTAGTTAGTTTAGTTACTGGTTTCTCCGCTACCAGTCTCTCACTGTAGCTCCTGTTTCATTTTTCATGTTTCGTATCTCGACCCTGTTTACCGTGACCATGACCTAGATCTCTGTCTTGCCCAAGTTTATGCCTGTTTGCTGCTCGCATGACCCCTTGACTGATTTTTTGGATTATGGTTCACGTTATGGTTCACGTTTGGATTTGTCTGCCCACCTCTTTGTAAATAAACTCACCATTCGAACTGCGATTGCATCCATCCTTTATCCACTCCGTCATGATTCGTGATGTCAATCTACAATCTACAGCAAAAAAATTTAAAACCCTTGCTGTTCTAATAGTTTCAGAGGGTTATGAGGTTGACTGATGATCATAATAATGATAGTGGAGGTGTTGGGCCAGTTGATGATAAAGAAAGTTTTAGTTCAGTTGATGATTATATCTTAGTTCAAATGTTGGTAATGGAGCAGGATTTTTTCAAATATTGGTTTAATCATAGAATCAACAGTTATAGATATTAATATGATCTGTATGAATATTAATAGGATATATTTTTAATGTATGGTTTCTGTATGATATAATAATTATATTAATAATTGGTTCAAAATGAAATGATTAATACCTCTTTATGAGCCTGTATCTGTATATTGTTTGATGTGGTTCGTGTTTATTACAGCACATTAAAAAGGCATGAAGAAGACAAAAACTTTTATACCAATGCAAACACATGAAAGAGATTTACTCTCAGACTGAGAAGAAAGACATTATTATGAATGGAGAAATGTAACATTAAAATAGGCTCAAGAACAATGAAACCATCAGTCTTTCCTGTTGTGATACTAAAAGTTGTGTTTTGTCATTATTTAAGGAAGATAATAATTCTATTTTAGGAAGAATTATTGTCATGTCTAAGAATATCATTAGAAAAAATACTCATGTTCATATATGTCCAATTTCTTATGCACACTATGCACAAGTAAAATCCTTATTTGAATCTCAAATTCTACTAGCATTTTGGCTTTAATTTTTAATGTAAAATAATTATGTGAAAACATTCTAGAGTGTTTCTCTCATTCTCTATTCCTCTCTTGCATTGTCAATAAGATCACATGGCACAAATCACTAAAATTCAAATTAAGTAAAAAAAAAAAAAAAAAAAAAGGAACACAGTGTCAATTTTAGATGTCGACCCCCTGTTTGCCTAATGTTCAAATAACTGTTGTTAATGTTCTTGTTAGTGTAGGCAACTATACATTTTGTGGGGAGGTTGCAATTTGGAGCTTTGAGTGTTGTGACTGCAACATGATAACCAATTGTGTGGAGCAAGTTATCCAGATAGAAGCCAAATCTTAACCATTTCACGCATAAATTATAATAAAACATATAAACAAACTTATGATGGTTTTATTTTAAAAAAATCATAATAATTAAATATTTTGAATAAATAAAAAAAATCGAATTCCAAATAACCATTAGCATTTCGTAAAAACCATTTATATTTAAAAGTAACTGAAGTTAGCAGGCATGAAGTACTCCTGAAAACATGTGCAATGTGAAAGTTAATTACATTTTATATTACACTTTAGGTTAAAACTAATTCAGAACATCTTGTTCTAATCAAATACAGTGATTATGGAGCAATGATGTTCTCTGCAAATACAGTGAGGAAAAAAAGTATTTGATCAGATGCTGATTTTGTATGTTTGCCCACTGTCAAAGAAATGATCACTATATAATTTTAATGGTAGGTTTATTTGAACAGTGAAAGACAGAATAACAACAAGAAAATCCAGAATAACGCATGTCAAAAATGTTATGAATTGATTTGCGTTTTAATGAGGGAAATAAGTATTTGACCACCTCTCAATCAGAAATATTTCTGGCTCCCAGGTGTCTTTTATACAGGTAATGAGCTGAGATTAGGAGCACACTCTTAAAGGGAGTGCTCCTAATGTCAGCTTGTTACCTGTATAAAAGGCACCTGTCCACAGAAGCAATCAATCAATCAGATTCCAAACTCTCCACCATGGCCAAGACCAAAGAGCTCTCTAAGGATGTCAAGAACAAGATTGTAGACCTACACAAGTCTGGAATGGGCTACAAGACCATTGCCAAGCAGCAAATGGAAGAAACACAAAATGACTGTCAGTCTCCCACGGCCTGGGGCTCCATGCAAGATCTCTCCTTGTGGAGTTGCAATGATCATGAGAACAGTGAGGAATCAGCCCAGAACTACACGGGAGGATCTTATCAATGATCTCAAGGCAGCTGGGACCATAGTCACCAAGAAAACAATTAAAACAAACTACGCCGTGAATTACTGAAATCCTGCAGCACCCGCAAGGTCCCCCTGCTCAAGAAAGCACATATAAATGCCCGTCTGAAGTTTGTCAATGAACATTGGAATGATTCAGAGGGCAACTGGGTGAAAGTGTTGTGGTCAGATGATACCAAAATGGAGCTCTTTTATCATCAACTAAACTCGCCGTGTTTAGAGGAGGAATGCTGCCTATGACCCCAAGAACACCATCCCCACCGTTAAACATGGAGGTGGAAACATTATGCTTTGGGGGTGTTTTTCTGCTAAGGGGACAGGACAACTTCACTGCATCAAAGGGACGATGGAAGGGGGCATGTACCGTCAAATCTTGGGTGAGAACCTCCTTCCCTCAGCTAGGGCATTGAAAATGGGTCAGCAACAAGGCAACAAAGGTGTGGCTCAAAAAGAAGCACATTAAGGTCCTGGAGTGGCCTAGCCAGTCTGCAGACCTTAATCCCATAGAAAATCTGTGGAGGGAGCTGAAGGTTCGAGTTGCCAAACGTCAGCCTCGAAACCTTAATGACTTGGAGAAGATCTGCAAAGAGGACTGGGACAAAATCCCTCCTGAGATGTGTGCAAACTTGGTGGCTAATTACAAGAAACATCTGACCTCTGTGATTGCCAACAAGGGTTTTGCCACCAAGTACTAAGTCATGTTTTGCGGTTCATGAGTTAGTAACTCAAATAAGTAAAACATCTGCAACACCAGCATTTGAATTCACTTTCTAACACTCTTGGATGTCTTTTGAGTCAAAGTATTAGAGGTCGCTTTCATACACTCATAAATTAATCTAGGCTGATGGAAGAGGTGGATACATCCCTACGGAATTGCACCAGAAGGGACAATTGCATAAACACATCAGTGTGTAAGCCTTTTTAAAAATTGGGGGTGGATTAAATCTCCAGGCTTAACCAAAATCAAATATGGAATTGCCACCCAAGGAGATGGAAAATTAACTGGAATGATATGAGTGCACATACCTCCTCAAGGTATATGAATGATCTTAAATCTCTATTACTGACGGATCTGTAGTTTGAGTTAACTTTAGTGAACAAACACAACATTCACATAGATCCATAGAACAGCAGGTACACTACAGCAAGTACAAATACAATCCAACACTAAACTAAAAGTACTGAGAATCATTGAGCTGTTTGCTCAAATCTTATGAATTTAGGGCAGCAGTAGCTTAGCAGTTAAATATATGCATTAATGATTGGGAGGATTGAAGTTCAAGTTTCACTGCACCTCACTTGTAAATCAATTTGGATAAAAGCATCTGTGAAACGTAATGTAATTATATGCTAAGCAACCTGAGTCACAGGTTGATCTGAAGCAGTGACAAGGTTGCTGGCTGGCTATGTGGCCCAAGCACGTACAACACAGGTGTCATCTTCTCATCTTCACAGGAGTCATCATCAGAGTTATTTTATTAAATGTTTTCATGAATTCTCACTTGTGATTGCTCCTTCCAGTGAACACAGTATAATCAATGAAGCTGATGTGTAGTTGGCAATCAAGTTTGCATACATTTCAATACTTGCAACAACTAAATTTTGACATTGCTAATTTCCTAATTTTATTCAATCATAGATATAGGAAAGGGTTCATGAGTTCATTAGTCACTATTGCTAGCTACTATGATTATGTCTGCCACATTGATTAAAGATTTGATTGTTAGCCAATGCAAGTACTTTAAAAGATGACATAAAGACACTAATCTACCCTGATACTAAATCAGCTATATGAAGAATGTATGGATAAATATTGACAAAAAGGTCTGAGTCCCTGACCCAAATTCAATTCACAAAATACTATTCTACTTAATTTATTTGGCTAAAATGAGGAAAGCTCAAGGCTTTGTATTTTGTCACAGGGCTGACCTGGAGATTATGGTATACTTGAGTAATGCCCTAAAACCCCTGAAACCCCCCAACCTCACAATGTCTTGCAGCATAGACAGGAGACCCCAAACTACCTGGTGATAGAACCAAAGCACACATAAAGACCTACAGTATCTCACAAATGTGAGTACACCCCTCACATTTTTGTAAATATTTGATTATACCTTTTAATGTGACAGCACTGAAGAAATGACACTTTTCTACAATGTAAAGTAGTGAGTGTACAGCTGTTATAATAGTGTAAATTTGGTGTCACCTCAAAATAACTCAACAGACAGCCATTAATGTCTAAACCGCTGGCAACAAAAGTGAGTACACCCGTAAGTAGAAATGTCCAAATTGGGCGTAAAGTGTCAATATTTTTTGTGGCCAGCATTATTTTCCAGCACTGCCTTAACCCTCTTGGGTAGAGTTCACCAGATTTTAACAGGTTGCCACTGGAGTCCTCTTCCACTCCTCCATGACGACATCACAGAGCTGGTGGATGTTAGAGATCTTGTGCTCCTCCACCTTCTGTTTAAGAATGCCCCACAGATGCTCAGTAGGGTTTGGTCTGGAGACATGCTTGGCCAGTCCATCATCTTCACCCTCAGCTTCTTTAGCAAGGCAGTGCTCGTCTTGGAGGTGTATTTGGGGTCATTATCATGCTGGAATACTGCATACTGATCATTCTCTGCTTCAGTATGTCACAGTACATGTTGGCATTCATGGTTCCCTCAATGAATAAACGTATGAGTGCTGCCAGCATTGCTGCAGAGGTTGAAGGGGTGGGGGGTCAGCCTGTCAGTGCTCAGACCATACACCGCACACTGCATCAAGTTGGTTTGCATGTCTGTCGTCTGAGAAGGAAGCCTCTTCTAAAGATGATGCACAAGAAAGTTTGCAAACAGTTTGCTGAAGACAAGCAGACTAAGGACATGGATTATGAGACCAAGATAAACTTATTTGGTTCAGATGGTGTCAAGCGTGTTTAGTAGCAGCCAGGTGAGAAGTACAAAGACAAGTGTGTCTTGCCTACAGTCAAGCATGGTGGTGGGAGTGTCACTGTGGAGCTACAGTTCATTGAGGGAACCATGAATGCCAACATGTACTGTGACATACTGAAGCAGAGCATGAATATTATGCAGTATTCCAGAATGATAACAACCCCAAACACACCTCCAAGACGACCACTGCCTTGATAAAGAAGCTGAGGGTGAACATGATGGACTGGCCAAGCATGTCTTCAGACCTAAACCCTATTGAGCATCTGTGGGGCATCCTCAAATGGAAGCTGGTGGAGCACAAGGACTCTAACATCCACCACTCTGTGATGTCATCATGGAGGAGTGGAAGAAGACTCCAGTGGCAACCTGTGAAGCTCTGGTGAACTCCATGCCCAAGAGGGTTAAGGCAGTGCTGGAAAATAATGGTGGGCACACAAAATATTGACACTTTGGGGCCAACTTGAATATATTCACTTAGGGGTGTACTCACTTTTGTTGCCAGCGGTTTAGACATTAATGGCTGTGTGTTGAGTTATTTTGAGGGAACAGCAAATTTACACTGTTATACAAGCTGTACACTCACTACTTTACACTGTAGCAAAGTCTCATTTCTTCAGTGCTGTCACATGAAAAGATATAATAAATACTTACAAAAATGTGAGGGGTGTCCTCACTTTTGTGAGATACTGTTAATATAGGTAATAACAGAGGCCTTCTTGGTCTTTGCTTGACAAACAACAGGAGCAGCAGGAAAAATAAATAAATATTCAGTCTCAGTGTTTAAGTCTAGGCTTAAAACGTATTTGTTTACTCAAGCCTTCCCTGACTAGACTTTCTATTATGCTAAGCACAGTCCTAACAGTCTCTTCTTTCCCTCTCTCCTTCTGCTGAGCCACACACAATATTATAGAGATACTAGAGATCCTGGTCCTTTCTGCTCTCCGGACCTACCTGATCCGTTTCAGATGTCCTGCCTCTGGATGGAGCTCTCATCTACTCCAATTCCAGATTGTTGGGACTACTGCTGCTTCTAAGGCCAAACAGACTTCATGTGAATAAATAATGAACTTTTCCACACTATCTGTTGTTACCCAGATGAGGATGGGTTCCCTTCAGAGTCTGGTTCCTCTCAAGGTTTCTTCCTCTTAAAACATCTTAGGGAGTTTTCCTTTGCCACCATCACCACTCAGTGGCTTGTTCAGTTGGGATAAATTCACACCTTTAAAATCTGTATAACGTCTGGATATTTCTGTAAAGCTTCTTTGAGACAATGTCTATTGTAAAAAGTGCTATACAAATATTGTGCGATGCAGTTTGAGTACTGTGACTACTGTCCTGTTCACAATGATGTATTCATAAAAGTATATTCTTAATTTACAGAATTTCTTAATTTACTGAATTTCATCTCCTAACAAATTTTCAAGTACACAACTTGATGACTTGACTGTGTATGTGTGTTTGTGTGTGTGTGTGTGTGAGAGAGAGAGAGAAAGAGAGAGAGAACCACCTGGCACTTGAGTTAAATCTAATTATATTCACCCTGGATCTAACAGAGATAAGTCAAGGAACTTAAACAGAGCAAACTAGGTATTTAAATAAATAATGGTGCTTATACATGCTTCTTCCTACAACACCCGTTATTACATATTATGTCTAATGACGCTTAATTGATATTAAATTAATGGCTTCTCTTTATGTTCCTACAAGCCATTGATTTATTTATGACTCTCATAAAGGGCCCAAATGTCTGAGTCCAATACCATCAGAAAATGTTGAATACTCTTTTATTGTTGTGTTTCTTCAACAAAAGATCCGTCATGTGTCATTAATTCAAGTCCAAATCAACATGTTCTTATTGACTGAGCAGGGATGATTACACAGAAGAGTCTGTTGACTGTGTTAGGATCAGGTATTAGTGGTTATGAGACCACAACAATTACCACTGTGGCTATATTTCAAATCATACACTATGCATTACACAAACTATGCAATGTGAGATATAGCTTATGGATGAGGAGTGCACATTTAAACAAAATATGCTGTCACAACAATTTAACAATATGTCCACTGAGTAATCTAAAAAGTGCACAGAGAAATACTGACATTACTTTACCTTAGACACAATATTCACAACAGTTTTGTGGAGATTGCTGACAAAAGCCTGAAATCAAAGGCAAATCAGGGCTCATTCACGTGAGCAACGAACACAATGTATGAATGATCAAAGACGCGATCTGAAAGAAGCACCGACATGTTGCAGATGTCAGCAGAGATATCTAGCATGCTAAATATCTGGACCTGTCTGCGATTCCAAATCGCGTAATGTGAAATGTGTTTTGATGGAATATTACTGCAGCATTGACCTACAGCCAATGAGAGAGCAAGAAACGGAACTCAGCCCAGGACGTTTCAGTGGGAGGAATCCTGATGTACCTGCAACAGAACATCAACTAATATGCCTGCGGTATTCATAAAAGTATATTCTTAATTTACAGAATTGATTAATTTACTGAATTTCATCTCCTACCAAATATAATATACTCCACAACTTGATGATTGAAACTTTTTTTTTTTTTTTTTTTTTTTTTTTTTTTTTTTTTTTTAAATTTCATATATATTATATTTCATTTGGATTTATAAATTTAAAAAAAATTTTTTTTTTTTTTTTTTTTTTGGTAGGAAAAAAAAAAAAAAATATTTTTTTTTAAAAAAAAAAAAAAAAAAAAATGGGAAATAAATTAATTTTTTACTAATGAAACATATTAGAAACACATTTACTTCAAATGTTTCATTCAAGATAACATTTTTTGCAGTACATTGCAAGGAAAAATATATAAAATATATATTTTTTTAAATCTTCGTATTTTAGCTAATAATTTTTTAACTGAATGTTGCACCTGCTGGGGAATTTGTTTATATTATAAATTAAGACTAAGCTGAAACTATGCAACTTGGTGTAACTTAAATATATAAATAAACTCAAATATATACTGGCAATTAAAATTTTATCTTGATATTTTGATAAAGGCTGAAGCAGGTGGACTGGATATGCTAAATTGTCCCTAGGAGGAAATGTGTGTGAAAGTACTGTATGTATGCATTGTCCCCTGCAATGGACTGGCGTTCCATCCAAGGTGGATTCAGGTGCCCAGTGTTGCTGAGATCCACCACAACCCTCACTATGAAAAAAGTAGTTATTGAAGATAAATGAATGAAAGTGGAAAATAGTTTAAAAATAATAAATAAATAAATAAAATTTAAGATAGATAAATTAAAGATAGAAAATAAAATTATCTAATAAAAAAGAAGAGTAAACATGAGCATGTGTCCAAACGTTTGATTCGTAAAGTATGTGCATTCTATTTAAAACAGAAGAACCCTCTGTATTTACTGTTTACTAGATTTACCCTTTTTAAAGGGTACAGTCTGTTCAAATGTGTTCTAGTTTCTGTTCTAGCACATCTTCTTTGGAGTGCAGTATCTATAGTATGCACACTGTTCCAAACCATGTTTTCATTTAAGTTTTGTTGATGACCCCTGACACTGTAGAAGAACACTAGAGTTTGGGACAAACCCTGAGACTGCTAACAGAACCATTCATCATTGAAGAGTCATATCTGAATGATCTACTACAAAAAAACTAATATTCAGGATTGGAGTCTGTGACCTGAGTATGTGGGAAGAGCACTATCACCATTCATTTCATCATGAGAAGATGTTCCTTACCTCAAGCCAAATTGAGTAGCAATGCCCAATAGATCCAGAGTTTGCAATTCACTTCTAGAGACATTGCCCTGAATGCACAAGCATTTTAGAAGTGCCCTCAAGGGGAGCACTATGCCATCAGAGACATACCACATTTAGACAAGAGAATATAAAAAACATAGTAGTACTTCAATGGGTGCTCTTTCAAATGTACTGTGTTTTCATACTTAAATAGACAAAAAGACATGAACAGGAGGAGTATGAGGTTGAAGAGTGCACTCCCACTGTGTCTAAAGAGGATGTTTCCTCAGAGATTCCCTTTGAAGGAAGAAGTGGGTAGCTGATGTAAAACAGACCCAGATAAGTGCATGTGTTTCAAATGTTGCATAATAGCTCTATTTCACCCCTTCTAACTGCTAGCATTGAGAATCATTTTTCGTCCATGTGCACACACATTCTGAGACTTTCCAAAGTCATAAAATGATATTTCCAATAAAAATTAATGGTCATTAGTAATCTTAAATATATATATATATATATATATATATATATATATATATATATATATATATATATATATATATATATATTGTATCAAGTGAAATTATCTTACATATAGTTATACTTATC
Source organism: Ameiurus melas (assembly GCA_012411365.1). Taxonomy (NCBI): domain Eukaryota; kingdom Metazoa; phylum Chordata; class Actinopteri; order Siluriformes; family Ictaluridae; genus Ameiurus; species Ameiurus melas. Next base: position 13,602,519 of record CM022777.1, on the reverse strand, counting down.
GAGTATTTCCTATTATAAATGTACAATAATCAATATATAAGATAATTAAACATTTCTAGACATATTTTCAGCTTGTTCTATTTGGTAGAGCATTTGCTAATATTAAGTATTTAGTTCTATAAATAAGCAAAATTGTCTGCCAATAAAATAAGATAATCTGAAGCTTGAAGTTAGTAAATAGATCTAAAAACAAGCTGAATAATCTTATATTTGATTCATAATAATCTCATATATTAGATATATATATACCTATATGTTTTACTTGCTAAGATATAAGAGAAGTGTTCCAGTTCTTCTGCCTGCCTCATACACACATCTGGCTATACATACATAGTGCTGGATAAAATCTTGTTACTATGATTGGAGCTACATGAATTGTGTCCTCCAAAGTTGGCTATAGACATGTATCCTCTCTTCTCTTCTGCCTTCTCTTTTTCACTGAAAAATGTATGTCTTAGCAAGTGGAAATGCCTAGAATGTAGTCAAGTTTAGCTAGTATTTACTTTCATAAGGTTACAGTAAATCAAAGATTATTAAATGTATTTCTATTTTGTTTTATTCTTGTAATTCTAAACTTGAAATAATGTTGTCTAGAAATGTCTAGAAATAGTTTTAATAATATTATATTTGTTTAATTGCAATCTTATGCAAGATATTTTCACTTTCCAATATTAATTTTTTTGATGTACAGTTCCAGAAACACTTTTGTAGTGTAGTTATCTTTATGGAAAATGTTAATTAATTTTGTGCTGTTCAGTACATACATCATTGGGGCTAGAGATGGTTTTCCTCCATTCATTCTTATTTTTTCCCTTGCCTATAAGACATTGGGCTACTGATTGGAAGGTTGTGAGTTCAAATCCCTGCACAGACAAGTTGCCACTGTTGGGCCCTTGAGCAAGGCCCTTAACCCTCAGCATATGAAAATAAATAAATGTAAGCCGCTTTGGATAATGCCAATTCCAAAATACATTCTAGCATGGGTGAGTTGATTCCTTCGGCTCAGGCAAGGTACATACCTCACTACTGAGCATGGTAGTTAGCATGTCAGTTTTGACCAGATACAGTATCTCACAAAAGTGAGTACACCCCTCATATTTTTGTAAATATTTGATTATATATTTTCATGTGACAACACTGAAGAAATGACACTTTTCTATAATGTAAAGTAGTGAATTGACAGCTTGTATAACAGTGTAAATTTGCTGTCTCCTCAAAATATCTCAACACAGCCATCAATGTCTAAACCACTGGCAACAAAAGTGAGTACACCGCCAAGTGAAAATGTCCAAATTGGGTCCAATTAGCCATTTTCCCTCCCCGGTGTCATGTGACTTGTTAGTGTTACAAGGTCTCAGGTGTGAATGGGGAGCAGTTGTGTTAAATTTGGTGTCATCGCTCTCATACTCCTTCATACTGATCACTGGAAGTTCAACATGGCACCTCATGGCAAAGAACTCTCTGAGGATCTGAAAAAAAGAATTGTTGCTCTACATAAAGATGGCCTAGAATAGAAGAAGATTGCCAATACCCTGACACTGAGCTGCAGCACGGTGGCATGGACCATATAGCGGTTTAACAGAACAGGTTCCACTCAGAACAGGCCTCGCCATGGTGGACCCAAGAAGTTGAGTGCACATGCTCACCGTCATATCCAGAGGTTGTCTTTGGGAAATAGACATATGAGTGCTGCCAGCATTGCTGCAGAGGTTGAAGGGGTGGGGGGTCAGCCTGTCAGTGCTCAGACCATATGATGCACACAGCATCCCTGTTGTCCCAGAAGGAAGACTCTTCTAAAGATGATGCACAAGAAAGCCCGCAAACAGCTTTCTGAAGACAAAATATTATTGTAAGATAAGATTATTGGAACCATGTCCTGTGGTCTGATGAGACCAAGATAAACTTATTTGCATCAGATGGTGTCAAACGTGTGTGGTGGCAACCCGGTGAGGAGTACAAAGACAAGTGTGTCTTGCCTACAGTCAAGCATGGTGGTGGGAGTGTCATGTTCTGGGGCTGCATGAGTGCTGCCTTGCACTGGGGAGCTACAGTTCATTGAAGGAACCATGAATGCCAACATGTACTGTGACATACTGAAGCAGATACTGATCCCCTCCCTCTGAGACTGGGACACAGGGCAGTATTCCAGCATGATAACGACCTCAAAAACACCTCCAAGACGACCACTGCCTTGCTAAAGAAGCTGAGGCTGAAGGTGATGGACTGGCCAAGCATGTCTCCAGACCTAAAACCTATTGAGCATCTGTGGGGCATCCTCAAATGGAAGGTGGAGTCGACATCCGTGATTTCGTCATGGAGGAGTGGAAGAGGACTCCAGTGGCAACCTGTGAAGCTTTGGTGAACTCCATGCCCAAGAGGGTTAAGGCAGTGCTGGAAAATAATGGTGGGCACACAAAATATTGACACTTTGGGGCCAACTTGAATATATTCACTTAGGGGTGTACTCACTTTTGTTGCCAGCGGTTTAGACATTAATGGCTGTGTGTTGAGTTATTTTGAGGGTCAGTAAATTTACACTGTTATACAAGTTGTAAACTCACTACTTTACATTGTAGCAAAGTGTAATTTCTTCAGTGTTGTCACAAGATATCAAATTTTTACAAAAATGTGAGGGGTGTACTCACTTTTGAGATACTGTACATTCACACATTTTGACTTTCATACCTGCATCATGTAGCTAATGATCTCACCAGAATGAAACTAAACATAGAACAAAAAAAATAATAATTAAAATATATGCCCAGATGTTTACTGCCTCTGTTCTGATTGCAAACTGTGAACTTACAACATTGCAATATTCATGGCATGCACTGGCAATACATTACCTGTTCTACTGCTAATATTGAAACAAACACTCCAAGCGAACTAATAAACACTTTGCTACTGACCGTGAGACACCTAGATCAGGACATAGGATGGCTCTTTGCCAACCTGACTTCCGAAAAATTGCAAAGCTGATCAGCACAGTCCATGTTGCCAAACATGTGTAAATCAACCCTGCAAAATCTGGCCTTTGTGCCAGGGATGTGCTTTGGGCCTGCTGCCAAAAATAAACCTGAAAACGAGACCACAAGTTTCAGTGTTGCAGAACCAGAATGACTAAATCGACTAGACACAAAGAGCCTTTAGACATCCCAAGTTTCAATGTCCACAATGGCCCCAGTGGTCTTGCTAGAGCCCTAGACAGGGACACCTCTCCACCAACCAATCAGAGTTTGCCTGATGTATTACATCATGTACATCACCATGTACATACATTAGTTTGAAGAAGGACAGCATGGCTCTATGTCGTGCACGCTTTGATCCCCTCTCTGCATTGTGACACAATGACACGAATACGCATTTGCACATCCAGGCTTAATGATGTCCTTGGTATAGCACTGATGTAATTTTGAGCATGATAAAATTGAGCTCTGTTCTAAATACAGGCAGCACCTCCTTCCAAACATTACTTGTCATGTAGATGATTTTCATAGTTGAACACAAGAATGTGATAGCTTGAAAGCTAAATAACTGTATTCACTGAAACACATGGTTTGATATTTTGACTTGCACAGGTGTTGGGTCATGCAATCACACTCTCTGTAATTTCCAAACCTATCGACTTCCAATGTGCTGGATTGTTTCCTGAAAGTGATGTGAGATCATTTCATTGCACAGCTGTGTGGAAAGAATAAATGAAACCATCTCAGTGTGTCATGATCCACTTGCTTTATTTCATTGTGTATGTGTCACAACATTGCCTCCTACACAGGAACGTGAATACATCTGTCAGGAGTTGAGAGCTCAACTTCACACACAAACATACAGATTCATGTCTGACACTTCAAAACTTTTAAAATGTGTTTTTTTTTTTTAGTTACATTTCAGCATAATTTAATTACACCTTCCTTATATGTCAGCTGATTGTGTTCAACTTTTGTTTGTTCCTTCTATTTGATTTGTGTATTTATCAGGCATTTTATGTAAATATAGGCATTTTATTTTTATAATTAATTTTCCCTGTGGATCTCTGTCATTTGATTTGTCACTGGATGGAAATCAAATTTCATCCCATCCATCCATTTTGTGTACCGCTTATCCTTACTGGGTCAAGGGGAACTTGGAGCCTATCCCAGGTGCATGGGCCACAGTGCAGGGAACACCCTGGACAGGGTGTCAATTCATCACACATTCACACACCCATTCATACACTATGGACAATTTTGTACATGCCAGTCAGCCTACAATGCATGTCTTTGGACAGGTGGAGGAAACCGGAGTAGCCAGAGGAATCCCCCGAAGCACAAGGAGAACATGCAAACTCCTCAAACACAGAGCCATGGTGGGAATCGTTGTTAATTGCAAAAATGCTATGTACACAGCTTCTGTGTGTATGTAGGTACTTAGCAATATATCTTTGGATATCTTTGGGACACAACACAAAACTCTGCATTTGAACAGTCAATTGCAGATACTTCATAAAATAATCAAACATACTTAGAGGTTCTGATTCAGAAGTGCAGTTCAAGCAAAGTGGGAATCTCCCCACATTTCAGGAGTAGCCATTGTGTCTAACCTTCCTTGTGCTCATCCAGGTTCAAGAAGCTGTTTTCTGTAAAATTTACTGTGCACAAGTAAATGTTTGGGTTGTACTGCCAAGGAACAGCATTATAAAAAAAACTACCCACTGATTCCTAATTCCATCCATTTTTGGAAGGCCAAACAATGGGGTTTTTCTTTCGCACCGAAACACACAGCATTTCCACGACATGGCGCCTGAATTTACTGGAGTCTTGCCTTCTTTCTTCGTGCCTGTCTTCATGCTAATTGTGCATGCTGTGGCATAGATGTTTGAGAAAGTAATATCGGGACTTTAAATTATGGGTTTTGAGCAGATCTGGAGCAGGTTAAAATATATCCCTTTGGGTGAGACTATGAGCTTTGTGACTTTGCAGATCTTATACATGCTCAAACAGATACATTACACACCAAAACAAAAGATTTTTTTATTTTAATTTATTTTTTGTCTATTTGTGTGTGTATACTGGATTGACTGTTCAGGCTGACTTTTAATGGTCTGCATTAAACCCTACTTCCATCATATTTTACTTAATTTATTGTTTAAATGATCATTTTATTACAGTAGTCCGATATTTCCTGAATGATATCATGATGAAATTTCTTGTTATGATGGTGCTTCTGGTGCCATTGATGCCATTATGTTTGAATATGTAACCTGGTCTAATCATCTCCCTCTTGCACCCCCTGTTTGGAAAATGTCAAATTGTCCATGGATGTAAAAACAATATCAAACACAACTCCAAATGAAATCCCAGAGTAACTTAACTCTAAAAGTTTAAATTACCCCAATTCCCCATTGCTGGTTGCACCTCTATCTCAGAAACTTTTCTGTACCTTTGCCTTTTTAATAGTGACTAAAGAGTAATAAGCTAGTATGTGGGTTCCAGTGACAGCTTTGAGGGCTTCCCATAAGATTAAATCAGAGACATCGCTTGTGTCATTTGAAGCAATATTTTTAGCTATATAGATGAGCACTGTTCTTGAACAAATTCTTTGTGCTGTAAAGTTGAAATAAAACATGAGTTTTATACATTTTTTAACCACAAAAATGATTGATATAGTGAGTGGTGGGATATTACATATGTTATGGTATTTAGACAATATTCCTGGTTAACCTTGAATCTTTAGAAAAAGTAATTAGTTTTAGTATATGATTTAAGTCTTTACATACCTGATCAACCACTCAGTATTGAAAGTTTTTTCAAAAGCCATCTCTCTCATCACCAGCAGCTGTAATTTGAGCTCTCCTGGTGATTTGTTTTTATTTAAGGTGGGTGGAAGTCACTGAATAATATGCTAAACAATGAATAATGAATAAAATGCTGAATCCTAATGGGTTAAATATGTCTAGGTACAAGGTAGAGTTACTTAATAAACTGGCAATTTTGTGTTATTTTCTACTTGTGTTCGAGTCAATACTAGCATCTTATCTCAGTGGAAAAAAACCCATCTATTTTTAATATGGTGGTGTGCATTCATTCATTCAACAATTTTAGAATGCTCGATATATACCCTTGTTCTTTCAGAGAGCTCTTCAGACAAACTTGCACAGCAACATAGAAATCAATGCAGGGATCCCACCAGTGCTAGACACACACCCTGTGACAGATAGCACAGGCACAGACTAGAGATCAAATGAGCACAACACTTTGTGTTTCACATTTCTGACGGCTCACAAAGGCTTCAGTCTGGCATTTGTTCACAGATATACAGAGAGCTCCCTTGTAAACACATAGAAATAGCCTATAAACCCATACAAACCCCAGGCAAAAATTATTGAATCATCCGACTTAGAGGATGCTCACCTGATTTTTTTTTTTTACTTCATAGTAAATAAATAAATCACAGATATGACACAAAACTATTTTTGTTCAATAGCTGAACATTCTGCTTCGTGAAACATAACACAAACAAATGAAATTAAATTGTTTTAGTTAATGGCTTACTTTTTTTTCCCCAGATCAAGTAGAGGAAAAAACATTGAATCAACTGCAAACAAAAAAAGAAAAATCTCACAATTAGTAATTGTTGCTCCTTCTCTGGATTTCACGATGACATGAATTCTTTGAGTCGTAGACTTCACTAATGAAAAACAATATTGTCCATCAAGTTGGTTCTAACTTTCTCGAATAGCTGTTGATCAATCATCTTTGCAGGATGGAGCATTGTCATGGACCAATTTTTTACATTTCCACCATAACTTCATAACTTCCACCATCGACTCTGGGGTTGCAGTTGCTACATACCCAATCAGACACTGTCAATAAGACAAATGAAAAGAGGAAGAGCAAATAGGCAGGTGCTATTAATAAGGTGCTATTAATCAGACAATTTGTTATACAGTGAGGAAAAAAAGTATTTGATCCCCTGCTGATTTTGTACGTTTGCCAACTGACAAAGAAATTATCAGTCTATATTTTTAATGGTAGGGTTATTTGAACAGTGAGAGACAGAATAACAAGAAAATCCAGAAAAATGCATGTCAAAAATGTTATAAATTAATTTGCATTTTAATGAGGGAAATAAGTATATTACCCCCTCTCAGTCAGAAAGATTTCTGGTTCCCAGGTGTCTTTTATACAGGTAATGAGCTGAGATTAGGCGCACACTCTTAAAGGGTGTGCTCCTAATGTTAGCTTGTAACCTGTATAAAAGACACCTGTCCACAGAAGCAATCAATCAATCAATCAGATTCCAAACTCTCCACCATGGCCAAGACCAAAGAGCTCTCCAAGGATGTCAAGAACATTTGTAGACCTACACAAATAGGTCTACACAAGTCTGGAATGGGATACAAAACCATTGCCAAGCAGCTTGGTGAGAAGGTGACAACAGTTGGTGCGATTATTCGCAAATGGAAGAAACACAAAAGAACTGTCAGTCTCCCTCGGCCTGGGGCTCCATGCAAGATCTCTCCTCGTGGAGTTGCAATGATTATGAGAACAGTGAGGAATCAGCCCAGAACTACACGGGAGGATCTAGTCAATGATCTCAAGGCAGCTGGGACCATAGTCACCAAGAAAACAATTGGTAACACATTACGCTGTGAAGAACTGAAATCCTGCAGCGCCCGCAAGGTCCCCCTGTTCAAGAAAGCAAATATACATGCCCGTCTGAAGTTTGCCAATGAACATCTGAATGATTCAGAGGACAACTGGGTGAAAGTGTTGTGGTCAGATGAGACCAAAATGGAGCTCTTTGGCATCAACTCAACTCGTTGTGTTTGGAAGAGGAGGAATGCTGCCTATGACCCCAAGAACACCATCCCCACTGTCAAACATGGCGGTGGAAACATTATGCTTTGGGGGTGTTTTTCTGCTAAGGGGAAAGGACAACTTCACCGCATCAAAGGGATGATGGATGTGGCCATGTACCATCAAATCTTGGGTGAGAACCTCCTTCCCTCAGCCAGGGCATTGAAAATGGTTCGTGGATGGGTATTCCAGCATGACAATGACCCAAAACACCCGGCCAAGGCAACAAAGGAGTGGCTCAAGAAGAAGCACATTAAGGTCCTGGAGTGGCCTAGCCAGTCTCCAGACCATAATCCCATAGAAAATCTGTGGAGGGAGCTGAAGGATCGAGTTGCCAAACATCAGCCTCGAAACCTTAATGACTTGGAGAAGATCTGCAAAGAGGGGTGGGACAAAATCCGTCCTGAAATGTGTGAAAACCTGGTGGTGTACTACAAGAAACATCTGACCTCTATGATTGCCAACAAGGGTTTTGCCACCAAGTACTAAGTCATGTTTTGCAGAGAGGTCAAATACATATTTCCCTCATTAAAATGCAAATCAATTTATAACATTTTTGCCATGCGTTTTTCTGGATTTTTTTGTTGTTATTCTGTCTCTCACTGTTCAAATAAATTTAACATTAAAATTAAAGACTGATCATTTCTTTGTCAGTTGGCAAATGTACAAAATCAGCAGGGGATCAAATACTTTTTTCCCTCACTGTATAAATAATGCCAATAACAAGGGTCTGAGTGTTAGCTGATACATATCTGATAATGCCATCTTGAGTATAGTAGTGGACTTCATGAGCAACAATGACAATTCAGTATACACAGAGTAGGTGGAGCAGTTTTCAGACTTGCTGAGAAAAGATGATATCTCTCAATGTCAATTAAACAAAAGAGTGGGGGACCACCCATTATCCAGTGCACATCAATCGCACAGCTGTTGGTAGAGTCAAAAGCTCCAAGTTCCGTGGAGTGCACATTTCAGAAGATCTCACCTGGATTCTCAACTCCACTTGCCTTCCCAAGAAAGCACAGTGCACTGGCAGGTAATGCATGATTATTCTCATCTGCATGTAATGTTCAAGAGAGAAATTTGAGAGAAAGCTGATTAGAGAATGACAAGAAAAAAAAAGTTGCAAATAAAGCCCTTTTGAGTTATTCTAAGACTGTCTCCCACTTCTTCATTCTCAGACCACTTAAGTGTCACACTCAGCATTTTCACTACCTGTGTAGGTTAAGGAGAGAAAACCACCCCACTTCCACCCTAACCACCTTCTACAGGGGGACAATAGAGAGTGTGCCAACCAGCTGTCTCACTGTTTGGTATCAGGGAACTGCACCCATCACAGATTGTCAGAACAGCAGAGAAGTCTTTCTACCCACAACACACACCACAAGTACTGCTTCTTCACTGCCAGACAAAGAGCCAAGACAAAACTAGAAAATGTCTTCTTTTTTTTTTATTATTGACTAAGAATTTTAGGCCTCATGCTAGTACTAAACATTTGATAGACACATCACTAAATATTAAAATTAAGGTATCATTTAATGTCCAGTGACCATATGTATAACACCTCTCAGAAATGCTGTTAAGAATAGTCTTAAGCTTTGACTTAAAGGGTCATGAAACACTAAACTAAATTTTATGAGATTTTAACAGAGGTGTTTGTGTTGCACATCATAAATGACAATTTAACATCCGATAATTTTAATTGTAGGAGAAAACTCTTTCAGTTATAAATTCTACATCTTGTCGACATCACACGGAGTGAAGTGGCAATGCACTATAGTACTTCGATGACACATGCTAAGTATACAACTTCTGTGTGTACACAGCTTCTCATGTGATATATCTTTGGCAAGTCAAGATGCTTTTGAATCCATTGATAGAAACCATCAAGTTACATGACATCAAGTAAAAATATTTAGTCTAAAACACATTATTACATCAATAAATACCTTTGCACTGTTGCTTCTTCATTTCAAATTACCAGAAAATGTGCCTAATCTTTCACATATTCTCCATTATAACTTATTTTTGCTTGTAAATATTCCTGAACTCTTGACTTCAAAATCGCCGCTGCAGTATGACCTTTCAATTGAACATCTCTTGAACCAATAGGAGCTTCCATGTCCTGTCCCCTGTCCATAGCCTTCAGAAGACTATAAGAGTACGTGTTAAGGGAAGTGCCTTCCCCCTTTCCTTCATGACAAGCTCAATCCTACTGCAACCGATTATGTGGATGACTGGTTTTGGTCTTTTCTGATTAGCTAGCTAACATTCCAGCACTTCTCCCATCCACGCTGCCTCCAGTTCAAGGAAAACAATATAATAAAGTATGTTAAAAAAAAATAATAATAATGAATATATATATATATATATATATATACACATACATACGTACATACATACAGTATATATAATCTGTGCTGCCTCCAGTTCACCCATGATTTCCTACATAGTCACACCAGAGACTAATGATCAATGACTAATGATTCAAATAGATAGGGCCATCTAGATTTAGCCCTGGGGATTCAAGAGGAGAGAAGTCCCTAAACTTCATCAGACCGTTGCGTACTGCTGTCACTGCAAACTTCTGTCACTATCCATCTATATTGTGAGTGTTCTGAAGGTACGTAGATCTATGTACAGAACCGTTTTATTTTTTTGCGCACAATTACAAACGTATTTTCAAATATATGCATTTATAGTGTGTATAAACATATTTATACATTTTTATAATTGTAATAATAATCATTGTATATATACATTTATATGTGTACAATTATACAACATTATGATTAATCTAATATATGTAACACAGCATACAGTTACTTTTGAAGAAAAATAACAGACGGTAGTCAATGTATTTCATCAGACTTTCACTTTGACAGCTATTACAAATTAAATTAATAAACAAACAAATAAATAAAACAAAAAATTCCTCACATTTTACCCTTGATTTTTAATGAGAGCCAGCATGGGCCACTGACAGACAACAGTTGCTCACCCACCTCTTCCTCCAATGCCTTGCCTTGCCACACCCACTCCCCTCCCTTCTTCGCACAGACATCCACGCCCATTTAAGTTGCATTTTTCAAAAAGATTGTAAGGTAGACTTGAGCTGAAAGATCGGAGTTTCATTACCATTTAAGTGTAAATAAAAATCTTGGTAAAAAGGACTTGTGTAAAAGTAAGAGCTTTTTATAATGAAGCTAAAAGCAACTTTCAGCAAAGTCTAAGACTGACTCTTAAGTGCTGACTGAGGTGGCATTTAAGTGTGAACTGAGGACTAAAATGATTTCAACCCAAAATTGTTGCCCTTAGCCTCTGAAGTAGCCTGCAAGGGTAAAGTCACAGCAGCATGATCCATTCATTCACATTTTAATAAAGACATTGAAACAGTTATTTTAATATTAAAATGTATGAAAAAAATGCTATCCATTATGTGCAAAAATATTACGAATTAGCATGCATTTATTTTACACAACATTGCACACTTTTTTAATTTATTTATTCATTTTCATATGATTCATTTTCATGTGATTCATTTACCTGCAGTTCATTTTCATGTGATTCATTTTCATGTGATTCATTACCTAAGCTGATGATTCACATTATTTTGAATTGCACTCACACTTGTATGTAAAGGAAAGACCAAAGTTGCTTATCTTAAATAAATGGATTAAAAAAGAATACCTTGACATTCAAGCCCATATCGTTTTATCAACTCCCCGTTGTCATATAATTCCAACACATTCTTTCTTTGTTGGAAAGCGCATGGTCTCCACAATGGATCTGCTGCCAAACTAGGTTAGGATACCTCTCCAGCACTCATCATAAATACTTTAGGAGCTGAAACCTAGTCTTAACACTTAAGAACTTTCATAAAATCACACTTACTCTCAAGTCTAGGAATAAGACTAAAATTGTGTCATTCTTAGAATTGTTTCACACTTAAGACTAAACTTTTACTGTGAGTGTCTTTATGCATATGGCTCCAGGGGCTGTCTTATAACATATCTGTTAGCTGTCCATGGGCCCCCTTAAACAACTGTTCTGGCAGTAAGGGGATCATTGGGTTATCTGTTTTTAGGAAATTAGCAGATTATGCCGTTCAAGCCAGGGGAGGGCGAGGATCACGGGGTGTCTGGTAGAGACTGTAGGGTAGAGGACAAGGGTTTCGTGGTGCAGGGTGCTGACTTGTAGGCTGACGGGTTGCATGCTGCGAGATATTACTCCCTCCCCTATGGGAGACCCGTCTATGGCCTGGAGCTCACGAGGACAGAGGAGGGGACATATAGGGAGGTTGAGCTCCTGCGCCGTGCTCTCATCTAGGACGTTCTCTGTCGCCCCAGAGTCGAGGAGCACAAAAGAGCGGCCTGAATTTTCTATCACTACTGATAGAGAGAAAACATGTGAGAGATGTGATTGGCTAGGACTCACCTGGTACCGATGTGGTGGGACTTCACTGCGCCTCCTGTCTCCTTGGCATCTCCGGTGTGGACATTGGCGAATATCATGGGTGTCCTCACCACAATAGAAGCACCGGGATTCCTCGCGTCATCTCTCCCTCTCTTCCTCATGTGTCCATGCCCTTCCTAGTTGCATGGGCTCACTTCCTGCGTCCCGTCCAGCTGGCAGAGGATGGGTTCTGTCTACCATAGAAAAGGGTTACCGGGTCTAGTTTAGAGCTCAACCCCACCCCGGGTCAGAGGTGTGCTCACCACAGTAGTCAGCACAAACCAGAACAAATGTTAGCACAGGAAGTAAGATCCCTCTTGAACAAAGGGGCCATAGAACATGTACCTCATTCCCTGAGGGAGGGAGGTTTGTATAGCCAATATGTCCTGGTCTGAAAAAAATTGATGAGTATGATGCCAAAATTAGATCTGCGTCATCTGAACTGTACTCTTTGGACATATAGGTTAAATATGGTGACCCATAAACTTATAATTTCACAGATTCAGTTTGATGACTGGTTTGTGATGATAGATCTAAAAGGTGCATATTTCCATTTTGAAATATTGCCCAGTCACAGGAACTTCCTGAGATTTGTGTTTGGAGATAATGCATACTAATATTGCATTATCAGGACGTCAGGTGGCTGATGCCCATCTGCGGTCCATGCATTCCTTCCAGGGACCTTTCTCTGGGTCCTGGATGGTCTGTCGGGTGCTCCATATGAGCCCTTAGAGTCAGCCTCTGAGAAGCTTCAGACTCTAAAGGTATAGACAAGAGAACAGAATAAACGAGACTGTCATGATGGGAGTTCAGAGAGGCAGATACAAAATGCAGAACTTCTTTATTAAGAGACAGACACAGGGAACAGACTCAGGGAAACGAACTCAAGGAACACACATACTAGGAACCTTTAGTACAACTAGGAAAGAAAACCCTAAGAAAACACCTAACAAAAACAAAACAATGAAATAAACTGAACAATAACAAATGTGAGAACTCAGAAACAACCTGACTTGATGCAATACTCCAGCAACTGAGAAGAAACAGGGAACGTAAATTGGAGTACTAATCAATCGGGAAAATGAAACACACATGGGGATGGCTAAAACATGAAATGGAGGAAGACAACAGAAGAAGTACTGCAACGACAGTCAGGGTGCCCTCTACTGGCCAAAGATGGGTCCCTGGGGTCCATGACAGAGACTTCAATAAACTACTCTACTACACAAAATCTAATCTTACACAAACACATGCATGCACACACACATACCAATCAGACCAATCAGAATGATGAATGGAATAGAGTCTGTTAAGCAGGGGTTTGATGAGCTGGCAGCAGTTCTAGGCTATGTCTCCAAGCAGAGGTGATCTCCCTCATGATGTTGAGACTCTCTGCTGCCCCTGTCCCTCCGTTTGATGTTCTGTTATTTGGTGAATCTCAGATCTCAGCTTTTCTTCTGGCTAGTCCAATTCTAGAATGTTTCCTCCAATTATCCTAGGTTCGAGGTACAAGCCATATTCTGTAAATGTAATGTGTAAACATTTCATTTACATTAAATTAAATTATTTTATGTTTTTTATCAGTTAGAATGTATTGTAATGTAAATGTAATGTAACAGTTATATTATAACTAATCTGCTCTACATGTTAAATTCACATTTTTTGTTTGTTCATTTAAGTCATTGTTGTGTATTTTTAGGTCTACACATGGCACAAACTCCATTTCCAAGCCTGCACGGTACCCTACAAACATGGTCAAGGGCATCAATTGGCAAGCTACTGCTTGTTGCACCTCTTCTGTCCTCAGTCTGAAGCCAGCTGGAGGCACCTCTTCATCACCATCTCAATTTCAGCATTTATTGCCCTTGATGTTAATGGGTTCATTCAGACAGTACTAATGAGCATAAGTAGAAAAATCAAAGACATAAAATTCTGACAGAAATGGGATGCACTGGCTATTGTACAGTTTTATAATTCAAGTCTCTCAGAGGCAAAACAGTTGACAACTTCCGCTGCAATTTCAGACATGCTAAAGGCTGATTTATACTTCTGTGTCAGACCTGCACTTAGCCTAGGGCATAGCCTCATGTACACCTCTCCAAAAGTGTAACAAAGCGTCGCGTATGTGGACAAAACAGATTTGTTTGGTCTGCTGTGCAACCAGAGACCCTCCCCAGGGTGATAAAAAATATATCTGCAGTAATTTCACATTTATTAGAAATGAATGTAATAAAGCTGATTGCTTGAAGTGTCTAATGAAAGCACTGAGGCTTATTACACACCGACAGGTTGACAGAGATGCTCGTGAATCAAAAATGAATCTGGTTATACAAAAATTTTCATAATACATTTATTTAACCATATAGCAACAATGTCTGTCATAATGTGACAAATATATTTAACAGAGATTCCAACAAATGTCCATTTCGAAAAAAAAAAGTAGCGATCCATGCACCACTTCTCCATGTACAGAGGTTAACACATATCTCCTGCACTTTACTCCGTGAAGTCAACACCTCCAACTAGTGCGACGCAGACAGCAACACAGAACCATAAATGCAAACAGCTGTGTGGGCTACGGCATAATTCACATGAAGTATAAATAAGCCTTACATGAACTAGTCTTACACTGATTCTTGATTCTAATGTTTCCTTATCCTGTTTGTGGAGTAACACATTGCCACTGTTTTAAGATGTTAATTATTTTTCAATAACTGCATGGCTGAAGTAGTTCCCAGTTACTTAGCCCATATTAGACTTCCATATCAAAGGGTAAGTTACTCTAAACATCTTCTTATGTTGCAATTCTAAAAAAGTTACTCTAAACATCTTTTTATGTTGCAACTATAATAAATGGGATAACATATTGTTAGGTGGTTGTAATTGCAAAATAAATTATTTAAATTTTAAATTTTTAAATGATGCAAGCATTGCTTTTCTTTCCTCTCATTCAAGCTACAACAAACACTTTCTAATTTACTTGCATTAATTTACAAAACGAACAACAGCACATAATGCATCACAAATATTAATATAACATGTGAATGTGGCCCAAACATAAACACCAAGGTAGCACCATTAAAATATAGACTTTAAATAAGCTATTGATGGCATGATTTAATTCTGAAGAAACAATGGATAGGCTTTCTGATTTTATCTGTGCATACAGATTATAAGTTTAAGCCATTTTTGATACTTCTAAATTGGGGCTGTCAAATATTAATCACAATTAATTGCACTTCTTGTTTGTAGTTAATCACAATAAATTATTTTAATTGATTGACAGTCCTAATTAATACAAATATGTTTCACTTATTTTGTGAAGTCATATAGTGTAATTTTTACAGAATTAGATGTAGGTTTAATTTCAGGTAATGTTCTTTAAGGTTTCTCTGTGAAGCATTTGAGGTGGCAGAGCGCGAGTTCCTGTCAATTGTTTGTCATCGTTATAGATATTATATATATATATATATATATATATATATATATATATATATATATATATATATATATATATATATATATATATATATAATATGTAATATTCACACCCCTATTGTAAATGTATGATGTCCTTACCAATAGTGTTGTCACAGTACCAAAATTTAACGGTTCTCCGTATTAATTTCAGTACCATGGAAAGAGAGGAAAAAAAGTGATTTATTGTAATATAAAAAAAAAACATAAACAAAGACAGGCAAATTTAGAGGTGAAAAGATAAAAAGTGGCAAAAATATTCTTACAGTGACAATGTAGAAAAATACGGTTTAACATATTCTTTTTTATTCCTAACATCTTGAACTCTGACAGTGGTTGGCTTCCAGTTTATTTGAATACTTAATTTATTTTCTTTTCAATTAAAATGATTTTCTCCCCTGCAGACGGCACAAGCGAGAGTGCGAGAGAATTCTGTCGTAGTATTCTGTCACGTTATGAGACTGGGAATGGAAGTGCAGAGTAAAGTCTTTATTGCTCACACAAAGTCAATAAACATGAAACGCGGTCTTAAACATGAAGCGAGATTCAAGGCCAAAACAGGAAACTGGATTCAAGGCATGAAAACAAAACAGGACATGAAAACATGACCGCTGAGCATCCAGTTGGCTAACACATACATACCATACTTAAACATATTTAACCTTAGATTATACTGTGCGAAGTGCACAGAAACACGAGGGGTTTAAATAACTCACGTAATCCACCTTGAAAACAGACAGCAGGAAACAATTAAAACACACCCTCGAACATGAACCTATAGCTGAAGAGAGAGGAGACAAAACAGAAGCCAAAACAAATGCAGCTGTCCATAGTACACAAAGTCACCATTGTCCATACATAATCAAGGAGCGTGCACTTGCTGAGTGCTCGCGCACTCTCGCTATTGCACATGGTTTTCCATGCACATTGCGTGCCGCAGTGCAGGCTTCAGGGGAGATCGTGACACTTTGTGCCATAATCAAGCATGATAACGACCCCAAACACATCTCCAAGACGACCGCTGCCTTGCTAAAGAAACTGAGGGTGAAGGTGATGGACTGGATAAGCATGTCTCCAGACCTAAACCCTATTTAGCATCTCTGTGGCATCCTCAAATGGGAGGTGGAGGAGTACAAGGTCTCTAACATCCACCAGCTCCATGATGTCATCATGGAGGGGTGGAAGAGGACTTCAGTTGCAACCTGTGAAGCTCTGGTGAACTCCATGCCCAAGAGGGTTACACAAAATATTGACACTTGGGCCCAATTTGGACATTTTCACTTAGGGGTGTACTCACTTTTTTTGCCAGCAGTTTAGACATTAGTAGCTGTGTGTTGAGTTATTTTGAGCGGACTGAAAATTTACACTGTTATACAAGCTGTACACTCACTACTTTACATTGTAGAAAAGTGTCATTCCTTCAGTGGTCACATGAAAAGATATAATCAAAAATGTGAAGTGTGTACTCACTTCTGTGAGATACTTTATATATATATAGAGAGAGAAATATAATAACAGTAAAAATAAAGGGAAGGAGTCCGTTTTGAGGAATAAATAAGTAAAGAGAGTACTTATTAAGAAGCGCTAGAGGTGCAGTATCTTTACAGCGGATTATTATCAAGTGGCATGCCCCACTGACTTGTTCCATCATGTCAGTGGTACATCACATATTTGGCAAATTTAACGCACAAGTAAATTTTACTGAGATAAAAAAAGTAGGGAAGAGAAAACTGTAAGTCCTACCTGTCACGTGGCGTGACGGGAAGGAAGCAGGTAGGATGCAATCACAGTGAAACGGTGACTTTTATTTACAGTGCTGAGTGCAAAGCAAAACACTTGAAACAAAACTCCTGAACTTAGCAATGCCCACTTGGCTATGGCTAGCACTAATGCTAACTTAGCTATGGCTAAGGCTATGACTCAGGCTAGAACATGGCATGAAACTAGGACGTGCTATATGCGCTATACATGGCAAAACAATATCTACATAGATCGCTATATTGAAACACGCCATGCGAAGCACGGCTCACGGTATATATAGATATCTCAGTCATCAGCCGGCAACCACTAGCAGCTGCCGGCGATTCCAAACACACGTGACCCAATGAACTATGACCCTTGACGAGGCGAGACAAAAACCTGACATCAAACCGGAAGAGGTCCGCACGTGCGCAACAGCGCTCAACGCGCGCTGTTGTGCGGGGGAATCGTGACAGAACCCCCCCCCCTCCAAAGGCACTCCTCCCGGAGTGCCAAGAGGCCTCCCCCTTTAACGGCGGCCCCGGCCCCCCCTGGCTGAATGTCCCAAGCAGCGCCAGGAAGAAATTGCAGAAATTGTGTCCTTGGAGCAGGGGAACAGAGCAAGGTCCCTAGCTGAACAGGGAGGCAGAACAAGGACTACAGCTGGGCAAACAGGCTGAGCGATGCTCTCATCGATGCTTGGGAGCGGTACAACGTCCTCAGCTGGACATGGAAACTGAGCAGCGTCCTCGGCTGAGCAAGGATGCTGAGGGACGACCTCATCTGAGCAAGGATGCTGAGCGACGACCTCAGCTGAGCAAGTATGCTGAGCGATGAGCTCAGCTGGAAGAGGAGACTGAGCGATGATCTCAGCAGAGTAGTGAGGCCGAGCGGCGTCGTCAGCTGAACAGGGCTGCTGAGCAGTGTCCTCAGATGAACAGGACGAGAGGTCAGGAGCTTGAAACAGGTCTTGCGCTTTGCCTGCTGAGACCTGGGACATGCCTTGGACGAAAGACATGGATTGAACTTGAACTTGAGACATGGCTTGGACGAGACACATGGCTTGGACGAGAGACATGGCTTGGACAAGAGACATGGCTTGAGCTTGAGCTTGAGACATGGTGTGGATAAGAGACATGGCTTTAGCTTGAGACATGGCTCGAACGAGAGACGTGGCTTGGACAAGAGACATGGCTTGGACAAGAGACATGGTTTGAGCTTGAACTTGAGACAGGGATTGAGCTTGAGACGTGGCTTGGACAAGAGACATGGTTTGGATGAGAGACATGGCTTGGCAGTCAGGCACCGGTGACTGGGCTTGGACTTGGGCGTCCGAGACTTGAGACTGGGTCTGGACTTGGGCGTCGTGGACTTGGGACTGGGTCTGGACTTGGGCATCGTGGACTTGGGACTGGGTCTGGACTTGGGCGTCATGGACTTGAGACTTTAATTTGACCGAGCCTTCTAGCTCCTGCATTTTGGCAGTCAGATCCTCATTCTGTCTCTCCAGCTTCTGCCGAGCAGTTTCACTCTTCTGAGCCTTGCTGCACTCACCCGCTAGCTCAGCGTATTCACTTGTGCATTTGCCTTCTTCAATCACTTATTGACGAGTTCAATGTTGCCCTGTTCCTCATCAAGTTCCTCCTCCAGCTGTGAAATACGAGCCTCCAACCGTTTCTCATCATTCAAAGCAGATAGCTGATCACTTCATCATGCAGCTCATTTCTCTCCTGCAGAACTTGCCTCTGACTGCAATCAGCTGCAGACAGATCCTCACATAACTGCACATTTACAGCCTCCAGACTCTTGACTTTGTGTTCACTCTCTTCTGCGCTGCTCCACATCCCACAACTGATCCTTTAACTGAGTCTGTACTCTCTTCAGCTGTCCCTGTGCTTCATCTTTAATGGCTTGGATGAGTTGAGATTCCTGCTCGTACAGGTCAAGCTCCAGCTTCTTCTTTGCTGCTACAGCCAGAGCTTTCTGTTTCCTCTCATCCTCCAGCTCTGCCCCCATTTCATGCACCTGTTCTGATTTCGTTTCCAACTCTGACATTTGTGTCTGAACAGGGTGAAGCTGGTTCTCTGCACTCTTCCTTCTCTCCTTTTCCTCCTCCAGAAGCTCCCTTAGTCGATTTCGTTCGTCCTCTAGTTGACACAGCCATATGCGCAGAACCCATTTCCGGAGTGTCTCCTCTTGCAACAAAACCTGTGTTGCTTGTAGTTGCGACTCCACAGAAGAGCCCTCTTCAGTAGCTTTGACGTAGCTACGCTGAGTGACTGTGCCTGGAGCTTGAGGAATGGCTTGGGTAGGAACTTGGACCAGAGACGTGGCCTGGACTTGAACTTGGGACGTGGGTTGGACTTTACTTGGACTTGAAACTTGAGATTGACTTGGGCTTTGCAATTGGAGACTGGGGCTTGAACTGGAGGTGTGACTGTGACTTGGTCTTGAGACATGGCAGGGACATGGGTCTGAGACATGGCAGGGACATGGGTCTGAGACATGACAGGGTCTGGAGACTTAGCTTGGTCTGGAAACTTAGAGAAGAGCTGAACTCGCTTCACTGGATGAGCGGCGAGAGTTTTGTCCATCTCCTCTTGATGTCTCTCCCGCTCATAGTGCACGTGGAATAGGGACTCATCACCAGGCACCCAAATAACTCCCCTAAGCACTGCATCCAGGTCGTGGTTCTGCCCTGGTTGTCCAAGCTCCTCCAGAAATAAGTCCAAAAACTGCTTGATATCCTCCAGCACCCAGGGTCTCGTGGCTGCTACTCGCTGTGCCCATGTGTGAGCTGGGCCAACCAACTGAGACATGATAAACAGTATGAACAGGCTTTCTGTGGGTTTTGGGTCGCACAGGCTGGTGAAGTAACATTGACAGTCCAGCACAAAGTAATCCGGAGCCCCAAAAGATCCATCATACTTATCAGGCAATTCCTCAAAAGTTTTTTGCTTAAACCAAATAGAATCCACAGCATGATACGTGGCATGGATTCCCGGGTTCGGCGTCCTCTCCGTTTTCGTGCTGCATCCATGGTTCAGCGGTTCAGTCTGTCACGTGGTATGACTGGAAGGAAGCAGGCAGGATGCAATCGCAGTGAAACGGTGACTTTTATTTACAGTGCTGAGTGCAAAGCAAAAAAATTGAAACTCCTGAACTAAGCGATGCCCTCTTGGCTATGGCTAGCACTAATGCTAACTTGGCTATGGCTAAGGCTATGACTAAGGCTAGAACATGGAATGAAACTAGAACGCGCTATAAGCACTAAACATGGCAAAACAATATCTACATAGATCACTATATTGAACCCAAACACACGTGACCCAATGAACACCTGACAACAGAAGAGGTGACATCAGACACTCCGACTATCAGTTAGCTCACAAAGAACCGGAATATATGCACACACCCACATCCAACATTAGTCAGACTAACAATTCACAAATGTCTGAACCAGTCATGACCCTTAACCTTTTAAAGTATAATGACTCTCCTTTCACACAGTTACCATGTATATCTCTTGTAATTAATTTGCAAAGTGTCACATTTTTAGTAGAGCAATGTATTCAATAATAAAACACTGTGAATTTTTTCTCTGTGTTTTTCAATGGTCCATGCATAACAAGCCTAGACCAGCGTGAAGTTGGCCCCCCCACCAACGCAAAACGTCAGCAAAATAGTCTCAATCGTTTGTGCTTCGTTTGTGCTGGTTTGTGCCGTTAAAATTTTTGTTTGTGCTGCTTCGGTTCCGGAGATATTAAAATAATATTTATAGGTCATTCTAGGGTCACCCAGCCCCCCCACATGCTCCGAATTCACCCCAAATACTCTCAATCGTTTGTGCTCTGTTTGTGCTGGTTTGTGCTGATAAAAGTTTCGTTTGTGCTGCTTCGTGTCAGGAGATGAAAAGAGAAATCATATCATCAAGAGAAATCATATCATAATTTGTTCAATAAACAATTCTCTTTACTTCATTCACTTGTCTCTCATGATTGAACTTTTCATTTATTTACAAAGGAGAATAATCTGTTACACTTCACTCCCACCACTAGGTGTGACACTTCTGCAGCACACGGACGGAGAGGACGCTGAGCACGGGAGCCCACGCTAAGTATCCCTGCATTTGATTCAACGTGCTTCGCCCAAAGGATATTTGAGCACATGCCTGCGCGGTATGACGGCGTGGATTACCCGGATTATTTTGCGAGGCAATGTCAGGAATATTTTGCCAGCCTATGCGACCCGAAACCCACAGAAGGACAATTTATCATGTTTATCATGTCTCGCTTTGTGAGTTTCGAGCGCTCATGG
This sequence comes from Ameiurus melas, assembly GCA_012411365.1. NCBI lineage: Eukaryota > Metazoa > Chordata > Actinopteri > Siluriformes > Ictaluridae > Ameiurus > Ameiurus melas. The sequence continues at coordinate 13,580,692 of CM022777.1, read as the reverse complement.
GCACAGTGGATAGTGGCGGAGAAACCCAGGGTGCTGGAGGATGTCCGGCTGTTTTTTGAAGAGTTTTTTGTGGAATTCGGAGAGCCAAGTCAAAAGTATGACCTGGATAAAGTGCTGTGGGAAGGTACTGCGAGGACTCCCACAGCGCCTCTTCTCCATTTGTACTATGAGCAGACGAGACAGAGTGGGGAGAAGAGCAGAGAAGTCTCCTGTCAGGGTTCCCGTCACAGCCAAGCCCGGTCTCCGGTTTCAGCCACGTCGCAAGCTCATGCTCCTGCCAAGTCTCCGGTTCCTGACACTCCCCCCCAAGTCATTCCTCACGGTACATGTATTTTGGGTAGCTACAGCCAGGCGCTGAATGTAGCTGCAATGAAGCAGCTGGAGCTTGATCTTTCAGAGTGGGAAGCCCAACTCAGCCAGGCCATTAAAGCACAAGCTGAAGCACAGAGGCAGCTGGAGAAGATACAGACTCAAGTAAGAGACCAGTCACGGTATGTGGATGAACTCCATGCAGAGATAGATGCTATACCGAGTGGCGTCGAAGCAAGGGAACGCACGGTCCAGAGTCTGGAGGCTGAGAAAATGCAGTTATGTGAGGATCTGGCTGCAGCTGATCGCCGTCAGAGGCAGTTCCTCCAGGAGAGGAAGGAGCTGCATAATTAAGTGACCAGCTGTAACTCCCAGATATCAGCATTGAGGGATGAAAAGCAGCAATTCGAGGTTCGTATTTCACAGCTTGAGGAGGAACTAAAGGAGAAACAGAAAAACATTGATCTCGTTAATGACCAGTTGAAGAAGGCAAACGCACAAGTGAACACACTGAGCACCGAGCTGGCGGAGGAGCGCAGCACGACTCAAAGGAGTGAGACAGCTTGGCAGCAGCTGGAGAGGCAGAATAAGAATCTGAATGCAAAAAGGCAGGAGCTGGAAAGCTTAGTCAACTCGAAGCCTCAAGCTCAGGATGTTCAAGTCAAGACCCAGTCTTACACTCAGAGCATCCAAATCCAGCCCCAGTCCCACACTCAGAGCACCCACGTCCAGACCCAGTCATGCACTCGGAGCACCCAAGTCCAGATCCAATCTCAAGTTCACAGCGTCCAGGTCCCAGTCCCTGTCCCGTCCCAAGTCCCAGTCCCCTCCCAGGTCACGCGTCTAGGCCACGTCACGTCTCGGGTCACGCTTCTAGGCCACGTCACGTCCCGGGTCATGCTTCTAGGCCACGCCACGTCCCGGGTCATGCTTCTAGGCCATGCCACGTCTTTAGTCCTCGCCATGTGCCCAGCCATGCCCTATGCCATGTGCCCAGCCATGTCTCAGGCCACGCCTCTCGCCATGTCTCAGGCCACGCCTCTCGCCATGTCTCAGGCCACGCCTCTCACCATGTCTCAGGCCACGCCTCTCGCCATGTTTCAAGCCATGCTTCACGCCATGTCTCAAGCGACGCCTCTCGCCATGTCTCAGGCCACGCCTCTCTCCATGTCTCAGGCCACGCTTCACGCCATGTCTCACGCCATGCTTCATGCCATGTCTCACGCCATGCTTCAAGCCATACTTCACACCATGCTTCACGCCATGTCTCACGCCATGCTTCACGCCATGTCCCACGCCATGTCTCTCACTAAAGCTCAAGTCATGCTTCTCGCTCAATTTCAAGTCATGCTTCTTGCTCACGCTCCAGTCACGCCTCCAGCTCCAGCCACGCCTCCCCCTCACACTCCAGTCACACCTCCCCGCTCATGCTCCAGCCACGTTCCAGGTCTCAGCAGCCAAAATGCAGGTCCTGTTTCGAGTTCCGGCTCCTATAAATTCCGCTCAGCCTCACTGTCCTGCTAGGGACGCCGCTCAGCCTCCCTGTTCTGCTGTGGATGCCGCTCAGCCTCCCTGTCCTTCTGGGGACGCCGCTCAGCCTCCCTGTCCTGCTGGGGACGCCGCTCAGCCTTCCTGCTTGGTCCTGGACGTCGCTCAGCCTCCACGTCCAGCTGGGGTCATCGCCCAGCAGTCTTGTCCGGCGGAGGACGTTGCACCACTCCCAAGCTATGGGAGCAGCGCTCAGCCTTTCTGCCGGGCTGTAGTTCTTGCTCTGCCCCCATGCTCCAGGGACACCACGCAGTTTCTTTCAGGCGCTACTCCGGACTTTCAGCCTAGGGGCCCAGGGCCGCCGATGAAAGGGGGGTCTCTTGGCACTCCGGGAGGAGTGCTTTTAGGGGGCGGTTCTGTCATGATTCCCCCGCGCAGCAACGCATTGTGCGCGGTTGCGCATGCGTGGACCTCTTCCGGGGTGACGTCATGCCTGCGCCCTGTTGCGTCAGCCGTGCATATACGGAAGGGCTCAGGGCTGTTCGCGGTTTGCGGGCTAATGAAGGAGAGGACTATATATACCATGAGCCGTGCTTCACACGGCGCGGTCCGATAACGAAATGAACAATTAGACAAACGCGTCGTTGGAAATGGCGACATGGTTATGTATTGTTCCCGCCATGTTTTGCGCCAAGAGCTTGCTTTAGTTTTGTGTCTTATTCTAGTGTTAGCTTTAGCCTGTATCACGTAAGTGAGCTTTAATCAGGACTCTTGTTTTTGTTTGTTTCAGTGTTCACTCTCAATAAACCTCACCATTCCACTGCACTTGCATCCTGCCTACTTCCTGCCCGTCACATGCCCTTGTGACAACAACTTTCAAAGAGCTATGATTGTCAATGTTTCTTGAACAGAAAACTCATTGTTAATAGTAGTATGGCTAATGGAGCTATGCAATGCTAATTACAGCTGCACAAACGAAGCACAAATGATTGAGACTATTTTGGGTTAATTTGGAGCATGTGGGGGGCTGCTGACGTCACCACACCATAATTAAATGTCTAATATTTAAAAAATGAAAGCAGCACAAACGAAACTTTTATCAGCACAAACCAGCACAAACGAAGCCCAAATGATTGAGACCATTTCGGGTTAATTTGGAGCATGTGGGGTGGGTGACCCCAGAATGACCTTTGAATGTTCCTTTAATATCTCCGGAACCGAAGCAGCACAAATGAAATTTTAACAGCACAAACCGGCACAAACGAAGCACAAACGATTGAGACTATTTTGCTGACGTTTTGCGTTGGTGGGGGGACCAACTTCACGCAGGTAATGCATAGAGCCTGTGCTCATTTGTTGACATTGGCACATGATAAGATGAAGGACATCTATATTGATTTTATGCTGCCCTCTGCCCTTTATTGCACACCGCAAGTGCCTGAAGGAAAAGACTTTAATTTTGAAAAATAATGATTTATGGATATCCCAGAAAGTGAAGAGCTGTACATACATGTACATTTACATTTATTCATTTAGCTTTTATCCAAAGTGACATACAAATGAGAAATCAGAAGCAGGAATTGAAGTATTGAAGTATCGCCTCTTTACAGTTTTCAAACAACATTTTGATAAAATAAGATTTTCCGCTATTACTCGGTCCACATATATCAAAAACAGACACGTTCATATTATCCATTACAAAACACATCAACAGAAAAGTCAGGAGTACGCATGTACGCAATTCACATGACAGAGCTATACAACGTCTCATTCCCTTCTCAGGAAACAGGGTTACATGCATAACCCTGACGTTCCCTTTCAAAAGGAACTTCGACGTTGCATTTAGCATAACAGTATGGGAACAGGAATACCCACTCGGTCATACCGAGGGTACGGCCTGTTCAAAAAGAACCAAGCCAGAGGGCCACTGCAAGACACTTGTGCCCAGGGTGGAATGAATATCCAGGCTGTAATAACGAATGAATATGTGTGGCATAGACCATCCTGCAGCAGCTCACACATAATGCAAGGATACCACTTTGGACAAAGCCTTCGAGGAGACGACCACCCTAGTGGAACGAGCTCTTATGCCCAGAGGCGAGACTGCATGCCTCGTAAGCCATAGAGATTGCTTCCACTATCCAATTAGAGATGCGCTGCTTTGACACAGCATCACCTTTACTGTCACCGCCAAAGCAGACCAGCAGCTGCTCCAGACTTACACCACTGGCCGGAGCGGTGGACATAAGTAAAGAGAGTCCTTACTGAACACAGCAGGTGCATCCTCTCTTGTTCCGGTGTGATGAACGGAGGAAGGCAGAAAGCCTGCAACACCACACGGTGGGCAGCAAATGTTGGCACGTTAGGAATATACTCTGGCCAAGGATACAGGAAGGCCTCGGCTAATCCAGGGGCAATGTCAAAAGGCTAACAGAGAGAGCTTGAAGACCTTCCACTTGCTTGAGAGATGTCAGGGCCAGTAAAAGAGCTACATTTAGAGTCAGAAGCTTCTCTGAGGCTGACTCTAAGGGTGCAAATGAGGCCCCTGAAAGACCTTCCAAAACCGCAGAAGGGTCCCAGGAAGGCATGTGCAGCCTGCAGATGGGCCTCAGCCATCTGACATCATGATAAACTGAGTAATTAGAGGATGTTACCACACAGAGACTCCATCACCTGCGGCGTGGCTGGCCGAAACAGCAGCCACGTAACCCTGATTGTAGGAGCCAACCTGCTGAGAAACGTTTTTGTAAGAACTCCAGGACTGTAGCTATTGCGCAGTTCACTGGGTCTAGCGAACATTCCTCACACCACAAGACAAAAAGCCGCCAACTGAGTGCATACAATTTCCTTGTGGATGGTGCTCTAGCATTTAACATGGTTTCTACAACCTCAGTTGTGAGACCAGAATCTATGAGCTGGTGCCTCTCAGGGGCCAGACCCACAGTTTCCAAAGTTCTGGCCGAGGGTGATAGATCAGCCCTCCGGCTTGAGACAGTAGATCCCTGTGGATGGGAATCTCTCAAGGAGAGAGCAGGGAAATTATCTCCGAGAACCATATTCGAGCTGGCCAATAAGGTGCTAGAAGCAGGAGATATACACAGTCTTGGTGAACACTTGGTGAGCTTGTGGGAGCAGAGCGATTGGGAAGAAAAGCATATAGACGTGACCTCGGCCATGTGTGCAACATGGTCCAGTGGTGTGGGAGGAGTGAGGGCGGACCACAGCGGGCAGTGTGTTGTCTCCTTGTCCGGACCTCCGCAATATGTACTCCACCACTTGTGCATGGAGCCTTTATTTGAGCTTTATCTTGCTCAAAGTTGATAAGATCGATCCTACATGTGTTGGGGATAGAAATGCCCTTATCATAGTACAATCCCATATAACCCCAAGAAAATTGTCCTCTGCACTGGAGAAAACATACCTTTCATGAGGTTCAACCTGAGCCCCAAGCTCCCCATGTGGGCAAGAAAAACATCTCAATGTAGAACCGCCTGTTCCCTGGATTGTGGTAGAATTAACAAGTTGTCAAGGTAGGTTAGTAGATGAATGCCATGGAGTCGCAAGCGAGCCAGAGCAGCATCCATGCAATTTGTGAATGTGCTGGGGAATAAATCTAGCCTGAAGGGAAGAACCCGAAATTGGTATGTGTTGTCTCCAAACACAAACCTCAGGAACTTCCTGTGGCTGGGCAATATTCCTATGTGGAAATATGCATCTTTCAGATCTATCGTCACAAACTAGTCCTCGACCTGAATCTGTGGCACGATAAGTTGAGCCTCAGCATCTTGAACCTGTGTGTCTGAATAGTTTGGCTCAGATGATGCAGATCTAAAACTGGCCGCATACTTCCATCTTTTTTGGTGGACCAGGAAATAACAGCTGTAAAAACCTTCCACCCCTAGGTGTTCTATGGCCCCTTTGTCCAAAAGGGAACTTACTTCCTACACTGTCAGGCTATGGTCTCTGCTGACTCCTGAGCACACCTCTGAACCGTGGGGGGGGGGCTATAAACTGGACCCGGTAACCTTTTTCTAAGGTAGACAGAACCCATGGAGACACATTTGGCAGTAGTTTCCATGCTTTTAGTGATGTTAACTATTCCACATTCTATTGGAAGGAAAGCGTTGGTTTGATTTCGGCATTCGATAGAGTAAGACGCGACGTTTGAGTCTCCTGCTGATTTCGATTAAAATTGTAATTAATTAGCACTTTTTTTGTCATATAATATATTTGACTTATTCTAATTCGTTTCCTTATTTGTATTTTTAACTCGGTGGTTCGTTAAAATGTCTGAGAGGAAATTTAAAACTGGTAGCATTTAGACAAAACTGAGGCCTAGAGAGCACGCCGTGAGCGCGTCTCCTCCGCGTGAACCCGCATCCGCATCCTTCTCCCAGTGAATCCGCATCCCTGAGCAGTGACCCTGACCTTGCCGCAATCAGGCTTGAGTTGCTGGCTTTACTGAGGAAGGACATCGCCGATTTTACGAAGGAAATCTGGGAGCATCAGAAGCACCAGGAGAATCACCAGGAGAATCTTCAGAAGACTCTCATGGAAGCGCTATCTACTATCCAGCATGACCTGCAGGTCATGAAAACACAGAAGGTTAATGATGAATGAAAGTCGCTACCGATGCCACCATATCAACACTGAAAGGTACTGTTGGGGAAATGGGGCATGCGCTCTCCAGTTGCACCAATGACATAGTTCACATGAAGACTACTATTGAGTCTCTCATTGCGACCGTGACTCAATTAGAGAATAAATGTGAGGATCTGGAGTCGAGGTCATGGCGCAATAACGTGAGGATAGTCTGAGTTCCAGAGGGCACTGACACCTGTACAACGGCTGCTGTAGCGGCCTTGTTAAAGGAGGCGTTTGGTCTGGAGAAGGAGCCGGTTTTGGACCAGTCCCACCGGACCCTTCAGCCGAAGCCTGCTGAATGACCACGAGTTATTGTGTGCAGATTCCATTATCACAGTGACTGTGTTGATATTTTATGCCGTGCGAGAGAGCGCCAGCAGATTAAAGCGAGGGATTTGAACATCCCCGTTTTTCCTGACTACACAGTCAAGATAGCCCGGGCCCGGGCCGCGTTTAACGAAGTTCGGCGTCAACTTCATGATATTGAGGGAGTTTGCTATAGAATACTTCACCCAGCTCGGATTCGCATTACATATAACGGTGTCCAGAAGGACTTTATTTCAGCGGAGGAAGCAGGAGACTACGTTAGATTCTTAATACCGGGGAGAACTACATCACTTACATAGTGTAGTGTTATTTATTTATTTATTTATTTATTTTTTATTTTATTCTTTATTCTTTTTTTGCACTTGGCCTTCCAGCTCTACAGAATTCTAATTTGTGGACTCACTCCTTTTAAATCTACTTCTGTATTAATGTGCTTCTCTGTTTTGATGCTCTGACTGGGTTAGAGTTTATTTTATTTTATTAGTTATTTTATTATTATTATTATTATTATTATTATTTTAAAATATGTTACACTGTGTAATATTATTAGTTATAAGTCTTTAAAAGGTATGGACATTATATTTGTTAAAGTGCGCAGACTATTTATTAGATTAAAAGTCAGCAGGGACTTTTTTCTTACTGGGATTTTTTTTTAGTTTAGGTAATTTTGTTTAGCTTACTCTAGGTCCACTCTGTGGACAACCCTAGGGGTGAAACACTGCTGTCTCTCTTGTTTTATGGAGACTTTGGGTGTGTGTCCCTCTTCGGCTCCAGTTGGCTATTATATTCCTATGCTTACTTTATTTAAATGGTGCCTGTTCTTGTGTTTCAACATTTTTATATAACCAGCAACAGCTATTGAGTAGCCAGGATGAGCCGGGGGAGGGCGGGGGGATTTTCTAAATTCCCAAATATTTCTAAATGAAATATTTGGGAAAGGGAAGGGAGGGGAGAAAATGTATATGAATCACATGAATATGAATCACATGAAAATGAATTACATGTAAATGAATCACATGTAAATGAATCACATGTAAATGAATCATATGAAAATGGAAGGAAAGCATCAGATTTTCATTGCCCTGTGACAGCTTGCTGACCAGAGAACACTGAAAACCTCGGCACTGCCTTGGTTAGGGAAGGCACTACAATAGCACTTGGGGGTACCTGCCCTAACAACCTGAAGTCCCCTGATACATCCCTCCATGGACCCTCAAGACTGCTATTTTTGCCTGCTTGGCCTTTATGACAATTCTCACATCAGGCCTGGTAGCAGACCACAACTGTTGCCGCCCAATTCCCCTGGTTCTCCCTCGCACTACTGCTTGCCGGGGCTCCACTTGTGGATGGCCGAGTGAGCTCGAGACAAACGGGAAGGAACTGGCTTTTTTGACTGCAGCCATATGTTGAGCTCACTCAGCAGGTCTGCTTGTTAGGCCTGCAACACTGTCATTGTCTGCAGTGACCCACAAGCAAAACTAATTCTGTATAGGCTTACCCACCAATGTCACGGTGGCCTTACACGGTGGTTTGGATTCCAAAGCCGGCCCCCCTAAATTACCTGCAGTCAATGGAGAGAGGTAGCTCGCAAGCACCTCCTCCACCTTCAGCATAGTTAAAGAGACATGCTGTTCATGCCCCACAATGGCCGAATAATCAAACATTGTGGGGTTATAAATATGGCTTATGCATGGTTTCCCCCCAGAAGCCTGATAATTTGTCATACACTTCTGGAAGAAAGGGCAGTTTCTGCAGTGAGAGGGATTTACTTTCACTAGGGAGAAAAAGGCTCATCCAGCCTTAGTAATCACTTCAAACAGCTCTATATATGCTGTTCAGTTTTTAGTACATCCTTCTGGGTCCTCGCAGTCAGAGAGGAATTATTACTATTATTTTCGTGTGTGTTTGTGTGTGTGTTTTTTTTCCCTTTTGGCTTTCCATAGCGGAAGGAAGAGTTGTGACGCGAGCTCCAAAATCCAGTGGAGAGCCGAACCCGGAAGACAGAGCAAGAGATAGAGCAGCGCCTCTCTCCGGCTCCTCTTCCGGATCCATAAGAGATCCCAAAAACCTGAGATGATTAGCTGCCTTGGCAAGCTAAACTCACTTCTGAAACCCAACTCATTTCGGCATCCACGAAGAGTGCGAGTCATGAGCCGAGCTGCTTAATGTAGGCATTACCTCTCGCGGCACTCCTAAACACTCACCCAGAAAGTGTGCGCTATTCCATGTGATGAAACGCGAGCAAGGCTTTAGGCACTTTCTGAATTCTTTCTCTCTCATTACTTCCCTCTCTTTTCTTTTCTCTAAAAAGGGATAGAAAAGTTTAGAGATTTTGAGAAAATATAGAGTAGAAATGAATCGTTATATATATATATATATATATATATATATATATATCATGCGACGCGCTTAATTGCTACGTCACCTAATCATGGCAGGACTTTAAGTAGAGGCATGATTTTACACAAGCTTCAGATACCGGTCACACACGCAAGGTGCTTCCCATACTTTTATGCTAAATGCAACATCGAAGTCCCCGTTGAAACGGAACTACATACACATATATACATGAATAGTTTTAATATCAATAAGGGAGTTGTAAAATTGGGTAAAAAAAAAAACACGCTTATCCTACACAACCCTGAACCTTTTCAACTGTGATTTGTTTCTAAAATTAAACCCTTTTTTATCTTTAACGATTTGATTATGCGTGGTTACGAGATCCGGATTTTTCACTCGCTTGTCCACCAGATCTGTCAGTGATTTCAAATTGACAATTTCAGAATTGATACAATTTAAAGTAATTCCTTTAGCTTTCATGGTTGTTTTTCCTTTTACGGTTTTGTAACCATAGGTTTTAGGACCTGACTTACATTATAAATATCGGAGAACATGAACTGTAAAAACTCGGCCGGATCACGAATTAAGGTCGTGTTTGATCTGTCTGGTCTTTGACACATCTTATCCCACAACAAATTTAGCTTGAGTTTAGCGCTAATGGATCTTTTGGCAGGATTAATGGTGATACATTTCGGATCCACCATGATCCCTTTGTTCTCCTTATATTTGCGAATGTACTCACTTTTAGAGGATTCATCAACAACACAGGATGGATAACCTGAACTTTCCTGTTTGGAACATTTTAATATATCTCGTAAAAAGCTTATCAGACCTTTTAGGAAAGTGCCACAATTAAAACACTGTTAGAATTTTGTAACCTTTTTTGACAGCTTTCTTAATTTCGACAGAAGCCCCTGTTCCAGTATGAGCTCTCTCCTGATCCGTATGATCACATTGTTTTAGCTGATGCTCAGCACACGAAATGGAAGAACAGGTGCCCACAGACCCCTAGGCGGTAATACGTTTGCTCTGATGATACCGTAGTAATAATTCAGTGGTTTGAAGTCGGGATAAATGATGATAGGGTGATCGATTGGGTACATCTTTGTCTTATTTACAAATGGGTAAAGAGAGGTAATATTGAAATAATCGATTCTCTCACCAGGCTGAGCTACATAATGCAAATGTTATGCATTTGTTCGACCACCACAAAGAGCATTTCGCAGGTTTAAACACTTAGGTAATTCAAAGGCTTTTAGAAAGTTAAGCACATTTTTCACATTTATCATTTTTCCTCATTTCATTCCACTCATGTTCCCACATCAGAGTGATTTAGAAATTGTGAGTGTCTCAAAAACCTCAAAAACCTTACAATGTTCCCCATCGTCACAGTAACAATTTACATAATAGTTGCCAAATCTGACTTCACCTTCATTCAACACGTGGCGAATTGGTAGGTTTTGTGTTTTAGAAACGTATTTGAGCCATTATATGGAAAGTGTTGAGAAAGATTTTTGTCCGGTGATGTAATTATCAATCGGCGGAATAGTTTAAGTCTTTATGCAGGAACTTGGTTCTAAAGATTTTAATGCACACGGAAGCAATTGTTATGCATTTAAAAGGATCGACCTTTGTACTTTTCAGAATTTCTTCACTGAAAGCTAAACAGCCCTTTCTCAAAATTTTTATTTCGTTCACACAGTATTCATCATCATGAAATCCAAGACTATGTCAGAAACCATTCTGTACCACTTAAAGAATTCTTCTCTATCCTTAGGCATCATGCCATCTACACCATAAAACTTAGGGTCAGGATACGGTCCTATATAATCCTGATGTTCTTCGGTGTTCCAAAAATAGGGAAAATAGCCTTTCTTGCTTTCCAAAAAAACCCATGGATTTCGGGATGCTGCTCAACATCATGGGTAAGAACGATAGGATATCAGTGTAGACTTGCGAAATGTGGTATTGATGAAACAAAAAATTTTAGAACCTTGTGCTATGATTTCGAGCGTGATTCCTTCTTTCACCAAATGGTTTAACAAAAGGTATAAATCGAACCGTCTAGAATTATGCGCGATAAACGTATAACTGTTGTATGTATTACACTAAAACTTCTTAAAGAAGGCACTGATGCAATCATCCCCTTCAGCCACCCACTCCTCTCCCTCAAAATCAATACAGCATTTGAAATTAGCTACATGAGTTCCTTTTTCCTGTCTAGTCTCGAAATCATAAAACACATAATCCTCATTTGCCCGCTGTATAAAACATCTGTGCTGGATATCTTCATCGAGTTTTTGGCCACAGAGTATGCATTTCAAATGCGTGCACTCATGTTTCTCACATTTAGAAGGTTTATCCTGTATCACACGATTACATTTACCACAGTAGAATCCCATTTCACACATAGAATATTCACCTTTGCTCGACTGAATCTTTGCTTTATGCCTCTCAAAACAGTATTGTGATTTACATATGTCTCTGACATTCTGGGCATTTAGTTACATTCTTAGGGTGTTTGTGACAATCAGGATCGTGACAAATGTTGCAGCTATAATCGCATTTATGTTTCCATAAAACGTCAAACCCAGAGTGGCAAAAATGACAAACAAGACTTGTTCCTAAAAGTCCGGTGATACTTTTAAACCCATAATAGTGGTTGTCATGCAAAAACAAGTAAACCATTATTTTCATGGGGAATCTTCCTAGTTTGAAGGAAAGAGTAACCGGCTTTGCTGACAGAACAATGTACAATTCAAATGTCTCTCAAATCTCGATACATCAGCGAATCTGACTGCAGTGTTTACAGATACTCCCACATTGTGTTGTAATTGTCTAGTGATTAGTTCAGTTTCAAAATATTTTTTTTCACGATTTAAAAGTTGGGTAAAGCACAAGGCGAAACACATGTTGTCTCTGTTGGGAAAAAATGTATAGATGCTTCATTTTCTTCTGTATGGCTTCTGAATCGAATATATTTTCCTTCTAATTCCACCACCCCAAGGTGGTCGGACAATTTGGTAGACTATTTCAAGGGTATTATCTGTAAATATTTCGCGTTTACTCTGAATTACATTTTTGAGCATGGTCAGAAAAGAATACAAATCGATGACACCGCTGTCAAATTGAACGCATGGTGAAATACTGACTGCGATGGATTAGCACCCTGTCCAGGATGTACCCTGCCTTGTACACTGCCTTCTGCTCCCTGTGATAGGCTCCAGGTTCCCCGTGACTTTTAAAAGTAGTAAGCAGTAGAGGATTGATGGATGTATGCATGAAACATTGATCGTATCACCTTTTATTTCAATGGTGATGGCATCCTCAGCAGAAATGAAATTATTAGCGATTTCAATCACACTGTTTAAAATCTCTAAAACATAATTATAAAAATCTGCAAAGCTGTCGACATTATCATTCGAAGAAAAAATCACTCCTCTCCTAATTTCAGTTTTGTTGAATCTTTCACGATTAATTATTCTAATATTAGGATCTAACCCATCAACATCTTGCTCAACTTGGATATCGGGCAATTGTATGTTTTCCATTTGAGAATCTTAGATATCGGGCAATTGCATGTTTTCCATTGGACGGTTGTACTCATTATTGTTTTCCAAATTTTGTGGAATATTGACGGGGTTTTTGATTAAGTTAACCAGACTGTCATTTATCCTCATAAGACTTTGATTAAGTTTGTATATCATATCATGAGAGGATAACCTTACCATTCCCCAGTGGTGGAATGCACTTCCAATCTCAATCAGACTGCAGAATCTCTCACTATCTTCAAAAAACAGCTAAAGACCCACCTCTTCCATGAACACCTAACCAACTCATAGAGGAAAATAAAAAAATTAAAAAATAAAACGTACTTACACCTCTACTCTGTGCACTTTGCTTCCTCTGGTATTCAATTAATGGATCTTGTATAGTAGCACTACTTGTATTGCTTTGCTTATTTGTAAGTCGCTTTGGATAAAAGCGTCTGCCAGGTGAATAAATGTAAATGTAAATAACGGTCTAGGTTCCTGAGCATATATACAGTATCTCACAAAAGTGAGTACACCCCTCGCATTTTTGAAAATATTTGATTATATCGTTTCATGTGACAACATTGAACAAATGACAGTTTGCTACAATGTAAAGTACTGAGTGTACAGCTTGTATAACAGTGCAAATGTACTGTCCCCTCAAAATAACTCAAATTAAATAAGTCAAAAAATAAGTCAATTCCAATTCCTAATTATTATTTACAGACCCCCAGGGCCATATACTGAATTTCTTAGTAAATTTTCAGACTTTATCTCAAACCTGGTTGTTTCTGCAGATAAAGCATTAATCATCTGTGATTAAATATTTAATATTTAATTTAAAGATGTAATATTCACTTTGATAACCCAGAAGACCCTCTGAGGACAATGGTTGTGTCCATCTTAGATTCAATAGGGATTAATCAGACCATAATTGGACCTGCTCATAATTGTGGTCACACTCTTGACCTCATACTAACATACGGATTAAATATAGAAAATACTGTAATTGTCTGAAGTTGTCTCAGACCATTATCTCATCTCGTTCATAATATGTATTGATCATAATGTTTCCACCTTACCTCGCTACCGCGTAAAGTGTACTTTTACATCAGCTACTGCACCAAGCTTAATAAACAACCTCCCAGAGACATCAATTAGATTTGGATCACCGTCTGATCCGATAAAACTTGATCAGGCAACTGAATGCTGAGAGTCAACACTCCTCTACACGCTAGATAGAGTGGCTCCACTCAAAAGAAAATTAATTAGAGAGAAAAAACTAGCACCCCGGTATAACGATAAAATGTGTACTTTAATACAAACCACTCAACAATTAGAATGTAAATGGCGTCAAACCAAATTGGTAATATTATAAGCAGAGAAAATCTATATATAGAAAATCTCTTAGTGATGCTAGAAAAGTCTCTACAGAAATATTTGTAACGTGGGAAACACATGGAATTAAAATTAAAAGAATGATTTGGAGCTATGTTTAAGTTTGATCGGCACACTGGCTCACAAGAGCTCTGTGGCTCTCTATTGATTTTGATTAAGAAGGAGGTGGAGGTGGAAACGTATCTGATTGATGGTTTGATTGGGACCTCGACCTCCCTGCATCAGCGGGGATGGGAGGTGGGCCATACATGTAAGGAGCGGACTGATATTGACCAGGCTGATGATAATATGGGACAGATTGTGCAGGAAAATCCTGTAGGCCACCTCTAACCATAAAACCATGGCCACCTTGACCTCTCTTTTGCAGCTGATCTCGTTTTTTAGCATAACAGTCACGAGCCAATGGCCAGGTTTCTTACAATAATAACATGATGTGCCTAAACGATAATCAGGACAGGTCAGTGGGAGATGAGCACGACAGAACAGTGCTCGCGCTGGGTGTGTGGGCGCTTTATCATGAGTAGGTTTTTGCTTTGAAATCGGAGCAGCAGCAGCGCTAGAATTTAGGCTTGGATGGTGCTGCCCGAGGTGTTTTATCATTCACATGGAACATTTTAGGTAATTTATCCTTCAAATTATAATGTTTATTCCGTAAGGGGAGTAGGCGAAGCCATTACATATAACATTTTGACATATATTCATAATCCCAAAATGGATCATCTTCCCCATCATAAATCATTTATTTGATCTGAGCTAATACACGCTGCTCAAAGGAACCACGGAGTGAAATAATTTGAAGCTGTGGCGCGCATGCAACTGACCAGCCATATAAACAATCTAAAAATGGAACCGTATAAAATCCACCTAATACCAACTCAATCCAATCTATTGGTGTCATGCCAGGAGAGGGAAGAACCATGCTGTACAGAGACCCTCCTATAACCAACTTGTTGTTAGTTATGCTTATACTTGTATTGGAATAGCATTCAGGAAATGTATCAGTCAGGATTTAGACCTCATATCACAGATTTCATAGCACAGAGACATCCATCCATCCATCCTCAACCACTTATCCGTAATCAGTATAGAGCCGGTCCATTGTTCCACGACCAGGACACAATCCTTATTGTTCCTCCTCAATCCGAGGTTCGACTATTGACTGAATCCTCCGTTACAGCACCTTGGAGTAGACTTTACCAGGGAAGCTGAGAAGTGTGATACTCCTATAATTGTCGCACACTTTCTGGTCTCATTTTTTAAACAGGGGAACCACTTGGCACTGTCTCTGACTTCCACGCAGTGTTAAAGAGGCGTGTCATCCAAGACATCCACTCCACACCCAGAGCATTCAGGACGGATTTCTGAACAGATCTCATCAATCCCCCGGGGCTTTGCCACTGTGTAGTTGTTTGACTACCTCAGTGACCTCCACCATGGAAATTGACGATGATCCCCCATCAGCCTCCACCTCTGCCTCTACTATAGAGGGCGTGTTACTCGGATTCAGGAGTTCCTCAACATGTTCCTTCCACCGTGCAATTACTTCCTCAGTTGAGGTCAACAGCGTCCCATCCTTACTGTAACCAGCTTGGATGGTTCCCCGTTTCCCCTTCCAAAGGTGGCAAATGGTTTTCAAGAAACACCTTGGTGGCGACCAAAAGTCCTTCTCCACATCCTCTCTGAACTTCTCCCACACCCACTGCTTTGCTTCTTTCACAGCAGAAGCTGCAGCCCTTCAGGCCTGTCGGTACCTTGCAACTGCCTCCAAAGTCCCCTGGGATAACACATCCTGGAAGGCCTCCTTCTACTGTCAAACGGCTTCCCTGATCACCGGTGCCTACCATGGTGATAGAGGGTTACCGCCACTTGAGGCACCTAAGACCTTGAGACCACAGCTCTCCACCGCAGCCTCAACAATTGAGGCTTTGAACATTGCCCACTCGGGTTCAATGCCCCCAACCTCCACAGGGATGCCAGAAAAATTCTGACGTTCCCAGTCCAGCTTTCCAGAGTCTACCCTTTGATCCAACTCACCACAAGATGGTGATCAGTTGATGGCTCCGCCCCTCTCTTCACTTGAGTGTCCAGAACATGCGGCCTCAGATCAGTTGATACGATTACAAAATCGATCATAGACCTTCGGCCTAGGGTGCTCTGGGGCCACGTACACTTATGAGCCTCCTTTTGTTCGAACATGGTATTTGTTATAGACAGTCCATGACTAGCACAGAAGTCTAATAACAAATGCTCGCTCGGGTTTAGATCAGGGAAGCCGTTCCTCACAATCACGCCTCTCCAGTTATCTCCATCATTGCCCACGTGCATGTTGTAGTCCCCCAGCAGAACTATGGAGTCCCCTACTGGTGCCCCATACAGGACTCTGTTCAGGGTCTCCAAGAAGGCTGAGTATTCTGAACTGGTGTTCGGTGCATATGCCCAGACAACAGTCAGAGTCCCTCCCCCCACAACCCGTAGGTGTAAGGAGATGACCCTCTCGTGCACCGGTGTAAACTCCAACATAACACTACTCAGCCGGGGACTTGTGAGTATCCCCACACCTGCCCGGCGCCTCACACCCTGGTCAACTCCAGAGTAGAGTAGAGTTCATTCCCTATCCAGGAGTACGGTTGCAGACCCCAGACCCATGTATTCCAGAGCTTTTTTATTTGAATTTCTTGTAACATGCTTACTTGAAGACAATGAGGTGGAGCAGCATCGGAGAGACAGTTCGCTCCATTCTCCAAATAATCGAGGAGAACAGCATGTGGTGTATGTTTTCGTTGAAAGGGTCAAAAGGTGAGAAGCTGGCTTTTGACTGATCATGATGAAGTGTATTGCTTTGTACACTGTGAGTATAAAGGATAAAAAATGTTTATATGAGAGTATATGCCTCCTTTTGCAAACTCTTGAAAATAAAGTTCCCTTTCAAAGGGAACTTCAAAGATGCATTTAGCATAACAGTATGGGAGCGCCTTGCTCACCTGACCGGTAGATGAAGTTTGTGTAAAATAATTCCTCTTCTTATAGGCCTGCCATGATCAGGTGACATGGCAATTAAGCGCGTCACATGATATATATATATATATACATGGCACCTGTGAACCATGCCACCAGCCTTATTAACTTCAGCGAGACTGCATGTCTGTTGTTTGTGTGACAAAAAATTGTTCATTTTTATTCTATATTTTCTCAAAATCTCTAAACTTTTCTATCCCTTTTGAAGAAAAAAAAAGAAAAGAGAGGGAAGTAATGAACAAGAAAGATTTCAGAAAGTGTGTTACGCCTTGCTCCTATTTCATCACGGGAGGAGATGGACACACTTTCCATCCAAGTGTTTGAGCATAGAACATACTACAGCAGCCCTCGAGGGGTCTGACTGTCAGCATTGTGAACATTTCACGATTAGGCAACTATGCTCTTGGCTCTCTCTCTCTTCTTGTCCAAAGGGAGTCGGGTTTCAGAGCCTCGCGGATCTTGGTCTAAGGCCGTGGGGTTCATATATGGATTTGGAAGAGGAGCCGGAGATGAGCGCTGCTCTATCTCTTGCTCTGTCTTCCGGGTCCGGCTCTCAGCCTGACTTTGGAACGCGCACCACGACTCCTTCTTCCCCTATGGAAAGCCAAATCACCATCGCTGAATCCGAGGAGTCGGTAGAGGGTGCCATTGCACCAAAAACCTCAAGCAGCTCTCAAGTGTATAAAGAGCTGCTTGAGGTGATCACTAAGTTGGTTGAAATGTTGAATATAGACTGGCCAGGGGAAGAGGAAGTGGCTCGTAGCAGGCTGGATGAGCGCTTCCTCTCCACTGAAAATAAATATAAATCTCCCTCACATTGCAGAAAACTCCCCTTTTTGACAGAAGTGCATGATGAGATATCACGCTTTTGGAGAACACCATATACTAGCCATGTTTATAACCCCACGACGTTGATTACTCAGCCTGGGGAATGAGCAGCACGTCTATGTAGCAATGCCAAAGGTGGAGGAGGTGCTTGGAAGCCACCTCTCTCCATCAACGGCAGGTAATTTAGGGAGGCCAAATTTATCTTCAAAGCCATGTAAGGCAACCTCGGCGTTGGTGGGTAAAGCCTATGCGGCAGCGGGTCTTGCTTGTGGGTCCCTACATACAATGGCAGTGTTGCAGGCCTACAAAGCAGACCTGCTGAGGGAGCTTGATACTGGGGAGGGAATTGGGCCTGAGGCAGTGGCAGAGCTGCACCGCGCCACAAATTTATCTCTCCGGGCGACCAAACAAATGGCCCGTCATATCGGTATTCAATTTGTAGTCTGGTTGCTGGTTGTAGTCTGCAGAGAGGCACCTATGGCTCAACCTCTCAGAGATGGTGGACAAAGATAAGGTCTCCTTGCTGAACGCTGCTGTTAAACATTCTGGCCTGTTTGGTGGCACGTTTAATGCCATCGCAGACAGGTTTCGTGAGGCAAAACAGCAAACGGCAGTGTTCAGCAAGTTCCTTCCCCGCCATATTGAGTTCGCTATGTTGAGGGAGGTATAGAAGGCGAGTGTGGCAGCCCGCCTCCCCCCACAGAAAGCCAGGGGGACCGGGCAGCCACAGCTAAAGCCTGGTAAGAGGCCTGATCTAAGAATGATCATAAAAGCAAAGCAGGCTAGGAAGGAACGCTACAGATGGGACACCTAGGGATGTATCAGGGGACATGAGGTTGTTAGGGCAGTTGCCTCCAGTGTTACTGTAGGGCCTGCCCTGGCCAAGGCCATCCCACATTTTCAGCCTTCTCTGGTCAGAGAGCTGTCACAGGGAAACGGAAATCTAATGCTTCCCCTCCAACGAAATGTGGAAAAGCTAACATCACTGAAAGACCATTTGACAGCATGGAAACTACTGCCAAAGGTGTCTCCTTGGGTTCTGTCTACCATAGAAACGGATTACCTGTTCATTTTCTGTGGAGATTTAAATTGCGTATTTGACCCAAACTTGGATCGATCTAACCCCTCTGAATCAATCTTCAAAACATTTTCTGATTTTATGTGTCAGAACGGTCTCGTTGATCCCTGGAGATCTCGTAACCCCTCTCTTAAAATGTTTTCTTTCTTCTCCCAGGTTCATACTTCTTAATTGAGGATTGATTATGTTTTTATAGACAGCCTAGATTCTTGTGTAGTTTCTAATGACTATTTGGGTATTGTAATTTCTGACCATGTGCCTCTACAATTAGATGTTCATCTTTCTACTTATAAACCTAGCCGACCGCCTTGGAGATTTAATTCTCTTCTTTTAGCAGACTGTGAATTCTGCGAGTTCATTTCTAGTTCTATTGATGACTTTCTTTTCTTCAATCAGAATGACTCCACCTCTTACTCATTGTTATGGGAGACACTTAAATCCTATTTCAGAGGGCAGATTATTTCTTATTCTGCTCACTGTAATAAAAAACGCACTGCTAGGGTTAATGAACTTGCATCTGCAATCAGTAGTCTTGATCAGTAGTCTAGATGTGCATTAAACCCCTCCCCAGAACTTCTTAAACCCCTCCCCAGAACTTCTTGAATTTAATCTTATTTCGACTAAAGAAGTGGAACGCTTACTGTGGTGGAATGCACTTCCAATCTCAATCCGGACAGCAGAATCTCTCACCATCTTCAAAAAAGAGCTAAAGACTCTTCCATGAACACCTAACCAACTCATAATTTTTTTTATAAATAAATAAAAAAAACCACAACGCACTTACACCTCTACTCTGTGCACTTTGCTTCCTCTGGAACTCAATTAATGGATCTTTGTCACGTATCCGGAAACTCGGGACTCCAAGTCCCATCAGCCACTGCACTACACCACCTGACCACATGCACCTGACTCACGTTTTTGTTAATGAGCACCAATGTGTATTTATAGTCCTTGTCTGCACTTTCTCCTGGTCTTTCGCTGTTATAGACTCACATCACTTCTGTCTCCGTGTTTGTTTCTTGCCACAGTGTTATGCCCAGTTGTCCTAGTGTTTTTGTTTCGTTATTTCGTGTGTTTAAAATAAATGTTTAAAAAATCTGCAATTGCTTCGGCCTCCATTCGCCAAACGTGACAGAACGAAAGACCGTGACTACGAAGCAGTAGATTTTTTATTTATTTTTTTTCGGATACGGCAGTTTGCTCCCACCCTCCCTCCCCGATGGGTCTCATGGATTCCCCTCTGTTCGCGGACCTCAAGGATTCCCCGCTGTTCAGCTACCTCAGAGTCGCGCAGCCGGTGAGTCCTGTGAAGGAAGTCCCTCTGCCGCCCCGCTATGTGTGTGAGGACGCTCCAGCTCCGGGCGGACTCATGAATTCACCTCTGTTCGCTGACCTCAGGGACTCCCCGCTGTTCAGCTACCTTAAGGTGCCTCAGCCTTCCTGTTCAGCTGAGGTCGTCGCTCAGCCGTCCTGTTCAGCTGAGGTCGTCGCTCAGCCGTCCTGTTCAGCTGAGGTCGTCGCACAGCCTTCCTGTTCAGCTGAGGTCGTCGCACAGCCTTCCTGTTCAGCTGAGGTCGTCGCACAGCCTTCCTGTTCAGCTGAGGTGGTCGCCGCCAGCCTTCCTGTTCAGCTGAGGTGTCGCAGAGCCTTCCTGTTCAGCTGAGGTCGTCGCACAGCCTTCCTGTTCAGCTGTGGAGCGCCGCGGCATCCCTGCCCGGCTGTGGACGCCGCGCGGGCCTTCCTGCTCGGCTGTGGACGTCGCTCGGCCTTCCTGCTCGGCTGTGGACGTCGCTCGGCCTTCCTGCTCGGCTGTGGACGTCGCTCGGCCTTCCTGCTCGGCTGTGGACGTCGCTCGGCCTTCCTGCTTCGGCTGTGGACGTCGCTCGGCCTTTCCTGCTCGGCTGAGGGTCGCCGCCGGCCTTCCTGCTCGGCTGCGGTCGTCTCTCTGCCATCCTGTTGCGCTGAGGACGTCACTTTGCCTCCACGTTCCGCTGAAGACGTCCGCTCCTTTCCCTCGCTGCGCTCAGTGGGTGCGCTCCCCCTTCCTGCTCCACGGAGGTCTCCGTTCCCCCCCATGCTCGCGGAGAGCGTCGTTTTCCCTCGGGCCTCGCGGAGAACCTCGCTCCTCTCCCTGGCCTCGCGTGAACCTCGCTCCCCCGTGAGCCTCGCGGAGAACCTCGCTCCCCCGTGAGCCTCGCGGAGAACCTCGCTCCCCCCCGTGCCTCGCGGAGAACCTCGCTCCCCCGTGAGCCTCGCGGAGAACCTCGCTCCCCGTGAGCCTCGCGGAGAACCTCGCCCCCGTGTGCCTCGCGCGGAGAACCCCGCTCCCCGTGTGCCTCGCGGAGAACCTCGCTCCCCGTGTGCCTGGCCCGGAGAACCTCGCTTCCGCGTGTGCCTCGCGGAGAACCTCGCTCCCCCGTGAGCCTCGCGGAGGCCTCGCCTCCCCTGCGCCTCATCAGGTACTTCGCTCCCCCTTGAACCTCGCGGTGAGGCATGCTCCGCTCTCCTGTCCCGTGGGGGACGTCGCCCCTCTTTCATGCTTTGCCAAGGACTTCCCCGCTTCCTTGTGCCATGGTGGAAGCTGCTCGGCCTCCCGGGTCTGCTGGGGACTTTTGGCCCGGGGCCGGGACCCCCGGAGGGGCCCCTTTGATTTTGGGCGCTCAGGGGTAGCGCCCCTTGGAGGGGGATCTGTCACGTATCCGGAAACTCGGGACTCCAAGTCCCATCAGCCACTGCACTACACCACCTGACCACATGCACCTGACTCACGTTTTTGTTAATGAGCACCAATGTGTATTTATAGTCCTTGTCTGCACTTTCTCCTGGTCTTTCGCTGTTATAGACTCACGTCACTTCTGTCTCCGTGTTTGTTTCTTGCCACAGTGTTATGCCCAGTTGTCCTAGTGTTTTTGTTTCGTTATTTCGTGTGTTTAAAATAAATGTTTAAAAAATCTGCAGTTGCTTCGGCCTCCATTCGCCAAACGTGACAATCTTGTATAGTAGTCCTACTTGTATTGTTCTCTGCTTGATATATGGACAGAGGACAAATGGGTGAAAGTGTTGTGGTCAGATGAGACCAAAATGGAGCTCTTTGACATCAACTCAACTCGCCGTGTTTGAAGGAGGAGGAATGCTGCCTATGACCCCAAGAACACCATCCCCACTGTCAAACATGGAGGTGGAAACATTATGCTTTGGGGGTGTTTTTCTGCTAAGGGGACAGGACAACTTCACCGCATCAAAGGGATGATGGACGGGGTCATGTACCGTCAAATCATCTCCGTCAAAATTCCTTCCCTCAGCCAGGGCATTGAAAATGAAAAGTAATTACTAAGTCATTACCAAGTACTAACTCATGTTTTGCAGAGGGGTCAAATACTTATTTCCCTCATTAAAATGCAAATCAATTTATAACATTTTTGACATGCGTTTTTCTGGATTTTTTTAAAAATGTTATCCTGTCTCTCACTGTTCAAATAAACCTACCATTAAAATTATAGACTGATCATTTCTTTGTTGGTGGGCAAATGTACAAAATCAGCAGGTGATCAAATACTTTTTTCACCCACTGTATGTCATCAATTGGAAAAGACTACACTGTGCCATTAACTGTGCCATTAACATGTGAGCTCTGTGGGTATTGAGGGATAGTGACTGAGCAGTATGTAACACCACCGTAGTTTGTACATCCCTGTTTGGACCCTGAATTACTTTTTTAACATAAATGTGTTAATATGCCTGAGTGTCCCTTTAATTTGCTAGTATAAGATTTCATGAGTAAATTACATCTAACCCTTGCTCTCTCTGGTTCTAAATTAGTGGTTTCTACACCTCTGCTTTCTGAAACTGTAGTTAAATCACCCAAAATCAACTGGACAATGTGTTTCACTCTCTCTGTTTCTCATTCTGAGTCACCAGGTCCGAGGTTGAGTTGCCTGCCCGATTCTCTCTGGGGTCACAAGGACAAAAAGGATATGTATTATGTATTCCGTATGAGGCTAAGTTGAAACATTCTAATTATGTTTATGTAAAACAATATCCACTCTCTGAATCTAAAGCCTGCGATATTGATGTTATTGTAAATTCATTATTCCAACAAGGCGTATTAAAACCCTGTGTCAGTCCTTACAATACACCTGTTAATCCCATTCCAAAACCAGATGGAACTTGGAGATTCACAAAGGACATATTTAGGATTAATGAGATTGTCATCTCTGTTTCACCTTTTGTACCTACTATCACTCTACTTCAATCACACTATGCATGGTTCAGCATGGTGGACTTCTGCATTTTTTTTTTTAGTTCCATGGCAGAAGAGACGCAGCCGCTGCTTGCTTTCACGCATTGGGGACGACAGCTGACATGGACTCGTCTTCCACAAAGCTACATCGACCCACCAACTGTTTTCTCACGAGTGGTCAGAGACTCCTTACAAGATCTAAAGGTAACTGATGACTCCTGTGTCCTGCAGTATGCGGATGATCTGCTCATCATGTTGGAAACAGAAGAGGGCTGCTGGACTGCAACCTGTCGTCTCTTACAGCACTTGGTTGTGAAGGCTTTCAAGGTGTCCAGAACCAAACTACAGCTCTGTAAAACTGAAGTCAATTATTTAGGCTTCCTTCTTTCTAAAGGGTAACGACAGCTCTTTGATGACCGTATAACTGTGGTCAAAACATCTCTGCTACCTGCAACCAAACAAACAGTTCTAGGTCCTGATTGCTCTTATTATGATAAGCAGCTGAAGGCCGTGGTGGAACATTCTGATCCTCTATTGTCACCTGTCACACACACACCCAAGACTGTGGCAGCCTTTGAACATCTAAAATGGCATCTGTTCAGCACTTGCATTGGGGATGCCTGATTACAACAAACATTTCTGCCTTTACACACATGAACACTCAGGTGTGGAAAAAACATTAGACGCTGTGGCTGCTGGACTCCCCTGTGTGTCTGCGTGCAGTGTCTGCCAGTGCTCTTCTCATCACTGATGCAGAACGATTGGTATTGTCTCATCCTAAAACAAGTTCTCTCAAATATTGAAACGCAACACATGACTGCTCAATGTAGAAGTGGTTATGAAACAATTCTCTGTTTTACTGCAAATTTAACAATAAAGTGTTCAAGAGTACAGGATATCATTATGCGTGCTCTTTATTGGCTTCTAAATTCACTGAGCCTGTAAAAAAATTCTGATTGTTTTAAAGAAATTGTAACTTCGTGTAGTATAAGAAGTGATTTATCTCATATCCGCTCTCACCCTTGCCTGCATTTTACATAAAGGACAGAAAGTGAACATTTTCACTGATTCTAGTTATGCTTTTGGTGTAGCACATGATTTTGGATTTGGCAACAATGTGGTTTCACGTCTGCAGATGGGAAACTCATTTCATATTGTTCACTTCCTCATTTTCTCGCCATTGTCAAAACCAAGGAGCATCATGTAGGTAACATTGTAGAAATTAAGGGGAATGCTTTAGCTGACCTTCATGCTAAATTAGCTGCTAAATCATAAAACTCTTGCTCTTTCTTAGTGTCTACTGTACATTTTGACACTTGCGCTCTTTTACCCGAGGTAGATTTTTAATTGATGTAGTCACATGAATCCCCAGAAGATTCTGAGTTCTGGCGGGCTCAAGGTGCAGTGCCAGACTCTGATGGCATCTGGTTTGATCATGTAGTTTGTCTATGTGTTCCAAAAGTCAGCACCCTATTTATAATCATGAGTTTCATGCTGTTTCACATCGAGGTTTCACTGCCGTAATGTCTGACATGCCATTTATATATTAGATTAAAGAAAAAATTTAATTATAAAAATTGGATAAAAATTTTGTATTAAAGATTTGAGACATCAGATTAAACTAAATCTCTCTCTCTGTTTTAATCTGTCTGTAAAACAATGTGCAAGGTTCGCCTGTGTGTCATGATGCTCTTCCGCCTCATAGGTGCCCTTTGAAAGCTTAAAAATTGCTTCATACATATGCCTTGAGTAGGTTCGTATAAAATTTTGTTAGTTTTTGTTGATCGTTTCTCTAAATGGGTCGAAGTGTTTCCATATGCTACTGAGAGTGAGAAAAAGTGTTGTAAGCATCTTAGCAAAAGAAAGCATCCCATGTTTCAGTGTGCTTTGCAACTTGACTCAGACAAAGGTAGTGTTTTTACTTCACAAGTTACAGTGTCTATGTGACTATTTGTCTATAGACCGGAAATTTCTTATTCCCTACCACGCACCGTCATCTGGGGTGGTTAAGAGAATGAACGACACTTTAAAATATCATTTAAGTAAAGCTATTCAACAGAGGGGGAGCACTGCCTGGCCTGATGTTTTACCTGCGGTTCTGACTGAGAGCAGAAATGACACCATCTAAAACTACTGGTCTATCACCTTTTGAGATTCTATTTGGCCGACCTTTTTCCTACTGCATGTAAAATGTCTAGTAACCTTTCTACTTCCACAGGTAGCAGAGTTGACATTCATCTGGATGATTATATGTCTAAATTACTTGATGTCTTACAAGGAAAGCATGAATATGTAATAGCTATACTGTGTATATATGTGTCTTCCTTCCTCAGTGTCCAATTCATTCCTTTTGTTCCAGGTGACCAGAAGTGCCCAAATGGACCAAGCCGTTGGATGAAACCAAGTACAACAGTCCTTATGAGGCTGTGGCAGTAACAAGAACTACTGTCATGACCTCAGAAGGCCACATATGGCGGCATGCCAGTTGGTTAAAATCTGTGAACATAAATGAATAAATGTAAATGAATCACATGCATGAATGTGAATCACATGAAAATGAATCATATGTAAATTAATCACATGTAAATTAATCATGAATATGAAAATGAATAAATAAACAAAGGCAAAAAAAAATCTGTGAACAAATAATTGCATGATTCTGTTTTATTATAGGCTGTCCCCCTGGAACCAGTCCAGTAACTCCGACCTGACTATACTGATACCTTGCTGGTGAATGAGTCCACTAGAACTCTCGTCTGACCTGTTGATCTGAAGGTGACTCTACTGTTCCAGCTGCTGATACACCTCTCTTATACACATACTCTCTTCACTTGTGTCCCTGGGTACAAAATGTACATGGACTGGACACAATGTTGGTGTTATTTTTTTGTTAATATGTTCCTATGTTCTGTGTTTATGGCCAGAGTACTGTATGAGTTATCTTCTTTTTATATTTTCCTGCATTTCACTATGACAAAAGAGTGCAATGTTGGGGAAATTTTCTATTCTTTATTCCCTCAGATATGTATAAGTATGTTTAGGTTATAGTTTGATTTCTGTCTCATGAACTTTACAGAATCTGTTTGATGTGTATGTGCCAGTTAAAATATCAGAATAGGAACTTCCTCTTTTCTTTAAAAGATCGTTTAAGTAAAGCTATTGTTAGGCAAACCATACCATCACAACAGATATGTTCAGAAAGCTCTACATTCTTGTAGATATTTGTAGATATTTTCCATGTACGTGGCCAGTTAGTTCAACTGCCATATTATTTCAACATCAGTACGCCTATGTATGACTATTTTGCCTATATAAACCTCTGTGAATCTGCAATAAATGGGATGTCTCTTTGAACTGCTCTGGTTGCCAGTGTGTTCATCTAGACTCTCTGGCGCAGTATACGTTCTGTGATAACCCACATGCGCTTGTTTTTTTCTTTTGAGTAAATGAAGCAGAGGCTGAAAAGGCTGACGTAGGGAAGAAGGATTGAATTTGCAAAATCCTACAACCCCCCTAAATAAATAAATAAATAAATAATAAAAATAAGCTGTTAAACAAATGATAATTTTCAGAGTCCTCGTTCTTAACTCCATGAGCTGATTTTCTGTTGTTTTGCTTACTGATAATTTTCTGTGAACACTCTTCCCTCTCTGTTCCCTTGTTAACACATTTCCGCTTTGTTCATTTGTTAACACTTTTTATTATTTGTTACTTTGTTAACCACTGCACAAAACCAGTTTCAACCAGGAAGAGACAGATAAAATCTCTGACCATGTCTTCCCGAATACCATTTGCTTGCATTCCTATGACTTCCTCAATAACATATATGGAGTTGTTCTTCTCTTACACTGATATGCTTCCTGTCTCATGCAAATATGTCCTTCCATTTGGCCACTCAATATAGTGCCTTGCAAAAGTATTCGGCCCCCTTGAACTTTTCAACCTTGTGCCACATTTCAGGCTTCAGACATAAAGATGTAAAATTTTAATTTTTTGTGAAGAATCACCAACAAGTGGGACACAAATGTGAAGTGGAACGAAATCTATTGGATATATTAAACTTTTTTAGCAAATAAAAAACTGAAAAGTGGTGCATGCAAAATTATTCGTCCCCTTTACTTTCAGTGCAGTAAACTCACTCCAGAAGTTCAGCCAGGATCTCTGAATGATCCAATGTTGTCCTAAATGACTGATGGTGATAAATAGAATCCACCTGTGTGTAATCAAGTCTCTGTATAAATGCACCTGCTCTGTGATAGTCTCAGGGTTCTGTTGAAAGCGCGGAGAGTATCATGAAGACCAAGGAACACACCAGGCAGGTCCGTAATACTGTTGTGGAAAAGTTTAAAGCCGGATTTGGATACAAAAAGATTTCCCAAGCTTTAAACATCCCAAGGAGCACTGTGCAAGCGATCATTTTGAAATGGAAGGAGCATCAGACCACTGCAAATCTACCAAGGCCTGGCCGTCCCTCTAAACTTTCAGCTCAGACAAGGAGAAGACTGGTCAGAGATGCAGCCAAAAGGCCCATGATCACTCTGGATCTGCAGAGAACTACAGCTGAGGTGGGAGAGTCTGTCCATAGGACAACAATCAGTCGTACACTGCACAAATCTGGCCTTTATGGAAGAGTGGATATCCATAAAAAGTCTCATCTAAAGTTTGCCACAGCCACCTGGGAGACACACCAAACATGTGGAAGAAGGTGCTCTTGTCAGATGAAACCAAAATCGAACCTTTTGCCCACAATGCAAAACGATATGTTTGGCGTAAAACCAACACAGCTCATCACCCTCAACACACCATCCCCACTGTCAAACATGGTGGTGGCAGCATCATGGTTTGGGCCTGCTTTTCTTCAGGAGGGACAGGGAAGATGGTTAAAATTGAGGGGAAGATGGATGCAGCCAAATACAGGACCATTCTGGATGAAAACCTGTTGGAGTCTGCAAAAGACCTGAAACTGGGACGGAGATTTATCTTCTAACAAGACAATGATCCCAAACAGACAGCAAAATCTACAAAGGAATGGTTCACAAATAAACGTATCCAGGTGTTAGAATGGCCAAGTCAAAGTCCAGACCTGAATCCAATCGAGAATCTGTGGAAAGAGCTGAAAACTGCTGTTCACAAACACTCTCCATCCAACCTCACTGAGCTCGAGCTGTTTTGCAAGGAAGAATGGGCAAGAATTTCAGTCTCTCAATGTGCAAAACTGATAGAGACATACCCCAAGCGACTTGCAGCTGTAATCGCAGCAAAAGGTGGCTCTACAAAATATTAACGCAAGGGGGGCCGAATAATTTACCACGCACCACTTTTCATTTTTTTATTAGTTAAAAAAGTTTCAAAAATCCAATAGATTTCGTTCCACTTCACAATTGTGTCCCACTTGTTGGTGATTCTTCACAAAAAATAAAAATGTTATATCTTTATGTTTGAAGCCTGAAATGTGGCAAACGGTTGAAAAGTTCAAGGGGGCCAAATACTTTCGCAAGGCACTGTAGATAGGCTTAGCAGAAATGTTCAACAGAAATCTTTAGCAGAAAGGTTATTAGAAATGTTAGCAGAAATGGTTCATCAGAACGTCAGCAAAAATATTCAATAAAAATGAAAGGTTCAGTAGAAATGTAGAAATGTTCTGTAGAAATGTAGAAATGTTCTGTAGAATTGTTCTGTAGAAATTTAGAAATATTCTGTAGAAATGTTCAGCAGAAATGTTCAATAAAAATGAAACTTTAATAGGTAGGCCTCAATGTCGTGCTTTGGGGTCAGGTGGGGAAGCAGAGGCCAGGTTTCTCAGCCAGGATCAGGGAGAGGCATGGCAGCTGCAGGGGTCATTGCTTTCAGGGTCAGAAGCTCCTGGGTTGCAACCTGCAGGCTTTGGGCAAGCTGCTGCATCATGACCTGCTGCTGGAGATTAGTTTCCATGAGATGCTGTAACATGGTGTCCATATATATATATATATATATATATATATATATATATATATATATATATATATATATATATATATATATATATATATATATGTATATGTATATATACATATATATATATGTATATATATATATATATATATATATATATATATATATATATATATATATATATATATATATATATATATATTTTTTTTTTTTTTTGTGGGGAGTCTGTGCTCATGCCTGCATCCTCCACCAGTGTAGGGAATCTAGCCAGCAGTGGGTAGAGCACAGACACACAGGAGGCTTTTAGGTGTAACATTTGGAGAATTTATTTAAAGTTCGTGAGGGTCCCTGTGTGTGTGTGAAAGTGATACCGTGAGGTGAAGTGCTCAGGCACCAGGGTCGTGTGTGGGGCTGCCGGGGCCGTGCTGGGGGTTTCCCGAGTGACAAGGATCCTGTTCTGCAATCAGGCAACGCTGCTGATGCAGCCAGGAGGCGGAGTCTTAGGTCGCATCCGAGTCCTCTGCAAAAAACACACAACAGATTAGTATGCATGCCATGGAAGCCCTCTCTCCCCTTGCAAGCTGAGGATCGCCCTTTTATACTCTCCTGTCAGCTGCTGGATGGTGGAGAGGGGCCGCCCTGATCATCATTCACCAGCCGTGTGTTTGTCAGTGGCCCTGCCCCACACCCATGCGCTCTCCGACTGTCCAAAATATTGGCGGAGCTGTCTCTTCAGTACCACAGCAGCAGTTGTGGGAGGAGCACTCCTTACTTTTTGTGTACCAGCCATCATCCTGTCGCCATTGCTAAAATGTCACAATATAACATGTCCAGATGGCACAAACCTCTAACAAATTACATGAAAAATACATCCAAATGGAACAAAATGAAATTACATATGGTAATAGTATGAAACTCTTTGCTACAAAATGCAATTTCACAAATAAAGTTTGAAACTTACTCATTTACCCTTTACTAAAATCAGCACTAGAGCCCAGTTAGCACTGCCATTTATGTAATATAGGCATGCAGAGGGTGCTGTTTCCACCATGACATGGATGTGGGATTGGATTTTAGGAGGTAAAAATAACTATTTACAGCAAATATGAAAATGTACAATATAAACTAGTATATGCAAAACATGAACAAAAGTGCTAAAAACCTGAATAAAAAATAGTAAGAGTCTAGTGTGCATCATTGAGCTTGGATGGCCTTGACAATATAGTACACAGGAACACTTTACAAATACAGGTCTTGTGATTAGTCTTGTTGTACTTCTTCCTTAGAAAGCAAAATACAGTGTTTTCTCCCAGCTGAGGCTTTGTTTCGCTTGGCAGAGGTTGAAGTGTTTACAATAGTCACTAGATAGCATGGCCTTTTCTCTGCCACCTGGGGCACATCACTGACAGCTGCAGTCTCAACTGGCTCAGACACACTGAACTTGTGGTTTCATCAAAATCTACAATTATAGACCTTGTAGCTACCATTCTTTCATCGATGGTCAGGTTCTGGTGAGACCGGTAGTATACCCTGCATGTCAATAAGAGCTGCTTCCTGATGGGCTTCAAATAAAAGAGCCAGTTGTAGCCAGCAGTGCCTTTTAGACAGTCACTCTGCTCATCATCTTTGACGTTGCTCTTGTACAGGATCCAGAATATTACTTCTAATATTCTAATCTATAGAATGCCAGGACAAAGGTTGGGCAACAGAGGTAGCTTATTCTTTCTCAACAAATCTCAAACTCTTGATGGCTTTATTAGGCCACAGTACATGACTAGGCCCAGGAATTTGCAAATCTTCAGACTAATTACAGGACTCCATACCCTTCTGCTTTTACTCTACATACACGTTTGTGTTGTTGCAGAAACTGTGGCTTTACAAAGAAGAAAAACTAGAACATTCTACTGTAGTGTACTGTTGGTGGCTAAAAATGCAGTGTCATGCCACATGTGAAAACAGTTACTGCCATGCTGCATGTGGAAAAAGTACTAAATGTTATAATTTTATTGTGGCAGTTGTATACTGTGTTTTACTATCAAAAAAGTGTTAGTTGTGCTCTTGATTTTATCTCTATTCCAGTGCTAGTGTTCCGAGGTGTGGATTGTTTGCAGTGATTCAATAATTGATCTTCAGTCAGAAAGTTTGTCACGCCACGGCCGCTAGAGGCCGCTGGGGCGCAGTTGAGTTGGGCGCGCGCAGGCGTGGTTAGTCTGTGCGTGAACGCGATCTCACGGCAGGTGTGGTTGCTTAGTTTGATTACCTGTCTTGAAATCACAATCTCAGGGTGAACAGCCGAATGCTTTGAATAAATTATATTAAAGAGTTTACAGGAATTCAAATTGACGTCCCTTTATAAAAACAGTTCTGATCTTCAGATATAATGTAAGGAAGTACATTCTCTAACTGAGATGCCATTACTTTCGCCAACACCTTTACATCTTTATCACTGCATTCAGCAGTGATAGCGGTCTATAAGAACCACAGGAGGATGGATCCTTAGTAGTGCGTTTTTTATTACAGCAAGCAGAATAAGAAATAATCTGCCCTCTGATATAGGATTTAAGTGTCTCCCATAACAATGAATAAGAGGTGGAGTCATTCTGATTGAAGAAAAGAAAGTCATCAATAGAACTAGAAATGAACTTGCAGAATCCCCTGTCTGCTAAAAGAAGAGAATTAAATTTCCAAGGCGGTCGGTTACATTTATAAGTAGAAAGATGAATATTTAACTGTAGAGGCGCATGGTCAGAAATTACAATACCCAAATATTCAGAAGAAACTATGCAAGAATCTAGAGTGCTGTCTATAAAAAAATAATCAATCCTCGAATAAGAATTATGAACCTGGGAGAAGAAAGAAAACTTTTTAAGAGAGGGGTTACAAGATTTCCAGGGAGACCTACCTAGAGGCCTGCGAATGGGTCGCCCACCGAGAAGACTAGGGCATTGAAGAGAGGCCAAGCATCCTCGGCCCACTGCTCTCTGGAGAAGCGTGAACAGTGTACTACGCCCTCTCTCCGGAGGAAGCAGCGGACTACAGAGAAGTAAAGAGGGGATCCTGGCATCGTGTGGGCGAATCCCCTCCAGGCGGCGGCGGAGTTGGACCGATGGAGCTACAGGCCTAAAGTCAAGCCACACGGGCAGATGGACGCCCTTTTGTGCATCATCAAAAGGTGGCTCCAACCGGACAAGTATACCACCACCGAGTTTGTTGAGAAGGTGGCCATGGATTGGTTCCTGAGAACTGTGCTGCCCACAGAATGCTAGGCCATGGGGATGAAGGCTCCTGGGATGCCCAAGGAACTACTAACCACCCTGGTACGTGGTTTGGCCACCCGGTCCAAATGCCAGAACTATGCTAGGGAGGGTAGGAACCACTGAAGGCACCCTGTCTATGGGACAACCCGGAACGAGCTCATGCCGACAGTGCCGGACCTGGGTATGCCAAAGAAGGCCCAGAAACCTTGGCTGGCTGGCTGCAGGCTTGAACCCTAGAGCACAATCCACGAGAAAATTTTATGCGCTCAAGTGGTGGCTTTTTCTCTTGTGGCGTAAACAACACCAGCTAGACCCAGTGAACTGTGCAATAGCTACAGTCCTGGAGTTCTTACAAGTTCTTACGTTTCTTAGCAGGGTGCGCTCCATCTACAATCGGGCTTTACGCGGCCGCCATTTCGGCCAGCCACGCCCCTGTTGATGGAGACTCTGTGGGGCTCTAACTTCGAGGTTTTGCATGGTGTCAGACAGATAAGGCCCATCTACAGGCTGCACATACCTTCCTGGGAACTTTCTGTGGTCCTGGAAGGTCTGTCAGGTCCCCATTTGAGCCCTTAGAGTTGATCTACTGTCTCAAGCCAGAGGGCAGCTTTATCACCCTTGACAGGAACAATGGAAATTGTGGGTCTGGCCCCTGAGGGGCACCAGCTCATGGACTGGAGTTCTTTACATGGACATTTCTCAGCAGGGTTTGTTCCTTATACGTCAGGGTTTACATGGCCACTATTTTGTCAAGCCATGCCCCTGTTAATGTAGCCTCTGTGGGGCAACATTCTCTACCTTCGTGTTTTATGCATGGAGGCCCATCTGCAAACCGTGCTCACCTTCATTGGACCTCTCTTTGGTCCTTTAAGGTCTGTCAGGTGTCTCATTTGAGCCGTTAAAGTCAGCCTCTGAGAATCTTCTGTCTCTAAAGGTAGCTCTTCTGCTGGCCCTGAAATCTCTCAAGCGAGTGGGAGATCTTCAAGCTCTCTCTTTTGCCCCTTCCTGCATTGATTTTACCCCTGGATTAGTCAAGGCCTTCCTGTATCCTAGGCCAGATAATATTCCTAAAGTGCCTACATCTGCAGCCCATCCTGTGGTGTTGTAGGCTTTCTGCCCTCCTCTGTTCCACACAGCGGAACAAGAGAAAATGCACCTGCTGTGTCCAGTAAGTGCTCTTTGTACTTACGTCCACCACTCTGGCCAGTGGCATAAGTCAGAGCAGCCACTGGTCTGCTTATTGGCGAGAATAGAGGTGATGCTGTGTCAAAGCAGCGTATCACTAATTGGATTGTGGAAGCAAGCTCTATCGCTTATGAGGCGCGTGGTTTTGCTATGCTCATTCTACTAGGGGTTTCACCTCCTTGAAGGCTTTGTCCAATGGGGTATCCTTACAGGATGTGTGTGCTGCTGCAGGGTGGTCTACACCACATTCATTCGATATAACAGCCTGGATATTCAATCGCCCCAGGCTCCAGTGTCTTGTAGTGACCCTCGGACTTGGATATTTTTGAACAGGCCAAACCCTCGGTATGACTGAGTGGGTATTCTCCTTTCCATAGTGTTATGCTAAACGCAACGTGGAGTTCCCTTTGATAGGGAACTTCTCGGTTATGTATGTAACCCTGTTTCCTGAGAAGGGAATGAGAAGCTGTGTAGCTTTGTCATACCATAGGCCTGTAAATTGCATCTTCGTTCAGATAATAGAGGGTGACGGTGCGGTTCACAGGTGCCATATATATATATATATATATATATATATATATATATATATATATATATATATATATATATCATGCAATGCGCTTAATTCCCACATCATCTGATAATGGCAAGCCTATATAGGCATGATTTTACACAAGCTTCAAATAATGTTAAAAGGGCACTCCCATAGTGTTATGCTAAATGCAAAATCTTGTTAATTTCTCAGGGAACAGGGTTACATGTGTAACCCAGACACGTTCTGCTTTTTTTTTTTATTTCTAGACTTTGTGCCATTTCTAGAGGTATTATCCCACTGGGAGATGTTTTGTGCCATTTGGAGACGTAGTCACATTTGTTAAGATAACCTCACATAGGATTTTTGTGGTTGAAGATAACTCATTCAAATTTTGCATGCTTATGGACCAGTATGTGGGGCATCTCAGAGAGCAGGAATGGGCTTGATGTCACCATGTACTGGGAAGAAATAAACATTTGTGTGAAAAAAACAACCATTTTTGGGAATTTTTTAGAACTTTTCTCTAAACATTTTACCCCTTGGGGGCTAGTTAAAAACATAAATACTTATGAGAAATTAATAATTATTAAAGGCTTGAGAAGTTTTAATTTTTCCCTACTTTCCAATGTCTTATCATTTGCCTCACTGTCCTGTCATGACATTTTATGATACACTTTCTGATGTACTTTTGATCATCTTTATGTTTAGCCACTACTATGTCTGCCGGCGTTGGCTGGCCAGACCTTTTTAATTTGCTCATAACACACCCTTGTCGAGCCATAGGGGCACTGCTGGAATCTCCTGGATTTTGATTATATCTTGACCAAAATAAATGAACATTTTTCTGTTTTGCTGTCTCTGCTGGCCTTACTGGGATCTTTCTCCTGTACCTTTCAGCAAGCGAATTAATTTTATCTACCAGTATAGATACAGGAGCTCTCCTTTCCCACGCTAACTTACTGAGGTCTACTGTAACTATAGCACTTAGCCCTGAGCAATAGTTATACGTACTATGTTTATTTTGAAATGGATCTACTAGTGGTTCATCGTCTTCGTTATCTGGGTCTTTAATAAATTTAAAAAGGGATGGCAGCCCTAGTTGACCTTGGATCTTTCACTTACCTTTGCAGTATCTCACT
Source organism: Ameiurus melas (assembly GCA_012411365.1). Taxonomy (NCBI): domain Eukaryota; kingdom Metazoa; phylum Chordata; class Actinopteri; order Siluriformes; family Ictaluridae; genus Ameiurus; species Ameiurus melas. Next base: position 13,545,445 of record CM022777.1, on the reverse strand, counting down.
AAGCAGCCTAAGTGTCCAGAGCCTTTTCACAGTTTCAGCCCAATCAACCTCAGGAAATTCAATTTGTAAATCGTCTAAATTAGCCCAGCTAGTTATACACCACAAATTAGCTGTGATTACCTCATCTGATTGCCACCTTTCAACCCCACTTTTGTCTTTAAATGTCCTTTCGTCCCAGAAATGTCCGTTTACACCTCTAGTCTCAGCAAGTGTATCCTGTTGTTCCATTCATACTTGGGTGTTTTGTTGTGTTCCAAGTTTTCTAACAGCCTGGAAGACACAGAATACAAAGCCAGCAGAGAGTACAAATCAAGGCCAAGGTGTTAATCATCCCGACGGTGTAAAGAAATATTTCCTCTGCACGTCTCCTGGATTTGATATCTCCCTGCTGCTCTATAATTTAGTCCTTTGTCTGAAAGGTAAGTAACACAGAATTAGTTGATCATTTACCCTGTTGCATACTATGATAGGAACCTACCCTAATGCAGCGTCCATTAACGTAACACTGAGAGAGCAGCAATTCTGAGAGTTATTGGGCAGATCCTCCTTTCCTCCTATCCAACTTAAAACTGCACTTATCAGTGGTTCGCCAAGGTATCTTGTAAACACTACAGTACAATCAACATCTGACAGGATCATGCTAAATCTATATATGCCGTATCCTAGAGTGTATTTTTCTAACTTGACTAAGTCAAAACCCACATTAGTTTTTAGAAATTGCAGTATTTTATTCCCACATTCATACAATCAGTGACTAGTCACCTCATATTCTATGACATGTTTTACACTTTCTTCAGTGTACCAGGGTATTAATATAAATTGCTCAGCATCCCCCTGTTCCCTTATAATACCCGTGAATAATATTTTTTTCAGCACAGAATTGTGCTTCTCTTATTCCTCTGTTAACCCTAGATTACTTCTTATATACTTAATCAACAAGGTGTACTATAGCAATCTATACTTTGTGACATGTAGAGCGTCTGCTCACTGTGTAGTTTCAGTTAGATCGTAATCTGGGTTCTCTCGCAGAAGAAGAACTATTGGATGATTAGGGGAACAATGTGTTGAAATTCTGACATGCTCCTTACACTGTTGTCATCCTCAATGCTTACATATCTTGGGACCAACAACAGTAGAGTAATCTAGAAATCTTTCTTTTCGGCCTGACCGTGTCCTCTGACGTTTTCTTATTCTTATTTATGTTACTGTGCTCAGTTTTTCACTACCTTATGATCTCCCATCTTCTCTATAGGTTGTTAAATGGGAGGTCATTAAACCTTTTTCCTTAAACCACCCTCGGCATAAGTAATATCTATATACCTTTACAGTTGGAATATACCTTCTCTCAGTGTGCTGAGGTGGTTCTGGTAATGGCACACATATGAGATCAAATCCTGTTTTAACTATGAGCTGATATATGAGCCCCACTGAGAAAGGTGAATTAGGTATTCTTTGTACTTTATAGTAGTTATACAATTCTATAAAGCAATATGTATTAGATAGAGGTGATCATGGGGAATCAAGTCATAATACACCTGCATCTAGAGATTTATACTATATTGTCAATGACCTACACATTATTATCTATGGATAATGCACACCATAACCTTCAGCTTTATATGACATTATCTACGGATTCATACAATATGGTCTACAGATTCATACAATGTTATTTACAGACTTTATAGAATACTGCAGCAGCATACATCTACATTCACTTGTCCTTTCATACAGCTTTCACACATTCTATTGTTGGACAAACATTCCCTTATCCCTAATCCCCTAAACCCAATCTTTTTCTGACCAAAGCAGAACTGTTCTGGGCACCTCATACATACCACAGTAGTATCTCAGGTATAACCAATTCAAATATTTATAATATCACTTAGAAAAAATATTCAAAACATCACAATGCAATACTCAAAACACCAGTGACCTGCCCGTGTAGTCCTGCCCTTCCCTAAGGGCAGTGGTATCTGCAGGATTTCCTAAAAACACCTGTCTGTGCAGTCCTGCTTTTACAAAAAAACACACAGGTTTTAACAGTACTGACCTATCCGTAAAAGACCTGCCACTCTAATGACAGTGGTATCCACAGGCTTTTAATAGATAACCCTCAACCGGAATTAGGAGTACAAATAAGTGAGGAGTGTTGGGAACATGCTATAGGGAAGGTACAGACTACCACTTCTTGTGCTCGTCTTGGACATATACAGTACAAAGTTTTAAATAGAGTCCATCTGTCCAAGTCGAGATTGTCTGTGATGTATCTGGATGTAGAGGACAAGTGTGATAAATGCTATGGCTCACCCTGTCATCTTGGCCATATGTTTTTCTTCTGCCCTGAACTTCATGGTTTTTGGTCTGGCTTTATTACCATCATGTCCACTATTCTCAGGGTACATTTAAAGCCTTGCCCAATGATTGCAATGTTTGGGATTCCTCAAGCTCCAATTCCTTTGAGCTCGATACAAAAGGATGTTATTGCTTTCACATCCTTTATAGCAAGACGTTCCCTACTGTTACACTGGAAGTCTGCTAAATGCCCATCTATCTCCCAGTGGATAAAGGACGTGATGTTTTTTTTTTCTGAAACTTGAGAAAATAAGATTTTCAAAGAATAGTTGTACAGATAAGTTTTTTTCAGAAATGGCATCCCTTTATTCCATACTTTATGGAGTTACAGACACTGCCCACTTAAAGGTTGGTGCCTGTTGTTGAATTTTATAATATCTTTATAACCAGCGACAGATAATGGGTAGCCATGATGAGCCGGAGGGGTGGGTTGTGGGTTAAATTTTGTTTTCCTTTGTATAAAAAGAAAAAAAACTGTGAATATTTACTGCTGTTGCTCAATTTGTTTTTATTTTTGGGAAATGGTGGGGAGGACAGAACAGAAAAGGCACTTTAGATAGACTTAGCAGAAATGTTCTGTAGAAATGTAGAAATGTTCTGTAGAAATGTAGAAATGTTCTGTAGAATTGTAGAAATGTTCAATAAAAATGAAACTTTAAAAAAAAGATAACCCTCAACCTGCCCGTGACAGAGCTGTCCTTTCCCTAAAGAACAAATAGTGGTATCCACAGGTGGGAGTTACTCCCGATCTGCCCGTGACAGACCTGACCTTCCCAAAAAGGAAAAACAGCGGTATCCACAGGTGGAAGCTACAATCTGTCGTTAAACATAAATGTGCACACACCTTTCATCACTATGTACTTATATATGCTTTACACAGACCCATTTTCAAAGATATATGTCTTATTCTCAATCCAATCTTTCTATCATGCAAAAATACAAATTTGACTTTAACTTTTAGTTTCCAATTTACTAGGTTATTTTACTAGGGCCTCCCCACCTTCATAGACCACACAAAAGTACCACATAAATATTGATTTAACAGGTATTCTGCTTACTTTGTTCTATGGCCTACCAAAGTTGTCTATTCTGGATGGCGGAGCTGGCCACCTCATCAGGGTTCATGGTACCCATTGAACCTTCCTGGCTGGCTCACCAATACAATGCAGTATATTTTTGCTTCTGCAACCTGCACTGACCCTGCTAGCTCAGAAATCTTAACTATGTACTCAATCAACTGCATCTAAATGTACTCAGGTTACTCAGATCCCCTGGACAATGAGCAAAAAAAAAACTCTGTTTCCCCCCCCAAAAAAGTAATACTTTCTTTATGTATTATTTTGCTAATACATAAATCCTGTGTGTGTGTGTGTGTGTGTGTGTGTGTACTTTTGACTGCTTATGCATACATGCTCTCTTGGGGCCTCACTGCTCTTTGCCCTCTGATACACACACATGTATTCATTTAGCAGACGTTTTTCTCCAAAGCAACTTACAAATAAGAAAATACATGCAAAGCAATATATCAAGCAGAGAACAATACACATAGTGCTAACATACAAGATCGTTTAATTGAGTTCCAGAAGCAGCAAAGTGCATGGAGTAGAGATGTAAGTGCCAGATTAAGTTTTTTTTAGGGGTTAGTTAGGTGTTCACGGAAGAGGGGGGTTTTTTTTTTTTACACACACACACCCCCCCACCAATCTTTTCAAAAAATATTATTTATATATATTTTATTTCTTTTTTTTCCCCCACCCCCATGATGTTTCAATAATTTATATTTTATTACTCTAAATTTCTACATAATTTCCCATAGTATATTGTTTTAAGGTTCATGCACAGTGCCATTTCTTTACCAAACATGGTGTGTAGTATGACGGCCAAAAAGTTCAATTTTGCTCTCCTCTGACTTGTTAAAATTAGTTGTAGCAAAATTTAAACAAGCTTCGACATGCAAATTTGGCCAAAAAGTTCAATTTTGCTTTCGGTTGATTTTTCATTTAGGTGGTGGCTTGTGTGTTTGTTTGTGTAATCAACACCGAATGGTGCAAGAATTTTGTGCTAGTTTCTAGTTACTGCTCATTGCTGGTCGAGCTTGTAACTGTTAGATACAGACCATTTTATTTACCACAGGAATTCACCACTGTTCTTATAATCAGAGTGTACATTCCCCCCAGCACTAATGCTAAGGAGGCGCTCTGTGAACACACACGTTAGGTAATTAACGAACTGCAGAACACACACCTCAATGGACTCTTTATCATCTGAGATTGTAACCATGCAAATCTCAAATCAGTGCTACCTAAATTCCATCAATATGTGAACTTCACAATGAGATGGGCAAACACACTGGATCTTGTTTACACAAACATCCCTAGGACATACCAGGCAGAGACCTGCCCCCACTTCGGCTACTCAGACCACAGAGTCAACCAAGGCAAAGCCACTGGACTAGAAAACATCCCTGGCAGAGTGCTCAGAGGATGTGCAGACCAGCTGGCAGTTCTCACTGACATTTCCAAAATCTCTCTGAGCAGTGCCATCATTTCAGCGTGCTTCAAGGCCACCACCACTGTCCCTGTGCTAAAGAAGTCTTAAGTGTCCTGCCTCAATGGCTACCATCCCATTGCACTCACACCCATTATCATGAAGTGATTCAAGAGGCTAGTCATGAGGCACATCAAGACCCTGCTGCTCCCCCCCACTGGACCCCCTCCAATTCGCCTATCGTCCCAACCACTCAACAGATCATGCCATTGCCAAGACCCTACATCTGGCGCTCATGTACCTGGACAAAAAGGACATCTATGTTTGAATGCTGTTCCTAGATTTCAGTTCAGCATTAAACACAATCATTCCTCAGCATCAGATTGGAAATCTGAACCTACTGGGCCTGAACACCTCCATCTGCAAGTGGATCCTGGACTGACTGGGACGTGTGCTCAGTCCCCTGCTGTTCAATCTGTGCAGCAATGCACCAATGCTCCAATCACATCAACAAGTTCACTGATGGCACGACAGTGGTGGGTCTCATCAGCAAGAATGATTAGTCAGCATACAGAGAGGAGTTGTAGTTTCTGGACTGGTGCAGCGCAAACAGCCTGTCTCTGAATGTGGATAAAACAAAAGAGATGGTTGTTGACTTCAGGAGAGCATGGGATGACCACACTCCACTGAACATCAATGGCTCCTCCATGGAGATTGTCAAGAGCACCAACTTCCTTTGTGTTCACCTGGAAAGGACCTCACCTGGTCCCACAACACCAGCTCCATAACCAAGAAAGCCCTTCCGCTGCTCTCATTTCTGAAAAGGCTGAAAAATGACTAAATAGTGGGCCCAAATTCCAATTATAATCACAAACAACACTATTTGGTGGACCTACAGAGTATCTGGATATTTAGGGAGAGCTGGCAAAAGATTCAGGGAATCCGTAGGCAGATCTCATGCACAATTGTTGTGTGTAGTTTCAATGCCAGGTAAACATATCTGATTCTCTTGTTTAATGTTATGTTTTTATTTTATTGATCACTGCTAGTAATATTTTGAATTGGATTAAGATTTATTATTGAAATTACCTGATATTTTGTTATGTTTGAATGTATTCTGACCTACCCTTAAATTATTGGCTCTACTAGATTATAGTTACTGCAAACCTACAACCAGGTTAGTACAGGCTAAAATCCAGGTTTAGGTGGAGCATTGGGGCATGGCAACTGACATTTTAAAGTTGGCTTTAATTAAGCGTACTAAGGTTGTAATGACTAAAAGGAATTTCCATTTAGGAAAACATAGTGTTGATTGAACAATCTAAATAGGTTGAGCATTAACCTCTGATTATTGTAATATTACTCTAGTTAAGTGTACATGGGAAACCTTGCAATGACTATACAAAATTACTATTATAGAAAAGTAAAAAAAAAAGGATCGACTTATTCTTATAGCAATGATAATGATGTCTGACTAACTGATAATGTGTGTGTACAGACATATGGGGACTAAAGAAAGTACGGTTTTAGAAAAAGGGCAAGCATGGACAGCCATATAAAAAGTTAATTCAAATATTAATATTTCAAATAAAGGAAAAACTGTAACATTTAAGAAGCCTTCTCCCACACCGTTGGATAATGTTGTTGGACCAGCAGATGGTTTTCTCTTCACCACACACACTTAGCGATCCTGATTTCCCATGTAGTCTGCTACATATCCTCAATAATTTCTTTTAATTTCCTTGTAAAAAAAAATAAAATAACAACACTGTATGAATTGTACTGAGACTGATGTGGTCATGCAGCAAATGTTTTAAATATCACTGACGATGCTAGTGTGGGATTGGTTTCTTCTCAGGTCCAATGATTTCCCCACTAAATTAAAGGAAGAAAAGCACCATGAAAGGAACTGACCCACACTCAATGAACACCCACTCCCAATTAATCACCATCACTCTGTATTAAATAACTTCCACCAGTACTGCAGTGTTACATACTTTTTACTTTGTTACATACTGTGCCAGTGATGAAAGGTTGCGATTATAAATCCCAACAACCACTGCTGTGTCATTGAACAAGTTATATAACTGAGACTATGTATGCTTGAATTGGACTCTGTCTAAATGGTCAGCTGCTTGAAATAAATGAATAAATCTAAATGTAATGCAGATTGGTATAAACAATACTATGAATTGACTAAATTAATCCACAAAAGTGAATGTATCCTAAAAAATGCTTCTCATTCTCCAGGATCCTCCTGGTGGTAGGTGTGCACATGGCGGGATTATTTTGGAAAACCAGTCATTTAGATCTCTGTAGCATGTACACTACCATTCAAAAGTTTGGAATCCCTCAGAAATAGTTTTTGAACAAAAATCACTATTTTTACAATTAATGACATTTAAATTAAATTACATTAACTTGAACAGAAATATAGTGCAGACATTGTTAAAGTTTAAAATTACTATTTTAGCTGGAAACCACTGGAATATCTACAGTACATACGCATATAAAGGCCGGTTTTCAGCAGCCACTCCTACTATATAGTCCAATTGCACATTGCTTTAGCTAGTCTTAATTGATAATACTAAAATGGTACTCCTTCATTTCAAAACCCTTGTACCCGTCTATGTCAGCACAGCTGAAAATATTGTGCTGTTTAAGGATGAAATAAAACATGCCTTCTTTGGCCTGCCTGAGTATCTGCACCATCAGAATTTGTGGGTTCAATTATTGTTTCAAAATGGCCAGAAAGAAAGAGCTTTCTTCAAAAATTCATCAGTCTATTCCTGTTTTGACAAATAAAGGCAAGACATTTCATGCAAGAAATTCCCAAGAAACTGAAGATATCTTACAAAGTCATGTACTACTCCATTCACAGAAAAGCACAAACTGGCTCTAAACAGAATGGAAAGAGAAGTAGGATAACTACTTTGCAGGAGGAAAAAAATATATCACGGTCTCTGATTTGAGAAATAGATGTCTCACAGCTCCTCGGCTAGCTGCTTTATTAAATAATACCTGCAAAACACCAGTATCATCTTCACCAGTGAAGAGCTGATTGCAGGAACAAATTAAAAAGATGCTAGTGGAGTGCTTGACACTATCTTTCAAGCATGGTGGAGGAAATATGATGGACTGAGGGTGCTTTGGTGCTGGTAGTTGGAAACGTTTTGCAATGTCATGCCTTATCATGTGGACAGCTTTTCATTGGAGCAAATTTCATCCTACAACTATGATGAGGGTCAAAAAAGTGAGCATCAAGCCAATACAATTTGTGGAAGCATGGGATGAAATTACAGCTAGAATACCAAAGGTCTGCAATGCTATATTTGCTGCAAATGAAAGTTTAAATATATCTTTTAGGTATTCTTCACACTCGTTAATGAGAAACTGGACATAAACATAAGAGCATAGTTGTATCTAACATATATAGTTATATATAATTTATATTATAATCTAGTTATTTGGATTAGTTTAATTGCATTTGATCAATACAACAAAATTAGTGAATTCAGGCACTGTTGTTGAGTGAGATTGTTGTTGGAGCACAGTCAGAATTCTGATTCATACAAAAGTTCAGGTTCATTAAAGTTGAGGTCAGGATTCTGTGTAGGCCACTCAACTTCTTCCACACTAAACTTCAAATCATGTTGTTACCAGGGTATTGTCATGCTGGAACAGGTTTGGGCCTCTTAGTGACAGTGAACTTAAATCTTAATTCTACAGCATACAAAGACATTCTAGACAATTCTATGCCTACAATTTTGTGGCAACAGTTTGAGAAAGGTCATGTGTCCACATAATTTTGGCAAAAGAGTGTGCAATTGTTTTCCTAAATACTATTGAAAGTGAGAGAAGGTTTCTGATTTGTATTTATTTCCAATTATGTATGTAATCTAGCATTATTATTTTGATGCTTTGATGTTTGAGACAAAGTGATGGGGACAGTATCATGCTCATAGCGAGATATAAATTGAGGTCATCCAACAAATTGTCATGATCTCGCTGGCAGTGCACGCATGGGCACGTGCTTGAAATGCGCATGGACGTTAAGACTGTGACAAGTTTTTGTGACAAGTTTCAAATAAGAGAAAAGTGACTGATTATTTAAACCCCTCGTGTTGCTGTGCACATCGCATGGTATTAAGGTAAAGTAGAGAAAGTATAAAGGGGGAAAGGACTAATACAGTAGAAGATAGAATGAATAATGGTGCCAGGTTGTTATGTTGACATGCTCAGTCTGTTTTCCTGCTCCTTAGTTTATGCCATGTCCTAGTTAGGAGTGTTCATGCCATGCCATATTTAAGAGTGTTTATGCTATGCCTTGTTAAGAGTGTTTATACCTTGTCATACTTAAGAGTGTCCATGCCATGCTGGAGTTAAGTGTGTTCATGTCTTTGTTTAATGAGTGTTCTTGCTCGGGTTAAGTAAGTGTTCTTGCATAAGTTAAATTAATGTTTTGTACCTGAGTTAAGCTAGGCATAGTCCTTTTCTAAGTTTTGTGCTTCATGTCTCATCCCGAGTTGAGAGATAGGTTTTCCTAGTCTTTAGCTTACGTCCAAATAAAGACGTCCCTCCTGCGCTTACTTCCTGTCTTGAGTCCTGTTTCGTAAAAGAATACTGCGCCCTGTAACATAGAAGTAGCATGAGGGCACCTTATTGGGAGGTGCTCGGACTACTGGCTGTGTTTCCAGTCCGTGCAGTTCCCGCAGAGGTTCGCTGCCGAGCTCCTACCGGTGATCGCAGGATTGGGGAGCTACCAGCTGGAATTCCGCTGCAGTTGACAGGTTTATTTCTGCAGCCCTGCATATCCAGAGCCTACCAAGAGGCAGCCAGCCGTCTCAGGTTTGGGGGATCTCTTAGATCCAGAAGAGGAGACAGAGATGAGCGCTGCTCTATCTCTTGCTCTGTCTTCCGGGTTCGACTCTCCAATGGTTTTTGAAGTTCGCGTCGGGACTCCTCCCCCCGCTATGGAAAACCAAAATGGTAATAATTCCTCTCTGACTCCGAGGAGTTAGAGGGATGTGTTAAAAACTGAGAGCAGCATATAAAGAGCTGCTTGAAGTGATTACCCAGTGAAAGCCCCTGTCTTCCAGAAGTTTATGACAAGGATGTTGTCTCAAGCTCACCCGGCCGTCCACGAGTGGAGCCTGGGCCAGCACTAGTGTGAGGGATTAGTGTGAACCCCTGCAGACAGCCAGGGCGACCTGTCGGCCACTGCCACAGCCTGCTAAGAGGCCTGATCTAAGAATAATCATTAAAGCAAAGCAGGCAAGGAAGGAATGGTCCTGATGGGCCACGGGGGGACATATCAGGGGACATGAGGTTGCTAGGGCAACCAGCTCCAAGTGCTACTGTAGGGCCTGCCCTGGCCGAGGCCATCCCATGTTTTCAGTCTTCTCGGGTCAGTGAGCTGTCACAGGTGACGGAAATTTGATGCTTTCCCTCCAAGGAAATGTGGAAAAGCTAACTTCACTGAAAGACCATTTGGAAGTGTGGAAACTACTGCCAAATGTGTCCCCATGGGTTCTGTCTACCATAGAGAAGGGTTACCTAGTCCAGTTCAGAGCCCAACCCAGTTCAGAGGTGTGCTCACCACTGTTGTCAGCACAGAGCAGAGCCTAATGTTAGCGCAGGAAATAAGTTCCCTTATAGACAAAGGAGCCATAGAACATGTAGTTTTTTACAGCCGTTATTTCCTGATCCGCAAAAAAAGTTGGGAGTATGCGGCCAATTTTGGATCTGCATCATCTGAACCATACTCTTCGGACATACAGGTTCAAGATGCTGATGCTCAAACTTATCGTGCCACAGATTCAGTCTGACGACTGGTTTGTGACAATAGATCTGAAAGACGCATATTTCCACATAGGAATATCGCCCAGTCAAAGGAAGTTCCTGAGGTTTGCGTTTGGAGAAAACACATACCCATTTTGGGTTCTTCCCGTTGGGCTAGCTTTATCCCCTTGCACCTTCACAAAGTGCATGGATGCTGCTCTGGCTCACTTGCGACTCTGGGGCATCCATGTACTAAACTACCTGGACGACTGGTTAATTCTAGCACGATCCAGGGAACAGGCGGTTTAACATTGAGATGTTGTTCTTGCCCACACGATGAGCTTGGGGCTCAAGTTGAACCTCAAGAAAAGTATGCTTTCTCCAGTGCAGAGGTCAGCTTTTCTTGGGGTTATATGGGATTCTACGATGATGAGGGCGTTCCTGTCCCCAACACGCGTACAATCGATCCTATCAACTTTGAGCAAGATAATGCGAGGTCTGGGCATCCCCTCCAGCCTTTATGAGAGGCTGTTGGGCCCTATGTCAGCAGCAGCCAATGTCATAACATTGGGCCTATTTCACATGAGACCATTTCAGTAGTGGCTGAAAAGTCGGGGGTTTCATCCGAGGATCTAACCTCTGAGAGTAGTCAGAGTCATGCAGCAATGTCTATGTGCTCTGAGTATTTGGAAGTGCCCACAGTTCCTAGCTTCGGGTCACACTCTAGGGGCGTCCCCTTACCGCAAGACGAAAATGACAGACGCATCCCACATGGGCTGGTGTGCAGACTTAAATGGCTGTCCAGCTCACAGTTTTTGGAGCGGCCCTCATCTGGAGTGGCATATAAATTGCATAGAGATGGGGGCTGTATTCCTAGCACTGAAATTCTTTCACCCTCAGTTGAAAGGCCACAGTGTGCTAGTTGTGTCAGATAACACAGCTGTGGTCTCATATATCAACCACCAGGGAGGGTTACGTTCACGCCCCCTGTTCAGGCAGGCACAACTAATCCTTCTCTGGGCAGAGGGAAAGTTCTTGTCACTGAGTGCAATGTACATTCCGGGCAGCCGGAATGTAGAGGCAGACATCCTGTCGAAGCAGGGGCTGAGGCCCCGGGGGTGGAGGCTCCATCCAGAAGTGGTGGAGTCCATATGGCAGAGTTTCGGACAAGCGGAAGTGGATGTGTTCGCCTCCAAGGAGACAACACACTGCTCGCTGTGGTTCGCCCTCACTCCTCCTGCACCATTGCGGCTGGACGCCATGATGCACACGTGGCCGAGGTCACATCTATATGCTTTCCCCCCGATTGCTCTGTGCCCACAAGTTCTAGCGAGAGTTCGCCAAGACCGACTACGTCTGCTGCTAGTAGCACCTTATTGGCCAGCTCGAATATGGTTCTCGGAGATAATGTCCCAGCTTGACGGCACTCCTTGGGAGATTCCCATCCGCAGGGACCTACTGTCTAAAGCCAGAGGGCTGATCTATCACCCTCAGCCAGAAATATTGAAACTGTGGGTCTGGCCCCTGAGGGGCACCAGCTCATAGATTCTGGTCTCACAACTGAGGTTGTAGAGACCATGTTAAATGCTAGACCACCATACACAAGGAAATTGTATGCGCTCAAGTGGCGACTGTTTTGTCTTGTGGTGTGAGGAACATCAGTTCCAGTGAATTGTGCAATAGCTACAGTCCTGGACTACTTACAAGAACGTTTCTCAGCAGGGTTGGCTCCTTCTACAATCAGGGTTTATTTGGCCGCCATTTCGGCCAGCCACGCCCCTGTTGATGGAGCCACTCTGGGGCAACATCCTCTAACTTCAAGGTTCATGCATTGTGTCAGACGGCTGAGGCCCATCTGCAGGCCATGAGTACCTTCCTGGGACCTTTCTGTGGTCTTGGAAGGTCTGTCAGGGGCCCCATTTGAGCCCTTAGAGTCAGCCTCTGAGAGGCTTTTGACTCTAAAGGTAGCTCTTCTTCTGGCCCTGAGATCTCTCAAGCAAGTGGGAGATCTACAAGCACTCTCTGTTGCCCCCTCCTGCCTTGACTTCGTCTGGAATAGTCAAGGCCTTCCTGTATCTTAGGCCAGATTATATTCCTAAAGTGCCTACATCGGCTGCCCACCCTGTGGTGTTGCAGGCCTTTTGCCCTCCTCCGTTCTTCACACCGGAACCTGATGTGTCCATTAAGGGCCCTCTGTACTTACATCCACCGCAGTCGGAGCAGCTTCTGGCCTGCTTTGGAGGCGACAGTAAAGGTGATGCTGTGTCAAACAGCTCATCGCTAATTGCATAGTGGAAGCAATCTCTATGGCTTACTAGGCGCACAGTCTTGCCACCCCTCTAAAAAATGGATTGAAAAGTTTAGAGATTTAAAAAAAAAATAAAGAGTAGAAATGAAGCATCTTTTGTCACACAAACAACACACATGCATATTCTCACTTAAGATAATAAGGCTGGCAGCGTGGTTCACAGGTGCCAAATATATATCAGGCAACACAGCAGATAGGCATGGATTATGAGCTCTTATAACTACGGACGGTTGCGGCGCAGGTGGTAGAGTGGGTTGTCTACTAATCATAGGGTTGGTGGTTCAATTCCCAGCCCAGATAACTCCACATGCTGAAGTGTCCTTGGGCAAGACACTGAACCCCTTGTTGCTCCTGATGGCAAGTTAGTGCATTGCATGACAGCTCTGCTCCCATTGATGGGTGAATCAGACACTGTGTAAAGTGCTATATAAGTGCGCCATTTACCATTTATGACTACTGCAATGGGCCCTCTGGCATCAGGACTACAAAAACGCTACAGTGAAAATTACTTATTTATACCCTACTGCACTATATTTATTTTAATTCCACTTTAATATGCTATTGTATCTATAATGTTTACAACCTACTGCACTAGCACATCACACACTGACATTGTATTCATTTTTCTGTGTGTGTGTGTGTGTGTGTGTGTGTGTGTGTGTGTGTGTGTGTGTGTGTGTGTGTGTGTGACGTCTATCATGGATTTCCCTCAAGCTGAGTGCTGGAGTGAGGGTTTTCATTGACATTAACTTTGTTTATGTTTACATGTGTGTTGTGTTATTGCTTGTGTCTTGTCTCCGCCCTTGTATTGTTATTGGATGTCTTCCTCATGTGTCACTGTTGTTCGGGCTGCTTTTGTTTTACCTTTGATTACATGTATTATTTAAACCCCTCATGTATCTTTGATCAACGCAAAGTATACACTTAGTAGCTTTTGTCTCTGTAATTACCAAGCCTTTGTTTTATGTTCTCATTTCCGCTTCTTTGATCTTGTTCCCAGTTTCTCGGTTTTTGTATTTTGCCTTTGCCCTGTCTATCTTGTTTGCCGATCGGCTGAAGTTTGCCTATTTATGACGACATATATCTCTTTTGCTTTGGATTTCTCTGCCCGCCTCTTAAATAAAAGCTTTTAGTGAACTTGCATCCATCTCTAAATCTCATTACATGACAGTATGTGCATATGCACACTGTACATTATATACTACACTGTATATACATATATATATCTGCAGAGGTGGGGCTGACATTCTGACGCTCGTGGTGCATGTCGGGAATTCCCAGAAGAAGCCTCGGGGGTTCCCATGCCGTCTCTCAGCGTTGCGCGTCGTCTCAGCCACTGTCGTCCTCCTCCGTGCCTGCATCTTGAGGGAAATGGACGAGAGCGAGAGAGAGACAGAGAGAGATCAGAAAAAAAAGAATCTGGATTCCGCGTCGGCGGATGGAATACCTTCTGATAACTCCATGAATGCACACCGTGTCGTTGAGTTGGTACTCGTTCCCGCACGAGCGGAAGGGCGTCCCCCCCTAAAATAAATAATTTCAATATTTATTTTATATTTATATAATATCTATTTAATATGTATTTAAATAAATAAATAAATAAATAAATAAATTCTGAACGAAGTAATGCACAATATCCACAATAAGAATTCGAATTCTATAGAGCTAGATGGCCGAGTGCAAATTAGAATAAAGAATATTATCAGAGAAAATAAATAAATAAATAAATAAATAAATAAATAAAAATAAATAATAATAATAATAATTAAAAAATAGTAAATAAAATAAATACTAAATAAACAAATAAACAAAATAAAAAATGAACACTACACTGTGTAGGTGATGTGGTTCAACCCGGTTTTAAGAGTTTAACGTATTCTCCTGCTTCCTCCGCTGAAATAAAGTCCTTCTGGACACCGTTGTATGTAATGCGAAGCCGAGCTGGATCCCATAGCGAGCTCCCTCAATATCACGAAGTTGACGCCGAACCTCGTTAAACGCGGCCCGGGCCCGGGCTATCTTGACTGTGTAGTCAGGAAAAACAGAGATGGTCAAATCCCTCTCGCACGGCGTAAAATGTCAACACTGTACACTGTCACTGTAATAATGGAATCTGCACACAATAGCTCGTGGTTGTTCACCCTGCCTTGGCTTTGGATGAAGGGTCCGGTGGGACCGGTCCAAAACCGGCTCCTCCTCCAGACCAAATGCCTCCTTTAACAAGGCCGCTACAGCAGCGGTTGTACAGGTGTCAGGGCCCTCTGGAACTCCGACTATCCTCACGTTATTGCGCCGTGACCTTGACTCCAAATCCTCACATTTATTCTCTAATTGAGTCACGGTCGCAGTGAGAGACTCGATAGTATTCTTCATATGACCGATATCATCGGTGCAACCGGAGACAGTGTGCCCCATTTCCCCAACAGTACTTTTCAGTGTTGAGATGGTGGCATCGGAAGTGACTTTATCACTAGCCTGCCGTGTTTTCATGACCTGCAGGTCATGCTGGATAGTAGATAGCGCATCCCTGAGAGTCTTCTGTTGATTCTCATGGTGAGTCTCCTGGTGCTTCAGATGATCCTGAAACTCCTGGAACTCCTTCCTAAAATCAGCGATGTCCTTCCTCAGTAAGGCCAGCAACTCAAGCTTGAATGTGGCGAGGTCAGAGCCACCACTCGGGGACACGGATGCGACCGCGGGTTCACAGGGGGAAGGGAGCGCGGCTACGGATTCATGAGGAGAAGAAGGCACGGGCGCGGGTGCAAGTTCATGGTGAGAGGGAGACGCGGCTGCGGATTCACGAGGAGACGCGCTCGCGGTGCGCCCTCCAGACCTCAATTTTGTCTGAATGCTACCACCGGCACGAGTTTTTCCCCGACATCTTTAACGAACCACCGAGTTAAAAGTTCAAATAAGGAAATTAAGTAGAATCAGTCAAAATATACTACAGTGGTGTGAAAAAGTGTTTGCCCCCTTCCTCATTTCCTGTTCCTTTGCATGTTTGTCACACTTAAGTGTTTCGGAACATCAAACCAACTTAAACAATAGTCAAGGACAACACAAGTAAACACAAAATGCAATTTGTAAATGAAGGTGTTTATTATTAAAGGTGAAAAAAATCCAAACCATCATGGCCCTGTGTGGAAAAGTGATTGCCCCCTAAACCTAATAACTGGTTGGGCCACCCTTAGGGCAACAACTGCAACCAAGCGTTTGCGATAACGTGCAATGAGGCTTTTACAGCGTCCTGGAGGAATTTTGGCCCACTCATCTTTGCAGAATTGTCCTAATTCAGTTACATTAGAGGGTTTTCGAGCATGAACTGCCTTTTTAAGGTCATACCACAACATCTCAATAGGATTCAGGTCAGGACTTTGGCTAGGCCACTCCAAAGTCTTCATTTTGTTTTTCTTCAGCCATTCGGTGCTGGACTTGCTGGTGTGTTTAGGATCATTGTCCTGCTGCAGAACCCAAGTTCGTTTCAGCTTGAGTACACGAACAGATGGTCGGACATTCTCCTTCAGGATCTCTTGGTAGACAGCAGAATTCATAGTTCCTTTTATCACAGCAAGTCTTCCAGGTCCTGAAGCAGCAAAACAGCCCCAGACCATCACACTACCACCACCATATTTTACTGTTGGTATAATGTTCTTTTTATGAAATGCAGTGTTCCTTCTACACCAGATATACTTGGACACACAACATACACTCAAAGAGTTCCACTTTTGTCTCATCGGTCCACAGAATGTTGTCCCAAAAGTCTTGGGGATCATCAAGATGAGTTGTGGAGAAATTGAGACGAGCTTTGATGCTCTTTTTGCTCAGCAGTGGTTTTCTCCTTGGAACTCTGCCATGCAGGCCATTTTTGCCCAGTCTTTTTCTGATGGTGGAGGCATGAACGCTGACCTTAACTGAGGCAAGTGGGCCTGCAGTTCTTTGGGACGTTGTTGTGGGGTCTTTTGTGACCTCTTGGATGAGTCGTCGCTGCGCTCTTGGGGTAATTTTGGGCGGCCGGCCACTCCTGGGAAGGTTCACCACTGTTCCATGTCTTCGCCATTTGTGGATAATGGCTCTCACTGTGGTGCTCGGATTCCCAAAGCTTTGGAAATGGCTTCATAACCCTTTCCAGACTGATAGATCTCAATTACTTTCTTTCTCAATTGTTCCTGAATTTCTTTGGGTCTCGGCATGATGTGTAGCTTTTAAGGATCTTCTGGTGGACCTTACTGTGTCAAGCAGCTCCTATTTAAGTGATGCCTTGATTGTGAACAGGTGTGGCAATAATCAGGCCTGGGTGTGGGTAGAGAAATTGAACTCAGGTGTGGACAACCACAGTTATAGTATGTTTTAACAAGGGGGGCAATCACTTTTTCACACAGGGCCATGATGGTTTGGATTTTTTTTCACCTTTAATAATAAACACCTTCATTTACAAATTGCATTTTGTGTTTACTTGTGTTGTCCTTGACTATTGTTTAAATTGGTTTGATGTTCCGAAACACTTAAGTGTGACAAACATGCAAAGGAACAGGAAATGAGGAAGGGGGCAAACACTTTTTCACACCACTGTATATATATAATATTTTATATATAAATTATATATAAAAATATTATATTACAAAAGAAAGTGGTAATTAATTACAATGTTTGATCGAAATCAGCAGGAGACTCAAACTTACAGTGCCTTGCGAAAGTATTCGGCCCCCTTGAACTTTTCAACCTTTTGTCACATTTCAGGCTTCAAACATAAAGATATAAAATTTTAATTTTTTGTGAAGAATCACCAACAAGTGGGACACAATTGTGAAGTGGAACGAAATCTATTGGATATTTTAAACTTTTTTAGCAAATAAAAAACTGAAAAGTGGTGCGTGGTAAATTATTCGTCCCCTTTACTTTCAGTGCAGCAAACTCACTCCAGAAGTTCAGCGAGGATCTCTGAATGATCCAATGTTGTCCTAAATGACTGATGGTGATAAATAGAATCCACCTGTGTGTAATCAAGTCTCTGTATGAATGCACCTGCTCTGTGATAGTCTCAGGGTTCTGTTGAAAGCGCAGAGCATCATGAAGACCAAGGAACACACCAGGCAGGTCTGTAATACGTGTGGAGAAGTTTAAAGCTTTAAAAAAAAGATTTCCCAAGCTTTAAACATCCCAAGGAGCACTGTGCAAGCGATCATTTTGAAATGGAAGGAGTATCAGACCACTGCAAATCTAGCAAGACCTGGCCATCCCTCTAAACTTTCAGCTCAGACAAGGAGAAGACTGATCAGAGATGCAGCCTAGAGGCCCATGATCACTCTGGATGAACTGCAGAGAACTACAGCTGAGGTGGGAGGGTCTGTCCATAGGACAACAATCAGTCGTACACTGCACAAATCTGGCCTTTATGGAAGAGTGGGTATCCATAAAAAGTCTAGTCTAAAGTTTGCCACAAGCCACCTGGGAGACACACCAAACATGTGGAAGAAGGTGCTCTGGTCAGATGAAACCAAAATCGAACTTTTTGCCCACAATGCAAAATGATATGTTTGGCGTAAAAGCAACACATCTCATCACTCTCAACACACCATCCCCACTGTCAAACATGGTGGTGGCAGCATCATGGTTTGGGCCTGCTTTTCTTCAGGAGGGACAGGG
Source organism: Ameiurus melas (assembly GCA_012411365.1). Lineage (NCBI taxonomy): Eukaryota > Metazoa > Chordata > Actinopteri > Siluriformes > Ictaluridae > Ameiurus > Ameiurus melas. Next base: position 13,526,871 of record CM022777.1, on the reverse strand, counting down.
AAGATGGTTAAAATTGAGGGGAAGATGGATGCAGCCAAATACAGGACCATTCTGGATGAAAACCTGTTGGAGTCTGCAAAAGGCCTGAAACTGGGACGGAGATTTATCTTCCAACAAGACAATGATCCCAAACGTACAGCAAAATCTACAAAGGAATGGTTCACAAATAAACGTATCCAGGTGTTAGAATGGCCAAGTCAAAGTCCAGACCTGAATCCAAACGAGAATCTGTGGAAAGAGCTGAAAATTGCTGTTCACAAACGCTCTCCATCCAACCTCACTAAGCTCGAGGAAGAATGGGCAAGAATTTCAGTCTCTCGATGTGCAAAACTGATAGAGACATACCCCATGCGACTTGCAGCTGTAATCGCAGCAAAAGGTGGCTCTACAAAGTATTAACGCAAGGGGGCCGAATAATTTTGCACGCCCCACTTTTCATTTTTTTATTAGTTAAAAAAGTTTCTGAACTTTTCCTGAACAGGCTTGGGAAGACCTGTTTTCAAATAACCCGCATCAGAGAGGAATGATTTCTAAGATTTATGATTTTATTTTGACGCAAGGTGGGTCAAGTAATAAAATTAGGAATGCGTGGGAAACGGAATTAGGAGTACAAATAAGTGAGGAGTGTTGGGAACATGCTGTAGGGAGGGTACGGACTACCACTTCTTGTGATCGTCTTGGACTTATACAGTTCAAAGTTTTACATAGAGTCCATTTGTCCAAGTCGAGATTGTCTGTGATGTATCCGGCTGTTGAGGACAAGTGCGATAAATGCCATGGCTCTCCCTGTCATCTTGGCCATATGTTTTCCTTCTGCGCCCTGAACTCCATGGTTTTTGGTCTGGCTTTTTTACCATCATGTCCACTATTCTCAGGGTAGATTTAAAGCCTTGTCCATTGATTGCGATATTTGGGATTCCTCAAGCTTCAATTCCTTTGAGCTCGATACAAAAGGATGTTATTGCTTTCACATCCCTTATAGCAAGACGTTCCCTACTGTTACATTGGAAGTCTGCTAAATACCCATCTATCTCCCAGTGGATAAAGGATGTGATGTTTTTCCTGAAACTCGAGAAAATAAGATATACAATGAATGGATGTACAGATAAGTTTTTTCATAAATGGCATCCCTTTATTGCCTACTTTATGGAGTTACAGACACTACCCACTTAAAGGTTGGCGCCTGATGTTGAATTTTATAATATCTCTATAACCAGCGACAGTTAATGGGTAGCCATGATGAGCCGGAGGGGTGGGTTGTGGGTTCAATTTTGTTTTTCTTTGTATAAAAAGAAAAAAATCTGTGAATATTTTCTGCTGTTGCTAATTTTGTATTTTTGGGAAATGGTGGGGAGGACAGAACAGAAAAGGGAATTTAGATAGCCTTAGCAGTTCAACAGAAATGTTCATCAGAAATGTTTAGCAGAACAAAATTGTAGAAATGTTCTGTAGAAATGTTCAGCAGTAATGTTCAATAAAAATGAAACATGAAAAAAGTTTCAAAAATCCAATAGATTTCGTTTCACTTCACAATTGTGTCCCACTTGTTGGTGATTCTTCACAAAAAATATTTTTTTTTATATCTTTATGTTTGCAGCCTGAAATGTGACAAAAGGTTGAAAAGTTCAAGGGGGCCGAATACTTTCGCAAGGCACTGTAATGTCTTACTCCATCGAACACCGAATTCGAACCCTCCTTGGGATCTTTAAAGCTTGGGAAATCTTTTTGTACAGTGCCTTGCGAAAGTATTCGGCCCCCTTGCCACCTTTTGCCACATTTCAGGCTTCAAACATAAAGATATAAAATTTTATATATTTATTTGGCTCCTTTACTTTCAGTGCAGCAAGTTCAGCGAGGATCTCTAAATGATCCAATGTTGTCCTAAATGACTGATGGTGATAAATAGAATCCACCTGTGTGTAATCAAGTCTCTGTATAAATGCACCTGCTCTGTGATAGTCTCAGGGTTCTGTTGAAAGCGCAGAGAGCATCATGAAGACCAAGGAACACACCAGGCAGGTCCGTAATACTGTTGTGGAGAAGTTTAAAGCCGGATTTGGATACAAAAAGATTTCCCAAGCTTTAAACATCCCAAGGAGCACTGTGCAAGCGATCATTTTGAAATGGAAGGAGTATCAGACCACTGCAAATCTACCAAGACCTGGCCTTCCCTCTAAACTTTCAGCTCAGACAAGGAGAAGACTGATCAGAGATGCAGCCCAGAGGCCCATGATCACTCTGGATGAACTGCAGAGAACTACAGCTGAGGTGGGAGAGACTGTCCATAGGACAACAATCAGTCGTACACTGCACAAATCTCCTTCCCATTTACCGAAAATTGCCCGGTAGATCGAGAGTTTTGCCTTCCGACTCAACTCCTGTTTTCGTCACAATGGTGTGATGAAGCGATTGCAACACCGCTCCTGCTGCTCCGATTCTTCGGCCAATCTCCCGATCCAATGTCCCCTCACTCGTGAACAAGACCCCGAGGTACTTGAACCCCTTCACTCGGGTTATGTTCTCATTCCCTACCCGGAGTAGGCACTCCATCGGTTTCTTGCTGAGAACCATGGCTTCAGATTTGGAGGTGCTAATCCTCATCCCAGCCGCTTCACGCTCGGCTGCAAACCGATCCAGCAAGTGCTGGAGGTCATGGACCGATGATGCCATTAGGACCACATCATCCACAAAAAGCAGCGATGAGATCCTCAGGTCACCAAACCGCAACCCCACCCCACCACGACTACGCCTCGATATCCTGTCTATGAATATCACAAACAGGAATGGTGACAAAGTGCAGCCCTAGCGGAGACCAACCCCCAACTGGAACAATTCTGACTTCTTGCCAATGCATACGGACACAATTCTCGCTTTGAGCCTACAGTGATTGGATAGCCCTAAGAAGGGAACCCTTCACCCCATACTCCCTCAGCACCTCCCACAGTAGAACCCTGGGGACACGGTCATACGCCTTCTCCAGATCCACAAAACACATGTAGACCGGATGGGCATACTCCCAGGCCCCCTCCAAGATCCTTGCAAGAGTAAAGAGCTGGTCTGTTGTTCCACGACCAGGACAGAATCCGCATTGTTCCTCCTCAATCCGAGGTTCGACTATCGGCCGAACCCTCCGTTCCAGCACCTTGGAGTAGACTTTACCAGGGAGGCTGAGAAGTGTGATACCCTGAACTCAGGGAAGCTCAGTCCTTTGGCATTTTTAAAGCTCTTTTAAAGACACACTTTTTTAAACTCGCTTTTGACTCTTAATATCTTTTTGACTGTTTTATATTTGTTTTTTATTACAGTTTTAGTCATTTTATTTAACTTTTATTTATTCTGTGATTTGTGTTTTTAAGGACCCCCCTATAACTACTTTAACGCCGCTTTATAAAATAAAGTTTATTATTATTATTATTATTATTATTATTATTATTATTATTATTACCCCTATAATTGGCGCACACTCTCTGGTCCCCTTTTTTAAACAAGTGAACCACTACCCCGGTCTGCCACTCCTTGGGCACTGTCCCTGACTTCCATGCAATGTTAAAGAGGCATGTCATCCAAGACATCCCCTCCACACCCAGAGCTTTCAGCATTTCTGGACGGATCTCATCAATCCCCAGGGCTTTGCCACTGTGTAGTTGATTGACCACCTCAGCAACCTCCACCACGGATACTGGCGATGATCCACCTCTGCCTCTACCATAGAGGGTGTGTTAGTTGGATTCAGGAGTTCCTCAAAGTGTTCCTTCCACCATGCAATTACTTCCTCAGTTAAGGTCAACAGTGTCCCCTCCTTACTGTACACAGCTTGGATGGTTCCCCGTTTTCCCCTTCCTGAGGTGGCGGATGATTTTCCAGAAACACCTTGGTGCTGACCGAAAGTCCTTCTCCATGTCCTCTCCGAACTTCTCCCACACCCACTGCTTTGCTTCTTCCACGGCAGAAGCTGCAGCCCTTCTGGCCTGTCAGTATCTTGCAACTGCCTCCGGAGTCCCCCGGGATAATACATCCAGGAAGGCCTCCTTCTTCAGTTGGATGGCTTCCCTGACCATCGGTGTCCACCATGGTGTTCGAGGGTTACCGCCCCTTGAGGCACCTAAGACTTTGAGACCACAGCTCTCCGCCGCAGCTCCAGCAATGGAAGCTTTGAACATTGCCCACTCGAGTTCAATGCCCCCAACCTCCACAGGGATGTCAGAAAAGTTCTGCCGGAGGCGTGAGTTGAAGATCTCATGGACAGGGGCCTCCTCCAGACGTTCCCAGTTCACCCGCACTACCTGTTTGGGCTTTCCAGGTATGTCCAGAGTCTTCCCCCACCCCTTGATCCAACTCACCACCAGATGGTGATCAGCTTGACAGCTGACAGCTCCGCCCCTCTCTTCACCCAAGTGTCCAGAACATGCAGCCTCAGATCAGATGATACGATTACAAAATCGATCATAGACCTTCGTCCTAGGGTGCTCTGGTACCAAGTACACTTATGAGCCTCCTTATGTTCGAAAATGGTATTCGTTATAGACAGTCCATGACTAGCACAGAAGTCCAATAACAAATGCCCGCTCGGATTTAGATCAGGGAGGCAGTTCCTCCCTATCACACCTCTCCAGGTATGTCCATCATTGCCCACATGCACGTTGAAGTCCCCCTGCAGAACTATGGAGTCCCCTACTGGTGGCCCATACAGGACTCTATTCAGGGTCTCCAAGAAGGCCGAGTACTCTGAACTGGTGTTCGGTGCATATGCACATACAACAGTGAGAGTTCCCTCCTCCACAACCCGTTGGTGTAAGAAGGTGACCCTCTCGTCCACCGGTGTAAACTCCAATGTAACGGCGCTCAGCCGGGGACTTGTGAGTATCCCCACACCCGCCCGGCGTCTCGCACCATGGTCAACTCCAGAGTAGAATAGAGTCTATCCCCTATCCAGGAGTACAGTTCCAGACCCGAGACTGTGCGTAGATGTAAGCCCCACCAGATCTAGCCGGTAGTGCTCCACCTCCAACACAAGTTCCAGTTCCACATCCCCAGAGCCAGCCTCTGCCGCCCAAGTCTGGTCCATTGAGGCCTCTGACCTTCACTGCCACCCATGTAATAGCGCACCCGACCCACACGGTTCACCCCACGAGTGGTGGGCCCATAGGATTGAGAGGAGGGTGCCACGTTGCTTTTTCGGGCTTTGCCCATCTGCAATTCCATGGCAAACCCAGCCACCAGGCGCTCGCAGTCGGGCCCTCCCTCTGGGCCTGGCTCCAGACGGAGGCCTCGGGCTTCCTCCGGGCAGGGTAACTCCTCCTCTCTTTATTTTCTTCAATTACCCCTTTTTGAGGGGTAATTACATTGGGAAAACAAAAAAGGAATCCTGGAACAGCCAATAACTTGGCAATGTAAATATTTTGGACATCTGCCTGATTGCCCGTTGTGTAAATCACTTTGGACCTCTAGGCCTGTAATAAGTAAAAAATATATATATTCCTAGAAATCGGATGTGTAGGCTTTTTGTAGGTTATGTGATCCAGCTGGGGAGTTTAGGCCTCCTTCTTATTCATCATTTAGGTCATCAAATACATTTGCATCCCCTAACCCATTTGCGCCCTGTGATGTAGTTGCACCCCATAATCCTTTTCTGCAACCAGGAGGTCTGTACCCAATGATAACGAGGACAGTACAGGTAACTGGAGATGTAGAGATGGAGAAAGATAGAAGCATGACTGGGAACAGAAGAAGAAGCTCAGAAGGTGATAGACAGGGCAAGGAAAGCAAGAATAAATATATGGATGCTTATTCTCAGATATATATAGCCTTAGTAGGTGGGGGAAATACATTGAGGTTCAGATCCCTGGGGCTAAAAAAACGGAAATTGCGTTTATGTGATTTATGATACAGTCTGTGATCCGGACATTGAATATCAATAGTTAAGCAGAACAAAGGAACATAAAGTTAATACGATGTCACAGTATATCATCATAGGGCCACAGGGGGCGGCTATGCAAATTGGCAATTGTGAATTCATTAACAACTGGTTTCAGGTTCAAAGTTCAGTACCACATGTGACACTTTATCTAAATAATTAATGGGAATCAAAAGACTTGGGGCCTATGATGACGGAAGCAAAACCAGCTAAGTGGGAGAGTACAGAGAATCTTTTGATTTTTCAATCTACTGACAAAACATTCCTTAAAATTCTTTGTGCTACTGTCATGGTAGGAACTCTGTAGGACGTAGTGATTGGTGATAACACCCTAATACAGATGTTAGAATCACAGGTGGTAAACTCTATGATGGCTGAGTTGCTAAATGACATGGAAGAACAGGTGCCAATTGAACTGTGGCCTCAGCATGATACTGATGTCGGCCTGTTGAAATCTGCCAGCCCAGTTGAAATAGAATCAAAACCAGGTGCATGCTTGCCAAGAAAAACCCAATATCCATTGCGCCCTGAGGCTGAACAAGGAATTAAAACCACCATTGAAGGGTTAATTCAGGCAGGAGTGTTAATTGAAACATTCGGCATCAAAATTTGTGTGCTCCATTACAATGGAACACTGATGCTCTAATAGCCTTTGAATCATTAAAAAGGGAACTTCAGGTTGCACCCACACTTTCCACAGATTACACCAAACCCTTTCATCTATACATAACTGATAGGGCTCAGGGATATGCCTCTGCAGTTCTGATGCAGGAAATATGTAGGGGTAGGAGAAAACAGCATATTACAGTACCAAGCTAGATAATGTTGCACAAGGTTATCAACCATGTTATCAACAGGGATTTGCTGCTGTATACTATGCTTATGAAAAGGCCTCCACTCTGAACATGGGTTACCCTGTGATCATTTACACCCACCACAAGGTGGCAAAATTGTTTAACACAGGCTCGGTGCTTAGCATACTCCATTCTGTTGACTTGCCCTGACATCACTATTAAGTGTTGCACTACAGCCAGTCCAGCTAACATGATTCCATTGGAATAGGAAGGGAAACCTCATGACTGTGTTGCAGAGTCGTTAGCCTTTACTCACCTCAGACATGACTTAGAGTCTTCATCTATAACGAATGCTGATGTTTCTTATTTTGTTGATGGTTCTTGCTTTAGAGATCACACAGGCATGCATGCAGGGTATACAGTTGTGAGGAAACAAGAGGAAGAATTTGTGACAGTGATAACACAGCATTGTAATCAACCATGCTCTGCTCAACTGGCTGAGCTAAAAGCTCTTACTACTGTATGTCATTTGGCTGAGGGCCAAACGGCCAATATTTACATTGACTCTGCATATGCTCATGGTGTATGCCATTTGTTTGGAGCAGTGTGAAAACAGAGAGTGTTTATAAAATGTGATGGAGCCCCCATCCAACATGCTGAACAGATAGGTCAATTGATCACTGCTATGATGCGTCCGAAGCGTTTAGCAATCATCAAGTGCCAGGCACATAAAAATGGCAATGATTTTGTTATAAGAGGTAACAATGCTGCAGACATGGAGGCAAGGAAGGCCTCAGGCTGCCAAGTAGAATAATGGCCCCTACAGTGCTCATTCAACCTCAGCCAACTGTAGAAGATATTTTCCGCGTACAACAACAGGCAAATGCAGATGAATATTCAGTATGGCAGCAGAGAGGCGTCACTAAAGACACACCTGGTGTTTGGCGCTCACATGAGGGACACATGATTGCACCCACCACACTTCTCACTATTCTTATTTCAGATGCACATGGGTTCATTTGTTGGATCATTGTGCAAAAAGAGAAATCATGAAGAAGATCGGGTGTTACCTAAGGTTGGTCAGGGGGGAATGGAACGAGCCAAGAAGAGAGGGACCATACAAAGTGGTAAGAGCAACTCCAACAGCAATACAGGTAGACAGAAGCACCACCTGGTATCACACAAAACACAAAATACTAGAGCACCCAGTCCGAGACCTAGGAAGAAGGAGGACCAGATAATCCAAGAGGACCATCCGGTACCTGACATCTCAGAAGAGGACACAAGACAAGACGCGAGAGTGGGCCTAAATGATGGTGATGGAGAACCAATGGCTGGCTCTGGTGATGGTGGGGAAGAAGGTCAGTCAGAGGTTGTACCAACAGAGCCAGAGGAAGGAAGGGATCTGGGTGCTGAGAATGGCTCTGCTGAGCCTAATGCACCTGCTGAAGGAGAAAAAGGTAACTCACTGCCCATCCAGCTAGGAGAGGGAGATAAGCCATTCCCAAGACATTAGCTGGAGAAGGAGGAAGTTCCTGGTGCTGGATATGGTACTGGTATACCTGTTGCGAATCTTCCCACTAACGCAGGCTCAGGCAGACATCCTTTCAACGACAACCTTTTCACAATTAACTACTCCGACCTTGACTAGTGTCGAGAACAATACTGAATAAGAGCTGAATGAGACAGTCAATAAGGAAAGACATATGCCGCAAGTACACTTAAAATACCTGAATCAGAGTTATACTGAATCAGCTTATGCTGGACAGCCCCAACAAAAGCCAAGGGGAGGAGGGCTAGGGCTGCCACACAGGAGAGGTTGTTAGAAACAGCTCAAGAAAATGAGTGCTATAAATGGGCTACATATACAGCAAAGGAGTCCCAGATGAGTCATTGTCTAATATGTTCACCATCACCGTTAAAAAGACTTATGGCGGCATTTCTGTCACTTGCGCCCAAAGCTCAGACATTACTGCCCTGCAGAATGTTTAGTTTTCCTTGGTAATCCAGATTACAGAGTATATTATAACTCATCGCAATGGGGACTAGGGTGTCAACGCCTAGACATACAAGTAGACCTAAAAAAAAGGGAAGCTCCTGCACACTATCAGATTGACTACGTATTAGAGTATGAGTGTTTTAATAGGTCGCAGGCAAGCCATGATATGGGTAAATTTCAAGGGACTTGCACTGTAATGTGGAACCTAGATGAAAATTCTTTCTGGCAAACAGATGTCTTTAAGAAAACCATGTATCTGGCCACAGCAACAGTAGACACAAACATAAAGGTAAAAATGTAATCAAAATACATTAACCAAACTTTGACATTTCCTTTAATATTCCCACATGCAGAACAAACAGTAGCAATAGCAGATTTATTTTGGCTTTTTGGGAGCCGATGGTTAAGAGCCACTCTGCCTAAAGAGTGGATGGGAATATGTACTAGAGTCTGTATCCTTGAGGAAATCACAATGACAAGCTGGGATGCAACTCGGGTAGTTCAGGGGAATAAAGAGGGCAGACGTAAACCAAAAAGGGCATATCAGGCAGATCCCAAGGTGTATATAGACTCAATTGGGCAACCAAAGGGGCATACCATATAAATACAGGGCTAGGGATGAGGTTAAGTCAGGGTTTGAGTCCATATTCGTTTGTATATTCCCCAATAAAAATGCGGAGTGGATTAACTATATATACTATAATCAGCAAAGTTTCATTAATTACACTGATGATGCATTGTCAGCCTTAGGAGAGCAGTTAGATGCCACAAGTAAAATGACATGGCAGAATAGACAGGCATGAAATTGACTTCTAGCAGAAAAAGGTGACATTTGTGTATTATTTGGGGACCAGTGTTGCACTTTTCTTCCTAACAACACTGCACCTGAGGGAACTTTCACTGAAGCAATGAATAAATTAAAGAACTTAAGACAGGAGGTCGCTGAGAATGCAGGAAAAGATGCACATGCTTGGGATTGGTTTGAGTCTATGTTTGGACAATTGGGGGTCATGGCTTAGAAGGATGGGAATAATTCTAGGGATTGGTAAACTGATAGTTGGACTACTGTTTTGCTATGACTCGTATAAGGGCAGTGAACATTCAATATGATCTCATGCCCTATAAGCCAGAACTGATGTTTGATCAGCTGCAACAGGATGGAACAGATTCCAGTTCCTCCAGTGAGGACGAAGAAGAAGTTGATGAGCCATGCACTGGGTGTAAGTACAAGCTTGACCTCTCCCCAAGGGTGGCCCCTGCGATACGCAAAGTATCTGGGTCGAAGACAAAAATTGCTAACACATCCTCTGGAAAAGGATGTGATGGGGTTTTTATTTTTGCTTTTTCTATTTTTCTATTTTTTTTTCATTTTCTTTTACAATATAATCATATGTGATTAAGAGACAGGGTGATCACTGTCTGATTGATCAGTGTAATCAAACTGAGAAACTCGTTTTGTATTAATGTTTACTAGTCTATACTTGTATCAGCTACATGTGCTTAATCAACTGTGTACTCTACATAACCGTGACAACCAAGGGCAAGTGCTGAACCAAATGCATGCTCACGCTTACAAACATTGTTTTAATTTTTGTGGTTAGGGATAGGGAGGCAGAATCTTTTACTCCTTTCTAGTTAATGGGAGAGGAGATGTTTGATTCTGATCTCCAGAGAGAGTGGTCATCGGTAGATGGCTGACGTGATCATACATTGATCACTAGTTAGTGTAAACGATGGGACTGGATTGTGAGATTACTCTTTCAAGCTAGGTGGGGCTTAGTAAGCCCCAGAGCGGGGAAAATATATAGAAAATATATATATAGAAAATATCTATGACATGTAATCAATATGTATAACTCACTTCAGGATATGTTAATGAAGTGTTTTCAATATGTAGCCTACATTTAGAAATACTACTTAAAGCATAATCGAATAATTAGTATGGGTTAAAAAGCATATACTATATGTATAATCAATAGTTAGAAGCATAATCTAAACCCATAGAATAATGTTCAATCAAGATGAGGCTATGGGGTGAATTACGTGACATGGTGGAGAACCCAGGTCTGGTAAGACCTTTGAAGAACATACAACTGGTTGCGCATGCGCCACAAATGTGGGGTATCATATGGATATGAATAATTAGTTAAGGCAATGGAGATTGGTCTGTTCTAAAAAGAAAAATTGAATGTCACACATAGGGTTAATTTTACTGTTTTAGGGAGTTATATAAAGACATGTTTGTGTATGTACAATTTGGACTCTCTGCAGACAGTCTGATTTTATTGGTTTTCAAGTTTATTCACTTTTGACAACTAGTAAACTCTCTGAAATATTTGACTTAGGATAAAAAGGTTGATTTTATCCACAACAATTTCAGTGTACCCAGAATGGGTACAACATGCACTTGTCCATTACGGGAACCTTTTAATGCCTTTCCTTTATGCCAAGAATACATTTACAAAACACTTCTACAGATAAATATCAATAATAAACAATTACATAATTGAGGATTTTGAAGCTTCTTGATTCAAAGCTTACCTGTCTTGCTACCTGTCTTGCTCATTCTGGTCCATTAACCCTATTGGGTTCCTCCTCTTTCTTGTGGACTCAAGGACAATTGTGGAATCTGATGAATGGGATAAAGCTGGGGATAGTGGGGTTAGTACAGAGGAGGATGCTTGACCTGAGACCAGCTGAACATCCAGATCTACAAAATCACAGACAGAACAAAATCTATTTAAATGTACATGTATTTATCAGTAATGAAATATATAAAGTTCATTGAGGGAACCATGAATGCCAACATGTACTGTGACATACTGAAGCAGAGAATGATCCGTCCCTTCAGAGACTGGGTCACAGGGCAGTATTCCAGCATGATAATGACCCCAAACACACCTCCAAGATGACCACTGCCTTGCTAATGAAGCTGAGGGTGAAGGTGATGGACTAAACCCTATTGGACATCTGAGGGGCATCCTCAAATGGAAGATGAAGGAGCACAAGGTTTCTAACATCCACCAGCTCTGTGATGTCGTCATGGAGGAGTGGAAGAGGACTCCAGTGGCAATCTGTGAAGCTCTGGTGAAATCCATGCCCAAGATGGTTAAGGCAGTGTTGGATAATAATGTTGGGGAAAAAATTAATTTTGAGAGGATAGCAAATTTACACTGTTATACAAGCCGTACACTCATTACTTTACATTGTAGCAAAGTGTCATTTCTTCAGTGTTGTCACATTAAAAGATATAATCAAATATTTACAAAAATGTGAGGGGTGTACTCACTTTTGTGAGATACTGTATACTGTGTTCTTCTGATAATTGTTTAGTTTAAGTTTGTGAATCTAATTTGTTATTTATTTTATTTATTCTATTTCCTTACTGTTATTTTTGTTCCTATTGGTTATTTTATACAATATACGAAGTTAACTTTATTTGTGTGTGTGGCGTATTACTTCACTGTCATCATCCAACTCGTGGCTCCAATGAGTGAATCTATAATCTTTTGATCTGGCCCTATTCCGACCATCTAAGTATCTCGACTACTCATTACGGTCATCACACGCTGTAATACCCCAATAAGTGACCCGCCCTCGACGAGCGGGTTACATTACCATTAGGTAACGTTAGTTTGTCAGCTCTAGCTTTACTGTTGCTCTTCCTTGCAGTGATTATACACATCATACCAAAGTCTAAATATGTATTTTCATCTGTATATAACAATAGCACGCATTGGGTCATCTAATAAACTTTTACTTACCGACACAATGTGAAAAGTCTTCTTCCACAAAATATCCTTCCTACCACCTACTGTGCATTCCACTATAGTTAAGGAAGAGGTTGGTTAACCTACCTCCCGCCAGAAGGACGGACGAATCAGCGACCAGTCTGATCTAGGTTAGTGACTCCTAATGGTGCGTTCCACCATAGTGGTGACACTATCAGAGTTGATTTCTAGAAAACAGTTATAACACTCCATTTTGACACACACTCTTTCGTGGTACAGTGTGAAATCTAACAATTTAAACAACATACAGATTTAGATTAATTCCAAGTAGAGATAGACTGACTCTGTTCATCAACACTAAAAATTTAACTCTGCTCAATTTGCTGTGCAGTGATGATTTGGGGTGCCATGTCATCTGCTGGTGTTGGTCCACTGTGTATTCTCAAGTCGAGTCAATGCAACCATCTACCAGGAGATTTTAGAGCACTTCATGCTTCCGTCTGCTGACAAACTTTATGGAGACAATTATTTCCTTTTCCATCGGACTAGGCACCTGCCCACAGTGACAAAACTACAAGTAACTTGTTTGCTGACCATGGTATTGCTATGCATGCTTGGCCAGCCAACTTGTCTCATCTGAACCCCATAGAGAACCTATATAACCTACCCAACAACACAGATGAACTGAATACCGCTATCAAAGCAACCTCGGCTTCCATAACACCTCAGCAGTTCCCCAGGCTGATTGCCTCCATGCCTTGCTGCATTGATGAAGTAGAGGGAATTGATGAAGCAGAGCGATGTCCTCCATGAAGCCAGAGTGGGTAGCGACATTGTCTGCAAAGCCATATTGGAGAGCAATGACCTCCTTGAAGCAAGGGGTGTTGTGTTACATGCACTAACAGGCAGGATGCAAGTATGTGACATTACCGTGCTGATGCTTAAGAGTTAGTCAAAGGCAGGCAACAACAGGAATTAAGTATAATTACTCAACCAAGGACCTAGTAGACTTGTGTAACCCAGGGGTAAAACAGAGATATAATTTTATTAATTAAATAAATAAATCAGACTGAATATTAGTATTATCCAATACGGGTGCTGTCAGGGTGCTGTTAAATTATATTTTATGTGAAGTGTTAAATTAAGTGTATTATGAATGTGGTTACTGAGTTATTTATATTAACTCCAGTTATGCAGGCCATTTTAGCTGTTAAGTAATTTTATGTGACCTATGTCATATAGGTCAGGTTTTAATGTTGAGTCCGGATGTTGATTGACCACGGATAACCTCAGATAAGATTCTGGAGAAATTGTTCCAGTAATGGATGGCGAGCCAACCCCACTTGATCTCGAACCTGATTGCAGCTAGGAGGTTGCAGTTTCAGCACATTGCCTCCGAGAGCTCTGATTTTTTTTTCCCTTGGCCCAAGGGATCAGGTAGAACTGTGTGCACATTGACACTTGTTTCCTTTGGAGGAGGACCCTCAGACTGCACTGACACGGTACTCTGTAAAGCGTGGGACTGTAAACTCTCTCACCACGACCCTTAGTCAAGTTAGTAGTTCAGATTTGAGTATCACATGTTGAAGGAGGTTGTGTTAACTTAATAATTGTTTAGTGTACAACCACTTCTGATAACTGTTTAGGATATAAGTTTGGTATTCTAAATTTGTATTTATTTTATTTTATTACTGTTATATTTGTTCCTACTGGGTATTTTATACAATATACAAAGTTAACTTCAATTGTGTATCTGGTGTATTATTTCACTGTGCTCATCCAACTCGTGGCTCCAGTGAGTGAACCTATAGTCTTTTCTTCTGGCCCAATTCTGACCATCTAGGTATCTCAATTACTCATTACAGTCATCACACACTGTAATACCCCAATACACGACCCGCCCTTGACGAGCGGGTTACACTTGTGAAAAACACAAGCTTGGAAATGCACAATAACATACATGAGACTTCAGACTAAGACACAAGAGGCAAACTAATCAGGAACTGAATACAAATGTTAAGACAAAATATTCATGGTTATACACATGAAACATGACAAACTCAAGCTAAGCTGAGAGCCATAACATACACCAAGATCTACAGTGCATGCTGACAGTTACAGTTTGTGACAGCTATGCAAAATCTCAGGTAATCATGAACCTGATTATGGACATGCATGTTAATTCAGTGCATTGTTTTGTTTCTACATTTGCCCATCAGCATCAACTAAATGAATGGTATGAAAGTGCATCCAAAGACCAATGCTGATTAAATAATATTTGTGGCTCATTCAGCAAAGCAAAATAATTTTATTAATGGAATATGTCTATAGAAACATCCAGGTATTAGATAGCCAAAAACAAGAATGTATTTTGTACTCCATGATTTAAGAAATAGCTGTGCACAATAATCCCTATGGCAGACCCTTGATTAAGCTGGTGGTAATGGTGGTAAGCCAAATATTTGTTAAATTTGGATGGAGATTAAGTTTCCCTCTCAGATTGACTTATCAGATCAATCCACATTAGGAAAAAAAGGGGATGGTGCTGAGGGACAATCTGTGACTCTGTCTTACATTTATGTTTGTGATGAGTGTGTACAGAATTCAGGGCATTTATACACAGAATGCACCTTGTCACTGAGCCAGAGAGAGAAAGACAGAGTGGGACACAGAACAGTTTCTTTGGTTCAGGCTGTTTTTCAGCTTTGTTTGCTATCAGAAATAAAACCATTAATTTTTAGATGGCTATACCTTCTCTCCCTGTATCTCCTTTCTTATGTCTTTCACGCTTTCATATTTAATCCATATTATGAGATCATCATTTTAGTAGGAGATCAATCCTTCCACCTGTAAAGATGAAGGATCAAAGGAGTCACTAAATTATTAAAATTTAAAAGCTGGTATACTGGACTTTTCTGTTTCTGAACATTTTCCCCCCATTTTATAATTTTTATTTGTCCAACTCAATGAGGTCATAATTCATTTTAACCATGCTTCGGTACAAATTACAAATTACTACATCCATTTTTTAAGGCAAAAAAATTGTCTCTGTCACAAATTCTATCTCCTGCATATTGCATAATGTACTGAAATAATAGATGTACTAAAATAATGGAGTATTATTTTAGTGTCATATGCTACTGCCTGACTAGAAGTAGGCCTAAAAATACATTAAAAGTGACAGTGAAATTTTTCAGAGACAGAGTTATTACATTACAAAGTATTTAGCTTTATGTCTTCAGGAATTACTTTAGGAGGAGTGAATGACTCACTTTATATAGTTTCACTGAGGTTTGACATCCTAAAAACAATCCAGGAAGTTCAGAAGGGTTCACAATGTATTCATGAAACTCTTTGAGTATCTGTATTGGTCCTTCAACTAAGTGCACTAAGTAAAATATATATTGAGTTGGCAGGGGTCATCATTTATATTGAGGTTCCAGTATATTAGCAACATGAATGCAGTATTTAACAAACTGGAAGCTCAACGTTCAGAAAATGTCCATGTGTATGTGGACACCTGATCATCACAGCCATAAGTGGGCCTTCCCCAAACTGCTCCCACAAACTTGGAACACAATGTCCTAGAATGACATGAAATCACGAATCTGTTCCAGTATGACAATGCCCTGTGCACAAACTGAGGTTCAAAAAAAATCATGGTTTGCCAAGGTTCATGTGTAAGAACTTGAGTGGTCTGTACAGAGCCCTAACCTCAGCCACACTGATCACCTTTGGAATGAAATGGAATATCCACTGTGACTCAGTCCTTCTCAGCTGACATTGATGCCTGACCTCACTAATGCTTGTGTGTTTCAATTCTAATGGTCTTGTAGCACAAGTCCCAACAACCATGCTCCAGAGTCTAGTCGAAAGTCTTCCAAGAAAAGAAAACTAGACCAACTCCATGTTAATGCACATGGCCTTGGACTGGGATGAACAACAAGTAATGTTCCTTCTCTTTTACATATATCTGGACCTGTTAGTGCTATATATGAATATAGGAAATCAATTACAGTAGTACTTGAAAGTTTGTGAACCTTTTAGAATATATATATATATATATATATATATATATATATATATATATATATATATATATATATATATATATATATATATATATATATGTATATATACATACACACACACACACAAATGACCTATTTTCATACATGTCCTAAAACTAGGCAAAGAGAACCCAAGTAAACAAATGAGACAAACATATTATACTTGGTCTTTTATTTATTGAGAGAAATATTCAATATCGTGCATCTCACTGCTGATTTTCAATAAAATTACCTATTACTCATACTAGGTCTCCCTCGTGTTTGTTTTATGTATATTTTTAACCAAACATCTGAATGGGGGAAAATATCTCCGTGACTGTGGCATGGTTATTGGTGCCAGATGGGTGGATTTGAAAAACTAGTGATATCCTGGAATTTTCTCTTGAGTCCCTGGAATTTAAATGGTGCCAAAAAAATCAGTGTGCAGTGGTTCAGCGAGTGGAAATGCTTTCTTGATGAGAGAGGTCAGAGTAGAATAGGCAGAATGGCCAGATAATGGCATAACCACGCTTTACAAGTGTGGTGTGGAGGAAAGCATATCATAGTACACAATATATTAATCCCTAATGGGTTACAACAGCAGGAAACCATATTGAGGTCCACTTCTGTCAGCCAAACAGTGGAATCTGAATCTAAATTTGGCTAGAGAGCTGAAGATTAGAAAAACATTTATTCAAATTTATACAGAATTAATTAAGAGATTAGAATAGTCACATATGCGTTTGATCAAATCAGGGCTATTAAATAATAGTAATGGTAACCTAAAGGGATTTTGGTAATTAGAAGGTGGCAATCACAGTTGTTCCCAAATCAAATGAACACAGCACTAAGAACAATCATCCTATTGAAATGAAATTTTCTAGCCAATTTGGTATTCCCAAACCACACTCACTAACTAATTCTACCCTATCATATGACAGGTACCAACAAGGGAGGATAGGGAAAATGCATGTTTCCTGTAAGACACATGAAGCCAACATCCAAATCTTTTCAAATTGCTGCTCATGCTGTGTCACATGGATATTAACAGACTTGCAGCAAAGCACTATTAGCCTTGTTCTGTATGCATGTACTCACAGAGGTCCATGATTGGTTAGTGTCACTTTTACTGACAGGGGAGAGAGAGTAATACTATCCCTCCCATCCAGAAAGCATGGCTAATTTTGCTCTCTTTACTGTTGGATAGTCAGGATCTAAACTTGTGATCTCCTGGTAAACTCTTTTCTGTTGCTGGACTCAGGAGCCCTTCAAATTAAACAGTATATGCATATCTTGTTCATACATCATTTGGTACATGCTTTAAAATTGCTGTGTTGCTGTATACTTTATTTAATACATTGCTACTACTATTTTCAAATTAATGCTGAATATTTATTTAGCACATGGATCCAAGAACATTTGCAGTAGCAATAGCCCATTATTGCTTGTAGTGGATGATTTCATTGGTGGGCCTTCACAGCCAAATTTTGTGTCATAAGCTTGCAGTAACTGGAGTTCAATTAATTGTACTTTTTAAAGCAGAGCAGCTGAAATTAGTTCACACATCATCATTATCATCATCATCATCATCATCATCATCAGACTGACCCTGTTAATTCTGGCCCACCACTGGGAAAACAGATTGGAATCTCAGCAAAGCAGTAAAACAGAGTCATTTAATGAAGTAATCTCATTATAATATACAACCATCTTACCATGGAGATTGTGTGGAGTTTACATATCATATTGATCAGTGCATTTGTTAGTGCATGTTAATGCATTAATTTATGGTAATGCATGGTGATTGATCATTGGGCTGTAAGGAGGGCTCTGTTAAAGTATATGAGCTTCAACACTGCACAATCTCAGTTCCAGAATTATCTATTTCAGTGGCGTCTTATGGTCAGGAAAACTGAAAGAATCCTGACCACAGCTTCAGCTTAATACTTATAGGGTGAACTGTGTTCAATATAATAAGTGGTGTACATGCAATAGTGCACATGCCTCTAACATGGAGCTCTGTGAGAATAATGGAGAGCACCAATTTTAAGGACCAGTATAATTTAGCAACAATTTAAGGACTCCTAAAAAAAAGTGGGGGGGTTGTTTTGTGTAGTTGTTGTTATTCTTGTTTAAATTGCAGGTTAAGTTATGCTGGTGATCAGTGATAGCATTTTTTACACTTTTGTGTTGTATTAATGTGATGAAGCAGTAATTTTTTTTACTAAGTATCTCACTGAAGGTATTTAGTATAATAGATAGCATCAGCCAATGTGACATAACAAGCAATGATGACAACCATTATTATTATTCCCAAACAATGCAATTTACATCTGTGTTGTATTGGTTACTACATGCCTGTATGCCTACTAACATAAATTAGCTAGATATTACCAAAAACAAAGTAAAACAAGTGGGGCTCCTGAAAATGGCTTTCTGCATGGTGATGTCTGCATTGTTATCTGGAGAAGTCCAGATTGCTGCCACAGTGGACACAGGTGGATTATACCAGTGTAAAGAGGGCAGTCCTGCAGAGCATTAGCTGGACACCTGAGGAGCACCACCGGCGCTACTGGTCACTGCTGCTCTCAGAGGTTGGAAGCCCTTTCACCTACACGCGGTAGCTGAGGGACTCCTGTTGCCAATGGTTGATGAAGAGGGGGACGTGGAAAAGATCATCAAGCTGTGGTACTGGAGCAATTCGTTGCTTGACTCCCAACAGGAAAGTTGGAGTGGGTTCAGTAACACTGGCCCATGTCACTTAATGAACCAGATATTTAATGTATGATTACTTGGTGGCAGTTCCTGGTCCAGGGGTCGCTGGTTCTTCGTGCTCTCTCTCCTATCCCCTGGATCTACCATGCTCCATATTTCTCTCCACAGGGTGAACATCCTGTGCGCACCAGAGCTGTGGTAAAGCCTTGGCAGGTGTTCTAGTGCGATCCAGGATCTCCAGGATCAGTGTTCCCGCATGCAGGTGGAAACACTGATCCAGATCTCTGACATGCCTCAGACCTCCCTCAATCAAGCAGGAATGAAGTGCGTACCATTTAGTATACAATGGATAACACATCAGGCCTTCCTGGACTTGAGGTGTAATCAAACTTCAGTCCACCAAAGCCTGATTACACCCTGAATGTGAGTAATAATTGGGATAATCACGGGTGCCAGTGATTATTATATTCTGTGGGCAAAATAATGAATTCGAGGCAACAGTTAGACTTCACCCATCCACTAATTCAAAGTCAAGAATAGATGACACAGTCGTTGGTTCCAAATAGCCGTCAGGAAATGTTATTCCAGGTGGCTCATAATAATCTGCTGGTGGGGTACATAGGGCAGTATAAGACATTAAACTGTCTAATGGCTGATTTCTATTGGCTGGGAATTTGCATGGATGTCCAAAAGGTTCATTGCGCCCATTACCCTTACTCGAGGTCCCCTTTGAGTAAATTGGGACAGACCTTGTCAGGCCGTTACTTGTGTTATTCGTGGTGGATTATGCAATGTGATATCAGGAAGCAGTGCCTCTGAACGACATCTCAGTAGGCAATCTTCAGTGTTTATTTCCTGTGTCTGGATCCCGAAAGATATCCTGACTGACCAGGGCATTATGTTCATATCATGGACACTTCACATAAGTTATTGGGGATTAAATCGATGTGCACCAGTATTTATCATTCGCAGATGGATGGGCTGGTTGATTGATTTACTGAAATGCTTAAAAATATGACTAATAAGTTTGTTCATTATGATGCATGGATTAAGAATAGGTGGCCCAGAAGGAAAATATTTTTTTTTTACTTTTTAGAAGAAGCCAATTATAAAAGACAAGTCAACTTTAAAAGAGAAGTCAACTTAAAAAAACAAGTCAGCTTAAAAAAAAAAATTAGTAGCATCTTTAAATAAACATAGCCACTATTAGCCACAGTCTCGTATGGAATCTACAGTGAATTATAATGAGATAATGTTATCATTTTCACATAATACACAACTGGATACAGTTTACTTTTAATTTATTTATTCATTTTCATATGATTCATTTACATGTGATTCATATTCATACATGTGATTCATTTTCATGTGATTCATTTACCTTTTCTCCCCTCCCTTCCCTTTCCCAAATATTTCATTGAGAAAAAATAAAATAAAATAATAAATAAAAATAATTAAAAGTATGAGCCCTCCCCCGGCTCATCATGGCTACTCAATAGCTGTCGCTGGTTATATAAAAATTATAAAACCCAAGAACAGGCACAAAAATTTAAGTGGGAAGTGTCAGTAACTCAATCATTACAGATTGATTCAGAGTATGGGGATTAGACTGATCAATTACACAATTTAAATCTCCATCGAAAAACAACAGGTAAGTATTTAAAAAAGGGAGATTGCTCAACAGTCTATTAGCAAATTCCACAACATCAATGTTTAGAGCATATACATTTACCTGTCTTTGCATTAGAGTACCAGCAACTATAATATATCTACCGTTTGCATCAGCAATAACATTAGTGAGCGGAAACCTTTTGGCAATTAAAATAGCGACCCCTCTTGCTGTCGAATTAAAGTTCGAGTGGAAGATATTTAAAATGTGCAAAAACCTTAGATCTCTTGACAGGATTACCCATACCTCTGACATTCCAACTAATAAATCTTAAAGAAGTGCCTGTCCCAGCTATGCTGAATCCATATTACTACTAATCATTTAAATAAACTAAACCATAGGAATATAAATAGAGCCGAAGAGGGACACACACACCTAAAGTCTACATAAAACAAGGGAGACTCCAGTGTCCCACCTGCAGTTGTCCACAAAGTGGACAAAGAGTAAGCTAAACAAAATTACCTAAACAAAAAAAAATTTCCAGTAAGAGAAAAGTCCCCTACTGACTTCAAATATAATAAATAGGCTGCGCACTTTAACAAATATAATGTCCTTACCTTTTAAAGACTTATAACTAATAATATTACACAGTGTAGCACATAAAAAAATAATAAATAAAAATAAATAACAAAAAGAAAATAACTAATTAAATGAAATAAACTCTAACCCAGTCAGAGCGTCAAAACAGAGAAGCACATTAATACAGAAGTAGATTTAAAAGTAGTGAGTCCACCAACTCTAGACGAAGTAATGCACCGACAATATCTTCAATAAGAATTCAAATTCTGTAAAGCTGGAAGGCTGAGTGCAAAAAACTAAAGAATAAAAAAAATAAATAAAATGAAATAAATAAAGATCCAGTTCACCCCGGTAATAAGAGTTTAATATAGTTTCCTGCTTCCTCCGCTGAAATAAAGTCCTTCTGGACACCGTTATATGTAATGCAAAGCTGAGCTGGGTGAAGTATTCCATAGCAAGCTCCCTCAATACCACAAATTTTATGTCGAACCTCGTTAAATGTGGCCCGGGCCCGGGCTATCTTGACTGTGTAGTCGGGAAAAACAGAGATGGTCAAATCCCTCTCGCACGGCGTAAAATGTCAACACTGTACACTGTCACTGTAATAATGGAATCTGCACACAATAGCTCGTGGTTGTTCACCCTGCTTGGGCTTTGGCTGAAGGGTCCGGTGGGACCTGTCCAGAACCGGCTCCTTCTCCAGACTAAATGCCTCTTATTTCAATGTCGCTACAGCAGCGATTGTACAGGTGTCAGTGCCCCTGGAACTCCGACTATCCTAACGTTACTATGCCTTGACCTCGAATCCAAATCCTCACACTTATTCTATAATTGAGTCACGGTCGCAGTGAGAGACTCGATAGTAGTCTTCATATGAACTATATCATCGGTGCAGCCGGAGAGCGCATGCCCCATTTCCCCAACAGTACCTTTCAGTGTTGATATGGTGGCATCGGTAGCGACTTTATCCCTAGCCAGCTGTGTTTTCATGGCCTGCAGGTCAAGTTGGATAGTAAACAGTGCTTCCCTGAGAGTCTCCTGAAGATTCTCCTGGTGCTTCTGGAACTCCTTTTTTTAAAATATCGGCCATGTCCTTCCTCTGTAAAGCCAGCAGCTCAAGGTTGAGTGCGGTGAAGTCAGGGTCACCGCTCGGGGATGCAGATGTTGCTGCGGGTTCACGGGGAGAAGGAGACATGCTCGTGGCGCGCTCTCTAGGCCTCAGTTTTGTCTGAATGCTACCACCGGTTTTCAAGCCTCCCAGCACACAGCGCAGAATATTAGAATAGATAGATTAGATTCCTTACGATAGATAGTCATAGTCATAGTCAGGTTTCATGTTTAGATTCGTTTGTTTAGCTTACACTGGTTCCTCCGCTCCCAGTATCTCGCCATAGCTTATGTGTGTGTTTTTACATAAACAAGGAATGGTGCAAGAACTTGCTGTTAGTTTCTAGTAACTGATATCTGTAACTGAACTGAACTCATATTATTGTTTCATTTCACTTTGTATTGTACCAACTGTACATGGCTGAAATAACAATAAAACCCCTTGAACTTGAAATTGA
Source organism: Ameiurus melas (assembly GCA_012411365.1). NCBI lineage: Eukaryota > Metazoa > Chordata > Actinopteri > Siluriformes > Ictaluridae > Ameiurus > Ameiurus melas. The sequence continues at coordinate 13,503,916 of CM022777.1, read as the reverse complement.
AAGAACCAATAACATAACAGGGACAGAGACAGGACAGAAACCTAGACAAAGCACATGTGTCATAGTAAACAGTTTCAATGACAACCCGGAAGTGCGCGCTGTTGCACTTCGGGCAGTTCATGTGTGGGGAACGCTCTCAATGCAATGGGAAATCCATGACAGTCTGTGCTTCATATTGTGTATTCCTGAAAAAAAAAATCTTTTTATTGGATACTCATAGTATCACATATTTCTTTCTCTCCTATGAAAGAAATATGTGATAACCCCACGGTACCACGGTGACACTAACTACTAAGCCACCATGCCCCCTGCAAATAAGGTCACAGTTACAATATCTTAGGACACTAAAGAAACATTTCTACTGACTCTGAAAAACACCAAAGGAAAGATGATTAGGGTACCTGCTCACCTGCATGAACATGGAATTGGCCTGCTGCAGGTAGGCATGAGTACTGCAGATGTGGCCAGAGCAATAAACTGCAACATCTGTAATGTAAGATGCTTACGACAGTGCTACAGCAAGACAGGAAGGACAGCTAATCGTCCATGCAGTGCAAAAATTAAAGGTCCAAGGGTCCCCTGGGCGAGATCGAGAACTTGCAAATGCCTTTTGGTGGAAGAGTGAGATAACGTCTCATAGCAAGAACTGCCAAATCTGGTGCAGTTCATGAGGATTAGATGCACTGTAGTACTTAAAGCAGCTGGAGGCCACCAAATAATGACTGTTACTTTTGATATTGACCCCCCCTCCCTTGGTTCAGAGACCTATTATTCCAATTATGTTCGTCAATTATGGTATTGGAGAGATAATCGTATTTGCCATTTGGTAATGCCAGACATATATGGAAACAATTAAGTGAAAATGCAGAGACACCACAACAGTCAAAGCAGTACCACATTAGCCAAAACCAAGTAAGGAGAGACCACACCAGTCACAGCAGTACCACATTAGCCAAAACCCATGGAGAGGAGAGGACAAACCCTTCCCCCTTTGGGTTCCTTCCACCACAAATTAGCTATACATTTTAACATGTTTTATTAATCAAGTAACTAAATTGTTTAATGCACTATGCAATTGTGTATTATATAAGTTTACTGTGAACACCTCTTGCCTCTTTGTTCCTGTGTTAACACCTTTATTTCTTTGTTCTTCTGTAACTCCCAACCAGGTACAGACAGATAAAGCACTTTACCATTTGTGAATTCCTTTGTCTCCCAGAATACCATTTGCACACATTTACATACCTTCCCCAACAATACTGCTCGCATTCCATGACTTCCTGAATACCATATATGGAGTTGTTACTCTCTTAATTTGATATGCTTCCTGCAAATATGCCCTTCTCCCTTGTCTCTGTTGTGTCAAGCATGATATATGTTATTCCTTTCTTTGAAAAAATTAGTGATTTTGCCATTTGAATTTTGTGTGTCTGTGTGTCATTTGACAACTCTTACAAGGCCTTGGAGTTGGAAGTGTGTGGCGGGGTGAGGGCACCGTCTTTTTGTGTACTTTCTCGTTCACTCATGATAAAAACTGTAACTTGAAGAGTCTCAAATACTAACAGTTTTTATTTCCAATTCATGTATACTTAAATAAAACAATCACAAAGAATGTAAAGAATAGCTGAAAACTTTTGCATGCTGTATGAGGGTACAGTATAGGATTATATGTGCTCAGTAAAAGGACAATGTGTGTCAATGTCATACGCAACACTTAAATACTCGCAATAATGTATAATCTGATACTTTATATGCCCGTGCTCTCATACAGCATGCAATAATGTATAATCTTGTACTGTACAAGCATGTACCCTCATACAGTGTGCAATAACGTCTAATAGAATACTGTATTGCAGATTTTATTTAAAGTTGCTCCTCTTTTTTCTTCTTGATTTTTTAAAATTGACATTTACAAAAAAAAGTTGCCATTTTTTCAAATTGACCTCTATACCAAATGGAAAAGAAATGGTATGTTTTATAGCAGGATGGACCCCCAGCTGATTAGCTCACCATAAGGAACTGTATGTTCATTATGTTCCTGAGAATGAGTCAGTGGGAATAAAAGGCAAAATGTCTCCCATGCAAACCAGGGGGTTCCAGCATGTGTGTTTGTGGATATAAACAGTATCTCACAAAAGTGAGTACACCCCTCACATATTTGTAAATATTTGATTATACCTTTTCCTGTGACAACACTAAAAAAATTACACTTTGCTACAATGTAAAGTAGTGAGTGTCTTGTGTCCCCGTTGTCATGTTACTTGTTAGTGTTACAAAGTCTCAAGTGTGAATGGGGAGCAGGTGTGTTAAATTTGGTGTCATCGCTCTCACACTCCCTCATAATGATCATTTTAAGTTCAACATGGCACCGCATGGCAAAGAACTCTCTGAGGATCTGAAAAAAAGAATTGATGATCTACATAAAGATGGCCAAGGCTATAAGAAGATTGCCAAGACCCTGACACTGAGCTGCAGCACGGTGGCCAAGAACATTCAGTGGTTTAACAGGACAGGTTCCACTCAGAACAGGCCTCGCCATGGTCGACAAAGAAGTTGAGTGCACATGCTCAGCGTCATATCCAGAGGTTGTCTTTGGGAAATAGATGTATGAGTGCTACCAGCATTGCTGCAGAGGTTGAAGGCGTGGGGGGTCAGCCTGTCAGTGCTCAGACCATACACCAGACACTGCATCAAATTGGTCTGCATGTGTTTCATCCCAGAAGGAAGCCTCTTCTAAAGATGTTGCACAAGAAAGCCCACAAACAGTTTTCTGAAGACAAGGAAACTAAGGACATGGAATACTGGAACCATGTCCTGTGGTGTGATGAGACCAAGATAAACTTATTTGGTTCATATGGTATCAAGCGTGTGTGGCGTCAACCAGGTGAGTTTACAAAGACAAGTGTTTTGACTTTTTTTGTAGAGTTGAAATTTGGGGCCCTTTTGATCTGTTTGTTTGGGATTGCGTTGTGTTATGTGAGGTTTGGTGGTGCATTTTCTCCTGGTTCATGGGTCAGGTGTGGTGTGGGAAGTGCATATAACATGGGTTACCCTTCCAACAGGTGAATGGAAATGGAGAGCTGGGAAGCACACCTTTTTGACCACGCTCCTGCACGCCAATTCACAATACACCTTTTTATGCTAAATTCAGTAGTAAGGTTTCATTTCAACAAGTTTTTCATTTATTATGTGTTTTTGTCAAGAAAAATAAAGGTCTTTTTATCTACGGCATGTGAGGAAGTGCGTTAATCCATCCCTGGATCCCCCGTTTCCCCCGCATCAAACAATTCGAACAAATCGCGGACACAACAAGTGTGTCTTGCCTACAGTCGAGCATTGTGGAGGGAGTGTCATGGTGTGGGACTGCATGAGTGCTACTGGCACGGGGGAGCTACAGTTTATTGAGGGAACCATGATTACCAACATGTACTGTGACATACTGAAGGTGATGGACTAAACCCTATTGAGCATCTGTGGGGCATCCTCAAATGGAAGGTGGAGGTGCACAAGGTCTCAAACATCTACCAGGTCCGTGATGTCGTCATGGAGGAGTGGAAGAGGATATACACTTCAGTGAATTCTCATTGGTGTGGATCTCGTGAGGTGGAAATAAAATCTGGACCCTTGCTTCTTCTCACTCATGGCTGGTGTCTTTTTTTCCCAACTGTTTTTGCAGTTGTGAGTATTTGCTTGTATGTTGAATTTTATGTGACTTTGGGTAATAGATTAAATTTGGGCCAGCATTTGGTGACCACGAAGGGACTGGGTTAAGATCTATATTATGTTATTATGTTAGTAATCTCTCCCGTGGGACTTCACTCTCTACGCACTCTCTACGCCTGTTATTTCAAAGTTCTGTCTTAGTAATCTGTTGCCACGAGTGGGAAGCCCCGGGGTGGGAAGAAAGACTAAATTGTTCTCCAAATGAAACTTGAGTGAGTGAGAAAAAGTAAGAGAAGTGTAAACTGATTATATAAGGTTAAGGTTCATGTAATGATAGTGTGTGTGTTTGTGTGTGTGTATGTGTGTGTGTGTTGTGTAAGTGGAAGTCCTGCAATACCGCTGAATGAAAGATTAGATTCAGGGCTGGATAGAGGCAGGTGGCCTCAAACCCCAGATACCGGCCACGAGAGGTGGCGGCTGCATTGGTGGGGGACCCCTAATACCACTGGATTGATTGGTTCCAGGTCTGGATAGAGAGTGGTTTATGCAGATGATGGCCCAATCTCAGCCCTGGGAGAGTCAGCTGTGGCATCCACAGGAAGACAATGTACCCCAGGTAGTGGAGCTGCAAAACTCTGCAGGAGTGGCCGAAATATCGGCGTGGATAAAACAGGGGCACAAAAAGAGGAGGGTACTGGGTTGTGGCGCAGCATAAAAGGGTTGTGTATAGCCCCAGCCTGCCACCTCCCACTCTTGATCAAAGAAGCCCATGGCTTAGATTATGCCAATAGGGCTGAAACTATGCAAAAAATCTGTCATGAATAGTGGTCCCCAATCCTGGCCAGTATGGTGGACCATGCGTTGAACAGATAGGATGTGTGCATCAACCACAATGTGCAAAATAACTTTATTGCCCCTTTAGGACATATTCTCCGGCCGACAGGACCTTTCTGACATATAATGATAGATTATGTAGACATGGGAGCAGACAACAGGAAAGATGGGAAGCGCTAAATACTAGTGATAGTAGACCTCTTCAGCAGGTGGGTGGCATCAACTGCGACTTCTGAGGAGGACGCGAGGTCTGCGGCTAAATTTTTATGTCACAAGGTCATTCCCCGATTCGGTATCCCTGATTTTCTGAGTTCTGACAACGGCACCCACATTGTGAATAAGGTCATCAACAATATTGCATCTGCCTTGGGGATAGATCATAAGCTAGGTTGTGTATATCATCCTCTGTCCCAAGGCATGGTGGAACGTGTGAAAGGAACCCTACAAAGTAAACTGGCAAAAATATGCTAGAGCTCTCGCCTAAACTGGGTCCAAGCCTTACCACTGGCATTGATAAAAATGCGTTCACAAACTAATCGTATGACGCACTTGACTCCACATTAAATGCTACTGCTTACTAGATGTTTACCCTCACCCAAATCCATAGACATCTGTATACACAGGTTTGTGAGGCAGTCCATGGAGAGTGGCACCCGGGGACCAAGTACACATTCATAACTTCAAGAGAAAGAGCCCCCTCGAGGGATGGACCCTTCACCATGGTCGCAGCAACCCCCATGGCTGTGAAAGTTGAGGGGAGGGATTATTGGTATCACTTGAACCAATGCATCCGCCCCAGACCAGATACGGGACCGCTACAGCAAGACACTTCCGATGGACAACCTTCGACCTCAGACCTTGTCAATACAAGGCAGCCCACAGATGCAGAGTTGTTAACCGATAGTGACAGTGATTCGGATGCATCCCTGAGCCCTCACCATGGCACTCGAGCCCAGACTAAGTGGCGGGCTGTTGAAAAACTAAAGAGTGTCTCAGTCTAATGTCATTAGCCCAACTGGCTCTCCGCTTCTGTCCACTCCTTACTATTACATGGACCTTGTTCTCTCGCCCCAAGTAGAAGTGACGGGTGACTTAGCTACTGGCCCGCAGGAATTTGTAACCCAACGAAGGAGGCTTTTCTGTCCACGCTTGCCACTTTCTGGAAGAACCTTGACAACCCCGCCTTGCCTCTGGGCATAATTGACTTGGATACACTGCAGTCCCTTGAAGCACAGTTAAGCATACCTCCTGAGCTTCAGTCACATGAGTCCTTGCACATGCCCCTGCTACCGGAGGATACCGGGGACACGGGTTCCGCCGAGTAGTAGTGCATATGGGGGTAGGGTGGTAATCTTTGCAGCAGGGCTAATAGCACACTTTTTCTTTTTCTACGAGAGGACTAAACTTACCTTCATTATATAATGGACTAATCATACCATTATCATACCCCGGAGTGTATACAGTGTATCCATATTTAGATTGTGTACACGGCTGGTCAGAAGCATGCGCATCAGAGCTCCAAATCATTTTTAATTTTAATTTGAATTCTGTGTGTTTTCCTGTTTGGAAACTGAATGAAAGTATTTTAAATTCCATGATGACGTTCATCTAAACAAAGAGCGCGCAACAGAGGGAGAGACCGCGTGGGAGAGATTTTTTACTTTTTACAATCTCGTAGTTACAGTGCCTTGCGAAAGTATTCGGCCCCCTTGAACTTTTCAACCTTTTGCCACATTTCAGATATAAAATTTACATTTTTTGTGAAGAATCACCAACAAGTGGGACACAATTGGGAAGTGGAATGAAATCTATTGGATATTTTAAACGTTCTTAGCAAATAAAAAACTGAAAAGTGGTGTGTGCAAAATTATTCGTCCTCTTTACTTTCAGTGCAGCAAACTCACTCCAGAAGTTCAGCGAGGATCTCTGAATGATCCAATGTTGTCCTAAATGACTGATGGTGATAAATAGAATCCACCTGTGTGTAATCAAGTCTGTGTATAAATGCACCTGCTCTGTGATAGTCTCAGGGTTCTGTTGAAAGCGCAGAGAGCATCAAGAAGACCAAGGAACACACCAGGCAGGTCCGTAATACTGTTGTGGAGAAGTTTAAAGCCAGATTTGGATACAAAAAGATTTCCCAAGCTTTAAACATCCCAAGGAGCACTGTGCAAGCGATCATTTTGAAATGGAAGGAGTATCGGACCACTGCAAATCTACCAAGACCTGGCCGTCCCTCTAAACTTGTAGCTCAGACAAGGAGAAGACTGATCAGAGATGCAGCCAAGAGGCCCATGATCACTCTGGATGAACTGCAGAGAACTACAGCTGAAGTGGGAGAGTCTGTCCATTGGACAACAATCAGTCGTACACTGCACAAATATCCAATAGATTTCGTTCCACTTCACAATTATGTCCCACTTCTTGGTGATTCTTCACAAAAAATTAAAATATTATATCTTTATGTTTGAAGCCTGAAATGTGGCAAAAGGTTGAAAAGTTCAAGGGGGCCGAATACTTTCGCAAGGCACTGTATCAAATTTCACACTACACATTAAAGTCAAGGTGACTCAATATATAAATAAATGCTTAAACATATTTCTGTAAAAAAAATTTTAAATAAATCAGTGATTTTAATTTATTAGTCCGGAGATAACTTGTATGGTAGATTATGTTTTGTGCCACAGTCATTTTGTCTGAACATGCATATTGACCCACAACCTGTCATCTTGACCCTATCCTTTCTCACCTTCTTCAGTCCATCTCTCTCACACTATTACCTGCACTTACACACATCTTTAACACATCGCTCTCTACTGGCACATACCCTACCTCATTTAAGAAAGCCCGGGTTACTCCACTGCTTAAAAAACCATTACTCAACCCTGCTATAGTTGACAACTACAGACCTGTTTCCCTCCTCCCCTTTCTTTCCAAAACTCTTGAAAGAGCCGTTTTTAATCAACTCTACAATTTTCTCACACAGAACAACCTCCTAGACACCAAGCAGTCTGGCATCAAGAGCAACCATTCCATGGAGACTGCTCTGCTTTCCGTCACTGAAGCCTTACGACTAGCAAGAGCAACCTCTAGATCATCTATCCTCATCCTACTTGACCTTTCTGCTGCTTTCGACACTGTAAACCATCAGATCCTCCTGTCAACTCTCTCCAACCTTGGCAACGGTTCTACGCTGGGTGGAATCTTTCGGACAGATCCTTCAAGGTATCATGGTGCGGAGGTATTTCTGAAACTCAGCAACTCACAACTGGCGTTCCACATGGGTCAGTTCTGGGTCCACTCCTCTTTCCATCTACACTACATCTCTCGGTCAGGTGATTGAGTCTCATGGCTTTTCCTATCACTGTTATGCTGATGACACCCAGCTCTATTTGTCCTTCCAGCCTGACGATCCATATGTCTCTGCACGCATCTCTTCTTGCCTGTCAGACATCTCGGTCTGGATGAAGGAGCACCATCTTCAGCTTAACCTGGGAAAATCTGAGCTTCTCGTCATCCCAGCCAATCCCTCAATCAACCAGAACTTCACTGTACAGCTCAGTTCACTCACACTCATGCCAGCCAGGACGGCCAGGAACCTTGGGGTGATTCTTGATGATGGCTTGACCTTTACAGACCACATCTCAGCAACTGCAAGGTCCTGTAGGTTCATCCGACCATACCTCACCAAACATTCTACACAGATACTAGTCCAGGCTCTGGTCATCTCTAAACTGAACTACTGCAACTCACTTCTTTTAGGCCACCCAGCCAGCTACATCAAACCCCTTCAGATGATTCAGAATGCTGCAGCGCGCATTGTCTTCAACCAGCCCAAGACAACCCATGTCACACCCCTCTTCATCTCCCTCCACTGGCTTCCTGTAGCTGCCCGCATCAAGTTCAAGGCCTTGATGCTCACCTACAAGACCTTGTCAGGAACAGCACCCTCCTACCTCAATTCTCTCCTGAAGGCATACATTCCCTCTCGCAATCTGCGATTGACTAGCGACCAACGTTTAGTAGTTCCCAATCAGCGTGGCGTAAAGTCTCTTTCCAGAACCTTCACGCTTACCGTTCCCCAGTGGTAGAATGCACTTCCGAATTCAATCCGGAAAGGCCCACCTCTTCTGTGAACACCTAATCAAGTCCTAGGAAAAAAAAAAAACCCACACACAACGCACTTACACCTCTACTCTGTGCACTTTGCTTCCTCTGGTATTCAATTAATGGATCTTGTATAGTAGCACTACTTGTATTGTTCCCTGCTTGATATATCGCTATCGCTTATTTGTAAATCGCTTTGGATAAAAGCGTCTGCTAAGTGAATAAATGTAAATGTAATCTAAATGGCGCTCAGCAAAGGAAACAAATTGGTGGTAAATTGAAACAAAGCTCATAGATAGACTAAGCTAAATACATATTCACATATATTTAAATAAAGTTAACAAAATTAAAGGTGTCATGTATGAAGGGTCTGAGTGTTATTCTGAGTGTGGCACAGTTATAAGTTAATAAGGAACAGACGGTGCATGAATGTCTACCATTTAATCTAAACACTATTGTTGTACCCATAAAAACAAAGTCACTAAGTTGTTTTGAATAAAAATTAGCGGGATAAGAGAGACTAGAGAACTGTAAATACATGTCTAGATCTCAACCTTGTTTACTCTATTTATTAGTTCTGAAATATTGGGATTATCATTTGTTAGTACGGATGGGATATTAACATGTTAGGTTAGTGTACATCACAAATAGTCCTAGACTAAAGGAGTTTTGTTTTCCTTTCTCAATATCCTTCTGGTGAATGAAATTCAGGAAGGGATAAGAATGAATCTTTGCCAATTGGGCTTGTATTTTTTAAAAACAACAGACTAGAACTCTTTGACAGATTAACTAAACATGAGAGTAGAAGACCCCTTTATGAGAGGTGTTATTCCTTTGATTAGAGAAGTTGAGATTACTTCAATAATTTTAAATGATTTGATAGACCAACATTATTTAATCTTTACAGCAATATTTCATGGTCCACTGTGTTAAAAGCCTTTGATAAATCGATAATCAGGGAAGTGCAGAAGTTACCTTTATCTAGAGATTACGTGACATTGTTTAAGACTTTCAAAACAGCTGTTGTGGTCATATGTTTTTATGACCTTAGACTTTTTTGCAAACTGATAACATGTCAACGGTTCACTGAAAAGGCTTTCTAAAATTGTTTGATAGAACAGAAGGCTTTGGGATTGGACTATAATGATCTAATATAGTGGGATTTCCCTGGTTTAATAAAGGAACAACAAAAGCTGATTAAAAAAAGGTAAAAGAGATGAAATAATATCAGCAGCTAATTTCATAAATACAGATTCTACACAATCAGGTCCTTGTGATCTATTCATATTGAGCAATTCTGTAAACATCAGAAGTCTTAATACGTTAAAAACTGAACTCCGCATTTTTGAATGGTTTTTGATTGGCTTTCTGCATTATTAAAATCAGTGTACAGTCCCTGATGTCCCTACTGTAACCCATTCCATTCCACATGATATTATTATTGATGACTGCATGTGAGAGCTCAAGGACTTTACTCCCCTTAACATTCCTAGATCAGTAGTACACCTTGGAGCGTCTCCTTCAGGTGCTGCGGTGTACTCCTCTGTGGTCAGAGACTCCCTTGCAGGCTCCCAAGGCCGACAGGACATGATTTCGGTCATCCTCCGTCCCATAAAGCACAACAAATTTTACACTTCCTGGACGTTGTCAAGTATAGTCTGCAGTGGATTACTGATTGCTCTCTTCATGACACAATCCTGAGATCTGGGTGTTCTTTGGAAAAGCCTGACATTGAATGGACTTATGCTCTGCACCTGTACTATGGCTGGCAACCTACAACAACGACTTTTACTTACATATGACTGAGGGAGGGGGCTCCGCTGTGGGGGGGTCGCCGCTCGGGAGTATGGGGCACTTGCAGGTCTTTGGTTTATTTTTTGAAAACATTGGATTTGGTGGCATAAGGATTGCCAGCACGTTTTCGTGCCATGGCTGGAGCTGCTCTCTTAGTACAGATCAATGGGAAAAATGCTCTCTCACACATTGATCTTACACTCATCACACCAGGTCATTTCTATTTTTAAAGAACAGGATATAGGGATATGGGGTTATTCTATGTGCCACCCAAAATGAAACACCAACTGTAGTTTCAAACTGTAGTCTGAAATTTCACAAACATTATGAGCACCCTGATCTAAAAGCTATCACTACAGAGTGCAAACTGGTTAAGGGTAGAATTATTTTATATATATATATATATATATATATATATATATATATATAGATAGATAGATAGATAGATAGATAGATAGATAGATAGATAGATAGATAGATAGATAGATAGATAGATAGATAGATAGATAGATAGATAGATAGATAGATAGATAGATAGATACTGACGTTTATGTTCATGGAGTGTGTCATCTGTTTGGAGTTGTTCAAATGCAGTGAGGTTTTAGAATAAAACGTTGGAACGCCACTTTAACATACCGAGCAAATACTTAATTGAATTCTGAGTGTACGTACTGCACTTTGCACTGTATGTATTTCAGATACCCATGGTTTTAACAAGTGTGCAAATGGGAAGGTAGTGGAAAGATAAAACAGCTAGAGAAATGGTCTCTGTACTTACAGGCAATGGTGGAGGATAATCTGAGTGTGATATTTCGGCTCAAAATTTTTCTTTGACCAGAGGGGTAGTTCCTAGATCTGGCGTACCATCTCAAGTTTAATGCAATTTGTGCTGACACTGAGCATATTTTGGTAGATGCTCTACCTCTTGCACTAATGTGCTATCGCATGCAGACTAACAGCAATATGTATCTAACACCACATGAAATGCTTACGGGTTGACCCATGTCTGTGTCTGTTCCTTATAAAGGACTGCCACTGGAGTAATTGCAGATGGATCAATAGCATATATGAGACAACTAAATGTTATGTATGAAGCTATCTATTCACAGGAACAGAGTTGGGTGCATTGTTATGGGTGAGGCGTTACCGCCTCAACGGGGGGAGGTGTTCACCCAGAGATGGCTGAAGCTGACTACAAGGCAGCAGCTGACTACAAGAACATATGACCCCTGATCCCCGAGGATGCTTGAGGATGCTCAAATGAAGAGGTGATGGGGAACACATGAACACGTGAAGGTCCTGTACGAACAGGGATGAGAAGAAGATGTGATGAGCCATGCCCTGGGTGTAAGTGCTAGCTAACCTCTCCCCAAAGGGTGGTTCTTTACAGTACATAAAGCGCTTGAGCCGAAGACATCCAGCATACAGAGAGATACTGCCGACAGTATGTCTCAATTTGAGCTGTTATAAAATGTTTGTGATATGACATGTGATGTGCAACAAAGTGTTACGCAATCAAGCATGAGAAAAGTATAATGGTGCTGTCGAGCACATGGTGCTGACAGAATGGGAATTTTTCCTGCATAGAGGTTTTTTCGCAAACCCCTGAGTGCGAGATTTGATTTTTGGGGGAGAAGCAACACACTGCGCGGTCCTGACAAATACAAAACTGAGGGCTGATAGGCCCAGTTGAGAAAGATAGGGATGGGTAGATCCAATAGTCATAATAGCCACTCATACTAACACTATTTAGGGGGTACACAGTTAATCAACATGTAATCGAAGGAGTCAGGGTTCAAAACAATATATACGTGTAGTTTGTGAGGCTTTATAGTCTCAGAGGGGGAATATGTTGTATATAAAATATACATGAAATAAAAATGAGGGAGTCCTAGTATGAGTAATATGTAATTTTATTGAAAATTCACAGGACTGGTGGGCGTGTAATCCTGAGGAGAGCGGTTGGGATGATAAAATGGGGTGTGTCCTGGGGACATGGGATAACCAGCCGAGGTGTAATAAGGAGAATACTGATACTGGCAGGTGAGAAGAGGGAAGAACAGTCAGAGCCCAGATCGGAGAAGGCGACTGTAGGTCAAGTTTTTGCCTACTTTCTTATTACCAATATAACAATTTAGAAAATATTGAATGTACTTACAATAGCTTTCATCAGCTGAGATACTCAAAGTTTAAATCACCACACAGAACCAGTGAGTGAGAAAAGGTGAAGGTCCAATTTATTTAATTTGTTACATGAGATCCAAACAGTTTGGGACGTCTCAAAAAGTGATCTCCCAGTCCCCTGAAATGGGGCTCCCCTTTTATAGAGTTGACACACCCCTGGTTTGCCCAAAATACCATTACATGGGATGTCTGGGTGATGTATGGGTGATGTAATGCATTTTTATGTTCTTTCCAATCCTGCTATTTTTGCCTCAGACTTCTTGAAACCTTTTGGGTTTGCACTTACTCTATCAGTTCTCCTTTTTGTTTTTACTTTCTATGGCATTTCTGAGCTGACTTTGAGTGAGGTAATTTATCACCTGTATGCTTATTCCTACTTTATCATGCTACCTATGTGCTTTTTCTGCATTGTTATTAGCATATGTACTGTATGATTTAGTCAAATTATCATTAACCATTACTTTGTTATTCTGATTACTCTGGGTCTGTTTGTGAGTGAGTTCATGCTCTTGGGTGTGTGTGCTGTGTTGCACTTCCTCTTTTTGGTCAGGCCCTAGGCCTTGCTATAATTAACTTTTTTAGGAGACATTGTCTATAAGGAAGGGAGCGTGACTCTGTTCTTTCCTATATTCTCTCAAAATTTTCATTCTCCATATTTTATTACCCTTGTGTTTTAATTCTATCAGAAAACTTATCCAACACGACATCATCTTCAGATTGAAAGCTGGAGGGAGGGTCAGGTAGAGGGGGGGGCCCGCATTTCCATTTCCAGAGGGGGTGCGAAGAATGTCAAGTAGCACCGTGATGTCAGCAGTGAGATGCGGGAGCTGATAGCGAGTGTTCAGATAAAAATCCAGCCCATCCAGTAAAGGAAAAAAGGAAAAATGACGGGCAACTAGACACACAGAAGCGGTATTAGGCAGATATTGATGAAGTGGATTCACACTTTAAGGTTAACACACTATGATTCATTGGTCACAGAGAAATATAGGAGAGTTAAGGAAACGCACATACATAGATAACACACACTCTTACCACTCTTACACAGTCAAGGACGGGCATGAAGACAGACACCCACACACACACCCAAAGATTATAACTTTATCAGAATAATAAAAAAAGAGTATTAGGATAATATAAGGATAATATAAGGAGTAGTAGGATATGTAGAATATTAGAGGGATAATATAATGCTATTATAAAGTAGGGAGTACAGTAAACCACTTGCAAGCAGTATAACCATATATAAAATAGAAATATAGAACAAATATGAAAGGAAATTATAAGCCAGAAATGCAGAAAAATGTAAGAGAAACTTACTCATAATGCTGAGTATGGTGAAGATTCTTGTCTCGTGAGGAAGGGTTATGCGAGGGCTAGACGAGGGCCTTAATTTTTAGAGAGAACCATGAGGAGCCATTTATAAGGGTAGCTGAGTCAAGTTGCACCCGTGAGATAACAGTGAGACTAAGGTCTCTCCAAATTGTTTTGTCTCGTCCCTCTTTCAGTCCTAATGGCATTCAGAAAGTGCTCTTTCAAAATATACTTGTAAATTTTATAAGCTTTTTTTAAACATCATGGTAATGTAGATGAGCTCTTTTTAAATGTATTGGTATTGATATCATATTCTTTTTAAAATATATTAGTGTAGACTGTATAAATACAGTATAAATAAGGGAGCTTGAGCCCTAGGTGTCAGATCACTTCTGAGAATTCTCATTGGTGTGGATCTTGTGAAGTGGAAATAAAATCTGGACCCTTGCTTCTTTTCACTCATGGTTGGTGTCTTTTTTCTATCTCCAACTGGGTCTGCAGATGTGAGTATTTGCTTCTATGTTGAATTTTAAGTGTCTTTGGGTAATAGGCTAAATATGGGCCAGCAGTTGCTACAAGCTTGGCACACCTGTTTTGGGGCAGTCTCTCGAATTCTTTTTTACAGGACCTGTCAAGCTCCATCACGTTGGATGCCATTTTCAGATCTCTCCAGAGATGTTCAATCGGGTTCAGTCTGGGCTCTGGCTGGGCCACTCAAGGACATTCACAGAGTTGTCCTGTAGCCACTCCTTTGTTATCTTGGCTGTGTCCTTAGGGCCCCAGTCCAGAACGCTCTGGAGCAGGTTTTCATCAAGGATGTATCTGTACATTGCTACATTCATCTTTTCCTCTATCCTGACTAGTCTCCCAGTTCCTACCACTGAAAAACATCCCCACAGCAAGATGCTACCACTACCATGCTTCACTGTAGGGATGGTATTGGCCAGGTGATGAGTGGTGCCTGGTATCCTCCAGACGTGGCGCTTGCCATTCAGGCCAAAGATTCAATCTCTTGGCAAACTCCAGGCGGGCTGTTATGTGCCTTTTACTGAAGAGTGGCTTCCATCTGGCCACTCTACCATTCAGGCCTGATCGATGGAGTTCTGCAGAGATGGCTGTTTTTCTGGAAGGTTCTCCAGTCTCCACAGAGACACACTGGAGCTCTGTCAGAGTGGCCATCGGGTTTTTGGTCACCTCCCCAACAAAGGCCCTTCTCCCCAATCGCTCAGTTTGGCCGGGCGGCAAGCTCTAGGAAGAGTCCTGCTGGTTCCAGACTTCTTCCATTTAAGGATGATGGAGGCCACTGTGCTCATTAGGACCTTCAATGCTGCAGAAATATTTCTGTACCCTTCCCCAGAGCTGTGCCTTGATACAATTGTGTCTCTGATCTCTCCAGACAATTCCTTGAACTTCATGGCTTGGTTTGTGCTCTGACATGCATTGTTAATGTAACACCTACAAATGTATTGTCACAATTGTTATGTTGTTTTGCGTATTGGCCTGTATAAAAGGAACAATTTCATTTCAATGTATTCTTCCCATGGGCGTAACCACACATGTCCCCCCCAATGTTGAGGAAATACCGATCTGTTCCCTAATATACAAAAGAAAATATTTTTAATATATATCCCGCTTTAATTTTCCCTGCCAACATATCTGTCTTTTCTTCATCTATTCTATTTATTTTATTTATGTCTATTCTTTTTAAGGAAAAGTTTAGTCGCTCAGTCTGTAAGAAATGGAGACAGCAGCCAAGTGTAGAAAAGTGCAGCCTAACATACAGGCTTTTTTCAGACAGTAAGTAACTAGATACCTGTGATGGCACATAGTCAAATCAACAGGAAGTAGGTGCAGGAGTAACGTCTTTATTTATAAAGCAAACAAACAAACAAGCCGACACAGGAAAGTGGTCTATACTGGGTTAACTAGAAGCAGTAGAGTCAGGAAACTGGACAGGATAACAAAGACCGCATCTCACACAGGTACTTAACCACAAACAATATTGCGCAAAGTGTGCAGTAACTCAGGTGATTAAATAACTAACATAATCTAAGTTAAACACAAAAACCTGTAATCATTCGGTGCTAACACCCTCGCTAATCCAGAAGCGAGCAAACAAAACAAAATCCATTCAAATGAAGTGCCGCAGAGCCCTCTGTCTACGGTTGCGTAACAGATACCTAAATATCTAGGCTAATGTCAGTTCCAGTTCCCCGACGAGTTCGTTGTGAACCCTCACGTTGTGACAGAGTGTTTAGTGATAGTGAAAGTGAGAAAAGTTGCACAGCATTTCATTCGCAGAGAATACATCTGCCCACAGGATGTCCCCAGCACCCTACTATTTCCCCATGCTTTGGGAGCTTCTATCAATCAGAAACCTCATGAATTCAAACAGTAACTGTAATCCTAAAACTATGTTCTAAATATGCAAATGTTCAGTATCAAACTTTGGAAGGTTGGTGGAGAGGTTGGGGGTAGTGGCTTGGGGGGGTCTAGTGCTTGGACCCCCCCAATGTCCATACCATGGTTTCACTCTTGATTTTTGCAGTGGATTTGAGTGGGGCTGTTTAGGATGCAATTGCTTGATTGTGCCACAAGGGGAGGTGTTTGTTTGTGTGGGCGCTAGTAGGGCTACATGATGCTTCCATTTCTCAGATAGAGAACAGCTTGCTGAGCAATCACAAGAAACATCTCCAATAGTTGTGTGTGTATATATAGTTGTAATGTGTTGGTAAGGTTAAAGAGACAGAGGTATTTGTATAATGTAGGCCTCTGTATTGTTTTGTATTTGAAAATGTACCAAAAGTATTAAACAAGCAGGCTAAACAGTATTAAAGCTACTGGATGTATATCATTTTGGAACTGGTAATAGCAGTAACTTTGAGTCATAGTGCCAGTTGAGACTGGGATTAGTGAAGTATTTCTGTTGAACTTAACAACAAATTTGTACATTTATTTAATTTGTATAATATGTTATACCAGCGGTTTGATATATTAATATATCAAATATATATATATATATCAATATATATATATATATATATATATATATATATATATATATATATATATATATATATATATATATATATATATATATATAATTATTAAACAGAATAGTTTTTAGTATATATAGTTGGCCGTTATGGAAGAGTGGCAAGAAGAAAGCCATTTCTCAACGTTTGGTGTGACGTTTGGTGTGTCTCCCAGGTGGCTTGTGGCAAACTTTAGTCAGGTCTTGGTAGATTTGCAGTGGTCTGATACTCCTTCCATTTCAAAATGATCGCTTGCACAGTGCTCCTTGGGATGTTTAAAGCTTGGGAAATCTTTTTGTATCCAAATCCGGCTTTAAACTTCTCCACAACAGTATTACGGACCTGCCTGGTGTGTTCCTTGGTCTTCATGATGCTCTCTGCGCTTTCAACAGAACCCTGAGACTATCACAGAGCAGGTGCATTTATACAGAGACTTGATTACACACAGGTGGATTCTATTTATCACCATCAGTCATTTAGGACAACATTGGATCATTCAGAGTTCCTCGCTGAACTTCTGGAGTGGGTTTGCTGCACTGAAAGTAAAGAGGGCGAATCATTTTGCATGCACCACTTTTCAGTTTTTTATTTGCTAAAAAAGTTTAAAATATCCAATAGATTTCGTTCCACTTCACAATTGTGTCCCACTTGTTGCTGATTCTTCACAAAAAAGAAAATTTTTATATCTTTATGTTTGAAGCCTGAAATGTTGCAAAAGGTTGAAAAGTTCAAGGGGGCCGAATACTTTCGCAAGGCACTGTATTGCTATTAAACACAGTTTACATTATCAGGTTAAGTTCACATGGTATCTGAATTCCTGATCATTTTAATCCTTAATCAAATTACTGCCACAATTTATAAATCTACAACACCTGACATGGAGACTGAAGAAATTAAGGAATAATGGAGTCTTCTTAAGAATATACATTTTAAAAACAAAGTTCTATACTAGACTCAGACTTTTAGGCCTGACTTGATGTAGGTGCTCAAGGCATGAGTTTTGTTGCTTCAAGATAAATGATAATTAGACTGCTCCTTCCTTGGTACTTGTGGCCTTTTTATTTTCCCCCTACAGCCTAATAAAATGTTAAGCCTATTAATAATGACAGCATAGAATTATGTAGCATTCATTATGGATGGTTCAGTTCATTTCATTTTTATGATGCTCATATACAAGACATCTACATTTGAGCATTGAATATTATTCATACTCTTTGTGTTCTGAAGTTTGCCACTGTGTAGCTTGCCACTGTGTTGCAATGTGAAATGAGCGAGCAAGCGCCCAAGTCTTGTATATTTTAATACCAATTCTTGTCTGTGTAAGAAATAACTTCCCTGGTAATGTCAAATGCAAATGATGCATTTACAAATTTGGAGCATGTTCGTGAGAAACAATGCTGAACACAGAATTGGAGTGATGGAGTGAGTGCAAGTAAGTGAGTAAAGGGAATATTCTGATGGGTGCAAATATACAGATGGTTGCTCTGTGGGAGTCATCTTGTTAGTGTAGTGTTCAAATATGTTAAATTCATGAGGAAATCGGTAAAACTTACCATTGGCTGCTGCACCACTATATTTGCATATATTTGCATACCTTATATCGCGGAGTGGCGCTATGTGACGCATAGCAGAGTCTTACATCTCTTGCTGTTGGTAAGTTGCTCGGATAATAATAATAATAATAAACTTTATTTTATAAAGCGCCTTTAAAGTAGCTTCTCAAAGCGCTGTACATAAAAACACAAATCACAGAATAAATAAAAGTTAATTAAAATGAATAAAACTGAAATAAAAACAAATATAAAACAGTCAAAAAGACATTAAGAATCAAAAGTGAGTTTAAAAAAGTGTGTCTTTAAAAGAGCTTTAAAAATGCCAAAGGACTGAGCTTCCCTGAGTTCAGGGGGAAGAGAGTTCCAAAGTGAAGGAGCGTAGACAGAAAAAGCCCTGTCACCCATAGACTTAAGGGGAGTTAGTGGAACCGTAAGTAGATTACCCTGAGAGGAGCGCAGTCTGCGATGTGGGGTGTACGGGATTAATAAGTGAGTTAAATATTGTGGAGCCAATCCGTGCAATGCCTTGTATGTTAACATCAAGATCTTAAAATCCACCCGGAACCTGACCGGGAGCCAGTGTAAGGACTTCAAAACAGGAGTGATATGGTCATATCTCCTGCTTCCCGTCAGGATCCGGGTGGCAGAGTTCTGAACATACTGCAATTTGTTAATTGCAGTTTTAGAAACTCCGGCTAAAACGGCATTGCAATAATCCAACCGCATGACAACGAATGAATTGATCAGCTTTTCAGCGACAGATAAGTTTAGCATTGGTCTTAATCTGGCAATATTTCTGATGATATTTCGGATGATTGCTCAGTTGTAAAAATATGAATGGTTGTTTTCATTCAGAAAATTTGAAGCTTAACTCACATAAAAGGTTACTTATTTCATCCATCAGCATGTAGATTCTGTCGGTTTAATCAAATGTATGATATATATACACAGGCTCCGTGTTGATTTTAAGATTATGATGTTGACATACAAAGCATTGCATGGCTTGGCTCCTCATTATATATTGGCTTTATTAATTAACTATACCCCAAATCGCAGACTGTGCTCCTCACAGTGTTATCTGTTAACCGTTCCACAAACCTGCTTAAGATCTATGGGTGACAGGGCTTTTTCTGTGTTAGCTTCTTCCCTTTGGAACTCTCTTCCTCCTGAACTTAGGGAAGCTCAGACCTTTGGCATTTTTAAAGCTCGACTCAAGACACACTTTTTTAAACTTGTATTTTACTGTTGATGTCTGCTTTTATTATTATTATTATTATTATTATTATTATTATTAATGTTGTTATTCTTACTAACTTTTATAATGTTTTATTTTTTCTGTGTACTGCTTATTTTATGTACAGCTCTTTGAGAAGCTGCTTTTAAAAGGTGCTTTATAAAATATATGAAAATATATATTTATGGAAATATAAAACTGAGTTGTGTCTAGTTGTGTTATTAACATGCATGTGAATTCAAAACCTCTGTTTATTTAATTTAGGACTTCCGAGCAAAATCAATTCACTGTACCTCAACCAGTCTTTGGTCGTGTTTGTCCCAGGTACTGTATGCATTGTAGTCAGTTATGTCCATGTTCTGTGTAAGATATTCCAGCCTTAATTGAGACTGAGCAATAGAGCATGTGTTCTCTCCTTGCACATGTTGAGCTATATAACTGCACCATCACAAGGTTGGATTTTTTTTCCCCATTTTGTATTTTATTGAAAAAAGTATAAACTGATGGTCACTTAGTTTATTGTTGTTTTGTACTTATGTGAATTAACGAAAGTAATGAGGGAATAAGTGTTTTTATATTTAATTTTTCTACATGTATGCTTTTTTGAGTTTCTGTCCACTATATGTTCATTATCACCTTACAGCCCTCGCTGTCGACCTCCAAGCAGCACCGGTCCACTGTATGTTAACCATCCTTTGGTTTTGTTTGTCCCAGGTCCAGTAAAAGAAAACTGAGTGACTGCCCACTTGTTCTCAGAGTGAATCTTGGCCCATCACTACCATCATACTAGCAAGGTTTGGGTGTACTTGACCACTAATAGGGAAGGGCTTTCCAGCTTGACTTACTATATAGTTTGAAGAGTAGGGAAGTGGTAGCTTATTGGTTAAGATGTTGGACTACTGACTGGAAGATCGGCAATTCAGATCTCAGCACCACCACCGTTCCATCTTTGAGCAAGGCCCTTAAGCCCCAACTACTCAGTTGTATAAATAAAAAAAAGTTGAAAGTCATTCTGGATGAGGGCATCTGCCAAAATGCAATGTATGGAAATGATCAGTCATATGCTGTGGTATTTTAAGTGAACTTCTGTTGTGTGATAAGTGCTCTCCATCAAAATTGATTAAGGTAATATCTTTTGGAAGAATGGTGTCCATCCTTGTAGCACACTTACAAAGACTTGTCAAATATATTTCAAGTGTTTTGGTTTGTTAGCTTGTGGTGGCCCAACACCTGACTAAGAACTGATATTTTATGTTGTTTTTTCCTTGAATTTGTCACCCCTCTGTACATTCTGCAGTTCCCACTGTTATGTTTCGTCCCTTTCAACAGTGATGTACACAAAAGCTACTTGAGAATCTTAAAGCTGATGAACATGAGTGGGTGAGTTACAAGGCATTTATTTGGACAGTGAGCCGATTTTTTTCATTTTGCCTCTGTAAACTACAATGGATTTGAAATGAAGCAATCAAAATGTTTTGAGCACTCGAGCACGGGGTGGAATGAATATCCAGGCTGTAATATCGAATGAATGTGTGTGGCGTAGACCACCCTGCAGGAGCACACACATCCTGTAAGGATACCCCTTTGAACAAAGCCTTTGAGGAGGCGACCATCCTTGTGGACTGAGCTTTTATGCCCAGACCGTGCACCTCATAAGCCATAGAGATTGCTTCCACTATCCAATTAGAGATGCACTGCTTTGACACAGCATCACCTCTACCGGCGCCGCCAAAGCAGACCAGCAGGTACTCCGACTTACCCCACTGGCCAGAGAGGTGGATGTAATTACAAAGAACCCTTACTGGACACAGCAGGTGCATCCTCTCTTGCTCCGGTGTGAAGAACGGAGGAGGGCAGAAAGCCTGCAACACCACAGGCTGGGCAGCCGATGTAGGCACTTTAAGAATATAATCTGGCCTAGGATACAGGAAGGCCTTGGCTAATCCAGGGGCAAAGTAAAGGCAGGAAAGGTCAACATAGAGAGCTTGTAGATCTCCTAATAGCTTAAGAGATGTCAAGGACAGCAGAAGAGCTTTAGAGTCAGATGCCTCTCAGAGACTGACTTTAAGGGCTCAAATGGGGCCCCTGATAGACCATCCAGGACCACAGAAAGGTCCCAGGAAGGTATATGTGGCCTGCAGTTGGGCCTCACCCGCCTGACACCATGCAAAAATATTGAAGTTAGAGGATGTTGCCCCACAGAGGCTCCATCAACAGGAGTGTGGCTGGCCGAAATGCCAGCCACATAAACCCTGATTGTAAAAGGAGCCAACCCTGACCAAAACATCCTTTTAAGAACTCCAGGACTGTAGCTATTGCACAGTTCACTGGGTCTAGCTGACGTTCTTCACACCACAAGAAAAAAAAGCCACCACTTGAGCGCATACAATTTCCTTGTGAGGGTGCTCTAGCTTTCAACAACCTCAGTTGTGAGGCCAGAATCTATGAGCTGGTGGCCCTCAGGGGTCAGACGCACAGTTTCCATAGTTTCGGCCAAGGGTGATAAATCAGCTTGAGACAGTAGATCACTATGGATGGATTACCTGCCATTGATGGAGAGGTGTGGCTTGCAAGCACCGTCTCCACCTTTGGCATTGCTAAATACCTATGCTGCTCACTCCTCATGATGGCTGAGTAATCAGACGTCACAGGGTTATAAACAAGGCTAATGTATGGTCTTCCACAGAAGCATGATATCTCATCATAAACTTCTGGAAAAAATGGGAGTTCTGTGGTGTGAGGGAGATTTATATTTCACTGGAGAGGAAGTGCTCATCCAGCCTCCTACGAGCCACTTCCTCTTCCTTGGTCCAGTCTATATTAAGCTTTTTAACTGCCCTAGTAATCACCTCAAGATGCTATTTATATGCTTGAAAGGTGCTCTCGGTTTCTGGTGCGATGGCACCTCCTACAGACTCCTTGGAGTCACCGAGGATGTTTTGGCTTTCCATAGGGGAAGGAGGAGTCGCGACGTGAGCTCCAAGATCAGGCAGAGAGCCGTACCTGGATGATAGAGCAAGAGATAGAGCAGCGCTCATCTCCGCCTCCTCTTCCGGATCCATAAGAGATCCCTCGGACCTGAGACGGCTAGCTGCCTCAGCAGTGGCTGGCCAAGATCCACAAGGCTATGAAACATAACTCGCTTCAGCTTCCGAGACGAGTACGAGTCATGAGTGGAGCTGCTTAATGTAGGCATTACCATGCACAGCCTCTCGAGGCTGAAAATATAGAAGAGAAATGAAGCATCTTTTTGTTTTGTTACACAAATGACCGACATGCAGTCTTGCTTAAAATAATAAGGCTGATGGTGCGGTTCACAGGTGCCATATTTATATCACACCATGCGCTTAATTGCCACGTCACCTGATCATGGCAGGCCTATAAATAGGCATGATTTGACACAAGCTTCAGATGCCGGTCATGCACGAGAGGCGCTCCCATAGTGTTATGCTAAATGCAACATCGAAGTTCCCTTTGAAAGGGAACTAGTTCCTTGATCCATTTGTATTACTCTGGGGAGTCCAAAACTTGGAAAAAAAAAAGTTTTTTTCAAAGCTTTGACCATTACTGTTGCTGTAGTTTTATGCCGAGGAATAGCCTCAGGGAAACGTGTCGCTGTACACATTACTGTTAATAAATACTGATTCCCAGTTGTTATTTTAGACAAAGGATCTATGCATTCTACTAACACATGTAAATGGTTCTCCAGTTGCTGCAATGGGATGTAGCGGAGCAGGTTGGATGGTCCTGTATGGTTTACCTACCCTCTGACGAACATGACATGATTGACAATATTAAGTGACATCAATTTTTAAAGCAAGCCAGAATAAATGTTTAAGGACATGAATATAAGTCTTAAAAATTCCTAAAATGTCCAGCCCAAGGGCTGTCATGAGCTACGTGAAGTATCTGATAATGAAATGCAGATGGTATGACAATTTGATGCACTGATGTTTCTACCACATCGACACTAGGGAACCATTTATGCATTAAAACTCCATTTTCCAGATAAAATCCAATTGGTTTTGATGCTATACTCTTAAGATTACAAGCAGTCGAGAGACATCTCGTTAAACTGGTCTCTAGTTGTTGAGCCTGAATAATCTGCTCTTGAACAATCAGCTTTCCTTTGACTTCCTAATTAGGAAGTTCTACTTTGTGCAACAGCAGTGGTGTAGGAGATACTAAATTATCTTCCCTAGTAGGTTCCCTAGCCAAGAATGAACCAGTCAAGTCTATGACATTGCAACTTTTCATATCTGAGCTCTAGTAACCCCACACAGGGAAAACTTTGCTTAAGCCCTGACATTTGCCTAATGGAAACACACATTCCAGTTTATCTAGAATTTCAAGCTTGAGTTGCTGTCTTCACTGAGGAAGGACATTGCCAATATTTTTAAAAAGGAATTTCAGGCGATGTTCAGGGATGCGCTGTCTACTATCCAGCTTGACCTGCAGGCCCTGAAAACACAGCAGGCTGGTGATAAAGTCGCTACCGATGCTAACATGCAAGATACTGATTGGGAAATGGGGCACACTCTCTCCGGTTGCACCAATGATATAGTTCATATGAAGAATACTATCGAGTCTCTCACTGCAACTGTGACTCAATTAGAGAATAAATGTGAGGATTTGGAGTCGAGGTCAAGGCGTAACAACGTTAGTATAGTCAGAGTTCCAGAGGGCGCTGACACCTGTACAACCGCTGCTGAAGCAGCCTTGTTAAAAGAGACATTTGGTCTGGAGAAGGAGCCGGTTCTGGACCGGTCCCACTTCAGCCGAAGCCCAAGCGAGAATGACCACGAGCTATTGTGTGCAGATTCCAGCATCACAGTGACTGTGTTGATATTATACGCCACGCGAGAGAGCTCCAGCAGATTAAAACGAGGGATTTGACCATCTCCGTTTTCCCTGACTACACAGCCAAGATAGCCCGGGCCCGGGCTACATTTAACGAGGTTCGGCGTCAACTTCGTGGTATTGAGGGAGCTCGCTATCTAATACTTCACCCAGCTCGGCTTTGTGTTACATATAACAGTGTCCAGAAGGAGTTTATTTCAGCGGAGGAAGCAGGAGACTACGTTAAACTCTTGATATCGGGGTGAACTGCATCACCTACATAGTGGAGTTTTTTTCACTTTTATTCTTTTTTTGCACTCGGCCTTCCAGCTCTACAGAATTCAGATTCTTATTGAAGATATTGTCGGTGCATTACTTTGTCTAGATTTTGTGGACTCACTCCTCTTAAATTTACTTCTGTATTAATGTGCTTCTCTGTTTTGATGCTCTGACTGAGTTAGAGTTTATTTCCTTTTATTAGTGTTGCTTCCTCATCTTTACGTGCTACACTGTGTTACATTATTTGTTACTGTTAATTCTTTAAAAGGTAAGGACATTATATTTGTTAAAGTGCACAGACTATTTATCATATTTGAAGTCAGTAGGGGACTTTTCTCTTAGTGGAATTAATTTTTTTGTTAAGGTAATTTAGTTGGTTAGTTCGGCTTACTCTTTGAGTTGTTTTCACATTGTGGACAACTCTTGGTGGGAAACACTGCTGTCTTCCTTTGTTTTATGGAAACTTTGGGTGTGTTGGGGGGAGGGGGTGTTCCACTCCGGCTGGAACAGGCATGCCTTTAAGATTTATTTGTTGGAACATCAGAGGTAATCCTGTCAGTAGATCTAAGTAGATCTTCCACTAACGAACAGTAGATATATTATAGTTGCTGGTACTCTAATGCAAAGACAGGTATTGTATACGCTCCTCACTTAAATGAATTATTTATGTATTTATTTATTTATTTTTTATTTAGTTAGTTATATATATAAATGGCATCCCTTTATTGTATACTTTACGGAGTTACAGAAACTTCCCACTTAAATTTTGTGCCTGTTCTTGGGCTTTATAATATTGATATAACCAGCGACAGTTATTGAGTAGCCATAATTTGGGGGGGTGTTACTTTTAATTTTGTTTTCCTTTGTTTTTTTGTCTTTTTGTTTTTTTCTTCTTCTCAATGAAATATTTGAGAAAGGGATGGGAGGAGAGAAGAGAAAATGTAAATGAATCACATGAAAATTAATCACATGAAAATTAATCAATAAATTAATATGCTTACATGCATAAACCAAGACATTCCCTTTCAAAGGGAACTCCATGTTGCATTAGCTCAACGCTGTGGGAACAAGAATACCCACTCCATCATACTGAGCGTATGGCCTGTACAAGAAGATCGAGCTCCGGGAGGAATGTATATCCAGGCTGTAATAATGAATGAATGTGTGCTGTGCAGACCACTGTCACTGCCAAAGCAGACCAGTAGTTGCTCCGTCTTATGCCACTGGCCGGCACGATGGACATAAGTACAAAGAGCCCTTACGGGACACAGTCAGTGCAATGTCTCTTGTTCCAGTGTGAGGAACGGAGAAGGGCAGAAAGCCTGCAAAACCACAGGCTGGGCAACAGATGTAGACACTTTAGAAATATAATCTGGGCTAGGATATAGGAAGGCCTTGTCTAACCCAGGCATAAACTAAAGGCAAGAGGGGCAACAGAGAGAGCTTGTAGATCTCCTACTTGCGTGAGTCAGACGCTTCTCAGAAGCTGACACTAAGGGCTCAAATGGGGCACCTGACATACCATCCAGGAAAACAGAAAGGTCCCAGAAATGTATGCATGGACTGCAGATGGGCCTCAGACACATGACACCATGCATAAACCTTGAAGTTAGAGGATGTTGCCCACAAGAGGCTCCATCAGTAGCTGCGTGGCTGACCAAAATGGTGTGTAGTTAGACCCTGATTGTAAAAGGAGGCAAACCTGCTGAGAAACATCCTCGTAAGAAGTCCTGGACTGTAGATATTGCGCAGTTCACTGGGTCTAGCTGATGTTCCACACTTGAGTGCATACAATTTCCTTGTGGATGGTGCTCTAGTGTTCAACATGGTCTCTAGTTGCAAGACCAGAATCTTTGAGCAGGTGTCCCTCAGGAGCCAGACCCACAGTTTCCATAGTTCCAGCTGAGGGTGATAAATCAGCCCTCTGGCTTGAGACAGTAAATCCTTGCAGATGGGATTCTCACATACAGACATGGAGCTGAAAAGTTCAGTAGACTTCTAGCTTTAAATGATTGGTTAGTTTCTTGGTGTATTGAACAGAATCTGGTGTTTGTTAATAACTGGAATCTGTTCTGGGAGTGCCCTAGGTTGTTCCATCCTGATGGCCTCCACCCCAGCAGCCTTGGAGCGGAACTGCTGTCTGACAACATCTCCAATGAACTACACAACAAGTGACTGCCTATCGAAGTACATCTTCGTTTAATAACAACATTCATAATAAGCAATGTTCAATTAATAGTCCAAAACCTTTAGTACTTACTATAGAGACTGTATCTGTTCCCGGAGCTATACAAATACATAGAAAAATTCGGAAAGTTTGTTTTAGTAACCTAATTAACATAAAATTAGGTCATACTGAATACACATCCAGCACCTTTAAAAACAATAAACCTTATTGCTAATGAAATCATTACTGATCAGGAATGTAATTTAATGTGTTTAACAGAAACTTGGATTAAACCAAATGAGTACATAGCATTAAATGAAGCCAGTCCTCCTGGATACATTTATGTACATCAGCCTCGTTCAACTAGTAAAGGAGAAGGTGTTGGTCTCATCCATAGTCAAAATCTAGGCGTCACACAAAAACCTAGTCATAAATTTAATTCTTTTGAAATTCTTTTTACCAGCATAACTTACGTAGCCACAAAAAATAAGTAAAGTCTCTAGTTATTATTTACAGACCCCCTGGGCCATATACTGAATCTCTGAGAAAATTTGCAGACTTTATCTCAAACCTGGTTGTGTCTGTAGATAAAGCATTAATCGTCTGTGATTTTAATTCTGATTATTCGGTGATTTAATTTAATTTTGATAACCCGGAAGACCCTCTGAGAATGGCGGTTGTGTCCATCTTGGATTCAGTGGGGATTAATCAGAATGTAAATGGACCTACTCACACTCTTGACCTCATACTAACATACGGATTAAATATAGAAAATATTGTAATTTTTCCACAGTCTGAAGTTGTTTCAGATCATTACCTTGTTCATAAAATGTATTGATCATAATACTTCCACCTTGCCTCGCTACTGCGTAAAACGTACTTTCACATCAGCTACTGCACCTAGCTTCATAACTAACCTCGCAGAGACATCAGTTAGATTTGCATCACTGTCTGATCTGATAGAACTTGATCAGGCGACTGAATGCTTAGTGTCAACACTCCGCTACTTGCTAGATAGAATGGCTCCACTCAAAAGAAAAATAATTAGAGAGAAAAATCTAGCACCCTGGTATAATGATCAAACGCATACCTTAAAACAGACCACTCGACAATTAGAACGTAAATGGTGTCAAACCAAATTGGTAATATTTCAAACAGCATGGAAGGAGAGCCTCCTGAAAATATAGAAAATCTCTTTGCGATGCTTGAAATGTCTATCTCTCCACCTTAATAGGAGATAACAAAAACAATTCTAAATTTATATTCAACACAGTAGCAAAATTAACTAGGAATAAAACCAGTACAGAAAGAAGCACTCAATTATTACATAGCAGTGATTTCGATTTCATTAAATTTTCATTGGTAGGATTGAAAATATTAGATGTGAAATTCAGGCTATTAAATTAAAACCAGACAGTATTGTAACTAACCCTGTAGACGATAATATAGCAATATCAGATCAAAGTTTAGAGTGTTTTGCTCCGCTTAGAGAGACCGAATTAGCTTCATTAATCTTTTCAGCAAATTCATCAACTTGCAAACTAGACCCTGTACCTACATGTTTCTTTAAACAGATTTGTCCTGGAGTAATTGAATCACTTTTAAGTATAATCAATTCTTCCCTTAGTGCTGACTATGTAGCTAAATCACTTAAATTAGCAGTTATTAAACCTCTGATTGAAAAACCTGACCTTGACCCCTCTCAACTGTCCAGCTATATACCAATATCAAACCTCCCCTTCATCTCGAAGATCTAGAAAAGGTTGTAGCAAAGCAGCTATGCTCGTACCTACAGGAATAGCATTCATGAAATGTATCAGTCAGGATTTAGACCTCATCATAGCATTGAGACAGCATTAATTTAAGTAGTAAACGACCTTCTACTGGCCTCTGATCAGGGTTTTGTCTAGCTGCTTGTGTTACTCGACCTTAGTGCAGCTTTTGATACCATTGATCATACTATTCTCCTTGATAGATTAGAAAATGTATTTGGCATTATGGGAACAGTCCTCTCCTTGCTCAGGTCTTATTTGACCGATCGGTATCAGTTCGTAGATGTAAATGGAGACTTCTCCACGCATACCGAGGTTAAATTTGGTGTTGCACAAGGTTCTCTTTTAGGCCCACTGCTTTTAACTTTATATATGCTACATCTAGGTCAAATTATTCGCAAACATGGAATTAGATTCTACTGTTATGCTGATGATACACGTTGTATGTTTCAATGAAGCCAGAGGACAGACAGCAGCTTAGCAAAGTTGAAGAATGTGTAAAAGACATTGGACGTTAGATGCTAACTAACGTCCTTGTACTTAATTCAGATAAGACAGAAATACTATTATTAGGACCACGTTTAACTAGAAGTAAGCTTTCTGATCACATGGTTACTCTGGATGGTCTATCTGTTTCATCATGTGCAGCAGTAAAAGACTTTGGTGTGATTATTGACACCATTTGATGCTCATGTAGATAATATTACTAGGATAGCCTTCTTTCATCTCAGAAATATTTCTAAGATAAGAAATATATTGTCACTACCTGATGCAGAAATATTAGTTCATGCATTCATCACCTCAAGACTAGATTGGATGTCCCAGTAGGAGCATAAACTCCAGTTAGTCCAGAATGCAGCTGCTAGAGTCCTAACTAGAACCATAAGATACGACCACATCACCCTGATCTTATCCACACTGCATTGGCTTCCAGTGAAATCTCACATTGATTATAAAATACTATTATTTACCTATGAAGCACTAAATGGTCTCATGCCACAGTATGTAAGTGACCTTTTGGTTTTCTATGATCCGCCACGCCTACTTAGATAAAAAATATATTTAGGCTATCTGACAGTACCGCAAATAGCGAAGGCTAAAGCAGGGGGAAGATCTTTCTCTTATAGAGCCCCACAGTTACGGAACAGTCTTCCAATTAGTGTTCAGGACTCAGACACAGTCTCAGTGTTTAATTCTAGGCTTAAAACGTATTTGTTTACTCAAGCCTACCCTGACTAGACTTTTTTTGTTTACACTATTATGCTAAGCACAGTCCTAACAGTCTCTTCTCTCCCTGTCTCCTTCTGCCGAGCCACACACAATTTTATGGAGATACTAGAGATCCTGATCCTTTCTGCTCTCTGGACCTGCCTGGTCCATTTCGGATGTCCTGACTCTGGTTGGAGCTCTCATCTACACCAATTCCAGATTGATGGGACTATAGCTGCTTCTAAGGCCAAACAGACTTCACATGAATTCATAATGAACTTTTTCCACACTATCTGTTTTTACCCAGATGAGGATGGGTTCCCTTCTGAGCCTGGTACCTCTCAAGGTTTCTTTCACTTAAAACATCTTAGGGAGTTTTTCCTTGCCACCGTCGCCACTCAATGGCTTGCTCAATTGGGATAAATTCACATCTTTAATATCTGTATACTGCTGGCTCAAATTTAGCCTATTACCCAAAGACACTTAAAATTCAACATAGAAGCAAATACTCACATCAGCAAATGCAGTTGAAGATAGAAAAATAAGACACCAGCCAGGAGTGAGAAGAAGCAAGGTTCCAGATTTATTTGGTCTGTTCCACCACACGAGAACCACAACAATGAGAATTCTCAGAGGTGATCGGGCCCCTGGAGCTGAGGCTCCCTTATTTATACAGTTTTCTACACGAATAATACCAATATATTTTCGAAAGAATATGATACCAATACCAATACATTTAAAAAAAGAGCTTGTCTACGTTACCATTATGTTTTAGAAAAAGCTTAACAAATTTACCAGTATATTTTGGAAAGAGCCTTTCCCGAACACCATTAGGTTTGAAAGAGGTACAAGTCAAAACAATTTGGAGAGACCTTGGTCTCACGGTTATCTCGCGGGTGCAACTTGACTCAGCTACCCTTATAAATGGCCCCTGATGGTTCTCTCTTAAAAACTAAGGCCCTCGTCTGCACCACTCCTGACACTTCCTCTAAAGACAAGAATCTTTACCACCTGCATTATGAGTAAGTTTCTTTTACATTTTTCTGTATAACTGGTTTATAATTTCCTTTCATATTTGCTCTATATTTCTGTTTTATATATGGTTATACCGCTTGCAAGTGGTTTACTGTACTCCCTATTTCATAATATCATTATATTATCCTTCTATTATCCTACATATCCTACTACTCCTTATATTATCCTTATAATATCTTAATACTCCTTTTTATTATTGTTATAACGTTATAATGTTATGTGTGCACGTTGGGGGCCTCTCTCTGTGTGTGTGTGTGTGTGTTTGCTTTTAATTAGCTGCTCTCTTATATTTCTCTGTGACTTATAAACCATAGTGTGTTAAAGTGTGAATCCAATTCATCAATATCCACCTACTATCGTTAAATCACTTCTGTGTGTCCAGGTGCCCATCACTTTTCCTTCTCTCCTTTACTGGAGGGGCTGGATTTGGATCTGAACACTCGCTATCAGCTAGCGCATCTCACTGCTGACATCACAGTGCTACTTGACGTTCTTTGCACCCTTTCTGGAAATGGAAATGCGGGGTTCCCCCCACCTCTCAGATACAGAAACCGCCCCGCAAATGTGTGTATTGATGCCTCTACACAGACAGATCCTCTGCCTGACCCTTCTTCCAGCTTTTAGTCTGAGGGTATTGTCACTTTCTCTGATCTGGGTTCTGACCATTCTTCCCTGTTCTCACCTGCCAGTCCTGAGTACTCTCAGTACTCTCCTCATTACACCTCGGCTGGCTATCCCACATCCCCAGGAAGCACCCCATTCTATCACCCGTTTTCTCCCTACCACTCCCCTCAGGATTACACGCCCACCAGTCCTGTGAATTTTCAATAAAATTATATGTTGTTCATACTTATTCTGTGAACCTCAATAAACTTACATGTTAACCATACTTGGTCTCGCTCGTGTTTTTTTCATGTCATTTTTATCCACAACAATACCATGCTGATATTTCTGTAAAGCTGCTTTGAGACAATGTCTGTTGTAAAAATCACTATTCCAATAAAATTTATTTGAATCTCAGAAGGAGTGCCATTTAGCAGGGATATTGTCTCTGAGAACAATATTCGAGCTGGCGAGCGTAGCAGACATAGACAGTCATGGCAAACTCTTGGCAAAGCAGAGCGATCATGAGAAAAATGTACAAATGTTACCTCAGCCACGTGTGCACCATGGAGTCCAGCCCCAATAGTGTGGGAGGAGTGAGGGCGAAACACAGTGAGCAGTGTGTTGTCTCCTCAGAGCCGAACATATCCACTTCCACTTAGCCGAACCTCCACTATATGGACTCCACCACTTGTAGCTGCAGCCTCCAATCCCTGGCCCCCCCCCCTGCCTCAACCAAATGTCTGTCCCTACATTCCAGTTTCCCAGAACGTACATTGCGTTCACTGACAAAAACTTTTCCTCTGCCCAGAGAAGAATTAGTTGCACCTGCCTGAACAGAGGCACGAATATAATCCTTCCTGGTGGGTGATATATGAGAGCACCACTGTGTTGTTTGTCACAACTAACAGATGGTGACCTCTCAATTGAGGAAGAAATAATTTCAGTGCTAGAAATACCGCCCGCATCTCTGGCCAATTTATATGCCAATCCAGATGAGGGACAGCCATCTAAGATCATTCCCTGGCCTGTGAGGGAGGTGTCTGGAATTACCCTCTTGCAATAAGGAGACACCCCTAGAGTTTGATGTGAGGCTAGAAAATGGGGACATCTCCAAATTCTCAGAGCACATTGGCATAACCGTGTGACACTGATTACTTTCACAGGTTTCTAACATTGGTTGCTGCTGCCATAAGCCCCAACAGTCTCTCATAGAGACTGGAGGGGATGCCCAGATCCAGCTTTATCTTTCTCAATGTTGATAGCCCTATGCATGTTGGGGGTAGAAATGCCCTCATACTAGTAGAATCCTTATAAACTCTAGAAAAGTAGTTCTCTGCACTTTTCTTTAGGATCAACCGGAGCCCCAAACAAAATCTTGATGTTGACTCATCAGTTCCATGGCTCATGCTAGAATTAATAGTCATCCAGGTAGTTTAGTACATGAATGCCCTGTAGTCACAATGGAGCCAGAACGCCACCCACACAATTTGTTAAGGTGTGAGTAAATAATGCTAGACCAAAGGGAAGAACCAGATATCGGTATGCATTGACTCCAAATGCAAACCTCAGGAACCTCAGGAAATATTGGCCATGACTATGTGGAAATATGTATCTTTTAGATTTATCATCCCAAACCAGTCCTCGAACTGAATCTGTGGAACGATAAGTTTGACCATCAGCATCTTGAGCCTGTATATCTGAAGATATAGATGACGTAGATAAAGTAGATCTAATGCAAATGTAAAATTGGTTGCATACTCCCATCTTATTTGTGCACCAGGAAATAACATTTGTAAAAACCTCCCTCCTTCAGGGAATGGGGTACATGTTCTATGGCCTCTTTATCCCAGAGGGATCTTATTTCCTGCACTAATGTCAGACTCTGCTCTGTGCTGACTACTTTAGTGAGCAGATCTCTGAGCTGGTGGGGCGGGATGGGGGGTGGTGGGTCGAGCTCTGAACTGGACTCAGTAACCCTTTTCTATTGTTGACCGAACTCATGCAGACTCATTTGGCAGTAGTTTCCATGCTGTTTTTTAGTGTTGTGAAGTTCACTAAATTTTCACATTCTATTGGAAGGAAAGCATAAGATTTTCGTTGCCCTGTGACATCTTGCTGACTTGAGAACACTGAAAACTTGGGACAGCCTTGGGAAGGGGAGTCCCTACAGCAGTACTATGAGATAACTGCCCTAACAATCTCATGTCCCCTGATTCATCCCTCTGCAGCCCCTTAATACAGCTCCTTCTTTGTCTGCTTGGCCTTTATTGTCATTCTTAGATCAGCCCTATTAACAGGCTGCGACTGTGGCCACCCATTTTCCCTGGCTCTCCGTGGGGAGAGGCAAACCGCAATTGCCTGCTGTGCCTCACTCGCACTAGCACTGGCCCAGGCTCCACTCGAGGATGCCCCAATGAACTCGGCACAATGAGAAAGAAACTACCTGAATGCCACCATATGCTCACTAAGCAGGTCTGCTTGGATGGCCTGTAAAACTGCCATTATATGTGGTGACCCACAAGCAAGACCTATTAACACCAAGGTGGCCTTACATGGCATGGATGGCAAAGGCAGCCTCCCTAAATTACCTGTCGTCCATGGAGAGAGGTAGCTCGCAAGCACCTTCTGGCACACTCTTCTGGCTCCTTAGAGTCAGAGAGCCAAAATAAAGATAAAGATTCAACTAATAGTTATTTCTAATTGCTTCCATAGAATATCACAGAATATTTATGCAATGCAAGTAATACAATTGGGACACTTAATCCTAACAGTTTTCTGAAGGCTTGTCTGGGTTATAGATTCATAAATCCGAAGAGTTTTCTGGGGGCTCATACGGCAATATCTACTTCAAGGCAGAGGACAAAAACTGAAATTATTCTTACCTCTCAGTAGATATCGCGGTACGAGCCCCCAGAAAACTCTTCGGATTTATGAATCTATAACCCAGACAAGCCTCCAGAAAACTGTTAGGATTTGAAACTAGAGAATATCGGGGTTACGATTCTTAGGAAGAGAGAAGGTGAAAATACACAATGAAGATGGCGCCTTAACCTTGCTACACATTTCCCACTTTATTAGACATAACTTTACTTATGAACTTGATGTTGTGAATTCCATATATTTCCGGAATTAATACTGATGTCTGTTGAAAATTTCATATGAATAGCCTCATTGGAAAAATATTTACTGAAAAAAAATGTTGACGCGTCCAATGCTTATTTTCCCTGCTGTATAAGTAAACCCATGGTAATACGATACAAGTGAGAATCATCACACGTTACCTGTCAATTTGACCCCGGTCCTCTTCAGTACACCACAATGTGCTTTTCATATTAAGTATATTTTTTACAGTATCTTTAAATGCACATTTCTTTTATTAGGTTTTTTTAAAAGTGTTTGCAAGGAACTGCAACAGTGAGTGATTAACATGCAGCACACAGAGACACAGCTACAGACACACAAACACACACAATGAGAGAGAGAAAGAGAGAGAGAGAGAGAGAGAGAGAGAGCGCTCACACACACACAGAGAGAGGGCTCACACACAGAGAAGAGAGAGAGAGAGAAAGAGAGAGAGAGAGACACACACACACACACACCGAGAGAGCGAACGAACGAACGAGA
The DNA here is from genome assembly GCA_012411365.1 of Ameiurus melas. Classification (NCBI taxonomy): domain Eukaryota; kingdom Metazoa; phylum Chordata; class Actinopteri; order Siluriformes; family Ictaluridae; genus Ameiurus; species Ameiurus melas. Next base: position 13,468,667 of record CM022777.1, on the reverse strand, counting down.
GAACACCAGGCTGCTCCTGACAGGACAAGAAGATTTTTTGTTTGTTTGTTTTTTAAATCTCCAATTGTATTTTTGCTTTCTTGAAGATGACAGGCAGAGATTGCCTTGGTTTTGTTGACCTTTACTCCTGCCACATTGTGTGCACGCACACACACACATACACACACACACTCCCCATAGAGCTGTAATGTAAGAATTTAAACAAAAAAGTGATTAAAACAAAAGCTGCTGTTCATCAGCTAATCAGCAATTATGAATTATGAACAGAGCACCTGAAAACATGCAGCAGCATGGAGAGACTGTAACATACATTTGCTATGTCATCATTTATTCCAAACACTGTCTCCATTCCCAGAAACATCACTATTCATCCAGCACACTAAACCATAATCACAGCTGATGGCTTTCATGACAACTAGAAGAGAAACAAATTTAAGCGTTTAAGTGAAACAAACAAACAAAAAAATATTCTGATTGAGGTGTGTGTGTGTGTGTGTGTGTGTCAGACTTTGTCTCCATGGTTTAGTGAACAACAGCTGATTCAGCATCAACAGCCTCCACTGATGAAGCAATTATCCTGTCAGTCTGTCTGTCTGTCTCTCTCGCTCTCTCTCTCTCTCTCTCTCTCTCTCTCTATGTGCTTTCATGCTGAAAGTGAAACTATCAGCATGGAAATTTTCTGTGTTTTTAAACATATCTGGTGCACAATGTTTAAAGTCTAAACTAATTTGCTACAGCTCAACAACCAACAATAAACAACAAATAATAATCAATAGACTGTGCACTAAGCAAAATGTAAGACAAGCCTATAAAATAAAAATGTCCATGAATGAGGTGTGCAATTCATGTTGAATCAGTGAACAAACTAACAAAATGCAAAACGTTTCAGCAGTTTTTATGGCAACCAGTAAAATCGTAGCAGTAATGATTTATGTGTGTATTAAGTTACATATACAGTATCTCACAAAAATTGAGTACACCCCTCTCATTTTTGTAAATATTTTATTATATCTTTTAATGTGACAACACTGAAGAAATGACTTTGCTACAATGTAAAGTAGTGAGTGTACAACTTGTATAACAATGTAAATTTGCTGTCCCTTTTAAATAACTCAACACACAGCCATTAATGTCTAAACTGCTGGCAACAAAAGTGAGTACACCCTAAGTGAAAATGTCCAAATTGGGCCCAATTAGCCATTTTCCATCAATGGTGTCATGAGACTTGTTAGTGTACACAAAGGTGTCAGGTGTGAATGAGGAGCAGGTGTGTTCAATTTGGTGTCATCACTCTCACACTACCTCATACTGATCACTGGAAATTCAACATGGCACCTCATGGCAAAGGACTCTGAAAAAAATAATTGTTGCTCTACATAAAGATGGCCTAGATTATAAGAAGATTGCCAAGACCCTGACACTGAGCTGCAGCATGGTGGCTAAGCCGATAGCATGGTTTAACAGGACAGGCTCCCCTCAGAACAGGCCTGGCCATTTTCCCTCCCTGGTGTCATGTGACTTGTTAGTGTTACAAGGTCTCAGGTGTGTATGGGGAGCAGGTGTGTTAAATTTGGTGTCATCGCTCTCACACGCACTCATACTGGTCACTGGAAGTTCAATATGGCACCTAGATGGCCTAGGCTATAAGAAGATTGCCAAAACCCTGACAAAGGGTTTAACAGGACAGGTTCCACTCAGAACAGGCCTCGCCATGAATGACCAAAGAAGTTGAGTGCACATGCTCAGCATCATATCCAAAGGTTGTCTTTGGGGAAATAGACATATGAGTGCTGCCAGCATTGCTGCAGAGGTTTAAGGGGTTGGGGTTCAGCCTGTCAGTGCTCAGACCATACGCCATACACTGCATCAAATTGGTCTGCATGGCTGTCGTCCCAGAAGGAAGCCTCTTTGAAAGATTATGCACAAGAAAGCCCGCAAACAATTTGCAGAAGCCAAGCATACTAAGGAAATGAATTACTGGAACCATGTCCTGTGGTCTGATGAGACCAAGATAAACTTATTTGGTTCAGGTGGTTTCAAGCGTGTGTGGTGGCAACCAGGTGAGTTTACAAAGACAAGTGTGTATTGTCTAATGTCAAGCACGGTGGTGGGAGTGTCAGGGTCTGGGGCTGCAGTTCATTGAGGGAACCATGAATGCCAACATGTTCTGTGACATACTGATGCAGAGCATTATCAGTATGCAGTATTCCAGCATGATAACGACCCCAAACACACCTGTAAGACAACCACTGCCTTGCTAATGAAGCTGAGGGTGAAGGTGAAGGACTAAACCCTATTGAGCATCTGTGGGGCATCCTCAAATGGAAGGTGTAGGAGCATAAGGTCACTAACATCCGCAACTCAGTGATGTCGTTATGGAGGAGTGGAAGAGGACTCCAGTGGCAAACTGTGAAGCTCTGGTGAACTCCATGCCCAAGCGAGTTAAGGCAGTGCTGGAAAATAATGGTGGCCACACAAAATAATGACACTTTGGGCACTATTTGGACATTTCCACTTAGGGGTGTACTTACTCCCCTCTCCTGTCCTGTGGAGGAAGTTGTCCCGCTGTCCTAGCATGCAGATGATGCTCCGCTTACCTGCTCGCCGATGCCACCGAGGACGTCGCTCCGCTTTCCTGCTCTGCCGAAGACATTCCTCTACTTTCCTGCACTGCTGAATACATCCCTCTGTTTTCCTGCTCTGCCGAGGATGGCGCTATGCTTCCCTGCTCCGTCATGGACGTCACTCTGCTTTCCATTTCCACTAAGACCGCCGCACAGTCTCCTGGTTCAGTTGGGGACATTTTGCCCACTGGGTTGGGGCCGCCGATGGAGCTGGACATTTCATGCACTCCGGGAGGCCCGCCCTTGGTGGGGGGTTATGTCACGGTTTCCCCTTTAAGCAGCACGCTGGAGAGCATGTGGCGGCGCGTGCAAATTGTGTGAGCAACTGCTTTTCATTTGTTGACAATCGTGATATTGTGTACATTGGACACGTGCTTTGTTATGTTTCTGTCTAGATAGGGGTCAGTCATCAGCAATTGACGCTAATTATGTTTGTATATATACCGCACGCCTCCCTGACACAACACAGAATATTAGACTAGATATAGTAGATTAGATTAGTTTAGATTCCATACGATATTTAACCACAGTCATAGTCTTAGTTATTGTCCTCGTCATGTTCCATGTTTAGATCAGTGCATTTAGTCCACGCTGGTTTCTCCGCTCCTAGTTCCTCATTATAGTTTATGTTTCTTGTTTTGAATATCGACCCTGTATTCTGTGACCGCGACCTTGAGTCATGCTTTGTCCTGTGTATACCTGTTTGCTGATCACCTGACCTTTGAATGTTTGTGGATTACCTTTCTGATCACGATTTGGATTTACCTGCCTGTGTCTCACATTAAATAAACTGTTAAACTGCATTTGCATCTGTCCTATCTTTGTTACGTCTCAAGACATGACATACACATATATATGTATATATCTTTCCCTCTTCCATTAGAGAATTCAGCTCTCTGATATGTAATGCAAATTATTTAAATCATTTAAATAAGATTTGCAAATCTCATAAACCCATATGTTATTCACAATAGAACATAGAAAACATATCAAATGTTTAAACTGAGAAAATGTACCATTTTAAGAAAAATATATTTATTTTGAATTTCATGGTTGCAACACATCTCAAAATACTTGGGATGGGGCAACAAAAGGATGGAAATGTAACTATTCCTAAAAAGAAACAGCTGGAGGAACATTTTATAACTAATTAGTTTAATTGGCAATAGGTCAGTAAAATGATTGGGTATAAAAAGAGGATGTTCCTTCTTCTTTGCTTGATAGGGTTTTAACCAGTATTTGTGGATTGCATGGCAAACTATGTTCACAGTCAGTGAGGTCTGGAGGTGTTTCTGAGCCGCTGCAGTGTTTTCCATTACAGAATCATACCTGTTTTTAATGAGTGCCACCAGAGGGCCTGAAGATCATGGTCATGCAATATTGATTTTCCACCTTGGCCCTTGTGCACAGAGATTTCAATTTTACAATTTACAGTTTCCTAGGTCATGCACTTTTTAGACGGTCCCTTACTATAAAGCGACGATGACCTGCTTTTCCTGAGTTTGGCTTCCGTGGGCTTTAACGAGAGAAAATTATAAAAAATATATTCAGTTATATTGGTTCTATGTCCACTCAATACACATTATTAAGACAATAAAACATTACGTCCTTTTTGTGTGTTTATTTCTTGAGAAATAGAAGAGAGAAGCTCGAATGTACAGCAAATGTCTAATATAAACCCAACTATAATGTGGTGCGTGTAGTTTACATAAGATTAGAAATCTGAGGGTATGGATTTCAAAGCGGAGGGAATGGTTTACAAATCTGAGGGCATGGATTACAAAACTGAGGGCACGGTTTAATTTTAATAGGGGAAGCAGAAAAATCACTAGCATAACTAATGATTATCAGATTAAATGAAAAGCAGTTGGACTTGACATTAACCCTTACAACTTGCCCAAGAATCTGAGGTCAATAGCTATTGTTGTCTGGCAAGAAATCCATTTTCCTGACATTTGTATGTACCTGATTTCAAGGCCGGAGAAATACATTAAGCAAATGCTGAAGGCATACAAAAGCCTTGGTCCTACTTCAAGGCGGGATTTGTTGGATAAATGAAAGTGACAATAACACCAATAAATATTCTGGCAGTATGTGGACAGGTATTTTTATTTTATTATATATTTTTTCTGGTAACCTAGCTAGTCCAAGTTTGTTTGCTTGCACTGATTTCACTTACTAATGTTATCTATTTGTGAAAGTAAAACACAGTCAGAGAATGAATGAGCCAATAGAATTAGTCAGCATTAAAAAAATATATGTAGCAAATTATTCATCATTATACAACATGAATAGCATATGGCAAAGGAACTAAGGGGTGAATGATTTTGTTTTTTTTTCTGTTTTGGCGGAATTCACTCCTCTGTACACTAATGCTGCTGCTCAGTCTTTTTGTCACTCAATGGGTGTGACCATGGCGAGTTCTGGTTAATGTGATGTTAAATGCGTACCCTGCATAGAACATTCTAAAGGGTTCACAAACTTTCATGCAGCAGTGTATATCAAGGTACACATTTTATATGCCATGTTGATTCTTAGAACAACAGTAGGAACTCCACTTGCTTGAGCTGTTGTCTGCCTCAGCTTGTCTTTTATAGAATGGACATGCTATCTTCAGTGTAAACAAATGCGTAAAAACAGTATCTCAAATGTGTAAACAAACCAGAACATTGGCACAATTAATTAATTCTCAAAATCAAGAAACTATCTTTTAAGCATAAAAAAGTACACCTTGCGCACACACATTAAGATTTCATGACTTTAGTTTTGGATCTCATTGTAACTTCTCTCTGAAGAAAAAATTAAGCGGTGTTTCTAACAGCAAAAAAATTATAATAATGTCACTTAGTTATGAGTTTTCATTCCTGCCTATATATCTTTTAACAGCTTTAATGAGTGATGATGCAAATATTTAACTACATCAGTAATTATTGTTCCAAAATTTAGTCCTTCACTTATTTGGACCTGTGTAGTGAGTACATTTCCCTCTTTCATTGTAAGTGTAATTAGCTTCCATGCACATAAAATATCATGCTATAGAATTTGAAAAACAAAAAAATTGTGTAGTAAAAATCACAGTCATTTAATTTCCATTTTGACATCTTGCTTTCAGTAATGGCAGGCGTTTGGCATTATTCAGTTTTTCTGTTTATTTGAAATGCCAATCAGTGTGTAATTATGCCGAAAGATCCTCTTGTCAAGCATTCCAGCAGAGATAGACAGCATAATTAACATCATTATCATGTAATGACAGATTTCATTCTTCTTCAAGTATCATTCTTTCTTATTTTCTCTCTCTTTCTCTGCATGATCACTTTTACACATGTTCAATACTTAAAGAAGAATAGTACAGATAGTTACAATTATTAGTAATTAACTCTACTTATTATTATTTTTTTCTTTGTCTCTGTGTCACGTCTCGAGACGTATTGAAGTTGGATGGATGCAAATGCAGTTTAACAGTTTATTTAATGTGAGACACAGGCAGGTAAATCCAAATTGTGATCAGAAACGTAATCAACAAACATGCAATGGTCAGGTAATCGGCAAACAGGCATACACGCGGCAAAGCATGAATCAAGGTCGCGGTTGAAATCTCTGTGCACAAGGGCCAAGGTGGAAAATCAATATTGCATGACCATGATCTTCAGGCCCTCTGGTGGCACTCATTAAAAACAGGTATGATTCTGTAATGGAAAACACTGCAGCGGCTCAGAAACACCTCCAGACCTCACTGACTGTGAACACAGTTTGCCATGCCATCCACAAATACTGGTTAAAGCCCTATCACACAAAGAAGAAGGAACATGTGAACATGGTCCAGAAACGCCACCATCTTCTCTAGGCCAAAGCTCATTTAAAATAGGCAATTCATAATCTGTTATGTGGTCAGATGAATCAAAGTTTCTATCTAAGATCCTCTTTTTATACCCAATCATTTTACTGACCTATTCCCAATTAAACTAATTAGTTAAAAAATGTTCCTCCAGGTGTTTCTTTTTAGGAATAGTTACATTTCCATCCTGTTGTTGCCCCATCCCAAGTATTTTGAGATGTGTTGCAACCATGAAATTCAAAATAAATATATTTTTCTTAAAATGGTACACTTTCTCAGTTTAAACATTTGATATGTTTTCTATGTTCTATTGTGAATAACATATGGGTTTATGAGATTTGCAAATCTTATTTAAATGATTTAAATAATTTGCATTACATATCAGAGAGCTGAATTCTCTAATGGAAGAGGGAAAGATATATACATATATATGTATATGTCATGTCTCGAGACGTAACAAAGATAGGACAGATGCAAATGCAGTTTAACAGTTTATTTAATGTGAGACACAGGCAGGTAAATCCAAATCGTGATCAGAAACGTAATCAACAAACATGCAATGATCAGGTAATCGGCAAACAGGCATACGCCGCCAAAGCATGAATCAAGGTCGCGGTCACGGAATGCAGGGTCGATATACAAAACAAGAAACATAAACTATAACGAGGAACTGGGTACAGAGAAACCAGCGTGGACTAAATGCACTAATCTAAACATGGAACATGACAAGGACAATAACTAAGACTATGACTGTGGTTAACTATCGTATGGAATCTAAACTAATCTTGTTATGCCACGGCCGGCAGATGGCACTGCGGCGCGGCTTCTGACTGTGCACGTGACTGAACTGTGTGTAATGTTTAGGTTCACTCTCTTCTGGTTTAGACATTGGCGTATGTGTGAGGGTGTATCTTGATTTGAGCCAGGTGTCTGTTTAGTCTAATTATATTAGGTATTTAAACCACTCGTGTGGCTACGCACTTTGCGCAGTATTATAGTTTGTAATGTTAGTAATGTTTAACGAATATAGCTATAGCTCTGTGTTTGAATGCAGTAGCGAATGCATGTAGCATGCTAGTGGTCTCATTTCAGTGTTCTGATCTTGAGTAATGCCTAGGCTATAGTCTCATGTTTGATCCAGCTAGTCTTATTCAGTATAGACCGCATTCCTTGTGTTCTGTCTGTTTGGTGTGTTAATAATGATATTGCTCCTGCACCTACTTCCTGACTTCAAAGCTCTGTGTATCATTACAAATCTAATCTACTATATCTAACGTAAGTATCTAATCTATTCTAATCTAATATTTTGCACCGTGTACTGGGAGACGCGTGGTGTATATATGCAAACATAATCAGCATCAATTGATGACGGCTGACCCCAATCTAGACACACATGAAATAACAGCCAATGACAGAACAGGAAGGAGACTTAACAGAAACATAACAAAATCATGTGTCCAGTGTACACAATTTCATGATTGTCAACATATGAAAAGCAGGTGCTCGCACACCTTGCTCATGCACACGCTTCCACATGCTCTCCAGTGCGCTGCTTAAAGCGGAAAACGTGACACACTGTTTGTGCTTCGTAGAAATATGTTTTGTTATTTATAAAAATTCACATTAATGGAATCTACAGCTATTATAGATTTAAAAAAAAAGTTTTGTATTTAAAATTTGCATTTAAAAATATGCGTAGATAAGGCTGTAAACTATCAGAAGCAATAAAGCCCCACAACAGCTATTTTTTTCAATCTATATGGTCTGAAAATCAAAAAGTAGCATATGCCTAATTTGACACTGTCATCAGAAACATTACTAAAATACATAATTGCAAAGTAGTAAACTAACAAAATTTAACTTTTTGGCTGTCATACTACACACCATGTTTGTTGAAGAAATGGCACTGCACTTCACCCTTAAAAACTATACCAACAATGAAGTTTTGAGCTGGAAGCATCATGGTGTGGTTTTTCATCACACAGTACAGGCAGACTTATATAGACTATATAATTAGACTATATAATTGAAGGAACAATGAATGGAGCCCTTTACCGCAAGATTCTTGAGAAGAATCTGCTGCCATCCACCTGGGTGATGAAGATGAGAGCTGGAGGTGGGTGGAGCTTCCAGCAGGACAATGATCCAAAGCACACAGCAAAGGAAACTCAAAGGCCCAATCAATCACCTGACTTGAATCCAATTGAACTAATTGATCTAAAGACAATATGTTTAGAAGAATGGGCCAAAATCACACATGTATACTGCGGCTGATTAATTTCAGCATACACGAAGCACCTTGAAGCTGCCGTGATGAACAAAGGATTCTCTACTAAGTATTAAATAAATTTCAGTTAGCGTGTTCAATACATTTTTCCTGTGTCATTCCTCTTTATTACACATAACTTTATTTATGGACTTTAATGATGCTGTGCTCTTGGAGGAATTTGGAAAGTCGGCCGCTTTTGGAAAGGTTCACTAGTGTGCCAAGTTGTGGTTCACAGCTCTCGCTGTGATTCTTTGGAGTCCCAGAGCCTTTGAAATAGTTTTGTAACCCTTCCCAAACCGATGTATGTCAATCACCTTTTTCCACATAATATTTGGCTTAGTGTGTTAATGGGTAAGACCTTTTAACCAAGTTAATGCTGTTCAAAAAGCTCTATTTGAGTGTAGATTTGACTGAACAGGGTTTGCAGTATCAGGTCTGGTTGCGCCTAATCCAGCTGAACCCCATTATGAATTAATTTTCATAGATTTGGTGAATTATTAACTAATGTTATCGATTTCGTTGTATGTGTGGATTTCTTGAGTTTATACCAAAGTCTGGTGAAATTTTCATGTGAATAACCTTTTTGGAAATATAAACAATTCAATACTTATTTCCCCCCACTGCATTTCTAGATTGAATATTTTTTCCATACCTTTGACACTTTATGGGGTTGGGCTGGAAATGAGGAGATGCTCCCATCTTGGAACAGCCTTGGAGCAGACTTAGGACAACTCAAATGGCACTTTATTTTCCTTTTCGATTTTCAGCCATTGTATTTTGCTTTACATGCATGCACACTTGCATCTCCGTATCTCTCTCTCTCTCATGTCTCTTGTCTCTCCCCTTTTCATCCTTGTTGCCACGCACTGAAACACAGAACACTTTATAGACAAAACAGATACAGGTGTATGCCCCCACTTCCACAACACCACATGTACTCTCTGGAAACTTAAATTATAAAATAGGTAGATAGACTCAGAGTGCTTATTCAACAAACTGATTTTGTCATAATCTGTAAACGGCCTAAGAATATTATTGTCCTTTTTGGTAATCTGGACCAATGAGGCCCCAGGACATTGTTGAGTCCCTGAACAATTGCTTATTCTGCCTATAGCTGGTCCTTGTCCTGGGTTTAAAGTTGAAAAGGTTTTGCAGATTGATTATATAGTATATATTTGGTAAAGCTGAATGGATGAAAATACAGAAACATACAAAAAATGTTCCTCCAGACAATAGCACCCATCGAGCTTATTTTCAGCATTCTGGACTCTTTCTTTTTGAATGTTTTTTGGGTAAGAATTCTGGTTAGCCATTTCTGGTTGCAGTGCTGTGAAAGGGTATCCTGATCTCTTCTGTTTGTCATGATTCCCGTGCTTTAAGCACTGGTGTGCATGTGCCTGCTTCTACATTGACAGCAATGACGTTCCGACACGTGGATAAACACGTGTCTTTTGTTACGGTTGATGTCATGTCTCTGCCCTATCCTGTCTTGTGTTGTCTAGTCACGTGTGTTATTGTATTGCCTGCAGCTGTTAGCAGTTTGGGGCTAATGAGACCAGTATGTATATATACCATGAGCCGTGCTACACACGGCGTGGATAATTAGACTTCATATAGATATAGAGAGTCTTTGTTCCGTGCCATAGTCCATAGTCCATGTGTCATAGTCATAGCCATAGCCATAGCCATAGTCCTAGTCCATGTCAAGGCTAGTTAGCATAGAAGCTTAGCTTATAGCATAGCATAGCTTAGCTTCTAGCCTAGTAGTTTATAGCGTACCATAGATTAGACATAGATTTAGGTCAGCTTAGTTCTTTGAGTTTTTCAGGGGTTATGTTTCCTGTTTCTCTTTGGTCTGCTCCCCTCTGTGACAAATAAAGGTCTCATCCTAACTGCGAAGGCATCCGTTCTATCTTCCCTTATGTCACGACCGTGACACTGTTTTTGCGTATGTCTCATTCTAAATAGTTTTAGATCTTCAAAGAAAATACAACATTAAACAAAGGCAACCTGAGTAAACACAATACTTTTTTTGCCTTTGTTTATTTATTCATTTTCATATGATTCATTTTCATGTGATTCATATTCATGCATGTGATTCTTTTACATGTAATTCATTTTCATGTGATTCATATTCATGTGATTCATTTTCTCCCCTCCCTTCCCCAAATATTTCATTGAGAAATAATAATAATAATAACAACAACAATAATAATAATAATAATAATAATAATAATGGTAGTAATAATAATAATAATAATAATAATAATAATAATAATAATAATAATAAATTAATTTTAAAAATAATAATTCTCCCGCCCCCCCGGCTCATCATGGCTACTCAATAGCTGTCGCTGGTTATATAAAAATGATCAAACCCAAGAACTAAAGTAAAAATAAGAATATAAATAGCCAATTGGAGCTGAAGAGGGACACACACCCAAAGTCTCCATAAAACAAAGGAGACAGCAGTGTATCACCCCTAGGGTTGTCCACAAAGTGGACCTAGAGTAAGCTAAAAAAATTACTAAAAAGAAAACAAATTCCAGTAAGAAAAAAGTCCCCTGCTGACTTCAAATCTAATAAATAGTCTGCACACTTCAACAAGTATATTGTCCATACCTTTTAAAGACTTATACCTAATAATATTACACAGTGTAGCATATTAAAATAGAATACAAGAAGAGAATAACAAGATGATAAAAAATAAATATAAATAAGTAAGTAAGTAAGTAAATAAATAAATAAATACATAAATAAATACATAAATAAACAAATTCTGAACGAAGTAATGCACAATATCCACAATAAGAATTCGAATTCTATAGAGCTGGATGGCCGAGTGTATTTTTTCTTATTGAAGCAAAAAAAGTTATCCAACATCTATCACCCATGTGAAAAACTAATTGCTCTCTTAAAATTAAAAATTGGTTGTGCCACCTTTAGCAGCAATAACTGCAACCAAAAGCTTCTCATAACTGGATATCAGTCTTTCACTTATTTCTAGTACTAGCATTTACTCCTTTGCTTTGGATCATTGTCTTGCTGATTAATCCAGTAAAGTTTCAATTTACGGACTGAAGAATGGACATTCTATTTAGGATTTTCTGGTAGAGAACAGAATTCATGTTTCCCTCAATTATCGCAAGTTGCCTGGGCCCTGAAGCAGCAAAGCTTCCCCACACCATCACATTTCCACCACCATGCTTGACCGTAGATGTTTTTTTTTGTGGAATTCTGTGTTAGGTTTATGCCAGATGTAACGGGACACCTATATTCCAAACAGTTCCACTTTCGACTCATCAATCCACAGAACATTCTCCCAAACGGTTTGAGGATCATCAAGGTGTGTTTTGGCAAAATTCTGAGAAGCCTTTATGTTCTTCTGGGTTAACGGTGAGTTTTTCCTCGCCTTTTTGACCCAGAGTCTTTCTGATAATGCAGTCAGGAACAGTGGCTTGTATTGATGCAAGAAAGGCCATTTGGTCCTTTGATGTTGTCTTTGGGTCTTTTGTCACTTCCTGAATGAGTAGTTGCTGTGCTCTTGGAGGAATTTGGAAAGTTGGCCGCTTTTGGAAAGGTTCACTAGTGTGCCAAGTTGTGGTTCACAGCTCTCGCTATGATTCTTTGGAGTCCCAGAGCCTTTGAAATAGTTTTGTAACCCTTCCCAAATCGATGTATGTCAATCACCTTCTTCCACATAATATTTGGCTTAGTGTGTTAATGGGTAAGACCTTTTAACCAAGTTAATGCTGTTCAAAAAGCTCTAATTGAGTGTAGATTTGACTGAACAGGGTTTGCAGTATCAGGTCTGGTTGCGCCTAACTTTTTTGCTTCAATAAATAACATTATCATTTAACTGAATTTTGTGTTTACTCAGGTTGCCTTTGTTTTATCTTAGATTTTGTTTTTATTTCTGAAACAATTTAGTATATACACAATTATATATATACAGACAAAAACAGAAGAAATCAGAGTGGAGGCAATTACTTTTTCAGCTGACTAGATAGTATTCATAGTACCTATTCACATTGTCATTTAAGATCTCATATATAACTGTAGGGAAAATTAGCTGTTTAGATTAATTTGTTGAATTCTCCACCATAGTATTCAAGGAAAATTTAGATATTTAAATTTAGTTACCTATATTCTTCCAAAATACATGTAGGAAAGCCTTAGCTTCCTAGGAATCTTAATTTTAATTTCGGGAATATTGCCTGAATCAAGTAACAGAAGCTAACCAATTTATTCATCCACCAAAACTTATAGGGAGGCTGTGCACTTATTCTAAAAGTTACTACTCTCGTGGCCTTTGGTAGTAAATTTAATTTACTAGTGTTAATTAGTAGTTATTAGTTATTAGTTATTAGTTAATTAGTAGTTATTAGTAGTTAATTAGTGTTATTAGTAGTGTTAATTTTGTCCTTTACCTTTAAAAGGTAATTTTGTGATGAGTTATTATAATTTATTATCATTTTCCGATCACTGGCTTTACATATATCAAACATGAAGTATTTAGATATAAGGAATACTGTGCCAGATACAGTGGCCTAATACCACATGCTAAAAGCCTAATAGCTACACTTAGGTTACATACAGGGTTAAGGTAGTTCAAAATGCTCACCAGTTAGCTCGTTATGGATACTAATCTATATGTTAACAAACATAACGATTACTTTTTGGATTCGGAACATCGATACGTGAGTGTATAAGAAATTATAATAATCAACGTGTATGATAGGTGGTGTGATGTATAAAGGCACAACATTATGTTGATGACTAAGTCTATGTTATAAACTTTGTATGGAATCACAATATATCAAGTGAACTCCTTGAAGAAATTTATGTCTCTGTTCAAAGTTTGACAAAGAAGGTCTGATAGATTTCAGTCTCCATTTTCTGACTTGAGCATTAATCCAGGTAAGGGTTAACAGACCTCCAATTTGTCCTTGCTTATTGAAGTTGAGCCAGCATTAAGAAGGTCAGGTGGTTGATCTGAAGAGATGATGGCACATATTCCAGTAGATGATCAAGGAAATAAGGTCCAGGAAGGTGTTTGCAGAGTCTGTGTCCTTTTGGGAGACAGTATGTACTTAGAGTACAGGGATTTTTACCTTGCCCCAGGATAGAGCCTTTGGGGTTGGGGGGGAGGATGAGGGGATCATTGGTGTTAGGCCTTTGTCTGTAAACACGTTAGCTGGGCCCCCTCCTGTGAGTGAGTCGGTGACTTTGAATGTTTGAATGCCTGATAGGGTGTTTGGATTGCAGTGGAATGGGGTTTTAAGCTGTTGAAGCTGGTTTTAAGCTCTGTGCTTAAGTTGTTTATAGCCTGGTCCTCTCAGGTCCCACATAATGTTATGTATAAATAGATAATAGATATGGGTTCACAGAAAACTGGTATTGTTTGTGTAGCGCAGGGGGTTACCAAAATAACTGGCCCAAACAAAAAGTTTTCTTAAAGGAAATATGTTTTCACCATAAACCATGCACCAGAGCTGTATAAAAAGCAGCTTAAAGCTGCTTATTGCCAAAGGCCAGACTCTGAGACACACACTTAGCTAGCATGCCATAATGAAAAAAGTGTCTCTCAATGCACTTATCAAAATGTCCATTCACCTATATGCCCTATTCAAGAATAGAGGAATTGTGAAAACCAAGAACTCAGTAATTCCCAAGGTCCAGACCACAAAATCCATGCAGTTGGTCCAGTTTAAATTGAATGATATGGAACGCCAGAGGCGACAGCAAAGATATTATATTTCTACCGTGGCTGTCCCCTAAACCAAATGGCACAATGCTCATCATAGTTTCCAGTCAAAGTCCCACAGTCCACCTCTGAGCAATGATTCCGGTTGCTGGTCAGTGTACTCCTACCGCATTGTGCATACAAAAGTACCATAGAACTGCTTGCACTAACCATACCCTCTCACAACCATATTTAGACCTATCTGCCAAAAAAACATGATAAGGAGGAATATATTAGAGAAGCCCTCAAACAGGGGTACATACACCACTCCACATCTCAAAATAATTGACTATTCCCAGCAGGAGTAATGATTTATTAAAAAATATTTCATAATACTTGTTCATGCCTGAATACATAGTTCTCTAACCTTCTCTAACCCTTTGACAATGACATTGATCTCACTCTCACTTCACATGAAAAGATCAGGGACAGTTTGAAATCACACACACAGCAGGGTAGCAATAGAAATGTCAGATAGATCATCAGCATTTGCTCTGATATGAGCAGACCAGAAAATTGGAAGTGTGTAATCTGATGGACATTGAAGGTTTTCTCCTACTGTTTGTAGGATAACTGAACCTTTTGTTTGATGAAGGGAGGCAGGTGGCATGGCCATCTGGAGCCAGCAGGTATGAGAGGCTTGCTCAATCATAACACCCCACTGAACAGCAGGACAGAGGGAATGGTGAAAGGCGTGTATGTAAGTGGTGTGTAATGTGTTATGTTTTGCTAAGGTGAAGAGGATTTTACTTTGCTGCAGTTACTATAACTGTCTTACCACTCAATAAAACAATTCAAACAAAGTTGTAAATTCCTATAAATAATTGATGTTTAAAATATATGCCAATTCAATATTAGTCAAAGACAGAAAGGGTTTTAATTATTATCTACAATTAATTCACTACATTTTTTTAAATAAATTCTTGTTTTATTTTAATTAAATAGGATCTACACAAATTCTGCTTCCTTAATAGCAGTTGGTTGATTTTAACCAGATTTTCTCCCAAAATGGGTTGTCAATATCAGTCCACTAACTAGTTCTCCCCTATCTCATGACTGAGGAGGGTGAGGACTAACATGTTTTGTTTGAATCTGCCACTTAATTTTTTTGAGCACACTCGTAAGAAAACCTACAGTGCACTCCACTAATATTGGCACCCTTGGTAAATATGAGCAAAGACGGCTGTGAAAAATTGTCTTTATTGTTTAACATTTTTATCATTTGAGTTCATGATGCCATGTGTCCTAACAAAATGTCCAGGTCCTCTGGCAGAAAAACAGCCCCAAAACATTAAAGAACCACCACCATATTTAACCGTGGGCACGAGGTACTTTTCCTTATGGATACCTCTTGGAGTGTCCCCAAACCACCTCTGGTGTTTACAGCCAAAAAGCTCTAGTTTTGTTTCATCTGACCATAGATCCCAAACTGAGTATACTTCTACAAACTGAGTTTGTTTTTGGATGAGAGAAGAGGCTTTTTTTCTTGAAAATCTCCCAAAGAATTGTGGCGATGTAGGAGACTTCAGATTATAGTTTTTGAGACTTTCTAACCCTAAGATGCAACTAACTTCTGAAATTCTTCAGTTGTGATTATTAGATAATTTTTGGCCACTCAAACCATCCTCCTCACAGAGTGTTGAGACAATATAGCCACACGTCCAATTCCAGGTTGATTGAGAATATTTCCATTTGACTGGAAGTTCTTAGATATTGCCCTGAAGGTAGAAATGGGCATTTATATGCTTGTGCTATTTTCTAATAGCCATTTCCCATTTTGTGAAGCTCACCTCACCAAACTTTTGCTGTAGATCACAGAACTATTCCTTGGTCTTACCCATTGTTATGAATGACTAAGGGAAATTGGCCTATGTATTACCTCATTTATTCCCCTGTGAACCAAGAAGTTGTGGTTGAGCAATTTCCTGTTCCTAGTCACCCAGGTGTACTAAAAAATGTAAAATATAAATAGGAATATACTTCAAATATATTTATTTAACACTGTTACACTGTAACACTGTACATATAATACACATGTGTTCAGAGAGGTACCAATATATGTTTCTTACCTATAATATATATATATATATATATATATATGTGTGTGTGTGTGTGTGTGTGTGTGTGTGTGTGTGTGTGTGCGTGCGTGCATGTGTGTATATATGTCTGTGTTTGCAGTTATTTATGCATGAGAGCAGAGTATTTTTTTTAATTTAGTGATCAAAAGGTTAAACAACAAGGAGGATTTTTTGCAGGATTCTTTCCTCATATTTCCCAA
Source organism: Ameiurus melas (assembly GCA_012411365.1). Classification (NCBI taxonomy): domain Eukaryota; kingdom Metazoa; phylum Chordata; class Actinopteri; order Siluriformes; family Ictaluridae; genus Ameiurus; species Ameiurus melas. Next base: position 13,451,915 of record CM022777.1, on the reverse strand, counting down.
AGGTGCCAATATTAATGTAGGACAGTGTAGCTCACTGATGGTCACAATAAATAGGAAATTCTACCCAATCAGAGAGCAGGGGCAGTTGTGAGCAGGGGTATCTTGGACTCCCAGCCATGGGAGTGGACATAAACTGGCCTCCAACAGTAAGGTAAAAACATTTCTGAAATATAAGGGCTTGTTCGAGGAAAACACTTCACCTGAAGCACCAGTACCATCAATCCTAATGATAGGCTTGATATTTTCCCCAAACAAAACAATAGTATGGTTTTAAAATCTACTTCTACCCTGTTTATGAGTGTCAGCTCTGTAACCTGAATGCATAATACATATACTAATGCATGATCCTCCTGATGGGGTCAGGTGTTAATAATTAAGTAGTCTTACAAGAGAGATACAGTATGCCTGGGATTCCACCATGAAGGTGTACAAACTCCAACAAATTTCAAATCCCAATAGACACATCAAGTATATGACTTTCACATAAAGAAACCATTTTACTGACAATGAGAATGAGACAGCACAGCCTGTTCTGTTTACCATCATGAAAATGGCACTACAACTAAAACATAACTGGAAACAGTGGGGGTTAGTATAGTCTCAGAAGCAAGTATCATACGTGACAGAACCCTCCCCCAAGGGCGCTACTCCCGGAGCACCCATAATTATACGTTCTCCATCTGGTGGTCCTGGCCCCCTGGGCAAAAATTCCTCAGCAAAACCAGGAGGCCGAGCGGCTTCCACAATGGCACAGGGAGGCAGAGGGACGTCCTCGGCAGAACATGAAAGCGGGGCGATGTCCTTGGCAGAGCATGAAAGCGTAGTGATGTCCTTGGCAGAGCGTGAAAGCATGGTGACGTCCTTGGCAGAGCGTGAAAGCGTGGTGATGTCCTTGGCAAAGCATGAAAGCGGGGTGCCGTCCTTGGCAGAGCATGAAAGCATGGTGACGTCCTTGGCAGAGCATGAAAGCATGGTGACGTCCTTGGCAGAGCATGAATGCAGGGCGACTTCCTCCACGGGACAGCAGAGGGGAGCGAAGTTCTCCACGAGGCTCAAGGGGGGAGCGACGTTCTCCACGAGGCTCAAGTGGGGAGCGAAGTTCTCCACGAGGCTCTGGGGGCGAGGTTCTCCGCGAGGCCAGGGAGAGGAGCGAGGTTCTCCGTGAGGACCAAGGGAGGAACGTTGCTCTCCGCGGAGCATGAAGGGGAAACGATGTCCTCCAAGGAGCAGGAAGGGGGAGCGACATACTTATTGCAGCAAACAAAAGGAGCGACGTCTTTAGTGGAACATGGAGGCAGAGTGACGTCCTCAGTGAAGCAGGATGGCAAAGAGACGACCTCAGCCAAGCAGGAAGGCAGAGCGATGACCTCAGCCGAGCAGGAAAGCAGAGCGACAACCTCAGTCGAGCAGGAAGGCAGAGCAACGTCCACAGCCGAGCAGGAAGGCAGAGCGATGTCCTCAGCTGAACAGGAAGGCTAAGCAACCTTGAGGTAGCTGAACAGTGGGGAATCCTTGAGTCCGGTAGGAGATGGAGCGACGTCTCTCACAGAACATGAAAGTTGAACGAGAGCCATAATAGGGGAGGCAGGATGGGAGTTAGTCTCAGCCCCGACCACAGATTCCCCCTCCTGTCAGCGTGGCATGGCGTAGTCCTTTATGAATGCTGGGTGTGGCCTGGTGCATGATCTGTCCCGTCACGGTATCCCGAGCATGCGGTCATTCTGAGCGAGTAGTTCATCTGTCCTGTTTCCCTGCTCCAATAGTCCTCTATACCACTCCTCATATTCTGCAAAGCAGGCATCCATCTTGGTGATCTGCTGCTCCTGATAATAATAATAATAATAATAAACTTTATTTTATAAAGCGCCTTTAAAGTAGCCTCTCAAAGCGCTGTACATAAAAACACAAATCACAGAATTAATAAAAGTTAATTAAAACGAATAAAACTGTAATAAAAACAAATATAAAACAGTCAAAAAGATATTAAGAATCAAAAGCGAGTCTAAAAAAGTGTGTCTTTAAAAGAGCTTTAAAAATGCCAAAGGACTGAGCTTCTGTGAGTTCAGGGGGAAGAGAGTTCCAAAGTGAAGGAGCGTAGACAGAAAAAGCCCTGTCACCCATAGACTTAAGGTGGGTTAGTGGAGCCATAAGTGGATTACCCTGTGAGGAGCGCAGTCTGCGATGTGGGGTGTACAGGATTAATAAGTTAGTTAAATATTGTGGAGCCAATCCGTGCAATGCCTTGTATGTTAACATCAAGATCTTAAAATTAACCCGGAACCTGACCGGGAGCCAGTGTAAGGACTTCAAAACAGGAGTGATATGGTCATATTTCCTGCTTCCCGTCAGGATCCGGGCGGCAGAGTTCTGAACATACTGCAATTTGTTAATTGCAGTTTTAGAAACTTCAGCTAAAATGGCATTGCAATAATCCAACCGTGTGACAACGAATGAATTGATCAGCATTTCAGCGACAGATAAGTTTAGCATTGGTCTTAATCTGGCTATATTTCTGAGGTGAAAAAAGGAAGCTTTCAGAGTGCTCTGAACAAAAAAATCAAAAGTGAGGTTAGTGTCAAAAATTACACCAAGGTTCCTCATCTTACTTTGGAACTCTAGAACAGAGCCATCAATGGATAGAGACAATGGAGCCGCTTTGCGAATCTGATGACGGAACCTATAAGCATGACCTCAGTTTTCCCGCTGTTCAGGCACAGAAAGTTTTTATTCTATATAAGAGGTCTTTCGTTCTGTCATGAATCGAGGTTGAGGCAGAAGCAATCGCAGATATTAACATTTATTAAACAACCTTGAATGTGCAAGAGTGTGCAAGGTCAGCCCAGTACTGGTTCTGCAGTTGGAGGTTTAGTTTTGCTCATACAGGCAGAGCCTCAGGTGTTAACAAGGTTTTCAAATCCAGCTTCAAGGGGATCAGTGATCCTTAGTAGTGAAGTGGGGGTTGTAGGAGACAGCTTCTTGCCTGAAACAGTTGCCTCATCTGCAGATCAGCTTGGGCAGGATGAGGTTCCACTGTGACATACTGAGAGAGCTAGTGCTGGATGTCATTTGAATCCTAATCACCTTCTTAAGTCCATCAGAGGTGTAGCCTCTCCCAGTTTTATGGATAGTTTTGTTACTGCAATTTTAAGACCCTGGAGCTAGGTACTTTGTTGTAGGATCTCAACGCATAAGCAGCATATATGAAACACAAAATAGAACAATCAAACATTGGACCCTCTCAGCCAGAAAACCCAACTGAAAGCTTTAGACCAAATATTACAAAAATAACTTCACTCAGTTAGCCACAGGAAAAATAAAGCAATAGATCTTCATTCAGACCCTGAAGAGCCAATTAATTACTACCTGTTTGTGCTTGCCTTATCCCAGATATCTTTGGGCAAGATCAGATGGCTCACCAAACAGATGGATCCAGAGGATCCTCACCAGTAAAGTTGATAACTTCGAGAAAGGGAGGAACCTCCTCCTTGAAATGAGACCTTTTGTTCACACATTCCACAATCAGAGCACTTCATATTGCCTACAGAGACAATGACTGAAAATTAATACATCTATAAAACAAATGCAATCACCTTTTTTCTGCCATGTTTTCTTCTGGATCTGCCATGCTTATAACCTTGCCACTAATTGTTTCACTTATTTAGCATGTCTTAGTATAGTAGTACTAATATGTTTATTGTGTTTGACTATTAGTAGTGTGTTAATAACAGCCAATATATGTTGTGTGTGTGTAACAACACAGGACTATATACAGGAAGTAAGCGCAGGAGCAACGTCTTTATTAACAACACACCAGACAAAAGACAGGAAACATGGTCTAAATTGGACAAGGTTAACTGGGTTAAACATGGAACTTAAAGTCTAGGCATGGAATGAGAACAAACATGGAAATAAAACCGCTAGCATGCTAAACACTACTACATTCAAACATATACGAATAATACTGTGCGAAGTGCACAGCAACATGAGTGGTTTAAATAACCAACATACTCAAACTAAAATACAGACACCTGGAATAAATTAAGACACACCCTCTAACATCAACCAATGCTTAAACAAGGGGAAAACCAAAACAAACCAAGTTGCGTGTCCATATACAAAAGTCTTGTTCAGCTCTCTAAAGCTGCACACGCCTGTCAACGCCGAAGTGCCATCTGCCGGTGGGAGTGTAACAGTGTGGTATGTGTTCGTTGAGTGATTTCCAGAAGGATAAGAGGAAGGTAAATTGGGTTGAATGTTGTTACATGTATATTTTAATATTTTTTTGATCCACACATCTGCAGAGACAATGTACTGATTAATGTCATAGGGGAGAATATGCCTTAAGACAATGTTTGATTGAAGGCAGAATTCTGGGGTTGGACTAGCCAGAAAGGGTTAAAATCATATAACACCAAAGAGCTCAGCTGAGATCATTATTAGAAGAACAACAACAAATGGATGAGGGACAGAGTCAGCAGAGAGTTCTCTCCAATCAACATCAACAGATCATCTCTGTTGGGCATCAGCCTAGAACCATCACCAGGTCTTCAAACCTCCAACGTACCAGACTCCATTCCTTTCATCATTCCAACTGGTTTTCCAAGACGCCACTCAAACACTGAACAGACCACTGACAAATAATCATTGCAGGAATCCCCTCAACACAATAACGTAATAAGGGAATCCCCATTTGGAACAACAATTCAACAGGCAAGTTCCAGATTCTAGCTAAACATGTGCATGTAATAATTTTAAAGCCCTTCTGAAAGAAGCATGTCATTTAATAAGTTGACGGTTCGTTCAGGTCATGGTCTGTGAAATAACATACACTGTTAGAAACCTGCAACTTCATTCATTCACTTGAAAGCCATTTTCACCTGTTTGTGTATTATTATTTTCTGTGTCATAGAATAGACAAGAATAAATTCTTGTCTGTTAAATATACATCTTATTTCTTTATAATCTGTTGCCTTGAATTGTCAATCTTGTTACTATGATCTTAATGTAATGTTTCACTATATTTAGGATATTATTGCTGGTGGCAATTAATATCTAATGCATGTTTAATTAATATCCTAATTTCAACTAATTGTTTGACGAATAGCTGATGAGAAATATTAGATTAGCCATATTTCCCCTTCCAAGCTGATCTTATAGTCTCTCTTACAATAAAAATGATTCAACCCCTATTGCAAATCAGGTTTATTGTCAAAATGTAAACTTTCAGCTGGATGCAATGAACAAATCAAATGATAGCAGTTGAAATAGTTAAACACAAAAAATGCTACAAGTGGTTTTCCATTGGTCCGATATGACGAGGCTAAATGTTTTGGCGGCATGAAGCTCATTAGCCCGTAAAAATCCATAAATTAGCTGAATCATTGTTTAAGCCACAGTGTTGAAAGCATGTGAAAAAAGTAGGGGCTTATAGTTCGGAAATTACGGTACATATTTTGTTATGACATGATGGTCCCTTTGTGAGAGTTCAAACTTGTGTGTTCTTGTGGGTATTTCCTTGGTATACTCATCAGGGTGGCATAGTCTATTGTTCATTATTTCTCTTATTTCTCTTAATAGACAAAACTCCTGAGTTCAGCAAAGTCTGATTTCCAAAGTGTACACTCCACAGTAACATGAAAGATATTCTAAGCTCTTTTAAACTGTACAGCAATCCACATTTATCATAAAAAAATCGGAAAAGTGCCATAAATCCTGAAATATTTTATAAATGGAGACATTGAGAGCATATTCACAGATATTGAACAAAAAATTATGTTCAGTTGGCTCTAAAATGGCATAATTAATGTAGTCAATATAATATTACTTCAAGTAAAGATAGTGTTTTCTGTCTAAGAGCAACCTCACAGTGAGGGGAAAAATCTATCAAAATCAAAACAAGCAATGTCCTATTGAGCAGTAAAATTCACAATGTTAAAGAGTACACATATCATACCAATTAATAAAATATATATGCAAATTGTTTAAAATGATAAAGAGAAGATAAAAGACGAGCATGGCAAGAAAGTGTAAATATCAGCTCTGTTTATTCTGCCTTCTGTCTATTTTTTGGACAGCAGGTTTGACAGTCCTCTCTGTGGACACAAATATAATAAACAATAAGATTCTGCTCAAAAATCAGAAATATGACAGTGGGAGAGAGACCAAAGAGTTATAGCCTGCTGAGATGTGTCTAGTCCCTTAATTATTCCCTAATTTGATTTAAACAATGAGTTTAAATCAATTTCACACATATTTAATAAATATGCACACATATTTCAGTAGGTTCAAATTTCATCCAATGATTTGTGACACATTTTATTAACTTCTGCTAAGTACAATTCTGTATTGATAACTATAAAACAGTTGACTTAGGCTTTATTGCACTGCACTGTACATATGGGAAGGTGTGTTTATACAGTGCTTCCAGAAAGTATTCACAGCGATCACTTTTCCCATGTCATGAGCTATTAGCTCAAAAACACAGTGGGACCACAGCATGAAGTATTACCTAATCCAACTTCAAATTTGATAACAATACCAAAGAAAAATAATGTTTCAAACATTTTTTGCTAAGGGTATGTCTATGCATTTGACCAAAATCACTTTTTGGAGACTCCAAAGGACCCTTGATAAGCATTCAATCAAAGATTGAACAAAGATTGAACTCTTTGGTCTGAATGGCAAGCGTAATTTCTGGAGGAAAGCAGGCACCACTAGTCACCTGGCCAATACCATCCCTTCAGTGAAGCATGGTGGTGGCAGCATCATGCTGTGGGGAGGGTTTTCAGCGGCAGGAACTGGGAGACTAGTCAGGATAGAGGAAAAGATGAATGCAGCAATGTACAGAGACATCCTTGATGAAAACCTGCTTTAGAGTGCTCTGGACCTCAGACTGTGGTGAAGGTTCATCTTCCAACAGGACAACGACCCTAAGCACACAGCCAAGATAACAAAGGAGTGGCTACAGGACAACTCTGTGAATGTCCTTGAGTGGCCTAGACAGAGGCCAGACTTGAACTTGAATCTCTGGAGAGACCTGAAAATGGTTGTGCACTGACACTCCCTATCCAACCTGATGAGATCCTGCAAAATAGAATGGGAGAAACTGCCCAAAAATAGGGGTGCCAAGCTTGTAGCATCATTCTCAAAAAGACTTGTGGCTGTAGTTCGTGCCAAAGGTGCTTTAACAAAGTATTGAGCAAAGGCTGTGAATACTTATGTAAATGTGCATATTTTGTTTTTTATTTTTAATACATTTGCAAAGATTTCAAACAAAGTTCTTTCACATTGTCATTATGGGCTATATTTTGTAGAATTTTGAGGAAAATATGGAATTTAATCCATTTTGGAACAAAGCTGTAACATAACAAAATGTTGGAAAGGTGAAGCATTGTGAATACTTTCTGAAATTTAGCAAATTAGCAAATTAACTAACATTAATGATGTGTATAAGAGACAAAGTGCCCAAATTGTGTATTCATTCATACAGTTTTTATGTTTTTATTTATTTGAATAGCTACCTCAGGATAGCTAACACACTAATCTTCGGGCAGAAATTATGAAACAGGGGAGGAGGGGTGACCTTGATCTGTCAGTTTTTCCTTGGGATAAGACCGGTCGGGAGACTCGGAGCGTTTTGTTTCGTCGTGACAAATGCTGATTTTCTGCTGAAAAGCTTGACACTTTTTATATAGTTTTTTGGCTCTACAACTAAGACACAAACTCATTTATTCCTTTGTTTTCCTCATTTACTACTTTTTATTTAAAATTTTGTTCCGATTGTCTTTTTTTTCCAGAATGTTTGGTTAGAACTTTTTGGAAAATGAAACTAATGTTAATTTAATATGTTCTGTCAAAAAACCCACAAAGTTTGCAGCATGCAGTGGTCCCGTTATTAGATTATATTGTCCACTTGGCATGCTAAGAGACCCGTTGTTCAGCTCAACACTGGATTTCTTATGGCATTTTTACAATTCTTAGCCTTAGTCTAGCAACATACTAAGTTTTTGTATCGTTGAGTGATCCTGAAGGAATTGAATAATGTTTAAAAGCAACTGTATTTTACAGACAGCTATAAAGAGGGCAGGAGGAAAGCCAAAAAAGGCAGGACCTGGTCATACCTCCAGTTAGACATGGAAGTGTCTAGGCAAAGACCACAAAGGTGTAAAACATACAGATATTTCTTCAGCACATCACTAGTATTATTCCTGGATGCTTTAAAGTTGAATTTTTAATTAAACGGTGTAGAATTTGGCAATATATTCAATATTTTATAAATGTACATTTAGTTTTGATGAATTAATGTTCCCTTTCAAAGGAAACTTCGACGTTGCATTTAGCAGTATGGGAACGCCTTGTGCGCGTGACCGGTATCTGAAGCTTGAGTAAAATTATGCCTCTACTTATAGGCCTGCCATGATCAGGTGACGTGGCAATTAAGCGCATCGCATGATATATATATGGCACGCCACGCCGCCAGCCTTATTATCTTCAGCGAGACTGCATGGCTGTTGTTTGTGTGACAAAAACGCTTCATTTCTACTCGATATTTTCTCAAAATCTCTTAACTTGTCTATCCCTTGTTAAAGAAAAGGAGAGGTAAGTAATGAGCGAGAAAGAGTTAAAGATGTGTGTAACCTGCTCCCATTTCATCATGGGGGAAAAGTGCACACTTTCTGGGTGAAGTGTTAGTGGTGTAGTATGCGATGGCAACTTCGAGAGGCTGCGCATGGTAACGCTACATTAAGCAGCTCAACTCGCGCTCATCTAAAAAAAAAACGGAAGCCGAGCGAGTTTCAGAGCCTCGCGGATCTGGGCCGGCCACTGCCGAGGCAGCCAACCGTCTCAGGTTCGGAGGATTTTTTAAAATCCGGAAGAGGAGCCGGAGACGAGCGCCGCTCTATCTCTCTCTCTGTCTTCCGGGTTCAGCTCTCTGCTGGATTTTGGAGTTCGTGTTGCGACTCCTCCTCCCGCTATGGAAAGCCAAAGGGGTAATAACCCCTCTCTGACTCCGAAGAGTTAGAAGGATGTGTTAAAAACTAAGAGCAGCGTATGAAGAGCTGCTTGAAGTGATTACCTAGTGAAAGTAAATACTTCACACTGCAGAAACTCCCCTGCCTTCCAGAAGTTATGACAAAATCTCAAACTTCTAGGGGAAAACCATGCTTAAGCCATAGTCATAACCCCACGATGTTGGATTATTCTGCCATTGTGGGAATGAATGGCATGGCTATTTAGCTATGCCCGAGGTGGAGGGGGCGCTTGCTAGCTTCCTCTCTCCACTGACGGCAGGTAATTACAGGGGCCGGCTTGCATCCAAGCTGGAACCAAATTAAAAAAAGCATTGGTGGGCAAGCCTATGCAGTAGTAGTCTTGCTTGTGGGTCACTGCAGACAATTACAGGGTTGCAGGCCTACCAAGCAGACCTGCTGAGTGAGCTCGACTTATGGCAAAAAAAAGTTGTCTCAAGCTCATGTGGGTGTCCACGAGTGGAGCCTGGGCCAGCACTAGTGTGGGGGAAACCCAGAAGGCGAGTATGGCAGCCGGCCAACCCCCGCAGACAGCCAGGGGAACCAGGCGGCCACAGATGCTGTTAGCCCCGCGGTCTGCTGTTAGCCCTGATCTGAGAATGGTCATAAAGGCCAAGCAGGCAAAGATGAGCGGTCCTGAGGGGCTGTGGAGGGATGTATCCAGGGACATGAGGTTGTTGGGGAGGTAGCCCCCAGTGCTACTGTAGGGCCTCCCCTAGCCAAGGTGGTCCCCAAGTTTTCGTGTTCCCTGGTCAGGAAGCTGTCAACTAAAATCTGATGCTTCTCTCCAATAGAATGTGGAATAGCTAACGTCACTAGAAGACCATCGAGCAGCGTGCAAGCTACGGCCAAATGTGCCTCCATGGGTTCTGTCTACCATAGAAAGGGTTACCGGGTCCAGTTATAGCTGAACCCAACCCCACCCCCCGGTCACAGGTGTGCTCACCACAGAAGTCAGCACAGACCAGAGCCCGACGTTAGCGCAGGAAGTAAGCTCCCTTTTGGACAATGGGGTCCTGAAACATGTACCCAGTTCTTTCAGGGAGGGAGGTTTACAGCCTTTATTTCCTGTTCCGCAAAAAACTGAGAATATGCGGCAAATTTTAGATCTGCATCATCTGAACCGTACTCTTTGGACATACAGGTTCAGAGGCTGATGTTCAAACTTATCGTGCCACAGATCCAGTTCGAGAACTGGTTTGTGGCGATAGGTCTAAAAAGGTGCGTGTTTCCGCATAGGAATATTGCTAGCTTTATCCCCTCGCACCTTCACAAAGTGCATGGATGTCACTCTGGCTCCATTGGGACTCCAGGGCATCTGTGTACCAAACTACCTGGACGACTGGTTAATTCTAGCACGATCCAGGGTGCTGGCGGTTCAACATTGAGATGTTGCTCTCGCCCACGTGAAGAACTGGGGGCTCAGGTTGAATCTCAGAAAAGTTGGTTTCCCCCGTTGCAGTGGACAACTTTTCTAGGGGTTATAGGATTCTACTACGATGAGGGCGTTTCTATCCCCAACAGGCGTAGTGTCAATCCTATCAACACTGAGCTAGATAAAGCTGTATCTTGGGAGCCTGAGGTCACATCTGTATGCTGCCCCCCCATCACTGCTCCCACTAGCTCTAGCGAGAGTTCACCAAGATAGCCTACTAATAGCACCTTTTTGGCAGCTCGAACATGGTTCTGAGAGATAATATCTCTGCAAGATGGCACTCTTTGGGAGATTCCCGTCCGCAGGGATTCACTGTGGACCCAGTAACTGCGCAATAGCTACAGTCCTGGAGCTCCTACAATAACATTTCTCAGCAGGGTGAGCTCCTTCTACAATCAGGGTTATGTGGCCGCCATTTCGGCCAGCCACGCCATGTTGAGGGAGCCTCTGTGGGGCAACATCCTCTAACTTCGAGGTTCATGCGTGGTCTCAGATGGCTGAGGCCCATCTGCAGGCTGCGCATACCTTCCTGGGACCTTCTATGGCCCTGGAAGGTCTGTCGGCTGCCCCATTCGAGCCCCTAGAGCGGATCTACTGTCTCAAGCCGGAGGGCTGATTTATCACGCTCGGCCAGAACTCGGCAACTGTGGGTCTGGCCCCTGAGGGGCACCAGCTCATAGATTCGGGTCTCACGACTGAGATTGTTGAAACCATGTTAAAAGCTAGAGGACCATCCACAAGGAAAGCGTATGCACTCAAGTGTCAGCGTTTTGTCTTGTGGCATGAGGGACGTCACCTAGACCCAGTGAACTGCACAATTGCTACAGTCCTGGAGTTCTTACAGAACGTTTCTCAGCGGGCTGGACTCTGTCTTCAATAAGTGTACTTGGCTGCCGTTTCGGCCAGCCATGACCCTGTTGATAGAGCCTCTGTGGGGCAACATCCTCTACCTTTGAGGTTCATGCGTGGTGTCAGACGGCTGCGGCCAATCTGCAGGCCATGCATACCTTCCTGTGACCTTCTATGGTCCTAGAAGGTCTGTCGGCTGCCCCATTCGAGCCCCTGGAGTGGATCCCATGCACAAGGAAATCAAATGCACTCAGGTGTGAGCTTTTTGTCTTGCAGCATGAGGAACTTCACCTAGACCTAGAGAACTGTGCAATTGCTACAGTCCTAGAGTTCTTACAGAATGTTTCTGGGCTGGGCTCTTTCTACAATCAGGGTTACTGGGCCGCTGTTTCGGCCAGCCATGTCCCTGTTGATGGAGCCTCCGTGGGGCAACATCTTCTAACTTTAAGGTTCGTGCATCGTGTCACATGGCTGCGGCCCATCTGCAGGCCGCGCATACCTTCCTGGGACCTCCTGTGGTCCTGGAAGGTCTGTCAGGTGCCCCATTTGAGCCCTTAGGGTGGACCTACCATCTCAAAAGCTACACGGTTGATTTATCATCCTTGGCAAGAATAACATTTCTCTGCAGGGTGGGCTCCTTCTACAATCAGGGTTATGTGGCCGCCATTTCGGCCAGCCACGCCCCTGTTGAGGGAACCTCTGTGGGGCAACATCCTCTAACTTCGAGGTTCATGCGTGATGTCAGATGGCTGAGGCCTATCCGCAGGCTGTGCATACCTTCCTGGGACCTTCTGTGGTCCTGGAAGGTCTGTCAGCTGCCCCTTCGAGCCCCTAGAGTGGATCCCATTTACAAGGAAATTGTATGCGCTCAAGTGGCGCCTTTTTGTCTGGTGGTGTGAGAAACGTCAGCTACACCCAGTGAACTGCGCAATCGCTACAGTCCTGGAGTTTTGACAGGAACGTTTCTCAGTGGGTTGGCTCCTTCTACTATCGGGGTTACGTGGCCGCCGTTTCGGCCAGCCCTGCCCCTGTTGATGGAGCCTCTGTGGGGCAACGTCCTCTAACTTCGAGGTTCATGAGTGGTTTCAGACGGCTGAGGCCCATCTGCAGGCCATGCATACCTTCCTGGGACCTTGCTGTGGTCTTGGAAGGTCTGTCAGGGACCCCATTTGAGCCCTTAGAGTCAGCCTCTGAGAAGCTTCTGACCCGCTGTGTCCAGTAAGTGCTCTCTGTACTTACGTCCACCGCTCTGGCCAGTGGCGTAAGTCAGAGCAGCTTCTAGTCTGCTTTGGCAGCGACAGGAAAAGTGATGCTGTGTCAAAGCAGTGCATCTCTACTGGGATTGTTGTCATTTGTTATTACAGCCTGGATATTCATTCCTCCCCAGGCTCGAGTGTCCTGCAGTGACCCTCGGGTTTGGGTATTTTTGAACAGGCCGTACCCTCGGTATGACGGAGTGGGTATTCCCGTTCCCATACTGCTAAATGCAACGTCGAAGTTCCCTTTGAAAGGGAACGTCGGGGTTACGCATGTAACCCTGTTCCCTGAGAAGGGAACAAGATGTTGCATAGTGCTGTCATAACGGGGCTGGCCTGTGAATTGCGTCTTTGCTTCAGATAATAGAGGCTGGTGGCGTGGTTCACAGGTGCCATATACTGTATATATCATGCGACGCGCTTAATTGCCACGTCACCTGAACATGGCAGGCCTATAAGTAGAGGCATAATTTTACACAAGAAAGATACCGGTCACGCGCACAAGGGGTTCCCATACTGCTAAATGCAACTTTTCATTCCCTTCTAAGGGAACAGGGTTACATGCGTAACCCCGACGTTTTTTATTAGAAGGAGTGTCTGGATTGACCCCCTGGAGGTCAGGAACATTACTTGCGTGACTCAGAGGATGTGTGCCACACCACCCAACCAAACCCAACCATTTCCACACCCAACCATTTCCACATAGGAATATCGCCCAGCAACAGAAAGTTCCTGAGGTTTGCGTTTGGAGGCAACACATAGCAATTTAGGGTTCTTCCCTTTGGGCTAGCTTTATCCCCTCGCACCTTCACAAAGTGCATGGATGCTTCTCTGGCTCCCTTGCGACTCCAGGGCATTCGTGTACTAAACTACCTGGAGGACTAGTTTATTCTAGCACGATCCAGGGAACAGGCGGTTAAACATCGAGATGTTGTTCTCGCTCACATTAGGAGCTTGGGGCTCAGGTTGAACCTCAAGAAAAGTATGCTTTCTCCAGTGCAGAGAACAACTTTTCTAGGGGTTATATGGGATTCTACTATGATGAGGGCATTTATATTCCCAACACGCATAGAATCAATCCTATCAACTTTGAGCAAGGAATAGCTAGGTCTGGGCATCCCCTACAGTCTTTACAAAAGACTGGCAGGCCTTATGGAAGCAGCAGCCAACATCATACCATTGGGCCTATTGGACATGAGACTATTTCATTGGTGGCTGAAAAGTTGGGGGCTTCATTTGTTGGAGCACCTATTGGTCTGCTTTGGCGGCGACACTAAAAGTGATGCTGTTTCACAGCAGTGAAATCTCCAATTGGATAGTGGAAGCAATCTCTATGGCTTACTAGGCGCGCGGTCTCACCACGACGCTGGGCATAAGAGCTCATTCCACTAGGGCGGTCGCCTCCTCGAAGGCTTTGTCTAAAGGGGTACCCTTGCAGGATGTGTGTGCTGCTGCAGGATGGTCTATGCCACATACAGTGGTGTGAAAAAGTGTTTGCCCCCTTCCTTATTTCCTGTTCCTTTGCATGTTTGTCACACTTAAGTGTTTCGGAACATCAAACCAATTTAAACAATAGTCAAGGACAACACAGGTAAACACAAAATGCAATTTGTAAATGAAGGTGTTTATTATTAAAGGTGAAAAAAAATCCAAACCATCATGGCCCTGTGTGAAAAAGTGATTGCCCCTAAACCTAATAACTGGTTGGGCCACCCTTAGCAGCAACAACTGCAACCAAGCCGTTGCGATAACGGCAATGAGGCTTTTACAGCATCCTGGAGGAATTTTGGCCCACTCATCTTTGCAGAATTGTCCTAATTCAGTTACATTAGAGGCTTTTCGAGCATGAACGGCCTTTTTAAGGTCATACCACAACATCTCAATAGGATTCAGGTCAGGACTTTGGCTAGGCCACCCAAAGTCTTCATTTTGTTTTTCTTCAGCCATTCGGTGGTGGACTTGCTGGTGTGTTTAGGATCATTGTCCTGCTGCAGAACCCAAGTTCGTTTCAGCTTGAGTACACGAACAGATGGTCGGACATTCTCCTTCAGGATCTCTTGGTAGACAGCAGAATTCATAGTTACTTTTATCACGGCAAGTCTTCCAGGTCCTGAAGCAGCAAAACAGCCCCAGACCATCACACTACCACCACCATATTTTACTGTTGGTATAATGTTCTTTTTATGAAATGCAGTGTTCCTTCTACGCCAGATATACTTGGACACACACCTTCCAAAGAGTTCCACTTTTGTCTCATCGGTCCACAGAATGTTGTCCCAAAAGTCTTGGGGATCATCAAGATGTGTTGTGGAGAAATTGAGATGAGCTTTGATGTTCTTTTTGCTCAGCAGTGGTTTTCTCCTTGGAACTCTGCCATGCAGGCCATTTTTGCCCAGTCTTTTCCTGATGGTGGAGGCATGAACGCTGACCTTAACTGAGGCAAGTGAGGCCTGCAGTTCTTTGGACGTTGTTGTGGGGTCTTTTGTGACCTCTTGGATGAGTCGTCGCTGCGCTCTTGGGGTAATTTTGGGCGGCCGGCCACCCCTGGGAAGGTTCACCACTGTTCCATGTCTTCGCCATTTGTGGATAATGGCTCTCACTGTGGTTCGCTGGATTCCCAAAGCTTTGGAAATGGCTTTATAACTCTTTCCAGGCTGATAGATCTCAATTACTTTCTTTCCCAATTGTTCCTGAATTTCTTTGGGTCTCGGCATGATGTGTAGCTTTTAAGGATCTTCTGGTGGACCTTACTGTGTCAAGCAGCTCCTATTTAAGTGATGCCTTGATTGTGAACAGGTGTGGCAATAATCAGGCCTGGGTGTGGCTAGAGAAATTGAACTCAGGTGTGGACAACCACAGTTATAGTATGTTTTAACAAGGGGGGCAATCACTTTTTCACACAGGGCCATGATGGTTTGGATTTTTTTTCACCTTTAATAATAAACACGTTCATTTACAAATTGCATTTTGTGTTTACTTGTGTTGTCCTTGACTATTGTTTAAATTGGTTTGATGTTCCGAAACACTTAAGTGTGACAAACATGCAAAGGAACAGGAAATGAGGAAGGGGGCAAACACTTTTTCACACCACTGTATATGAAAGTTCTTTTTTTTTTTTTTTAGAACTTTTTTAATTAAGTTATGGAAAAAAACTTAATTAATGCTGTTCTTGGTGGAGTAGGGAAGCAGAGCAAGGTCCCCAGCTGAACAGGGAGGCAGAGCAAGGACTACAGCCGGGCAGACAGGCTCAGTGACGTTCTCCTCGGTGCTTGGGAGTGGTGCAACGTCCTCAGCGGCACTTGGGAGCGGTGAAACATCCTCAGCTGGACAGGAAGGCAGAGCAACTACCATAGCCGGGCAGGGAGGCTGAGCACCGACCTCAGCTGAGCAGTGAGGCTGAGCAACGTCTTCAGCTGGACGTGGAGGCTAAGTGACGACCTCAGCTAAGCAGTGAGGCGGAGCGACGTCCTCAGCTGGACGTGGGGGCAGAGCAACGACCTCAGCTGAGCAGTGAGGCTGAGCGACGTGCTCAGCTGGATGTGAAGACTGACAACCTCAGCTGAGCAGTGAGGCCGAGCGACGTCCTCAGCTGGACAGGACGGCAGGATAGCTTCCTGGGCTGTGCAGGGCAGCAGGACAGCCTGGTCGGCTGGGCTGGACAGCAGGACAGTTTCCTTGGCTGTGCAGGGGAGCAGGATAGCCTCCTCGGCTGGGCTGGACAGCTGGACCTTTTCCTTGGCTGTGCAGGGGAGCAGGATAGCCTCCTCGGCTGGGCTGGACAGCAGGACAGTTTCCTTGGCTGTGCAGGGGAGGCCTTGGGCTGGAGCCCTGCTGTCGTCGTTGTCCCCCCAAAAAAAGTTTCTGGGCTAGCCTTAGCAGACTCTTGGATGAACTCAACTGGATTTTCCTAAACAGCTGGCTTGGACAAGACGTCAGGACCTCGGACTTGGGCTTGACCTGCTAAGACTTGAGACATGGCTTGGACTAGAGACATGGCTTGGATGTCAGACACTTGAGACTTGGCTTGGATTTGGGCGTCTGAGACTTGAAACTGGGTTTGGACTTGGACATCGGGAACTTGAGGCATGGCTTGGATTGGAGGCATGGCCTGGACTGGAGCTTGAGGCATGGCTTGGGTAGGAACACGAGGCTTGGCTGGGACTTCGACGTGGGCCGTGGCCGGGACGTGAGCTGTGACTTGGAAGTGAGCTGGGGCTGGGGCTTGGACGTGAGCTGTGGCTGTGACTTGGGGCTTGGCTGTGGCTTGGATGTGAAGCGTGGCTGTGACTTGGGGCTTGGCTGTGGCTTGGGCCTGCAGCTTGGCTGTGGCTTGGGATTGAGGCTTGGCTGTGGCTTGGACCTGAGACCTGGCAGGGACATGGACCTGAGACATGGCAGGGACATGGACCTGAGACATGGCAGGGACATGGACCTGAGACATGGCAGGGACATGGACTTGGGACATGGCAGAGGCATGGACTTGGGACATGGCAGAGGCATGGACTTGAGATTTGGCCTGTCTGGAGACTTAGAGAGTGGAACTCGCTTCACTGGATGAGTGGTGACAGTCCTGTCCAGCTCCTCTCGATGTCGCACCCACTCATAGTGCACGTGGAATGGGGGCTCAGCACTAGTTGCCCAATTAACTTCCCTCAGCACTTTATCCAGGTCGTAGTTCTGCCCTGGTTCTCCGAAATCCTCCAAAAATAATACTTGGCATGGAGTCCTGGGTTCGGCGTCCTCTCCGTTCGTGTGCCGCATCCATTGGGAGAAGGTTGAATCTGTCATGGGCCGTGTCGTGAAGGAAGCAGGACGGATGCAAGTGCAGTTCGAACGGTGACTTTTATTTACACTGATGAACGAGAAACAAAAGAGAAACAAAAACATGAGAAACAAACACCCTGAGCTAAGCTATGCTAACTTGGCTATGGCTAACGCTAAGGCATAAACAGGACATGAAACGAAGACTCGCTATAGTCGCACTCTAGTTTAACATGGAATACATTCATTCAACCGCGCCGTGTGAAGCCCGGCTCATGGTATATATACACACATACATCATTAGACCCGCAACCGCTAATAGCTGCGGGCAGTACCAAAACACATGTGACACATGACGAGATGGGACGAAGACATGGTGTCAACCCGGAAGAGTCACGTGCATGCACACCAGCGCTCAAAGCATGCTGCTGCACGGGGGAATCATGACACTTTATGTCATTCTGCACCAAAGAAATTTAAACCAGGGGCAATTATAGGATTTTTAATATGGGGCGGCAGAGGGGGGATCATGAACCAGTCAGACTGGGCCATGGGAAATCAAAATATTATATCAGAAAAAAAAAATTGGCTTAGAAAACTTTGGGCACAATTTGCAGGCTCTTGTGCAGTGCCCTGTGCCTTAATATAGGTCATATTACATGAAAAGTGGCACTGCACAAGCACATGAAAATCATTTTGTATTGAATAACCATTTTACCGTAGTTAATATGTTTATCTGGGAAGTGGTATGTATCAAATGCATAAAATGCTTTCTCTTGTTGCTGCACATGGCTGCTGATGTAGTTCTCCCTGGCCCTCTCAGGCTGGCACAAATCCAAAAAGTAGATAAAGAGAACCTAATTAAATAAATGAGACAAAAGTATGATACTTTATTTATTTTATTAAATGAGAAAAAAATGATCTAATATTACATATGTGAAATTTTCTCTTGACATTCAGTACACAGAGAGGTCTTGACATTTTACTTTAGTATTCACTGGTATAATTCAATCCATCAATGATTGTCCAAGTTATCCTGGCCCAGATTCAGCAAAACAGGCACACACTTGATAATACCACCACCTTGTTTAACAGATGGTATAAGGTTCTTAAGCTGGAATGCAGTGTTTTCCTTTCTCCCAATGTAACCCTTCTCATTTAAACCAAAAATTCTATTTAGGTCTGATCAATCCACAAAACATTTTTCAAATAGCCTTCTGTCTTGTCCACATGATCTTGAGCAAACTGCAGAAAGGTAATAATTTTCCTTGGGAGAGCAGTGGCTTTCTTCTTGCAACCGTGCCATCAACACCATTGCTGTTCAGTGTTATTCAGGAACTCAGGAACATTAACATTAGCCAATGTGAGAGAGGCCGTTAGTTGCTTAGAAGTTACCCTGTCTTCTTTGTGACCTTGCAGAGATATCTTGATCTGAGAGTGATCTTTGTTGGTCAGCCACTCCTGGAGAGGGTAACAGTGGTCTGATATTTCCTTGTTTTGCACACAATCTGTCTGACTGTGGATTGGTGGAGACCAAACAACAACTCTTCTTATGAGGTCCGCAGAAATCTACTTAGTTAATGCCATGTTACACTTCCACAAATATATCTTGTGAAGATCAGACTTTGATAGATCCCAGTTCTTTAAATAAATCAGGGTGCTTAATCACAGCTGATAGTTTTCCCATTGATTAAAAACTCTTACAGATATGTAATAGTGGGTCATTTTCCTTAATAAATAAATGAGCATGTATAATATTTTTGTCTCATTTGTTTTATTGGGTTCTCTTTGTCTACTTTTTGAATTCTAAAATTCACAAACTTTCAAGCACCACTGTAGATAAAGCAGGAACAAACCATTCATTGCTGTACGTATCCAGACAGCTGAAACTGACATATTGACCATTATAAAACTACCATCATGTACTTTACTGTGCACTAAACATGTGAAATAATCATGTGTTTGTTGTATGTGTGTGTGTGTGTGTGTACACATGATGTAAAATCAATTAAATAACTAAGCTTGAGATCAGTGATATCAAATGCACACTATATTGACTTTCTGTTTTCACTTATTTTATTTGTGTCAAGATCCGCAGTGCAGATGGATGAAACTGCAGTACAAGGCTTTATTAAAGACAAGGCAGGCAGACAAATCCAAAGCAAAAGGCAATATCAAGGTCTAATAACAGGCAAGGGACAGGCAATGAGCAAACAACATAAACGGACTAAGCAAAGATAAAAAGAAAGAAAACTGGAACAAGATTTTTAAAAAAAACTAAAAAACATAAAGACAATCCAACAGCTTGGTAAAGGCTGGCACAAAACACAGAATGAATTAAAAAAAATAGACAAACTAATCAAAGGGGGAAACAAAATCAGCTGAGAACAATGATGACACTTTAGGGAAACAACCAATAACAAAACAATGGAGGAGACAAAATGGAAGTCCTAAGCTGGAAGCTTGTGCTATCACGCTGCCAGTAGCAGAAGCGCTCTGAACTCTCTGATACTTTGATACCCTGATACTGAGCGCGAGGGGGAAAGACCTGATAATTTTACATTTTAAATGAAAATAATTTAAAATAAAATAATTTAAATAATTAAAAATAAATTACTTTAATAAAGTCAGTGACCTTTTGCAATAATGACGTCTAACCATGGAAAGATATAGAAAAATGTTGTCTACAGACTGACAGGCTAATTTTCAGAAATATTAATTTTGTTTATATTTTAAAATGTTTTAATTTAAAACTTTAAAAGGTAAATTATTAAATAAATCATTTAATCTCCGTGACATTAGTTGATCAGTGACATTAAACCAGCTTTCACAGATAGAGAAAAGGTCCCTTGCATATTCAAATGCTTATTTTGACACTACTATTTGATTTGATATTAATTTTAACATGAAATGAACTCCAGATAAGGGGCAGTGTCTCATCACTTTGATACTTTCTTGTGCATATGTGCATGTATGCACAAGACCTTGGTGGTGACCAAATGACACTATGAAACATCATCAATAATGGAGAACATTCAATTTGGAACCGTTCCACCATATCTGTTTTAGGTTCCAGATGATTTGGAACCATGTTTGATATTTTGTGTTCTATTCACCCCTTCTTGACCTACCAGTCAAGTAGACCATTGCAATTTATTGCTGACTGTTGTGTAGCATGAGCAGTCGCTCAACCAGGCCCGCTCAATATTCTGATTGGCTGATGTGCCCTTCCCACCATCTCCAATCTGAAAGGAAAAAACATGCTTCCAGAGAATTGGAGCTCATTTCCTTCTCAGTGGGATAAAGATATGTTTATATTGATGGTATTTGAGCTGCAGAATTAACATACTTTTGATATTTCTTTAATCAGGGAAAAATTAGTAACACAGAGCAGATGTTTTCAGGAAGAAGCTAAAATGGCTGGGCCCTAAGCACCAATGACTGGGAGGATGGCAAATTTAAAGTTTAGGTTAATGCAGCTTAGTCATCAGAATCTCTGTCTGCTATAGACAGTGCTAAATATTTTTTTTTTGATTGAGGCCTGTTCTCCTCCATACAGCCCTTCTTTACAGGGACCTACCAGTGGGGTATCAGCTGGTTTTGGCCTGCCCGTTTCATGTTGCTGGGGACTCTGTTACATGCCTGTGGTTGCCCCGGTAACCACAGGCCCTCAGCGTTTAAATCCTGTCTGGACTCTGCTCCATTTTGATCTTGGGCTGCAGCATCAGTCATCACAGTCCGACACAGACGTGCAGTGTGCCCCGGTTTTCCACAATGATAGCACACTACGCCCCTTACTGCAGCGTCACTACTCTCTTGAGGCCCCTGGGTGGGAGGAAGCACAGTCTGTGATGATCCACCAACTCTAGCTTCCAGCTGTATCAACCTGTTGATCTGGTCCTCTTGACTGCTCACCAGTTTCTTCACCATGGCTGTGAGTTCAGTAAGGTCTGTGTTCTGCCTATTTCCTTTCTCTGTTCTCAGCTTTTCACCACTCTGGTCACCACTCATAGCCGTAAACTGTGCCTGGGCGTACGTCTTTCTGGCCTTTGGCTGTGTCTGAAACTTCCTTGTCTCCCACGCAAGATTACGAAGTTCTGCCTGAAGTTCACGAAAACTTAGAAGTCTAGGTTTCATCGGCGCTATCCTGTGAAAAACCTTTTCGTCACTCAATCCCCTCAAGGGCTGACGAGTCAGTTTGCCGTCCCGGTCCGGAAAAGGCTGACCTCCATACTGTGCATCTTCCACCGAACGTAAAGTGGCCTCCAGAGCGATGGCGTATGAACATGCTGATTCGCCAGGGTGCTGGTATCGCTCATAGAAATCAGCTAATGGGTCCAGGGATGTCTGCATATCAATATACCCAGCAGTCCGCTCATTAGGAGGGAGATTCAGAACTAGCCTCCTGGATTCAAAACTCAAATGTCGCACTACAGTAGAAAAGGACAGGCTTGCGGGCATTCCTCCAACATCAAGGAGGTACTGTATATCTCTTATCCAATCTTCAATAAGTATCCTGCAATCAGGACCACCGCTGAACACTTGCACATTTCTGACTTGATGTGTCTGTGTAAAGCTGGGCTGTGGCGTAGTCATTGCAGAGGCATGAATGTATGCGTCTTGCTGTTGAGCCACATGCGGAAGTGCAGTCTGCGATCTTTGCACTGAAATGGGTTGTTGCGCATACATATATGAACCATGAGGCACTGGCACTGTCATAGGAGCAGAAACAGGAGGTGAGGAGGACACAACGGCACAGTTCGAATGTAAGGTATGCTGTCGATCGTTAGAATTTCGGGGTGTTTGATGTCTCTTTTCTGTACAAAGTTGATTCCAGACAAGACAGGAGGCAGTTGGAGTGTGTCAGGTGGTTTTGAGTACATGTCATTTGGCACACCATAACATAACGATGGAGGAACCTGAGTGGCTGTTGGATGACCAGGCAAGTTGATTTGGGGTGAAATAGCCATTGCAGCATGGGAGTGCAGGCCATGTGAAGAAGTATATGGGGTGCCTGCACCATGGGAGTGCAGGCCATGTGAAGAAGTATATGGGGTGCCTGCACCATACCTGGATAAGTAGAAATCTAAGTTTTAGGCGGCACAGTCAACTCTGGGGGCAGGTATGGGTAATTTAGAGAGGGGGAGATGTCAGTTGGCATTCTGTTGGCCACGTTTGGTGAAGCCTGAAGGTTAGTGACATTGGCATTGACGTCAGTTCGGGACGAAACAGTCGGCACATTGTTAAAGAGTGTTAAAGAGTAGTTTTAGATTATTTCCACCATTGTGGACTGCTGACATGGACGGCCAAGGTCTGCTTGCGCCCGAGTCTGCTGACAAAGACGGCTAAGCGCTGCTCGCGCCCGAGTCTGCTGACACAGATGGCCAAGCTCTGCTCGCGCCCGGGCCTGCTAGCACAGACGACCAAGCTCTGCTCACGCCCGAGTCTGCTGGCACGGACAGTGAAGCTCTGATCGCGCTGAGTCTGCTGGCACTGACGGCCAAGCTATGCTCATGCTTGAGTCTGTGAACACGGCCCACCAAGTTCAGCCTGCAGGGTCAATGGAGGACTATTCTCCACTGAGGACATCACTCTGCCTTCCTGCTCTGCTGAGGACAACTCTCAGTGTCCTGGTTCATGTGAAGACATTTTGCCAGGACTGCTGGGGGAGGGAGTGTATTTTGTCGTGTAGAGGGAGTGTATTTTTTTATCAGATTTGGAATAAAAAATAAACTATAGGCTAATGCAGCCAAGGCGGAATTATGAGAAATTAATAATTAGTTAATCTCTCGAGTCTTCGGATTCGAGTCATTCGTTCATGCTGTGACCGCCGCATAGGCTAAATGCAGTGTGACGAACAAATGACTCAAACCTGATGACTCGAGGGATGAAAATCATTTCTATTTCCTGTACAGAACCTATGGGGATGTTGCAGCTCATGCGTGGTCACAAATGAACAAATCACTCTCTGAGAACTCATTGTTCCAAAGCCATATTAAAGATTCAAAGTGAATGAATCATTCATGAATGACACATAACAACCTGTTTGCTGATTGATCGACCCTGAACTGTTATTCATGCTGAATTTTGCCTTAGGTTTGGATTTGTCTGCCTTCTTTAAAAAACTGCCCTTTCACCTACACGTGCATCCAGCTCTGAGTTTGTTTTCTAACATTGTTACATATTTTGAGTCAATAAAATGGGAAACAAAATCTAAATTTCACCCATTTTAAACCCAAGATGTAACACTACAAAAATGTAAAAAAAGATTAAATAAATAATCGTATGTCTTAATCCATGTTGCTTACAGCACACAATGGCAGCAACAGGGGTCAAACAGTAATCTGAGACCCTTGAAACATCCACCGGTCATGTATAAAGTTACATTTCATTATGAAAAAGCATTGCAAAGATATAGCCTACTGTACATTCCCATTTGTTCAAAAATATTCTATATTTTCTGACGCGTAGGTGGCACTGTGTCACGTATCCGGAAACTCGGGACTCCATGTCCCATCAGCCACTGCACTACACCACCTGACCACATGCACCTGACTCACGTTTTTGTTAATTAGCACCAATGTGTATATATAGTCTTTGTCTGCACTCTTTCGGGGTCTTTCGTTGTTATAGACTCACGTCACTTCTGTCTCCGTGTTTGTTTCTTGCCACAGTGTTATGCCCAGTTGTCCTAGTGTTTTTGTTTCGTTATTCGTGTGTTTAAAATAAATGTTTAAAAAATCTGCGATTGCTTTGGCCTCCACTCGCCAAACGTGACACACTGTTATGAAACTGGCAAGGACCCTCAGATTATGGTCCCAGTGACCCATACCAAGTTTTCTTTCAACATGCAAATGTTTTGCAAAAATATTGTCTCACATCCAAATGGCACCTTTGCCACAAAATTCGATGTTGTATCAAGGGCAATCGGTTTGCAATACCAAAATTCAATTTGGTAACTTTTGTGTGGGTTCAACTGAAGTTCATGTGAGTGAGATTTCATAACAATTTGTATTTTAGTAATAAAACTTGTAGGAGTAGCAATAAAACGTTGTGGTTACGCATGTAACCCTGTTCCCTGAGAAGGGAACGAGACGTTGCATTTAGCAGTATGGGAATGGCTTGCGCGTGACCGGTATCTGAAGCTTTTGTAAAATCATGCCTCTACTTATAGGCCTGCCATGATCAGGTGACGTGGCAATTAAGCGCGTCGCATGATATATATATGGCACCTGTGAACCACGCCGCCAGCCTCTATTATCTGAAGTGAAGACGCAATTCACAGACCAGCCCCGGTATGACAGCGCTATGCAACGTCTCGTTCCCTCCTCAGGGAACAGGGTTACATGCATAACTCCGATGTTCCGTTGCATTTAGCAGTATGGGAACGGGAATACCTACTCAGTCATACCAAGGGTACGGCCTGTTCAAAAATACCCAAACCCGAGGGTCAGTGCAGGACACTCGAGCCTGGGGAGGGATGAATATCCAGGCTGTCATAACAAATGACCATCTGAGGCATAGATCCTGCAGCTGCACACACATCCTGCAAGGAAACCCCTTTGGACAAAGCCTTCAACAATCCCAGTAGAGATGCACTGCTTTGACACAGCATCACTTTTCCTGTCGCTGCCAAAGCAGACTAGTAGCTGCCACTGGCCGGAGCGGTGGACGTAAGTACAGAGAGCGCTTACTGGACACAGCGAGTGCATCCTCTCTTGTTCTGGTCAGAGGACATAGGAGGGGAGAAAGCCTGCAACACCACAGGGTGGGCAGCCAATGTAGGCACTTTAGGAATATAATCCGGCCTAGGGTACAGGAAGGACTTGGCTTATCTAGGGGTAAAGTCAAGGCAGGAGGGGCAACAGGGAGAGCTTGTAGACCTCCCACTCGCTTGAGAGATGTCAGGGCCTGTAAAAGAGCTACCTTTAGAGTCAGAAGCTCCTCAGAGGCTGACTCTAAGGGCTCAAATGGGGTCCCTGACAGACCTTCCAAGATCACAGCAAGGTCCCAGGAAGGTATGCATAGCCTGCAGATGGGCCTCAGCCGTCTGACACCACTCATGAACCTCGAAGTTAGAGCACATTGCCCCACAGAGGCTCTATCAACAGGGGCAGGCCTGGCTGAAACGGCAGCCACGTAACCCCGATAGTAGAAGGAGCCAACCCGCTGAGAAACATTCTTGTCAGAACTCCAGGACTGCAGTTCACTGGGTGTAGCTGACGTTCCTCACACCACCAGACAAAAAGGCGCCACTTGAGCGCATACAATTTCCTTGTAGATGGGATCCACTCTAGGGCCTCGAAGGGGCAGCTGACAGACCTTCCAGGACCACAGAAGGTTCCAGGAAGGTATGCACAGCCTGCAGATAGGCCTCAGCCATCTGACACTACGCATGAACCTCGCAGTTAGAGGATGTTGCCCCACAGAGGCTCCCTCAACAGGGGCTTGGCTGGCCGAAATGGCGGCCACATAACCCTGATTGTAGAAGGAGCCCACCCCGCTGAGAAATGTTATTGTAGAAACATGGTCACTACCACCTCAGTCGTGCGACCAGAATCTATTAGCTGGGCCCCTCAGGGGTCAGACCCACAGTTGCCGAGTTCTGGCCGAGCGTGATAAATCAGCCCTCCGGCTTGAGACAGTAGATCCACTCTAGGGGCTCGAATGGGGCAGCCGACAGTCTTTCCAGGGCCATAGAAGGTCCCAGGAAGGTATGCGCGGCCTGCAGATAGGCCTCAGCCATCTGACACTACGCATGAACCTCGAAGTTACAGGATGTTGCCCCACAGAGGCTCCCTCAACATGGCGTGGCTGGCTGAAATGGCGGCCACATAACCCTGATTGTAGAAGGAGCTCACCCCGCTGAGAAATGTTATTGTAGGAGCTCCAGGACTGTAGCTATTGCACATTTAATGGGTCCACAGTGAATCCCTGCGGACGGGAATCTCCCAAGGAGTGCCATCTCGCAGAGATATTATCTCTCAGAACCATGTTCGAGCTGCCAAAAATCTTGGTGAACTGTCGCTAGAGCTAGTGGGAGCAGTGATGGGGGGGCAGCATACAGATGTGACCTCAGCCACATGTGTGGATTCCACCCTAGGCTCCCAAGATACAGCTTTATCTAGCTCAGTGTTGATAGGATTGACACTACACCTGTTGGGGATAGAAACGCCCTCATCGTAGTAGAATCCTATAACCCCTAGAAAAGTTGTCCACTGCACCGGGGAAAACCAACTTTTCTGAGATTCAACCTGAGCCCCCAGTTCTTCACGTGGGCGAGAACAACATCTCAATGTTGAACCGCCAGCTCCCTGGATTGTGCTAGAATTAACCAGTCGTCCAGGTAGCTTGGTACCCAGATGCCCTGGAGTCCCAATGGAGCCAGAGTGACATCCATGCACTTTGTGCATGACATCCATGCACTTTGTGGGAATAAAGCTAGCAATATTCCTATGCGGAAACATGCACCTTTTAGACCTATCGCCACAAACCAGTTCTCGAACTGGATGAGTGGCACGATAAGTTTGAACATCAGCCTCTGAACCTGTATGTCCCAAGAGTACGGTTCAGATAATGCAGATCTAAAATTGGCCGCATATTCCCACTTTTTTGCTGAACAGGAAATAAAGGCTGTAAACCTCCCTCCCTGAGGGAACGGGGTACATGTTTCAGGACCCCATTGTCCAAAAGGGAGCTTACTTCCTGCACTAACGTCGGGCTCTGTTCTGTGCTGACTTCTGTGGTGAGCACACCTGTGAACGGGGGGGTCGAGCTATAAATGGACCCGGTAACCCTTTCTATGGTAGACAGAACCCATGGAGACACATTTGGCCGTAGCTTGCACGCTGCCCGATGGTCTTCTAGTGATGTTAGCTATTCCACATTCTATTGGAGAGAAGCATCAGATTTCCATTGCCCTGTGACAGCTTGCTGACCAGGGAACACGAAAACTTGGGGACCACCTTGGCTAGGGGAGGCCCTACAGTAGCACTGGGGGCTACCTGCCCTAAAAACCTCATGTCCCCGGATACATCCCTCCACAGCCCCTCAGGACCGCTCATCTTTGCCTGCTTGGCCTTTATGGCCATTCTCAGATCAGGCCTAACAGCAGACCGCTACTGTGGCCGCCCGGTTCCCCTGGCTGTCTGCGAGGGTTGGCAGGCTGCCATACTCGCCTTCTGGGTTTCCCCCATACCAGTGCTGGCCCAGGCTCCACTCGTGGACACCCGGATGAGCTTGAGACATCTTTTTTTTGCCATAAGTCGAGCTCACTCAGCAGGTCTGCTTGGTAGGCCTGCAACCCTGTCATTGTCTGCAGTGACCCACAAGCAAGACTACTACTGCATGACGCACTTCGCCCACCAATGCCACCTTGGATGCAAGCCGCCCCCTGTAATTACCTGCCATCGGTGGGGTGAGGTAGCTAGCGCGCCCCCTCCACCTCGGGCATAGCTAAATAGCCATGCCATTCATTCCCACAATGGCCAAATAATCCAACATCGTGGAGTTATGACTATGGCTTAAGCATGGTTTTCCCCCAGAAGTGAGATTTTGTCATATCTTCTGGACCATCTGGGAGTTCCTGCAGTGGGAAGTATTTACTTTCACTAGGTAATCACTTCAAGCAGCTCTTTATATGCTGCGCTCAGTTTTTAACACATCCTTCTAACTCTTTGGAGTCAGAGACTGATTATTACCCCTTTGGCTTTCCATAGCGGGAGGAGGAGTTGCGACGCGAACTCCAAAATCCAGCGGAGAGCTGAACCCGGAAGACAGAGAGAGAGATAGAGCAGTGCTCGTCTCCGGCTCCTCTTCCGGATTTAAGAGATCCCCCGAACCTGAGATGGTTGGCTGCCTCGGCAGCGGCCGGCCCAGATCCGCGAGGCTTTGAAACCCAACTTGCTCGGCTTCCGTTTTTTTTTTTCGAAAAGAGCGTGAGTTGAGCTGCTTAATGTAGCGTTACCATGCGTAGCCTCTCGAGGTTGCCATCGCATACTACACTGTTGGATTGAAATAAAGAAAAAACATAATACCAGTAAAACAGAAATAGGACAATTCGTAATAAAACACACAGAACAGCCAAAATTAGAGAAACAACAATTTATTAAGGTGAAGGGGGGCTGGTAGGAGAATAGGAGGGAGAAGGAGCAGTGTAAGGAGGAGAGAAGGAGTAGCGGTAGGGGGTATGCCCAGGGCCAGATGAATCATCAGAGTATTCAGGGCTGGTGGGGTTGTAAGGAGTGTGGGGGCCAGAGTCACATCGAAACGGGTCCATGATCGCCGTCCAAATATCGTCAGTAGTATGAGTAGAAGGAGTGAATGACAGAGGGTCTGTCTGAGTAGAAGAATCCACCAGAGTAACAGCAGGGCTGAGGCGATAACGAAGAGGGGGTGGAAAAGTGGAGGTAAAAGAAGGGACGCGGAGAACATCCACAAGGAGAGCCAAGTCAGCAAATAGATGTGACAGCTGATACCGAGATTCTAAATCTAGGCCCTCTAACCCCTCCATAGCAGCGGACAGAAATCCCAGCTTAGCACGATGCGCTGTATAAACACACAACAGGGTAACATAAACCACAAGGGAAAGACCATAAATCACCCTGAAGGGAAAGCTATAATCATAGAGATAAAGATCGTGAGAAGAGAAAAATCAGCACTTACCCATAAGTAAAATCTCCTTAATGGAAAGTAAGTAAAATCTCCTTAATGGAAAGAACCAAGAATAACAAACACTCCACTCCGCTCAGAGGAAAGAACCGAATGAGACACGATTGGGAAGTACCACGGGTTTTTAAAAAACCCCTTAGACCCAGGAGGATCATAAGGGTGTGGGAAAATGAGCAAAACGAAAACATAATGGTATGAGAAAGGAAAGGAAAAATGCACATATGGGAAACTGTAAACAGTAAATGTTGAAACATATTGGTTGTTGAAATGTGTACAATGAGTGATATATTGGTTGCTAATTAAAGCGGAAACACAAACATAAGGGGGCCTGGGAAAAGAGGAACTTCTGGCATAATGGTATATGAGATAAGAAGAAGGGGCGGTGGCTCATAGAAAATTGTATAAAAAGGGAGCCCCGTCCCAGGCAGATCAGATCACTTTTTGAGACGTCCCAAACTGTTTGGATCTCAGGTAACTGGAAGCAATAAAGCTGGACCTTCATCTTTTCTCACTCACTGGTTCCGTGTGGTGATTTAGACTTTGAGTGTTTCTGCTGAGAAGCTATTGTAAGTACATTCAATATTTTCTAAATTGTTATATTGGTAACAAGAAAGTAGGTAAAATTCGACCTACATTTTGGCGACCACGAAGGGACTGGGCAAAGACCCGAGCGTCCAAAGCCCGGACTGTGGGACTCGAGATCAAGGGACGGCAAGAGGCCGTCTAGGGGAAGGCACAGCAGGCGCCTGTTTAAACAAAGCTCTGTCTTAGATTTTTTGCTGTCACTTGTCTCGAGCCCCGTGGGTTGGGTGAAGGACTCAGTTGGTCTCCAAAAGGGCCCGGTATAATAATAAAAGAAATCAGGCAACACGGCAGAAGAAAAGTGTGTGAGAAAAGAATGAAAGAAGATTTTGTGATAGACTAAGGACAAAAAGGGAAAAACAAGTTTTAAGGAAGAATTTAAAAGAAATATGTACACATAAGGAAAAAAGAAAGGATAAAAGGAAACCTGCGATACCGCTGAGAGAGTCAGGTCTGCTTGGGCAGGTGTGAGGCCTCACAACCCCAGATACCGGCCACAAGAGGTGGTGACTGCTTGGTGGGGTATGATATAAAACTCCTGGGCCCAGGGCTGGGTATTGCCGGAAAAAGGGGAAGAGTTATAGCAGGAAAAGAAGGGAAGCATACCCAGATGCACATGTATAATTAAAAATGTATGTAGAAGATTATTGAAGACACTGATATAGCAAAACCTCTGGTAAACAAAAAGGAACTTTTCTTTTACTGATATATCTAACTGTCATAATGTGAAATGTCAAACTGTGTATATGTGTATTGTGGTGTGAGCCAATAGAGAACTGGGCCGGAAGAGGAACGAAGGGGAACACGGACTACGAAAAATACAAAGACAGAGGTGGCAACGTAACAACCAAGACAAGGTAGGAAAAGCGTTTGGTTGAATAATGGCAGCAGCAGGAAAAGAGGGAAGAACAGCGCTAGAGATCATAGTTGAGAAACATAAAAAAGATGAAAAAGATATAAGACATTATTGTAAAAGATGGAGTGAGAAAACCAGTGGGGCATGGAAATGGCCAAAGACAGGGACGTTTGAGGAAGAATGGTGCCAAAAGATGAGGGATATACGTGTTACAGGAAGAGAAGGAAGAGGAGTGGGAGACAACTGAAGTTGAGTTACAAGGCATGTTTAAAGGATATCAAAAGAAAGTTGTACCAGAAAGAAGGTTCGATGGAGAAAACAGGGAAGAAATAAGGAATATGGAAGAAAAGGGAGCATGGGAATCAAGCGTGGAAGTGCCTGAAGGAAGAGATCGGGAACATGAGGAAATGATGAGGCAATACGTTAGGAGTCAACACGTGGGAGCCCAGGCGGAGAGAAGCAAAGAACCCTCAGAACAGCAAAGGGAGGAAGGACCAGAAGGGGCACGGAGTCTGCATAAACAGGAAAAAGAGAGGGATGAAGAAACTTCACAAGTTCTCCAGTACAATAATAAAATAGAATGGGGAAAAGGCAACAAGAAATACCATACCAGCACTCCTAGGCCCACTGGACAGAACAAAAGAGAAAAAGAATGGCAGCGTGGGAATATAGATACAGAAGAAGAAGGAAGAGAAAGTAGTAGTTCGGAAGAAGAGGAAGGGTCTACATCAAGGACCAGTTCTACGGGGCCAGTAACAGCAGACAACGGGATGACAAGAAGAAAGAGAAAGGAAAGACAGTAAAGTTGGAAGGGGAGTTCACAATAACCCCATATCCAAAGCTGGAAGAAGACAAGATGGATGAAAGAGTGTCTCAACTTGAAGAACATGCTAAACGAGACCGAGAAACAAGGGAAAAAGTGAAACATATTGAGGAACAATCAGAACAAATAGCAAATGTGGTTAATGAATTAAAGAAACAGCAAGTGGAAGAATTGAAAAAACTACAAGAAGTGGAAGAAACTTTGAACAGAACTACAGCCCAACAAATGGAGAAACTGGTCAGGTCAACCAATGATCTGGTTTCACTGTATAAAACTCAGGGCGAAGAGATGAGCAATGATATCGAAGGAAATGACGGCGGAAGCACCCCAGGACAGAGTAAAAGGATAGACAAAATGATGAAGCTAAGGAATCAGATAAAGAAACCAGAACGCTATCAAGCATGTTGGCCCCAAAGGAGAGGGTCTACAGGAGAAACGCACATACACGCGCAGTACCCGCTGATGGTAAAAGGAAAAGCCTTACAGTATACACCCTGGAGTTTTATGGATCTGACGGGGTTGATACAGAAGTTGCCCAACATATGCGAAGGAGGGCAGAAGTGGATTACTCAGTTTGAAGAAAAAACGGCAGGGCAGCACCTGGCCCTAGGAGACATAAAAGCAATATTATGCCAGGTGACGGGAAAGGGACGCACGGAGGAAATACTGAAAACAGCAGAAATAGAAGAAGCAATGGATGACCCAGTGGTGGACCCAATCCCCTTTGGTGGGTACAGGACAAAAATTTGGGATGCTCTGCGAACTGTATATCCAGCCAAAATGGATCCCGGAAAACTCGAAGTGATCAGGTTACAAGACGACGAAAATGTGACAGCATTCATACAAGATTTCCAGAATAAGTGGAGAGATGAAACAGGGGCCAAATGGGATGCTTCAGTGGCAAGTATAGGGTTGTTCAAAATGCTACTGAAAAAGGCTCTCCCGGACGAGATGAGAAGGAGGTTGGACGAGGTAGTAGGGTTAAGTACAATGGAATGGAACACCTTCGTTGCACATGTGACCCATCACGTTGAACAATACAGGAAAACAAAGAAGGAAGCCAAAGAAGCAACCGAAACATTGCTGACACAACTGTATAAAGCCCAGCTCGGATAGATAACCAGGACCAAACAAGAAGAAAAAGAGAAAAGGAGGGAAAGCACCAAACAAGCAGCCCTGATGGTACCCCAACAACCAGCAACCCTACAAGGGATCCAAGCAGGTGAACGAATGATGGACACCCCAGGCTACCCCCAGCCACTGACAGGACAAAGGGAAGTTGCAGTGATACTGCCCAGCCCCCAAGGGCAAGCTTACCAGTCTTATCCGCAGAGACAATATATGCCCCCTATGCAACAAGGATGGGGACGAGGAAGAGGCTATGGTAGAAACCGCTTCGCACCTAGAGGAGGCGTACAAACGGAGGGGTGCTGGGAATGCGGAGATCCAAGCCATCGAAGAATGAGCTGCCCCTACCTCCAGAAGCCAACATGGGGGGAACGAGTAGATAGAGCAGAAAGACGTGGACAAACATTGGGTCCCAGGGGACCGCCGCCAACACAGATGGGAATTGAGGTGCAACAACAACAGTGGCACCAACAAGCCCCGATGCCCCCAGGAGGCCATATGTATGGCGAGCAAGGACCCAACCAAAGTTGAAGAAGCCTAGAGAAGCAAAAGGGGGAGCTGATGCAGTTCACAACCACACTGCACCCCGAACAAGAACCCACAGTAACAGTAACCATAAGCAACACGTTTAGCACGCCCTTTATGATAGACACTGGTGCCACATACTCAAGCATTGGCAAAGAAGGTTCTCAGCTCCCCCTTTCACGCAAGGCAATACAGACAATGGGCTTCTCAGGAAAAATACAGACCTTGCGTTTCACCGAACCTCAGGAACTAACGCTAGACGGAGTGACGATACAAGCCCCGCTTTTATATGCCCCAGAGGCACCAGTAAATCTGCTAGGGCGCGACACCCTATGTAAACTAGGGGCACAGATACGCTGCGAAGCAACCGGAATATGGGTCACTTTCCCCAGAGTCAAGGCTACTCAATGTTTTATGACACACACATCAATGATGGAGGTTAAAGAAATAGACAGGGTGTACTGGCTGGAGATACCAGACCCTTCTCATTCGGAGCTTTGGCAAAAATATCAAGAATGGAAGCCCTGGTTAACGTACATACGGCCAGACTGCAAAGAAGCTGAAGAACCAATCCATTGCACCCTCAAGTATGATAAAGGAGGATACGATCAAGAATACGAGCAATTGTGGGAGGAGATGGAACAAGGAAGAAGGGTAAGCATAAAAACCCTAGATGTATTCAGTGGACCCCAAGGAGTGGCGGCAGCAGTGAAACTCCCGGAAGAGGCAATGAATTGGTATCAAGGAAATGGGGCAGCCCCTCACATCACACTAATGGTTGCTAGGGGGTACGAAGCCAAAGACTTGGGGTTCATGATAAAGCAAGTACAAGAGATAAGAGAGTGGAAACCCACTCAGAACCGCTACTTGCATCACTCTCCGGACGGAAAGTATACAAGGATTTCTGTAGCAGCTGTGGACGAGATGGTGGCTGGAAGCATTGAACTACACCTTGGAAAAAACCGAATACGGAAGCAAATGACACTGGAAGAGCCAACTTCAGAGGAAGTACTGCTAAAAGAAATCCCCCCACAATTATGGACCCAACACGCCACCGATGTAGGAATGGTAAAATCGGCAGGACGGGCCAAAATAAAGATCAAGGATAATGTGCGACTGCCGTACCAAAAACAATACCCACTCTCAGCTCAGGCCAGAGAGGGCATAAAACCCACCATACAGGGATTACTGGACGCCGGGGTGCTGATCCATACAAGAAGCCCATGCAACACGCCGATCTTCCCAGTAAAAAAGCCAGGAACAGACAAATGGCGCTTGGTCCATGATTTGAGGGCAGTCAACCAAGTAGTAGTAGCAGATACACCAGTAGTGCCGGATCCACATACGTTGCTTTCAAATGTTCCGGAAGGAACCAAGTGGTATACAGTCATTGACTTGTGCTCAGCATTTTTCAGCATACCCTTACATCCGGACTCGCAGTATCTCT
This sequence comes from Ameiurus melas, assembly GCA_012411365.1. Classification (NCBI taxonomy): domain Eukaryota; kingdom Metazoa; phylum Chordata; class Actinopteri; order Siluriformes; family Ictaluridae; genus Ameiurus; species Ameiurus melas. The sequence continues at coordinate 13,417,554 of CM022777.1, read as the reverse complement.
TTGCCTTTACATACGAAGGGAAACAGTACACCTATACAAGGCTCCCTCAGGGATATTGCGAAAGCCCCTCAATATTCAATCAAGTGCTGGCCCAAGACCTATCTACTCTGGACTGCAAAAGCACAGTGTTGCAGTATGTGGACGATCTACTGATTTGTAGCACATCAGAAGAAGAATGTCTACAGGATTCATTGCAAGTCTTGAAAATGTTAGCTGAAAATGGACACAAAGTAAGCAAAGAGAAATTACAGTTTTGTAAAACTAAGGTAGAATACTTGGGACGGGTGCTAGAGGAAGGGCGACGAACAATAGCACCAAAGCATATTGAGGCCATTAATAAGGCCCCTCGGCCAAAAACTGTGCGACAAATGTTGGCATTTCTGGGAATGGCGGGGTTTAGCCGTGGGGGGGGGGGGGGGGTATGCACTCAGAGTACAGCCGTGAGAGATATGATAAAAGCTGCTGACCATACTCAACCAAATGCGAACTTACAGTGGACACCAGAAGGGGAGTTAGCGTTCATAGACATTAAAACAGCCCTAGCAGAAGCACCGGCTCTCGCTAACCCAGATTATCGCAAACCGTTTCACTTGTATGTATCGGAACGAAGGGGGTACGCGTCAGCCGTCCTAACCCAACAGCAGCAAGGAATAGGTAAACAGGCAATCGCCTACTATAGCACGGCGTTAGACAATGTAGAAAAGGGGATGCCTCCTTGCTATCGTTCATTAGCAGCCGCAGCATTCGCGTATCAAAAAGCCTCTTCAATCACTATGGGCCATCCGGTAACGTTGTATACGACACATGCCTTGCACGCACTACTGACTAGCCAAAACTTTGTTATTACCAACTCAAGACGGACAGGGTACGACTCGATACTTTCGGCCCCGGAACTGACTATTGAACGGTGCAACACAGTTAACCCAGCAGATAAAATAGTGACCCCTCTAGATGGAGAGCCTCATGAGTGTGTTAATGAATCTGGAAAGTTTCTTAAAGCACGCCCAGACTTAGAGAACAGTGCGTTGGCCGACGCCCAGCGCACGTTTTTCGTTGATGGTTCATGTTACCGATCAACTGAGGGAAACCGGGCAGGTTATGCAGTAGTAGAGGCCACATTAGATCCACCGACGTTTCGGGAAATTCTGAGTGTTCCCCTTCCGCAACCTTGTTCGGCCCAGCTGGCAGAGTTGAAGGCCTTGACGGCCGCATGTAAATTGGGAAGTGGGAAAAAGTGCAATGTATATACTGACTCTGCCTATGCCCACGGAGTATGTCATGTATTTGGCCCAATTTGGGCCCAGAGAGGTTTCCAGCGCGCCGATGGTTCAGCAGTAACACATGGAGAAGCAATTACTGACTTGCTACATGCCATGACTTTACCATCGGCACTAGCTATTATTAAATGTAAAGCACACAAAACCGATGGTTCTTTCATTACCAAAGGAAATGCTACAGCAGATGAGGCTGCGAAAAAAGCGGCTGTAGGACCGGCCCAAATGATGGCCCTCATTCAGCCAGAAGACCAGCCAGTCCGGCATCCAATGGAAGACAATGTGACTCATATTGTAGAAGTACAGAATGGTAGGCAGGGAAGCAGAAATTTACACATGGATAAAGAGGGGGGCTAAAAAGGAAGCGGGCACGGGATTATGGCGTAGTATAGACGGATTATCGGTTCGCGCCCCCCCAAGTTTGCTCCCAATGTTAATACGGAAAGCCCATGGTCTTGACCACACTAATCGGGCGAGACCATCCGTAAGATTAGACAGGACTGGTGGTCGCCTTACCTAGCTAGCGCAGTGGACAATTTCCTGAATAACTGTACGGTGTGCATCCAGAACAATGTACGAAAAAACATCACTGCTCCCCTTGGACATATTCCCCCACCCATGGGGCCTTTTCGGCACTTAATGATGGATTACGCCGATATGGGGGCAGAAAATAGAACAGAGGGAAAACGATATATATTTGTGGTGGAAGATCGTTTTAGCAGATGGGTAGAGGCCGTCGCCACCTCCAGGGAAGACGCTAAGTCCGCTGCAAAGTTCTTGTGTCGCGAGGTCATACCCCGTTTCGGGATCCCCGACTTTCTCAGCTCCGACAATGGGGCTCATTTCGTTAACCAAACAATAGAGTTGATCACCAAGGCACTGGGGATAGAACACAAATTAGGCTGTGTGTACCATCCTCAGTCCCAAGGTATGGTGGAGCGTGCAAACGGAATTCTAAAAAGCAAATTAGCAAAAATTTGTGCGAGTTCTCGTCTAACCTGGGTTCAAGCCCTCCCATTGGCATTGCTCAAAATGCGTTCTCAAACTAGTCGCATCACGCATCTGACTCCACATGAAATGCTCACTGGTCGCCCAATGCCTTTGGCGTTTACCAGGGCCCCGTACTCAGGGCCCCCGCTTGAGCAACTCGAAAACGAAATGCAGAATTACGTTCGTGCCCTTACTCGCATCCACAGACACTTGTATTCACAGGTTCGTGACGCGGTCCATGGTGAAGACGTTCCGCCAGTCAGACAGGTCGAGCCGGGGGATTACGTCTGGATTCGGGTATTTAAAAGAAAACACGCATTACAGGGCCGCAGAGAAGGGCCATTTAGGGTGGTTGCGGCTACCCCAACAGCGGTCAGGGTGGAGGGTCGGCCCAACTGGTATCACCTCAATCACTGCAGTCGAGGACGAGGTAAGGGACCACTGTTAGGCGGACCTGCTGAAGAAGAACCGTCAACCACGAGCGACCAACCGTCGACATCCGGCAAGACTCAGATACCGGCGTCCAGCTCTTCAGACACAGACAGCGGCACTGAGGAGGACCGGAGCCCAGCCCAGGGCACTAGAGCACAAGCTAAGCGCCGCGCCCGACATCAGACACCACAACTGCCTTCAACCGATGACGACGGATCACCCGGGACAAGTTCACTTGACACCGCGCTTCTGGACACTGGGATTGCTCTCAGTGAACAGCTACAGGAGGCTCAGGTAGAGACCTTGAGTCCTGCCACGCCATCGGGGCCGGACGTACTAACGGATTTTGTGCAACAACTGGGGGACCCAGCCCAGCTTAACACGCCACAGTTCGATACTATAGACCTTGATCAGTGGGGGATTTTGGGACAAGCCAGCCCCCTACCATATCTGGGCTCCAACGAGCCTGCTAACCAATAAGAACATGTCACAATCGGGTCTCGACAGAACGAACAGGCTTATCGTCCTTGTCTGGGCAGTGGTGCTGGTCGCGGGAATAACTCTGTTTTTCCTACTTTTCAATGCACCCCTCCCTGACAAAGTACATAACACGAGCTCACATAACGGAACCTCTCCTGTTCATATCATATACAGTAAACTCCCCAGTCGCCCAAAGAGAGACATTGATGTTGCACAACTGATGGGGGATCGGGTGAAGGACCAGGTACTCAGCCCTTATCGACCCTTTGACGACATTTCCCGTAGAACTATGAACCTCATGGTCCACGTGCTCAAGACCCACCTGACCCGAAATGGCACTGACCCGGACATTGTCCTGGAGACAAATCGTTTGGTTGATGAATATTTTCTCTCTTACCCCACCTCCGTGCCTGCTACAGCGCTGCCTATCCCGTGGACATATCAAAATGAGCTTATTTCGCTGCCTAGCCGTCGAATGTTCTGTGCACTAGCCCTTGTCACCCTGGCATACTCAGAAGCATTATTACGAAACAGCCCCCACCTAGCTTCCTTTTCTGTTGAGCAAGCCTCCATGAATTTAACTGTTGGACGCTTCCGGTTGGTTGGTCGCGCAGCTGACTCTTGGTGTCGTTTCAATGTATCTGCCGCGCTCCCACATCCACCCCCTTACAAGCTCTCCTTCCAATGCTCAGTTGAGGGATGTGTCAACTTGAAATCGAAAGCAACCCTCTCAACCCATCGTCCTCAGAAACCCCACTCCTTGCTCTCCGCCCACGCGGCTGCTTTCATGAAGCTACAGCACTATTCCTTGCTCACTGACAATCAGACTCTGGACTTCGATCACACCAACCTTTACCTCTCTTGGATGTTCCACACCGCCCGCTCTGTTACAGATAAATCCTGCCTGGTCTGTCACGATAGGCGCTCTGCCCCTCATCTCATGTTCCCCCTGGGCAATACGACTGAATGCCTTAGTAGTCCCTATACGGAGGAATTCCTCTGCCCCACCATCTGCTTGCTGGGCTCAATGTCCGCGACACTGGGCCCCGAATGGATGCACAATGTTAGTTCATCCTGTTTGTACCAGCCCATGCATACGGACGACTCCGCTTTTGTCAAGGTGCGCGATGAACTGCCCGTTCGAATGCCTTTCTGCTTATGCTCCGATCTTGGTGTCTACCCTGTGGGCAACTTGTCCTCTCGCTGTGACGTTGTTGTCTCCACGGACGACCTGTATATCCCCACGCTTTCGTCAGATAGAACCACTGGCACCACAGTGTCTATTCCCATACCTGACTTGGCATATGGTACCCTGGGACTGGCGGACATCTTCTGGTATTGTGGTATGGGAACTGCCCGTCAAACCCTGCCGCCGGAGTGGCATGGCTGTTGTGCCCCTGTTAGACTGGATGGTAAAACAAGAGTCATCACTTGGCCCGATGAAGATGCTCCTCGACGCCGGGAGCGCCGTGACACATCACTATGGCGTCAATATCTTCTCGATGTAGACACCATGAATTACACCGACTGGGCGGAACATGCCGAGGTAACTCTCAACTGGCTCGGGGTTCCGGTGGGGGTTCCGGACCGGTTTAAGGCCATGGGCAAAGTGGGCAGCGGCCTGGCTGCCATCCTGCTCCCTGGGGTCCAGGTGGCCCGTAATACGGCCTGGATCAATTACATTTGGTACAATCAACAACGTTTTCTCAACCACACGCTCAGTGCTCTGGGCCTGATGAAAAGTCAACTGCACGCTACCTCTATAATGGCAGCCCAAAACCGGTTTATTCTTGATCAAATGCGCGCACCAGATGACGGCGTCTGCACAATGATTGGTCCAGAATGTTGTGCTGCCATACCCCTTCATACGGGCGCCCGTGGAGCGTTAAACAAAGTCTTGGACCGCCTCCAGGCCCTCCAGAAGGAGCATGTTGCAAATACAGGTGCCGGAGATTTGGTCACCTTGCCCGGTTGGATGGGCTGGTTCTTTTCCGGCAGTTGGATGGCTTCCCTTTCCCGGCTAGGGCTGGCACTAGGAGTCCTTTTCATTTTCGTGCTCCTTCTCTTCTGCTGCATCATCCCGTGCACCCGTAAACTTGCCATTACTGCTGTTACTACCACAAACGTTTCAGGTCAATATGTGGTGATGGGTGAGGCGTTACCGCCTCAACGGGGGGTGGTGTTCAGGCATTGTATCCACAACGACCCGGATCACCGATATGCTGATGATGAAACCGACTCTGAATACATGGACATGCGCAGACCAAACAAAACAGCCACAACCGCCACACCCGGATTTGAGACTATAAATGAGGACATGGGGAAAGGACAGGGCCAAGAGGACGAAGACACTAGAACCATGTCAGCACCTACTAAAGACACCCCGGAACCCCTTTTACAAGAAGAAAAGCACGCCCTGTAAACAGTCCAGGATCACTGGAACATCACTGGAACATCCTACCGTTAGCTGCACCTGGATAACATACCACACCTCTGCTCACAAGGTAGTAGTCGACAAGGACTTATCCGAGAAAGCAGAGGTACAGATTAGACTTTCACCCATGGCCAGTTACTGGTATCTGAGCCCTGGACAACCAGACACCGCTGTACTACATTCGGTCGTAGACCTCCCCTGTACCTTCCAACTGCACAGCTCCAGTGGTCGAATCCAGCGTGAACCCCAAGTGGCCTTAGATCTGTTACATCATAACCCAGGACAAGCAGTCATAAACATAGAAACCACTAACGAGGGACTAGGATTGGACGAGGTGGATCCAAGTGAAAGGGGGAGTATTATTCTCACCATACGACAATGGACACAACAAGGGACCCGACTAAGGAAAGCTGTGTTTATACACACGTACCCAATAAACTGACAATGTATATATAAAAATATAAAGAAGCAAAGCGATCAGCCTTCGCCACACTCCATAAAAGTATCTACACTACGTAGTCTTCTTTTTCTTTTTACTTTCTGTGCTTACCAAAAGTGTTTGTCTTTACTCTAATCAGTATGCCAGAAGTGGTGATGAGCCATGCCTTGGGTGTGAGTGCTAGCCAAACCTCTCCCCAAAGGCGACCCTCTACGGTGCGTAAAGTACCTGGGTTGAAGACAACCAACGCTGCATTCCGGACGTTCAAGAAAAAACTGAGCTCTATGTCAGTTTGACTCCTCTCTGTATTCAGGCGAGACACGAAAGACGCTGTCGAGCAAGAGGCTGGCAGGGTGGGAATTTTTCCTACAAGCAAGGTTTTTTCGCCCACCCCTGAATACAAGACAGAACTGAAATGTACCTGTGTCGATAAAAGACGAAAACGGCCCGACAAATACAAGACCGAAGGTTTTATATGCCTGGTCGAGAAAGATAGGGATCAGAAAGTCTTCTTATATTCTGTTCAGTCTATAATCTATAATCAGTAATTATATGACATATTAACCGACCTGTGATTATATGATGCATGTTGTACGAATTAATAGTTAAACTACGAAGTGATTCAAAGTTTCTATGTTTCGACAGTTAATCTATGAAAGATTTGAAATCTTATGTGCTAAAATGGCCAGGTACGTGTATCTCACTAGGGGCCGACGACGGAGTGGAGTGTTGCGTCCAGTACTACAGCTAACCGTCTATTATGATGCGCCCCAGCGTTTGACATTAGACAGAATACCCCAAGTACATCGACAATTGTTGGAGGCCAACCCTGACATGTGCAGTGTCGAGGTAGAGAATGCTCGAAGCCATGCCAGTGATGATAGCGAATCAGATGAGGATGATGCCTATGAGCGGGCGCACTACGGATCTGTGAGAATAACTGTTCGGCAGTTGACCAATGACAGGCAGCGAGTGCGCCAAAATCAGTTCATACAGCGATACCCTCTAAACTAGAGGTGGTTGTGAGGCTTTATCATAGCCTCATAGGAGGGAATGTTGGATTGAAATAAAGAAAAAACATAATACCAGTAAAACAGAAATAGGACAATTCGTAATAAAACACACAGAACAGCCAAAATTAGAGAAACAACAATTTATTAAGGTGAAGGGGGGCTGGTAGGAGAATAGGAGGGAGAAGGAGCAGTGTAAGGAGGAGAGAAGGAGTAGCGGTAGGGGGTATGCCCAGGGCCAGATGAATCATCAGAGTATTCAGGGCTGGTGGGGTTGTAAGGAGTGTGCGGGCCAGAGTCACATCGGAACGGGTCCATGTCATCGTCCGCCAGATAATCGTCAGTAGTATGAGTAGAAGGAGTGAATGACAGAGGGTCTGTCTGAGTAGAAGAATCCACCAGAGTAACAGCAGGGCTGAGGCGATAACGAAGAGGGGGTGGAAAAGTGGAGGTAAAAGAAGGGACGCGGAGAACATCCACAAGGAGAGCCAAGTCAGCAAATAGATGTGACAGCTGATACCGAGATTCTAAATCTAGGCCCTCTAACCCCTCCATAGCAGCGGACAGAAATCCCAGCTTAGCACGTCGCGCTGTATAAACACACAACAGGGTAACATAAACCAACAAGGGAAAGACCATAAATCACCCTGAAGGGAAAGCTATAATCATAGAGATAAAGATCGTGAAAGAAGAAAAATCAGCACTTACCCATAAGTAAAATCTCCTTAATGGAAAGTAAGTAAAATCTCCTTAATGGAAAGAACCAAGAATAACAAACACTCCACTCCGCTCAGAGGAAAGAACCGAATGAGACACGATTGGGAAGTACCACGGGTTTTTAAAAAACCCCTTAGACCCAGGAGGATCATAAGGGTGTGGGAAAATGAGCAAAACGAAAACATAATGGTATGAGAAAGGAAAGGAAAAATGCACATATGGGAAACTGTAAACAGTAAATGTTGAAACATATTGGTTGTTGAAATGTGTACAATGAGTGATATATTGGTTGCTAATTAAAGCGGAAACACAAACATAAGGGGGCCTGGGAAAAGAGGAACTTCTGGCATAATGGTATATGAGATAAGAAGAAGGGGCGGTGGCTCATAGAAAATTGTATAAAAAGGGAGCCCCGTCCCAGGCAGATCAGATCACTTTTTGAGACGTCCCAAACTGTTTGGATCTCAGGTAACTGGAAGCAATAAAGCTGGACCTTCATCTTTTCTCACTCACTGGTTCCGTGTGGTGATTTAGACTTTGAGTGTTTCTGCTGAGAAGCTATTGTAAGTACATTCAATATTTTCTAAATTGTTATATTGGTAACAAGAAAGTAGGTAAAATTCGACCTACAACACCACTAACACTTCACCCAGAAAGTGTGCACTTTTCCCCCCGTGATGAAACGGGAGCACGTTACACACATCTTTAACTCTTTCTCGCTCATTACTTACCTCTTCTTTTCTTTAAAAAGGGATAGAAATGTTAAGAGATTTTGAGAAAATATCGAGTAGAAATGAAGCGTTTTTGTCACACAAACAACAGACATGCAGTCTCGCTGAAGATAATAAGGCTGGCGGCGTGGTTCACAGGTGTCATATATATATATCATGCGACGCGCTTAATTGCCACGTCACCTGATCCTGGCAAGCCTATAAGTAGAGGCATGATTTTACACAAGCTTCAGATACCGGTCACGCACAAGGCGTTCCCATACTGCTAAATGCAACGTTGAAGTTCCCTTTGAAAGGGAACAGTTTTCAATTAAATTCAAAATGGCTGACAGGGCGTCCAACTTTTTCATGTTGGTGTGCATTCACTTAGACCTATTCCAGGTGAATATAGGAAAGTAGAAATGTGGATTTAGCTCATGAAATGATATAAAGTTCATCAAATGATATAAAGAAAAGCATAAAACTGTAGCAATTCACCATTAAGTGGCACTAGAGTGAAACTCCTTGGATATGTTCAGGATGTGCTCCTGATCTATATAAAAAGTTTGGTTGTGATATGTTATTACATTGTAGAGATATGAATTAGGACCCTGTATTTTCATTTAGCAGATGCTTTTATCCAAAGGGACTTACAAATGAGAAAATACAATCAAAGCGATATCAAGCAGAGAACAAGTAGTGCAACCATACAAGATCCATTAACTGAGCTCCAGAAAAAGCAAATTGCACAGAGTAGAGGTGTAAGTGCCAGAGTAAGGTGTTTGGGGGTTATTTTTTTTAGGAGTTGGTTAGGTGTTCATGGAAGAGGTGGGTCTTTAGTTGTTTCTTGAAGATGGTGACAGATTCTGCAGTCCAGATTTTGCAGGCACATTGCTGAAGAATCATTTTCAATATAAAAAAATCCATTTGATGAATTTTGTACAGTCAGGTCTTAAGATGATACGATTGAAAAAAAAAATTTGATTTAAGCATTTTCTACTTTTTCTAGTAAATTTTGACCTCTAGATGGTGCTGTCATTAAATTCGTGGCATAGACTCATTTATAGTCCTGAAGACATGTATTAAGGCTGTGTCCGAAATCACATACTGTGACAGTACTAATGCATTCAATTACCTACTGCTCGGCCGTTGATACAGTATGCAGTGAATAGTATTTTGTAATATGCAGCATGGATTCTGACAGTTCTTCCACACCAATCTCACGCGTTATGGAATAGTACAGTATCCACAGTGCCCAGAGGTTCCATACTGCGGAATCGAGATAGAAACAGTAGGTCATTAGAGTATTTCTCGAATACTGTTTTATGAGTACTGAGAATTCAGACATACTACTACTTTACCGTACTACTTTTTGCCTCCTGTGTAATAGGGCAGTAGGGATATTCAGATGCAGTCTAAAGCAAAGTAATTAATGGGACACTTCATCGGCAGATTTGTTGGCTTGTTACAACCGAATGGATTCGAAAATCAAACTTCCATTTGATAACTTTTGTGAGGATTGGTCTGAAGATGTTATAAGGCAACTTTGGTGAAATTTGGTTAAAATGTAGAAGGAGTAGAAAAAAAGGGGTTTTTGTAAAATCCATTAAAAAAAACAATAGGTGCCTTGCACCATTGAATAGACCTCCCCCATTGGACACCCTGGAACTCATAATACTAACAAACTCCTCCAGGGCAAATGCTGGTGGAAACACATGCTCCGGGATATTCACCAATTCATATCCTCCTGGTCGATCTGTGCCCAAGCAAATGTACCTTGCACACTAGCAGCTGGCAAGCTCCTCCCGCTGCTGAAACCACAGAGACCATGGTCACATCCAACTATTGACTTTGTCACAGATCTCCCTACATCCCAGAGCATCACCATAATCCCTACATCTCATACCACCCCCCAGGCTGCCATCCACAATTGAAATGAAGGATCTGATTTTTATCTAAGTTTTAAGGTCCTTTGGCATTCTGAAGCACATACTGACTGGGGACCTCAGTTAACCTCACATCTGTGGGGAGGTTTTTGGAGAAACTTGGCATCTTAGTGATCCTCATGTCAGGTTATCACCCCAGTCAGACAGTGAAGTGGAGAGAGCAAATCAAGAGATAACACGGTGCTTGTGATCATTCTGCAATTATTACCAGAAGGACTGGGCACAATTTCTCCCTTATGCTGAATATGCACAGAACTCAGAGAGGTGCTGGTGCTGTTCTCAACCCCATGCTTTGTCAGGACTTTCATGCTCTTCACTCAAACCATGCAGGTCCACATCCCAGGGGAAGGCCTAAGAAGAACTCTGCTCCCAGAGGCTTCAGGGAATTCTGTCACTTCTCCATCTATAGTACCCATACCACCATGTGGCCTACCTATGACCGCCACGGATTCCAATTCCCATCACACACATTCAAAGTCACATGATTACTAATTACTTACACCTGGACTCAAATTCACTACCACAATACAGTGTCCTCCACTAATATTAGCATTCTTAGTAAATATGAGCAAAGAAGACTGTGAAAATGGTCTTTATTATTTAACCTTTTGAAATTTATTTTTAAAAATCACAAAAATACTCTGCTCTCATGGATATCAAACAATTGCAAACACAACACAGGTTTCTCAAAAAAAAACTTTGTTAAATATAGGTGCGGATCATTTATTGCCACCTCTATGAATTTATATGAGAAAAATACCCGTCCATCCATCTTCTACTGCTTACTCCTTTTCAGGGTTGCAAACCTGGAGTAACCTGGAGCCTATCCCAGGAAGCAACTGGCACAAGGCGGGGTACACCCTGGACAGGGTGCCAGTCCATCGCAGGGCACAATCACACACACACTCACACACCCATTCATACACTACGGACACCATGCATGTCTGTGGACTGGGGGAGGAAACCAGAGTACCCGGAGGAAACCCCCACAGCCTGGGGAGAACATGCAAACTCTGCACACACATGACACTGGACCCTGAATGTGTGAGGCAAACGTTCTAACCACTAAGCCACCATGCGCCCCATGAGAAAAATATATTTGAAGTAAATTAGTACACATGGGTGACTAGGAACAGGAACTATGACTTCCTGTTTCACAGGGGTATAAATATAAGGTTACACAGGTCAGATTCCCTTAGTCATTCATAACAATGTCTTAGACCAAGGAATATAGCTTGGACATGCAGCAAAGGTTGTTGAGAATTGAAAATGCCCATTTCCACCATTCGGACAATAATTAAGAAGTTACAATCAACTGGAAATGTTATGAACCCACCTGGAATTGCACAATATGTGGTCTCAATGCACTGTGAAGAGTATGGTTAGAGTGGCCAAAAGATCTTGAAAGATCACAACTAGAGAATTGCAGAAATTGGTTGCATCTTGGAGTCAGAAAGTTTACTACATACTACAAGTTTACCCTATACTACAATCCGAAGTCACATATATCGCCACATGTTGTTTGGAAGGGGTTCAAGAACAAAGCCCCTACTCTCATCCAAAAACAAACTCAAGCATCTTCAGTTTGCCACACTCTAATGGAACTTCAAATGGGATCAGGTCCTATGGTCAGATGAAACCAAAGTTGAGCTTTTAGTCAATAAAAAAAGAGGTGGTTTTGATGCACACAGAGAGGCAGCCATGTGTAAAAGTACCTCATGCCCATGGTTAAATACATTGGTGACTATTTAATGTTTTGGGTTTTTTTCTGCCAGAGTACCTGGACATTTTCTTAGGATACCTGGCATCATGGACTCTATAAAATACCAACAGATATTAAATGAAAACCTCACTGTCTCTGCCAGAAAGCTTTCCAGAAAACCTATAGAAAACCTGTGGTGTAAACTGAAGAAAACAGTCCTTCAGCGTTTGAAGGATCTGGAGAGATTCTGTATGGAGGAATGGTCTATAAGGCAAGGAATGGTCTCTTGCCATATATTCTCCAACCTCATTAGGCATAACAGGAAAAGACTCAGAGCTGTTAACTTGACAAAGTGAGGTAGCACAATGTATTTACTAAAAGGAAATCGATACATTATATTTTTTAATAAACCTATGTTCCCTTTCAAAGTGAACTCACTGTTGCATGAGCTTCATGCTGTGGGAAGCACTCTCGAATGTGTACTCAAGGCACCTTAAGGAGACCTGTTTAGATAATTAATCTTAGCATTCAGTAGTTTACCAGAACTCTGCAGAAAGATGAGCCACATGCAGCCAGTGTCTGAATTTCTTGAACGATATGGAAGAGCACCAACACGAACATCCCCTATAATGACTGTGTCGTGTCACATGTCATGTTTGCCATGTCAAAACAACATGCTAGACTGGCAGACTTGAAGCTTGGCTCAAATCTGAGTCAAATCTGGCCTAAGCACTTCAGCTTAAGTTATTATTTCCAAATCTCAGCTAATCAACATCCCTTTCTGAGTTCAACTGGATGTGTTAGAGCAGAAAAACACAAAAATGTCAAAATAGTGGTGGTAAGCCTCCTTTATTATTTGGCACAGACAGCAGGCCATTCTACCAAACACATCTCCTCCTCATTGGCCTTATTTAGTGCTACACCACTTCAGTCTGTTCCACTACTACCTGGACCCCACCATAAACTTCCTCCATATTATAGAATGTTATCCATGCCTTCCAGTGGTCTGAGTGTGGTGAATGACCAGGCTATAACTTGAGCAAAACCACAGACTGTCCAGAAAGGCCATAATTATAAATCTATATTCTTAAGGGATATAAATAGGAGAAAGAAACTATGAGTAAAGAAAAGGGGCATAGAACATAGAAACCCAAGCTGATATCAGGAGTCTCCTCTTGGAGATGACCCGATCTCATCAGATACCTGTTAATTAGTGCAAATATGTAACTTGTTGTGTTAAACATTTAGGACTTGTATCTTCCACTCTACTAAATGAGGGAAGAGTGGAGGGAAATAATTGGGGGTAATAAAGTCATGCCCTATTATGTGTTTATTATGCCACCTATATGATGCCTACCTATCCTAGAGTAACTCTTTAGATAACAAACCAGTGTATAACCACAAAAAAAATCTAATGTAAATGTGCACGATGAACAGACCAATCATGTTAAAACACAAGGCATGTAAACAAAAGTAGTATTAGATTCCTGATATCTGTATTATAAGTGCATTTACCACTGAGAATTTGCAATCAGTGTGCCCGCCACCCAAGAATAGTTTCTTGATCAGCAGAATTTATCTCTGAGCACCTTTCAGGGCAGTCCTAGGCTGCGCCTTATTCATCATGACATTTTTGGAATAGGTTATTTGGTTATTCAGGCATTTCACACTGCGCCTGATGTTTAGGAGGAGCGAAAATATCTGCTACTTACGTATGTAAATGTGGTTTCATGAATCATGATTAAATGTACTGTTCATTTTACTTTGTGCAAAAGGCTCCAATTTCTGCCTACACCATTTAGTTTTGTTGAGGTTCAGGACAAGCATTGCCTGAAACAAAACCCTGCCTCTCTGGGATCTATTCATCTTGAATCCTGAAGTAACGTGGGACTTTCATTCACATTTGAGCTGTCATTAAAGACACACATGGAACCATGGATCACTTAAGGAATCATAACAAAATGATATTAACATCAGGTCTGTTTCTTAATTGGGTCACTGCAGCTTTGCTAGCAAAGTCAAAGATAGGCTTTGTAGGTTGGAAACTTCCCTAATAATCTCTTGTAATGCATGGCAATCTCTTTAGGAGTTTGGTTCATCTTTATTCCCTTTTCAGTAGAAGGACATTTTTATATGAGAATATATTTCTCTTCAAGAGTAGAAAAATTATCTTTAAACCCGTGTTTTCCATTGTTCTTTACAAGTCTTGCTCAGACTTAATTTTAATTGCTGCTTACAATTAGTTGAATTGAAATTGTGACTTTTTATTAAGTCTTACACTCTGTGATTCATTCTGTCCTAAGCCATCATCTTATCTTTATGAGCTAGGTTCCCTGGTTGACTTTGTCCATAGAAAATCATACAGACAGTTAATTATATGCTGCTAGGTTGAACACTATACTGCAATTATAGCTCACAACTGAGAATTCAGAAGGTTTATAAAAAATGACTGATGAAAAAATTAAATAGAATAAAAGGCTAAAAATGGACATAATCTGAATTGACTGATTTCTCTAGTGCATCTTCTACTCCATCCATTTCTAACAGGTGTTTGATTCAGTTGACAAAACCAGGCAAATTAATTGACAAAAACATTGCCAGCTTATTTCTCTGTAAATTCAGGAAACCACAACCTGAAAACCTATTTATAATGTATAGCTACACCCACCAATGTAACATTTCTGTTAATATCCTAAACTTTAATCTGATTTATGATCAATATAAACCTTATTGGGGAACCCCAGCATCACCACTGCTTATTCAGTGTTACTACTGTACTGAGAATGATCTGCCATACATATGGAAGGGTAGAAAGGATTTGAAATTCTTCATAACAATGGGTAACAGTCAAGAAATGTACGACAAAATACAAAATAGGTGCACCCAATAAAACTTTGTGTACTTTCTTATAGATGTTGTTTAGAGAAACCTATGCAAAAGAAAAGTCTAAAATATTTTTGTATTGTCCCACAATTACAATGCTTCATTTCTAACTGAACAGTAAGGTGTACTCACACAGGGGAAGAGTTCAGTCCCACTGAATTCACATTGACATATCTCTTATTTCCTCCTTAGTGCTTGGTCCTAAAGGAATAATTCCTGTAATGAATCTAATAAAGAATAGATTAAGCTGCAGCTTTGAAAAACTGATCTCAAATGCTGCAGTCTAAAGGTCAGCAGCCAAGATGGTAGAATAAGAGAGATGAGAGAGACAGGAATGTCCCATTCCAAGAAAGGGTGGGAGAATGGAGGGCCTTTTTGCAACTTACTAACCAGATTAGTAAGAATATTTTTAAATCATTTATTATTGAAAAAGTTAACAATTTACAGTGGTGATTCAAAAATTGTGAAACCTTTAATTTCTATATTTCTGTATAAATATGACCAAAAACAATCATAATAAAGTCCTAAAAGTAGATAAAGAGAACCAAATTAAACAAATGAGACAAAATATTATACTTGGTCATTTATTTATTGAAGAAAATTACCCATTATTACATATTCTTCTTTAACCATTCTTTGGCAGAATTACTTGTGTGCTTGTTGTTTTCTTGGTGCATAACTCACTTTCTCTTAAGATTCAGTTTGTGGACAGATATCTTGAGATTTTCCTTTAGAATTTGCTGATATGGATTCCACTGTTCAGAATTCATTGTTCCATCAATGATGGCAACTTATCCAGGCCCAGATTCAGCAAAACAGTCCCCCAAACCATAATACTTCCACCAGCATATGTCACAGATTCGATAAGGTTCCTATGCTGGAATGTTTTTATTTCACCAAACATAATTCTTCTCATTTAAACCACAGAGTTTGATTTTGGATTCATGCTTCCATAAAACATTTTTCCAATAGCCTTCTAGCTTGTCCACATGACCTTGCAGGCAGGCAGCAATGTTCTTTTGGAGAGCAGTGGTTGTTTCCTTTTAACCCTGCATGCAAACCATTGTTGTTCAGTGTTTTCCTGATGTTCATGAACATTAACATTTGCAAATGTGAGAGAGGCCTTTAGTTGCTTAAAAAGTTACTGTGGGCTTTGTGACCTCACAGACTATTACATGTCTTGCTCTTGATGTGATCTTTGTTGGTTGACTACTCCTGGGGAGGGTAACAATGATCTTGAATTTCCTCCATTTATACGCAGTCTGTCTGACTGCGGATTGGATTGGTGGAGTCCAAACCTTTTTAAAACATGAGGATCAACATCTCTTTTTTTTGAGGTCCTCAGAAATCTTTGTTCATGCGCTGATATACTTCCACAAACATGAGTTGTGAAGATCAGACTCTGATAGATCCCTGTTCTTTAAATAAAACAGGGTGCTCACTCACACGTTATTGTCATTCCATTGATTGAAATGACCTGATTCTAATTTTTGCCTTCAAATTAAACAGGTAATCCTAGATCATTACATACATTTTCTACTCTTCAATATGAAATATTGGATTTTTTTCCTCAATATAAAATTACCAAGTATAATATTTTTGTCTCATCTGTTCAATTTCATATGCTTTGTCTACTTTTGGAATGTGTTGATGTTTAGGTCATATTTCTGCAGATATGTAGAAAATTCTAAAGGGCTCACCACTGTAATGACAACCTTTCCTGAAGAATTTTGCTGCTGGGACCATACATATATATATTGTCGCAAAGGTCCGAAAGCTGGCACGCAAGGGGTTAAAATCACTCCCTCCCCGACTACTGCGCAGGCACTGAAGGGACATCCCCGTGTGATTGGTGCGCCGATCGGAAAATATCCACCATCCAGCAGATGCCACTCTTCCGCTCGTCCGGAGAGAAGTATCTCTTGTGACATGTGCGTGTGGCTTCTCCCAATACCTGTCATTTGTTTGACGTTGGCATTTACTAATATCTCTCTGTGCAGTGTTTGAAACAGTCAACCACATAACTATCTTGTCCATCCTCATGAGTCTTGGAATATGTGGCATAGCATGGCAGTGATTTGCTTCCTACGGGTAAAGTTGGTCATATCAGTTGACATGGAGGTGATCCACATCTGCTACCTGCAGATTCTCCACAACTGTGAAGCAAAGCTGAAAATGATCCAGAATACAGTTGCATGATTTGTTTTCAACCTTCTTAAATTCTCTTACACCACCCTATTGCTATGATCCCTCCACTGGCTTCCTGTAACTTCTGTTATTAGATTTACTGTAAACCATTGATGCTTGCCTACAAATGCCAAAGATTTACCAGCACACCCTGCACTGCACCACACTCCCTCCATTCCTCTAGCACTGCTAGACTGGTCCCACATCTCTTAGGGTACAAGGAGGGCATTCATCAAGACACTTCTCTCCCCTGACACCTAGGTGGTGGAAGGAAGTTCCCCTAGATTTTCAAATTAACAGTGTCTAGTATTCTAATCTTAAAACAGTAAGTTATTTAAAATGTAATTAAACTATCTGAAGAAAGACCAACAGGGCAAAATCATGAAAGTTGATTGCTCCATTAGACCTGAAGAAGGCTATATGTGCTGAGCAGTGTCAACGTTTGTGAGCTTGGACTGTTTCTCATTCTTTTTGTGATCCCTATGTACTGTATGTACTTTATATGGTTATGTGAACATGTGACCAATCACACTCAAATATTTACATTTACATATATATTTACTCATTTAGCAGACACTTTTATACAAATGAGGAAATACATGCAAAATGATATGTCAAGTGGAGAACAGTACAAGTAGTTTGGCAGGATAGGGGTTAGTTAAGTGCACATGGAAGAGGTGTGTCTTTAGTTGTTTTTTGAAAATAGTCACAGATTCTGCTGTTCAGATTGAAGTTGGAGGTTCATTCCACCACTGATGGATATTCTATATATTCTTGTTGAACATCCCATTTCAGGTTTAGTAAAAAAAAAAAAAAAAAGAAGAAAAAAAGAAAGATTTAGATAGGGAAATCTTTCCTATTAACAGTATTTTTTGTTCTTCACAGCTCAGATTGTGTTATATATTTTAGAACAGACAAATCTTTTTGGTTAAGCAAAATGAATCCAAATTAACACCTCATTGCATGAAATAGATTTGCTGCTTCTTTTTACGGGCTTTCTTTATTTCCCTTTTCTTGAAGACTACTGGTACAGTGATTTCGGTCTGTGGCTGTCACAGTGCATTTGAAGAGATTCAAGCTCATTTGCAAGTGGATCCATTTCAAAGATAACTCCCACACAAGCAGCAGCTTTGACTGTTTCCAGTGTCTACATATTCCAACCACAAAGAGGTATAGAGAAAATTAACTGTTTTTCGATTTTTCTTCACCATAATACAGATGTGGCCATTAAAAATGTGCATCAAAGTATAAGGGATCCTATGATATCATGCAGTATCAAGCGGTATCACGCGCATGCTGCAAGCACAGGAAATACAAGACCAACAGGGGACAGTCATGTTTCATTTGAATAAACACAGCTAGCTAGTAGATAAAGTATTTCTGCCTGGACATATACTGTTTACACATGTATTCTTTTACCAACAAAATGGTCCTGTTTCTTGTACTCAAGCCCATGATCTGCTTATGCTTGGCCCGCAGATCTGTCAACCTCTCTCACAACCAATTCACAACAAGCAGCAAAGAACATTAAACATTGTCAAGCCTAGAAAAATGGAGTGTGTGGTTGGTTAGATTTAAGAAAAAAAAATACTTATGGTTTATATATAAATAGTATGCTTCTCATCAACACTTATAAATCTAATTTAAACAAGTAAAGCCTCATGATATGCTCCAGTGGTCTGACAACAACCACTCACATTTTTAGTCTGCTGGAGAGGGGGATGAAGTGAGCATGTCAACACACACAGAGTTCTCCATGTAGTCTGAAATTCAGGATTTTCCTTCGATTTTAATCAAATCCAAAGTAACTAGTAACTTGAGTAGAATTCTCATCATATACTTTATCACTGTTAGACAAGTAAATATTACTATTATTACTTTCACTTTCAACATCCACATCTTTATCCCCACTGAACAGTTGCTCTATGAGGGTTCAGCTCTACCTGATCAGCTATGTTGGAGGTGAAAGTGTCTTGGCCCAAGCAATAGCAGGAATTATCCACACCCAACCCCAAGCACAGGTGCACATGGCCCATAACCCTAGGCCCACACCAACCCAAAGTATGGAGACCATTCCACTGACCTACCCAAAATATATTTTAAATTAAACTGTACAAAAAGTTTAGAAACACAAGAGACTGACAGACAATCCAGAGACTATATATGCAGACCTCAATAAGGATGACTGCACCAGCATCCATTGAATCTTTGAACAAAACTTCCTCAAGATCAAGGAAAGAGTACTGCAGAATCCCATTACCAATGACCAACTCCTCACCCCAGAGGAGTCAAACTACTTGCTTCCAGATCCTCTCAGCACTGAACAAACCAAATACCCCCATCCATACTGTTACTGCACTGACATGAGAGAAAGATTCACAATGATGGAAGGGGAACTGGTACAGCGCAGAGATATGACAATCTCTCTGTACCGGGGTGCACAATTAGAATTCAAAGAGGTCCAGTGTCTAAAATTTTCTCCTCCCCAAAGGTCCAAACCATTAAAATG
Organism: Ameiurus melas; assembly: GCA_012411365.1. Taxonomy (NCBI): domain Eukaryota; kingdom Metazoa; phylum Chordata; class Actinopteri; order Siluriformes; family Ictaluridae; genus Ameiurus; species Ameiurus melas. The sequence continues at coordinate 13,397,841 of CM022777.1, read as the reverse complement.
TCTAATGTTGTCACAGTTTACCTGGAACACTGACGCGCATCGAGCACTACGGCGCATGCGCGAAATCCTTCCGCGTTGGAACAGCCCTTCCAGAGCAGGGGCGACTATCGAACACCACTGCGCATGCACGGACATCGTCAGCAGCGACGCCGTGTCCACGTCACGTCAGGTCATAGGGTAATGTGTGGGCGTGTCTGGGAATCACACACAGCTGAGAGCCCATTGGAGTAATGACGGGACTGTTTATATACCGCGGGCCGTGCTCTACACGGTTCAATAGCGATACCTGTATCAAGGACTATGTCTATGTTCATGCTTATGCAAATGTCTCCGCTAAAGTTCATGCTCAGTTTGCCTGGTTGTGTTTATGCTCGGGTCCAAGGACAACTACGTGTGTAGAGGTATTCCTAGCTTTAGTCGCTAGCACTAGCAGTAGCTGTGCTAGCCCAGTGAGTTTAGTTTAGTTCTGATGCTCCTGTTTCGGTTTTGTTTGTTTGTTTGGTGCACACTGTAAATAAAACCTCACCGTTCTTCGCAGCGTTTACGTCCGCCTTTGCTTCTTGCGCCAGTGGCGCGTAACAAATGTGCATTATGATTTGGGGGCATATGGCATTCTTGTATATGTATAACTAATAAACAAAGTACTAAATTTCAGTAATATTTCAACAATATTTTTGCACATTTTCAATGCAGACACATTAAACATGATGTAAAATATATATGCAGCCTAGTCATAAATAAATATAAGCCTATTACAAATGTTCTCATTTCAAGATAAAAAGAAACTGCATCTTCACAAAAAAAAGTGCCTGTTGGGCAGGAAATGCATGGGAGAGGACTTTGGTGGACCAATCATTCTTGGCTTTGAATTTATTTAGCATGTTCTTACCTCAGACTGGTGTGGATAGACTGGTTAGCTCAAAAGATCTGTGCTTTGTCTTATAGTAGCACTTCACACTGGCACTTTTTATTAGAGCCATGGTTTAATCATACAGAATGGTTAGACACTCACTGCAGGAAGTATAAAGGCAAATAAAAAAATAATAATGCATGGCTGCTTAGGGCTTCGCAACAAAGTCTTTGTGTTTTTGAAGAGGATGAATGATGCAACTTTTTTACCAGTTACTTATTGACGCATGGATCTGCCCATCCCCCTAACTTCACCTCTCAGCAGCACATCAGCAGATCATTTCCAAACCTTCAACAAATTTACCTTGTACATTATGCATCCTGTTTAGATTTGCTGAAAAAACCCCAAATGTGACTTATCATAATTTAGGATTGTAGTTAATTCCTACATTAATGACTAATTACATAACAAATGTAATATTATTCTAAAATGTGAAAAAAAATATTTTGAATAAACAAGTTCTTTTGACAGGTAGTGTGAACCTTGATTTAACTTTACCTTTATAGAATCAACTTTTTCTTTTCAACAGTACATACATGTTTGTAAATAAAACCCTTTAATTTTAATTTTAAAAAATGTGGTGCAGCAATGTCACTATTTCCCTTCACGCTAGCTCTGTAGCATGCAGCGTGCTCGGAGACCTGAAGCGCAAGTTAGATGCGTGAGCTTGAAGCGTGATCTTATGTGCAAGCTCTTAGCGAACACACACACTTTTGGGGCTTCAGTGACATTGACTTTGTTTTCTTTCTACATGTACTTTTGTTATGGGATTTGCCCTTTATCCACCCCGTCTTGTCATTGATTGTTTACCCGTAGGTTTTCGTCATTGTTTTCAGCAGTCTTGACTTTCACCCCTGATTATGTTTGTCATTTAAACCCTTTGTTTCTTGTTGTACATTAAGTATTATTGAGTGTTGTTTCTTGTTTCTCGTTTTTGATTCACGTTCATTGAAATTGTTGTCATTCTTGATTCTAGCCTTGCCCTGATTATGCATGTTTGTAGATTGCCTGACCTTTTATTGCTTGATTTTGACAATGCTCTTGTCTTATGATTTGGATTTGTCCGCCTGTCTGTCTCAAATGAAAGTTTTTAACTGCACTTGCATCCGTCCTAACCTCCATTACATAGAATATGTAACAAGCAAAGGCTCACTCCCATGGAGCACTGACTTAATCGAGTCAATGTTCCTATACTCTCAAACTACTTAAATATTGTACATGTTAATATTTTGCAATAAACATAAAATACATCAAATCATATAGATTTTATAGATCTATAGATCAAATCATATTTGAAGTATGAAAACAAATTATGTTAATGTATCTCAGTTCAATCATATGGAACCAATGTACAAATTTGAATTAAGTAAATTCACTGGGCTTTTGTTCAATGTGTGGACTTCTGTGTTCACTTTAAACCAGTTTTTTTTTTTATAATGAAAAAATAAATAATAAAAAAACTCAACTATGAAAAGAAGCAAAAACTAATCTAAGAAAAGAACAAAAGTTTCCATTGGTAAGGAAGGAGAAGATGGAATTCATTCAATGTTACCTCAGGGAACTTTCAACAGTAAAAAAAAAAAACGCTCATAAAAAACCCCACAACATTGAGTCACTGAGGTCACTGGTATACTAAACCTGCATTTTAATATTGCACTAACCTAGCATACATGCCACAGCCATGTTAATTTAAATACTATTGTTATTGTACCTGTACTAGGAGACTCAATCACGCGCAATTTATATACTTAAATCTTGAAATTAGAAACATAGTTTTATCATAAGTTTATCACAAGTTTTGATGAGAAACATAATGTTTTTATGTGAACCATTCGACCACACATTCCATTTTTATTGTGTGTTTGCTGTTTGTTTTTAAACCCCCTCGTTATGTTAAAAAAAAAAAAATGTACTGTTAAAACGAAAAAATTAAAAATTCTTAGAACCATGCCTGCAGAAGCACACTTGATAAATCGCATGAAACAACATGAAAAAATGCTTAAAGGCCACTTCTGGAGGAAGGTATTCAAGTGATTTACACAGCCCCATCGGTTAGGATAGGTGAACTAGAACAAATATTCAGTCTTCGTATTATTTGCTTGAATTAAACACTTTGAATATTTTAAGGTCTCTGTGTTTCCAAATTAGAATTTAGAATAATTAAAAAATAATGAAGTGAATAGAAACAAGATAGGAAATGCACCACTTTGTTCCTTAGCACTTCATTTGGTAACACTCTGGAAAAGCGTCAGACTCAGGTGAGAAGTATAGCCTAAATTTTGAAGGCAAAGTTGTATGTTGATTTTGAAAAGGTGATTATGGTGGAATTATAATTTTATTATACATCTATTTGTTATAATGCAGGCAACACGGTGGCATGTTCTCCTCATGCTCAAGTTGATTTCCTTCGGTTTCTCTGGTTTACTGGTTTACTGTATTAAAACATGCAACTATGTGGATTGGCTATGCTAAATTGCTCCTATGTATGAATGAGTGTGTGAATGCGTATGTGCATGTCTATACACCATACACCATGTCCATTACTGGCTGCAGTTTGCATAATGGTGTACATTTACTTTTAGCTGTTCCTTTAAAGAAAGTGTGAGCCAGCTGAGTAAATGTGTCTTTGTTTGTGTACATGTGCAAATGTCACACTGCCAAGTCAGCATGTCACTGAGAGTGGTAGCGATGTGATAGACAGACGTGACATTTACCTTCAAGAGTTCTTCTCTTGGCCTCCATCCAGGCTTGTCTCTCACACCTTTGTAAGTGTGTGTATGCATGGGTGTGTGAGCATTTTCAACCACCTAGTAATTCACATAATTTGCATGCATTACTTAGTTTACATAGCAGAGCTGAGCCAGATGTCTGTAGTTTTCCAGATGTTCTTATTCAACATATTGAGCATGTTGTGGAGATCTTCATTTTGTGGACTAAATAAGCGAAGATGTCCTAATATACTGTTAAGGGCAAATTATATAGGTAGAAAAGCTTAGAAAAAGGACTATAAGAATGCAATTAAACAGACTAACAGCTTAATATCCATTATACTTTCAAGTGGCCTACTTTGACAGCAACAATTATTTCTGTCTGGAGTCTGTAGAGTTATACAGGATTATAAAATGCATAAACCTGCTCCCAGGCACAGACAATCACACACACACACACACACACACACACACACACACACACACACACACACACACACACACACACACACACCATTTTAATAGGAAAACCTATACCCATGAATTTTAATGCAATTATCCAATCATGCAGATATAGGTCAAGAGCTTGAGTTAGTGTTCACATCAAACATCAGAATGGGAAAAAAATGTAATCAAAGACTTACTGGTGTCACGGTTCGGCTGGGACCGTGACGTGCGTCAGCCGCTACTACGCATGTGCAGTTCTGTGGGAGGAATCAGAGGAGAATGGCCAGACTGTTTCAGCTGACAAGAACATTATAGTAACTTAAATAATCAAACTTTACAGCCCTTTTGAGCAGCAAAGAATCTCAGGATGCAAAACACGTTGATCCTTGAGGTGAATGAGCTACAATAGTCAAAGACATTGGTATCTGTTCCCATCAGCCAATAAAACATGTCTGTGAACTGTGCCATCAGCCTTATTATCTTCAGCGAAAGACTGCATGTTGGTTGTTTGTGTAAAGAAACAAAAAGACACTTCATTTCTTCTATCTTTTCTCAAAATCTTGGAACTTTTCTATCCCTTTAAAAAAAAAAGAAGAAAAAAAAGAAGAAAAAAAGAAATGAGCGAAAGAGAAACATATGAGTGAGAGAATTCAGGAAGTGTGTTATGGCTTGCTCCCGTTTCATCACGGGGAATAGTGCACACTTTCTGGTTGAAGTGTCTAGGGGGTGGAGCCTGCGATGGCAGCCTCGAAAGGCTGCACATGGTAATGCCTACATTAAGCAGCTCCACTCATCACACTTTTCTTGGAAGCCAAAGCGAGTGGGTTTCAGAGCCTCGTGGATCTGGGCCAGCCACTGCCGTGGCAGTTAGCCATCTCAGGTCTGGGGGATCTCTTATGGATCAGCAAGAGGAGCCGGAGAGATGCGCTGCTTTATCTCTTGCTCTGTCTTCCGGGTCCGGCTCTCTGTTGGATTTTGGAGCTAGAGTTGTGACTCCTCCTTCCGCTATGGAAAGTGAAAAGGGAAAAAAGTGAGAAAAAAACACACTCACAAAAATAATAGTAATAATTCCTGTCTGACTCTGAGGACCCAGAAGGATGTGCTAAAAACTGGGAGATGAATATAAAATCTGCTTGAAGTGATTACAAAGGCTGGATGAGCTTTTTTCTGCAAAGTGTGTACATCCCTCACACTGCAGACAACGTTGGGGTTATGCATGTAACCCTGTTCCCTGGGAAGGGAACGAGATATTGCATTTAGCATAATAGTATGGGAAAGCCTTGCGTACAGGACCGCTATCTGAAGCTTGTGTAAAATCATGCCTCTACTTAAAGGCCTGCCATGATCAGTTGATGTGGCAATTAAGCATGTTGCATGATATATATATGGCACCTGTGAACTACGCTGCCAGCTTCTATTATCTGAAGTGAAGACGCAATTCACAGGCCTGGCCCGGTATGACTGTGCTATGCAACATCTCGTTCTCTTCTCAGGGAACAGGGTTACATGCGTAACCCCGATGTTCCCTTTCAAAGGAAACTTCGACATTGCATTTAGCATAACAGTATGGGAACGGGAATATCCACTCTGCCATACACAGTGTACGGCCTGTTAAAAAACACTGAAGCCCAAGGGTCACTGCAAGATACTTGAGCCTGGGGTGGAATGAATATCCAGGCATTAATAACAAATGACTGTGTGTGGCGTAGACCACCTTGCAGCCGCACACACATCCTGCAATGATACTTTTTGGACAAATGATACTGCAATGATACTTTTTGGACCCTTTGGACAAAGCCTTCGAGGAGGTGACCGCCATAGTGGAATGAGATTTTAAGCCCGGAGGCATGGCGAGACCGCGTGTTGTAAGCCCTAGAGATTGCTTCCACTATCCAAATAGAGATGTGCTGCTTTGATACAGCATCACCTTTCCTGTGGCTACAAAAGCAGACCAGTAGATGCTCCGACTTATGCCACTGGCCGTAGGGGTGGACGTAAGTACAGAGGGCCCTTACTGGACACAGCAGGGACATCCTCTCTTGTTCCGGTGTGAGGAACAGAGGAGGGCAGAAACCCTGCAACACCACAAGGTGGGCAGCCGATGTAGGCACTTTAGGAATATAATCCAGCCTAGGATGCAGGAAGGACTTGGCTAATCCAGGGGTAAAGTCAATGCAAGCAGGGGAAACAGTGAGAGCTTGTAGACCTCCCACTTGCTTGAGAGATGTCAGGGCCAGTAAAAGTGCTAACGTTAGAGTCAGAAGCTTCTCAGAGGCTAACTGTTACAGCGAACTGTAACTGGACCCAGTAACCCTTTCTACGGTAGACAGAATCCATGGAGACACATTTGGCAGTAGTTTGAACGTTGCCCAATGGTCTTTTAGTGACGTTAACTATTCCACATTTTATTGGAGGGAAGCATCAGATTTTCATTGCACTGTGACAGCTCGCTGACCAGAGAACACTGAAAACTTTGGGACTGCCTTGGCTAGGGGAGGCCCTACAGTAGCACTGAGGGCTACCTGCCCTAACAACCTCATGTCCCCAGATACATCCCTCCACGGCCCCTCAGAACCACTCTTCTTTGCCTGCTTGGCTTTTATGACCATTCTCAGATCAAGCCTAGTAGCAAACCGCAACTGTGACCTCTCGGTTCCCCTGGCTGTCTGCGAGAGTTGCCATGCTGCCATACTCGCCTGCCTTCTCGGTCTCCCTCACAGTAGTTCTGGCCCTGGCTCCACTTGTGGACGCCCGGGTGAGCTCGAGACAACAGGGAAGGAACTGTTTTTTTTTTTAATGATGCCATATATCTATATATATATATATAGACCTGCAACCCTGTCATTGTCTGCAGTAACCCTCAAGCAAAACTACCACTGCATAGGCTTGCCCACCAATGCCACGGTGGCCTTACATGGCTTGGATGCAAGCTGGCCCCCGTAATTACCTGCCGTCGGTGGAGAGAAGTAGCTAGCAAGCGCCTCCTCCACCTTAAACATAGCTAAATAGCCATGCCATTCATTCCCAGAATGGCCCAATAATCCAACATCGTGGGGTTGTGAATATGGCTTAAGCATGGTTTTCCCCCAGATGCCTGAGATTTTGTCATAAACTTCTGGAAGACAGGGGAGTTTCTGCAGTAAGAGGGATTTACTTTCTCTAGGTAATCACTTCAAGCAGCTCTTTATATGCTGCTCTCAGTTTTTAACACATCCTTCTAACTCCTCGGAGTCAGAGAGAAATTATTACCCCTTTTGGCTTTCCATAGCGGAAGGAGGAGTTGGGACACGAGCTCCAAAATCCAGCAACGAGACGAACCCAGAAGATAGAGCAAGAGATAGAGCAGCGCTAGTCTCCGGCTCCTCTTCCAGATCTATAAGAGGTCCCCTGAACCTAAGATGGCTAGCTGCCTCAGCAGTAGCCAGTCCAGATCCGTGAGGGTCTGAAACCCAACATGCTTTGGCTTCCGTTTTTTTAAGAAGAGCACAAGTCGCGAGCCGAGCTGCTTAATGTACACGTTACCAGGCGCAGCCTATCGAGGCTGCCATCGCATACTACACCGCTATCACTTCACGCAGAAAGTGTGCACTTTTCCCGCGATGAAACAGGAGCAAGCCGTAACACACTTCTTAAACACTTTCTCGCTCATTACTTACCTCTCTTTTCCTCTAAAAAAGATAGAAAAGCTCTTGAGAAAATATAGAATAGAAATGAAGCGTTTTTGTCACACAAACAACAGACATGCAGTCTCGCTGAAGATAATAGGGCTGGCGGCGTGGTTCACAGGTGCCATATATATATATATATATATATATATATATATATATATATATATATATATATATACGCTTAATTGCCACATCAACTGATCATGGGAGGATTTTACACAAGCTTCAGATACCGGTCATGCATGCAAGGCGTTCCCTGACCAGCATGCTGATCAGAGAAGACTGAAAACAAGGGATGGCCTTAGCCAGGGCAGGCCCTACAAAAGCACTGGGGTCTAACTGCCCTAACCTCATGTCCCCTGATACGTCCCTCCGTGGCGATCCGGACTGTTCCTTCCTAGCCTGGGGTGCCTTTTTGATAATTCTTAGATCAGGCTGTGGCCACCCGGTCCCCCTGGCTTTCTGCGGGGGAACTCGGCCGCCACAATCACCTTCTGCGCTTCCCTCGCACTCGCGCTGGTCCAGGCAAACATGGGGAAGGAACTGTCTGAACGCCACCATTTGCTGTTTTGCCTTGCGAAACTTGTCGGCAGTGGCATTGACCGCACCGCCAAACAGGCCGGAAGGTTGAACATGGGCATTCAGCAAGGAGACCTTATCTTTGTCCCCCATCCCTGACAGGTTGGGCCATAGGTGCCTCTCTGCCAGAAACAGGCTACCCATTGAACGACCAATATGACAAGCCATTTGTTTGGTCACCCAAAGAGATAAATCTGTTGCACGGCGCAGCTCTGCCACTGCCTCTGGCCCAATTCCCTCACCAGTATCCAGTTCACTCAGCAGGTCTGCTTGGTAGGCCTGCAACACTGCCATTGTATGCAGGGACCCACAAGCAAGACCCGCTGCTACATAGGCTTTGCCCACCAACACCAAAGTGGCTTTGCATGGCTTTGAAGGTAAAGTTGGCCTCCCTAAATTACCAGCACAGAGCAGAGCTAATGTGACAAGTTCCCAGGAAATAAGTTCCCATTTGGACAAAGGGGCCATGTACCCCGTTCCCTAAGTGAGGGAGGTTTTTACAGCCGTTACTTCCTGGTCCGCAAAAAAAAGATGGGAGTATGCGGCCAATTTTGGATCTGCATCATCTAAACCGTACTCTTCGGACATACAGGTTCAATATTCTGATGCTCAAACTTATTGTGCTACAGATTCTGCCTGAGGATTGGTTTGTGATGATAGATCTGAAAGATGCATATTTCCACATAGGCATATCGCCCAGTCACAGGAAGTTCCTGAGGTTTGCCTTTGGAGAAAACACATACTAATATCGGGTTCTTCCCTTTGGGCTAGCTTTATCCCAACGCAACTTCACAAAGTTCATGGATGCTGCAACATACTCCCGACTCCGGGGCATCCGTGTACTAAACTATCTGCATGACTGGTTAATTCTAACACGATCCAGGGAACAGGCGGTTCAACACTGAGATGTTGTTCTTGCCCACATGAGGAGCTTGGGCCTCAAGAAAAGTATACTTTCTCCAGTGCAGAGAACAACTTTTCTAGGGGTTATATGGGATTCTACTACGATGAGGGCATTTCTATCCCCAACATGCATACAATCGATCCTATCAACTTTGAGCAAGATAAAGCGAGGTCTGGTCATCCCCTCAAGCCTTTATAAGAGGCTGTTGGGCCTTATGGCAGCAGCAGCCAACATTATACCATTGGGCCTATTGCACATGAGACCGTTTCAGTGGTGGTCGATTTCATCCGAGGTTGAAACCTCTGAGAGTAATCAGAGTCACGCGGCTATGCCTATGTGCTCTGAGTATTTAGAGGTGCCCACAGTTCCTAGCCTCGGGTCACACTGTAGGGGTGTCCTCTTACCTCAAGATGGTAATGACAGACGCGTCCCTCACAGGCTGAGGCACAGTCTTAAATGGCTGTCCAGCTCACAATCTTTGGAGCGTCCCTCATCTGAAGTGGCAAATAAATCGCTTAGAGATGCGGGCCGTATTCCTAGCACTGAAATTCTTTCTCCCTCAGTTGAGAGGTCACAGTGTGCTAGTTGTGTCAGACAACACAGCTGTGGTCTCATATATCAACCACCAGGGAGGGTTACATTCATGCCCCCTGTTCAGACAGGCACAACTATTCCCCCTCAGGGCAGAGGGAAAGTTCTTGTCAGTGAGTGCAATGTACATTCCGGGCAGTCGGAATGTAGAGGCAGACATCCTGTCGACGCAGGGGCTGAGGCCAGAGGGGTGGAGGCTCCATTCACAAGTGGTGGAGTCCATTTGGCGGAGGTTCGGACAAGCGGGAGTGGATGTGTTCGCCTCCAAGCAGACAACACACTGCCAGCTGTGGTTCCCTCACTCTTCCTGCACCATTGGGGCTGGACACCATGGCCGAGGTCACATCTATATGCTTTCACCCCGATTGCTCTGCTTCCACAAGTTCTAGCGAGAGTTCGCCAAGACCGGCTACCTCTGCTGCTAGTAGCACCTTATTGGCCAGCTCGAATATTGTTCTCGGAGATAATGTCCCTGCTTGACGGCACTCCTTGGGAGATTCCCATCCGCAGGAACCTACTGTCTCAAGCTGGAGGGCTGATCTATCACCCTCGGCCAGAACCATAGAATCTGTGGGTCTGGCCCCTGAGAGGCACCAGCTCATAGATTCTGGTCTCACATCTGAGGTTGTAGAGTCCATGTTAAACGCTAGAGCACCATCCACAAGAAAATAGCATGCGCTGTGGCGGCTTTTTGTCTTGTGGTGTGTGTAACGTCAGTTAGACAAAGTGAATTGCACAATAGCTACAGTTCTGGAGTTCCTACAAGAACATTTCTCACTGGGGTTGGCTTCTTCTACAATCAGGGTTTACGTGGCCGCCATTTCGGCCAACCATGCCCCTGTTGATGGAGCCTCTGTGGGGCAACATCCTCTAACTTTGAGGTTCACTGTGTGGTGTCAGACAGTTGAGGCCCATCTGCAGGCCACGAGTACCTTCCTGGGACCTTGCTGTGGTCTTGGAAGGTCTGCCAGGGGCCCCATTTGAGCCCTTAAAGTCAGCCTCTGAGAAGCTTCTGACTCTAAAGGTAGCTCTTTTACTGGCCCTGACATGTCTCAAGTGAGTGGGAGATCTACAAGTTCTCTCTGTTGCCCATCCTGCCTTGACTTTGGCCTAGCCAAGGCCTTCCTGTATCCTAGGCTGGATTATATTCCTATTATATTCCTCCGTTGCTCACACCGGAACAAGAGAGGATGCACCTGCTGTGTTATGATAACGACCCCAAGCACACCTCAAAAATGACCACTGCCTTGCTAAAGAAGATGAGGGTGAAAGTGATGGACTGGCCAAGCATGTCTCCAGACCTAAACCCTATTGAGCATCAGTGGGACATCCTCAAACTGAAGGTGGAGGAACTCAAGGTCTCACACATCCACCAGCTCCGTGATGTCATCATGGAAGAGTGTAAGAGAACTCCACTGGCAACCTGTGAAGCTCTGGTGAACTCCATGCCCAAGGGGGTTAAGGCACTGCTGGAAAATAATGGTAGCCACACACAATATTGACACTTTGGGCCCAATTTGGACATTTTCACTTAGGGGTGTACTTACTTTTGTTGCCAGCGGTTCAGACATTAATGGTTGTGTGTTGAGTTATTTTGAGGGGACAGAAAATTTACACTGTTACACAAGCTGTACACTCACTACTTTACATTGCCTTTGCCTCAGTGTTTTGCCACAAGGTAATGATGTGTTTTTGTCTTTTTTTGTTGTTTCTTCTATTTTCAAACTTGTTATCTGCACTTACATACGTTATCCACCTTGAAATCGTGACAATGGCACTGTAGCAGCTAAACCCATAGCTTAGTTGTCCCGCCCCTTGGTAGTCCAAAGTTTGGTAGTCCTACTAACAATGACAACACCCTAGGCAAGTATTATGATAAATCCAACTGTTTTTTTGATTATGTCATGCATTGACAGATAAATTACCTCAACTTCCATGAAACAAACTTGGGCTACTAGCTGAGCTAGAAAAAAATACCATGAACAGGAATATGGGCTCACCCCAGCTAACACCCTTTTTTAGCCATAAAAATTATACATGATTAAATTACTTTAATTACGAAAATCTTAAATATTGTAATGATATTTATTTTGTTATGGTGACTGAAACGATTGAATGAAAATGCTACAATACTTTCACTATTTTAGTGCGTGAATTTAAGTGTGTAATTTTAATAGTGTAGATATTTGTATATGTTTATTGACAAATAAAATGTCAAAATATAATGAATATATGCTGTATTTTATTATTTTGTAATTGGTAATACAATATTAGGAAAGTTTTATAATATTGGGGCAGTTTAGAGATCCATCTGTGTTAGATATATACTCCTGGTCACCAACGACTCAAAAACGTAATAGTGATTGATGAAACATGCATGCATTTAATGGTTAAACTAACATTCATTAACATACAGTATAATTACATAATCATAATTTCTCTGTCATTTTTCTGTAGATCCCCTCCTTATGTTGTCTGCTGCTACCTGGTGAGTGCCTTCTTCTGCTCAGGGGAGGAATTACCAGCACATCACCCTGAACCCTTATCTGTTTCCCATCCTTGAATACTGCAGTGTACTTAAGATCTTTTTTGTTTTAGCGGGGCATATTAGTCCATTGTCTATCATCTCCTGCCCAAACAGTTTCAGGTGCGCTATTAAGCTGCCGGTTTTGCAATCCTCCTATGGTTATTTAGAAGTAACGAATAAGGCAAAGTGAAACACATGCTTGGTATATGCATAGTGAGAGTGGCTAGAAGCTTTGTATCTCGTAAGTGGCAAGATTCCCAGGGACCGGAATGACTTTAAATGTGTGCCTTTTCTTTGGCTCTGAATGCTAACCATTACCTTAACAAATTTTCTGCACCCTGGTTGATTTCTTTGATCTGCTCTGCTATTGTTTTCTCTGTTGCACATCATGTTCTGGTTTTTCCCTTTCTGTCACTACCTAGTTCGGTAACATTTGTAAATCCTCCTTTATGTCTTCTTGCTGTTTTAATTATCATTTTGGTACAGTTTGTGTTTTTGTTTTCCCTAACCTCATCAACTGCTAAATTGATAAGATTGCTAAGTTCATAAATACCGTATTCATTGCAGTGTTTTGTTGTTTGGTTCTGTGTTGTTTTGCCTTTTTCTTTTTATTCACTCAATGAGTCTTTTCTATCCCCATTCTCTTGTAGTTGGTCTCTTGATTGGGTTCTTGCCCTGGTTCTAGTAGCCAGTCTACCTCTTATATCTTCCTGTTCCACAGTTTCTATTCCCTGATCTATGCTGTCCCAAACTGTGAGCACTTGCTGCCACTCCTCCAAATTTCTGGTTTCCTCTTGCTATTGTGGCACTGGTTCAATTGCTTGTTGGGCTTCTGGTGATGGTTCAGGCTACTGCTCTGCTGACAACCTGGGTTTCCTCTCAAATTGCTTCTTTGTTAGTGATTTTTCTACTGGTATTTCCTCTGCTGGTGGTTCCTCTGCCGGTTCTTATTGGTTAGGGTCCATGTCAGCCTGTGTATCAAGTTTCGGGCCTTGTATTCTTTCCGAAAGTGGATTTGGGGCGTTTGGATCTCATGCTCATATGCAGTGATTAAGGTGTTACCACAAATTTTTACCTAATACCTTTAACACCGTCAGTTTTGCAAATCTTACCTGGTGTGGCCCCTTCTTCTCACGTTGTTCCACTTCTTTCTGAATGCTCTGATGTACACCCAATCTCCTGGTCCCACCTTCTGCAGATCATTGTTGAGTTTTGTCATCCTTGCTTCTGTGGCCGCGTTCACTTGTTGGAACAAATTTCTGTCTATTTGGGTTAGATGTGTTACATAACTTGCAAGTTCTCCTTTCAGTTGTTCAAGTGAGGGCCCATTATAGGGTCCTCTCAGATATGGCACTGGCATTTGTTGATCTGCATCGACATTTCATTTGGGGTTAGATATGATATGCAGTTAGTCTGCATGCACATGCTCTTTAGGGCTAACCCATTTCAATTTGGTCAATGTGCAGATTTAAGGCAATTTTGATTTTAGTGTCCAATTAGCTCTTGCCACCATTCCCTGTGATTGTTGTTGATACACACATCCGTACCTATGTTTAAATCACAAAGCCTGTGCTACTTTGTTCACAAAATGTATGTTGTTGTCTGAACTTATTTTGTCTGAAATTTCAAACCATGGTGTGACTTCTCTACACTAGAACTTCACTACCGTATCTGCCTGTGCTCGACTTAATTTCTGTATGCTCCAATGGCCAGGTCATCTCCCCTTTTCGAGTCCCATCACATTCTTCAGTCTTGCATCTTTGGATGCATCTCTGTATGCTGGTTGCATTTGGTAGCCACATTTGTCCTTCTCTGGAGTGGCCATTCACCTGGTTTCTTGGCATTGTCCTGTTCCAAGTTCCCTCCTAGTACTTGAGTGGCCACTTAAACTTTCTGTAGCACTAGTCTGACCACTTACTGATTCTCCCTTGTCTTCTTCTTCCTATCTCAGTACATTGATCTTGCTATTTGCCCCTCTATCTGCACATATCCCTCCATCTTCCTCCATTCTCCATCTCTTCCCATCATTGGCATCGGTGTTATGTTGGGTACAATCTTTCCCATTCCCTGTGATGTTCTGCATAAGGTGGAGGTCTCTCTACTTCATACCCTTCTCTCTCATGCTTTCTTTTCTCTTCCTACTCATCTCCTACTACTTTCTTTTCTAGTTTCTAGTCCGGAACTTGAGACTGGACTTGGACATCTGGAAAGTGAGACTGGACTTGGACTTGGACGTGGCTTGGACTTGAGACTTGGCTGGGCAGGGCAGCAGGACCACCCTTTCGGCTGGGCTGGACATCGGGACAGCTTCCTCAGCTGTGCAGGGCAGCAGGACGATCTTTTCGGCTGGGCTGGACAGCGGGACAGCCTCCTTCTTCTTCGGTGGCGATTCTTCTTCTTTCTCCCATGCCATTCCACAAGTGAATTGATTTTGTCTATTAATATACATATAGTCAATCTCCTTTCACACTCTACCTTCCTGAGCTCTACTGTAAGTATTGCAGTTAATCCTGATCAATAATTGTGTTGTCTAGGTCTATCCTGAAATGGGTTCTACTAGTGATTCATAGTCCTTGTTATCTGGGTCTTTAGTGAATACAAATAAGGGGATGGCAGCCCTAGTTGACCTTGGATCTTCTACTAACTTTTGCAATAGGTTTCCAGAGCCTTCTCAATATTTCAGCCTAAACGAAATCAGGAAATTTAATTTGTAAATCATCTAAGTTATTCCACCTAGTTATACACCACGATTTAACTGCAATCAACTCATCTGATTGCCATCTTGCATCCTCACTTTTGTCTCTAAAGGTTCTTTCATCCCCAAAATAGGTCCTTATCTCTCTAGTCTCAACAAGTATATTCTGCTGTGCTGTTCACCTTCATGTGTCTTATTGTGTTACTAACTCTCTCACACCCTGGAAAACACAACTTAAACATCCACAGGAGAATAGAGATTACACACAAAGCTAAAATTATCCCCACTGTGTACAAAACTCTTTTCTCTGCTCATCTCCTGGCTTCATTCTCTTCCATTTATTCTACCATTAAGCACTGTGTCTGAAAAGTAGATAATACAGAACCTGTTAGTTATTACCCTATGGCGTACTATGATAGAGAAATGTCCTGGTACGACGTCCTTTGGTGCGGTGTTGAGGAATTAACGATTCTGAGCCTAAATGAGCAGGTCTTCTGGTGTTCCTACCTGGATTAAGACTGCACTAATCAGTGGCTCCCTAAAGTATCATGTGCTCACTATAGTACAATCAACATTTGATGGTATTAAGCTAATCCTTGTCACACTGTATCCCAGAGTGTATTTTTCTAACCTGATTAAGTCAAAACCCACATTAGTTTTCAGAAACCACAGCATTGTGTTCTCATATGACCAGCGACTAGTTACCTCCTCATATTCTATAACATGTTCTACCCTAATTTCAATGTACTGCAAGAACTGTTTTAAAAGGTATTCTGCTTACCTTTTCCTATGGTTGGGCAAAGTTGTCTGCTCTGGATGGCATAGCTGGTCCCCTCCATCAGGGTCTGCAGGACAATGCAGGATATTTTGCTTTTCCAACCTACAGTGACCCTGCTAGTTCACAACTTCAAACTATAAAATCAATTAAACGATCTGACTTGCACTTGAGATAAATAAAACAGCTGAACTCACAAAAACTGGATTTAAATGAGATAGGTTTATAAGCAGTCGAGCAAGAGAGAAAACAAACCAACTAGTGCCAGGAGCACAAGAATCACAAACATGCAACTTGAACGGAGGTCCTACTGGGTACAATCTTCCTTGTATACATTTCACCACATTGTTCACCATGAAATATGCATTAAACTGATACCAAACATGCCCTGAGGAATATTGCAATTAAATATAGTTCAGATGACCAGTTTAAGTGCACATGGTCTCTCTGAAACAAATCCTTAATCTGATTGTCTTTAATTGGTTCAGCAAAGTCAGAGAACTCCATAAAGTTTAAGCAGAGGTGCTCAGAAAATTATTTAAAAGATTCCTCTTGTGCTTTAAGCCCGTTATTCTGTCCCTTTGTGCTAGAACATCTCCTCTAAATTCTATAAGAGCTTATAAGAGCTAAGTCTTGCTAGCACTTCAGTATTTGTTTCTCCCACTAAAATATTCATTATTGCGCCATTCTGTAGCTCTGCTGGAATTTTAGACACTAATTCACACAGGATAATTGTGAGCACTATCTGCCAAACGTCTCTTAACTCCAGACCAAACGTACTGTTTTCTAACATTAACACAAATAGCAGACGGTCGAGGGCCGAATGTGGCCTCAGGATGGCATTACTGGCGTGCTGCCGGCACTGGCATGCATCATGTCAGCCCAGTGTGGTCCATGTGTAGCAATTATGGCACTGCAAACATGATGGCAGATAACAGATGGGCCGATTGTTGATGGGGGTGTGTGGCCCAGATCATTCTATTGATTGTAGGCAACATTTAGAATCAGATTGCGATTCTGGACAGAGAATTTATATTTCTAGTACAAGCCAAGATTCTCTCTCTCTCTCTCTCTCTCTCTCTCTCACACACTCACACATACACACACACACACACACACACACACAAAAATGTTGTTTTAAAATAATATTTTTAAATAGTACTGATTCACATCTTATTTCTTTAGAGAAAAAATAATAAAATATTTTGCTAACCTTTAAATTTTTTTTTTATATAAATGTATGTTTTTTTTTTATAAATCTGTGTGTTTAATTTAAAATGTATTTTAAATTTGACTGACCTTAAATTTCTTACTGACCTGTGAAGGTTTTTCCCTTCCCTGGGTTCCAGTGTTTTCTCTTCCTCTTGTTCCTGTGTGTATGTATGTGTGGGTGTGTGTGGGTGTGTATTGGGACGTGCCACCTCTGCTATATATATATATATATATATATATATATATATATATATATATATATACATATATATATATATATATATATATATATATATATATATATATATATATATATATATATATATATATATATATATATATATATATATGTATCCATCCATCCATCTTCAACCGCTTATTCCTGCTTCAGGGTCGCGGGGAACCTGGAGCCTATCCCAGGAAGTATCGGGCACAAGGCGGGGTACACCCTGGACAGGGTGCCAGTCCATCGCAGGGCACAATCACATACACACACTCATTCATACACTATGGACAATTTACCAAGCTGCCAATCAACCTACCATGCATGTCTTTGGACTGGGGGAGGAAACCGGAGTACCCGGAGGAAACCCCCGCAGTACGCATGCAAACTCCGCACACAAATGGCCCCGGCGGGAATCGAACCCCGGACAGGTGTGAGGCAAACGTGCTAACCACTAAGAGAGGGAGGGGGGGAGAGAGAGAGAGAGAGAGAGAGAGAGAGACATACATATATACATATATATAGCAGATAAACCAGAGCCTCTCTCCCATAATTGCATAAATGCTTGCGGCTGGACTTTGCTAGTCTTTCCTTAAGCCACTGTTTACATAGCTAATGCTCTTTCTCGGATTGTGTATTTAAGTTCCATTCTACAAATGTGAGAATATGTCACCTGTAGCTTTCTCTGCTGCGAAAGAGTAAGAAAATTTTATCTTACTGTAGAGGAGGTCAAACCAAAGTGCAGGCACAAATTCTTTGAAGCATAGTGTCAAGGACTTCTTGTCCTTGAGAGGAACGTTAACTCAAGTCTTAAAAAGGTGTTACCAAGGGGGGCGCAGTCGAGCAGGCAATGGAGTAGGTCGAGTTTGGTTTGAGCTCCCGTTGAACTTCTGTTCAATTTTAAGTTAATAAGTGCTTTTCATAACTAAATACTGGCAAACCTGCTTCGAACACATTCCTTAAGTTAAATGTACATTTGTATGTGTGTAGATTACGGCGAATTTGCATAAATATAAATTTGCAGAGTCAACCAAATCTAGGCCCAATACCATCATGTCCTTGAGTTCCACTGCCTCCCTAGGCCATGAGCCAAACAGCCAAGAGATAGACGTTGAAACCCTGAAGATGGATATCCTGCTTTAACTGAGTACCCCAAATTGTAGCATGGATCAAAACTGAGCTGAAAAGTCCACTTGCTGAAGACTTTGACTTTCTTAAGAACGATTTGCAAGGGGTGAAAGTGGAAATAAGGAACAATACGGCCACAATTCACTCCGAATTCGACCAAATGAAAGCTACAATTAAAGAGGTGGAAGGTGTGCTAACGACCTCGTCAGACAAACTAGCAGTTTTACAGACTACAGGAGATGTAACATCAGGATCCTGGGGGTGGTGGAAGCAAACGGCTCAAGCTCTACAACAACAGTCTCAAAACTACTGAGAGATGTGCTTGTGGACTGCTCTCACAGAAGTCTGGGTCCTGTGAGGAAGGATGGGAAATCACATGACATCATAGCCAGACTCCACTAATGCCAGGACTGCACTGAGGTACTGAGCCGGGCGCGCTCCTGAGCCCTGTACCAGCTCAACAATGAGCACAACAATTGCTATCTTTCCGGATTATAACACAAGTGTTGCTAAAGCCAGGGCTGCATTCAATGAGGTCAGGAAGCTGCTCTGTAAGTGTCAGGGAGCTCAGTATGGCATCCTGTTTCCAGGCCGTCTCCACATCACGTTCAACAGAGAGGAAAAGTAGTTCACGGATACAAGCAAAGCGATGAGCCTGATGTCAAGAAGAATATCATCACTACTGCAGAGGGCTGAGTGAGTAACATTGCCCTGGATAATTCATCGTCTCTGAACTCTGACTGGATGATAACTGTTTGAACAGAATTTTACTGAAAAAAGGAGGATGATCAACACCGCTCTCTTATTTTTGTTATATACGGGCTTGCAGGTTAAGAGTTCCTGGCCTTAATTTAACCTTATTATTATTTTATTTTTTACACTGTACTGTATGGACATGCAGTTGTTGTTTTTCATTTATAGGGATATAAGGCCCTGGCACAGTCTTGGACTTATCTTGGGTGGTACAGTGTTTACCTGAACATCATGGTTTCATTCATCTTCTAGCTGGACTAATGGATGTATTTTCCAGGCATATTTCTTATGCAGTAGATTATTTCTGAAGTGAATTTTGTTCATAACTAATACATATTATTGGTTCATGTGTTGCTGCTAGTCATCCTTATATT
Source organism: Ameiurus melas (assembly GCA_012411365.1). Lineage (NCBI taxonomy): Eukaryota > Metazoa > Chordata > Actinopteri > Siluriformes > Ictaluridae > Ameiurus > Ameiurus melas. The sequence continues at coordinate 13,378,347 of CM022777.1, read as the reverse complement.
TTTGTTTTTGTTTTTTTCTAAAAAAATATTTCGTTTGCTTATGACAGGGTGTATGATACTACACTGTGACTTTTTTGAATTTATATTTCATACCAGGAGTTCAGTGGGAGCTTGAGCAGTAGGCTCTATAGAGTTCCTCCACACAAGCACTAAAAGTGCGGATTTGTTTTGGAAGGGTACGGGATGGATGGGGCGGGTGTACCAGACTTTGTCGTTTATTGTGCTTAACTTGCCAGATATCTGCTTTATGGCTCATCTGCTGTCATTCTAGGATCCCTGTAGGGCTTAGATATCCAACCTTTTTTCTCCCATTATGACTGACATCAATATTCCCAGAGGGTCAGATGGTTCTATGGTTAACTTCGTGAGCTGGAATGTCAAGGCACTCAATCATACTTTAAAGTGAAAAAAAGTATTTACAAATCTGAAACAGCTTAATATAAATATTGCATTTCTTCAGGAGACACATATACAGACAACAGACCATTCTAGACTGAGAAGGGAGTGGTCAGGAAAGATATTTAATTCTAATTTCTATTCGAAGGCTAGAGGGTTTTAATTGATAGAAATATACTATTTAGGATGCTATGTTTTTAATAATAATAATAATAATAATAAACTTTATTTTATAAAGCGCCTTTAAAGCAGCTTCTCAAAGCACTGTACATAAAAACACAAATCACAGAAAAATAAAACAAATAAAAGTTAATTAAAACAAATACAACAACATTAATAATAATAATAAAAAAAAAAATCTAAAAATACATCAGGAGTTGAATGCAAGTTTTACAAAGTGTGTCTTTAGAAGAGCTTTAAAAATGCCAAAAGTCTGGGCTTACCTGAGTTCAGGGGGAAGAGAGTTCCAAAGTGATGGAGCGTAGACAGAAAAAGCCCTGTCACCCATAGATTTAAAGTGGGTTAGTGGAACAGGTAATAGATTACCCTGTGAGGAGCGCAGTCTGCAATGTGGGGTGTAAAAGATTAATAAGTCAGTTAAGTAGTATGGAGCCAATCCATGTAATGCCTTCTATGTCAACATCATGATCTTAAAATTAACACAGAACCTGACCGGGAGCCAGTGTAAGGACTTCAAAACAGGAGTAATATGGTCATATTTCCTGGTTCCCATCAGGATCTGGCCGGCAGAGTTCTGAACATACTGCAATTTGTTTATTGCGGTTTTAGAAACTACAGCTAAAACGGCATTACAGTAATCCAACCGCATGACAACAAATGGATTGATCAGTTTTTCAGCGACAGATAAGTTTAGCATTGGTCGTAATCTGGCTATTTTTCTGAGGTGAAAAAAGGAAGCCTTCACAGTGCTCTGAACAAAAAAATCAAAAGTGAGGCTAGTGTCAAAAATTACACCAAGGTTCCTCATCTTACTTTAGGTCTCTAGAACAGAGCCATCAACAAACAGAGACAGTGTAGCCACTTTGTGAATTTGGTGACGGGAACCTATAAGCATGACCTCAGTTTTCCCGCTGTTCAGGCACAGAAAGTTATTATTCATCCATGTTTTTATCTCAGAAATACAGTCAGAAAGATAACAAACATCAATGCTTTCACCAGATCTTGAGTGAATGTAGATTTGGGTATCGTCAGCATAAAAGTGATAATGGAGGCCAAGCGATCGCAGTAGATGCCCAAGTGGAGATAGATAAATATGGAAGAGTAGAGGACCTAGAACTGAACCCTGAGGAACACCAGTGAGCACCGAGCAAGTGTCAGACCTAAAGCCACACATAGAAATAAACTTGAAATGGTCAGTAAAATAGGATTTAAACCAGTTTAAAACTTTCCCGGACACACCAAAAACACTTTCAAGGTGGGTAAGTAAAAGACCATGATCCACAGTATCGAAGGCACCTCTAAGGTCAAGACGAATAAGAAGAGAGGTAGCTTCAGAATCAGAGGCCATCAACAAGTTATTGGTAACTTTGACCAACGCCGTTTCAGTGCTGTGAAATTTACGAAAACCTGATTGAAGGGGTTCAAAGAGGTTATTGGTTGTCAGATGAGTACAGAGTTGACAGGCAACAACATGCTCAAGTATTTTTGCCAAAAACGAAAGATTTGAGATGGGTGAAAATTGTTAAAATCATCCACAGAAACATTTTCTCTCTTTGGTACAGGTGTAACAGCAGCAGTCTTCAGTACTGCTGGAACGACCCCAGTTTCCATTCATTTATAATACTGAGGATAGTAGGGCACCACACAGCGAAGCAGGATTTAAGCAGATTCATTGGAATTGGATCCAGCAAGCAAGTGGTTGATTTCATGTTGGATACCTCCCTTGTGAGAGCCTCAGAATCAAGCAGTGAGAAATGAGTAAAAGAAACACCAGTGAACCCAGATGGACAAAAAAGTGAGGTGGCATATTCAGGGTTAACAGAAATTTTTTTGCGAACATTGACAACCTTAGAATTAAAAAACTGTAGAAAGGAATCACAGAGCTGCTGAGAAAAAGGCAAAGTGGTAACATCATTAACTTGAAGCAATCTGTTTATGGTTTGGAACAAGTGTCTGGGATTATTTTGATTATTTACAATAGGACTAACCACGTGACCTTTCTTTTGGTTTTGCTTTCTGATTTGACACCGGTGTTTGTTATTTCAGTTAATCATGCATAGTTTGAGTAACGCCGGGTATTTAAGGCTCCGGAGCAACGAAGCACGTTGCTTGGTATTAGATAGCTAGAAGTAGTAGCTTGGTTCACAAGTATTATGTGTTGTAGCGGTTTCCAGGTTTGTCTATGTTACATTTGATTTGAGTTTTTATGTTTAATAAAGAGTATGATCTGCACCTGCCTCCGTCCCCGTCTACAACCGTGTGACGGATAGTAGACACTCAGTCCGGTAAGGCACCATTTTCGCTCCATTTTCCTATATACAGCCTTTCTAGAGCGCAGGTTGGTCATTATACCAGGGAGCAGAGTGGGCAAATGTGACCTTATGTGACCTTAGAGGAGCAAAAGTGTCAAGATTAGCAGCAAGAGTGGAATTTAGCTGCAGAACTTTCTCCTCCAGTGATGAGGGATGAAGATCACTTAGGATGGACACCACAGAATTGGAGAAATCTGTCTGATCGATGGACTTCCACTTCCGGAAGGTTACTGTTCGGATGGTCGGCTCACTTGAATGAAACAGTTCGAGGTTAAAAAAGATAGCTGAATGATCAGACAGTCCAATGTAAGGAGATGAAAACTCAAAATGAGCTGTTAGCAATCACAAGATCAAGCGTATGACCCTTGTTATGAGTAGGGTCAGTTACAAACTGTGTGAAAACAGTCAAGTTAAAACAGTCAATTAGTGACAGAAATTCCTTAGCTTCACTACAGCTGTCACTACAGTCCACATGAATGTTGAAGTCTCCCACTATAGAATTCTGTCAAACTTCGTGCGCAACATAGACAGGAAGTCTCATAAAAGCTGACATAAAAGCTGCATGTGCCTTAGCCTTAGGTGGTTTATAGACTGTAGCGATGATGGTGGATACAGGAGCGGAAATACTCAAGACCAAGCATTCAAATGCTGAAAACTGAGGAACAGACACAGAGCTTGTGTTGAACTTTAGGTTGTAAACCACAATAATGCCTCCGGCTCTGCCAGATAACCTCGGGAGATCTAATACTCCAAAGCCCGCTGGAGTGATCTGGTTAAACAGGAGTCCATCATTTTCTTTATGCCAGGTTTTAGTTAAGAACAACAAGTCCAGCTTTTTATCTGTAATAAAATCAGATAAAAGCCGCGCTTTGTTATTCACAGACCGTGCATTGAATAATGCAGCATAAGCCAGGCTCTGAAGCAGAGATGACGGTGGTTTAATCTCCACGTGGGGAACCGATATTAAATTACTGTGATCAACACCAGTATGGAGCAGTTTGCTGGTCTTACAGCGACAGATAAGGACATAGATGTTAGGAGAGGACGAGACAGCAAGACTGCGCCTTAAACCCCGATGGATATATCGCTTACGACGTAGCAGTCCAGCGTCTCGACAGAGATTGTAAAAGTCTTTGGCTAGGCAATAACAGTTATGTTTTAGATTCAAAAGCTGGCATGAAGTGTAACTTAGCGCCATGGTCAGTGAGTGCACACTCACAAGGCCAGAGGGATTGAAACTCCGGAGCGCACTGTGAGCACAAAGTCGTACAATCCACACACACAGACGAGCCGAGGCATTGATTCAGAGTTTTTCCAGTGGAACTCAGAAATAAAAACAGAAATAAAAACTACAGATCAAAATATATAAAATGGCACCACCACATCGCATTCGCAATGGCACTAAAGACAATGTTACTTAAAAAACTCACAGTAATTAAAAAATAAATAAATATGGCTTAAAATAACAAACGAAAACAAACCAAATGGTAACAAGAGCAGCAGCAAAACACGCCAGCGTACCCTGTCACCGGAACCGGAAATCTAGGTCTTCATGGCATGGCAGTGGATATTTGAAGGAGGATATCTCGATTGGGGTTATTGTCGTATAGCAAATTTATACATTTCCAGTCATATTGACTAATGTTTATTCACCAAATTGGGACTATTCAATGTTCATCTCTAATATCCAGAGGAAAGTGAGCACTGCTTGACTTAAAGAACTGGGGAAGAGATTCTTAAGCTAGATAGGGTACATAGGAAACTACTTTCTGCAGATTCTATGAAAAAGAGTTTGAACTTTTATCAACAAAACCAGCTTTGTATCTTATCTCCAAATCACAATACGGGTCTTACGAGCATGGGGAAAAGGCTGAGATAGAGAACTGCTAATCAGATCATCCCTGAAATATATGATTGAAACTTTTTGTATGTCACTATATACCTCCGGCCTATCTGTAGACACTTCTCTATTGGAAGACTTTTTTAAGACACTGCATGTTCCTTCCCTAGATCCAAGGGAGGCCGCAGGGCTGAAGGAGGATCTATCGATCGGGGTGATAGCATCAGCGATTGGCTCTATGCAAAGCGGCAAATATCCTGGACCGGATGGTTATCCAACAAATTTCTATAAAAAGTTTTCAAGACAACTCTCCCCTTTGTTATTGTCAGTTTTCAATGAGTCGCTCTCCTTGAAAGCCCTACCATCTACTTTGCATGAAGCAGGTATCTCCATACTCCTTAAGAAAGACAAGAGCTCCCTTGAGTACAGCTCTTACCATCCAATTTCTTTACTAAATACAGATATTAAAATCCTTGCTAAAACTGTGTCACTTGGTGGGGGTTCTTCCATCCATTATATCACCAGACCAAACAAGGTTTATCAGGAATATTTACTTCTTTTCCAACATCAGACACCTTTTCAATTTCCTCTATAGCGCCTCTCCACCTGGTACCCCAGAAGTAGTGCTCTCACTTGACATTGGAGATGATTGGATTTGGTCCCAGGTTCATAGCATTGGTCAAACTTTTATGTACAGTGGTGTGAAAAAGTGTTTGCCCCCTTCCTCATTTCCTGTTCCTTTGCATGTTTGTCACACTTAAGTGTTTCGGAACATCAAACCAATTTAAACAATAGTCAAGGACAACACAAGTAAACACAAAATGCAATTTGTAAATGAACGTGTTTATTATTAAAGGTGAAAAAAAATCCAAACCATCATGGCCCTGTGTGAAAAAGTGATTGCCCCCCTTGTTAAAACATACTATAACTGTGGTTGTCCACACCTGAGTTCAATTTCTCTAGCCACACCCAGGCCTGATTATTGCCACACCTGTTCACAATCAAGGCATCACTTAAATAGGAGCTGCTTGACACAGTAAGGTCCACCAGAAGATCCTTAAAAGCTACACATCATGCCGAGACCCAAAGAAATTCAGGAACAATTGAGAAAGAAAGTAATTGAAATCTATCAGCCTGGAAAGGGTTATAAAGCCATTTCCAAAGCTTTGGGAATCCAGCGAACCACAGTGAGAGCCATTATCCACAAATGGCGAAGACATGGAACAGTGGTGAACCTTCCCAGGCGTCCGCCGCACCAAAATTACCCCAAGAGCAGCGACGACTCATCCAAGAGGTCACAAAGACCCCACAACAACGTCCAAAGAACTGCAGGCCTCACTTGCCTCAGTTAAGGTCAGCGTTCATGCCTCCACCATCAGGAAAAGACTGGGCAAAAATGGCCTGCATGGCAGAGTTCCAAGGAGGAAAAACCACTGCTGAGCAAAAAGAACATCAAAGCTCATCTCAATTTCTCCACAACACATCTTGATGATCCCCAAGACTTTTGGGACAACATTCTGTGGACCGATGAGACAAAAGTGGAACTCTTTGGAAGGTGTGTGTCCAAGTATATCTGGCGTAGAAGGAACACTGCATTTCATAAAAAGAACATTATACCAACAGTCAAATATGGTGGTGGTAGTGTGATGGTCTGGGGCTGTTTTGCTGCTTCAGGACCTGGAAGACTTGCCGTGATAAAAGGAACTATGAATTCTGCTGTCTACCAAGAGATCCTGAAGGAGAATGTCCGACCATCTGTTCGTGTACTCAAGCTGAAACGAACTTGGGTTCTGCAGCAGGACAATGATCCTAAACACACCAGCAAGTCCACCACCGAATGGCTGAAGAAAAACAAAATGAAGACTTTGGAGTGGCCTAGCCAAAGTCCTGACCTGAATCCTATTGAGATGTTGTGGTATGACCTTAAAAAGGCCGTTCATGCTCGAAAAGCCTCTAATGTAACTGAATTAGGACAATTCTGCAAAGATGAGTGGGCCAAAATTCCTCCAGGACGCTGTAAAAGCCTCATTGCACGTTATCGCAAACGCTTGGTTGCAGTTGTTGCTGCTAAGGGTGGCCCAACCAGTTATTAGGTTTAGGGGGCAATCACTTTTTCACACAGGGCCATGATGGTTTGGATTTTTTTTCACCTTTAATAATAAACACCTTCATTTACAAATTGCATTTTGTGTTTACTTGTGTTGTCCTTGACTATTGTTTAAATTGGTTTGATGTTCCGAAACACTTAAGTGTGACAAACATGCAAAGGAACAGGAAATGAGGAAGGGGGCAAACACTTTTTCACACCACTGTACATCTCCGAGGACTGCTGTTCGTACTAATAATAATCTGTCCACCTAGTTTGAGCGCCAGTGCTATTATTTACAACCCCTTCTGAGTTTCCCTAAGCTAATGGTCTTACTTGAAGTTTTCGGCAGAATATCAGGCTATAAGTTCAATAATCAGAAAAGTGAATTGATGCATGTTGGTGAGGGAGCAGGCCAGGTACCCCTAGACTCATTCCCTTTTAAAATGAGTCCAAAGAAATTCAAGTATCTTGGGGTGTAGATTACACACAGCTATAAAGATCTATACCTAGCTATCAGCCCCTGTTATCTAATCTAAAGCAAGATATTGAGCGGTGGGACCCCCTGCCTCTCTGCCTGGGGGGCAGAATCAATACTATAAAGATGAATGTGCTGCCAAAATTTTTATATGCTTTCCAGTGTCTCCCAGTGTTTCTTACAAAATCCTTTTCAAAACTGCATAATCATATATCAGCCTTGTGGAACAAAAAGCCACCACGGATCAAAAGGCATATATTACAGAGACCTCGAGCAAAGGGATGGATGGCACTCCCAAACTTCATGTGCTAATATAAGATCGCTGCTGTACTGGATGAGGGAAGTGCTACAGCGACTGGATGGACAATTATGGAGGGGGCGCATCCATTGCGTCCACCACTCTAGCGGCACTCAATCAAAATGTGGAATCAGTTTAGAAGATTTGGGACTTGTCACTCACGGGACCAATTGCAAATAGCTTAGAAACTTTGTAGACTCAAATTCAGACACCTTCCCATTGTGCCCTTCAAATTCTCTGTTGGATTACATTTTTTAATGTAAACTGGCCAGGAAGCAGACAATAAAGTTATCTATGACTAACTCAGCATGCATGATTTGACGTCCTTAGATCCTTAAGAATAAATGATTAGGCGAATCAATTTCTGATGATGATTGGCATAAAGTAATCCTAGGGATTTTCTACTCCTCCATATGTCTCAGACATGCAGTTGTCCAATTTAAAATTGTTCACCGTCTGCATTGGTCCAAAGCTAGACTCTCTAAGATCAATTCCGACATAGATCCCACATGTGATCAATACAAACAGGCTCCAGCTACTCTGTTGCATATGTTTTGGACATGCCCAAAGCTGTACACATTTGGCAATCTATATTTGAGACCTTCACTAAGATATTGGGAAGCGTGGTTAAGCCGTCCCCTCTTATTGCGCTGTTTGGGGTGACCCCGGAGAATACCCCTTTTAGGTTGTGTGAAATCAGCATGATGACCTTCTGTAGTCTCCTGGCCAGGAGATTAATATTGTTTAAATGGAAATATCCTGCTCCTCCGATGTATAGTCAATGGGTCAGGGTGATCATTTGCCATCTTAAATTGGAAAATATTAGATACACTGTCAGGGGAGTGAGGAATCTGGCAACCTTTTCTGATCTTTGTCGAAGACATGGATGTTGACAGTATTGTTATGTAACCATTATCTATGATTTTATTTCTCTTGCTCTTTTCTTTTCTATGGTGGTCTGACTTTATAATATGTAAAATGTATATGGGTGAAACTGTTTTACTTCACGGCCAGTTTACTGAATTTAGGGTGTTTAGCGCCACTTTACCATGCAGCAGACTACAGGCCACTTAGACATATCTGGATATTTAAATCAGACGGGTTTTAACTTAAACAGATTGTTACAATGATAACATCTAAAAAGTATTTTTCCATTTGTCACCACAATTGTAGGAATGAGGTTCAAATTCGGTGTTCGATAGAGTAAGACGTGATGTTTGAGTCTCCTGCTGATTTCGATTGCAATTAATTGCAATTGCAATTAATTAGCACTTTTTTTTGGTCATATAATATATTTTGACTTATTTTATTTAATTTCCTTATTTGTACATTTAACTCGGTGGTTCATTAAGATGTCGGGGAAGAACTCGAAAACCGGTGGTAGCATTCAGAAAAAACTGAGGTCTAGAGAGCGCACCACGAGCGCGTTTCCTTCTTGCCGTGAATCCGTAGCCATGTCTCCCTCTCTCCATGAATCTGAAGCCACGCCTCCCTCTCACCATGAACCCGCACCCGCACGTCCTTCTCCTCATTAATCCATTGCCGCGCTTCCTTCCCCCTGTGAATCCGCAGTCGCATCCACATCCCCGAGCGGTGACCCTGCCATCACTGCACTCAGGCTTGATCTGCTGGCTTTACTGAGGAAGGACATCGCTGATATTTTTAAGAAGGAGTTCCAGGAGCACCAGGAGACTCTTCAGGCGACTTTCAGGGAAATTATGTCTACTATCCAGCTTGACCTGCAGGCCATGAAAACACAGCTGTCTAGTGATAAAGTCGCTACCGATGCCACCATATCAACACTGAAAGGTACTGTTGGGGAAATGGGGCACGCGCTCTCCGGTTGCACGGATGATATAGTTCACATGAAGAATACTATCGAGTCTCTCTCTCGCTGTGACTGTGACTCAATTAGAGAATAAATGTGAGGATTTGGAGTCAAGGTCACGGCGCAATAACGTATAAGTTCCAGAGAGCCTGGTGAACGACCAAGGGCTATTTTGTGTAGATTCCATTATTACAGTGACTGTGTTGATATTTTACACTGTGCGAGAGAGCTCCAGCAGATTAAAGTGAGGGATCTGACCATTTCCGTTTTTCCTGACAACACAGTCAAGATAGCCCAGCCCCGGGCCGCATTTAACAAGGTTCAGCATCAAATTCGTGGTATTGATGGAGCTCGCTATGGAATACTTCACCCAGCTCGGCTTCACGTTACATATAACGGTGTCCAGAAGGACTTTATTTCAAGCAGAGGAAGCAGGAAACTACGTTAAATGCTTAATACCGGGATGAACTATAACACCTACATAGTGTAGTGTTCTTTATTTATTTATGAATTTATTTATTTATCTATTAATTTTTTTTTTAATATTCTTTATTCTTTTTTGCACTCGGCCTTCCAGCTCTATAGAATATTCTTATTGAGGATATTGCATTACTTCGTCTAGAATTTGTGGACTCATTCCTCTTAAATTCTGAGGAATCTGTTTTGACATTTTGACTGGGTTAGAGTTTATTTATTTATTTAATTTTCTTTAATTAAATTTTTTATGTGCTGCACTGTGTAAGATTATTAGTTATAAGTATTTAAAAGGTAAAGACATTATATTTGTTAAAGTGTGCAGACTATTTATTAGATTTGAAATCAGTAGGGGACTCTTCTCTTACTGGATTTTTTTTCTTTTTTCTTTAGGTCTAGCTTAATCTTTGTCCACTTTGTGGACAACTCTAGGTGGGGAACACTGCTGTTTCCCTTGTTTTATGGAGACTTTGGGTATGTGGAGAGGTAGGGGGGTGGGCGATGGAAGGTCCCACTTTGGCTCTCATATATTCCTATGGTTTACTTTATTTAAATGGTTAGTAATATGAATCCCAGTATAGCTGGGACAGGCATGCCTTTAAGATTTATTAGTTGGAATGTCAGAGGTATGGGTAATCCTGTTAAGAGATCTAAGGTTTTTACACATTTGAAACGTTTGAACTCCAATATAGTATTTTTTTTTACAGGAGATGCACCTATGTATTAAAGATCATCATAGGTTACACTGCCCTTGGGTGAGTCAAGTCTTCCACTCGAATTTTAATTCGAAAGCAAAAGGGGTCACTATTTTAATTGACAAAAGGTTACAATTTTCATCCACTAATGTTATTGCTGATGTGAATGGTAGATATGTTATAGTTGCTGGTACTTTAATGCAAAGACAGGTATTGTTGGTTAATATATATGCTCCAAACATTGATGAATTTGCTAATAAGACTGTTGAGCAATCTCCCTTTCTTAAATACTCACCTCTTGATTTTCCGTGGAGATTTAAATTGTGTACTTGACCCAAACTTGGATCGGTCTAATCCCCGTACTCTGAATGAATCTGCAATGTCCAAAACATTTTCCGTTTTTATGTGTCAGAATGGTCTCGTTGATCCCTGGAGATCCCGTAACCCCTCTCTTAAAAAGTTTTCTTTCTTCTCCCAGGTGCATCATTCTTATTCGAGGATTGATAATTTTTTTATAGACAGCACTCTAGATTCTTGTTTCTTCTGACTATTTGGGTATTGTAATTTCTGATCATGCGCCTCTACAATTAGATATGCATCTTTCTACTTATAAACATAGCTGACCGCCTTGGAGATTTAATTCTCTTCTTTTAGCAGACAGTGAATTCTGTGAGTTCATTTCTATTTCTATTGATGACTTTCTTTACTTCAATCAGAATGACTCCACCTCTTATTCACTGTTATGGGAGACACTTAAATCCTATATCAGAGGACAGATTATTTCTTATTCTGCTTGCTGTAATAAAAAAATGCACTGCTAGGGTTAATGAACTTACAGCTACAGCTTAGTAGTCTCGATCAAAGATGTGCATTGAACCCCTCCCCAGAACTTCTTAAACAGTGTCTTGACTTACAGGCAGAATTTAATCTTATTTCGACTAAAGAAGCGGAACACTTACTGTTACGTACTCGTGGTTCATATTATGAACATGGCGATAAGCCATGAGTCGTCTACTGGCACATGAGCTACGGCGACAGGCCACTTCCCGTTTCATAACTAGTATTAAAAACACTTATAATATTGTCACTACAGATCTCATGGAAATTAATGCTACTTTTAAATATCTCTTTACTTTTTAAGTCCGAATCTCCAACAGATAATACTAAAGTGAACACATTTCTTCAAAACCTCTGTAACCCTGTTATAGATACAAATACTGCTATGCAATTGGATTCCCCAATCTCTCTTGAAGAAATTTTAATTTCAGTTAAATCTATGCAATCTAACAAAGCTCCTGGCCTGGATGGGTATCCAATTGATTTTTTTTTAAACCTTTATTGGAAAATTAGCTCCATTGCTTTTGGCTATGTTCAACGAATCTTTGGAACGTGGGTCTTTGCCTCCAACCCTGACACAAGCCACGATACCTCTGCTCCTAAAGGAGGGTAAGGATCCATCCTCCTGTGGTTCTTATAGACCGCTATCACTGCTGAATGCAGATGTAAAGGTGTTGGCGAAAGTAATGGCATCTCGGTTAGAGAATGTACTTCCTTATATTATATCTGAAGATCAGAACGGTTTTATAAAGGGACGTCAAATGTTTTTCAATACTCTTACACTCTTTAATATAATTAATTCAAAGCATTCAGCTGTTCACCCTGAGATTGTGATTTCATTAGATGCTGAAAAAGCATTCAACAGGGTCGATTGGGAGTATTTGTTTACAGTCCTGAGGAAGTTTGGATTTGAGGTGAAGTTTCTTTCTTGGATTAGCTTCCTTTACTCAACCCCTGATGCTAGGGTTCAGACAAACGATATTTATTCGGATTATTTTGTGCTCGGACGAGGGTGTCGCCAAGGTTGTCCTTTATCCTCTTTGCTTCTTGCTGTTGCCATCAAGCCGCTCTCTATTGCACTAAAATCTTCCTCCTTGTTTAAAGGAATAGTTCGATAAGGTGTAGAATACAAATTGTCGCTATATGCTGATGATTTGTTATTATATGTAACTGATCCTATCGCCTCTATGCCTTCTGTCTTGGATGTTCTGGACTCTTTTGGTGTTGTCTCTGGTTATAAACTAAATTTAGATAAAAGCGACTGTTTTCCTGTCAATACTTCAGCTTTGTCTGTCCAACAGTCAGATCTACCATTTCGATTTAGTCAGTCATGTTTTAAATACTGTAGCGGGCAGGGGTGATGCACAGAGACACGGAGGTGGAAGTAGAGCAAAAACTCAGGCTTTATTCTTGTTTTGGTAGAGTGTAGGTCCGGGGGGCGTGTGTGTAGGTCTGCGGGGCCGGGCTGACGCCGAGACGCTCGTGGGGGCGTGTCGGGGGAATCCCGGAAGAAGCCTCGGGGTTCTTGAGCCGTCCCTCAGCGCTGCGCGTCGTCTCGGTCGGTGCCGTCCTCGTCCGTGTCGGTGCCTTCTGCCGAAGTATATGCAGGGAGAGAGAGAGAGAGAGAGACAGAGCGATTAATCAGCTGTACGGGTGAATACCTGTACGAGGATCCGTTTCGGACGCCAACCGTTTCGGTACGTCGGTACTCAACTTTCCCGGGGCGGAAGGGCGTCCTTTTATTTCCGCCATCCGGGTAGAGAGTGGTGGAATTCTTCCGTCCGATCCTCCAATCCCCGGACAGTACGGCATCGGTGGGTCCTCCCCGGCATGGCGTCCTTTCCGGTTAATGCTAGGTCCAATGCGGAGCTGCCTGCTTCGTGCCGGTATGGCAGTTGGAAAAGGAGCGATTCCCTTTCCCCTCGCGCCGAGTGTCTGTCCGTCGCGACAATACCTAGGTATCAACGTGACACGTTCTCTATCTAATTTTTTATCAGCTATCTTCACTCCCCTTATCTCAAAGGTTAATTCTAACATTCAGAGTTGGGGTAACTTATCCCTTTCCCTAATTGGCAAGATCAATGTCGTCAAAATTAATATATTACAGAAGTTTCTTTTCTTGTTCCAACAATTGCCTCTTTCTCTCCCAAAATCCTTCTTTGATTCAATGGATAAGATAATTAGTACATTTATTTGGGGAGGGAAGCCACCAAGGGTTAGTAAATCTTTATTGCAGAAATGTAAACTTAGTGGAGGACTTGCATTACCCAATTTCCAATTCTATTACTGGGCTGCACACATCCATAAACTTTGTTACTGTGTTCAATCTCCTGGATCTTCTTGGTCTAAATTGGAATTATCTTCTTGTAGTGAATCCTCTCATGAGTAGAATTCTTTGTAGAATCAAGCTTCAATATTCTATCATATGTTGAGGTAATGACACCTTTCAACTCGTCAAGATGACCCAGGATCTTGTTGGCATGGACTGGCAAAACGGTGGTGGGCGCTGATAAATTGTCCCTGACTTGGTCAGGGCACTTCTCTTCTTGTGAAGCTCACAATCTGACAGGTAGTTTATGCTTCGTCTTGCCTACCCCTCACTGTGAAGCTCTTCAATTGCTTGATACAACTATCTTGAGCTGTTTCCTATAGTTCTTGGCTTCAGCAAAGTTACACATTTTCTGTCAAGAGCAAGCTGAGTGGTGAGAACAGCCGGGAATTTGTTTTGATGGGAAGGATCTAGTTGCTTTGGAATCTCCATACTCCAAGAGCAGACAGGAATCATACACTTACTGCAATGAGGATAGTCTGCTCCAATTAGGTAGTATCTGGAGTCAATATCAATGACTTCCCTCACTTTTGTGTAGATTCCTGAGTGGTGCATCTTCCTATCGCATTGCATGCATTTCAAAGGAATGCCCCACATGCGCATTGGTGCCCACAAAAACATGCGCTGTCTAAAGTAGCTATATGATCAGGAGGTGAAGTTGTGGGCTTGCAGGGTGTTGCTGGATGAAACCAGTTATGTGAAAACTGCTGTTTCAGCTGTCCACTGCTATCATAAAGACACTGTGCTATCCATTTATGGTCTGCTGGTTTAATTAATCTACAGAAGTGGTTGGGGAGAAAACTCGCCCAATTTATTTCTGGAGGCCTCAGGTTAAAGGGTGTTGTGGATCGTGTGTGGGGTACACTTTTTGGAGCTCCTTGGGTGTAAATGGGCTTGTTTGTGTCAGCAGCAACTGATGGATGTGCTTGTGCAGCTACAGGATGAATCACAAATGATGATGTGGGAGGAGCTGTAGTTGGATCCAGTTTTTCTTCCTTGGTCTGCAAAACTACTCAAAAGATGGTGTTTTTCAATATGCTGAAGCAGTCCAACTGCACCCCAGACGTTTGCGCCACAATCGTCACAACACTCTTGGGTATGGTAGTCCAACAGGTGTTCAGTATAATCCTCCACATTGACTTCTTTGCCACATAGACCACACTTGATTTCATTCGATTCATTAGCCCGAGTACTGGTCTGTGAAGCCGACTGCTTTCCTTTGCTGAACTGTGGCACTGGCTGCTTTCCTGTACTGGTGTGTGGAACTGGCTGCTTTCCTGTACTGGTGTGTGGCACTGGCTGCTTTCCTGTACTGGTGTGTGGCACTGGCTGCTTTCCTGTTCTGGTGTGTGGCATTGGCTGCTATCCTGTACTGGTCTGTGGGGCTGCCTGCATGGCTGTACTGGTCTGTGGGGCTGGCTGCACGACTGTATCGGTGTGTGGGGCTGGCTGCTTAGGCTGACTCCCTGGACTTAACCCCGTCTGCTGAGCAGACTGGAAAAAATGTTAGTTTACCCTAGGTCTGAAATATTTCCAGTGTTTCAAACAACATTATTCTTTGTCTATTGACACAATACAAACACAAATAATGAACATACTTCTGTTATGAAAATGTACATACTGGAAGAAATATAGTAATATTACCTTTATATGGCAATGGTCACCAGCACAGGTAAAATCATCATGTTTATCATTACATACCTTGTGATAACTGCATTTGCAAGGGATTCTTTTCCCAAACATGTCGTAAATACGGGTCTGCTTGTGTGATGGACAGTTATCAATACTGTGCAACACAGCCTTCCACTTCTTTGCTCCTGGCTTCTTGCCTGTTGTGAAGTGGTACTTCCCTTGGGCATACTTGCAAAGGATGTCATACCAGTACACGTCCGGTTTACCGGTCTTCGTCATGTCTGCAAATGTGAATCAACAGGCTAAATATCAGTCAACTTGAGCTCATTTTTAGGTTAGTGATGACATGAATATAAATCTATAATTCATGTTTCTTTATGTACATGGATGGTTTGCCCAAAAATGCACTAGATTTGTCTCAAGGTGCAATTTTGAAGAAAAAAAAAAAAACGCTAAACGGAACATGAACATGCAAACTCCGTGCACACAACCCCAAGCGTGTCCCTTATTAACACATTAACCGACTTTTTTTTTTTCAAACTGTTTACCCTCATTTATGAGTTTAAATGAAATACTAGGCAGGAGTTTTGAATGGTTTGGATGGTATTTGGCTGCTCATGGGCCCAAACAAGTTTTTGTGCTCATCAGAAAAAAACGCGAGTTCTCTCTGGCGGCATTTTAAAAAACCAGACACTCTGTCACACTCTGTATTCCATTCGTCATTATTGCTGTCATTGTTAATATTATTCTATATACTATAACTTAAAGCAGCCCATACATTCATAGCACAATATAAATGGCTGGCCTGATATTTAGGTCAATATTAAATCACCTATAACAATAAGTTTAGTTAAATTAATGATCAGATTCACCTCGAATTTATCCAAAGGTACAAAAAAATCTTTAAAAAAAAGCTTTATAAAATATATATCTGTGTAGCGCTGTGTACTCTCCAAATATCAGGATCATGAACAAATGGCTCCTGCAGATTTTTTTTCTCTCTTTTATTAATCAAATGATTTGCCACGTCACTACATTTCAGATTGCCAGTCCGTTCACTGGAGGGTATTACCTCATGACTGGAGGGTATTACCTTATTACCTTATTACTTGCTCTGCTTTACTCCCCTTTACCTACAAAACTTTCCCTATATACTGATAACCCTGTTGTTCTAAACACACTTATGACTTGGTATCAATTTAGACGCCATTTTAAATTTGTAGGTGCATCCTCTTTGTGTCCAGTAGTCAACAATCATCTGTTTCCCCCATCGTGTTTGGACTCCTCATTTTTAGTGTGGTATGACAAGGGTATTAAACAAGTTAGAAATTTGTATTCTGATGGTGTGTTTGATAGCATTGCCAAGTTGGCATCCACTTACGATCTTCCCTTGACGCATTTCTTTTGGTACTTTCAAATACAGAACTTTGTTTCTAGATGTTTTCCTGATTTCCCCTCTGCGCCTCCTGAACAGGCTTGGGAAGACCCGTTTTCAAATAACCCGCATCAGAGAGGAATGATTTCTAAGTAGAGGGTCGAGTAACAAAATTAGGAATGCGTGGGAAACGGAGTTAGGAGTACAGATAAGTGAGGAGTGTCTGGAACACGCTATACTGTGGGTACAGGCTACCACTTCTTGTGCTCGTCTTGGACTTATACAGTTTAAAGTTTTAAATAGAGTCCATCTGTCCAAGTCGAGATTGTCTGTGATGTATCCGAATGTAGAGGACAAGTTTGATAAATGCCATGGCTCTCCCTGTCATCTTGAACATATGTTTTTCTTCTGCCCTGATCTCCATGGTTTTTGGTCTGGCTTCTGTGTAAGTGTGCGTATGTGTATGGGAAGAAAGAACACACATTGCAACATATACTGTTTTTGTTGTTTCCTAACCTTATATGATACTCATGATATCACCACATTGTTCACCATGAAATATGTATTAAACTGATAGCAAACATGGCTTGAGGAATGTTTAGAACAATTTAGATGACCAGTTTAAGTTCACATGGTCTCTCTGAAACACATTCCTGATCATTTTAACGTTAATCAAATTACTGCCACAATTTATAAATCTACAAAACCCTTCCTCTGGGACATCTCAATGCAGACACAGCATCACTTCATGATTGGCTACTTCATTGTCAGATTTTTTTGTCCTTTTGCATGTGAACATTTTCAAAAATCTAAATTCCATACAATAACATTTATGCTAATTGGTCTAAAGATGTTATGAGCCACATTTGGTGAAATTTGGACAAAATTTGTAAGAGGAGTAGTGAAAAAGCATTTTTTAACAAAACCCAGGATGGGTGAAAATGTCATTAACATAATATGGTCTATTGAACTCGATGATTCATGGAATCTAGGGACACCTGGCATTCAAATTTTGGCCACACAGCTCAAAGGTTATGGGCAATAAGGTACTTTGACTTGTTGGAGGCACTTGATATTTGAGAACTTGGGTTCCAGATTTGGTGTTTTTGTAGTTGAATGTGTCCAGAAGCTGTGTGCCAATTTTCATGTTTTTTACCACACGGTTTTATGAGCTACCATAGACAACCTAGCCAGAATAATAATAATAAACAGAATCCATAGAAAAACAATTTGTAACTTGTAACCATTGTTGTTTGGCCCCTAAAGAAGAAGAAGAAGAAGAAGAAGAAGAAGAAGAAGAAGAAGAAGAAGAAGAAGAAGAAAAGGTACTTGATCCCTAAAAATAATATTTTTTTAGTTAATTAGATGTGCTTTCCTAAGCTGAACAAGAACTCATCTGCTATGTTTATACCTCACATTAAGTAATCATCCATCCATCCATTTTCTGTACCATGTATCCTACACAGGGTTGCCTGGAGCCGGTCCCAGGGGACTCAGGGAACAAGGTGGGGGACAGCTGCACACCCTCATGCACATATTAACATACACATTCACCCACTACAGACAATTTGGAAATGTCAATCAGCCTACAATACATTTCTTTGGACTGGGTGAGGAAACTTACTTACTTTGGGCTCTACCTCATTTTTGCTACTACTGTCTGCTGCTGATGGTGAGTCTCTCTGCCATCGGTTCACCAGCTCAGTGATATCCCACTGTACCTCTGCGCTTGGTTGTTGAATGAGTTTTCACTCTCATTAATTATGTGGTCAGTTATTTTGGTGGTGGGTTAAACAGATAGATTTCACTCCCTCGCGGTGGTGTCAGAATATACAACCTCTTCAGTAGTAATAGTAATGCAGTAATAATAATGTTTAATCATTTACATAAATCATGTAGATCACTCGCCTCTGGCTTGCACATAGTGTCAGCTCTAGGCGTTTTGGTTGGATGTGTTCTCATAATGGCATATAGCTATTAATTCCTGCAACTGTGAGGTTTGAACACTCGGCCCTGGTAGGATGCAGCTACATATGGTCTCTGCAAAGTGCTTGGATTTCTCTGCGTTCGCGATACATCTATCATTCGCCTGAGAAACCATTTTCTTATCATTATTTCTAATTTTATGCCATTCGCTCCATCTGGTCATCTCATACGGACAACTGCTACATGTCGCTATCATCTGCTCAACATGGGAGGAATTATAATTCCCTATTAACCTTGCCACATAAACTACCACATGAATGATCTACACTACATAACTGTTTTAATCCTGTTTCATGCTGTATAATTGTTAGTCCCTGACAGATAAGGACTCAGTGTTCTACACCATAATAAAAGAAAAACCTGGCTATATTGCTGCTTACATGCAAATACCTGGTTACAATTATTTGGCAAAACCTTGCTCGAAATCAAGAGGTGGTGGTTTAGCTGTTATATATTTTAGCAGCTTGCACATCAAAAATATTGTTCTTCGTGACATTACCATCTTTGAATATGGTGTAAAGTTATTGGTCCATCGCCACTGATATTTGTCCTTGTGTATTGGTTTATATGTCCATCTGTGTTATTACTTGGTGATTTCAGTACATGTTGATACTGAATGTGCTGCTGCCCATGAACTTTTATTTGTGTTTAAATGTTTCAACCTCATACAACGTTTTCCAACTCACAGATGTGGCCATAGATTTGATGTGTACTTATAGGACCTCAGCACACAAGATGACTAGCATAAGATCATCCCTTCACATGTGCCTTAATTCATGAGCCCCTGTTTTCAGATTTAAAGCCAAGCCAATTATAGCTCATGGCTGATTACTGAATCTCACTACCCTGTGAACAATGGATGAGAAAACTCACTGATCTAGGCCACTGGCTGAGACGTGGTGGCTGGCCTACAAGATGAAAGCCCTGTCCCTCAAATGATAGCTTTGGGGAAAGGGGGGTAACTCACCCAAACAGACCCCAAGGTCAGTCTACACAGGTGAAGCCCTTTTATTATCTCTTGCCCAGTTGACTTCTTTGATCACGGTCCTTTTCACACCTTTGTCACACTAACAGAATCAGGACACCTCATATATTCGAAAAGACAGACGACTGAAAGAATAATACAAAAACATGTGAAATTGCCTATTTTCTTCTATGTGTTACCCTGTAATTATCATAACCACAAAGTTTCATTTAGACATTTGGTTATTTAACATACATGAGTATGATTGATGATGGATATAGGTGTGTGATTAATTATTAGTAATGTGTTAATAATGGCCATATGTCTTATTTGGTATATGTATGTTCCTTGAGTGATTTGCTGAAAGATGTAAGTAAAATCAAGTAGAACATTGTTAGGTATAGGTTACAACAGTTGGGACTAAAAGTTTGATCCACACTGTATAAACAGAAGAAAAGAGAAGCCATGAAAAACAATGGACTGAGAAAAGTAATTTCTGGGGTACATAACTACACCCAACTTCATTTCGGGTTCCACCCAGCTAGGAAGCGTATAAACCCTTGGACATCAAGGAAACAACGACTTCTCTTCTACCAACACTTTTCAAAAGGTACTGCCCAATCAACATCTTCAGGGAATCCTCATCAACTAACAACAGTTGCAAAAGTATTCTTCAAACTCACATCTTAAGGAGTTCTCTTCAGTCACATCCTCCAGGAGTTCTCCATCAAACCATTTCAGGAGTTCTCTCTTCAACTACAGTGATCATGGACGGGGCCATGTACCATCAAATCTTGGGTGAGAACCTCCTTCCCTCAGCCAGGGCATTGAAAATGGGTCGTGGATGGGTATTCCAGCATGACCATGACCCAAAACAACGGCCAAGGCAACAAAGGAGT
Organism: Ameiurus melas; assembly: GCA_012411365.1. Lineage (NCBI taxonomy): Eukaryota > Metazoa > Chordata > Actinopteri > Siluriformes > Ictaluridae > Ameiurus > Ameiurus melas. The sequence goes on along the minus strand of CM022777.1, from coordinate 13,357,738 downwards.
GGCTCAAGAAGAAGCACATCAAGGTCCTGGAGAGGACTAGCCAGTCTCCAGACCTAAATGCCATAGAAAATCTGTGGAGGGAGCTGAAGGTTCGAGTAGCCAAACGTCAGCCTCAAAACCTTAATGACTTGGAGAAGATCTGCAAAGAGGAGTGGGACAAAATCCCTCCTGAGATGTGTGCAAACCTGGTGGCCAACTACAAGAAATGTCTGACCTCTGTGATTACCAACAAGGGTTTTTGCACCAAGTAATAAGTCATGTTTTGCAGATGGTCAAATACATATTTCCCTCATTAAAATGCAAATCAATTTATAACATTTTTGACATGTGTTTTTCTGGATTTTTTTCTTGTTGTTATTCTGTCTCTCTCTGTTCAAATAAATCTACCATTAAAATTATAGACTGATCATTTCTTTGTAAGTGGGCAAACGTACAAAATCAGCAGGGGATCAAGTACTTTTTTCCCTCACTGTAATTTCTGAACTCTGTCATTCAATCCTTAACTCCTTTCAAAATAAGCTTGAATCTATTTACAAACTATTTCCCTTAACTGTCGCTACAGACTCGCTACCGGATTTTCTCACTCATAGCCAGATAGGTACCTTAACTGATTTCATTCCCACTACTGCATCTGCTGTTTCTGAGTTAATTTAACTTTCTGTTAGATTGATCCTGCCCCCACTGCCTTACTTAAGCATTGCCTGCCTGTAATCTCAGTTCCTATTTCCCATCAATAGAATATTTAGTACTGGATTTGTCCCTCCAGAACTGAAACGCTGCTGTCATTCCAGTTAAAAAAAAAACAACTCAGATCTTAAAAACTACTGAGCAATTTCTTGGCTCAAGAAAATGGTTGCTTCTCAGCTTCTCCTACTTAAGATCCAATACTCTCTTTGAATGCTTTCAGTCTGGTTTCCTCCACTTCACAGCACTGAGACTGCACTAATCAGAGTTTCAAATTATATTTTGATGTCTTCTGACTATGGTGCCATTACTTATCTGAAGCGAAGACGCAATTCACAGGCCAGCCCCGGTATGACAGCGCTATGCAACGTCTCGTTCCCTTCTCAGGGAACAGGGTTACATGCGTAACCCCGACGTTCCTGGGGAGGGATGAATATCCAGGCTGTAATAACAAATGACCGTGTGAGGCATAGACCACCCTGCAGCCGCACACACATCCTGCAAGGAAACCCCTTTGGACAAAGTCTTCAACAATCCCAGTGGAGATGCACTGCTTTGACACAGCATCACTTTTCCTGTCGCTGCCAAAGCAGACTAGTAGCTGCTCTGACTTAGTAGCTGCTCTGACTCTGAGTTCACTGGGTGTAGCTGACGTTTCTCACACCACCAGACAAAAAGGCGCCACTTGAGCGCATACAATTTCCTTGTAGATGGGATCCACTCTAGGGGCTCGAAGGGGCAGCTGACAGACCTTCCAGGACCACAGAAGGTCCCAGGAAGGTATGTACAGCCTGAAGATAGGCCTCAGCCATCTGACGCCACGCATGAACCTCGCAATTAGAGGATGTTGCCCCACAGAGGCTCCCTCAACAGGGCGTGGCTCGCCGAAATGGCGGCCACATAACCCTGATTGTAGAAGGAGCTCACCCCGCTGAGAAATGTTATTGTAGGAGCTCCAGGACTGTAGCTATTGCGCAGTTACTGGGTCCACAGTGAATCCCTGCGGACGGGAATCTCCCAAGGAGTGCCATCTCGCAGAGATATTATCTCTCAGAACCATGTTCGAGCTGCCAAAAAGGTGCTATTAGCAGGCTATCTTGGTGAACTCTCACTAGAGCTAGTGGGAGCAGCGATGGGGGGGCAGCATACAGATGTGACCTCAGCCACATGTGTGGATTCCACCCTAGGCTCCCAAGATACAGCTTTATCTAGCTCAGTGTTGATAGGATTGACACTACGCCTGTTGGGGATAAAAAACGCCCTCATCGTAGTAGAATCCTATAACCCCTAGAAAAGTTGTCCACTGCACTGGGGAAAAGCAAATTTTCTGAGATTCAACCTGAGCCCCCAGTTCTTCACGTGGGCGACAACAACATCTCAATGTTGAACCGCCAGCTCCCTGGATCATGCTAGAATTAACCAGACGTCCAGGTAGCTTGGTACCCAGATGCCTTGGAGTCCCAATGGAGCCAGAGTGACATCCATGCACTTTGTGAAGGTGCGAGGGGATAAAACTAGCAATATTCCTATGCGGAAACATGCACCTTTTAGACCTATCGCCACAAACCAGTTCTCGAACTGGATCTGTGGCATGATAAGTTTGAACATCAGCCTCTGAACCTGTATGTCCGAAGAGTACGGTTCAGATGATGCAGATCTAAAATTGGCCGCATATTCCTACTTTTTTGAGGAACAGGAAATAAAGGCTGTAAACCTCCCTCCCTGAGGGAACGGGGTACATGTTTCAGGACCCCATTGTCCAAAAGGGAGCTTACTTCCTGTGCTAACGTCGGGCTCTGTTCTGTGCTGACTTCTGTGGTGAGCACACCTGTGAACGGGGGGGTCGAGCTATAACTGGACCCGGTAACCCTTTCTATGGTAGACAGAACCCATGGAGACACATTTGGCCGTAGCTTGCACGCTGCCCGATGGCGTTCTAGTGACGTTAGCTATTCCACATTCTATTTGAGAGAAGCATCAGATTTACGTTGCCCTTTGACAGCTTGCTGACCAGGGAACACGAAAACTTGGGGACCAGCTTGGCTAGGGGAGGCCCTACAGTAGCACTGGGGGCTACCTGCCCTAACAACCTCATGTCCCCGGATACATCCCTCCACAGCCCCTCAGGACCGCTCATCTTTGCCTGCTTGGCCTTTATGACCATTCTCAGATTAGGCCTAACAGCAGACCCACTGTGGCCGCCCCCCGGCGGGGCCCCTTCCCTGCTGTTTCCGGGGGGGGGGGGGCGCTCTCCCAAGTTTGGGGGGTTCGGCTTCCCATCCCATACTATGCGGCCCTGGCTCCACTCGTGGACCCCCGGATGAGCTTGAGACATCTTTTTTTTTGCCATAAGTCGAGCTCACTCAGCAGGTCTGCTTGGTAGGCCTGCAACCCTGTCATTGTCTGCAGTGACCGGGCGGCTGTGGCGCAGTTGGTAGAGCGGGTTGTCCACTAATTGTAGGGTTGGCGGTTCGATTCCCAGCCCGGGTGACTCCACATGCCGAAGTGTCCATGGGCAAGACACTGAACCCCAAGTTGCTCCCAATGGCAAGTTAACGCCTTGCATGGCAGCTCTGCTACCATTGGTGTGTGAGTGAATGGGTGAATGAGACACAGTGTAAAGCGCTTTGGATAAAAGCGCTATATAATTGCACATTTACCATTTACTTTTACCCACAAGCAAGACTACTACTGCATAGGCTTGCCCACCAATGCCACCTTGGATGCAATCCGGCCCCTGTAATTACCTGCCGTCGGTGGAGAGACGCAAGCTAGCAAGCGCCTCCTCCACCTCGGGCATAGCTAAATAGCCATGCCATTCATTCCCACAATGGCCAAATAATCCAACATCGTGGAGTTATGACTATGGCTTAAGCATGGTTTTCCCACAGAAGTGAGATTTTGTCATAAATTCTGGAAGACAGGGGACTTCCTGCAGTGTGAAGTATTTACTTTCAGTAGGTAATCACTTCAAGCAGCTCTTTATACACTGCGCTCAGTTTTTAACACATCCTTCTAACTCTTCGGAGTCAGAGAGGGATAATTACCCCTTTGGCTTTCCATAGCGGGAGGAGGAGTCGCGACGCGAACTCCAAAATCCAGCGGAGAGCTGAACCCGGAAGACAGAGAGAGAGATAGAGCAGCGCTCGTCTCCGGCACCTCTTCCGGATTTAAGAGATCCCCCGAACCTGAGACGGTTGGATGCCTCGGCAGCGGCCGGCCCTGATCCGCGAGGCTTTGAAACTCAACTCGCTCGGCATACGTTTTTTTCAAGAGAAGCGCGAGTCGAGCTGCTTAATGTAGCGTTACCATGCACAGCCTCTCGAGGTTGCCATCGCATACTACACCACTAACACTTCACCCAGAAAGTGTGCACTTTTCACCCGTGATGAAACGGGAGCACGTTACACACATCTTTAACTCTTTCTCGCTCATTACTTACCTCTCCTTTTCTTTAAAAAGGGATAGAAAAGTTATGAGATTTTGAGAAAATATCGAGTAGAAATGAAGCGTTTTTGTCACACAAACAACAGACATGAAGTTATTTTGATTTTCCACACCATCACTGTTGGCAAAAAGTATACGCATGAACCTGACAAGCGCGATCACAGCATTGCAGATGACATATATTTGGTTTATTTTTTAAAAAAAAAATTAGAAAAAAAATAATTTTAAAAAAAAAAAAATTTTTTATATAAATTTTTTTAAAAATTTTTTTTTAATTTTTTTTATAAAAATTTTTTTTTTTTTTTTTTTATAAAAATAAAATGACCATTTTCTGGCATCTGGCACATCCTAATTCTGCTTTAGACCAAAGTGTGACATACATTGCTTCTCTAATGATGCATGAATGACAAGAAATTTGTGAAATTAATCTGAAATTAATCCAATGAAATTAATCTGGTTCAGCATACGCTCTAAACTTTGAAGGTGTTTATAATGGTTGAAGAGGGAAAGAAGATAAGAAGATTACAATTGATTCTAGTCCACTTCATTTAATAGCTGCATATCTTTGGATTGCAGCCCCGAACTCAGCAACTGGGTACACATTAACATTCTCTGACCTCAAGTTAATAAAAGACCATGATGCCTAAATAATGTAGGCCCTCTAAAACACACACACACACACACACAGACAATGTGTAATAAAAGAAGTAGTAGTAGTAGTAGTAGTAGTAGTGTTACATCAGGAGTTGTATTGTATGTGTTCTATCTTTCTCTCTCAGTCTCTCTCTCTCTCTCCCTCCCCCTGTTTCACTCTCCCAGGTTGCTCCACCCTAATTCCAGGTGCTGACGTAGTGCACGGGGATTGGTGAGGAGACGATTGTGCATCTTTAAAAATGAGGAAGGATGTTATGTCGGCAGGAATGCAGATGTGTGGTTGTTTTTGTACGATTGAGTAGCGAATGTTTCCTTTGTGCTTGAGTGAAATCGCTTGCTTGTTATATTGTGTACGAGTGAAAGAAGTGAGTGGTAGGATGTTGTGTTGTCCCATTCCCCTGTCTTGTGGCTGAGTGAACGTCCTATTTGTAAATATATCTTCTATTGTAAACATTTCTTCTCTAACTCTCACGAAAGCTGTAGAGGTTGAGTGATGTTTATTTTTGGGTCTATCTTTTGCTGTTTTTGACTCAGGGAGTCAAATCAGACTCTGTATTTTCTTTTGAAATAGTTTTTTTTTGGGGGGTTAGGTTATTTAAATTGATACAGGGCAAGATAGCGACTGTTTTGTTTATTATTTTGGCCTTGCCCAACCCTGAAGACATTTGCTTTCGGAGTGATTCTGTTTGTTTTGAATTTTTCTTTCTTTCTTGCCATCAATACATTTATAAGACTTGAAAGACATGTGTGTCAACCTCCTTATTTCTGATTATGATTTTTGTTTATACTTTTTATGTTACACCTAGACCCGGGTCATAACTTAAATTCTGGACTCATCCAGCCCTGTAAAAAAATCATCTGTGGAACCCTTCTTGTGGCTGTACGTATGGTAAGTTATTTGACTATACACTTTGTTTGTGGTGCGGATAAAAAAAAAAGGGCAGGAATTAGAGGATTAATATAGAGTTTTACTTATTCTCCAAGCATGGAGCAGTTTGAGCGTTGCTGCGAAGATGACTTATTTAAAATAGCAGAATTTTTTTTTTATTAATGCGCTGTGTAATGTCACTAAGAAAGAGGTTAAAAATCTGCTACAACAGGAACTGATTCATCAACATACTTTGCCTGAGCTGTCTGTCATGATTAATATGGAAGAGGGAGCTGTTGCGCAGATGAGATCTCATGAAAAGCCTCCTCCCCCCTGGAATTTCTAGGTTTCTGCTATTTGCACCACACAGTAGGTCAGTGATGGTACCACAGTTTTACCAATTGTTGGTATTGAGAATGAAAGAGTTGGAATTGGAATTAAATGGGAGGAAAGTGAGAGAAAAAGACTTTGGTTAAGGTAATTGGAGTTGGAATTGGAGCAGGAACGGCTTCAAAAAGCTCACAGTCAGCATCACCTGGCGGAGGGTTTATCCGATAGTTCCCCGGCTTTTCCTTCATTTGCTCTATTATCGGGTCCCGTGCCTGTCTCTTCAAGTCCCATTGTTCCACAGGCAGTAAACTTGCCAATATTTGATGTCAGTAAGAACATTAATCTGGTACCTGCATTTATAGAAGCGGTGATAGATATGTATTTTACAGCTTTTGAATGTGTGGCAGCTACATTGCAGTGGCCAAAAGAGTTGGGCTCTTTTGTTGCAATGTAAGTCAGTTGGCAAAGCACAGGAAGTTTATTCTATGTTGCCGGTGGAGTAGAGCCTGATGTATGATGTTGTGAAGCAGACTGTTCTCTGTGTTCATGAGTTAGTGCCTGAAGCATATAGACAAAAATTCAGGGCCCACGGGAAATCAGGCAAACACCCTTCTGTGCAGTTTGCCAGAGAGAAGCAAACTGTCTTTCATAATTGGTGTGCTGCTGTCACGCAACGGCGAACTCGCGGCCGTCATGCCGAAGTGGACTACACTTCCCAGGCACACCCGCGCTCAAGTTCGCCGGAATACTAAATGAGAACACCTGCGCGCCGCCCAAGGTTATATAAGACATTGTTAGCAACAACGCGGCGCAAAATAACGATTAGAGCTTTTCAACCGATTGCTTGTTACCACGCTCACAAAACTCACGGATATTGTAATTGGTTTATCGGACTTTCGCCTGGATTTAGGATTACTCTTTAGAATCATGCTTCGGATTCATTAACTTTGGCGCTAACGTTGTGTTTGCCTCTTCGTGTCTCGCTTCTCCCTCCTACCATTCTCTGCCCATGCCTGCCTCCCAACAGGTACTGTCACAGTTTACTTCGCCCAGCATGGAGGCAGCGGGCGGTCCGGATTGGGCCCAGCTGTATCAGGAGAAGGAGTTACAGTATGAACACCTCCAGGAGCAAATGGAGCAGCTCCGCGTCACTTCAGGGCAACTGAAAACTCCCATTGCAGCTGGTTTTCATCCAGAAGTTCACTACGCACCAGCCCTGCCAGTGAGACACCACCCGCCCATGCCGACCCCAGAGCGCTATGCCAGTGAGCCTGAAAGCTGTAAGGGATTTATCTTGCAATGTAGCTTATACTTTGAAAATCATCCGGAGATGCCAGAGGAGCGCCGCCTAGCTCACTTTATTGAGCTGCTCTCCGGATGCGTGTTAGAATGGGCCACGACACGAATGGACTTGAGCAGGTGGGGCACGGCCAGCACGGCCAGCCTATGCAGCTGGGTCAAGCATGGGTCCATGATGAGGAGAGAGAGAAGGAACGGTGTCGGGAGAAACAGTGCTTCTATTGCGGGGAGAAAACCCACTTCATTCGTCAGTGCCCCCAGCGGAGGTTGCCATCAAGGGAGGAGAGTTCCACCAACCAACCTCGTTACCCCCGGGTGAGTTCGTTTCAAAAACATAAAATAGATTCTTTAATCCTACCTGTGATGCTTAGATCGTCAGGAAAGTCTGTTATGCTTTCAGCACTCGTCGACTCGGGGGCAGCGGAGAACTTCGTAGATGAGCAGACAGCGTGCACCCTCAGCCTCCCCGTTCACGCCTCCCCGTTCACCGTGGCTCGAGCAACATGATCCCCAGATTGAAGACAGAGCCCCGTGTCTTCAGTTCCGGACACCATGCCACCCATTTATCAGGACCTTTGCACAGTATTCAACAAGGAGCGTGCCAGCCAGTTACCTCCCTATAGGGCCTATGATTGTGCCATTGACATTCTTCCTGGCGCTAGTCCACCACGGGGGCGAGTATACCCACTCTCTCTGGTGGAACACCGGGCCATGGACTCTTATATTCAGGAGGCCCTCCAGCAGGGATATATTAGACCATCCACGTCCCCTGAGTCAGCTGGCTTCTTCTTCGTGGGAAAAAAAGGGGGGGCCTGCGACCGTGTATTGATTATAGGGGTCTTAACCAGGTAACCATCAAGTACAGCTATCCCCTGCCATTAGTGCCTTCAGCCCTGGAACAACTAAGATCTGCATCCATTTTCACAAAGCTGGACCTGCGTAGCGCATATAATCTCATCAGCATCAGGGAGGGTGATGAGTGGAAGACAGCTTTTAGCACCACTTCCGGGCACTACGAATACTTGGTCATGCTGTATGGACTAGCTAATGCTCCATCAGTGTTCCAGAGTATGATCAGTGATGTCCTGAGGGACCACCTGGGGAACTGCGTCATTGCGTACATTGACGACATACTGATCTACTCAACGTCCATAACACGGCTGATGGAACACCAACTATACGTGAAGGCTGAGAAGTGCGAGTTTCATCGGCGGACCATCACGTTTTTGGGATATGTCATCAGTCCAGAGGGGGTTATTATGGACCAAGACAAGGTGAGGTCAGTGGTGGAGTGGCCCAAGCCCCGTACGATCAAGGAGCTCCAACGTTTCTTGGGCTTTGCAAATTTCTATCGGCGGTTAATCCATGATTTTAGCAAAGTGGCACAACCCCTGACATCCCTCCTTAAGGGAAAACCTTGGCGCCTCCTCTGGTCCGCGCCAGCCCAGGAGGCCATGGAGGAACTGAAGCGGAGGTTCACCAATGCGCCCATCCTCCTTCACCCAGACCCTTCCAAACTGTTCGTCATAGAGGTAGACGTAGTGGAGACAGGAGTGGGAGCCGTCCTGTCCCAAAGGTTCGGGGACAGACCCAAGTTGCACCCTGTGGCCTTTTTCTCAAGAAAACTGTCCGTGGCAGAACGCAATTTTGGCATGGGTGGCCGAGAGCTCCTAGCCATCAGACTGGCCTTTGAGGAGTGGAGACATTGGCTGGATGGAGCCAATCATCCATTCCTCATTTATACCGATCATTAGAATCTTGAGTACCTGAGGACGGCCAAATGGCTCAACCCCCGTCAGGCGTGCTGGTCTCTGTTCTTCTCCCAATTCCAGTTCACGTTGTCCTACAGGCCGGGCACCAAGAATCAGAAAGCAGATGCGCTATCGCGTATCCACTCTCCGGAGGGCATGGTGGATCGGGAGAAGTACATCATGAACTCCTCCTCCATAGTGGGAGTCATCGAGTGGGCATTGGACAAGACTCTAGCTTGCCTCCCTAGGTCACGCATCCCCAGTGACTGCCCCTCAGGCAAGCAGTTCGTGCTGGAATGCCACCGCCTGGAGCTAGTTTCCTGGGCCTGTACAACAAAAGCAACGGGGCATCCGGGGGCCCACCGCACTTACCAATTGCTTGCAGAGAAGTACGTGGCCCCACATGCCCAGGGAGGTACAGCGGGTTGTGTCCTACTGCTCCGCCTGCGCCCGCTCCAAAACCCCCCGCACGTTACCTGTTGGGAAGCTGGTACCACTTCCCATACCCGCATGACCATGGTCCCACTTAGCCCTGGATTTTCTGACCGACCTGCCTGAGTCAGAGGGAAATACGGTACTCCTCGTGGTCGTGGACTGATTTTCCAAGTCTCTACGCTTGATCCCACTTCCGGCCCTCCCTTCTGCCTTCACCACCGCCGAACTGATATTCAAGTATGTGTTCCGCTACTTTGGCCTCCCAGAGGAGATTGTGAGTGATAGGGGCTCCCAGTTCACGTCTCGAGTCTGGTCCAGCTTTATGGAGAAGCTGGGGGTCACAGTCAGCCTCACCTCTGGATACCAACGCAGGCCAATGGCCAGGCAGAGAGAGTTAACCAGGAGGTCCTTCTATACCTCTGTACATTCTGCACCACTAGCCCGGAGGACTGGAGTCGTTTCCTCCCGTGGGCGGAGTACGCTCAGAACTCATTGCGACACTCCGCCACTCAACTGACCTCGTTCTAGTGCATTTTGGGTTATTAACTGCCCTTGTTCCCCTGGAATGCCGCCACCCCAGACTCCCCGGCTGTGGACGAGTGGTTTCGCCACAGTGAGCAAGTCTGGGAGGGCACGCATCGACGACTGGTACAATCCTCCGGTATCATGAAACGTAAGGCAGACAGGCATCATGGGGCACACCCTGATTTTCAACCAGGGGACAGGGTATGGCTTTCAACAAGAAATCTCTGGGCATCCCTCTCAGGCAACAAACTGGGATCCAAGTACGCCAGTCTTTACCAAATCTTGAAACGGGTAAATGAGGTTACTTACCGCCTGGACCTCCCCAAACACAACCGCATTGCTCCCTCATTTCATGTCTCCCTCCTCAAGCCAGTGACACCTGGCCATGGCGGTCCCGGAGAGCACCCCACCAGAACCGCTAGACATTGAAGGGCGTCCAGCCTACCGTGTGAGGGAAATCATGGACTCAAGACACAAGAGAGGAGGTCTTGAATATCTGGTGGATTGGGAGGGTTACAGTCCAGAGGAACAATGTTGGATTCCAGCCCGGGACATTCTAGATGCTAACTTGCTGGACGACTTCCACACGGCGCACCCAGACAGACCAGCACCCCGGAGGAGGGGACGGCCCAGGAGGAGACGCAATGGCGAACTCGCGGCCCTCTTGCCGAAGTGGACTACACTTCCAAGGCACAACCGCGCTCAAGTTCACCTGAATACTAAATGAGAACACCTGCGCACCGCCCAAGGTTATATAAGACATTGTTAGCAACAACGCGGCGCGAAGTAACGCTTAAAGCTTTTCAACCGATTGCTTGTTACCACACTCACGAAACTCACGGATATTGTTATTGGTTTATCGGACTTTCGCCTGGATTTGGGATTGCTCTTTAGATTCACGCTTCGGATTCATTGACTTTGGCAGAAACGTTGTGTTTGCCTCTTTGTGTCTCACTTCTCCCTCCTACTATCCTCTGCCCGCGCCTGCCTCCCAACAGGTACCGTCTCAGCTGCTAATAAGTTTTCTAATAATAACTTTTCAAGCTTTGAAAGATGTGGTGTTATTAGAAGATTTTAAGAACTGTGTTCCAGAAAATCTAGTTATTCATTTAAATGAGCAAAAAGTGATGTCTCTTTCTGCAGCCACTGTACTAGCAGACAAATTTATATTAACACATAGGACTGTTTTTTATCCAGTGATGAAAAGTGATAAGTTTTACTGTCCATGGGGTTGACAGGCAGGGAAAATGATGGACTGCTGCTGTCAAGTCTGAATGGGGAAAATAATAATAATATAGTAATAATAATAATAATGAATAATGATTAATAATGATGCCAAACCCATCCATAGCTGGTAGACCAATACTCTCATCCAAGTAAATCAGCATGAACATCAGCCAAATGTGCATGTTTCTGAGCTCATGAAAGGAGAAGAGGAAATAGGATAAAAATGTATTGTACCACTAAAGATATGTAGGTAAAGATCAGAGTGATCAGAATGATTACTTATAGCTACACGTGGGCCTAATAAAAGTATTTATTTTTTATCAGAATTAAGTAAAAGGAAGTTGGTTAACATCCAATGTCTAATGTCCTTTACACAATCCTCGACTTTACTAAGCTTCTGTCTGTCCTCTGGCTTCGCTGAAACATACAACTGTGTATCATCAGCATAACAGTGGAAGCTAATTCCATGCTTACGAATAATTTGTCCTAGGGGTAGCATATATAAAGTAAAAATCAGTGGGCCTAAAACAGAACCTTGTGGATCTCCAAAAGTAACCTCAGTACGCATGGAGAAATCACCATTTACATCTACGAATTGATAACGATCGGTCAGATAAGACCTGAGCCAGGAGAGGACTGTTCCCTTAATGCCAACAACATTTTCTAATCTATCAAGGAGAATAGTGTGATCTACAGTATCAAAAGCTGCACCAAGGTTCGAGTAACACAAGCAGCGAGACACAACCCTGATCAGAGGTCAGTAGAAGGTCATTTACTACTTTAACTAACACTGTCTCTGTGCTATGATGAGGTCTAAATCCTGACTGATACATTTCAAGAATGTTGTTCCTATACAAGTATGAGCATAACTGCTTTGCTACAACCTTTTCTAAAATCTTAGAGATGAAGGGAAGATTTGATATAGGTCTATAGCTGGACAATTGGGATGGGTCAAGGTCAGGTTTTCTAATCAAGGGTTTAATAACTGCTAATTTAAGTAGTTTAGGGACATAGACAGATGTTAGTGATGAATTGATTATATTTAAAAGTGGTTCAATTACTCCTGGACAAATCTGTTTAAACAAACATGTAGGTACGGGATCTAGTATGGAAGTTGATGAATTGGCTGAAGAGATTAATGTAGCTAGTTCGGTCTCTCTAAGCGGAGCAAAACACTTTAAACATTGATCTGATATTGCTACATTGTCATGTAATGGGTTTGTTACAGTACTGTCCAGTTTTAATTTGATGGCATGTATTTCATGTATAATATTTTCAACCTTATTAATGAAAAATTTCATGAAATCTTCACTATTATGTAATGATTGGGTGTTTCTCTCTGTAGTAGTTTTATTCCTAGTTAATTTTTCTACCGTGTTGGAAAGGAATCTAGAATTGTTTTTGTTATCTCCTATTAAGGTGGAGAAATAGATTACATTTACATTTATTCATTTAACAGATGCTTTTATCCAAAGCAACTTACAAATGAGTAAACACAAGCAAACACATATTTTTCCAGAGTAAATGTTGGTGAGAGTGTGCATTGACTCTGGAAAGTTATTACTCTTGTGGCCTTATTTTGATGATAACAAAATTTCCTAGCACGGTAAAGTGATTGGCAAGATTAGGGACTTAGACAATGAACAATAAATCACAGAACATCTTAACTTTAAATATAGACAATCCTTTATTGCACTATTCTACACTACCACATAGAAACTAAGCAACTAAACACATGCATACAAACTCACACACAATTCTAGAATGCTAGATTTTATGTATGGAATTCAGTTAGACCATGACCTAAGTCATCCATAAATATGTTCATATCAATTCTCATGAATGAGGTTCTAAAAGCTTTTACTGCATGAACTAAATGAAAGTTGGGAGGTATCATACTTGCGATGTGGTGAGATGTCATCAGTTTTCAGGAGGTCTAGTTATATATTGGATCAGAGATCTGAAGAAGTTGATCACAGCTGAGGGCTAATAAGTAATAATAGCAGTATGTTTATTTTATATAGCGCCTTTCTCAGATACAAGGTCACTTTACACAGTATGTACACACATACACGTATGTATGCATAAATACATATACACCTCCATGTGAGTACAGGTATATAAACATACATACATACATACTGTCACAAGTCGTGACGGAGCGGATGAAGGATGGAGGTATGCGCACTTAAGAACGAGAGGCAGGCAGACAAATCCAAAACGTAATCCAAAGGCGTAGTCAGGAAACAAGTGAAGGTCAGGCGAACGGCAAACTTGGGGCAAGGCAGATATCAACGACGTGGCATGGAAAACAGGGTCGAGAAACAAACATAAGCATAAACATGAACTATGACTATGATCTGGGAGCGCATAAACCAGCGTGAACTATAACTAACAAGGAACTATGTTTACTATGTTTAATTAACCATGCTGTGTGTAGTATGGCGCGTAGTATATAAACCGGCATGAATTAACTTAAACAGATTTCAGCTGGGAGTAATACAGACACACGTGGGGATCCAACCTACGACAAGCCACGGGGCGGGGTCATGACGAACATAAACAAAACACACGTGCCCTCCCAGCCATTGACAGAAACGAAAACAAAGAGCACATGTTCAAATGTCACAACACGCATGCGCAACAGTGCGAGAGCATGCTGCTTTAAGGGGGAACCATGACACATACATACATACATACATACATACATACATACATGTGGGAGAAATAAGTATTGGACATGTCAACATTATTTCAGTAAATATTTTTCCAATGAGGTTATTCACATGAAATTTTCACCAGACATCCGTATTAACTCAAGAAGTCTGGAAATATAAAGAATTCACAACATTAAAGTCCATAAATAAAGTTATGTGTAGTAAAGTGGAATGACACAGGAAAAAAAAGTATTGACCATGCTAAGAAAAAGCTCTCCAAGGCAAGGTAAGGCAAGAATTCCAGGTGAAATCTGTAAACAATTATACTCCATATCTGTGCAATATAACATCAGTTTGGTTAGTAAATTGATGGTCTATAAAAAGGCTTTTCATGACTATGGTGTCACACAAGAAACGTCTCATGAAGAGTAAAAGCAAAGAGCTCTCCCAGAACCTTCACAACCTTATTGTTTTAAAACATATTGATGGAATCGGATACAGATGTATTTCAAAACTTCTGAATCATCCAGTAATCACCTTTGTAGGCCAGATCAAATAAAATTATTTTAGCTTAGATTTAAAAATGGTTAGTGTGAGGGCAGTTCTAAATTGAATTGGCAGGCTGTTCCAAAGGTTAGGACTTTAACCTAGACTTTGGAACAACGAAAAGATTTTGTTTGGCAGACCTAAGAGCGCTCACTGGGTGGTGATCTATCAGTAGGTCAAAGAGGTATGAAGGTGCTAATCCATTTCTAGCTTTTAAAACCAATAAGTGCACTTTAAAATCAATTCTGTAGTGAACAGGTAGCCAGTGTAAAGACCATCGAACAGGGATAATATGCTCACACTTTTGGGCCCCTGTTAAAACTCTAGCAGACGCATTTTGAACCATCTGAAGTCGAGCAACCATGTGGTCTAAGCAGATCTGGTGATTCAATGGAAGGTAAATTTGTGTGTCATCTGCATAGCAGTGGGAAGATATAACATACTTCTTAAAAATAGAACAGTATGGGAGCTAGAGTAGAACTTTGGGGGACACCGCGAATCAAAGAAACATAATCAGAGTGAAATCGCCCTATATTGACTGAAAAACACCTGTTTGTAAGATACAATTTACACCAACTTAAGGCTGAAAACTTTATGCCCACAATATGTTCTAATCAAGACAAAAGAACATTGTTTTCCGCCGTGTCAAAAGCAGTATTCAGATCTAAAAGTAATACTGCTAAAGAATCTAATGAAACATCATTTAAAACTTTTAAGAGAGACCTGAAACCTGATTGAAACATATAAAAAATCTTGTTCCCTTTCAAAGGGAACTTTGACGTTGCATATAGCATAACAGTATGGGAACGCCTTGCGTGACCGGTATCTGAAGCTTGTGTAAAAACATGCCTCTAGTTATAGGCCTGCCATGATCAGGTGACGTGGCAATTAAGCACGTCGCATGATATATATATGGCACCTGTGAACCAGGCCACCAGCCTTATTATCTTCAACGAGACTGCATGTCTGTTGTTTGTGTGACAAAAACACTTCATTTCTACTCAATATTTTCTCAAAATCTCTTAACTTTTCTATCCTTTTTTTAGAGGAAAAGAGAGGTAAGTAATGAGCGAAAAAGAGTTCAAGAAGTGTGTTACGGCTTGCTCACATTTCATCACGGGAATAGCGCACACTTTTTGGGTGAAGTGTTTAGCGGATTAATATGTGATGGCAGCCTTGAGTGGCGCATGGTAATGCCTACAGTAAGCAGCTCGGCTCACAACTCGCGCTCTTCTCAGAAAAAAAGCCAAACCCGAAGCCAGTCGGTTTCAGAGAGTCACGGATCTGGGCCGGTGGATGCCAAGGCAGCCAGCCGTCTCAGGTTCAAGGGATCTCTTATAGATCCAGAAAAGAAGCCGGAGACGAACGCAGCTCTATCTCTCCTCTGTCTTCCGGGTTCGGCTCTCCGCTGGATTTTGGAGTGTTGGATAGGATTTCTGATAGAAGTAAAACACAAGGGTAATAAAATATGGAGAATGAAAATTTTGTGAGAATATAGGAAAGAACAGAGTCACGCTCTCTTCCTTATAGACAATGTCTCCTAAAAAAGTCATAGGGCCTGACCAAAAAGAGGAAATGCAACACACACAGCACACATACCCAAGAACATGAACTCACTCACACACAGACAGAGTAATCAGAATAACAAAGTAATGGCTAATGATAATTTAACAAAATCATACAGTACATATGCTAATAACAATGCAGAAAAAGCACATAGTTACCATTATAAAGGAGGAAAAAGCGCACAGGTGATAAATGACCTCACTCAAAGTCAGCTCAGAAATGCCATAGAAAGCAAAAACAAAAAGGAGAACTGATAGAGTAAGTGCAAACTCAACAGGTTTCAAGAAGTCTGAGGCAGAAATAGCAGGATTGGAAAGAACCTAAAAATGAATTACATCACCCATACATCACCCAGACATCACATGTAATGGTATTTTGGTCAAACCGGGAGTGTGTCACTCTATAAAAGGGGAGCCCCATTTGAGGGGACTTTGGAGATCACTTTTTGAGACGTCCCAAACTGTTTGGATCTCATGTAACGAATTAAATAAATTGGACCTTCACCTTTTCTCACTCACTGGTTCCGTGTGGTGATTTAGACTTTGAGTATCTCAGCTGATGAAAGCTATTTTAAGTACATTCAACATTTTCTAAATTGTTATATTGGTAATAAGAAAGTAGGCAAAAATTTGAGCTACAGGAGCTTGCGTCGCGACTCCTCCTTCCGATATGGAAAGAAAAAAGGGTAATAATTCCTTTCTGACTTCAAGGAGTTAGGATGTGTTAAAAACTGATAGCTGCTTGAAGTGATTACCCAGTGAAAGTAAATCCCTGCAGAAACTCCCCTGCCTTCCAGAAGTTTATGACAAAATCTCAGGCATCTGGGGGAAAACCACGCATAAGCCATATTCATAACCCCACTTTGTTGGATTATTCAGCCATTGTGTGAATGAATGGCATGGATATTTAGATATGCTCAAGGTGGAGGAGGCGCTTGCGAGCTACCTCTCTCCACTGACGGCAGGTAATTACAGGGGCCGGCTTGCATCCAAGCCATGTAAGGCCACTGTGACATTGGTGGGTAAGCCTATGCAGTAGTATTCTTGCTTGTGGGTCACTGCAGACAATTTTGCACAAAATGCAGCAAAATTGCACGCCTACCAAGCAGACCTGGTGAGTGAGCTCGACATATGGCGGCATTCAAAAATAGCCAGTTCCTTCCCTTTTGTCTCGAGCTCACCCTAGCATCCACCAGTGGAGCCTGGGCCAGCACTATTGAGAGGGAGACCCAGAACGTGAGTATGGCAGCCCGCCAACCCCCGCAGACAGCCAGGGGAACCGGGCAGCCACAGTCGCGGCCTGCTACTAGGCCTGATCTGAGAATAGTCATAAAGGCCAAGCAGGCGAAGAGCGGTCCTTAGGGGCCGTGGAGGGAAGTAAGCTCCGTTTTGAACAATGGGGCCATAAAACATGTACTCCCAAAAGGTTTACAGCCTTTATTTCCTGTTCCGCAAAAAAGTGGGAGTATGCGGCCATTTTTAGATCTGCATGATCTGAACCATACTCTTTGGACATACAGGTTCAGAGGCTGACGGTAAAACTTATCGTGCCACAGATTCAGTTTGAGAACTGGTTTCTGGCGATAGATCTAAAAGGTGCATATTTCCACATAGGAATATTGCTAGCTTTATCCCCTCACACCTTCACAAAGTGCATGGCTCCATTGGGACTCCAGGGCATCTGTGTACCAAACTACCTGGATGACTGGTTAATTCTAGTATGATCCAGGGAGCTGGCGGCTCAACATTGAGATGATGTTCTCGGCTACATGAAGAGCTTGAGGCTCAGGTTGAATCTCAGAAAAGTATGCTTTCCCCTGTGCAGTGGACAACTTTTCTAGGGATTATAGGATTCTACTACGATGAGGGAATTTCTATCTCCAACATGTGTAGTGTCAATCCTATCAACACCTAGCAAGATAAAGCTGGATCTTGGGAGACTTTTGGGGTGGGGTCCACACATGTGGCCGATGTCACATCTGTATGCTGCTCCCCGCATCACTCTGCTCGCACAAGCTCTAGCGAGAGTCTGCTAGTAGCACCTTTTTGGCCAGCTTGAACATGGTTTTGAGAGATAATATCCCTGCGAGATGGCACTCCTTGGGAGATTCCCGTCTGCAGGGATCCACTGTAGACCCAGTGAACTGCACAATAGCCACAGTCCTGGTGTTCTTACAAGAACGTTTCTCAGTGGGCTGGGCTCCTTCTACAATCATGGTTACTTGGCCGCCGCTTTGGCCAGCCATGCCCCTGTTGATGGAGCCTCTATGGGGCAACATCCTCTACCTTCGAGTAGACCTTCGATTCATGCGTGGTGTCAGACAGCTGAGGCCCATCTGCAGGCCAGGTATACCTTCCTGGGACCTTGCTGTGGTCTAGGGCGGTCGCCTCCTCGAAGGCTTTGTCCAAATGGGTATCCTTGCAGAATGTATGTGCAGCTCCAGGGTGGTCTACGCCACACACAGTCATTCGTTATTACAGCCTGGACGTTCATTCCACCCCGGGCTCGAGTGTCTTGCAATGACCCTCGGGCTTGGGTATTTTTGAACAGGCCGTACCCTCGGTATGACAGAGTGGGTATTCCCGTTCCCATACTGTTATGCTAAATGCAACATCGAAGTTCCCTTTGAAAGGGAACGTTGGGGTTACGCATGTAACCCTGTTCCCTGAGAAGGGAACGAGACATTATATAGCACTGTCATACCAGAGCAGGCCTGTGAATTGCGTCTTCGCTTCAGATTATAGAGGCTGGCGGTGTGGTTCACAGGTACCATATATATATTATGTGACGTGCTTAATTGGCACGTCACCTGATCATGGCAGGCTTATAATTAGAGACATGATTTTACACAAGCTTCAGATACCTGTCACACGCTTACCTGTTCCCTTACTGTTATGCTAAATGAAACATGTCATTCCCTTCTCAGGGAACAGGGTTACATGCATAAGAAAGCAAGAAACTCTGAAGTTGGTGGATAACTACTTTCACCAGTATTTTAGATAAAAATAGATAGGTTGGAAATGGGTCTAAATTTTGATAGAACTGAGGAATCAAGATTAGGCCTTTTAAGTCTGGGTTGTAATTAGGCATGCTTCAAATCATCAGGGACAACTCCTGATTCAAGGCACTTATTAATGACATTTAAAAGAGTCAGACCAACTACATCAAACACTTATTTAAGTACCCATTAGGGAATAACATCTAAGGAAGAACCAGTGGGCTTTATTTGGTTTACAACATCATGCAAGAAAGAAACATAAATAGTTGTAAACTGACTATAGTTTGATGGGGACAACAGGTTGAATATTTTGCCTAACTTTAGTTACTTATTAATAAAAAAAACTGACAGAAATGGTCACACACAGCTATCGATGCTTTAGGATGAATGCAAATAGCTGGATTTAACATAGCATTAATTGAATTAAAAATTGAGATGGTTATTGTCTAAAAGAACTGATAAATACACAGACTTTGTTGATCTCACAGCCTTCTTATATTTGGAAAGAGAATCCTATAAAAGTTCATATGAAATCTGAAGCTTGTCCTTTTTCCATTTTCTTTCTGGCTTTCTACATGCCTGTCTCAAGGCCCAGGTGGTGGTGTTAAGTCCTCAGTGGGGCCACAGAGTCTAAGATAGTTGTGCAGCCAGAGTTTAAACAATTTAGCTCATCAGGACTTAGATCAGGTGAAGCAATATCGGAAAATTGAGAAAACAATTATGAAAAGGAGGCAGAGGTGGTACCGGATATCTTCCGGGTCAAGTGAGCTGGCATATGGGAATTGACAATATTTGATGAAAAAGATACAATACATTAAATATTATGGGTGCTCAGAGAAGCTATGGTCACATATCTCAATATTACACACAGAGAACCCATGTGACATTACAAGATTGAGTGTATGGCCCTGTAGATGAGTAGGGCCTTTCACAAGCTGCACTTGGTCAAATTCTTCACTAAGTCTAGTAAAGTCTTTAGCAAAAGTGTTTGATGGGCACCATACATGAATAATAAAATCCTCAATAATGAATTGTCTAAAATTCAGCGAGAAAGTCTTTATGAGATTTTAGTGGACGATAGACCAAGGCAACAGCCAGAAATATCTCAAAATCCAAAACCAACAATTGTAGTTCAATGCTTTTACTTTGTAAAATTAGACAGTGAAAGTGTAAACTGGTGGACTTGTAAGCATTTGGGGCCACAGGTGAAGGCTGACTGGTCTGGGGATCTCGGCCAGTTGGGGAGGATGCAGTTAAGTTGGTGGGTGAAGGGCCCGATATGGTTCCTCGGGGCTTGGTGGCTCTCAAGGAGTGCACAGAGCTGTTGTTCATGCTGGCCAAGGAGGGCGGTGTGGTGGCATAAGACTGGATCCAGGGAAACTGGTTTTGCTGGATCCATAATGACCAGATTGTTTTGTTATACAGCACAGAGATGATGGGACCCAAATGCAGAACATAGACACAAGTTTAACATAATTTATTGAAGGGTAGTGGAAGCTGGGTTGTGTGGGGAAAGAGTGTGAAAATGTGTAGTTCGGGCCTTACCACATGAGAGTTGAGTGCATAGCTGATGTGCCACAGGGGAAGGGAGAGTGTAGTTGGGCATAGCGGTAAGAAAGTTGGTAGTGAGTAGACAGGAAGCGGAAGCAGTGAACTTGCAACAAGAGGAGAGAAAACACAGGGTGAGCACAGGATAATGCGAAAAGGAATAACATTAACAATAACAAGGTAAGAAAAAAAACAAGTAGAGTCAGTGTACCACACTGGAAGCCAGAAAAAAATATGGCGAAGAGTGGCTGATATATTCTGCTGATGACTTGAGTAGAAGAGGAACAGGCGTGGCCAATGCTGCAATAAGGTGAGGCATGAGGTAGAGTGCTACATCCACACACACCCACAAAGAGGAATGAGAGCGAAGGAAAATACATGGGAACACCGAGATAGAGCATGCCAAGGGAGCAGATAAGTTAACACTCAGTGGAGGGATGAGGGGAAAGTTGTCTATAAATGCCAAGCTAGTATGAGTGGAGGAGGGTGGCCGAAGTATTTTATTTAAAATATTGAGGAGGCAGTTTCATTTACTACTAACTGCATTAATGACACAAGCCAAGAAGACTGATTTGGTGGCATAAAGAGCATCTCTGCACTGTTTCAGATGTTGGGGGTATACTTTGTGTCAGAGCACAGCAAACCAGTAACTACATTTCCCATCCTGCACTGCGGCCTACAAACATGGCTGTCATGGACCACAATTTCCTAGAACACTCACATTCATCCTAATCATATACACCTGCATCCAATCTCACACACAATCACACCAAGGCAAAAAGTATACTTAGCAGCACATGTGGTGTCTTGTCGGTGTCCTTGCTCGGTGGACTCGCGCAGGTAGACTTGCAGGTCTTTACACGAGCTTGGTCTTCTCACGACAACAGGTGACACTTCTGCTGATGCTTCTGCCTCAACGTTTCTTAATTAATAAATACTGATGTGTTTCAGCTGAGCACACCTCTTTAATTAGCAAAACAAAAAGTAGTCGCATGAATGAGTGACTCCCGACCGAAACTGAAACTGAGTACCGGAATTTGCTTTAATCTAGCAACAAGTATACAGCTCGTAGCAACAAGGAAGCACAGTTACAGCTTCTATCTGACAATCGGTGCTAAAACTAGTTTCAATTAAAAATACCAGAAAGAACTTACCAGTTACTATTCGCCTGGGTCAATAATCACTAATTGAATTGCCTTTTTATTATTTAATTTAGGCAAAGATGGATTTCCACTGAAAACAGAATGTAATGAGTGATTAATTTTGGTTTAGTAATTGGTTTAGCATTTTGCATAACAAAATAGTCTTTTTAATGAATTGTTAATTGTTTTAAGAGCACTAGGGATGATAAAGCAGTGGTAGAAAGAGAAGCAACAATTATTATTATTATTTTTTTTTTATCCAGAACTTGAACCACACTCTTAATTATATAAATGTTCAACTCCCTTTGTTAAACTTGATTGATTATTCCAATCACTCACTCACAATTCCATTTGCTCGGATGAGTAAACACTAGTTCATTTTGTTTTTAATAACTGGATGCTTCTTAGTTCCTAGCTTCTTTTAAAGAAAAAAAAATGCATTTTAATAATGTAAAAATGTAATAATATAATGTAATGGTGTAATAATTTAACTCTGTAAAATGTATTCATTCACACTTCACACCGCAGAACATGTCATATTTTCCCCTATACTTGGGGCCACTTATTTATAAGCTGCTAGCGGTTTGCATACTCTCACCTCTGCAATAACACACTCTCAACTTCCAGGCACAATGAACTGTTGTAGAATTGGATTACAGAATGTTTTCCTAGCGGATAAAGATAATGCTTACACACAGAAATAGCTGCTGTAAGTTGTGAAGCCACCCAAACTATATGTACTTTCAGTTTTTGAGAGCACAACAGAACATGGCCAGAAATTGCTTCAGTGTTCAGTTTTACTGGAATTTTAAGCACTTTAAGTGATTTACTGCCTAGCATATTAAATTCAAAGTCTGAGCTGGTTGTCCTTATAGGTGTACACAGACTATAACTCATCATTTTCTATGTGTAATTTTTTATTGCCTATAGTCATTTTTCAGAATCAATTTCAGTCCACAGCACCACTGTTGGCTGTATATTTTGGGGAACACTGCTCCATCTGTTACAAGTTACAACCCTGATGATGGTCTTAGGTAAATTGGCAAAATATGGTAAAATGTAGAGCAAGAAAATAAATGGAGCCAGTAATGACACTTGCACCCTACCCTACTCGCCCACACTTGCACCATATCCAGATGGGATTAAATGTACATGGGTTTCTGGGGTACTTTCCTTTTTACAGGCATTCCTTTGTGATTTTTTTCCACCCACATTGGACATGTTGGCCATGTTCGAGTAGCCTGCACAGAGCCCTGACATCAACCCTATTGAACACTTTTGTGATGAATTAGGATCATTAGCCTGTTGAAAGGTCCAATTTCAGTTCAGCTTCAACTTTTGGACAGATGGCCTCACATTATCTTCAAGCACTCTTTGATACATAATTCATAGTTGAATCAATGAATGCAAGCTGTCCAGTCCCTCAGGAAGTGAACCAAACCTAAACATTATATTTCCACCACTGTGCTTCATAGTTGGTATGAGATGCTTCTCCTGAAAAGCTGTCTTTGGATTGCGCCAAACATGTCTGCTGTTCCTGTGGCCAAACAACTCTCTTTGATATCTCTGTCCAGAACACATTATTCAAAAAGGCCTCTGCCCAGTTGCAGGAAGCACCTTAAGTACTGTCCTTAAGTTTAACACTTAAAGTGATATTTCCCCTTACCTAAAGGAATGACTTGCATATAATCCCTTAAACACTTCTCTTAGGTAAGGAAAACTGTTAGGTGATTCAAGACAGTGACCCAGGTTCCCTTTCAAAGGGAACTTTGATATTGCGTTTAGCATAACACTATGGGAAGTGCCTCTCGTGTGACTGGTATCTGAAGCTTGTGTAAAATCATGCCTATTTATTGGCCTGCCATGATCAGGTTATGTGGCAATTAAGCGCGTTGCGTGATATAAAGAAACAAAAAAATGCTTAATTTTCTTTTCTTTTCTCAAAATCTCAGAACATTTCTATCCCTTTTAAAAAGAGAGAGAGAGAGAAAAGGAATGAGCAAGAGAGAATTCAGGAATTGTGTTATGGCTTTCTCCCGTTTCAACGCGGGGAATAGTGCACACTTTCTGGGTGAAGTGTTTAGGAGTGTATCACGTGATGGCAGCCTCAATAGGCTGCACATAAAAATGCCTACATTAAGCAGCATGGCTCGCAACTTGCACTTTTCTCGGAAGCCGAAGTGAGCTTGGTTTTGGAGCCTCGCGGATTTGGGCTGACCGCTGCCAAGGCAGCTACAGTCATGGACGAAATTATTGACACCCCTGGAACTTTTCCAGAAAATGCACCATTTCTCCCAGGAAAGTGTTGCAATGACACATGTTTTGGTATACACATGTTTATTACCTTTAATGCATTGGAATAGCACAAAAAAGCAGGAGAAAAAAGGCAAATTTGACATCATTTTACACAAAACTCCCAAAATGGACTGGACAAAATCATTGGCACCCTATTAAAACTGTGGGTAAATAATTTCATTTCAAGCATGTGATGTTCATATAAACTCACCTGCAGCAAGTAACAGGTGCTGGCAATATATAAATAAAAACTGAAGCCAGTTAGAGTGTATAAAAGTTGACTCACCCTTTGTGTTGTGTGCCTGTGTGTGCCACACCAAGCATGGAGAAGAGAATGAAGAGCCGTGAATTGTCTTAAGAAGCAAAATTGTGGAAAAATATCAACGATCTCAAGGTTACAAGTCAATCTCCAGAGATCTTAAAGTTCCTTTGTCCACTGTGCGCAATATAATCAAGAAGTTTATAACCCATGGAACTGTGGTAAATCTCCCTAGATGTGGACGGAAGAGAACAATTGATGAAAGAATGCAGCGCAGGATAGTTCGAATGGTGGATAAACAACCTCAGTCAAGTTCCACACAAATTCAGGCTGTCCTGCAGACTCAGGGTGCATCAGTGTCAGCTCGAACCATACGTTCGAGACCGAGGAGAACCCCACTTCTGACACAGAGGCATAAAAAAGCCAGACTGCAGTTTGCAAAAATGTGCCTGAATAAGCCTCAATCCTTCTGGGAGAACGTTTTGTGGACAGATGAGACTAAGGTAGAGCTTTTTGGCAAAGCACGTCACTCTACTGTTTACAGAAAACAAAAAGAGTCCTACACAGTACCTACAGTCAAACATGGTGGAGGTTCAAGGATGTTTTGCGGTTGTATTGCTGCCTCTGGCACTGTGTGCATTCACTGTGTGTAAGGAATCATGAAATCTGGAGACTATCAAAAGATTTTGGCCCATAATGTAGGGCCTAGTGTCAGAAAGCTGGGTCTGCGTCAGAGGTCATGAGACTCCTTGGGAGATTCCCATCCTCAGGTATCCACTGTAGACCTAATGAACAGCGCAATAATTACAGTCCTGGAGTTCTTACAAGACCATTTCTCAGTGGGGTGGGCTCCTTCTACAATCAGGGTTTACATGGCCACCATTTTAGCCAGCCATGCCCCTGTTGATGTAGCCTCTGTGGGGTAACATCCTCTAACTTCGTGGTCCTGGAAGGTCTGTCAGGTTCCCCATTTGAGCCCTTTGAGTGGATCTACTGTCTCAAGCCGGAGGGCTGATTTATCACCCTCGGCCAAAGCTATGGAAACTGTGAGTCTGGCCCCTGAAGGGCACCAGCTTATAGACTCTGGTCTCACAACTCAGAATTTAGAGACCGTGTTAAATGCTAGAGCACCATCCACAAGGAAATTGTATGCACTCAATTGGCAGCTCGTTGTCTTGTAGTGTGAGGAAGAGCAGCTAGACCCAGTGAACTGCACAATAGATACAGTCCTGGAATTCTTACAAGAATGTTTCTCAGTGGGGTGGGCTTCTTTTACAATCAGGGTTTATGTCCCTGTTGATGGAGCCACTGTGGGGAAACATCCTCTAACTTCAAGGTTCATGTGTGATGTCAGGACGCTGAGGCCCATCTGCAGGCCGCGCATACTTTCCTGGGACCTTCTGTGGTTCTGGAAGGTCTGTCAGGGACCCTATTTGAGCCCTTTGGGTCAGCCTCTGAGAAGCTTCTGACTCTAATGGTAGCTCTTCTGCTAGCCCTAAGATCTCTCAAGCGAGTAGGAGATCTACAAGCTCGTTCTTTTGCTCCTTCCTGCCTTGACTTTGCTCCTTGATTAGCCAAGGCCTTCCTGTATCCTATGCCGGATTATATTCCTAAAGTGCCTACATCGGCCTCCCACCCTGTGTTGTTGCAGGCTTTCGTCCCTCCTCAATTCCGCAAACCGGAATAAGAGAGAATGCACCAGTTAGGACTCTCAGAGAGTCCAGTAAGGTCTCTCTGTACTTACGTCCACCGCTCCAACAAGTGGCGTAAGTTGGAGAAGCCGCTGGTCTGCTTTGGCGGCGACAGTAGAGGTGATGCTGTGTCAAAGCAGCACATTTCCAATTGGATAGTGGAGGCAATCTTGATTGCTTATGAGGTGTGCAGTATCGCTATGCCTCTGGGCATAAGGGCTCATTCCACTAGGGCGGTCGCCTCCGCGAAGGCTTTGTCCAAAGGTATATACTTACAGGATGTGTGTGCTGCTGCAGGGTGGAATACGCCACACACATTCATTCATTACTACAGCCTGGACGTTCATTCCACCCCGGGCTCGAGTGTCTTGCAGTGACCTTAGGGCTTGGGTCTTTTTGAACAGGCTGTACACTCGGTATGACAGAGTGGATATTCTCGTTCCCATAGTGTTATGCTAAACGCACCGTCAAAGTTCCCTTTGAAAGGGAACATCTGGGTTACCCCTGTTTCCTGAGAAGAGAACGAGATGTTGCATAGCACTCATACCAGGGCAGGCCTGTGAATTGCGTCTTTGCTTCAGATTATAGAGGCTGACGGTGTGGTTCACAGGTGCCATATATATATCATGCGACGTGCTTAATTGCCATGTAACCTGATCATGGCAGGCTTATAAATAGGCATGATTTTACACAAGCTTCATATGCAGTTCATGTGTGAGAGGTGCTTCCCATATTGTTATGCTAAAAAGCAACGTCTCGTTCTTTTCTCAGGGAACAGGGTTACATGCTCAACCCAGACGTTTTGCCATAATAAAATTCTATGGTTGCTATGGAGAGAAAACAACTGATAAACTGGATAAAGAAATTAATAAGGACAAAAAAAATAAGAAAACCAAATTGGAGAAAAGTATTGTTTTAGATGAATATGGGAAAAGGATAAAAAAAAAAGCTGTGCAACAGCTGCCGAAAAACAGGAACAGTGCGAAGAATCATCAAGAAAATTAATACACATAATCTCAGCATAAAGAGGCCAGTTCAGGAGACTATTAAAAATATGAAAATGTCTCTGTCGAAGCAAAAAAAAAAAAGAATTAAGCCTTTATAAGACAGAGTCCAACACAAATGGTTAGATGAAACTATACTACTATATTTTAAGTCTGTATTATCGACACTGTAGCAGTGAGTGTGTTCTGTTGCTGTATAGTGTCACAGAGAACTAACAACAACAAAATTTATAAACAGGTGGAGGGCCACCCCTGGCTGAACTGTCATTCTGTACCAAAATGGTTCAAGCCATCCTTGGGATGGACTCACCCGTCCTGACTGGTATTCCTGGTGAATTAAAGAGTGAAGCTGAGCCAGTGGAGCAGTGCAACACAGAGTGAGACTACATTGTTGCCTCGTATCAAAATAGCATAAAATGTAACTTTTAGAGGAAAGTGGCTTAGAGGAAACACAATCATTTTAAGATCATGAGGGACATAGATGACAATATAATATGATAACTGATTTTCCTTTCAAACATAGACCTTTTCAGCATTGTAGGGATAAGCAGCTTCAACACCGCCAGTACACCAGAGCAGCAATCCCAGCAACAGCTAAATGAGGATTTGTTGCTGTTAACAATTGACTTTTAGGCTATTGTTAATTTCATATTGTTAATATTATTTTAGTTAGACAATTTTTTTATTTCTCCAAAACACTTATGTTTCAGAAAATCGCAAACACCCTCTCTAGCCTCTATAAGAGACAAAGTGGTGAAACTACAGAGAGAGAGAGAGATAAGGAAAACTCAAGAAGGGGAAGGACAATAACGAGATGTACAACATCATTCTAAACAACAAACTTTTGCAGCTACAAAGTGAAGGAAAAATCACAATCAATTGATGAATAATTTGATGACAGATCTGAAAAGCATTGCATTTATTTGCATATATTTATAAATATAATCTACTAACAAAATACCAATGATAATAACAAAAAAATAATATATAATCAAGTTGTAAGCATAAAAGAAAGATTTGAATATTTTAATGGTTTACATAAGTATTTTTTGTGAATCTGCAAATTTTCAGGAGATCTGTATGCTTCCAGCATTCATTTTTGTGCGCCAGGCCATGAGACAATGAAAATACACAATGGATAGGACACCATTCTATCACAGGGCACCCAGCCCACACACATCCATACACTCATTCACACTTAGGGGTCATTTATATTAGCCAGTCCAGCCACTGGCATGTTTATGGGGGTGGTAGGAAACCAACAGTAGTAGCAGCACATGGGCATATGAATTCATATTTCCCATGATTTTTTGTGTGCGTGTGTGTAGTGAGGTGGAACATAGTGTCATTATTTAAATTGATTCATTCATAGAATAAATTATTAAATAGATTTAAAGTGATGCTATACTACCTGTGTATTTGGGAGTGGATGTTAAACAGGGTCAGTTTGATTTGTTGTGTTAATGGACCAATCAGGAGGGAGCTACAGGTCACCGGGAGGTTGAGGAAAAAAAAACGAGGAGAAGGGAGAAGCGTGCATGTGTGTGGAAGGAGTGTGAATTTCCTTGCTGCAGGTTTTTTGTTTCTTTCAAGTACCATCACTGCGAGTTAAGCGGTCGACCAGAGCACTATATGTAACTGTAGTGGTGTAATAAGCTATCTGTGGAGAGTATAACCTCGGAGAGACGTTATATTACCGCATAAAGAATATAATAGCTAGGAGCTAGCTGTTGAGACTTGAATTCTAGTGCACACGTGGACTTTGCTAGGAAGTTAGCGAACAGCCGACTGGAGGAGCAGAGACTGTGTTTGTGATGGAGAAAGGAGCTGTGGACTTCGTGGATGACTACCTGTGTGTGAATCTTCTTTTCTTCTTATCTTGCAACGACCCTGTGTGAGTGTGATCCCATTCGTGATCAAGGTACCATTGTTTTGTTCTTGCCCTTGTGGTGAAGCAGCCATTTTGTTTGAGGCTTCTATGTACCCCAGCTACATACAGGCAACAGGGACCTTGGTACTCATATTTTGTTTTGTTTTATGGTGTAATGCCAGCTTTTGTTGTGTAATCTGGACGAATAGCCTATATCTTTTGAGTGTTGTGCATACATTTTCTGATGTTTAATCTGTGACATTTAAAACTTATTAAGGGATTCTGAGAACTGTATATAATTTAAAAATGAAGCTGAATGTTTGATGACTGAACATTGTTTAATACTTTGTCTGCATTAGTAAAAAAGGTTAAAGGTGTAAACATTGGTTGGTTTATTGACTTAAATGTTAAACATGAATAGAAAATAACTCAGGGTAGTTCCCCAAGTAAGTGTAGTGCCACTTTCGTGTAGTACCTTTACTTGGGGGAGCTACCCTGAGTTCTTTTCTAATTATGAACAGAAATACCAACCACTGATTAAATCTTTAACCAGTTTTACTACTACATACAAATATTTAACATATAAATTCAGTCACAAACATTCAGCTTCATATTATATACAGATTAAGCACCAGAAAAGTTTGCACAGCACTGAAAATAAGCTATTAGCCCCAAATGAAGCAACCAAAAACCCCATATAACAAACAAAATACCAGTATCCAGTTGCAGGCCTGAACTTAGCTTGCGTGCATGGAAGCCTCAAACTTAAGGGCTGCTTCACCACGAGGGCAAGAACAAAAAAATGGTACCTAGATACGAATGGGGTCACAGTACCGCAGGGTAGTTGCAAGATAAGAAGACAAAGAGAATCATACACGGGTAGTCATCTGCGAAGTCTACAGCTCCTTTCTCCGTGCAATGTTGTGCAATGGTTGACCATTTAACTCACAGTGATGGTAATTTCAAGAAAGAAAAAACCTGCAGCTAGCGAATTCACACACACACACACGCTTCTCTCCCTCTCTGCTCTTCCGCTGTTTTTTCCCCCAACAACCCGGTGACCTGCAACTCCCTCCTTATCGGTCCGTTAACACAACCAATCAAACTGAACCATTTTACATCTACTCCCAAACACACAGGGAGTATAACATCACACTTAACAGCTTTAAATCTATTAAATAACTTTTTCTTCATATAAATCAACTTAAGCAAGGACACTGTTTTTCACCTCATTACCAAAGGGGCACTTTGTGTGTGTGTGTGTGTGTGTGTGTGTGTTTGAGAGAGAGAGAGAGAGAGAAAGAGAGAGAGAGAGAGAGAGAGAGAGAGAGAGAGAGATGAAAGTCTCTAACTGCTGAGGCTGAAAGATGACAGGCACAGAAAATGTCACAGAGATTTGATGGTGACTGGTTTTGTGTTGGATCAGGCAGTGATGCATAAAGATACATTACTTTGACATTTGAGAGTCCTGTGGTCGTACTACAAATAAACCCTACAAATCACCAAAGCAGAGAATTTAAATGAAAATATGCATCAAACCTGGAAAAAGTCAACGCATTAATCAGGCACTTCCAGGAAACTCATATTTGTGATACAAATCAGTTAATCAGCAACCCCATGCAGCCAAATCGATTTTACACCATGAATTTAGTGTTTTTAGCCCCCTGCATAAAATCAACATGGTCTTGGACTTTTCTAACAATTTATACAAAGCAATTCATATGAAAAATTAAAGTTATGGTTAGAAGAGGAGTTAGCATTCATAACTTTTATTAACACTACATTAATATGAAAATGGAATAAAATGCATACATATTGCCCTTCCTGTTTTGAAATCTTACAAATCTCTTAGGATAAAATTACTGATATTGATCATGCATAATTTGCAAGATTTCAAAGAAAAGAGAAGACTCTTCTCTTAACAAGGAAGGTTAAGGTATATTCCCTTTCAAAGGGAACTCCGACGTTGCATTTAGCATAACAGTATAGGAACGCCTTGTGCGTGTGACCTGTATCTGAAGCTTGTGTAAAATCATGCCTCTAGCCTCTACTTATAGCCCTGCCATGATATACAGTGAAGGAAAGAAGTATTTGATCCCCTGCTGATTTTGTACGTTTGCCCACTGACAAAGAAATGATCAGTCAATAATTTTTATGGTAGGTTTATTTGAACAGTGAGAGATAGAATAACAACAAGAAAATCCAGAAAAATGCAAGTCAAAAATTTTATAAATTGATATGCATTTTAATGAGGGAAATAAGTATTTGACCCCGTCTCAATCAGAAAGATTTTTGGCTCCCAGGTGTCTTTTACACAGGTATCGAGCTGAGATTAGGAGCACACTCTTAAAGGGAGTGCTCCTAATCTCAGCTTGTTACCTGTATTAACGACACCTGTCCACAGAAGCAATCAATCAATCAGATTCCAAACTCTACACCATGGCCAGGACCAAAGAGCTCTCCAAGGATGTCAGGGACAAGATTGTAGACCTACACAAGTCTGGAATGGGCTACAAGACCATTGCCAACCAGTTTGGTGAGAAGGTGACAACAGTTGGTGTGATTATTCGCAAATGGAAGAAACACAAAAGAACTGTCAATCTCCCTCGGCCTGGGGCTCTATGCAAGATCTCACCTCGTGGAGTTGCAATGATCATGAGAACAGTGAGGAATCAGCCCAGACTGCAAGGTCACCATGCTCAAGAAAGCACATATGTGGTGGATATATGGAGTCCACACATGTGGCCGAGGTCACATCTGTACGCTGCTCCCCCCCATCGCTCTGCTCCCACAAGCTCTAGCGAGAGTTTGCCAAGACAATCTGCTAGTAGCACCCTTTTGGCAGCTCAAACATGGTTCTGAGAGATAATATCTCTGTGAGATGTCACTCCTTGGGAGATTCCCATCCGCAGGGTTCCACTGTAGACCCAGTAAATGGTGCAATAGCAGAAGGTCTGTCAGGTGCCCCATTCGAGCCCCTAGAGTGGATCCCAACAACAAGGAAATTGTATGCACTCAAGTGGCACCTTTTGTGTGGTGGTGTGAGGAACATCAGCTAGTGAACTGCGCAATAGGTACAATCAGGGTTACGTGGCCACCATTTCGGCCAGCCCCAGCCATACCCCTGGTGATGGAGCCTGTGTGGGGCAACATGCTCTAACTTCGAGGTTCATGCGTGGTGTCAGATAGCTGAGGCCCATCTGCAGGCCATGCATACCTACCTGGGACCTTGCTGTGGTTTTAGAAGGTCTGTCAGGGGTCCCATTTGAGCCCTTAGAGTTAGCCTCTGAGAAGCTTCTGACTCTAAAGGTAGCTCTTTTACTGGCCCTGACATCTCTCAAGCGAGTGGGAGGTCTACAAGCTCTCTCTGTTGCCCCTCCCTGCCTTGACTTTACCCCTTGATAAGCCAAGTCCTTCCTGTATCATAGGCCGGATTATATTCCTATAGTGCCTACATCGGCTGCCCGCCCTGTTGTGTTGGAGGCTTTCTGCCTCCTCTGTTCCTCACACTGGAACAAGAGTGGATGCAAGAGTGGATGCACCTGCTGTGTCCAGTAAGGGCTCTCTGTACTTAAGTTTACCGCTACGGCCAGTGGCGTAAGTCGTAGCAGCTACTAGTCTGCTTTGGCAGTGACAGGAAAAGTGATGCTGTGTCAACGCAACGCATCTCTACTTGTATAGTGGAACCATTATCTAGGGCATACGACACACAGTCTCGCCACGACTCTGGGCGTAAGAGCTCATTCCACTAGGGCGGTCGCCTCCTCGGAGGCTTTGTCCAAAGGGGTATCCTTGCAGGATGTGTGTGCAGCTGCAGGGTGGTCTACGCCTCACACAGTCATTCGTTATTACAGCCTGGATATTCATTCCACCCCAGGCTCGAGTGTCGTGCAGTGACCCTCGGGCTTGGGTATTTTTGAACAGGCCATACCTTTGGTATGACGGAGTGGGTATTCCTGTTCCCATACTGTTATGCTAAATGCAATGTCAAAGTTCCCTTTGAAAGGGAACGTTGGGGTTACACATGTAACCCTGTTCCCTGAGAAGGAACGAGACTTTGCATAGCACTGTCATACTGGGGCAGGCCTGTACATTGCGTCTTCACTTCAGATAACAGAGGCTGGCGGCATGGTTCACAGCTGCCATATATATATATATCATACGACGCGCTTAATTGCCACGTCACCTTATCATGGCAGGCCTATAAGTAGAGGCCTGATTTTACACAAGCTTCAGATAATGGTCACACGCACAAGACGTTCCCATACTGTTATGCTAAATGCAACATCTCGTTGCCTTCTCGGGGAACAGGGTTACGTGCGTAAGCCTGACGATTTCATATCCTGCACTAATGAAACTTTATTGAAAAGGTCAAATAATAAAGCACACATTCCAATGAAGACTGCTGGATATAATAATAAATCAGAATCACCTTTATGCCAAGCACCATAGGTTTAATGAGAGAATAATACTGTATAATGATTACTAAAATATAGACCACTCTAGTCATGTAATCCTACATATTGTTTGTGAAAGCATTATACTAGGTTTGAAAATCTATGTTGATGTTTAAACTGATACCTAATGTTGATTTTTTTTTTTTTTTTGCTGATTTAATGGAATTTAAATCCATAACTTGTATCTGAATGCACAGGAATTAATTGGTTGCTTGTGATGTATAGTAAATAATCTATAATCCAGCATTTTTCAATGACACAGCAAAAGAAAGCTCCACACAATGCTACTGCTGGCAAAAATGGCAGTAATTCACCTGTACACTGGCAAATCCTGCTTTTTGACCTATTATTCACTGTGTTTTGCTTAATATTGATTAAAAGGTGTGTCAAACTTTTAAATTTATTAAAAAAAAATTAATCCTATGTGTGTGTTCTTTTCCAACACCAGTATTTTAACATGGTGAGTTATTGCACTTTTTCCTCAGCCATGACTTGCAATGCCATCTATTTAAAAATGCTTCAATCACAATATGTAATTTACATGACTGTCTGTTTAGCATCTTACCATGTTAGATGTCACCCACTCTGCATTACATTACTCACTGTTACAACATGGAGATGGAGGCGGATGCAGTTGCAGGTCACGGTCTTTATTTAACTTAAACACAGACTTAAAGCAAACATGCTCTTTCCCAGGAAACAAAAAATGTGGCATATAACACAATCTTCTTAAGCATAGATGACACAACCGCTACAAAATGTCAACACATATAATACCGAGCAACGTGCTCGGTAACTCAGCCGTTTAAATAACAAGTGTCCTTGAACTTAAAACTACAAACGCCTGTGACCCATAAAGCTAATGCTATCGCTAATCCGGAAGCGAGCGACCAAAAACAAAGACATGTCCATTCAGATGAAGCACCGCAGTGCCCTCTGTCGGCGGCGGCGTAACACTCATGTATTCCTCTGGTGGTGGATTACAATAGAAATAGAATAATAGTAGAATATTATAAATAGAATATTAATATTAATAGAACATAATATATTAGAATAATAACTATTCTATCAACTTTCTTTCTGAAGTCTGTGTTATTACTACCACTACATAAAACACAGCAAGAAATTAATCATTATATCATCTGTTTGCCTATTAAATAGATTGTATGGTTAATACCTCATTATTGAAATCTAAACAGAAAATGTTGAGTCAGAGTAAACACCCAACTTGGAATTTCACTGATATTTTTAGAGGAGCAAATTCTATTCATGTTTTTCTGTCTAATGCAGACAATATGGGTATGCACACACACACACACACACACATTTCTCCTCCTCCAAACACGGCAAGTGGAGTTGATGCCAAAGAGCTCTATTTTGGTCTCATGAGACCAGCTATTTGGCATCAACTCAACTCGCCGTGTTTGGAGGAGGAGGAATGCTGCCTATGACCCCAAGAACACCATCCACACCGTCAAACATGGAGGTGGAAACATTATGCTTTGGGGGTGTTTTTCTGCTAAGGGGACAGGACAACTTCACCACATCAAAGGGACGATGGACAGGGCCATGTACCATCAAATCTTGGGTGAGAACCTCCTTCCCTCAGCCAGGGCATTTAAAATTAAAAGTAATTACTAAGTCATTACCAAGTACTAAGTCATGTTTTGCAGATTGGTCAAATACATATTTCCCTCATTAAAATGCAAATCAATTAATAATATTTTTGACATGCGTTTTTCTGGATTTTTTTGTTGTTATTTTGTCTCTCACTGTTCAAATAAACCTACCATTAAAATTATAGACTGATCATTTCTTTGTTAGTGGGCAAACGTACAAAATCAGCAAGGGATCACATACTTTTTTCCCCTGTATCTCATTTCAATTTAAACAATCTGTTTAAAATTCAAAAACTGTCTGTATGATCAATTTTAGTCTCCCCATACACGGAAAACACATGCTAATCAACTCGCATGCGATTTGATACACTAGAAATCTATGTACAAGGATAGCAAAGCTAGCACCTCAAGGTAACTTCCCTTTCTTCTGCTCAAAAGTGTCCACACTCAAATCTTGTATTCAATAAATCCACTTAAAAGGTTTCACACTCAATTTATATCCCTTTTTTTAATGAGTTTTATCAGCAAACGCTCTCACTTGACTTCTTGCAACTCCTGCCATCAAATGCTTTCTAGGGGCTGGACTAACCTCTAGTTTCATCCAATCAACGATCTCATCAGATTCCTCTGACTAGTTTCAATTTGCATAAAATAATTTTTTGAATGAATTTCTCTAATTATTAGTATTATATTTTGAGAAATATTGATACAATTCTTTTTTCTACATACAGTGGGGGAAATACTTATTAGAGAAAATAGTTAGACATCCTTGGAGTTAGAAGAATAGTCAGAAGATTAGCTCAAGAGCCAAGGGCAACTCGGAAAGAGCTCCAAAAACACTTAGAGGCAGCAGGTGCCATCGTCACAGAGCAAACAATAGGCAATCCACTCCACCACCATGCTCTCTATGCATGCTCACCCTGTAAGACTCCATTACTGAAGAAAAGGCATGTCGAAGCTTGTTTAAAGTTTGCTACACCTCATTTGGACAAGCCTATGAAATACTAAGAGAGAGTATTCTGGTCAGACGATAGCAAAATGTAACTTATTGGCTGTCATACTACACACCATGTTTGGCGAAGAAATGGCACTGTACATCAGCCTTAAAACATGATACAACAGTGAAGTTTGGAGGGGGAAGCATCCTAGTGTGCGGCTGTTTTTCATCACATGGTACTGGCAGACTTCATGTAATTAAAGGAACAATGAATGGAGCCCTTTACCAGGAGATTCTTGAGAAGAATCTGCTGCCATTCACCAGAATGATGAAGATGAGATGTGGGTGGACTTTCTAGCAGGACAATGTTCCAAAGCATACAGCAAAGGAAACTCTCAATTGGTTTCAGAGAAAAAAAATTAAGGTGTTAGAATGGCCCAGTCAATCACCCACTTGAATCCAATTGAGCAAGATTTAAAGATGATATGTTTAGAAGAATGGGCCAAAATCACACCTGAATATTGCGGCAGATTAATTTCATCATACAGGACGCGTCTTGAAACTGTCATTACAAACAAAGGCGTCTCCACTACTTAAGTATTAAATACATTTGAATTAACATGTTCAATACTTTTGCCCAGTATCATTCCTCTTTATTACAAATAACTTCATTTTTGGTATTAAATGTTTGGATTTCTTTATTTGTGTATGTTTCTTGAGTGAATACCAAAGTCTGGTGAAAATTTCATGTGCATAGCCTCATTGGAAATATATTTACTGAAAAAAATGTTGACGCATCCAATTCTTATTTCCCCCACTGTGTACAGCATAATATTTCTCCTCAAGATTACATTTTAACTCCTTAGTGACCCGGGTTACAGTATTGAAGGTTTGTCTAAAATAACAAAAAACATATTACATTAGTATAAATATAAATGTGTACATATTCACATGTGAATCAATCACTTCTCAATTCAGACTACTAACATATTCAGTATCACCTTTAGATAACAGTTAAAGTTCTAAATATGCAGAGAATGTTGAAGATGAATTGAAGATGATATAACTATTGGTCTGGTCACACAAAAGGACTTTGGCCTTAATATATATTACTAAATCCAGGTGCATTAACAAACAATCCAATTTTCTAAATAACATAATCAAAATGTAATAATACTAGTTAATTCTTCTGCAGTATCATTAGTTAACAGATTACAACGTAATCTGTAACATCTAACTCTGTATCTAGCACAAATCATGTTATTTATCTTTCAAGCGATCACATGTGAACTGTTACATGTAGATGCATACACGTGGATGTGGACAAAGTTCAATGATAAACTTAAAACATGGTTAAAACATAAAGAAAAATAATTTACGGGCATGTACTAACACTTTGAACACCAAATTGCCAACAAAAATCCAAATAACAGGCAGGAAGAAACTTCTATGTGCGTAGCTGACGTTCTCTTAGTAATGCACAAAGACGCAGCAGACAGCGAACTATAACAATAATGCTTTCTACTGGAAGCATCAGAAATTGCACTCTACAACAACTATTATCAAAAGAAAAGTCCCACAACAAAGGTATTCTTTTCTCTGGGAGCCTTTTTTACATCCATCCAGTGGCCTTCTTTTCATAGAAGTTGTCCCCTACTGAGAGGAATTAGTGGCAATTGGGTGCTCCTTGTGGTTAAATGCACCCTCAAAGAATGTCATCACTGATAGGTTCGAATTCGGCGTTCGATAGAGTAAGACGTAAAGTTTGAGTCTCCTGCTGACTTCGATTAAAAATTGTAATAAATTAGCACTTTTTTTTGGTAATATAATATATTTTGACTTATTCTATTTCGTACTTTTAACTCGGTTAAGATGTCGGGGAAAAACTCGAAAAACGGTGGTAGCATTCAGACAAAACAGAGATCTAGTGTGCGCACCGCGAGTGCGCCTCCTTCTCGCTGTGAATCCGCAGCCTCCAAGCGGTCCTGACTTCGCCACACTCAGGTTTGAGTTGCTGGCTATACTGAGGAAGGACATCGCCGATATTTTTAAAAAGGAGTTCCAGGAGCATCAGAAGCACCAGGAGAAGCAACAGGAGAATCACCGGAGAATCTTCAGAAGACTCTCAGGGATGCGCTGTCTCCTATCCCGCTTGACCTGCAGGTCATGAAAACACAGCAGGCTAGCGATAAAGTTGCTACCGATGCCACCATATCAACACTGAAAGGTACCGTTGGGGAGATGGAGCACGCGCTCTCCGGTTACACCGTTCACATGAAGTCTACTATCACAAAGACTACCCCAAAAAGACCATGGTCACACCTTGCCATAGATTTTATAACCAATCTCCCTCCATCACAAAAAATCATCATGGTCATGGTGGACTGGTTTCACCTACTCCCTACACCTTATTCCCCTGCCGGGCCTATCATCCTTCAAAACAGCCAAACTTGAGTTTGAGCATGAATTCCAGACATTGTGAGTGACTGGGGGCCCAGTTCACATCCTGAGCATGGAGACGCTTCATGAAGAATATCATAAAGAGTTCATAAAGAGTGTCTCGGTAATCCTGATCTCCAGTTATCACCCTCAAGCCAGGTGGAATGGATAATCAAGAAATTTGGCATTTCTACAAATATTCTGTGCCAACCATAAGGAGGAATGGGCAAGGTTAATTTCATGAGCTGAATATGCCCAAAACTCCCTGAGGCACTCCGTGACCAACCTCACACCCTTCCAATGCATCCTGGGCTAGAAACTTTATTCCCGTGGAATGCCAATCCCCAATCACTTTCTCTGGACTTCTGGTTCCAGTGAAGTGAGCGGGTATGGGAACCAGCTCATCAATAGGTACAGCCCACAGCCCAAACCAATAAAAGGTTTGCAGGCAGATGGTGTGGTGAGACACCAAATGATGAACCTGGGGTTCTCCACCAGAGATCTAAGAGTCATGATGGGGAGCCGCAAGTTGTCCCACCAATACATTGGCTTATTCGAAGTTCTCCAAAGAATAAACAAGGTAACCTGCAAGCTACAGTTACCATGTTGCAGTCACCTAGACCCCACCTTTCACATCTCCCAACTCAAACCAGTCACAACAGGTCCACTCACAGAAGGTATCCCCTCCGCCAACCCCCCCTGTACACCTGGACATTGAAGGAGAACCAGCATACACCATTATGCAAATATAGATGTGGCCATCGAAAATGTAAGAAAGTACATTTTTATTTAAATTTTTACATTTTTAAATAGCACATTTAACACAGCAAAGCTGACAAAAGTGCTGAACATAGTAAAAAGTAAAACAGACAATAGACAATTGTAAAAATTTTATTAAAACACCTAGGAGAAGAGATATGCTTTCAGACTCTTTTCAAAAATTATAATTGAGGGTGCAAGTCTATCCAGGATATCCAGTGGCAATTGATTCCATAAACGAGGGGGGGTAACTGAAAAAGCTCTATCCCCCTTAGTTTTTTAAACGGGATCGAGGGACATACAGAAAAAACCTAGCAGAAGATCTTAAAAAATCTGCTACATGAATGTGGTGTAAGAAAATCTTTGAGATAAGAAGGAGCTCTGTCACGATTTCCCCTTGAAGCAACGTGATCTAAGCGCGAATGCGCAAGCACCTGCTTTTCCGTCATTGACAGTTGTGACATTTGAACACCTGTGTTTGTTTCTGTTTCTGTCATGTCTCCTCCCTGTTCTGTCATTGGCTGGGATTTCATGTGTGTCTGTATTGCCCTCAGCTGCTAGCATTTACGATCATGTCAGCATATATACCGCGCGCCTCCCGGCACAGAACACGGAATATTGATTTGAATGATAGTGAGTTTGATAGTGAATGCAATAGTCATAGTCATAGTAATAGTCATTCATTAGATTTAGTTCATGCTGGGTAATCCGCTCCCAGTTCCCTATCATAGTTCATGTTTCTTCTTTTAGTTCACTTAGAACTAAACTTAAAACTTCTTTTAGATTCCTACCTAGCCCTGTGTAAGCCTGTTTGCCGATCACCTGACCTTTCGCTTGTTTTTGGATTACATTTTGGATCACGTTTTGGATTTGTCTGCCTGTCTCTCTTAAATATAACTGTTAACCTGTGCTTGCATCTGTCTTAACTTCTTTACATCATGTAATGTGACACATGAAATTATAGGAGGAAGAAACCTTAAGGAACCAGACTCAAAAGGGAACTGGTAGTCATAACATAGTCATCTGGGTAACAATGGATAGTGTGTTTATAAATAAGAAAATCCCTGCTATAAATGTGCTAATCCTACAGGGGCAAAAGGTGTAATTGTCTAACCAGGAAGATTCATTACAGTTTTTAAATGAAGTTTAAAAAAAAAAATTCAAAAAAACTTCTCTAATGATTGAGACATGAGTACAAAACTGTTTGTGGCCATTGTATTCCTACCCATCATAGCCTAACTGTTCATCTGAATTCCATCATAGCCTAACTGTTCATCTGAATTGAGGTCCAAAGCCATCTTGTGGTTTTAAGTGGTACCATACTCAGCAATCTCAATGATCTTAAGGCTGCACCATGTGGGACCATCCTCAGCAGCATCATGAGACTTCACATTGATGAGAGCTCCAACCAGAAGTAGGACGTTAGGATGGATCAGACAGGTCTGGAGAGCAGAAGGGGTCAAGTATCCCTGGAGTACTATGTTTATCTTGACAGAAAAAGAGCGGGAGAGAGAGGGAAAGAAAG
The DNA here is from genome assembly GCA_012411365.1 of Ameiurus melas. NCBI lineage: Eukaryota > Metazoa > Chordata > Actinopteri > Siluriformes > Ictaluridae > Ameiurus > Ameiurus melas. The sequence continues at coordinate 13,317,206 of CM022777.1, read as the reverse complement.
GAAGAGATTATTAGGTATGCTTATTGCCCCATAATGGTTAAGGACAATGTACTTTGCAAGAGTGCAAGAAGGGACTCTGTCAAGACTAGCTATGACAGCATAAGTAAAAGGGAGAGCTAGATGGTAACAGACATGAGGGCTCCCTGGAACATTAGGTGCCCATCCACTACACCATCAACAAACCTGGGTGAACACTTGAAGGTGGGGGGTGTTAAGCATCCAATTATCCCAGTTCACCACAACATTCTATGCCTGTGAGCCCTCAAAATCTGCTCCTGTCCTCTAAGAAAAAACTCATCACAAAAGGCTTGACTGTTACAATCCCACCGGCAGATGGCGCTGTGGTGACAACGTGCATGAGCGGCTTGAGAGCGCGCATGGATGCTAAGACTGTGTCAAGTCCCCTGGCACTGGCACTGCTGCGGACATTGCGTGGCTTTAAAGTATTGACGTCAAGTAAAGTAAAGTGGAGAAAGGACTAACGGAGAAGAAGATGGAATGATTAATGCTGCCAGATTGTGATATTGCCATGCTCTGTCTGTTTTTCTTTTCCTTAGCTTCTGTCATAGTTAAGCTTATGCCCAATCATAGTTAAGTGTTTGTCATGTCATAGTTAAGAATGTTTATGCCTTGTCATAGTTAGGAGTGTTAATGTGATGCCTAGTTGAGAGGATTCATGCTCTAGCTTAATGATGTGTTCATGCCATAGTTAGATGTGTTCATGCCATAATTAGGATTGTTTCCTCCCTTATTTCTAGTTAAAGGAGAACTATTTACGTTATTTAAATGTGGTAGTTTCCACACCCTGTTTAGTTTCCATGTTCTTTGCTTGAACTTGATGTTTAGACCTGGTTTCCTGCTTCCTCGTTTCTTGACTTAAGTGGCAAATAAAGACTGCACGCATGCACTTACTTCCTGTCTCTAGTCCTGTTTTGTAACATTGACTAAACAAATATCTTTCCAGCTTGAACTTTAACACTGAGACTGTGTCTGAGTACTGATCACTATTTGGAAGGCAGTTCCATAACTGTGGGGCTTTGTAAGAGAAAGCACTTCCCCCTGCTCTATCCTTCACTCTTCAAGGTGAAGGACCTCTGAGAACCAGGCAGCAAAGAAGATAGCAGATAAGAGACATTGAGCCACACTCCATCGAGGTCAATCCAAACCCACCCCCTCAAACATTCAAATAATGAGTCACAGATTCTCTCACAGGATGGGGCCCAGCTAATGTGGTTACAAATAAGTGGCATCTTAAAATAACATTAACAGTCATTGTTAAAGAAGCTACCTGGCAGGATGTTGCAGCACAGTGATCAATCACCCCCTGGAAGGCTACAAGTGAGTCAGGGAATAAACCCTATCCTGGGACAAGGTGGAAAATCCCTGGGCTCTAAGTTTAAACACCTTCTAAAATTACACAGACTCTGCAAACATCTTTCTGACCTTATTTCTCTGATCACCTATGTGCTGCCATCTTTTCATATCAACCACCTGCTTTCTTACAGCTAAATTAAATAAGTACAAGGAATGACTGGACAAAAAGGCTAGCTCACCATGACCAGTGTTAACCCTCAAGTCATAAAACACAGACTGTGAAATCTAACAAACCTTCTTTTGTCTAAACAGCTCGCCACACTACCCCCAGCACAGAGGACAGAAACAGATAACTTTTTCAGGGAGTCCACTTTATGACATGTACCCTGCTTTCATGTAAGGTTTATAACACAAACTTTGCAATCATCATGCTTTTTGTATTCACACCACCTATCTCACAAACTGATTATCATTGCATGTACACTCACGTACCCATGTTCATAATCAAAACTGTAATCATTATTGATTTATTAATGTATATATTTAATAGTGTCTAGCAAGCTAACTGTTGTGCTTTGTGAACTATATTAACCTTCTATGTAACCTAAATGTAGCTATTAGGCTTTTATTTTGTCTGGTATTAGGCCAATACATTTTTTTTTTGGTGTGTCGGAGACAGTTTTAAACTGTCCTATTTTACTGACCATTCCCTATTGCTATGGGTGGTTACAGGTCTAACACTAGCTCTGTGTTCACCGTTGCTCCTCAGGGATCAGCTTTAGGCTGTCGCTTTAGATCCTGACTGGGACCAGGAAAAACAATCATATTACTCCTTGCACTGGCTCCTGGTCAGGTTCCGTGTTGATTTGAAAATTATGATGCTGATATACAAAGCATTAAATGGCTTGGCTCCTCATTACATATCTGCTTTATTAATTCCTTACACATTATTCCCAAATCGCAGACTGTGCTCCTCACAGTATAATTTGTTAACTGTTCCACAAACCCGCTTGAACTCTATGGGTGACAGGGCTTTGGCTGTCTATGCTCCTTCCCTTTGGAATGCTCTTCTTCTCGAACTTAGGGAAGCTCAGACCTTTGGCATTTTAAAGCTACTTAAGACTTTCTTTTTTAAACTTACATTTGACTGCTGATGTCTACCTTATTATTATTATTATTATTATTATTGCTATTATTATTATTATTATTATTATTATTATTATTATTATTAATATATCTGGCAAAGAGTTCCTTAGCCTTAAATACATCATGTTTCATATGGGTGTTCACATTTAAAGAATTCAAGTGAATGTCAAATTTCAATAACTCATCACAAAATCCCCTTTTTAAGGGGAAAGACCCTTAAGTAAGAATGAGCATGGACCCAAAAGGTATCATGCAGATTAACTGGAGGGTAAGACCAAACTATCCACCAGTAATCCGAAAACAACACTTCTGATTGGTCAGGACCCTTAGAGGGTTAGGGTAGCCAGTAAGAGTTAAAAGGCCATGCCAAACTGAACCTGATGGCTGGCAGTGAGGAAGATTCATTTTTGTTAGTCCACTTTTCTTTAGTGTTACCGGTAAATTTAACCCCCCAAAAATCTTAATCCGAAACCAACCTGCGGCTATGATCGACTTCATCTAAACACCAACCACCAACTCGACCTGGCATCCTGACCTCTGACATTGTTGCACTCCTCATCTTCGAACACAGCAAGCATGTAAACAACTATCCATATTTAATAAGCTGGTGCAGTATATAAGAATCAGTTTTGGGTCACTCATAATGCATTGATGGTTCGCTCAGTTCGGAGTCTATTTTGAAGCCATAATTTGCCATAATGCTAGCATTCTGCTTTGCCTCTGATGTAACTCTATTCCTCTCTGTCATGTGTGTGTATGTGTGTGTATGGATGCGAGTGTATGTGAGTGTGTGTGTTAGAACAGCCTTTGTGTAGTAATTAGATTAGTTCCTGTGTCATAGATTAGTGCAATGAAGTCTCCTCTATATTTAAATGAAGTTGCCTGTGATTCATTTGGTCATGATCCGAGTACCTAAACTTGCTGATTTGTTGGATCTTGTATAGTAGCACTAATTGTATTGTTCTCTGCTTGATATATCGCTTTGCTTATTTGTAAGTCGCTTTGGATAAAAGTGTCTGCCAAGTGAATAAATGTAAATGTTACCCGGCTAAGAAATATTTCATCATCGCTATGAGGTATTACTGTCAAAAATAAATTGGTTCCCTTTGGAACTTCATGTTGCATTTAGCATAACATTATGGGAGTGCCCTTGCACACGACCGGCATCTGAAGGTTTTAATTGTGGAACATTGAAGAAGCTGGATCTTGGCATCCCCTCCAATCTCTATGAGCTTATGGCAGCAGTAGCCAGCATCAATTTAGAGGTCACCATGTGTTTACAGACAACACTGTGGTGGTCTCATATATTGACCACCAGGGTGGATTATGACCGCGCCCCCTGTTCAAGCAGTTGCAAATAACTCTTCTCTGGACAGAGGGAAAGTGTTGGCAGTGACTGCAATGTACATTCCGGGCAACTGGAATGTGGGTGCATTCATCCTGTTGAGGCAGGGGCTGAGGCCCAGGGATTGGCGGCTCCATCCACAAGTGGTATAGTCCATATGGCAGAGGTTTGACTAAGCAGGACTACATGTGTTCGCCCCCGAGGAGACAGCACACTGCCCGCTGTGGTTTGCCCTCACTCCTCCCACACAATTAGGGCTGGACACCATAGTGCATATGTGGCCGAGGTCACATTTGTACGCTTTTTCCTCGATCACTCTGTTCCCACAAGTTCTAGCAAGAGTTTGCAAAGACAGTCTACATCTGCTGCTAGTAGCACCTTACTGGCCAGCTCGAATATGGTTCTCAGATATAATATCCTTGCTAGATGGAAATGCTTGGGAGATTCCAATCCACAGGTATCTACTGTCTCAAACCGGAGGGCTGATTTATCACCCTCAGCCGTAACTATGGAAACTGTGGGTCTGGCCCCTGAGGGGCACCAGCTCATAGATTCTGGTCTCACAACTGAGGTTGTAGAGACTATGTTCAACCCTAGAGCACCATCCACGAGGAAATTGTATCCGCTCAAGTGGTGGCTTTTTTCTTGTGGTGTGAGAAACGGCAGCTAGACCCAGTGAACTGTGCAATAGCTCCAGTCCTGGAGTTCTTACAGAATGTTTCTCAGCGGGCTGGGCTCCTTCTACAATCAGGGTTACTGGGCCGCTGCTTCGGCCAGCCATGCCCCTGTTGATGGAGCCTCCGTGGGGCAACATCTTCTAACTTAAGGTTCGTGCATAGTGTCAGACGGTTGCGGCCCATCTGCAGGCCGCGCATACCTTCCTGGGACTTCCTGTGGTTCTGAAAAGTCTGTCAGGTGCCCCATTTGAGCCCTTAGGGACCTACCGTCTCAAAAGCCGCAGGGTTGATTTATCATCCTTGGCAAGAACTAAGGAAGCTGTGGGTCTGGCCCCCGAGGGGCACCAGCTCATAGATTCTGGTCGCACGACTGAGGTGGTAGAGACCATGTTAAACGCTAGAGCACCATCTACAAGGAGATTGTATGCGCTAAAGTGGCACCTTTTTGTCTGGTGGTGTGAGGAACGTCAGCTACACCCAGTGAACTGCGCAATCGCTACAGTCCTGGAGTTCTGACAAGAACGTTTCTCAGCAGGTTGGCTCCTTCTACTATCGGGGTTACGTGGCCGCCATTTCGGCCAGCCCTGCCCCTGTCGATGGAGCCTCTGTGGGGCAACATCCTCTAACTTCGAGGTTCATGTGTGGTGTCAGACGGCTGAGGCCCATCTGCAGGCCATGCATACTTTCCTGGGACCTTGCTGTGGTCTTGGAAGGTCTGTCAGGGACCCCATTTGAGCCCTTAGAGTCAGCCTCTGAGAAGCTTCTGTCTCTAAAGGTAGCTCTTTTACAGGCCCTGACATCTCTCAAGCGAGTGGGAGGTCTACAAGCTCTCCCTGTTGCCCGTCCTGCCTTGACTTTACCCCTAGATAAGCCAAGTCCTTCCTGTATCCTAGGCCGGATTATATTCCTAAAGTGCCTACTTTGTCTGCCCACCCTGTGGTGTTGCAGGCTTTCTCCCCTCCTCTGTCCTCTGACCAGAACAAGAGAGGATGCACCCACTGTGTCCAGTAAGCGCTCTCTGTACTTATGTCCACTGCTCCGGCCAGTGGCGTAAGTCAGAGCAGCTACTAGTCTGCTTTGACAGCGACAGGAAAAGTGATGCTGTGTCAAAGCAGTGCATGTCTACTGGGATTGTTGAAGGCTTTTCCAAAGGGGTTTCCTTGCAGGATGTGTGTGCGGCTGCAGGGTGGTCTATGCCTCACACGGTCATTTGTTATTACAGCCTGGATATTCATTCCTCCCCAGGCTCGAGTGTCCTGCAGTGACCCTCGGGTTTGGGTATTTTTGAACAGGCCGTACCTTCGGTATGACGGAGTGGGTATTCCCGTTCCCATACTGCTAAATGCAACGTCGAAGTTCCCTTTGAAAGGGAACGTTGGGGTTACGCATGTAACCCTGTTCCCTGAGAAGGGAACGAGATGTTTCATAGCGCTGTCATACCGGGGCTGGCCTGTGAATTGCGTCTTCGTTTCAGATAATAGAGGCTGGCGGCGTGGTTCACAGGTGCCATATATATATCATGCGACGCGCTTAATTGCCATGTCACCTGATCATGGCAGGCCTATAAGTAGAGGCATGATTTTACACAAGCTTCAGATACCGGTCACACGCAAGGCGTTTCCATACTGCTAAATGCAACGTCTCGTTCCCTTCTCAGGGAACAGGGTTACATGCGTAACCCCGACGTTTTTTTGATTCTGGCAATATTTCTGTAAGGATAAAGCAAATAACAACTTCTAATATCAGTCTTTCCTCTATCAGCCTTCAGCCATTCTGTGTTTAAGAGTAGAGTGTTTCTCTTCTCTATGCTACCACTGGGATGTGGTTTGCCTGAAAGTGTATATGTGATTGGGGAGAGTCTGATTGAACCACAGTGACACAAAGAGTAGTTCTGAAAGGATTCCTTAGTTTATTGCAGATTTCACAAAGGTTTATATACAAATAGATGTGCATAGGCATAAGTGTGGAAATAATATGGCAGTTAAACTGACTGGCCATGTATGTGAAAAACATCTTAGTCAATACAAGAAAATACAGCACTTGTTGATCATATATGGTATCGTTCGCTTAACAGAAAATAGGAAGTTCATGATGACATGTTTTTGGCATGCACACAACAGACAGTTCAGACAAGTTCATGATACAGAAATTAAACTTTAACCTAAACAAAGTTATACATTTCTAAAGGTATAGAAAGTTTCCAACATTGCCCTCTTTTGTCCTTGTGAAACGCAGGACAATATAAAAAGGAGACAATATTGAGTCTGATAAGTACAGAATTTGAAAAAAAAGTCACTGTTTAGTCAATACATCCATGTTCACTAACAAAATCATTACCATCAGCCAATACTCTTTTCATAAACATAGAACATAGTAACATATTAAAAAATAAATAAATAAATAACACCAACATTGTGTCCAGTCCGTGTATATGTTGGACTCAGGGACACAAATGAAGAGAGTATGTGTACAGTGGTGTGAAAAAGTGTTTGCCCCCTTCCTCATTTCCTGTTCCTTTGCATGTTTGTCACACTTAAGTGTTTCGGAACATCAAACCAATTTAAACAATAGTCAAGGACAACACAAGTAAACACAAAATGCAATTTGTAAATGAAGGTGTTTATTATTAAAGGTGAAAAAAAATCCAAACCATCATGGCCCTGTGTGAAAAATTGATTGCCCCCTAAACCTAATAACTGGTTGGGCCACCCTTAGCAGCAACAACTGCAACCAAGCGTTTGCGATAACGTGCAATGAGGCTTTTACAGCGTCCTGGAGGAATTTTGGCCCACTCATCTTTGCAGAATTGTCCTAATTCAGTTACATTAGATGGTTTTCGAGCATGAACGGCCTTTTTAAGGTCATACCACAACATCTCAATAGGATTCAGGTCAGGACTTTGGCTAGGCCACTCCAAAGTCTTCATTTTGTTTTTCTTCAGCCATTCGGTGGTGGACTTGCTGGTGTGTTTAGGATCATTGTCCTGCTGCAGAACCCAAGTTCGTTTCAGCTTGAGTACACAAACAGATGGTCGGACATTCTCCTTCAGGATCTCTTGGTAGACAGCAGAATTCATAGTTCCTTTTTTATCCGGCAAGTCTTCCAGGTCCTGAAGCAGGCAAAAGCCCCAGACCATCACACTACCACCACCATATTTTACTGTTGGTATAATGTTCTTTTGATGAAATGCAGTGTTCCTTCTACGCCAGATATACTTGGACACACACCTTCCAAAGAGTTCCACTTTTGTCTCATCGGTCCACAGAATGTTGTCCCAAAAGTCTTGGGGATCATCAAGATGTGTTGTGGAGAAATTGAGATGAGCTTTGATGTTCTTTTTGCTCAGCAGTGGTTTTCTCCTTGGAACTCTGCCATGCAGGCCATTTTTGCCCAGTCTTTTCCTGATGGTGGAGGCATGAACGCTGACCTTAACTGAGGCGAGTGAGGCCTGCAGTTCTTTGGACGTTGTTGTGGGGTCTTTTGTGACCTCTTGGATGAGTCGTCGCTGCGCTCTTGGGGTAATTTTGGGCGGCCGGCCACTCCTGGGAAGGTTCACCACTGTTCCATGTCTTCGCCATTTGTGGATAATGGCTCTCACTGTGGTTCGCTGGATTCCCAAAGCTTTGGAAATGGCTTTATAACCCTTTCCAGACTGATAGATCTCAATTACTTTCTTTCTCAATTGTTCCTGAATTTCTTTGGGTCTCGGCATGATGTGTAGCTTTTAAGGATATTCTGGTGGACCTTACTGTGTCAAGCAGCTCCTATTTAAGTGATGCCTTGATTGTGAACAGGTGTGGCAATAATCAGGCCTGGGTGTGGCTAGAGAAATTGAACTCAGGTGTGGACAACCACAGTTATGGTATGTTTTAACAAGGGGGGCAATCACTTTTTCACACAGGGCCATGATGGTTTGGATTTTTTTTCACCTTTAATAATAAACACCTTCATTTACAAATTGCATTTTGTGTTTACTTGTGTTGTCCTTGACTATTGTTTAAATTGGTTTGATGTTCCGAAACACTTAAGTGTGACAAACATGCAAAGGAACAGGAAATGAGGAAGGGGGCAAACACTTTTTCACACCACTGTATATGAGAGGTGTATCAGCAATTGGAACAGTAGAGTCACCTTCAGATCAGCAGGTGAGACGAGAGTTCTAGTGGACTTGTTCACCAGCAAGGTCTCACTATAGTCAGGTTGGAGTTACTGGACTGGTTCCACAGGAACAGCCTATAATAGAACAGAATCCTGCCATTATTTGTTCACAGATTTCAGCCAACTGGCATGCTGCCATATGTGGTCTTCTGAGCTCATGACAGCATTTCTTGTTACTGCCACAACTTCATAAGGACCGGTGTACTTGGGTTCACCCAACTGCTTGTTCATTTGGGCACTCAGAGCAGCACCTGGTCACCTGGAATGAAAGGAATGAGTTGGGCACTGCGGAAGGAAGAGGCAGAAAAGCTCTTATACATCAAGTAAGACATCAAGTAATTTAGACACATAATTTAGACACATAAATCAACTCCGCTACCTGTGGAAGTAGAGAGGTTAGTAGACATTTTCCAGGTGGTAGGAAATGGTCGGCCAAATAGAATCTCAAAGTATGAAAAACTTCAGAGATTCTGATCTCCGTCAGAACCGCAGGTAAAACTTCAGGCCAGGCAGTGCTCCCCATCTGTTGCATAGCTTTGCTCAAATGATCTTTTAAAGTGTGGTTCATTCTCTCAACTACCCCAGACAACTGTGGGTGGTAGGAATATGAAATTTCCAATCTATAGCCAAATAGTTGCATAGACGTTGTGTGACTTGTGAAAAGAAAACAGTACCTTTGTTTGAGCCAAATTGCAAAGGCACACCAAAGCGTAGGATGATTTCTTTTGCTAAGACTTGCTAAAGTCGCACTCAAGCTCTACTTGGCATACGTACAGAGATACATACATGTATTCAACGCATTCAACCACACCGTGTGAAGCACGGCTCACAGTATATATCCACACAGTCATTAGCCCACATTCGCTACCAGCTGTGGGCACTTCTGCATATGTCACACATGACGCGAGGGGGCGAAGACATGACGTCACCCCGGAAGAAGTCCGCTCATGCACAACAGCGCACGTTGAGTGCTGTTGTGCGGGGGAATCGTGACAGAACCCCCTCCCAAAGGTACTCCTCCCGGAGTGCCAAGAGTCCTCCCCATCCCCCAGTAGCCCCAGACCTTCTGGCTGAATGTCCCAAGCAGCGCCAGGAAGAAATTGCACGGTGTCCTTGGAGCAGGGGAGCAGAGCAAAGTCCTTAGCTGAACTGGGCTGCTGAGCGGCGTCCTTAGCTGAGACCTGGGACATGACTTGGATGAGAGACATGGCGTGAGCTTGAACTTGAGACATGGAGTGAGCTTGAACTTGAGACATGACTTGAGCTTGAGACGTGGCTTGAGCTCGAACTTGAGATGTGGCTTGAGCTTGAGACATGGTGTGAGCTTGAACTTGAGACATGGCTTGAGCGAGAGACGTGGCTTGAGCGAGAGACGTGGCGTGAGCGAGAGACGTGGTGTGAGCTTGAACGAGAGACATGGCTTGAGCGAGGGACATGGCCTGACCTGAGCGATGGACATGGCCTGAGTGAGGGACATGGCTGTGGAGTCAGGAACGTGAGGCATGGCTATGGTGTCAGGAACGTGAGCCGGGGCGGTGGCCGGGACCTGAGCCTCAGACAGGGTCTCTATTTGGACATTGTGGACTTGGGACTGGGTCTGGACTTGGGCGCCATGGACTTGATACTTCGATTGGACTGAGCCTTCCAGCTCCTGCATTTTGGCAGTCAGATCCTTATTCTGTCTCTTCAGCTGCTGCTGAGCAGTCTTACTCCTCTGAGCCTTGCTGCGCTCACCTGCTAGCTCAGTGGTCAGCGTGTCCACTTGTGCATTTGCCTTCTTCAATTGGTCATTAACAAATTCAACGTTGCCCTATTTCTCCTCAAGTTCCTCCTCCAGCTGTGAAATACGAGCTTCCATCCTCCGCTTCTCATCATTCAATGCAGATATCTTGAAGTTACAGCTGGTCTCTTCATCATGCAGCTCATTTCTCTCCTGAAGAACCTGCCTCTGACTGTGATCAGCTGCAGACAGATCCTCACATAACTGCACATTTTCAGCCTCCAGACTCTTGACTTTGTGTTCACTCTCTTCGGCGCTGCTCCGTGCAGCATTGTCTTAATGGCTTGGATGAGTTGAGCTTCCCGCTCAGACAGGTCAAGCTCTAGCTTCTTCTTTGCTGCTACAGCCAGAGCTTTCTGGTTCCTCTCATCCCCCATTTCGTGCAATTGTTCCAATTTCTTTTCCAACTCTGACATTTGTGTCTGGACAGGGTGAAGCTGGTTCTCTGCACTCCTCCTTCTCACCTTTTCCTCCTCCAGAAGCTCCCTTAGTCGATTTCGCTCGTCCGATAGTTGACAAAGCCGTATGCTCAGAACCCGTTTCCGTAGTGTCTCCTCTTGCAGCAAAACCTGTGTTGCTTGTAGTTGCGACTCCACAGATGAGCCCTCTTCAGTAGCTTTGACGTAGCTACTCTGAGTGACTGTGCCTGGAGCTTGAGGAATGGCTTGGGTAGGAATGTCCAGAACCTGAAACGTGGTAGGAACTTGGGCGTCAGATACCTTTGATGTGACTTGGGCCTTGACTTCATAGACTTGTGACTTGACTTGGGCTTTGCAATCGGAGACTTGAGACTGAACATTAAGGTCCGGAACTGCAGGCATGGCTTGGACTGAACCTTGGAACTTAGCTCTGAGTGGAACTCTGTGAATTGGGTCAGCAGATTTGGAATTGAATGGATTTTGCTTAACAGGATGCGCAGTGATTGCTCTGTCTCTTTCCTCATAAGAGAGGTGGAAGGACGGGTCCGGTGGGGGATTGGCTGTGGCTGTGACTTGGGGCTTGGCTGTGGCTGTGACCTGGACCTGTGGTTTGGCCTGGACAGGGACTTGAAATATGTCTCGGACAGGGACTGGAGACTTAACTTGGACAGGGGCATGGGTTTGAGACATGGCAGGGACATGAGATTTGGACATGGCTGGGACTGGAGACTTAGCTTGGACCGGAGACTTGGCTTGGACCAGGGACTCAGCGGGGCTGTGATTGGAGTCTTTGCTGCCCGTTTCACTTCTCTGTTCCATCTGCTCATAGTACTCATGGAGCAGGGGTTCAGTATTAGTCCTCTAGTTACCTTCCCGCAGAACTTTATCCACACTATACTGTTGCCCTGGTTCTCCGACGTCCGCAAGAAACAATTCCAAGAACTGCCAAATATTAGTGGCATTTCAGCCACTACCGTTTCTGCCCATGTGCGAGCGAAACCCACAAAGCGAGACATGATGAACAGTATGAACTGACCTTTGGATGGTTTTGGGTCGCACAGGCTGGCAAAATATTGCTGACATTCCCTGACAAAGTAGTCCGGATAATGCTAGCTATCATACAGCGCAGGCAGGTATTCCGGAGTCTTCTGGGAGAAATGCATGGAGCCGATGGCGGGGATACTTGGCGTGGATTTCCAGGTTCGACGTCCTCTCCATTTTTCTGCTGCATCCATGGATGGGGCGGTTGAATCTGTCACTTGGTGTGATGGCAGACAAGTTGATTGGATGCAAATGCAGTTCAAACGGTGAGTTTTATTTACAGTGTGATGAAAGCAAACAAAAACAAGAAACTTAACTTTCTCTACAACTAAGCTAAGCTAAACTAAGACTATGGCTAATGCTAATGCTAAGGTTAAGGCTAAGGCTAAGCTATGGCATAAACAGGACATGAAACCAAGACTCACTAAAGTCCCACTCGAGCTCTGCATGGCATACGTACAGAGATACATACATGTGTTCAACGCATTCAACCGCACCGTGTGAAGCATGGCTATATCCACACAGTCATTAACTTTCAATGTCAAAAAACTGTGACAAAATCTCAATGACAGAAAATCTTTGCTTAGATGTCATTTTCAAATGAGAGAGATGGAGAACATAGAGAGCGCACCAAGCACAAAGAAAAATGGTTTAGAAGGCTTCTGTTCATACTTTTATAATGTTTGCTCCTACCCTTTGTTTGGTAAACCATGAGAAATATGTTTTCCCCTCCCCCATGGCATGGGAAACATCAAAGTTCTCATGAAAATTATGTCCCATGTCATGTGAACAACTAGTGGTTCTCGCAGTACTACAGATACGGTTATGTTAGGTTAGAGCCCTAAAACAGAGGGAAGTTTTTTGAATATAATATTAAATATGTAAAATAATAATGAACATTATAAAATTATAACATGTTATAGTGACCTCAATAAAACAACCAAAACAAATGTGTGTGAAATTTTTATATTTCTACTGTTTTATACAGCTAAAAAAGCCTGGGGTCAAATTGACCCCAAAGATAATAGGAGGGTTAAGTTCTGCAATACAACACACCCAGTAACCAATGTTTAAGGCTGGAAGAGGATGACGTTTTACACAAAAGTTGCCAAATCAATTAACTAGTCATCCCAGTAGCTCCATTACTTATAGTATGTTATATATATATTGGAGTCTTTATATATATAAAAGATGTCCCTACTGTAACCCATTGCATTCCACATGATATTATTATTGATCTGTTGTTCAACTGTGATCAGCTCCTTTTCCAGTGATTGCATGTAAGAGCTCAAGGCCGTTACTCCCCTTAATCACTCCTTAAAACTCCCCCTAGATCAGTAGGACACCTGGGAGCGCCTCCTTCGGGGGCTGTGGGCTCCCCTGTGTTGTACTCCTCTGTGGTCAGAGACTCCCTTGTACACTCCCAAGGCCGACAGGACATGAACGGGGTCATCCTCCGCCCCATAAAGCACAACAAGTATTTTTGGACATTATCAAGTATGGTCTGCAGTGTAGCACTGATTGCTCTCTACACGACAAAATCCTGAGATCTGGATGTTCTTTGGACAAGCCTGACATTGAATGGACTTATGCTCTGCACCTGTACTATGGCTGACAAACTTCAACAAAGACTGTATCTTACATGTGACTGAAAGGGGGGATGCCGCGAGGGTGGTTCCTGGCTCAGGAGTATGGGGCGCTTGCAAGTCTGTAGTTTATGTATTGAAAACATTGGATTTGGTGGCACAAGGATTGCTAGCACATTTGCGTGCCACGGCTGGAGATGCTCTCTTAGTACAGGTCACTGGGAAAATTGCTCTCTCACACATCAGTCTTACACTCATCACACCAGGCCATTTCTATTTTTGAAAGAACAGGTTATGGGGATATGGGGTTATTCTATGTGCCACCCAAAATGAAACTCTTAAACCTATTAGTGTGCCTAATACACCTAATACACCAACTGTAGTGTTGTATTGCCTAAATTAATTCTGTGGACTAAATCACTGAGAAGACTTACGATTGCCTAGCCGAAATTCATATGTACTTGAGCTTAAATTTGAAATTTTTAGACGTTCCATCTGAAAGATTTTGTGTCTGAAATTTCACAAACATTATGAGCACCCTGATCTGCCCAATTGGCTGAATTAAAAGCTATCACTACAGAGTGCAAACTGGTTAAGAGTAGAATTGCTAATATATAAATATATAGATAAATACTGACGTTTATGCCTATGGATTGTGTCCTCTGTTTGGAGTTGTACGAATGCAGTGAGGTTTTAGAATAAAACTTTGGAACGCCACTTTAACATACCGAGCAAATAGTTAATTTAATTCATATTGTACCTTCTGCACTTTGCATGTATGTATTACAGATGCCCATGTTTTAGCCAGTGTGCGAGGGGGAAGACAGAGGAATGATTTCTGTACTTACAGGCAATGGTGGAGGATAATCTGAGTGTGATATTTGTGCTTAAATTTTTCTTTTGACCAGAGAGGTAGTTCCTAGATCTGGCATATCATCTCAAGTTTAACGTCATTTGTGCTGATACTAAACATATTTCTGTAGATGCTCTACCTATTGCACTAATGACCTATCACATGCAGACTAACAGCAATATGTATCTAGCACCGCATGAAATGCTTACGAGTCGATCCATGGCTGTGTCTGTTCCTTATGAAGTACTGGTACTGGAGTAATTGCGGATGGATCAAAAACATATATGAGACAACTAACTGTTATGTATGAAGCTATCTATTCACAGGAACAGAGCTGGGTGCATTGTTATGGGTAAGGCGTTACTGCCTCAACGGGGGCAGGTGTTCACCCAGAGATGGGACCCCAGGAGCAGCAAGAGAATGGCTGAAGCAGCAACGGACTTCAAGGCAGTAGCGGACTACAGGGCAGTAGCGGACTACAGGAACATGCGACCCCTGAGAATTTTCAGATTTTCCCCGAGGATGTTCAAGGATCCAAGAAGCTGTATGAAGCTGTCAACGGGGGGTCTGCCCTCAAGAGATATTATTGTAAAACTCTCAAGTTAATGGCAGACCAGGATGAGAAGAAAATGTGATGATGCCATGCCCTGATTGTAAGTGCTAGCTAACCTCTCCCCAAAGGGTGGTTCTCCACAGTACATAAAGTGCTTGAGTTAAAGACAACCAGCATACAGAGAGATACTGTCAACAGAGACTCTCAAGTTGGATTGTTATAAAAATGTTTGTGATATGACCCGTGACATGTGATGTGTAAAAGTGTGACGCACTCAGGCACAAGAATGGTGCTGCCGAGCACATTGCTGGCAGAAGGGGAATTTTTTCCTGATAAAAGGTTAGAAGATTTTTTTTCACCCATCCCTGAATGCGAAGGTTTGGAGTTTTGGTTTTTGGGGGGGAGAGCAAGACTCTGCAGGTCCCGACAAATCTGCAGGTCCCGACAAATACAAAACTGTGGGCTGACAGGCCCAGTTGAGAAAGATAGGGACATGTAGATCCAATCAAGTAGTTAATGTAGTGGCCACTCATACTTAGACTAGCGGTGGCAGTAGTAGTAATAAATAATAAGGGGAACTCAGTTAATCAATATAAGCAGAATAGTTTAATCGAGGTAATTAGATTCAATATATATATATAAAAGTAGAAGTTAAGGGTTATGGCTAGGTACATCTACATGGGTCCGGCACAAATTGGATGTAGGGGGGTCCTAAGGCCCATTCTCCAGCTGCCAATCTACTATGAAGCGCCGGGATGCACAACTCTAGCACGTCTCTTACCGGGTCTACAAACTCTCCTCAGCTCCCATCCTGATCAGTGTAGCATAGAAGTGGTTACTGTAAGGGACCCATTTGATGATGCGGATGAGCGCAGGAATTATGGCTTCATTAGAGTAATCCTCCGACAGCTAGCGAGGGACGGCCATGGGGTGCGGCAGAACCAGTTTCTCCACAGATACCCACTTAATTAAGGTAGTTTATGAGGCTTTATAGCCTCAGATGGGGGAATGTTGTGGTTAAAAATATACATAAAATAAACACGAGGGAGACCTAGTATGAGTAATATGTAATTTTATTGAAAATCATCAGTGAGATGCAGGATCTGAGTGCTCAGATCCACATCCAGCCCTTCCAATAAAGGAAAAGGGGCACCTGGACACAAAGAAGTGGTATTAGGTGGATATTGATGAACAGGATTCACATTTTAAGATTAAAACACTATGGTTTATTTTGTCACAGAGAAAGAGAGTTAAGGAAATGCACACATACAGAAAACACACACACTCTTACACATTCAAGGTCAGGCGTACAGACATAACACACACACACACACACTCACACACACACACACACACACACTAACTCTCTCTCTCTCACACACACACCTAAAAGGCCCCAACGCACACACATAACATTATAACTTTATAAGAATAATAAAATGGAGTATTAAGATATTATAAGGATAATATATTGACATTATGAAGTAGGGAGTATAGTAAACCACTTGCAAGCAGTATAACCATATATAAAATAGAAATATAGAGCAGATATGAAAGTAAATTATAAACCAGAAATACAGAAAAATGTTAAATAAACTTGCTCATAGATGGTGAGGATTCTTGTCTTGCTAGGAAGGGTCAGGTGTGGTGAAGACAAGGGCCTGAAATTTTTAAGAGAGAACTATCAGGAGCCATTTATAAGAATAGCTGAGTTACATTGCACCTGCGCAGTGAGACCAAGGTCATCGCTCTAAATTGTTTTCTCTCTCTCCAACTTTGAATCCTAATGGTAAATTAGATAAACCTTTTTTCTTTACCCAATGGTACATTTTTGAGAAGCTGTTTTAAACATCATTGTAAATTTTTATAAGCTTTTTTAAACCTCATGGTAAATGTAGATGTGCTCCTTTTAACCGTACTTGTATTGATATCATAGTCTTTCTAAAATATATTGGTTATTGACTGTGCGAATAAAATATAAATACTGGAGCTTGAGCTCCAGGTGTCAGATCACTTCTGAGAATTCTCATTGGTGTGGATCTTGGGTGGTGGAAATAAAGTCTGGACCCTTGCTTCTTCTCACTCATGGCTAGTGTCTTTTTTTCTATCTCCAACTGGGTTTACAGATGTGAGTATTTGCTTCTATGTTAAATTTTAATTGTCTTTGGGTAATAAACTAAATTTGGGCCAGCAGGCGCTGGAACACATAGACGACCTACTTCATCAAACCAGATGCCATCAGAGTCTGGGACCTCTCCCTGAGCCTGCCAGAACTCCAGCATCTTCTGGTGATACATGTGATTGCATCACTGAAAAATCTACCCCAGGTTTAAAGAGCACTGGTGTAAAAAATGTAAAACAGACACTAAGAAAGGGCAAGAGTTTTGTGATTGAGCAGCCAATGTCGCATGTCAGTCAGCTCAAGCATTCTCCTTAATTTCTACGGTGCTACCTACAAGACGCACCTTGGTTTTGACAATGGCGAGGGTTTGAGGAAGTGAACAGGCAGCAATAAGATTCTCCACTAATGTGGAATGTGAAATGGGTTTCCTATCTGCAGACATGAAACCACATTTTTGTCAAATCTGTCCAAAATCATGTGCTATGCCAAAAGCATAATGAGAATCAATGAAAATTCTCACTTTTTGGCCTTCATGTATCATACACACAGAATTAAAGGGCAAAGAGTGCGCTTCGAGTATCACATCCGGTAATGTGCAGACAGAATAACCACACAGAAAAACACTATCTGCCGGTTTTGAACACGAGCCATCTACAAAAACATACTCACTTTAGGTGAGAGGAATATAAGATAAATCAATTCTTATACTACACAAAGTTACGATTTCCTCAGTTGCTTCTCATGATATGAGCAGTCAGGAATCCACTGTCTACAATAGTTAATGAGACCTAAAAAGGCCAACACAGCCTGTTTGGTTGCAGGTAGCTGAGATGTATTGATTACAGTTATATGATCATCAGAGAGCCGTCATTGCCCTTTTGGAAAGAAGGAAGCCTAGATACTTGACTTCAGTTTTATAGAGCTGTAGTTTGCTTCTGGACACCTTGAAACCATTCACAGCCAAGTGCTGTAACAGATGACAGGTTGCAGTCCAGCAGCCCTTTAACATTAAAAAAACAGAACACAGGTCCACCATGCTAAACCATGCATGGTGAGATGCAATTAGAGCGATAATAGTAGGTACATCAGGTACAATAAGTGAGATGGAGATGACTCTTCAGGTTTCATCTGGTTCTGGAACAGGATTAACAGGTGTATTTTAAGGACTGACACAGGGTTTTAACACACCTTGTTGAGGTATAGAATTTACAATAACATCAATACCACAGGTTTTAGATTCAGAGAGTGGATATTGTTTTACATAAATTGGATTAGAATGTTTCAACTTAGCCTGATATGGAATACAAAGCACAGACATGACCTGGTCCTTGTGGTCAGCCCAAAGAGAATTTGGCAGGAAACTCAATTTCGTGACTCAGAATGAGAAAACAAAGAAAGTGAAACACATTATATAGCTGATTTTGGGTGGTTAACTGTGGTTTCAGATAGCAGAGGTGTAGAAACCACTAATTTAGAGCCAGAGAAGTGAGATGCAATTTACTCATAAGGTCTCTGCCTAAGAGATTGAAAGGACACTCTGGCATATTAACAAATTGATGTTTAAAAAGTCATTCCGGATCCAAACATGGATATACAAACAACGGCAGTGTTACATACTGCTCAGTCATTATCCCTCAATACCCTCAGAGCTCACAGAAGACGGGGTAAAAGGCCCAGTGTATGAATGAATAATTGAAATCATAGTAGCGCCAGTATCCAACAAAAACAACCTTTGACACATTTAATTCAATAATTGGATTTTTTTTTATTTGTAGCGAATTAAAGGCTATGTTAAACTGCATAGGTTAAGGACCGTAAGCGCCTGTTACACGCGAGGTGGGCATCAGGATAAGAACTTGTTCACAAATGGATTAATAGCATTTAAGGATTATAATTCATGAGTGCAACATGTCTCCATTCTGTAGTGAAAGCGTTCTAAAAATTTAGGGACAGTTTCAGCCTTTCCCTCAGTTAAAGCTCATTTTAACTAAATACCACAACAAATCATTCTGTTCTCACGAGAGCACATAGCAGCAGCAGCGAGATCAGGAGAAGGAGGAAAGAGAGATTTTTTCTTCCTGGTTGTGTGTGTGGCTTATGAAATGCGAGCATCTCACTGTGTGTGTGTTCTACTCACATGAGTGCGGAAGTGCGCCAGAGAAACATATGGAGGGGGGCTTTCAGTTTTCATGGAAGTGTGCACAGTGTTTATTTATCAACAATAACATTTAGACATACAGTATCTCACAAAAGTGAGTACACCCCTCACATTTTTGTAAATATTTGATTATAACTTTTCATGTGACAACACTGAAGAAATGACACTTTGCTACAATTTAAAGTAGTGACTGTACAGCTTGTATAACTGTAAATTTTCTGTCTCCTCAAAATAACTCAACATACAGCCATTAATGTCTAATCTGCTGGCAACAAAAATTAGTACACCCCTAAGTGAAAATGTCCAAATTGGGCCCAAACTTTCAATATTTTGTGTGGCCACCATTATTTTCCAGCACTACATTAACCCTCTAGTGCATGGAGTTCACAAGAGCTTCACAGGTTGATAAAGAAAACATATAAAGAAAACATCAGTGGGCCTAAAAAAGAACCTTGCAGAATACCAACCTTTTGCTCAGTATGCATAGAGAAGACACCATTTACATCTACAAACTGATAGTGATCAGTTAAATAAGACCTGAGCCAGGAGAGGGCCATTCCCTTAATGCCAACATTTTCTAGTCTACAAAGGAGAATAGTATGATCAATTGTATCAAAAGCTACATTAAATTCAAGCAACCCAAGCAAGGAGACACAACCCTGATCAGAAGCCAGTTGTAGGTGATTTACCACTTTAACCAGTCCTATCTCTGTGCTATGAAGAGGTCTAAATCCTGACTGATACATTTTATGAATGTTATTCCTATGTAGGTATGAGCATAGTTGGTGTGTTTCAAAATTTTCTAAGAGTTTGGAGATAAAGGGGAGATTTGATATTGGCCTATAGCTGGACAATTGACAGGGGTCGAGGTCCATTTTTTAATGAGGGGTTTAATAACTGCTGGTTTAAATGATTTAGGTACATTGTCAGTGCTAAGGAAAGAATTGATTAATTTTTAGAAGTGGTTTGATTACTTCTGGAATAATCTTTTTAAAGAAACATTTAGGTAAGAGATCTAGTATAAAAGTTGATGATTTTGATGAAGATGTTAATTAAATTAATTCAGTCACTCTAGGGGGAATAAAACATTCTAATAATTGATCTGATATTGCTATATTATTATCTACAGGCTTAGTTACAATATTGTCTGGATTTAAATTAATAGTCTGAATTATTTGTCTAATACACACACACACTCTCTGCCTCACTCTTGGTGTCATGTGTTTTTTTCTCGCGAGATGCATGCCTTTCCCTCTTTTATCCTCGCCTCACCTCACTGCAACAGAGAATATTCATTAGTCAACATTCCCCACAGGTGTGCCCTCCTTATCACTCACCTTCTCCTGCTCTGCCCTCCAATCACAAATCAGCGCGCATCCATGCCCCTGCCTCCAGAAATTTTTTTATATTTCTATTTTTTGTTTAGCATGGGGACCAAACACAGTCTTGATATTGTGGAACCTAGATGACAACTCAATGCAGCTAGCAGCCTGTCGGTTTAGCCTGCTTGTCTGCTCCCTGGCCATGACTCTGGATTGTCATCAATTTACTAGGCCTGTTCTCTTACTAATCTGCAAGATATTAGAGCAGCATCTCTCTGAGTGGGAGCCGTTCCGCCCCACCCGCCCAGCCTTGCCCTCAAAATTACTCCAATTATCTATAAAGCCTGCATTGTTTTTGAAGCACCACTTGGACATCCAGCAGTTCAGTGACCATAACCTGCTGTAAGCTACATCACCATGCCGTATAAATTTTTTTATTTTAATTTATTTGTTCATTTTCATATGATTCATTTTCATGCAATTCGTATTCATGTGTTTCATATTTATGTGATTCTTTACATGTGATTTATTTACGTATGATTCATTTTCATGTGATTCATTTATGTATGATTCATTTACTTGTGATTCATTTTCATGTGATTCATTTACTGATTTCTTCTCTTTAAATCGAGTTTTAGACTGTAACATTACAAAGGTCTTTCCAGATTATTACTTGCCACACTGTATGAGATAACCCCAGTAAAATTGCCTGAATTGTATAATATAATATGTTCACCACACCATATTGGTATGGGGCCAGAGCATACTACTGCATCAGACATAACTTTCACTAATTTACATACCTTTACAGTGCTACTCTTAGTAACCTCTAACTGATGAAGGCATATATCTATAGCTCCTACATGAATAACTATCTTTAAAACCTGTGGTTGCCTAGAACCCTAATATTATTTGCTATATCCAGTGCCCTGGTTCCCGGTATACACCTAACTAAAGCTGCTGGAGTCCCTAAAGGTCTAGCTAATTTCACGTGCCTTAAGATAGAGTCTCCTATAACCAGAGCTCATTCTCAGCAGGTGCTTCACTGAGGAGAGCAAACTTGTTGGACATGTGAATCAGAGAGGAGTGTTGTTCCTGTGGGTGCTTGTGATTATGCTGCTGAGTTGTCACCCATTCGAAAGTGAAAATTAAACTACAACAAATGAGAACAATACCACAAAATTATTAATGAAAAACCAAGGAACAGTATGATTTAAAGAATTTTTGTTTCATTTGCTGCATTTGGATTAAATAAGAATTGAATAATTTTCTCACTGCAATTGAACCAAACTAGTATTCACCTGGGGGCGCACAGTGGTTTAGTGGTTAGCACGTTCGCCTCACATCTCCAGGGTCCGGGGTTCCCCCGCCAGGGCTATGTATGTGCGGAGTTTGCATGTTCTCCCCATGCTGCGCAGGTTTCCTCCCCCAGTCCAATGACCTGCAAGGTTGGCTGATTGGCGTGTCTAAAGTGTCCATAGTGTATGAATGGGGTTGTGTGAGTGTGTATGTGATTGTGTCCTGCAATGGACTGGCACCCTGTCCAGGGTGTACCCCGCCTTGTGCCCGATGCTCCCTGGGATTGGCTCCAGGTTCCCTCATGCTCTGAAGAAGGAGTAAGCGGTAGAAGATGGATGGATAGTATTCACCTGGAAGTAGAATGAGAGTACTTCTCTCGGATTGTTTAGGTTGGTGCACTTCTGTGTGATTGCTGTTATCATCTGCTTAAACAAGGCTCAGCATTTTGGACCCAACTGTATATTAACACTTTTAGGTTTTGGCTTCACAGCCCAAAGATAGCTCTTGCTCTCTTTTTTTCTCTTCTGTAAAGTCAATGGCATCTAGAAAAAGGGAAATAAAAATCCACTGAGTGTGAACTGAGCTTTGATCTGCACACTCGATGGGGCATCTTGGGAGAAGTCGGGCAAAACCTCGCAGATCCCCATTATCCAGTCACTTGAATTGTGGAGGGATGCTGAGCTCATTCATATTTAATGCCTGTAGATCAATTATTAATATATGAAATCCCATTCCTTCTGCAGTATGAAACATCTAGTAACATGGCATGAATATCTCATCTTTTCTTCTTTTTCCACCCACCATTGCTTCTGTTCATGATTTTTATCCTTTTTAGTGTTTGAAGCAAATAAGATACACGATTTGAGATTATGTTGATTATGCCCTTTCAGTGTACGTCTGTATATCGTACAGTATGTAAATTTTCAGCTTAACAAGGTAACATGCAACCCTCCTGATAATCAGGAAGATGTTGCCACAAAGCCATTTTTTGATCACTGAATTCTGAATATTCCACTTTATATGATTTGACAATTCTGATTATGTATTGGTCAGTCATTTTGAGGACAGTGGTGGTTTATTAGGACAAGCTAAGACAAGTCTCCCCATGGAGTAAATTCAGCTGGAGGGAGCAAATGCTATACTGATGCCATTGCAATTGCAAAATGAGTTGCAAGTGACATTATTCAGTATATTATTAAATGATTTTAATAATCATAATGACCATGCAACATTTGCATGCTATCTGTGGAGCCTTCTGCCTTAGGCTCCATTTATATTGTTTACATTGATTATTATCAAAAAAGCTATAAAGATAGATTTTAAAATATCCACATACCAGTGCCATGAGCTAAATCGTTGTCAACACTATACCTGGTATAATGTCAAAAAGATTGATTTGGTTCTCTCTTTTTTCTTTCACTTCTCCTTCCTCTAAATATTTTTTATGTGTCTTTCCAGGGTAGACATTTTTGATGACCCAGTAGTGACCTGATCGAATGTACTGACCTTTCATCTCATCTTCCACTACTCTTATCATCCTCTCAGCCCTGCTTATTTCATTTATCATGGTCAAACTGGACACCTAGCTCTGTCTCTGCTTGTTCCTATGTAGGTTCTTGTGTGTGTGTGTGTGTGTGTGCGTGTGTGTGTGTGTGTGTGTGTGTGTGTGTGTAAGACAGAGAGAGAGCAAGTGTGAGAGCAAGTGAAAGCGTGAGAGCAAGTGAAAGAACAAACACATTCAACATCCTTTCAATATTTCTTCAGTCATTTTACTATCCCCCTGCCCCCCAAACACCTAATAGCCACCATTATCAAGCAAATCAAAAGAATTTCGAACATGATTAATGAATGAATAACTGCTCTGAGAACCAATTAAGTAGCATGTTTGGTGTGTAGGTAGTAAGCATCAAATTGCCACAATGAAAACAAAGATGATTTCTGCTTTATTTTATTTTACATGTTTAGTATTCTGAGTACAGATGTGGCCTTTAAGAATGCAATTTTTTTTCATGTGCTTTCACGCAATTCGTCACGTGTGATCACGTGGTATCCTGCAGACATTTTTCTAAAAAATGTTATTAACTTGTTGTGCATCACACAATAAAAACCAGGTGGCACATGGAACAACATGCTGTAGCTAAACATATAGTACACACACACAAAAAAAAATAATGTGTGGTTGGTTAGACTGGCACCCTGTCCAGGGTGTACCCCGCCTTGTGCCCTATGACTCCTGGGATAGGCTCCAGGTTTCCCGTGACTCTGAAGAAGGAATGAAGTGGAATTTATCATGAAGTGCTTTGAGAGATTAGTCCTTCAGCACATCAAGGACTACATTCCCCCAGGCTTCGATCCTTTCCAGTTTGCATATCGCGCAAACAGATCCACAGAGGATGCTATCGCCATAGCTCTCCACTCCGTGTTGAGTCATCTAGAGCACCAACAGAGCTACGTCCGGATGCTTTTCGTGGATTATAGTTCGGCCTTTAATACAATCATTCCAGATATTCTCTTCATAAAATTGGTCAATCTTGGCCTCCCTCCTCACATGTGCCTGGATAAATAACTTTCCAACTAACCGGTCTCAGACAGTGAGACTCGGACACCACCTCTCCTCCACTTGCACGCTGAGCACCGGTTCACCACAGGGCTGTGTGCTAAGCCCCCTCCTGTACTGTCTCTACACCTACGATTGCAGTCCAGTCCACAATAACAACGTTATCGTCAAGTTTGCTGACGACACCACGGTAGTCGGATTCATCTCAAAGGGAAATGAGGTAGCCTACAGAGAGGAGGTCCTGAACTTGGTAACCTGGTGTTCAGAGAACAATCTGACTCTGAACACTAAGAAAACCAAGGAGATCCTTGTTGACTTCAGGAAGCACAAAACTGAGCTATCCCCCCTGCTCATAAACGATGAGTGTGTGGAGAGGGTCCACACCTTCCGGTTTCTGGGCGTCCTTATCACCGCTGACATCTCCTGGTCGGACAACGTCACAGCGGTTATTAAGAAGGCTCAAAAGTGGCTACACTTCCTGAGGGTTCTTCGGAAGTACAATCTGGACCCCAAGCTGCTGCTGAATTTCTACCGCTTGTCCGTCGAGAGCCTGCTGACTTACTGTATTACGGTATGGTACGGTAGCTGCACTGTGATAGACAGGGAGAGGCTTCAAAGAGTAATAAGGGCAGCACGGAAGATCATTGGCTGCCCTATCTCTTCCCTGATGGACATCTACACCTCCCGTTGCCTCAGCAGAGGGACAACTATCATTAAGGACAGCTCTCACCCTGGCTCTGACCTGTTTAATCTCTTGCCCTCAGGGAGATGCTACAGGTGCATCAGAACAAGGACAAACAGGCTCAAGAATAGTTTTTTCCCAAAAGCCATAAACATTATAAATACACACATGTAGACACACACTTACACAATACAATTTTCTTATTTTTTGGTAAATGCTGTATATATCTATTTTATTTTTTTTATTTTTTTATATGTGCGTTTTTGTATATGCGTATGTATGTGTATATGTATGTATGTGTATGTGTGTATATGTATATAGTTGTATATGTGTGTATATATATATATATATATATATATATATATATATATATATATATATATTATATATATATATATATATATATATACTATATTATATTATATTCTATTTATTTTTTATTTTGTATATATTTATTTATTTATTTATTTTAATTATTTTCATTATTCATTTTATGTATATCCTGGCAAGAAATTAAGGAGTGGCTCTTAATTTCACTGTGCATGTGTATAGTGACAATAAAGGAATTCATTCATTCATTCATTCAATATGTGGTTGAAGATGGATGGATGGATGGATGGTTGGTTACATTTAAGAAAAAATATTACTGAGGGAAAGAATTATTGAACACGTCAACATTTTTTTCAGTAAATATATTTCCAATGAAGCCATTCACATTTTTCACCAGACTTTGGTATTAACACAAGAAATCAGTATTGAACACACTAACTCAAATGTATTTAATACTTGGAGAATTCAGGTGTGATTTTAGAATATTCTACTAAACATATTGTCTTTAAATCTTGTTCAATTGGATTCAAGTCAGGTGATTGACTGGCCCATTCTAATGCTTTCAATGCTGTATGTTGTCATGCTGGAAGGTCCACCTACATCTCATTATCACAATTCTGGTGGATAGCAGCAGATTCTTCTTAAGAATCTTCCGGTAAATGGTTCAGATTCATTGTTCCTTCAATTATATGAAGTTTTTCGGTGCTGTGCAATGAAAAACAGCCCCACCATGCTTCCGCCTCCAAACTTCACTGTTGCTATAGTGTTTTTAGTGGTCTAGTGCTATTTCTTCTCCAAACATGATGTGTAGTACGACAGCCAAAAAGTTCAATTTTGCTCTTGTCTGTACATACTACACTCTCCCAGTATTTCATTGGCTTGTCCAAATGAGTTGTAGCAAACATTAAACGAGCTTCAACATGCCTTTTCTTAAGTAATTGTGCCTTGAGGGGTGAGCATGCATAAAGGCCATGGCGGTGGAGAGCATTCCCTATTGTTTTCTCAGTGATGATTTCACCAGTTTTTTTGGAGCTCTTTCTGAGTGACCCTTAGCTCTTGGGCTACTCTTCTGACTATTTTAGTTCAGTGTAGATAGTCAATTCGTGTGTGCATGTGTAAATTGAGTAGCATTGAATGTATTCTATTTTCTCCTTTATTGCCAATGGAAACTTTTGTACTTTGCTTAGACTTAAAGTTTCACTATTTAAAAAAAATTAAAGTGAATAAAGAAGTCCAAACCCTGAAAGAAAAAGTTCAGTGAATTTACTTAATTAAAATTTGTATGTTGGTTCCACGTGATGGAATTGATGAAACAAACATGATTTGATCATGTATTTTCAATGCCGTGGATAAATTTAAACTCCTCCTGAGCTGAGGACTGAACATCATTATCTGATAATATCTGATAATTTGTTAACCGCACGTTTAATGCTGTAATTTTGAGAAAACATTAAATATCCACAATAAAATATTCATTAAAAATACGCTAAAAATAGGCATAAATATTCATTAATAAGGACATTGGGAAATCATTTTACATGTTACTACATGAGTATAATGCAGCAGATCATTTATGTGCTCTGCAGCTATTCACAAGATAATGTTTACCTAAATATTACTTAGTTCAGTGCACCGATTTAAACATTACTCAATTAACAGTTGTGAGATATAAAGTATATATTTTTTTAAGTTCATTTAGTTTCTTTTTTCATTCATGTGCATTCTGAATTCATAGTGTATAAATTTAAAGAAAATTACTCAACCCAGTTAGTATTACAATTCACAGTCTGCAATGGCAATAGTTACAGTATCAAGTTTTTATCTGTCTTGGGTGAAAAAAAGTGAGTTTTTTGAAGCACTTTAAAATTACCTGCATAATAAAGAGATTATTACAAAACAATGCATTTGAAAATATAAAACCAGTTTGTTATTTGTAAAAAATAAATAAATAAAAATTATGAGTCATTCTTATGATTGCAATATTTATTAAGTTATTTTAACCATTTAACTGTAACTACTGAAACCTCTGTCAAATATCATGATTTAGGCCTTTGAAAATAGAGATACTCTATTTTCAAATAATAACAGCCTCTTTGAGAGGTCACCCAATAATCATATATAGAAGCAGTGTGGCCAGGCCAGGACATGTATATTGTTAAATACATGTTATAGGACCTCAACACACAAGCAGCATGCTGTACCACAAAATAGAACCATAAAAAGGAAATTCTAAGGGTAACATCACATCACATTTCATAGGAAAGTCATGATATGTCTGTGAGACCACATCTGAAATGTCAATCAAGGCCGAATGGGTAACCTCAGGATAAGTACCATGATTGGAATGGCCAATGCGAGTAGAGCTGAAAAGAGCTGTAGTTACAGAATCTTGAACCGAGGCTATACTACGACGAATACAGGAACAAATACAGGGGCCGAATAAAAAGATAAAGATGAGAACCACAATAATAGGAAGGGTGGCAGATGCGTAAGGGGAAAACCATCTGAATAAGTCCCACCAAAGAGTTCTTCACAATGATAAGGAGAGCACCCATATACATAGATGTCTTGCTATCATTTTCTCTAAGATAAGGGGCTACAGGTAATTTATCTGATATCTCACGATAAAAACATACTGTAAATTTATTACCTTTAGGTAAACGAACAGACTGATGAAAAGTTAGTGGTATCTGAGGTGTTTTAAAAGACCCTTCCTCTTGACAAGGGTACAGGGGGTCCAGACAATCAGTAGGCCAATTAGTGTTTTTACGGTCAGCAAGATCATAGGGGAGATCTTTACAAAATGGAGTAGCGCCTGGTTAATCAACACCTATTAAGGGTTTATTTCTACTTTTACTGGTGGTGACGTTAAAAGGAGTAACCATATTGTCATAGCAGTGTCGTCACAGTTGATATGTTTCTCACACTGGATAAAGGGTGAAATGATGGAGGGTGCTATGCGGCATGAGAGCACAGATAAAACAGGATGTAGTAAGATGTGAGTTGGGTCAGCCAGCAGGATAGAACTTCCTTCTTTTTAGACACGTTCACCTATGCTCAGACCTCGTCAGGGTACAGGTACATTCTTGAATGGGCAACTTGTCATAGGAGGATAGGTGGAGGAAATATAGAATGGACAGAACTCATTTGTTAACAGCTTTTAATCAACTTCCAGCAGTCTCAAGGTTGCAGTTTAGCAGCAAGCTTCTGACTGGCGTCGTCTGTTTACATGGAATATTGCAAAGAGTGTCAGAGTCTCGTCTCCCCATACAAGAAAACAGGGGGTGAACGTAGCACTCTGGCAGGTGTGTCCAGGTCAGCTGTCGTCCCCTTGCATAAACGCAAACAGTGGCTGAACACTGAAACCAAAAGAGCATACTCTACCACGCTAAACAACGCATGATGTGAAGCTATTAATGTATTAGAAACAGGAAAAATTCAACATTGAAACATAACTTCCACATGAGGTCTTGTGTAACATGTGACATCAAGCTTGGGTACAGGATTTAACAGGTGTGTTATATGATATGGGCTCAAACAGGGCTTCAGAACACCTTGCTGTAACAGTGAATTAACAATAACATCAACATCAAGGGCTTTCGATTCTGATAAGGGATATTGTTGTTTTTTTTGTTTTTTTTACATACACAAGATTAGAATGTTTTGACTTATCTGATTGTTAGGACATAGCATGTTCTTGTGGTCTAGAGAGTTAGGCAGAGTCTGTAACCTGGATCTGATTCTGAATGAGACATATTCTGACAATTGAGCTGATTTAGGAAATTTACTGCTTTTCCACAATCAGAGGTTTGGAAATTTAGAGCCCGAGAATGCAAAATGAAACAGACACACCGGCATGTTTACAAATTTGAAAATTAATTCATGATCCAAACATTATAATAATTTGAACTCATATTCATATTCATAACAATCCCTGAATATTACATACAATGGCAATTATTAGAAAGTCTTTTGTCAGGAAAAAATGACTATGTACCTGAGCAGAACAATAAATTGTCACAAAACACTGACTGATGTCATAAAAATCCTCTCCAGACTGATAAAATCAAGAATTCTGATTTTTAAATTTTATAGAAGTATGTTTTATTTGTATTTTATTAATGCTCCTTTAAATATTTGTAATGTGGGAAACACATGGAATTAAAATTAAAAGATTGCTTTGGAGCTACGTTTAAGTTTGATCAAGAGCTCTGTGGCTCTCTATTGATTGTGAAAATAAGAAGGAGGTGAAGGGTGAAACGTATCTGATTGATGGTTTGATTGGGACCTCGACCTCCCTGCAGCAGCGGGGATGGGAGGTGGGCCATACATATGAGGAGCGAGCTGATATTGACCAGGTTGTGGATAATATGAGACAAATTGTGCAGGAAAATACTGCAGGCCACCTCTTGCCCTAGAACCACGACCACCTTGACCTCTCTTTTGCAGCTGATCTCGTTTTTTAGCATAACATTCACGAGCCCAATGGCCAGGTTTCTTACAATAATGACATGATGTGCCTAAACGATAATTAGGACAGGTCAGTGGGAGATGAGCACGACAGGACAGTGTTCACACTGGGTGTGTGGGCGGTTTATCATGAGTAGGATTTTGCTTTTATATCGGAGCAGCAGCGGCGCTGGAATTTAGGCTTGGAACTTTAGTTCTACATGGTGGTGCGCGAGGTGTTTTATCATTCAAATGGACTGTTTTAGGTAATTTATCCTTCAAATTATAATGTTTATTCCACAAGGGGAGTAGGCGAAGCCGTCCCAAAGGAACACACGACTCAAAGGAACCATGGAGTGAGATAATTTGAAGCTGTGGCGCACATGCAACTGACCAACCATATAAACAATCTAAATATGGAACCGTATAAAATCCACCTAACACGGACTCAATCCAATCTCTTGGTGTCATGCCAGGAGACGGAAGAACCATGCTGGACGGAGACCTTCCCATAACCAATTTGGAAAATACCACACACAATAACACAATAATACTTAACAATCTAA
Source organism: Ameiurus melas (assembly GCA_012411365.1). NCBI lineage: Eukaryota > Metazoa > Chordata > Actinopteri > Siluriformes > Ictaluridae > Ameiurus > Ameiurus melas. The sequence goes on along the minus strand of CM022777.1, from coordinate 13,286,849 downwards.
ATATAACACTGTTAAGCAAACCACACAGACAGTTTTGTAATGAAATTAATTATAATTAAAATTATTCTACAAGGGCGCACGTTGGCTTAGTGGTTAGCATGTTCGCCTCACAGATCCACGGTCCGTGGTTCGATTCCCTAGGGCCATGTTTGTGCGGAGTTTGCATGTTTTGCCCATGCTGCGGGGGTTTCCTCCGGGTACTCCGGTTTTCTCCCCCAGACCAAAGACATGCATGGTAGGCTGATTAGCATGTCTAAATTGTCCGTAGTGTATGAATGGGTGTGTGAGTGTGTATGTGATTGTGCCCTGCGAACCCAGCCTTGTGCCTGATGCTTCCTGGGATAGGCTCCAGGTCCCCCGTGGCCCTGAAGAAGGAGTAAGCGGTAGGATGGATGGATGGATGGATTAGTCTACAAATATAGATACTAGAATACAATACTAGATTCTAGATTAGATTAGGCGGCACTAATGTTACAGAGGATCATGGCCAAGAGTACAGATTATCAGCCTCCGATAACCACTCTAAAATTTATGGGTATGAAATTACACCGCTCCAGGGAGGAAAAGAAAAGCACTCCCATGGTCCAGAGTAATCCCACTTCTGACACCAAATTGTTAGATTTCACCCCACAGGAATCTACCGTATACGCCTTTTTCGATCTCCGTCATGCCTTCGAGCCTGTTTTACCATTACCTTCTAGTAACATTTAGTTACTTTTAGTTCTATGTTGCTATGAGCTAGAAAGTGTGGTTTGCTGCAGAGTCAGGCGCGCGCCTGGAGAGTCCTAAATGAACACAAACACACTGACAGATATGAGCATGTTCAAAAGAGACTTCCCGCTTTATTCAGTCAAAACAGAAGTGTTTATACATATTGTACACATTGATAACAGCACTGCATGGACGGTTTCTACTGGTCCAAGTGTCAAAAACACACAGCACAAAGTTTTGATTTAAAATAAGTCATATTGAAACAGAAGTACATAATAATATAACCAAGGATAGCAGTTGATCAGCTTATTCAAAGAGGTAATTAAATGATTACATTCCTCATATATTTGAGAGCAGTTCATAATATGAGAGGGTACATAATATAAAATATAAGATGATAAAAGAGAATTTCCTTTCAGCACTTCTGCTTCAAATCTTTGCGTTTTTGTCCTACAAACATAAAACTGACATCCACCAAAACCTTGAACAGTCTACTTTCCAAATATATTGTAAGGATATTAGCCTGCAGTAGGTGGAGCACAGACACACAGGAAGCCGCTGTAATTGCAAAATGGAAGTTTTCTTTATTTATGGTGTTCTGGGGGTGTGCGTGAGTATGAATGTGTACATGCATGCTCTCGTGTTCTTGGCGTGGCAGCGTGTGGTGCGGGATCAGTGGGCTGCAGGGTTTCTGGCGTCACGTCAATGTTTCTGGAAGAATCAAGGCTCCTCTCGGCAGTCAGGCTGCGCCGCGAGTGCAGCTAAGGAGCGGAGGCTTTGTTCGAGTCTTCTGCAAGGGAGAAACAAACACACACACACAATGCCGATTAGACAACACAGTGACACCAATGCTAAGAGCTGGCAGGAAGCCACGCGCACTTGTCATGTGAGAGGAATCTCTCTCTTCAAGCGGAAGAGCAGCCCTTTATACTCTCCCCTCATTCGGTGTATGGTGGAATTCACCCGTGCGGTGCACCAGTCATCTGCCGGGGGTGTGTCGGTGGCTCCGCCCCACCGCCACATGCTTCCTGCTTGTTCACAACATTGCAGCGGGGCCGTCTCTTCAGTGCCAGCGCAGCAGTCGGGGAAGGAAAAATTTTAATTTCTTGTGCACCTGCTATCATCCGTCGCGACAGTACCCCCCATCATGTCCAAGCCTACTGCCGCTGTGTGTCGGGCCCACATTGCATCTCGTTGTGAGAGTCCATTTGCATTCCCATAATGGGCCCCCGCTCAGTGCTGGACCTGGAATGAAACGTCTTGTAATGACAGGAACCATCGGGTTACCCTAGCATTAGTGTCTTTGGCCTTGGCCATCCACTGCAGTGGGGCATGGTCTGTCACCAGGACGAAGTGCCGACTGGCCAGATGATATTGGAGCTCCTCTATGGCCCACTTTATCACCAGGTACTCTTTTTCCATGACTGCATATTTCTTCTCAGTGGGGGACAGCTTCTGACTGATGTTCAGGACCGGGTGTTCCTCTCCGTCGAAAGTCTGGGAGAGACCTCCACCCAGCCAGGTTTAGAATGCGTCGGTGTGCACAGTAAATGGAAGGGTGAAGTCTCCGTTGGGTAGTACTGGAGCGCTGGTGAGGGTCCCTTTCGGGCTTGGAAGGCCCTGTTTGCTTTGGCTGACCACTTCACCCGGTCTGGCAGGCCCTTTTTTGTGAGGTGGAAGGCTCCAGAGGAGAAGTTAGGCACGGATTGGCGATAGTATCTCGCCAACCCCAAAAAGGCACATACCTGTTCTTTGATGTGGGCTGGGGATAGGTTTTTACTGCCTCAATTTTCTTCATCTGGGGCTTGAGCAGGCCCCGGCCGAAATGGTACCGAGGTACTGTGCCTCCGTTAGCCCCTAGTGGCACTTTTTGGGGTTGGCCATCAGCCCAGCCTTCTAAAGCTCCTTTCGGACCTCCCCCAAGTGGAACAGGTGGTGTCACGGTTTCCCCTTGTGGCAACGTGCTCTACTGCACAAATACGAGAGCACGTGCTTTTCCCGAGTGACAGCTGGACATGTGCGTTTGTTGTTGTTGCTGATGTCATGTTTCCGCCCCGTCTTGTCATGTGTCGTAGTGTCACATGTGTTATTATTACCAGTGTAAATCCCATAGCCAAAAAAAATAAGTCAATTCCTCTAATTATTATTTACAGACCCCCAGGGCCTTATACTGAATTTCTTAGTGAATTTGCAGACTTTGTATCAAACCTGGTTGTGTCTGTAAATAAAGCATTAATCGTCGGAGATTTTAATATTCATTTTGATAACCTGGAGGACCCTCTGAGAACAGCGGTCGTGTCCATCTTAGATTCAGTAGGGATTAATCAGAACGTAATCGGGCCTACTCGTAGTGGTGGTCACACTCATACTAACATACGGACTAAGTATAGAAAATATTGAAATTATTCCACAGTCTGAAGTTATCTCAGACCACCATCTTATCTCATTCATAATCCGTATGGATTACAATATCTCCACCTCGCCCCGCTACCGCGTAAAACGCACATTCACATCAGCTACTGCACTGAGCTTCATAAATAACCTACCAGAGACATCAGTTAGATTTGGATCAGCGCCTGATCCAGTAGATCTCGACCAGGCAACTGAAAGTTTGGAGTCAACACTCCGTTGCACACTAGATAGAGTGGCTCCACTCAAAAGGAAAATAATTAGACAAAAAAAATTAGCACCCTGGTATAATGATCTAACGCGATCCTTAAAACAGAAATCTAGACAATTAGAACGTAAATGGCGCCAAACCAAGCTGGAGATATTTCAGACAGCATGGAAGGAGAGCCTACTGCAATATAGGAAATCTCTTGTAGATGCTAAAAGATCTACTTCTCCACCTTAATAGGAGACAACCAAAACAATTCCAGATTCCTCTTCAACACGGTAGCACAACTAACTAGGAATAAAACCACTTCAGAGGAAAAAACTCAATCATTTTATAGCCGTGAGGATTTCATGAAATTTTTCATTTATAAAATTGAAAATATTAGAGATGAAATACAGGCCATTAAATTACAACCGGTCAGTAATATAACAAACCCATTAGATGACAATGTGGCAATACCGGATCAATGTTTAGAGTGTTTTGCTCCGCTTATAGAGACCGACCTAGCTACACTAATCTCATCAGCTAATTCATCAACCTGCATACTAGATCCTATACCCACATGTTTGTTTAAACAGATTTGTCCAGGAGTAATTAACGTTCTTTTAAATATAGTAAATTCTTCCCTAACCACTGGCTATGTCCCTGAATCTCTAAAATTAGCAGTTATTAAACCATTGATAAAAAAAACCTGACCTTGACCCGTCTCAATTATCCAATTATAGACCAATATCGAATCTCCCCTTCATCTCTAAGATTCTAGAAAAGGTAGTAGCAAAGCAGTTATGCTCATACTTAGAAAGGAACAACATTCATGAAATATATCAGTCAGGATTTAGACCTCATCACAGCACAGAGACAGCACTAGTTAAAGTAGTAAATGACCTTCTTCTGACCTCTGATCAGGGTTGTGTCTCGCTGCTTGTGTTACTAGACCTTAGTGCAGCTTTCGATACCATAGATCACACTATTCTCCTTGATAGATTAGAAAATGTTGTTGGATTATTAGGGAAACAGTCCTCTCCTGGCTCAGGTCTTATCTGACCGATCGTTATCAGTTCGTAGATATAAATGGTGATTTCTCCATGCGTACTGAGGTTACTTTTGGGGTTCCCCAGGGTTCTGTTTTAGGCCCACTGCTTTTTACTTTATATATGTTACCCCTAGGACAAATTATTCGTAAACATGGAATTAGCTTCCACTGTTATGCTGATGATACACAGCTGTATGTTTCAGCGAAGCCAGAGGACAGACAGAAGCTTAGTAAAGTTGAGGACTGTGTAAATGACATTAGATGTTGGATGTTAACTAACTTCCTTTTACTTAATTCTGATAAAACAGAAATACTTTTATTAGGCTCACGTGTAGCTAGAAGTAATCTTCCTGACTACACAGTAACTCTGGATGGTCTTTCTGTTTCATCATGTACAGCAGTTAAAGACCTCGGAGTGATTATTGACTCCAGTCTATCATTTGATGCTCATGTAGATAATATTACTAGGATAGCGTTCTTTCATCTCAGAAATATTTCTAAGATAAGAAACATATTGTCACTACATGATGCAGAAATACTGGTTCATGCATTCGTCACCTCTAGATTAGATTACTGTAATGCCTTACTGTCTGGATGTTCCTGTAAGAATATAAATAAACTCCAGTTAGTCCAGAATGCAGCTGCTAGAGTCCTTACTAGAACTAGAAGATACGACCATATCACCCCGATCTTATCCACACTGCACTGGCTCCCTGTAAAATTTCGCATTAAGTTTAAAATACTTTTATTAACCTATAAAGCACTACACCGGTCTTGCACCACAATATCTAAGCGACCTTCTGGTTTTATATGATCCGGCCACGCCTACTCAGATCAAAAGATGCAGGCTATCTGATATTACCTAGAATAGTGAAGTCTACAGCAGGGGAAGAGCTACGCTTATAGAGCCCCACAGTTATGGAACAGTCTTCCTATTAGTGTTCGGGACTCAGACACAGTCTCAGTGTTTAAATCTAGGCTTAAAACATATCTGTTTACTCAAGCTTACCCTGACTAGATTATATCGCTCCTACTTCACAATCCTAATCGTTTTTCTCCCTCTCTCTCTCTTTTTGCCGAGCCCCACACGAATTTATGGAGATATTGGAGATCCAGATCCCCTCTGCCTCTGGATGAGCCCAAATCTTCTGCTGGGACTACGGCTGCTCCTAAAACGCCCTTCTCATTTTTCACATTATCTGTGTTACATTCACATTCTGTGCTACCCAGATGAGGATGGGTTTCCCTTCTGAGTCGGGTTCCTCTCAAGGTTTCTTCCTCAAAAAACATCTTAGGGAGTTTTTCCTTGCCACCATCACCACTCAGTGGCTTGCTCAGTTGGGATAAATTCCATTTGTTTTCTACCTGTTTGTCTCTGTTTATCTGTTCCTGTTTGTCTCTCTTTAGATGTTTCTGACTCTTTATACCTGTTTTTTATTTCTGTAAAGCTGCTTTGAGACAATGACTATTGTAAAAAGCGCTATACAAATAAAATTGAATTGAATTGAATTTAATTACTGTATTGCCCACAGCTATTGATATCATTGTGTGTGTGTGTGTGTATATGTACTGTGAGCTGTGCTACACACGGCGTGGTGTATTAAACTTAGAATAAACTTAGATTTCACATTCCATGTTAGAGTTAGTCACGCTGGGTTATCCGCTCCCAGGGTTATCCGCACCCACGTCCATGTTCACGTTCATGTTCATGTTTATTTATGTTTATCGACCCTGTTTTCTGTGACCTCGACCTTGATCTCTGTCTTGCCCTGTTTATGCCTGTTTGTTGTTTGCCTGACCTTCGCCTGTTTGTGGATTACGATTATGAATTACGTTTTGGATTTGTCTGCCTCTCTTTAAATAAACCTTTCGTTCTTTTATGCGATTGTATCCATCCCCTTTATCCGCTGTGTCACGGATATATGACAGGTGGTCAGACCACATGGAGGAGTGGATAACCACATCGTCTAGGTAGGAAGCTGCGAAGAGACGATGTGGGTGCAGGACAATGTCCATTAATTGCTGGAACATTGCGGGTGCTCCGTGGAGCCCTTTGACTTTTAAAATATAATATACAATTAAACAACCTTTAACAAACAAAATACATTGTTTTAACAACCTATTACCAGTTGAAAAAGAGATTCTTGCCTCCTATAAAAGTCACCCTTTGTTTACACACGATTTCTTCTCAAACATTGGAAGATTATGAAGGCTCTAATCTAGCCTATTACCCAAAGACAATTAAAATCAGAAGCAAATACTCACATCCGTAAACCCAATTAAGATAGAAAAAGAGACGATTGGCCGTGAGTGAGGAAAGGCAAGGGTCCGGTTTTTATTTCGGTCCACCACGGAGATCCACACCAATGAGAATTCCCGAAGTGATCTCATAACTGGAGCTTAAGCTCCAGTATTTATAGCTTACAGTGGTGTGAAAAAGTGTTTGCCCCTTCCTCATTTCCTGTTCCTTTGCATGTTTGTCACACTCAGTGTTTCGGAACATCAAACCAATTTAAACAATAGTCAAGGACAACACAAGTAAACACAAAATGCAATTTGTAAATGAAGGTGTTTATTATTAAAGGTGAAAAAAATCCAAACCATCATGGCCCTGTGTGAAAAAGTGATTGCCCCCTTTGTTAAAACATACTATAACTGTGGTTGTCCACACCTGAGTTCAATTTCTCTAGCCACCCCCAGGCCTGATTATTGCCACACCTGTTCACAATCAAGGCATCACTTAAATAGGAGCTGCTTGACGTAGTAAGCTACCAGAAGATCCTTAAAAGCTACACATCATGCCGAGACCAAGCCAAAAATTCAGGAACAATTGAGAAAGAAAGTAATTGAGATCTATCAGTCTGGAAGGGTTATAAAGCCATTTCCAAAGCTTTGGGAATCCAGCGAACCACAGTGAGAGCCATTATCCACAAATGGCGAAGACATGGAACAGTGGTGAACCTTCCCAGGAGTGGCCGGCCGCCCAAAATTACCCCAAGAGCGCAGCGACGACTCATCCAAGAGGTCACAAAAAGACCCCACAACAACGGAACTGCAGGCCTCACTTGCCTCCAGTTAAGGTCAGCGTTCATGCCTCCACCATCAGGAAAAGACTGGGCAAAAATGGCCTGCATGGCAGAGTTCCAAGGGAAAACCACTGCTGAGCAAAAAGAACATCAAAGCTCGTCTCAATTTCTCCACAGCACATCTTGATATCCCCAAGACTTTTGGGACAACATTCTGTGGACCGATGAGACAAAAGTGGAACACTTTGGAAGGTGTGTGTCCAAGTATATGTGGCGTCGGAAGGAACACTGCATTTCATAAAAAGAACATTATACCAACAGTAAAATATGGTGGTGGTAGTGTGATGGTCTGGGGCTGTTTTGCTGCTTCAGGACCTGGAAGACTTGCTGTGATAAAAGGAACTATGAATTCTGCTGTCTACCAAGAAATCCTGAAGGAGAATGTCCGACCATCTGTTCGTGTACTCAAGCTGAAACGAACTTGGGTTCTGCAGCAGGACAATGATCCTAAACACACCAGCAAGTCCACCACCGAATGGCTGAAGAAAAACAAAATGAAGACTTTGGAGTGGCCTAGCCAAAGTCCTGACCTGAATCCTATTGAGATGTTGTGGTATGACCTTAAAAAGGCCGTTCATGCTCGAAAACCCTCTAATGTAACTGAATTAGGACAATTCTGCAAAGATGAGTGGGCCAAAATTCCTCCAGGACGCGGTAAAAGCCTCATTGCACGTTAGCCATACACGCGGTTGCAGTTGTTGCTGCTAAGGGTGGCCCAACCAGTTTATTAGGTTTAGGGGGCAATCACTTTTTCACACAGGGCCATGATGGTTTGGATTTTTTCACCTTTAATAATAAACACCTTCATTTACAAATTGCATTTTTTTTTTTCTTGTGTTGTTTTTCTTGACTTTTGTTTAAATTGGGTTGATGTTCCGAACACTTATGTGCGACAAAGGAAGAGAAAATGAGAAGGAAACAAACTAAGTACTTTTCACACCACTGTATGTGCAGAGAATATTACCAATAAATTTCAGAAAGATTAGGATCTCATTACCAATAGGGTTAAAAAGAGCTCATCACATTTACCATGAGGATTAAAAAAACCCTCCCTAACAGTTACCATTAGAACAGAAAACAATCCACTTGTGATAACCATTATGTTTGTTTACCAGCCCCTCCAGATTTACCATTAGGTTTGGAAACCGGAGAGCGAGAAAAGTAAACAATTTGAAGCTACGAGAGAGAAAAAGTAAACAATTTGGAGAACGACCTTGGTCACACAGGTGCAGTGTGACGCAGCTATTCGTATAAATAGCTCCACATGGTTCTTATGGTTCTTTTATACATCTAAAGCCCCCTGTCTACAGCACGACCCACCCTTCCAGAGAGACAAGACTCTTCGGCATTATGAGTAAGTTCCATTTATCTTATCTCCTATTTGTCTGGTTTATAATTTACTTTTATATCTGTTTTATATTTCTATTTAACTATTATATTAACTATAATATATATATATATATATATATATATATATATATATATATATATATATATATATATATATATATATATATATATATATATATATATATAGTTATACTACTTGCACATGGTTTACTGTACTCCCGACCTCATAATATTAAATATTAGCCAAATAATATCTATCTTTATCTTAATACTATTTATTCTTGTACAGTTCTAATGGTATGTGGGTTTGGGCCTTCGGGAGGGGGTGTTAGAGAGAGAGAGAGAGAGAGAGACAGAGAGAGTGTGTGTGTGCTATGTTTGCATGCCTGACCCTGAACACGCAAGAGTGTGTGTGTGTGTTATCTATGTGTTTGCGCCTTCCTAACTCTCCTTCTCTGTGACTATTAAACCATAGTGTGTCAATCCCAAAATGTGAATCCTATTTATCAATATCCACCTAATACCTCCTCTATGTGTCTAGGTGCCCATTTATTGGAAGGGCTGGATTTGGATTCGAGCACCCGCCACCAAATTGTGCATCTCACTGCTGATTTTCAATAAAATTACCTATTACTCTGATTACAATTACAATTACAATTACCATTCATTTGATTCATACTCTAGTCTAATCCTAGCCTCAACAAAAGCCTTAAATAAATTAACCATGTTGACTTCTTTTCCTTCCGATCCCATTTTATAAGCCTTCCAAATTGCTAATTTTGCTTGACCAACCAAAAAATTTGAATAGGTAAAGATTCCCTGCCTGTCACAAGAATATCTACACCCATAAATAAACACTGTTTTCGAGAAATTTATACAAAATATTTTTTCCAAAATATTAAAAAGACATGACACAAAATTAAATTACAAAATTTACAAGACATGACACAAGGTAACAGGTTCATTACACAAAGTGCAAAGTGGGGAGGATGCTTATTTAAATTTAAACAAAAACACTTTTGTTGGTATTTCACAATGTAAAATCCTCCACTGTAAATCACCAGATCTTTTTGTTCGATGGTTTTTACACAATAACCGGCATGAAGGTACTTCATTTCCCGACATCATGAGATGAGTCCTCCATTTTGTATCCCTCCTCCCTCTTAGTTGTCTGACAAAGTAGGACTTTAAAATTATACATTTTGTTTGTTCAGCATAGAAACCGGAAGACTTTGCAAGCCATTAAAAGATAACAACATATTTACATTGTCTCCATTGTTATTATGACCTACCTGTGGAATTATGTACACATCTGGAAATGGAACTTTTGTGTTATTACCGGACATATAATCGGTTATATATTCCCACAAAGATCTAGGAAAAGATGTTTTCAAATTCTTTAATATGTTCCCGACTATTCTCTCTGATCTACCTGCAATCTTTGTAGTTAGATTCTGTACAGAAAAATACTCTCTATTTGACAAATCACACACGTTTCCAACTTTAGTTATCCCAGCTAAAACAAAGTTAGAAATTTCGGTGTTAGACATAATGCATTTTTGAGAAAACCAAGGATTGCGCAGAAGTGGTTTATCAAAACCAAAATGTTCTTTACACACTGAATTAAAGTAACCCCACGCTTCAAGAACCGATCCATGAAACCTTATCTTAAACTTGTCTTTTACCACATTTCCTGAAATCAGAAACATTTGGTTATCAAAATCCATCTTGTTTTTCACAACAGAGTAAAGCAATTTTTGGGCAGTTTGTAACCTCATCGATTTCACCTTAGAGGCTAAATTAATTAATCTTTGACCGCACTCGATGACATGGAGACTCAGTACCGTTGGGGTAAGCCAATAATGGCCACCCCAAAAGAATTCTACAAAGGCTTTTTGAAGTTGTAACAAAAGCTCTTTCAGAGGGTCCAACACTGTTAGATGATGAAACAGCATTGTGGCGACTGGATTGTTCACTACTAACACCCTGCCTCTGTAGGAAAACTGGGCTTGAATCCACTTCCATCTCTGGAGCTTGCCTGTCACTTTTTCTCCAAGTCCTTCCCAATTCTTGTTCATGTGCTGTTCAGTCCCAAAAAAATACCCCCAGTATCTTAACCCCTTCTTTATTCCAAGGGCACTGATGTGGAAGCTGAGGTGGATTTTGGTTTGACCAATGACCTTCTAACAGTGTCAGTTTTTTTTCCAATTGATCCATGCGTAAGAAGCACTCTAAAAGATGTTGAGGGATGAGGTTAGATGTTTAACATCATCTACAGATCTAATGCTCACTGTGATGTCATCTGCATATGCTGTTAGTTTCACCGTTGGTGTATTTGAAAGGTGAGATGTTGGAATTGTAAATCAGCTTCTCTCTCTCAACATCCTCAACATTGGTTCAATGGAAAACGTGTACAAGAGACCAGATAAACTACAACCTTCTCTCAATCCTCTACCTACAGAAAAAGGTCTGGTCAAAATTCCATTTATTTTCAGCATGATATAGGCATCTTTATAAAGAAGTCTTATCCATGAAGTAAACTGTTTCCCAAAGCCAAAGCATTCAAGTATTTTGAACAGGTATTCATAGTCAACTTTATCAAAAGCTTTTTCCTAGTCCAAACACACAAGACCAAGATCTAATGTATGCATTTCGGTTAAGTACACCAAGTCCAGCACAAAAAAAGATTGTCAAATATAGATTGCTTTGGTACACAGTAGGACTGATCTTCATGGATGATGGATGCAATAGATTTTTTAAGACAGTTTGTCAGAGTAATATAATACTTTGTAGTCAGTCCCTAAAAGAGAGACCTGTCACCAGTTCTTTAATAAACCAATATCTCCTTTCTTGGTAAAAGAGTCACTACAGCTCTTCTACAACTAAGGGGTAGGATTTTTGATTCAAAGCTTTATCAAATTCAGAAGTCAAACCATCCAATCCTGGTGATTTTCCCGAAGATTGCTGCTGGACAGCTTCCGTTAACTCCTGAAAGGAGAGAGGTTTCTCCAGCTCAGCTTTATCTTCTTTTCCTAGAAGTGGCTATCCATCTGAAAGCTGATTAATTGTTCCAAGGTCACAGGGTTGTATAGTATATAATTCTTCATAAAAAGAGAGTTTGCAAAAAAAAACTTTCTTTTTTACGTTATTTCAAACCCATTTGACAATTTAAGATGATTTATATTCTTTTTTTCTCTGATATTCTTCTGCAATGAAAAAAAGAAAGTTGTTGAAGAATCCATGCTGTTTAACTGAAGATATCATGTCGAGAAACAAACATAAGCATAAACATTAACGTGAGCTATGACAATGATCTGGGAGCGGATAACCCAGCGTGAACTATAACTAACAAGGAACGTGATACTATGTTTAATTAACGTGATACTATGTTTAAATAGAATATAAGCCGGCATGAATTAACTTAAACAGTTTTCAGCTGGAACTAATACGGACACACGTGGGGATTCAACCTATGACAGACACGGGGCGGGGTCATGACGAACATAAACAAAACACACATGCCCTCCCAGCCAATGACAGAAACAAAAAACAAAGAGCACATGTTCAAATGTCACAACACGCATGCGCAACCGCGCGAGAGCATGCTGCTTCAAGGGGGAACCGTGACAGAGTCCCCCCCAAAGGCACTCCTCCTGGAGTGCCATGAAACATCCCATATCACCGGCGGCCCCGGGCCCCTGGGCTGAATGTCCCAAGCAGAGCCAGGAAACCGCATGATGTTTCTGTCGAGTAGGGACGGAAGCCAGTTCACCGCAAGCCTCAAGGGGGAAGCGAGGTTCTCCGCGAGGCTCAAGGGGGGAGCAAGGTTCTCCGCGAGGCTCCAGGGGGGAGCGAGATTCTCCGCGAGGCAAGGGGAAGGAGCGAAGTTCTCCGTGAGGCTCAAGGGAGGAACGATGCCCTCCGCTGAGCCCAGGGGTGGAGCAATGTCCTCCATGGAGCAGGAAGGGGGAGCAGCACAAGGAGCGACATCTTCCGCGGAGCATGGAGGCAAAGTGACATCCCCAGCAAAGCAGGATGGCGGAGTGACGACCTCAGCCGAACAGGAAGGCGGATCGACGACCTAAACGAAGCGCAGGAAGGCCGAGCGACGTCCATAGCAGAGCAGGAAGGCCGAGCGATGTCCACAGCAGAGCAGAAAGGCCCGAGCGCTGTCCACAGCAGAGTAGGAAGGCCAAGCGACGTCCACAGCAAAGCAGGAAGGCCTAGCAACGTCCACAGCAGAGCAGGAAGGCAGAGCGACGTCCACAGCAGAGCAGGAAGGCCGACCGATGTCCACAGCAGAGCAGGAAGGCCTAGCGACGTCCTCAGCCAGACGTGGAGGCTGAGCAGCGTCCTCAGCAGAGCAGGGAGGCTGAGCGGCGTCCTCAGCAGAGCAGGGAGGCTGAGCGGCGTCCTCAGCAGAGCAGGGAGTCTGAGTGGCGTCCTCAGCAGAGCAGGGAGGCTGAGCGGCGTCCTCAGCAGAGCAGGGAGGCTGAGCGGCATCCTCAGCAGAGCAGGGAGGCTGAGCGGGCATCAAAAATGGGGAGGGAGGGTGGGAGCCGGTCTCAGCCCCGACCCCAGATTCCCCCTCCTGTCGACGTGACTCCTTTTTGCTTTGAGCGATTACCAAGGGGACGTGAGGCTTGACTGTGACCGGGATGTCGTGAGCTTGAGACTGAGTCTGGACTTGGGCACCGTGAGCTTGAGACTGAGTCTAGACTTGGGCATTGTGAGCTTGAGACTGAGTCTGGACTTGGTGAAGCTGGGTCTCTGCACTTTTCCTTCTATCCTTCTCCTCCTCCAGAAGCTGCTTTAGTTGGTTTCATTCGTCCTCTAGTCGACAGAGCGGTATACTCAGAACCCGTTTCCGGAGTGTCTCCTCTTGCAGCAAAACCTGTGTTTCCTGTAGTTGCAACTCCATGGATGAGCATTCTTTAGTAGCTTCGATGCATTTCTTCTCCATTTCAGACAGAGTGCTGCTCAAACTCTCCAACTCCAACTGCATTCTGCTCATTTTTTCCACCATTTCCTTCTTACTCTGCGTGATTACAACTGGAACCTGAGGCTTGGCTGTGATTGGAGCTTGAACTTGGAACTTGGCTGTGAGCGGAATTTTGTGAATTGGGTCGGCAGACTTGGAGATGAATGGATTCTGGTTAGCAGGATGCACGGTAACTTGGAATTGTGGCTTGGTCTGGACCGGACATGGACCTGAGGCATGGCAGGGGCTGGAGACTTAGCTTGGTCTGGAAACTTGGAGATGAGCGGAACTCGCTTCCCTGGATGAGCGGTGGGAGTCTTGTCCATCTCCTATGGAATGCTCACCTGCCCATAATTCCTGTGAAATGGGCGTTCCGCCATGTTCACTTCCTCAAGCAACTGATCATAGTTCGGTCCTGGTTCTCCAAACTACTCCAAAAACACTTCCAAAAACTGCCAAATATCCTACAGCACCCGGGATTCCTTGGCTGCCACTCGCTGTGCCCATGCGCGAGCTGGGCCAACAAGGCGAGACATGATAAACAGAATAAATCGTCCTTCAGTAGGCTTCGAATCGCATAGGCTGGAGAAATAATGCTGACAGTCCATCAAAAACTCATCCGGGTAAAAGTAGCCATCATACAGCTCCGGCATGTCCACGGAATAACTCTATGCGAAGCTCATTGAATCCAAGGCGGGAATCTTGGGCGTGCGGTTTTGGGTTCGGCGTCCTCGCCATTCTCGTGCTACGTCCATGTTTACAGCGGTTAATCTCTGTCACAACTCGTGACGGAGCGGATGAAGGAAGGAGCTAAGCGCACTTAAGAACGATTGTAGTTTATTTACAAGAGGCAGACAGACAAATCCAAAACATAATCCAAAGGCGTAGTCAGAAAACAAGCGAAGGTCAGGCGAACGGCAAACAGGCATAAACTTGGGGCAAGGCAGATATCAACAACGTGGCATGGAAACAGGGTCGAGAAACAAACATAAGCATAAATATGAACGTGAGCTATGACAATGATCTGGGAGCAGATAACCCAGCGTGAACTATAACTAACAAGGAACGTGATGCTATGTTTAATAAACTGTGCCATGTGTAGTACGGCACGTAGTATATAAGCCGGCATGAATTAACTTAAACAGTTTTCAGCTGGAACTAATACGGACACACGTGGGGATTCAACCTATGACAGACACGGGGCGGGGTCATGACGAACATAAACAAAACACATGTGCCATCCCAGCCAATGACAGAAACAAAACAAAGAGCACATGTTCAAATGTCACAACACGCATGCGCAACCGCGCGAGAGCATGCTGCTTCAAGGGGGAACCCTGACAGATGTACTATGACCTCTTTCTCTATACAAATTTTTCAAAATCATGTTGTACTCTACAAGCATTTTTGCGGTTTCCGTCTCTTCACCGTCACTGATGGAACTGCTTAGCTTCAGAATATGCTGTTCTAAAAACTTGACCTTTTCTTTTAGTTCAGTCAGGTAACTCCTTGTGTATTGTTGGCACAAGAACTGAATCTGTACTTTTCCAATATCCCACCACTGGCTTAAAGGTTTATACTGTGATTTTCTCTCTCTCCACTCTCCCCAAAACTGAGTGACTAATTGTATGAAAAATTTATCTTGAAATAATCTATTATTAAAATGCCAAATCTTATGATAAGAGTTACTTTGTGTTGTAGTCATAGTTACGGCAATATAGTGATGAGTAGAAAAAGGTTTCAGCAAAATATTACTATTGGAAAATCTTCCTCTATTGGTCATTTGAACATAAAGTCTGTTGAGTTGTGCACCAGAAACCATATTAGAATTTATTTTCACCCACATACTGTTTACTGCTAGGAAAAAATTCTCTCTATACATCTACAAGACTATGATACTGAACAACGGTTTTGAGAGCCTAAGACGAAATTAGATGAGGTTCAACATGATTCTGATCCATAGTGTAATCAAGGGTACAATTAAAATCACCAGCTAAAATTATTATTCTATTATGCAAAACTTTTGAAATAAAGTCATTTCATTAAAAAAAAACTCTTTCTACCCCATCATTTGTAGCATAAACATTAATAACAGAGAGAGGTAACTCATGAAGCATAACTGCTATAATTTGAGTTCTGCCAGGTATAATTCTTCAGCTCTTCTGTCTTGAATTTGTAAATCCGATGAAATAAGCACTGCTACTCTGGCACTAACATTTGAACCATGGCTAAGAAAGGCTTTAATCTTCCACTCACTTAGCCATTGCACTTGATTGTCCATATCTGTGTGTGTTTCTTGCAAAAAAGCTAAACTTGCTTTTTTCCAATTAAAAAAAAATGTTTTTCAGCACCACAACATCCATTAACATTCAAAGATCCAAAGTTTAAGGATGCCCTGATGCTGACTATTAAATAAGAGACAAATGACATCACACCACATTTTCCATTATCCTTTCTCTTCATTATAACAAAATATTCAAACCTTCTTCACCTTATGGTTAATCATAACTTTTACCTTTGTTATTATTTTCCTGAAGCGCTGACGTTTCTGCATGCTAAATTCTTCGTCAGTTGCTATATTCATTGCAGTTTTACATGACACCAAAAAGCACTTTAAATCAGGGAAAAAGGTTCTCAATTTGTGGTTTCCGAGCTCCTTTAGTTTCATCTAGAAAGTCATTAATTTGCTTTATTGTGTACAGTCTTGCGCAGAGAGACTCTGTTCTTTCAGCATCATCCATATCAGAAAAACTCTCTATGCTCTCTAGATCTACATCCAAGTCATTTCAGAGTGAGCCTACTCTGAACTCATGGTGATTCATCTGAGTACAGCTATCTTCAGTTGCTTCACTTTCACCATCTGCTTTATTACTTGCAATTTCTGTCCGTACTTTTTCTGATGGTTTATCATGTTCATTTACTGTCAGAGTCAATGTTTCTCCACTACTTGCTTGACTTATCCCATCCTCGTCATTATCATGATTCTCTACATCTCCTGCATCAGGATTTACTTTAGGTGCTGTTTTAACATCAGGAACGAGATGGTTATTTTGTTCGACATGTCGCTCAGTTGTTTGCAGATTAGACAGGTTGTCTGTTTGTTTTTTTGAGCATGTTTGTCTGACATGGCCTAGTTCTATGCACAAAAAAACACCGCATATGATCCGAACTAATAAAGATTGTGTAATCTTTGCTTTCATTAGTTAGCTTTACAGCCAAATTGAGAGGATCTTGTTGTTGATTCAGAATCATGTACGTATGTCGCCAAAACGACATAACATGCTTGATATTCAGATTTGTCAGACCGAGTGGAATCATTTTTATTGGCGCAATTAATTTACCATATCTTTCAAGAACACCTTGAATGGTTTCATTGTTGATGAATGGAGGAACGTTTGATTGCGTTATTTTCTTTGATGGACTTGATAACAGCAGTATTAACACAAACATGTCATTAATTGTGAGTCCGCATTTAACTAGGTCATCTACCATCTGAACTTCGGCAAGAAAAGCAACAGCATTATTCATCCTAGAAGCTGACTTGATATTTGACCCACCGACCTGTTCACTGACTGCAACCAGCACATCTTCCACAGATATGGAGTCATCAGGTGTGCATTTAAATGTATGTTTCAGAGTAAAGTGTGAGAAATCTCCGCTTGACCCCATTTGTTAAAGTTTTCCGAGCAAAGTCGGCGCTCAAAGAAGTTTTATGTCTAAGATTAATCTTTTTTCCCTGAAACTTAAAAAAGAATGAAGAAATTGATTAAAAGTAAACAAACTCTCAAAATCATGCTTGCAAAACTCTCGACTCCTCCCACTAGCCAAAATCCTGAGAGAAAGAGACTTGAGTTTAAAAGGTCCTTTAATATCCAAGGGTTTTTTTTTTTAAACTCCATCATAGGAGGAACATATATTTCATTGAGTATCATGTTACAGCACATCACATGATTACTCAATTAAAATACATAAATAAATAGATAAATAAATAAATAAATAAATAAATAAAAAAATATATATATATATATATATATATATATATATATATATAGTAATAATAATAGTAATAATTACAATAAATTTTTCAGATTTCCATTATGTTCGACATCACAAATACATTGTTTTACACCCCATTTGCGTTTAAATGATTCAAGATCGTTTACCAGTTTATAGTAGGTGTATTCGATTCTTAATCTTGATCTTATCAGCCTTCTAACAACTAGGTCAACTTCACAAGGTTCATTGCCACACAGTTTTCCTTTTCGTGTTTGCCAAATGGCCATTTTAACTTGTCCGAATAAAAAGTTCAGCAGTACATGAGATTTCTTTCTGCTCTTTTTATAATTAGGTCCTTATATGTCACGCATAGGAAAGAAGGTTTCTCCCAGGGCTTGACACCATCCCGCTATTATCGGAAACAATGATCGTAATCTTGTGCAGTCTAAGAACAAATGAAAAACAGTTTCTTGTATGCCACAGAAGGGGCATCTCTCCCTCACCTGCGGAACAAGAAGTGCTCTGTGTCTGTTTGTAGCTATTACACCATGCACTACCCTCCACTGGAGATCTCCAGTTCTTTTTTTTTTTTTTACAGGGGGTTTGTACAAGGTCCTCCAGCTGTCCCTGGGGTAGGCACTGAGTCCAAACACCTCCTGCCATTTAGACTGTTTTCCATCTGCAAGGGCTTGAAGGTGTATCATCTTTGTGCACAATGGGTAAAGTGACTTTTTCCCCGTGTTGCTGAATTCTCCCAATCAGGGTGTCATGAAGGATAATATTCCACCTTCATTTTCCTCCCAGCTTTCAGTCTTGGCTGCAACTCCTAGTTCCGGAAAATCAGGTGGATTCGTCTCCCCATCGTCATTTTCCAAGGCGAGTCTGTAGCTCTGTGGTAATGACTCAGCAATCTGAGTCAAAACTTTCTGTGCCACTTGGATTGATCTTATGCCCAATCTCCTTGCGAAAAACTCAGCTCATATCCATTCGCCTCTAGGTATCAAGTGCCCGATTTTTGTGGTTTTTGAGGCCCATAGACCTTTTCTGAATGACAGGTCTCTAAAAACATCCAGGTTCAGACCAGAGTTGAAGAGTAGTGGTTCTTCTCTTTGCCACATGCTTTGCGCATTGTTTGATTTCCTATAAAACTTACAAAGTGTCCACGCTCTTAGGAGCGATCTGTAAAAAGGTGTTAGCACCAACAGGTCTTGCTTGTTTATATCCATCAGGAACAAGTGACGATCTAGGCCCATGTTGCCGACCTTCCTCAATAGGGCACACGCTATCCCAGCCCAGCTCACGTCCTTCCCGTAGAGGAGTCTCTGAGCCACTTGGAGTCTAAAAGTTTTCACTCTAGCTCCGATGTCCACTAGGCCTTGTCTTCCTCCTATTCTGGGAAGATACAACACTGGTGCCTTCAGCCAATGTTGACCTGACCAGAAAAAATCTACCACACACTTTTGGATGTGTCTTATGAGGTCTTCTGGGGGGTCAAGGATCATCGTTTTGTGCCAGAGAGAGGAGGCCACGAGGTTGTTACATATAAGTACCCTTCCCCTGTAGGACAGCTGGGGTAGCAATCTTTTCCAGTTAGACAACCGTGCACGTGTTTTTTTTCCAGCAGGCCCTCCCAATTTTTCTTTCTGTATTCATCTTTGCCCAAAAAGACTCCTAAATATTTAAATCCTGTCCTTCTCCATTGCAACCCGCCAGGAAGTGATGGACTTTTAACAGCTTGGCCACACCACACGACATAACTCTTATGCCAGTTGACTTTTGCAGATGAAGCTTTTCCATAACACTCCAGAGCAGGTTCTACCACCTTAATATCGCCAACACCTCTAATTAATACTGTAATATCATCTGCATATACAGATAATTTGGTGGGTTGTTGGGAATTCAGAGTGTTAATTTGTAGGCCTGTTAAATCTTTCATGAGTTTATATAGTAGAGCTTCAATAATTAAGCTGTAAAGTTGTCCCTACAGCCCTGCCTGATACCCCTCTGAGCCTTCACAGCAGTACTTAGGCTTTCAGCCACTTTAATCATAAATGTAGCGTCAGAGTATAATAGCCTTATCATTGATATAAAATTTTCACCAAAACCAAAAGCCTTTAGAGTGTCAAAAAGAAAAACATGTTTGACCTGGTCAAATGCCTTCTCCTGATCCAATGATAAAAACCCCATTTCAATCTTGCTGTCATAGGCATAGTCATACAAGTCCCTAGATGCAGGTTATCTGTAATCGATCTGTCTTTTATTCAATATGATTGATATTTGTGTATTATAGTGTGCAGTACACTATTTACCCTGTTTACCAAGCATTTTGAAAAGATTTTGTAGTCTGAACACAAAACTGCTACAGTTCTCCAGTTCTTTAAGTGTGTCAGGTCCCTTTTCTTGGGAAGCATTGTCAAGATTGCCCGCTGGAAGCTCTTGGGAAGATTTTTTTCTGTGATACTTTTCTGAAGAAATTCGAGATAGTCATGTCCGAGAACAGGCCAAAAGGCCTTGTAGAATTCAGCAGGTAGTCCGTCTATTCCAGGTGCTCGGCCTACAGAGAGTCCCATTACCGCAGCTGTGACTTCCTCGTAGGTTAGTCCAGTCTCCAAGGAGTCTTTCTGCTCTGATGATAGAGCTGGAAGGTTGCAAAGCAGTTCTTTCTTACATTGTTCATTTAAGTTTTCAGAAGCATATATAGTCTTGTGTAATAATCTACAGCGATCATTCGCATCTCCGTAGGATCCGAGGTGTCTCGACCATTTCAGTCTTTTAAAACGTACATAATTTTCCCTTGCTCTTTTTTATGCTCCAAGTTAAAAAAGAAAGAGGTGGGAGCATCCATGTCAAATGTCGTTAAAAAGTTACTTCTTACGAGATGTCGAATATGATAGGTGCTGTTGACAGAAATTCCTTATTTGGGCTTTCCCTACCTCCCACCATTGTATGCAATTTTCATAAAAATTTCTCTCACTGTTCCAAGACTCCCAGAAAAAATTTAAAATCTCACAGAAATGTTTATCTTATAGTAATTTGATATCGAGACACCAGTAATAGTTTTTTTTGTTTTGTTGTTTGTAAAATACACTCCACGGTGACAGGTTTATGGTCAGATATTGGGGTGGGACAGATGTTGGACTTTAGACACCTGTTCCTCATGCCATATGATATATAGAATCTATCTAACCTTGCAGCAGAAATCTTTCCATCACAGATTTTCACCCATGTATACTGACGTGTAGAGGCGTTATGTTCCATTCATACATCAGATTTGGTTTTTGATCATGTTGTCTAATCGAGTGGCACTCTGTGTGTGAGGTTCCTCACTATTCCTGTCATGCATAAAATCCAAAGTGCAATTAAAATCTCCCCCCAAGATTACGAGGTCTTCTGCATGTTGTTGACTTAAAATATTCTCTAATTAATTAAATAGATGTATCCTTTCTACGCCTACGTTAGGGGCGTAGATGTTCACAAAGAGAAAGATAAACGTGCTGATTTCTGCCCTCACTATCAATAGTCTCCCTGGGTCAATTTAGTTTTTTGACAGAATTTTTACTTTAACAGTAGGAGAGAAAAGAACTGCCACTCCAGCACTCAGGTTGGACCCATGACTGAGGACCATTTCTCCTTCCCACAGGTAAATGAACTTTTTCACAGTCGCTCTCACAACTGCATTGCGATAGGTAGAGAATAAAGTAGAAGAAATGGAAAAATACCACCGGAATAAGAGGAGAAGTATTATGATGAAATAAACACACAGAACTAGAAAAGGAATAAGCAAAAATAGACCCGAACCCTAAAATCAAATAGCTGATTGAATTAAAGCAACCTCTTTCAAACTAAAAATAACAATAAAAAACATTCCCACACAGACAACCTAATAAGTACATGAGCCAAGTTTTGTAGGAAAAGTTTATTTATGCCATCATTGTAGACAGTAGTGTGTCATGCTAACTTACACACAGCCAGTTTAACTAGACAAATACATACAAACACAGCAATTATGTACTTACAAAAGTGTTCAATTTGTCCAAATAAGATCTTACTGAAACAGCTTCAGCAGTTTCTTTGATCACTGTAAAAAAAAAATTAGAGCCAGTCATCCTTGAAGTATATTTTAAGTAAGGTATGAACTGGAAATTATTTGTGAGAGGTATATTTTATTGATGTAACAAAATGATGTATAGTAATTATTAAAACATTATGACACAAATATTTAAAATATTAATAGTGTCATGATTCCCCCATGCAGCAGTGCGCTTTGAGCGCTGGTGCGCATGCGCATGCTTCTTCCGGGTTGACGTCATGTCTTCGTCCCATCTCATCATGTGTCACGTGTGTTGTGGTATTGCTGGCAGCTGTTAGCAGTTCAGAGCTAATCATGTGTGTGCATATATACCGGGAGCCGTGCTACACACGGCGCGGGTAATTCAATGTAGACTAGATAGACCTTGAGGCCTATTCTAGAACGAGATAGCGATTATAGAGAGTCTTGGTTTCATGTCATGTTTGTGCCATAGCATTAGCCTTAGCCTTAGCCTTAGCCATAGTGAGCATAGCTCATAGCATAGCCTAGTGTAGCCTAGCTTAGTTTGTCAAGTAAGTTACGTTTCTTGTTTCTGTTTTGTTTTGCTTTCATTATTGGAAATAAAAGCCACCGTTCGAACTGCACTTGCATCCGTCCTGCTTCCTGACATCACGCCACATGACAGAATTACCCGCCTCTACTATGGATGCAGCACAAGAACGGAGAGGACGTCGAACCCAGGAGCCGATGCCAAGTATTCCCGCATTGGATTATATGCGGTTTGCACAAAAGACTTTCGAGGACATTCCTGATCAGTATGATGGTTTTTCGGCTATCCAGACTACTTTGTGGTGGACTGTCAACAGTACTTCTCCAGCCTGTGCGACCCGAAGCCAACAGAAAGCCAGTTCATTCGGTTTATCATGTCCCGGTTTTTTGGCCCAGCTCACAAACGGGCACAGCGAGTGGCCACCACGAAACCCTGGGTGCTGGAGAACAGTAGGCAGTTTGTGAACTTATTTTTGGAGGATTTTGGAGAACCAGGGCAAAGTTACAACCTGGATAAATTGCTGGAGGAAGTCAATGTGGCTACTAGGGCGGAGCTCCCATTCCACGTGCACTATGAGCGGTTGAGACACCGAGGGGATAGTAACACAGACCACGAAGCTAAGTCTCAAGTCACAGCTAAGTCTCAAGTCCCAGTCACAGTCAAGTCTCACATCCAAGCCACAGCCACACCTTCTGTCCAAGTCACAGCCACAGCTCACGTCCAAGCTCCAGCCACATCTCATGTCCAAGCTCCAGCCACATCTCACGTCCAGGCTATCCAACCAAAGCCAAAACTCCAACTCCAACCAAGGTAAAGACTCAAGTTCCCATCCCAGCCAAGCCTCAAGTTCCAGCCCAAGCCATGGCTCAAGTTCCTACCCAAGCCATGCCTCAAGCTCCAGTCCAGGCCATGCCACCAATCCAAGCCATGCCTCAAGTCCAGGCCGAGGCTGAATCCCAAGTTCAAGCTCCGGCCAAAGCTCAAGTCCAGCCTCAAGCTCCGGCCAGAACCCAAGTCCAGTCTCAAACTCCGGACAGAACTCAAGTCCACGACATCCAAGTCCAAGTCCAGTCTCAAGTCCACGAAGTCCAAGTCCAAACCCAGTCTCAAGTCCATGACATCTAAGTCCAAGCCCAGTCTCAAGTCCACGAAGTGCAAGTCCAAACCCAGTCTCAAGTCCACGACGTCCAAGTCCAAACCCAGTCTCAAGTCTCGGATGCCCAAGTCCAAGCCAAGTATCAGGTGCCTGACATCCACACCAAGTCTCAGGTGCCTGACATCCAAGCCAAGTTTCAAGTCCCCGACATTCAAGCCAAGTCTCAGGTTCCTGACATCCAAGCCAGGTCTCAGGTGCCTGACATCCAAGCCATGTCTCTAGTCCAAGCCATGTCTCTAGTCTTAGCAGTCCAAGCCCAAGTCCTGTCCCGAGTTCCACCGGGGTACACCTTTGAATAGAGAGTGTGAAAGGAAAACCTGAACACCAGACAGGCACAATACCCATGTTGCAGACATAAAAATATGTAAATCCTTCAAGAAAATGGAAACTACAGAGACTGTGTAAAGATTTTCCTGATTTGGAAATGAGTTTTTTAGAGTAAACAAACATTTTGCTCCTACAAAAGTCAGTTGAACAGAATGTATCTTGCTAAACATTTTACACTCAACACTTTCTTTCTTTCTTTCTTCCAATTACATTAGGACAGCCCATTATAAGAAAATAATGAGAGAAAGATCCAGTATGGCCACTCATTTGATGGCCAATGCCGAATAACCTGTCTTCCTCACTTTGAGCTACTAGTAATATACAATATATAGTGTACAACAGCAGCAGTAACTCTGGGAATAACATATGAGTAATTTTACAGTGGATATAAAAGTCTACATGGCCCTGTATGTCACGGATTTCCCCTCGTGCTGAGCACCGGAGCGAGCAGCATGGTCAACAGCCCATAGCGCGACAGCGCATGCTTATGCTTTGTAAGTGACTTTGTCTACTTTTACAACATGTGTTTGTTTTGGTTTCTGTCCTGTCTCCACCCCTGTTGTGTTATTGGTTATTCCGTAAATGTGTCAGCTGTTCTCGTTTCGACCAGTGATTTTGTTTAGTATTTATACCCCTCATGTATCTTTGTTCTATTGTGTGTCTGCACTGTACCAAACCATTTATCCTCATTCATTAATTCATGGTTTTTGATCCTGTTTAGTTTATACATTTATTGATTCTCGTTTTGCCTAGTTCATCCTGTTTGCCATTCACCTGGCCTTTTCCTTGTTTTTGACTATGTTTCTGCTACACATTTTGGATTTATCTGCCTGCTTCTTAATAAAGCTGTTCACTGCAATTGCATCCGTCTCAAACCCCATTACACGACACTGATAAAAGGGTGTTTTTGTGATGAAAATAAGTAAATAAATAAACAATATAAATCATGTCTGAACTATTCTTACCCTCAATGTGAAATTACAATGTACAAAAATTAAGTGAAAAATAATCAGAAACAGTATAGGGAAAAGAAGAAAAAATAAAATGTTGCAATAACTTGGTTACATGAGTGTGCACACCATTTTATAATTGGGGATGTGGCTGTGTTCAGAATGAACCAATCACACACAAGCTCATGCTCAACGGTAATGCTCATACAGCCATAATCAATAAAATGATTCTTATTAACCCCGAATAAAAACTAATTGTTTCTGTAGGATATTTTTTGTTGTTCTATGACTGCTGAAGCCATGGTCTGCGAAGGTGCAAAGCTGACAGGGTCTCACTGTTGAAAGGAATCAATCAGGAGAGGGTTAAAAATAAATTCCAAAACATTCTATGTACCATAGGCACTGTGAAGGCTATCATGAACAAGTGAAGAAAATGGAGCACCACAGTGAAATTACCAAAAATGATAAAAGGACAAGACAAAAACTTACCAGGGAGGCTGCCAAGAGACCAATGGCAACATTAAAGGAGCTGCAGGAATATCTGATAAATATTGTTTGCTCTCTGCATGTGACAGCAATCACTTGTATTCTTCAAATGTCTCAGCTATGGGGTAGGGTGGCTAGATGGAAGCCCTTTCTCACGAAAAAGAAATATCCAAGCCCAACTACATCACACCAAACAATGTGGCAAAATGTATCACCAATTCCAAAAGTGGTAATCATCCCATAATTCCAGAAGGCATGTTTAGTGCAAAAACAAAAAAATGCAGATCACCGAAATATCACCATACTCACAGTGCAGCATGGTGGTGGCAGCACCATGCTTTTGGGCTGCTTTTCTTCAGCCAGAACTGGGGCTTTTATCAAGGTGGAGTGAATCATGCATAGCTACAAATAAAATCAAACGATGTGTCAACAAAGTATTCGTTTAGGGGTGTGGATCCTTATGCAACTAGGTTATTGTTAGAACAATAACAAGTATTATTGTAAGATTTTCTCTCTTTTTATCTATATACAAGTTTCTGACTGTTTTTCATTCAATTACTCTGCAATTGCACATTGAAGGTGAGAAAAGATCTGATATGATCGTAGTCTCATTATGTCACTTCACAAAATCGAACCATTTTAACAGGGTTGTGTTGACTTTTTACATAAATAGTAGTCCCATAACCTAGCTGTTGTTTGCAATGAGGTCCTCTTTAAGTATACACCTCCTATATAATACCAGCTTATTGGTGCTGCTACAGTGCCTTGCGAAAGTATTTGGCCCCCTTGAACTTTTCAACCTTTTGCCACATTTCAGGCTTCAAACATAAAGATATAAAATTTTAATTTTTTGTGAAGAATCACCAACAAGTGGGACACAATTGTGAAGTGGAACGAAATCTATTGGATATTTTAAACTTTTTTAGCAAATAAAAAACTGAAAAGTGGTGCGTGCAAAATTATTCGGCCTCTTTACTTTCAGTGCAGCAAACTCACTCCAGAAGTTAAGCGAGGATCTCTGAATGATAAAATGTTGTCCTAAATGACTGATGGTGATAAATAGAATCCACCTGTGTGTAATCAAGTCTCTGTATAAATGCACCTGCTCTGTGATAGTCTCAGGGTTCTGTTGAAAGCGCAGAGAGCATCATGAAGACCAAGGAACACACCAGGCAGGTCCGTAATACTGTTGTGGAGAAGTTTAAAGCCGGATTTGGATACAAAAAGATTTCCCAAGCTTTAAACATCCCAAGGAGCACTGTGCCGCGATCATTTTGAAATGGAAGGAGTATCAGACCACTCAAATTACTGCAAATCTACGCCGCCGCTGCCGTGCCTCTAAACTTTCAGCTCAGACAAGGAGAAGACTGATCAGAGATGCAGCCAAGAGGCCCATGATCACTCTGGATGAACTGCAGAGAACTACAGCTGAGGTGGGAGAGTCTGTCCATAGGACAACAATCAGTCGTACACTGCACAAATCTGGCCTTTATGGAAGAGTGGAAAGAAGAAAGCCATTTCTCAAAGATATCCATAAAAAGTCTCGTCTAAAGCTTGCCACAAGCCACCTGGGAGACACACCAAACGTCACACCAAACGTTGAGAAATGGCTTTCTTCTTGCCACTCTTCACAATTGTGTCCCACTTGTTGGTGATTCTTCACAAAAAAATTTTAATTTTATATCTTCATGTTTGAAGCCTGAAATGTGACGAAAGGTTGAAAAGTTCAAGGAGGCCGAATACTTTTGCAAGGCACTGTATCCACTGTGCACAGCCATGAAAAACCAAATTAGCCTCACACTCACAGCAAGTCCAAAAGTAGGGAAATTATTAATATTATACATTTTTCTAATAAATACTTTTATATTTTTCCTCTTTTCTTTCTCTGCCATTTCCTTTTTATTATCATTATCCATGTAGGCAGCTGTGTAAAGGACATCAGCCCAAATGCTCTAGAGACCTTCAGTGTATGATATTATGTTGTGCAATGATTTGATCAATTTTCATGTTTATTGTAATGACAATAAATACTTTTTGTGATGGTCTTAAGTCAGGAAATCTCTGTTTTCTGGAGTTTGTAATTATCATCATTTTATGCATCTGTTGCGGACGTTTCAAACTTGAAGGCACACAAACCTAGTGACATACTGTCATTTCATCTGCTTTTGCATTATGCGATATGTGTGACGAATCATAGACGGAGGCGGATGCAGATGCAGATCAGAACTATTTATTACAGCAAAACACAAACTCCAAAGCAAACGTAGCATAGAGCAATCTACTTCTTGGCACAAGTAACTGCTACAACATTAACTGATAGTGTTACCATGACAAACATCTAAACAAACTGCTACGAACGTGTCTACGTAACTTATGACGTACAGCATTCCTACAAACAATCACAAGCAAGTGCTCGGTAACTTAGGCCTTTAAATAACACAGGATTTCAACTTAGAATTACCTGCACCTGTTAAGTATCAGCGCTAACACACGCTAACCCGGAAGTGCCCTGATCAAAACAGAGTCCGTTCTCTTCAACTGAAGCACTTAAGTGACAATATGTGGGAGGTAGAATATTTAACTGAGAAAAAATAACTGTAGTATAGTGTCAGAAAACAAAAAAAAAATCAAACAATTCAGTATTAAGAGTGAAAATAATCTTTTATGTTTTTGGGGTGTTCTGAAAGTTCTGAACTGTTCCAATTTCTGCAACATTTTTATTTGTACGAATATTCAGACAAACTTGTTTAATGTTAATTTTTGCTCTGCATCCTTCACTAAAACTAGACTAATCAATTATTACGATTAAAAACTAGAGACAACAAATAAGAAACCACAGTTCTTGAATAATAAAATTGTCCAAATGCAGAAATGTATTTATAAAAACAGAAAAGATATTAAGCCTCAGCTCCTGTTGTGATTGTTACTGATAAACAACTCAGCACTATGCTTTTTTGTGCAGTACATATGAGTGACAAGAGGCATTTTGTTGACCATTAAAACTAAAATAGAAATCAACAAAGGAAGGCCTCAGGGAAATGATAAACAGGAGTGGAAGTGTATGTTGTGGTGATGAAAAGGTCCAGAGGAAAATGTAGAGGTGGTCTATTCCTCACCTTTAATTACTGCTTATAGTGGTACAGAGTTCTAAAAACAGATGTCTGTTTTTTATGAAACTTGCACAGTAAAAAGACATAGATGCAAGAGTCATTATGAATCAAGGGATGATAACAAAAAAAAACCCCATAAAAACGTTTTTTTCAAGACAGGGTTTACATGGGAGACATTGTTCGATATGTGCATCAGTACATGTTACGTTTTATTTTTCTGATGTCGTACACTTTAATTACTTTCACAATTAAAATTTAATTTTATATTTAACAATAGACATTTAAAAAAAAACAGTTTTCTCGATGAAGATTTAGATTTAGATATTTAGATTCCCAATGAGCAAGACACGGGATATAGTGGCAAGGAAAACTCAGAAGGAAGGATGAGATTTGGCATAATCTGCTTTTGGGTATAATCTTTACAGGATACCAACACAGTCTCACAGAAAAAAAAAAATTTACATGCAATTTATCTATAGCATCTTCTTTACGTGGTATCTGTAGGATCTCAGGGCAAACCAGGCAACAAAGATGGTAACAGTAAGAGTCTTAAAAAATATATAAAAAATTCCACTTGGGGGGCCCTATGTCAGGGTCTATGTCAAAGGGGTCATCTGGCTAGGAAGTTTCAACAAAGCCATAATTCAACCCCCTAGAGATCATTTAATGGCAAACCAGACTCCATTTCCCAGAATGCACCATAAGCTACAAATGTAAAAAAAAAAAACATGGCTGATGACTACAACTCCCAAAGCTACACACTGTCATGTAGTCATTCTCTTGAGAACTAATCAGACACACCTGCTCCCAATTACAATATCAATTACCACTCTACTTAAGAGAATCTCACACACACACAGCCATGGTGTAGCATATGTGCAGTTACATTTTGTGTCTGCTGTTTCCAGGCCTTGATACCTTGTTTGTGTATTCTGGTTTTGACTTTGTCCTTGATTTCAACCTCATCTTTTTATCTTACCTTGTTTGGACTGTTTGCCTGATTGCCTGACCTCGTTTATTGATTTCTGTCTGATCCCTTGGACTTGTTATTTTATTACACTGCCATAGCTTTATGTGCTTCTGTACTAACCCTCATTATCTGACAATAGACTGCCATGAGCTGGTTGAGAAACATACACTATCCTGGACCACAACATAGAAGCCAAATTTTTTTTGGATTATTGTCCAGGCTCATCAATTTAGATTTTAACTACATTTGCATACATCTATACTCCCTTTCCATGACACAATGGTATGCTAGACTGCTATATCAAAGTTTAGTCAAGAAACTTGCTTTTTAAGCAGAACAAGTTTAATCAGGTTAAAACAGACAGATTACCATTGGACAAGAGTTTGTAATTACAATTTCAAGACACTTCCTGTATGAAGAAATTAAATCAGGTGTGATTTTGGCCCATACTGCTAAGCATATTGTCTTTAAATTGTGTTCAAGTGATTGACTGTACCATTCTAACACATTTTTTTTCTTTTCTTCTAAAACCAATTGAGAGTTTCCTTTGCTGTATGCTTTGAATCATTGTCCTGCTGGAAGCTCCACCCATGTCTCATCTTCATCGTCCTGGTGGATGGCAGCAGATTCTTCTCAAGAATCTCCCAGTAAAGGGCTCCATTCATTGTTCCTTCAATGATATGAATGAAGTCTGTCAGTATGACGTTATGAACAACCACACCATGATGCTTCCACCTCCAAACTTCACTGTTGGTGTAGTGTTTTTAGGGTGATGTGCAGTGACATTTCTTCACCAAACATAGTGTGTATTATGACTGCCAAAAAGTAAAATTTTGCTCTCATCTAACTAGACTGCACTCCCAGTATTTCATAGGCTTGTCGAAATGAGTTGTAGCAAACTTTAAACAAACATTGGTATGCCTTCCCTTTAGTATTGGAGTCTTGTGGGGTGAGCGAGCAGTGGAGTGCATTGCTTATTGTTTTCTCTGTGATGGTGGTAACTGCACCTCCAAGTGTTTCTGGAGCTCTTCTGACTTTTCTTCTGACTCCCTGGTCAGAAATCTTGTGAGGAGCTCCTGTGCATGGCCAGTTGATGGCAGAGTAATATTGCTTCCACTTGTGGATAATGGCCCCAATGGTGCTTACTAGAGGATTTATAAGTCTTGAAATATGTTTGTATACAATTTTATCAATATGTTTTGCAACAATAATATTGAGAAGGTCTTGGGAGAGCACTTCATTTCACCCCTTATGAGATGTTTCTTGTGTGACACCTTGGTAATTAAAAGCCTTTATATAGACAATCAATTTATTTACCCAGCTGATTTTAATTTGCACAGATAGGAGGTATAATTATTTATGGATTTCAGATGGTTTCTTGCTTTACCTTGCCTCAGAGAACTGATTTTTCTTAGTGTGTTCAATACTTTTTTCCTGTGTCATTCTACTTTTATTACACATAACATTATTTATGGACTTTAATGTTTTGAATTCTTAATATTTGCGGATATCTCGAGTTAATACTGATGTCTGATGATGTTCATGTGAATAACCTAATTTCTAACATTTACTGAAAAAAATGTTGACGCATTCAATGCTTATTTCCCCTACTGTATCTACCTTGAGTGTATTCAAGAGTAGGTCAGGGATGATAACATAATATAGGCATATGACTGTGAGGACTGTCCACATACTGTAGGATGTAGTCCAGAGCCAAATCTACAGACCTATTATTTCTGTTTGCAAACACAGAGGTGGAATGTGAAAAATTTACACTGATGTCCCAGTGGTATATTGGCTTTTGTGTGTTGCTGCCTATTGTATTTTTTTTTGTATTGTTTTTGTTTTTCAAATTTGGAAGGGACTGGCACCCTGTCCAGGGTGTACCCCACCTTGTGCCTGATGTTCCCTGGGATAGGCTCCAGGTTCCACCATGACCTTGAAGAAGGAGTAAGCAGTAGAAGATGGATGGATGGATGGATGAAATTTGGAAGGGATGGCACAATTATATTTCACTTAGAACAGATGAATGCCATACACTGTCTTTGTCCACAATTAACTCACTTTCAAGTGCTTTCCATGCACACTTGATTGACAAATCCCAAATATGAGAAGGTGATAAAAACAACACATACAAATGAATAATTTATTGAAAATCAAAGTGATCCTAAGATCTAGACCATCACATTTATCAAATATGTTTGGAGTCAATTTCTCTATCCTTGCATTCCTTCCTTATTGTGTGAAAGTGGAGTTGGAATGATAAAATACATTTTCTATTAATAAACTTAATGTCTATTGAACATAACTTACAAGGGCCACCAAGACATGAATGGGTTTTACATGCCAAACCATGCAGTCCGCATCAGCTATCTGGCAGCCAACACCTTCCAAATCACTAGACAAAAAAGTATTACAAATCATACACTCAATAACCTGCACAATGCACTAAATATGCATGTCAATAGAGAACACACTTACCATGCAGGTAGCAGCAATCAGCCAATGATGCACCATGCAATAAGGCACACAATTCTATAGTGTGGAGAACTGCAACAGCAGCAAAAAGGTGATCAACTGTTGCATTGAAATCACCAAAAATTAACACCTACCAATTAAAGTCAAAACTTAAATCAGCTAGACCAATTGGTGGACAAAGAAACACAAGAACTGTAGATGAGAAAGGCAAGGGTCCAATTTATTGTTCAACAACACGATATCCACATAGTGAGATGTCACAAAAAAATCTAAAACACACTTAGTTGAGGGTTCCCTTTTATACAGATTGCCATTTCTTGTGTACGCCCCCTGGCTTGACCAGATTCCAATACTTTTGATTTTTAGGTACTTTCTGTTACTATTAAGTTTGAGTTTTAGGTATTTTCCGATTCTATTATGTCTGAATTTTAGGTATTTTCTGTTACCCTTAAGCTCACCCTTTTTCTTTTCCCCCTTTTTAAAAACAACTGCTGCTTTCTAAGGCATTTTTATGAGTGAAAGAATGTAACTCTATTCTTCTCATGGTTCACCTTTTCAGCAGGGCAGCATCCTTTTCTCCTACAATCCTTCCATGAGGCTGGCCTAGACCTGAACACATGCTATCAATTAGCACACCGTTCAGCTGATCTGACTCTGTTCTGATCTGTTGGTTGAATCCTGCTGACCCTGGTATTTCTGGTTTCCCTCCGCCCCTACACTACAGGATTGTTCCTGCTACGGTTTGCATAGATGCTTCCACTCAAACAGAGACTTCTTCTGCTGTTTCTTCTGGGAATCCATTTGAGCTTACTGATGAAGACATGGCTGACCCTGGCTTTAACCCTACTTCAGATTCTCTCAGTCCTACTCCGTATTCACCTAGCAGTCCCAAATATTCTGCTGCCTCTTCTCTACACTCCTTATCCCAGTATCCCCAATCATCTTTTCCTATAGATTATTCTCCTATCAAGAGAACTTAATTGCCTACCTTTTTATTAACCTGTATCTTCCCTTTTCTCATTAAACTCTTACCTTTCATAGGTGTTTCCCTTGTGTTTTATTTCTATCATAAATTTTATCCAACACAGCCATGAACATATGTCAGAGCGAACATCCGAGCAAACACCAGCTTCACATGGAAGATTACTTTTAGCAGTCTACAACACCGACAACCAAACAAGCAAAATGCCAAACACATCATACAGTGCGGAATTATGGAAATGCAATCAACTGACAAACACCTTTATATGCGCCCCTCCACCAACTAGTGCTCAATGATAAGTGGTAACCTAGGAAGCATGATGATTAAGACAGCAGCAAACACAGAGAAATAACTGCATTTCAGCACAATCTACCCACACTTATGCATCGTCAACTCGTTGATGAACTAACAAATAGTGACCACAGAGCTCAATTCCAAGGCCTACAAATAGCAGGTACGGAAGTAGGTACCGAATGAATAGAGAGTGAAGCCACTGTTGTACAGGGAAGATGGTAAAGATTAGAATGGCCAAGATTAGTCAGCCCAAAACAACCTCCAACTCTTCTGCTCAACAGAAGAAGAGAACACAATAATATCATCCAATTAAAGAAGAAGTGATTGATATTGCTGATCTCCAAACAGGTGTTCCATAAGATGCTGGGACATTCTTTGGGCGTTTCAGAGCCCAAATGGCATACAATTCCACTTGAATAAACCAAATGCAAAACTCTGTTTTCTGCTTATCCCTTTCAATGACAGTAACTTGATTGTACCTGCCGGCTATCTACAACACCAACAGCCAAAAATGCAAAATGCCAAACACATACCCCTCATACTGTATAGCGTGGAATTCTGTAAATGCGATCAGCTAAAAATGACAAAACACTTGTTCACACTAGTAATGCATTTATATACACCCCCCTGACTAGGGCTCAATGATAAGTGGTTACCAAGGAGGCATGGTCATTAAAACAGCAGGGAAATAACTGCATTTCATTATATTATGTTGTCAGAGGGTGGAGCTAATTTGTGAAGAGATGTAAGTACAGCAAACAAGTTGGCATAATCAATAACATAATAGAAACCATCCTACAAAAGCCATCATATATTTTAAATACTAGAAGCATTTATTGTACCCCCTCTTTATCCACACACCTATTTTTATATTTCAGCCAAGAAGAAAACTTCCTTTTGAACCAATGGGTGTCCCCATTTAAAATAAAGAAAGAAAGAAATAAAGTAAGAAAGAAATAAAGAAAGAAAGAAAACAGGTGGAATCCCCATATGTCTGGTGACATTAAATTATCAGCTTGAAACCCCTTTCCTGTCACTCTCCACAGCTAATATAGTTCGTTCCCTGTTGACAAGGATTGTCCAATGGCACTTCTAAATGTCAAGCCTCTCGTGTGCCATACATTTAAAAGAAGATACAGTTTTTCATGTAGAGTTAAGCCATAGAGGACAAAAGAAGCACTGTAAACTTGCTGTCTTCAGTTGCACTACACTATTATATCTCTTTATTTTGTTGAATTATACAAATCAATATTTTCTCTGTGTGTAAGTAATCATTGCAGGTGCAATTGAAATGTGAACAATCACAAATTACACTCTGCATTGAATATACTGAAATTGCATCTGTGATGGGACATGTTACAAAAAATCTGTTAAACTTAAATAGAAATGTTAAAATGAGCTTCTTGTCAACTCATGTTTGAAGCAGTCTTGGAATTATTCTTTTCATGGAGGAAGTGCAGTAAGCTTCTGCAAATAAAATTTAAGCTAACTTCTACTCTGTTAATCAATGAAATGAAGTTACAACAGGGTGCTGAATTATTCTCAGCATAGAACTGACACAAGGCATTCCAGTTAAAATTGGTTACAGTTTTTCAGGGAATTAAAAGGATTTATATCTTTTATCCACTTGAAAGCGTATGAAACAAGTTCCGCACATAAATGCATGTTCTACACATAAGAGTAGTGGGTTTGTTCTGCATGTGGTTGTGCAATGTTGATTTTCATGATTTGTCATAATACCTACAGGCTGTAGCCAGTGGGAACAGTACTCTGTCAGCACATATCCTCACAGGACCGATCAGATCACCAGAGGTAAGTTAACAGATTCTTTTAAAAGTCTTAAAGGAGCTGAAAATATTAACAGAAACAGTTACTTTAACAGATGTGATAGTATAAACTTTGATATGGATAATGATGGGTGCATGTACCTGAAATGATCCAAGCGTAGCCTATTTGAAAACCCTTGTTAATTTATTTTCACTATCATAGCTTGCGAGTTATTATATCCACAGTTATGTTAGCCTACATGTTTATTACAAATAGAAACTTGGTCAGTAGAAATACATATAGAGATATGTAGTGTTTGTAAAGTATTTTACCTGTCATTTATGCAGATTCTCAAGCCACTATTGGCTTTAACTGTACCACTTACATTTTTTTATTGACCGGACACAGGCTGTTTGTCACACTTTGTAGGCAGAGATGGAAGCAAGTGTAGATAAATTTCAATAATCCAAAGCGGAAAGGCAAAGTCAGCCGTCGATAAACACACAGGAGTCGGGAGATCAGGCAAACAAAAAAAACTAGGCAAGGCAGAGAATCGAGGTTGAGACCAAAAACAATGGTCAAAGTCCCTTTGGCAAAACATGATGATAAGGCTTACATTTACATGTATTCACTTGGCAGACGCTTTTATCCAAAGCAACTTACAAATAAGCAAAGCGACATATAGCGCAGAGAATAATACAAGTTAATAATACAATGCTACTATACAAGATCCATTAATTGAGTTCCAGAGGAAGCAAATTGCACAGAGTAGAGGTGTAAGTGTGTTGTGTTTTTTTATTTTATTTTTATTTTTTTAATGAGTTGGTTAGGTGTTTATGAAAGAAGTGGGCCTTTAGCTGTTTTGTGAAGATGGTGAGAGATTCTGCAGTCTGGATTGAGATTGGAAGTGCATTCCACCACTGAGGAACAGTTAGCGTGAAGGTTCTGGAAAGGGAACTTGCACCACGCTGAGTGGGAACTACTAAACATCGGTCGCTAATCGATTGCAGATTGCAAGAGGGAACGAAGGCATTCAGGAGAGAGTTGAGGTAGGAGGGTGCTGTTCCTGACAAGGTCTTGTAGGTGAGCATCCAGGCCTTGAACTTGATGTGGACAGCTACAGGAAGCCAGTGGAGGGAGATGAAGAGGGGTGTGACATGGGTTGTCTTGGGCTGGTTGAAGATGAGGCGTGCTGCAGCATTCTGAATCATCTGAAGGTGTTTGATGGAGCTGGCTGGGATGTCCAGTTTAGAGATAACAAGAGCCTGGACTAGTATCTGTGTAGCCTGTTTGGTGATATAGGGCCGGATTTTCTTGATGTTGTACAGGATGAACCTACAGGACCTTGCAGTTGCTGAGATATGATCTGTAAAGGTAAAGCCGTCGTCAAGAATCACACCAAGGTTCCTGGCTGTCCTGGTTGGCATGAGTGTGAGTGAGCTGAGCTGTACAGTGAGGTTCTGGTTGATTGAGGGACAGGCTGGGATGACGAGAAGCTCAGATTTTCCCAGGTTAAGCTTAAGATGGTGTTCCTTCATCCAGACCGAGATGTCCGACAGGCAAGAAGAGATGCTTGCAGAGATGAATGAATCATCAGGGTGGAAGGACAAATAGAGCTGGGTGTCATCAGCAAAGCAGTGATATTAGAAGCCACAAGACTCAATCACCTGCCCGAGAGATGTTGTGTAGATAGAAAAGAGGAGTGGACCCAGAACTGACCCCTTTGGAATGCCAGTTGTGAGTTGCTGAGTTTCAGAAATACCTCCGCTCCATGATACCTTGAAGAATCTGTCAGAAAGATAGGATTCCACCCAGCGTAGAACCGTTCCAGTGATACCCAGGCTGTAGAGAGTTGACAGGAGGATCTGATGGTTCACAGTGTCGAAAGCAGCAGAGAGGTCAAGTAGGATGAGGATAGATGATCTAGAGGTTGCTCAGGCTAGTCGTAAGGCTTCAGTGACGGAAAGCAGAACAGTCTCCGTGGAGTGGTTGCTCTTGAATCCACTGTTTGGTGTCCAGGAGGTTGTTCTGTGTGAAAAAATTGGAGAGTTGATTAAAAACGTCTCATTCAAGAGTTTTGGAAAGAAAAGGGAGGAGGGAAACAGGTTTGTAGTTGTCAACCAGAGCATGGTTGAGTGATGTTTTTTAAGCAGTGGGGTAACCCTGGCTTGCTTAAATGTGGTAGAGTATGTGCCAGTAGTGAGCAAAGTGTTAAAGATGTGTGTGAGTGCAGGTAATAGTGTGGGAGAGATGGACTGAAGAAGGTGAGAAGGGATAGGGTCAAGGGGACAGGTTTGTGGGATGGCTAGAGTGGAGGAGTATAGAGACATCGGTCTCTGAGAGGGGAGAGAAGGAAGTTAGTTGGGAGTTATGTGGAGGAGGAGTCGGTCTATGCATATCTGGGGTTGAGAACTGGTTCCTGATTGATGTAACCTTGCTGGAGAAGAAAGTGGCAAAGTCATCTGCAGTAAGAGGTAGGGGAAGGGGGAGGAGGGGGACAGAGAAGAGAAGAAAAGGTTTTGAAGAGAATGTGGGTGTTGGGAGAACTACCAGTCTTATCTTGGAAGTATGTGACTTTAGCATTGGAGAAGCTATTGGAAAAAGAGGACAGACGTGTCTGGTAATTGGATAGGTCAATTGGATTGTTTGATTCACGCCATTTCCTTTCAGATGCTCTTAGTTTGGCCCGGTTGTTAGGCAGAACTTCTGAGATCCAAGGACTAAAGGGTGATGGGCGAGCAGGTCTGGAGGTTAGGGGGCATATGCTGTCAAGAGAAGATGTTAAGGTGGAACATAGCATGTCAGTTGTAGTGTTTTTATGTCAAGTGAGGGAAGGTGGCTGTTCGAGGGAAGTAAGGTTGTGACAATGTAGGAGAAATGTGAGGGGGAAAGGGAGCGAAGATTGTGACGAAAAGAGATAGAAGGAGGAGACAGTGAAGGAGGAGAGGGGAGAGAAATAGAGAACTGAATAAAGAAATTGTCAGAGGTGTGGAGAGGAGCAATGAGTAGATTATGTGTGGTGCAATTACGTGTGAGGATGAGGTCAAGCTGTTTGCCAGCTTTGTAGGTAACTGGTGTGGTGAACTGCTTGAGGTGAAATGTGGGAAGGAGAGCAAGAAAGTCAGCTGCATGTGGCTTGTCTAGATGAATGTTGAAATCACCAAGGACCAGAAGAGGAGTTCCATCATCTGGGATGGTGGACAGTAGCGTGTCAAATTCATCGATGAACTTCCCCAGTTGGCCTGGAGGACGGTAAACAACAAGAAAGTGTATTTTGGCAGGGTCAGTGACTGTAACAGCATGAACTTCATAGGAAATGTATGAGCAAGAGGGAGAAAGACAGGTAAATTTTCATGTTTTGGAGAGAAGCAAATCCGTACCACCCCCTCGTCTGTTGGGGTGTGAGGTATGGGAGAAGTTGAAGTTGGAGGCCAGGACGGCTGGTGTGGCAGTGATCTCAGCATGGATCCAGGTCTCAGTCTTTTTTTGGGACAATGCCACGGTCTGCGCCTGTGGCAAATAACAGGGATAAACTGATGACACATGTTAGTGCATGTAAACAGGTAAACAGCATGAGGAATAAAGGGAGAAAAAAGTATACTTAGCAGGCTTGGAGAATGGCAGAGAACAAGTCAATTGTACGTTTAGTTTGCGAAGTCTTAATGTTCCCAAAGTCTCTTATATGCGGTGTTGTGAGTGTGTGTAAATTGTGTGCAGTTTTATGTAGTCCGGAGAAGGCGAGTATGTGCATTTGTGGGAAATGTAGTCCTTAGCGGCCATGTTTGTAGTTAGCGGTGCCTCCTGGCAAAATGAGTTACTGGTGGCTTTGATATGGCACTATCACCTTTATTTTTGTTGATAGTCAAAAAAAGACAAGAAAGAGAGAGTAGTTTTAAGGGTAGAGAGACAGTCAGGTTGGATGAAAAAAAAATTGTGTTTGTTACGCCCTCGCCGGCAGATGGAACTGCGGCGCGGCTTCTGAGTGCACGTGTGCATGAGACTTTTGTGTATGAACACACATCATTGCTTGTTTTGATTCTCTCATTGTGTATGCATTGGTTCATGTTTGAGGGTGTGCCTTGATTAATTCTTGGTGTCTATGATTTAGTACTGATTGTGTTAGTCATTTAAACCCCTCGTGTTGCTGTGCAAGTCGCACAGTATTAACGGTAAATTACTGTTTGCCTGGTGAATACGTTACGTTAGCGAAGTCGTCGTATTTCCATGTCCTGTTCTCGTGCAATGCCTAGACTTTAATCTCATTTTTAATCTAGTTAATCTTGTTCAGTATAGACCACCCTGCTTGTGTATCGTTTGCTTGTTTGTTAATAAAGATATTGTTCCAGCACTTACTTCCTGCATATAGTCTCGTGTTGGTACAATGTTAAATTACTTTGGAGTAGTTGGTAAATAAGCTAGGAGTGAGAGTTCAGAGTGTCATTAATGATGTTTATTTTGTGACACATAATTCATGAATTATGTTCAATGACCTTTCATTTTCTGTCTGGATACGCAAGAAAACACATTGTTTGGAGGAGACATGAAATAAGTATATTATTATAATAGGTGTTTATATCTTTTATATTTACATGCTGGTCATCTGGAAAAAGAGAAACCTCCCCAACTAGAGTCCCCCAAGTGTCTTGGAAAATTATGTGTCAGACAGGGATATCAGTTTGCAAAAATAAAAGTGTGCTTGGATGCATAGTACTATAGCAAGTGGGAGAGGGGTGCACAGAGAACAGTTAAATGGGAAGCTAAGAAGGTATCCGATTTTTTTCCCCCTGAGAACTGCATGACTACAGTATACTATGATTACTATTGTAATCAAACATAGACTAAGTATCACCAATTCGTAAAATTTGTTGAGGCACACAGAATTTAATTTTGTCAGTGTGTTATGTATTGTAGGCTGAGACAGAAGCAATTGCAGGTATCGCAGTTTAATAAAAACAACAAGTCCAAGGATCAGGCAGAAATCAATTTACATAGGCATGCAAGGGTCAAATGATCAGTCAAACTGGCTAAACTAGACAAGGCTGTCATGGGACGTGACGTAACTGAAGAAGGCAGAATGCAATCTCAGTACAGACGATAACCTTTATTCACAACTGAGGAGAGCAGACAAAAGAAACACAAAGGCAGAACCCATAACACATGCCAAACAATGAACACTGAACTAAACAAACCCAGGCATGGACTATACCTATGAACATGAACTAATAAAATAACATAGCATGAAGACATTCACTATGTCCATACGAAGCCTCTCGATATCTATACATCAAGTCAATGCAGCTCGAAGTTAACCTATACACCTCTAGGCTAGAAGCTAAGCTAAGCTACACTATTAACTTTAGCTTCTATGCTAACTAGCCTAGACCTGGACTATAACCTGGAACAAGATCTATGAAACAGGGCTAGGAAACATGAACAATAATACTTGGCAAGTGCAAAGACTCTAGTTTAGTCTAGTTTAATTACCCGCGCCGTGTGTAGCACGGCTCCCTGTATATATGCACCCTTGTCTGATTAGCTCCAAACCACTCACAGTTGCGTGCAATAGCAAAACACACATGATCCATGACGAGACGGGATGAAGACATGACGTCAACCTGGAAGAAGCAGGTGCATGCGTGCTGCTTCATGGGGAAATCATGACAAAGGCATTCAATCGAGGTCAACAGAACAAACAAAGTCAAGAACCAGAAAAGCAAACATGAAGCTTGGAATAATGACAAAGACTAAGCAACTGAGCTTATCTATCAAGTATCCCATGTAGTGGAGGAAAGGCAAAAATTGAGAATGAGAAACAAGAATGAGTATCAATGAACATGAAACAAAACGAGTAACAGGTTACAAATGCTTGGTACGTTGATACCCAATAATTCGCAAAGTTTTTGTATTCATACAGTCTCTTTATACTGTGGTTGTGAGTGCTGTGAAATTGATGCAGGTAAGAATGAAGGTGAGTGTTCTGGGAATTGCAGTCCATGGTGGCCATGTTTGTAGGCTGGGATGGGAAATGTAGTCACTGGTTTGCTGTGTTTGACAGTGTTGAAGGTATCAATAGAGTTCACTTTTTAAAAACTCTTCACATAGTTACAGCAGCAGTCTATGTTGACTGAACTTTTCAGTTTTCACCTCAGCTTTCAAAATTCATAAATTCTTTTCCTCACTCAAACTCAATCTCCAGGAAACCTCAGAGAATCTACAGCACATATTCTCAAAACTATTTAATAGAAGTTAAAAGCAAAAGTAGAGATGTGGCATGGAAGGGACAGCCAATCAGCCAGGGCTCATTAACTTCACATCCCCACTGCTTTGCATGCTTCAGGAGGCAGAGCCCTCTGAGGAAGTGGTCCATGACGATCCTTTCGGCCACTTCGATTGATGGGGATAGGCCACAATGGCCCAGGATCTCAGCTTTCAGTGTCGGGTATTGGGAAGCTTGGTCAGGTGAAAGGGTGTACTAGGTGCTGGGCCTCCCCTGACAGGAAAGGGGTAAGAATGACTGCCCAGTGCGTGGCAGCCTCCGTTGGGCAGAGCAACACCCCCACCGGGGTTGAAAGTTGGGGCACCGCCCCCGGCTCAGGGTAGGTACCTCGGCTTAGCAGGGGAGCAGAACGGCCTCCTCGGCCGGGCAGGGCAGCAGGACGACCTTTTCAGCTGGGCTGGACAGCAGGACAGCTTCCTCAGATGTGCAGGGCAGCAGGACACCCTTTTTGGCTGGGCTGGACAGCTTCCTTGGCTGTGCAGGGCAGCAGTAGGCATCAGGCTGGAGCTCTGCAGTCCTCGTTGCCCCCCCCAAAAAAAATTTCTGGGCCAGCCTTCACCTCTGGTCTGCGCAGCGCTGTACAGCTCTCCTCAAGTGGGAATCCCCAGATGCTCAGCTCGCTTTGCTGGCTACGTGGCACTGTACCACTCTCCTTCAGTGGGAATCCCCAGATGCTCAACTCGCTTTGCTGGTTACATGGTGCTGTACCGCTCTCCTTCCTTGGGAAGCCCCAGATGCTCAGCTCGCTTTGTGGGCTACGTGGTGCTGTACAGCTCTCCTTCCTTGGGAAGCCCAAATTCAGCAGGTAAAATTCACGAACAAAGTAAACACGGTTTTCACCGGGAAACAAGAACATTCGAGTCATGGAAACGACTGATGCAAATAACACAACCAATATCAACCATGGAAATGACATAATACTGAGCAAAGTGCTCAGTCACCCAGGCATTTAAATAGGGAACACAATCAACACAAAGTATGGACACCTGGGGCAGATAAAGTCACTTAAACTGCTCAATCCGGAAGCGAACAATAACAATGTCACGTGACTTGTCCGGAGCCGAGCCACAATGCCCTCTGCTGGCCATAGCATAACCGAGTACATCTGCCTGGTAAATGCATTCCTTTGGATGCATACACTGCCATTAAGCTTTACCTTTGCCTGTGAACGTAACTGACTGCACTATTAAACACCCCAGAGGATGGACACGCAATACAGAATATAGACATATTAATATCTATTGTTCCTTTTATAAACCTTTACACTGTCGTTAGTACGCATTGCTTTGCCTGTTTGTTTTAGCGAGTACAATTAACAGCAGGGCCCCTAGCCACTCCCTATTTGTACACACTTAAATGTCTAGAGTTGCTTTTTCAAAGCTATACACTGTGACATTGGTACTCACTGCATTGCTTGTTTGTTTCAATAGTTCTTATGCCTGTAGTTATTTTTACATGGTGGCAATACTCCCTGCATTTGCTTGCTTATATGTAGGTCATGTGTGCATATTTAATTTAATTTATTTTCTAAACCTATACAAAGCAGCAATGTTATTGACTGCCTTTACATACGGGGTCTGAATTTGTATGTTTGTTACATGATACGTGATTCCTGTGAAATGTGAAATTGTACAACCATCTGTCCTTCTCAGTCAGGGCATTTTTAAATGTCATTGTTCGTGTCAGAGTCTCTCTTTATTACAGTAACTTGAGGGATAAGGTGTAATGCATCTGATAAACAATGTTCAAAAATAAGGCAAGTGTTTTTTTTTATTTATTTGAAAGCATATTAAATGTTGCCTGGTAATACACTCCTTTGCCTATAGTTTCATAGGTGGCTTCATAGACCTGCTGAAACCATTTGTGCTTTCAAACAGGTAGTGGCAGATGAAGTCATGAATGTTACTAACTCTGATATCAGGAAGATTCAAATCCAAAACAACAATTGTTAAGTCTTCAAAGTTATCTTGCAAATTTGGTTCGTGAAATAACTTCTCTGGTCTTTTATCCATGGACAGCTTGAAAAAGAAAACCTTTTTGCAAAAAAAAAAAAAACAACAACACATTTGACAAGAACCATCACCCCTAAATATAACTAATTTATCGTTTTTAACATTTACAAATATAAAATCATGAATAGGAAAAAGTGAACCATCACGCCTAAATATAACTAATTTATTGCTTTTTACATTTACAACACATACAAAACATAGAAAAACACAAATATAAATATGTTGTACCTAAGAGATTCCCCAGGCAGCCAGGCATCAAACCACCTACAACAGTCAAACAAAAACATGGATATGAACACACACTTGCAAATACATATATATGGACTGTCACAGCCCTGCCTAGCTCCTCCGCTTCTCTGTGTGTTACCTGTGTGTCCTGCAGGTGGAGTTTGTGCTGGTGTCCAGAATAATAGATAAGCACTTCCTGGTTTGGAGTTTTGAAGAGGCTTTCCATACATGGCAAGGGGTCTACTTGCACTGCTGATTGCTTTACACTTTTATATTACAAATAGAAATACTATACTATACTTACGCAAAGTAACTCTTATGCATCAACTACATCACTGGCATTACTACAACATCAACTTGTAAACTCTTTATTTCCAAATGGTAAATATATAAGGGTACTTGCATTACTACAACATCAACTATATTACTGGTGAATATTTCTTACCACTTAAATGTACAAAAATCAAAACTATCCCTTTAAAAGGACAATAATATAAAAAAATGGATTTGTTGGATTAAAAACATCATTGATTAATGAACAAAATTCTCTATTGGCGAAGAGTATTTCTTTAATTCTTAACTATGTTTCTGTAATTTGTCACATTATGTCCAGCAGATGGCACTGTGGCTCGTCTTCGGACTAGCCACATGACATTGTTTTGGTTCACTCACTTC
The DNA here is from genome assembly GCA_012411365.1 of Ameiurus melas. Lineage (NCBI taxonomy): Eukaryota > Metazoa > Chordata > Actinopteri > Siluriformes > Ictaluridae > Ameiurus > Ameiurus melas. The sequence goes on along the minus strand of CM022777.1, from coordinate 13,242,783 downwards.
CGGGTTGAGCGCTAGCTTAAGCACCTTGATTGTTCTTAGGTGTTTGTAGTTTCAGTATAATTATGTTCTCTACTTAAGTGCCGTGGTTACGGAGAACTGGGCTCGTTATTATTAGTTGTCTTAGTTGTAGCGGTCTATATTTGTGTTGTTTCTAAGACTGATATTGTCATGCCACGTTCCACGTTTCTCATTAGACCGCATTTACTTTGAGTTTTGGTATTTCTGTTTAATAAAGGGTTTTGTTCTGCACCTGCATCCGCCTCCAACTCTGTGGGGCAGTTTCAGCCCTTTAAGCACACTGCTCCAACATTCTGCTATATATGCAGGATCCTGAACTATTTCTTTATGTGACACTTCAAGTAAGGTTTTTTTTATATTTTTGATCATGTGCCTCTAGGAAATCCAACCATTCCTTTCTTCCAAAAATAGTTTGGAAGTCTTTCATCACTTACTCAGTCATTTATTTTTCTTCAATGGAAACTGTCTATAAGAATGTTGAAAAAAGGTCAACATCCATGATTTCAAGTACAAGACAATAGGAGAGGAAGGGCTTGGCCAGCACAGTGGGAAAGTACTTCACCATGTTGTAGCTTAGGACCATGACTTTAGCTACATGTTCACACTCATCTTTCATGTCATGTCTTGTCATTGGTATTTTAAGTAGGTTTCCAGTAGTGCATTTCATAATAAAGGTCTCCCAGTACGCACTTGGCGCATCACCCAAAACTCCACCATTGTCTTCTCCTTTCTCTGTGTTACCATTGGGTAAGACCATCTCAATCTCCAAGAGAGACTCATGTACAAACACAAAACCATTATTTAAAGCAGCATTTAGTTCATTGAAAACATTTCCACTGTGAAGCCTTAGCCTGGTGGTCTTTGATGATTGACGTGATTCCTGTCCTGTAAACAAACTTTCCTCCTGCACTGGGTCCATTGGAAGAGTATCATCAATGTTATCCTGGCAAGCATCAAGAAAAGCATATCCAAGCACAATTTCCTCATCAATTAAAAATTATGCCTTTGGTACAACAATCAAATCCTTCTTATCCGGCATGTCATTCTCTGTTGAGACGTAAGCTACTGCATTCAAAGTTTCACTCGACATTGGACTAGCAAATTCACTTGTACTTGGTGTTCAAGTTGTGAAAGCAGTTCCACTGGGAGATCCAATTATGGAATTAAGCAGCTGCTTCCATAATTCCACTTGTGAGGGCTGGTGCATTTTGTGATTCACCAGGTAAGGTAGCAGCATTCAGTGTTTCATCTGCATCAATGTAAATCTTTTTGCAAGATAGATACAGTCTCAACAATTTTACTTTTCTTTTCTCATATTGCTGAGCTAGTGTGGTCATGGATCCAGCTGATTTCAGTAAAATTTCGCATGGTGATTTCAAATTCATTGGCATTGCCTATTATACATTTTACATTTGGAAAAAAATACTTCTTTGCCAGTCTCCACCAGCTGTGCCATTGTAGTAGTCTTCAATGCTATCAATTGTCTGATACCTCCTCCTCTTTTCTCTTTTACCTGAATACAAGAGCCCCCTAGTTCTTCAAACAATCCCATTTGATAAGCACAGTCCATTTTCAGAGCATTACAGTTACCCAACATTTTTTCCTGAACAATCATCCCCACGACTTCTCTTGGGGGTCTGTTTTTGGTTTATTTTTGCCATCAGGCTTTCTGTAGTCTTAGAGATAGTTGCGGTGGTTCCTTCCAATGCAGCCACTTCTCTTCTGCAGTACTGCCAAATAGCTATTTGATCTCCAAATTTGTGCACGTATTTAATTAGCTGGTCATCTGTCATACCATGGACAGCATAGCAGACAATCTGGAAAAAATCAACAACAACATTAAATTACAACACACATGAAACATCTATTTGCCTCATTCACTCTACTGCAATATTAGTCGACTTTGATGCAACGAGGGGTACTGGTGTGGACACAAATGCAGAAGTGTCTATTCACTGAGATCGCTTGGGTTATTATAACAGATTGTTTTCTAACAAATGAGGATCCTATCAAAAGCTGCTGTTATTATAGAGTCAGGTTTAGACATAGACAGGTCTCCAGATGGCGACTAAAATGGTCGCCAATGTGACTAATTTTTTAAAGTTTTTTCTGCCAGTCGCCAGTGGCCACCGTTACATACAAACAATATTTTAAAACAAATTAAATAGGAATTACGATACGCCTTGTTGTGTTAGGCTACTAAACTCTCATCTCGTGCACTCCTGTATGGTTTACAAATAAATAAACTCTCCACTCTTGTCCTGCAGTGGTTGAAGCGTCGGCTGTATAGACAAACAGAAACCGGTTTAATGTCACGTTTATCGGGTTAAAAAGTTGGAAGTGTTAAATTTATCAAAAGGTGTTTAATTCAGTTTGATGTGGTTTAGTTTGTTGGAATGTGAATTTATCCATTATATGTAGGAGAGCTAATTGCGTAGTTAACTAATGTTAGCCAGCTGACAAGACAACGAAATGCGCAAAAGAAAAATATCAGACTCTCTCATTCCCTGCCTCCTCTACATCAGATGCCGACAATGTTGAGACCAACTTGACCAGTGAAAGTTCTCAAGCGACATTTGAGTCATCCCAGCTCATTTTAATAACTGTGCAATCTTTCACACATGATGACAGCCAAGCGCAGTGAGTCGAGTCTTCTTCTCCCGTCCCTGCGGCTCTCATCCCGACAAAACCATTTAAATCAGCTTGGCTACAAGAGTTCACCTGGTTGACAATGGAAAATGACAATAGAAAATGTACTGCACCTTTTGTGCTAAAGCAGGACAAGATATTGCTGGTAAAACAGACTTCATTTCATCAAGTCAATTTAAAATCATCAAGTCAATTTAAAAAAGAAACCATGAAGAAGTACGTTGACAGTAAAAAACATAAGAATGCCAGGTCATTGCTAGGTCTGCCCCTCGTGCCACCCCAATCGTGAAAGCAGTGCAATGTGCTAGTGATAAAGTCACAGAAAAAGACATGAGGTAATTTAAAATGAAATTCAATGCATGAATTGCAGTGGAAGAAATACCATTCACAAAGTTTAGCTCTCAAATTCTGTTGATGAAGAAGAATGGTATGGATCTATCAAAAATATATGATAATGATACAGCATGTGCAGAGTTTGTAGGTTGCATTGCAAATGAATTGAAAAGCAGTGTGCTGGTGGAGACTTTAAAGGCAAATTACATCTCTGTTATAAGTGATTGTGGCACAGATGTCTCAGGAAAAGAGAATGTTATTGACCCGTCTAATAGGTTTGGCCGAACTTGATCACAGTCATGCAGAAGGAACCCTAAATACTATCAAGTCGCTGTTTGAAAATGCGGACCCGCCAAATCCAAACTGGTGGGTACACAAAATGAGTGCTTTTGGAGCAGATGGTGCAAGCATTTATATGGGTGCATCAAAGGGAATAGGGGCACGTTTCAGAAGTGATATAGGTGAACATGTCATGTCCTTCCCCTGCCTACCTCATCGTCTGGAATTTGCAATGCTAAGGACTCAAAGGTCAGTCCCAATGATTGAGAACGTCTGTGACCTCTTGCAGCTTGTGTGGAAAACTTATCACGTCAGTCCCAAAAGCAAGCGAAAACTGAAGGCAATAGGTGCAGAATTGGGCAGTACAGTACAAAACCCTCCAGTTGTTAAAACTTAGAGCTGGCTGCCATACATTTATCGGGCACTCTCAGTTTTCCTTCAGTCAAATTATTCAACAGGGCAGGTTCAATACACTGCTGTGCATCATCACATGGAGCACCCCTCAGCCACTTCCAAAAACACTGACATAAAGGGAAGGGCCAAGCACATGGTGCTGCAAATGGAAAGCCTGTCTTTTGTTGCCTTCTGTCACTTTTTTCATGATCTTTTTTCATACATCTCAAAACTCAGCCTCACACTTCAGAGAAATTCTCTGATCCTCCCACAAGCTGTTGAAAGTTGTCTAGAGACAGTTAAAAAGTTGAAGGAAAAGCCACTGAGAGAAGGGAAGCTCCAGGAATTCTTAGAGCACTTAGGGAAATATTCTGAAGGTACAGAGAAGCAGGAAGTACTGCCAGTAAGCAAAAGACGGACAGCTGCAAGTAACCCCACTGTCATAACCTTCCAAAAGGTTGAACTTAAGGGACCCCAAAGGCATACCACATTTACAAATGATCTGAATGCAGTTATTGATAAAACTGTTGATATTACTGTAAAAGAACTAGAAAGAAGATTCAGAAACATGCTGGTGAATGTTACAAAGAAAGGACAAGCAAAAGGTATCAGAGGTCATCAGGTAATTTTCAGTGATCTGTTTGAAATTACTACTCGTTGTTATGGGAGAGGGAGAGACATATCTAATGTGGGACTTGACCATGTGCACACAGTTGATTCAGTGATTGGTGCTTCTGTAGGTCGTGTCGTTACTCCTGAGTCATTAGGGGGTATCATTTAAAATCTGGCTCAGAAAGTAGGGGAGAGTATTTCAGCCAGCCTTAGCCTTGCGCACCAGTCCATCCCAGTACAGCCTAATCCACTTTGCCAGTCTCAGCACGCCAATGAGTGCATTGATGCATCAGGCCTGAAGCTGATAGTACAGCAAGATCCGACACCTCCACCATTCTTCAGGGGCGATAAGAGTGATTAATTTACTGTGCATGAGTGGGAAGATATGATGTGATATGATGTGATTTAAACAGAATGAAATGCAGAATGCGAACTGATTTCTCTGATCTCATCATGAGCAGATTGGCTGGCAAAGTGAGGGATGTTGTTAAGATGTTGAGGGATGTTGTCTCTCCTGAACTGAGTGCCAGAATTTCAGAATTCAAAACCCACTTAGACTATGCATGTCTGTAGATCTATCAGGGTCTGTAGATCCAAGGAACACACTGCGTACTCACATTGTAGATGTCAGGGACTATGTCATCACTGTCTCAGTCCAGGCCACTTTAAGAGTGACTGTCCTAAAGTAGCATGCCCTGTGACATGTGATGGGAGGGGTTGCATGGTCAATTTTACTAAAACCCTCGAAGAAGAGAAAGATGTGCAAAAAAAATTTGTGAGCAGCTGCAAGCAATTGCGAGAAGACAAAACTGTGTTATATGTGGGGTCTCAGAGAGTTGATGGTGCGATTGAGTTGTTTTCTGCTTCTGTCTGTGACCGTTACATATTAAAGGGATTCTGGTAGTATGTCCTGCACGTTCAGTGAAGAGGGTGAGTCCAAGTTGCAAGCTGATGGTCTCCTTCCACATCCTCAAGCGATTCCCAGTAATGTGGTTTAAGTCTATGGATTTAAGTTTGTTGTTCAAACTCTTCTGGTGCCTGGGCAAATAGATGAGTTCATAATTGGAAGTAATGTAATCAAATGTGTTCTGCAGAAGATTTGAACTGCATCTCCCGCTGGTTTGGGCCTCAACAGCCTTATAAACTTGGCACTGTGAAACTCTGTCAGGCAATAACTCTACTTCCTGAACGTGTGTATCTTGTTTGGGGCAAATTGCCAGCTAATGTACCTGTAAGGATAAAGCAAAGAACAACTTTATCTTCACGTTTCCACCGTCAGCCTTTTTTGCCTTTCTGTGTTTAAGAGTAGAGTGTTTCTCTTCTCTATGATACCATGCAGATTTGTTTTGCCACAGAGAGCATACGGGCCCGGAGAGAGTCTGATTGAACACACTGACACACAGGGTAGCTCAGAGAGACTTCTCCAATTTATTGCAGATTCACAGAGGTTTACATAGGTACAAATAACCGTGCATAAGCACACTGCTGTGTGGAAATAATATGGCAGTTGGACTGTCTGGTCACGTACATGAAAAACATCTTAGGCAATACAAGAATGTACAGCAGTTGTTGAACATATATGGTCTGATGGTATGGTTCGACTAACACAGAAAAGAAGAAGTTCCTATGGTGACATGTTAAACTGGCACGTACACAACAGACAGGTTTTAGAAAGTTCATGAAACAGAAATTAAACTATAACCTAAACATACTTATACATATCTGAGGGAATAGATAATAAAGAGTTTCCAACAGTACCTGTTTCCCCAGGAAGCACTATAATTGTTGAGCCAACCACTGCATGTTCGGTACCTAGAAACATCCTTGTTGAACGTGTAGTGGGGCAATCGATGGATGCCGATGAAAATACTAAACCCTAATCCAACATCAGTGACTCTTCGCCGTAACACTAAACTGGCCGACATTTCTTTCTGTCTAGCTGTGGAGGATCTCATTGTTATACAGGGTTTAAATAGAACCCGTTGTCACGTTCTTGATTTGGACCTCTTCGAAACTGCTTCATCCTCTGACCCAAAATGATTGCTGAGAGACTATGGACTGAAGGATATTGACATGGATGGATGTGAGGTTTCTGAGATGTGGAAGAGGAGATTGGCGGCTCATATTGTGTCCTACCATGATGTTTTCTCCAAGGATAAGTTGGATTGTGGAGAGGCAAAGGATTTTGTGCACAGGATCCACCTTTGTGATGTGCGCCAATTTTATGATGTCTGCCTTATTGCCGCATCCCTCTTGCCCACTACCAAAAATTCTGTTAAAAAAAAAAATTGAGAGAGGTGTTGTCTGAGATGGAGGAGAAAGGCATTATCAGGAAATCTGTGAGTGAGTATGCATAACCTTTAGTGAATTTTTCCAGGTCTGGAAAAAAAGATGGTAATCTGAGGGGCTGCATTGATTTTCTCCGGCTCAAAGCTAAAATCACCAAAAATGCCCACCCTCTACCCCATCAAGCTGACTGCCTCACAACCTTGGGAGATAATGCACTTTTCAGCACCATGGATTTAACTTCTAAATTTTACAATATCGCACTCCATGAGTCTGACCAATGAAACACTGCCTTCACAACACCAATGGGCTTGTATGAGTATAATCGTCTTCCTCAAGCATTTGCAATAGCCCTGCGCATGATGCTCAGCATTTTTGGTGACCTTAACTTTTCCAGTCTTCTCTGCTATCTTGATGACTTGTTGGTCTTTGCACTTTCTGAACAGGAGGCATTAACACATTTGGAGATGGTGTTTTCTCGATTGAGATTCAGCAACCTGAAGCTAGCACCTAAAAAGTGTCACTTTCTAAGAAAACCCGTAAAGTTTCAGGGCCATGTGATAGATGGTTCTGGTGTTTCAGTTGACGAGAGGAAGGTAAAAGTCATTTCTGCTTTAAAAAAGGAGGATATAATGAATGAAGACTGACCACACTTCAGAATCAGATTTTTTCTTGGCATGGTCCTGTTCTACCAAGCCTATATTCCAGGTTGCTTACATGTTGTTAGACAATTATTTGGCTTAACAGCTGGCCTGGTATGCTCAGTGAAAGCTTCTGGTTGTCACAAGGGAACGGGCACTTTTGAAGCCCTAGGACTGGACCCCAGACTGTGATCTGGCCTTTGAGGAGTTAAAAAGGGCCCTTGTTGACAGTTTGTTTCTGGCTCTTCCAGATTTTGAGCATCCTATTCTTCTTTGTACAGACGCTTCATTTGATGGCCTAGGTGCAATACTCTCTCAGATCCCTGCTGGTGAGGACAAGGCGAGACCAAGAGCGTTTCCTAGGTAGGCTTTGAGCCACAGCCAATCTATATATCCTGAATATAGAGGAACATCATTTGCTGAACATCTGACTTCTTTAATCAGTGGTGACGAAGAAGTGTGTCATTCCCTTTCACTGACAGACTTGCAAGAACATTAGCACAAAGACCCTGTCATTGCTAGAGTGTCTTATTATGTTGGCAGGAAGCACAGACCACCAAACGTGAATGTGCCAATGAAAACCAATGTTATTGCGGACTCTGAAGCAGTAGGACAAACTTTCAGGAATCCTGTACAGAGCCATTAAAGACCCGCTCACCAGGCACAAGAAGTTCCAACTTGTTTTACCTAAATCCTTAAAATCTCAGGCACTTTCACGACCTGGCTGGTCATCAAGGGCAGCCGCGCACTTTGTCTTTAACCTGTCAGAGGTTTTTCTGGCTCGATATGGAGTGTGATGTGCAGGATTATGTGAGGAAATGTCCCAGGTGTGTCCTCAGCAAAACTCAGAACCTGCAGCAACAGCCACTTGTAAAGTATTAAAACCACAGCCCCGTTGGAGCTTGTATGCATCGACTTCTGGTCTGCTGAGGATCGGACCAACAAATCTTTGGATGTTTTGGTGATCACAGATCACTTCACAAAGCTAGTGCATGCGTTTCCATGTCAGGACCAGACGGTGAAAAGAGTGGTTAAGAAACCGTGGGATGTTTTTTTTTCTGTGTATATGCATTTCCTGAATGCATCCATTCTGACCAGGGGTGAGGATACCTGCACAAGCTGATTGCTGAGCTTCTTGAACTGGCTGGCATCGACAAGTCTGGAACCACTCCTTACCAGCCAACGGGGAATGGTGGTACCAAATGTTTTAATAGGACATATAGGACATGGGTGGCCGTGGCGCAGTTGGTAGAGTGGGTTGTCCACTAATCGTAGGTTCGATTCCCGGCCTGGGTGACTCCACATGCCGAAGTGTCCTTGAGCAAGACACTGAACCCCAAGTTGCTCCCGATGGCAAGCTAGCACCTTGCATGGCAGCTCTGCTACCGTTGGTGTGTGAGTGTGTGTGTGTGAATGGGTGAATGAGACACAGTGTAAAGCGCTTTGGATAAAAGCGCTATATAAGTGCACATATACCATATACATTAGGAAATATGTTGAGGTCCCTTCCACCTAGGTCTAAGCAGAAGTGGCCGCAATTGGTACAGACCATGACTTTTGTTTACAACTGTACAGCACACGAAACAACAGGTTTTTCCCCTTTTTTTGCACTTTGTGGACAACCCTAGGGGTGATACACTGCTGTCTCCTTTGTTTTATGGAGACTTTGGGTGTGTGTCCCTCTTCAGCTCCAATTGGCTATTTATGTTTTTGTTTTTACTTTAGTTCTTGGGTTTTATAATTTTTATATAACCAGCGACAGCTATTGAGTAGCCATGATGAGCCGGGGGGCAGGGGGGATTTTATTATTATTTTATTTGTATTTTATTTTATTATTATTATTATTATTATTATTATTATTTTATTTTATTTTTATAATTTTTTTTTCTTCTCAATGAAATATTTGGGAAAGGGAAGGGAGGGGAGAAAAGGTAAATGAATCACATGAATATGAGTCACATGAATATGAATCACATGAATATGAATTACATGTAAATGAATCACATGAAAATGAATTACATGTAAATGAATCACATGCATGAATATGACCCACATGAAAATTAATCACATGTAAATGAATCATATGAAAATGAATAAATATAATAAATAAATAAATAAATAATAATATTGTCCGTACAATGTGTTGAAATTTGCTTAATTTAAAATAATTTTTATAATTTCATTGGGTAGCTTTCAATGCTGACTGTTTACACTGACTGTTTTGTGTGTGGACGATATACTTATGACATGTGTACAAATTTTTCCGGTGTTCTCCAAATTTTGTGTAATTCTAGAGGGAATGTATCGGGTGTTGAAAGTGTAGAATTACATGATATTAATGGTTAATTAAAGGATATTAATACCTGATGGTAGCTGTCTATTTGTGTGAGTACTTTCCCTTTTAATTGTCATGATGTCATTGATCTGTGTAATTTCCTGTTTTGGCTCCTCCTCTTCCCTTTCTGCAATGTGTCTTCATGGGAGAGAGAGATTAAATGAAGATTCAACCCAGTTGCCGTCCGCATATTTATTTGGTTGGAAAAAAAAACACACACAACTTGGACTACAACCAGTTACACAGACAGGGATGTGGGATTGGATTTTAGGAGGCAAAATAGCTATTTACAAGAAATATGAAAGTGCAAAATATAAAGTAGGGCATGTAAAACATGAAAAAAAGTGCAGAATTGTGTGGAATTGTGAGTCAGAATTGTGAGGGAAATTATTCATTTTTAGTTTGTAATAGTTTTGTACTAGTTCTATTTCATTCTCATCAGAGGATAACACCTAAGAAGGCCATGTTATGTTACTTAGATTAGTACAGAATGCTTATCTGCATGCAGAGACACAAACATGTTCTTCTGTTCAAGGTTCGTCTGTACATCTTCAAAGACCCTAAAACAAAGCCTGTTTGAACTGTCTCAAACTCACTCTTATCGGTACACAGAAGTGTGTCATGCTCTGCATTTCATATACAGTATATCACAAAAGTGAGTACACTCCTCACATTTTTGTAAATATTTCATTATATCTTTTCATGTGACAACACTGAAGAAATGATACTTTGCTACATTTTGAAGTAGTGAGTGTAAAGCTTGTGTAATAGTGTAAATTTGCTGTCCCCTCAAAATAACTCAACACACAGCCATTAATGACAACAAAAGTGAGTACACCCTTAAGTGAAAATGTCCAAATTGGGCCCAAAGTGTCAATAATTTGTGTGTCCACCATTATTTTCCAGCGCTGCCTTAACCTTCTTGGGCATGGAGTTCACCAGAGCTTCACAGGTTGCCACTGGAGTCCTCTTCCACTCCTCCATGGAGCTGGTGGATGTTAGAGACCTTGTGCTCTTCCACCTTCCATTTGAGTATGCCCCACAGATGCTGAATAGGGTTTAGGCCTGGATACATCGCTGGCCAGCCATCACCTTCATCCTCAGATTCTTTTGCAAGGCAGTGGTCATCTTGGAGGTGTGTTTTGGGTCATGATCATGCTGGAATTCTGCATACCGATCATGCTCTGCTTCAGTATGTCACAGTAAATGTTGGCATTCATGGTTCCCTCAATGAATAGACATATGAGTGCTGCCAGCATTGCTGCAGAGGTTGAAGGGGTTTGCTGAAAATAAGCAGACTAAGGACATGCACTACTGGAACCAAGATAAACTTATTTGATTCAGATGGTGTCAAGCATGTGTGGCTGCAATAAGGTGAGGAGTACAAAGACAAGTGTATCTTGCCTACAGTCAAGCATGTTGGTAGGAGTGTCATGGTCTGGGGCTGCATGCATGCTGCCGACATTGAGGAGCTACAGTTCACTGAGGGAACCATGAATACCAACATTTACTGTGATATACTGAAGCAGAGACTGATCCCCTCCCTTCAGCATCTGGGTCACAGGGCAGTATTCCAGCAGGATAACGACCCCAAACACACCTCCAAGACAACCACTGCCTTGCTAAAGAAGCGGAGGATGAAGGTGAAGGACTAAACCCTATTGAGCATCTTTGTGGCATACTCAAACGGAAGGTGGAGGAGCACAAGGTCTCGAACATCCACTTCCACTAGCTGATGTCATAATGGAGAAGTGGAAGAGGAATCCAGTGGCAACCTGTGAAGCTCTGGTGAACTAAATGCCCAAGAGGGTTAAGGCAGTGCTGGAAAATAATGGTGGCCACACATAATATTGACACTTTGGGCCCATTTTAGACATTTTCACTTTGGGGTGTACTCACTTTTGTTGCCAGCGGTTTAGACATTAATGGCTGTGTGTTGAGTTATTTTGAGGGGATCTCACGCGTCGTTGGTGCAGGAATGAAGCGAGGACGTAATTGCAGCGAAGCACGGTGATGTTTATTTACAGGTGTAGGAAAATGCACAAAACAAAACCAAAACAAGAACAAAATCACTAACCTAGGCTCACTGGGCTAGCTCTGCTAATGCTAGTGCTAGCGGCTAAAACTAGGAATGCTACTAAACAGAAACGGGTACACGGCAACGTAGCATGACGCTAAACAGAAACATGAACAGTAACGTAAATCGAGCCCGGAGTCAGAATGACGTACTCCCAACAATTCCGAACGAACCCCGTCATGTAGGGCACGAACCGCGGTATATATACAGTCTTTGCTTGATTCTTCATGAGCTCTCAGTTGTGCGTGTTTTTCCGGCACGCCCCCACATGACCCTGTGACCTTTCGTGACGAAGGTGTGACGACGTTGATGACGACGGCCACGCATGCGCAGTAGCGGCCGATGCACGTCACGGTCCCAGCCGAGCCGTGACAGAACCCCCCCAAAGGCACTCCTCCCGGAGTCCCAGGAGTCCTCCCTGCAGCACCAGGAAACCGCATGCTATTATTGGCGGAGCAGGGAAGCGAAGCAAGGGCTATAGCCGGGCAGACAGGATGAGTGACGTTCTCCATGGTCCTTGGGAGCGGTGCAACGTCCTCAGCTGGACGTGGAGGCTGGGCGGAGTCCCCAGTGGAACAGGCAGGCTGGGCGGTGTCCCCAGCGGAACAGATAGGCCTCAGAGGCGTGGCCGGGACAGAGCTCAGAGGCGTGGCCGAGACAGGGCTCAGAGGCATGGCCTGGACAGGGCTCAGAGGCGTGGCCAGGACAGGGCTCAGAGGCGTGGCCAGGACAGGGCCCAGGGACGTGGCTTGAGAGAGGGACGTGGCTAGAGGCATGACATGAGCGAGGGACGTGGCTAGAGGCATGACGTGAGCCAGGGACGTGGCTAGAGGCATGGCTGTGGTGTCGGTAACGTGGCTGGAAGCCTGGCAAGGGCTCAGGATGTGACTAGGAACTTGACTAGGAACTTGACTGGAGACAGGACAAGAGACAGGACTAGGGTTCGAAACACAACTAAAAACATGGCGAGGGCCAGAAACGTGGCGTGAGGCATGACGTGAGTTATAGCTAGGGCCTGGGGACTTGGCATGGACTGTAGCCAGGGCTTGAATGAGGGGCGTGGCTGTGGTATCGGGATCATGGACCTGGGACGGGACATGGGACATGGCCTGAACTAGAGTGAGAACGCCGGCTTGAGCTTGGATGAGGGTCTCGCATTTGGCTCTCGGAGACTTGAGCTTGGCTTTCATAGACTTGAGCTTGTCTTTCATAGACTTGAGCTTGGCTCGTGGGTGCTTGAGCGTGGGACTTGGGCGCTTGCGCGTGGGACTCGGGCGCTTGAGCTTGGAGCCCGGAAACTTGAGCTTGGCTTTCCGAGACTTGAGCGTGGAACCCGGGCCCTTGAGCGTGGAACCCGGGCACTTGAGCGTGGAACCCGGGCACTTGGGCTGGGCTTTCGGAAACTTGGCCAGGACCTGAGATTTTGGCTTGGCTGAACCTTCTAGCTCCTGGGTTTTGGCCGTGAGATCCATATGCAATGCCAAGATCCTGGAGTTGCAGCTGGTCAATTCTTTTTTCTCCAGAAGCTCTTTCAGTCGACCCTGTTCATCCTCCAGTTGACGAATCTGGGTGACCAGAGCTTGTTCCTGGAGTGTCACCTCTCTCAACATACTTTGGGGCTCCTGTAGTTGCAACTCTACAGCTGAGGATCTTTCAGTAGCTTGGTCTTGACTACTCCTCACCTCAGACAGAGTGCTGCTCAAAACCTCCAACTCCACCTGCATCATGCTCATCTCCTTCTTCTGCTTCTCGCTGTGTCTCTGTTGGGGCTCCCACAGCTGAACTGTGCCGTTGGGATCCCTCTTACCCCGAATGATTCCAACTGGAACGTGAGGCTGGGCTGTGATTGGAGCTCGAACTCGGAGCTTAGCTTGGTGCGGGACTCTGGGAATCGGGTCTGCAGATTTGGAGATGAGGAGATTCCTCCTACTTGGAAGACCGGTGCTCACTCTCTCTTTCTCCTAATAACAGAGGTTGGAGGGTGGCTTGGGCTAGAACAGGCATCACGTCGGGGCAGTGACTGGTGCTTTTGATGCCCCTACCCTTTCTCAGTTCTACCTGCTCATAATAGTCACGAATCAGTGGTTCGGCCGGGGTCTCGTGATTACCTTTCTGCAGTATGCTATCCAAATTATACTGCTGCCCTGGCTCCCCGAAGTCCACAAGAAAGAGGTCCAGGAACTGCCAAATGTCCATTGTCACTTCAGGTATCTCCGTCCATAACTGCTCTGCCCAGGCACGCACGGAATCCTCGAAGCGAGACATGATTAACAGCGTGAACTGACCTTCAGAGGGTTTTGGATCGCTCAGACTGGCAAAGTACTGCTGGCATTCCATAACGGTCCTGGCTGTCAAACAGCCTAGGCAGAAACATCGGAGCTTTCTCGGCAAAGCGCATGGAGTTAAAGGCAGGGAAGCTGTACACTCATTACTTTACATTGTAGCAAAGTGTCATTTCTTCAGTGTTGTCCCATGAAAATATATAATGAAATATTTACAAAAATGTGAGGGGTGTACTCACTTTTATGAAATACTGTATATAGCAATGGTTCAGCACAAGCGCTTCAGAGCGCTCTCCTTACTCTATCCTGCTTTATTCTATACTGTATTAACCATTTTTATGTAATAAACCTTTTTACCTCCAGAGGACGAGTCTGTGAGTGTTGTCTAATTTCCACGACAGAGTCTAGTGCACATCACTGAGATTGGCTGTCCTTGATATCATCCTTACTCAGTGAAACAAAGATGGTCCACTACAGTATACAGGAACACATCACAAGACCTGCATTTGTAAATAGTCTAACTGTATTTCTTTCTTTGAAGGCAGTACACAGTGTTTTCTCCCAGCTGAGGCTTTGTCTCTCTTGACAGAGGTTGAACCTCTTGGCCTCTTCTCTGCCACCTGTGACACTTCACTGACAGCTGCAGTCTCCACTGGCTCAGACATGCTGAACCTATGGCTCATAACTCCCAAAATTTTAGAAATTGTGGCTAGCATTCTTTTATCGAGTACCAGGTTCTGGTGAGGCTGGTAGTATACTCTGCATGTCCATAAGAGCTGCTTCCTGGTGGGCTTCACATAAAAGCTTCACAATCATAGCCAGTTCTGCCTTTTAGCCGGTCACTCTACTCATCATATTTGACATTGCTTGTACAGGATCCGGAACATCTGTAGAATGCCAGGACAGAGTCTGGGAATGGAAAATCGTGTAGCTTATTCTTTCTCCACAAATCTCAAACTCTTGATGGCTTTACTAGGCCACTGTAATGTTTCTCCACAGTAATTGACTAGGCCCAGGAATTTGCACAGCTTCAGGCTAGTTACTGGACAACATAGTGTTTACATGTCCTTCTGATTTTACTCTGCGTAAAGGTACAGTGCATCCGGAAAGTATTCACAGCGTTTCACTTTTTCCATATTTTGTTACAGCCTTATTCCAAAATGGATTAAATTCATTATTTTACTCAAAATTCTACAAATAATACCCCATAATGACAGCGTGAAAGAAGTTTGTTTGAAATCTTTGCAAATTTATTAAAAATAAAATACAAACAAACAAAAAAGGACATGTAAATAAGTATTCACAGCCTTTGCCATGACACTCAAAATTGAGCTCAGGTGCATCCTGTTTCCACTGATAATCTTTGAGAGTCCACCTGTGGTAAATCCAGTTGATTGGACATGATTTGGAAAGGCACGCACCTGTCTATATAAGGTCCCACAGTTAATAATTCAATTCAATTCAATTTTATTTGTATAGCGCTTTTTACAATAGTCATTGTCTCAAAGCAGCTTTACAGAAATAAAAAACAGGTATAAACAGTCAGAAACAGATAAAGAGAGACAATCAGGAACAGATAAACAGAGACAAACAGGTATAAAACAAATGGAATTTATCCCAACTGAGCAAGCCACTGAGTGGCGATGGTGGCAAGGAAAAACTCTCTAAGATGTTTTTTGAGGAAGAAACCTTGAGAGGAACCCGACTCAGAAGGGAAACCCATCCTCATCTGGGTAACACAGAATGTGATGGTAACACAGATAATGTGAAAATGAGAAGTATGGCCTTAGGAGCAGCCATAGTCCCAGCAGAAGATTTGGGCTCATCCAGAGGCAGAAGGGATCTGGATCTCCAATATCTCCATAAATTCGTGTGAGGCTCGGCAAAAAGAGAGAGAGGGAGAAAAATGATTAGGACTGTGAAGTAGTGAGATATAATCTAGTCAGGGTAAGCTTGAGTAAACAAATATGTTTTAAGCCTAGATTTAAATACTGAGACTGTGTCTGAGTCCCGAACACTAATGGGAAGACTGTTCCATAACTGTGGGGCTCTATAAGCGAAGGCTCTTCCCCTTGCTGTAGTCTTCACTATTCTAGGTAATGTCAAATAGCCTGCACCTTTTGATCTGAGTAGGCGTGGCGGATCATATAAAACCAGAAGGTCGCTTAGATATTATGGTGCAAGACCGTGTAGTGCTTTATAGGTTATTAGAAGTATTTTAAACTTAATGCGAAATTTTACAGGGAGCCAATACAGTGTGGATAAGATCGGGGTGATGTGGTCATATCTTCTAGTTCTAGTAAGGACTCTAGCAGCTGCATTCTGGACTAACTGGAGTTTATTTATATTCCTACTGGAACATCCAGACAGTAAGGCATTACAGTAATCTAATCTAGAGGTGACGAATGCATGAACCAGTATTTCTGCATCATGTAGTGACAGTATCTTAGAAATATTTCTGAGATGAAAGAACGCTATCCTAGTAATATTATCTACATGAGCATGAAATGATAGACTGGAGTCAATAATAACTCCGAGGTCTTTAACTGCTGTACATGATGAAACAGAAAGTCCATCCAGAGTTACTGTGTAGTCAGGAAGATTACTTCTAGCTACACGTGGGCCTAATAAAAGTATTTCTGTTTTATCAGAATTAAGTAAAAGGAAGTTAGCTAACATCCAACGTCTAATGTACTTTACACAATCCCCAACTTTACTAAGCTTATGTCTGTCCTCTGGCTTCGCTGACACATACAGCTGTGTATCATCAGCATAACAGTGGAAGCTAATTCCATGTTTACGAATAATTTGTCCTAGGGGTAACATATATAAAGTAAAAAGCAGTGGGCCTAAAACAGAACCCTAAAGTAACCTCAGTACGCATGGAGAAATCACCATTTACATCTACGAACTGATAACGATCGGTCAGATAAGACCTGAGCCAGGAGAGGACTGTTCCCTTAATGCCCACAACATTTTCTAATCTATCAAGGAGAATAGTGTGATCTTTGGTATCAAAAGCTGCACTAAGGTCGAGTAACACAAGCAGCGAGACACAACCCTGATCAGAGGTCAGAAGAAGGTCATTTACTACTTTAACTAGTGCTGTCTCTGTGCTGTGATGAGGTCTAAATCCTGACTGATACATTTCCTGAATGTTGTTCCTTTCTAAGTATGAGCATATCTGCTCTGCTACTACCTTTTCTAGAATCTTAGAGATGAAGAGGAGATTCGATATTGGTCTATAACTGGACAATTGAGACGGGTCAAGGTCAGGTTTTTTTTATCAATGGTTAAATAACTGCTAATGTTAAAGATTTAGGTACATAGCCAATGGTTAGGGAAGAATTTACTATATTTAAAAGTGACTTAATTACTACTGGACAAATCTGTTTAAACAAACATGTAGGTATGGGATCTAGTATGCAGGTTGATGAATTGGCTGATGAGATTAGTGTAGCTAGGTCGGTCTCTATAAGCGGAGCAAAACACTCTAAACATTGATCCGGTATTGCCACATTGTCATCTAATGGGTTTGTTACATTAATGACCGGTTGTAATTTAATGGCCTGTATTTCATCTCTAATATTTTCAATTTTAGAAATGAAAAAAATCATGAAATCCTCACTGCTATGAAATGATTGAGTGTTTTCCTCTGAAGTGGTTTTATTCCTAGTTAGTTTTGCTACCATGTTGAAGAGGAATCTGGAATTGTTTTGGTTGTCTCCTATTAAGGTGGAGAAGTTTTTTTAAGGTTTTTTTTTTAAGGTGGAGAATCTTTTTAGCATCTGCAAGAGATTTCCTATATTGCAGTAGGCTCTCCTTCCATGCTGTCTGAAATATCTCCAGCTTGGTTTGGCGCCATTTACGTTCTAATTGTCTAGATTTCTGTTTTAATGATCGCGTTAGATCATTATACCAGGGTGCTAATTTTTTTTGTCTAATTATTTTTCTTTTGAGTGGAGCCACTCTATCTAGTGTGCAGCGGAGTGTTGACTCCAAACTTTTAGTTGCCTGATCGAGTTCTACTGGATCAGGCACTGATCCAAATATAATTGATGTCTCTGGTAGGTTATTTATGAAGCTCAGTGCAGTAGCTGATGTGAATGTGCGTTTTACGTGGTATCGAGGCGAGGTGGAGAAATTATAATCAATACGGATTATGAATGAGATAAGATAGTGGTCTGAGATAACTTCAGACTGTGGAATAATTTCAATATTTTCTATACTTAGTCCGTATGTTAGTATGAGGTCAAGAGTGTGACCACCACTATGAGTAGGCCCGATTACGCTCTGATTAATCCCTACTGAATCTAAGATGGACACGACCGCTGTTCTCAGAGGGTCCTCCAGGTTATCAAAATGAATATTAAAATCTCCGATGATTAATGCTTTATTTACAGACACAACCAGGTTTGATACAAAGTCTGCAAATTCACTAAGAAATTCAGTATATGGCCCTGGGGGTCTGTAAATAATAATTAGAGGAATTGACTTATTTTTTTTTTTGGCTACGTAATTTACACTGGTATAAAGAATTTCAAAGGAATTAAACTTATGACTATATTTTTGTGTGACGACTAGATTTTCACTATGGATAAGACCAATACCTCCTCCTCTACCAGTTGAACGAGGCTGATGTACATAACTGTATCCAGGAGGACTGGCTTCATTTAATGCTATGTACTCATTTGGTTTAACCCAAACACATTAAATTACATTCCTGGTCAGTAATGATGTCATTGATAATAAGAGCCTTAGACATAAGAGATCTAATGTTTAATAGACCTAGCTTCATATCAAAAATGCTGGCTGTGCATTCAATATGATTTATTTTTATGTTAATTAGGTTACGAAGGTTACGAGATTTCCTATATATTTGTATAGCTCGGGGAACAGACACAGTCTCTATAGTATTTATTACTGTTGATGGACTACTAATTGAACATTGATTCAACTGACTGTTATTGTCAGAAGATGTAATTACGGTAGACAGTCACTTGGAGTGAAGCGCCTTGGAGATGTTCTCGGACAGCAGTTCCGCTCCAACGCTGCTGGGGTGCAGGCCATCAGGACGAAAGAACCTAGGGCGCTCCCAAAACAGATTCCAGTTATTAACAAACACTAGATTCTGCTCATTACACCAAGAGACTAACCATTCATTTAAAGCGAGAATTCTACTGAACTTTTCCGCTCCACGTCTGAATGTGGGAAGAGGTCCAGAGACGATGATCCTCGCTGTGGGTGATCTGCCTCGCACCGTCTCGATCAGGCTGGAGAAGTCCCTCTTCAGAACCTCCGTCTGCCGTAGCCTGGTGTCGTTCGTCCCGGCGTGCAGCACAACCGCTCCAATGCGCTCGTCCTTCTTCAGGATCCTGGATACCTGCACAGCGACATCAAGAACACGAGCACCAGAAAAACAGTGTGTGTGCACCTTACCTTTGGATGATGCTACACGGAGTCTCCGACGATCACGGCGTTGGGTCTGGTCTGGCGGAGAGGGGCATGTCAGAGTAATGCATGTCAGAGAACAAACCAAGCCATGAAGTCCAAATAATTGTCTGTAGATCTCCAAGACAGGATTGTATCAAGGCACAGATCAGGGGAATGGTACAGAAACATTTCTGCAGCATTGAAGGTACCAATGAGCACAGTGGCCTCCAGCACCCATAAATGGAAGATGTTTGGAACCACTAGGACTCTTCCTTGAGCTGGCCACCCGGGCAACCTGAGCAATTAGGGGAGAAGGGCCTTAGTCAGGGAGGTGACCCAAAACCCGATGGTCACTCTGACAGAGCTACAGCGTGTCTCTGTGGACAGAGGAGAATCTTCCAGAAGAACAACCATCTCTGCAGCACTCCACCAATCAGGCCTGTGTGGTAGAATGGCTAGAAGGAAGCCACTCCTCAGTAAAAGGCACATGAGAGCCCACCTGGAGTTTGCCAAAAGGCACCTGCAGGACTCTCAGACCAAGACCAAGACAAAGATTGAACTCTTTGGCCTGAATGGCAAGCGTCATGTCTGGAGGAATCCAGGCAACACTCATCACCTGGCCAATACCATCTCTACAGTGAAGCATGGTGGTGGCAGCATCATGCTGTGGGGATGTTTTTCAGCGGCAGGAACTGGGAGACTAGTCAGGATCAAGGGAAAGATGAATGCAGCATTGTACAGAGACATCCTTGATGAAAACCTGCTCTAGATCACTCTGGACCTCAGATGGGGCGAAGGTTTATCTTCCAACAGGACATGACCCTAAGCACACAGCCAAGATAACAACAGAGTGGCTTCAAGACAACTCTGTGAATGTCCTTGATTGGCGCAGCCAGCACCCAGACTTGAACCCAATTGTACATCTCTGGAGAGATCTGAAAATGACTTTGCACCGACACTTCTCATCCAACCTGGTCCTGCAAAGAAGAATGGGAGAAACTGCCAAAAATAGGTGTTCCAAGCTTGTAGCATCATACTCAAACAGACTTGAGGATGTAATTGGTGCCAGAGGTGCTTCAACAAAGTATTGAGCAAAGGCTGTGAATACTTATGTATATGTGGTATTTTTTATTTATTTATTTTTTATAAATTTGCAAAGATTTCATACAATATTCTTTTATATTGTCATTATGGGGTATTGTTTGTAGAATTTTGAGGAAAATAATTAATTTAATCCATTTTGGAATAAGGCTGTAACATCACAAAATGTGGAAAAAGTGAAGCGCGAATACTTTCTGGATGCACAGTATGTGTTACGCTACAGACAGCAGAGGGCACTGTGGCTTGGCTTCGTACGAGTCACGTGACTTGGTTTTTTGTTCTCTCGCTTCTCTCTAATGACTTTAATTTGCCACAGGTGCTAATGTTTGAGTATTGATTATGTTCTGTATTTAAGTGCTGTGGTTACGGAGCACTTCGCTCAGTATTAACGGTGTTATCGTGTTTTCGTGTCCATGCCTTGAATGATCTTTGAATGCCACGTTTCTCGTTTGCCAGCGAAGACCGGGTTTACTTTGAGGATGGTGTTTTGTGTTTAGAAAAGACGTTGATCTGTACCTGCATCCGCCTCCATCTATGTGTTGTAACAAAATACTGAGCCCAAAAATGCGGAAGCAGCAGGTTGCCAGGTGCGCCTCCGAAGAGGCTAGGATTTGGGCGCTGTACCGTTCCTCCCTGGAGAAGAGCAAATGGCTCGAGGAGGAAATTGCGCTGTGGAAAGCAGAGCTGCGCGCCGTGTTTACCCCGTCCCCGCCATAGAGGAGCGACACCGTGCTGAGCATCTGGGGTTTCCCAGTGAAGGAGAGCTGTACAGTGCCGCTCAATGCAGAGGTGAAGGCTGACCCAGAATTTTTTTTGGGGGGGGCAATGAAGACAGCAGAGCTCCAGCCTGGGCTAATGGAGCTGTGGAGCTCCAGCCGGAGGCCTACGGGGAGGTCTCTGCAGAGAAAGCTGTCCTGCTGTCCAGCCCAGCTGTGGCTTTACCAAAAAATAAATAGAACAGCTCTAGAGAAGTGTACTGCTGGTGGCTATCAAGCTGTAACCTAGGAGTGTGGGCAGGAGAAACGTGATGTTGTACGAGAGGCACATCATCCTCATTAACATTGTGCCACCTGTCTTGTTCAAGTTATGTTATGGCTTACATGAGTGACACACAAGTGACCTCTCTTCATTGACTCCTCTGGGGGTAGATGGAGCTGTCATTTTTGCAGTGGAAACCTCCATGTGGATGTTGTGGGAGAAGGCCTCAGAAGAAGTGTGAGGAGGATCTGGAGCATTTTCTTTTTCTCTGCAACAATAAATGATCAT
This sequence comes from Ameiurus melas, assembly GCA_012411365.1. Classification (NCBI taxonomy): domain Eukaryota; kingdom Metazoa; phylum Chordata; class Actinopteri; order Siluriformes; family Ictaluridae; genus Ameiurus; species Ameiurus melas. Next base: position 13,221,078 of record CM022777.1, on the reverse strand, counting down.
GAATACAAAGTACAATAAGTATCCCAAATCACCCATAAATGATACATTGGCTTTCATATTTATATAATAACAATAATAATTCTACATTTGTATTTAGCTTTCAAATAAACCATGCTGGTGCATTTGTTGTTGTTTATTATTATTTAAAAAATGCAGTGCTTAGCTACATATGAAAAAACATTACTGCCATGCTACATATAGAAAAATATAGTGCCATACTACCTGCACAAAAGACATTTAAACACTACAATCAAAATTAAAAATAGAATGCAACATAATTCACACACTTTTCAAGGACTGTGTCCACCTCATGCTGGAATGCTCCTTGGCTCAATCCGTGCTGTCTTCCTCCAAAAAAACAGAGTCATTGGTGTCATGATTCCCCCATGAAGCAGCGCGCTTTAAGCACTAGTGCGCATGCGCCTGCTTCTACATTGACAGCAATGACAATGTGGATAACCACGTGTCTTTTGTTATGGTTGATGTCATGTCTCCGCCCTGTCTTGTCTTGTGTTGTCTATTCACATGTATTATTGTATTGCCTGCAGCTGTTAGCAGTTTGGGGCTAATGAGACCGGTATGTGTATATACCGTGAGCCGTGCTACACACGGCGCAAGTAATTAGACTTCTTATAGATATAGAGAGTCTTTGTTCCATGCCATAGTCCATAGTCCATGTGTCATAGTCATAGCCATAGTCCTAGTCCATGTCAAGGCTAGTTAGCATAGAAGTGTAGCTTATAGCATAACATAGCTTAGCTTCTAGCCTAGTAGCTTATAGCATAGCGTAGACTGTAGATGGATAGAATAGCTTAGTAGATAAGATTAGATGTAGATGTAGCTTCTAGATCTAGAGAGTGTTTGTTCCATGTCATGTTTCCTAATGTCATAGTTCATGTCCATGTGTCATAGCCATAGCCATAGACATAGTCCATGCCATGGTTAATGTTTCAGTAGTAGTTAATAGCATAGAGATAGCCTAGCTTAGCATAGGAGTTTAGAGATATATTTAGGTTAGCTTAGTTAATTGAGATTGTCATGTGTTATGTTTCCTGTTTCTCTTTTGTCTGCTCCCCCCTGTTACAAATAAAGGTCTCATCCTAACTGTGAATGCATCCGTCCTGTATCCGCTCCGTCAAGGTTCGTGACAATCCGCCGGCAGAACGGAACACCAGTGTACTGGAAAAAATGTTACTACTGAACAATAATGGTTTTAATAAGATAATGAAAAAACATATTAATGCAACAAATCATATTAATGAACTGAAATGAGCTGCTCCTGAGGTCTTTGACACCATGGAATGAATGTGTGGAAAAGCTCTCCTCATTTACTGGTAGATGTCCTGCTGCAGTCAACATTGCCATCAAAGAGACAATCTCCCAGATGAAAATTGATGGAGAATTTTGCCAATCGCCAACACCTTCTGAGACACAGTGTGAGATTTGTTTGACTAGAATTTGTTTGACTAGAATGTTTGACTTGTTAAAAGCTCTAGCTTCTCAGCCATATGCATGGATTTTGACATTATTCAAAAATGTATGTATGGTATGTAAACATAAAAAAAACTTTGCGTTATTATGATTTCTGTTTTTTTTCCCCATTACATTATTTAAACCATTATTGTTCAGTAGTTACATTTACAAATAAACAATTTTAAAGGCATTTATAATACATGCGTTCACTTTACTTAACACCATCAATGATGCATTTATAAAGGTTGTTAATTGAAAGGAAATTCTCTTATATCATGTACTCTCATATTTTGACCTGTATTAAGACACTTTGGATACGGGGAATACTGGGTTATAGTTTCTGTTTGTGTGTCTCTGTGCTATCAAATACCTATGATAAATGTACACATATACATTTCTGGTACATGTATTTTCTGTCTCTTGAAAAGACTTATTTTCATAGTGTGATGTGTGTTTTGTTTTGTCTATCTGGCTGGCACCTGCACCAGTAGAAACCATCCAGGCACGGCTGTTATCAATGTTGTTATGGAACGGGACTGCAAGCAGATGCAGGTACAGATCAAAGTCTTTATTAAACACATAACTCAAAACCAAAGAAATCCCGGTCTTCACAGGAAAACGAGAATCTGGAATCGTGGCATAAAACGAGATCATGAATCAAGGCATGGAAACAAACAACACAATCTACATCACCTATCTAACCTTTACAGTGCTCAGTAACTGAGGGGTTTAAATAGTGAACATAATCAAAACCAAAACCATGGACACCAGGGGCAAATTCAAGACACTTAAACTAAACTAAATGCTCAAGGAGGAAGCGAGCGAACCAAAACAATGTCATGTGACCAGTCAGGAGCCGTGCCACAGTGCCATCTGCTGGCCATGGTTTAACAAATGTGTACAATATGTATAAATACTTCTTTTTTAATGAATAAACCAGAAGTCTCTGTGAACATTCATATGTGTCAGTGTGTGTGTTCATTCGGACTCACCAGGCCTGAACACTGTGGTAAACCACACTTTCTAGCAATAGCAGCACAGAACTAAAAGTTAATAGAAGTAATGGTAGAACAGGCTGAAAGGGCTGACGGAGGTCAGACATAATCTGAGATTTGGAGATTCCTGAAGAACATATCTAACAGTAATTATATTATAACTCACAATAAGTATTTATAAAGCAGGACAACATGACTATCAACAACAATATAAAACAATTCACTTATTGGACATAAATATTTCTGCATTACTACTAAGTCATTATAACTAATATACTAACATTATAAAAATGCAGGCTGTATTTTTATGAATCCATTCATGGAACAATAAGATTGACTAATAAATACTTGGTGTATAATGCATTATGAGCATGGGCACTGAAAAAGCAAGTGTATCACTTATAAGCAATTATAAAAAATAATATAAATTTAGCTGTAACTGTTATTATTACTAAGTATAAGTCTTTAAGTGTTTTTATAAATGTGTTTATAGAGTAGTAATACTTGCTTATAAATAAATAATTTTAAATGGGAATATAATCCATTATAAGCATGGGCTTCATAGAAAGTGTTACCTACATTACTTTCAAATTGTGACACTTGGAGTACATTACTTATGATATTTTTGATAAAGTAATTTGTAACTGTAATGGAATACATTTTTAAAGTAACCCTCCCAACCCTGCTTATCAATACAGTGGTGTGAAAAAGTGTTTGCCCCCTTCCTCATTTCCTGTTCCTTTGCATGTTTGTCACACTTAAGTGTTTCGGAACATCAAACCAATTTAAACAATAGTCAAGGACAACACAAGTAAACACAAAATGCAATTTGTAAATGAAGGTGTTTATTATTAAAGGTGAAAAAAAATCCAAACCATCATGGCCTTGTGTGAAAAAGTGATTGCCCCCCTTGTTAAAACATACTATAACTGTGGTTGTCCACACCTGAGTTCAATTTCTCTAGCCACACCCAGGCCTGATTATTGCCACACCTGTTCACAATCAAGGCATCACTTAAATAGGAGCTGCTTGACACAGTAAGGTCCACCAGAAGATCCTTAAAAGCTACACATCATGCCGATACCCAAAGAAACAATTCAGGAACAATTGAGAAAGAAAGTAATTGAGATCTATCAGTCTGGAAAGGGTTATAAAGCCATTTCCAAAGCTTTGGGAATCCAGCGAACCACAGTGAGAGCCATTATCCACAATTGATGAAGACATGGAACAGTGGTGAACCTTCCCAGGAGTGGCCGGCCGCCCAAAATTACCCCAAGAGCGCAGCGACGACTCATCCAAGAGGTCACAAAAGACCCCACAACAACATCCAAAGAACTGCAGGCCTCACTTGCCTCAGTTAAGGTCAGCGTTCATGCCTCCACCATCAGGAAAAGACTGGGCAAAAATGGCCTGCATGGCAGAGTTCCAAGGAGAAAACCACTGCTGAGCAAAAAGAACATGAAAGCTCGTCTCAATTTCTCCACAACACATCTTGATGATCCCCAAGACTTTTGGGACAACATTCTGTGGACCGATGAGACAAAAGTGGAACTCTTTGGAAGGTGTGTGTCCAAGTATATCTGGCGTAGAAGGAACACTGCATTTCATAAAAAGAACATTATACCAACAGTAAAATATGGTGGTGGTAGTGTGATGGTCTGGGGCTGTTTTGCTGCTTCAGGACCTGGAAGAGTTGCCGTAAAAGGAACTATGTATTCTGCTGTCTACCAAGAGATCCTGATGGAGAATGTCCGACCATCTGTTCGTGTACTCAAGCTGAAACGAACTTGGGTTCTGCAGCAGGACAATGATCCTAAAAACTCCAGCAAGTCCACCACCGAATGGCTGAAGAAAAACAAAATGAAGACTTTGGAGTGGCCTAGCCAAAGTCCTGACCTGAATCCTATTGAGATGTTGTGGTATGACCTTAAAAAGGCCGTTCATGCTCGAAAACCCTCTAATGTAACTGAATTAGGACAATTCTGCAAAGATGAGTGGGCCAAAATTCCTCCAGGACGCTGTAAAAGCCTCATTGCACGTTATCGCAAACGCTTGGTTGCAGTTGTTGCTGCTAAGGGTGGCCCAACCAGTTATTAGGTTTAGGGGGCAATCACTTTTTCACACAGGGCCATGATGGTTTGGATTTTTTTTCACCTTTAATAATAAACACCTTCATTTACAAATTGCATTTTGTGTTTACTTGTGTTGTCCTTGACTATTGTTTAAATTGGTTTGATGTTCCGAAACACTTAAGTGTGACAAACATGCAAAGGAACAGGAAATGAGGAAGGGGGCAAACACTTTTTCACACCACTGTACATCCATTCATCGTATATTGTATTTTCTCGAGTTTCAGAAAAAACATCACGTCCTTTATCCACTGAGAGATAGATGGGTATTTAGCAGACTTCCAATGTAATAGTAGGGAATGTCTAGCTATAAGGGATGTGAAAGCAATAACATCATTTTGTATCGAACTCAAAGGAATTGAAGCTTGAGGGATCCCAAATATCGCAATCAGTGGACAAGGCTTTAGATCTGCTAAACCTAAACGAAAAAAGAATAAATTCCATTAAGAGAAAAGTCCCCTACTGACTTTAAATCTAATAAATAATCTGCACACTTAACAAATATGTTTTTACCTTTAAAGACTTATAACTACTAATCTTACACAGTGTAGCACATAAAAATAAATAAATAAATAAATAGATTTTAAAAATGGTCATTTAAAAAAAGAAATAATAATAATAATAATAATAATAATACATAGACAAGATGATAATTAAATAAATAAATAAGTAAATAAATAAATAAATAAACAAACAAATTCTGAACGAATGCACAATATCCACAATAAGAATTCGAATTCTATAGAGCTGGATGGCCGAGTGCAAATTAGAATAAAGAATATTATCAAAGAAAATAAATAAATAAATATTAAAAATAATTAAAAAAAAATAATAATAATAATAATAAATAAAATAAATACTAAATAAACAAACAAATAAATAAATAACAAACACTACACTGTGTAGATGATGCGGTTCACCCCGGTTTTAAGAGTTTAACATATTCTGCTGCTTCCTCCGCTGAAATAAAGTCCTTCTGGACACCGTTGTATGTAATGCGAAGACGAGCTGGGTGAAGAATTCCATAGCGAGCTCCTTCAATACCACGAAGTTGACGCCGAACCTCGTTGAACGCGGCCCGGGCCCGGGCTATCTTGACTGTGTAGTCAGGGAAAACGGAGATGGTCAGATCCCTCACTTTAATCTGCTGGCGCTCTCTCGCACGGCGTAAAATATCAACACAGTCACTGTAATAGTGGAATCTGCACACAATAGCTCGTGGTCGTTCACCAGACTTCGGCTTCGGCTGAAGGGTCCGGTAGGACCGGTCCAAAACCGGCTCCTTCTCCAGACCAAGCGCCTCCTTTAAAAGGGCCGCTACAGCAGCGGTTGTACAGGTGTCAGCGCCGTCTGGAACTCCGACTATCCTAACGTTATTGCACCGTGACCTTGACTCCAAATCCTCACATTTATTCTCTAATTGAGTCACGGTCGCAGTGAGAGACTCGATAATAGTCTTCATGTGAACTATATCATCGGTGCAACCGGAGAGAGTGTGCCCCATTTCCCCCACAGTACCTTTCAATGTTGATATGGTGGCCTCGGTAGCGACTTTATCACTAGCCAGCTGTGTTTTCATGGCCTGCAGGTCATGCTGGATAGTAGATAGCGCATCCCTGAGAGTCTTCTGAAGATTCTCATGGATAGTCTCCTGGTGCTTCAGATGATCTTAAAACTCCTTCCTAAAATCATCGTTGTCCTTCCTCATTACAGCCAGCAACTCAATAAATGCAGCGAAGACAGAGCCACCACTCGGGGATGCGGATGCGACCGCGGGTTCACACGGGGAAAGGAGCGCAGCTACGGATTCCTGAGGAGGAGGCGCTGGCGCGGGTGCAGGTTCATGGCGAAAGGGAGACACGGCTGCAGATTCATGGAGGGAGGGAGACGCGGCTGCGGATTCACGAGAAGGAGGCGCGCTCGCGGTGCGCCCTCCTGAGCTCAGTTTCTTCTGAATGCTACCACCGGTTTTCGAGTTTTTCCCCGACATCTTTAACGAACCACCGAGTTAAAAGTACAAATAAGGAAACGAAGTAGAATAAGTCAAAATATACTATATATGTAATATTTTATATATAAATTATATAAAGAAAGTGCTAATTAATTACAATTTTTGATCGAAATCAGCAGACTCAAACTTCACGTCTTACTCCATCAAACACCGAATTTGAACCGTCACTCAATAGTCAACAGAGAAAGTGGAGCACAAATACAAGATTTTTTTCTCTCATTTGGGTAACATTTTTTAAAAGGTATGTATTTTTTCTTTTAAAAGTTATGTTTGTTTTCTACTTATAATAAATGTATTTAATGATGAAAATATAAATTTGACACCTCAAATCATTAGCAGTTAGAGGAACTATTCTCAGCATATCAATACAATTGTTTGCATTAGGGTTTTATAAGAATAATAAATTATAGGATGACAAATGTCTAGCCCAAAATGACTATTTTCATTACATCGCTGTATAATTTCCTACTGACATTAAAAGCAATTTAACACTGCAGTAGCAGAGTGAGGCTTTAGTTATTTGCTTGGGAGGCCTGCTAGAATATTGTTTAAACATTTGGTTGGAGGATTGATCTGAGGCTTCATTTTATCTGGAAATCAAATGCAGAAATTCTGATTTTGCTTCTTTTAAAAGAAACAAAACGAAGTTAGCAAAAACAGCCAAAATGGGAAGTGTGAATTCACACACTGTGTGAGCTAGTGTCACGTATGGCGAATGGAGGCCGAAGCAATTGCAGATTTTTTAAACATTTATTTTAAACACACGAATAACGAAACAAAAACACTAGGACAACCGGGCATAACACTGTGGCAAGAAACAAACACGGACACAGAAGTGACGTGAGTCTATAACAACGAAAGACCAGGAGAAAGTGCAGACAAGGACTATAAATACACAATGGTGCTAATTAACAAAAACGTGAGTCAGGTGCATGTGGTCAGGTGGTGTAGTGCAGTGGCAGATGGGACTTGAAGTCCCGGGTTTCCGGATACGTGACAGATCCCCCCTCCAAGGGCGCTACACCTGAGCGCCCAAAATCAAAGGGCCCCCTCCGGGGGTCCCCGCCCTCCGGCGCAAAAGTCCCCAGCAGAACCAGGAGGCCGAGCAGCTTCCACCATGGCACAAGGAAGCGGGTGGAAGTCCTTGGCAAAGCATGAAAGAGGCGGCATACCCCACCGGGACAGGAGAGCGGAGCATGCCTCACCCGCGAGGTTCAAGGGGAGCGAAGTACCTGACGAGGCGCACGGGGGAGCGGGGTCTCCGCGAGGCTCACGGGGAGGCGAGGTTCTCCGCGAGGCTCACGGGGGAGCGAGGTTCTCCGCGAGGCTCACGGGGGAGCGAGGTTCTCCGCGAGGCTCACGGGGGCCGAGGTTCTCCGCAAGGCCAGGGAGAGGAGCGAGGTTCTCCGCGAGGCCCGAGGGAGGAACGACGCTCCCGCGAAGCATGAGGGGAACGGAGACCTCCGTGGAGCAGGAAGGGGAAGCGACCCACTGGCGCAGCGAGGGAAAGGGCGACGTCTTCAGCGGAACGTGGAGGCAAAGTGACGTCCTCAGCGCAGCAGGATGGCAGAGAGACGACCGCGGCGAAAGGAAGCGCGGCGACCTCAGCCGAGCAGGAAGGCCGAGCGACGACCTCAGCCGAGCAGGAAGGCCGGCGTCCACAGCCGAGCAGGAAGGCCGAGCGACGTCCACAGCCGAAAGCAGGAAGGCCGAGCGACGTCCACAGCCGAGCAGGAAGGCCGAGCGACGTCCACAGCCGAGCAGGAAGGCCGAGCGACGTCCACAGCCGAGCAGGAAGGCCGAGCGACGCACAGCCGAGCAGGAAGGCGTACGACGTCCACAGCCGAAGCAGGAAGGCCGAGCGACGTCCACAGCCGAGCAGGAAGGCGAGCGGCGTCCACAGCCGAGCAGGAAGGCCGAGCGGCGTCACAAGCCGGGCAGGGATGCTGGAGCGCGTCCACAGCTGAACAGGAAGGCTGTGCGACGACCTCAGCTGAACAGGAAGGCTGTGCGACGACCTCAGCTGAACAGGACGGGCGGCGACCTCCAGCTGAACAGCGGCGGGGCGACGACCTCAGCTGAACAGGAAGGCTGAGGCACCTTAAGGTAGCTGAACAGCAGGGAATCCTTGAGGTCGGCGAACAGAGGTGAATTCATGAGTCCGCGCAGGCTGGAGCATCCTCACACACATAGCGGGCGCGGAGAGACCTCCTGCACAGGACTCACCGGCTGCGCGACTCTGAGGTAGCTGAACAGCGGGGAATCCTTGAGGTCGCGAACAGAGGTGAATTCATGAGTCCGACGCGGAGCTGGAGCGTCCTCACGCATCATAGCGGGCGGCGGAGAGACCTCCTGCACAGGACTCACCGGCTGCGTGACTCTAAGGTAGCTGAACAGCGGGGAATCCTTGAGGTCGGCGAACATATGGGGAATCCATGAGACCCATCGGGGAGGGAGGGGGGGGCGCAACTGCTGAATCCGAAAAAAATAAATAAATAAAAATCTACTGCCTCGTAGTCACGGTCTTTCGTTCTGTCACGTTTGGCGAATGGAGGCCGAAGCAATTGCAGATTTTTTAAAACACATTTATTTTAAACACACGCATAAAAACAAAAACACTAGGACAACTGGGCATAACACTGTGGCAAGAAACAAACACGGAGACAGAAGTGACGTGAGTCTACAACAACGAAAGACCAGGAGAAAGTGCAGACAAGGACTATAAATACACAATGGTGCTAATTAACAAAAACGTGAGTCAGGTGCATGTGGTCAGGTGGTGTAGTGCAGTGGCAGATGGGACTTGAAGTCCCGGGTTTCCGGATACGTGACAGCTAGTATACAGTGCATCCGAAAAGTATTCACAGTGCTTCACTTTTTCCACATTTTGTTATGTTACAGCCGTATTCCAAAATGGATTAAATTCATTATTTCCCTCCAAATTCTTAAACAGGATGTGTTGGTGATAGTTGATAGGTTTTCACATTGGGGTGAAGCATATCTCATCAAAAGAAGGAAAGCCATGCATACCACAAAATGATTGGTCAATGATTTCTTCCCTCCCTGGAGAATTGCTGAAATCATTCATTCAGACCGTGAAACTCATTTCTCTGCCCGTCAGACAGGAAGTCATGAAAATGCTAAACATTCAATGGAAGCTTCATTATCCATACTGACCTAAAGCTTTTGGACAGGTTGAATGTCAAAACCAGACTTTGAAAAATCGATTGTCCAAGTTAAATCAGAGTGGGGTATCATGGATGTATGCATTTTCAGCTGTTCTGTACAATATTCAATCCACACCCACAAGAAGGGTTGGTCCCAGTCCATACAAGATCATCACAGGTCAACCAATGGCCCTCCCAGGGACAATTGATTTGAGACAAGCAGATGTGCATCTTACGTCTGATGCACTAATGAAATTGAAATCTATTATATTTTGAAAATCTATTTTATTTTGTTCATATTTTGGTCATCATTTGGTAATCATTCAGGTTCTGTGCTTATAGGTACTGATATACTTAGTAAGGGGTGGGAAATTCTTAAAATATTTAATGGGGAAGATGAGATTTGTGATACTTCCACTCAGATTTATTGTTTTGATGATAAGGGAAACACTTTCCAAACTTTTGTTTACATTAACACAGAACACTCTGTTCCCAGGCTGTGAGGTTTGCATTCCTCAATCAGTGAGTGTCTCTACTGGCATCCCATGGGAAGGACACACTATCTCAGCCTGTGACACTTGTGCCTTGCTACACACAGATATTCTCTCATTTAATGTCACCACACACCATAATGTTACATGAGCAGTCACCACTCAATGTTGTATCCCAGGCTTCATGATTTGTAATCAAACATACCTTTCTCCTCATAGGGTCACTGCTATTATTACTCCATTTGTGTTTCCGTGGTGCTTAGCAAACCATGGTGTGTCACCCCCAGTAGGTGAAATCTCTAAAGCATTATGTAGTTCCACCATGGAAATAGACAAATATCATCATCTACAGGGTATCTCTCATATTTCTCTGTCTTGAATCAAAACAAAGTTCAAAGCTCATTCAATTGAGGATTGTATCTCTGAACCTGGTCCTTGGATAAACTGATTATCAATCAATGAATACTGTCATGTTCCAGCCCCTTTATGTACTTATTGCTGTTTGGTAACACTGGCTATAGTGAATTGCCTGCTAGGTTCAATGGTCAATGTTCATTGATTTATCTCCTTCCTGAATTGAGACTCCGAACTTATCTTAAGCCCCAAGTAGCCTTATCTGTGTCTACAACTGCAAAACATGCTCCTAATATCATCTTGGTACATCATCCTCCCACCGATACCTCACACATCTTTTAGATGTTCCAAATTTTTATGGTCTTGTAAACTGTAATAAGGTTGAGTGTATCTGGTATAAAAATGGTGAGCGTTACACATTTGTAGGTCATTTTAGTAATAGTCTGCCTACTAACACTAAACTTAATATAATTGTCACTTTAGATCTCATACCCACTTATAGGGGATATCAATCTTTCATTGATACCGCAAAGAGACTTTATCACAACATAACACCTCATGTCAGAGACTTCAATACATTTTATTTTTTAGCACCTTAGCATCTCGCTGTCATTGCTAACTGATCCAAGTCCTTGTGTTGAGTATCCTACCTGTGATTAAACTTTTTGGAGCAGCTTTTTAAGTGCTCTTTTTTCTAATTATGGTGTTATGATTCGCCTTGATCAAATTCATATGTTATGTCATGAAGTTGAGAAATACTGCATAATCCTTACACATCATATCCAACACATTGTAATTACATCGGATGATGATTTTGTAGATATCGGGTCACTTTAGATTATATCTTATATATGTGTGAGTGCTGTACGGATGTGACGCTACTCTAAATTTGATGCAATACATTAATGACCTAGGTGAGTTACATGATCGTGTTAACACTATTGATCAAGTTAAGAGTGATTAGTTAGGTGCCTGTCTATTCTCCTGTTGGTGAAATGGCAAGGAATTTCTACTGGGTTTCCTGATGTTCTGTCACCTTCCTGTTAATTTATGTCATGCTTTGCTGTTGCTGAATGTGTGTCTCTAGTAGCATGACATAGGCCCAAGTAGCAGAAACCACAATTTTCCTAACTCTGGTTGATAGGCCTAATGCCTACATTTAATTTGATCTTACTTTTAATCTAACATGCTTGGTACGCTGATAAATGGGTGTGACCTATACTTCTTTGAGGATATGTTGATGGATAATAACCTGGCCTGTGTTTATAGTATGTAGAATAGAATAAAAGGGTTATGCTGGCTCTAATGGATGATTTTAGGGTCATCCAATGAGGGGAAATATGTTAAATATTTTTCCATATATTCTATTCTTATGATTCATTTAAGTTCAGTTCAATGTGATTTTTGCTTATTCATGGTCTCATGATGTTTTCGGGTTTCTGTCCATGATCGTGTTTTTGTCAAGGATTTTTGTCTTTTGTGTTATGTTTTTCTCTCATGTTTTCCTTAACTGGCCTTGAGTATGTTGCTTGCATTTACAAAAGCCAACTGTTTCCAAATTATGTATAGACTAAGAGTGAGACTACAAAACACTGTAGTGCCCCGGGTGCCTCTGTGTGCACAATAAACCATCTCTTTGACTATACCCTGGTTCTTGGTCTCCTGATTCTCCAAACATCTTACTTCTGGTGAAGCTGAAACATTTTAATCATCAGAAAATATTTACATCAGTGTATACAAAAGAGTGAGCAAGCACATCAGTTAAAAATTGCATAATTCTACTATCATAGTGTTTCTGTCATATTGGTTTTCACTTTTAGAAGGGCCATTAAATTTAGGTGATTAGTGTAAATACAAAAAAAAAATTGACGCATTGGTCCACAATGTATTGGCACATTGGTGCACTAATTAATTTATTTTAGGAATAGTGCTGACATAACTGACTGGCTCTCAAAATGCTTGCTGTTTAACAATGCTTCCTGCATTGACCAGGGAACAACAAACTACAAAAATATCTATTTTGTTCTTTGACACATCTTACAAAAATGAAAGAATGAGTAATAACAACATTTTTGGTGTTCATGATGACTTTGTAGAGTTGTGACAGCTGGAAGAGAACACTTTGCACCAATTTACCTGATATCTATGTCACGTCGTTGTCCAATTTACATCAATATAAATCTGTTTGTCTTGCAGAGCTGGAGCGTGTTTGCACTAAGTCAATTAAATATCTGGATAATGATGAACTAGAGCTCCACAATGGGACTTGAAACAACCACTGGCTTCAGACAAACATACTACCTTGTATAAAACTCTGCTTTTCTGAATATAGAAATTATGTCTGATGAAGGGGTATCACAAACATCATTAGCCAGAGCCATATCACCCTGCAGCTCTCACCTGGTTTCCCACTAAAGCTAAGCAGGATTGAGCCTGGCCAGTACCTGGAGAGACGTCTTGGGGAAGACTAAGTTTGCTGCTGGAAGTGATTTTAGGGAGGCTAGCAGGGGGTGCTCACCCTGTGGTCTGTGTGGGTGTTAATTCCCCAGTATAGTGAGGGGACACTGTACTGTAAAAACAGCGCCATCTTTCGGATGAGACATTAAAGCAAGGTCCTGACTCGCTGTGGCGATTAAAAATTCCAGGACACTTCTCGTAAAAGAATAGCAGTATAACCCAGGTGTCCTGGTGAAATTCCCCTATTGGCCCTTATCTATCAAGGCTCTCTAATAATCTGCATCACTGAATTGGCTACATCCCTCTCCCCTCCTCTCCACTAATAGCTGGTTTTTGGTGGGAGTTCTGGCACACTACATCTGCCATCACATCATCCAGCTGTATGCTACACATTGGTGGTGGTTGAGGAGATTTCCCCAACATACAATGCAATGCACATTTGAGTGCATAGAAACACGCTATGTAAATATAATGAATTATTATTATTATTATTATTATTATTATTATGTCCACAGGGAGTGAACACAGTCATACATATGTTTCCAGCACACATGCATAGCCAGTTACTGATGCACAGCCCAAAGTATGACCACAGCAGGAGTCTATGAGTGCTCGGAGGAGTGTTGAGATTTATTTCCTTTCATACTAGAACAAATGGTCACCATCTTCAGCATGCTCATAACTGTGGCACTAAATCACCTTATGGCTGATAATGTTTTTGCATTCCCCTCACTAATCTCAACAACACTGATTCAATCACACTGCTTATTTACCTGTTCCACATGCTCAGCCTGACTAAGAAGGCTATGCAGTGTCAGGTGAAACAAGAACGGCAGAGTTTCACGGCAGGGGCTTGACATGCACCACAAACTAAGCTGAGTAGACAGCAGCTTACAGCACGTTCATCCGCACATTTTGCCATCAGTCTTCACCATAATGAGACTATGCATTCCACATTCAAATTGGGCATAAAAAGTGTGAAATATTTTTCCTTATTTTTCATTGCATGTGATTCAATCTTTTAAACGGAGTTCAATGTGATTTCAAGGTTTTTGGGTTCCTTAATTTTGTTTTTGTCAAGTTGTTTTATAATTTGTCTTGTGTTTTTCTATCATGTTTTCCTTAACTGGCCTTGAGTATGTTGCTTGTATACAAAAACTGTATCCAACATATGTTTAGACTAAGATTGAGACTACAAAATGCTAGTGTGCCCAGGGTGTCTCTGCATGTATAATAAACCATCTTTTTGACTATGTTATGGCTCTTGATCTGCTGATACTCCAAACATCTTACATCTGGTGAGGCTGAAACATTTTAATTATCCAGAAAAGATTGACAGTATCTCACAAAAGTGAGTACACCCCTCTCATTTTTGTAAATATTTGATTATATTTTTTCATGTGACAACACTGAAGAAATGACAGTTATTATTTATAATGACTATAATGAAGTCATTATCATGCTGAAATATTGTATACTGATCATATTCTTCTTCAGTATGTCACAGTACATGTTGGCATTCATGGTACCCTGTGGGCCATCCTCAAATGGAAGTTGGAGGAGCACAAGGTCTCTAACATCCACCAGCTCTGTGATGTTATCATGGAGGTGTGGAAGAGGACTCCAGTGGCAACCTGTAAAGCTCTGGTGAACTCCATGCCCAGGAGTGTTAAGGCAGTGCTTAAAAATAATGGTGGCCACACAAAATATTGACACTTTGGGCCCAATTTGGACATTTTCACTTAGGGGTGTACTCACTCTTGTTTCCAGCAGTTTAGACATTAATGGCTGACACAGTACAAATGACACTCACTACTTCAAATTGTAGCAAAATGTCATTATTTTCAGTGTTGTCACATTAAAAGATATAATCAAATATTTACAAAAATGTGAGAGGTGTACTCACTTTTGTGAGTTAATGTACATCAAGTGTTGACTTCGGTCCTTCATTAGCCAAAGCAAAAATAGCCTGAAGTGATTGGCTGTTCTTTACAGTTCTCGTCTTCTTGTTAACTAAATTGATTGTTGCCACTATGAAAAACAAGGAAATTCCTGATAGGTGAGAACAATTATTCTTTAGTAATTATTCTGGAGTTACAATTGGTCATGGTGTTAATGATCCAGAATATCAGCCAATCAGAATGACTTCCCTTTCAGCGCATATCCATGGTTGGCTTCCTTGACTAAATCCCCAACATACGGATAAGGTGTGTGCAGGTTGAAGGAGAAGATGACCTGGTGCCCAGCTGATAGAAAATTTAATTACCTCAGAAATTTTCCCTACTTACTGAGGAACATGGATAGAGAGGGCATTAAGAAGGGGGAAATTAGTTATCCTGTTTAAGATAACTTTGAGAGGAAGGCAAACCTGGCCTAATTATATTTTACAGGTTGGCTGAGCACACCAGGGCCTGGTTAGCACAGCACCAATGCAGACCTCTTTTCCATTAACATGACCTGCCTTGGCTAAGACAAGTGATAATTATCATCCCTGCACCCTTAGAGAGTGCATTGGACAAGCAGTGCTCCAGAGAACATTGCTAATGTAGCATAGCCAGCACTGAACAGTCTAAATGGTTTGTGAGCCTGTACACTATAGACATGGTTAGTCAGAAACCACACTTAAGGAACAGTAAGAAATTCATTGTAAACCTGCACTTTTACTAGATGTCTGGTTCTGGTGCAGTACTAGAATAATCATTATGTAGGAAAGGGGGGGGGGCAGCCTTTCATTAAGGGTTTCTATTTTCAGTTTAAGCTTTTTCATCAGCTAATCACCATATCCTAACTTGTTGTAAACTAACAATAAGCTAAAGGAAGAGGGATGGTATGAGCAAATGGAAGTTTTTTTTTTTTGCTGATTACTCCACAGGTTCTGTCTACTTTAGAATGGGTATCACAAACCTCATTCTGCCTCAAAGAAGAAAAATTGAAGGCCTTTCTCACTTTCCTACTCTCTTAACAGTCCATAATTGATCATTCCAGGTGTGTGAATATGAATATAATGCCCTTAATGGTTTTCTTTCAGCAAATAGAATAATTCCATCCACTCACTTTCTCTACCACTTATCCTACACAGGATCATGGGAAGCCTGGAGAATATCAAATTACACATAAATAATAGTTGCTCCTTTGAACAGCATTGAAGTTGAAGAAACCAAATCTTCAAAGTAAACCAGATCATTTTTTGATTTATTCCAATATTTGGTCTTGCTCTATCTAAGACATGCTTGCCACACGTCATGTGTTATTTCACTTCCACTGGATTTCTGTTATTTTGTGATGATGTAAAACAGTATGTTTTTCTTTAAGGAATGGCATGTATGTAATGTACTCTCAGTGAAGCGGCATCAGTTCCGTATGGTGCTCTAATCAAATCAGCATTGCAGAGTTATTCGTTGTTTGCTAGACATGTTCATAATTTCAGAAACAGAATGACATATTACAGTTTTGTTTGTAAATGTGTAAAACATTTTGAGCTGTAAATAAAGCTTTTGCATATCATGTTACTACAAACAATGTACACAACACTAGGTGTATTATGTATGTTTGTTTTTATTAATATTTTGTAACAGGTTAAAAATTTTGCTCAGGGGTCTCATTTATCAAAGCATGCATATAAGAAGTGCAAAAGAAAATTTGTGTGTGTGCACAGCTGTAAGCAGTGACTGTTGATAAATCCCTCACATTCTAAATTGATTTGCACATGTACAGCCGCACTCATTTACATATAGAAACACCTCGAAAAAAACAAACAAACAAAAAAAGCTTACTGTCACGAAAAAAGAACCTTGAGCTCAAACTGACTACTGGTAGCAAGTTTATCAAGACTGACCAAAACCAGTACTACCACGTAGACGTATCAGCATAATTGACAAAAACTGTTATAAAACAGTTGAATTAAAGAAAACTGATCTCAGTGATAGTAACCAACACAAAACTTAATGACAGAACAAAATAAAACCAAATCAGAATATGAAATAACAAAAAGCAGCCCCAAAGCAACAAAACCAAACAAAACAAAGTAGAACCAAACAAAAAGCAGCAAAAATACAAGCTATGTCCACATCTCGCGCAGCCTGCCTTAACGCATGCAAACTCGAGGAGCCTAAAGATAGACAGATGTTACAGCGTTGATTTGGAAAGCATTGAAAATCATTTAGCTAGTGAAATAGAACTAACTGATTCACCTACCGTGTTCCGATGACCTAGAACTCACGGCGGCACATAGGAAAATCATACGATAGCTTAGTTAATAGTTGTAGCAGCAACAGCTGGCACGCCAACCAGGGCTACGTTAAATGACCATGCCACACAGTTGGGAGCCTTGACACCATGCTGAGAGCAAGCATAGCCCCACACATACAGTCTCGGTAGCCCAACGTCACGCTAAACAAATAAATCACACAATAAGCAGGCAACTAGCATCAAACAGCTAAGCAACAAAGCTAACAGCACATATCTCTGCAATTCATAGCAATGAAACAAAGGGGTGGGTTTTCGACCATGACGCATTCCATGAGGCATAAACCACCGCTTATATACTAAAGTAGGAAGAGAGTTCATTGGCCACTTAGTCAACAAGGGTGGCGTTCTAATCGCTGCACACCTCACTACATATTGTTAATAAATGTTCATATTGGATTGTATTTGTCAATGTTTAGTAAAAGCCCTTAATCTTATTAAATGGTTAAATGTGCATTTTTCTGCTAAAATGAAGTACATTTACCAGTTTCTGGGCCACATCTGGCCTAGGGAACAAGCCAATTCTCAGCCAGATATGTCTTATAGTGTCAGGGCCAGATCTGGGCTGGAGGAAATTGCATGTGTCAGTTTTCAGTGTGTGGGCCAGTTTTGGGCCGGGGACCCAAGCGTATACTAGGCCAGAACGAATACAAGTATGTGGCCCACAAGTGGGTCAAACAAATTTTGCTATCTGTGTATGCTTGGGATTATCGTCTTGCTGCATAATCCAGTTGTGCTTGAGTTTCAGTTTACGGGCTGAAGACCAGACCTTCTCCTTTAGGATTTTGTGATAGAGAGCAGAATTCACATTTCCCACAATTATTGCCAGTTGCCCAGCTCCTGAAGCACAAAGCATCCCACACCATCACACTTCAACCACCATGCTTGGCAGTAGGTATGATGTTCTTTTTATGGAATTCTGTGTTTTGTTTATGCCAGATGTAACGGGATCCCTGTCTTCCAAACAGTTTCATTGTCGACTCATCAGTCCACAGAACATTCTCCGAAAAGTTTTGAGGATCATCAAGATGTGTTTTGGCAAAATTCAGACGAGCTTTAATGTTCTTCTGGGTTAGCACTGGTTTTCACCTCACTACTGTTCCATTGATGCCATTGTTGCCCAGTGTCTCTCTAATAGTGGAGTCATGAAGGTTGACCTTTATTGATGCAAAAGAGGCCTGTAGGTCCTTTTGATGTTGTTCTTGGCTCTTTTGTGACATTCTGGATGAGTCCATGAGATAGATAGATAGATCTCCCGATAGACCCAGTCCGAGGTAATAGAAAGAATCCAAGACAAGATCCAGGAATCGTAAGTTAAGGCTAAAGTCCTTAAACCATGAAAGTCCGAAGCGTAGTAGGGAGCTTGGTAACTTACAAGCATTTGGGGAAAACTGAGCATTACTTTACTGTTGTTACAAAGTCTTAAATAACCTTGGGTGGCGTGCAGGTGTTGGCACCCAGTACTCCGGCGAACTTGAGCGCGGACATGGCTCGGATATGTAGTCCACGCAGGCTCGGTGGCCACGAGTTTGCCGTGGTGTAACAGAGCCACGCCCCCCCCCCCACACACACACACATACACAAAAGCTGAACTCCTCTGAGGCCGTCCTCTCCTCCGGGGTGCCGGTCTTTCTGGATGAGCCACGTGGAAGCTGTCATGCAAGCTTGCATCCAGAATATCCCGGGATTGGATCCAACACTGATCCTCTGGGCCGTAAAACTCCCAATACACCAAATACTCAAGTCCCCCTCTCCTGCGTCTGGAGTCCACGATCTCCCAGACATGGTAAGCTGGGTGGCCCTCAATCTCTAACGGGTCCGACGGGGCATTCTCCAGAACCATCGTGGCTAAGGGACCCGATGTCACCGGCTTGAAGAGGGAGACATGCAATGCGGGGGCAATGCAGCTGTGTTTGGGGAGGTCTAGGACATAAGTGATCTCGTCTACCCGTTTCAGAATCCGGGAAGTCCCGGCATACTTTGGTCCTAGTTTCCTGCCCGAGAGGGGTGCCTTAAGGTTCCTCGTTGAAAGTCACACCCTGTCCATGGGCTGATAATCGGGATGAGTAATGTGGCGCCAGTCCGCCTTTCATTTGGCGTTCGGGAGGCCCGTACCACCTGTTGATGGGTGCGTTCCCAGACCTGCTAGCTGCGGCGAAACCACTCGTCCACTGCCGGGGAATCAGTAGTGGTGGCGTTCCAGGGGTATAGCGGTGGCTGATAACCCAAGACACACTGGAATGGGATTAGCTGTGTGGCAGAATGTTGCAGCGAGTTCTGGGCTTACTCTGCCCATGGGAGGAAGTGACTCAAGTCCTCCGAGCTGGTGGCGCAGAAGGATCGGAGGAACCGGAGGATCTCCTGATTGGCCCTCTCTGCCAGTCCGTTGGCTTGCGGGTGGTAGTCGGAGGTTGAGGTTAAAGGAGACCCCCAGCTGGCCCAGACTCGAGACATGAACTAGGGCCCCTGTCACTCACAATTTCTTCTGAGATGCCAAAGTAGCGGAACACATGCTGGAACAACAGGTCAGCCGTGGCGAAGGCAGAAGGAAGGGCCGGAAGTGGAATCAGGCGCAGGGACTTAGAAAATCGGTCCACAACCACTGGTATATCTGTGTTGTCTTGTGATTCCGGCAGGTCCGTTAGGAAGTCCATATCGAACCACGGACGTGTGAGTATGGGAAGTGGTACCAATTTCCCGACGGGTAAGAGAAGGCACTGTCTTTGAGAAGGCACAGGTGGAGCAGGCGAACTCGATACGCTGTACCGCCCTGGGCATGTGGGGCCACCAATATTTTTCAGCTAGCAGTTTGTAAGTGTGTTGGGCCCCTGGGTGTCCCATTGCTCACGTCATGTGAGCCCAGGTGACAAGCTCCACGCAGTAGGGTTCTAGCACGAATTGCTTTCCTGGGGGCAGGCTGCTGGGATTTGTGACCTGAGGAGGCAAGCTACGGCTTGGTCCAGGGCCCACTCGATGGTGCCCACAATGCGGGAGGGGGGTACGATGTACTTCTCCTGTTCTGCCAGGCCCTTGGGAGAGTGGATATGGGACAGAGCATCAGGCTTCATGTTCTTAGTCCCTGGCCTGTATGACAAGTTGAATTGGAACTGGGAGAAGAACAAAGACCAGCCTTCTTGGCCGGGTGTGAGCCGCTTAGCAATCCTCAGGTACTCAAGGTTCTTGTGATCAGTGTAGATCATGAATGGGTGGTCGGCGTCCTCCAACCAGTGGTAAACGCCCACTTAAGCCTCTCAAGGGCCCCCTGGGCATATGTAGTCCATGCTGGCTCGGTGGCCACGAGTTCATCGTGGTGTAACAATCATACTGAAATAGCTATAAATTGTGACAATGGCTGCTTTTGGATTATGTCAGATTGATCACATATAATACTCTCTTGAAAAAAATAAAAAAAAATAAATTGCTAGACTCTAGTAACGACGGTGGAGAGATTAAAATTCTCCCTGACTACTATGACCTCCAGGAGGTGTTCAGCAAGGAGAGGGCCAGTTGTCTCCCACCTCACAGACCATACGACCATTACTTCCTGGGGCCAGTCTACGTGAGGTTGAGTATACCCTTTATCCCAGGCTGAGCAGCAAGCTATGGAGGAGTACATTCGGGAGGCTTTTCAGCAGGGTTACATACAACTGTCCACATCCCCTATGTTGGCCGGTTCTTCTTTGTGGAAAAGAAGGGAGGGGGCCTCCGCCCATGTATTGATTATCGAGCCCTCAACCAGATAACAGTCAAATACCGTTATCCACTGCCTCATGTCCCCTCAGACTTGGAGCAATTACGGTCCACCACCATATTCACTAAGATGGACCTTCGCAGTGTGTACATCCTCATTCGCATCAGAGAGGGAGATTAATGGAAGACGGCTTTCAGTACCACCTCCAGACTTTAAGAGTATCTGGTTATGCCGTATGGGCTTGCTAATGCCCCTTCGGTGTTCCAGAATCTCATCAATGATGCTCTGAGAGACATGTTGGGAAGATACGTGATAGCTTATATTGATGATATTTTGATCGATTTGACCTCCCTGGAGGAACATATCCAACATGTCCGGAGTGTACTGCAACGCCTCCTGCAGTCCCACCTATTCGTCAAGGCCGAGAAGTGTGAGTTCCATCAGCACATCTCTTTCCTGGGGTATATCATTAGCCCAAGGGGATTTGCCATGGACCAACGCAAGATCCAGGTGCTATTGGAGTGGCCCACTCTGCGAACTGTCAAGTAGTTGCAGCGGTTCCTTGGTTTTGCTAACTTTTACAGATGATTCATCTAAGACTTCAGTAAAGTAGCACAACCCCTGACCTTACTTCTGAGAGGGAAACCCAGGTGACTGCTGTGGACTCCCGTTGCCCAGGAGGCCCTGGAGAAACTGAAGTGGGCTTTTACTATTTCTCCCATTCTCCGACACCCGGACCCCTCCAAGCCGTTCGTCGTGGCGGTCGATGCATCAGAGGTAGGAATGGGAGCCATTTTGTCACAAAGGTTTGGTGAAAGTTCCATACTACACCCCGTAGCCTATTTTTCCCGCAAGCTGTCACCAGCAGAACGGAACTATGATTTGGGCAACTGTGAACTGCTGGCCATTAAGCTGGCCCTGGAGGAGTGGAGACACTGTCTGGAGGGGGCTTTACACCCCTTCGTCATCTTCACGGACCATAAGAATCAGATTTTCTAAGTCGCTCCACTGTCAATTCCACTGCCAGCCATCCCATCCGCCTTCACCATGGCAGAGCTCCTGTTCGAACATTTTTCCCGTTACTTCGGTATCCCTGAAGAGATTGTGTCTAATAGGGGGCCACAGTTCACCACACAGGTATGGGCTAACTTCATGAGGAAGATGGGGGTCGCAGTCAATCTCACTTCCGGTTATCACCCCCAAGCTAACAGACAGGCGGAACAAGCTAATCAGGATGTGATGTGATTTCTTCGGACCTACTGCTCAGAGAACCCAAGGGATTGGAGTCACTACTTACCGTGGGCGGAATATGCCCAAAACTCACTAAGGCATTCCGCCACCCAGCTCACCCCATTCCAGTGTGTGTTGGGGTATCAACCTCCATTATTCCACTGGAATGCTGCTCCCACTGACTCCCCAGAAGTAGATGAATGGTTCCGCCGAGGTGAGCAGGTCTGGGAATGTGCCCATCAACAGCTGGTTCAGGCTTCTCAGGTAGCCCAACGAAAGGCTGACCGGCGCCGGAGGGCTCACCCTGAGTATCAACCAGAGGATAGGGTGTGGCTCTCCACGAGAGACTTGCAAACCCCCAGGGGCATGAAGCTCCAGCCGAAATATATCGGGCCCTTCCACATGCTGAGACAGATTAATGAGGTCATTTATCGTCTGGACCTTCCGAGACACAGTCGAACCTTGCTCAAACCTGTGGTTCCTGGGCCCCTGGCCACAACTGTACCTGAGGGTTCCCCAGCGGAACCATTGGAGATTGAGGGCCGTCCAGCTTACACCGTTCGGGAGATTCTTGACTCCAGACGTAGGCGGGGACGACTCCAGTTTCTGGTGGATTGGGAGGGTTACGGACCAGAGAAACAATGCTGGGTCCCAGCCTGAGACATTCTGGATGCAGGTGTACGTGGTGACTTTCATGCCACCCATCCAAACAAGCCGGCCCCCCGGGGGAGGGGAAGGCCTCGGAGAACTTCGGCTCCCGGAGTGAGCCCTTTGGCGGGGGCTCTGTTACGACGCTGTGAGGTCAGCACGGCAGCACACTATGTGTAGTTCCGCCTAGGGACAGGGTGGAGAAGGATTACACATCCCTGTCTTGCCCGCGCTCGAGTTCGCCGGAGTTCTGATTAAGACCACCTGAAACCACCTTAAGTTATATAAGGGCCTCCCAAGCTGCAACCCGATGCGAAGTATTTGTTCAGTTGCCTTAGCTCTGCATGATACTTGATGATGTTTACTCCTGTCCTAGATTACACACTCGACATTCAACACATCTTGTCTACACTTCGTTTCCCTAGCTTACCTGTTTGTCGCGGTATAAAGTCCCTGGTAATTATCTCCTCTCCGCTTGCCTGCGTTTGTCTCCGACTCCGCATCGTTACACTTAGAACCATGTCTGCAGGGTACCGCGGGATCACATGTGACAAATCGCATGAAACCGCGTGATCGTTCTATTATAACCAGCATTAAATAAGTGACCTTTGGGTGCACATGAATCTGTTGCCGGTACACCAGTTATCCTTCCTTGGACCAATTTTGATAGGTACTAACCACTGCCAACTAGGAACAACCTACAAGACCTGCCCTTTTGGTGATGTTCTGACCCAGTTGTACCAATTTGGACTTTATCAAAGTCACTTAGATCCTTATGCTTGCCATTTTTCCTGCTTCCAACACATCAATTTCGAGAACTGACTGCCCACTTGCTGTGTATCCCACACTTTTTCAAGTGCTATTGTTATGAGATAATCAATGATATTAACTTCATGTGTCTGTAGTTTAATGTTATGGCTGATTGATGTATATACATGGGAAACATTGGAATTACACTCATAAAACCAGTTTGAGATGACATTTGCTTTGTGACATGGTACATCATCACGCTGGAAGTAGCCATTACATGAAGGGTAAATTGTGGCCATGTACAGATGTACGTGGTCAGCAACAATACTCAAATAGGCTGTGGCATTCAAGAGAAGCTGACATGTTCTTCAGCTGTTGTAGACCATTTGCCTCACGTTTCAACATGTTGTGCATTTTGAGATGCTTTTCTGCTCACCAAAATTGTATAGTATAGAGTTACTGTAGAGTTTTTCAGTTTGAACCAAAGCTGTTGGCCTGTATCTGCATGATCTTGTTTATAGTATTCATGTATATGATATACACCACCCTCCACTATTATTGTCACCATTGGTAAATATGAGAAAGACAGGTCATGGTCCGGGCTGGTGCCCTGTGTGTTTCCCTGTATTTCCTTCCTTGGTTTCCAGTGTTCTCCTGTGTGTGTGTGTGTGTGTGTGTGTGTGTGTGTGTGTCTTCACCAAGCATTAGACTCACCTGCTTCTCATCTACTCGTTTCATCAGCAGTATATATAAACCCCCAGTTCTTCAGCTGGACACCATAGCATTCTGGCTTTCAGTGCACTAACTTCTGGCTCTACTCTGGGTTGCTTTCCAAGTCAGTGTTCGGCGATGTTTTCTCTCATCATATTACCCTGTGCTCATTGTGTTTGTCTCCTCCTGTTCCAGGTCTACTGCTCACGCTTCCTGCTGTTCACTCCCGGCTCACTTCCTGCTACATACAGCCCGAGATAGCTGTAAACGGAGCTTCAAAACCAGCTCCAAATAGGAGGGTCAGCTCCAAATTGGTGGGGTTTTAGCTCCAAGTTGTCTGTACCACCTCCACAGGACTTTGATTACTGTATTGTCTATCATGTAAGCTAAGCTGTGTTTTATTATTTTATTTATTTATTTTCCCCCAGAGGCAATATGGCAGGTTTTACTGAGTTAAATAGGGAAACTTGCCTTTTCTCAGGCATTCAATCCCACTGTGCTAATGAGTAATGTCATTGTATATGCATAGGAAATGCATGGAAACTCTTATCACTACGGACTGTAAATATATGTAACATTTTGTTTGTATTTCTGAGTAACTTTTATATATTTTGTTGTGGAGGAATAGATCACCTAAAAACAATCATTTATCCACACTCGGGTTTCAAAGTTGCATTCATTTGAGTAATATGTTATGATCTGTCATCATTAGCTTTCATTTAATATGAAAAAATCTGCAATAAAGGGATGGATTTCTTAACAACACACTTTTACATTGAACAATAAATTGTTGGTTATAATGTTCTTACACAATCACCTCACTGAGTGCAGTTATTTCATTTTAAGTTTGTTCCCATCTTGCTACTGTTTAAGATTTTTTTAAATTAATATTTAATAGTAGACAGTTATTTTATTGCAACCAAATGATTTTGATAAACCATCACACTGTGTAAGTACGGCAAAAAAAATTCAAATGTAATAGAATTAAAGTTTAAATTGCAATGTCAATCTTCAAATAGAATGGCATTGGACATGCATACAATAACGACTGCTGTAAGAAATTAAATTAAATATTAGGGGCGGCTGTGGCGCAGGTGGGGTGGTAGAGCGGGTTGTCTACTAATAGTAGGGTTGGCGGTTCGATTCCTGGCCCGGATGACTCCACATGCCGAAGTGTCCTTGGGCAAGACACTGAACCCAAAGTTGCTCCCAATGGCAAGCTAGCACCTTGCATGGCAGCTCTGCTACCATTCGAGTGTGAGTGTGTGTGTGAATGGGTGAAAGAAACACAGTGTAAAGCGCTTTGGATAAAAGCGCTATATAAGTGCGCCATTTACCATCAAATTAAAACTACAAGAAAAAGTGTTTATTTAGTTTTAAATCTGTGTTTTTCACTATTGTTGATCCTTCCTGTCAGCATTTATCACCGCGCACCTCTGCAAGATTCTGATTTCTGCATACTTGCCATCAGCTCTGAATTTTTGCCTTAATTCTGCCAATTTTTTGGTGAAATCCTGCCTTGTGGCACAAGTTCTTCCCACTTGGAGGGCTCTGGGCTGCAGTGATAC
This sequence comes from Ameiurus melas, assembly GCA_012411365.1. NCBI lineage: Eukaryota > Metazoa > Chordata > Actinopteri > Siluriformes > Ictaluridae > Ameiurus > Ameiurus melas. The sequence goes on along the minus strand of CM022777.1, from coordinate 13,195,158 downwards.
ATACTTGGCCAGCCTTTCTCATCAGCCCCATGTGCACTTGACTCTCATGCAGTGGACCTCAGTTGGGATCCCGACCCCAACTACACATCACACTGCTTTCCCCAAACGCCCCATCTTCCTTCAATAAATCCTGTTTACCTTCAGTCCTCGTGTGTGTTAGTAAAGAAAACACAGGTTTATTTTAAAAGTCTTTGTTAAATATAGGCATGCAACAATTATTGGAACCCTTTTAGTCAACACTCTGTGCTACCTTCCTCTGCCAAGATAACAGTTCTGAGTCTTCTCCTATATTGCCTTTTGAGGTTGGAGAATACATGGCGAGGGATCTGAGACCGTTCTTCCATACATAATCTATCCAGATCCTTCAGATTTTGAGGTCTATACTGGTGGACTCTCCTCTTCAGTTCACGCCACAGGTTTTCTATGGGTTTCAATTCAGGGGACTGGGATGGCCTTGGCAGGACCATTTATTTTTTTATTTTTATGTATGTTTTGGATCATTGTCCTGCTGGATGATCCAGCCATCTGAAGCTTTCTGGCAGAGGCAATCATGTTTTCTTTTAATATATGTTTTTATTTGATAGAGTCAATGATGCCATGTAACCTAACAAAATGTCCAGGTCCTCTGGCAGAAAGACAGCCTCAAAACATTAAAATCCACCAGCATATTTAACTGTGGGGATGAGGTACTTTTCCATATGACTACCTCTTTGTGTGCACCAAAACCACCTCTGGTGTTTATTACAAAAAGCTGTATTTTGTTTTCATCTGACCATCTGACCATGGAACCCGATCCATTTGAAGTTCCAGTAGTGTCTGTCAAACTGAAGATGCTTGAGTTTGTTTTAGGATGAGAGTAGAGGCAACTTGTGGTGATTTAGGTAAATTCAGATTGAAGTTTTGGAGACTTCCTGACCCCAAGATGCAACTAACTTCTGCAGTTCTCCAGCTGTGCTACTTTGATATTTTTTGGCTATTCAAACCATCCTCTTCACAGTGCATTCAGACAATATAGACACGTGCCCATTTACAAGTTGATTCATAACCTTTCCAGTTGACTAAAACTTCTTAATTATTGCCTTGATGGTGGAAATGGGCATTTCCTTTTCCTAGTCACTCAGGTATACTGAAAAAAAGTCAAATGTCAATGGGGATATATTTCAAATAAATTTTTCTCCTATGAATTCATAGGGGTGCCATTAAATGTTGCACACCTATATTTAACAAATATTTTTCATTTTGATAAACCTTTGTTTTGTTTATCCATTTTTTGTGTGTTTTTAACCAAATATCTAAAGCTTAAACAACAAATACAATTTTTCACAGCCTCCTTTGCTCATATTTACTAATGTTGACTATACCTTATATGTATACAATCTCCATTCAGTTTATTAGGAGCACCTGCACATTCATGCAATCATTCAATCCACCAATTATGTGTCAAAATTTAAAAGCTTATAATCATACTGGTATAGGTCAAGAACTTCAGTTAATGTTTAAATAGAAAAAGAATTGAGAAAAATATATGATTTAGTGACCTTGACAATTCCATGGTTGTCGGTGCCAGACAAGCTGTACTTTTTTTGTATGTATTTTCTTTCTTATGCAAATCTCACACACAACAGTCACTAGAGCGAGGGTTGGAAACCTATGGCTCATGAAAAAACAAACAAACAAATAAATAAAAATTCACAAAAGGTGATAGGATGTAGATTCAATTAAAACTTTTTTAAAAATATTACATAATTCATGATCTATACCTATTTGTCATGTATACACCAATCGTGATGTGGCACAACAAGCTCAATTTACCCCCACTGCATTTTGTATTTAATCACCATTTGATGAAGCCATTAGAGTTGGATAAATGACGACCAAGTCCCACCTAAAGGCCTATTAGGTGAAGTGTAGGCTGTTAGTTCAAGAATGTGCAAAATGTGAAATGGCCTTTATTACATTACCACTTTTGATAATTATGCAACAATAGTAAAGATAATAACGAATAATTATAAGAAGAAGCATATAAAATCTAAATAAATAAATTAGATAAATTAATAAAATAAACTTTTCTCTGGCTCTTTAAATAAAATATTAATAAAAAATTCTATTTTTTTTTTGCATTTTAAGTGCTCTGCAAGCTAAAAAGGTTCCTGACCTCTGCTCCAGAGTTTACACAGAATTGTGGGTTATTACAAATATATCAATAATACATTATTAACATCATTTAAGTAGTAGAATGCTAGTCTTGGTATTGAGCACAATTCATTATTTGTTAGTCCATTGTAAACTGTTCAACTATTCTTTTTTTTAATTATTATTATTTTATATATTATTTATGCATATGTTGTTTTTTTTTCTTTATTTGAATGTTATTGGTCTCATCAGTATCATTGCTTATGAACTATAAATCTAATCCTGTCTAAAAAGTAGCATGCTATGTGAATAGTTGTTTTTCACTAGAAATAGTTTACATGCATAAAAAAATGTTTGCGTTACATACATATGATTGCTATAAAATGTAAAGAGAAGGCCTGTAAAATGGGACACAACAGTGCTATGATATAGTGAACACAAGCGAAGGGTTAACATGATAAAGCATCCACTTTATTTTGTAGGTGTAATACAGAAATGAGAATATTAGCTTTCTATGAAGAGAATCAAAGTAGACAGACTTAATCAAGCCTGCCTATGCACATTTAATGATATGGGATTCATCTACTTTAAGATTTGGTTTAACTGTTAACATCATCGTTTCTGAAATCAAATCAATAAATCAAGAGCAGCATAACTACTCTTTATTATTCTCTGTAAGTCCTTAACCATCTCAGGCAAAATATCTGACATCTTCAGAGGCTTATTAAAATGCCAAGAGCTCAGGAGATTTTTGGTTAATATCTTAACCAAGTAGCTTAAAATGAAAGTGCTATTAATGTGTTCTGTTTGATCATGTCATAATGAAAGCTATCAATCAACTATTTTTGTCAAATGAATTTATTCTTAATATTATTATAGTATTTTGGCACATGCTTTTTATCGGAAGCATCCTACGGTGAAGCAAAATCCAATTCACTTACAGTTGTGAATCTGATTCACTTAGAGTTGTTAATGCAGCTACAGTGATTAGAGTGCTCTAAGTCCAAATTTTCACAGAACGGTCAAAGTCTTATGAAAAACAGAGAGATCCACAACCAAACTCACACAGAGCACACAAATAAATGCTTGCAGACTAGCAGCTTCATACAAACTAGCTGTCTTGTACCATTAACTTCAGTGAAACATACACATTTCAAAAAGACAATGATGAAGCCAATGCTTCCAAATCAAATGTGAGAACTGTAAACCCACCCAGCCTGTAAACCCACCCAACAAATGCAGGTTTTCACTTATTAATTGACAACAGGACATGTTTCAGAGGGTTTTCCCCCTCTTAAGATAAAGAGAATACAAAAGACAGAAAATACATAAATAGAGAAGACATGAGTCATGTCATGTTCTTTTGTCTTGATCTATGTTTTGGCTAATGTATTCTAGTATCTGAATTACCTGTCACGTATCTGGGAAACCCGGACTCCATTTCCCATCAGCCACTGCACTACACCACATGACCACATGCGCTACCTCATGCACCTGATTCACGTTTCTGTTAATGAGCACTCATGTGTATTTATAGTCCTTGTCTGCACTTTCTCCTTGTCTTTCGTTGTCTTAGACCCACGGTGTTTATGTCAGTTTCTTGTCTCATGCCACAGCGTGTTTTGCCAAAGATCTTGTTTTGTAGTCTGTTTGTGCGTTATTAAACACTTAAAATCTGCGTTTGCTTCTGCCTCAACCTTCCAACCTCCTGACCCCTGACAGAGCACGAAAGACCGGGAAGCATTGACGTATGCAATTTAATTTTCCGTTCATGATGGATGCCTGGTACAACAACTCGCGAGTGGTATCTCCGGCTCACGGAGCAGGGAAGAAGGTCGAGGGCACTGATGGCTCAGACCAGCCGCATTCTCAACTTACCATCGCGGTACAGCGCATGCACCACTCCACACCCGGAGTTCGTGATAGAATATGCCAAGCTACACGGGTTGGAGTGGATGCTCGAAGATGAGACTGAATCCCGCCCTCCCTCCCCTCTTCTGGATATCGCTCTGCCGTCCCGTTCAGCTGAGGTCGTCACGCAGCCTTCCTGTTCAGCTGAGGTCATCACGCAGCCGTCCCGTTCAGCTGAGGTCATCACACAGCCGTCCCGTTCAGCTGAGGTCGTCACGCAGCCTTCCTGTTCTGCTGTGGACGCCGCTCAGCATCCCTGCTCGGCTGTGGACGCCGCTCTGCCTTCCTGCTCGGCTGTGGACGCCGCTCTGCCTTCCTGCTCGGCTGTGGACGCCGCTCTGCCTTCCTGCTCGGCTGTGGACGCCGCTCTGCCTTCCTGCTCGGCAGTGGACGTCGCTCTGCCTTCCTGCTCGGCTGTGGCCACGCTGGCTCTGCCTTCCTGCCTTCCGGCTGTGGACGTCGCTCTGCCTTCCTGCTCGGGCTGTGGACGTCGCTCTGCCTTCCTGCTCGGCTGTGGACGTCGCTCTGCCTTCCTGCTCGGCTGTGGACGTCGGCCTGCCTTCCTGCTCGGCTGTGGACGTGCGCTCTGCCTTCCTGCTCGGCTGTGGGGCGTCGTCTCGTGCGCTCGGCTGTGGAGCGTCGCTCTGCCTTCCTGCTCGGCTGTGGACGTCGCTCTGCCTTCCTGCTCGGCTGTGGACGTGCTCTGCCTTCCTGCTCGGCTGTGGACGTCGCTCTGCCTTCCTGCTCGGCTGTGGACGTCGCTCTGCCTTCCTGCTCGGCTGTGGACGTCGCTCTGCCTTCCTGCTCGGCTGTGGACGTCGCTCTGCCTTCCTGCTCGGCTGTGGACGTCGCTCTGCCTTCCTGCTCGGCTGTGGACGTCGCTCTGCCTTCCTGCTCGGCTGTGGACGTCGCTCTGCCTTCCTGCTCGGCTGTGGACGTCGCTCTGCCTTCCTGCTCGGCTGTGGACGTCGCTCTGCCTTCCTGCTCGGCTGTGGACGGTCGCTCTGCCTTCCTGCTCGGCTGTGGACGTCGCTCTGCCTTCCTGCTGCGGCTGTGGAACGTCGCTCTGCCTTCCTGGTCGGCTGTGGACGTCGCTCTGCCTTCCTGCTCGGCTGTGGACGTCGCTCTGCCTTCCTGCTCGGCTGTGGACGTCGCTCTGCCTTCCTGCTCGGCTGTGGACGTCGCTCTGCCTTCCTGCTCGGCTGTGGACGTCGCTCTGCCTTCCTGCTCGGCTGTGGACGTCGCTCTGCCTTCCTGCTCGGCTGTGGACGTCGCGCTCTGCCTTCCTGCTCGGCTGTGGACGTCGCTCTGCCTTCCTGCTCGGCTGTGGACGTCGCTCTCCCTTCCTGCTCGGCTGTGGACGTCGCTCTGCCTTCCTGCTCGGCTGTGGACGTCGCTCTGCCTTCCTGCTTCGGCTGTGGACGTCGCTCTGCCTTCCTGCTCGGCTGTGGACGTCGCTCTGCCTTCCTGCTCGGCTGTGGACGTCGCTCTGCCTTCCTGCTCGGCTGTGGACGCCGCTCTGCCTTCCTGCTCGGCTGTGGACGCCTCGCTCTGCCTTCCTGCTCGGCTGTGGACGTCGCTCTGCCTTCCTGCTCGGCTGTGGACGCCCGCTCTGCCTTCCTGCTCGGCTGTGGACGCCGCTCTGCCTTCCTGCTCGGCTGTGGACGCGCTCTGCCTTCCTGCCTGCTCGTGCGTGACGTCGCCCCGCTTTCCTGCTCGGCTGTGGGCGTTCGCGCTGCCTTTTTCCGCTGTGGACGTCGCTCTGCCTTCCTGCTCGGCTGTGGACGTCGCTCTGCCTTCCTGCTCGGCTGTGGACGTCGCTCTGCCTTCCTGCTCGGCTGTGGACGTCGCTCTGCCTTCCTGCTCGGCTGTGTGGACGTGCTCGCCTTCCTGCTCGGCTGTGGATGTCCGCTCTGCTTTCCTGTCGGCTTTGGACGTCGCTCTGCCTTCCTGCTCGGCTGTGGACGTCGCTCTGCCTTCCTGCTCGGCTGTGGACGTCGCTCTGCCTTCCTGCTCGGCTGTGGACGTCGCTCTGCCTTCCTGCTCGGCTGCGGGACGTCGCTCTGCCTTCCTGCTCGGCTGTGGACGTCGCTCTGCCTTCCTGCTCGGCTGTGGACGTCGCTCTGCCTTCCTGCTCGGCTGTGGACGTCCTCTGCCTTCCTGCTCGGCTGTGAACGTCGCTCTGCCTTCCTGCTCGGCTGTGGACGTCGCTCTGCCTTCCTGCTTCGGCTGTGGACGTCGCTCTGCCTTCCTGCTTGGCTGTGGACGTCGCTGTGCCTTCCTGCTCGGCTGTGGACGTCGCTCTGCCTTCCTGCTGGTTCGTGGACGTCGCTCTGCCTTCCTGCTCGGCTGTGGACGTCGCTCTTGCCTTCCTGCTCGGCTGTGGACGTCGCTCTGCCTTCCTGCTCGGCTGAGGTGCGTTGCGCTCGGCCTTCCTGCTTAGCTGCGGTGCGTCTCTCTGCCATCCTGCTTCGCCGAGGGACGTCACTCTGCCTCCATGCTCCGAAGAGCGTCGCTCCCTGCCCGGCGCTCAGTGTGTCGCTCCCCTTCCTGCTCCACGGAGGATGCCGTTCCCCCTCATGCTCCTTGGAGAGCGTCGTTCCTCCCTTAGGCCTCGCGGACTCGGGGCCTCTGCCTGGCTCGGGGAGAACCTCGCTCCCCCGTGGGCTCGCCGGAGAACCTCGCTCCCCGTCGTGCCTCGGAGAACCTCGCTCCCCGTGTGCTCGCGGAGAACCTCGCTCCCCGTGTGCCTCGCGGAGAACCTCGCTCCCCCGTGTGCCTCGCGGAGAACCTCGCTCCCCGTGTGCCTCGCGGAGAACCTCCGCTCCCCGTGCCGGAGAACACCTCGCTCCCGGAGTCTCGCGAGACCTCGCTCCCCTTAGGCCTCGTGAGAGACCTCGCGTTCCTCTTCTGCCCCAGGAAGGAGCTCGCCCCCTTCCGTGCCCGCCCAGGACGCTCCCCTTTGCTGCTCCTGTGCCATTGTGGGGGCCCCTTCGGTCTACAGCTTTGTTGAGGACCTTTTGCCCGGGGCCCGGGGCCGCCGGTGGGGGCACGTGGGCGGTTGGGTGCTCTGGGAGTAGCACCCTTGGGGGAGGGGTTCTGTATCACGTGTCGGGAAAACCGGACTCCATTTCCCATAAGCCACTGCACTACACCACATGACCACATGCGCTACCTCATGCACCTGATTCACGTTTCTGTTAATGAGCACTCATGTGTATTTATAGTCCTTGTCTGCACTTTCTCCTTGTCTTTCGTTGTCTTAGACCCACGGTGTTTATGTCAGTTTCTTGTCTCATGCCACAGCGTTTTTTGCCGAAGATCTTGTTTTGTAGTCTGTTTGTGCGTTATTAAACACTTAAAATCTGCGTTTGCTTCTGCCTCAACCTTCCAACCTCCCGACCCCTGACATTACCCATCAGTGCTTTGAATTGACTCTTTGAGCACTTTCACTTTCGTGGCTGCTTTTTGTTCTTTCTCTGTCTGAAGAGACAAATAATATTTGTTTTTAGGTAGGGTCGTTGAATCAGAAAAGCAGCCTGTATCAGCTTTGATTTATTTAAAAATCAGATCTTACTGTTGTAACAGGCTGCTGTTTGACTGTTTGGATATGGAAATTGTGGAGTAAACAAGGCAAGGTATTTTCAGGATTTAAATGCAGATATTAGCATAAAATCACACCTTTAAGTCAGCAGTGAAAGTGTATCATTTCATTCCAGCATTTTTTTTCTTTATTGCCATTATTTATTATTCTTAGATCAAAATGAACTAGTGCAGTGGACACAACAAACTGTGTCGGAGCCACCAAACCCATCCATCCCACTAGTATGTTTTTCTCTTTCTCACTCTCAGACAACCACACACACACACACACACACAATCAATTCCTAATGTAATGTAATTTTTTTTTTTTTTAAAAAGGGGGATATATTCAGATGTCTGTATTTTTAATGCTTTAAAGACATCTTGCAAAAGGGGGGCCTCAGTCAAATGTTAATGCCATCTGGGAGGCCTTGCCCTGGAAAAGTTTGGGAACTCCTGAACTAGTGGATATTTCAACCATTAACAGTGTTATAGGTTCCTGTGAATAAAAGTTAATTAAACTTTTTAAAGATATAAAGAACCGCCAGATCGTCAGCTGTAAGTAATACTTTTTAGTAATATACAATATTTTTCAATCAGTAAATTACTCTTACGTACAATTCACTCTTTACATATTTCTGTGTGTTGTGATGTAATAATTTCATTAATCAAGTATGCAAAGTACAACAACTTAACCTCATGTAGAAGCCTTTTTTGTTGAGCTGTTACACCCAAACAGAGACCTGCCAGGTCTCAGAGGTGGACCAACAGTTCTTGTTTTGACTAACCACAAATCACATATCCCTGGCACACCAGTTTTCTATCTTTCTGACACATACATATAGTGGACACAGGTCTTCAGAGATAAAAAAAAAAAAATGCCCTTCAGCTAAGCATAGTAGAAGATGGTATGTTAGGTGTAACCAATTGTGCATTTGGGGTGTACTAAAATTTCTCTGTTAACTGCAATATCGCCTTGACCGAGGATGCCTGTTGAACATGGAATGCCATTATAGGCCAATTTTGAATACATAAATATAGTATAACATGATTAATAGTATTATCACTTTAAATTCAGCAAAAGTTATTTTTTCTTTTTTGCCACACAGCAAAATCACCAGTGTTGATTTAACACCCACAGTGTTTATATAAGTCCATTGGACTAAAATAACTCTCTGGGTGTTAATTCAACACTAGGGATTTTACTGTGTAGGAGGACATCAAAAGAGAGCATCTTAATCACTGCCACTACTTATCTTGCGGTGTCTGTAGCTTTCTCTTACAACAGGTGCTTAGAATCACCTGCTGTCAAAACCAAGAAACCTCGAACTGCGAAGAGCCTGCAGTCAAAAAGGGAAAGCAACAGAGTCTGTGATAAAAAGAGAATAAATATCTGCATTTTGAGAAGATCTGAATGGTAGAAGACTGACACACAGATGGATTATTTCCTGCTGAACAGGTAAGACGTTTCAGTGGCTCAATAGCTAGCAATCTAGCATTAGTGCACTTGTCCACTTGATTCAGTTAGGTATCAATTTTCCTATGCAGCTTTTTGTTTTGTTTTGCTATGTTCAGTGTGGTAAATTGCACTTATTTTCTGCTGGTTATGAGACAGAGAGCCATTCACCTCTACTCCAGAAAACTGTATCCACCTGCACCTTCATTGCCCAGTATTGTAGCTAATATACAACTCGAACAAATACATCATCCGCACAGACAAGCAGTGCCAAAGCATAACCCACTAGTAGTTATATCATACACTTTCTGTCAAAGTGATGATTTATGACCCTATGTGTTGGTAATTTATGACCCCCTGTCCTTCCCTGACCGACAGGTCATCGGTGGGGTGGTGAGGGGGTAACCCTTATTGGTCGTATCAGTTAATCAATCTGGCTCCTTTGTGTCTGGACATTGGGGGGAGAGCGGGTGTGTGGGGGAATAGTCCCCCTTCCAGCAAAAGGGGTGTTTATGTTAATGAGTTTGGTTTTTGGCTGGGTGAAATACGTCTGAAAAGGAAAAAAAATGTTTAATATGGGGATATGCTTGTGTTACTGTGTGGCTTTATTTCGTTTGTGTAAACATAATGTTAGAAAAGCATGATGTCTGAATGTGTACATATAGGATTAGAATATTTATTTTGTGAAAATGATGAAAACAAATGTTGATTAGGTTTTTTTAAGGATCCCTGCTTACCTTTGAATAAAAAGTTTAGGAGTTAAAGCCAAGTTTAAAAAAGAATCTGATTAAAAGAGTCGTTTGTATTACACACATTCTAACCACAAACATTTAGGATGTAAAACTGTTTAAAAGATCTGTTTAAAAAGAATCCGCATTACCAGGCTTCCAAAAACACATAAAAACTTTAGTCTGTAAAAATAGTGAAAAGAGCAGTTTAAAAAGAATAGTGTGTATTACACGACTTCTAAACAAAGATCCTTACGAGGAAAAAATTATTAAAAGATCTGTTTAAAAAAAATCCGCATTACCAGGCATCAAAAAACACATAAAAACTTTAGTCTGTAAAAATAGTACAAAGAGCAGTTTAAAAAGAATAGCGCGTATTACATGACTTCTAAACAAAGATCCTTACGAGGAAAAAATTTTAAAGTGTCGTCTAAACGAATCTCCATAATGTTTAAACTAGAAGCTAAGTATTTTCCAGAGATGTATTCCATTCGCTGTGTAAAAGCCGTATGAAGTTGAAAGGAACCCAACCTCTCACTCGCTAAACCCCGCCCACACATACGTGATTTTCAGACACCTCTCTCGCTCTCTCTCTCTCTCTCTCTCTCTCTCTCTCTCTCTAAACACACCCACACACGGGTTTTCAACATGGCCAGTACTTTCTGTCAAATATCAATCACTGTGGAAGAACTAGGGGATTAATTTATGGCCTTCGGTCTTCTCGGTCTTATCGGGTCTGACGTTTCTCTAGGAGTAGTTAATTTATGATCCTGTGTTTCTTCCTGACCAAGAGTTTTTATGACCAGGGGGGTCGTGGTGTGTTCCTATCAGCTTGTTTATGATAATGAGTGTCTGTGGGGGTGTTAATGGTTTTTAAATACCGTGTTAAGCCATTATGGTTAAACATAGAAGACAGTCTAAAACTAACTGCTATGATGGCTACACCGCGAACACCTAATATCTCTAGAAGATGATCCTGCATCACTCCTATAAGAGTCTCTGATGAAAAGCCTGAGGAGTTAACTTTTGCTCCAAGAAAAAAACAACATGGTAGTAATTTGTCAAAAATTCTTCGTGGGGCTGACATTGTGAAGGAACTGTTGTTTAAACCTGAGCAGGGCGTTACCAACTCCAGAGGACTACTCTTAAGACCGCCCTCATGCTGCGACGATTAAAAACGGGTTGACCTGTGTCACAGGCAAACACATATTACGAAGATGTCTCAAGATTCTACATACGAGTGCTACAGCAACACCCCGGAGACAGCTCCGGCTCTGCCTGATGACAACGCGACAACGCTAGAATCCCCACCACAAACATACGACAACAGGTGGTTGGATAACTTCTGCAAGGAATTAGGATATCAGAACCTAAGTTTCCTAACAACTTCATACGGTATCAGTGGCTCTTTAACCAGCGCCTCGGCCTACATCGGCGTTGATGACACAGACGGCTGTATTCGATCTGATGGATTCAAGATTATAAAAGCAACAGTCGTGGTCCTTCTTGAGTATATTATCAACAAAAAAAGTCTGCCTGGGTTGCGAAGTCATCCGAGTCAGCTTAGACACACCTGTCTGTTCGAACCTGACGCGTATTTCTTTGACAAATACTTCTGAGGATCTATCGCGTGATCTGATAAAACCAGGGCTTAAACATTTCATTGCACAAGCATTGAGTCGGTTTGGTTTGCGGGTTAACCCTCAGAGAATTCAATGATTGGTGGATGCCGTTCTACACGAGCTGCGTGACGAAGTCTATATCTTGCAGAGACTTCAGGAGGTCTGAGAGAAACTTGTGGATGTCGGCAGCGAACAGATCGTCTACGACGTCGTGGACAGCTGGAAGGGGGTCACAACAACCATTTGAGATGGGGAATGTATGCGGCGCTACAGTATTAGCAAAGAGTCTGCTTAAACGACGTATTAGGTGTGAGATGTCCAGTCTGTTGTACAAACGCCTTACGGACTGTGTCAGTGTGCCCGTAGGTGTAAACGGATGCGGTGTCGACCCGATACGTTTAACAAATCTCGTGAATCAGATGAATATTTTGTGAGGTACAGTGTGTGATTGGAAAGCAAGCCGATTTTGGGGTCTATCACAAAAATACTAGATCTTGTGACTGACCGTGGCAAACGTGTTAGAATTGCAGACATTTTATGTATGTGTACATATGTGTGTGATGTGTGTGAAATTCTAATGTCGAGAAATGAGCAGACGGTTGTCTGTGAAATAATCGATGCATTTATAGCGCATGTGGTTGACAAAAACCCAGTGATGTGTATAAAGTTCCTACAATGCCTCAATAATGTGACAATGTTTATGATCTTTTACTGAAATAAATAACATGATGTTTAAGAACATCTGTGTTATTCTTTTGGGGTTGTTAAAGTGTCGACATGTCGGAGGATATGAAAAAAGTCTATTACACACCTTCAAATGCGGGGTCTTTTGGTGGTAAAAAGCATTTTAAAAGAAACGGGTTCGTTTAACAGACAAACAAGTTTCGGATTGGCTCGCCGGCGAGGTTGCTTACATGTTACAAAGAACTGCTCCGACGTTCAAATTCGGTGTTCGATGGAGTAAGACGTGAAACTTGAGTCTCCTTCTGATTTCGATCAAAAATTGTAATTAATTAGCACTTTGTTTTGTAATATAATATTTTTATATATAATTTATATATAAAATATTATATATATACAGTATATTTGGACTTATTTTACTTCGTTTCCTTATTTGTACTTTTAACTCGGTGGTTCGTTAAAGATGTCGGGGAAAAACTCGAAAACCGGTGGTAGCATTCAGAAGAAACTGAGGTCAGGAGGGCGCACCGCGAGCGCGTCTCCTTCTCGTGAATCCGCAGCCGCGTCTCCCTCCCTCCATGAATCTGCAGCCGTGTCTCCCTCTCACCATGAACCCGCACCCACGCCCGCGCCTCCTCCTCAGGAATCCGTAGCTGCGCTCCTTTCCCCCTGTGAACCTGCGGTCGCATCCGCATCCCCAAGTGGTGGCTCTGACTTCGCCGCATTTATTGAGTTGCTGGCTGTAATGAAGAAGGACAACGCTGATTTTAGGAAGGAGTTTCAGGATCATCTGAAGCACCAGGAGACTATCCATGAGAATCTTCAGAAGACTGTCAGGGATGCGCTATCTACAATCCAGCATGACCTGCAGGCCATGAAAACACAGCTGGCTAGTGATAAAGTCGCTACCGAGGCCACCATATCAACATTGAAAGGTACTGTGGGGGAAATGGGGCACACTCTCTCCAGTTGCACCGTTGATATCGTTCATGTGAAGACTACTATCGAGTCTCTCACTGCGACCGTGACTCAATTAGAGAATATATGTGAGGATTTGGAGTCAAGGTCACGGCGTAATAACGTTAGGATAGTCGGAGTTCCAGACGGCGCTGACACGTGTACAACCACTGCAGTAGCGGCCTTGTTAAAAGAGGCGTTTGGTCTGGAGAAGGAGCCGGTTTTGGACCGGTCCTACCGGACCCTTCAGCCGAAGCCGAAGGCTATTATAGCCGAGCTATTGTGTGCAGATTCCACTATTACAGTGACTGTGTTGATATTTTACGCCGTGCGAGAGAGTGCCAGCAGATTAAAGTGAGGGATCTGACCATCTCCGTTTTCCCTAACTTCACAGTCAAGATAGCCCGGGCCCGGGCCACGTTTAATGAGGTTCAGCGTCAACTTCGTGGTATTGAGGGCGCTCGCTATGGAATACTTCACCCAGCTCGGCTTCGCATTACATACAACGGTGTCCAGAAGGACTTTATTTCAGTGGAGGAAGCAACAGAATACGTTAAACTCTTAAAACCGGGGTGAACTACATCACCTACACAGTGTAGCGTTCTTTATTTATTTATTTATTTGTTTATTTAGTATTTATTTATTTATTTATTTATTTATTTATTTATTTATTTATTATTATTATCATCATCATTATTATTTTATTATTTTTAATTTTTATTTATTTATTTTCTTTGATAATATTCTTTATTCTAATTTGCTCTCGGCCATCCAACTCTATAGAATTCGAATTCTTATTGTGGATATTGTGCATTCGTTCAGAATTTGTTTATTTATGTATTTATTTATTTATTTATTTACTTATTTATTTATAATTTTTATTTTTTATCATCTTGTCTATTTAGTATTATTATTATTATTATTATTATAATTATTATTATTATTATTATTGTTAAATTACCATTTTTAAAAATTTTTTAATTTTTTTTATTTATATAAAAATCTATATCGATATTCTTCAAGACATCACGGATGGATACAACGCCAGCTATCACAGAAGCATTAAGATGAGGCCTATCGATGTGTCCATAGAAAATGAATCCGCTGTGTATAAAAACCTTTATGGATCTAAAGACGGCCCCGGAGTAACCCCTAAATTTAAATATAAAGCTGGCGACATTGTTAGAATTTCTAAAGTAAGAGGTCCATTCGCAAAAGCTTATAAAGAAAACTATACACACAAGTTTTTCACCGTGACAGAGTGTATACAACGCGAACGCCCCATCTATAGATTGCATGATTATGACAGAGAAGTCATTGATGGTGTTTTTTATGAAGAGGAATTACAAAAAATATTTGTGAACAAAAACGAAACATTTAAAGTGGAGAAAATTTTAGATAAGAAGAAACAAGGTAGAAAAACAATGGTATTGGTTAGGTGGCTTGGATGGCCTTCAAAATTTGCATCGTGGTTTGACCAGAAAGAATTGGTCGATGTACAGACCCCATAAAACAGCCAAAACCTAGTAGATGTCACACACTCGTGTAAAAACAACCATGACTGCGGGTGGTTTTTATGTAATGCTTCCCTGTAATGCATCAAGAAATGTTTATCCGGAAAATAATATCTCGTGTTATACAACTCGACTATCAAAAACTATCAATCTAAAAGGAGAATGGCAAGTCGGGTTAATCGAATTTGAATATCCGATGTCGTGGTACACATTTAATGAGGAGGATGCTACGTACATTTTCAACTATGGTGAAACAACGAAGACAGAGAATCGGGTCTCCAATATAATATTGAAGGCAATATATCAAACGCATCTTACAGGTTAAAGACCGGATACTATGACGAGCGTGCGAGTCTCGGCTATGACCATGTTAAAAATAACATTTTTCTCAAAGGCCCTCCAAAGACATCGCTGACATTTTATGGAAAGTTGGCCAATATTTTAGGATTAAAACCGGGGGTTGCTATTGAAACTACGGACCAGGCTCTTGAAAGATCTGGCATGACTTATGCTCCTTTTCAGACTGACATTAATGTATGTATTGTATGTATAATGTATGTATGTAATATATTAATGTAATACAGTATGTACATTTTTACCGATATCGTAGAATACCAGATCGTGGGAGACTTCTATGTGCCGTTGCTGAGATGTGTACATATAGAGGGGGAGACCCACAAGAATGTTAGTGTTAGATACGTCACCCCACACTACGTATTGGTTAATAAATCGTCAGTCGGTGAGATAACCATACAAGTGAAAGATGATCAAAATCGAGACGTGCGCTTCAGTTATGGGAAGGTGTGTGCCAAGCTGCATTTTAGACCTGTGAAACAATTTATTTAAATAATAATGTCATATTTCAACAACCACCACACAGACCCTCTGCGTTATGTCCAATACTACCAGAATCAAGCGGGGAATGGGCTCCCTGGTTATGCGGGGGCGGAATTATGTATGGAGCCGGTTTAGGTGGTATGTTTAGAGGTCTCTTTACAATGGCCATTCCTTTGGTAAAACGCGGTTTTAGCATAGCCAAACCACATCTTAAATCAGCTGCAAAAAACATACTAAGCAATGTTGTTAGCAATACGTTATCGCATACATTTAATAATAACACTCAAGACGGGTCCGGACTAGCCGTGATGGCATGCAGAAGAACAGCTAGACCGCCAGGGGTTCGGAGGAGTGGCCAAACGACGAGGAAAGGAAAACATAACCCCAAGAATTCGTCAGTTATAAAACGCAAGCGCAAGAAGACAACGGCCAGCTCTACAGCAAAAAGACCAAAGACCTGCGTGAAAAAAACAATATTTTAGACCATGTCTTTACTACACAACATGTCAGAAGAATGCTTAAAAACCGAACTGGATCTATTCACAGTACCATTAACGCAAACCTTTATCGAAAAAAAACACGTATATAGAAGTACCACCGTTGTCTGCAATATCAGAAACATCGCCTCTGGAGTTTTTTATAGTTGGACGGGCGAGGATTATGTGGACCTAAACAACACACTTGTTTTTTTACGTGTCAAAATCACTAATGCAGACGGCACAGACGTTGCAGACGGGGCCCCCGTGGGGCTTATTAACTATGCCGGATCCACAATATTTTAACAAGTGGACGTGTCGCTTGGAGACTGTCTCATATCACAAAGTTCCAACACATATACTTATACAGTAGATGCATAATAGAGTGTCTCACCAATTATGGCAAAGACGCTCTTGAAACGCTATTCTCGGCGGGGCTCTTTTGCAAAGACACTGCCAGTCACATGGACGTAACGGACCCCGCTGGTGGTAACAGAGGTTTGACTAAACGAGCTGCATTTATCAACGCCAGCAACGTTGTTGAACTACTGGCCCCCATTCACAGCGACATATTCTTTAAAAAAAAACTAATGCTTAACGGTGTGGACATTAAAATTCGCATGACGAGGGCGAAAGATGAATTCTGTCTGATGAGGAGCGACGCAGTAGCCTATAAACTAAACATCGTGTCGGCTTCACTGTTTGTGAAAAAAGTGTCTGTGTCACCAGGTGTAAGATTGGGGCAAGCATTGCTCTCGACACCAGCCAAATACCCCAACGACAGAGTATGTGTGAAAAACTTCTCAATTCCAGTAGGGGCACGTGTTTGTAATCAAGAAAACTTGTTCTTAGGAACTCTACCAAAATCCATTGTTCTGGCTATGGTTGATAATGACGCGTTTGCAGGCGCGTATGATAAAAATCGATTCGCGTTTAAAAACTACGACCTAGAATTTTTTGCAGTTTATCTGGACGGTCAGCACACCTCGCGAAACCTTTGCAGCCTGAATATGGAAGCGGATCTGCGGTACGCAAATTTTATCAGTTAGTGCTGGCTTCTGGAAAGCATCTTAAAAATCAACCTCTACCTATCGATAGGGAGGATTTTCTACATGGTTATACCCTTTTTGGGTTTAATCTCACGCCGGACGAAGACTGCAGTCAACACGTGTCGCTTATCAAGTCTGGGAACATCAGGCTAGAAGCACGTTTTTGACAGCCGCTACCCCGAACAAAAAACTTAATTGTTTATGCCATATTCGACAGCATCATCGAAGTGTCAAATCGCAGACAGATCCTGGTTGATTACTTTTAATAGCTGTAATGGACACCATCCAGCTTACTGCTATAATGGATAAGATCTCGTGTAATACACATTTTCTCGGAGTACTCCCGTGCGACCACCTACTAAAAAACCCCTTAAGAAAATTACCATCAATGGTAATAATCAACACGCATCCTTCAGGACTCCCGGGTGATCACTGGCTAGCCATCTACATAAACGAGGTCGGCGTGGGTTGTTCCCTTTCAAAGGGAACTTCGACGTTGCATTTAGCAGTATGGGTATGGGAGCGCCTTGCGCGTGACCGGTATCTGAAGCGTGTGTAAAATCATGCGTCTACTTATAGGCCTGCCATGATCAGGTGACGTGGCAATTAAGCGCGTCGCATGATATATATATATGGCACCTGTGAACCACGCCGGCAGCCTCTATTAACTGAAGCGAAGACGCAATCCACAGGCCAGCCCCGGTAGTACAGCGCTATGCAACGTCTTGTTCCCTTCTCAGGGAACAGGGTTACATGCGTGACCCCGTCAAAGGGAACTTCGACGTTGCTTATTATCTTCAGCGAGACTGCATGTATGTTGTTTGTGTGACAAAAACGCTTCATTTCTACTCGATATTTTCTCAAAATCTCTTTCTCTTTCAAAAACTTTTCTATCCCTTTTTAAAGAAAAGGAGAGGTAAGTAATGGGCGAGAAAGAGTTAAAGAAGTGTGTAACGTGCTCCCGTTTCATCACGGGGGAGAAGTGCACACTTTCTGGGTGAAGTGTTAGTGGTGTAGTATGCGATGGTAACCTTGAGAGGCTGCACATTGTAACGCTACATTAAGCAGCTCAACTCACGCTTTTCTCAAAAAAACGGAAGTCGAGTGAGTCGAGTTTCAAAGCCTCGCGGATCAGGTCCGGCCGCTGCCGAGGCAGCCAACTGTCTCAGGTTCGGGGGATCTCTTAAATCTGGAAGAGGAGCCGGAGACGAGTGCTGTTCTATCTCTCTCTCTGTCTTCCGGGTTCGGCTCTCCGCTGGATTTTGGAGTTCGCGTTGCGACTCCTCCTCCCGCTATGGAAAGCCAAAGGGGTAACAACGCCCCCTCTCTGACTCCGAAGAGTTAGAAGGATGTGTTAAAAACTGAGAGCAGCGTATGAAGAGCTGCTTGAAGTGATTACCCAGTGAAAGTAAATACTTCACACTGCAGAAACTCCCCTGTCTTCCAGAAGTTATGACAAAATCTCACTTCTGAGAAAACCATGCTTAAGCCATAGTCATAACTCCACGATGTTGGATTATTTGGCCATTGTGGAAATGAATGGCATGGCTATTTAGCTGTGCCCGAGGTGGAGGAGGCGCTTGCTAGCTACCTCTCTCCACCGATGGCAGGTAATTACAGGGGCCGGCTTGCATCCAAGGTGGGCAAGCCTATGCAGTAGTAGTCTTGCTTGTGGGTCACTGCAGACAATGACAGGGTTGCAGGCCTACCAAGCAGACCTGCTGAGTGAGCTCGACTTATGGCAAAAAAAAAGGTGTCTCAAGCTCATCCGGGTGTCCACGAGTGGAGCCTGTGCCAGCACTAGTATGGGAGAAACCCAGAAGGCGAGTATGGCAGCCTGCCAATCCCCGCAGACAGCCGGGGGAACCGGGCGGCCACAGTCGTGGTCTGCTGTTGGGCCTGATCTGAGAATGGTCATAAAGGCCAAGCAGGCAAAGACGAGCGGTCCTGAGGGGCTGTGGAGGGATGTATCCGGGGACATGAGGTTGTTAGGGCAGGTAGCCCCCAGTGCTACTGTAGGGCCTCCCCTAGCCAAGGTGGTGGCCAAGTTTTCGTGTTCCCTGGTCAGCAAGCTGTCAGAGGGCAACGGAAATCTGATGCTTCTCTCAAATAGAATGTGGAATAGCTAACATCACTAGAAGACCATCGGGCAGCGTGCAAGCTACGGCCGAATGTGTCTCCATGGGTTCTGTCTACCATAGAAAGGGTTACCGGGTCCAGTTATAGCTCGACCCCCCCGTTCACAGGTGTGCTCACCACAGAAGTCAGCACAGACCAGAGCCCGACATTAGCGCAGGAAGTAAGCTCCCTTTTGGACAATGGGGTCCTGAAACATGTACCCCGTTCCCTCAGGGAGGGAGGTTTACAGCCTTTATTTCCTGTTCCGCAAAAAAGTGGGAATATGCGGCCAATTTTAGATCTGCATCATCTGAATCATACTTTTCGGACATACAGGTTCAGAGGCTGATGTTCAAACGTATCGTGCCACAGATCCAGTTCGAGAACTGGTTTGTGGCGATTAGTCTAAAAGGTGCATGTTTCTGCATAGGATTATTGCTAGCTTTATCCCCTCGCACCTTCACAAAGTGCATGGATGTCACTCTGGCTCCATTGGGACTCCAGGGCATCTGTGTACCAAGCTACCTGGACGACTGGTTAATTCTAGCACGATCCAGGGAGCTGGCGGTTCAACATTGAGATGTTCTTCTCGCCCATGTGAAGAACTGGGGGCTCAGGTTGAATCTCAGAAAAGTTGGTTTTCTCCGGTGCAGTGGACAACTTTTCTAGGGGTTATAGGATTTTACTACGATGAGGGCGTTTCTATCCCCAACAGGCATACTGTCAATCCTATCAACACTGAGCTAGATAAAGCTGTATCTTGGGAGCCTAGGGCGGAATCCACACATGTGTCTGATGTCACATCTGTATGCTGCCCCCCCATCGCTGCTCCCACTAGCTCTAGTGAGAGTTCGCCAAGATAGCCTGCTAATAGCACCTTTTTGGCAGCTCGAACATGGTTCTGAGAGATAATATCTCTGC
The DNA here is from genome assembly GCA_012411365.1 of Ameiurus melas. Taxonomy (NCBI): domain Eukaryota; kingdom Metazoa; phylum Chordata; class Actinopteri; order Siluriformes; family Ictaluridae; genus Ameiurus; species Ameiurus melas. The sequence goes on along the minus strand of CM022777.1, from coordinate 13,175,173 downwards.
GAGATGGCACTCCTTGGAAGATTCCCATCCGCAGGGATTCACTGTGGACCCAGTAACTGCGCAATAGCTACAGTCCTGGAACTCCTACAATAGCATTTCTCAGCGGGGTGAGCTCCTTCTACAATCAGGGTTATGTGGCCGCCATTTCGGCCAGCCACGCCCTGTTGAGGGAGCCTCTGTGGGGCAACATCCTCTAACTTCGAGGTTCATCATGGCTGAGGTCCATCAGGTCTGTCAGCTGCCCCATTCGAGCCCCTAGAGCGGATCTACTGTCTCAAGCTGGAGGGCTGATTTATCATGCTCGGCCAGAACTTGGCAACTGTGGGTCTGGCCCCTGAGGGGCGCCAGCTGATAGATTCCGGTCTCACAACTGAGATTGTTGAAACCATGTTAAAAGCTAGAGCACCATCCACAAGGAAAGTGTATGCACTCAAGTGTCAGCTTTTTGTCTTGTGGCATGAGGGACGTCACCTAGACCCAGTGAACTGCGTAATTGCTACAGTCCTGGAGTTCTTACAGAATGTTTCTCAGCGGCCTGGGCTCCGTCTTCTATCAGGGTACTTGGCCGCCGTTTCGGCGAGCCATGACCTTGTTTATGGAGCCTCTGTGGGGCAACATCCTCTACCTTTGAGGTTCATGCATGGTGTCAGACGGCTGCGGCCCATCTGCCGGCCATGCATACCTTCCTGGGACCTTCTAGGGTCCTGGAAGTTCTGTCGGCTGCCCCATTCGAGCCCCTGGAGTGGATCCCATCCACAAGGAAATCAAATGCACTCAGATGTCAGCTTTTGTCTTGTGGCATGAGGAATGTCACCTAGACTCAGAGAACTGCGCAATTGCTACAGTCCTGGAGTTCTTACGGAACGTTTCTCAGCGGGCTGGGCTCCTTCTACAATCAGGGTTACTGGGCCGCTGATTCGGCCAGCCATGCCCCTGTTGATGGAGCCTCCGTGGGGCAACATCTTCTAACTTTAAGGTTCGTGCGTGGTGTCAGACGGCTGCGGCCTATCAGCAGGCCGCGCATACCTTCCTGGGACCTCCTGTGGTCTTGGAAGGTCTGTCAGGTGCCCCATTTGAGTCCTTAGGGACCTACCATCTCAAAAGCCGCAGGGTTGATTTAACATCCTTGGCAAGAACTAAGGAAGCTGTGGGTCTGTCCCTTGAGGGGCGCCAGCAAATAGATTCTGGTCGCACGACTGAGGTGGTAGTGACCATGTTTATACAATAACATTTCTCAGCGGGGTGGGCTCCTTCTACAATCAGGGTTATGTGGCCGCCATTTCAGCCAGCCACGCCCCTGTTGTGGGAGCCTCTGTGGGGCAACATCCTCTAACTGCGAGGTTCATGCGTGGTGTCAGATGGCTGAGGCCTATCTGCAGGCTGTGCATACCTTCCTGGGACATTCTGTGGTCCTGGATGGTCTGTCAGCTGCCCCTTCGAGCCCCTAGAGTGGATCCCATCTACAAGGAAATTGCATGCGCTCAAGTGGTGCCTTTTTGTCTGAGGGTGTGAGGAACGTCAGCTACACCCAGTGAACTGCGCAATCGCTACAGTCCTGGAGTTCTGACAAGAACGTTTCTCATTCGGGTTGGCTCCTTCTACTATCGGGGATCGGGGTTACGTGGCTGCCGTTTCGGCCAGCCCTGCCCCTGTTGATCGAGCCTCTGTGGGGCAACGTCCTCTAACTTCGAGGTTCATGAGTGGTGTCAGACGGCTGAGGCCCATCTGCAGGCCATGCATATCTTCCTGGGACCTTGCTGTGGTCTTGGAAGGTCTGTCAGGGACCCCATTTGAGCCCTTAGAGTCAGCCTCTGAGGAGCTTCTGACTCTAAAGGTAGCTCTTTTACAGGCCCTGACATCTCTCAAGCGAGTGGGAGGTCTACAAGCTCTCCCTGTTGCCCCTCCTGCCTTGACTTTACCCCTAGATAAGCCAAGTGCTTCCTGTACCCTAGGCCAGATTATATTCCTAAAGTGCCTACATTGGCTGCCCACCCTGTGGTGTTGCAGGCTTTCTCCCCTCCTCTGTCCTCTGACCAGAACAAGAGAGGATGCACCCACTGTGTCCAGTAAGCACTCTCTGTACTTACGTCCACCGCTCCGGCCAGTGGCGTAAGTCAGAGCAGCTACTAGTCTGCTTTGGCAGCGACAGGAAAAGTGATGCTGTGTCAAAGCAGTGCATCTCTACTGGGATTGTTGAAGGCTTTGTCCTAAGGGGTTTCCTTGAAGGATGTGTGTGCAGCTGCAGTGTGGTCTATGCCTCAGACGGTCATTTGTTATTACAGCCTGGATATTCATCCCTCCCCAGGCTCGAGTGTCCTGCACTGACCCTCGGGTTTGTGTTTTTTTGAACAGGCCGTACCCTCGGTATGACTGAGTGGGTATTCCCGTTCCCATACTGCTAAATGCAACGTCGAAGTTCCCTTTGACGGGGTCACGCATGTAACCCTGTTCCCTGAGAAGGGAACGAGACGTTGCATAGCGCTGTACTACCGGGGCTGGCCTGTGGATTGCGTCTTCGCTTCAGTTAATAGAGGCTGCCGGCGTGGTTCACAGGTGCCATATATATATCATGCGACGCGCTTAATTGCCACGTCACCTGATCATGGCAGGCCTATAAGTAGAGGCATGATTTTACACAAGCTTCAGATACCGGTCACCCGCAAGGCGTTCCCATACCCATACTGCTAAATGCAACGTCTCGTTCCCTTCTCAGGGAACAGGGTTACATGCGTAACCCCGACGTTTTTTCGACAACTTTGTTAATAAACCATATGACAAGCGTTTTCCACAGAATATCAACAACTTTCTAATAAGCAATTCTAGAGTGATTCAACATTCGACGGTACAAGTCCAAGATTTTTCGGCAGAGACCTGCGGGCAACATTGTGTGTTTTTTCTCTATCACATGGTAAAGGGGCATGATTATGACAGTGTGTTGAAGATGTATACTGACGATTTTATTAAAAATGACAAGATGGTGTTAGCATTTATGAAAAAACTCAAACTAAAAAAAGGTAGTTGTAATGAAAATGTTTTCAAATGTATTCATTGTGTTTAGACAGGTGAAATGTTTATGTCTAACACAAATTTTTTTAAATAAAAACAAAGAATAGAGATTTCTTCTTCTTTTTGACTCTTTATTATTATTGTTATACACACATCACACTTTGTAATACATATAATAACAAAATCACAAACAATAGAAAATTCGTGGATTAAAAACGTAACCACTGACTGGCGTCAAGAGCGGGTGATTTAAATACAGGTCCGTCTGAATAATTTGATTGTGCTGATGGTGTACTCGGAGGTATTTTGTGTTTTTTACGCTTCTTAGACGAGTTGGTTAAAGGCGAAGTCAATTTGGTTTTGAAAGAGTTAATTGCTTGTCTGACATAAGGATTTGGCACCGTTGAGTATGGTATGTTTAAAGAGGCAAAAGCCTCTAGAAATTCGAGCCAGCCGACAGGTCTTCGGGCATCAGATATCTTTTGCGGAGCCGTGATGCCTTTAACTAAATCAAGCATATGTGAGCCAGGAATAGTTCTACCGTTAAACACAAACTCTCCTGAATTGCCCCAAGATGTGACATCTTTCATTTTAGACATTTTATCTAAAATGTAGCGAGCGTTTTTTACACTCCTCTGCGGAATATTCTTCAAAATATCATCCACCACGTTGTCTAAATCGTCATGGGTGTTTACGTCAGGTTGTGCAGACAGCTTTTCTTTTTCAGGATGCTCAGTCTGCATAGGTGTCAATGTTAATGTGTTGTTTTCGTGTTTCCCTTGTCTAGCGATTGTTAAAAAGCACTGTAAAACGCTTGTGTACAGTTTCGCTTTTTCATAACTGTCCAAGTCAGAGATATTATGCAAAATATTTCTTATAGCTATATCCAGATCGTTCTCCACAATTTGCTGAATAGATTCACGTGTTGTCCCGGTCTTTAGTTTGTCCAACTGGTTCTGCGGGACTAAAAACAGTTTCTCTGCGTACTCCATTCCCTCTGTTATCTAGAAGCAATCAGGCTGGAGATGAAAGGAATAGCCACGCTTAAGAGCGGCAGAAGAAAGCCCCCCTCTTGGTTTATTACACGCCTCTTTCTTTTAACACCAACCATCTTATCCGCTACAAATTTGATGACATTTTTCCTTTTTCTGAGTTTCTGGTATTGCTGAGCTGTGAGAGGTATATTACCGTAGAGAACATTAAGAGCTACTTCACACAATGTCGCAACGAGTTCGTCTGTTGGAGTTTGCAAAATAATTCATCTTTGTTTGGGTGCTGCTTTTAATAATATTTTTAAAAACGGCAGGTTTCTACAAAGTCTGGTAGACATCTCACTATTTTCTTTTCTGGAGATACACCACAGGGTGTGGCGCGAGTAAATCTGTTCTGAGCCAGTAGTGTTCAGGTGTTTTTGTTTTATAATCGATCATCAGATGCCCGAAAGGTTTGCTGGTTGCGTCTTGATAACATTCCATAAAAAATTTTGCATTGCCAGGATACATCTGCCTCCCCAGTACACTGACTTGATTAGCGTCTCGGGGATTTTTAAACAACATTAGATAATTTGTGTTTAAGCTGATGGTCCCACTGGATTTCCCTTGGCAAAATAAATTCTGCACAATATAAATAGCACTAAGATTTCTATGATGCACGTATTGGGTGAAGACCTTCTCTACCTCGTTGCTCCCGTTGGCCTTTTTCATCAGATCATCAGATCAATTAGCAAATTAACCATGTTGGCCGGAAACATAGCATCATCATTCAGAGTCTGTGGTAATCCTTCAACAAACTTTATTTTGTACATTTTCAACAATTCATCATACAACAGTTGCCAACAATCATAAATATACACAATATTTTAAATTTTTTTAGAAATCAAATGTACAGCATTTTGCAACAAGATTTTTACAAAATATGACTTCCCTGAGTTTGAAGGGCCGCTTATCACACATGAAAAAGGGTGTTGTAATCTGAAATCAAAAGCCTCTGTGTCTCGCACACCCCTATGTGCAAAAAGATTGTCAGAAGCCATATGGGATCGTTGTGAAATCTGGGAGCAGCATGCGTTTGTTGTACACAACCTTAAGCTTTTTAACAACTGACCTGTTGTGTAATGTGAATTGTTTTTTATTACGCACAATGGTGTCTGTGTATGCCAGTATATGACGACTATTATCCGCCCCCACGACGTAGTGATCGACAAGTCCAATCAGGGAATTTACAGCGTTGAGCGTGACACCTTTCGCAGTGCGGTAGAAATTAACTCTGTACATGGCAAGTTTTCACGCATGGAGAAACGACCCCAAAGAAGTTCATCAGTAGCTTGTTAATAGAACGCCGTTCTGGGTTACTAATTGGGTTACGTCCATCTTAATCCCCTCTTTCTCAAAGTAGTCTGAGATGTAGGATTCCTTGTCTGTGTCTTTCATGACGTGTGCGGGGAAACCGCTGGCCTCTTGTTTGTATTGTAAAAATGTTTTAACATAATCACAAAACTTTCAGAACAAAAAGTTTCTGACCGTTGTGGAAAATGCCACACCTCGTCCACTTTCGTCACAACATAACCCTTTTCCACACCTTTCATCAGCTCTATGCTGACTCAACACCCTGAAATAGCTCTTTCCTCATCAGTATGACCACAAGGGTCTGTCTGATTTTGATGTGCGGCGCATGTATGACAAAGCGGAAACATAAGCTTACCACCGGTCCTATAGGGTAGGACGGGGTGAAGCAGTTTTCGTGGCGGCAGTACCATGGCCTTGACAAAACCATAATAATTTTAAAGAGGTTCAAAATCCTTGAAAATTATTTGTGGATGTACTATGGGGTAACATTTTTTTGCCTGGCAAAAGGGGTACAAGCTTGTAAAGTCGACATATCATATTTTTTCACTATTGTCGGCTTTGTGATGCAGTTTGTACGCATTAGTACGACCGCCAAATAGGGCGTCGCGCGGTTTAAGTATTTCAGGATGTGTGTAAGTGGACATAAAAGCCATTACAGAGACATCGGTCTGTTTAGCATCATTCCAAGTACATTCCCACATCACCTCAACATCGAGATCGTACGCCTTTTCCAAAATTTCGACCTTATCATCGAACTGTCTTCTGAGAAATCCATAGGGCACTTTTGATAACGGATGTAAGTGATTTGGGTTATAACGACATTCATGCCTGTGAAACATGAATGTTCATATTGCGTGTTGTTTTGACATATTCAAGCCATTCGATGGAGACGGTTGAGTATGTCTTATTCTGATTTGTGTATGCATTGTTATGGGTCAGAGCCAGGCTGTCTTTTGGTAGGTAGTGGGTTTTATACACGGCCACACAGCACGTTGCTAATGTTGTGTATCTGAACGGGTCGAGTTTGGTATATTCTATGAATTCGTCACGGTATTTCATCCATGCCTCACGGAGGAAAATGACATCGTTCTTGCCGTACATGGCGAGCTCTTTTTTTAAAACAAAAACCTTACCCGACACCATGACATACCACTCATCAAACAGAGCCCTCTCATTGTCAGACATTGTTTCATAGACTTGTCAGGGTATGGGCCTACGTAGTCTTCATTTTCTATTCTATTGAACAGATGTGGAAAATGACCTTTCTCAGCACAGGTTAGATTTAACGCAGCGGATGTCCTGGACAGACGCATAGGGATGAACGAGTAGCTATTGATGAAACGTTGCTTGAATGTCTTGTCATACATTAAAATGATCCAACATCCTTTCATAGTAATTTGGAGTGTTAGCCCTGCTTTTGCAAAATATTCCAATAGTATAAAATTGTCGAACCCTGAAGCGTTGTGTGCGACCCATGTGAAGTTCTGATAATGATGCTGTCTAAACTTTTTAACAAGTTGTTCTATACAATCTGTACCAGCCGCTGTGAACTCTTCCCCTTTAAACGTAATTGCGCATACAAAATTTGCAAAATGTTTACCGTCTGTGTGTTGTGTCTCAAAATCGTAATTTATGTATTTGTCGCTAGGTTTTTCCAATTTTATCGGTTGTATGAAACATTGGTGTACTCCGTCATTAACTAACTCAGCTTTACACTGGATTCAGTGTTCTGCAGGGCACACGTGTTTTTTTGGTGCGGCTCCGTTGACGTGATATCTCTCTCCTATTACATTTCTGACAGTATTTAGTGACATCACACTGAGCGTACTGTTGACCTGTCTGTATTTGTTTATGTTCTTTATAACAGCTGATCTGCAGTACCGCAAACAATTGTGACATTGCCTTGTTTTGCCGGTGTATTTATGACAATCAGGCGCATTACATACGTCGCAAACGTATTTACACCGATGGTCTCTACGGCTAGTAAAACCCTGGTAACAGTAATCGCACACGTATGGTGTACCAATGAAGGCTTTTAGGTTCTTAATCAAGAAATAATGCTCGTTGTGTAGATACAAGCACACTGTCTTATTATGAGGCTCGTCGTTGTTCGTAAAGTGTTCCAACAGACCAGAACATGTTCTGTGGAATACCACTATTTTAACATGTAACAACAATTCAAACCGTATGAGGTCATTAAACCCAATCCTTTGTTGTACCGAATAACCTGCAGTTTTCTGTACAGACGTGGCTAACGACTCAAGTTCGGTACATGGCGTATGCGGCTGTAGAAAATGGGCCAGACAGATCGCAAAACACAGATTGTTAGATATGTTGTTGGGGCAAAACAGGTTCATTCTGTTTCTGGCAATTACCTCAATATGAGTGAAATCGCGTATCTTTCGATAAGCACCACCGTGTTTACCGCGAGCTATAGATATGTTCAGATCTAGACATTCATCAGCCCGAACGTCAAAATTACTCTGCATAATGTTCTCAAGTTGTGTGAATATGTGCAAATCGTAATCGTTATCAGGTGACAAGACAGCGTTAACATCAGAGGGTACACTAGGGCCTCTCAAGGTAATGTTGATTAAGCCCCCGTCGCTGGCCAGCAGTCTGGAAAACGACACTATTTCAGACATTAAGTCCTGTAGAAATATCGTGAAAGCTGCCAGAGCTGGTGCTGTTATCACACGCATGTTTATACGCCGCCGTATCTCTAATCCGTTAAATCTGGGTTTCGGTACCACCGTATAACCACCAACAGACCCGCCCTCTCTCACGATAGACTCAATAGCGGCTTCGGATAACCCAAAACTTCGATCCGATGTGTTAAATGAATGACTGTCTGATCCCCACGCCCCCTGCTGTGAATTTGAATCGTTATCTAAGGACGAGTTTGAATCGCTGTCTAACAACGAATTAGGCGTTGGTTCTGTTTGAACCTCAGCCATTGATCGAACGCTGTTTAATAAGTCCAAAAGAGTATCAGTGGTAGACTGCTGTCTATTCAGGTCCTCCATTGTCCGAATTAAACCCTGTAATGTCTCTGTATTACAATGCTGTTCAAAATCAAACAGACCATCGTCGTCGCATCTTCTAAATTTATTTGCTACTCCCAGATTACATGAATTTTCACCACACCGTTTTGACATTTTTATAGATATTTTTTAATTGAAACAAAAGCTAGTAAAAAATAAACCACACACCGTAAATACAGACGCGATCCGACAAATAAACACACAACACACACACACACACACAAAGCACACAGATGTATAAAACACGTGATGTACAACTCATCCGAGTTTCTTGTTTTTAACCAAATGTACAAGCTGTTTTAACAAATCCGTCATCAGGTGTTGGTTGTAATCAAGGCGATGGATTTCACCCGTCAGGAGTTTCTGGGTTGCTATGATATGTTTATGTTTGATGATATGATTTTGTAATAGTTCAAAAACACTTTGATGTTGAAGACGTTGATTCCTCTCTATAGTGTCCAGACACTCCGACACAGGCTCCGGGTCTCTTTCACTGTCTATAACAACAGTATTCTCACGAACAAAAGCTTCTTGGTTTGGAGGCAGATGGTCATAAACGTCTACTCCAGGGTCTGTGGAAAATACACATGAATCCCACGCGTCCAGCAAGTCCTGATTCCATTCCAAACAATCGTCTATAGTGTTTTGTTCAGTGACACTTTGTTCCTTCACAACTGACTCTGTTGGAAAAAACATTTGCTTAGGATATCGTTTCGAATTAGTATGATGAAACCCACTTTAAAAAATAAATATGTACATATATAACAAACATGATGCATACCATCAGTCGATCGTGGGGGAGATCTTCGTCGTTCACGTCTAGACGCATCGACATCCTCTCTGTGGACCTGAGAGACTGTTTTTTGCTTGTCCTTTCCGGAGCTCGATGGTACGCAGTCTTCAGAAGAACCCGCAGCACCTTTTTTTGAACTGGATGCTCCGATCTTCTTTAAAATGTTTGACAAGCCTTGAACAGCAAAACAAATGAACACAATACATGAGAAATCATCTTAAACAGTCTTAAACATGTCATACATATAGCTATTTATCCATTTCATACCCAAGACAGGGTTTTCCACTCTAACTTCTACGCTCGACCCTTTGTGTAAAATAAAGTAAAATCATTATACACATACACAATACATCATACGTAACAGCGAATACTTATAAATAATAACAACGTACGTACCGCTTGCCTTGTTCAGAAACCTGATTTCGTCTACGATGTCCGGGATAGACACAATGTCGGCATCACCTGTAGCGTTAGATACCTGGTTTTTCCACCACAATAACACCATAAATTCGTTTATAAATAAAAACATTCTTAACAATGTGTAATAATAATAATAACAACAACAATAATAATAAAACAAAACACTTACTGTTACGATAGACGGCCATCTCCTCTTTGAACTATTCTTCAAAAAAAAAATAAAAATCTTTAGCGACGAGTTAAAACGAGAATCGACGATTCGTCTAAAATTTCACAGCGCTCTGTCACACAACCGAGATCTTTGAGACTTCTGCGTAACTGACCCTAATTTTTAAACATAAGGTATACCTATTGTAGGGGTGTGTTGTAAACAATTAACACCCCCACAGACACTCATTATCATAAACAAGCTGATAGGAACACAACACGACCCCCCTGGTCATAAAAACTCTTGGTCAGGAAGAAACAAAGGATCATAAATTAACTACTCCTAGAGAAACGTCAGACCCAAGAAGACCGAAGGCCGTAAATTAATCCCCTAGTTCTTCCACAGTGATTGAAATTTGACAGAAAGTACTGACCATGTTGAAAACCCATGTGTGGGTGTGTTTAGAGAGAGAGCGAGAGAGGAGTGTCTGAATACACGTATGTGTGGGCAGGGTTTAGCGAGTGAGAGGTTGGGTTTCGTTTCAACTTCATACGGCTTTTACACAGCGAATGGAATACATCTCTGGAAAATACTTAGCTCCTAGTTTAAACATTACTGAGATTCTTTTAGATGACATTTTAAAAAATTTTCCTCGTAAGGATCTTTGTTTAGAAGTCATGTAATAATCGCTATTCTTCTAACATTTTTACATCCTAAAGGTTTGTGGTTAGAATGTGTGTAATACAAACGACTCTTTTAATCAGATTCTTTTTTTTAAACTTGGCTTTAACTCCTAAACTTTTTATTCAAAGGTAAGCAGGGATCCTTAAAAACCTAATCAACATTTGTTTTCATCATTTTCACAAAATAAATATTCTAATCCTATATGTACACATTCAAACATCATGCTTTTCTAACATTGTGTTTACACAAACAAAATAAAGCCACACAATAACACAAGCATATCCCCATATTAAACATTTTTTTTATTTTCAGACGTATTTCACCCCGCCAAAAACCAAACTCATTAACATAAACACCCCTTTTGCTGGAAGGGGGACTATTCCCCCACACACCCCCTCTCCCCCAATGTCTAGACACAAAGGAGCCAGATTGATTAGCTGATACGACCGATAAGGGTTACCCCCTCACCCCCCTCACCACCCCTTCGATGACCTGTCACTCAGGGAAGGACAGGGGGTCATAAATTACCAACACATAGGGTCATAAATCATCACTTTGACAGAAAGTGTATGATATAACTACTCCCACTGATAGGTTTCAGGCATGATCTCTGTGTCTCAATTCCGTAGGTCTCAATTCTGTGTCACGATATATCGGAACCAAACTGTTTTGTGTTCGTGGAATGTGTTGTTTTGAGCATTCCTATTCTCGGTTCTTCTTCTTTTATTAAAATCTGGTAGACTAGACATCCTTAGTTCTTTTTTCACTCAAACCTTCATAATAGATGTTTTGATTTTATCTGTGACTTGTTCCAATTGATATTTATCATTCTTTAGCAGTATCCCTGTGTGTATATACTGTATACTATGCTTTCTGCATCATTAAACTAAGCTTTCACTGAACATTGTGTCGATGTGACTTCTTGCTGGGTCCAGACGAGAGGAAATCAGACAGAGCAGGGTTAAAATTTTGTTTATGACTGGTATTGGTTTTCTTGTGTCAGAAGTGGTATATCTGGACAGAGGTAAGTGAATGATTTTAATTCTTTATACCTCTGTGTAGATATCTGGATAAATCTTGAAGTATTGGTTGAAATATTACATTTTGGGCTCACAATGTTTCCATGAACACAATGTCTTAGATACACTGTGCATACATGATTCAACAAAATTCTTTTGGTTGAAATATCACATTTTGATTCACTGTGTTTCTGTGAACACAGTGTCTTAGAGATGCTGTGCATATGTGATTTGAGAAATTCTGTTCCTACTTCAAAAGAAACTACATTGATTGAAATAACATGCTGTGTTAGTACACGGTCGCAGGTTACTACGTAATTTAACAAAGCATCTGATGTCCATTATCTGATTGAACATTATAACCAACACTGTCCTATATGGTCTCGTGATTATGTAAATTATAAATTGTGATTATTAAATTATAAACTGTAATTAAAATCACACCAAATCAGTGGATGTAGAAAAAAAGAAAACTGCAAAAAGTGGATAAGCTGAGTTTTGGCTCAGAGCCAGAAGGAGTACATTCTAGAACCAATTCCAGTGCCGCTGCACCATTGATACAAGTAGGAAAAAGTTTTACATTGAAACCTATTATTATGGAAATAAAAAGCGATATATGTTATACTTTGCCTTCAACAGGTAAATCTGGTCATTTTGTTGATTCACTTAAACAGCAGACTAGATACACTCAGTCAAGACTTGTGCTGTAAGATATGCGAGGCTTTTAATCTAAAAAAAAAAAAACACCAACCCACCTGTGAAGCATGCACTAAGTTTGAATGTCATTAGACATAAAAATAAATGTCAGAAAATAAACAAAGTTCCATATAAATGAAAATGTTGCAAAATAAATAAATAAATACAATTTTTAGCAAATTGTACCTAATGGCCATAAAAGACATTACCATTGTTTGGAAACTTTCATGTAACATTTAACAATCATAGTGAAGGAGGTTACTAAATTTCTCAAGGAGGTCATAATTAAACAATACTTAAATGGAAAAAGCTAGTTTTAACAGGTTTCCTAGATACTTACTATCTATCTATCTATCTATCTATCTATCTATCTATCTATCTATCTATCTATCTATCTATCTATCTATCTATCTATCTATCTGTCTATCTGTCTGTCTGTCTGTCTGTCTGTCTGTCTGTCTGCCTGTCTGCCTGTCTGTCTGTCTGTAGAGCCAACCAAAGTGTATAGACTTGAAAGACTTGAAGGCAACAGGATCAAAAGTTACACAGAGAACAATAAGCAATGAACAGCAGCACAGTCATCTTCTACACCCCTTGCAAAACGTCTGCTAAGATGTGAGTTGTTATTATCTTTATGGTTTTGATCTTGTTCCAGTTTTCTCATTTTTCTCTTGTCTAGTCTTGTTCGCATTGCTTGCTCATCGTCTGACCATTGACTGTATCTTATTCTGCCTTTGGATTATGTTTATGTTTAGTTTGCTACTTTTAATTAAAACTATTGAGTACCTGCACTTCTCAACCTCAACTGAATCCTGCATGGCCTAGACAATCTCGTGACTTGAATCTTATTGAAAATGTGTGGAGGCTTTTGAAATTGCTAATCGATCAGACACTTGTAACTTTGCTGAACTGATGATGACTTGCCAAGAGGAATGGGCCAAAAATTTATTGATTAATTGATGCCACAAAAAAGCTAGCCTTTAGCTAGAATCAGCTACTTTATACAGTCAGCTACTTTAGACAGTTTAATACAGTCACTTTAGATGATTTTATTTGCGGTGTTGTAAAAGGTGGGCTTCTGGTTAATTAGCCTGTAAGTCAAAGCTATTTCAGTGTGATATTAAACAGTTAACTGTGAGGACTGTAAAGCTCATTGCACTGCTTATGCATCATTGCATATGTATAAAATTCACCAATACAGCTTTTGCACATTAGCCACCTACACCTTAAATCGTGTGTCATGTTGTTCCTCTACAGCAGATGGTTTTCCTGTGAGAGCAGTTGAGTGGAGAACTCCTGAAACCCTGAGAAACTCTTTTTCCTAAAAGTGCAGCTGATCGTAATGATTATTATTTTTTGCCTGTGTATATAGGGTGTATTGATGGGTACTAAACTGTGTTTCTTGATTTGGATTTATTGTTCATTCTCTTGTCTTATTGGGATGGTGACTTACTGTTTATCACATTTGCCTTGAACCTCTGGGGTTGGGGGCTCAATTCTCGCCTCTGTCGCATGTTCTCTTCATGCTTCAGGAAAACATGCAAGCTTTGTGAAAATGGATGGATCGACTCTTGTTCTATTCGTTTCATGTTGTGTGCACCACAGTCCATGACTTATAATATCCATTCAAAAAATGTTTGTTGCTAACAAGCAGGTGTGTGTGTGTGTTTGTGTGTGTTTGTGTGTGTGTGGGGGGGTGTCTGTGTTTTTGAGTGTGTTTCAGCATCCTGCCATGTGGATGTCAGTTTTTCCTACCAGGGAAACAGGACTGCTGTTTTCTGCTAATTGAATAGCTTCAAATGCACCATCTCTCCAAATGAAACACCAAATAATTATATGCACAGCTAGACCTTCACTATATTGGGAAGGATATGTTTCTGGTATAATCGTCATTAGTGACCACCTAAGGCGCCTTCACCCTCTTCCAAACCAACACACGCACCTCACATACCACATGCTGATTGCCAATTAGAGCAGAAATCAATTTGAAGTCTCCATCGCTAAATTGATATGTTTATCGTGGAATGAATAATTGATTTTCATATTATTATAGCTGAGAGCTAATGGTGCATGAAATCGGCCTGGCAAGTTGTCGACCAAAAAAAAAAATAGATTGTTGATAATTAGGGGTTATTATTATCATCTTTCCATGGTTTTCCAATGAAGCACTTTGTACTGTACACGAACAGACACCATGTGGTGGGTTATTTTTTTGCCTTTAATTTATTACAATTAGTTTCTTACAGTTTGGATGTTCTTTGGAAAATAAGCTCACCGTGTACAAATTTCAAAAGAGAGAATTCACTCAGATTTTCTTTTCATTAGTGATGTTGCTTGAATCAACAAATACTATTCAAATAATGGGAAGGGAAGAGTTGATCTTGATTTGTGTTTGTGTTTTCCTTTTCAAATTCCTGTGCTCCAAGTGATAGAGAATTGTTTTCCTATTGCATGTGATTTGCTTGTTGCGTCGATGAACAGCTCCTACAACAGAGGAAGACACAATTGTGCTAAATCTCATTTAGATATAATATGATTATGCTAGTCTAAATATAATACAATGATTTCTCTCTAGGTACACACACAGATGGAACAGGTTGGCCTTATTAACTGACTAAACTGAATACTACATATTCAAATACAGACTTTGTAATCATCCTTACCATGTTATTCATTATCTTACAATATATTTGACTACATTCTTACTTCACAAATTCCTGCTCACTTTGACTTTTTCAAGATGTGAACTTTCAGTCAATTCAAAATCAAATTTGCAGCGCCATCTCATAAAGTTAGGATGTAGTAATAGAAAGACAGTTGGATGATTAGACAGATACATAGATACCAATATAAATACAGATAAAGCACACACACAGTTCCTAAACTTATCCAGTGAGAAAATTGCATAGCTTTCCAATCTCTCTCCAGCCAATATCCTCTGCTCTCTGTCATCAACACAAACATTTCTACCTAAAGAACTGCTGCTCAATGGAGGTTATTTTTTTAAGCCTAAAGACATTCCTAGGAGATCAACAGTTTCAGAAATGCTGGTTGACATCACAGTTGTCATCACTGGTTGACATTTTTTTCCCGCATTTTGATGTTTGATATGAACATGAACTAAAGCTCTTGACCTGTATCTGCATGAATCTATGCACTGCACTGCTGACAAAGGATTGGATGAGTGGAAAATACATGGATGAGGTGTACAGGTGACAGATGAATGTTCCAATAAAAACTGTAATTATTATTATTATTATTATTATTATTCTAATGCTGTTGTTGCTGTGAATTTATAATTTTAGTTATTATATTTCAATAACGTAAATATTCTTGAAAAAAATATATAAATTGTATGTACCACCCACAATTACACATCATTTTGAAGATGGTGCTGTCAGTGCTATAACAGTGTCTTACCTCTGTGACTGGATCATGGGAAAATGTGGTCAGCTGCATTTCAGTTCCATTTGTCTTCATGGTCACCTTAGTGATGGGGAGACTTCCCGCACCCCAAACTTGTACTTGGCCAAGTGTGAGCTGATCAGTTGGAGCTAGACTATAATGCATAACTAAGTTCGAGAGGGTGTTCTGAAACATACAAATACCAGAGGGAAAAAAATCTGAAACGAATGTGATGGATATAAACATCACTCTGATTGATTGACATTATTTAAGTATGTTTAAGAATACTAACTATTAAATATAATGTTTTTGAATGCTATATCTGGTAATATTGGACACAGTGTGAAATAGTTATGAATTATCCTCATATGGGCATTTAATACTGGTCTATTAGCAACCCAATATTATTAGCAACACAATCACAATGCTTAACTTGTGAAAAGCTTATGCACCATGCTATTCTTTCAGATGTGGTCATGTCTGGTAAAAGGCTAACATATGTCTCCTTCCAGAGAAATTTTTTGAGAAGACTACAACAATAAGGCAGATATTATATGGAGTATTGAATGCATTAACATTTTTTTCAGTAAATATATTTCCAGTGAGGCTATTCACATAAAATTTTCACCAGACATCAGTATTCACTGAAGAAATCTAGAAATAAAAGAATTCACAACATTAAAGTCCATAAATAAAGTTAAGTGTAATAAAGCGGAATGACACAGGAAAAAAAGTATTGAACACGATAACTGACATTTATTTAATACTTGTGGAGAAGCCTTTGTTTGTAATGACAGCATCAAGACACTTCCTGTATGAAGAAATTAATGGGCCACAGTATTCAGGTGTGATTTTGGCCAATATTCTAAAAAAATGTCTTTAAATCTTGTTCAATTGGATTCAAGTCATGTGATTGACTGAATCATTCTAACACCTTGATTTTTTTTTTCTGAAACCATCTGAGAGTTTCCTTTGCTGTATGCTTTGGATCGTTGTGGTAATGGAAGTTCCACTCACATCTCATCTTCATCATCCTGGTGGATGGCAGCAGATTCTTCTCAATAATCTCCCAGTAAATTCATAGTTTCTTCAATTATATGAAGTCTGCCAGTACCATGTCATGAAAAACATCTCCACACCATGATGCTTCCACCTGCAAACTTCACTGTTTCTATAGTGTTTTTAGGGTGATGGGTAGTGCCATTGCTTCTCCAAACATGGTCTGTAGTTTGACAGCCAAAAAGTTCAATTTTACTCTTGTCTGACTACACTCTCCCAGTATTTCATAGGTTTGTCCAAATGAGTTGTAGCAAACTTTAAATGAGCTTCGACATGCCTTTTATTTATTTATTTATTTATTTATTTATTTATTTATTTATTTATTTATTTATTATTTAGTAATGGAGTCTTGCGGGGTGAGCATGAGCAGTGGAGTGCATTGCCTATTGTTTTCCTTGTGATGATGGCACCTGCTGCCCCCAAGTGTTTCTGGAGCTCTTGTGTTTCAAGTGGTTCTTGGCTCCTGGTTCTTAGCTCTTGGCCTACTCTTCTGACTATTCTTCTGATTCTCTGGTCAGCAATCTTTCCAGGAGCTCCTGTGCATGGCCAATTGATGACTGAGTGATGTTGATTCCACATCACTAGCCTTAACAAAATGGTGCTTACTGGAGGATTCAGAAGTTTTGAAATACATCTCTATCCTATTCCATCAATATGTTTTGCAACAATAAGGGTCCGAAGGTCTATGGGAGAGCTCTTTGCTTTTACCCATCATGAGCTGTTTCTTGTGTGACACCTTGGTAACAAAAAGCCTTTAAATAAACCATCAATATACTAACCCAGCTGATATTATTTTGCACAGATAGGGGTTATAATTGCTTATAGATTTCAGCTTGTTCCTTGCCTTACCTTGTCTTGGAGAACGGCTTTTTCTTAGCTTGTACAATATTTTTTTTCCTGTGTCATTCCATTATATTACACATAACTTTATTTATGGACTGTAATATTGTGAATGGGCCAAAATCACACCTGAATACTGTGGCCCATTAATTTCTTCATACAGGAAGTGTCTTGATGCTGTCATTACAAACAAAAGCTTCTCCAGAAGTATTAAATAAATTTCAGTTATCGTGTTCAATACTTTTTTCCTGTGTCATTCCGCTTTATTACACTTAACTTTATTTATGGACTTTAATGTTGTGAATTCTTTTATTTCTAGATTTCTTCAGTGAATACTGATGTCTGGTGAAAATTTCATGTGAATAGCCTCACTGGAAATATATGTACTGAAAAAAAATGTTGACACGTTCAATGCCTTTTTCCCCAATGTCATTATCAATGTTTCTGTCTGGCAATTTTTTTTCATAACTAGACTTTATTGTGATCTTTGGGATGATTACCCCACATGACCTCATGTCTTTTATTAATTTATTTTCCAAATGTGATCATTTGCTACACCCAATAACTAGCTGTCACCTATCAGATGACAGCTACCAACCAGTGAAGGTGGAGGTTAGCACAACTTCCTCTGAGACAACTGAAGCTAGCATGTGCATCTTAATGAATGGCTGCTCATGCTGCAAAGGGCAGCTGAATATACTCAGAGGAAATTGTAAAAAGTATGTCAAGACCGTACCACCCATGGTGTACCACTATTAGTACCTATAGAGGCATACTATATTGAGAAAATAGTGTTTTGGAATTTGACATGGGATGTAGCCAAGCAGCTACAGCATATGATCGGCCTGCATGAACAGCCTCATATTGATGTTGAAAAGGGTACGGGGGAGAAATAGCTTGGTGTGAGAGTTGCTTGAAGAGATAGCTTCGGGAAATGGGACAGAACACTTTTTTGTTAATATGGTACTGTACCTTAAGCACAGTGAAGTATGTCAGGAGATACTCATTTTTCTGATATGTGTCTGGAAATGTCAAGAATAAAAGAAAAAGAAAGAGTACAATTGTGACATTTCGAGAAAAATAATTTTGTCATTTATATTATATTATCTACAGTATACCAAAGACACACACTACCAACAAGCACTTAATTTCCTATTACAGTATGACGGTGTATTCTGAATTAGCATCACATAAACACTACACAACACACTGTTTACATCATAAGAAGAGTATCACACACTATATTATTGTACATTACAGTACGCTTTCTCTAGCACAAACACAGTTTTTCATGTGGAAATAATGTAATGTTGGATGTGTACAACTGAAAACACCCACCAATTCCCTCTCCATCATCCCAGAACAGAGAACCTGCTGCTGTTCCATCATCATCAAGAGCAGCTATCAGACTGAGAGGATTCTTGCGACTATACACACAATATTACTGAATTATTTGTGTCCAACAACAGATTGTTTTCGAAGAAAGAGAGAATTTGCCTGACATTTCAGACAACTACTGAATCAGACTATATCTGATTCAAAATATGTTTCTTGATATTAGACTTGGAATTTTGTACCTGTATTTTGTGTTATTCTCTGGTTTCTGCCATGGTAGGATGAATCCTCCTCTCACATGTATGTTGATGTGATTGAGTGGAGTGGACATGGTAAGAAACTTGCCTCTCACATTCACAAACTTTGCCTGAAAGAAGAAAAGCATACTTCAGAAAGACAAAACTGATTTGATTTAACCTTCTTGTCATTTTCTGATCTAAATCTGTCTGGCCCATTGTTTCAAGTTACCTCTTTAGATTTTATAGAAGTACTTGTTAAAAGCATAATTTTGTCTTAGTGGTGATCAATATAATGGTAAATGTGTACCAGAATATAAACAATTCTGGTGGCCTCAGAAGCCCCTCTCATGTTTGAGGCTCCTATTGATATATGTGTGTGCACAGGTAGGAGTAGAAATAACAGATAGATAGAAGAGAAAGTGGACAGTTAACATGAAATGTAAACTGTTATGTTAATGTTAATATCTTATATTAATGTCTTATTTTACTTTCATTTAACATATATGTAAGGAATAAAACAAACAGTGCACACACAAATGGGTCGTTTCTCCTGCTTTAATATCTTTTAAAGTGATAATACACATGGCTGAATTTATATAATAAAGCATAATTGTATGTGATGCAGTGAAACATACCGTGTGGTAATCGTACCAGCGTGCATTGGGGATGTAGCCATTAACCTCAGTAACTCCCTAAAGGAATAATAATAATAATAAAAATATTAATATATATATATATATATATATATATATATATATATATATATATATATATATATATATATATATATATATATATAATAGATGAAAATCACCTTTTGCCTTCTAGCAAGTGCTGTACAGCAACACATTAGCCTATATACCGTGTAATTTAACCCATTAATTGTAATTAACCTAATTAGCTCTTTTTTTAATAAAAACACTAGATATGCTACTCAGCAATAATATAGTTTGTAGTACCTTGCTAATGATAGAAATGTGTGTGTGTGTGTGTGTGTGTGTGTGTGTTTGTAGTGTGCATAACCTTATCCAGAGCAGGACTGATGAGCAGGGCTGGACCCCACAGGAATTGTTTATAAATGTCCCATGTCACTTTATCATTCACAAATCTATGGAAGAGAATAAAACCATGATGAAATAGACAGTCAAACAAACAGCTAGTTGCAGTATATGAACTGGCGTGGGCATGTGGGCATGTGGGCGTGTGTGTGTGTGTGTGTGTGTGTGTGTGTGTGTGTGTGTGTAACTAAATAAGAAGGTATGGTGTCCTTATCAGAGAGTTGAAATTAGTCTAATCAATGAAGGCTGAAGAACATGAGAGACATTGGATGTATGTCTAAACATGCTAAGTGATATGATTCACTTTTGTGTGCATGTGTATGTACAGTTCCTATTTGAATAGAGAACCCTTTCAAAGGGAACTTCGACATTGCATTTAGCATAACAGTATGGGAACGGGAATACCCACTCCGTCAGGGTACGGCCTGTTCAAAAACACCCAAGCCCGAGGGTCACCCAAGCCCGAGTTGCTTCTACAAACCAATTAAAGATGCACCGCTTTGACACAGCATCACTTTATCTGTCGCTGCCAAAGCAGACTGGCCAGAGCGGTAGACGTAAGTACAGAGAGCCCTTACTGGACACAGCAGGTGCATCCTCTCTTGTTCCAGTGTGAGGATTAGAGGAGGGCAGAAAGCCTGCAACACCACAGGGTGGGCAGCCAATGTAAGCACTTTAGGAATATAATCAGGCCTAGGATACAGGAAGGACTTGGCTTATCCAGGGGTAAAGTCAAGGCAGGGAGAGACAACAGAGAGAGTTTGTAGACCTCCCACTTGCTTGAGAGATGTCAGGGCCAGTAAAAGAGCTAACTTTAGAGACAAAACCTTCTCAGAGGATGACTCTAAGGGCTCAAATGGGGCACGTGAGAGACCTTCCAAAACCACAGCAAGGTCCCATGAAGGTTTGCATGGCGTGCAGATGGGCCTCAGCCGTCTGATACCACACATGAACCTCAAAGTTAGAGGATGTTGCCCCACACAGGCTCCATCAACAGGGGCATGGCTGGCCGAAACGGAGGTCACGTAACTCTAATTGTAGAAGGAGCAAACCTGCTGAGAACCGTTCTTGTAAGAACTCCAGGACTGTAACTATTGCTCAGTTCACTGGGTCTAGCTGACGTTCCTCACACCACCAGACAAAAAGGCGCCACTTGAGTGCATACAATGTCCTTGTGGATGGTGCTCTAGCATTTAACATGGTCTCTACCACCTCAGTTGTGCGACCAGAATCTATGAGCTAGTGCCCCTCAGGGGCCAGACCCACAGTTTCCTTAGTTCTGGCCGAGGGTGATAAATAATCCCTCCGGCTTTTGAGATAGTAGATCTACCCGAAGGGCTCAATTGGTATACCCGACAGACCTTCCAGGACCACAGGAGGTCCGAGGAAGGTAGGCATGGCCTGCAGATGGACCAC
Source organism: Ameiurus melas (assembly GCA_012411365.1). NCBI lineage: Eukaryota > Metazoa > Chordata > Actinopteri > Siluriformes > Ictaluridae > Ameiurus > Ameiurus melas. Next base: position 13,153,666 of record CM022777.1, on the reverse strand, counting down.
AGCTGTCTGACACCAGACATGAACCTTGCAGTTAGAGGATGTTGCCCCACAGAGGCTCCCTCAACAGGGGCATGGCTGGCCGAAATGGCAGCCACATAACCCTTATTGTAGAACGAGCCCAGCCCGCTGAGAAATGTTCTTGTAGGAGCTCCAGAACTGCGGCTATTGCGCAGTTTACTGGGTCTACAGTGGATCCCTGCAGACGGGAATCTCCCAAGGAGTGCCATCTTGCAGGGATATTATCTCTCAGAACCATGTTCGAGCTAGCCAAAAGGTGCTACTCGCAGACTGTCTTGGCAAACTCTCGCTAGAGCTTGTGGGAGTAGAGTGATGGGGGGAGCAGCATACAGATGTGACCTCGGCCACATGTGTGGTCTCCACCCCAAGAGTCTCCCAAGATCCAGCTTTATCTCGCTCAGTGTTGATAGGATTGACACTACAGATGTCGGGGATAGAAACAGCCTCATCGTAGTAGAATCCTACAACCCCTGGGAAAGATGTCCACTGCACCAGGAAAAGCATACGTTTCTGAGATTCAACATGAACCCCAAGCTCTTCATGTGGGCGAGAACAACATCTCAATGTTGGACCGCCATCTCCCTGGATTGTGCTAGAATTAACCAGTCATCCAGGTAGTTTGGAAACAGATGCCCTGGAGTCCCAATGGAGCCAGAGTGACATCCACGCACTTTGTGAAGGTTGCAAGGGGATAAAGCTAGCGATATTCCTATGTGGAAATATGCACCTTTTAGATCTATGGCCACAAACCAGTTTGAGAACTGAATCTGTGGCACGATAAGTTTGAGCATCAGCCTCTGAACCTGTATGTCCGAAGAGCATGGTTCAGATGACGCAGATATAAAATGAGCCACATACTCCCACTAGGTGGAACAGGAAATAATGGCTGTAAACCTTCCTCCCTTCGGGAACGGGGTACATGTTCTATGGCCCCATTGTCCAAAAGGGAGCTTACTTCCTGTGATAACATCGGGCTCTGGTCTGTGCTGACTGCTGTGGTGAGCACACCTGTGAACGGGGGGGTCGAGCTATAACTGGAACCGGAAACCCTTTCTATGGTAGACAGAACCCATGGAGACACATTTGGCAGTAGTTGCACACTGCCGATGGTCTTTTTGTGGCGTTAACTATTCCACATTCTATTGGAGGGAAGCATCAGATTTTCATCGCCCTGTGACAGATCGCTGACCAGAGAACACTGAAAAGTTGGGGACCACCTTGGCTAGGGGAGGCCCTACAGTAGCACTGGGGGCTACCTGCCCTAACAACTTCATGTCCCCAGATCTATCACTTCACGGCCCCTCAGGACCGCTCTTCTTTGCCTGCTTGGCCTTTATGACTATTCTCAGATCAGGCCTAACAGCAGACCGTGACTGCCCTGGCTGTCTGTGGGGGTTGGCAGGCTGCCGTACTCGCCTTCTGGGTTTCCCTCACACTAGTGCTGGCCCAGGCTCCACTCGTGGACGCCCAGGTGAGCTTGAGACAACATCGCCATATGTCGAGCTCACTCAGCAGGTCTGCTTGGTAGGCCTGCAACCCTGTCATTGTCTGCAGTGACCCACAAGCAAGACTACTACTGCATAGGCTGGCCCACCAATGCCACCTTGGATGCAAGCCGGCCCCCATAATTACCTGCCGTCGGTGGAGAGAGGTAGCTAGCAAGCACCTCCTCCACCTTGAGCATAGATAAATAGCCATGCCGTTCATTCACCGTTCATGGCCAAATAATCCAACATTGTGGGGTTATGAATATGGCTTATGAGTGCTTTTCCCCCAGAAGTCTGACATTTTTTCATAAACTTCTGGAAGACAGGAGAGTTTCTGCAGTGTGAGGGATTTACTTTCACTGAGTAATCAATTCAAACAGCTCTTTATATTCTACTCTCAGTTTTTAACACATCCTTCTAACGCCTCGGAGTCAGAGAGGAATTATTACCCTTTTGGCTTTCCATAGCGTGGGAGGAGGAGTCGCGACGCGAACTCCAAAATCCAGCGGAGAGCAGAACCCAGAAGACAGAGCAAGAGATAGAGCAGCGCTTGTCTCCAGCTCCTCTTCCGGATCTAAGAAATCTCCCAAACCTGAGACGACTTGATACCTCGGCAGCAACTGGCCCAGATCCGCAAGGCTTTGAAACTCAACTCGCTTCGGAAGAGTGCGAGTCGAGCTGCTTAATGTAGCGTTATCATGCGCATCCTCTCCAGGCCGCCATCACATACTACACCGCTGACGCGAAAAGTGTGCACTTTTCCCTGTGATGAAACGGGAGGACGTTACACACTTCTAGAACTTTATCTCGCTCATTACTTACCTCTCTTTTTCTTTAAAAAAGGGATAGAAAAGATTTTTGAAAATATTTTGAGAAAATATCGAGTAGAAATTAAGTGTTTTTATCACACAAACAACAGACATGCAGTCTCGCTGAAGATAATAGGGCTGGCAGCATAGTTCACTTAATTGCCACGTCACCTGATCATGGCATGCCTATAAGTAGAGACATGATTTTACACAAGCTTCAGATACCGGTCACGCGCACAAGGCGTTCCCATACTGTTATGCTAAATGCAACGTCGAAGTTCCCTTTGAAAGGGAACTAGTTTACACTCTTGTTTTCTATTCATTCACCTTTCTAAGGTTCTCAATTAGATGAGCATTGAGGAGAAGAACCACTAATGAAATAGAACTCCTCATTCTTTTTTTCTTTTCTCTTTTTTTTCACCTTGAAAATGTCCTTTCACCAGGCAGACTTTATTCATATTTGAGTTAACTGATTCTTCATACCATTAAAATTATGCTCTGCCTGTGTAAGGAGACAGGTGAGGATGCAAGTGCAGGTATTGAATGCTGTATTAAACGAAAGCAAACTGAACAATGACATAATCCAAAATTGTGGAAGAAAACAAGCAATGGCCAGGTGATGGATAACCAACATATACCTAGGCAGGCAAGATGGCAAATGGCAGCAGAGGCCAAAACCAAAATATCATGAATAAACGGCTTGGGATCAACTGGTAACAAGACGCAGAGCATATACTTCTCAAAGAATGTATGCACCTGCTTTTATATCATCGGTTATCAAAATTGAATCCCAAATTTTATTATGGTGATCGATGTTATTTGTGCATGCTTTATTTGAAATCTGAACATGCATAAACAATTTTCTTTTCACTCATAATTGTCATTACCGCATACACTTCACACTAGCTGTAACCTAGGTGGTAAATTCCTTCATCGACTAATGGCTGGATTATGTTCCCTTATGAACAGGCCTGGAGTCATTGGAGTAAGAAAAGCTCTTGCAGTGACTGGCCAGTAATGACATATAAATTGGAGTATTGGAATTGTACTTTAACACATGCTGCCATTTACTTTGAATAACTTTTAAACAGACTACTACATTGTCTTATACTTTACAATACTCTAGGAATAATAACAATAAATGTGAAGTGAAAATAATGAATGATTGGGCATGTCATTGCATTATATACTCGGCAAAAAAAAAAAAATTCAGGAGACTGGATTTGCTGGATTTGAAACAGTAGGATCCCTTTTCCATTGAAGTGCATTTCCAATGGCCACATCTGTAGGGCGCCTGCTCACGTGCATGAATGTGCCATAGGCCTGCTGCTGGGGGGTATGAGTACTGCAGATGTGGTCAGAACAATAAACAGGAATGTCTGTAATATAGGATGCCTAAAGCCTAATTTACACAATTTCAAGCCTGATTTGAAAGTCACAGAGCTCACAGACAAAACCCCTTTGATCGGAGGCAAATCAGTGAACAATCGGTGCTCGCCAATCGCAGTTGATCGTTATGTGTGGACTACTCAATGACACGTCAAAGATGCTTGCCAACACATCGCTGAGGCATCGCCGACAACAGACAGATATCTGGCATGCTAAATATCTGGAGCTGTTTGGCGACTCCACATCCTGTGGTATGAAAAGTGTCATCACTTGCACCACTTGTTTCTGTCCTACATTCACCTTTAAATTAACAACTCCTGTTTCGCACATGGTTTTTGTGTCATATATCGGTCACATCTCACGTTTGTTTTCATGACAAAACGTAGTTTGGACACCAGATAGAGTCGTCAGGTGAAAGAGTCGTTGTCAGATAGCGTAGTGTGTGACTCCCTGTTGACGGACAATCACATCGTGTGAACACCACAATGACTTAAAGACTCCCGACTACAAGACAGCAAGTCGCGAAGCACGAACACAGCAAGCTGCCGACAATAAAGATTGTGTAGTGTGAGCTAGGCTTAAGACAGTGCTACAGGCAGACAGGAAGGACAGCTGATCATCCTTGCAGTGGAAAATCACATGTAACCATGTATCCACCCCAGATGTAATCAAGAACTTTCAAATGTATTGGTGGAAGAGTGCAGTAACATCTCACAGGAAGAACTGACAAATCTGGTGCAGTCCATGAGGATGAGATGCACTGTAGTACTTACAGCAGATGGTGACCACATCATATACTTACTGTTACTTTTAATATTGATATAATCCCCCCCCCCACCTTTGGTCAGCGACTGAACAAGATCAGTTCAGAGATTTCATTATTTTCCTGTTGATAAACGTCTGAAAATGTTTCAGTTCAGGTCTCAGCTGTTGCAGCTGTTGAATATTTTTATGTTAATACAAATATTTACACATGGTAAAAAAAAATTGCTGGAAATAAAAGCAGTTGAATATGAGAGGATGTTTCTTTTTTACTGAGTATACTTACTTAAGGTAATATTGAAAGATACTTACTCATGGAGCATAGGCCGGACCACAGTACTGCCTTTAGTGTGAGCCTCAAACATGAGTGTGTATAGGTATGGGAGGAGTGTGTAACGGATGTTCAAGACGTCTCGAGATGCAGCAGCAAATGTAGCATTCCATGCCACTGGGTCTTGTCTCTGTTACACATAATAATACAAAGACAAAAATAATTTGAACATATGGACTAGCTGATGCTGCAGTCTGTGGTAATAAAGTCCAAAATAGTTATACTGCTAGCCTTATGCTACACTGTTAAATATAGCAATGTCATAGATTTCAAGTATACTATAAGATTTTCCGTAAAAGATCAGTTTGCTATTTCTATGTTCCTCAGACGCAATTCATGGACTTTTAAAAATGATTACCAGAATTAAAATTTTCATAGAACATACTGAATGCTAATGCCACTATGTGAGATCAGAGATCTGAATGTGTTTCCCAGTCACAAGATGAATCTCAATCCACGAGTAAATTTGCTGTCCCCTCAAAATCACTCAACACACAGCCATTAATGTCTAAACTGCTGGCAACAAAAGTGAGTATACCCCTAAGTAAAAATTTCTAAACTGTGTCAAAAGTGTCAATAGTTTGTGTGGCCACCATTATTTTCCAACACTGCTTTAACCCTCTTGGGCATGGAGCTCACCAGAGCTTAACAGGTTGCCACTGGAGTCCTCTTCCACTCCTCCAAGACGGATGTTATAGACCATGTGCTCCTCCACCTTCCGTTTGAGGATGCTGCACAGATGCTCAATAGGGTTACCTTCACTCTCAGCTTCTTTAGCAATGCAGTGGTCATATTGGAGGTGTGTTTGGGGTCATTATCATGCTGGAATACTGCCCTGCTGCCCAGTCTCTGAAGGGAGGGGATCATGCTCTGCTTCAGTATGTCACAATACATGTTGGCATTCATGGTTCCCTCAATGAACTGTAGCTCCAGAGTGCCGACAGCACTCATGCAGCCCCAGACCATGACACTCCCACCACCATGCTTGACTGTAGGCAAGACACACTTGTCTTTGAACTCCTTACCTGGTTGCCACCACACACACTTGACACCATCTGAACCAAATATGTTTATCTTGGTCTCATCAGACCACAGGATATGGTTCCTGTAATCCATGTCCTTAGTCTGCATGTCTTCAGAAAACTGTTTGCAGGCTTACTTGTGCATCATCTTTAGAAGAGGCTTCCTTCTGGGATGACAGCCATGCAGACCAATTTGATGCAGTGTGCGGCGTATGGTCTGAGCACTGACAGGCTGCCCCCTTGTCCTGTTAAACTGCTATATGGTCTTGGCCACCATGCTGCAGCTCAGTGTCAGGGTCTTGGCAATCTTCTTATATCCTAGGCCATCTTTATGTAGAGCAACAATTTTTTAGATCCTCTGAGAGTTCTTTGTCATGAGGTGCCATGTTGAACTTCCAGTGACCAGTATGAGGAAGTGTGAGAATAATGAGACCAAATTTAACACACCTGCTCCTCATTCACAGCTGAGACCTTGTAACACTAACATGTCACATGACACCTTGGAGGGAAAATGGCTAATTGGGCCCAATTTTTACATTTTCATTTAGGGGTATACTCATTTTTGTTGCCAGCAGTTTAGACATTAATGGCTGTGTGTTAAGTTACTTTGAGATGACAGAAAATTTACACTGTTACATAAGCTTTACACTACTTTACATTGTAACAAAGTGTCATTTCTTCAGTGTTGTAACATGAAAAGTCAAAATCAAATATTTACAAAAATGTGAGGGATGTACTCACTTTTGTGAGATACTGTATATGTAAAGTCAATATCAAAAACCTTATCAATGTGTTTTTAGACAAAATATTGAAACACCTTCAGGAATTTGAAAAAGAAACTTCTTGTAGCAGTTCTTTTTGCTTTGTGCTAAAAGTATGTACTTTAAGTAAAGTTTCACTGTGAATTTGCAAACTTTGAATGAGAGGGAAAACTGTGTTACAGTAGTTCTGTTCTGTGTTTGGTCTCCCATGTTCATTTACAAGTGTTCACACTGGTTTTTGTTAATGTTGTAGAGTGTGACAAGATAAACTCTGCACTATGAAATGAATTTGGGGTGGAGATAAGAAGAAAACCAATAATGAGCAACATGTGCTAACAGGCTAACACCTAAACACATTCTGGACCTTTCATCACCACACTTAAGCAGAGGTTTTTTGTATTTAAGGTGTGAAGTTTCATGTTGGAAATCTTTTTTTGTGTGTGTTTAATTATGTTTAATTAATATGGACATAAGTAAAAAATATATACACATTAATACAGTTATTCTATAAATAAATAGGTTAGGAGTAATATTTTCAAGTGCTTATTATTTATTCTGAAAAGTGGAGGGGTGTGTGGTAGCCTATAGCATACATTTTGCCTAAGGCCTAAAATATCTAGAACTGGCCCTAGATGATATAGTCTGTGAATGAAAGTTACTTTTTTTTCCACAAATGAGCCTGTTTTTTTTGTGTTTTACAGTGTTTACAAGGCATAGTGATAGGCTTTTAAAAAATCTGATATGGCCCACTCTAACTTCTAGTTTAAATCAGATTATTATCAGAAACAGATTATTTTGAGCATAAAAAGAGACAGATAAAGGTACTGTGTTAAAACTGTGATACATGAGCGACACAAGTAGACCTATGACATGCAGCATGAAATAGTTTGGATGTTTCAGAAACAAAAAGCCCTTATTTTAAAGCCCTTCCCAGAAGTGTAAAGGTTATTATAAGGATGAAGGGGAACTAAATCTGGAATCAGTATCTCACAAAAGTGAGTACACCCTTCATGTTACAAAACTGAAGAAATGACACTTTGCTGCAATGAAAAGTAGTGAGTTTACAGCTTGTGTAAAGGTGTAAATTTGCTGTCCCCTCAAAATAACTCAACACACAGCCATTAAGATATAAACCGCTGGCAACAAAAGTGAGTACACCCCTGAGTGAAAATCTCCAATCTGGGCCAAAAGTATCAATAGTTTTTGTGGCTCAGTTATTTTGAGGGGACAGCAAATTTACACTGTTTCACAAGCTGTACACTCACTACTTTACATTGTAGCAAAGTATAATTTCTTCAGTGTTTTCACTTGAAAAGATATACTGAAATATTTACAAAAATGTGTGGGGTGTACTCAATTTTGTGAGATACTGTATATCAGTATATTTGGAAATGTTTCCAGGTTCTGCTCTGGTTTCCTGTTCCATGCCATAGTCTTAGTTAAGTGATTTCCATGTCTAGTTTCTGGTTCCATGCCATAGTCTTCGTTAAAGGATTTTCATGTCTAGTTTCTTGTTCCATGCCTAAACGATAGATGAGTATATGTTTAAAACTGGTTAATGCATAATTGTGCTACGCAGTATTGTTTCAAAGTCTTGCTCTAAGTTTTGTGTTTCATGCCTCAAATCTAGTTTATGTTGTGACCCCGTTTCCTGTTTCCTTTGAGATTGAATTTAGTGTGTCAATGAAGACTTTGATCCTGCACTTACTTCCTGTCCCAGTCTCGTATCATAACTATACAACATGTCTGTATACAGAAATTCCATGTAACCACATAGCCGAGTGACCACATACCTCATAAATTTTGACAGAAATATATTGTACATATGCCTTTTCATTAAATCTACTTTGGTTAAAAAACTGTTAATTTTACAGCATCGAAAGAGAGGACAAGTATGTGGCGTTGTGGAACTGTTTATATAATGACATCATCAGGTACCTATATATATATATATATATATATATACATTACTCGGGGAGGCACAAGGTTTCCTTGAATCAGCATACTCAAAAGTCCTATGAGAAATAAAGCTATTGATACCCCATTGGAAAAGTCTCATTCTTTTAGAACAATTTCATGTAGTAAATTAGCTGCAAGTTTCTACAGTTGCATCTGAAGCAAAGTTAAAAGGTGCTGCTACTGTGTGCAATATCATATAGATGAAAAAGACATCACAAGTATTTAGAAGGACAGGAACAAGATGTCCTGTCCTTGCTGGAGTTGTTTATTAAGTTATGGCTATTCTATATCTCTTGTAGTCTCTCAGCCTATAGTTTCTCCTCTGCTCCTACCAGCAAGAACAATTTGCACGGCCCTGGAATGGCTCTCATATTTCCACATTATAGCATGCTGAACGCAGTCGACCTCCCACTGTTGGGGCTAACCGCTTTTCTCAAACAAAGGCTGAATTATTCCAAATGTACTCAGCTCTGACTCCATTAGTGGCAAGCTGAATGTGATGTAAGGCCACCCACAGTCCTCAGGCCTCCTCATTTCCACCAAAAACAGCAGGAGAAAAACTGGCCTGTCTGAAGGTAGCACATCTCTCTCACTCATATCGATGGGTGAATTTACACCACAAATGACTCCGCTAGACATCAGGAACCAACAAGGTGATCTCTTTCTTCCTTTTCTCTGGTTCCATATTTGTCTTCTGACTTTGCCTTTCTGCATGTCTCTGCATGTCTTCACACTTATGTAGTTTTATTTCTCACATTCATCAAGGGTTTTGTCTCCATTTCCCCTCACTTCCTCTGATGAACTCCATCTTGTCCAGACATGGATGACCTTCCATTTTCTTGACTTCTTCAAAGCTGTAAATACGCTCCAAGCACAATCACATTAGCAGTAATAATTTGTCGGTGAGATAATTACAATATGGTGAGGATGAACTCATATAAACAGGGGTATGAGGACACTGTTATTAGGGTTGGCATTGAGGCTTGTTACACACAAAACCCATGTATCTTTCTCTCGCTCTCTGTGTGTGTGTGTGTGTGTGTTTCTGTGTGTGCTGGGAGGATGAAGTAGGAATACAGTAGATATTATAAATGACTCAGCAAAACAAGGAGGTGCAAAAACTGACTTAAAATATTTTCTTGTGCATTTTTTATATAGTATTTTATAGTCTCTCTAGATCTGTGTGTTACGCCACAGCTTGCAGAGGGCACTGTGGCTCGTCTTTGGACTATGACATTGTTTGGGTTCACTCACTTCTGGGTTGAGCATTAGCATAATAGCTCTGATGGGTCACAGGTGTTTGTAGTTTAAGTTAACGACACTTGTTATTTATACACCTGAGTTACTGAGCAGGTTGCTCATTATTAGTGTTAACGGTAGGTTGTGAGTTGTTTATGTTTGTAGTAGTTGTCCATGTTAAGAAGGATATTGATGTCACACCATGTTCCATGTTTCTCATTAGCCATGAAAGACCGCGTTTGCTTTGGAGTATATTTTTATGTTAAATAAAGACCATAACCTGCACCTGCATCCAGCCTCCAGTCCTGTTTCGTCATGGAATAACGAGCCCTACAGAGGAAGCAGCAGATCACCATGAAAGCCGTGCCGCATAGTCCGCATATCAAGCTCAACATCTGGGGCTTCCTTATTAAGGAGAAGAGGGAGAGATGTACAGCGCCACGTAGCCCACGCAGCGAGCTGAACATCTGGGGCTTCCCTATTAAGGAGAAGAGGGAGAGCTATGCCACGCCACATAGCCCGCAAGGCGATGTGATCTCCCGGGACTTCCAACTGCTGGGGAGTCAAACAATGCCACGCCGACAGGAGGTCGGGGCTGTGACTAACTCCCACCGACCCTCCCCTATTATGATGATCGCTCAGCCACCCTGCTCAGTTGAGGACGTCGCTCAGCCTTCCTGCTCAGCTGAGTACGTCGCTCAGCCTTCTTGCTCTTCTGAGGACATCGCTCTGCCTTCCTACTCGGCTGAGGTCATCGCTCCACCTTCCTGTTCGTCTGAGGTCATCACTCTGCCATCCTGCTTCACTGGAGACGTTGCTCTGCCTCCATGCTCCGTGGAAGATGTCGCTCCTTATGTCGCTCCCCCTTCATGCTATACGGAGGACATTACTCCCCCCTCAGGCTCAGCGGAGACCATCGTTCCTCCCTTGGGCCTCACGGAGAACTTGGCTCCTCCCCTTGGCCTCACGGAGAACCTCACTTCCCCCTTGAGCCTCGCAGAGAGCCTCGCTCCCCCCTTGAGCCTCGCGGAGAACCTCGCTCCCCCCTTGATTCTCAAGGAGAACCTCGCTCCACACTCCTGCTTCGCCGAGGACGTCGCTCCGCAGTCCAGTGCCGCCGAGGACGTCGCTCCACAGTCCGGAGCCGCCAAGGTATCTACCCTGAGGACCACTCTCGCTGGGGATGCCGCCCTTCGTTCCAGCGTCACCGGGGGCGGTGCCCTTCGTTCCAGTGCCGCCAAAGTACAACCCCGGTGGGGGGGTTGCTCCGCCCATGTGCTGCCTGACAGAGGCTGCCTCTCTTTCCGTGGCAGTGAGAGACATTTTGGACAGGGGCCCAGGACCCCCGCTGGAGGTTTAAGTTAATGACACTTTGGAGGGGGGTTCTGTTATGCCACAGCCAGCAGAGGGCACTGTGGCTCGTCTTCGGACTATGACATTGTTTGGGTTCACTCACTTCCGGGTTGAGCATTAGCATAATAGCTCTGATGGGTCACAAGTGTTTGTAGTTTAAGTTAATGACACTTGTTATTTATACACCTGAGTTACTGAGCACGTTGCTCGTTATTAGTGTTAACGGTAGGTTGTGAATTGTTTATGTTTGTAGCGGTCGTCCATCTTAAGAAGGATATTGATGTCATGCCATGTTCCATGTTTCTCGTTAGCCACGAAAGACTGCGTTTGCATTGGAGTTTATATTTATGTTAAATAAAGACCGTGACCTGCACCTGCATCCAGCCTCCAGTCCTGTTTCATCACACTGTGTTGTTAATCAGTTACACAATATACCAGTATTCAAGACAAATAGTATTTTTGTGTGGCAGTTGCCCTCCCAAGAAAATTTCTCAATTCCATTGAGAAAAATAGGAAAATTATCAACTTCAGGGTGACTTCACATCAAGCACATCACTCCAGCATTGATCACATCAGGTTTTATTCCTTACTTATAAGTTAGCTCTGTTAGTCAAGAAAGTGCCAGGTGCTCACAGTAATGATCTGCTATATGAAGAAGCTGAATCTGTGCAACAAGACATATATTGGAATATCCTGATTATATTATAAACCTGTGCTGCAAGGCTAGGCAATATTTTTTTTATATATATGAAATGGACATTAGCCGGAGCCAACACTGCTCAGCATTCCAATAATATAGGACTAAGTTTTTGTAAGTCACCTCAATTGTTCATTTTTGATTTAACCTTTCTCTTGCTTAAACATCCATTTGCACTACATTATTTAATGATTGAAATAGGGTGATCAGCTGCTCGGAATACCTTAAAAATTCAATTATACTGGTGTCTCATGGTTGGTGACAAAGCTATGGCATTGCTCATTGAGGAAATTCAGCCGCGCCACATCGATCCCACACACACAGGGTTTATTGGATTTTCGCACTGAAAGGTCACTTTATAAATGAATGTCATGGTGAATACCTGACAACACGATGGTCCATCGACCTCTGACATCAGTCAACAACACCCACACACCAGTTCGTTCTCTGACACAGCAGTGCAGGTGTGATATTGAGCTTTTAGTGATCTTGAATGCACTCGTGAGAAACAAAAGGGATTTGGCACATGATCTCATATAGTGTAGTTATACATATCTACACTTGAGTATAAAAATCTATTTTAAAAAGTTTGTTAATAGATATTAGATTTTCCTATGTTGAAATGGTAACATGCCTAAAACGGTGTTAATATTCTTGTGTCTAAATAATAGTATAGTAATAATAATAGATAGTATATTCCTCAATGTATACATGTTATCATCCAGTTCTTTATGTAATAAAGGATCACTGATGGTTACTTCAATTGAATATGATTTTGGTAACTTTTTGGATTTTAGTATATAGTATATATTTTATTCTTATAATCTTACATGTTTCATTCAAACAGATGAAAAATGAAATGTAGTTGTGGCAGCATTTTTGTTCTCTCTGCTTTTCCCCCATTTGTTTTACCCATTTAACTGTTAAAAAAAAGTAAAAAATAACTTAATCACTTAATGTTAATGTTTATCTTAGTGTTAGTAAGATAATCTTTTTTTCAAGATGGCGCCAGTCTACCTGTCGGCATGCAGTCTCTGTGATTTTTCCCGTCTATTACAGTTTACTCTATATGTTTTGTCTGTTCATCTGGCATCTGTACTATTTTTACTGTGTATCGTGTCACACTGGTATCATGTAGATTCAGTGTTGACCTACAATCGGCAAGCTTTGCTTAACATCAGAAGCCATATGGTGAGTCAACAGTCTTCAAGGAACTCTGTCCATCGAACTGTTGTTTTATTAGTACTCCAAGGCCTTCTGGTAAGGGCGGTGGGGTTGCTATGGTTTTTAAACAGTCACTGAGCATTCAGAGAGTTTCTGTTGGGAGTTACTCGTCGTTTGAGGTACAGTGTGTTGTGTTAGAGTTAACCTTTTCCACGCTATTCTGTGCTTTCATCTATAGGCCACCTAACCCGGACAATGCCTTTTTAAGTGATTTTTGTGATTTTTTAACTTCTATTGTTCCGTTGTATGATCGTTTGTTATTATTGGGTGATTTTAATGTGCATGTCTGCTGCCCTTTTCGACCTTTAGTTACTGAATTTTGTAATATCTTGGATTCCTTCGGTTTTATTCAACACATAAATCAGGCAACTCATGTCCTTGGTCATACACTAGACCTTATATTGTCATATGGAACCGCTGTTGGTGATGTTAATATTGAAGATGCTTCCTTCTCTGATCACAAGTCCATTGTTGTTAATGTCCCTGCTGCCATCTCTGCCGTTGTGACTAGGCCTTCAGGATATTATTCTCGTTGTATTAATTCACTCACTGCCGCTCAGTTTAGTGAAAGTTTTCTAGCTAATGCTGTTGAGACATCTGTTTTGAGTGCTGCAGAGTCTTCCGCTGGCCCTGATGATTTGATTGCGTTATTTTATACATTTTGCTCCAATATTTTAGACTCCATTGCCCCATTTAAGCTGAAACAACCAAATCGTAAATCTTATTACTGGCTGGACGATAATACTCGTTCTCTCAGACAGGCTTGTCGTAGAGCTGAGCGGAGATGGAAGCATGATCAATTTACTGTGTCAGATTTTTACAAATTGTTTGTTTAAGTTTCAGAGTGCAGCAAAGGCAGCTAGGTCTAGGTATTTTTCTGACTTAATTTCCACACACTGTCATAGACCAAAGATCTTATTCACCACAATAAATTCAATTATTAATCCGAGTTGCCAATTCCATTGGGAACCCTTGGTTGAACTTTGTGAGAAGTTTTTAAAATTTTTTGCTGATAAAGGAATTACTATTCGTTCTTCCTTCACTTTGCATTTAATAGACTTGTCACCAAATTCATTGGCTTTAACAGTTTCATTTGATCAATTTGAACACGTTTCTCTAAAGGAACTGAGTGATCTGGTTAACCAGATGAAAATATCATCCACGCCACTTGATGTTGTTCCTGCTGTGCTCATGAAAACAACCTTTTATGAAATTGGCCCCAGTATCCAAGTGTTCATAAATTCTTCTTTGGATGTAGGGGTGGTCCCAAATTGTTTTAAACATGCTATTGTTCAACCTTTGCTTAAGAAACAGGGCTTGGATGAAGGTTGTCTTAATAATTATCGGCTTGTCTCTAAGCTACCGTTTCTGTCAAAGCTGCTAGAGAAAGTAGTACAATCTCAATTGCTCCTGTTTTTAAACTCAGCTATGTTATTTGAACCTTTACAATCTGCTTTCACTGCTTTTCATAGCACAGAGTCTGCTTTGTTAAAAGTGTACAATGACATTTTATTAACGGTGGATGCTGGTAAAAATACTGTGTTGATGCTACTAGATCTTACAGCTGCCTTTGATACTGTAGACCATTACATACTTCTCTGGCGCTTAGAGCATCTGTTTGGTATCAAGGTTACTGCCCTACAATGGCTCAGCTCATATCTTAAGGACAGGTCTTTCTCAGTAGCATTGGGTAATTTCTGCTCTTCTTCTAGTCCTGTTATTAGTGGTGTTCCTCAAGGCTCCATTCTGGGCCCACTTCTTTTTAATTTATATATGTAGCCATTGGGGAACATTATTAGGGCTCACAATGTCTCTTTTCATTTATATGCTGATGATACCCAGTTGTACATTCCTTTGAAAGCTGGTGACTCCATTCAGCCATTGTTGGATTATCTGGGTGGCATTAAAAAATGGTTGGCGAAAAATTTCCTCCGACATAATGAAGACAAAATTGAAATGATTGTTTTTGGCCTCCTGAGATTGAGAGATGGTCTCATTAATGAGCTCAATAAACACTTTCCTTCAATTTCTTCCCATGTTCGGAATCTTGGCTTCGTTCTGGACTCAAAATTATGCTTAACCAAGCAGATAAATTCGGTGGTTAAGATTAGTTTTTATGAACTTCAGATTATTTCAAAACTCAAAACATTTTTGTCTTTCCAGGATTTGGAGAAGGTTATTCATGCTTTTATCACTTCTCGCTTAGATTATTGCAGTGCATTACACTTGGGTCTTCCTCAATCATCTGTGGCTTGTCTTCAGATGGTTCAGAATGCAGCTGCAAGGCTGTTGACCAGGGCAAAGAAGTTTGATCGTGTCACCCCAATTTTAGCATCGCTTCACTGGCTCCTAGTCCGTGTTAGGATTCAGTTTAAGTTTCTGACGTTTGTTTTTAAAACTCTTAATAATCAAGCTCCTTTTTATCTTGTGGATCTTCTTAAGCCACATTCATCAAACAGATGTCTAAGATCTTCAGATAGTTTCTTTTGCATGTCCCCCGTTCTCGGTTAAAAACAAAGGGGGATAGAGCTTTTGCTGTTGCTGCCCCCCGTCTATGGAATCAACTGCCACTGGACATCTGCCTTGCACCTTCCATTGCTATCTTTAAAAATAGGCTTAAAACATATATTTTCTACCAGGCTTTTTGATATAATTTTAATTGTTTAAAATAATTTTTTATTGATTTTTTCTGTTGTCTTTTCTCTGTTTTACTTTGTTTTAATTCAGTTTCTATTTTATTTTCTGCACTCTGTTCAGCACTTTGGTCAGCGTTGCTGTGTGAAATGTGCTATATAAATAAATTTTACTTACTTACTTACTTACTTACTTAGTAACTAGTACTAATCACTCTCCCAAGCACATCTTAAACAAATGTAATCATATCCAGGCAGTGTAAGGACACACTGCTTTCATATTTTCAGAAATGTAATATTCTCCCCTAAACATTCTTCAGATTCCTTTTTTCTGTAAATGTTTTCCAAATGTTCTATGCAGTGTGTGAGCTCACCGGATTCCCCTTGCCATTATGATTTCTGGAATATGGGTAAAATGCTCCCAGCTGCATCCAGCGAAGGCACATCTCATACTCAGCTTGGTTAAAGAACCCACAAATATCAGCTCCAGTCTGTACCACAGAGACAAGCTCATTGAATGAACATTTCCTATAAAATGAGCAATAACTATAACAAATTAATGAGTGACCTGTAAAATATACATTGCCTGGCCAAAAAAGGTTGCTATTTGGATTTAAAAAAAGCAAATACTTAATGATTGTATGATTATTGCAGTGATTAATATGTTTTAGCTGGCAACAATAATTTTAACCCTAACTTATGCAGTGTGTAACTTCTCATTTCTTAAAACAACTAATTAATAAATCATGGAAGGAGAGTGTTGAACTGTCAACTTTGAGGAAGAAATGTGTTCTGAAAAATTAATGTTCACAATCTTGAATTATGGTCATTGGAGATCTTTAAAATGCTTGGTGAAGTCATGTCATAAAAAATCAACAGTAGAACTCATGGCTATGTTTAATAGTGAAAGTAAGAGCATTTCCACATGCATAATGCAATGAAAAGTTTTGTGGCCTACAAAGTGTGAGGCTAATCAGAAAAAACAACTTCAACGTGCTAGGGAGCATAAAGATTGGACTGTGTAACAATGGATAAAGGTCATGTGGTCTGATAAGTCCAGATTTACCCACATGCGATGCACCCATCATGCATAGTGAATACTGTACAAGCCTCTGGAGGCAGGGTTATGGTCTGGGGTTGCTTCAATCAGTCAGGTCTAGGCTCAGCAATATTATGCAGCAATAAAATGAAGCCAGCTGAGTACCTGAATGCACTGAATGACCAGGTTATTTAATCAAAGGATTTTTTTTCTTCCCTGACAGCAAGACATCTTCCAGGATGACAATTCCAAGATTCATCAGGCTCAGATTGTGAAAGAATTGTTCAGGGAGCATGAGGAATCATTTTAACAGCTGAATTGTCCACCATAGTGTCCTGACCTTATCCCATTGAACGTCTTTGGGATGTGCTGGAGAAGACTTTAATGAGTAGTTCGACTATCCCATCCTCAATACAAGATCTCGGCCAAAAATTAATGCAACTCTGAATGATAATATATGTTGTCATGTTGCACAAGCTTCTAGAAATAATGCCACAATGAATGCATGCTGTAATCAAATCACAAAATTTTAGAGTGTGTGACTTTTTTTGGCCAGGCAGTGCATGTTAGAGGCATGTTTTATATTTTATATTAGTGGTTATTCAATTAACTAATTTTATCTGAACACCTTAAACATTAGCTCTCAAATCAGTCAGACAATGAAAATTACTTACATAAGGGATTCCAAACAAACTGAACTCCATCATCCCTGAGAGAAGAGGGATGAGCACAAAGAGATTGACTTAGTACGTGGAAAAACAACAAGGCATCTCTGTCTATCAGAGTGACTCTATGTTTACTGGAACAAAGTAGTGATTCATCTTTCATCCCACACACACACCAATGACACAACACATCCTCAATATCACTCTCTCTCACTCTCTGTCTCTCTCACACACACACACATACACACACACACACACACACAAACACATTCAGAACATAGCAACATACTCACACACCTATTATAGACTTGTAGAGTTGATCCCAGGCAGCTGTGTTATCTCCCAACCAGTGTCCTGCCCATTGCCCACTGCTCGGGTATGTTGAGCGACTCACCACAATTCCTCTCTTCCCTGTTACATTCAGCAAGGCACTGTAGACACAGAAACAATCATGCTTAAACAGAGAAACCATGTATCTACAAATTACCAACTAGTGAACAACAAAACATACTGATTAAATTGATTAGCTACATAAAATCACATCTAAATCACAAGTAGTGGGTAGGTGTACCTTCTGCCTAGTTTTAATACATGATTATCTTCCGTAAGAGTTGGATGGAATAAATAGATATTACCTTAACTGCTTGAAGGGGAGGGGGGGGGATGTGTGTGGTCTTTTTAATGTGACATAATCAGTTATCATCAACTATCATGTTATACAGTATGTTTGGCAGATATAATATAGATAAATAATGTACAGAAATACTGAATACACAGCAAAAGCTTTAATGAATGTTAGCTTTATTTAATGTCAGCTCCACATTTCAGCCATTAGCCATAACTAAACAGAGTGCCCTCAAACTTTGAGAAAATCTCACTGGATTAATTACTTTTATGTGATCATAGCAGTAATGGCTGTTATTTGTAATCTGATTATATTATAATAAATCAGTATATTAAAACGCAAAGATGAGAGCAGCATCCAGTGGAGAAATGGAAAATATTGTGAAGAGGCTGCAATGTGTCCTTCGCCTAGTGTCACTTCCGGTGTACTTGATCTGCAATCCTGAGGTACCTGATGTATTATAAATGTACAGTACTGTCTCTATTTTGCCTTTTTCTTTCTTATTTATTCCAAATAAAATCATATGCATTGTAGCTTTAATAACTTGCAATTAGAATAAAAAAAAATATCAGTTGCTAGACTGGTGACTCTGGAGCCAGCAACACTGGGCATGAGGTGGGAATACAGCATGAATGGTACTTCAGTCAATTGCAGACCACAATATGCACATATTCACACACACACACACACACACACACACACACACACACACACACACACACACACACACACACACACACACACACACACACACACACAATATATTCACGTATATTCACACATAGGGGCAATTTATCATAGTCAATCCACCTACCAGCAGATATGGAGTGAGCATGCAAAACCCCCTCATAGCAAATAACCTAAGCTAAGGTACTTATTACAAAGCACTTCGCAATTTTTCTTTAATATCAGTCCTAAAACAATATGCTCTTATTGATTCATAACCTTCATAAACCTAGCTCACTTACTCATAAGTTGGTTTGGTGTGAGACCAGCCATACAGGTTGTGCACATCATAGTGTTTAACTGGAGTGCCATCGGGAAGAAACTGCTGACTGTTCATACAGAGGGTTTTGTGGGTCAGCCCTCGTTGTTTAGACTCCAGTGCTGAAATAAATCCAGCACCTTTGTTAGGATCAAAATGGAAATCTCAAAAGACCAGAATGGATTCATAACACTTTATTTGACTCTTCCAACATAGACATTCTACAACGTTTAAAAAAAACGAAAAAAAACAACAAACAAACTATCTGTCAGGTGACTCAAAAACCAACCTGTAAGCTAATTTTATACCACACTGCGGTTGCGGTTGAATCAGACAATCTACACAAATTAATAATAATAATAATAATAATAATAATAATAATAATAATAGATTAAAAAATACAACTTTTTTTGCAATGCAATGCACACTATGATTAACATGGTGAAGTTTTCTATTAGGAAATGTTTACTTAATATTTATGGAAGGAGTCTCCAGTGTCAGCACTTTGTATCAGTAAGTTTTCTGCCAGAGTAAAATCACTGTGTATAAGAGATGGTATAACACTTTGGTATGTGTTGTAATAGCAGTATACACTATGGCATGTATTATTTACTATAACAGCATGGCCCATTGGGTATTATTCCTTACTCAAAACATGTCAATGGTTTATGGTTGGTGTTGTTTATTAGATATTCTTTAAACATTTTTAAATTTTTAAATATTTAAATGGTTCACAATGTTTCTAACTCTTGAGGTTTAGTGGATCATGTATAGACTATCAACTCATTGTCAGGGATCTCTGAGATCTGGACTCCATTTCCCATCAGCCACTGCACTGCACCACATGACCACATGTACCACAACTGCACCTGATTCATGTTATTGTTAATGAGCACTCATGTGTGTATATATAGTCTTTGTCTGCACTCTCTGTTTGTCTTTCGTCGTCTGAGACTCCTGTCTTTCATGTCGGTTTGGTTTGTTTCTTGCCAGAGTATCTTGTCAAGTTGTCTTAGTGTTTGTCTAGTTGTCTTTTGGTTATATTAAATGTTTAAAAATCTGCGAATGCTTCTGCCTCAACCTTACCGCCCGACACTCATACCTAGTCCTATCAAATGTTTATTTAAAAAAATAATAAAAAAAATAATTACTTCATGAACATTCTATTGATACATTTTATGTTTTATCTTATCTATCATGTTGAAAGAGAGATAACCATCATTTGACATTCAGGCCAGTTCATGTCAGACTGTTTATGGTTTGTACAGTCTCTACATTGTACTATACAATTATAGTATTACCATTTTTTCCCCTGAATGCTTCATAAAATATATTCAATCACAGAACTTATATAAGTCAAATATTTGAAGCACAGTCAACTCCAGAGTTACCAGGATCCTTTAAAATGTTTAGAATAAACAGTACAAAACAATTTTCACACAACCAGTTAAAGACCCATTTCTATAACAAAGTCACTCTTACTTTTTATCATAGGCACCAAACGTAAGATCTGAAATATGTGCAAACAAATGGTCACCCATAATAAAATAGAAAACTTGTAGTCTGAATCACAAACATAAGAATATAAATAAATTTTCAGCATGGATGAGGAGAAACTAGTGAATTTAGACCTTTATAACCTAAAAAGAGAAATCTTATCTTACGTGGCATGTATGGTGGATCATCAAAGATTGCTGGGCCTAGACAATTTCCTCCAACAGTGCCATCGACAAAACTAGCTGGCTCGTTCATGTCCTTCACACATAATAACAGAAAGTCAAAAATCACTGCAACAATAGTAATATCCTGACTGATATGGAGCAGAGCATATAGTATATACCACAGAGGGAACAATATATTGTTTTATACCACAATGTGTTTGAATTCTTGGAACTGGTCAAAAGTTGTGGATTAATTTATATAACGAAAAAGTAAATCTAAAAAACAAATAAAAAAAGTGGCTCTAAAAGTAGTTCCAGCTGTAACATGAACAATGGGTTCATATTACTCATTGTAATATCTTGTTGTTTCTATAATATGAGCTCATTCACAGGTCGGCAGACATGCAGCATAATCTAAAACTAATAAACAACAAAAAAAAGCATGTTTAATGTATAATTGTTGATGTGGTGATGTTAGGAGATGCTCATGTAACATTTATGGAAATAGTCTCCAGTGTCAGTGATTTGCAAGAGACACGGTAGTTTGTAAAGTTTCTCAGTATTGGAAAGTTTTCAGGATAGTTTGTTTAAACTTATCTGATTATAGAGTCAGTACAATAGTCTACTCTTACTAGGTTTACTCATTAGTTAGCTTTTATGTGCTAGTTACATTTGCTCACTAGATTCAGACTCAAAATACATTATTACAAAAAGTCATGAGCAAGGAATAGACTATGGAATAGGAAATATATACGAATTTGTCACAGAAATGGTAAGTGTCAAGTTCACTTTGCTCTAATAAGTAAATAGAATAATGGAGAAACATTACTTTCTCTTCATCTCCTTAAAAATCAGGTCAAAATTTTTTTAAGCTTACAGTGCTGTGAAAAAATATTTGTCCAAGCCTGATTTCTTCTGTTTTTGTGTATATTTCATACTAAATTGTTTCAGAAATGAAAACAAAAATATAAGTTAAAACAAAGGAAACCTGAGGAAACACAAAACACAGTTTAAAATGATCATTTTATTAATTGAAGCAAAAACGTTGTGTGAAAATGTATTCACCCACATAGTTACTAATTCCCCAAAACTATGAAACCACATTCATAATGGGCTTAATTCATAAATATGTACCTAATTGGTAGCTCAGTGGTTAAGACATTGGACTTCTGAATGGAAGGTTGTGAGTTCAAATCCCAGTATTACCTAGCTTGCCCTTAAGCAAGGCCCTTAACTCTCAACTGCTCATATGTTTGAATGAGATAATTGCTGTGGATAAGGGCATCTGCCAAATGCTGTGATGTAATGGGTTCAGCTGGACTAGACTCAACCAGACCTGATTACTGCCAGCCCTGTTAAATGAAATCAACACTTAAATATAATTTTTTGAGCAGCATAAAGTGGGTTACCCAGGTCTTACCCAGTAACACAATATGCCAAAGTTGAAAAAAAAAAATCCAGAATTGACGAGGAAGAAGGTGACTGAAATCCATCAGTCTGGGAAGTTTTACAAAGATATTAAAAAAAAAATAAAAAATAATAATACAACAACACTAAGAGCCATTAATTCCAAAGGGAAAAACTCGGCACAGTAGTGAACCTTCCCAGAACCTCTCAAAATTCCTACAAAGTGCACAGCAACTACTCATCCAGGAAGTCCCAAAAGAGCCAAGGATAACATAAAAGGAACAACAGACCTCTCTTGCATTACTAAAGGTCAATTAAAAATAAAAATAAATAAATAAAAACTGTATTGTGTGTATAATCAGGTTGCCTTTGTATTATGTTGTATTTCATTTGAAGCTCTAAAACTATATAGTATGATGTATATACAAAAACAGTCGAAATTAGGCAAATAATTTTCACTGTATATAAAGCAATATAATTAATGGTACACACATTTGAAACATTTTCAAGTTAATACAATAATAAAATAGATTACTGAGCATTATATTTTTATATGGACTTACAATCCACAGGCCATCAAAAGGCATCTTATTATAGAAGTCAGTGATTTCACTCTGCCACCACTCTGCTGTACGGTTCCGGAAAAAGTCTGGGAATGCTGCATATGACCTGAATTTCTAAGTAAGACGAATAAATCACACACAGACACACAGAGACAGTTGATTATGTCTGCAATGGGTCAGCTATGATGAGCTCCCATCACGCCTTTGTGCTCTGATTGGATCCATGACACATCCCAAATCGTCACTGATCACTCTTATATACTTCACAATTATAGCACATTGTATCGATGATTCCAATATGATGAGGTTTTATGAAGAAAATGTACCAGCTAATGTGAGATAAAATATAGAATATCACAATGTTTACTGAGAAGGATAAAAATGGACAAGAGTACCTCTACTTGTGTCTCCCAATCCAGAGAGTCATCAACTTCAATGTTTGGATAGTCAGGCCATACCTGGGGAAAAAAAAGAAAGTTGAAGATAGTTAATTTAACCTTCTATGCCATCAAGCCTTCAATTGACTGATTATTTTGTATTTAGATTTTGTATGTAGATGCTCTACTTTTCCCCAGACGATGCCTTCACCCAACTCAGCTGGCCATTTAATGAACACGTCTTTTTCAACACCACGCTCGAAGGCAGGATAATCAGTCTCATTGCCTGAAATTGCAGGATCCTGAGCAAAACATTAAATAAGTAAACTTTGAGAACAGGAACAAACTATTAGGCATTTAATAATTCAAAAATATGGGCCATAAACAAGGGTCTAAATGGCTGGGTCCACTACAAATAATTTATTTGATCAAATGATGCCAGTATTAGATAGGGTTGTTTTATGCAAATTCAGGGATGGTGAAGTTCAAATATTGTGTTAAAATTCAATTACTTTTTATGATATTTCAGAAAACTCAGAAATAAATTATGTTAATATCATATTCTAGTTACCACAACAAGAACATTTTCTCTATTTTTTGGAGATGTTTTAGATGTCAAGTCATTTCATAATCATTTTGTCCCCTATTAGGCTTTAATTTATGTAACCAACATTAAAATTCATAAAAATTTTCTTTGTTAGATTTAATCAAATGTACATCAATACACTGAAGCAATTATGTATACTGCATTATATTCTTAATTATTTTACTAATCTTCTAATTATGAAATTTTCTTTAAAAAGTACTTTAATGTGGACAAGTATTTGGTTACTTAAATCTTCCCTGTTGGCTTTTTTTTTTTTTTTTTGCATTTCATTCCCTTTGTTCACTGGATATTCTTTAGATTTGATTGGCTTGTAATGGGTCCTCATTAATCCTCTCCATATCTTTCTCCTCTTGCAGTCTTTTTGTTCTGTTCATGGGCACACAGTGGGGGAAATAAGCATTGGACATGTCAACATTTATTTCAGTAAATATATTTCCAATGAGTCTATTCACATGAAATTTTCACCAGACTGAGGGATGACAGAGGAAAAAAGAACACACTAACTGAAATGTATTTAATACTTAGTGGAGAAGTCTTTGTTTGTTTGAAATATCCCATGCAGCGGATGTGCTCCATCAGAGATGTTGATACTGTACTGAATTTCGATATTGAAACAAATTTGTCACTCCTCAAAAAGATGCAAAAAAGGCAAAACAGTTTAGAAGTGACATAAATGTAAAGGTTTTGATCATTCAAAGTATTTAATAGAAAATAACGAGCTATTTATTCTGATGAAATTTCTGACTTTGAACCTACATTATATCATGTTTATATTGAAGGATGTTTATTTTCCATGTGGTCAAGATGGAGGGAAGGGATCAACAAATGTTTTTGGCAGTACCATAAAAATTTGGGGCAACACATTGTCAGTTTTAAAAGACTCTAAGTGTTGTGTATTTCCCATCTCACACCAAGCACTGTGAGCAGAGGTCCTTATCATTCATAAGTGCCCCACAGTGCTTTGGCATGCACTTCCATGTTATGTGTTTATTTACTTTGCCACTTTAGTTTTGTTTTAATTCATGTCTTGTCTCCACCCATGTCCTGTCATTTGTTGTCCCCCTCATGTTTCCTCATTACTCTCACCTGTTTTCAGTTTGCTCTTTGATTAGTGTGGGTATTTAAACACTTGTGTGTCTTTGTTCTGGGTGAAGTATTCAGTTTGCATGCGCCTGACTTTGTCAAGCATTTTTTGTGCTGTGTCTCAATAATCTAATCTAATCATTGACCCTGTTCCATCTTTTGTTTATGTTTTTGTATATCCCTGTTAACATTTTTCACTTCTTGCCTGACCTCTTCCTGTTTAAGATAAGATAAGCATAAGATCATCCATCACATAAGCCTTAAATCATTAGTACCTGTGTAGACTTTGGGGCAGCAAACTAATTACAACTCATGCCTGGTTGCTGGGTTCTCACTTTCCTGTGAAGAATGAATAAACTCTGACAGATTAGCAAACCTGTCATAAAACTTAGTGATCTAGGCCACTGGCCAAGACATGGTAGCTGGCCTACAAGGTGAAAGACTTGTCCCTCAGCTGATAACTTTTAGAAAAGGGGGGTGGCAGGCCCCAATGTCAATCAACACAGGCAAGGCCCTTTGTTCTCTTACACAGTTCACATGGTCTTTAGCACACCAGTCACACCGACTTCATCAGGACACCTCATATATTCCAAAAGATCAAGGGCAGCAAGAATAATACAATATCAACTTCTTCTGTGCTTCCCTGTAATTATCATGCTTGTAAACATAAACTAGCATTTAGACATCTGATTGTTTAATGTGCATGAGTATGATTGATTATGGATATAGGTCTGTGATTTATTATAAGTAACATGTTAACAGTGGCCAACATATGTATTATTTGGATTGTGTGTGTTCCTTGAGTGATTTCCTGAGAGATGAGAGTAAGGAAAATCGAGGAGAACATTGTTAGGTATAGGTAACAACAGTTGAGACTATAACTTTAAGACACACTCTTTAAAATGAGGAAAAGAGAAGGCATGACATTATGTGAATACAAAGACAATGGACTGAGTGAAGTCATGGGTGGAGAATGTAACTAAACTCCACCCCAACTTCATACTGATTGGAGCAAAACCGTTTGGGTTCCATGCAACTAGGAAGAGTTAAAACCTTCGGACACCATGGAAACAATGAGTTCTCTTAAACCAATTTCAGAGAGTTCTCCCCAATCAACATCTTCAGGGAGTCCTCTTGATCTAACAAGAGCTGCAAGAGTCCTCTTCAACCAACATCTGCAGAAGTTCTCCAATCAGCATTTTCAGGAATTCTCTTTTCAATCAACATCTGTAAGTGTATTTTATAATCAACATCTGCATGAGCCGGTTCCTGCAAATCTTTCTAACTCTTGTCGAGAAAGAACAATAAGGAGAGCCACCTCGCTCCTCAGGCTGGCTGCCTATGAGGCTCCACTCCATTCATCATTCTGACTGGTCTTCTTAGACGTTGTTCAAAAGCAACCAGACCTCGTACAAATCCCCACCAACTGGAATTCCTTCTACACAATGAAGTACCATGGGAGTTCACCATCTAGAGCAACTTCAATGCAAGTAAGCACCTCCAGGTCTCAGTCGGTGTATTTAATAGAGCCTTCTAAAACGGAGCAAAATTTCAATTAATTGTTGATGGTTCGTTCAGGTCGAGGTCTACAGACAGAGTACAGTGTCAAAACTAGGAAGCTATTCATTCTGTCAAAGCAATTTTCACCCCTTTTGTTTGTGTGTGTGTGTGTGTGCTTATGTGTTAGTTTAGTTTCTGTGTATTAGAAAAAGTCTCGTCTGATTTTAATAGCAAGTGTCTCTTGTCTATATTTATGATTTACTGTCTTAAGTTGTCTGTGCTCATAATTCGTGTTTAAATTTAGGATATTATTACCGGTGGCCACGGGATTAATATCTTAGCCAGACTTAATAAAATAGTTCAACTACTCAGTGGATGAATAGTTGATCAGCTGTTGAAATATTAAGTTTGCACATTTCCCCCATTTTGAGCTCAATCTAACAAAAGGAAAAGTAAAATTTTCAATATGTAGTTTGTGACAATTTTCAGTCTATTGGTTTGTGTTTTTGTGTTACTTAAACTGTGTTTTTGTGTTACTTAAACTGCTCGTGATCATATCTAAACTTAATTTTAGTCATTTAAAATGTACACTAAGTATTAATGAATGTAATTTAATGCCAAATGTGCTAAAATGTATATAATATTAAGGTGTTAATTTTTTCAGTTTAATTTATGTTTAGTAAAAACATAGAGGTTTTTTAATTTTGTGCCGCCTGCAGTGTGTATACATCTACATATAAACTGTCATATCTCAGCCCAGATATGATTTGGTTTCCTGAGAAGCAGCACCCACTTTTAACATGGCCACTGAGGACTACACTTCCCACACACGCTTGTGCTCACCTTCCCCAGAGTTATGATCACACACACCTGCAGCCAATCACTTCACCCTCTCACCACAGCTTATAAGGGACTTTGGATGCATACAAAATTTGCAAAGTAAACGTTCACCTGACTAGTTTCTCTGTTGGTGTCATTCGTGTCATATTGCTACCGTGTTTTTTGCCAAGTGACTTTGACCATTGCTTACGTTCCCAACCTTGATTCCTGCCTTGCTCCGTTGTGTTTTGTTTGCATCTTCTCCTGCCCCTTTTTCTCGACTACGAACTTTGTCTATTCCTCTGGATTATACTGCCTTAATTTGCCGCCTGCATCTGCTTCCATATTCCCTATGGTACGTAACAGATTATTTTGCCTCCAAATGGAAGCAGCGGGAGATCCGTAGTGGCATCAAGCCATTGAAGGCCACGGTTTGATTATTAGCGAGCAGAGACAACAGCTAGCCAACCTGACTGAGCAGGTGGCTAGGCTAGCTCAAGCCACGCCGGTCGCTACACTGATGACTGCCCATTTTCCTCCCATACTGGCGCCAGAGAAACACGACAGAGATCCGGCATGCTGCCAGGGTTTCTCTGGAAAATTATCCATTTCATATAGCTATTGATTGGGAGATCTTTGCTCTGGGCCACGGCGAAATGGGAACAGAGAGACAGCACCATCACTACCATGGATCAACTGACGGAGCGATTTCGGACTGTCTTTGTTTCGTTAGGGATTACTCCAGCACCAGGTTTACGTCAAAGCCGGAAAGTGTGAGTTCCATAAGGACACCATTTCATTTCTGGGGTACATCATCAGCCCTGAGGGGGATACCATGGACCAAGAAAAAGTGAAAGTAGTCGTAGACTGGCCCACACCTGCATCTGTGAAGGAGCTACAGAGATTCCTGGGTTTTTCCAATTTCTACTGAAGGTTCATCAGAAATTTCAGCTCCATACAAAACCCACTGACATCCTTGTTGAAAGGAAAGCCTAAACCTGCCATGGAACCCAGCTGCCCAAGCAGCACTAGGTCAGCTAAAGAAGGCCTTCACAACCGCTCCCATTATCAAGCAGCCAGACCGATCCAAACCATTTGTGGTGGAGGCTGACGCATCAGAGGCAGGCGTTGGAGCTGTTCTCTCATAGCATTTCGGAGAGAGGCCCCAACTCCATCCTGTGGCATTCTTCTCATGTAAACGATCACCTGCTGAATGAAACTACGATGTGGGCAAGAGAGAACTCTTGGCCATTAAGCTAGCCCTAGAAGAATGGTGACACTGGCTGGAGGGAGCTACACACTCTTTCGTCATATTCACTGATCACAAAACTTAGAATATCTACGTACTGCAAAGAGGGAGATACACAGAGTGGTGGCGTCATGTTCATCATCTGCTCAGAGTAAAGTACCACAGGCACATCCTACTGGCAAGCTCAAACCTCTACCCGTACCAGAACGCCCATGGTCACATATTTCTATTGACTTTGTTACAGATCTACCAAAGTCCCAAGGTAACACATCCATTCTGGTAACGGTGGACCGATTTTAAAAGTCAGTAAGGCTCCTTCCACTACACACCCTGCCCACTGCATTCATGACAAACGAATGTATTCAGGTACTTCGGCATCCCGGAGGAATTAGTCAGTGATTGAGGACCTCAATTCACATCCATTGTATGGTCCAGTTTTATGGAAGGAATGGGGATCACAGTCAATCTCACATCTGGTTATCATCCACAAGCTTATGGCCAAGTGGACCCAGTCAACCAGGAGCTAGGCCGGTTCCTTAGGACATTCTGTGCCTCAAACGCCGAGGATTGGAGCAGATTCCTCCCATGGGCGGAATATGCACAAAATTCACTACGACACTCAGCCATGGGCCTCACACCCTTTCAGTGCATACTAGGAACGCAACCCCAACTCTTTCCTAAACCCCCCCCAAAAAACAACAAAAAAAACAAAAAAAAAAAAAACAACACCCACAAAAAAAAAAAAACACACAAACACCCCAAAAAAGATGAATCCTAACTGTTACCAGCGAGGGGCAGTGTATTGACAAAGCGATACGCTGATTCGGCAGACATACTGGAGCCACAGCTCAGTAAGGACATTCATGCAGCTCATCCTAAACTTCCAGGTCCACGATCCCGGGGGAGACCCATAAATAACTCTGCTCACACAGTGAGCCCTTTGTGGGGGGACGCAGTTCTGTCATCTCTTAAACCGTGACTCGGTTTCCTAAGAAGCAACACCCACTTCTAACACTTCCCACACACGCATGCGCTTACCTTCCCCAGAGTTCTGATCACACACACCTGCAGCCAATCACTTCGCCCTCTCAACACAGCTTATAAGGGATAAAATGGCGAGTACTACTGCAGGAGGAGGGAAAACATGCAGATCTAGGTTTATAAGATAAAACTTTCTTGGAACTGTCATATTATGGCAAAGTTATTAATATGGCAAAACAGATTGTGCCTGAAATGATTAAAATTACATATTTGTGTCATCACCTTACCTACTACTGTCTGGCATCCACTCAAAATGCTTGAGGATTTCACTCTCATCATGTGGAGATTTATTATCACATCAGGATGTTAATTGATGGCTATGCCACTGCTTCTTATATCAACTGGATGAACTGTATTATGTTTGGTAAATAGTCTATCTTTAGCATTGGACTCAGACTTTTAAATCTGACTGTATATCACAGTGCTCAAGTTAATGCATTTTTAAATTGCTATTCTCACTAAACCATATTCCTTCCGCATCTGTGTCACCTGTCATGCACACATTCTCATTAAAAATGAATTCAAAATCTCATTTACAGCTTTATAACCCATGGTGTGAGCTGAATGGCTTTAATGGTCTTGTTTTTTTTTATTTGCAAAGGAAAATTATCATAACAGAATCATCCTAATTTTGCCAGATGACAAATATGACTGTGTTAACAAGGGCCATGCTTGAGTTTAGGTTTTGCTTAAATTGGATCAGCTAATCCCAAAAACTGATTGTATGATTTTAATATTAGCCTACTTTAGCTAACAATCATGTTGTTATTTATACAAGCAAAACTGGTGCACAAGCTTGCTAGCATTAGTGTAGAACTATGTGGTAGTGTTTGAAAATGACTTCAGTGAGTAAAGTGAAAATATATGTGCCGTACCAGGATGAAGATGAAACGCATGCCCTCCCCCCTCATTTTTTTGACCAGCTGAGGAAGGTTGATGAAGTCCTTATCGAGCACAAAGTCTAGCTGCCGCTCCATGTAGTCGATATCTGCATACTGCACATCCTGTCAGGGACCACAATTTCACAGTCAGCACTCTATTATCCCAGGGTTATCTATGCGTTTCTTGTACATGAATTCTAGATTTGACATTTATCATGATATGAAAATTTAAATGAGGGTTATATTGAAAATGGGATTATAAATCTCTTACATAAGGAATACTGGCACTCATCATATCAGCATAAAGCTCAGCAATTTCTGAATCATTAGCATAACCATAGCGACAAAGCTGGAATCCTAGAGACCAATAAGCTGGGAGAACTGGACGGCCAATCATCTGTCAAAAAAAGTCAAAAGTTTAAACAAATAACACACACACACACACACACACACACACACACACACACACACACACACACACACACACACACACACATATATATATATATATATATATTTGAATACATACACTGAATTCATTGAATACACATACATAAAAGTAGAACTTTTCACCAGCAGAGCAGAAAAGTAATTTTATATAACAGGTTGAAACTATTGTAAAATCCTTGATCTACACACACCTTTGACTATGTCACATTAATTGACTTCAGTATTAAAGTGGCAGTTTTTAATACAATAAAAACTGTTAAGCCATTTTTTGTTCATAGAATACACTAATCTGTTCATGTGGTGTTGCTTAGCAACCAGACCTTACTGTTAGCAGACTACATTGCATGGTGGAAGAATTGTTTATAGCAAATAGAGATGCACTAGTGTATCGGCCAATAATTGGTATAGATATATCTGATGTCCTGTGTGTAAAGATGATGTCTCTTGTGCCGAATGAAGACAAAACTGCAGTTTTTAAGCTCTGCACTGCTAAAAGATTACACCGGATGCTGCAACAGCTTCAGGGTGTTTCGGCGTCGAGTCTATTCTTTTTGCAGCACTGCTCGAACAGCTCACACTGAATTAAAGTGCCAGTACAATGCTGAAAGATTTAAACGAAGATGAGTTGACAAAAAGGTATATGTTGCACAGAAAAATATATTTGTAGAGTACTACATTTCATATCCAGTTAATGTTAATATATAAAAAAGTTTATATTATATATTACCAGTTTGCTGTTCAATTGTGGCGAGTGAATGTGAGACTAACATGAGGTTTTTTAGAATTCGATCAATGTAAATATGAATTAATAACATTCAATAAGTTAAGAAATCTTAATTTAATCTTCAGAATTTAGTTAATGTGTTTTTTTATAGTCTCATTTTTATTGAACATTTCTGCTGAACATTTCTACATTTCTGCTGAACATTTCTGCTGAACATTTCTGTTGAACATTTCTGCTGAACATTTCTGCTGAACATTTCTACATCGCCTTTTCTCTTCTGTCCTCCCCTCCCTTTCCCAAATATTCCATTTCACCCCCCACCCCACCCCCTCCCCGGCTCATCGGTTAATGTGTTAATGTTAATTTGAGTAATGTGTTTTCTGTTTATGAGACCAGGTACTATGAAACAACTTGTTTGGAGAGAATAAAGTTTTTATTTGCATTTCTTTCAGAATTGTGGAATTGCTTTTTATTAATTTAAAAGATGGCATAAAAAAATGCAGAACTATCAGTATCGCCAATATCACTCTGAATAATTGGTTAATTGAATAATTGGTATCTGCTGAGAAATTTTGTATCAGTGGATCTCTAATAGCAAAT
Organism: Ameiurus melas; assembly: GCA_012411365.1. Lineage (NCBI taxonomy): Eukaryota > Metazoa > Chordata > Actinopteri > Siluriformes > Ictaluridae > Ameiurus > Ameiurus melas. The sequence goes on along the minus strand of CM022777.1, from coordinate 13,121,706 downwards.
ATTACTAATTCTTAAATTATTTTCTTAACACATGATTTCATCATATTGCTTTTTGTCACCTTTTCATAAAAGCAATAAGTCATGAGAGGGCGTGTGTTACAATGTTTTTAGCTTGGGAAGGGGGGTTATGGGTAATCCTGTCAAGGTTTATTGCTTTAATAAACAATTGTTTTTCTTCTTCTACCCATTATAATAATAATAGTAATAATAGTAATAATAATAATAATAATAATAATATGTGTAATTTCTGCTTATTGTCAACATTGCTAACAAGAATAATAAAACACTAGTGTATGTTGGTGAACAGGACAACTCCATGTTAACTGCATACATAAAACAGCTTTAAACGTGTTTTGAATGAACTGATATTTAATTTCAACATATTAATCTATCAAAATTAACATGAGTGCATGTCCATATAATAACGTACACCATAATAAACTGTTTGTATTGCAACTACAGTTAAATATATTTACTGCTGATCAGTTTAATTATATCTTAAATATAGTATGAAATTTGTTCTTTACACTAATATAAAGGAAGGCTTTATATTAGTGTAAAGAACAAATTTCATAAATTGCTATCAAAATTAGCAACACCTCCATTTTTTCTTCCAGTAGGATAACAGTACAGCCTTTTTTCACCTATTTTCTCACAAAACTGAGGTTCACAAATTTACAGGTCACCTACAGTAAATGCACTTAAAACAAATGCGACTTTCACATCCTGCACTCTTTCCCTTTCAGTGAAACACAGCAAGAGATGCTGAAAAATCTCAGTAAGCCAGAGACACACAAGCACACATGAGTTGATATAAAGCTGACATAAATGTCTTCTTTATACTTTTCAAGGCCATAAAGTTGTTTTTTTTGTCTTTAGTCAGCCTGACATTGGTTTTTAAACACAATCCTATCCCCATGAACACACACACACACACACAAACACGAACACACACACACACACACACACACTCTCTTACCTCTGTGTATTCTTCTACCACCAGCTCTGGAGTGGGACCCATAAACATGTAGAAATCAAGGATCCCACCAATGGTGCGGTAAGTGAGAGCGGGTGTTGGCTGAACTGTCACATCTAAAAAATACCAACATTAGCATATTAATACTACTCTTAATTACTTTGTTCCAAGATACATATGACAACATCTATTACAAAAGTCTACTTTTTCTTAGTTTCCATTTCAATCAGGATTTAGGCTGTTGAACCATCACTAATTAAGTTCTATTGTTTACACAGTACTGGTTATAGAATGCAGTTGTATTATACACCATGTATTAAACATATGTAATAAATATAAAAACATTTTATATAGGAGCTTAAAATGATTACTGCTTGAAGTTACATTGATTAACGGATACTCTAAAGTCTATGCTACAACCCTAGGCAAAAATTATGGAATCACCACACTTAGAGTATGCTCAGCTGGATTTTATGTACTCTGAGAATTTGAAAGTGTCCCCGGTTTCTAACCTTGGGTCACACTCTAGGGGCGTCTCCTTATTGCAAGCCGGTAATGACAGACACTTCCCTCATGAGCTGGAGCGCTGTCTTAGACAGCTGTCCAGCTCACTGCCTTTGGAGCCGTCCTCATCTGGAGTGGCATATAAATTGCCTAATAATGTATTTCTAGCACTGAAATTCTTTCTATCTCAATTAAGAGGTCACCATGTGTTAGATGTGACAGACAACACAGCACTGGTATCATATATAAACCACCAGAGAGGGTTACGCTCATGCCCCCTGTTCAGGCAGCTGCAACAAATTTTTCTCTGGCCAAAAGTAAAGTTCTTGTCAATGAGTGCAATGAACATTCTGGGCAACCAGAATGTAGGGGCAGACATCCTGTCAAGGCACAGGCTGGGGTTGGGGATTCCATCCTCAAGTGGTGGAGTCCATATGGCGGAAGTTCTGCCAAGCGGAAGTGGATGTGTTCGCCTCCAAGGAGACAACACACTGCCCAGTGTGGTTCGACCTCACTTCTCCCACACCATTGGGGCTGGACGCCATGGTGCACATGTGGCTGAGGTCACATCTGTACGACTTTCCCTGATCGATCTGCTCCCACAAGTTCTTGCAAGAGTTTGCCAAGACGGTCTATGTCTGTGCTAGTAGACCTTATTGGCCAGGTTAAATATGGTTCTCAGAGATAATACCGCTGCTAGATCGCATTCCTTTGGAGATTCCCATCCACATGGATTTACTGTCTAAGGCAGGAGGGCTGATTTATCACCCTCAGCCAGAACTATTGAAACTGTGCGTCTGGCCCCTGAGGGGTACCAGCTCATAGATTGTAGTGTCACAACTGAGGTTGTGGAGACCATGTTGAATGCTAGAGCACCATCCATGAGGAAATTGTATTCACTCAAATGGTGACTCTTTGTCTTGTGGTGTGAGGAACATCAGCAAGACCCAGTGAACTGATTAGCCAAGGCCTTCTTAAATCCTAGGCCAGATTACATTCCTAAAGTGCTTATGTCTGCTGCAGTAGTGTTGCAGACTTTCTGCCCTCCTCTGTTCTTCAGACCAGAACAAGAGAAATTGCACCTATTGTGTCCAGTACTAAAGTCCACCGCTATGGCCAGTGGTGTTATTCGGAGCAGCTGCTGGTCTGCTTTGGTGGAGATAGTGACGGTGATGCGGTGTCGAAGGAACGCATCTCTAATTGGATAATTGAAGCAATCTCAGTCTTGCTATGCATCTAGGCATAAGGGCTCATTCCCCTAAGGGGGTCACCTCCTTGAAGGTTTTGTCCAAAGGTGTACCCTTACAGGATGTATGTGCTGCGGCACGGTGGTCTATGCCGCACACATTCATTCGATATTACAACCTAGATATACATTACACCCCAGCCTTGAGTGTCTTGCTGTGACTCTCAGGCACAAACCTTTTGAACAGGCCATGCCCTCAGTATGACGGAGTGAGTATACTCGTTCTCACAGCATAAAGATCATGCAACGTTGATTTCCCTTTGAAATGGAAGGTCTAGATTATGCGTGTAACCCTGTTCCCTGAGAAGGGAATGAGACATTGCGTAGCTTTGTCATTCTGGGGCAGGCCTGTGAATGACGTCTTCACTTCAGATAATAGTGGTTGACAGCGTGGTTCACAAGTGCCTTTATTATATTACGTGTTACGCTTAATTGTCACGTCACCTGATCATGGCAGGCCTATAAATAGGCATGATGTTACACAAGCTTCAGATATCAGTCACGCTTGAGGGCGCATCCTACGGCATAAAGCTCACGCAACTTCTCGTTCTATTCTCAGGGAACAGGGTTACATGCATAATCCAGACGTTTTCATTTTACTTTTCTATATGTAAATCTAATTTCATTCAGACAGTTTCTAACAATAGTGTCACAAAAATTGACTCATGTTTCCACGCATTTGTTTTTAATTTGTTTTGCTGTGCATTTTCTATTTTAAAGGCATTTTGCTTTGAGTTTTCTTTTGCTTTGAGTTTCATCTTTGTTTTTTGTTTTTTTACTTTCTGTGCATTATGTCGTTTTCTATGCAATCACATATTATACATGATAATTCTGTCTGAAGCCAGCATTTCTTTTTGCTTGTCTACCTTGGTTGTATGGGACAAATTAAGACACATTGAAACTGCAAATATCATGTATCCATAATTACTTCCAAAAGTGGTTTAAATGGTGTGATTAGATGAAAATGAGTCATCACAACTAACTCCAGCTATTGAGTCACTTAAGATGGGTATTGGATACCAATTATGGTCACAGAGAAGAAAATTTAACTGAGTACACAATTTCTTTAAATGTGGGAAGAAATTGTGTCTTCTTTTATTTTCAAACAGAGCAGATTTAGTCAATAATCTAGGTTTATTTTCAGACACTTGGGATAAATTAGGTAAATTAAAAACTCCCATACAGAATTGTGGGCTAGTGTGTGTGTGTGTGAGTGATTCACCCATAGCATTGCTGTTGAGCAGCAGGACTCCATGAGCATGAGAGCTTGGCTCCAGGCCCATGTAGAAGGGATGCACACCATAAGAGTTCAACTTGTACTGCACAGAGTGAAAAAAGTGAGTAAAGGACTAAAACTGTTAGTTAACATCATCTCCAAATCTCGTCAACTGTCAGAAAATTAAACGATAAACGATAATGACCTTATTAAAAGTAAAGACAGAATTAATTTCTGTGCACTATGTGTAACATTAGTGCACTAAAATAAGAGGAACAATTGAAAATTACAAATAACTCTGTTTCTAGCCTAAGCTATACATTTGCTCCTTAGTTTTTTCATGTTTGCCTTTAAAATGTCTGTATCTGGCTTTAGATCTCCTGAAGGAAACACATCACCCTGCTGGATTGGCAGCTATTAAGTAAGGACTAATGTACGATCCCTCTGAGGATGCAGGTTCAATTTAAGTATAATGCAGTTCATTGAGAAACATTATTTCAGTTGTGCCAATTAAGACCACTTTGAACGCGGGAATGATTGGGCCATCTTGGAAAGCTGATGTTATTTGTTTTAAGATGTTACTTTTTTTATGTTTTAAGATGCACAAATCATTGTTTGCTTCCTCCTTTTTGTCCTGTTTTTTTCTGGTTTTAAGATTTCTCTGCCCATTTCGATTCTGGGAAAGGATTCACCTAAGTTAATTACATTATGAGTTCTGACCCCTGCAAGTGACTTTTACAATGATTCTCACAAAAGCATGAATAAAAATATGTATGCATTTATGTCCAACCACTGCTGGCCTCACTCTGATACACTTTAACCATTACCATTAATATTTTCATACAAATTGGCTATTGTATTAGCATGCAAATCAGGCTCTCATGTTATATGTGCATGTGTAAGTGGTGGCTCATTGTATAGTTTGCCAAAATAAATCCCCACTAAACATCAATACAAAATGTCCTTATTAATGAATTTTGTGCAATTAGCACCACAAGTTTGATTTTGTCATCTCATTTGTTTCATGATACCAATACTTAGGGTGTATATCTTGACAATGATATGGACAACTTGATTCATAGTTGCTCCATTACAAATACCGATTGTTTCATCTGCTACCGTACATCAAACAATGAATACATACAGTATCTCACAAAAGTGAGTACACCAAACAAAGTTATTGAACAAAGTATCGAGGAAAGGATGTGAATACTTATGTACGTGCTTTTTTTGTTTTTTATTTTTAATAAATTTGCAAAGATTTCAAACAAACGTCTTTCAAGTTGTCATTATGGAGTATTGTTTCTAGGAAAATAATGAATTTAATAAAGTAAATTTAACAAATGCTGTAACACAATAAAATGTGGAAAAAGTGAAGCGCTGCGAATACTTTCCGGATGCACTGTATGTATATACGTATATATATGTTTGTATATATATATATATATATATAGGATTGGCCACCGTGCTGCAGCTCAGTGTCAGGGTCTTGCCAATCTTCTTTAGCCTAGGCCATCCTTATGTAGAGCATCAATTCTTTTTATCAGATCCTCAGAGAGTTCTTTGCCATGCGGTGCCATGTTGAACTTCTAGTGACCAGTATGAGGGAGTGTAAGAGTGATGACACCAAATTGAACACACCTGCTCCCCATTCACACCTGAGATCTTGTAACATCTTGTAAGTCACATGACACTGGGGAAGGAAAATTGGGCCCAATTTGGACATTTACACTTAGGGGTGTACTCACTTTTTTTGCCAGCGGTTTAGACATTAATGGCTGTGTGTTGAGTTATTTTGAGGGGACAACAAATTTGCACTATTACACAAGCTGTACACTCACTGCTTTACATTGTAGCAAAGTGTCATTTCTTCAGTGTTGTCACATTAAAAGATACAATCAAATATTTAAAAAAATGTGAGGGGTGTACTCACTTTTGTGAGATACTGCATTCTTTTTATTTGATTTATATTCAACTAATTCAATATATACAACTCAGGAATTAATCATTGCACCTTTCACTGATCATTTGCTTGTGACTGGGTGGTACTCTCACGGAAAATGTATTTTGTACCTTTAAAATTTATACAGTTTATATACACATAGGCTAAACACATTCAAACTCAATTACATTTCATGTTACTACCTATTAGGTTAGGGATGAATTTTGAAGAGAATGCATAGCCATAGTCATTATAAGGAAAGTGTGTGTGTGTGTTTACTCACCCCTGGTGGTTGGTCCTTACTGAACATGCCCCATGTGTGCCAGTTCATGTCGTGTCTAAAGCTTGTATGTTCCGTCTCCCCAAAGCCAAATATATATTGTGAAGGAAGTAGAGTTGAAATTTGTATGAACATGTCAGAGAAAGTAAAGCCAGGAACAGACGAATTCCAACTTCAGGAAAAGAAAAAAAACAGAAAAAAATACACAAATTATATTTGGAATTTGCTCTAACATAATATGAATTTCTTTCATAATGATGATCAAAATGTTCTTTATTAGGTCCCAGGGAATCTTATTATCTAATTCATTTTTCCTCATTTTAATAATAAAGTGAAAAATAACTAAATTAAAAACTACATTGACTACACCTTTTCTTTAAAAAAAAGATTAATAGAATTTATTATACTAGATATAATTTTGTTTAAAAAGAACAAGTTAACGTCAGCATTTCGCGAAGTAAATGCTCATTTATCATAACTTTTGAACATTGAACTTTTGAGTCATTTGACCAAGCTTTTGTCTATATTCTGGATTTTCCTGGTTTTCAGATATATCTGCCTGTTCATTGTTTATGATTCCCTGCTCTGCCTTGTTTGGATTGTTCGCCTGATCACCTTTTGTCTGTCTTCCGTGTTTACTCTTCCGTTGATTCTACGCACACTACCCTGCCCGTCCATGCTGGTCTCCAACAGGTATCGTTACAGATAACTTCTCCATTGATGGAGGCAGCGGACGCCTCAGAGTGGCAAGCCACATCCTGGAGCAAAACCACGCAAGAGTTGAACAGCAGGATCAGATATTGCGTTTGACGAAGAGATTGGCGCACCTAGGCAACTCTGGGATGCAGACCATGATTAGTCGATCGGTCCCTGCCAACGGACAGGCAGAACGGTCCAATCAAGAAATCACACGATTCCTCCGGACCTTTTGTGCCACCAATCTGGAGGAATGGGGCCACTTCCTCCCGTGGGCGGAATACGCACAAAACTCTCTATCACATTCCGCCACCCAGCTCACCCCACTTTCTGTATGTCTTGGACTATCAGGCACCATTGTTTCCTGGAACGTCTCCTCCACTGTCTCACCAGCGGTAGATGAGTGGTTCGAGTTCGCCGGAGTACTGAGTGCCAACACCTGTGCTTCACCCCTAGTTATAAAAGGCCTCGTTAACGTCAGCATTTCGTGAAGTAAACGCTCAGTTATCGTAACTCAGTCATTTGATCAAGCCTTTGTCTATGTTCTGCATTTTCCTGGTTTTCTTATATATCTGCGTGTTCATCATTTACGATTCTCTGTCCTGCCTTATTTGGATTGTTCGCCTGATCACCACACTTTCATCTGTCTTCTGTGTTTACTCTTCCATCGATTCTAAGCATGCTACTCTGCCCATCCGCGCATGTCTCCAACAGGTATTGTTAAAGTTATTAAGTTAGCTTGAAGTTTTTTTTTTTTTTTTTCTGGTTATCCAGTTTGCATTTTTTTAAACACCCAAACCTTACTTGATAATTTAAAATACATGGACTTTGATCACACTACACAGATGCAATCACATGTTTCTGGAATACAATTGTTAAGCTATAAACTCACATGATGGTTCCTGTGCTTTTCCTGATCACCTGAATACCAAATGGTTGCTTTGTGACATTTACTGTGTACATCCTATTTTCCTCTGGTACTTCTGGTGTGGATGGTAAATGAAGAGGAACAGGAACTTCATAACGCTTTTTAGCTGGATCAAAGATCTGCAGGAGACAAACATTGGCCAGTCTGTAAGATTTATTTTTTAAATATTTTTGTATTTAATTGTGTTATAGCTTGTATTTCTTTTTCTTTGTTTCATTTATCTCTATATTTTATTTTTTTATACTTCATACTTTTGTAAATCATCAATGTTAGTTATAACTACAGCCTAATTCATGTCTTGCCACAGTCCAAGCTCTGGCAGCTATAGGGGTCTATACCTTAAACTGTAGGGAGTGTCCAGTCAGATATTTGATTTCCACCCGTAGTATGTTGATGTCTCTAGATAAGATACGTGAAGCAGGGTATTTATCGTTCCGCCTGATATTAAAGCTCCATCCGTATGGCATTTCCTGTGAAGTCTCAGCAATGTAGCCATAATCCATGGGGAAATAACACCATGGCACACCATTCAGATGTGTGTGCTGGAGACAAATACAGTGGAAAAAGTGATAGTAATTCATTAATAGGAATTAATATGAATAAGAACAATAATCTGGTTGCATAAGTGTGCACACTAATGCTTAGTTGAAGCACCTTTAGATTTTATCACAACATTCAAACTTTTTGGGTAAGAGTCAATCAGTTTGGCACATCTTGATGCACATCTTGATATTTTGCCATTCTTCCTTGCAACAGCATTCTCAGTCTGTCAAAATGACTGGACATCTCCTTTGCACAGCTCTCTTTGTGTCACCCCACATGGTTTTGATTGGATTTAGGTCTGGACACTGGTTGGGACATTCCAAAACCTTCAATTTGTTTTGGTGAAGCCATTCCTTTGTTGATCTGGAGGTATGCTTTCAGTTGTTGTCATGCCAAAAGAAGAACTTACTCTTCATCTTAGTGTTTTAGCAGAAGCCATAAGGTTTTGTGTCGAAATTTACTGGTATTTGAAGCTATTTATTATTCCCGCCACCCTGATTAAAGCCCTAGATCCAGCTGCAGAAAAACAGCCCCAAAGTATGATGCTGCCACCACCATGCTTCCCCATGGGGATGGTGTTCTTTTGGTGATGCGCTGTGTATTTTTGTACCAAACATATTTTGGTGTTATGGCCACAAAGTCAACTTTGGTCTCATCAGACCATAACACATTATTCCACATGGTTTTGGGAGATTTAATGTTATTTATTTATTTATTTATTTATTGGTTAAAAAGGGCTTCCGGCTTGCCACCTTACTCCATAGACCAGAGACATGAAGAATTTGAGAGATTTTTGTCACATGTAGGGAGCATCTTGTACTTGACAGAAATTGCTGTAATTCTTAAAATGTTGTTTTAGGCCTCTTTGTACCCTCCCTGACAAGGTAGTTTTCAGAACTAATTTTCAGTAGTTCTCTATGTCCTCCGCCTCTTGATAAGCTGGCATCCTGGGTTCCTGATGTGACACATATGGCTGTCCATTCCTCTGATGTTGACCTGAATCTGGCTAGAACTTCCCCTGAGGGATCTATGTTCCATGGTGATGGGCCCCAGGGGTGGAAAGATCAAATGGCAGACTTGGAGTTTTTTCTTGTGATCTTGGTTGCTGGATCAACTCTCTGAGGACTCGGAGTTCGTGAATGAGTTCCTCTTCTGCTGTGCCACCAGGAAGCCTCACATCAAAACCACCATCTCACCACAGGTTGTGCTCACACAGGGAGTGTGCTGAGGCGAGCTGGCTTTAGGCCATACCCCAACACCTTCCTCTTCTTCACCCATCGTGTCCTAAGCCACTTGCTCCTCCTGGACAGACTTCTGCTGGGACCTTAGACCCTACCTGGTCCATTTCCCAACAGGCACTGATTTGTGTCTAGCCATCCCGCTTCTGACATCACTTGTAAAGAAGGCATGTTGTTCAAAGTTTTCCATAAATGAAATGATGGCTTAACCACAATAGTACGTCTGCGCAATGATGTTTATTTATAGTGTCCATTCAGAAAACTGTCCCAAATTATGCCAGAAATATTAGCAAACAATAGTGGATGAGAAAAGAAAAAGAAATAAATGTCAAACATTAATTCAATTAAATATTAACAAAATATATACAAACAGCGCTTAGCTGGGCTTCCTTCCACACAAAGGATCAAGTTATTTAGTTGGTACTTCCACTGCACAACTATTCTCCATCAACTATCCACCAAAACGTGAGTAAGACCAATGCTTATATAGTCACGGCTCTGCCCACATGGCTGCCCACATAATTCTATTAAATAGGTAAGTATAAGGTGAGTATTTGTACAGCAACAATGTGCACATAACAAATATTCATTATTCTGAACATTAATAAACAAATAAATATCAAAATAAATAAATAAAATATGCATATGATATATAACACAGACAAATAACAAATAACCAAAAGAAATGCCTCCTTTCCCCATTAGATATAGACATATAGAACAGTCTGGCCACCGGAGGCATTGGACAGGCACAGCGTGGTAAAATCTCCTATTAAAGGATTTGTGATGCACCGTCTATGTTTAGCCTCGCATGCTTGCCGTACCCTTGATGGACCAGACCCGGAAGACTCCAGATGGTGGATAATCCACAACACAAACAAAGACAATAGCTGCAACCAAAAACAGAAAAATGCTGCCTTCTGAGGATGTATTCCAAGGTAGGAAGGCATCAAGGCATGTCCAAATCCAAAGCTAGCTTCACTTCCTGTCTCAGCATAGATGTATCCTTCACTGCCTCTTATATCCCACAATACTGTGAGTATTCATCTGAAGGGGAGTAGCATTAGTCAATTCTGGTCGAGCTCAGAAAAATAAACAGTATTGCTGTTTATAATATTAGTTTATTATAGAAAATGAGAACCTATGTGAACCTATCAGAATTACCTAACCTGCAGTTAAGAATTACCTCTGTGATTCTATTTAAGTAAAAAGTAGCCGCCATTCTCAATTTTCTCCTTCGACGCACAAACCTTTGATGAGTGAGTTCATCAAGAAGGTCTTTGAGTGTCATCATACAGTGTAAAGTGCTTTGGATAAAAGCGCTATATAAGTGCACCATTTACCATTTACATTTTTTGTGGCATCACCATGTATCTGTTTGAGCAGATTGTTCATATAATATGGTGAGAGAACTGGGCAGACTAAATGACTACAGTGCCATAGCCCTGGTCTCTTTAGGGTGAGATAAAGCAAGGGTCATATTCTCACTGGTGCCAGTATTGACAGGTAGTTGCATGTCATTGTGGGTAATGTAGGAAACTGATAACCAAAGCAAAAGCAGACTAGCATGCATATTAAATAAGTACCAAAAATGTCAAATCAGAAATTCATCATGAAATAAATCTTTGAGACCACTGAATACCACACAATATTCATAAACAAATGCAATTCATTTAAGCTGGACTTTTCCTTTACGTATCTAATTCCATGTACACTTACCCCCCAGATGCAACCTTTTTTTATGCAGGACTCTTCAGCAGCCATTTCCCCAGGATAGCAATCAAATCGCTGTAAATCATCAACTACTGAATTCCAGGTAAGTTTGTAATCTTTCCCCAGCTGCAGTTGGAGATTTCTCAGATGTAGCACCTACAAAATAGATCCCCATCACACATGTTTACACACACACGCCTCTCAGGCCAAACACGTGAGGACAATAAATCCAGCATATCGCATTATGTTAATCTGAAGTGATGTTTCAGCTATTAAATACTTCAAATTACTATTTATATTCACAGAATACTCTCAATTACACAGAACTCACATTCATAATTCATCCAGTGCTTTTAAACGTAAAATGTTTCCTTATTCAAAATGTTCACATTCACCAAAATATTCATATTGGCATAAAACAATTCTAAAGGGTTCACAAACTTTGAAGCACAACTTCAAAATATTATATTTGGTCCTTTATATATTAAGGAAAATGCTCCAAAATTACATATATCTGTGAGTGCAAAGGTGAAATTAGAGTAAGGTGTTTTAAATTAATGGAATGACAAACAGATGTGAGTGAGCACCTTGTTTTATTTAAAGAACATAGATCTATCAAAATCTGATCTTCACAACACATTTGTGGAAGCGTATCGTGGCATGAACAAAGGAGATTTCTGAGCACCTCAGAAAAAGAGTTGATGCTCACCAGGCTGGAAAATGTTACAAAACCAGCTCTAAAGTATTTGGCCTCCACTAATCCAAAGTCAGACATATTGTGTACAAATGAGGAAATTCAAGACCATTGTTACCCTCCCCCGGAGTGGTTGACCAACAAAGATCACTCAAAGAGCAAGACACGAGGTCACAAAGGAACCCAGGATCACTTTCACATTGGCTAGTATTAACGTTCACAAGTCCACCATCAGGAGAACACTGAACAACAATGTTGTGTATGCAAGGGTTGCAAGATGAAAGTGACTGCTCTCTAAAAAGTACATTTGCAGTTTGCTAAAGAGCAAGAGCAGAAGGCTAATGGAAAAAATGGTTTGTGGATGGACGAGGCCAAAATAGAATTTGTGGTTTAAATGAAAAGCGTTATATTTGCAGAAAGGAAAACACTACGTTCCAGCATAAAAACTTTATCCCATCTGTAAAACATGGTGGTGGTAGTATTATGGTTTTGGCCTATTTTGTTGCATCTGGGCCATGGTGGCTTGCCATCACCGATCATTTGCTAACAATGAATTCTGAATTTTTATACCAGCAAATTCTAAAAGAAAATGTCTGGACATCTGTCCATAAGCTGAATCTCAAGAGAACGTGGGTCATTCAGAAAGACAATGATCCTAAGCACATAAGCCATTCTACCAAGGAATGGTTAAAGAATAAAGTTAATATTTCGGAATGGTTGGTTGTCACTATGCATTTGGTTGTGACTATGAATTTGTATTGGACAGTATTCACAGTATGGGAAAAACATACACTTACCCTCTTCACTGAGTCATATTGAATGTTGGACTCTGGCAAAGCAGTGACTATGTTGCTATCTTCTATGGTCACAGTCGTGGGGGGGCTACTCAGTCCTAAAACAGTGACATTCTCAAACACCAGATTGTTTGGATCAGTGTATCCACTGTGGAGTGCCTTCATTGTCAACAGTCCCTGAAAGAAACAAACAATTCTTATGAACTTTATATATGTATGAGGATTTTCTCAATCTGGATGAGTTCACTTTGACTGCAGTCTATTTACAATACTGAAATCCAAAACAAATTTATGATCATAGGATGATTCTAGATTCTAAATCTCTCTCCATTTGTCAAAAAAGCCTTCTTTAGCAAAGCAGTGGTCATCTTGGAGATGTGTTTGGGATCATTATCATGCAGGAACACTGCAAACTGATCATGCTCTGCTTCAGTATGTCACAGTACAAGTTAACATTCATGGTTCCCTCAATGAACTATAGCTCTCCAGTGCTGGCAGCACTCACACAGCCCCAGACCATGACACTCCCACTACCATGCTTTACTGTAGGCATGACACACTTGTCTTTGTACTTCTCAGCTGGTTGCCGCCACACACGCTTGGCACCATCTGACACTATGCTGAGCATATTCACTCAACTTCTTTGGTCGACCATGGCGAGGCCTGTTCTGAGTGGAACCTGTCCTGTTAAACCACAATAAGGTCTTGGCCACCATGCTGCAGCTCAGTGTCAGGGTGTTGGCAATGTTCTTATAATCTAGGCCATCTTTATGTAGAGCAACAATTCTTTTTTTCAGATCCTCAGAGAGTTCTTTGCAATGAGTTGCCATGTTAAACTTCCAGTGACCAGTATGAGGAAGTGTGAGAGCGATGACACCAAATTAAAAACACCTGCTTCCCATTCACACCTGAGACAAGTCACATGACACCGGGGAGGGAAAATGGCTAATTAGGCCCAATTTGGTCATTTTCACTTAGGGGTGTTCTCACTTTTGTTGCCAGCAATTTAGACATTAATGGCTGTGTGTTGAGTTATTTGAGGGTACAGCAAATTTACACTGTTATACAAGCTGTACACTCCCTACTTTCATTTCTTCAGTTTTGTCACATGAAAAGTTAGAATCAAATATTTACAAAAATGTGAGGGGTGTACTCACTTTTGTGAGATACTGTATGTTTTTTTTTTTTAATTAACTGGAACTGATGCTATATTGTGAGCCACAAGAAATTTGGCAACAGTCTGAACTACAGTTGACATGGATGACGTGCACACATGCTATCCAACAAACATCTGAAAAGGTATTTTCTAAAGTTAACGAATAATTGTTGACTAACACAACAGCTTTCCAGAAGTTTATAGCTGCATATCCCTACATCAGAAAAGTACTTACAGTATGCAGGTTGATACGTCTAAAAAGCCATATATGGAACGTGTCTGATAAGTACCACTTTCATCCCTTTTTCACTGCCTATATAAAGGCAATGTTTAATTTGCCAATTTGAGATAAACTAGCCTTGTGATGTTCGTGGGACTGGAGACAATAAATGATTGTTGCTAATCAATTAAACTTTTTTACATTTTTAAGCTACTATTCCATCTAATTGTACTATACATACAAGCATATAGACACAACACAAATGCGTACCATACACACAAAAATTACTGTCCTTTTGAATTCAGTTGCAGAGGTATTTCTAATTTCCTCATGGTTTGTTCATCTACTAGTCAATTGTCCAGAGGCATTTAGTTTTATCATTATCACAACAATTACATGTGTGAGTGGACAAGTATTTAATATTAACTTAGCAAGGTAAACAAGTGTTCATTCAACTTCTTTTATTTCTAACAGTTTTTATACTATGCCAGTCTCAGCAAATTGTCATCCAAATGTAACTAAAGAGAAGCAGTCAAAAATAATTCAACTATGTTTGGCATCATTCACTTCCAAAATGGTTGTAAGATGAGGCATCATTCCTGATTCAGCCTCACTGATTAATTAATTTCCTTAACAATAAATGAATTTCCTTTTTTCCTTTTTCAGATATTGTTTTTCAGCCACTGTGTTGGTGAGTAACTATGTTTACATGCAAAGAATTTCACCAATTTGAACAGAGTCATTCTGTTGACAGTTTCCAAACGAACAGTTGGACAGCATTATGGACAGTAAGAAGATGAGAACATACAGGAACAACGGCTCTGGTTGTTAACTAAAATGTAATGCGCACTTCATCCACTGGTAAAACATACAGATCTTCTAATGTAACCAGCCTTTTCTTAGAGTTGTATATCTGGAAACTTGCATCCAAAATGCAGTCTCTTAGACACACAATGCTTGCTTAGAGTAGGCCTTCATAAATTTATAAGGCAATATATTTGCTGAATGCTGTTCATCAGGATTGTTCAGATTTACTAATTACTCTTTTTCTGATCACTCAGTAAATCATATGAAAAAAAAAAATGTTTACAGTGCATCTGGAAATTATTCACACCGCTTCACTTTTTCAATATTTTGTTATGTTACAGTCTTATTCCAAAATGGATTAAATTCATTATTTTCCTCAGAATTCTACAAAAAAAAAAATACCCCATAATGATAACGTGAGAGAAGTTTGTTTGAAAACTTTGCAAATTTATTAAAAATAAAAAACAAAAAAGCACATGTACATAAGTATACACAGCCTTTGCCATGACACTCAAAATTGAGCTGAGGTGCATCCTGTTTCCACTGATCATGCTTGAGATGTTTCTACAACTTGATTCAGTTGATTGGACATGATTTGGAAAGGCACCCACCTGTCTATATAAGGTCCCACAGTTAACAATGCATGTCAGAGCACAAACCAAGCCATGAAGTCCAAGGAATTGTCTGTAGATCTGTGAGACAGGATTGTATCAAGGCACAGATCTGGGGAAGGGGACAGAAACATTTCTGCAGTATTGAAGGTCCCAATGAGCAAAGTAACCTCGATCATCCGTAAATGGAAGAAGTTTGGAACCACCAGGACTCTTGCTAGAGTTGACTGCCCGGCCAAACTGAGCGATTGGGGGAGAAGGGCCTTAGTCAGGGAGGTGACCAAAAACATGATGGTCACTCTGACAGTGCTCCAGCATGTCTCTGTGGAGAGAGGAGAACCTTCCAGAAGAACAACCATCTCTGCAGCAATCCCCCACTCAGGCCTGTATGGCCAGAAGGAAGCCACTCCTCAGCCACATCTAACATAACAGCCCATCTGAAGGACTGTCATTTTATTTTCTGCACTCTGTTCAGCACTTTGGTTAGCGTTGCTGTGTGAAATGTGCTTTATAAATAAATTTTACTTACTTACTTACTTACTTACTGTCAGACAATGAGAAACCAAATTCTCTGGTCTGATGCAACAAATATTGAACACTTTGGCCTGAATGGCAAGCGTCATGTCTGGAGTAAACCAGGCACCACTCATCACCTGACCAATACCATCCCTACAGTGAAGCATGGTGGTGGCAGCATCATGCAGTGGAGATGTTTTTCAGTGGCAGGAACTGGGAGACTAGTCAGGATCAAGGGAAAGATGAATGCAGAAATGTACAGAGACACCCTTGATGAAAACTTTCTCCAGAACGCTCTGGGCCTCAGACTGGGGCAAAGGTTTTTCTTCCAACAGGAAAACGACCCTAAGCACACAGCCAAGATAACAAAGGAGTGGCTACTGGACAACTCTGTGAATGTCCTTGAGTGGTCCAGCCAGAGCCCAGACATGAACCCGATTGAACATCTCTGGAGAGATCTGAAAATGGCTGTAAACTAATGCTCCCCATCCAACCTGATGGAGCTTGAGAGGTCCTGCAAAGATGAATGGGAGAAACTGCCCAAAAATAGGTGTGCCAAGCTTGTAGCATCATATTCAAAAAGACTTTAGACTGTAATTGGTGCCAAAGGTTACTCAACAAAGTATTGAGGAAAGGCTGTGAAAACTTATGTGCTTTTTTATTATTATTTATTTTGAATAAATTTGCACAGATTTCAAACAAACTTCTTTCACATTGTCATTATGGGATATTGGTTGAGTACACCCATCACATTTTTGTAAATATTTTATTATATATTTTAATGTGACAACACTGAAGAAATGACACTTTGCTACAATGTAACGTAGTGTGTGTACAGCTTGTATAATAGTGTAAATTTGCTGTCCCCTCAAATGAACTCAACAAAAAGCCATTAATGTCTAAACCGCTGGCAACAAAAGTGAGTACACCCCTAAGTGAAAATGTCCAAATTGTGCCCAAAGTGTCAATATTTTGTGTGGCCATCATTATTTTCCATTATTTCCTTAACCCTCTTGAGCATTGAGTTCACCAGAGCTTCACACGTTGCCACTGGAGTCCTCTTCCACTCCTCCAAGATGACATAATGGAGCTGGTGGATGTTAGAGACCTTGTGCTCCTCCACCTTCCATTTGAGGATGCCCCACAGATGCTCAATAGTGTTTATTCCATCACCTTCACCCTCAGCTCCTTTATCAAGTCAGTGGTCATCTTGGAGGTGTGTTTGGGGTTCTTATTATGCAGGAATACTGCCCTGCGGCCCAGTCTCCAAAGGGAGGGGATCATGCTCTGCTCTGCTTCAGTATGTCACAGTACATGTTGGCATTCATGGTTCCCTGAATGAACTGTAGCTCCACAGTGCTGGCAACACTCATGCAGCCCCAGACCATGACACTACCACCACGATGCTCCTCACCTGGTTTCCGCCACACACACTTGACACCATCTGAACCATACGTTTATCTTGGTCTCATCAGATCACAGGACATGGTTCCAGTAATCAACGTCCTTAGTCTGCTTATCTTCAGCAAACTGTTTGCGGGCTTTCTTGTGCATCATCTTTAGAAGAAGCTTCCTTTGGGGACGACAGCATCAATTTGATGCAGTGTGCGGCGTATGGTCTGAACATTGACAGACTGACCTCTCACCCTTCAACCTCTGCAGCAATACTGGCAGCACTCATACAGTGAGTGAAAAAAGTATTTGATCCCCTGCTGATTTTGTACGTTTGCCCACTGACAAAGAAATGCTCAGTCTATAATTTTAATGGTAGATTTATTTGAACCGTGAGAGACAGAATAACAAAAAAAATCCAGAAAAACGCATGTCAAAAATTTTATAAATTGATTTTCATTTTAATGAGGGATATATGTATTTGACCCCTCTGCAAAACATGACTTAGTAATTGGTGGCAAAACCCTTGTTGGCAATCACAGAGGTCAGACGTTTCTTGTAGTTGGCCACGAAGTTTGCACACATCTCAGAAGGGATTTTGTCCCACTCCTCTTTGCAGATCTTCTCCAAGTCATTAAGGTTTCAAGGCTGACATTTGGCAACTCGAACCTTCAGCTCCCTCCAGATTTTCTATGGGATTAAGGCTTGGAGACTGGCTAGGCCACGCCAGGACCTTAATATGCTTCTTCTTAAGCCACTCCTTTGTTGCCTTGGCCAGGTGTTTTGGGTCATTGTCATGCTGGAATACCCATCCACAAACCATTTTCAATGCCCTGGCTGAGGGAAGGAGGTTCTCACCCAAGATTTGACGGTACATGGCCCTGTCCATTGTTCCTTTGATGCGGTGAAGTTGCCCTGTCCCCTTAGCAGAATAACACCTCCCAAGCATAATGTTTCCACCTCCATGTTTGACGGTGTTGATGGTGTTCTTAGGGTCATAGGCAGCATTCCTCCTTCTCCAAACACAGCAAGTTGAGTTGATGCCAAAGAGCTCTATTTTGGTCTCATCTGACCACAACACTTTCACCCAGTTGTCCTCTGAATCATTCAGATGTTCATTGGCAAACTTCAGACGGGCATGTATATGTGCTTTCTTGAGCAGGGGGACCTTGCGGGCGCTGCAGGATTTCAGTCCTTCACGGCATAGTGTGTTACCAATTGTTTTCTTGATGACTATGGTCCCAGCTGCCTTGAGATCATTGACAAGATCCTCCCATGTAGTTCTGGGCTGATGCCTCACTGTTCTCATGATCATTGCAACTCCATGAGATGAGATCTTGCATAGATCCCCAGGCCGAGGAAGATTGACAGTTATTTTGTGTTTCTTCCATTTTCAAACAATCGCACCAACTGTTGTCACTTTCTCACCAAGCTGCTTGGCAATGGTCTTGTAGCCCATTCCAGACTTGTGTAGGTCTACAGTCTTGTCCCTGACATCCTTGGAAAGCTCTCTGGTCTTGGCCATGGTGGAGAGTTTGGAATCTGATTGATTGATTGCTTCTGTGGACAGGTGTCTTTTATACAGGTAACAAGCAGAGATTAGGAGCACTCCCTTTAAGAGTGTGCTCCTAATCTCAGCTCGTTACATGTATAAAAGACACCTGGGAGCCAGAAATCATTCTGATTGAGAGGGGGTCAAATACTTATTTCCCTCATTAAAATGCAAACCATTTAATAACATTTTTGACATGAATTTTTCTGGATTTTCTTGTTGTTTTTCTGTCTCTCACTGTTCAAATAAATCTACCATTAAAATTATATACTGATCATTTCTTTGTCAGTGGGCAAACGTACAAAATCAGCAGGGGATCAAATACTTCTTTCCCTCACTGTACATATATTTATTGAGGGAGCCATGAATGCCAACATGTACTGTGATATACTGAAGCAGAGCATGATCAGTATGCAGTATTCCAGCCTGATAACAACCCCAAACACAGCTGAGGGTGATGGTGATGGACTGGCAAAGCATGTCTCCAGACCTAAACCTTAATGAGCATCTGTGGGTCATCCTCAAATGGAAGGTGGAGGAGCACAAGGTCTATAACATCCACCAGCTCCGTGATGTTTTCATGGAGGAGTGGAAGAGGACTCCAGTGGCAACCTGTGAAGCTCTGGTGAACTCCATGCCTAAGAGGGTTAAGGAAGTGCTGGGAAATAATGGTGGCCACAAAAAATATTGACATTTTGGGCTCAATTTGTAAAATTTTTCCTAGGGGTGTACTCACTTTTGTTGCCAGAGGTTTAGACATTAATGGTTGTGTGTTGAGTTACTTTGAGGGGACAGCAAATTTACACTATTATACTAGCTTTACACTCACTACTTTACATTGTAGCAAAGTGTCATTTCTTCAATGTTGTCACATGAAAATGCATATATTCAATCATATATTTCAAAAATGTTATGTATGTACTCACTTGTGAGGTACTGTGTGTATATATATGTATGATGTTTGGAAGACCTACTTGAACAACAGAGAACTGGTAATGGATGTAGACCCCAGATGAAACAGTATCTAAAAAAGAGAAAGAGAGACATTTCAGCTGAGTTCACATACACAAAGATCACAGGGAAAAAATATACATGTGCTTAAATCAGTAATATATATCACACATGTCAATATATTTGCACTGACTTGTTATTACACACACTAAATTTAAATTTTTGTTATACTGAAAATCGCTGAAACAGACAACAACAGCATAACAAAACAAATGTGCAAAGCATGGCTTATATACTATTGCTCATTCAACCCAAACGTGAATCAGGTGAGGTGCAGTGGCTAATCATAGTCTGTAGTTTTTTTTCCGGTATTGAAGCTTGACGTGTCTTCTTACAGTGGACTATTCTATACAGCAGACATATAATGCAATATCCCTGGCCATGCTTGGGCATGGAGCAATGGCTTTCATAGAGCTAGCAGGGGAAACGAAGCTTAAGGTAGAACTTGAGGGGGGAGCGACATTAACCATGGAGCTGGAGAGGAAGTGATGCTCGCTGTGAAGTCGGTGGGGTCAATGCTCTCCGTGAAGCATGAGGGGGGAGGGATGTCCTCTGTGTAGCCAGACGGGTGAGCGACATGCAGTATGAAGCAGAGAAATGGAGTGATGTATTCAGCAGAACATGGAGGCAGAATGACGTCCTCAGCTGAGCAGGAAGGCAGAGACACCTCCTTAGTGGAGTAGGAAAGCGAATTGATGTCTGAACAGAAGCCTGGCATAGTCACATCTGAGGAGGAGCAGGGAGGCAAAGTGTAGCTCTGCTGAACTGGGAGTCGGAGCAACGTCCCCAGCTAAACAGAGAGGTTGAGCGATGTTCTTCATTGACTCAACAGGCTGAGCTAAATCCACAGTATGGGAGGGAGGGTGGGCAAAGATACACTTTCAGCCATGCTTCTGTGGCCCTGACCCAAGACTCCCTTACCTCTGGTTCCAACCTCAGGGGCTCCAAGATTTTATCTTGAGTGGAAAAGAAATCTGCTGCATCCGTTATGAAGGTATTTCATTCTGTTATGGAATGGAGGTGAAGACTTATGGAAGTGTAAATAAAGTTTTAATGAGAACAAAAACAAACAGGAACTTAACACAAAGGCTAGGAAACCAACACCAAAGACCTTATTGCAGCAAAAGACTATAACAGCAAAACAAGACGAATGAAAGACAATGTGTGCATCATCCCAAATGTGAATCAGGAGCAGATACTCATGTGACATGATCAGGTGAGGTGCAGAGGCTGATGGGATTCAAAATTTCTAGTCTTTTTCTGATATTTACATGACAGGTGCTTTACCAAAGTATTAGTTTAGGGGTGTGCACACTGGACCAACCAGGTTATTATCCGTTTTTTCATTTTTTCTTTATTTCATTTCATTTTCCCTAAAAAGTTTCTATTTGCTTTTCACTTGAATTTTGTTAGCTGCTGTATCACACTAAAGGTGGAAAAAGATCTGACATCATTTGTCTTCGTTTAATTTTTTCTATAATTCCACTATAACTGTCCTTGCTGCAGGTAATAAAGCTAAATGTAACTTAGATGTCAGATATTTACATGATTACAAAATTACTCTAGATTTTGTATACACCCAGAACTCACACACATGTCCTTATAAAACACTACACAATAAGAATATACAGGTAAACACAAACACTCTCTCTCTCTCTCTCTCTCACACACACACACACACACACACACACATTTCCTTTTTCTCTCTCGTGCATGCATATTTTACATTATATTTCTCTGCATCTCTCACACAGAAACACACTGTTCCCTCTCTCTCACTCATGCCCAGCCATCCATGCAATCACCATCAAAAACAAACCAAATCACACACAAACACACCTACACACACTCTCTCTCCCACACTGTTATCAGTGGAAAACACATGTATCTGTTATGATAAATTAAAACAATACATCTCTCTTCAACTGATAACATAGATACAGTTTATATAACAAAAAAAATTGATAAGGAAATCATTAGAGAAGATATCCTATGCATAAAAACACACCCACACACCCAGATAAGATGAGACAAGAGAAAAATCAGCACATTTTTTGTACTTAGTACCTCGAGAATGTCCATCATCCCAGAACAGCTCGCCTGATGCCTGGTTGTTGTCATCGAGCGCAATGATTAGGCCCATAGGAGAACGCCGACTGCAGGAATACACATGCTTTCATCATCACACATTACTTTTACTAGGAACTAAGTAAGAGAGAGAGGAAAGTAGAGCCTTTGAAGTACATAGACAAAATTTCAACATGCCAGTGGGAGGTTTTTACTTTCATATATTAAGTCATATATGAAGATTGAGTCAAAGAGACATCATGTCATTAGTATAACTGTGCAGTGCGGCACATTCCATTTACTGCTGCCTTATTAACTACTACTACTACTAGTTTATATTTTTGGAAATGGAACTAACTAAGTTCATTAGAAAAAATTGCAGGCAGGTACAAATAAAAAGTACTGTGTGGGCAGGGATAAAAAAAATCACTCGCACATCTCTTGTTGAGCCCAGTAATGTTCTTGACTGATATAGCAGACGATGAGAAACTGCCAGACTCAGAATTCACACACCATGCTATCAGTGCTGCCAAGCCTCTGGGCTTTGTACCAGTGTTTCCAGGGCATAGTGATATGGTTCATATACAGTTGTGCTTATAAATTTACATACCCCTTGCTGAATCTGAATTTTAAAACAAATTATCATTTTAAACAAATAGGAGCGGTCATTAAAATTGCATTTTTTTTTATTTAGTACTGCCCTTAATAATTTACAGTGCAAGATGTCTACTGTGTGTGTGTGGGTGCATGTGTAGGCAGTGGGCAGGGTTACCTATCCACAGTAGTGACTGCAGGTCTCTGGATTGGCAGAATGGCTCCACCCCTGATGTGAACACCCATCTTATCTATTGGCAGGTCCATTTCAACTTGCTGTTTCCGCTCCTTGATTTTCTCTTCCTGCCATAAAAAATATTTTAAAATCCTTAATCTCCTCCGCCTCCTCATCATCATCATCATCAGCAGCAGCAACATGTTATTAATTTCTACCATCGTCTTCTAAATAATCTTCATTGCCATTGTCATCATCATCACCACTGACACTTTAAAACAAGTATGTACTATAACGTCTATCTAATCGCTTTGATTCATTTCATGGGGATTTTACTTGAATTGCATTTTTAATACAATAAAACACTGTCACAAAGGAGTTTTACACAGATCCAGATGTGCTTTTAAATCCTTAATGAGCAAGCCAGAGGCATCACCAAGGAAAAACTCCCTGAGACATACAGTATGTATATATGTACAGCAATATATTTGGCAACTTAAGTCAGCAACTAAAGTTGAAAAATTCACCTCAATATTTACACAGGGAGCATTGTCTGTATTTATGTACTCAGGTGTTTAACTTGAGTTTCTGGATTCAGATGATTAAAATTACCTGCATACATTTGCACCACTGAAGATGCTAGATTGTCCCTATCTCTCTCTCTCTGTTTCTCAGTCCATACTGTCACAGTCCTGTCTATGAAATATTGCAGTGCAAAAAGTGCTGATATGTTTTTCTTCACTACTCATTTACCATCCATCCATCTCAACTGTGATCCCTCCCCAACAATTAGACGATTGCTAAGGGTATAATTGACAAGTGAAACACACACCCACACTCTCACCCAAACACACACACATATACAGTGAGGGAAAAAAGTATTTGATCCCCTGCTGATTTTTTACGTTTGCCCACTGACAAATAAATGATCAGTCTATAATTTTAATGGTAGATTTATTTGAACAGTGAGAGACAGAATAACAAAAACAGAAAATCCAGAAAAACGCATGTCAAAAATGTTATAAATTGATTTGCATTTTAATGAGGGAAATAAGTATTTGACCCCCTCTCAATCAGAAAGATTTCTTGCTCCCAGGTGTCTTTTATAGAGGTAACGAGCTGTGATTAGGAAAACACTCTTAAAGGGAGTGCTCCTAATCTCTGCTTGTTACCTGTATAAAAGACACCTGTCCACAGAAGCAATCAATCAATCAGATTCCAAACTCTCCCCCATGGCCAAGACCAAAGAGCTCTCCAAGGTTGTCAGGGACAAAATTGTAGACCTAGACAAGTCTGGAATTGGCTACAAGGCCATTGCCAAACAGCTTGGTGAGAAGGTAACAACAGTTGGTGTGATTGTTCGCAACTGGAGGAAACACAACAGAACTGTCAATCTTCCTCGGCCTGGTGCTCCATGCAAGATCTCACCTCGTGGAGTTGCACTGATCATGAGAACAGTGAGGAATCAGCCCAGAACTACATGGGAGGATCTTGTCAATGATCTCAAGGCAGCTGGGACCATAGTCACCAAGAAAACAATTGGTAACACACTACGCCGTGAAGGACTGAAATCCTGAAGTGCCCGCAAGGTCCCCCTGCTCAAGAAAGCACATATACATGCCCGTCTGAAGTTTGCCGGTGAACATCTGAATGATTCAGAGGACATCTGGGTGAAAGTGTTGTGGTCAGATGAGACCAAAATGGAGCTCTTTGGCGTCAACTCAACTTGCCATGTTTGGAGGAGGAGGAATGCTGCCTATGACCCCAAGAACACCATCCCCACTGTCAAGCATGGAGGTGGAAACATTATGCTTTTAGGGTGTTTTTCTGCTAAGGGGACAGGACAACCTCACCACATCAAAGGACCGACGGACGAGGACATGTATCGTCAAATCTTTGGTGAGAACCTCCTTCCCTCAGCCAGTTCATTAAAACTGGGTCGTGGATGGGTATTCCAGCATGACAATGACCAAAATAAACAGCCAAGGCAACAAAGGAGTGGCTCAAGAAGAAGCACATTAAGGTCCTGGAGTGGCCTAGCCAGTCTCCAGACCTTAATCCCATATAAAATCTGTGGAGGGAGCTGAAGGTTCGAGTTGCCAAACGTCAGCCTTGAAACCTTAATGACTTGGAGAAGATCTGCAAAGAGGAGTGGAACAAAATCCTCCTGAGATGTGTGCAAACCTGGTGGCCAACTACCTGAAACGTCTGACCTCTGTCAGACACACAGACAGACCACACACACATTGAGACACTGTCCATCTGGACATCCGGCCATGACAAGAGGCTTGTGCTTAAAATTGTTTTATATCTTGCATGATCAGTGCTCATTAATCTCTGACAAGAAACTGGACTAACTCTTGTCATTAATCAACAAGTGCATCTTGACCAATGTGCATCTGAATGTACCAACATCTACAATCTGTTAAAGAAGGCTTATTACAAAAATGTATTAATATGTATAATTACAGTATATATAAATGTTAAATAGTTATTCTCTCCATGTTTTTTGTACATTGATTATAGTGTCCCTAGATCTTGTATTATAGTATAAGTGAAAACGTCGGGGTTACACTTGTAACCCTGTTCCCTGAGAAGGGAATGAGATGTTGCATTTAGCATAACAGTATGGGAACGCTTTGTGTGCGTGTTCGGTATCTGAAGCATGTGTAAAATCATGCCTCTACTTATAGGCCTGCCATGATCAGGTGGCAATTAAGCGCGTCACATGATATATAAATGGCATCTGTGAACCACGCCGCCAGCCTCTATTATCTGAAGCAAAGACGCAATTCATTGGCCTGCCCCGGTATGATAGTGCTATGCAACGTCTCGTTCCCTTCTCAGGGAACAGGGTTACATGTGTAACCCCGACGTTCCCTTTCAAAGGAAACTTCGACATTGCATTTAGCATAACAGTATGGGAATGAGAATACCCACTCCGTCATAGCAAGAGTACGACCTGCTCAAAAATACCCAAGCAAGAGGTTCACTGCAAGACACTCGAGCCCAGGGTGGAATGAATATCCAGGCTGTTATAATGAATGACTGTGTGAGGCGTAGACCACCCTGCAGCCACACACACATCCTGCAAGGATACCATTTGGAAAAAGCCTTCGAGGAGGTGAACGCCATAGTGGAATGAGCTCTTATGCCCAGAGGCATGGCGAGAACACGTGTCGTAAGCCCTAGAGATTGCTTCCACTATCCAAGTAGAGATGCGCTGCTTTGACACAGAATCATTTTTCCTGTCGCTGCCAAAGCAGACTAGTAGCTGCTCTGACTTACGCCACTGGCCGGAGTGGTGGACATAAGTACAGAGAGCCCTTACTGGACACAGCAGGTGCATCCTCTCTTGTTCCAGTGTGAGGAACAGAGGAGGGCAGAAAACCTGCAACACCACAGGGTGGGCAGCCGATGTAGGCACTTTAGGAATATAATCCGACCTAGGATACAGGAAGGACTTGGCTTATCCAGGGGTAAAGTCAAGGCAGGGAGGGGCAACAGAGAGAGCTTGTAGACCTCCCACTCGCTTGAGTGGGTGTCAGGGCCAGTAAAAGAGCTAACTTTAGAGTCAGAAGCTTCTCAGAGGTTGACTCTAAGGGCTCAAATGGGGCCCCTGACAGACCTTCAAGACCACAGCAAGGTCGCAGGAAGGTATACATGGTCTGCAGATGCGCCTCAGCCGTCTGACACCATGCATGAACCTCAAAGTTAGTGGATGTTGCCCCAACATTCACCATCAACAGGTGCATGGCTGGCCAAATGGCGGCAACGTAACTCCGATTGTAGAAGGAGCCAACCCACTGAGAAACATCCTTGTAAGAACTCCAGGACTATAGCTATTGTGCAGTTCACTGAGTCTAGCTGACGTTCCTCACACCACAAGACAAAGCTGCCACTTGAGTGCATACGCTTTTCTTGTGGATGGTGATCTATCATTTAACATGGTTTCTACAATCTCAGTTGTGAGACCAGAATCTATGTTCTGGAGCCAATCAGGGGTCAGAACCACAGATTCCGAGTTCTGGCTAAGGGTGATAAATCAGCCCTCCGCCTTGAGACAGTAGATCCACTCTAGGGGCTCGAATGAGGCACCCGACAGACTGTCCAGGACCACAGAACGTCCCAGGAAGTTATGCGCCACCTGCAGATGGGCCTCAGCCATCTGACACCACGCATGAACCTGGAAGTTAGCGGATGTTGCCCCACAGAGGCTCCCTCATCAGGTGCGTGGCTGGCTGAAATGGCGGCCACATATCCCTGATTGTAGAAGGATCCCACCCCTCTGAGAAATGTTATTGTATGAGCTCCAGGACTGTAGCTATTGTGCAATTCCTGGGTCTACAGTGGATCCCTGTTAACGGGAATCTCCCAAGGAGTGCCATCTTGCAGAGAAATTATCTCTCAAAGCTATGTTCGAGCTGCCAAAAGGGTGCTACTAGCAGACTGTCTTGCAACTCTCGCTAGAGCTTGTGGGAGCAGAGCGAAAGGGGGAGCAGCATACCGATGTGACCTCAGCTATGTGAGGACTCCACCCAGGAGTCTCCCAAGATACAGCTTTATCTTGCTCAGTGTTGATAAGATTGACACTACACATGTTGGGGATAGAAACGCCCTCTTCAGAGTAGAATCCTATAACCCCTAGAAAAGTTCTCCACTGCACCAGGGAAAGCATACTTTTCTGAGATTCAACCTGAGCCCCAAGCTCTTCATGTGGGCGAGAACAACATCTCGATGTTTAACTGCCAGTTCCCTGGATCATGCTAGAATTAACCAGTCGTCCAGGTGGTTTGGTACACAGATGCCCTGAATGCCCTGGAGTTCCTGCGGAACAGGAAATAAAGGCTGTAAAACTCCCTCCCTTCGGGAACGGGGTACATGTTCTAAGACCCCATTGTCCAAAAGGGTGCTTACTTCCTGCGCTAACGTCAGGCTCTGGTCTGTGCTGACTGCTGTGGTGAGCAGACCTGTGAAAAGGAGGTGGGGGGGGTCGAGCTATAACTGGACCCGGTAACCCTTTCTATGGTAGACAGAACCCATGGAGACACATTTGGCATTAGCTTGCACGCTGACCGATGGTCTTTTAGTGACGTTAGCTATTCCACATTCTATTGGAGGGAAGCATCAGATTTTTGTTGCCCTGTGACAGCTCGCTGACAAGGGAACATGAACACTTGGGGAGCGTCTTGTCTAGGGGAGGCCCTACAGTAGCACTAGGGGCTACCTGCCCTAACAACCTGGTTGGTGGGCTGCCATACTCACCTTCTGGGTCTCTCTCACACTAGTGCTGGCCCAG
Source organism: Ameiurus melas (assembly GCA_012411365.1). Lineage (NCBI taxonomy): Eukaryota > Metazoa > Chordata > Actinopteri > Siluriformes > Ictaluridae > Ameiurus > Ameiurus melas. The sequence continues at coordinate 13,093,536 of CM022777.1, read as the reverse complement.
GCTCCACTTTTGGACACCCGGGTGAGCTCAAGACAACACGCCATATGTCGAGTTCACTCAGCAGGTCTGCTTGGTAGGCCTACAACCCTGTCATTGTCTGCATTGGCCCACAAGCAAGACTACTACTGCATAGGCTTGCCAACCAAAGCCACCTTGGATGCAAGCCGGCCCCTGTAATTACCACCCATCGGTGGAGACAGGTAGTTAGCAAGCACATCCTCCACCTTGGGCATAGCTAAATAGCCATGCTGTTCATTTCCACAATTGCTGAATAATCCAACATTGTGGGGTTATGAATATGGCTTAAGCATGGTTTTCCCCCGGAAGCCTGAGATTTTGTCATAACTCCTGGAAGACAGGGGAGTTTCTGCAGTGTGAGAGATTTACTTTCACTGGCTAATCACTTCAAGCAGCTCTTTATATGCTGCTCTCAGTTTTTAACACATCCTTCTGGAGCCAGAAGGATGTGCTAAAAACTGAGAACAGCATATAAAGAGCTGCTTGAAGTGATTACTAAGGCTGGATGAACCTTTTTCTCACCTGTGAAAGTAAATCCCTCAAAATGCAAAAATCTCCTCTTTCTTCCAGAAGTGCATGGCTTCTGGGGGAAAACCAGGCATAAGCCATATTTATAACCCCACGATGTTGGATTTTTTTGCCATTGTGTGGAATGAATGGCATGGCTATTTAGCTATGCTGAAGGTGGAGGAGGCGTTTGTGAGCTACCTCTCTCCAACAACAGCAGGCCAAGGCTGTTCCAAGTTTACAGTGTTCCCTGGTCAGCGAGCTGTCACAGGGCAAAGAAAATCTGATGCTTTCCCTCCAAAAGAATGTGGAATAGTTAACTTCACTAAAAGACCATCTGGCAGCATGGAAACTATTGCCAAATGTGTCTCCATGGTTTCTGTCTGCCATTGAAAAGGATTACTGGGTCACTCAATTGTTTTTAATGATCAAAATGTATTCATTACATCTCAGTCACATTAATGCAAGATGTCATCTACAGAGAATTCATGTGTGCTTGTGACAGAATGTTGATATTCATCCTGTAGAAGATGCTCCATGTGAAAAAAATACGTACATGCCATGGAAATTGTTGGCTTTTTTTACATAAGAAAACATGTGAACATCTTTGAAAGAGTGCCTATTAATGAATGTGATATACTTGAACAAAAGGAAAAGGAAAAATGAAAATTATAATTGTCAATCATTCATTCAACAGAAATATCAATAGATGTGATATTATTCTGTAGAAAAAGTAAGTACAAGAAGCTAGTATTGCCCCCTTTAGCAGAAGTAACTTCTTGTAGACTTTTTTTCATAATTATCCACCAGTCCCTGACCTTGGATTCCTGTAATTTTTCACCACTCTTCCATACAATATTTTTTCATTTGCAAGATGTTTCAGTTGCAAGGGTTTTCATGCATGTACTGCCTGATTCTAATCCTCCCACAACATTTCAATGGCATTCGCATCCGTGCTTTAACTAGACCATTCCATAACCCTCCATTTCTTCTTTTTGAGGCATTCCTTTGTGGATTTGCTAGTGTGCTTAAGATCATTATCCTGTTGCAAAGTCCACTTTCAATTCAACTCCAACTTTCGTACAGATAGCCTCACATTATCTTCAAGCACTCTTTGATATGATGCAGAATTCAGTGTTGAATCAATGAATGCAAGCTGTCCAGTGCCTGAGGCAATAGTGCAACCGTAAACCATAACATTTTTACCATCATGCATGGTATGAGGTGCTTCTCCTGAAACACTGTATTTGGTCTGATCCAAAAATGTCTGCTGTTACTGTGGCCAAACAACTCTATCTTTGATTCTTCTGTCCAGAGCACATTATTCCAAAAGGCCTGGTCTTTGCCTATATGCTCATTGGCAAATCTTAGCTGCAAAAGCTCGTTTCTGGCATGCCTCTCATGCACGTCAAATTTGTGGAATCGCTTTCTGATTGTAGAAGCATGCACTTTGACACCATCAGTTGCAAGACTTACTAGCAGATCCTGTGATGAAATTGTGGGGTTCTTGGGGACATCCTTTTGCACCAGATTGTCTGTTCTTGGGCTGAATTAGCTGGGACGGCCAGGCCTGGACAAATTGACAGTCGTTTGAAATCTGCGCCATTTGTAGATTATTTTGTTTACAGTGGAATGATGCATTTCAAACAATTTGGAGTTATTTTTAAATCCCTTGCCAGACTCATAGGCATCTGCAACATTTTTTTTCTGAAGGCCTTACAGAACACTCTAGATCTTGGCATGATGCCACACACCTCAATAGCAAAGGGAACACCAGACACTAGATATGAGAAAGGTATAAATAAGACAGGTTCCACCTGCACTCCCTAAGCACATTCTAAACAATGGCACCCAATCTTCAACACCTGATTCTAATTATGGATTTGAAGGTGTGATAAATGTGTTTCCATGTGACTGATCTATTTTTTGTTAATTTAAATTGTGAAAATTGCTACAAAATGTCAATTATATGTACAGTACGTTTATAGAGTGTATCAAATTCCATAGGGTGTACTTATTTTTTCACATGACTGTATGTTGTATGAGAACTTATAATAATTTGTTTATATAATAGAAAGATAATAGAAAAAAAATGAATACTCGACATATTTGGACTTTTGTGTGGTGTGTGTGTGTGTGTGTGTGTGTGTGTGTGTGTGTGTGTGTGTGTGTGTGTGTGTGTGTGCAAGCAACTGCGATTGTGAACTTACTGTCTCGTAGTTATACCACACAGCATCAGGAATGTATGCTCTAACTTTGTCCACACCCTTCAAAAACAAATAAAATAGTTAAAAAACCTTAATTAATTAATGTAATAAATAAACGTAACAACAACAACAGTAATAATAATAATAATAATAATAATAATAATAATAATAAAATAATAATAATTATTATTATTATTATTATTATTATTACTAGTAGTAGTAGTAGTAGTAGTAGTAGTAGTAGTAGTAGTAGTAGGAGGAGTAGTAGTAGTAGTAGTAGTAATAGTTTTTTTGTTTATACTCTCCATTTGCAGGGTATTAATAAATAAATAAATAAAGTAATTATAATAATAATTATTATTGTTAGCAGTAGTAGTAGTATTACTACTACTACTACTAATTATAATAATGTTTAAATATTCCATTACTTCATTAGGAGTAATACACATAAATTATGGCTATCAAGACATCTTAGAACAGATTCTATTCGTCCTTATTTAGTAAGATCCTGTTTGCTGTTGCATCTATTTAGATATAATAAAATAAACATAAAATAAAAACATGTAGACATGAGTGTTCATTTTGTTAATGAGGTTATGGAAGATATCTCTGTTTTTACACATGTAAATGTGCAATGTATATCTAATTGCTGGTGAAACCAAGTTTACACCAGCAATAATAAATCATCATTCTGAGAGAAATTCTGATTGATTTGTGACACTGCTTCATGTTCATTACTTATCATTCAGATGGAATGTAGTGAATTCTGAAAAAAAGAAAGAAAGAAATAAAAAAAGAAAAACACTTAACAGAAACAGGCTTCTGCAAATTTGTGAGAAATGGCCATTTTCGTAGTGACCTTAGGGTTTACGAAAGTGCATTGCAAGTGTAAAATTAACGAATTTGCACAGTTTGCATGTGGATTTACACACAAAAAAAACTAGTCAAGGCATATGGGTTCTAGGGCTTGGGACTGACAGTCTAATAAGAACACTAAACTTGAATTCTAGGCTACACTTCATGCACCATATATTTCACTACACATTAAAAATTGATAAATCTATTGTGGTCACAGTGCAGTACCTCAGGCCATTTACTTACACCAGAACAGCCTCTGCAGGAACAAAAAAAATTAAAAAACAAAATAGTTTTTAACTCTGTGGTAACATCTAGTTTTAATGTTTGGTTAAAACTGCCTCTGAGTCAAATATCAGTTCGATGAAGTGTTTGATTGAAAGCGGCTAGGATTATTAAGGAATAAAACACAATGGGCAGTGCTGTAACAGCAAAATAAGCAATGACACTGGTGATGTGATGTGGTAGAGTCTTTCCAAAAATTGAAAAAAATAATTAAAGGGCGGCTGTGGCTCAGGTGGTAGAGCGGATTGTCGACTAATCGCATGGTTGGCGGTTCGATTCCCAGCCCACGTGACTCCACATGCTGAAGTGTCCTTGAGCAAGACACTGAATGGCAAGTTGCTCCCGATGGCAAGTTAGCGCCTTGCATGGCAGCTCTGCTACCATTGGTGTGTGACTGTGTGTGTGTGTGTGTGAATTGGTGAATGAGACACAGTGTAAAGTGCTTTGGAACCACTAAGGTTAAAAAAAAAAAGCATTATATAAGCGCAGACCATTTACCAATTTCTCCTCACAAGAAACTTCACCATATTAATTACTGCACAACGTTTTTTAGTCTGTCATTGTGACACGCCCATCATTCAAGAGCTTGTCTTGTTTTGTTATTACAGAAACAGTAATATATTAGAATGAGCCCAATAATATAAACTTGTGATTTGCCTTACTACTGTTTGAGATGTGCTGTTATAGAAAGTTAAAGAATGTTATAGAAGGTTATATAAGGTTATACAATCAACTTTATAAAAGGTTGATTGATTGATTGAGCAGCGTTCTAAGAGTCACTTTATTTCCTACAATGTGATGTTTCACTCTGTTTATTATTCCCCTCTTCTGTGTTCAGGACTGAAAATTACTCTTCCTAGTTTGAAATGCTTACTATACACCATAGACATGACAAACCGTACTTTTCAGGAATATCACTTTCGTCTTAAAGGAAGGCTCATCATTTGAAGATGAAAAGGAAGAAGGGATGCAAATTTACTTGAATCTATAACAGGAATTGTCATATAAACACGGTGAAAACGGATACAAGTGCAGTTAAAAGATTTAATAAGAGTTCAAATTCGGAGTTCAAATTCGGAGTAGGACGCGAAGTAAGAGGCTCCTGCTGATTTCGATTAAAATTGTAATTAATTAGCGCTTTTTGGTCACACAATAGATTTTGACGTATTCTACTTTGTTTCCTTGTTTGCACTTTTAACTTTGTGGTACGTTAAAATGTCTGGAAAGAAAATGAAAACCCGTGGTAGCATTCAGAAACATCTGAGGCCTAGTGTGCGCACCACGAGTGAGCCCCCTTCTCCCCTTGCCGAGCGGTGACCCTGACTTCGCCGCACTCAAGCGTGAGTTGCTGGCTTCACTGAGGAAGGACATCGCTGATATTTTTGAAAAGGAGTTCAAGGAGATTCTCAGGGATGCGCTGTCTACTATCCAGCTTGACCTGCAAGCCATGAAAACACAACTGGCTAGTGATAAAGTTGCTACCAATGCTACCATATCAACACTGAAAGGTACTCTTGGGGAAATGGAGCGCGCTCTCTCCGGTTGCACCGATGATATAGTTCATATGAAGACTACCATGGGGTCTCTCACTGTGACCGTGACTCAATTAAAAAATAAATGTGAGGATTTGGAGTCAAGGTCACGGCATAATAATGTTAGGATAGTCGGAGTTCCAGAGGGTGCTGACATCTGTACAACCGCTGTTGTAGCGGCCTTGTTAAAAGAGGCGTTTGATCTGGAGAAGGAGCCCATTTTGGAGTGGTCCCATGGGACCCTTCAGCCATAGCCCAAGCTTGGTGAACGACCACGAGCTGTTGTGTGCAGATTCCACTATTTCGATGATTATGTTGACATTTCGCACCATGTGACAGAGATCCAGCGGATTAAAATGAAGGATTTGACTATCTCCGTTTCACTGACTACACAGCCAAGATAGCATGGGCCCGGGGGAGATTTAAACTGTTTTTGACCCAAACGTAGATCCCCGGTCTCTGAATCAATCTGCTATGTCTAAAACATTTTCCGATTTTATGTGTCAGAACGGTCTTGTTGATCCCAGGAGATCCCGTAACCCCTCTCGTTTTCTTTCTTCTCCCAGGTGCATCATTCCTATTTGAGGATTGATTATTTTTTATGACTATTTGGGTATTGTAATTTCTGAACATACGCCTCTACAATTAGATATTCATCTTTCTATTTATAAACGTAGCCCACCGACTTGGAGATGTAATTCTCTTCTTTTAGCAGACAGTGAATTCTGTGAGTTCATTTCTACTTCTATTGATGACTTTCTTTTCTGCAATCAGAATGACTCGACCTCCTATTCATTGTTATGGGAGACACTTACATCCTATATCAGAGGGTAGATTATTTCTTACTCTGATATCTGCAATTAAAAAGGCACTGCTAGAGTTAATCAACCTACATCTGCGATCAGTAACCTTGATCAAAGATGTGCATTAAACCCCTCCCCAGAACTTCTTAAACAGCGTCTTGACTTGACTAAAGAGGCGGAACGCTTATTGTCACATACTCGTGGTTCATATTATGAACATGGCGACAAGCCGAGTCGTTTACTGGCACATCAGCTACGGCGAAAGGCCACTTCCCGTCTCATACCTCAGACCACTTTCACTGCTTAATGCATATTTAAAGGTGTTGGCGAAAGTAATGGCATCTCGTTTAGAGAATGTATTCCCTTATATTATATCTGAAGAGCAGAACGATTTTATAAAGGGACGTCAATTGTTTTTCAATACCCATACACTCTTTAATATTATTTATTCAAAGCATTCGGCTTCCTGAGATTGTGATTTCATTAGATGCTGAAAAAGCATTGAATAGGGTTGAGTGGGAGTATTTGTTTGAAGTCTTGAAGTTCGGATTTGGGGATAAGTTTATTACTTGGATTAGCCTCCTTTACTCATCCCCTAATGCCGGGGTTGAGTCAAATGATATTTATTCTGATTATTTTGCTCTCGAACGTGGGTGTCGCCAAGGCTGTCCTTTATCCCCTGTGCTTTTTGCTGTCAATATCGAGCCTCTGTCTATCACATTAAAATCTTCTCACTTGTTTAAAGGAATAGTTCGATATGGTGTAGAATACAAATTGTCGCTATATGCTGATGATTTGTTATTGTATGTAACCGATCCTATTGCCTGTATGCCAACTGTCTTGGGCGGTCTGGAGTCCTTCGGTGTTGTCTCTGGTTATAAATGAAAATTAGATAAAAGTGACTGTTTTTCTGTCAATACTGCAGCATTTTCTCTCCAATGGTCAGATCTACCGTTTCAATTTTGTCCGTCAGGTTTTAAATACCTAGGTATCTACGTGACGTTCACGTTCTTACCTAATCTTTTTATCAGCTAATTTCACTCCCCTTTTCCCCTTATCTGGACAGCGGAGCGACGACCACAGCTGGGCAGGCAGGCTGAGTGACGTCCTCGGCGGAGCATGAAAGCGGATCAACGTCCTCCCTGGAGCAGGAAAACAGAGTGCTGTACTCAGCAGAGCAGGAAAGCAGAGCGACGTCCTCGGTGGAGCAGGAGAGCAGAGCGACGTCCTCGGCGGAGCAGGGAAACATACTGTGCAGGAGTGCAGGAAAGTGAAGCAAAGTCCCCTGTGAAGCCAGGGAGAGGAGCGTGGGTCTCCGTGAGGCCAGGAAGAGGAGCGTGAATCTCCGTGAGGCCAGGGAGAGGAGCGTGGGTCTCCGTGAGGCCAGGGAGAGGAACGAAGCTCTCCTCGAAGCAGGACGGGGCAACGATGTTCGCCATGGAGCAGGACCGCAGAGCGATGACCTCAGCCGAACAGGGAGGCTGAGCGACGTCCACAGCTGAGCAGGGAGGCTAAGAGACGTCCAAAGCTGAGCAGGGAGCCTGAGCGATGACCTCAGCTGCACAGGAAGGCTGAGTGACGTCCACAGCTGAACTGGGAGGCTGAGCAATGACCTCAGCTTTCCTCGTAGGTCTCAGACTGGGGCTTTGAGGTTACTAGGTGAACCTCGGGCTTGAGCAGAACTTGGTTGGCTGTATCGGTAGTCTTGAACTGAGCTGAGCTAAACTTGGCTGTGCGCATCATCAGACTCGGCGCCAGCAGAACTTGGCTGTCTGTGTCAGCAGACTCGGGCATGAGCAGAACTTGGCTGTCTGTGTCAGTGGACTCGGGCGTGAGCAGAACTTGGGTGGTCGTGTCAGTAAACTTGGGTGTGGACTGAACTTGGACAACCGGGTCAGTAAACTTGGATGTGGATTGAACTTGGACGGCCGGGTGGGTAGACTTGAGCATGGGTTGAACCTGGGCAGCCGGGTCGGTAGACTTGGGCATGGACTGAACTTGGGTGGCCGGGTCAGTAGACTTGGACTTGAGCATGACTTGGTTAGCAGGCTTAGATATGAGCGAAACTTGGTCAACTGGATCAGCCAGCTTGGACGTGACATCAGGGACTGGAGACTTGACTTGGACTTCAGAGATGGGAGACTTGACCTGGACTTCAGAGACTGGAGAGTTGACTTGGACTTCAGAGACTTGAGACTGGACTTGGGCTTGGACCTCAAGGACTTGAGACTTAACTTGGATTTCAGAGACTTGAGACTTGACTTGGACCTCAGGGACTTGAGACTCTACTTGGATCAGCAGACTTGGACATGAATGGAACTTGCTTAACAAGCTTGGACATGAGCCAAACTTGTTTAACTGTGTAAGCAGTGATTGCCCTGTCTATCTCCTCATAATAAAGGTTGAAGGGCGGATCAGACTGGGGCTGTCTATTGACTCTCCACCCCAGTAAGTCAAGACCACAAAGTTGTCCGGGCTGTGAGAACTTATTCATAAAAACTTCTGCAAACTGAGTGACATCATGGAGGGCTGGCGACCCAGCACTCACGAGCTGCTCCGCCCAGTCACGGGCTGGACTGCAAAACCTTGACACCATGAACTCGATCCATTGTCTCTTATTATGTTTTAGGGATGCTAGGCTGCAAAAATACACCTGGCAGCTAAACAGAAACTCCCCAATCCCGCTGTCTCTGGCGGAAGCTCAACGTCGTACCTTTGAGAAAATTGCATGGATGAAAAACACGGCCAGTAATCCGAGCGTTCCCCGATGAGGTATTGACCTACTACCTCCTTGGTTTCTGCAGAGTGCCTTCTCCCTCGTTCTCCTGCTGCATCCATAGTGAGGCGGAAAATTCTGTCACGAATCGTGACGTAAGGGAAGATAGGACGGATGCAATCGCAGTTAGAAGGGTAACTTTATTTACAAAGAGGTGAGCAGACAAATCCAAAACGTGAACCATAAACGTTATCCAAGACAGGCGAAGGTCAGGCGAACGGCAAACAGGCATATACAGGGCAAGGCAGAGATCAAGGTCGTGGTACGGAAAACAGGGTCGATAAACAAATACATGAAACGGGAGCTACGACGTGGAACTGGGAGCGGATAACCCAGCGTGAACTAACTCTAACACAGAATGTGACTAAGACTATTACTATGAACATGACATGAACAAGACTCTGGAAACTATCATCTAAATCTAACTAACTCGAAACTACTCTACATTATCTCTAATTGTTACTAATCTTGATGAATCTTCCACAATGAGTGTAGCATGGCACACGGTATATATACCGGCATGATTAGCCACGCAACTGCTAACAGCTGCGGGCAATACAGAAACACACCTGACTTGACAACACATGACAGGACGGGGCAGAGACATGACATCAGCAATAACAAAGGCACGTGTTCATGCCCGTGTTGAAATGTCACTGCTGTCTACATAGAAAAAGCAGGTGCTCGCGCATTAGCGCTAAAAGCATGCTGCTTCACAGGGGATTCATGACACTTATACAGTTCAAAGTTTTACACAAAGTTCATCTGTCCAATTCAAGACTTTCTGAGATGTATCTGGACATAGAGGACAAGTGTGATAAATGCCATGGCTCTCCCTGTCATCTTGGCCATATGTTTTTCTTCTGCCCTGATCTCCATAGTTTTTGGGCCGTTTTTTTTTTTACCATCATGTCCACTATTCTTACATATATGTTGTATATGAGTTGTATATGTTTTGTTTAAGGTTCTTCTGAGGCACTGAAGAGTTGCAGAAATATCCTGAACAAGAATAAAGTAGTGCGTCAATTATTCACTGTTCTTTGCTCTCACTAACCCAAACAATTTATTTTGGCTGCAAAAGCACAGCGATGTGCAAGAGGCTAAGTCCAAAAACAAAATAAATCAATAAAGAACTGCTGGAACATTCTGTTTTGGCACACCACCTTTGTTATATAATTAGAGTTAGTCATTCTGTAAAGCTTGCATTTAAATAGCAAGCCTGCAGTTGTTCCTGGGGCTATGCAGGATCCAGGATCTAAACTTAGTTCATCTGTTGTAAATGCACCTACAGTATATTTAAAAATTGTGTATTAGTTTTTGATAAATGAAAGAATATAAACAGCCTTGACCATGCACTCATAAGTTTTCCTCACTCATATTTGATCACATTATCAAGAATACTATTCAGCAAATATATTTTTTTCAGTGCTGCACTTTTCATTAAAATATATAAATTAATAAAACTTTCCCAAGGATTTGTTATGAATCAAATCTATTTAAGATATTTTTCATAATGAGTCAGAGTGTGTTAAATTGGCCATTAATCATCCATTTGAACATGACCGCAATGTATCTGTTGCTCTAATTTCACTGTAATGAGGTCGGTGCTCTCATTAGGGAGGGAAGAAAGGAAGAAAAGAGGGAGTGAAATAGAAAGGAGAAATAAATCGCTCTCTTTTTTTCAGCAAGTCTCAGTTGAGGTCACCAGCACACACACAGTTTGTGTATGGGTTCGACAGAGAAATGTTTGTGATCAAAAATGAAGTGTTCAACGATCAAGGAAGTGTGTGTGTGTGTGTGTGTGTGTGTGTGTGTGTGTGTCTTACAGCATCCAGTACTGGTGTGATAAGCAAATGTGCTCCCCATAGAAATTGAAGATCCACTGTCCATGTTGCCGGGTCTGAGTAGAATCTGAAACAAAAAACAAATTTTACATGTACACTTTAACATATTTTACTTGTACCACTGCATGAATATTTTTTATTTATAAACTTGCTCTATCAAATTGCAAAACTACAAGGCAGTTAAAATTTTTTTTTTCTAAACTATCATAAGTATTTACATTTGGAATAACATGTTAATCCAAAGCTGCAGGACACAGTTGTGCACGGTATGTTTCTGTCTGCATGTTATAGTGTTCACAGCATATGTAATGCTAAACATACACTGAACAGGTTGCTGGCACTATTTGATGGTATTAGTAAAATTGATCAATACTAGCGTCATGAGTTTACCCTACCAGAGTCCTGTCTGTTGTAGTTCCCATGGCAACAAGCATCGCATTTCTGTTTTGCATTATATTCTGCTTTGTTCTCAGATTTGCTCATAAGTGGTCATTTCACGTTTTTTTCTAAATCTGTGCCTTTTTTGTTTGTATTATAATAATAGTAGTAATAATAACAATAATAATAATAATAATAATAATAATAATAATAATAATAATAATCAATCCATTTTCTATTCCGCTTATCCTTCAGGGTCGCAGGGAACCTGGAGCTTATCCCAGGGAGAATTGGGCACAAGGAGGGGTACACCCTGAGCAGGGTGGAGGGCAAAGTCACATACACATTCATGCACCCATTCATACACTACGGACACTTTGGACATACCACTCAACGTATCATGTATGTCTTTGGACTGGGGAAGTATACCAGAAGAGTACCAGAGTACCCGAAGGAAACCCCCACAGCACAGGGAGAATATGTAAACTCCACACACTCTCTTGCATGAGTTAAAGTAAAAGCCTTGTAATATCAGTCCCTATTTCTGATTTTATAGTTTTATTTTATAGTTTTCTTAGTTTGGTTCTTCTCCAGATCAGGATGACAAATGTTATAGTTGAGAGTATTAAGAACTAAAACCTGATGTTGGCTTAATTAATAGACTCCTTTATACAGTGTGTTACTGTTCTCACTGCTTCAATTAAAAAGAAGACACTCTATTGGTCAGTAGAGTGATACTTTAAAAATAAAAAACATATTTTTAGTAAACTCACTCATGCATGACAGGTCTCACCACAGTGTCCCCACTGGTGTAAGCTCTATAGAAGAGTGTGTAAAGGTATGGCAGGAGTGTGTAGCGGATGCTCAGGTAGTTTTTGGAACTTTTCACCAGCACAGAGTCAGCGCCGAAAGCTGCAGGATCCTGAGGCTTAAAAAAGGGAAAAAAGTTATTATTATTATTATTATTATTATTATTATTATTATTATTCAAAACCTTGTGAATCTATGTCACCAAAGCTTAATGCTCTCAGTAGGATCCGACTGTGGTTAACAGAACCTAACAGGAGAGGTCAGAAAAAGAGGGTTCCTAAAGTGTTCCCTGACCCCTGGAGTCAAGCCTTGGGGTGATATCTGCAGGTAAGATATAAGTGAACAATAGCATTGACTCAATTTCAAGACTTTCGAAAGAAAACAGTTCAGATGGAAGGAAATATCTTCATAGTATTCAGCATTCTTGGAGTAGGTGGATCAGGGGTTGATCAAGGGGGTAACTCATACTGACTCCATAGTGCTTAATGGGGCACTTCAATGCACATGCCAAGATAGATGGGGATACTTGTAGAGGCATGATTGAAATTAATGGCCTCCCAGATCTGAAGAGTGGTGAAATGTTATTAGACTTCTGTGCAAGCCACAAAATGTAAATAACACTTTATTTTAACATGAGGCTGCTCATAAGAGTACTTGGTACCAGATCATCTTGGGCCATTTTGTGATTGTGTCATAAGACTTGAGGCCATATATTTTGAAAAATGAGGAAGAGAGATGAGCAGATCTCTCAACTGATCACCATTAGTGAGTGGGATTTATTATAGTTTCCAATTTATATAATAAATTGGGATTTATTATAGTGTCCACCAGCTCTCCTTGGTAAACCCAGGAGAGCCTTCCATGTTGTTTAGGGGGTTCTCGTAGAAGCTTCAGTGAGAGAGTAATTTATCTCCCAACTTCAAAAGTACCAAGTGACATTTTCAGTCTGAATGGACCACATTCAATTTCCCAATCCATCAGGCAGATGCACGAAGCTGTGACCAGAAGACTGTCCGTGCATGCAATGAAAATAACTGTAGGATGTGCTGATGGACACCAGTAGTGAGGGACGCTGTTATGTTGCCGAAGGAGTATTGCTGTTTGATGAGCAAATGTGGGGTATGCCCTCTACTGGGGATACTATTGAGCGAGTGAAGGAGCACTTTGTGGAACTCCTTAAAGCACTGGACATTCCCTTCATTAAAAATTCAGTGCCAGACATCTGGTGTTTTGGTGTTCATCCATGTAACTTCATAGCAGCAAGACTGAAGTGTTGGATGATATCCAGCAGGAGATGTAAAAAGCTCTGGACAAGGTTAGTGTTGGGTGTTTAATGCCTTGCTTCAATGCTGCATGTAGATCTGGAGCAAAGCCTTTAGTCCAGCAAACTGGGATTGCGGTCCGCATTTTTTTTTTTGTTGTTGTTGAAAGGTACACCATAGAGTGTTGGATGTCAAAGTGTGTTTCTTATCTCCACTACAGATTGTGGTTTTCAAGGACAAAATATCAAGACAAAGCTCAGGTTGGAATGGTGTCCAGTATGCACCATTCCTCTTACAGTATTTCCTGCTGAGTGTGAAGCATCTGAGATGAAAACAGATCAGACATCATTTATCACACATATTGGATGGGTTTATCATATTGGATTATCACACATCATATTGGATGGAAACTCAGAATTTGGTGGAGTAATAATATATTGCAGTTGCCTGGGGAGGAGCTGGTATTTGTGGCTTAAGATAGTGAAATTTGGGCTGTCTTTCTCAGCCTATTGTCAGCATGACTCCTACCATGAAAAAACAAAAGGGAAACTAATGAATGAACAAGGAAGCAAGGAGGGAAGGACTTAAAAACTTCAGCATCAATAACACAATCATACCAGAATCACACCCACTTACATAATTTTTAATTTTGTTAGTGTGTATGGCCCACCACCCAAATAATACTATATCTGGTCAGCACATTGTGGAGGCTACAATTAGTATTTCTTGACCTAATGTACTCTAGTATTGTTCCCCTATAGAGTATGTCTGATCAAATGGCCAATGATTGTAGTTAGGTCTGAATAAATAATGATGATGAACACAAAACACAAAAACAGATTATTTCTTATCCAAGCTGAATGGAGGATGAGATAGGCTTTGGCTTTATATGTGTAAAAGCTGATCTTGACAGAGGAGACTTGGAGGACTGATTACTCACTCAATAAAAGGTTGAGCCTTATTCATCTCATGTTGCCATGAAAATCAGTTTCCATTCATCCTCATTTGGCCCCTCAAACCCATAAGCTCATATTGTATTCTGTAACTGTTGCTTTCTCTTTCTCTAATGTAACAATTATAATTGGGGAATAAATCATGGACAAAGAGTGTTAGCAGAAGGACACACACTGGCACCCCAAGTGGCTCTTTCAGTTCTTACAGATGTAAATGTATAATTAAATATTAATGCAATTTATTTTTGTAGCAGGAGGTAGTGTGGTTTAACATTAGTCTGCACTAACTGAAATATTCAGAATTAGTAGAGTTTGGTTTTATAATTTGACTCTTGAACGTACAGCTTTAGCTATTTATTTGTTTCATTAATCATTACAGAGATAATTTAACACATTAGCATGTGCAGTATAACATTTTGTTGTATTAAGTTGTAGAGTGTTGCATGTTACACATAGACTGCTTAACATTTAATATTTTTTTAAATTGGCACTTACAGTATAAAATTACACCTGCAGCCTTGACTCACTGGTACTTTAAAAACTACACTGCAAGTAAAAAAGTTTTTAAACATGTGCACATATTTATTTATTTGACAAATTAGCTGTTTCTTAAAGGCATGTGCATGTGTTTGGTGAACCAATTACTGTAAAATAGTAAATTACTGTAAGCAATGTACACTTGATATTAGACAGTAAGACTTTAGACCCTTCACAGCATCAATCTAAAATAAAAAATAAAAAATACATCACTGTACACTTACACTACACAATTACAGCATTATCTCATGGAATGTATTATATCCCCAGTCACAATGTCCAGTATGGGACACATGCTTCCAATCTTGCTGCTACATCTTTTTTTTTTTTTTCTGTTAATAGACAAATGTTTGCACTGGTTTCTTTCATCCAGTTAGGATGCACTATCATTTTGTATTTATTTTCATTGTGCATTTATTTTATGCTGTATATTTGATGCAATAAAATAAAAAGTAAGTTAACATTTATGAGTTCACTTCAGTCCATCAGTTCATCTCAGTTCATCTATTTCATATTTATATGTTCTAATTCTGAATTACTTAATTTGAACCCATTTCCTCTGAAAGGCTTAACACAGCATTCAACTCATGCCTAAAACAGTTAGAGCAATGATTTAACAACTTCACTGTTATATTGTGGTGTTATATAAGCTATTAGTGTTTAACTACCACCACAAATGTGGACTTAACTCTCATAATGTTGTACTGAACTTTACCCTTATTGCTTATTTGTTCCATTAACTGTTACAGTAACTCAAAGAGCTGAAATGATAATTACAGCAGCAGTTAAAACCGTTGCATTTCTATCAGTTTAGCTTAATGCAAATGAAGACAGTAAGTCACTTTTATAAAACAATTATAAAATTTACTTTAACCAACAGTGTGAGACTTAAACAATCACTGTATGTGTTGTGAGGGAAATAACTTATTTTTACTTTGTAAAAGTTTTGTTCTTGTTCTATTTCATGTTGATCTGATGACAATGCCTAAGAAGGCCATGTCATGTCAGTGAGATCAGTACAGGATTTGTATCTGCTTACAGAGACACAAACATGTTCTTCTGTTCAAGGTTCGTCTGTCCAAGATCCTAAAACAAAACCTGTTTGAACTGCCTCAAACTACTTCTTATCGGTACACAGAATTATGTCATGCTCTGCGTTTCATATACAGTGCATCCCGGAGGTATTCACAGTGCTTCACTTTTCCCACATTTTGTTATGCTACAGCCTTATTCCAAAATGGATTAAATTAATTATTTTCCTCAAAATTCTACAAACAATACCCCATAATGACAACATGAAAGAAGTTTGAAGTTTGAAATCATATTTTTGGCAGTTTCTTCCATTCTTCTTTGCAGGACCTCTCAAGCTCCATCAGATTGGATGGGGAGCGTCGGTGCACAGCCATTTTCAGATCTCTCCAGAGATGTTCAAGTCTGGGCTCTGGCTGGGCCACTCAAAGACATTCACAGAGTTGTCCTATAGCCACTCCTTTGTTATCTTGGCTGTGTGCTTAGGGTCGTTTTCCTGTAAGTTGTAGAAACATCTCAAGGATATTCAGTTGAAACAGGATGCACCTGAGCTCAATTTTTAGTGTCATGGCAAAGGCTGTGAATACTTATGTAAATGTGCTTTTTTTTTTTTTTTTTATAAATTTGCAAATATTTAAAATAAACCACTTTCATGTTGTCATTATAGGGTTCTGTTTGTAGAATTTTGAGGAAAATAATGCATTTAATCCATTATGGAATAAGGCTGTAACATAACAAAATGTGGGAAAACTGAAGCGCTGTGAATAGATGCACTGTACTTCACAGAGCATATTGTTCAGTGAGTTCTATGAATCAATCATTAACCAAGTAAATGAATAGCAAAAAGTCTGTTTTTATGAAAGTGAGGATATGGACCTATTGACAGCTCCTGGCAGTTTGTGTTTGTGTAAGTGTGTATTAATAGATTATAAGTGTAAATTCATGTAATTATAATGTAATTATTTACACCTGGATATTATGCTGTACATCATTTTACTGTTTCCATTCATGTTTTATTTACTACATATACTTACTTTGTAGTGCTGAGCATTGTGATTACGACTAAAAGGATAAAAGGCTCCCACTTGCATCCAGCGTGTGCACAGCTCCTCAGTTGTGTCATCAAAAAAGCCACAGATATCTGCACCGATCTGCATGAAAATATGAAAATAATCAAATATTTAACGGTTAAAATGCAAATTGAATTCACTCTAATCAATCATTTACTACTGAGAGGGAAGGTAATTACCATATTACAGGTTTTATAATTGATATAACATGTTTTTCTGAAGTCAATGCTTTTAAACCAATTAGCACACCTGTGAAAATCTAAAATTACAAACCTGTTATCTTTTGATTAAATAATTCAGCTATAGTTCCAGAACATGCACACGAGTCATTCTCTGTCAAGGTATTTAAAATAGCCTTTAGGAAAAGGAACATATAATATTTCGCATTTTCTGAAATGGGGGGGGGCATTTTCCATGGCCTGTGTTTCATATGCTTTTGAACTTTAGAAAGAATGAAACTCAAGTGAATTCAGAAATGGTGAATATGTTCGACAAAACACCATTAGGAAAAGCAGATATGTTTCAATCCCCTTGGATACCAATGCTGAATGGTGGAACATTGTCCCAAACTACCATACATTGCCTCAATTCCAGTTGTTCTTGTCTAACTTTTGAGAATTTCACTGATAAATAATAATAATAATAATAATAATAATAATAATGCGGGGGTTTCCTCCGGGTACTCCGGTTTCCTCCCCCATTCCAAAGACATGCATGGTAGGTTGATTGGTGTGTCTAAATTGTCCATAGTGTTTGAATGGGTGTGTGAGTATGTATGTGATTGTGCCCTGCGATGGACTGGCACCCTGTCCAGCATGTACCCCGCCTTGTGCCCCATGTTTCCTGGGATAGGCTACAGGTTCACCGCGACCCTGAAGAAGGAATAAGCGGTTGAAGATGGATGGATGGATAATAAAACTGCTAATACTACTAATATTAATAATAATAACAATATTACTGCTTAGATGGCCCCAAGACAGTATTGTCTCATGGTTGCAGGCCTTCATCTCATTTGCAATCATGTTTCTTTGTGCTGTTCCACTCCAATTTCTTCCTCAACATCACCTTAGATTTGCATTTACAACATTTGGAAGTTTATCCAGATTGACTTACAGAGGTGCTTTGTAGTCTCAGTCAAAATATAAATATCCTTATGCTGGCACAAATAGGCAGGGTCTAATAATACCATCAATCTTAATCTGTTAGAGAGTTGTTTGTGCAACAAGCTGGTACAGCAGAAAATACAATGCAATTGGTTTTCTTTCTTTTTTAATTGCTTAGTCAAGAGGTAGCTCTTCAGTCTTTATTTGAAGACTGCTGCTGAGTCAACTGTTTGGACAGCCAGGGAAGCTCATTCAACTACCAAATTGTCAGGACATTGTCTTGATGCATGTCTTCCTTTTATCTTGATGGATGATGGATCAATTCAATACTCACATTCAAGTCATCTCATTTTCTTATTACCTGTCCTCTCCTTCTACCACCATCTGTTTTACATTTCCACTCTTTCTCTGATCCTTGCACCACTTCTCTGTACTATTTGAACTCCAGGCCCATCTTCGTTATTTTTTAAGGCTCCAGATTGTTTTAGGTATATATAAAAAAAAAAATCTGTCAGGTCCTGTGTTGTGTGCTTTGCTAACCCAGCTGGCCTCAACCTGGGATAAATGTAAATTATTTGAATGTGAGAAAAATGTGCAAGTTGAATTGCCATCCAGTTTTATTCAAAGCAGGAATCCAAGTACAGGCAAACAGGGTTCATGTATATGCCTATTGATAAGTCAAGTACACAGGCATGAGTCAAAAGCAATGAGAATTAGAACAGGTAAACTATATGGAGACAAATGCTCAGTAATGTACCATGAGACTTTACTTTGAACATCGACATATAACGGCTATAAGAAAAAAGTAGCCAAATGCAGAACACGTTAACACAATCAGTAAGAGACAATTAACTGGACAGTTTCAGAGACAGGGTTAGCACAGAAACAAAGGCATGTACAAAAAAAAAAAAACACCTACTGTTCAGATACCGGAGGTGTGTTCATTATTTTAATAATGTTGATATGTTAATTATAATATGGTAATTATTGTAGATATGTTAATTATTACGTTGACTTTAGTTTGAAAAAATGTGTTACAAAAATGGAGATACTCTCTAACAATCATGCTGGTACATAAATGTGTTTGCATTATCCACCCAGCAATCCACTTGCTCCACATGAAAGTATTGTTTTGGGCTTTCTTAATTCAATCAATGGCATGTGTGGGGTTTTTTTCTTCCATTCCTGTTTGATTTCTGCTTCTCAACACAACAGATCAATTCAAATCTTAATCAGTTGCTTTGGTCATGTCAATCAGATTGAAAAAATATTTTTTCTTTTTAGATTTTTGGATGAATTTTGATGGGCATCAGTGCACAGACAGATAAGGTACATCCATCCATCCATCTTCTATACTGCTTATCTTTTTCAGGGTTACGGGGAACTTGGAGCCTATCCCAGTGAGCATCGGGCACAAGGTGGGGTACACCCTAGAGAGGGTGCCAATCACAGGGCACACAACAAACACACACTCACAAACCCATTCATACTCTATGGACACTTTAGACATTCCAATCAGACTACCATGCATGTCTTTGGAGGAAACCGGAGTACCAGGAGGAAACCCGCAGAGCCATGGTGGGAATCAAACCCCCGACCCTGGAGGTGTGAGGCGAATGTGTTAACCACTAAGAACATGGAAATCAAGGCTTAGAAATGCATGATCCAATAGACTAGACTGGATACACTAGGGTATGAGTAGAAGAACCAATCAAGGGTGAAACAGTTGAACACAATGTGTAAAAGGTCAATGACATGACAGGGGTGGAGACAGGCCCAAAATTAAAAAAAGAGAATAAGGAAAAAAAAAGACATGGATTACACAAGATGGGAGAAACACATGACAATGACAAATTCTTGCCAAAATAATAATGCAACCCAGTATCATGTTTCCGCTATGCATGACTTATTTATGTGTTTGTTTAGAACATTGTATTTTCAAAGAGAACAACATTCGATTTTCACCACTTGTTAAACTGTGATCACATATTGTGTGCTGCATTGCATTTAGAAATCCTGATTTTGATCCCTTTTGATTCCCACTGTCCTGTGATCTCATTTGACCATTATGGCTTCCATATCCCCTATTTGTTTTACTTGGTCATTTCTGTGTCACCTCCAGTTCTTACAAGCCTCATTTAAGTATTCTAAGCCAGGATTTCCTTACTCTAAGTGTACTTTAACCACACATATCTGACATAAATGCTGCCAAAAACTGACCAGATTTTTATTTTGCAACCCCTGGTTTAGACCTTGTTTAGATCAATATTCACAGTGCTTACAAGGCTGCACTCTGTTCCAACCATGGCTACTCAGACTACCTTTCTGTTCTGCTAATCCCAGCATACAGACCATTTCTAAAACGTGCCAAACTGGCTCTGAAACAGGTGAGAACCTGGTCTGAGGGAGCCATATCAGCACTTCAGGACTGTTTTGAGCACACAGATGTTCAGAGAGTCTGCTACATACCACAACACCACAGACTTGAAAGAATTCACTGCATCAGTGACTGTCTACATCAGCAAGTGCACAGATAATGTAACTTCAAGACCATTACCATACGCACAAACCAGAGACTGTGGATACTGCCTTCAGGTCTCATCACAAGGCAGCCCTACTCATAGCAAGGGCCAATCTGTCACAGGCTATTAGAGAGGCAAAGCACAACTATGCAGAAAGGATCCACAGTTACTTCATAAAATCACAAGACACAAGGCATATGTGGCAAAGCATTCAGGCCATCACAGACTTCAAAGCTACACCACTTGTCTGTGATGATGATGCACTGAATGATTTTTACATACAGTTCGAAGCACAGAACAACATGTCAGCGACTACCCCAATTCCCACTGAACAAGTACTTTGTCTTTGTGTCCAAATGTCAGGAAAACTCTGTCTAGAGTTAATTCAAAGAAAGCTGCAGTTTCTGAAAACATACCTGGCTGGGTGCTCTGGGAATGTGCTGATCAGCTTGCAGATGCTCTCACAGACATCTTTCACATTTCCCTGCACCAAGCAGTTGTCCCTGTGTGCTTCAAGATGACCACCATCATCCCTGTGTCGAAGAAAACATATGTGTCCTGCCTGAATGACCACCGGTCAGTTGCACTCACAACTAAAATCATGAAGTGCTTTGAGCAGCTAGTCATGAAACACAAAGAGCGATCTTCCCACCACAACAGACCTATTTCAGTATGCCTATCCCTCCCATTCAATAAAGGATTCCATATCTGATACCATCCTTTGGATGCATCTTTCTCAGACTCATCTAGACAAAAAAAGGACAACTATGTAAGGATGCTGCTCATAGATTTCAGTTCAGCATTCAACACAATCATCCCAAAAAAACTGCTAAAAAAACTGAGCTTGCTGTGTCTGACCACCCTCTGCCACTGGACCCTGGACTTTGACTGGGAGACCCCAGTCTGTTAGGATTGGCAACTCTACCTCCAGCACTACCATGTTGCACCCAGCACCCACCTGGGCTGTGTGCTCAGTCCACTGCTGTTTACTTTGCTGACTTATGGCTGTGCTGCAAAGTTCAGTTCTAATCACATCATCAAGTTTCCTGATGACACTACAGTTGTGGCCCTCATCAGCATATCTTTTAATGTTGATGAGACTAAGATGATTGTTGAGTTTAGGAGGACCCAAGTAGACCACTCACCACTGCACATTAATGGAACAACTGTGGAGAGAATCAAAAGCTCCAAGTTTCTTGGTGACTGAGGGCCTAGCCAAGAAAGCTCAGCAGTGCCTCCACATCATGCAGAAACTGAAGAGGCCAAACTCTCTCCTCCCATCCTCACGTCCTTCTGCAGAGGGACAATAGAGGGCATCCTGACCAGCTGTCTCACCGTGTGGTACTTGACTGCACAGCCTCTGACCACAAGATCCTACGAATTGTGAGAACAGCTGAAAAGATCATCAGAGTCTCTCTACCCAACATCAACACCTCATTCAACAACCGGTGCATCCACAAAGCAACCAGTATTGCAAATGTCTCCTCTTATGGATCCTTCACCAAGTACATAAGCATCTGTGCCACCAACAGCAGACTCCGCAACAGTTTCTTCCCTGAGGCATTCAGATTACTCAACACTTTGCTGCCTCCCAATGCTCACCTGGGCTAGTCAAACACAGTCTAACCCAGTAAGACTCATTACCACTGCAGACCACACTCTACATAGCTCATTTTGCAGGCAATATTGCTGATATACTTGTGCTGCTACATCCCATGTAAACCCATGTAAGTTTACATCCCATGTTCTGTGTATTTATTTTTCTGTTCTGTATATTTACTGTCTTGTACTCATCTTACACTGTTGTGTATTTGCATTTTATTTAGTCTTGCATGCTATTCTATGTTGCACCATGGCCTTGAATAAATTACATTTTGTTCCCATGTATACAAGCTATATAGAGGAATAACAATAAAAGCTCACTTGACTTGACTCTAAGTGGATTCTGCTTTGTTCTCCACTGTACTATCCCAAGTAAGTTGCATAGTGTTAAGCTTGGTGAACGAGCTATTGTGTGCAGATTGCACATCTCAGTGACTGTGTTGACATTTTACGCCGCACGAGAGAGCTCCAACGGATAAAAATGAAGTATTTGACCATCTCCGTTTTCCCAGACTACACAGCCAAGATAGCCCGGGCTTCGTGGTATTGAGGCCGCTATGGAATACTTCACCCAGCTCGTCTTTGCATTACATATAACGCTGTTCAGATTTACTTTATTTCAGAGGAGGAAGCAGAAGACTACGTTAAACTCTTGATATCGGGGTGAACTGCATCACCTACACAGCGGTGTCTTTTTCGCTCTTCTTTTATTTTTTATTATTTTATTTTTTTTGCACTCGGCCTTCCAGCTCTACAGTATTCAAATTTTTACTGAAGATATTGCTGTTTCATTACTTTGCCTAGATTTTGTGGACTCAACCCTCTTAAATCTACTTCTGTATTAATGTGGTTCTCTGTTTTGATGCTCTGACTGGGTGAGAGTTTCTGTTTATTTAATTTTATTAGTGTTTTTTCCTTGGCTTTACATGCTACACTGTTATGTTATTTGTTACAAGTCTTTAAAAGTTAAGGACATTATATTTGTTATTGTGTGCAGACTGTTTATCAGACTTGAAGTCAGTAGGGGTCTTTTCTCTAACTGGAACTTTTTGTCTTGGTAATTTTGTTGGATAGTTGGATAGCATACTCTCAGTGTTATTTTCACATTGTGAACAACTTTTGTTCATTGTGGGATACACTGCTGTCTCCTTTGTTTTATGGAGACTTTGGGTGTGGGTGTGTTTGGGGGATTGTTGGGGGAAGGGGGAGGTGGTCCCATTTCAGCTCTAATTGGCTATTTATATCCCTATGGTTTACTTTATTTAAATGGTTAATAGTAATATTAATCTCAGCATAGCTGGGACAGGCACGGCTTTAAGATTTATTAGTTGGAACGTCAGAGGTATGGGTAATCCTGTCAAGCGATCTAAGGTTTTTACACATTTGAAACGTTTAACCTCCGATGTAGTATTTTTACAGCAGACTCACTGTTGGGAAACTCTCTATTCTCTATTCCCTCAGATATGTATAAGTATGTTTAGGTTATTGTTTGATTTCTGTCTCATGAACTTTACAGAATCTGTCTGTTGTGTACGTGCCAGTTTAATGTCACCATAGGAACTTCCTCTTTTCTGTGTTAGTCGAACCATACCATCAGACCATATTTGTTCAACAACTGCTGTACATTCTTGTATTGCCAAATATGTTTTCATGTACATACAGTCAGTTCAACTGCCATATAATTTCAACAGCAGTACGCCTATGCACGGCTATTTGTACCTATAAAAGCCTCTGTTATTCTATAAATAAATCGGACATCTTTTTGAACTGCCCTGGTTGCCAGTGTGTTCATTTAGACTCCCTGGGATCGTATATGCTCCGTGATAACCCACATGCGTTAGTTTTTCTTTAGGGTAAATGAAGTAGAGGCAAGAAAGGCTGACGGAGGAAAAGTGAAGATAAATCTGTTATTTGCTTAATCCTAACACTTACCTAGTATTAAAGTATTAAGTATTAAAGATCATCATAGGTTACACTGCCCTTGGGTGAGTCAAGTCTTCCACTCGAACTTTAAGAGGGGCAAGAGGGGCCACTATTTTAATTGGCCAAGGGTCACAGTTTTCCTGCACTAACATTATTGCTGATGCGAATGGTAGATATATTTTAGTTGCTGGTACTCTAATGCAAAGACAGGTGTTGTTGGTAAATGTATACGCTACAAACTTTGATGATGTGGAATTTGCTAATAGATTGTTGAGCAATCTCCCTTTCTTCAATACACACCTGTTGATTTTCGAGGGAGATTTAAACTGTGTAATTGACACAAACTTAGATTGGTCAAATCCCCAGTCTCTGAATAAATCTGCTATGTCTAAAACATTTTCCGATTTTATGTGTCAGAACGGTCTCGTTGATCCATGGAGATCCTGTAACCCCTCTCTTAAAAAGTTTTCTTTCTTCTCCCAGGTGCATCATTCCTATTCAATGATTTTTTTTTTTTTTATAGACAGCACTCTTGATTCTTGTGTAGTTTCTTCTGACTATCTGGGTATTGTAATTTCTGATCACACGCCTCTTCAATTTCATATTCATCTTTCTAGATATAAATGCCCAACGCCTTGGAACTTTATTTCTCTTCTTTTGGCAGAAAATGCATTCTGTGAGTTCATTTCCACTTCTATTGATGACTTTCTTTTCTTCAATCAGAATGACTTGACCTCTTATTCATTGTTATGGGAGACACTTAAATCCTATATCAGTGGGTAGATTATTTCTTACTCTGATATCTGCAATTAAAAAGGCACTGCTAGACTTAATCAACCTACATCTTCGATCAGTAACCTTGATCAAAGATGTGCATTAAACCCCTCCCCAGAACTTCTTAAACAGCGTCTTGACTTGACAAAAGAGGTGGAACGCTTATTGTCACATACTCGTGGTTCATATTATGAACATGGCGACAAGCCGAGTCGTTTACTGGCACATCAGCTATGGCGAAAGGCCACTTCCCGTCTCATACCTAGTACTAAAAACACTTATAATATTGTCACTACAGATCCCATCCTATATCAGAGGGCAGATTATTTCTTACTCCATTCTCTGTAATAAAAAGCGCACTGCTAGGGTTAATGAGCTCACATTTGCGATCATTGACCTCGATCAGAGATATGCATTGAACCCCTATCCAGAACTTCTTAAACAGCGTCTCTACCTACAGGCAGAATTGAATCTTATTTCGAGTAAAGAGGCGGAATGCTTGCTTTATGAACTTGTGGTTCATACTATGAACATGGCGACAAGCCGAGTCATTTACAGACACACCAGCTACGGCGGCAGGCCACTTTCCATCTCATACCTAGTATTAAAAACACTTATAATAATGTCACTACAGATCCCATGGAAATTTATGCTACTTTTAAATCGTTTTACTCTTTGCTTTATAAATCCGAATTTCCGGCAGACAATACTAAAATGAATGCATTTCTTCAAAACCTTTGTAACCCTGTTATTGACTCGAATACTGTCATGCAACTGGACTCCTCACTCTCTGAAACTGAATTATTTAAAATGTTTATTGGAAAATTAGCTCCATTACTTTTGGTTATGTTTTACAAATCCTTGGAATGTGGGTCTTTGCCTCCAACTCTGACACAAGCCACTATAGCCCTCCTTCTTAAGGAGGGTAAGGATCCAAATTCCTGTGATTCTTATAGGCCGCTGTCTCTGCTTAATGCAGATTCTCGATTAGAGAATATACCTCCTTATATTATATCTGAAGAGCAGAACGGTTTTATGAAACATCAGTTGTTTTTCAATACCCGCACACTCTTTAATATAATTTATTCAAAGCCTTCCGCTGAGCTTCCTGAGATTGTGATTTCTTTAGATGCTGAAAAAGCATTCGATAGGATTGAGTGGGAATATTTGTTTGCAGTCTTGAGAAAATTCGGATTCGGGGATAAGTTTATTTCTTGGATTAGCCTCCTTTACTCATCCCCTAAAGTCTGGGTTCACACAAATGATATTTATTCAGATTATTTTGCTCTCAGACGTGGGTGTCGCCAAGGCTGTCCTTTATCACCTCTGCTTTTTGCTGTTGCTATCAAGCCTCTGTCTATCACATTAAGATCTTCTCCCTTGTTTAAAGGAATAGTTTGATATGGTGTAGATTACAAATTGTCGCTTTATGCTGATGATTTGTTATTGTATGTAACCAATCCTATTGCCTCTATGCCTCCTGTCTTTTGTGTTCTCAAGACCTTCGGTGTTGTCTCTGGATATAAATTAAATTTGGACAAAAGCGACTGTTTTCCCATCAAAAACAGCATTTTTTTCCCCATCTGTTTTCCCATCCTGCAGCATTTTCTCTCCAACAGTCAGATCTACCTTTTTGATTTAGTCTGTCAGGGTTTAAATACGTAGGTATCAACGTGACACGTTCTATGTCTAATAATTTATCAGTTAATTTCACTCCCCTTATCTCAAAGGTTAAATCTATCATTCAGATTTGGGATAACCTCCCCCTTTTTCTAATTGGCAGGATCAATGTCGTCAAAATGAATATATTACCAAAATTTCTATTCTTGTTCCAGCAAGTTCCTCTTTTTCAAAATCAGTCTTTGATTTTTTTGGATATGATAACTAGTACTTTTATTTGGGGTGGGAAGCCACCAAGGGTTCGTAAATCTTTATTGCAGTGATGTAGACTTAGTGGAGGACTTGCATTACCCAATTTTCAATTATATTACTGGTCTGCGTACATCCATAAACTTTGCTACTGGGTTAAATCTCCTGAATATTCTTGGACAAATTGTAACTATCTTCTTGTAGGGAATCCTCTATAACTGCTTTACTTTATTCCTCTCTACCTACAAAATTCTCCCTGTATACTGATAATCAAGTTGTCATCAACACACTTAAGACTTGGTATCAGTTTAGATGGCATTTTAGATTCGTAGGTGTATCCTCTTTGGGTCCTTTAGACAACAACCATCTATTTCCTCCATCATGTCTGGACTCCCCATTTTTAGTGTGGTATGATAAGACCATTAAACAAGTTAGAAATCTGTATGCCGATGGTGTCTTTGAAAGTTTTGCCAATCTGTCATCTACTTATGACCTCCCTGCGACGCATCTCTTTCATTATTTTCAAATTCAGAATTTTGTTTCTAGATGTTTTCCTAATTTCCCCTCTGCGCCTCCTGAACAGGCTTGGGAAAGCTTGTTGTCAAACAATCCACATCAGGAATGATTTCTAGGATTTATGATTTTATTCTGGTGCTAGGTGGTGAGGCGAGAAACAAAATTAGGAATGCGTGGGATGCGGAGTTAGGAGTACAGATAAGTGAGGAGTGTTGGGAACATGCTGTAGGGAGGGTACAGTCTACCACTTCTTGTGTTATCTTAGTTCCTCATTCAAACCAGATACACTGATCTTTGCCAAAGAATTCTGCTTGAATTCGTTTGTGGTAAAATAGTCCACTACCACTGGATTTTATTTCTTCAAAATGTCTTTAAAAACCATTGGTTTTCATTAATTCTGCAATCAACAAAAAACTTTTAAAATATATAATAAATTTTTAAATGGTGTACAATAACACATCTTTAAAACTTAGATATTATTGTAATATAATGTTCCTGAGCTGGGGAATTTTATAAATCAACCTGCTACTATCTTTAAATCAGATGAAAGATGGCATTAATTGGTACACAGAAAGGATGAAAATTGCACAGGATTAAGACCAAGAAGAAAATGGTACAGGATTAAGGAAAAAAAAAAGACTTGTAAAAAAATGTTGCTGTTTTATTTGTATATTATTTTACCAAGTGAAGTTAACTTTCTTAAATGAGTGACACTATTTTCACATCATATTATTACATGTTGCCAAGTTATAGCAATCATGAGCACGTAAAGGTAAATAAACTAAACTTAAACCATTACTAAAAATCTATTGCTGAATGTAGTACAATTCTGACTATTATAATTTAATTTGTTGTTGTTGAAATATGGCATACAATTTAAGATCTCAAATAATTTCACTCTGATTAACAAATGCCCCAAAGTGCACTGCAGTGCTTACAGTATAGTTCTAAGTGCATTTTTTATTTGAAACAATCAGAATCATTTATGGAGGTTTTTTCTCCTGTCAATAGATGTTATCTTCTCTGAAAGCTTTCAGATAAAATACAGAGGCATTTATATAATGTTATCCATCATATTAGTTAAAAACTTAATCAAAATATAACTGTATCTGACACTAAAATTGAGAACATTGGGAATCTTTAGCTTGTTACTTAATTTTCCTATAGGGCTTGGTAAACAACTTCACCTCATGCTGCATTATGTGATTGTTACATCATTTCGGTATTGCTAATTCTGTATTAACATTTTTAAGCATTTTGTAAAAGTAACTTGAAAACGCACCTAAGTACAGTTTACAGATGGATGGCTACTGAACCTCAGTCAAAACGTATTTTTACAGTTACAATGCCCATATCAAATGTAGATCCTGGCAATGAGGGGTAATGAAACCAAGATTACAGGTACATTTTGTAAAAATGGGAATACTATCAGGATTACAATAGTTTTAATTAAAAAACCAAAGAAATTAAACTTTTTCAGGGCTCGAGACTGTGCCTAAAATGGTCACATTTTCAACCAAAAATATTAACTTGCAAATTATATTATTGCTAGTGGTGACTATATAAATTTACACGTTATGGCTTAAAAATTTACATGTAATGTCTTTTTAATTGCATGCTCTGTGAGGAGTAGCCTGTCACATAATTTATTGTGTTGATGGAATAAAATGAGAGGCTGCACATGAGAGTTTCAGTGTGGAAAAAAAAGTAGTCTCCATGAGTTCAAATTAATCCAGAGCACCAAACTACGTATGGGGAATGTGAGGATCAGCTTTACGCATCAAAACAAAAAATATCAGACTTTTTAAATCAATCCTCATCTCTGTTTATCTCTCTCGTGCAGTCTTCAGTTGTGCCAGCATGAGAGAGATAGGAAACGTTGGGGTTACGCATGTAACCCTGTTCCCTGAGAAGGGAATGAGGCATTGCATTTAGCATAACAGTATGGGAACGCCTTGTGTATCTGAAGCTTGTGTAAAATCATGCATCTACTTACAGTATAGGCCTGCCATGATCAGGTGACGTGGCAATTAAGCATGTCACATGATAAATATATATGGCACTTGTGAACCACGCCACCAGCCTCTATTATCTGAATCGAAGACGCAATTCCCAGGCCTGCCCCGGTATGACAGTGCTATGCAACGTCTCGTTCCCTACTCAAGAACAGGGTTACATGCGTAACCCCGACACTCCCTTTCAAAGGGAACTTCGATGTTGCATTTAGCATAACAGTATGGGAACGGGCATACCCACTCTGTCATACCGAGGGTACGGCCTGTTCAAAAATACCCAAGCCCGAGGCTCTCTGCAAGACACTCGAGCCTGGGGTGAAATGAATATCCAGGCGGTTATAATGAATGACTGTGTGAGGCATAGAACACCCTGCAGCTACACACACACATCCTGCAAGGATACCCATTTGGACAAAGCCTTCGAGGAGGTGACTGCCCTAGTGGAATGAGCTCTTATGCCCAGAGGTGTGGCGAGACCTAAAGATTGCTGTTGTAAGCCCTAGAGATTGCTTCCACTATCCAAGTAGAGAAGCGTTGCTTTGACACAGCATCACTTTTCCTGTCGCTGCCAAAGCAGACTAGTAGCTGCTCTGACTTACGCCACTGGCCGGAGCGCTGGACGTAAGTACAGAGAGCCCTTACTGTACACAGCAGGTGCATCCTCTCTTGTTCCAGTGTAAGGAACAGAGGAGGGCAGAAAGCCTGCAACACCACAGGGTGGGCAACTGATGCAGGCACTTTAGGATTATCATCTGGCCTAGGATACAGGAAGGACTTAGCACTGAGGAGCAACAGAGAGAGCTTGTAGACCTCCCACTCACTTGAGAGATGTCAGGGCCAGTAAAAGAGCTAACTTTAGAGTCAGAAGCTTCTCAGAGGCTGACTCTAAGGGCTCAAATGGGGCCCCTGATAGACCATCCAAGACCACTGCAAGGTCCCAGGAAGGTATGCATGGCCTGCAGGATGGTGATCTAGCATTTACCATGATCTCTTCCACCTTGTGAGGCCAGAATATATGAGCTGGTGCCCCTCAGGGGCCAGACCCACAGTTTCCTTAGTTCTGGTCGAGGTTGATAAATCCGCCCTCTGGCTTTTGAGATGGTAGATCCACCCTACGGGCTCAAATGGGGCACACAACAGACCTTCAGGGGCCACAGAGGGTCCCAGGAATGTATGCGCGGCCTGCAGATGGGCCGCAGCCATCTGACATGATGCATGAACCTCAAAGTTAGAGGTTGTTGCCCCACAGAAGCTCCATCAACAGGGGCATGGGTGCCTGAAACGGTGGACAAGTAACCCTGATCGTAGAAGAAGCACAGCCCACTGAGAAACATTCTGTAATAACTCCAGGACTGTAGCTATGTTCTTCACACCACAAGACAAAAAGTTGCCACTTGAGTACATACAATTTCCTTGTGGATGGGATCCACACTTGGGGCTCGAATGGGGCACCTGACAGACCTTCCAGGACCACAGATGCATGGCCTGCAGATGGGCTTCAGTCATCTGACACCATGCATAAACCTTGTAGTTAGAGGATGTTGCCCCACAGAGGCTCCTTCAACAGGGGCGTGGCTGGCCAAAATGGCGGCGATGTAACCCTGATTGTAGAAGGAGCCCAGCCCGCTGAGAAATGTTCTTGTAGGAGCTCCAGGACTGTGGCTATTGCGCAGTTTACTTGGTCTACAGTGGATCCCTGCATACGGGAATCTCCCAAGGAGTGCCGTCTGGCAGGAATATTATCTCTCAGAACCATGTTCGAGCTAGCCAAAAGGTGCTACTAGCAAACTGTCTTGGCAAACTCTTGCTAGAGCTTGTGGGAACAGAGCGATGGGGGGAGCAGCATGTAGATGTGACCCCGGCCACATGTGTGGACTCCACCCCAAGAGCCTCCCATGATCCAGCTTTATCTCGCTCAGTGTTGATAGGATTGACACTACGCATGTCGGGGATAGAAACAGCCTCATTGTAGTAGAGTCCTACAACACCTAGAAAAGTTGTCCACTGCACCAGGGAAAGCATACTTTTCTGAGATTCAACCTGAGCCCCAAGCTTTTAATCTGGGTGAGAACAACATCTCGATGTTGGACCGCCAGCTCCCTGGATTGTGCTAGAATTAACTAGTCATTCAGGTAGTTTGGTACACAGATGCCCTGGAGTCCCAATGGAGCCAGTGTGACATCCATGCACTTTGTGAAGGTGTGAGGGGATAAATCTAGCAATATTCCTGGGTGAAAAACCTTTTAGATCTATCGCCACAAACCTGTTCTCGAACTGAATCTGTGGCATGATAAGTTTGAGCATCAGCCTCTGAACCTGTATGTCCAAAGAGTATGGTTCAGATGACGCAGATCTAAAATGGGCCACGTACTCCCACTTTTTTTGAGGACCAGGAAATAATGGCTGTAAACCTCCTTCCCTTTGGTTCCCTTTGGGAACGGGGTACATGTTCTATGGGGGGGGGATGGATCGGGGGGCGGGGGGTTGAGCTATAACTGGACCCTGTAACCCTTTCCTTTGTAGACAGAACCCATGGAGACACATTTGGCAGTAGTTGCACGCTGCCCGATGGTCTTGGAGTGACATTAACTATTCCACATTCTATTGGAGGGAAGCATCAGGTTTTCATCACCCTGTGACAGCTTTCTGACAAGAGAACACTGAAAATTTGGGGACCACCTTGGCTAGGGGAGGCCCTACAGTAGCACTGGGGGTTAACTGCCCTAACAACCTCATATCCCTGGTACATTCCTCCACGGCCCCTCAGGACCGCTCTTCTTTGCCTGCTTGGCCTTTATGACCATTCTCAGATCAGGCCTAACAGCAGACTGCGACTGCGGCCGCCCGTTTCCCCTGGCTGTCTGTGGGGGTTGGCAGACTGCCATACTAGCTCTCTGGGTCTCCCTCACACTAGTGCTGGCCCAGGCTCTACTCGTGGACGCCCGGGTGAGCTTGAGACAACATCACCATATGTCGAGCTCACTCAGCAGGTCTGCTTGGTAGGCCTGCAACCCTGTCGTTGTCTGCAGTGACCCTCAAGCAAGATGACTACTGCATAGGCTTGCCCACCAATGCCACCTTGGATGCAAGCCGGCCCCCATAGTTACCTGCTGTTGCTGGAGGGAGGTAGCTAGCAAGTGCCTCCTTCACCTTGAGCATAGGTAAATAGCCATGCCGTTCATTCCCACAATGGCTGAATAATCCAACATTGTGGGGTTATGAATATGGCTTATGTGTGGTTTTCCCGCAGAAGCCTGAGATTTTGTCATAAACTTCTGGAAGACAGGGGAGTTTCTGCAGTGTGAGGGATTTACTTTCACTGGGAAAGCACTTCAAGCATCTCTTTATATGCTGCTCTCAGTTTTTAACACATCCTTCTAACTCCTCGGCGTCAAAGAAGAATTATTACCCCTTTGGCTTTCCATAGCGGGAGGAGGAGTCGCGACGCGGACTCCAAAATCCAGCGGAGAGCCGAACCCGGAAGACAGCGCTCGTCTCCGGCTCTTCTTCCGGTTCTAAGAGTACCCCCGAACCTGAGACGGCTGGCTGCCTCGGCAGCAGCCAGGCCAGATCCGCGAGACTCTGAAACCCGAAACTTCCGTATTTTTTCGAGAAGAGCTTAATGTAGAGTTACCATGTGCAGCCTCTCTCTTCACCCAGATATTGCGCACTTTTCCCTATGATGAAACGGGAGCATGTTACACACTTCTTGAACTCTATCTCGCTCATTACTTACCTCTCTTTTTCTTTAAAATAGGAATAGAAAAGTTTGAGAAAATATCGAGTAGAAAGGAAGCGTTTTTGTCACACAAAAAACACATATGCAGCCTCGCTGAAGATAATACGGCTGGCGGCGTGGTTCACAGGTGCCATATATATATATGTATATATATATATATATAAATCACGCTACGCGCTTAATTGCTACGTTACCTGATTGTATGTTGTATTGTGTGAGATGTTCTGAGCTACTGGGATCTTTAATTTCCCCTTGGGGATCAATAAAGTATCTATCTATCTATCAATCAATCTATCTATCTATCTATCTATCTATCTATCTATCTATCTATCTATCTATCTATCTATCTATCTATCTATCTATCTATCCATCTATCTACTGGTCACGCGCGCAAGGCCTTCCCATACTGTTATGCTAAATGCATCGTCGAAGTTCCCTTTGAAAAAGAACGACAGAGACATAGAGGATCATCTTTCCATGTCAATCAATAAACACCAAAGTAAAATTGCAAAAATGCATTGAAAGACTTTTTGGATTCAAGCGTTTGCATGGCTCAGGTATGATCATCACACAGAAAATGTTTTGTGACTTTTGTTCCAAAGCAGGCAGAAAAATAGCGGGGAAAACGGATTTCATTACGTTACAAACCATTTCAAGAAAGAGACTGCAAGAAAACAGGGCGATAGTCTAAAGCATCAAAAAAATTGTAATGATATAATCATTACAGTGCTCCAAAAACACACAATTGACCCAAGCAGTGTCTTGTGCATGTGAAGTACATGCCTGAAGCTAAAAATAAAATTCAACACCACCTATATGATTGCAATTTAAGAGCTGCCTTTAACCAAATTTACCTCTCAGATATTTCTAAAGAATAAAAATTGACTGTATTAATGCAAGATGTTCGACAAGGACAACGTATGTGCTTTGCCCAGAATGCATCTATTTTAGAATTGGTTGCCCTACCAATTTTGTCTGCTCAGTGTGAATGTGACCTTTCAGCCCAAAATAGGATAAAACCAAAAGTATATAATTCAACATTGGAAAGCTTGATCAGGATCAGCACAGAGATCCTATCACTTCAACAGTCTGATCCTGAACCATGTGTCAAATGCTGGCTTTCTGCAAAAACAGAGGAGGATGCCAAACTACACTCAATGGCCAAGTGATGCTGACATAACTATGGTCAGTGAGACCTACTCAGATTCTGTGTAAAGAACAATTCTTTGTCACTGTATATAGTTCTCAAATTGGAAAAGACGTTCAGTTCCCACTTTAAGTGAAATTGGATGAAAATGCTGGCCAGACATACAGTGGCAAGAAAAAGTGTGTGAACCTTTTGGAATTTCATGGTTTTCTGCATAAATATGTAATAAAATGTGATCTTATCTTCATCTGAGTCAAGGGTATTGATAAATATAATGTGTCATTTTTTATTGAACACACTCATTCAAAATTCAAAATGTCAATGGAAAAAGTAACCGAACCCTTACTTTTGACCCCATTCTTGGCAGCAATATCCCCAGGCACATCCAGTAACTGTGGATCAGACCTGCACATCGTTCAGGAAGAATTTTAGCCCATTCTTCCCGACAGAACTGCTTTAGCTCTGTCATATTCTTTGGACGTCTCATGTGTATGGCTCTCTTCAAGTCATTCCATAGCATCTCTTTTGGGTTGAGGTCTGGGCACTGACTTGGCCACTCCAAAAGGCAGATTTAGTTTTTCTGAAGCCATTCTGTTCTGGACGTGCTCCGGTGTTTTGGGTTGTTGTCCTGTTGCATCACCTAACTTCTACACAGTTTTAGCTAACGTACAGACATCCTCACATTATCCTGAAGAATTGTCTGATATACTTGGGAATTCATCTTCCCCTCAATGATTGCAACCTGGCCAAGCCCAGATGCAGCAAAGCGGGCCCAAATCATGAAGTTTCCTCCTCCATATTTTACGGTTGGAATGACGTTTATGATGAAATGCTGTGCCCTTTCTACACCAGATGTAGTGCTATGTGGTTTTTCCACATAGTTCAATCTTACTTTCATCAGTCCACAAAACATTTTGCCCATACCGCTGTGAAGTGTCAATGTGCTCTTTTGCAAACTTCAGGCATGCAGCAATGTTATTTTTAGTAAGCAGTGGCTTCCTTCGTGGTGTCCTGCTGTAGATACCCTGCTTGTTCAATGTTTTACATATTATAGACTCATGAACAGAGATGTTAGCCAGTTCCAATGATGCCTTCAAATTTTTGGCTGTCATTCGGGGTTGTTTCTTTATCTCATTGATGAGTCTTCATTGTGCTCTTGGTGTCATTTTGACTGGGCGCCCACCTCTAAGTAGAGTAGCAATAGTCCCTTGTGTCGCGTATCCGGAAAATCTGGACTCCATTTCCCATCAGCCACTGCACTACACCACATGACCACATGCGCCACCACATGCACCTGATTCACGTTTTTGTTAATGAGCACTCGTGTATTTATAGTCCTTGTCTGCACTTTCTCCTGGTCTTTCGTTGTTGTAGACTCACGTCATTTATGTCTCCGTGTTTTGTCTCTTGCCACAGTATTATGCCAAGTTGTCTAAGTGTCTTTGTTTCGTTGTTTGTTTGTTTAAAATAAATGTAAATAAATGCTTCTGCCTCAACCTCGAAACGTGACACCTTGGTGTCTCCATTTGTAAAATGTTTGCCTAACTATTTCTAAAGTCTTTGAAATTACTTTAAAACCCTTCCCAGCTTCATGTAAATCAACAATTATTGATTGTAGAACCTCTGAAAGTTGTTTTTGGCAAGGTATGGCTCACATAAATGTTTTTGTGTCTGACCTTGGTGTGTACAAACACACACACATATACATATATACATATAAATATATATGTCCATCATGTCAGTGTCATGGCAGTGCACTCTGATTATAGAAGGTTTTTACTTACATAAGGCACTCCAAATAGGTTAAACTCCAGCATGCCGGGTATTGCCCATTTAATATCATTCCAGTTGGCAGCGTTATCACCCAGCCAGTGGCCTGAATACTTTCCTACTCCAGGGAACGAGGAACGAGTGAGAATGAATGAGCGATTGCTGCCATAGACTTGCCTCAAAGCCCTAGAGGATGAGAATAACAGAAAAATCATAAGTGTTAGAATAACTTGAGTATTAGAAAGCAAGCAGGGATTGTACTGAGCAGGTGAAACCTTACTTATGAGTCATTTCAACTACATATTTTTCCCCATCACATCATCTCAATTATCATAATTACTGATACTAAGCCAGTAAAGCAATTACCATGGTTCAAAATCATCGTGAGTGGAAAAAGAAATCAAAGATTAAGAGGTCAATATGAGCTGAACAATGCTATGTACATTTTTATTATTATTATTTAAAAAAATGTTTCCTGTGAGAAAAAAAATTATTTGTATGGTGGTATGTATAAGGCAAGACACTTCAGGTCTAGCTAGTCTTTAACTGCACTAATAAAATATAAAAATTCAACAATTCAGATATTTGATTTAACTGTTTTTGTCCACTTGCTACTATTACTATCCTTAACTATAAGAACATCACAGATGTATTTTACAAAATGTTGGATTTCTGTTAGATATAAAAGACCAAATAAATTGCATAAATGGCATTTTAATGACAAAAATATTATTTTTAACAGAACATAGTATTTTCTTGACCTATTCAAATGGGTTTAAAAAATATATCCAGAATGATTTATATACTAAAAGATATTAGTTCTTGATAATTCATTAAATAAGAAGAGTGGTGGACTTAGACTTTTGCTTCCAAATGTGACACCTTAAAGAACTTACTGTTCTGTTGCCAGCACCATGGAATATCCATAAAGACTGTGAACATCGTAGTGATTTCCCCAGGCCTGCTTTGCATCCATACACAAAGTCTTACTGTACATCAAATTATCAAGGATGTCTAGAGAGAAAGAGATAGAGAGAGAGAGAGAGAGAGAGAGAGAGACAGATATATGATATTCTGTAACAGACAAAATACAATCTTTATATCTTGGCGGGAACCAAAACTATCCAAAATATCTGACATTTTTGACCCATTGGGGACATTTGCCTATGAAAAACATTTTTGAAAAATGTTTTAAATAAAATAAAATAAAATAGTTTAGTAAAGAAGTGTGGAAGAAGTGTGGTTGTGTGTGTATGTGTGTGTGCACACGTGTGTAAAACGATATTCATACATGTTTAAATTTTATTTGAGGTTTTTCTCAAGCAATTTATTTGATTTCTGCCATGAGGTAAGATGCCGAGCAGGTGTGTGTGTGTGTGTGTGTGTGTGTGTGTGTGTGTGTGTGTGTGTGCGTGTCTGTGAGAGAGAGAGACAGAGTGAGAGAGAGAGAGAGAGAGAGAGAGAGAGAGAGAGAGAGATGGACTATAAAATGGTATATGCATGCCATCCAATTGACGTTGGAGCATATCTCCTAGATTTAATAATCATGAGCATCAAAAGGGTAATAGTAGTATATTATAGTAGTATACTTTTATTCCATACATTTTCCCCACACATTAGCATATAATGTAGTAGTAGCTTGGGCACATTTATACATCTTTAAATGTGATTGTCCACATTTTAAAACACTAGAACTTTACTTTATTGAGATTGGGGTATCTTGTTTCATTTTGGTCATTAGTTTCAGTATTGTTGTCAGAATGAATGCTGCAAGCTTGTGGCTTTACATAAACTAAGCTAACATAATCTCCTCTGCTGGGGCTTTCAGTTGAAGTCATAGAATGAATATCATGTGACTTTTGCTTGCAATGAGGGGGTGGGGGGGGGGGCAATGACTCAATGCCCCTCCATAGATGGAGCCTATCCAAGTATTCAGGAAATACTTATTGGTAATTAGTGGAAGAGTTAAATACAATGAATTAAATCAAGGGAAAAGGCTTAAAGCATTGAGTTTAAAACTTTGTACTTGCATAATAAGAGCTGTGTGTGACTTACTTGGAGTGAACGGTGGATAATTCAGTTCATTATCAGCACATCCTTTACTGGAGCCTTTCACAAAGCTGGCCACTTCATTCATGTCCTTATAAATGAACAACAATTAGTTCAGCTAATTATTTATCTCTGTTATCTCTGCTCTGCTAATTGTTAGCAAATTAAAACGGAGAATTTTATGGAGGCATTCAAAAAGCTATTGATTTCAGCATACATCATTAGCTAAGAGTGCACAAACATGCACACACACAATACTGTTAAGTTCCACAATATTAGGGGCTGCTAATACATGTGTAGTTACATAAAGTCTAACTAATGGTCACATATACAGTAGAGCACAGTGAATGTGTTTTCTTCACATACTCCAGCCTGTCAGAAAGCTGGGGTCAGAGCGCCGGGTCAGCCATGATGCGGTTAAGGACCATGAGAGGGTTAAGGGCCTTGCTCAAGCACCCAACAATGGCAGCTTGGCTTGAACCCCCAACCTTCCGATCAGTAACCCAGAGCCTAAACCGCTAAGCCACCTATACAACTACTATTGTTGGATGATTATGTACCATGATAAGTGACTTTTACTTAGTGTGATAAGGTTACAGAGACTGATTTGGATTATGCTGAGAATCAAATGTTTACACATTTCCAACTGTAAACTTACAATTCTTTGATGTATCACCAGTGTGTAATTTTTCAATAAATATGTTGGGTTACAAATGTAGAAGTGGGCAGGAGCTTAGAATGGTATTTAAACAAATATTAAAACAGACATCACAGTTATTAAGTGCTTCTAATTTCTTACAAACACTGCCTTTTTGTATGAAAAGGCATTTGTATTTTTTTAAATTATATACGCAAAAGCAAACTGATGCTGAAACACATATCTATTTACAAAAGATGTTCTACCGTTTTCCATCTATAACTCCTCAGTAGTTCCACTGTACAGTATTTCTTGCACAGTTTATGTATTACTGCATTATTACATGCTATATACAGTACTACTACATTATTTAAGACAAAATACAAAGCAAAAACCTGCTCTTGTCATGAGTTTTCATATTCCACAAGGTTACTTACAATCCAGATTGCATCATGATTCACTTGCTTATGGAACTGGATGATTTCATCCACCCACCACCTGATGCAGGATTGCTTGGTGTAGTCAGGAAATACGGTCTGTCCAGGCCAAACCTGCACATAATATGAAATATACCATATATGTCTCAGAAATCTCTTAAAACCTCAGAAATATTGAAAATTGGATAGATGAAGGGATTAGAGATGAATCACACCAGCTATTTTAATAATAATTTAACACTAGATGCCCAGATCACACAGCTAATAAAGGGTATGCCCTTAAATGTATGGTCACCACAGGGGTAGCGGCTCATGACTGTAGAATTTGGTGGAGCAGGATGATATTACGAACAAAAAGTCTCACATAAAAATCATTTGAGAGGCTATCAGACTAGGCTTATGCTATATTCTACTATATAGTGATTTTTAAAAAAGTAAATCAATAATAGACAGTTTTAGACATAACATTATTTAAATGTGTTTGATACAGCATGTATCAAGACCAACTACATCTCAAAATCCACACAAAAGTCTTGAAACAATCCTGATATTTGTGTGGCCATGTAATGTTTTAAAACTAGTCCAATCTGGCAACCCTATTATCTGTTGCATCTGCTGGTCCTCACCTGAGCAAGGGGAAGCATAATTCCTTCTCCGGTGTACCTCTATTAGTGCTTATTGAAGTTGCAATGTTCACCACTAAGTGCAATAAAAACTGTTTGATGCACTGCTCCAGAATACAACACTTTGGGATGAACATATTTGGCCCTGCTTTCTAGGTGCTCTATACCACTGGTATTCAGGGCAAAAAGAGTCAGTTGTCACTATTTATCTGTAGGTTGAAATCCAAAAAAATTATAGTCATTCCTTATTTGCTTGTGGAATATATATGTTAAAATGTTAGAGTTAATATGTTAATATGTTTATTAATATGTTAATTTCTGCATATTACGTTTACGTCATTGCCGCTACTATATTTGTAGCTGTCCGCAAGTAAGGTCATCCTATGCTGTCCTCCTATTGGTGGCTATTAGACAAGATTTTTAGTAATACAAATTCTGGCTCTGCGAAGACTTTGGCTGTCTTTGGTCACAATTGGCTGACATCCCTGGTTCTCTTGACAACAGCTGTCAAAGAGTTGCTTCCACTGAACCCTGGTGCAATCCATATCAGGTGTAGAAGCTCTCCACTGTCATTGCTTCACACTAAGCACCTTAATTGGGTAAAATTGTTACTGTGCGTCTTGTTTTGTTACGGTCAGTGGACATGACTGAATGCCTCATCAATGTATAAAACCAGACATTCGTAGGACTGGAGCACTGTAATTAGCTCACCTTTGGGGCGTGAGTACTCGCACTGAGAACACAATAAAAAAATGCATGTCTCATGCTCATCTGAATGGCTAAAAATTATCCTCAAAAGTCATTTTGTCAACCTGTTATCTCCCAAACAAGCCCAGAAGTGGTCCTGGTTGCAAACTCAAATGAATAAAATCATGATGGTTTTTAAGACAGTGACGTCTGAGGCGTCGGAGCACATGCACATTCAGGAGTGGTTTTCGGCTTTGTCCTTTACACACTGTGATCAGACTGGATT
Organism: Ameiurus melas; assembly: GCA_012411365.1. NCBI lineage: Eukaryota > Metazoa > Chordata > Actinopteri > Siluriformes > Ictaluridae > Ameiurus > Ameiurus melas. The sequence continues at coordinate 13,052,971 of CM022777.1, read as the reverse complement.
CCTTGAATCTTTTAATTAGATTGTGTAATAGTAGAAGGTGAAACACCTAAAATCCTACCGATTTGTGTTTGGGGAATGTTCTCAGAGTGTTGGATAATTCGCAGACACATCTGTTGGCAGATTGGCAAGCCTCGACCCATCCTTGTTCTTGAAGGACTAGGACATTTTTTTAGAAGCTCCTTATATACTTTACAATTAGATAATTGCCTCACCTCTTTCACATTACCTTCTTATTTCAACTTGTCACATCGCTATTAGTCCTAAATGTCCCCTGTCCCAACTTTTCTGGAACATGTTACATGTTACAATTTCAAAATAAACATTTATCTTCGAAAACTATGCAGTTGATTAGGTAAAACATCAAATATTTTGTTTTTGCTTTTGTTTAAATACAAGTCAAAATATATTTACAAATCACGCTTATTTGTTTTTATTAGCATTTTCCATACTGTTCCTCACCAATAAGAAAATCTCATTGTTGTACTAGTATTCAAGCTTTGTAGCCACATTTTGTAGACCTAACTTTAGCTTTTGCAAACCTGAAGGGAGGGGCTGTATTTTGGTCTTGAGATCTAATTTCTGGCTTTATATTTAATTTAGAATAATTTTGAAATGTTATATTGGTTAGTGTATATTTGTTGATTTTTTTAAGTGTAACTAGGTAAAAGAGATGTATATGAATATTTTGAAAAGTAAAACAAACTATTTGGAGTTTAGAAAAGTAAGATGGAGGAAACACAAAACATACCTGACTACAGTAATAAAAATATATCTTCCTTGTTACTATAAAAATAATTGGGCATTAAGTTAGATTTTGGGAATCTACTGTATTAAGTTTTGGATGGATGGGCAGAACAGACAACAGATGTTCTCTGATGTTATCAGCGTTTCCAACTTTAAAGAACATATTTCCTTTTTATCACCATTGTTATTTACCTCTCCCAGTATTGGAGTCTTTCCATCTGCCTCAGTGATCCATGCCTCAGCTTGTGTTCCTCTGTCATATGACTCGTATGCTCCATTGATTCTCTTGCTTGTGGCTATGGCGGGATCCTTTGACAAAAAAGAAAAGAAAAAATAAAAAGTAAAAAACAAGCACATTTTCAGCTTCATGGTTGCTATTCATTCTTCAAACCAGCACAGGTGGGAAAGGGAGCAAATTTCTGCAGCAAACTGTCTCTTCACAAATAGAGGTAAAAGTTGAGTAAATAAAAAGACAGATAAAAAAAGATGACTCACGAATATGAGAATATATTTTTGCCCTTCTGCATGCATGTAGTCAGCAAATTGTGGCAGGTCTTTGAACTTCACCATGTCGTAAGTGAAGTCCTTTTTGTCCTCCATGTAGTCTATATCTGTGTACTGCACATCCTGGAACAGGTGATACAGGAGAATAAATGAGTGAATTTGTCCTTATTGTCTCCTTTCATTATCTGTCAACTCCACATATTCATCTGGGAGAGTCCCAGTGTTTATCATCCTTGCCTGACGCCTCTCAGGCTGAATATGTTTTATGCTTTAGCCTGAAAAGGCATTCCTCATGAATTATTATTCTGTGATTTTCATATATAAATGCAAGAGTGTCTTAAAATTCATCCTCATGTGGGTTTGGAAAATCTTCATTTTTTAACTGTATATATATACACACAGTACCTCAAAAAAGTGAGTACACACCTCACATTTTTGTAAATATTAGATTACATCTTTTCATGTGACAGCACTGAAGGAATGATACTTTGCTACAGTTTAATACAATACAAGTAGTGAGTATACCGCTTGTATAATAGTGTAAATTTGCTGTCCCCTCAAAATAAAATAACTGGCCTAGAATCAATTCAAAGGATGCTATCAATCTGATGGAATATTAAGATTTTCTGAGTGTTTTCCAAGACATTATGCCCCATGTTAAGGGTCTACATATTTTGAACAACTGCCAAGAACACCAGAAACTTATTCAGAAACCTCCAGACTGGGCCATTTCTAGATGGAACCGACAGGTTACACAGTCATAATCAAGACTTTCCATCATTTCAGCAGTTTTCCTAATTTCTGTCTACAGAGGCAGAGATAGCATGCAATCCTGTAACCTCACCCCGGCTCTCAAGTACTCGGAAGGCATTGCTGAAAGATAAAGCCTCAAAAAGAACAAAAAGGATAAAGTCAGAGTTTTGAACATGCAAGCAAATGGTGAGGATCAGAAATCTGAAAGGCCAGCTGTAAACCACCAATGCCTGTTTTGTCAGGACAATAAACATCAGCTCCACAGATGCAGAAAATTCACTGCCAAAGGCCTGGAAGAATGGAAGAAATATGTGCAAGATAACACACTTTGTTATGGATGTTTACGACCAGGACACAATGCAAATGATTGCCATTATTGCCACACTTGCACCAGTTGTAAATGGAGACACCCAACTTGTCTACATGACAATTATGCAAAACAAGGAAACTAATTCATTAGTTCATCCACAGAGTGTTCCAGCCAACACAACTGTTATGTCTCTAAATGTAGCTATGGGGCAGTGATTGTACCTGTATGGGTTTCCTCAAAGAACAATCCAATCAATGAAAGACTGGTGTACGCGCTACTGTACACCTAAAGTGACGCCAAGTTTATCAATCAAGGTGTGAGTGATGCTCTTCAAGATGACATCTGTCCTGTGAAACTAAAGCAGACCAACATGATTGATAAAGACAGTTTTGATGAGTAACAGAGTAATAGGGCTTCAAGTGAGGAGTTACAGGTCAACTAGTCTACATAGATCTCCTACGTAGATCTCCCACCTGCCTATACAAGAGCGTGTATCCCCATGAATTGTACTCATATTCCTACCTGTGAAACTGCTAAGTGCTGGAGTTATCTTGCAGTCATTGTAAATGAAATTCCACATTTTCAAGACTCAGATTGGTTCTGTGGTAGGCTACGACTTCTCAAGAGGGATAGCTCACAGAAATGTGATTGTGGGTGAAGACAAGGGAACCTATGGCATACTAACAGATCTAAGATGGAGCATTGTGGGATATTCACCACCACGCTTTGATGTGACACGAGCCAGTGGTCTGTGTCACTGTCTCGTAGTCAAAGAACGTCCCTCAGTCACTCCAGCCGATGTTATTTGAATATTAAAGACTGACTTTAAAGCCACTAGTGAAAATTTTAAGAAATTGTCACAAGATAAAATCCTCTTTCTAAATAAATTGAAGAAAAGCATAAAGAAAAACAGACACAGTCATTAGGAAATGCCTCTGCCAATTAAGGAAAGACCCACACTCCCTGACAACAAACAGCTGTCAGATTCAATCACCTGAAATGAAAGCTGTTAAGGGATAAGATATTCCACAGGAATTACACAGAATTTATGAAGGTCATGATTGGCTGGGGAGATGCTGAGCAGACTAAGGAAGATGGCACTAAAGGAGAGACCCAGTACATGCCCCATCATGGCGTATATCATTCAAAGAAGCCTGGAAAGCAACTTGTAGTCTTTGACTGCTCAGCAAAATATGAAGAGACATACATAAATAATCACCTCCTTCAAGGGCCTAACTTGAGCATGCCAGCACACCATAGCGCTGATGTGCGATGTGAATTTTGTTTTTCCACCAAAACCACTTTGATGAACATGACCAAAACAATCGGTGTTTCCTCCGGGAGAAAAATGGTGAGTTTGACAGAAAACCAGATTCCTTTCATATGAAGGTGCATCTTTTTGGGGCGACCTTATAACTATAGGTTGAAATACATTGCTCAGAAGTACAATGAAGTGTACCCTCTTGGAATCCAGTTTGTGATGAAGAAGAATTATGTAGATAATGAAGTCACCAACATAGACAACTCAAAAGATGCAATCAGGCTTGCAAGAGAAGTGCGGACACTTTGTGCTAAAGGTGGCCAACAATTGCACAAATTCATCTCTAATAGTGCTGCACTCATGAAAAGCATACCCAAATCAGAACAGGCTACGAAAGATGTTGAATTTGCCTTTGACGACATCCCTAACCCTAACTGTTATCCTAGGCATTCAGTGGCACAGAGAATCCGACTGCTTGAAGCTCCTGGTCCAACTTAAAAAACAGCCTGCCACAAGGCGTAACATACTGTCTACTATTGCGTCAATGTACGACCCTCTAGGATTCATTCAAGGATGGTTCAAGTCTGGGCTCTTGCTGGGCCAATCAAGGACATTCTCAGAGTTGTCCTGTAGCCACTCCTTTGTTATCTTGGCTGTGTACTTAGGGTCGTTGTCCTATTGGAAGATGACCCATCGCCCCAGTCTGAGGTCCAGAGCGCTCTGGAGCAGGTTTTCATCAAGGATGTCTCTGTACATTGCTGCATTCATCTTTCCCTCGATCCTGACTAGTCTCCCAGTTCCTGCCACTGAAAAACATCCCCACAGCATGATGGTGGTAGCATCATCACTGTAGGAATGGTATTGGCCAGGTGATGACTGGTGCCTGATTTAATCCAGACATGACACTTGTCATTTGGGCCAAAGTGTTCAATCTTTGTCTTGGTCTTGGTCTGAGAGTCCTTTGGGTGCCTTTTGGCAAACTCCAGGTAGGCTCTCATGTGCCTTTTACTGAGGAGTGACTTCTGTCTGGCCACTCTACCATACAGGACTAATTGGCGGAGTGCTGCAGAGATGGTTGTTTCTTCTGGAAGGTTCTTGTAACCCAGGGGTAAAACAGATATAAATAAAGAAATAAATAAGTCCTAAGTGACTATTAGTATCATCCAATAATAGGTCAGGGTGATGTTAGGACATCAGTCTGTAAGATTGAGAGTTGCTACCTTCCAGCCAATGGGATGGCTGAGCCCGCCTCTCAGTTAGCAAGGGAGATAGGAAGAGACTCAGTAGTAATTGAGGCATCGTAGCGATATGTTGATTCTGCTGTTACGGGTGTAAATTGCCAACTATGTAAAGTGCCACGAGACAGTCTAAGTTGGAAGGCATGATAGAGTAATGTGCCATTCTCTTGCACAGATCTACAGACAATTCCTTGGACTGAATGGCTTTGTGCTCTGACATGCATTGTTAACTGTGGGAACTTAGATAGACAGGTGTGTGCCTTTCAAATCATGTCCAATAAACTGAATTTACCATAGGTGGACTCCAGTAAAGTTGTAGAAACATCTCAAAGATGATCAGTGGAAACAAGATGCACCTGAGCTCAATTTTGAGTGTCTGTGAATACTTATGTACATGTCCTTTTTTTTTTTTTTTTTTATAAACTTGTAAAGATTTCAAACAAACTTCTTTCATGTTGTCATTATCGGGTATTGTTTGTAGAATTTTGAGGAAAATAATGAATTTAATCCATTTTGGAATAAGGCGTAACAACAAAAATGTGGAAAAAGTGAAGTGCTGTGAATACTTTCTGGATGCACTGCATATGACAGTCAGAACTCTGAAAAAGGGATCTTAGCAATCTTAAAAAACTGAACATGCCCTATTGTTATTAACAGAATTAGATTAGAACTAGAACTAGAATATGAGAATATCAGTTAATTTTTCTGGACCGATTCCAAGGTTGTAATTGGATATGTGAACAATGAGGCATGCTGTTTACATGTGTTTGTTGCAAACAGAGTGTGAAGGAGCCACCAAATAACCAAGATGATCATTGCTGACTGACAGAGAAGGTCACTTTATAGGAGCCAAGAAGGAGCTGCAAGAAGCCCTAAAGAAAGTAGACCCAGGAAGAGTAGGTGCCTTCCTATCTGACAAGCAGTGTGTCTTTTATTTTGAATGCATCACATTCAAGTCATGCTGGAGGAGTGTGGGAGTGACAGTTCAGGACAATAAGGAATGTCCTCAACATAAAATTCTCTCTCTCCCTAGATTAGATGATACTTGCTGTTATGGAACAATGGCAATTGTAAACAATTGCCCCCTTACTGAGATTAACTTGAACGATCCCAACAACTCAGAACCTCTTACACCAGGTCACTTGCTTACGCTGAAAACAACTGCAGCTATGCCACTACCAGGCAAGTTTATCAACGAGCATCTCTATACACGTAAAAGATGGCGACATGTACTGTTTCTTGCCGAGCAGTTTTGGAGCAATTGGTGGAAGAAATATCTTGCCAACATCACCACACGACAACGCTGGCATGCCCCAAGGAGAAAGCTACATATAGGTGACATAGTGCTGGTAAAGGAAAAGGACTTAGCAAGAAACAAGTGGCGGATTTGAATAGTGTTGGAGACTGCCAATAACGATGGCTTTACAAGTAGGTGGAAAGTTAAATATTTTACTTATGGGTGAGGGCATATGTAAGCCTTCAGTAATTGAATGTCCCATTCAAAAGCTAGTTGTACTGATGGAGACTGATCAAGGTTAAGATCTCTTCCCAATTCTCTAATCCCCTCCATATTAGAGTTGTTCATTTCATTTCATGTAAACATTTTCTAATGTATGCATCTCATGTGCAAGTTCACTAATGTATGCATTTCATGAGTTTAAGGTTCCTCATGTATGTACTATGTGCCACTGAATATTGTCACTATGTGTTCAGGGTTAGTTGTGAAACTCATGATTTGATAGGAGTGAAGATGACCCTGTTCAATGGGTTCTGAATATTGACATTTGTTAAGTAAACAACATGACAAACCAATCTTTGGGCCATCATTCAGTCGAGGTAGCCACAGGGGTGGTCTATATGACTACAGTCTTATTTCACAACAACAATACCTTTTCACAGGTAGGTCTATCAGTAGTATTCAAGTAAAAAATACTATGGAAATTGAATCAAACAATTAAATGTAAAATAATATAGACTTCACTGTATAATATATACAGTGATACATATTAAATTTACTGAAGTTATTCAGTCAAATGAGTGAGTGAGTGATTTTCTCTTTGTCTTTTGTTGTTTGATTAACATTAATGACACAGACAGAACAGTTCAGATATAGTAGGTGGTGTATTTATTTGACTGTCCAAGCATAATAAGCCACTAAAGAGAACTCGGTAGACTCTATGCATGAATGCTGCTTATGTATTTCTGGTAGAATCTCAGTAAGTAATTTTACTTCCATGTAGTGTGTTCCTGTAGCAGATTCATTTTATAATGATTAAACTATTATGGTATTATTGTTATAGTACAATTAGTTTTATATATATATATATATATATATATATATATATATATATATATATATATATATATATATATATATATATATATATATATATGTATGCATATATATATATTGGCCACTGGTAAGTAAAAAGAGGTACAGTATCAGTGGTGGGAAGACAGTAGTTCGGCCAGATATTGTTGTGTACCGTTATGTGAGACCTCCTCAAAGTTAAACTTTTAGAGTCTTCCATGTTTAAATGCGTCTTTACAGAGATTTAAGACATTTATAGGTCTTATAGATAACAGTGATTAAAATTAAATGTAATGAAGGTTAACATTTTATGTAAAAAAAAAAAAAAGAAGAAAAATAAAGTAAAAGTACTATGATTGAACTATACTCAAAAAGATACCATTACAGTGAACCATGAACACCAGTTGTTATGGACTGGAGGAGGAGGTGGATACAGGTGCAGATAATTTATTGTATAAACTAAATTTGAATTAGATGAATAAATACAAATAATGAAAAAACAGGTATGAATTATTAGAAATGGAGCATGAGAATACTCAACCCTCGAAGTTGTTGATGTAACTCAAAATATATAATTTGAAGCCTTACTGTTGTGTGTAACAGCTGACTGCCTCACAATACGATTAACGTCATTCATGGTAATCTGTGGACGCACTTGTAAACAACCATTGTAATATGTCCTACTCTCCTGTGCAATCTTCACACAATTAACGCCAATTGCGAAAATGGCTTCCGGCACAGCACCGCACGTAACTGAGCTGGCTGAGACAAAGTGCAGAAGTAATATTGCATGTAGTTCAATGGTTCTTGCAGGATGAGGCGGCTTTCTGTGCGTGCGTGTCATTCATTTCTTGTTTTATAAATTTTATGTTATTTATTTTTTATCTTTCTCTTCATTTTACACATAATGCAGACTTGACTATACTAGGAAAAATTTGTCCAAAATGTTCGAGTCCAAATTTACCCGTCTGCATGACTTATAAGTAATATAAGTCATATATAATGACTTATAAGTCATAATTGGACTTGAGTCTGGATTGAGTACCCCAACTCTAGAACAAGAGAGAAAATGGCTAACCAACAAAGAAAATTCTTCACAGCCTTCTTTACTCATATTTACCAATGGTGCCAATATTAGTGGAGGACACTATATACAGTTATATATACTATATACCCTATTGCAAGTCAGGTATATTGTCAAAATGTACATACTTTCAGCTGTGTGCAATGAACAAATCAAACAAAAGCAGTTGAAATAGTTCAACACAAAGAAATTCTTCAAGTGATTTCCCCAAATTCAACAAAAAATACAGCTTATAATGATTTCGCCAGTTAAAATTATGCAACCCCTTTAGGGCACCCTTTTGCTGTTATAACCTGCTGCAAATTAGATATCTATAGCCAAACAACAGCTTCTTGAGGAATCTTGGCCCTTTCCTCATGAGCAATGGCCTCCAGTTCAGTAATATTCTTGGGTTTGCATGCTGTAGCCACCTTCTTCCAATCCCACCAGAGATTTTCTATGGGTTCAAGTCAGGTGACTGTGATGGCCCTGTAGAATCTTCCAGGACTTCTTCTGCAACCAAGCCTTGATGGAATTTGAGGTATGCTTGGGATCATTGTCCTGTTGGAAGGTCCAATAATGCCCAAGCTTCAGCTTCCTCACAGATGGAATGAGGTTTTCTACTAGGATTTCTTGATACTTCAATGAATCCATCTTGCCTTCCACGCACTGCAGGTTTCCAGTGTCAGAGGATGCAAATCAGCCCCAGAGCATCGCCGAGCCACGACTATGCTTGACTGTGGATAGAGTGTTCTTTCTTAATTCTTTTTCCTACAGATTATACCACTGATCCTTAATGCCGAAAAGTTCCAGTTTTGTTTCATCGTTCCACAGTACAGATTCCTCAAACTTCTGTGTATTATTTATTATTTTGAGTTAATGATTTTAAGTTTTATTGTGCTTTTGGATAAGTAGTGGTGTATGTCTTGGAGTTCTGGCATGGAAACCTTCTGTATTTATTACGTGCCTTACCGCACCTCACCTGAAACCCCAGTGTCTGTTGCCACCAAGTCTTGCTGCAGGTTGTTTGCAGTCACTCGTGTTTTTTTTTTACAACCTGTATTCTCTGAAATCTGGTTGCAGCCATTGATAGCTCCCTTTTTCTGCAGGTACCGTCCAGGTATTTAAATTATTTTCTACCCCTAGCCAGTTCAGGTATTTAATTTGTTCCAGATCAAGCACACTTGGTGCAGCAAATGGAGCCCTTGATTAGATGCATCAGGTGTGCTTGAGACAACAACTTTTTTGCATATTTGTGTTTTTATGAGGGATTCTATTCAGGGATTGAATTATTTTGATTGCGACTCTATATATCTCAAATACATACTGTATATAAACATATGTGTACCTACATTAAGTTATGTATTCAAATTAAATAATATTTCTTTCTTAAATTATGAAAAGACAATAAACAAACAAATAGTATGTCTGCAACAGTTTTATTAATGTCTAGTTTGAAATTGGCTGAAGCTGGACGGTCATTTTGCTTATTTAAATAATTTATTTGATGTAAGAAGCAACATTGTCAGTCCATGGCATAAGACAATTTAAAAATTAAAATTAAATTAAAATGCTAATGTATTAAATGTTATGATGTCACTATATGCAAACTAACTATATACATTAAAACCTTTTCAAGATGTTTTCACTTGGTACTGATGATACTTTAGCAATTTTTTGTGCTTTCTCCTTCATTAGCTTTTGCTGGCTATTGCCACAGGAACCAGCACTGTTGCAGGGCTTATTATTTAGTGACTGCCATGCATAAATGTAGGTATGTCCAAGGACAGACTACCCCCCCCGAAACCACTCCAACCACCAATCCACACACACACACACACACACACACACACACACAAAGACACTCTTCGCTTTAACATTAATATGTGCTAGCTGCTGTTGCAAACATTAAAAAATACAAATAAATAAATAAATAAATACTTCCATAAAGGCTCAGCAGATGGTGAGTTGCTTCTGCCAAGTCTTTGCAAATTCTAATCATAAGGAGACATATTAGGCTGCTGTACTAATTCCCCCTTTGTCATCACACCAAAACATTGTCCTTCAGAGTGTCTTACAGCAATTACACGTGAAACATTAAGTACTAGAGACAGTGTGTGACACGTTAATAGTTTTCATCACATAAATATGATTCATGTTACAAATGAGAAGGCCTCATAAGCAAATTTCTGTCATTTGCTTTTTTGGGGTTGGGGGGAATTTGGTGGAAGTGATTTTGAATAAGAACAGAAGGAGATCCAGTAATTAGTTTTCTGCAACTTACATAAGGAAGGCCAATTGCTCGATTTCTCTCCACTGTTTTCTTGACTTCTTCCAGGCTGCCATAGTCCCAGCGAGAGAGCTGGAAACCTAAAGCCCAATATGGAGGAATAGTTGGCCTGCCGACCAGCTAGAGAAACACATATACAATGTGAGATATATATCTCATGATATATATAATGATATATAATGATAGAGATATATAATGATAGATATCTTTCTATCTATCTATCTATCTATCTATCTATCTATCTATCTATCTATCTATCTATCTATCTATCTATCTATCTATCTATCTATATATATATATATATATATATATACACCATAACTATACACCTAAAAAATTTAGTTTGCCAGTTCAATAAATATGAAAAAGAAGATCTGTGATGTTTACACAACAATGTAAATTATTATAATTATGTAAAAGTCACATGTACACATGTAAATATGTGTATCTTTTATATGAGTTAAAATAAAATATGAGTTAAATTGACATTTTCTCTGAAAGTACTCACAAAGGAAAAATAAGTATTAAACTTTATTTTACTTTTTTTAAAACATCTAAATTGAATCGAATATAAATCGAATATTTAAAAAGTTGTTCAGATATTTTTTTTCACAGATGTCTTAAACAAAATCTAAACCAGTAAACCTATTTTTCCTTTCAGCCTCACCACAGAGCAATATTGAATCAACATTATTTAAGACCACATTGTCAATGCAGATTATCCAATTTCCTTTATTACGGATTTGTTATTAGTCCTTATATTTCATCTAAAAAGTAATACAAGTATGTCCCAACACAGTATTAATTGTTGCCATCTCATGTCACCTTTGCATAAATGGAAATAATCTGACAAATGAATCAAATGATTATTCAGTAATTATTCTCTCAGCCCTTTTACATGCATGTTGTATTTCAATAAGTGGGAAGTTTAAAATATTAGCACAAATAGTAGCAGTCAATTGTAGGACATGTACCAATATTTTGTAACCACTGAGGCATGGGGAGAACATGCGCATACAGGTCAGAGGCGGAGTTCAAACCCCCCCAGTGGCAGATATGCAAAACTGTGATGTGATTTAAGATATTTTAGTATACTCTTTACACAAGAACTCTAATAATTGGGCTATTGATATAATTGGACTTTTTAGATTTTCTTAGTACTCGCATGCGCATGTTGCTCACCCATAAAATGCATTCTTGACACAGCTCATTTGCATTTTGTGATGCCCACAAAACAGAATCAAATTTCAATTTCACAGGCACCGGGAATCACTAAATGAACAACGAAGATAAAGGCTGAAAGGTAGAAGTGTTAGTTATTTTGACTCACTTCTATGCTAAAAAATATATTTAACAATATATTGTATATTATTAATAATAATAAGCACACACTAAACCTGTAAACCAGCTGAGGCATTTGTTTATGGCTTTAATCAGTGCCAATGCTAGAAAATGACTGGTTTAAACAAAATTCAATGGTATTCTCTGTTGCTGAACTAGTGAACTGAAATGACATATTTTTGATGGTGAAAAATCACCAGGATCAACCAGGTACTTCCAATATAGTTCCATTCTACTGAAACTGGCTAGTAAATAACAAAAATAATTTGTTAGTGAAAACTAATTATTCATGAACTTGGCATATACATATACACTTAAAAAAAGCCTACAAACCAAATTGATTGAATAGTATATTTGTGATTGTTTGGCTATATTCCATTATTGGTATTGAATCTGACCTGTGTGAACTCCTGTACAATAGACTCTGGTGTGTCTCCAAGCAGGATATAAAAGTCCAGAACTCCTCCAATTGTTCTGTAGGTCACAGCAGGTGCTGGCTGAAGAGTCACCTCTACAAACACAGGCCAACACCTTAAATCGATCTGTTCATCTTTCCAAAGCATGGACACCAGTTAAAATCCCAGCATTGCCAAGCTGCCACTGTTGGGCCCTTAACCCTCAACTTTTCAGTTGTATAGATAAATGTAAGTCACTCTGGATAAGGGTGTCTGCCAAATACCGTAAATTTAAATATTGTGGCCAAAACCAGCAGTGACGTGACATCAACATGTAAATCAAAAGTACAAAGAGCTGACACCACCAGTTAAGCAAGCCACCATCAGAATCAAAAATAAAACAAACCCATCAGAGACGTAGCTAAAACATTTGACTTGGCCAAATCAACTATTTGGTACATTCTTAAAAATAACAAAATACAGGTGAGCTCAGAACTATTTACAAAAGTTGGTCAGATCATGAACACCCTCCAGGAGGTAGGGGCATTTGTATCAAAGTCAACAAGATAATTATATCTTTTGATAATTATATATATAATTATATTCAACAAGAAAAAATAATAAAGTAAATAGTGAGGGTTCCCTTTCAAAGGGAACTTACATTGCATTAGTTGAACGCTGTGGCGTATGACCGGTATCTGAAACTTCTGTAAAATCATGCCTATAAATAATTTATAGGCCTGCCGTGATCAGGTGATGTGGCAATTAAGCACGTCGCGTGATATATAAACACCCTAAATTATAGCTGAAACACTGTACTTTGATATTTATATGAATTAATTATGAACATTTTCACATCTAACTCCAATACAGATTGAAAGATAGTTAACATAGTAATAACTTGTTCAATGTGAAAATATGTATGGATATGGGTATAAATAAAAAAATAAATACAGTGGCAAGAAAAAGTATGTGAACCTTTTGGAATTTCTCGGTTTTCTGCATAAATTTGTCATAAAATGTGATCTGATCTGATATTGACAAATATAATGTATCTAAAATAATAACACAAAAAAAATCTGATATTTCATGTCTTTATTGAGAACAACCAAAAAAACGTCATAGTGCTTGTGGAAAAAGTATGTGAACCCTTGAGTTAATGATCTCAAAAAAGCTAATTGGAGTCAGGTCTCAGCACACCTGGAGTCTGGTTAAGAAAATAAGTTTGGAGGTGTGAACTACAGCTACTTTGGCTGATATAAACCCCTCAAACCTTTGGAGTTTGCTCTGCACCAGAAGCACACGCTTATGTGAACCATGCCTCGCCAAAAAGAGCTTTCCGAGGATCTACGATCAAGAATGGTTGTTTTACCTAAAGCTGGCAAGGGTCACAAAGTGATTTCAAAGATTTTAGAAATTCACCAGTCTACAGTTAGGGACTGTGTAGCCATAGCCATAGTCATAGTTAGCCTAGCTTAGTTTATTGAGAGTGTTTTGTTTCTTGTTTCCGTTTTGGTTTTGCGTTCACCACACTGTAAATAAACATCACCGTTCGTACTTCATTTGCATCCTGCCTGCTTCCTTCACGTCACGGCCCATGACAAGACTCATCAATGAGGTAAAGAAACAACCCCAAATCACAGCCAAAGATTTGAAGGCATCATGGAACTGTTCATGAGTGTACAATACGTAAAACGTTGAACATGAACGGTATCTATGGCAGGACAGCACGAAGGAAGCCACTGCTTACTAAAAATAACATTGCTGCACGCCTGAAGTATGCAAAAGAGCACATTGACACTCCACAGTGGTATGGGCAAAATGTTTTGTGGACTGATGAGAATAAGATTGAACTATTTGGAAAAACCACACAGCTCTACATCTGGCATAGAAAGGGCATGGCATATCATCATGAAAACATCATCCCAACTGTAAAGTATGGTGGAGTAAACATCATGATTTGGGCCTGTTTTGCTGCATCAGGGCCTGGCCAGCTTGCAATCATTGAAGGGAAGATGAAAGTCTATCAGACAATTCTTCAGGATAATGTGAGAATGTCTGTACGTCAGCTGAAACTGTGTGGAAGTTAGGTGAAGCAACAGGACAATGACCCAAAACACCGGAGCAAATCCAAAACAGAATGGATTCAGAAAAACAAAATCCACCTTTTGGTGTGGCCAAGTACGAGCCCAGACCTCAACACAATAGAGGTGCTATGGATTGACTTGAAGAATGCCATACACGTCAGAAGCTCAAAGATTATGACTGAGCTAAAGCAGTTCTTCCGGTATAAAATGGGCTAAAATTCCTCCTGAACCATGTGCAGGTCCGATCCACAGCTACAGGAAGCGCCTGGATGAGGTTATTTCTGCCAAAGGGGGGTCAACCAGTTATTAATTCTAAGGGTTCACTTACTTTTTCCACCGCTATTTTGAATGTTAAATGAGTGTGTACAATAAATACATGAGGGATCAGATTTTATTTTTGTGTTATTATTTTTGACATATTTGTCAATACCCCTGACTTAGATAATGGTCAGATCACATTTTATGAGAAATTTATGGAGAAAGCCATGAAATTCCAAAAGGTTCACATACTTTTTCTTGCCACTGTAGTACCAGAGAATAATTGCATTGGAAAGTAATTTTGTTATTTTTACCCCCAAGATGTAAGTAAGAAATTTAGAGATTTCATACACAAATAAAAAACAGGTTTGTCTCAGTTTTACATAGGTAATGCATTCTTCAATGATAAGGATAAACTGAACAGTATTTGACTTGAAAAAATAACAGTAACTTGAAAAAAATTCCTGTCTCCTGGGGGAAAAAAAACGCAGTTCTTGGAAGTACAATAGTTCTCTTGGTCACTGCTATATACTGGGCTGGCAGATTATTAGATCAATACACTAATAAGCATGTCATTCTGTAAATATTCTAGGCTTTTAAATTAATTACAGTGCATTAGAATGTTGGGATTTGGTTACCCATAGCATTGCTGTTCATTAGGAAAACACCAAAGGATTTGCCACTTTCATCCTCCAGGCACATGAAGAAAGGGTAGTGACCATACAGGTTGTGAGTACCCTGAAAATAAAACAGAGTTTAAGAAACAAACTGTTTAAGAAACCAAACAAAAATATATAACCAAAATAACAATGTTCCTCTTACTCCTAATGCAATCTATCTGGCTAGGTATGTTTGCCTCTTTAATTTTGCACTGGAGCTACAAGACGAATTTGATTAAGTAATACAATAAATAAGAAAGTTGATTTCAATTCAAACAAAAACTGTGTTTTACTTGATGTAAGTAAAGAGTGTTGTGGTTTTATTTATTATATCAGTTTGATAACTGATGAATTTGGAGTAGTTCTTGGTAGTAGAATTTAGGTTTAGGTTAGTCTTTAGGTTTGGTTATAGTTTAACTGTAGGTAGAAGACTTTAGATTGTAGGACCTTAGTCTGAATATGTAGTCCACTTACACCATTGGGAAAGGCATCTCGTGTAAATATAGGCCATGTCTTCCAGTCAATATCATGGCGGAATTTCTTGTGAACGTGTTCACCGAGTCCATAAATGTTATCCGAGGAAAGTTTGGCAGAGAGCTGTAGGTACTGGTTAGCAAAAATCAGCGGTCCAATACTGGTATCAAAGCTGAGACAGAGATCAAAAGAGAAATATGATGCAGAGGAAGCTTCTGACAAGAATTATGAACTTCTTTAAATGAAACAGGAGATAAGGGGATAACACAAACACACGCACATACGCACAGCCACACACACACACACACACACACATACACACACACACTTTGCCAATCTTTAACTGCCTAGTGTCATAAAACATCTGGAGTGTTTAGTTGTCCCATATTTTATAACAAATTCTTCTGTACAGAAAAAAGCAACTGGATCTTTGCCCTCTGCTAGCTTTACTTTATTTCTCCTCAAGGAAGCTTCCATTTCATCTTTCTTTGCCTTTGCATTGTTTTTGCTGATGTGTCTATGCTCTTAATATTAATGTTTGTTTCATCATTTAGGATGAAATACTAATTTTCATATCGCTCCTATTTATTATTCTATTTATTTCAGTGTGTTTTTATTTGGGAATAGTGGCGTATTCCTGTATGTTTGTTTACTTGCCAAGTAACAATAACAAAGTTGTCTAAAGTATTTCACTTTCATGGTTTGCTGGTAACTCATTATCAAAACCTGAAGATAGTAAAATGGAGCACTGCCCAGCAGTTGCAATGAATATTCTGCAGACTGGTATTAAGCCTACTTTGGGATTTTGTAATACATCTGTCATTTTTGTGAATTGAATGTGTAATATGGTAATACACTATATGGCCAACATTTTGTGAATACCAGATCATCGCATCCACAGTGTATATATCTAACTGTACGTAGACATGTATATTTATACTAGTCCTTAAAAGCCCCGAAAGTTTTTATTTACGCACAGTATAGTAAAACAGCAGATATGAAAATTAGTTAATAAAATCATAGACCATATGTTCAGTATTTTCTAATTAATTAAATGGCACAAACATTTCATTCTCCTTCAAAGAAACAATTTAATTGGTTAACTGACAAAATGTATTAAAGAAAGCTTTAATTTATTTGTAGTTCAGACATTGCTATGGAAAAAGATTCATTAATTAAAGTGTGCGTTGCCACAGGGATATTTTTGTCATAGTTGCACATTGGCAAATTCTTATTTTCCAGAAGAAAATAAATAAATAAATAAAAAGTTCTTATTATTTAACTCTTTGGCTTTTGGACCCAGCTCTATCAGTTGTACTCTTTTGCCTACCTCCATCAACTTATCAAAATCATATAATTTGATAAGGAAGATAGAGTTCTTAACTTATTATACAGTAATATGCCACCATTATTGCAAAAGCCATGACAAGCAAGTGTGACAAGTTCAAAGTACTGTCATTGTATAATCATTGTAAATAACTTTAGATTAAAGTAGAAGTCTTGTGAAATTCCATTTATAATTAAGCTTTAATTGTTTTGGCTGGTTTTGGAAGCACTGATTCCTCTAATGACTGTGTGTGCATGTGCATGTGAGTGACACAGCAATAATCATGGTGTCTCTTAGTCTGATGATACATAGGAAGCTTTTGACAAGAATGATGAACCTCTTTAAATGAAACAGGAGACAACACACACACACACACACACACACACACATATATATATAAATTGTCTGTCTTTTGCCAATTTTTATCTGCCAGGTGTTATAAATAATCTGGAGTCTTAAGTTATGCCATATTTTGTAACAAATTATTTTGCCCAAAAACAGACAACTGGATCTTTGCCCTCTGCTAGCTTTCCTTTATTTCTCCTCATGGAAGTTTCCATTTCATCTTTCTTTGTCCTTGTATTGTTTTTTTTTCTCCATGCTCTTGAAGTTTGTTTCGTGATTTAGGATTGAATACTCATTTTCATTTCCGTGGCTTTCAGTTTAGCATATTCAGATACTGATATCTATTGTGAATATTTTAGCACATAGTGAATAAAATCAAGTCCAATAAGAGGGCCACAGCTCAGTTATATGGGACCATCTCACTGCACATTACACCAGAAGTCCCTGAGCCAAAATACACTTGAACTGTACTTAATCCAAGCTAAGCAACTTATCAACTTATCAGGCCAGGTCAGGAGAGCAATCAAGAGCATACAAGACCACATATTTTACTACAATTTGCACAACAAATCAAAGCTTCGGATACCCCTGCTGTGTTTTCATAATTGTCATAGGTTTTATACATAAATTAGTTTGCATTTGTTTAATATTGCTTCTATTACTTTTAATTTCAGTGTGTTTTAATTTGGGATTAGTTGGGTATTACTGTTTGTTTTGTTTACTTGCCAAATACCAATAACAAATTTGTCAAAATTGTTTCACATGGAGAGCTGGTAACTCATTGTCAAAACCTGAAGATAGTAAAGCAGGCATTCTTTGGCCTAATTCCATCAACTTATCAAAATCAAATAATTTGATAAGGAAGACAGAGTTCTTAAATTATTGTACATACAGTATATGCCACCATTACTGCAAATGCCATGACAAGCAAGTGTGACAAATCAGTAATCAAGTTCAAAGTACTGTCATTGTATAATCATTGTAAATAACTTTAGATTAAAGCAGAAGTCTTGGAGACAGCAGCATTACTAAACAACACAGTGTTCTGAACTGAAATGTGCTGAAAGCACATTAATTATTAAGCTTTAATTGTTTTGGCTGGTTTTGGAGCACTGATTCCTCTAATGACTGTGTGTGCATGTGCATGTGAGTGACACAGCTATAATCATGGTGTCTCTCAGTCTGGCACTGACTGGCATGCCACTGTCAAACAAACTAGGTTATTATTTAAATATAATGCATAATAATGAACTCAGTGCATAAAAATGAGCTAGCCCAGTTGTGAATTACAGAAGCACGACGTTAATGAGAGCTAAGTACTTTCATTATTATCTCTTTATGCGGAGTAGTTGTAAGTAGTGATTCACAGTATATCTCAAGTCAACATGTGTGTTTTCATGCATGTAAAATTAAAATTGACAAATAGCGAAAAGGACTGCATGACTGCATTGAGACATGAAATTGAGAATAAACCTCAGTGGCATGCAAAATGTGAGTACACACACATATAAAGAGTATGTAGTGACAGAGATATACAGCATAAAACAAAATGGGAATACACCCAGGCTGGTATGTCAGTTAATTGCAGAGCATCACTCTCTCTCTCTCTCACACACACACACACACACACACACACACACACACACACACACATGAAATTGTGCATAGCCAAACCACCTAATTGCATGTTTTTGGACAGAGGGAAGAAATTGGAGAACCCAGGGGAAACCCATACTGACATTGGGAGAACATGCAAAACTCCATATTGAAATACAAACTGGAAATAATATGTATTATTGATATGTATTTACAACTAACTGTCAAACATTTAGATGGAACACAAAATAGAAGTGATCTATCTCTTGATTGCTCATTCTACTTAGCTGTTAGTTTATGGAGGAATTCCCAATGTAAGGCTCACTGAGACCCATAACTTATGCAGAATTATATGTAAAATTGGGAATAGGAGTACGGAAAATTAGTAGACAAGAATACTTTAGAATGGGGCAACAGTGAATCTTTTCTTGAGTAATTGAATAGCTTGTCCACATTTTAGCCATCTGTAGGTCTTGTAGTTCAGTAATTTCTGCATGACTGTGGTGTTTTTGGAGATTGACAATTCTGACAATATGCAACTTTCATTTGTGTGAAACACATTATATCCGCTTTATGGGGACATGAAATTCACTATGGGGACATGAATATCACTTCTCTACACTTATGAATAGTCTTTGTAAGAACTTTTTAATGTGCAGAATGTACAACAAAGAAGCAGAGTACTGCAGATAAAACGAAACATTTTAATTTACACTGTATATAGTGGGGGAAATAACTATTGAACGCATCAACTTTTTTTTCAGTAAATATATTTCTAATGAGGTTATTCGCATGAAATTTTCACCAGACATCAGTATTAACTCAAGAAATATATAGAATATATAGAAATATAAATAATTCACAACATTAAAGTCCATAAATAAAATAATGTGTAATAAGTTGGGATGACACAGGAAAAAGGTCTTTTCATTACCAATGTGTCACACAAGGTAAATGGAAAGAACTCTCCCAATTCTTTCACAACCTTGTTGCAAAACATATTGACGGAATCGGATACAGATGCATTTAAAAAATTCTGAATCTTCCACTAAGCACCATTGGGGCATTATGTGCATAGGAGCTCCTCGCAAGATTTCTGACCAGGGAGTCAGAAGAATAGTCAGAAGAGTAGCCCAAAAGCCAAGGATCACTCGGAAAGAGCTCCCGAAACACTTGGAGGCCACAGGTGTCATTGTCACAGAGAAAACAATAGGCACTGCACTCCACCGCCATGGCCTCTATGCACGCTCACCCCGCAAGACTCCATTACTAAAGAAAAGGCATGTTGAAGCTTGTTTAAAGTTCAGATAAAACCTATGAAATACTGGGAGAGTGTAGTCTGGTCAAACAAGAGCCAAATTTAACGTTTTGGCTGTCATACTACACACCATTGTCAGGCGGTAAGGTTGAGGCAGAAGCATTCGCAGATTTTTAAACATTTAATATAACCAAAAGACAACTAGACAAACACTCGGACAACTTGACAAGATACTCTGGCAAGAAATAAACCAAACCGACATGAAAGACGCGAGTCTCAGACGACGAAAGACAAACAGAGTGCAGACAAAGACTACATATACACACATGAGTGGTCATTGACAATAACGTGAATCAGGTGCAGTTGTGGTGCATGTGGTCATGTGGTGCAGTGCAGTGGCTGATGGGAAATGGAGTCCAGATCTCCCAGATCCCTGACAGAACCCTCCCCCAAGAACGCTACTCCCGGAGCGCCCAAACCGACACGGCCCCCCCACCGGCGGCCCCGGGCCCCCGGGCAAAAGGTCCACAACAAAGCCAGTAGATCGAGCGGCATGGAAGCAGGGCGATCCCCCTCCTGGGGCCGAAAAGGGACACGAGGTCCCCCACGAGGCTCAAAGGGGGAGCGAGGGTCTCCGCGCGGCTCCCAGGGGGAGCGAGGGTCTCCGCGAGGATCCAGGGGGGAGCGAGGGTCTCCGCGAGGCACATGGGGGGAGCGAGGTTCTACGCGAGGCCAGGGAGAGGAGCGAGGTTCTACACGAGGCTTAAGGGAGGAACGACGCTCTCCAAGGAGCATGAGGGGGGAACGTCGTCCTCTGCGGAGCAGGAAGGGGGAGCGATGCCCTGAGCGCAACGAAGGCCATGTGCGATGTCTTCAGCGGAGCATGGAGGCAGAGTGACGTCCTCAGCGAGGCAGGATGGCAGAGAGATGACCGCAGCCAAGCAGGAAGGCCAAGCGACGACCTCAGCTGAGCAGGAAGGCCGAGCGACGTTCACAGTCGAGCCGGAAGGCAGAGCGATGCCCACAGCCGAGCAGGGATTCTGAGCGACGTCCACAGCCGAGCAGGGATGCTGAGTGGCGTCCACAGCCGAATAGGAAGGCTGTGCGATGACCTCAGCTGAACAGGAAGGCTGTGCGATGACCTCAGCTGAACAGGACGGCTGCGTGACGACCTCACCTGAACAGGACGGCAGCGTGACGACCTCGGCGGAACGGGAAGGCAGAATGACATCCAGAAGAGGGGCGGGAGGGCGGGACTCGGTCTCCTCTCTGAGCACATGCTCCAACCCGTGAAACTTGGCATAGTTTACAATAAACACCGGGTGTTGTATGGCGCGTGCGCTGTATGACATTGGTATCCCGAGTCCGCGGTTGATCTCAGCCAACTGTTCCCTCCACCTTTTTTCCCGCTCCATGACCTTGAGATACTCCTCCGCATAGCTGTCGTACCAGGCGTCCATAGAAAAAAAAAAAAAAGAAAAAAGAAATCTGCTGCTTCTAATTCACGGTCTTTCGTTCTGTCAGGCGGTAAGGTTGAGGCAGAAGCATTTGCAGATTTTTAAACATTTAATATAACCAAAAGACAACTAGACAAACACTCTGACAACTTGACAAGATACTCTGGCAAGAAATAAACCAAACCGACATGAAAGACGTGAGTCTCAGGCTCGGGTCGTCACCGCGAAGGAGGCTTTCCAGTACCTCCTGTCCCTGCAGGAAACCCAACTCATCCAGACAACAGAGGCGGCGACCGCAGCCCTGGGGCAGTTAGGGCAGGCCCAGGATCAGCTAAGGGACCAGTTGCGTGAAACGGAGGAACTCCGAGTGGCGAGAGATGCAGCGCTGAGCAGCACCAAGGAGTCGGAACGCAAGGTCAAGAGTCTGACAGCCGAAAAGGGGCAACTCCACGAGGAACTGTCGGCAGCTGTCCGCCGTCAGGAACAGGTACGGCAGGACCGAGACAAGCTACAGGAGGAGAAACAGAAAGGGGAAACCCGAATGTCCCAGCTGGAGAGGGAGCTCAACAGTGGACGGGTTCAGGAACAGCTATCGAGCGCCAGTGCGCAATTGGACATTTTGAGATCGGAACTGGAGGAGGAAAGAAGACAAGCAGCTCTGGTGGTAGCCGCAAAGGAGAAGCTGAAGTTGGAACTGTCCCAGCGAGAGGCTCAGCTCACTCAAGCCAGGGAGGCTCGTGACGAGGCACAGCGACAGCTGGTGGAAAAACAGACCCAGTCTCCAGTTTGTGACTCCCAGGTACAGGTTCCGAGTTCCGAGTTAGATTTCCGAGTTCCGAGTTTAGATTTCCGAGTCCCGAGTATAGATTTCCAAGTTCCGAGTTTACATTTCCGAGTTCCGAGTATAGATTTCCGAGTTCCGAGTATAGATTTTCGAGTTCCGAGTGTAGGTTTCCGAGTTCCGAGTATAGATTCCAGAGTTCCGAATTGACTTTTCCGAGTTCCGGGTTTAGATTCCCGAGTTCCGAATTGACTTTTCCGAGTTCTGAGTTGTTAGGTCCGGTTTCCGAAGTGATATTATCGAGTTCTGAGCTACAGGTTCCGAGTTCCGAGTTACAGGGTGCGAATTCTGAGTTGAGATTCCAGAATTCTGGGTTGATATTTCCGAGTTCTGAGGTGACATCTCCGAGCTCCGAGTTGACCGGTCCCGAGTTTCGAGTTACGGGTCTCGAGTTCCGAGTGGTTACGTGCAAGTCCGAGCCTCCGCCGGGCAAGTCCGAGCCTCCGCCAGGCAAGTCCAAGCCAGCTCAGACCAGTTCTCGGGTACAAGTGTATGCATCACGCCGGGCTTCACGCCATGTCTCACGCCGGGCTTCACGCCATGTCTCAGGGCGGGCTTCACGCCATGTCTCACGCCATATCTCACGCCCCGCTTTCCGCTATGCTTCGCGCCATGTCTCATGCCATGCTTCACGCCCTGTCGCTCGCTCACACTCCCATCTTGCATCCCGCTCAAGTCCCGGTCACGCACCAGGTCCCAGTCCCGGTCCCACTCCAGGTCCCAGTCCCGGTCCCGCTCCAGGTCCCAGTCCCGGTCCCGCTCCGGGTCCCAGTTCCTGTCAAGCTCAAGGTCCCAGTCCCTGTCAAGCTTCAGGTCCCGGTCCCGCCCTGCCTCTCGCCATGTCTCAAGCCCCGCCTCTCGCCACGCATCTCGCCATGTCTCAAGCCACGTCTCTCGCCATGTCTCCGGCCACGCCTCTGAGCCCTGTCCCGGCCACGCCTCTGAGCCTTGTCCCGGCCACGCCTCTGAGCCCTGTCAGTTCAGCTGGGGGCGCCGCCCAGCCTCTCTGTTCCTCTGGGGACGCCGCCCAGCCTGCCTGTTCTGTCGGGGATGCCGCCCAGCCTGCCTGTTCCACCGGGGGCGCCGCCCAGCCTCTCTGTTCCACCGGGGACGCCGCCCAGCCTGCCTGTTCCGCCGGGGGCACCGCCCAGCCTGCCTGTTTCGCTGAGGTCGTCACTCGGCATCTCTGCTCCCCTGACGGCGACATTCGGAGCCAACACAAAACTGGGCACACCCTTTCGACCCCAGGCTTGGCTGGGAACTCAAGACGGTTCCCACCTAGCGATGCAGGGGACGTTCAGTCCAGAGGTCCGGGGCCACCAGTGGAAGGGGGAGGACGTTGGGCACTCCAGGGGGAGTGCCCTTGGGGGGGGGATCTGTCACAGTGCGACCAGCAGAGGGCACTGTGGCACTGGATTCAGACACGGGATCAGCCACGTGACCTGTTGTGTTTGGTTTGCTTCCTGATTCCAAACCGGGGTTTTGTATTCGTTTAATTGGGGGGTTTGGTTATTTAAGGATTCCGGGCAATGAAGCATGTTGCCCGAGATTAGATAGACGATAGGAATGTGTTTTCTGTCACCAGTCTTCTGTGTCATAGTGTCATCGGTCGCCAAGTGGTTCATGCCACGTCTGCACCAATTTGTTTCTGCTACGTTTTATTCAGTTGTTTTGGCTCTGTTTGCACCCGTTTGTTTATGCCATGTTGACATCAGTTTGTTTTTGCTATGTTAGCACCAGTTTGTTCGGGCTACGTTTGCTCCTGACCTGTTTATGTTCTGTTTTCATTTAAGTTTTCCTTTTTGTTTAATAAAGGAGTTGGATCTGCACCTGCCTCCGTCCCCGTCTTCACCCCGCCTGACAAAAACTATTTATAAGACCACCCACACTGTGATTTACCTTAAAACCTCCATGGACAGCAACTAGGCCCCTACAGAAAACCTATCTCCTATTTTCAGCATGTAAGATTGAGAATTCATTGACTAAATGGTAAGCTCATAAAATTCTCATTTATTGTTGGTTCTAAAATGCAAAAGTGCATACAGTGCATGTAGATAGGTTTTAACAATGTGATTGTGTATTAATATGTTACTAAATGTTCTAACTAGTAGCTATAGTAATTTACACGATTAAGCTGTGGTTAGTGGAATATGGCTTGTCAGGTTGAGAGATTAGAATTTATAATCCAAACAGCACTCTCAGTGGTCTAGAGAAGTGGTATTATGGTGTCTGTAGATGACATAAGTCTTGGGGGGATAAAAGAAGTTAATTAATTAATTAACTGATTAATTATACTACTACTACTACTACTAATAATAATAATAATAATATTAATAATAATAGTTATTATTATTATAGTTTTTCTATAGTTTTTCCTTTCCCCACAGTCTTAATTTTTTTGTGCCTGCTCTTAAATGAAACATCCCATGCCCACAACTGTCTTCTGTGATCCTAGTATCAGTGTACACTTTTAATAGGAACATGGCTTTAGAGTGAGCCACCAGAATTAATTAGCTTAACAGTGGTCATGAATAAACAAAGACAGAAAAAAGAAAGAAAGAAAGAAAGAAAGAAAGAAAGAAAGAAAGAAAGAAAGAAAGAAAAAGTTGTTATATAGTAGATACATTATGCTGTATGGGTGGACAATGGGTGGTGAGAAAATGAGGGGGAATAACAAAAAGTAAAAACATCCTTGTGTATGTATGTTATCCTCAAAACACTGTAAAAACTAAAATATCAAAGATGAAGGATGAAGTGTGGACTTTGGTCCTTTGCTGGAAAAAATGACCTGCAAAAAAGGCCTGAAAAATGAGCCAGACTGTTATATAGGCCAATGCTTACTGCATACATAAAGTTACTTTATTCTCACCTCTAATAAGACACGCAATATTGTTAATGTTGACCTTGTGAACAACCTCAATGTTTTCATTTTCTTTGTCCTATTATGAATTATCACAGCTCACGAATATTCACATGTAAGCATGTACAGTTCTGTGCAAAAGTGCAAAATACTGTAGGGCTAAGATGCCTTCAAAAATAATAAAATTAAATATATATTTAAAACACTATAGAGCAATAAACAGTAATAAATGAAATGAAGTCAATATTTGGTACAATAACCCTTTGCCTAAAAATAAATAGTAGTCTCGGGTACTACTACTTTTTGCAGTTTTATAATAAAATTAGCTGGCAAGTTTTACTGAGCATCTTGTAAAACCAGCCACAGTTCTTCTGGAGAATTTGACTATCGCACTTGCTTCAGATTTTTTTTCTGTAACATTTAATTTTGCACTGGAAAACTAGTCCTGCACTGGAAAAGCCTCATTTGAAATAATTTACTGGAACAACTGTAGACACATTTAATACTTATTTCCCACAGTCTATCTCATAATCAATGTTGGAATAGTCAAGACCAAAGTCTGTAGGCACTCAGCATATCTGATAAATGAATGTCTCCAGAAATCAAAATGACAGATCAGGCCAAATGCATTGAGCCAAATTAAATGTGATTCTGAAGAACAACTGCACAACAAGCCAAAAGAACACTCAGGACCTGCTATTGGTGAGGCAAACAAGTAGGAACAAAGGGGAAAAGTCCACAGAATACAATATAAAGCTGATGCACATGTAAGGGTGCCCACACAGATGAGTAGGTGGGTACATAAAAACAGTGGTTGGAGGACAACCAGAGTAACAAGATTGTGTTTGATTGTCTAAGATAAAATAAGACAGGAGAAAACAGGACAGAGATAAAAATAAAAAAAACAGTAATACAAGACTTACAGGACTTTTTTATTGGACGCTCTGCGAACTCTCACGCCAAATGGACTCTTGAGAAGCTCAAACTCATACTTCAGAGGTCCATTCTGAGAGCTGGACAGAGACTGGATGTGTTCATGATGAACTTCAAACCGATCTTCATTTGCATCAGTGATCTGTAGAACAAGGCATACAGCAGGCACAGGCCAACATATTAACATTCAACACACTATTGTTAGCATGCCACTTTAAACATGCTCTTGTGTGCAGGCTGCCTCAGTAATCAGCTTTCTTGACAGCATTAGGGCACTTTCTAGTAAAAGACTAAGCAATTTGGAAGTCACTGCAACACACCTATTGTAAGCGCAAGTGTTTGGCCTATTTCTTACTTCAAAGTTGCTTCCTCAACTAAACGTTCTGACTTAGATTCTGAAAGTTTATTTGCCAATTTACATCAGTCTGTCCATCTGTCTGTCTGTCGGTGGGAAATAATTGGTAGTGCAATATCTCAAAAATAAATGTGTGAATGTAGAATTTGTATGGAATGATCCTTGCCACCAGCAGATAAACAGATAACAATTTGGCATTGATCCAAATATCAAACTATATTTTAAAAGTTCTTTAAGGCATACAACTTAGTAACAAGAAGGACTAGACTTGTTGATGACATAGGCAAGCCTGTGTGTGTGTGTGTGTGTGTGTGTGTGTGAAAGAGAAACACACATTTAATCCTCAATATAAGGATGCATACAATAAACATACCTTAAATCGAAGGCGATTTTCTGTCTGCATTTCTGCTACAAAAGATAGCTCAAGAATGTCAGAGCCAAACAGAGATGGTGCCTCATGTCTTTTCAGTCTGGCCTCCAATTCTGAGAAATAAAGCACTAACATTTTAGTACAAACTTAATTTTTTTTTTAGGGAGAAATAGTTTCAGATGTGCTAGTGCTAGAATATGTGTATATTTACCCTTGGGTATCTTTCTCCTGAAAAGTTTTATTTAGATACATGTAATATTTGTCATTATTACCGACTTCAAATGAATACACAATATGGCCAAAAGTTTGTGTTTTGACACCTGACCATCACACCCATTTGGCGGTCCCTAAACTGTTGCAAACAAAGTTGTAAGAACATAATTATATAGAATGTCTTTGTATACTGTAGCTTTAAAATTTCCCTTCACTGGAACTAAGAGGCCAAAACCTGTTCCAGCAAAACAGTGCCTCTGTTCAAAAAGCAAGGTCCATGAAGACATGGTTTGCCAAGGTTGGAGTGGAAGAGCTTGCATGGCCTCATGGCCTGACCCTCAACCCCACTGAACACTTTTGGCATGAATTAGAATACTGACTACCCACCAGACCTCCTCTTTCATCTTGTCCATAGCCTGACCTCACTAATGCTGTTGTGGTTGAATGGGCGAATCCCAACAGACATGAAAAGTGAAAGCCTTTCCAGGAGAGTGGGGGTAGTTAGCAAAGAGGGACTGGAATCTGGAATAGGATGTTCAAAAACTACACATCGGTGTGATGGTCAGCTGTCTACAAACGTTTGGCCATCTAGTGAACGTACTCTGTTTTTTTTCTTCTTCTCTTGTTCAAATAATATTACTTATCATTTTGCTTAACATTAGGGAAATTAAAAATATTTCATGGTGGTGGACTTGTAATGTGTGGAGCCTACTGTAACTTAATCTATCAGCTCAAAATTACAGTTGCAGATATTTATTTAGCCAATTTCTTTAACAATTTACATAGAATATGACAAATACAAGTATTCACTTGAGAACATAATATATACACAAATACTGGAACCTGCTTTGAGCTAAGACTGATGTGTCTATGCTGCTGCCCTGATAGTAGGGGTAAATCCCAGATTGTCCCCAATGAGATGACTTGATCTCACCTCCACAGATTCGTATGTGATTCATATCAAAATTCCAGCATAGTGTGCTACATTTACAGTATGTATGTAAGAATTGTTGACATTTCAAAGCAAGATAAAAACAAAACAAAACAGATGAGCGCGCTATGTGTGTTTACATATTAGATGGAACATTAAGGCAGGCTGGCAAAGTGAGTTTACTGTTCATTGCTGTTTTTTGGATTTCTCATTAAGTTGAACTAATTTCTTAGCTAATGTTTTTAACATTTGCTAGGTTACTGTATGCAAAATTTGTAGTTGGTTTTACATCTGAGCACCTTTGAAACAGTTTGTCTGGTAGGCTATGATTATCATGATATTCGCTTAGGTTGCTTGTTAAATTTTCAGGTTTTTTTTTGTTTGTTTTTTCAAACAAGTTGTAATTTCATAAAAGCATTAAAATGTTTGAAAGGATCTAGATTTCTTATATGTTTAAACCCATCTAGTACATAATACTTACCTAATATATGTAATCTAAGTATCTAATAAATATCAAGTACTCACTTGTGCTACTTGGCTGGCTTTCACTGACCACAGTGTAGCCATGATTAGTAGAGAAGAAGCACCAAGGCACGTTTGTTTGATCATGTGGGCCCCAGCAGCAGCCACGCTCCTGACAGCTTTGCTGGAGAGACAGGAAGCAAGAACTAGTAAAGGTCATGATTATAATAAGTGTCAGTCTAATTAGTGTTAGAGATCTGAATATGTATGCCTTAAACTAGGCATTTCCATTATGATCAACAACTGTAAGTTTGATTTTTTTATAATCACATAAGCAAGTTTGAGCTTACAGCAGAAAATAATTTTGAATTCATATTTCATGATATGTGCACTTTATATAAGCATGATATGCAAGAAATGATAAGTGAATTACTTAAAATTGTCATTCTATGAATAAATTTATTTTTTCATCATGTGAGCTCATTTGATTGGTAGTGTAGGATTACTGTACATTCTGAAAGTAGGAATTGTAAGTTTGTGTGTGTGTTTTGTCATTTAAGACATTTAAAATATATATTTTACCTGCGAGGCACCTGCGTCTGGAAAACAATCCACTCTTTCAGCCAGGGGAATATTTGGACACTGTGCTATAAATGCTATTTAAAAATAAATAAATAAAAGGAGAATGATGATACAGTACAGCACACTACAACTGTTTTGATTATTTAACATTATTGTTTATTGGTTTACATTTTTAAAAGCAAGGAAATGAGTGCATTACCTGGAAAAATGCATCATCATCATTGTCATCATTATTTTATTATTATTATTATTATTATTATTATTATTATTATTATTATTATTATTATTATTATGTTGCTGTTGTTGTTTCTGCTGCTGTTGTTTATTGTAAACATACAGTCCAAAATCATTATGGTCATTTAGGTTGAAACCATATATGCTTTATGCCAGGCAAACAATCCCATTAGTTACAAAGAAGATTACGCAAAAGTAAAAATAAATAACCAAACATTAAAGAAAATCAGTCAAGAACCCAAGTAATCAGAATACTAATTACTTTTTATGTAATGTAATTTATTTAGTACTAATTAATTCACAGTAATAATTTGCAACTTCTGATAAATATTCACTTTCATAGCATATTCTGATAATTTTATAATAATCAGTCTTCTTTAGAAAAGCTAGTCAGCACCCAGAAGTAAGTCAGCTTTGAGTCAGAGCACATGATTCGAGCCATCTGGATAAGTTAGATTTCGCTTGTACAACATTTTTTCTTATTTATAAGCACACAAACTAGAATGTCCAGCACACAAATATGCAAATCTATATATCAAACCTTTAGTGTATAACCGTCTGTCTGGGTTAAGTGAGCAGTGAGCCAGAGTGGCATCAAGGCTTCAAACTGTGACTATGAATGACAACTGTCATAATAAGCATGGCCATGTGGTTTCAGCTGATTTCTCATGCCCTTATGAATCCTTTTGTTTTCTGTTTGCCTGGGAATATCGCTCTTGGCTGAGCCACTTCATTTGTTGCCCTTGATGATATTCAGGCAAGATGTGTTCTTCATGCTTTATCAGACTATCAACTCTCTGTATTTCTCTCTGCTGAAAAGCAGCTTGTTTATGTTGGGGAGGAGGTGATATATAATTTTCTCTTATGTCTTAGACCTAAGTAACGTGACTACATATTTGTGATATTGTAAGGCGTTGTGAAAAAAGAAGATCAGGAAAGAAACTGAAATATTGTAGGAAAACTCAGCTTGCTGATGCTTGCTTAAGTTGGATTATGGTTAAGAGAATCATGTTCATCTCTGTATTTGCCTTTGTCTTAGGAATCAGAGAAAATATGATATAGTGCTCTTCTATGATATCCAAACCCTCCAGTCTTTATCAGACCATTGGACAAGATTGATTTAGTTGGAATGTATCAGAAAATATTATTAATCATTAAGGGCTTTACATATAACAGATTCTTTATGATTTTTCACTCACCCTTTGTCTCATTTGTTCTTGTGGCAAGCAGGGCAATCAGTGCAATGGCCACAATCCCGATCATGACAAACATCACCATCAGGGCTATCTCTAACCCAGAGAACTTCCTCTTCCCCATCTGAAATGAACACATACATTTACTATTTTATGACTTCTGCATTATCAAGTCACTACAAAAAAACATTTTAGATTCCCAAACATTAGTTCCCTTTCAAAGGGAACTCCACATTGCGTTAGCTGAACACTGCAGGAAGCACCCTCGCATGTGACAGGTATTTGAAGCTTGTGTAACATCATGCCAATTTATAAGCCTGCTGTGATCAGGAGATTTGGCATGTCGCGTGATATATAAACAACAACTGTGAAAGGTAACTCAGCCTTATAATCTTCCACGAGACTGCATGTGGTTGGTTTGTGTAACACTTGTACAAAGACTTCATTTCCTTTCTACTGTATGCTTTTCAATGAAAAACTAAAAATATCCTTTCTTTTCTGTCCTTTAAAAAAAAAAGGAGATGGCTGGCTGCCACTGCCTGGGCAGCCAGCCGTCTCAGGTCCTGCGGATCTCATATGGATCTGGAAGAGGAGCCGGAGGTGAGCGCAGCTCTATCTCTTGCTCTGACTTCCGGGTCCAGCTCTCTGCTTGATTTTGGATGTCGCTTCGCGACTCCTCCTTCTGCTATGGAAAACCAAAATAACCCCACAGAAAGTAAATAAATAAATAAAATAATAATAATTCCTCTCTGAGCCAGAAGGGTGTGTTAAAAACTGAAAACAGCATATAAAGGGCTGCTTGAAGTGATTAATAAGACTGGATGAGCTTTTTTCTCCCAAATGAAAATAAATCCCTCAAACTGCAGAAAATGCCCCTTTTTTTCCAGAAACACATCATGCTTCTGGGGGAAACCATGCATAAGCCGTATTTATAACCCTGCGATGTCTGATTATGGAGGAGGATCAAGGTGCGAACTACCTCTCTCCATCGATGGCAGTTAATTTAGGGGAGCTGGCTTTGCCTTCCAAGCCACCCTGGCATTGGACTACTATTCCTGATCTGAGAATGGTCATAAAAGCCAAGCAGCTAAAGAGGAGCCATCCTGAGGGCCCACGGAGGGACGTATCAGGGGACATGAAGTTTTTAGGGCAGTTAGCCCTCAGTGCTACTGTAGGGCCTCCCCTAGTTAAGGTTGTCCAAAATTTTCAGTGTTCTCTCTTCAGCAAGCTGACACAGGGCAATGCAAATGTGATGCTTTCCCTCCAATAGAATGTGGAATACTTAATGTCACTAAAAGACCGTATGGCAGGGTGGAAACTACTGCCAAATGTGTCGCAATGGGTTCTGTCTACAGTAGAAAAGGGTTACCGGGTCCAGTTCAGCGCTTGACCCCCCTGGTTCAGAGGTGTGCTCACCACAGTAGTCAGCACAGACCAGGGTCCAACTTTAGCGCATGAAGTAAGATCCCTCTTGGACAAAGGGGGCATAGAACATGTACCCTGTTCCCTGAGGGAGGGAGGTTTTTACAGCCATTATTTCCTGGTCTGCAAAAAAGTAGAGGAGTATGTGGCCAATTTTAGATCTGCATAATCTGAACTGTACTCTTTGGACATAGAGTTTCAAGATGCTGACGCCCAAACCGATCATTGCACAGATTCAGTTTGAGGATTGGTTTGTGATGATAGATCTAAAAGGTGCGTACTTCCACAGGAAGTTCCTGTGATTTGCGGTAGAGGCAACACATACCAAAATCGGGTTCTTCCCTTCATGCTAGCTTTATCCCCTTGCACCTTCACAAAGTGCATGGATGTCATTCTGGCTCCATTGTGACTCCAGGGCATCCATGCACTAAACTACCTGCATGACTGGTTAATTCTAGCACGAACCAGTGAACTGGCGTTTCAACATCGAGATGTTGTTCTCACCCACATGAAGAACTTGGGGCTCAGGTTAAACCTCAGAAAAGTATGCTTTCTCCAGTGCAGTGGACAAATTTTCTAGGGATTATAAGGACTCTTCTACGCTGAGGGCGTTTTTATCCCTAATGTGTGTAGGGACAATCCTATCAACATTGAGCAAGATAAAGCTGGATCTTGTCATCTGAGAGTAATCAGTGTCACACGGCAATGCCTATTTGCTCTGAGAATTTGGAAGTGTCCCTGGTTTCTAGCCTTGGGTCACACTCTAGGGGTGTCTCCTTAGCGCAAGACAGTAATGACAGACACCTCCCTCATGGGCTGGGGCGCAGACTTAGATAGCTGTCCAGCTCATGGCCCTCATCTGGAGTGGTATATAAATTGCCTACATATGCAGGCCATATTTCTAGCACTGAAAATCTTTCTTCCTCAATTTAGAGGTCACCATGTGTTTACAGACAACACAGTAGTGGTCTCATGTAACTACCAGGGAGGATTATTTCTGTGCCCCATGTTCAAGCTTGAGTAACTAATTCTTCTCTTGGCAGAGGGAAAGTTTTGTCAGTGAGTGCAATGTACATTGGTGAATTGGTGTCGTTTATGTATCACACCACATGCTTAATTGCCACGTCACCTGATCACGGCAGGCCTATATATTAGGAAGGATTTTACACAAGCTTCAGATAGCGGTCATGCACAAAGGCACCCCCCACAATGTTCAGTTAACACAACGTCTTTAACCCAGAGGTTAGTTAGTTAGCAAAAGTCAGATAAGAAAATTTGCTGTTTTAAGCCTGCTCATAGTTTATGTCGTCCTTGTTATGGGTATATATCTTAACTCTGAGAGGTCTACAACTACTTTTGCCCTTTTCATACTCAAACTAAAGAGTCTCTACTCCAAATGTCACAGACCTCAGCAGGTTAATTACTGGCAATATGATTTCAAATGCTTTTAAAAAAATGGTGCTAAAATTTATATAAATGTATTATTTTGTATATACCAAACAGGAATTTCATTGTAACTAAAAGCTTAAAAAAACATTTCTGTCAAGTAACAAGTTTTTGGGCTGATCACATACTGATGTAGATACAGTTCATAATGATCACATATGATGTCTCTTTGACAACGCTGACAGAAATGTCAAGGTTTCTTCCTCATATCACCTTTTTCTCACAGGAGTTTTTCCTTGCCCCATCTCCCCCGGCTTGCTCAAGAGGGATAAATTAACAGATGTAAAATCCTTATCATGTGTTTATATGCTTCTGTAAAGCTGCTTTGAGACAATATTCATTGTGTAAAGCACTATAGAAATAAAATTGAATTCAATTGAATTGAAGTGCTACTGCTAAAAAAGTGTGAATGAATGACAAAATAGTGCATATACAATGCTTATATTTTTATACAGAAGTCAAGAAGTACATGATTTTATATACAAGAATGGTAAGGTGGAGTAGTTTGAATTTTTTTGTTTTAGCAATAGGTTATGTTTTATTGTATTACACTTACTGTATCCTTATTTTTACTATTTCATTCATCATCTGTAATTTCTTTCTCTAATTTATTTTGGGCTTAATGTTGAATGCTTAATTTTTAATGGCTTTGGTCTAGATGCGATTGAAATACCTTCTCTCAAATGTTTCTGTGCAAAAGAATTTGTCCACTTCAGAGAAAGGTAATTTGCATAATCTGAACACCACACCCAAAAAATCTACATAAGTACCTGCGTAATTTCCCAATTTAAATAGTGAAACAACTTTTTAGCCTTAATTCACTGATTCTGAACACAGCCCTACATATTTATCATTATATGTCATTATATCTTGCATTTAATCAAACTGAGTTTTATCAGTCACAACAAGTTCAGGTTTCAATACTTGAAAATGATATTTTAATTGTTTTAATTAATATTAATTAGTGTATCTATTCAACTAGCAACATAGTGGTTATTAATGAATCCAGACACAATAACAACACATTTAAAACATTTATTTGTCTATTACTGTTGATTTATGTTTTTTATAGTTTTTTTTTCATAGTAAAGGGACAGAAACATAAACACTGTGCTGGATCTACCCACAAACTTAATAAAACCACTGGTGTGGTTGTATTGTAGTTAACTGTGAGAGTTTTCAACCATGATTCTGTTACAAATACTTAGTCCAATCTGGTAGTCCTGCTCTTTTATTGAGACATAAATAGAAATGGCTGGTTAAAGATAATTTTACCTAATTAAAATAGTAGATTATTTATTTTGCACATATGCATTGCTCATGTTTATATTCCAAACATGTTTCTTTTATTCTCCATTGATATGTAGTCATGATAACCTTTATTGTGCAAATAGGACTAAAATTGCTGGTAAGATTTGAGGTCATTCTTAGTCTTACCTTTGCAGGTCTCTTTGCTGTGCTTGACTCCTCACAGCAGTCCAAACAAGAAGGAATTAGTTCCTCCTGAGGAGTATAGTCTGATGTAATGATCTTTAGTTAGTGTGTGTGTGTGTGTGTGTGGTGGTGGTGGTGGTGGTGGTGATGGGAGTGGGGGTTGCTTGTGGGTTTGTCCATGTGTGAGTGTAGCAATAACTCAGCAGAGTTACAAAATGATAACTGCTGTTATAAAATTTCAGCTTCTCTATCAGTCTTCGAGATCTTCTAGATCATTTTCAGTTCCACATTCAGAATGGAATGAGATTCTTTCTAATATCTAACAAAATAAAGAGAATATAATGCTTTAATGGAATGAGCACAATATACTGCTTCCCAGAGATCAGTCAGGAAACATAAATGTATATTAGTTTGCAATATATTAATACAGCATTGAAACAATGTGTCCTCACAGTACAATAAATATGTTATAATGAAGTGAATTACACAACCCATTTGAAACACTTTCAGAAAAGCTGGATTGATTTATTATCTAAGGGCTAACCTTTGGCCTGAGGAGATTTTCTATGTCAAGGATTATCAAGTGAGTTGTAAAGAAAATGGAAAATTCTTCTGTGAATTGTAGAAATTATTTCCATCATGTCATTGCTGTTCTAGTTTAAATGAAAACATTATTTGAGTGTTGCAAAAAAAGCCAAACAATTGCTATTATAAAATAATACGCATCCTTATGCCATATTCATGTTACATGGCAATGCAGGGTATTGCCTAAGTATTCAACCCCGGAAAGGAAATTCTCTTATTTCATGTAATCTCTTATATTATGAACTGCTATGCTAATACATATAATGAACGTATTCATTTAAGTACCTTGTATTCATTTAATTACCCCTTTAAATAAACCAATCAACTACCATCTTTCTTATAGCTGGCACATGTACTTTCTGTCTATTGAAAAGACTTATTTTCATAGTGTGCTGTGTGTTT
This sequence comes from Ameiurus melas, assembly GCA_012411365.1. Classification (NCBI taxonomy): domain Eukaryota; kingdom Metazoa; phylum Chordata; class Actinopteri; order Siluriformes; family Ictaluridae; genus Ameiurus; species Ameiurus melas. The sequence goes on along the minus strand of CM022777.1, from coordinate 13,017,037 downwards.
TGTTTTGTCTATATGGCTGGCACCTGCACCAGTAGAAACCATCTACGCGTTGCAGTTATCAATGTATATAAATACTTCTGTTTTGAATGAATAAACTGAAAGTCTCGGTGAACATTCATATGTGTGTGTGTTCATTCAGACTCTCCAGGTGCCTGAACTTTGCGGTAAACCACACTTAGAACACGCAGCATAGAACTAATATTTGATAAGTGTAGAACAGGCTGAAAGGGCTGATGGAGGTCTGGAAGACATAATCTGAGATTTGGAGATTCCTGAGATACATGTAATTCTAACAATTTGGTGTCAGAAGTGGGATTACTCTGATCCAGGGTGAGTGTTTTTCTTTCTTCTCTGGTGCGGTGTAATTCCCAACCCATAATTACAGTGGGGGGAAAAAGTATTTGATCCCCTGCTGATTTTGTACGATTTTGTACTGACAAAGAAATGATCAGTCTATAATTTTAATGGTAGGTTTATTTGATCAGTGAGAGACAGAATAACATCAAACAAATCCAGAAAAATGCATATCAAACATGTTATAAATTGATTTGCATGTTAATGAGGGAAATGTGTATTTGACCCAAGATTTGACCCAGTTGTCCTCTGGTGGTCAGATGAGACCAAAATGGAGCTCTTTGGCATCAACTCAACTCGCCGTGTTTGGAGGAGGAGGAATGATGCCTATGACCCCAAGAACACCATCCCCACCGTCAAACATGGAGGTGGAAACATTATGCTTTGTGGGTGTTTTTCTGTTAAGGGGACAGGACAACTTCACCGCATCAAAGGGACGATGGACGGGGCCATGTACCGTCAAATCTTGGGTGAGGACCTCCTTCCCTCAGCCAGGGCATTGAAAATAAAAAATAATTACTAAGTCATTACCACGTACTAAGTCATGTTTTGCAGAGGGGTCAAATACTTATTTCCCTCATTAAAATGCAAATCAATTTATAACATTTTTGACATGCATTTTTCTGGAGTTTTTTATGTTATTCTGTCCTGAATTTCCCCTTGGGGATCAATAAAGTATCTATCTATCTATCTATCTATCTATCTATCTGTCTGTCTGTCTGTCTGTCTGTCTGTCTGTCCGTCCGTCCGTCCGTCCGTCCGTCCGCCCGCCGTCCGTCCGTCCGTCCGCCGTCCGTCCATCCATCCATCCATCCATCTATCTATCTATCTATCTACTGAACATGCGCGCAAGGCCTTCCCATACTTTGAAAGGGAATGACAGAGACGTAGAGGATCATCTTTCCATGTCAATCAATAAACACCAAAGTAAAATTGCAAAAATCTCTCACTGTTCAAATAAACCTACCTTTAACATTATAAACTGATCATTTCTTTGTCAGTGGGCAAATGTACAAAATCAGCAGGGGATCAAATACTTTTTCCCCCACTGTATACATAAGTTGAATTGAGTGATTATCTCTGTTTGTCAATAATCGTTACTCTGGTCTATAATCCTCTGTAATGTCATGCCTGCCTAATATTGTATTTTATATTTGTAGAATAATTTGCTAAATTGTCTGTGTGGTTTGCCTACGAGTGTTATATTGTTATTTTAGTATTTTTGTGTTATTGTGCATGTTGTTTTCCAAGTTATGGGAGGGTGTCCATGCAGCCTGGCTCTTCCGTCTCCTGGCATGACACCAAGTGACTGGATTGAGACTGTGTTTGTCGGATTCTATACGGTTCCATATTTAGATGCGTATTTAGATGTATATTTTGCATGCGCACTGCAGCTTCAAATCATTTCACTCCATGGCTCCTTTGAGCCACGTGTATTTGCTCCGATCAAACTAATGATTTATGACAGGGAAGGTGATCTGTCTTGGGATTATGAATATATGTCAAAATGTTATATGTAATGGCTTCACCTACTCCCCTTATGGAATAAACATTAGAATTTAAAAGACAAACCCCCTAAAGTGTTTCATGTGAATGATAAGACACCTCACGCACCACCACGTAGAACTAAAGTTCTGCTTTCGTCTAAATACAATGCGGCTGCTGCTCCAATTTCGAAGCAAACACCCACTCATGCCAAACCACTCACACACAAAGTGTTAGTATTAGCCACTGCTACTCCTGAGGGAGAACCAGATACCGATGACGGAGGAATTCGGGGAATTTGAGGAATTCGGCCAGACTCTCCGCCTGTTAGTAGAGCAGACTTACCTCCCCCTCAGTCCGAGCTCTTACAGCCAAATAATTTTGTCATGGTATGTCAGACGAAAGGGAAAGGAGGCTTTCAGGTGGCTCCAGCTTCCCTAGCCGATACTCTGCTCAGGCTATTAACATGCAGCTGTTAACATATGAACTCTGTACATTCAATTTTTCCTCCACCTATTCTCTATAACAGGTTGCCAATTCAGGACCGTACCTGTACCTAATGATTTACACTTCATGTACCTAGAGTATGAAGACTAAACCGGAAATCTCCCATTTAACTAGAAGAAAAACATCTCACATTTAACTCGAACAGGAATACCTCTAATTTAACTAGAGCAGGAACATCTCATTAAAGGTGTTCCGGCTGTGGCGCAGGTGGTAGAGCGGGTTGTCCCCTAATCGTGGTTCGATTCCCGGTCCGGGTGACTCCACAAGTCCGAAGTGTCCTTGGGCAAGACACTGAACCCCAAGTTGCTCCCGATGGCAAGCTAGCGCCTTGCATGGGCTTGCTACCATGAGTGTGTGTGAATGAGACACAGTGTAAAGCGCTTTGGCTATATAAGTGCACATTTACCATTAAACTAGAACATCAGGGCAGGTTGCCTGCCAGACTACTCCCCCACAAACTGTTCTATACTATCAAGCTTCCCACATTTCCCATCCAGAAGGAACTGCACCAACTGACGGGCCTTTCGAAAGAACCGGGACCACACGAATCAAAGCCACTGCTTCTCCTCTGGCTTGGGGTCAAACAGGCTGGAGAAATAAAACATTTTCGGTCCAAAACACGAGATCCACACCAATGAGAATTCCCAGAAGTGATCTTCTAGCTTATGTACAGAGAAAATAACCAATATATTTCAGAAGGCCTCTCACACAGTTACCATTAGGCTAAAAATAGCTGCTCAAACAGTTACCATTAGGAAAAAAAACAAGCCTCTCACGATAACCATGAGGTTACAAAAAAGGCTTATCAAGATTACCATGAGGATAAAAAAACCTTCTCAAAAATTTACCATTAGGATTGAAAATAAGAGAGAGAGAGAGAGAGAAAAGAAAACAATTTGGAGCAACGACCTTGGTCTCACAGGTGCAGTGTGACGCAGCTATTCGTATAAATAGCTCCTCACGGTTCTCTCTCAAACATTCAAGGCCCATGTCCACAGCATGCCCGACCCATCCCCGCGAGACAAGAATCCCCACCCTCCGCACCATGATTAAGTTTCTTTTACCTTTTTTTCCTATTTTTCTGGTTTATAATTTACTTTCATATCTGTTTTATATTTCTATTTTATATATGGTTATACTACTTACACATGGTTTACTGTACTCCCTACTTCATAATATTATTAAATTATCCTAATAATATCTATTATATTCTAATCCTAATAATATCCTAATAATACTATTTATTCTTGTATAGTTCTAATGTTGTGTGTGTGTATTTGGGCCTTTGGGAGGGGGTGTTAGAGAGAGAGGGAGAGACAGAGAGAGTTTGTGTGTGCTATGTCTGCACGCCTGACCCTGAATTTTTAATGTGTGTGTGTTATCTATGTGTGTGCGCCTCCCTAACTCTCCTTCTCTGTGACTATTAAACCATAGTGTGTCAATCCCAAAATGTGAATCCTGTTCATCAATATCCACCTAATACCTCCTCTATGTGTCTAGGTGCTCATTCATTGGAAGGGCTGGACCTGGACTCGAGCACCCACCACCGACCCCCAACAAAACCACCCACCACTCCTACTCGGTCTCCCTCATGTTTATTTTATGTATATTTTTAACCACAACATGAACTATTCTACAACAGAAAAGGAGTGCCTTGCTGTTATATGGGCCCTAGAAAAATGACAATATTACCTAGAACAAAAACGGTTCACTGCGGTCACTGATCACAAGGCTACAGAAAATTGATTTCGAAGTAGAGTACCGTAAGGGTAAACTTAACATAGTCCCAGATGCTCTTTCTCACTTTCCTACCACTGCTGGGTATGTTCTTGTTTCTTCACAAAATTGATGACCTCCCATTCACTGCCGTTCTCATTTTGGAAGAACAACACAAAGACCCTGAGATTGAAAAAGCGATTAAAGCAATAGCAGAAGGAGATAAAGAGGCTATGGAGAAATGCACGGTTCTGGAAGATGAGTTATACCTAACAACCCAGCTGACTGATCAACAAACTCAATGTTGTATTTACATTCCAGCTTCATTTACTTTACAGATATTCCAGGCTTATCACAGAGTCCTCTCAGTGGCCATTAAGGAATTATCAAGACCTTTAAAAAGCTTCATGATGTTGCATTCTGGCCCGGGATGTGGATTAACCATTCTAATAAGATGTTAGGATTTGACCCTTTCCTCGCAGTTCTCAACAACATGAGTATGTGATTGTGATTGTGGACTACCATACCCGATAGTTAGAGATTTTCCTGCTCTGACTATTGCACGTCTACTCAGATCAGAAATCTTTACAAGATGGGGAGTTCCAACATAGATAGAGGTTCTCAGTTCGTTTCTGTAGTGTTTCAGGAACTCTGGAAAGTTTCACCAAAGCTTACCACCGCATACCACCCTCAGACCAACATGACCGAATGCGTTAATCGTACCCTAAAATGTATGATTGCGTCTTATGTGAACCCAAGGGAAGTTTCTTTAAAATTTCAAGACCGAGTCTGGGTATGAAGTTTTCCCCAGTCAAGTGCATTACATCACTTTACTGCCAAGCTAGCTAAAAAATGGAAGAGTAAGAAATCTGGGACCTGTGAACTATCAAGTTGTCTTGGAAAGAACTGGGGAAGATGTTCGGAATGTTCATGTGTGCAATTTAAAACCTTGCTACTCTACAACAGAAGAAATGGACATAAAAGAAAAACAAAAAATTCTGAAAATCTTTTAGACTCCTCAGATGATGACGATTTCCTCGGCTACCAAGGTGATGTCAACCAAGGGTTGACTTCTCAAGGGGGGGAGAGAGTTTGACGGATAGCTGCACAGTGACGCAGAGGCGGAGTCCATTCCATTCCATGTTGTTTTAATTAACGAAAGAGAAAAAAGAGAGATTATGAGAAGGGTGTTGTCTTTGGAAGCAATAAAACGAACAGGTGACTAGAGGAAGCAGAGATGAGCAGGAGGTGGAAATAAGCGATACGCAGAACTGAGAGCCAGGTGGGAATGGCAGAACTGATTGTGTGCGTTTGCCAGGGACCATGCTAATGCTTTACTGTGGATTATAACCTTGTGGATATTGATTCAGGAGGCTGGCGAACACTTAGGGAATATCCTGCCAAGGTGAATCAACGAGCGAGCGGAGCTTTGAGGGCTCGAAGGCACATCACGGGTTTGAGATCCTTTCTTTAATACTTTTGTGGAGAACCAGCATGCTTAAATCGTTGTATGTTACTGTCTGTAAAGAACTCAGAGTGTTAAGCAGAATTTGACTGCCGGTTTCCCATGCTTTCAAGTTCACGAACTCCCATTTGCTTAAATCACTGCCATTGAAGTGCTGCTTTTAAAGTGAACAACTTTTTTGTTTTGGTTAAGAATTAATTGGGGGTTAAATGTTTTTTTCCTGCCTTTTGTGTGTGCAAATTTTCTTTTATGACTAGAGGCTTGTTTCCTTATGGGTTCGTCTATTAAGCCCACTTTGGGAACTTTTTGGTTTTCACTATTTCAATTTTAATGACAGAAACAAGCTGTATTTTCTTATGTTATTGCATAAATAATAATCTTATTTTATAAGAATTGAGTAGCCTATAAGTGTCTGGCGCCCAAACCCAATAAGTAAGGTACCATGCTACAATAGCAATCCTGAACACTTTCTATACTGGGGATATATAAAGTTCACTGACATTGTGCTTAGCTGAGCAAATCTCTGGGTCTGCCCTCCCTCTGTGCATGACATCTACACCAGGTGAAAGTGAGAGGCTTTCGTCAACAGGGATGTCCTCCGTAATGATCCCTTAGGATGCCATAACGACTTTGCAGTTACTTTGCACTCCACTGACACTCTGAATACTGCACTTTGCATCCTTACTACAAGTAACATACTGCATATTTTGTACATCCATTTTTTGCACATTTCCTGCCTATTATGTTGTTATATTAATTTTGATCTTTTTAATTTAATATTTAATGCACAGTCTAAAGAAGAGTAGGTCAGGTTTTCATTTCACTGCAAGTTATATATCGTATACAACTGTGTATGTAAAATAAAAATCTTGAATCTAGAATCTCTTTACACATGGGACGCAGAATGGTGAGCCTTTTGTTTACCTTTAGCTGTTAGTCCATTTGGTCTGAGTGAACATGGAGGTCCAGGGAACACATGATAACCTTGTTGTTCAGAGTTTTGGTCTAGTTTTACTATGGGATTATTAGTGTTAATTAACCTTGGCACCTCCTCATCTCTGGCACTATCTTTTCAAGATTTCTGGTTTATGGCTCAGATGGTCCTAGAATGTGGATTCAGGGCCTCTCATGGAATTTGGCTAATTGTTCTCTCTTTGTATAACTTTGGTTAAACCATCACTGCCCGGTTTGCTCTGAGGTCCTACAACATGAAGACTTGAAAGACAATTCATCCAATCTAATTGTGAGTAACCAACTTGAGCATGCATTTCACCTCCTGATGAGGAGGTTAAAGGGAGAAACTCCCCAAAACCAACAACAATTGAAAGAAACTGTGAAACAAGCTGGAAGATCATAACAAAAGAACAATGCAACAGTTTGATGACGTCCGTGGGTCACAGGCTTAAAGAAGTTATGTGTTCAAATACTTTTGTTCACCTAAAAATTGGGTGGGCTGACACCAAAGGTGCCATGTTCTTAAAGTTTAAGTTGATTAACACATCATAGATTTAATGAAATTATGATGTACCATCTCATATGCATCTTTTCATCTCAAACTCAAAAGTGTATTTTATATATATATATATATACACACACACTAATGGACATCTAATGAATAATGAAATAATTGGACAAACTGAGATAAGAAAACAAAATCATTAATTAAATTGTTATTTTGAATATTTGGTTGTGAATATGTGGTTGTTTTGACTGTTTCAAGAATTCATGAAAGGCTTTCCATGCTTGGAAGTTTCCAGCTTTTATTATTATTATTATTATTATTATTATTATTATTATTATTTTAATCACCCCTTCTCACTATTATCTTTGCACTTTTTGTACATATTAATTAATTGTCAGGTGTAGTCAGAGAACAAATGATCTTGCATTTTAGCTATGTGTGTTACAATTGATTCCACAGTCTGATTCCACCATCAGTTGAAAATAATTTTTTTAATGTGTCATCAATTCTAATAGAGAAGCTGCAGACCAGTTAACCTCTGTTTGTGGACTGCATTTGGCCTTGGGGCTGGATTTGGATATCCCTGCTTTAGGATCAAGTCAAGGTGCAATATACAAGACACTACAGAGACTCCATCTATGGATAGTGCACCTTGACTGTCTTTCCCAAATGCAATATAGTTAATTATTCCACAAGTGACAAGGAGGTGTATAATAAAGTTAAGATTAGCACATTTCAGTCATGACAACTCTCTGAATGACATTATCAGTTTTTATTGATAGAAGTGTTGTGTAAGTCTTGGTGGACTAGATCTGTTAATCAGCATTTACTGGCATTTAACAGTGTTTAACAGCCATTATCAGCATTTATTGTCCACTATCAGCATTCATCGCCATTATCAGCATTTAACCACATTGATCAACCATTATGGGTGCACAGTGGCTTAGGGGTTAGCACATTTGCCTCGCACCTGCAGCAGGGTTTGATTCCCGCCGTGGCCCTGAGGCGTGGCTGATAGGTTGCTGTGCTGGGATTGAGGGAGCCAGTCAGTGCATGGATTGAAATTCATGGTTGAAGTAGACATTTATTCTTAGAGTGAAATAAAAATAAAAGACCACAGTAATGACTTGTGCCTATGAATAAATCTCATTAATTGTGATACCAGGTAAATTATTAATTGGGTATGTAATTTATTACATAGTGCAACTGATCTGGGGAAAATGGGAAAAAATGGTTCGCTTAACACTTGTTAAGGATTAATGTCACTGTACTGTGTAGTATCCATATGTAGCAGAACTCGTGTGGAGAACTGTTATTTTATTTGAGCCATAAGTATAGCTGAAAGGTCAAGGCCAAGCACAGGCCCATACTTGAAAACAACCACATAAGCAAAGTCTCAAACACAGATGAATGGATAATTCTACTGTGACTGGGACAATTCTAGTGTGGTACACAATTTTGTTGAGAAATAGGACATTTTTCATCAGCTGTCCAAGCAAAGAGCTTTGAATGCTGTATTTTGATACTGTTTTTAATAGATCCTCTATTGCAGTGTATAATAATAAAAGCAAGTTTAATAGTTGTGCAGTAATGCAATTACTTCCTGGATTCAGATGGATTGCTGCTTAAAAGGGAGCCATGTCTCCACCTTCCATTTCACTTTGTGATTCCATTTAAGATAAAAGTAAAAGCATTTACACCACTGAAAAAAATAGATTTTCAGTAGTGACATTGGAAACACACACACACATACACACACACACACACATACATACATTATATATATATATATATATATATATATATATATATATATATATATATATATATATATTGTAGCGGGAGTAGGCCTGGGGGAGGCGTAGCACAAACACGCGGGGAGCTGGTTGTGGTGAAAGAAAGTGGAAAAAAGGTTTCTTTTCGGTCCTTTGGAAGTGGTGTGTGTGGCTGTGTGTGTGTGTGTGTGGGCGTCCTCAGGGGCGTGTCGGGATTCCCGGAAGAAGCTGGGAAGGAGCGGATTCATGTGCCGGTTCTCAGCGTCACCACTGGTCTCGTCTGCCGTCATCCTCGTCCGGGTCGGAGCCTTCTAGGAGAGGAGAGGAGAGAGAGAGAGAGAGAGAGATTAATGGAGCCCGTGTTCCGTGGTTGCGGTGGAAATACCTCGTCTTGCTACTAGGTGCATACGTAGCTGATTCGGTCTTCATCTTTCCTCGGGCGGAAGGGCGTCCTTTTATTTCCTCCTTCCGGGGCTGCCCGCCTCATGCCGGTGCGGCAGTCGGGGAAGGAGCGATTCTCTTAGCCTGCACGTCGGGTGTCGGTCTGCCGTGATAGTACCCCCCCTCAGCTCAGAGCCTACTGTTGCTGGGTGGTGGGCCCAGAGTGTGTCTCGCCGTGAGAGCCCATCTGCATTCCTGTGCAGGGCCCCCGCCCGGTGTTGGACCTGAAATGAGAAATCCTGCAGGGCGAGAAACCACCGCGTTTGACCCTGGCGTTCGTGTCCTTGGCCTTGGCCACCCACTGTAGGGGCGCGTGGGCTGTGACCAGGACGAAGTGCCGGCCCGCTAGGTAATATCGTAACTCTTCGATGGCCCACTTTATCGCCAAGGCTTCCTGCTCTACCGCTGCGTACCTCTTTTCAGCGGAGGTCAGTTTCCGGCTGATATAGAGGACCAGGTGCTCTTCTCCATTGAAGGTTTGGGAGAGGACCGCGCCCAACCCGGTTTCAGACGCGTCGGTGTGTACCGTGAATGGGAGCATGAAGTCCGGGTTCCGCAACACAGGGGCACTGGTGAGGGCCCGTTTCAGGGCTTGGAAGGCCCTCTCCTCCTCGGTTGACCACTTCACCCAGTCCGGCTGGCCCTTTTTGGTGAGATCTGAGAGAGGTAAAGCTATCACAGAGAAGTTAGTCACAAATCTTCGATAGTACCTCGCCAACCCCAAGAAGGCCCAAACCTGTTTTTTGGATGAGGGTCGAGGGTAGTCCCTTACGGCTTCGATCTTCCTCACCTGAGGTTCTCAGCAACTTCTGCCCAATGTGGTACCCCAGGTACTGTGCCTCGGTTAATCCCAGGTGACATTTCTTGGGGTTGGCTGTCTGTCCAGCTTTCTTGGGGGTGACATTTCTTGGGGTTGGCTTGTCAGTCCCCCAGATGGAACAGGTGGTCTGACCAGGTGGAGGAATGGATGACGACATCGTCCAAGTAGGCTGCTGCGAAGCTGCGGTGGGGTCGTAGGATGATGTCCATCAGCCGTTGGAAGGTGGCCGGTGCCCCGTGTAGGCCAAAGGGGAGGACCCGGTACTGCCAGTGGCTTGTGGAGGTACTAAAAGCCGTCTTGGGCCTGGCGTCGGGCACTAGGACAACTTGCCAATACCCCTTTGTGAGGTCTAGGGTAGTTATGAAGCTGGCCCTCCCCAGTCGCTCCACAAGGTCGTCCACTCAGGGGAGGGGGTAACTATCGAAGTCTGATACCTGGTTCAGCCTCCGGAAGACGTTACAGAGTCGCATGCTTCCGTCGGGTTTCGGTATGACAACGATGGGACAGGACCAGGGGCTGGTTGACTCCTCGATAATCCCCTCCCTTAGCATTTGCTCCACCTCCTCCTCGATGGCCTTTCGCCTGGCCTCAGGGACCCGGTAGGGTCTCTGTCTCACTACCACACCCGGGGGTGTCTTGATCTCGTGGTGAACCAGCTGGGTCATCCTCTGGGAGGAGGAGAACACGTCTGAGAATTGGTCCACCATCTCATTGAGTTTCTGTCTCTGCGCTGGGGTGAGGTCCTCCCTCAAGTTGACCAAAGCACGCTTGTCAGGGTCTGTGTCCCGGGCCGCATACGCCGAAAACTATCGGAGCTGGTTCCACCCACTTCTTCAACAGGTTTATATGATATAGCTTCCCATCTGTATGCTTCCCAGGCTGTTGCAGGCGGTAGTTGATGGGCCCCCGTCGCTCAAGGACTGTATAAGGGCCCTGCCACTGGGCCAGGAACTTTCAGGTGCTATTAGGCACTAGGAGAATGATCTGGTCCCCCGGGTGGAACTCCCGGGGCTGCGCCGGGCGGTTATACACCCGCTGCTGTTCCTTCTGCGCAGCGCGCATATGCTCCTGTACTATTGGCGCCACTCGGTCAATCCTCTCTTGCATCTCCTGCACGTACTCAATGACCGAGCGGAACGGGGACGGCTGTTCCTCCCAGGCTTCGCGGGCAACATCCAGCAGTCCTCACGGCCGCCGCCCAAACAGGAGCTCAAATGGGGTGAAGCCTATGGACACCTGGGGGCACTCCCGGACGGCGTAGAGTACATAGGAAAGGAGGGGGTCCCAGTTCCTCCCCTCCTCGTCTACCACCCGCCATAGCATCCGTTTGAGCGTCTTATTGAATTGCTCTACGAGTCCGTCGGTCTGCGGGTGGTAGACAGACGTCTTCAGGTCATTCACCTGCAACAGCCGACACAGATCCGTCATTAATTTTGACACAAATGGCGTACCTTGGTCGGTCAGGATGTTCTTGGGTATGCCCACCCGGCTGAAGAGGAGTACCAGCTCCCTAGCGATGTTGGGGGAAGTGGCCTTGCGTAGCGGCACTGCCTCAGGATACCGGGTGGCGTAGTCCACAACAACGAGGATATATTCGTGTCCCCATGCAGACTTGGGACGGGGCCCACCAGGTCCATACCAACCCGTTCAAAAGGGACGCCTATGATGGGTAGCGGGATGAGGGGCGCTGGCGGGGGCTTCCGGGAAGCGGTGCACTGGCACTGAGGGCATTGTTGGCAGAACCCCCGGACCTCAGGGCCACACAAAGTGGTCCCTCAGCTTCTCCAGAGTGTTCCGCGTCCCTAGGTGGCCACCGAGCGGGTGGGCAATGGCCAGGTGCATTACCAGGTTAGTCCTTGTCCGCAGTACCACCAGGAGGTACGCTCTCCTCGGCAGCAGGCCTGTTGGTAGAGGAGGCCCCCTTTTACAAGGAAGTATGAGGTGGGGAGCCTCAGGTCGGGGTTCTGGGTGACCCCCTCTATCACGCACACTTGTGCCCAGTAGTGTTTCAGGCGGTTGTCCTCCTTCTGCTCCCGACCGAACTTCCCTTCTCGGTTCACCTGTTGAAACACAGAGGACACCGGATTAGTCAGTAGAGGGGACTCACCTTCAGCGGATTAGTCAGTAGAGGGGACTCCTTCTCCGGCGTCTTGGGCCAGGCAGACTGCCCGGCTCCGGGTCCTCTGGGTCCGTCACAGCAGCCTCTTTGCCTCGGTAGCAGGCCCCGTAGCCTACCCGAGTGACCTCCGGCGGGTCCTCCACGGCCCAGGGGGGTGTTGACGGTCAGGCCGGGGCCCTGAGGCCCCGAGGGGGAGGGCAGAGGGTTGCTGGTCCCCCTGGCTAAACTCGAGCGTGGCCATAGTGCACTCTAGAGCCGTCAGGAGCACCTGGGGTGATTCTGGCGCCTGTACCCCTACGGCCTGTTGCTCTAGGTGGGGTAATGTCCTCAGGGACCGGTCCATCGCCACCTTATCTGCCACCTCCGTGGCCGTATACTGGTCCGGCCGGAGCCACTGCTTAGTGAGCCGGATAAGGGAGTTTAATTGTCCGCGTGGATGCGCCCCTGGCTGGTCAGCCCAGCGATGAAACTCCGTCGCCGCCTGGTAAGTGGTGCGGCCACACCACGCCAGGACCCCCTCTTTCATCGTTGGGTAGTCCGCGGCGTCCTCCGGTTTGAGGCTTTCGGCAAGTTGCTGTGTGACGGCCTGTTGCTGGATGCTGGCCTCCAGCAAGTGTTTTACAGTTTGCTCCATTGACTTCTCTCTCCCTTTGAGTGTTTTTTTTTTTTTTTTTTTTTTTGGAGCGGGTCTGTGCTATGCCAGCATCCTCCACCAGTGTAGCGGGAGTAGCCCGGGGGGAGGCGTAGCACAAACACGCAGGGGGTTGGTTGTGGTGAAAGAAAGTGGAAAAAAGGTTTATTTTCGGTCCTTTGCAAGTGGTGTGTGTGGCTGTGTGTGTGTGTGTGTGTGTGTGTGTGTGTGGGAAACCCGGCGAGGCTGGTGTAGCGGCGTCCTCAGGGGCATGTTGGGATTCCTGGAAGAAGCTGGAAAGGAGCGGATTCCTGTGCCAGTTCTCAGCATCACCACTGGTCTCATCTGCCGTCGTCCTCGTCCGGGTCGGAGCCTTCTAGGAGAGGAGAGGAGAGGAGAGAGAGAGAGAGAGAGATTAATGGAGCCCGTGTACCATGATTGCGGTGGGAATACGTAGCCGAGTCGGTCTTCGTCTTTCCTCGGGCGGAAGGGCGTTCTTTTATTTCCTGGAATGGTGCACATCTCGCTCCAGGTTCACCAAGCAGCTGCTGGCGAGGAGTGGGTGGCTCCACCCCACCATGACGGCCCTTCCGGTTCCAGCTCACCTTCTCCGGCGTCTTGGGCCAGGCAGACTGCCCGGCTCCGGGTCCTCTGGGTCCGTCGCAGCAGCCTCTTTGCCTCGGTAGCAGGGCCCATCGGGGAAGGAGCGATTCTCTTAACCTGCGCGTCGGGTGTCAGTCCGCCGCGACAATATATATATACATTAAAATAATGTTTAACTTTTCAGTAATTTAAGCATTAAATTAAATTAAAGCAATGCACTTTGTAAGTATTTGATTTCACCTTTTTTTCATGTGCATGATTGCTTTTTTACTTTTTTTTGTTTGTTTGTTTGTTGTTGTTTTTTTCTTTTAACTACAGAGATCAATCACCATGATAAAGTAAAGGATTTCTGTAGGGCTTTCATATTGTATTTCATGATTTTTCTACTGTGGTTGAATTTCATTCTGAAAATGAGTCTTCTAGTCTCTAAAACCTATGGAACACCTATAAAGCTATAATTAGAGATCTCGTCGCTGTTTCTTTCTATTAACTGTGGTGATAAGCTGGAACAACATGCTAATTGTTAGCATTCAGCTCCACTTATTTCCGAGTCTCTCGAAGGGTAAGGAAGTGGGTAAAGTTGGTACAACAGGCACATTTTTCTGCAATTATCTCAAAATTTATTTTCATACATTACCCTTCAAAGTATTTTACTTCACCACATAGTCAATCTAATCCACAGATTTAGCTATATGTTTGACTGCACAGTATAATAATATGCCTAATATTAGTGACCGTGCTAGAGAACTTGACTGCTGATGTTGATTATACTATAAAACAGTTCACTAACAATTGCAGCTTAGCTAGCTGCTTAATACAAATAGCTATTGTTGAAGAGGCATTGTTAGTGTACGTTATGATAAACTGTTAGCTTGCTAACTTTAGCACACTGCTGTATTCAGGTAACTGCATAGCTTAGCTAATTTTGCTAACCTATTGTGTAACTAAATCAGTATTATAGGTAAAGCATAAAACCATGCTTAAACAGAAAGAAAAGCTATTTGCTATGCCATATGATGAGATTTGATGATGTCGATGATCAAAATTAGAGTAAGCTTTAATTTTGATACTTTATTGCAAAATGTACTATCTGTGTGTCAGGTACCACATGGTCCTATATCCTTGGAAAAAAAATAAAATAAATATATATATATATATATATATATATATATATATATATATATATATATATATATATATGTTTTAATTTATTTATTCATTTTCATAAGATTCATTTTCATGTGATTCACATACCTTTTCTCTCCTCCCTTCCCTTTCCCAAATATTTTATTGAGAAGAAAAAAAACAAACAAAGGAAAACAAAATTAGAAGTACCCACCCCCCGCCTTCCCCCGGCTCATCATGGCTACTCAATAACTGTCGCTGGTTATATAAAAATTATATAACCCAAGAACAGGCACAAAAATTTAAGTGGGAAGTGTCAGGAACTCCATCATTGCAGATTGGCTCAGAGTACGGGGATTTGACTTATCCAAGTTTGGGTCAATTACACAACTTAAATTTCCATCAAAATCAACAGGTGAGTATTTAAAAAAGGGAGATTGCTCAACAGTCTATTAGCAAATTCCACATCATCAAAGTTTGGAGCATATACATTTACAACACCTGTCTTTGCATTAGAGTACCAGCAACTATAATATATCTACCGTTCACATCAGCAAGAACATTAGTGGACGAAAACCTTTTGTCAATTAAAATAGCGACCCCTCTTGCTTTCGAATTAAAGTTCGAGTGGAAGATGTTGTAAAGGTGTAATAACCTTAGATCTCTTGACAGGATTACCCATACCTCTGACATTCCAACTAATAAATCTTAAAGGCGTGCCTGTCCCAGCTATGCTGGGATCCATATAACTACAAACCATTTAAATAAAGTAAACCATAAGAAAAAAAACCGCTGCCGAGGCAGCTAGCCATCTCAGGTCCGGGGGATCTCTTATGGATCCAGAAGAGGAGCCGGAGGCAAGTGCTGCTCTATCTCTTGCTCTGTCTTCCAGGTCCAGCTCTCTGCTGGATTTTGTAGCTCGCATCGTGACTCCTACTTCCGCTATGGAAAGCCAAAAGCTAAAAAAGGAGGGGGAAAAAACACACAAAAATAATACTAATAATTAATCTCTGACTACGAGGAGCCAGAAGGATGTGCTGAAAACTGAGAGCAGCATATAAAGAGCTGCTTGAAGTGATTACTGAGGCTGGATGAGCCTTTTTCTGCCCAGTGAAAGTAAATCCCTCATGCTGCAGAAAACTTCTCTTTCTTCCAGAAGATTATTCGGCCATTGCGGGGAATGAACGGCATGGCAATTTAGCTATGCTGAAGTTGGAGGAGGTGCTTGTGAGCTACCTCTGTCCATCGACGGCAGGTAATTAGGGGGGCTGGCTGTGCCATCCAAGCCACCAGGCCTACCAAGGCCTACCAAGCAGACCTGCTGGGTGAGCTCGACATATGGTGGCATTCAGCCAGTTCCTTCCCTGTTGTTTCAAGTTCATTCAAGTTCACAAGTTCACCCTCGGCCAGAACTATGGAAACTGTGGGTCTGGCCCCTGAGGCCCCAGGAAATTGTATGCGCTCAAGTGGCGGAAATTGTATGCGCTCAAGTGGTGTGAGGAACGTCAGCTAGACGCAGTGAAGTGCGCAATAGCATATTACAGTCCTGGAGTTCTTACAAGGATGTTTCTCACCGGGGTTGGCTCCTTCTAGAATCAGAGTTTACATGGTCACCATTTCAGCCAGCTGCGCCCCGTTGATGGAGCCTCTGTGGGGAAACATCGAGTTTCATTTGTTGTGTCAGGTGGCTGAGGATGGTAAATGTGCACTTATATAGCGCTTTTATCCAAAGCACTTTACACGGTGTCTCATTCACCCATTCACACACACTCACACACCAATGGTAGCAGAGCTGCCATGCAAGGTGCTAGCCTGCCATCGGGAGCAACTTGGGGTTCAGTGTCTTGCCCAAGGACACTTCGGCATGTGGGGTCACCCGGGCCGGGAATCGAATCGAACTGCCAACCCTACGATTAGTGGACAACCCGCTCTACCAACTGCGCCACAGCCGCCCCTGTGATGGAGGGTATTCTTGTTCCCATAGTGTTATGCTAAACGCAACGTCGAAGTGCCCTTTGAAATGAAAGGTTGGGTTATGCATGTAACCCTATTCCCTGAAAAGGGAATGAGACATTGCGTAGCTTTTTCATAACCGGGCAGGCCTGTCTTTTTGCGTCTTTGCTTCAAGTGTCATTTTTATAGCATGCAACATGCTTAATGTCACCTGATCATGGCAGGCCTATAAATAGGCATGATGTTACCCAAGCTTCAAATACCAGTTACACCCAAGGGATATTCCTACACCATTGAGCTCAACAACATCCCGTTCCCTTCTAAGGAAACAGGGTTACCCATGATGTTTTAAAACACAAGCAGCTAGCCTATTTATTCACATTAGATAGATGACACTTCTACTTCCAGTTCTGGTCATGGTCATTTTCAATTGGAAGCAGCGTGTGATGCCTCTGGAGAATACACATAAGGGACACAAGGGATACACAAGGGATACACAAGGGATAGAGAGTACAAAGAGGGAATGACGCATTACCAATCTAGTCTTCTCTCTCTCACACACACACACACACGTGTGCAGAGAGAGAAAGAGAGACAGAGTGAGAGAGTGAGTACTGATATTCTCAAGAGATTACAAATCAGTCTAATAATTCACTGAATTAAAAATCTATTCGGTAAACCATTGCACCTCACAGTGATTCATACTACTCTATTCTTGTTATAAGTGTACAATATTATGGATCATGAATGTACAATTTGTAGCTCAAGTGATTGCTTTGTGAGTAATGCTTGTAGCCCTAATGTGTCCTAGCACTTAAATAAACATTTTGTAATAAGAGCCTTCTGCAGCCTGCAAGATGAACAACAACGCAATGCAAGCACTGACAAGCATTCTTCTTATGCTAGCCGATCCCATCTCCATTATTGATATGACATGTCTAATCAGTTGCCTTTTAGGGAAATGGGATAGAACAGCTCTAATTTGGCTGGGGACAAACTTAATGTCCAGGTCAGAAAAATAACAGCAGAACACTGAAATGGTGATATTAACACATTTTAATATTACAATTTGTTTTAATCCAATTATAATGTTTATGTTTAGTTGCTGTTTCCTCTATCTAGACGAGTGTCTGAATGTGTGTGGATGGACTGGCGTCGCATCTGGGCTGAATTGTTCGTCTTGCACCCAACATTCCCAGGATAGGCTCAAGATGTCCCACGGCTGTAACGCCTGGAGAGTTGAGGCAGAAGCAATCGCAGATTTAACCATTTAATAACAAACAAACCTTGAAACAAAGACAACGTGGCAAAAACTCTGTGGCATGAGACAAGGACACGGACATAAACAACGTGGGTCAGTGTCAGTGAAGATGAATGAATGAATGGGAAGTCTTCTAGCTATCATTATCACGGATGAAATAATAATTTGTATAATAAACATCAAATGAATGCTATTAATAAATTATACCAGATAAAATGTTAAAAATTAATTCCACTGATTTGAAAAGAAAAATTTATATCCCAAAAACATGTGGGAACATGTGCAATATGTATCTATGTATTTATGCATTATCATTATGTCGTATGTACAATTGTCTATAATCCAAGGTCACGAACGGAGTGAGAAACAAAACATACCATAGACCATTAAAGTAATTATTTCACATGTAGAACAATGTTAAGAATACAAACTCACACATGCGCACACACACACATAGACACACACACGAGAGGGAGGCAGGGAGGCTCAGAGGGGGCAGGGGGCGATTCAGCTGTGTGTCCTCTTCCCCCACTGTGACACCAGGTGTGCTGACATTGAGATGCCTGCAAACACACATACACACACACACACACACACACACATTTATAAATAAAAGAGTTCAAGTGAGGCTACATAACATTAGCACAGGCATGACTGGTGGTTGGCTGACCCCAAAAAGCTGCAAGACAGAGAAAGAGAGAGAGAGAGAGAGAGAGAGACCTTAACTTTAAAAGGTCCTTTAATATCCAAAGTTAAGGAGGAACATAAAGTTCGTTGAGTATCATGTTACGGCACATCACCATGAATACTAAAAAAAAAGAGATAATAATGATATTAACAATAATAGTAACAAAGAACAAACAAAAAACAAAAATTACAAAAAAAAATTCAGATTTCCATTATGATCGACATCACAAATACATTGTTTTACATCTCATTTGCATTTAAATGATTCAAGATCGTTTACCAGTTTATAGTAGATGTATTCAATTCTTAGTCTTGATCTTATCAGCCCTCTAACAACTAGGTCAACTTCACAAGGTTCTTTGCCACACAGTTTTTCTTTTTGTGATAGCCAAATGGCCATTTTAGCTTGTCCGAATAAAAAGTTCAACAGTACACGAGATTCTTTTCTACTCTTTTTATAATTGGGTCCATATATGTAGTGCATAGGCGAAAAGGTTTCTCCCAGGGCTTGACACCATCCCTCTATTATTGTGAACAAAGGTTGTAATCTTGTACAGTCAAAGAACAAATGACAAACAGTTTCTTGTATGCCAAAGAAGGGGCATCCCTCACCTGCAGATCAAGACATGTTCTGTGTCTTTTTGTGCCTATTATACCATGCACTACCCTCCACTGGAGATCTCCAGTTCTTTTCTTAATAGGGGGTTTGTACAAGGTCCTCTAGTTTTCCCTGGCGGAGGCAATGGATCCAAACACCTCCTGCCATTTAGACTGCTTTCCACCTGCAAGGGCTTGAAGGTGCATCATCTTTGTACACAATGTGTAAAGTGATTTTTTCCCTCGTGTTCCTAAAGTCTCCCAATCGGGGTGTCTTGAAGGATAATATTCCACCTTCAGTTTCCTCCCAGATTTCAGTCTTGGCTGCAACTTCTAGTTCCGGAAATTCAGGTACATCCGTCTCCCCATTATAAGTTCCCAAGGCGAGTCTGTAGCTCTGTGGCAATGACTCAGCCATTTGAGTCAAAACTTTCTTTGCCACTCGGATTGATCTTATATATGATATATCTATATATGATATTATTTATATATGATCTTATGATGGATTTTTGTGGTTTTTGAAGTCCATAGACCTTTTCTGAATGACAGGTCTCTAAAAACGTCCAGATTCAGAGCAGAGTTGAAGAGTAGTGGCTCTTCTCTTTGCCACGTTTTGGGCATTGTTTGATTTCCTACAAAACTTAGTGTCCATGCTCTTAGGAGCAATCTATAAAAAGGTGTTTTTCCTTACAGATCCAACTTGCTTATATCCATCAGGAACAAGTGACAATCTAGGTCCATGTTGCCTGCCTTCCTCAATAAGACACATGCTATCCGAGCCCAGCTCACATCCTTCCCGGAGAGGTGTCTCTGAACCACTTGGAGTCTAAAAATTTTCAGTCTAGCTCCAATGTCCACTAGGCCTTGTCCTTCTTCTAGTCTGGGCAGATACAACACTGGTGCCTTCTGCCAGTGTTGACCTAACCAGAAAAAAATATTTTTTTTTCTGGGGGGGTGAGGATCAACATTTTGTGCCATAGAGAGGAGGCCATAAGGTTGTTACGTATAAGTACCCTTCCCCTGTAGGGTAGCAATCTTTTCCAGCGAGACAACTGTGCAAATGTTTTTTTCCAGCAGACCCTCCCATTTTTTCTTTCTGTAATCATCTGTACCTAAAAAGACTCCTAAATATTTAAACCCTGCCCTTCCCCATTGCAACCCACCAGGAAGTGATGGACTTTTAACAGCTTGGCCACACCACACAGCATCGCTCTTATGCCAGTTAACATTTGCAGATGATTCTTTTCCATAACACTCCAGAGCTTGTTCTACCACCTTAATATCACCAACACCATCTAATTAGAACTGTGATATTATCCGCATATGCAGATAACTTGGTTTGTTGTCGGGTGTTTAGAGTGTTGATTTGTAGACCTGTTAATTCTTTCCTGAGGTTATATAGCAGGGGTTCAATAATTATGCAGTAAAGTTGGCCCAACAGGTGACAGCCCTGCCTGATACCACTCTGCGCCTTCACAGCAGTACATAGGCTACCAGCCACTTGTATCATAAATGTAGCTTCAGAGTATAATAGCCTTATCAGTGAGATAAAATTTTTGCCTAAACCAAAAGCCTTTAGAGTGTAAAAAAGAAAAACATGTTTGACCCAGTCAAAACCCCATATCAATCTTGTTGTCATAGGCATAGTCATATAAGTCCCTAGCTAGATCAGTATTTTATACAATATGATTGATCTTTGTGTATTATTGTGTGCAGTACATAATTTGCTCTGTTTACCAAGCATTTTGAAAAGATTTTGTAGTCTGAACACGGAACTGCCACAGGTCTCCAGTTCTTTAAGTGTGTCAGGTCCCCTTTCTTGGGAAGCAGTGTTAAGATTGCACACTGGAAGCTCTTGGGAAGATTTTTTTCTGTGATACTTTTTTGAAGAACTTCAAGATAGTCATGTCCAAGAACAGGCCAAAAGGCCTTGTAGAATTCAGCAGGCAGTCCGTCTATTTCAGGTGCTTGGCCTACAGAGAGTCCATTTACCTCGGCTGTGACTTCTTTGTAGGTTAGCCTGGTCTCTACGGAGTTTTTGTGCAATGACAATAAAGTTGGAAGGCTGCAAAGCAGTTCATTTCTACATTGTTCATTTGAATTTTCAGATGCATATAGGCTTGAGTAATAATCCACAGCAATCTTTCACATCTCTTTAGGGTCCGAGGTGTCTCGACCATCACAGTCTTTTAAAACGTACATAATTTTCTCTTGTTTTTTTTATGCTCTAAGTTAAAAAAAAATGAGGTGGGAGGATCCATGTCATGTGTCATAAAAAGTGATTTCTTACAAGAGCTCCCTTTACTCTTTCATTTAAAATCGAGCTCAGCAGGTTAGACTTTTCAGTCCACAGTCCTTTAAGGTGTGTAGAAAAATTTTTTGTCATGCTTTGTTCTATACCAATAATCTCTCTCAAGACTTTCCACTGAAT
Source organism: Ameiurus melas (assembly GCA_012411365.1). NCBI lineage: Eukaryota > Metazoa > Chordata > Actinopteri > Siluriformes > Ictaluridae > Ameiurus > Ameiurus melas. The sequence goes on along the minus strand of CM022777.1, from coordinate 12,995,605 downwards.
TTTTTTTATACAAAATGTAGAATGTGAAAGGTACTGTTGACAGAAATTCCTTATTTGTACTTTCCCTACATCCCATCATTGTATGCAATTTTCATAAAAGATTATCTCGCTTTTCCAAGATTCCCAGAATTTTTTTTTAAAACTCACAGAAATGTTTATCTTGTAGTAACTTGATATTGAAACACCAGTAATAGTTTTTTTTGTTTTGTTGTTGTAAAGTACACTCCATGGTGACAAGTTTATGGTCAGATATTGGGGTGGAACAGATGTTAGATTTTAGAAACCTGTTCCTCATGCCATATGATATATAGATCCTATCTAACCTTGCTGCAGAAATCTTTCCATCACAGATTATTACCCATGTATACTGACATGTAGAGGGGTTATGTTCCCTCCATACATCAGATAGGTTTTGGTTTTTGATCATATTGTCTAAACGAGTGGCACTCTGTGCATGAAGTTCCTCACTATTCCTGTCATGTGTAAAATCAATTGCAATTTAATGCAATTAAAATCTCCTCCTAAGATTATGAGGTCTTCTGTGTGTTGTTGTCTTAAAAAAATCTCTAAATTATTAAATAGATGTATCCTCTCTACGCCTATGTTTGGGGCATAGATGGTCACAAAGAGAAAGTTAAGTGTACTGATTTCTGCCCTCAATAGTCTTCCTGGGTCAATTTCGTTTTTTGACAGAATTTTTACTTTAACAGTAGGAGAGAAAAGAACAGCCACTCCGGCACTCAGGATGTACCTATGACTGAGGACCATTTCTCCTTCCCACCATAGGCCCCATTCAGCCTCATTGCTTAGGTCAATGTGAGTCTCTTGCAAGAGAATTCAAGAGAATTACACTTATATATTTTAGCTGCACCATCTCAGAGAGTAACCTGTTCTTTTTCCTCCCCTCATCCAATTGATATTTAGAGATCCCACCCGCAAGACCTCCATAAAGAAAAGGGAAAGGAAAAAGGAGAAAGTACGTCAAAAGAGAAAGTTATTCATCATCATCATCATCATCATCATCATTGTGTTTGCGTTTTTCCATTGCCTTTGCCCTCGTTATTCTTTCGTTCCCTGTTTGTTTCCTTAGTCTAATAGCGGTCAGATATTTATTTAGTCGAAATCTCACCTGTTTTGAGAGTTCATCATAGTTACTAGTTTTCCTTGCCATTATAACAGTTGCAGTGAATTTTTCAGGATCTGGAAAGAAGATACTGAGTTCTACACCATTTTGTCCTTTTGTCTCATCTAAAAAGTAGTTGATCTCTTCAAGGGTATACAAATCTTGTTCAACCACACTTCTCATATCTGTATCTGACCAGTGTCCCATCATCTGCACATTGGGACATTTCATCTAGCTCATCAGGCTCATTATCTTCAGAACCCCCTGCTTGTGATTCTTTAAGTTCACACATCCCTTCATTACCTTTTTGCACTTCACTCCTATCGGTCTAATCAGTTATAATCTCAGAGTCACTATCCGGTTGCTCAACACATCTACGTTAGCATCTACGAGAAGAGAAGAGAAGAGAAGAGAAGAGAAGAGAAGAGAAGAGAAGAGAAGAGAAGAGAAGAGAAGAGAAAAACACTAGAAATATATTTATTATGACAGCAAGATAGAGGAGAAGGTTGGAGAGAAATGACAGAGGGAATTAGTCAGACCATGTCATCTGAGCCATGAATCACCTGACACGTACACTTTTGCTGTGTAAACACTCTTTGAGAGAGAGAGAAGAAACTGCACTGTGTTGTGATTCTGTACCTGTGACTCTCTTGTTCTCTCTTTATAATCCATTTTATATTTTAGGTTTTCCTCTGAAACTTCAGGAATGTCTTAGGCTGTACAATGCTGTGAAAAAAGTATTTGCCCACTATTACAAATGGGACTCGAAATGGAAGCTATTGCAGATTCTTTATTAGTCACACCCAGTCAATAAACATAAAAAGTCTTCAGCATGAAGCGAGATATGAGGAGAAAACCGGAAACTAGATTCAAAGCATGGAATGAGAACAGGTCATGAAAAAAACAATCATCCACAAGGAAAAAATCTGATTAATTGAGAGTTTCAGTAATAAAACAAAGGCAACCTGAGTAAACACAAACTGCAGAGAGGGAGTTTTTAAATGATAATGTTATTTATTGAAGCAAAAAAAGTTATTCGATAGCAACTGTGCCTGTGTGAAAATGTATTAGCCCCCGTAGTTACTAATTCCCCAAATCTATGAAAGTGCATTCATAATGGGGTTCAGCTGGACTGGATGCAACCAAGCCTGATTACTGGCAGTCCTGATCAATCAATGCAACACTTAAATAAAACTTTTTGAACAGCATGATGTTGGTTAAAAGTTCTTACCCAATAACACTATGCTAAGTTGAAAGAAATTCCAGAAACAATGAGGATGAAGGTTGATTGAAATACACCAATCTGGGAATGGTAACAAAGCTATTTCAAAGGCTCTGGAACTCAAAGAACTACAGTGAGAGCCATATATCATCTCCAAATGAAAAAAAAAGTCTGAACCTTCCCAGAAGTGACTAACCTACCAAAATTCCAAAAAGATAGCTATCAGAAAGACACCTGGCAAACAATGGCATCCATGGAAGAGTGGCACATGATTGCCTCTGCTAACCCAGAAGAATATTAAAGGTCATCTGAATTTTGCCAAAACACATTTCGATTATCCTTAAAATTAGTCAAAAGTGGAACTGTTTGGAAGACAGGGGTCCCGTTACATCTGGCATAAACCAAACACAGTGTTCCACAAAAAGAACATTATACCTACGGTCAAGCATGGTGGTGGAAGAGTCATGGTCTGGGGATGTTTTGATGCTTCAGGGCCTGGGCAACTTGCTATAATTGAGGAAAACAAGAATTCTGCTTTCTACCAGAAAATCGTAAAGAAGAATGTCCGGTCTTCATTTCTGAAGTTGAACTCAAGTGCAACTGGATTATGCAGCAAGACAATGACTCAAAGAACATGAAGTACACTAAATGGCTCAAAAAAGCTAAATTAAAGTTTTGAACCAATTGAGATACTGTAGAAGAACCTTAAATGTACAGTTCATGCTCCAAAACCCTCCAATGTTGCTGAACTAAAGCAGTTCTGCAAAGAAGAGTGGGCCAAAATTCCACCACAGTGCTGTGAAAGACTGATCTCCAGTTATCCAAAGAGTTTTGTTGCAGTTATTGCTGCTAAAGGTGGCACAACCAGATTGTAAGTTTAAGGGGGAAATTAGTTTTGCATATGTGTTGGATAACTTTTTTTTCTTCTGTAAAAAAAAAAATAAATAAATATTTTTATTTTTCTTGTGGATGGTGCTCTAGCGCTTAATATGATCTCTTCCACCTCAGACCAGAATCTCTGAGCTAGTGCCCGTCAGGGGCCAGACCCACAGTTTCCTTAGTTCTGGCCAAGGGGGATAAATCAGCCCTCTGGGTTTTTGAGATGGTAGATCCACCCTAAGGGGTCAAATGGGGCACCTGACAGACCTTCCAGGATCACAGAAGATCCCAGGAAGGTATGCACGGCCTGCAGATGGGCCGCAGCCATCTGACACCACGCATGAACCACAATGTAACCCTGATTATAGAAGAAGCCCAGCCCACTGAAAATCGTTCTGTAAGAACTCCAGGACTGTAGCTATTGTGCAGTTCACTGGGTCTAGGTGACATTCCTCACACCACAAGACAAAAGCTGCCACTTGAGTGCATACGCTTTCCTTGTAGATGGTGCTCTAGTATTTAACATGGTTTCTACAATCTCAGTTGTGAGACCAGAATCTATGAGCTGGTGCCCCTCAGGGGCGAGACCCACAGTTTCCGAGATCTGGCCGAGGGTGATAAATCAGCCCTCCGGCTTGAGACAGTAGATCCACTCTAGGGGCTCAAATGGGCCACCCGACAGCTACCAGGACCACAGAAGGTCCCAAGAACATATGTGTGGTCTGCAGATGGGCCTCAGCCATCTGACACTATACATGAACCTTGAAGTTAGAGGTTGTTGCCCCACAGAGGCTCCATTAACAGGGCAAGGCTGGCCGAAACGGCAGCCAAGCAACCCTGATTGAAGAAGAAGCCCAGCCTGCTGAGATATTTTCCTGTAAGAACTCCAGGACTGTAGCTATTGCGCATTTTACTGGGTCTACAGTGGATCCCTGTGAATGGGAATCTCCCAAGGAGTGCCATCTCGCAGGGAAATTATCTCTCAGAGCCATGTTCGAGCTGCCAAAAGGGTGCTACTAGCAGACTGTCTTGGAAAACTCTCGCTAGAGCTTGTGGCAGCATACAGCTGTAACCTTGGCCACATGTGTGGACTCCACCCCAGGAGTCTCTGAAGATCCAGCTTTATCTTTTTCAGTGTTGAAAGGATTGACACTATGCCTGTGGGGATAGAAACACCCTCGTCATAGTAGAATCCTATAACCCCTAGAAAAGTTGTCCACCGCACTGGGGAAAGCAAACTTTTCTGAGATTCAACCTGAGCCCCAAGCTCTTTGTGTGGGCGAGAACAACATCTTGATGTTGAACTGCCAGCTCCCTGGATTGTGCTAGAATTAACCAGTCGTCCCGGTAGTTTGGTACATGTGCCCTGGAGTCCCAATGGAGCCAGAGTGACATCCATGCCCTTTGTGAAGGTGCGAGAGGATAAAGCTAGCGATATTCCTATGTGGAAATATGCACCTTTTAGATCTATCACCACAAACCAGTTCTCGAACTGGATCTGTGACACGATAAGTTTGAGCATCAGCCTCTGAACCTGTATGACTGAAGAGTATGGTTCAGATGACGCAGATCTAAAATTGGCCACATACTCCCCCTTTTCATTCAGAACAGGAAATAAAGGCTGTAAACCTCCCTCTCTGAGGGAACGGGGTACATATTCTACGGCCCCATTGTCCAAAAGGGAGCTTACTTCCTGTGCTAATGTCGGGCTCTGGTCTGTGCTGACTGCTGTGGTGAGCACACCTCTGAACAGGGGGGTCGAGCTATAAGTGGGCCTGGTAACCCTTTCTATTGTAGACAGAACCCATGGAGACACATTTGGCAGTAGCTTGCATGCTGCCTGATGGTCTTTTAGTGACGTTAGCTATTCCACATTCTATTGGATGGAAGCAACAGATTTTCGTTGCCCTGTGACAGCTTGCTGACCAGAGAACACCGAAAACTTGGGGACCGCCTTGGCCAGGGGGGCCCTACAGTAGCACTGGGGCTACCTGTCCTAACAACCTCATGTCCCCAGATAAATCCCTCCATGGCCCCTCAGGACCACTCTTCATTGCCTGCTTTGCCATTATGACCATACTCAGATCAGGCCTAACAGCAGACCGCCCGGTTACCCTGGCTGTCTGCGGGGGTTGGTGGGCTGCCATACTTGCCTTCTGGGTCTCCCTCACACTAGTGCTGGCCCAGGCTCCACTTGTGGATGCCCGGGTGAACGCGAGACAACACGCCATATGTTGAGCTCACTCAGCAGGTCTGCTTGGTAGGCCTGCAACCATGTCATTGTCTGCAGTGACCCACAAGCAAGACAACTACTGCATAGGCTTGCCCACCAATGCAACCTTGGATGCCAGCCGGCCCCCGTAATTAGCTAGCATGCGCCTCCTCCACCTTGGGCGTAGCTAAATAGCCATGCTGTTTATTCCCACAATGGCCAAATAATCCAACATTGTGGGGTTAGGAATATGGCTTATGCATGGTTTTCCCCCAGAAGCCTGAGATTTTGTCATAACTTCTGGAAGACAGGTGAGTTTCTGCAGTGTGAGGGATTTACTTTCACTGGGTAATCACTCTTTAAATGCTTTTAACATATCCTTCTAACTCCTTGGAATCAGATAGGAATTATTACCCTTTTGGCTTTCCATAGCGAGAGGAGTCGATATGTGAACTCCAAAATCCAGCGGAGAGCTGAACCCAGAAGACAGAGCAAGAGATAGAGCAGCGCTTGTCTCCAGCTCATCTTCTGGACCTAAGAGATCCCCCGAACCTGAGCTGCTTAATGTCGTGTTACCATGCGCAGCCTCTCGAGGCCGCCATCGCATCCTACACCGCTAACACTTCATCGAGAAAGTGTGCACTTGTCCCTTGATGAAACGGGAGCAAGCCGTAACACCCTTCTTGAACTCTTTCTCGCTCATTACTTACCTCTCTTCTTCTTTAAAAAAGGGATAGAAAAGTTCAGAGATTTTGAGAAAATTTCGAGTAGAAAAGAAGCGTTTTTGTCACACAAACAACAGACATGCAGTCTCGCTGAATGATAATAAGGCTGGCGGCGTGGTTCACAGGTGCCATATATATATCATGCGACGCGCTTAATTGCCATGTCACCCGATCATGGCAGGCTTATAAGTAAAGGCATGATTTTACACAAGCTTGAGATACTGGCCACGCGCACGAGGTTTTCCCATACTGTTATGCTAAATGCAACGTCTTGTTCCCTTCTCGGACACAGCATTATAACCTAAATTTGTTGTGTGCCATGACATAAAAATAACTGTTATATAGATGGTTTTGCAATGTCAATACATACAGGTAATCCCTCAAAACAACTGAACAATTAAAAATGGTCAAGCAATCAATGTTGCAATTATTGGACCACTTGAGATGGAATGACCCCAGAGACACATGACAACAGAAATGACTTGCCAAAAGAATATTTCTTCTAGTTTTATTATTATGATGTCTGGGAAGTCTGTTGCCATAGTAACTTGCTGTATGCTCTCTCTCTCTCTGTGTGTGTGTGTGTGTGTGTTTGTGTGTGTGTCTGTGTGTGTGTGTGTGTTATGAGTGTGTGTGTGTGTGTGTGTGTATGTGTGTGTATGTGAGTGAGTGTGTGTGCAAATCAAACAATGCAGTGCATTTTGGATATTTCAGGTCACCTAGGATACATCATTTGTACACTACCTATTGTGGTGCATTATGGGATTAAAATAGTCCACTGGATATTCTTGACTGTTTTTTCTGAAAGCACTACAAAATGACAGATCGTTTAGTTTTAGGCACAGTAATTGTCGCAGTAGATTTTTTGAAAATAAAGATAGATGTGTTGTCTAAGCGTCAACATCACTGTTCAGTTCAGCAGTGGCAGTTTTAATGGTCAAAACCTTAGTTGAGGAATATAAAGATGTTTATATTGTTTTTCTGACTTTCATGAACTCAGGATCTCTTTATTGGGGGAATAAATACTTCAAGCTTGTGAAACTAATAGATGTTTGTTTTAGTTAATGACTATTTAGTCAATTTAGCTAACCAACATTCCTGCTGTGTCCTGTGCATGTAGCAAAGCATAAGAAAAACATACAAATAGTTTTATCTTTACTCAAATTTTGTATGTTAAGATGCTGTTTGCTAAATTCATATATATATATATATATATATATATATATATATATATATATATATATATATATATATATATATATATAAAACTAGTATAATTGTCCTTTTTCCATCAAAACTGTCACAGTGCGACCAGCAGAGGGCACTGTGACACTGGATTCAGACACGGGATCAGCCACGTGACCTGTTGTGTTCGGTTTGCTTCCTGATTCCAAACCGGTGTTTTGTATTCGTTTAATTTGGGGGTTTGGTTAATTAAGGATTCCGGGCAACGAAGCACGTTGCCCGAGATTAGATAGACGATAGGAAAGTGTTTTCTGTCACCAGTCTTCTGTGTCATAGCCGGTCGCCAAGTGGTTCATGCTATGTCTGCACCAATTTGTTTCTGCTACGTTTTATTCAGTTGTTTTGGCTCTGTTTGCACCCGTTTGTTTATGCCACATTGACATCAGGTTGTTTTTGCTATGTTAGCACCAGTTTGTTCGGGCTACGTTTGCTCCTGACCTGTTTATGTTCTGTTTTCATTTGAGTTTTCCTTTTCTGTTTAATAAAGGAGTTTGATCTGCACCTGCCTCCGTCCCCGTCTTCACCCCGCCTGACAGAATCTCGGGCCCGTCCTTACGGACGCAGCAGATCCGACCACGGCACACTGGACGCTGTCAGGAAGCGGCAAAGAAGCCGCACCCGGGAGCCTACGCTAGGTGTTCCCGCCCTGGAATCCATGCACTTTGCCCCGAGGTTTTCTAGGGACATGCCGGAGCCATATGAGGGCTACCCTTACCGGGATCCGTTTTTACAGGACTGTCAGCATTATGTGTCCAAGTCTGCTGACCCGATTCCTCGAATTCCGCCCAAAGCCAATTTCCACGTTCGAGCTCCAGCCTCGGCCAAGCCTCTCATTCCCGTCGGAGGGATTCGCAGGAAGGAGGACGCTCAGCTGCAAGAGCTCACGTTGAACCCCAGCGAGAGTGAGAAGCAGAGGAAGGAGATGGCTGCAGAGATGCGCAAGATGCAGCTGGCGATGGAAAGGTTACAAGGCACATTAACTGAGAGGGAATCGCAGCTCAAAGGCCAGCAATTCCTGCTGCGGGAGAGGGAAGAGGCGCTGGAGATGGAGAGAAAGCGGAGCGCTCGGGCCGTCACCGCGAAGGAGGCTTTCCAGTACCTCCTGTCCCTGCAGGAAACCCAACTCATGCAGACAACAGAGGCGGTGACCGCAGCCCTGGGGCAGTTAGGGCAGGCCCAGGATCAGCTAAGGGACCAGTTGCGTGAAACGGAGGAACTCCGAGTGGCAAGAGATGCAGCGCTGAGCAGCGCCAAGGAGTCGGAACACAAGGTCAAGAGTCTGACAGCCGAAAAGGGGCAAATCCACAAGGAACTGTCGGCAGCTGTCCGCCATCAGGAACAGGTACGGCAGGACCGAGACAAGCTACAGGAGGAGAAACAGAAAGGGGAAACCCGAATGTCCCAGCTGCAGAGGGAGCTTGAAACGGCGCAGCTCACCCAGGGAGGCTCGTGACGAGGCATAGCGACAGCTGGTGGAAAAACAGACCCAGTCTCCAGTTTGTGACGCCCAGGTACAGGTTCCGAGTTCCGAGTATAGATTTCCGAGTTCCGAGTATAGATTTCCGAGTTCCGAGTATAGATTTCCGAGTTCCGAGTATAGATTTCCGAGTTCCGAGTGTAGGTTTCCGAGTTCCGAGTGTAGGTTTCCGAGTTCCGAGTTTAGATTCCCGAGTTCCGAATTTACTTTTCCGAGTTCCGAGTCATTAGGTCTGGGTTCCGAAGTGATATTTCCGAGTTCTGAGCTACAGGTTCCGAGTTCCGAGTTACAGGGTACGAATTCTGAGTTGAGATTCCAGAATTCTGGGTTGATATTTCCGAGTTCTGAGGTGACATCTCTGAGCTCCGAGTTGACCGGTCCTGAGTTTCGAGTTACGGGTCCCGAATTCTGAGTGGTTACGGGCAAGTCCGAGCCTCCGCCGGGCAAGTCCGAGCCTCCGCCGGGCAAGTCCGAGCCTCCGCCGGGCAAGTCCGAGCCTCCGCCGGGCAAGTCCGAGCCTCCGCCGGGCAAGTCCGAGCCTCCGCCGGGCAAGTCCGAGCCAGCTCAGACCCGTTCTCGGGTATAAGTGTATGCATCACGCCGGGCTTCATGCCATGTCTCACGCCGGGCTTCACGCCATGTCTCACGCCGGGCTTCACGCCATATCTCACGCCCCGCTTTCCGCTATGCTTCGCGCCATGTCGCTCGCTCGCACTCCCATCTTGCCTCCCGCTCAAGTCCCGGTCACGCTCCAGGTCCCAGTCCCGGTCCCGCTCCGGGTCCCAGTCCCTGTCAAGCTCCAGGTCCCAGTCCCTGTCAAGCTCCAGGTCCCGGTCCCGCTCCAGGTCCCTGTCCCGGTCCCGCTCCAGGTCCCGGTCCCTGTCAAGCTCCAGGTCCCGGTCCCGCTCCAGGTCCCAGTCCTTGTCAAGCTCCAGGTCCCAGTCCCTGTCATGCCCCAGTCCCTGTCCCGACCCATGTCATACCCCCGATCCAGGTCCCGTCTCGGGGCCGTGCCATGGCTCTGCCTTATTGTGTCGACTCCACCGCTCTGCCTCAGGGCCCCGGCACACTAGCTCCCGTCACGCCTCTCGCCCCGTCTCAAGCCCCGCCTCTCGCCATGTCTCAAGCCCCGCCTCTCGCCACGTCTCAAGCCCCGCCTCTCGCCATGCATCTCGCCATGTCTCAAACCACGTCTCTCGCCATGTCTCCGGCCACGCCTCTGAGCCCTGTCCCGGCCACGCTTCTGAGCCCTGTCCCGGCCACGCCTCTGAGCCCTGTCAGTTCAGTTCAGAACACCTGTTGTGTTCGGTTTGCTTCCTGATTCCAAACCGGTGTTTTGTATTCATTTAATTGGGGGGTTTGGTTATTTATGGATTCCGGGCAACGAAGCCCGAGATTAGATAGACGATAGGAAAGTGTTTTCTGTCACCAGTCTTCTGTGTCATAGCGGGTCGCCAAGTGGTTCATGCTACGTCTGCACTGATTTGTTTCTGCTACGTTTTATTCAGTTGTTTTGGCTCTGTTTGCACCCGTTTGTTTATGCCACGTTGACATCAGTTTGTTTTTGCTATGTTAGCACCAGTTTGTTCGGGCTACGTTTGCTCCTGACCTGTTTATGTTCTGTTTTCATTTGAGTTTTCCTTTTCTGTTTAATAAAGGAGTTTGATCTGCACCTGCCTCCGTCCCTTTCTTCACCCCGCCTGAAAAAAACTATTTATAAGACCACCCACACTGTGATTTACCTTAAAACCTCCATGGACAGCAACTAGGCCCCTACAGAAAACCTATCTCCTATTTTCAGCATGTAAGATTGAGAATTCATTGACTAAATGGTAAGCTCATAAAATTCTCATTTATTGTTGGTTCTAAAATGCAAAAGTGCATACAGTGCATGTAGATAGGTTTTAACAATGTGATTGTGTATTAATATGTTACTAAATGTTCTAACTAGTAGCTATAGTAATTTACACGATTAAGCTGTGGTTAGTGGAATATGGCTTGTCAGGTTGAGAGATTAGAATTTATAATCCAAACAGCACTCTCAGTGGTCTAGAGAAGTGGTATTATGGTGTCTGTAGATGACATCAGTCTTGGGGGGATAGAAGAAGTTAATTAATTAATTAACTGATTAATTATACTACTACTACTACTAATAATAATAATAATAGTTATTATTATTATAGTTTTTCTATAGTTTTTCCTTTCCCCACAGTCTTAATTTTTTTGTGCCTGCTCTTAAATGAAACATCCCATGCCCACAACTGTCTTCTGTGATCCTAGTATCAGTGTACACTTTTAATAGGAACATGGCTTTAGTGTGTGAGCCACCAGAATTAATTAGCTTAACAGTGGTCATAAATAAATAAAGACAGAAAAAAGAAAGAAAGAAAGAAAGAAAGAAAGAAAGAAAGAAAGAAAGAAAGAAAAAGTTGTTATATAGTAGATACATTATGCTTTATGGGTGGACAATGGGTGTTGAGAAAATGAGGGGGAATAACAAAAAGTAAAAACATCCTTGTGTATGTATGTTATCCTCAAAACACTGTAAAAACTAAAATATCAAAGGTAAAGGATGAAGTGTGGACTTTGGTCCTTTGCTGGAAAAAATGACCTGCAAAAAAGGCCTGAAAAATGAGCCAGACTGTTATATAGGCCAATGCTTACTGCATACATAAAGTTACTTTATTCTCACCTCTAATAAGACACGCAATATTGTTAATGCTGACACAGAGCCACAGAGTATGATGTGCATGTTGACCTTGTGAACAACCTCAATGTTTTCATTTTCTTTATCCTATTATGAATTATCACAGCTCACGAATATTCACATGTAAGCATGTACAGTTCTGTGCAAAAGTGCAAAATACTGTAGGGCTAAGATGCCTTCAAAAATAATAAAATTAAATATATATTTAAAACACTATAAAGAGCAATAAACAGTAATAAATGAAATGAAGTCAATATTTGGTACAATGACCCTTTGCCTAAAAATAAATAGTAGTCTCAGGTACTACTACTTTTTGCAAAATCTAAAATGTTTTTGTACTGACTCAAAAATGTAGAAGTCATAAAAGAAAAAGATATATAACATAATTTGTACTTAAACAAAATCGGGTGCCTAAGACATTTGCACAGTACTGTATGATTACGTATGATCACAGGACACACACACTCACACACACACACACACACAGAGACAACCTCTAATGCTGCCTCCGCACAGTGAGCTTCCACAGGAAGTCATCACTGTCATAGAGAATAGTAAATGTCAGAAACACAGTCATTAATGTTTCGTGCCTGAAATGCAATGTGCACTTACAATGTGTATGTGCGCACATTGTATGTGCTATTAAAGCATCATCATTTAAAATTATACAGCATGTGCATGTGAATGTAATTAGTCATATGAGCTCATACATACACTCTAAGCAAGCAACTACTAATACATTTGGGACTCACAGTAATCCATCCAACGCAAGGTAATTTAAACTCGTAAATTGTACATGCATGTATTAGCAATGTGACCCACACACACACACACACACACACACACACACACAGAGACAGAGACACACACACACACACACACACACAATTAAGTGCTTCTGTAGATTTTTCTCAGTGCACAGCCAGGCAATTCGAAGCCAATCAATACTCCCAGCTGTGTGTGTGCTACACTGTAGGTGAGAAACAGCAGGGAGCAGCGGGAAGCTAACTAGTGTGCGGAATAAAGGATGCAGATGCTTGAAAGTAAAAACAAAAAAAACACACAAAAAAAACACAAGATGGCAAAAGCATTTCCACACCGTTTCATGAACATTTGGCTCAAACCAGTGCAGGTGAGATTGTCACCAATCACATTTTGTTACTCCATTTCCATCTCCCAGCCTTGGGTGAGATGGCAGACTATAAAAACATAAGACATTTTCTTACTCCAAATAGGTGAATAACAGACTGTACGTTTCCTTTTAGCACCATCATTATTCTACTTCTGCAGGAAACAACACTGCACCTACAAGACAGCTGGAATTCTTCACTGTCAAGTGAAATTTTTCTTAGGATTTTGGTATGCTAAATGCATTACACACTGTGTAGTCTGTATTCTTTACATTCTGTACAACATGCAAATATCATAATTACAATTCTTAGAATACTCTCCACACTAAACATACAGTATATTGCACCTTTTGCGCATACTGAAAAAAGTAGATTATTACAGTATTTGTGTGAAATTCACAACTCTCAATAAAATCTCGAGCTTTGTATGATATACAGTACTGTGCAAAAGTTGCATGCAAAGAAATTCTGTAGATCAAAGATGCCTTCAAAAATAATGAAAGTAAATGTTTCTCCATTAAAAAAATTACTATAAAGAGCAGTAAACAGTAATAAATGAAACAAAGTCAATATTTGGCAGGGTGACCCTTTGCTTGAAAAAAAGTAGTCTCGGGTCAAATTAGTACAGTTTTATAAGGAAATGAGTGGTAATTTTTACTGACTTTTTCACAGTACTGTACACATAAAGAAAATCAGTAAAATAGAGGTGAAAGGTGAAGGCTTTCATCATAGGGACATCATATTTTGCAATTAATATTCAAATGATATACAAGATAAATAGCAGTGTTCCTAAAATAAATATTTGAATAGTGTGCTTTTGGTATAAGTATTTAAAATAAGATATGTTTTTGTAAAATTGCATTGTAAATATTTTAACAGTATTGTATCTTTGAAAATGTGGATACAGCATTGAACATTGGCCCATTATTATTTTGATGAGTTGAATGCTCTTCTAATATACACTGCCAGTCAACGGTTTATTTATATACAGTATCTCACGAAAGTGAGTACACCCCTCACATTTTTGTAAATATTTGATTATATCTTTTCATGTGGCAACACTGAAGAAATGACGCTTTGCTACAATGTAAAGTAGTGAGTGTACAGCCTTGTGTAACAGTGTAAATTTGCAGTCCCGTCAAAATAACTCAACACACAACCATTAATGTCTAAACCGCTGGCAATAAAAGTGAGTACACCCCAAGTGAAAATGTCCAAATTGGGCCTTGGTGTCATCGCTCTCACACTTCCTCATACTGGTCACTGGAAGTTCAACATGGCACCTCATGGCAAAGAACTCTCTGAGGATCTGAAAAAAAGAATTGTTGCTCTACCTAAAGATAGCCTAGGCTATAAGAAGATTGCCAAGACCCTGACTCTGAGCTGCAGCACGGTGGCCTTATTTTCTACAGTTAATACTAACACCGCTAATCTAAAAGTCTTTTATCTATAGGTTTAACACGTTTATCCTTCATGTGCACATGTAAAGTGATCATTTTGACTCCTCTGCTAACAGTTAATAAGATCCACAAAGATTTAGATTTCTTATTTCATTGCTATTCTGTATTTTTGTCTATGGCAATAAGTGATTAAACTGTAATAAAATGTTCAAATACTTTTTTTAATTCTATACATGTTCAAAAACTTCTGCCAGTGTATATTACTCCAACTTAAGCAAAGAGTCTACTATTCATTAGTAGCTGTAAAAGAATTAAAGGAAACAGAAATGAAAAACAGAAAACCTGAGTATTGTAACAGATGAAATGCACTCTACACTGATGCTAAATTCATCATTGTTTGTAAGCTACTAATGATGATTTTGTATGTCCCATTTTTTTTCTCTTTTTTCAGTGTCCGTTCAAATCCAGATTGTAGGGCCACATATATCTGTGCCCCTTCCCCAGTCCTATCCTACACACATTTCCAACTGAACAAAACTAATCCTGAAAGTTAGCAAACCTGGTTTAGTATTGATAGTTCTCTCTCTCTCTCTCTCTCTCTCTCTCTCTCACTCACACACACACACACACAAGTGGATAGAAAACTGATATGGAAAATGGCTTTCTCTTCAGTCCTAAAAAATACACAGAACAGAACATGATACAAAACACAATACTGAATTAAACTTGTATGCTTTTAGCACCTCTCTGAAGTTTTCTTTCTCCATTTCTCTATAAAACACATAGACGCAACTTAAGTCCAACTGATTTCTCAATATTTATGTGGGGAACAATTGCTTGCATTCAGACGTGGGTTCCACAGCTGCTTTAAGATGACAGTAAACAAAATGCTTGCATGTAGTCTACTCAGAGTTTTCCACATTTTTATTGACTAGAAGCATCTGAAATAAGCTTGTTTAAATAAAATCTAAATCACTGCCTTGGTAACAGACCCTTGTTTTTTAGACAAAAGAAAATCTGGGGTAGAAATGTTAGTGTATAGAAGGAAAATGTGTTTATCTTATAAGCTGTTTTTAAAATAATACTTGATCCAGTACATCCTGTCATTTTGGATTTCATTTTATTTTATTATATATTGTGTGTTGATAGATAATTGCAACTTAATGTAGTCATAAGATATTAAATCTTGATGATGAAACCATAACGCGCAAGCAGAATGTAAAATATTTTATCATGCTTTAAATTTTGATTTAACAAATTAAAAGAATAATGTCAATGGTTTTGTTTAAAATGCTCTCCTGTCAAGAAAACATGACAAGGGTTTGAAGGAGAAGCTGACTGAACATTTATACTCTACACTGATGGCTTACATTAAGTAAGAGTTGATCATAAAAAATTGGTCCTTGAGATAAGCAGTGTCTCCAATTAAAGTGCTGTCTCCTTAGATGTCCTCTCGGCAAGGGTTAAAAAAAGAAAAAAAGAGAAAAAAAACCTTCAGTTAATTTAAACAGAGTCAATTGTTATGCATTTAATATTGACTTCAAGTTACAGTCCATTTTTAAATGTATTTAAAGCCCAAAACTTAAATTTAAGTGTTACATTTTAGTATTTGCTATATACTATTCCTTGCTTGAGCCGATATCACACAAGAAAAATGTTCTTAAGTCCAAAGTCAAAATTAAACTGGAACTGAGAGCAAAGTCCACCCTGTGTGCAACTCTTGTATAACAGAACAGTACTTACAGTGAAGGAAAAAGTATTTGATCCCCTGCTGATTTTGTACGTTTGCCCACTGACAAAGAAATGATCAGTCTATAATTTTAATGGTAGATTTATTTGAACAGTGAGAGACAGAATAACAACAAAAAAATCCAGAACAACGCATGTCAAAGGTGTTATAAATTGATTTTCATTTTAATGAGGGAAATATGTATTTGACCCCTCTGCAAAACATGACTTAGTACTTGGTGGCAAAACCCTTGTTGGCAATCACAGAGGTCAGACATTTCTTGTAGTTGGCCACCAGGTTTGTACACATCTCAAGAGGGATTTTGTCCCACTCCTCTTTGCAGATCTTCTCCAAGTCATTAAGGTTTCGAGGCTGACATTTGGCAACTCGAACCTTCAGCTCCCTCCACAGATTTTCTATTTGATTAAGGACTGGAGACTGGCTAGGCCACTCCAGGACCTTAATGTGCTTCTTCTTGAGCCACTCCTTTGTTGCCTTGGCCATGTGTTTTTGATCATTGTCATGCTGGAATACCCATCCACAACCCATTTTCAATGCCCTGGCTGAGTGAAGGAGGTTCTCACACAAGATTTGACGGTACACGGCCCTGTCCATCGTCCCTTAGACACCCCAAAGCATAATGTTTCCACCTCCATGTTTGATGGTGGTGATGGTGTTCTTGGGGCCATTCCTCCTCCTCCAAACACGGCGAGTTGAGTTGATGCCAAAGAGCTACATTTTGGTCTCATCTGACCACAACACTTTCACCCAGTGCAAACTTCAGACGGGCATATATATGTGCTTTCTTGAGCATGGTGACCTTGCAGGTGCTGCAGGATTTCAGTCCTTCACGGCGTAGTGTGTTACCAATTGATTTCTTGGTGACTATGGTCCCAGCTGCCTTGAGATCATTGACAAGATCCTCCCGTGTAGTTCTGGGCTGATTCCTCACTGTTCTCATGATCATTGCAACTCCACGAGGTGAGATCTTGCATAGAGCCCCAGGCCAAGGGAGATTGACAGTTCTTTTATGTTTCTTCCATTTGCAAATAATCACACCAACTGTTGTCACCTTCTCACCAACCTACTTGGCAATGGTCTTGTAGCCCATTCCAGACTTGTGTAGGTACACAGTCTTGTCCCTGACATCCTTGGAGAGTTCTTTGGTCTTGGCCCTGGTGGAGAATTTGGAGTCTGATTGATTGATGGCTTCTGTGGACAGGTGTCTTTTATACAGGGAACAAGCTGAGATTAGAGCACTCCCTTTAAGAGTGTGCTCCTAATCTCAGCTCGTTACCTGTATAAAAGACACCTGGGAGCCAAAAATCTTTCTGATTGAGAGGGGGTCAAATACTTATTTCCCTCATTAAAATGCATATCAATTTATAAAATTTTTGACTTGCATTTTTCTGGATTTTCTTGTTGTTATTCTGTCTCTCACTGTTCAAATAAACCTACCATTAAAATTATAGACTGATCATTTCTTTGTCAGTGGGCAAACGTACAAAATCAGCAGGGGATCAAATACTTTTTTCCCTCACTGTAGGTCTGTCTGAATAATGATTTGTGCAATTTCAATACATTCTTATACTTAACAACGGATCAATATTTTTTCCATACCACAGCAAAAGGCGTCTATGAAAAGACAAGAGATTTTAAGAACTCAAAAAAAAAAAAAAAGAGATTCTGAGGGAGATTTAATTTGACTTTATCCCAGCAATTAACTGGCTTATTTGCTGAAATATTTTAAATGCTCAGAAAATGTGCTAGGTTGTCATACGGCAACAACACAGTAAAATCAGGCACTAGTTTATGTAGTTAGATAAACCTACATCAAAGATCACCTTTGACTGAATTTTAAAATTTTAACTAAATAAAAAGATAATAATAAAAAATAAAAAGCTTTTCCAGCATTTATTTTACAATATACAAAATGTACATAAATAATGAAAAGGTCAATTTACTCTAGTCTGTCAGCCTTTTGAAGCAACAGCCATATCCAACAATAATTCAATATTCATTTATGTTCTGTTATTTATGCCATTGCGACAACAAAAGCTTGAAGTCATTAGGAGTGAAAGACCAATTTGTTTTTGTACAAAAAAAAGAAAAATGATAAAGCAATATGTACTCTTAAAACATACGAAAATAAAGGCCTGCAACTACAAATAAATAAATAAATTTCCTACCTCTCATTTCACATGAACTATGCATAATTTAGTATGACAATTGAGTCTGATTGTGAATTTTCAAGAACAAAACAACACAAGAACAAATCAAGAACGAAAATATACATATATATATATATATATATATATATATATATATATAAAAGCACTGTAATCTCTAATTCCCAATCTTTCTTTACTCTCTCTCTCTCTCTCTCTCTCTCTCTCTCTCTCTCTCTCTCTCTCTCTCTCTCTATATATATATATATATATATATATATATATATATATATATATATATATATATATATATATATATATATATATATATATATATATATATTTGTATAAGTTAGTACCATTGGAAGTGTTTCAGAACTCAACCATGGCTTTAGAATGAGTTACTTCATGACTTACTTACTTCATACTTCAAGGGAAAGCACTAATGGCATGTATCATTGAGAAGAAGGGAGAGAGAGCGAGAGAGGGAGGGTGAAAATGGGGTTGGCAGTATTAGATGGAGAGCTAGACAACAATGACAAGTGAAAACAAGTGACGAGAGTGATACACAACGTACCAAACAAACTACAAAGATGGCTAATGTCAACATGTCCATCTGGGGACTTCAACACACCAACGTAGAAAAGCCATTTGATACAACAAATCAGCCAAGTATAAATTACATAAACAAAAAGCAGCCAACTAACAATTGGCCCAGCAGAGCTTTAACAAGCCAAGATCATCCTCCAGAGGAAAGACCTGAAAGGAACAGCAAGAAATTATGCCAACAACTGTTCACAATGGAGCTTCAGACTATGCAAGTGAATGTGCAGTCTACTAACCATGTTGATTTTAAGAAAGTTAAATTACTTACACTCTCACTGATTGCATTTTTTCCATAAACACATTATGTACACACAGTACCGCTATTAGAATTAAACAATGTATCTATAAATGCTGTGTTTTATCCAGGTTTGCCAAGTCAACAAAATAGCAACATCTCCAGAATAAGCACAAAAACAAAACTCAACATAAATCCCTTTCAAATGTACACACTTTTTAAATTCAGTATTTAAAACGTTGGCTATTGTCACTATTATCACAAAGGGATATTATACAATACATTTTAAACAAACAGTATGCCTATGTGAAAGATTCAGTTTATCTAAATAGCAATAGCTCTTATACCACAGCCAGTGAAATCTCAAATCAGATTGGTCAGAAGGTGTGCATTATTTTAGTACAACACCACAGCTCAGACAGTAACACCAGCTGTAACATGAATTATAAGTTTATATTAATGTGCTCATTCATTATTTTTTCTACAGTAACAGCTTATGCAGAGAGATTTATATGGCAAGCACTTCACATAATCTAAAACTGATATTAACCAGAGTAAAAAACATGTTTTAACAAAGTAAAATGTATAATCATTGATTGGATGATGTTTTTTGTTAGGAGACATTTGTTTAACATTTATGTAAAGATTCTTGGTTGTAAGTGCCTTGTGACAGTCATTGTTTTCCAGTAGGAAACTAGCAAGACAGCAAACCTAGCAGGTGAGGGAGGCTGGTGAGGGAATAACTGTTTGTTTTTGGCTATAACGAGAGAGTTATAGCAAGAACTAACTTGTCTCTCGGATATTCCACAGCATTAACTCTAAGTAGAAACCATTAAAATGTGTGATGTGTTGTTCATTAATAAATTAAATGGTGTAAATAGAGATGCATCGATGTATAGGCCAATAATTGGTATCCACCTATAGCGTGAAAAATTGCCTTTATCGGTCGATACCGATTATTGGCCCACATAATGGTGCATCTCTATTTACAACGTTTAGTTTAGTTTATAAACATCCAATGATCATGGCTGATTATATCCTGTCAATAAAAAGAGGGTGGGAAAACACATCAATTTCCTGCTGTGTGTAAAGATGATATCTCTTATGTGGAATGACGACAAAACTGCAGCTCTACACTGCAAAAATTTTACACCAGATGCTGCAACATTGAAGCAGGAGTTTTCTTTTTTTGCCATGCTGCTCGAGCTGCTCGCGCTGAATTAAAGTGCCAGTACACTGTTGAAAAAATTAAACGAAGATGAGTTGACAAAAAGTATATAATGCACCGAAAAAATATATTTGTAGAGTAGTATATTTCATATCCAGTTAATGTATATATATAAAAAAGTTTATATTATATATTACCAGTTTGAAGTTAATGATGAAGTAGAAATGTTTTTGTTTGTGGTGAGTGAATGTGAGACTAACAGGAGGTTTTTAGAATTCAGTCAATTAATTATATTAATATTAATTAATAACATTCAAGTTAAGAAATCATACTTCAATCTTCAGAATTTATTTAATGTGTTAATGTTAATTTGAGTAATGTGTTTTCTGTGTATGAGACCAGTTACTGTGAAACAACTTGTTGAAATGCAGAGAATAAAGTTTTTTTTTATTTGCATTTCTTTCAGAATTGTGGAATTAATTATTATTAATTTAAAAGAAGGCATAAAAGGCAGAACCATCTGTTCCGGCCGATATCAAGAATAATCGGTTATCGGTATCGGCTGAAAATTTTAGTATTGGTACTTCTCTATTTGTAAACATTGTTGGCATATTGCGGTGGTATAAGTTCATAAGCACAATAACTCTCTCTCTCACTGTGCCGTTATACCAAGAAAACAAAAACAAACAAAAAACTCTGCTTCACACTGAGTTTCATTATTCCCCCCTCGTGTACATTATCTTTGCATAACCTCATGGTCTATTGTGAGTTATTCATTACATCTTACATACTATATGGTCATAAATAAAGTATAGCTATGAGAATAGAGAGTAGACCAATTCAATGCTGTACAGAATAATACATAGCCTATTGCTTTTCTTTGTTATACATTTGCTGTACTTACACAACCTTATTTTTTTTATAATTTTATCATAACCACAGCACATGCATGTGTTCTAGATAGTGCATTCACTGTTTGAATTTTGTTATATTGTCAATTGGTATATAATTCAACAAACAACACTGACTCAAACGTAGACCAATTCTGTGGGAAGACTGCAGACCTGGCAACACTGCTGTTATCCAAATTAAATAGTAAATGAAGCTGTTCAAAACAGCTTCAAAGTAAGCACATATCAAAATTTATGTAAAGAATTTTTTTTTCTCACTCTTTCACACACAAATATAACACAGGTCTGTCAAAATGGATGGTACATTTGTCTGTGTGGCCAAAAATAAAACTGTGTTGTTGTTTTTTTTTTCCACATATAACAAATGGCCACTCCAGCACAATGGCTAATCCCACATATATCCTGCTGTTGGGATAAATAATACACTTGAGAATATAATATCCTATTACAGTAAACAAATCAATCATGTTGGTCTTGGTAAACATATTTATCAGTGGGGGAAATTGAGTTATATGCTAGCCATTGATTCAAACTATGGAAGTGTAAAAATAGAGAGAAAGATTATGTATTTTCAGTGTTATTAATACCAACGGTTAAAAAACAATATAAAAAAAAAAACACTGAGCAAGCATGTGATATCACCAGGAAACTATAAGAGGCTGTAAGCTGCATGTCACAGCAGGGTGCTGTTCACAAAACTGCATTTATATTTAACAGAAAATGGTATATAAATCGGACGATCTAACACTGATCTTTTGGAACTGACCTTGGTAAAGCATGATCATATTGGGACTTTGGACTATATGGACTGACATGATTCATCATGGCTTATTCACTTTTTTATAGTCATCCTGGTCACATTGAAGGTCGTACAATAATAACTCAAGGTGAATGGACTTGTGTTGTAATATTGAAAATGATGATCATATGATGTGCTCAGACAGAACCTGCATGTGCAGACCTGAGGAACTTGTTTGTGCAGAACAGTGTCTGAGATGAGGTGATCTATGCCAGTCTAGGGAAAGTCTCAGAATGGAGAACACAATCTGAGCACCAGCTTCTAATTAAATGTTGTACTAGGATATTTATAGTACACACCACTCAACTCCCCCAGAGCCCAATGCCATGTCAGCATCTTTATGTCACATGAGTGAATAAATGTTAAATCACCTTCCACCAAGCAGTAGAGTGGACCTCTAGTATGTGGCAAAGCAACATTATAAGATAAGTCACCACTATGACCAGTTACATACTACATGACGTTACTGCTTCATCCTCTGTACCAAAGAGACTGATCTAAAAAGCAATACGTGCTTTTATTGAATTATTTTTTTTCTCTCACACTGTGAAGTGTGCATTGCACAAGCATTTCTAAATCTAAACTAATTGAAAAAGGTTTCCAAGATATTATTTTTCCCTAAAGACTCAAAAATATAGTAATAAAGAAAGAAAGAAAAAAGATTCTTCCTCTTATATTTCTCTCCAAAATGGTCAGCCATAAATTTTTGCATCAAGTCCTGTAAATTAAATTCTAAGCTGTCTTAATGTTGCCCTCCTGTGGAGAGAATAAGTAGTGACAACTGCCATTGACAGCAAATCTCACAGGTTAGACAGCCTGTGTTTAGTCTAGTGTTTAGCCTTCAATTGATTTAGTCTGAATGTGCCATCTAACATAATTTAGATTTGATTAAATTCTTACTCCTTAGTGTGTGTGTGTGTGTGTATTATAGGAACTGATGGCCTATATTGGCCCTGCTTTCCATTGAAAAGCAGCGGTAGGTTTATTTGATGCACAGCAGCAGACCTCAGCAGGTTTAAAGGCATTTTATAGTTTGCCTTACAGAAAAAAAAATGCAGCACCACATGCCATCACCATAGCACTACACATTGTATTTCTCGCAAACGGTATTGATCAATACCATTTTTATTTGATTTAAGTGGGTCTGTGTCCCCCTTGTTTTATTAAGAAGGCTATACCAGACGCATAATCACTATACATAGATTTAACATTACCTTTACAATTAAATTCTCACTGAAATTACAGAATAAATATATGCACATTTTCTTTTTAAATCTTTGTGTGAGAGAGAAAACAGTAAAAGTGTTTCCTACAAAGCCGTTAGTGGT
The DNA here is from genome assembly GCA_012411365.1 of Ameiurus melas. Lineage (NCBI taxonomy): Eukaryota > Metazoa > Chordata > Actinopteri > Siluriformes > Ictaluridae > Ameiurus > Ameiurus melas. The sequence goes on along the minus strand of CM022777.1, from coordinate 12,972,541 downwards.
AGTATCCAGAAGCATGGTTGTCTTATGAAAGTGCGTTAAATTCCATAAAATCTTGAGAGTTATGTATTCACAAACATTGATCCTTGGGTGCATCTTTGCAAGAGGACTTTTCATGTCTGTTTTTGATAATATATAAAATAAATAGACCACCAAACTGTAATGCATTGCACAGTATCTCCATTGAAGGTGAAGTATCTGTTATTTTCAGCAGTACCCACCCTTGCTGTTGAATGCATGGAGCAAGCTGCAATATTCTACAAACTGTGCCAGGCCTTTGGGCAAATATCCAACTGTGTGTGAGTGAGGAAAAAAAAGGTGAAGATGTGACATTTCTCCCGCAGTCATGCGGCTGTAATGCTGTGTCACTCTCTACCCATGCCACCCACAAACAAATCTGTTCCATATAAAAATAAGGGTCATCACATTGCTGGCTACTCTGAAAAAAGGCACTTCATTGAATATCTGAGTATGGCCTTTCCTCCAAATTAATTTTGGGGAAAATGTTTTTGTGTTATATATATATATATATATATATATATATATATATATATATATATATATATATATATATATATATATATATAGATATATATATATCTAATGCTTTTTCAATATGTTACTAGTGGTTGTGGTTGGGGCTTATGTATGGAAGTGAGCTTACTCTCTGTCATCAGAACCTATATGATTTCTCCAAGACTTCGAGGTAATCCGGCTTGGTTTGGAGTTTGGCCCTTAACTCGAGGTATTCATTTTGCTCTGGAAATTCCTTTCCCCCAGTGAAAAGTAGAGTTTCTTTTAATCTGGCATCTTGCTGCAAGTCGGGGTATTGCATTCCTGGAGGATGTGCATGTGCGATGTGCATGTCCTTTAATTTTGGAACGGTGCCATAAAGGCAGTCTACAAACCCCACGGTTGGAGTTGGTCTCTGGCTGTCAATCACTGTGGGGCAAAGCATGCCATTCTCATGAAATCCAGGCACATCTCCAGACTGATTGACTCTGACAATGGTGTTAAGTTGGGAATTTGACACAGCCATAGTCCACTCCTTCTCTTTCTCCAACAGAGTTCTATAATTACTGCTGTTTTCCTTTGTCTCTGAAAAATGTTGTCCATCTATTTCCCCTTCACGTGGTTTGTAAATGGGATTGTTGCACATCTGAGTAACAGGGTGGGGGATGTAATCATAAACATGACTAGAGGCAGGTTTCTCAGGTGAGGTTTGCTGTTCCTCAAATATCCGACACTGCATCTGCATCCCAGTCAAATCCATCACTTCCTGACGCTTCTTGAATGGGAGTTTCTTCCTTCTCCTTAGTACAAAAGCAAATAGGCCAGCAGCTACAAAGACAGCAGAGATGAACAAGATCAAGAGACTGAGGATGAGAACCGAAAGTGGTACGGCTCCCGTGGAGGGGGTGTATCCTAATCCAGAGTCACTGGTGGAAGTCACATCATTAGCAAGTCCAGGAGAAGCAGCGGAAAATTTCATTTCTGGGCAGATAAGCTCGAGTTCCAGGGTGCGAAGGTCCTTGTCGAACGCAAACTCTGGAGACTTGCAAATTACTTCTCCAACCACAATGACAGAGCTCAGTTTCTCTATCCACTGCTTGAGTGGAACAATGTCACATGAACATTCCCACGGGTTCTGGTGCAGATCAATCTGTACAATGGCGTGAAGGTGCTCCAGCACTCCACTAACAGGCAGATACAGGAAATAGTTGTTGCGTAGATTCAGCCTAGACAGGGAAGTGCCAGCAAAAGCTTCGACAGGAAGCGTGCGCAGCAGGTTGTCATTTAAAAAAACCAGCTGCAGGTTTGCCATCAAGCTGAAAGCAGCTGGTTGAATATCTCGAATAACATTGTACTCTAAATAAAGGTAGCTGAGCATCTGCAAACCTCGGAACATGCCTGGAGTCAACCTTTCAATATCATTACCATTCAAGTATAAACTTTTCAAATTTGGCAAGTTGATGAAGGCACCTTCTTGAACATATGATATCCGATTGTTTCCCAAATGGAGTAAATCCAGACTGGAGAAATTCCAAAAATCTGACCTGTATATTTTCTGAATCAAGTTCCCACTCAGATAGAGTTTTCTGGCATTTAGTGGCCGTGGCAAGAGCTCAGAGATGTTGTGAAAGCCTTTATCTTTGCAATTTACAGTGAGTCCCAAGTCATTGATGTGTAGATTACACATACATCCTGTTGGGCAGATGATGGGAATAGGTGGTCTCGTTTGATAGCCAGGTACAGGGGGTTGGTTTGGACCAGGATAAAGGCTTCGTGGAGTTGGTGGCGTTTTCGTGGGTCTAGGTCGTTTTGTTGGCTTAACATATCTCTCTCTGTACTCCACTGAGGAGGCAGTGTTATGGAAAGATGACAACATGGATGAGGGTTTGGTGGGCCACATGTTCTCATTACTGAAAGGTAGTCTCGGGATGCCGAGTTTTACCTCTATCTCAGCTTCAGAAAGCAGGGGACATAGCTCGCTCCTTTTGATCTCGCGGAGATCCTTTCCATGAAAGTGAAATGGATACTCGCATGTGATATCACCCACCAGAGCTGTGTATGGTATTCTCTCCAGCCATGTTTTGAGCTGTACAATCTCACATACGCAGTTCCATGGATTTTCTTCAAGCTGAATCTCCATCAGGCTATGACCCACATACTCCAATGTCCCCTTATATGGAAGAGTCTTTAACCGATTGCCACGCAAATCAAGATGCGTTAATGATACAGACCTGAATAAGAAATTGGGGAGCATGGGTATCAAATTGTCATTCAAAATAAGCACTCTGAGTTTGTGCAGGTTTCGAAAAGCACCACTTTCTATTTTCTTTATGACATTGTAATCAGCCTGAAGGTATTCAAGGCTCTCAAGTCCAAGAAAAGTGTCATTTCTGAACACCTCCAGCTTGTTCTCATGAAGAAAAAGCTTTTTCAAAATACTCAGCCCATTGAATGCACCAGCATGAATGTCTTGCAGTGCATTGTTCCCCAAATTGAGTGACACAGCATTGTTGAGGTGCAAAAAACTGTTAAAATACAGCTTGCGCATGGAATTCCTCTGCAAATTGAGCGTAAAGGGCCTTGTCCATGACTGGGAAATCTGGCTGACATTTATAAATCCTTTGCTGTCGCAGTGCACATGAAAAATGCTCTCCTTGACTTCACAGTAGCAAGGGTCGAAGCAAGGTTCGTCTATTTCCTCAGACTCGTCCAGCAAGGGGATCGGCGTAGTCCACCCTAAAGCTATTGTGCTTAGCAGGGTTACCCACAGCATCCTTCCTCCAAGACCTGATGCAGTTGCAGCTGAGTACCACTTCACTGCACTGAAACAGACATAGAGAGGAGAATAAGGACTTGGGCAACTGGCTGCAATGTTTGCAACAAATTTGTGTAAATATTTGGGGGATGTATATGCAACAATGACATATACAAACATTGCCTTGCTGTCATCAGGAAAATATATAATGTATACATAAAATTGCAGCAACATGCCATGGAACTAAATCAATTAATCACCTGCATTAAATACAATTCAGTACAAAAATCAGGATGAGCGTCATGATGACATGATGTTCTAGTTATGACGGGACATAGTACACGCCCATGTTTACGGCTAAATGATTTTATTTTCTGTAAAGGTCGCACATGTTTTTGGTTTTCCAGTGACAATGCACATTTTCATCGCGCAACTGTTACTCTAATTAATCATGTTGGTCTTCACATCTAACAGCTCAGAAAGGAGCTCTCATCTTCACTCGTGCTATCTCTTGCTCTCTCTCATCCCCCCACCTTCACGCACGCACACACACACACACACACACACACACACACACACACACACACACACACACACACAGTTAGTGGGACAGAGCAGACATTTAGCAACTTAACACTTCAGGCAGTGCTCTGCACCCTGCCTTCAATTCGTCTGATTTTACAGCAGAAAGATCCTTATGTTAGCTTTCTTTATCTCACAATCCTCTGACAGATAGAAAGAAATAGATAGAGATAGATGCTGTTGCTTCCCCCTCTACTCTCAGAGAGATCGCCAATGCATATCTAATTCTCTTTGCTTTTCCACACACTGAACCCACTTAATTGGCTATTGGCACATTGGTGGAGATGCTAATAAATGAGATCTGCTAAATGTGTTACTGTCCAAGACACTAGACAGTATGCTATATTGTCCCAGACATGCTGACATTTGATCAGAAATGTGCTCTCAGAATGGATGAAAGACTTCCATTAAGGATGCATGCATAACAGGGGAAAATGGTAGTTGCTGCCTTAGATGAATAGCACACTTTGTGCCAGGCAAAGCCTATGCCTCGGCATTTCCCTGTGTGTGTGTGTGTGTGTGTGCGCATGCATGTGTGCATGTGTGTGTGTGTGTGTGTGTGAGAGGATGCATTCCCAAATCCCAAATGTAATGATCGCCTCATAAGACAATGTCACTTCTATTCCCAATACTGCAGGTACCTACTCTGGGCTTTTTTCAGTGGGCTCCAACTTTACATCTCCTGTGCCAGGATGGATGTAGAGAGAGGTGCTCCGGAGGTTTTAGACTGGAGGGAGACATGCACTGAAACATAAACCAAAAAAAACAAAAACAAAAAAAAAAAACCTTCTTTCCATAGAGTCCACCAACTGCAATATATCTCCATATCAAATTTGCACATGCATTATAACTCCATAACATATTCCTGTATAAACTATCAAATCAGACCTTTTCAAATGGTGATGGTGATATAAAGATTTTTTGTATTCCGAATGATAATCAAAGTAATAGAGTCTTTTTTCCTGCTGAGATTAACAATATCATAGAGAAGTCCTTCTGATGGCAGAAATCAATGAACAGAGAGCAGGTTTGGATTAAAAATAGACTGAGATGTGTTTGTCCTCCCACGTCCAAGGATTCAGGGCAACACTTACCTCTTTTCCTAATGGATTTCAGTAGCTTCCATAAAAAGGGGGCATCTAAGAGTTAAAAGCTTGCTGGATGTCTCCGTTTTGAGCATCATCTCCTGTGTTGAATTCCGTCTTTCTCTATCTCTCCTTGCTCTTTCCACACAAAGGAGGGAAAATTAATATGTGATTGGAATGCAATGTCCCTTTTTTCCTCTGTTAGGTTGGTTTATGGTTGCAGTTCAGATGCAGAAGCGACTGAGATACAGCTTAAATCACGTCCGTAGTACAGCAGCAGCATCAACTCATTGTGGATTTGCAAAGAGGAGACGCGGTACATCAGCACAATGCGAGCCCTCACTGTGAAATGAGCTTGAAGGAAAGTGAGCAGGAGGGGGGATGAGAGATTGAAGGGAGGAGGAGGGAGATCAGCCTTTCTTTATTGCTCTCTCTCTCTCTCTCTCTTTCTCTCTCTGCATGGTTATATATTTGCTGTGATTCAGCGCATTACATCTCCAGGGAAATGTAATTGTGTGATTTTATTCTGGAGGTAAACTGGAGTCTGTCGTATATGTACATCTACTGTTTTGAGTTTAATTTTATTCTGTTATTTATTCAGAACTATGATATTCTATAAGGATAGGACAGCTGTATACGATTGTACAATCACTCTCTCTCTTTCACTCTCTCTTTCTCGGTCTGGTTTCGATCTTTCTGCAGCAGGCTGAACTCATGAAAGGCTCTCTGTCTCCACACCGATCTCTCTTCAGCAGGTCTTTATTTTGCGAGGCTGTCCTGTAGTGGGCGACCAAGTTCCGTGACTCCACCTCTCCACCACACACACACACACACACACACACACACACACACACACACACACACACACACAGCTCTATAATCACATACAGTTATATAATTCTAAAGGATTTATAATAATAATAATAATAATAATAATAATAATAATAATAATAATAATAATAATAATAATAATAATACTTTTTATATAATTATTGTTTGTATGTTTATGTCATACCATTATACCATTAAAATAATAATTATAATAAGCAAATCAAATATTTTACCATAACATTCAAATGACTATTATTATTATTATTATTATTATTATTATTATTATTATTATTATTATTATATGGATACATGGTAGCACAGCAGGTAGCATTGTGATACTGAGCTTGTGCCCAAGTGGGAGTGGGTTTCCTCTGGGTTCTCTGGACTGGCTATACTAAATCACTCATAGATGTGGATGAGCATGCAATGTGTGTGTGCATTGTGCTCTGCGGTGGCATCCCATCCAGGGTGTATTCTTGTCTCATGGCCAGTATTCCTTGTATAGTCTCCGGGTCCAGAATAAGACGCTGACCAGAATAATAATAATAAAAAAAACTCAATTGCTTTTTTCAATCACTTTTAAGATTGTGTTCATTTATACTAACAGAAGATTCCTGATTATTTAAGCATTATAACCCAGTCTGGAAAGGTCACAAGAGAGGAAGTGCGCATTCTTGTCACTGCTCTGGAGGGCAGTTACACAACCTAAAGCCCCAGAAGGACATCACCTGGAGGACTTCAACTAGCCCTTCAGTGCAAGGAATGATATCAAGAGGCAAAGAGTGTATTTACTGCCAGAGAGAGAGAGTAGGGGAGAGAGCTCAGAGTGGTTATAACAGTGTGCTGAAGAGCGGCAGGTGCCTCTTGGTGAACAGCACTGTATAAAGCTGTCACTCAATCTCCTGAAAGAGAGTCCTTTTTTTATTTCTGTTCCTGTCAGGCTATCAGTCAGGGCACCCATTGCTCTGTCCATGTCTTTGCAGTTTCCAACTTGTTTTGCTCCATTCATGTTTATACTGGATTACTCCAGTCTACATTTTCATATTAATGTTTTGTGTACATCTCTTGTCTTTTCTGACCATTTTTCCCCTGGTTATGGGTTTTATGGCAGACAGAGGATGGGAAGCTACCCGTAGCAGAATGAACAGTAGGGTCCAAAGTCTGCATCTCTTTTTATTTATTTCGGCCCTCTAGATGATAAAATGCTTTTGAGAAAGAAGTAGCACACTCCCACATACCTTCTCCAGTCACCATGAAATGTGTCAGACATTCTTCTTTAGACTGTCTGCCATCCTGGACTCTCAAAACACAAAAAAATGGAATGCAAATGTACCAGTCAATCTCTACACAAGCTTTCCTTGTGCAAAATTGCTCTCACTATTTTCCATTCTGTATGCATGCTAGGGTGTACAAGTCTGTTTCTATTTATGTATTCTATTTTAACAAGACTGCATTATCATTCACAAGATGTCCAAAACATGGTATTGCTATTAAGTGAAAATTGCAGGGATGATGGCACAGGAATTGTAACAACAAAATCAGTTAACCATGTGTGTTAGGAGATTACATGTCAGACAGTTTCACGGTAGTATATAGTGTGGTAACAATGTAATAAATAAGTAAATAAATAAATGAGTGAGTGATTTTTTTTGTTTCAGAGACCCCTTGCTTTCCTCAGTCCTGTTATAGCTCTGCAGTCCGTTGATTTAAATTTCTGGTCCCTTGCATAAAGCTACCACATTCTTGATCATTATCAGTAATTTTTGTTGTGGTTTTTGTTATTAGTGTTGTATGTTTCTCACATCAGTGCTCATCGTTCAAGAAATCTTTTATATCCCTTTTTTGTAGATGTTATTTCATAAAGTCTTGCAACAACTTTGAGACAGATGTAGTGCATAAGCAGTGGGAATCCATCATTAGAAATGAAATAAAACAGATATTGCACTAATCAAAAGCAGCAAATACTAGCAAAACCAATACCTGGAAAATAGTAGAACTTGGGGACTACAATGACTACAAAGGTCCACATGGAAGTGAAACAGTGTATCCAGTTATATATACTGCTAAAAATAAATAAATAAATAAAGGGAACACTTGGAGTTTCGTTGTGCTGTTTAAGTGTTCCCTTTATTTTTTTGAGCAGTATACTTTACTGCAATTTGGAACATTTCAGAGTAGAGCTAGAAAACCAGGCACTAAGAAAGAAGAAAAAAAAAATCAGGAAGTTAGAACTGTGTGACCTGCTTATTCAGATAGATTTCAATTATATACAGGAAAAACCATGATTAGATTGAGAGTATTGTATTCTCAACTAATATATAAGTTTCATCTGAGTAAAATATATTATCTTTAATACCTGTTTTAAATGCTTCAATTATTTCAATATCAATACCTATAAACCTATAAAATGAACGGGAGCTTAGGCGTTAATAGTGTTAACCTTTGTACTAAGTATATTTGTATGTGCATTCATTTTTGTATGTTCATAAATTTAGGTGCATGCTCATTCATTCATTCATTCATTCATTCGTTCATTTATCTTCAGTAACCACTATATTATCATCAAGTTGACAGTTAACCCACAGCCTATCCTGGTAATACCAATCCACCACAGTTCAAGTTCAAGTAATTTTATTGTCATTTCAACCATATACTGCTGGTACAGTACACTGAAACAACATTCCTCTATGACCATAGTGCTACATAAAACAACACAGTAACCACATGAGACGACACAGGACTAAACAAGATCTACAAACATTCTACATAAAGTGCACATGCAGATGTGTGCTAAAAACACAGGACAGTGCACAGTTTCAGTGTGGAAGTGTCTGACATAACATGTAGTGCAAAAGATAGGTGCCAAGGAGTAACATTATAATTGAAAAATGGTATAAATGTAAACATAACATGCTATTACTGAGTATTCAGCAGATTAGCTTATACCAAATATAGACATAGCAGTCATTGATAAAGTGTATAATAGTGACTATAAATTAAAATACTATTTTTTTAATAATAGAGTAGCAGCAAAGATACAACAGAGTCAATGCCGGAATGTGCAAATATTGCAATGGGAGTGCAATTTGGGTTTTTACAGTTTGCAAATGGGAATGCAGGAGTCAAAGCAGGAATGTGCAAATATTGCAATAGAGTGGGATGGTGTTCAGTTCAGTGTGTGTGTGTGTGTGTGTGTGTGTGTGTGTGTGTGTGTGTCAGTCCAGTCTCTGAGTATTGAGGAGTCTGATGGCTTGGGGGAAGAAGTCTGGCTGTAAGGGCCTGAATGCTTCAGTACCTTTTTCCAGATGGCAGGAGGTTGAAGAGTGTGTGTGAGACGTGTGTGGCATTCTCCACAATTCTGCCGGCTTTGCGGATGCAGCATGTGGTTTAAATGTCTGTGATGGAGGGGAGAGAGACCCTGATGATCTTCTCAGCTGTCTCCACTATCCGCTGCAGGGTCTTGCAATCCAATGAGGTGCAATTTCTGATCCAATGAGGTGCAATTTCAGGATGCTCTCAGTAGTTCCTCTGTAGAACATGGTGAGATAAGGGATGGGAGATGGGCTTTCTTCAACCTTCACAGAAAGTAGAGATGCTGCTGGGCTTTCTTGGTTATGGAGCTGGGGTTGAGGGACCAGGTGAGATTCTTCGTTAGGTGAACACCAAGGAATTTGGTGCTCTTGATAATCTCCATGGAGGAGCCATCAATGTTCAGCAGAGAATGGTCACTGCATGCTCTCCTGAAGTCAACAACCACATTTGTTTTGTCCACATTCAGAGAGAGGTTGTTGGCTCTGCACCGGGGGCCCCTCAGGGCTGTGTGCTCAGTCCACTGCTGTTCATTCTGCTGACTCACAACTGTGCAGCAATTCACCTCTCCAATCACATCACCTAGTTCACGGATGACTGTGGTGAGCATACTGAGAGGAGGTGCAGTCGGTGGTGGTGCTGGACATATTGTTCCCGATCTGGACTGATTGAGGTCTCCCAGTCAAGAAGTCCAATATCCAGTTGCACATGGAGGTGTTCAGGCCCAGTAGGTTCAGCTTTCCAATCATATGCTGAGGAATGATTGTTTTGAATGCTGAACTGAAGTCTATGAAAAGCATTTGAACGTTTGTGCTTCTTGTCTAGGTGGGTGAGGGCCAGATGTAGATTGATGGCGATGGCATCATCTGTTGAGTGGTTGGTGCAATACACAAACTTCAGCGGGTCCAGTGAGGTTGGCAGCAGAGTCTTGATGATGACGAGCCTCTCGAAGCATTTCATGATGATGGATGTTAGTGCAATGGAATAGTAGTCATTGAGACTGGACACTGGAGACCTCTTCAGCACGGGTACAATGGTGGTAGCCTTGAAGCACATTGGAATAATGACACTGCTCAGGGAGATGTTGAAGATGTCAGTGAAAACATCTGCTAGCTGATCTGCACATCCTCTGAGCACTCTGCCAGGAATGTTGTCTGGTCGAGCAGCTTTCCCTGGGTTGACTCTGCATAGAGTTTTCTTCATATCAGCTGTGGTTAGACACAGCATCTTGGGAGGAGGGGTGGTCATCCTCTCAGCCACGTCATTCTGTGACTCAAACTGAGCATAGAAGTTGTTCAGGGCATCTGGAAGGGAGGCATCACTGTCACAGGTGGGTGATGTTGTCCTGTGGTTGCTGATTGCCTGAGTGCCCTGCCACATGCGCCGCGTGTTGCTGCTATCCATGAAGTTACTGTGGATTTTCTGGGTGTGTGTGCGCTTTGCCTTTCTAATGGCCTTGGACAGTTTTGGCCCTCACTGTTCTTAGGGCCGGCTTATCACCTGCCCTGAAGGTGAATTCTCAGGTCCTCAGTAGTGCTCACACATCCGCAATCATCCACGGCTTCTGATTGGAGCATGTGGTGATGGTCTTGGAGATGGTGACATCATCAATGCAGTTGCTGATGTAGCTGGTAACAGATGCCATGTATTCCTCCAAGATGTTGGAGTTGCTGTCAGTTGCAGTCTTCAACATGTCCCAGTCAGTGTGGTCAAAACTGTCCTGAAGAGCAGAGATGGCTTCTGCTGGCCAGGTTTTCACCTGCTTCAAAACCGGTTTGGAACGTCTGACGAGCGGTCTGTATGCTGGGATTAGCATAACAGAAATGTGGTCTGAGTAGCTGAGGTGGGGGTGGGGCTCTGCCCTGTATGCACTGGGGATGTTTGTGTAAACAAGATCCAGCATTTTTGCTGGATCAGCACTGGGGGACATGTACAGGACACCATGTTCACATTCAATTATATGTGTTTTTAAATAATAAATATCAACTGGGCAATAATTTTATATAAGTTTTGGACAAGTTGTTAGTTGACAACCCAGACTTTTGCATGCATTTGTATATTCAGAAATTAAAAATTCTCTCCACTCCTATTCCTTGTCTTTGTAAAGGTACAGTGAGTTTAAAATAGTGTCAGTTTGTATAGTAGACATGGACGTATTGGAGTGAAGCATTAGTGTATCCATGCAGAGGGATTTCTTCCTCTTTTTCTTAATTTCTTCCTCTTTTTTGTCCTCTAGAGAATAAAAATGCTTTTGGGAAGAAAGTGGCACAGGCCTCCCACAGGCCTTTTCCATTCCTCCTGAGACATATCAGAAATTTCTTCTTGGTCTGTCAGCTATTGTGGACTCCCAAAGCACAAAAAGAAACGTGAACATGCCAATCAACCTCCACTCACAGTCCTCAGGCCAAATTGTTCTTACTATTTTCTGTCAGTATCTAACATCTCACCACTCTCCCATTCAGAGTATACAGCAAGTTTCAAAATTGTACTTGATTCGTTAGTTGTCAGAGATGAATACATACATTTGACGTTTTAGAAATACTTGCACAGCATTTGCATTTTGTACTAATTGTTGTGACCATATATTTCATTCAAATTGTAACATACTATGTGTCAAATCCAAAGTTGATAATTTCTGTATTTTGCGCTCTCCATTAGTATGAATTTCTTTGTTATACATTTTAATAAAAACACACTGTTTATAAATTATTTTAGTAAGCAAAGAACTGTGTAAATTAGAGAACTCTAATTTAACAAAACAATTTGTTTTGTTAAAAAGAATGTCATTGAAAAACAGTTCTTGGTAAGCTTTGGACCATACCAAGTTTGGCAGAGGGTCTTAACTCATCTGAGTATCAACTCAAATGTTGAATTAGCTTTTTGATAATGGATTAAATAAATGAAGAACTTGGCCTCAGGATAGTGTGGATTGATTGGTATTTTCATATTACTTTTCAGTGACAGACCAGGATGGACGTAGAAGAAATGAAAAAGGCCTGTGGGAGTGTATCATATCTTTCCCAAATGCAGTTTTAGCACGCAAAGGCCTAAAGAAGGGTAGCTGTTCAAAGCTATTTCTCAGTTCCTATATAGCATTTAATATATATGGCATATTATTAAGCACACATGTTTAAACTAAACACTGCAAAGATCCCATAGTTATTATATTAGAATATACTGAATGTGTTATTATCCATACTGTTTTCTGGCAATTAAGAATGCACTGTTTTCTGCTTATACTGGTGAAGAAGGACATCATTTTGAACTAATAATCTTGATAATTTTGATAACTCATTAAATAAAAACAGATCTTGGCAGTGGACTCTGTGTTTGGGACTGAACTGTATTTGGCACATAATCTAACTTCACCTGTGTCAAGAAATGAACACTCACATTCATTCCACATCTCTGTGAAATATGTGATCAGAAGACATATTGTACCACAGGCTCTGCCAAGTAACTGGTTCAGTAGTGAGAGTGTTTGGATAAAGAAACACCCAAAAATAACATGCTGTGTGTGGGTGTGAATCCACCAGTGATGTTGTGCTTTGATGTGGAAGATAGCCCAGTCTTGGTACAAAAATCACACCAAATCGAATGCTACAGGATGAGTAGATGGTATCCCCTCCACTCTACACACTCCTACATGTGAATATCCCCTGCTACTGACTGAATAAAAAATGAAATGTTTTTGTTCTGCAGTTTTATACATGCCCTGCTTCCTATTTATAAATCATTGTTATTATCTTATATTGCCTTATACTTTATATTATATAATACCTTATTGTCTTATCTTCCCATTAAGACTTACAAGTGTGCATAACCTACAGTACATTGTATAAGTGTACACTTGGTCCTTGAAGACAAGTGTAGCTTTAATAATGCAGTTGAGATAACTTGCTTAGGGATTTGCTAAATGCTGATCAGCTAGCAGATAAAATTAAGTTCCACAATTTGTTATGATCAGAAGCATGGGTTTATGTAATAAACCGCAATTTGAGCAGAGAACATTTAAACTTCCCTTCTGCTGATAAAGTAATTGTAGTAATAGCCATAATGAAGGTAACCATGACAGCACAGATTCAAACAGAGCAAAATCGCGTGTGGAATGGTGCAGAAACACAGGCCTGATGTTTTATTTACAAATCTTTTTTTTTATATTATCCTCCTGTTTTCTTTTTTATGGTGGAAGTTATTTTAAAATCCATTAACTTCTGAATTCGTTAAGCAATATGGGTATAACACAATGCATCTCTCAGTATTTGTATCTGTTTAGTGCTCCAAACAATACTAGACCTGAATTAACCTCTAAACCTATATTTGGATTTAAACCTGAACAGGGCGCGCCCAAACCAAATGTTTCTTTTTTAAATGAATTATTATATTTAATATGTAAAATGAAATACAAATGAATTATTTATGAACCCTACCGTTATGCCCCTGAAAAATACTGTAAACCCCAGAGGTAGAAATGGCTGCACTGTCATGATTATATATTAATTCTGGCTCTGACAGTTCCTTAACATTAGCTACATCATTCAAGTTCATCAAAATATGAACAAACTATATAAACATCAAACAGACTAACTTAAACTGCGAAACTGACCAGGCAGTTACTACGGTAAGAACAAATGAATGAATGCTGTAAATGCATGTTCCTGAACATTGTCTTTCTTTGTGCCCCGATCCTCAGATCTGACCACTCACTTTCCCTCACATAAAGTAACAAGATACATTTGTTCAGAACACTATCTTTTCATTCTGAAAAATGTATTTGTATTTAGTTTTACAAATCTATATAAAGCATTTTATCTATCACATTGCCAACATTCACAAGTTTCTCAATATTGAGAATACTCAAGGTCAGAACCACCACCATCTGATATATAACAAGGAAACTGTCATATATAACAAGGAAAAAAAGAAAAGAAAATATGTCAGAAGTCATAGAGACATGTATTCTGGTTGGATAGTCATGCAGTGTTCCAGATTTTTGGCAGTGAATTCTCTGAAGTTGATCTAAAACATCAAAGATGATCCAAAAATTCTCTTTTATTTGCCACTCGGTTCACGAATGTGATTCTAGGTCATACAGCTCTAATCATCCCTTAGTGGGGCGACAAGACATTCTGACAGAAATGTATACAGGAATATGAATATAATTAGCTACAAGCAAGGGTAATTAATTGTTCAATGATAAATGTTGGAGATTGGGCATGGAATGTACTGGTAGAAATATATAAAATAGAAAGAAAGAATGAAAGAAAATAAAGCACACTGAAAAACTGAAAAAGTCCCCAGTATTTTTAATTACAATAATTACTGCCATTAAAATGCCATCTACAGCAGAGAACAAATGTGGAAAATTAGTGGAGGACATTTCATGATGTCATTTGCAAAGTGTGTTATGTGAAGGCCTCAATAGCTTAAAATGTCACATATAACATCAGAATTAATTATGCACCAATTTAACACTGATTAATATCTGGCCTTAAAGTCTCACAAAGTGAACCACTGTTTATACACTACATGCCCAAAAGTATGTTGACTACCTGACCATCAGACCCATATTTGGACATTCCCCAAACTGGTGCCACAAATGTTTGAAGGACACACTCATCTAGAATGTCTTTGTATGCTGTAGAATTAAGATTTCCCTTTACAGGAACTACGATCTAGTTCCATCATGACAATGCCCCTGTGCACAAAGCAAGCTTCATGACATGGATTGATTTGTATGACAACAAGTGGCCTGCACAGAGCCCTGACCTCAACCCCACTGAACACCTTTAGGAAGAACTGGAATTCCACCGCTCACCTGATATCAGAGCCTTCCCTCAGAAATTCTCTTGTGGATGAATGGGCACAAATCCACATAGTGTCATGGGTATGCAAATATCGCCACTGAAATACATTACCCATCAGCCCCAGCATGTCACATGACCATTTCACATGTTCCACTGATCACTCACACCTGTTCTTTGTTACCCCTAATAATCATTCCTATTTAAGTTCTAGTTGCTGTGCGTTTCATTGTTCCATTTTAGACATCACATCACTACACCATTCTGCTCCACTTCGGATGTTGCTCTGCCTCCCTGTTCTGCTAAGGACAGTGCTCTTCCCCTTTGCTTCATGGAGTGCATCACTTCTCCCTCTTGACTCCTTAAAGAATGTCGTACCCCAAGCTGGCTTTGTGAAGAGCGTCACTTCCCCCTCTGGCTCTGCCTTAGGCTTTGCTACCCCCGATTCTTCATGGTGTCCGGTCCTCCTAAGAAACCTGATCGGTTTGGGGACATCTCATATAGCATTCCAGGACGCCCTCTTGAACTTGTTTTGTATGGCGGGGGCCACACATTTTTAAGGGGGATTCTGGCATCGGTATGCCAAAATTGGCTCTGAACTACATTACCCAACAGCCCCAGCAAATAACATGAACGTGTCACATGTCCCACTGATCAATCACAGTTGCTCTGTGTTACCTCTAATAAGCACCACTATAAGTTCTAGTTATGTGTTTCATTCTCAAGCTCTTATTGTTATGTTCATATGCATGCACGTTCATATGCATGCACTGCCTCAACAAAATCATGACACATGGCCACCTTACAAAATCTAGTGAAAAGCCTCCCCAAAAGAGTAGAGGCTGTTATAGCAGCAAAGGGGTGACCAAGTCCACATTAATGCCCATGATTTTGGAATTGGGTGTTTAAGGACAGGTTGGGGTGTAACAGTCAGTTGTCCACAAGCCTTTGGCCTTATAGTGTATCATTATTTATACTGTATCAATTACATTTATATAAAACATTTCTAGATACTCAAAGTGCTTTTACATAGTATGTGGGGGGGTGTTGTAAAGAAATGTTGTAAAGCAACAATGGGTTTAAAAGTAATTAAATTAAACAGAATTTTATACTTCCCTCTTCAACAGTCTGTCGGTCAGAATTTTCTTAATCTCGGTCTGGTGTGCTTTTATACAAACACCACATTGTCACCAGGTTTAGAAACGGCACAATCGCGGGAGCGGATGATGGTAAAGCAACACGGGGCTGTGAATCTATAGGCAGCGTGAAATGTAAGACAGGCAAGGGTCAGGCGATCAAACTAACAGGATAAACTGGGCAAGACAGAGATGTAGTCGAAAAACCATAAGCAAGGGTCGAGATAAACTAGGACATAAATACAAGTAGAACGGCTTGGTATCGCAGAGAAACTATGCATATACTTCGCAATGACTCCGAGGCGAGTGATTCTCTAAATACTAGTGGAGGATGTCTGTGTGAGCGTGTGTGATTGGCAACAGGTGTCTCAGATCAGAACTTTGGGGACCTTGAGCACATGCATGCGTGCGAGGTGCGTGTTGCATTCTGGGATCTGGAGTTCTAATCTGACGGAGCTGTGACACACATTGTCTAGTGTTGACTGTTGGAACTTTCAGATTTATAAACACACAAACTCATTCTTCCCCCGGCCTCCATTCATGCGGTTAAAGTGCTGCTGTGTGAACACATAAAAGAGTCAGACATAAGAATGCAGGTTTATGATTTTTTTCACTGCACTGCAAACATATCCTATTGCATTTATTCTATGTCGGGTCTGTTACCTTCAAGACCAATTGTAATGCCAAAGCAGATGAATGACGCAATGCCAAATGTTCACCCAGCAATAACAAGAGGGCAGAAACCATGAAGAGCCTGGTGATAGGAACTTACAAACACAGGTAGTGTGTGTATGTATATGTATGTACGTACGTGTGTGTGTGTGTGTGTACGCACAGTCCATGACCTCTAGCTGGTCCATCTGTTTTCACACATGGAATTACGTCAAAGATTTATTCCTCTCATTCCTCACTGGACATCAGGGAGATAAACAGCATAGAGAGGGAAAGGGACACACATCAGCATGTTTATTTTGCTTTCCTAGCATATATTTGTGTTTTTGTAGATTGCGTACAACAATATGTACATATTCATACATAATGTTACTATTTTGCCTTTTGATGATCATACTTAAGAGGAAGAAACCTTTCAGTAAAATAAGAGCTAAAGTTGTGCGTAAATGTTTTCATATTTCTTAAAATATTTTCAATGCACTCCATTTCATCCAAAAGGTCTTTAGTGGGGTTAAGGTCAAGGCTCTGTGCAGGCCACTCAAGTTCTTCCACTCCAATCTTGGCAAACCATGTCTTCATGGACTTCATGGATGTTGGGTCCCATAGTTCTAGTAAAGGAATTTGTAATGTTGCTGCATACAAAGACATCATATACATTTGTGTGCTTCCAACTTCGGAAGGCCCAAATATGGGTATGATTTCTAGGTCTCCACAAACGTTTGGCCATACATAAAGTATACTTAAATGTATACAAACCCAGGTGCCCTTGTTGGATAAAAAAATTTTTATGAACTAACTAGATTTTCTTTAATATCTCATTTGCTGTGAATAATGTGTTTTTAGAAATGTCTTTTCATATGCAGTTTTAGAAATTATGCCCTATATAGCCAATACTACATTAGTAACATGGTCTAATACTTGCAAACTTGTAATAATTCAAACAACTCAATTTGTATGAAAGGTTATGAAAATATTTTTGATGTTTTACTGTTTAGGGTCTAATAAATTGTGCATTTATTTCCTCTTGACTCTTCACTTAAGTGTCTTTTTATTTTAAAATTGTGAAATGTATCACAAAGGTTCACTATTTCATCCTATACATTGTAGAATATGCATAATGACAATAAATTTACTTTGACTTATTAAAGGCGGAGGTTTGGAATGGAGTTAATGTTCATACAATTTTGTTTTAAGCAAAGAGTATGAAGTTTTCTTTATAGTTGACATTGTTGGTGTCACGTATCTGGGAAATCTGGACTCCATTTCCCATCAGCCACTGCACTGCACCACATGACCACATGCACCACAACTGCACCTGATTCACGTTTTTGTTAATGAGCACTCATGTGTATATATAGTCTTTGTCTGCACTCTCTCCTTGTCTTTCGTTGTCTGAGACTCCTGTCTTTCATGTCGGTGTGTTTTGTTTCTTGCCATAGTCTCTTGCCAAGTTGTCTTAGTGTTTGTTTAGTAGTCTGTTTGTTTATATTAAATGTTTAAAAATCTGCAACTGCTTCTGCCTCAACCTCCAAATCATGACAGTTGGACAATCTACATAGCAACAGTTTAAAAACAATGGGGCTACATCCATGCTTAATGACACTTATTTTGTTATTAACAAACATTAATTAAAAGAAGCTGCTGAAAAATGTTTTTTTCACATCAAAAATGACACTAACAATTAAACACTCTGTGTGTGTTTGTGAATGAGATTTTTATGAGAAAGCATGAGTAGCTAATACCAAACAGATAATACAGTGTTATTTATCACTCAGCCAAACACACTGCATACTATTGATTAATTTGCATTCATACACAGAATCCAGACAATACTAATTACCAGTCAAGGTTTTTACTTAGTTTGTCACAGGTCAATCTCAGTGAGAGTGAACTCATTAGCTTTAGGTACCTCAAGTTAGTTGTGCTCCAACAACCTAATAAGAAAAATGTTACTTGTTACATTAAAAGGTAGATATTATTAATGTTTAGAAAATGAAACTACAGTATGTCTGATCAACACTATCCAGGTCAACAAAGGCCAAGATGTAACCATTCCTTGTGTTATATTTCAATTCTGGGCCAAATGTGGCCCAATTTCATTAATTTTGCATTGTAACTGTGTTCTGGCAGTCAGATTTGGTTAATTTCATCAGCAACATTCAGCAATGGTATGTGTGCCAGATGAAGTGCTAAATGTGGGCCAGCAATGAGCCATTACTCATTTGCTATCAGGGAAATGTTTTATGTCTGTTGCATACTGAAGGACTTGTGTGATCTATACCACTTAACTCAACGAGTCTTGCCTACATTATTCAAAAGATTAACCTAGATATCAACAGTAAGCAAGCATAGGTATGAGATTTATTTAAACACTAAATTAATCACATTCAGAACGATACAAATTCAAAACAAGTGAAAATAATTTAATGATTTACTTTATTTTCTATGAATAAATCTTTAATTTAAGCATAACTTGCATTATGCATAATTGCTATTATCTTAATGACTATTAACAGACATAATAACAGGGGAAATATTGTACATAATAACAGGGGAAGTATTGAACATATTTTCAGTAAATATATTTCCAATGAGGTTATTCACATGTGATTTTGACAAGACATCAGTATTAACTAAACAAACCAACACATATAAAGAAATCCCAACATTGAAGTCCATAAATATAGTTTCTTAGTTTATACTTTATTTTCTATGAATAAATCTTTAATTTAAGCATAACTTGCATTATGCATAATTGCTATTATCTTAATGACTATTAACAGACATAATAACAGGGGAAATATTGTACATAATAACAGGGGAAGTATTGAACATATTTTCAGTAAATATATTTCCAATGAGGTTATTCACATGTGATTTTGACAAGACATCAGTATTAACTAAACAAACCAACACATATAAAGAAATCCCAACATTGAAGTCCATAAATATAGTTCTGTAATAATGTGGAATGCACAGGAAAAAATATGGATCAAGCTAAGAAAAAGCAGTTCTCCAAGGTAAGGTAAGGCAAGGAACCAGCTGAAATCCATAAGTAGTTAGAAAGTAATTATACCCCCTATCTGTGCAAATTAATATCAGCTGGGTTAGTAAATTGATGGTCTATAAAAAAAAGTGTCACAAGAAATATCTCATGATGAGTAAAAGCAAAGAGCTGTCCCAAGACCTTCACAACCTTATTGTTGCAATATCGATAGAATAGGATATAGATGCATTTAAAAAACTTCTGAATTCTCCATTAAGCACAATTGGGGTCATTATCTGCAAGTGGAAGCAACATTACTCCGTCATCAACCGGACATGCACAGGAGCTCCTTGCAAGATTTCTGACCAGGGAGTCAAAAGAATAGTCAGAAGAGTAGCCCAAGAGCCAAGGACCACTCGGAAAGAGCTCTGGAAACACTTGGAGGCAGCAGGTGCCATCGTCACAGAGATAAAAATAGGCAATGCACTCCACTATTCACGCTCACCCCACAAGACTCCATTACTACAGAAAAGGCATTTCGAAAGCTTGTTTAAAGTTTGCTACAACTCATTTGGACAAGCCTATGAAATATTGGGAGAGTGTAGTCTGGTCAGACGAGAGCAAAATTAAACTTATTGGCAGTTATACTTCACACCATGTTTGGAAAAGAAATGGCACTGCACATCACCCTTAAAACACTATAACAACAGTGAAGTTTGGAGGTGGAAGTATCATGGTGTCAGACTGTTTTTCATCGCATGGTACTGGCAGACTTCATATAATTGAAGGAACGATGAATGGAGCCCTTTACCTGGAGATTCTTGAGAAGAAACTACTGCCATCCACCAGGATGATGAAGATGAGAAGTGGCTGGACCTTCCAGCAGGACAACAATCCAAAGTAGAGATGCACCGATACAAAATTTCTCAGCCGATGCTGGTAACCGATTATACAGAGTGATATTGGCACATTAACACATTAACTAAATTGTTTAGATTAAATTAAGATTTCTTAACTTATTGACTGTTATTTCTTCATATTAACAGAATTAGTTTACTGAATTCTAAAAGACCTCTTGTTAGATTCACATTCACTCACCACAAACAAAAGCATTTATACATCATCACTGACTGGTAATATAGAATATAAACTTTTTTTATATTAACATTAACATGAAATATACTAGTCTACAAATATATTTTTCTGTGTAATATATAAATTTTTGTCAACGCATCTTCATTTAAATCTTTCAACAGTGTACTGGCACTTTAATTAAGCCCGAGCAGCTCACAGCGTGGCAAAAAAATTTAATTAGACTTGACGCAGAAACTCCCGCTTCACTGCTGCAGTGTCTGGTGTAAAAGCACTCATTTGTTAACATGCACATGGAACAAAATACACACTACTTTTAGTCTGATGCAGCATTAGGTGTAAAATTTTAGCAGTGCAGAGATCGCAGAGCTTACAAACTGCAGTTTTGTCATCATTCCACACAAGAGACATCATGTTTACACACAGAACAAATTCTGTGTGTTTTCCTGCCCTCTTTTGATTGACAGGATATAAACGGCCCTAATCATTAACAATCGTCTAAACTATCAGCCAATGGCCGATAGCATGAAAAATTCCCTTTATTGGCCGATACATCGGTGCATCTCTAATTCAAAGCATACAGCAAAAGAAACACCCAACTGGTTTCAGAGGACCAGTCAATCACCTGACTTTAATCAAATTGAACAAGATTTAAAGGCAGTATGTTTAGAAGAATGGGCTAAAATCAAACCTGATTACAGCACTGATTAATTTCTTCATACAGGAAGTATATTGAAGCTCTTCTTACAAACAAAGGCTTCTCCACTAATTATTAAATAAATTTCAGTTAGCATGTTCAATACTTTTTTCCTGTGTCATTCCTCTTTATTACACACAACTTAATTTATGGACTTTAATGTTTGGATTTCTTGAGTTAATACCAAAGTCTAGTGAAAATATCATGTGAATAGCCTCATTGGAAATATATTTACAGAAAAAAATGTTGATGCATTCAATGCTTATTTCCCCCACTGTATGTTTTCATAAAGGTCACCAAATTACCCACAATTCCCCAACCACACTCAGCAGAGCATATGGTTGCTTTGACCCATGCTGGTCTTTTCACACTGCTGATCTTGATGATATAAACACACATCTCTGGCAACATGTTTGCATAACATATTTAACATGGGGTATTTAAGAGATGTGTATGATTAGCATTAGGTAATAAACATCAAGGGCATTTCTACAACTGGAAATTTTTCACCTACTCAAATTTTCCTTCCTTGAACACACAATTCATTTCCACTGTTTCTCTAAGCTATTTACCCATTACAATGCAGTGACCTTGTTACTATATATGATATTTTATCTTATGGTAATACTGTAATGACTGTGCCGGTGCCAGTCTGTCATTTCGTTATGCTTAATGAATGAATCATCTACCCAAAAAATATAAACAGTGACGCTGCTGCTTCTGATGGTGTGTGTATGTGTGTGAGTGTGTGTGTGTGTGTAAGCATATAGTGTATATTAGGGTGTAACCGTATAGCGTATTTTATTGTTCTATATGTATCCAGGCTATCAAAGGAACTGTAGAAGTTCAGGAGATTAATAAAGTTATGTTCTGTGTTAGGACCCACGGTTCAAAGAGAAATACCTCTAAATAAGGGAAGCCAGGAATGACAGATTTAATTGATATTGTGGTATATTGTGCAAATCGGAAAGTGTATACACAGCTATACATAGAACATAGTACCTGGCATATCTTCAGGGCGGGCCATGGCAAAAATAGTAAACAAAAGAGTTATTTTTTTAGAGAGATAGTCTACCTAATCCAAGAACAGAGACAAAAAGGACCCCATTCACAAAAGAAATGGCAGCTATGCCCCTACTTCCAGTAAACCGAGTGAAATATATATACAGTGGTGAATATATACACATAAACAGGTTCAGAGATAACCAAAGTCACAGTCATAAACAGGCAAAAGTCGGAACCAGAACAGCAGCCAGAACAAAGAATACTATAACCATATGGACAAGCAACATGAACCAAAAACAATATCCTAACACCACCAAATCACAGGTAACCACCTCCAATATCCTCCTCTATCTCTCTCCCTCTCCTCTTCCTCTTTAAATATGGTCACCATTCATTGATGTCAACTCTGGTAGGGAGTTCGGACTACACACAAAACATGGCACAATACACACACACACACACACACACACACACACACACACACACACACAAAGGCTTCCCGTCCCAAAGATTAGCAGGTTGTAACACCTCCCACTAGAGTGTGAACCTAAAAGTGTTCACAAAAAAAATAAAAACCAAACAACAACCACCCTTCAATAACATCAAGCTTGTGATAGTGTATTGGCCATCATATTTTTGGCACCCTTCTTATGAGCAATCAGTAAATTAACCCTTGTACAATAATAGACCGGTGCATAAGCCTTTGATTAGTCTTACACATACAGTATGGTGTAAAAAGGGGTTATGTTCTGTAAAGACCTATAAAGGCCAATAAAAATAACGCAAGGCCCACTGGTACATCTTATGGACCCCTGCATGTCCAGAACAAGGATGATCATGAGCTAATTTCAGAACATGACTTCTCAGTGGGCTAGGAAATACCACCTGAAATGCTTCCAACCAATCTAGAAGGAGACCATTTCCTCATTAACACCCTATCTTCAATAAAATGTAATGACTGACAAGGTTTGGATTCAGACAGACCGTTAATGGATTCAAAACTCTGTGCTTACAAAGTATCTAATTGCTGAGCAGCCACTAAATGGACACAAGACACAGATAGATTTAGGATGGACGTCTACCTCATGTGGTACTTCATACAGTAGGTACTATCAAGTTCCATACAGGGCTTCATTCAAAAGAGAAAGGATTCAGATAAATCAGCCAATATCTTTTGTTGGGCACGCATTAACACACAAACAAGCAACACAGAGGAGTGCTGGTCACCAGGCTGAGAGTTAGCACTCACAGGTTCCGAAACTACTTCAGGTAAGGAAAAGACTTTGCTTCCAGCTCTCTAGAATGACAAAAACCACTGAGTGACCTTCACCAGACCTGAGAAACTCTTGGTTTCCAAATATACCATGTGCAGAGGCACACGAATTACAGCCACTTCTATGCCTTGGATTAAAACGTCAATGCCTGAGTAAGAAGCTTCAGAAAAGGGTAACACACTTTCTAGCACAAAAGACTGAGCTGCACCAGTGTCTCTCAGTACGCGCACAGGCTCCTTTACATTGACAGGATCCAAGGACACATATCCTGAATATACAAAAGATTCAGATATTGGCCAAAAACTTTCAGAAATGCTCTGTGAAGCTGTAGCTGCATTAACCTTTTTAACATTGGTCTGTTGCCTCGTTGTCTTTCACTTTAATATTGGGCAATTTGCAATGATGTGACCTGGCTCATGACAATTAAAACAATCACGAGACCCAGCTGAGGGATTAGAAAAAGTACAGGTTTTACTCACAAATGTGCTGACACATCCTTCAGAGATGGAGGACTGAACCTGACTTTATGGGTCAAAACAAACTCATCTGTGAAAATAGTACTCACTTTTGGGAGATACTGTAGCTTTGCACAATTTCTTTTAACAATATCAGTTCCTTAAACTGATCAAAAGTCCTCATGCTAGCTGAACACCATGTATCACATAGCATGCCTTTCTCACAGGTGAATTCCACATAGCTTTGGTGCAATGACTTAACAGTGTTCCTAAGATTTTGCCGGTAAGCTTCGGGCACACGCTCATATGCGTGGAGAACCAAAGCCTCATACTCTAAACTCTGTTCTAATGTGAATGTGAGGGAAGAACACACTTCTTGTGTTTTACCAGTTAGTATACACTGCAATAACAACGTTCACAAACTTTTTGGCCAATGTAAAATAATTGTGGTTATTCTCTCGAATATAGCAAAATAAGCATCCACTCCGTCTTCTCGAAATACAGGCACTAGCCGTATGTGTCGGGTAACATCAAAGGCAGGCGGCCTGACCGATGAGGAAAGCCCTAGAGCAGGCAGCGGGCTGGAGTGTTTAGCATCAACGGGATATGGGAAGGTTGCTATCAGGTAGCTAAACTTTCATGGAAGGGGCACCGGCTTCCATGGTCAAGCAGTCTCTCTTCAGCATCCAGCTCCCGCTCATGAACTCGCAGTAGCTGTGTCTGGTACTCTTACCGCTTAATCTCCAGCTCAAGCTCTTTTAGCACTACTTGACAACCAGGGTCCACTGCGCCAGCCCGAGGCTGTTCAAGACCTGAATCAACCTTATCCTCGGGCTCAGTCATGGCCTCTGCCCCGGCAGTAACCTGGAGAGGCTGGGTAGGCTGGACGGCAATACGTGGAAGTGGTTCACACTCAGGTAGGACCTGTTAAGTGCCTCATACAAGGCCACTTTAACTACCATTTTGCTAGCTGTACAGGGACGTCACACATGGAAAAAGTCTCCAATAAGGAGCAGATCATCCTTCCTGCACCTATCCAAATGATCTAGCATAGGACACAATGTAAACATAATTAAATGAAATGCACCAACACAACCTGACACAATACACACACAAAAGGCTTCTCATCCCAAAGATTAGCAGGTTTTAACATTTGCCATTGAAAAAGTCATGAAAATCCATATACAGATACATGTGACCATGGATTTAGATTTACCAACAGGAACACATTTAAAGGGTTTTTTAGATTTACATTTATTCAGTAATTGATCTGATAAGTGAATTTCACTATGGTGTTGCCAACAAGTTTTACATCTGACAATACGGCAGTGGGGTTAATTTTATAAAAGAAAAAGAAAACAAATGAATATATTCTTCATCTTTCCCCACTTACATCATTTGAAACAAATAAAAATGAAATAACACTTACAAAATTATGAGCTCCTGCACCGCACATTACCTTCAATTCCAAGGAGTTGAAACTCCCAACATTTTAGATGAACACTGTATAAAACAATAGAAAGTAACAAATCACATAAGAACACAATTTAAGTTGAAGTGTATAATGTTGTGAACTAGCAAAATAAAATAAATAAATATATAGCCTTGCACCACATGGCGTTGCATCATACCACGAGATATAACTCTCTTAATGTGATACTTTGTTTCAAAAAACTAAGAAAATGTACATCCAGAAGTGGTATTTAACAAAAATATTGTCATGAACTATTACACTTACCACTGGATGGTGTGAAATCTACCAAGCAAACAAAAGAGTGGACTTGTCTCACACATTTCTCATAGAACATTGTGTAGTGTGTGCCTAGTCTCTTCACTTACCTAACATCGCTACTTACTTACACCTCTAGGACAACTTAAGCAATAACAACTTTTCTAACTTAGGCAATAATCAGACCATTTAATGGGTTACACTCTCCCCTGCAATATGTCAGCATCCTCGATGACAATCATTCAACACCTTTCAGCACCTTTAGTGCTCTGTAATGCTTTTTCGAACAAGGCAGCACAAATAGTGGTTAACGCCTGGGATACCATATCTGTGCTCCTACTCACTGCATTACAAGTGGATCTGGGTACATGAAAAGGTTTTGTGTGAATACCAGCAGTTGTTCGCGTACTTTGCGTCATAGCTGGAGATGGCACATCTCTCCTGATCGTTTTACCCAAAGACACCTGTTTCAAATTCCCATAACTGAACCTGCTCATCTTCAAGCTCTACATTCAGGGCAATACCTTCTGATTAAACATTGTCTCTCCCAGTATCAACAGGTACTTGTACCTGGCTACCGTCCAAGTTGTCATCGTCGACCTCTAAAGTACCCTGAGCTGCTGATCCCCCTGGCACATTTGAGGCCAAGCTTGAAGAAGGTTGTAACTTCTACCACAAAATCTGGCTCAGAAGTCTCACTCAATTCCACAGTGACAGGTGGTCTTCATAAGGGTGCTTTTATCTTACTAATTGGGCACACAGGTAACTCAAACTTGACTAATGAAGGCACTACAATCAAACTTTCTGGTAAAGGTGTATTCACTGATTCTAATAACCATATAGAACCATTCTGGTTTCCTACTTCCACACTCTTAATCATAACTGTAGCTGCAGACCAAGCAGACACATGCTCCGCAGTCTTACCTGCGACTCGAGCAAAGGACACCTGTTTGACTAACTCAACTGACTGTGCCTGCTGGAAAGCTGTCCGCCAGTTTGAATGATGTCGACCATTTAAAGTGGTATCAAATTCAGCGTATACTATCTGTAGGCATTTTCTAATAATGTTCATGCCGATGAGCACTGATGCAGGTGACGGATTTGGAGTTTCTTTAACAATTAAGAATCCACAATCGGGTAAAGCCATCCGTAGAACCTACACATCCAATTTCAGGTAACCTAAGTATGGAATATCTAAACCGTTGTCTGCTGTGATTTTTAACAAACCAGATGTAGACAACACATCACTTTCCTCTCCAAAGAAATGCTCTTGGAAGAAACCCTCATTAATAGTACTGACCTAACTACCAGTGTCTAATAAGCATGACACAGACACACCCTTGATCTGTCTCGACTTGTTCCTTCTGGTGGTAAGCCAAAAATGGCCTTTTGGGCTGCCTGGCTCAGAGCAACTGAAGAGCATCATTTTTCTTACTCTTCTGTAGTTTTGACAACACTCTTGGATTGGGGAGGTTCGAATTCGGTGTTCGATGGAGTAAGACATGAAGTTTGAGTCTCCTGCTGATTTCGATCAAAAATTGTAATTAATTACCACTTTCTTTTGTAATATAATATTTATATATATATATATAATTTATATATAAAATATTATATATAGAGTATATTTTGACTTATTCTACTTTGTTTCCTTATTTGTACTTTTAACTCGGTGGTTCGTTAAAGATGTTGGGGAAAAACTCGAAAACCGGTGGTAGCATACAGACAAAAGAGGTCTGGAGGGCGCACCGCGAGCGCGTCTCCTTCTCGTGAATCCGCAACCGTGCCTCTTTCGCACCATGCACCTGCGCCCGCGCCTCCTTCTCCTCAGGAATCCGTAGCCGCGCTCCCTTCCCCCAGTGAACCCGCGGTCGCATCCGCGTCCCCGAGTGGTGGCTCTGACCTCGCCGAATTCAAGCTTGAGTTGCTGGCTTTACTTAGGAAGGACATCGCTGATTTTAGGAATGAGTTCCGGGAGCACCAGAAGCACTAGGAGAATCTTCAGAAGACTCTCAGTGATGCGCTATCTACTATCCAGCTCGACCTGCAGGCCATGAAAACACAGCAGGCTAGCGATAAAGTTGCTACCGATGCTACCATTTCAACACTGAAAGGTACTGTTGGGGAAATGGGGCACACTCTCTCCGGTTGCACCAATGATATAGTTCACATGAAGACTACTATTGAGTCTCTCACTGCGACCGTGACTCAATTAGAGAATAAATGTGAGGATCTGGAGTCGAGGTCAAAGACTACCATCGAGTCTCTCACTGCAACCGTGACTCAATTAGAGAATAAATGTGAGGATCTGGAGTCGAGGTCACGGCGCAATAACGTTAGGATAGTCGGAGTTCCAGAGGGCCCTGACACCTGTACAACCGCTGCAGTAGCGGCCTTGTTAAAGGAGGCATTTGGTCTGGAGAAGGACCCGGTTCTGGACCGGTCCAACTGGACCCTTCAGTCGAAGCCGAAGTCTGGTGAACGACCACGAGCTATTGTGTGCAGATTCCATTACTACAGTGACTGTGTTGATATTTTACGCCGTGCGAGAGAGCTCCAGCAGATTAAAGTGAGGGATCTGACCATCTCCATTTTCCCTGACTACACAGTCAAGATAGCCCGGGTCCGGGATGCGTTTAACGAGGTTCGGGGTCAACTTCGTGATATTGACGGAGCTCGCTATGGAATACTTCACCCAGCTCGGCTTCGCATTACATATAACGGAGTCCAGAAGGACTTTATTTCAGCGGAGGAAGCAGCAGAATACGTTAAACTCTTAAAACTGGGGTGAACCGCATCACCTACACAGTGTAGTGTTCGTTATTTATTTGTTTATTTAGTATTTATTTTATTTATTATTATTTTTTATTATTTATTTATTTATTTATTTATTTTCTTTGATAATATTCTTTATTCTAATTTGCACTCGGCCATCCAGCTCTATAGAATTCGAATTCTTATTGTGGATATTGTGCATTACTTCGTTCAGAATTTGTTTATTTATTTATTTATTTATTTACTTATTTATATTATTTTTTTATCATCTTGTTATTCTCTTCTTGTATTTTATTTTAATATGCTACACTGTGTAATATTATTAGGTATAAGTCTTTAAAAGGTATGGACATTATATTTGTTGAAGTGCGGAGACTATTTATTAGATTTGAAGTCAGCAGGGAACTTTTTTCTTACTGGAATTTTTTTCTTTTTAGTAATTTTATTTTTAGCTTACTCTAGGTCCACTTTGTGGACAACCCTAGGGGTGAAACACTGCTGTCTCCTTTGTTTTATGGAGACTTTGGGTGTGTGTCTCTCTTCAGCTCCAATTGGCTATTTATATTCTTATTTTTACTTTAGTTCTTGGGTTTTATAATTTTTATATAACTAGCGACAGCTATTGAGTAGCCATGATGAGCCGGCGGGGCGGGAGGGAACTTTTTTTTAATTTTTATTTATTGTTTATTTTTAAATTAATTAATTTATTATTATTATTATTATCATTATTATTATTATTATTATTATTTCTCAATGAAATATTTGGGGAAGGGAGGGGAGAAAAGGTAAATGAATCACATGAATATGAATCACATCAAAATGAATTACATGTAAAAGAATCACATGCATGAATATGAATCACATCAAAATGAATTACATGTAAATGAATCACATGCATGAATATGAATCACATGAAAATGAATCATATGTAAATGAATCTCGTGAAAATTAATTATATGTAAATGAATCACATGCATGAATATGAATCACATGAAAATGAATCATATGTAAATGAATCTTATGAAAATTAATTACATGTAAATGAATCACATGCATGAATATGAATCACATGTAAATGAATCATATGAAAATGAATAAATAAATGCTTAAAAAAAAAAAAAAAAAAAAAAACACTCTTGGGTTGCCCGCCTCGCCTCACTTTGCAATGTCTAGCTATATGCCCAACCCCGTTGCACCTGAAACAGATAGGTTCTCCCTCCTCTATAAACCTTGCAGGGGCCTTAGAAAAAGATGCACAAGCCTGAGGAACTGACAGTGACCATTGTAAAATCAACTCCTTAACCACTTTAGTGAGCTCGGAGACATTGTTTTCCTGTTCACTTATTTACTTGTCTTGCTGAGAAATCACCTGTAAAATATCATCTAACACAGTAGACGTTTTGTTCTCAGCCCCAACAAAGGAACACCCGATTTCACCAAGCACTTCTGAATGGACTGGTCTGCTACTGTCAGACGGGTTGTAGACGGGGACGGAGGCAGGTGCAGATCCAACTTATTTATTAAACATAAATGTAAAAACTCAAAACGGAGCATAGACAAACTGGATCAAACGTAGCATAGAAAACCTGGAGCAAACGTAGCATAGACAACCTGGAGCAAACGTAGCATAGACAACCTGGAGACCCGCTACAACACAGAAGACTTGTGAACAAAAACACTACCATATCATCTATCGAAGCACGTTGCTTGGGAGCCTTAAATACCGGCGTTACTCAAACTAAACATGATTAACAAAAATTACAAACACCGGTGTGAAATCAGGAAGCAAAATCAAAACAAAGTTCACGTGGTTAGTCCGATGGTAAAACCCAGCGCCACAGTGCCCTCTGCTGGCTGCACTGTGACAGCTACTCACAGCCCTTGCAGGCCTGGTCTCCTCAATGGACCAATGAATGGCATCATTACGAATCTCTAGCAGGGTGAAGTTGGGTTTTTCTCTGATGATCTTGAGCAGTTCCCACCTTAACAAAGTGTCCCGCACCACCTCCACAAACTGATCACGCAATATCACCTGCTCATTAGATAAGCCTCCTACGGACAGTTTTGTAACAGAGCTTAAAATGCGAGGAAGTGCGTGAGCGTAATTATGAAGGCTTTCACCCTCGAATTCTTTGCAATTGTAAAAAGTTTTGTAACAATTGAGTCGCACTATGCCATTCCCCAAATGCCTTACGCCAGAATGTGAAGAGATCACCAGCCTGCATGGACTGATTTCCCACACATAAACACACCTCTTCTAGTGCAGAGCCCCTCAAGTGTGAGACAATGAAGTCCAACTGGGTTTGATCCCTTTCCACCTACTCAATAAACTCCTCTACGGACCTTCCATCTTTGCTGTACTCCCCGTTAAAAGGTTGAACCTGACGTTCTTGAGGAACATAAATGACAGCGGGTTGGATTGCCCCCACCGGTAGCCCTATTTGCAAGGGAATCATACCTCCAATCCCTTAACACCTCCTACCAGCATTTCTTCCGATTCTGACATTTCACATGAGTAGGTCGGATAGGAATTTCTCAAGATTAAATCAATTTAGTTCAGATTTAATGTTCTTGGTGTAAAACTCATTAAGTCCTCTCAGCCCCTTAACCCTCTTACCCGAAAAACCAGCTTGTCCTTCTTTGACCTTTTCCCATAAAGACGATATACCGGCTTGGTCATCCATGCCAAATCCCCATAAGGGATTTGGCATGGATGAGAAACAAACATGAGCATAAACATGAACGTGAGATAAGACAATGATCTGGGAGCAGATAACCCAGCGTGAACTATAACTAACAAGGAACGTGATACTATGTTTAATTAACAGTAGTATATAAGCCGGCATGAATTAACTTAAACAGTGTTCAGCTGGAACTAATACACACTAAGACACATGTGGGGATTCAAACTATGACAGACACGGGCGGGGTCATGACGAACATAAACAAAACACACGTGCCCATCCCAGCCAATGACAGAAACAAAAACAAAGAGCACATGTTCAAATGTCACAACACGCATGCGCAACCGCGCGAGAGCATGCTGCTTCAAGGGGGAACCGTGACAGTAACAGTGTAAATCTGCTGTCTCCTCAAAATAACTCAACACACAGCCATTAATGTGTAAACCGCTGGTAACAAAAGTGAGTACAAATTTGTTAAATTTGGGGTGTTAAATTTGAGGCCATCGCTCTCACACTCCGTCATACTGGTCACAGGAAGTTGAACATGGCACCTTATGGCAAAGAACTCTCTGAGGATCTGAAAAAAAAAAGAATTGTTGCTCTACATAAAGATGGCCTAGGCTATTAGAAGACTGCCAAGATCATGACACTGAGTTACAGTGGTTTAACAGGACAGGTTCCACTCAGAACAGACCTTGCCATGGTCGACCAAAGAAGTTGAGTGCACATGGTCAGCGTCATATCCAGAAGTTGTCTTTGGGAAATAGATGCACGAGTGCTGCAAGCATTCCTGCAGAGGTTGAAGGAGTGGGGAGTCAGCGTGTCAGTGCTCAGACCATACGCCGCAAACTGCATCAAATTGGTCTGCATGGCTGTCATTCCAGAAGGAAGCCTCTTCTAAAGATGATACACAAGAAAGGGTGCAAACACTTTGCTGAAGACTAAGGACTAAGTAGACTAAGAACATGGATTACTGGAATCATGTCCTGTGGTCTGATGAGACCAAGATTAACTTAATTGGTTCAGATAGTGTCAAGCATGTGTGGCGGCAACCAGGTGAGGAGTTCAAAGACAAGTGTCTTGCCTACAGTCAAGCATGGTGGTGGGCGTGTCATGGTCTGGGGCTGCATGAGTGCTGTCGGCACTGGAGAGCTACAGTTCATTGAGGGAACCGTTATTGCCAACACGTACTGCGACTTACTGAAGCAGAACATGATCAGTCTGCAGTATTCCAGCATGATAATGACCCCATACACACCTCCAAGACAACCACTGCCTTGCTAAAGAAGTTAAGAGTGAAGGTGATGGACTGGCCAAGCATGTCTCCCAACCTAAACCCTATTGAGCATCTGTGGGACATCCTCAAATGGAAGATCCTCAAACGGAACATCCACCAGCTCCGTGATGTCACGGAGTGGCAGAGGTCTCCAGTAGCAACCTGTGAAGCTCTGGTGAACTCCATGCCAAAGAGGGTTAAGGCAGTGCTGAAAAATAATGGTGGCAACACAAAATATTGACACGTTGGGCCCAATCTGGACATTTTCACTTAGGGGTGTACTCACTTTTATTCAAGCTGTACAACCACTACTTTACAGTGTAGCAAAGTGTCATTTATTCAGTGTTGTCACATTAAAAGATATAATCAAATATTTACAAAAATTTGGTGTGTACTCACTCGTGTAAGATACTGTACATTTATTCAGTTATTGATCTGATAAGTGAATTTGACTATAGTGTTGTCAACAAGTTTTACATCTGACAATATGGCAGTGGGGTTAATTTTATAAAAGGAAAAGAAAACAAATGAATATATTCTTCATCATGCCCACTTACATCATTTGAAACAAATAAAAATGAAATAACACAAAATTGAGCTCCTGCACCGCTCAATACCTTCAATTCCAAGGAGTTGGAACTCCCAACATTTTAGATGAACACTGTATAAAACAATAGACAGTAACAAATCACATAAGAACACAATTTAAGTTGAAGTATATAACATCATGAACTAGCAAAGGAAAATATATAAATAAATACCCGTGCACCACATGGCGTTGCATCATACCATCGCAGACGTCACATGCGATATAACTCTCTTAATGTGATACTTTATTGCCATAAACTAAGAAAACATACATCCAGAACTGGTATTTAACCAAAATATTGTCATGAACTATTACACTTACCACTGGATGGTGTGAAATCTACCAACCTAACCCAAGAGCGGACTTCTCTCCCGCATTTCTCACTGAACATTGTGTAGTGTGTGTATGCGTGCCTAGCCTCTTCACTTAACTAACATCGCTACTTACTCACACCTATATAAATAAAGATACTGATAGTTACACTCCTAAATTCTTAACTGTGCCCCATACTGGTGTGCTACAATCAAGAGAATGTTTTAGAAGTTTGGAATGTATATTTTACCTGCAAATGTGAATACAGTGTATGTTTAAAATAATTGGATCTCAATGACCGGGGCACACGGTGGCTTAGTGGTTAGCACGTTCGCTGCGGGGGTTTCCTCCAGGTGCTCCGGTTTCCTCCCCCAGTCCAAAGACATGCATGGTAGGCTGATTGGCATGTCTAAAGTGTCGTAGTGTATGAATGGGTGTGTGAATGTGTATGTTTACCCCGCCTTGTGCCCGATGCTTCCTGGGATAGGCTCCAGGTTCCCCGTGACCCTGAAAAGGAGTAAGCAGTTGAAGATGGATGGATGCATGGATCTCAAGAACCACTGGTATTAATTAGCTTTCATTGTTTAACCATTACATACACCACATGCATCTTCCAAGGTAAAAGATTAATACAAAAAGTACAAATAATTTCCCTATGAGGGTACCACAGTACAGATGTATTTAGTGTTTATGTTAAGGTTAATTTGTGCTAGCTCTTAAAGCTCTTTTTACTTCTTATATTTTCATTTAAAGTTTATGGGCACTTATTACAAATATTACATTTAAATACATATTACTTATATTATTGTCTTTATTTAATTTGGCTACCATCATAATTAATTCATGTAATTTAAATCATTTTTATAAATTATCTAATTATAGCTGTTATTCCACCACCAGCAGATGGTACTGTGGCACTGCTTACTAGTGACTCTTGTTCTGGTTTGTTCGTTCCTGGTTGAGTATTGGTCTATGTTAAAGGATGTCTTTGATTTGCACCAGGTGCTCATGTTTACTTCTAATTAGGTTGGCTATTTAAACCCCTAGTGTGGCTGCGCACGTCCCGTGGTATTATATTAGTTATAATATGCTTAATGTTTAAGGAGTATAGCGCTGTGTGTGAATGGAGTAGCTAAAGCGTGTGGCATGTTAGCGGTCTCATGTCTCTGTCTTAGTGTCACAAGGGGCGTGACGGGCAGGAAGTAGGCAGGATGCAAGTGCAGTGGAACGGTGAGGTTTATTAAGAGTGCACAGTGAAACAAACAAAAACTAGAGTCCTGATTAAAGCTCACTAAGCTATGAACATGATACAGGCTAAAACTAACACTAGAATAAGACATGAAACTAAAGCAATCTCTTGGCGCAAAACATGGCAGGAACAATACATAACCGTGTTGCAATCTCTATCGATGCGTTTGTCTAATTGTTCACTTAGTTATCGGACTGCGCCGTGTGAAGCACGGTTCACGGCATACAGTATATAGTCCTCTCTGTCATTAGCCCGCAACCGCGAACAGCTGTCCGTCCTTCCGTGTATGCACGGCTGACGCAACAGGGCGCAGGCATGACGTCACCCCGGAAGCGGTCCAAGCATGCGCAACCGCGCACAACACGCTGCTGCGCGGGGGAATCGTGACAGAACCCCCCCTAAAGGAGCGGCGTCCTCAGCAGGATAGGAAGGCTGAGCGGCATCCTCAGCAGGACAGGAAGGCTGAGCGGCGTCCTCAGCAGGACAGGAAGGCTGATCAAAATTTACCGGAAGAGGAACTCGAGACAGGACCTGCATTTTGGCTGCTGAGACCTGGAACGTGGCTGGAGCGTGAGTGGTAGGCGTGGCTGGGGGTGAGCGGGCGGGCGTGCGGGAAGATGGCTGGAGCTGTTAGCAGAGGCAATGGCGCGACGAGGCATGACTTGAGTTTGGGGCATGGCGTGAGACATGGCGTGAATCATGGCGTGAGACATGGCGTGAAGCATGGCGTGAGACATGGCGTGAAGCATGGCGTGAGACACGGCGTGACGCATGGCTTGAGACACGGCGTGATGCATGGCTTGAGACACGGCGTGACGCATGGCTTGAGACACGGCGTGAAGCTTGGCTTGAGACACGGCGTGAAGCTTGGCTTGAGACACGGCGTGAAGCATCGCTTGAGACACAGCCTGAAGCATGGCGTGAGACATGGCGTGAGACGTGGCTTGAGACATGGCGAGAGGCGTGGCATGAGACATGGCTGGGCACATGGCGTAGGGCATGGCTGGGCACATGGCGTAGAGCATGGCTGGGCACATGGAGTAGGGCATGGCTGGGCACATGGCGAGGAGTAAAGGCGTGACCTGGGATGTGGCGTGGCCTAGAAGCATGACCTGGGACGTGACGTGGCCTAGAAGCATGACCTGGGACGTGACGTGGCCTAGAAGCGTGACCTGGGACGGGACTGGGACCTGGGACAGGACAGGGACTGGGACTTGGGATGGGACAGGGACTGGGACCTGGGATGGGACAGGGACCTGGGACAGGACAGGGACTGGGACTTGGACGCTGTGAATTTGAGATTGGGTCTGGACTTTGGTGCTCTGAGTGTGGGACTGGGTCTGGACTTGAATGCTCTGAGTGTAGGACTGGGTCTGGACTTGAATGCATTGGGTATAGGACTGGGTCTGGACTTGAATGCTCTGGGTGTAGGTCTGGGTCTGGACTTGAATGCATTGAGTGTAGGAGTGGGTCTGGACTTGAATGCTCTGGGTGTAGGACTGGGTCTGGACTTGGACATCCTGAGCTTGAGGCTTCGAGTTGACCAAGCTTTCCAGCTCCTCCGCCAGCTCGGTGCTCAGTGTGTACACTTGTGTGTTTGCCTTCTTCAACTGGTCATTAACGAGAGAAATGTTTTTCTGTTTCTCCTTTAATTCTTCCTCAAGCTGTGAAATACGAACCTCGAATTGCCGCTTCTCATCCCTCAATGCTGATATCTGGGAGTTACGGCTGGTCAATTCATTATGCAGCTCCTTCCTTTCCTGTAGGAACTGCCTCTGGCGGCGATCAGCTGCAGCCAGATCCTCACATAACTGCATTTTCTCAGCCTCCAGACTCTGGCCCATGCGTTCCCTTGCCTCGACGCCGCTCTGTACAGCATCTCTCTCTGCTCGGAGTTCATCCACATACCGCGACTGATCCCTTAATTGAGTCTGTACCTTCTCCAGCTGTCTCTGTGCTTCAGCTTGCGCTTTAATGGCCTGGCTGAGTTGGGCTTCCCGCTCTGAAAGATCAAGCTCTAGCTGCTTCATTGCAGCTACATCCAGCGCCTGGCTGTAGCTACCCAAAATACATGTGCCTGGAGCGTGAGGAATGGCTTGGGGGGGAGTGTCAGGAACTGGAGACTTGGCAGGAGCATGGGCTTGCGACATGGCTGAAACCGGAGACCGGGCTTGGCTGGGACAGGAACCCTGACAGGAGACTTCTCTGCTCCTCTGTGTCTCGCCTGCTCATAGTACACATGGAGAAGAGGCGCTGTGGGAGTTCTCACAGTACCTTCCCACAGCACTTTATCCAGGTCATATGTTTGCCTTGGCTCTCCGAATTCCACAAAAAACTGCTCAAAAAACAGCCGGACATCCTCCAGCACCCTGGGTTTCTCCGCCACTATCCATTGTGCCCATGAGCGCGAAACTCACAAAGGGAGACATGATAAACATGATAAATTGTCCTTCTGTGGGTTTCGGGTCGCATAGGCTGCCAAAATATTCCTGTGGATTACACACTGATGACCATGAACCCAACAGCGGGAAGGTTTATTGATCCTGCTATAACAGATTGAATTAATTAAATGATTTCGAGAGAACAAAGATGAGTTGCAAACTTCGAAACTCACAAAGCGAGACATGATAAACACGCGAACAGCTGTCCGCCCTTCCGTGTTCGCACGGCTGACGCGACAGGGGGCAGGCATGACGTCACCCCGGAAGCGGTCCAAGCATGCGCAACTGCGCACAGCGCGCTGCTGCGCGGGGGAATCGTGACACTTAGTCTCAAGTGATGCCTAGACTATAGTCCCATGTTTATTCCCGCTGATCTTATTCAGTATAGACAGCGCTCCCAGTGTTTGCTTATTTGTTTGTTTGTCTATTAATAAAGACAGTGCTCCTGTGCTTACTTCTTGCCAACTGTCCTGTTTTGTTACAGAATACCACGTCAGAGAAATGGAAGTAGCAGGAGAACCCTGAGTCGGAAAGTTTCGTTTCTACTGGGACTTCCTGACATCTGAAGAGTACTACACCTGGCAGCGCAAGCAGCAGGAGGAGCACCAAGCTGTGCAATGGAGTCAGCAGATGAAGCGGTTGGAGGAAGAAGCAAATCAGCTTCTCCGTAACTTACTGCTTCAACCCCATCCCGTGGAGCAGAAAAACGCTCCGCCTTGCTGCCCTGTGGAAGATCCAGCCACACTGCCCAGTCCGGAACTGAAGGCTAGACCAGAACAATGGCAATGGTGACCGCAGAGGGGAAATGGTGACCGCAGAACTCCAGCTTGAGGCCTACGGGGAGGCCTTCCAGCAACGCCGGGGGCGGCGCCCAGTGTTCCAGTGCCACCGGGGGTGGTGTTCCGCCAGTCTGCTGCACAGCGGAGGCCGCCTCATTTTCTGTGTCAGTGAAAGACAGCTTTCCCAGGGGCCCAGGACCCCCGTTGGAGGGGGGTTATGTTATGCCATGGCCAGCAGATGGCACTGCAGCGCTGCTTACTAGAGACTGAACTGGGTGAAGTGAACTCGTGACTCTTGTTTTGGTTTGTTCCTTCCTGTTTGAGTATTGGTCTATGTTAAAGGATGTCTTTGATTTGCCCCAGGTGTCCATATTTACTTCTGCTTAGGTTGGCTATTTAAACCCCTAGTGTGGCTGCACACTTCGCGCGGTATTATATTAGTTGTAAGCTGCTTAATGTTTAAGGAGTATAGCGCCGTGTGCGAATGGAGTAGCTAAAGCGTGTAGCATGTTAGCGGTCTCGTGTCTCTGTCTTGGTCTCGAGTGATGCCTAGACTATAGTCCCATGTTTATTCCCATTGGTCTTATTCGGTATAGAACACGCTCCCTGTGTTTGCTTATTTCATTGTTTGTGTATTAATAAAGACAGCACTCCTGTGCTTACTTCCTGCAAACTGTCCTGTTTCATTATAATATTTTGAGTACATATAATTAAATTATAATATATTTGTATGTATTTATACATTTAATATATTATATATTTCATTTATTTAATACAATTTAATGAAATCTATACTTAAAAAATCACATCTGTTACGATGTGGATTACACACTGATGACCATGAACCCAACAGCGGGAAGGTTTATTGATCCTGCTATAACAGATTGAATTAATTAAATGATTTCGAGAGAACAAAGATGAGTTGCAAACTCAACTTTGGCTGAGTAAAACAGATCAAACACAGATGTTCTTCTAAACTGAGAGACAAAGGAAAGTAGTAATCAACAGGAAGTTGATGATAATATCCAGTTAAATCCACAGGCAAATGATGATAAATGAAGGAAACAATACTTCAGGAAGTAGCATGGTCTGTACTAGTCCTGTTTGAGACTTGACGAGAAATGAACATGAGAGTGGGTATTATAAAGAGTCTTTAAGTTTGTGATTGTGTGCAAGTGATAGTGATAAGTCCGGAGCATAGAAGGGGAGCCCGGTGTCGGTGTCTCAAAAAATTTGAATATCATGGAAAAGTAAAAAAAACGTTTTCTTATAATTTAATTCAAAAAAGGAAACTTTCATATATTCTAGATTCATTACACATAAAGTTAAATATTTCAAGCTTTTTTTTATCTTGATTACAGCTTACAGCTCATTTAAATCAAAAATCCAGTATCTCAAAATATTAGAATAAAGATTTTATAATACAGAAATGTCAACCCGAGAAGAACTCTAATACGATAATTAACTCAAAATACCTGCAATGATTTCCCGAGCCTTTAATCTCTCAGTCTGGTTCAGTACAAACAATCAAAATCATAGGGAAGATGAAAGTAAATTTTGTATTTCATTTTGAAATCAAGGTCCCAGAGTCTGGAGGAACAGTGGAGAGGCACAGAATAAGGAAAAAAAAAAAAAAAAACTTTTCCATGGTATTCTATTTTTTTTTTTTTTTTTTTAGATGCACCTGTACACATAGGTAAATGATTTATTGCAACAGGTAACATCAGCAAACAAGCCATCAGCAAACAGACTTTCCAAAATGAAAAAAACAAAACAAAGGTAATCCCAAACAAAATTGAAACCAAGGCAGTGTTTGAATCCTCATAAGTAAACTCAGAGTGAAACTTTACATGTGAGTCTGGGTTATTTATGTGTGTGCTTGATTGAGTCCAGGTGTGTGCATAGAATAATCTGGTGGTCTTGAACATGAGCGAACCTCTTGGTGGTTTCTGAGCATGTGAGACCATAGCGGAGTCTGATGCTGATATGACACGCATATAAAAACAGTTATAACCTTGTCACTTACTGTAACCTTTTTAAATAAAAAATGAAAAAAATAATGGCAATCTTCGAGTATGAATATTACTTCCTATGTTCATTCATTCATTCATGCACTTATTCATCCATTCATTCATGTTCAAGAACCATTTTATCCTGATCAGCATTGTGGTAGATCTGGAGCCTTATCCCAGGAACACTGGGTGTGAGGCAAGAATACACTCTGGACAGGACCGCAGTCCATTTCATTGCACCATTCATGCACACATTAAGGCCTGGTTGCAATTAAACATAACCAATTGAACTACTGGCATGGTTTTGGGAAGTGAGAGGAATCAAACTAGATACCCTGGAGCTGTGATGCAGCAATGCTACCTGCTGCACCACAGTGTGTGCATGTGTGTGTGTGTGTGTATGGGTATATGGGACATAGATTCTCAGTGGATTGATCAAAGATGCTTTTCTTTTGCAATAGGAACAAATGAATACTGAACAATATGAATCTTATATAGCAACAAGAAAGACTGTCTCTAGCTTCAAATAAAATTGACTAACATTT
Organism: Ameiurus melas; assembly: GCA_012411365.1. Classification (NCBI taxonomy): domain Eukaryota; kingdom Metazoa; phylum Chordata; class Actinopteri; order Siluriformes; family Ictaluridae; genus Ameiurus; species Ameiurus melas. The sequence continues at coordinate 12,931,960 of CM022777.1, read as the reverse complement.
CATTAGCTTTCCCATTTCAGTCCTGGAAGAAACATGTGTGTACAGAAGGTCCAATCAATCACTCTTTGTATCTGCGTGTCTGCCTGGTTTAGAGATTTACTGGGCTGCCAAGCATTCAGTTGATGCAACCCCTTCTGTTAGAGTTACCTCTAGTGGGAAATCAGAGACACACTCATCTAATCCATTGAGTCTGATTTGTCCTCGAGTGCTTTATTTCCAAAACATACACAGACTTTGCCTTTTCCTCTTAACACTTTTCCCATTGTGTGATGTCTAATTCTCCTATATTTTCAAAAAACTGTCAAACAGTACTGACAGAAAAGGAATTCAAATACTATGGTTCCCAATTAGGAGTTTCCATATAACAATTAGTTTTGAACTTCTCTTGTGCTCAAAAAGAATTGTGTTCTCTGTGTTTATTATACATTAGTATTGCACACTCTTTTGGTATCCACAAGTTTGGAAGTTTAAATTTTCTAATTGCTCATAGTTCAAGAGTAATCCCATGTAGATATGTATTAATATGGTGTAACTCATGATTGGCTAATGGTTTAGGTTTTAGGCAGTTAAGGCCTATGCCAGAGTTCACTACACAGCACCCCTTATTTACCATCTGCCTGAAACTTTAACCATTTGCACAGCAAGCCAAACTTGTGTACATTATTCCTTGTAGAAAGCACAAATATGAATATATGTCATGATTTCCCCTCACTGCTACGCGCTCGGAATGCTTCCAGTACGCGCTTCCAGGTTTCAGTGACATTGACTTTGTTTTCTTCTGACACAGAAGTTGTTTAGTTGTGATTTCTGTCATGTCTCCGCCCGTGTATTGTCATTGGTCGTTTCCTGTATGTGTCTTTAGTCTCAGCTGATTTGTGTTCCACCTCTGATATTCATGTTTAACATTTAAGCTCCTCATGTTATTGTTTGTCGCAAAGTATTATGTGAGTTTTCCAGAAACCAAGTCTTTTCTCGTTTCATGTGTCATAGCTTTGATCTTGTTCTCACCCTCATTCTTTGATTTTGTTTTACTTCGTTTATTCCCGTTTGCCAATCGCCTGTCCTATGCTTGTTTTTGACCATGTCTATGTTTCACTATTTTCATTTTTCTGTCTGTCTTTCATATAATAAAGCTCTTATCTTTATTTGTACAATAACATATTTGTCAATATTAATAATCAATATTTGTACATAACCTCCATTATGTGAATTACATGTCTATATATATATATATATATATATATATATATATATATATATATATATATATATATATATAATACACATGAAGTTTGGAGCAGATTGGACATTCTGTGTTTGAGTTTTAAAAACTTCCTTTATCGTGGCCCACGCCGTGCAGTGATTCCTCACAAGCTTTACAATTTAGCATCAACAATACCTTTAGATGAGACTGACCAAGTATGATTCTGATCTGATGAAAGCTCTAGGACAGGGGTGTCAAAATCAATTGCACAGGGGGCCAAAACTCAAATCACACTTTAGGTCATGGGCCGAACAGGATAAACATTTACTGAACAGACTAAAACTTAAAGTTTTTTGTACATATCGAATATGAATAATCGAATATTCAAATATGAATCGAAACAGACAGTATACAATATTATTCCAAAATAAATTAACTTTAAATAACTTAAAAAAATATTGCTGTCCATAAAAATATCTACTGTCAAAATTATACAAATTCAAAATATGAACATGCTGCAAAAATATAAATAAAAATTGTGCTTTAGTTAAAATAATTACAAAAAATAAAATAAGTTAAAATAATAACAAATCAAAACATTTCATTTTCTTTACACTTATGCCATTTTGTTAGAGCTTGGCATCTTTTCTTGGCAAAAAGTTTGTTTATGTTTGGGGTAAGGTTCTGTGTTGTGGAGATTCTCAGGATGGACTGCAGGTGTTCATCAGTGAGACGACTCCTGTGTGATGCTTTGTTAGTCTTCATCACAGAGAACAGCTTCTCACACAGATATGTGCTACCAAACATGCACAAGGTTTGAGCCGCATGTAGACGGAGCTGGGGCCTTGCATCAGGAATGAAGTGAGTGAACTGTGCGGGCCCCAGAGTGTCATAATTTGTCTTTAGTGTCCCATTATATTGCAGCTCCATCTGAATCTGTACATGTGCAGTTTCCACTTTGACGGCAAATGGGTTGTGAAGCAACTTGAAATTATGTTTCTGTGCTTCAAAGTCCCCAAAGCGCAGTGCGAACTCAGTTTACCAGCAAAGTGTGCATTTGGAAACATTGTGGCACTGAGTTGGTTCAACATTCCTTGGCAACAGGGAAAGTGAGACAAGTTGCATTGGTGCATTTGTGTCTCTCATAAGCCCAGCTTCTGTTGTAAGTCCAACAATTTTGTCCCAAGGCAGTTTCATATCGGTTGCACTTTGACATACATTTTCAAAAATGTCTTTTCATGTCATTGTCCCGTGCATCGATTTAATGTCCAATATTTCCTCTGTAACGCACAAACTGGGGTCCACTCCACGAATGAAGATGGCAAGCTGTACAATATCAGTCATGTCAGTACTTTCATCCATAGCAAGGGTGTATGCAACAAAGTCTTTGCATCTTTCAATCGACTGTGTTTTCAAATCAGTGGCCATCTCACAAACCCGATCAGCAAATGTATTTCTGCTAAGGCTTAAATTTGCAAACACATGCATTTTGTCTGGACACAAGATGTCGCACACTTTCATTATGCAACTCTTCAGAAACTCTCACTCGGTAAATGGCCGGGCTGATTTGGCTATCGCCTCTGCCACAATAAAACTTGCTTTCACAGCAGCTTCACTTTGTGATTTTGCCATGGTGAAAAACATCTGCTGTGATGTCAGATCCCTCTTCAACTCTTCGACCTTAAGTAGCTTCTGCTCTGCATTCAGGTTTTTCAACTTGTCCTGATGTTTTGTCTCATAGTGCCATTTTATATTATATTCCTTAATTACAGCTAGATTAGCTCCACAAAGAAGATAAACAGGTTTACCGGCAATGTTAGTAGGTTGTGTTACTGGCACTTCATATTGCCGGGCCATTAAAAAAAGATATATAAAATGATCTCATGGGATATAATACACCAGGCTAGATGTGGTCTGCGGGCCTTGAGTTTCACACATTTGCTCTAGGAGGAGTATGTTAAAGTTCTAAGCCTGGAAATGGCAAAAAATTGAGGAAAGATTTAAGAGAAAAATCTAAATAGCTGACTTCCCATTGAGTTTAGGGCATGGATTCAAGAGACATTTTTGTACATATTAGCATCTAACACATGTTTACCAAATTTCGTACATGTAGGTGAAAGGCACACATCAGTGAAATTTTCTAGGTGGCGCTATCAACCCATTTTGCCACACCTAAGTTAATTTATTTTGCGCATTCCAAAGGTGTCAAATGTGCATTTAAAAAGTAGGGCGCTATGGAGCCTATGAGGCACAACTATGATAAAATGCAAGATCACATCAATTAATGTTATGAGACAAATGCATAGCTAAAGTTTCATTGATTTTCAGCTATGTTAAGTCTCTCAAAACACCGCAGGAAACTTTGAAAATCCAACATTTCATCCAACATGGCCGACTTCCTGTTGGGTAATGTCAGATACAACCATGTGAACTTTGTCACAATTGATAAGAGCAATGACAATGGTAAATCTCATGCACATCGGAGCAACTCCATCCAAACCATTGCCTGCATTCGGGGGTGCAATGGAGCTCCTCAACCATGCTGATGCTCTGCATAACTATTAAATTTTCACAGATGCTGGCGCGTCTGGCAAGTTTCGTGAGTTTTTGGGTATGTTTAGGCCCTTAACATCACACGAATGCATGGAAAAAATATATACAGTGCCTTGCGAAAGTATTTGGCCCCCTTGAACTTTTCAACGTTTTGCCACATTTCAGGCTTCAAACATAAAGATATAAAATTTTTATTTTTTTGTGAAGAATCACCAACAAGTGGGACACAATTGTGAAGTGGAACGAAATCTATTGGATTTTTAAAACTTTTTTAACTAATAAAAAAATGAAAAGTGGGGCGTGCAAAATTATTCGGCCCCCTTGCGTTAATACTTTGTAGAGCCACCTTTTGCTGCGATTACAGCTGCAAGTTGCTTGGGGTATGTCTCTATCAGTTTTGCACATCGAGAGACTGATATTCTTGCCCATTCTTCCTTGCAAAACAGCTCGAGCTCAGTGAGGTTGGATGGAGAGCGTTTGTGAACAGTAGTTTTCAGCTCTTTCCACAGATTCTCGATTGGATTCAGGTCTGGACTTTGACTTGGCCATTCTAACACCTGGATACGTTTATTTGTGAACCATTCCTTTGCAGATTTTGCTGTATGTTTGGGATCATTGTCTTGTTGGAATATAAATCTCTGTCCCAGTTTCAGGTCTTTTGCAGACTCCAACAGGTTTTCATCCAGAATGGTCCTGTATTTGGCTGCATCCATCTTCCCCTCAATTTTAACCATCTTCCCTGACCCTGCTGAAGAAAAGCAGGCCCAAACCATGATTCTGCCACCACCATGTTTGACAGTGGGGATGGTGTGTTGAGGGTGATGAGCTGTGTTGCTTTTATGCCAAACATATCGTTTTATATTGTGGGCAAAAAGTTAGATTTTGGTTTCATCTGACCAGAGCACCTTCTTCCACATGTTTGGTGTGTCTCCCAGGTGGCTTGTGGCTTTTTATGGATATCCACTCTTCCATAAAGGCCAGATTTGTGCAGTGTATGACTGATTGTTGTCCTATGGACAGACTCTCCCACCTCAGCTGTAGTTCTCTGCAGTTCATCCTCTGCAGTTCATTGATTGCAAGTTCTCTGCAGAGACTTGATTACACACAGGTGGATTCTATTTATCACCATCAGTCATTTAGGACAACATTGGATCATTCATAGATCCTCACTGAACTTCTGGAGTGAGTTTACAGCACTGAAAGTAAAGGGGGCTGAATAATTTTGCACGCACCACTTTTAAGTTTTTTATTTGCTAAAAAAGTTTAAAATATCCAATAGATTTCGTTCCACTTCACAATTGTGTCCCACTTGTTGGTGATTCTTCACAAAAAATTAAAATTTTATATCTTTATGTTTGAAGCCTGAAATGTGGCAAAAGGTTGAAAAGTTCAAGGAGGCCGTATACTTTCACAAGGCACTGTATATCATAATAAACACCAGAAAAACAATAGGGCCCTGCACCTCCAGTGCATGCGTCCTCCAGTGGACACCGTAGGCACGGCTCCTTCGGTGCTCGGGCCCTAATAATAATAATAATAATTAAAGCTGCAAGCAGTGATGAATGGGCCCTCTCACCCAGGTGTACGTTGGGGTTGCTCTGCCAAGGGAATGACATAAAACATTTTTTAGCACTTTTCAGCACTTACATGTTATTAGTAGTGTATCACAATGTAAACTGTATAATTTCCTTTTTTCCAGCAGGTGGTGACTAATACTGAATCTTGGCATGTAGATATCTTCAGGCCGGGACTTTTATCAAACATGTGAAGTTTGGAGCAGATTGGACATTCTATGTTTAAGTTATTACAAGTTCCTTAATCATAGCAGAACATAGAAATTTGTGAGGCCGTCACACCCATGCCGTGCAGCCATAACTCAAAAGCTTCGCAATTTAGCATCACTATGCCTTTAGATGAGACTGGCCAAATATGAAGCCACTCTGATGAAATCTCTAGGAGGAGTGCATTAAAGTAAGAGGCCTGGAAATGGCAAAAAACTGAGCAAAAATTTATGAGAAAAATCTAAATGGCTGACTTGGTGTTGAATGTAGGCCATGGGTTCAAGAGAACTTTTTGTACACATAGGTATCCTACACATGTTTACCAAAACTCGGTGAAACGTAGTGCGAGGTGCACATCTGTGAAATTTTGTAGGTGGCGCTATACTGTAGCATTTTGCCACAGTCAATTCTGGAACCCCTATCAGATGTAAATTTTCACTGGTTCTGACGCATCTGCAAAGCTTTGTGAGTTTTCAGGTATGTTTAGGCCCTCGAAAATGCGATTCATTTCGGAAAAGATTAATAATAATAATAATAATAATAATAATAATAATAATAATAATAATAATAATAATTATTATTATTATTATTATTATTATTATCCATCCATCCATCCATCTTCTACCGCCTATCCCAGGGAGCATCGGGCACAAGGCAGGGTACACCCTGGACAGGGTTCCAGTCCATCGCAGTAATAATAATAATAATAATAATAATAATAATAATAATAATAATAATAATAAATGGAGCAGATCCAATAGGGATTCGCACCAGCGTTGCTCGGACCCTAATAAATGGAGTAGATACAATAGGGATTCGCACCAGCGGTGCTCGGACCCTAATAAATGGAGTAGATACAATAGGGCTTCGCACCAGGGGTGCTCGGGCCCTAATAATAAACAGAACATATCCAATAGAGCTTTGCACCCTCTGTGCTCGGGCTCTAAAAATAAATGGAGCAGATCCAATAGGGCTTCGCACCAGCGGTGCTCGGGCCCCTAATGATTAAAATCACATCTGGTATGTTTAAATGTTAACATAAAATTATATAATCACCTGGAAAAAAAACCCCAAAGCATTCTTATCTCACAGATCCAAATATGTTGTTTGGCTGCTAAATTGTATGAGTTTGAATGTGTGTGCATGTGTGTGTGTGTGTGTGTGTGTGTGTGTGTGCATGGTTCCCTGTGATGAACTATCATCCCATTCATGGTGAATTTATCTGCTTTGAAGCCAGTGTTGACCAGATTGGCTCTAGATCCACTGTGACCCTGACCAGATTAAAATGGTTACTGGAGATGAATGCAGAAGTATGAGTGAATACATGAATTAATGTAGAGACTACACTACACTGAAATAATTGAGACTAAGAGAGAGAGATAGGATCCATGCATGAAAGTGAAAATTGTAAGTAAAAAAGTCAGTCAAATAAGGCAGCATTCAGAACGCAGAAATTTGCAAACAGGACATTTAAAATTGACAGGATAATTGAGTGATGTAATGGTAAGTACATGTGTCAATAGGGAACTTTCATCTAAGCTTCATATTGATATTGTGTTTTCCTGTAATGACATCACTGTTGATAACTTGAAGTCTCATTTAGAAATTGCTCTGTCAAGCTTTTTCACAATATCCCATACAATTTATGGGTTGTTGTCAGTGGTAGTATAGTGTTGGAGCTTTGTCAGTTGTGGTCAGTACTTGGACTGGAGATGAAGCTAGCAAGAATAAAGTGATTATATTCTGCTCATCATTTTCATTTTTCATCTTCTGACTAGTTGCACAAGCATTTCATCACCCTCTGACTGTGGACAAACATATTCAATCTCAAAGCTCCACTGACTGTCTATTTTATAGAAACACTGTCACTGTTCAGCTCAAGCATACATTTTTTTATGTACACACACATCATATATAGGAAATAATTTGTATTGTGTATACACACACACATACACACACACACACACACACACACACACACACACACACACACACACGAGGTCAGGGCTCTTTGTGGAGGCTACATGAGTTCTTTCACTCCTACCTTGGCAAACCATGTCTTCATGGAGCTCGCTTTGAGTACAGGGACATAGTCATGCTGGAACAGGTTTGGGTTCCATTGAAGGGAAATTGTAATGCTACAACATACAAAGACATCCTAAACAACTATGTGCTTATAACACAGTAACCAAGCCAACTCTAAAAAGAATCTGTGCAAACAATGCATTATATAAAAATCTATGTTTGTGGCTCATATAAATTGATCTATATAAAAATATTGTACTTGTCAATTCAAGTTGCAAATATTTCAGATTTAACTGGATAATTATGCAGCATTTAGGGCTGATGCTGATACTCAGTATGGGATTGGTACGTCAGAATTAAAACTGGCTATTTTTGGTATGCTGGTCTTTATCCAGCAGTTGCATTAATCTGCCATCTGTACCATCATAACAAGTTTTTTTGCCCTCACATTCAGATTGAATGTGCATGCTCCAGTCTCTCTCTCTCTCTCTCTCTCTCTCTCTCTCTCTCTCTCTCTCTCTCTCTCTCTCTCTCTCTCTCTCTCCCCCTCTCTCTCTCTCAATTTGTTTTTGTTGTACAGATATTTCAGAGTGAGTTCAGCCATAAAACATCACACTATGATGCATGGAGTACCATAAAGCTAATGGAGACAATGATCTTCAAAGGAGAGCAATCAAAGAATGATCAGCTGAAAAGACTGTGCACTTAAAATGCACTTAGTGGGTTTCTGCTTTACAACTATTGTACTGTCTGGCCTTCAGGAAATAATAATAATAATAATAATAATAATAATAATAATAATAATAATAATAAATGATGAAGAAAAGACCACCCAGAGGACCATTATACATTGCTCAGAGAAAAACTCAACCCAACAGCATATGTAGAAACAGTTTTACACTTATTTTAGTGTTTACATGGAAAGAATAACTTTAAATTTGTTCTTGTATGTGAATCAATTCACCCAGTGCACTGGTAAGTCATTCTTAATACCTTACATTAACTAGCACTTCCTTAACTAACATTATTCATGGTATTAGTTAACGAGATCCAAGTTGAGATCTCCACAACTGAAATGTTTTTGGTTAATTAGCAGAGTTCTTATGTTAGACTAAATGTTGGCATCCAATATTTAAACCCAACAGCCTTGAGTTCAATTTATTATTAGCATTCACTAACATGATGTACGGTTCCCTCCATTAATATCATCACCATTGGTAAATACAAGGCTGAGAAAAATTGTCTTTGTTGTTTATCCTTTTGATCCTTTGTTCAAAAAATTTACAAAAATACTCTCATAGATATCAAACAAAACACAGCTTTATACAAAAATAGTTATATCTTTGCTAAATATAGGTGTGTTATAATTAATGGCACCCCATATGAGAAAAATATATTTGAAGTATATTCCAACAACTTGAGATGATGTCCTGCATTTTGATTGGAAATTAAAAGATTGAACAGATCGGATCTTTCATGTCTTTATTGAACACACTGATCCAACATTAAAAACGGTAGTGGAAAAAGTAAGTGAACCCTCAGAATTAATAACTGGTTGACCCCCGGCCCCTCCCCCCGGCAGCAATAACCTCAACCAGGCCCTTCCTGTAGTGGTGTATCAGACCTGCATATCGTTTAGGAGGAATTTTATCCCATTCTTCTTGGCAGAACTGATTTAGCTCTCTCATATTCTTTGGACGTCTCATGTGTATGGCTTTCTTCAAGACATTCCATAGCATCTCTATTGGGTTGAGGTCTGGGCTCTGACTTTGCCACTCCAAAAAGTGGATTTTGTTTTTCTGAAGCCATTCTGTTGTGGACTTGCGTCTGTGTTTTGGGTCGTTGTCTTGTTGCATCAACCAACTTCTACACAGTTTCAGCAGATGAACAGGCATTCTCATTATCCTGAAGAATTGTCTGATATATTTGGGAATTAATCTTCCCCTCAATGATTGCAAGCTGGCCAGGCCCTGATGCAGCAAAACAGGCCCAAATCATGATGTTTCCTCCACCATACTTTACGGTTGGGAAGATGTTTTCATGATGATATGCCGTGCCCATTCTACGCCACATATAGTTCTGTTTTTCCAAATAGTTCAATCTTAGTTTTATCAGTTCACAAAACATTTTGCGAATACCACTGTGGAGTGTCAATGTGCTCTTTTGCAAACTTCAGGTGTTCAGCAATGTTCTTTTTAGTAAGCAGTGGCTTCCTTCATGGTGTCCTGCCGTATATATACCCTGCTTGTTCAATGTTTTGCATATTGTAGACTCATGAACAGAGATGTTAGCCAGTTCCAATGATGCCTTCAAATCTTTGGCTGTAATTCAGAGTTGTTTTATTACCTCATTGATGCATTTTTGTTGTGCTCTTCGTGTCATTTTGACTGGGTGCCCACTTCTTGGTAGAGAAACCACAGTCCCAAAGTGTCTCCATTTTTAGAATTTTTGCCTAACTGTTGACTGGTGAATTTGAAATCTCTTTGTAATCTTTGCCAGCTTTATGTAAATCAACAATTCTTGATCGGAGATCCTCTGAAAGCTCTTTTTGGCAAGGCATGGCTCACATAAGTGTGTGTTTCTTGTGCAGTGCAAACTCCAAAAATTTTAGGGGTTTTTATCAGTCAAAGTAGCTGTAGTCCGCACCTCCAAACTTATTTTCTTAACGAGACTCCAGGTGTGCCAAAACCTGACTCCAATTAGCTTTTTTGAGGTCATTATCTCAAGGGTTCACATACTTTTTCCACAAGCATTATGAGGTTTTTTTGGTTGTTCTCAATAAAGACATGAAACATCAGAATTTTTGTGCTATTATTTTAGACACATTATATTTGTCAATACCCCTGACTTAGATGAAGATCAGATCACATTTTATGACAAATTTATTCAGAAAATCATGAAATTCCAAAAGGTTCACATACTTTTTCTTTCCACTGTAACTGTTTAACACTTTATCCTAGAGAAAATAAATTTATTTCATTTGTAAAAAGATTGTGGGCTTAGCGGTTAAGGCTCTGGGTTACTGCTTGGAAGGTCGGGGGGTTCAAGCCCCAGTACTGCCAGATTGCCACTGTTGGGTCCTTGAGCAAGGCCCTCACCCTCTCTGCTCCACGGGCGCTGTATCATGGCCCTGCGCTCTGACCCCAACTTCCTAACATGCTGGGGTATGAGAAGAAAATAATTTAACTCTGCTGTAATGTATATGTGACAAATAAATTCACTACTCCTTGTTCAAATTGATCAGTGGACAGAGCCGCACAAAAATGTATTTTGGAATTCATTTTTGTTCAAAAGTTATGATGTGGCAAATTTAACAATGTTGACCCAAAATTAAATACACCCTCAATTAAAATGTAAAGAATACTAATAGGTCTTCAAAGAGGATTTAAACACATAAATGGAAGGGGACGATCTAATGTGAAGAGGAAGACTATTCCAAAGCCTAGGAGCAGCCACCGAGAAAGCCCTTTAGCCTTAAAACATGAATGAGGAACTGAGAGTAGTAAATGATGGATGATCGATGATTGAAGGTGTCTTGAAGCAGTGTACTGGGTGAGAAGATCACAAAGATACTGTGGAGCAAGTCCATGCAAAGTTTAAAAACAAAAAGCTAAATTTTAAAAACAACAGAGAACTTGACCGGTAATCAGTGAAGAGAAGTGAGCACAGGGGTAATTTGCTCACATTTTTTAGTGCCAGTCAGTAATCAGGCTGTTGCATGGTGTACCAATTGTATACAATCAACAGTTGTTCTAGGCAAACCCAGATAGAGCGAATTACAATAGTCCAACCTAGATGTTATATATGCATGAATAACAGTTTCAAGGTCCTTCTTGGAGAACATCATCTTGATTTTAGCAATAGATCTTAACTGAAATAAATTGTTCTTACAGCGGTACCAATCTGCTTATCAAAGCACAGTGTGAAGTCAAAAATGACACCAAGGTTTTTGACACATGCACATTAGAAGAGAGGAGAGCAAGCTGACTGTGAACGTCAGAGGACAGGATTGATGGACCAAAGACGATTATTTTCTTTTTGTCATTGTTTAGCTGTAAAATGTTTGTCCATCCAGCATTTAATGTAATGCAGACAGTCAAACAAACTAGACGGAGAGCAGGTCTTATTTTCCACTGATAAAGCTGAATGTCATCAACATAGAAATGATAAGATAAGTGGTGTCTCTCAATAATATGACAGAGTAAGCATATATAGAGAAAAGATAAGAGGACCGAAAATGGAACCCTAGAGAAGATCATAGGACTTAGGATGTCCTCTAGGTACCTGAAAAATTTGAATGCAGTGCAATCTAGTGTTCTAGAGATATAAGTTTTTTTTTTTGTAAAAACACATAACTAAGTTTTTTTCTGTCATTACATTTCATGGTTTATGCCGATTCCAAAGATATCTCATTTGTCATTTTCCATCATTTTGTCTGTCCGCTATATTGTTTTTTTGCTACTCCTCCAACAAATCTTGTCCAATTTTGTTCAAAATTGGCTCAGAAGATATTTGGACTGAACTGCACAGAAATAACTGAAGGTTTATATTTGCTACCATTCCTGAGAAATACATTTATCAATTCAGCCGTGCCCGTGTTTGTGGTCTAATGCTAATTAGCTTCGCATGCTAATCAGTTAACATTTAAAATAATGCATTTGTATGCTCATTCTCAACTTGGAAGCTCTCTTCAGCATCAAGACAAATGTGCATTCTCTGTGTGATTCCTGTGTGGTGCAAGTTCTTAAAGGTTTGCGTAATGTTGTGCCTTTTGGATTCTTTGTTTTGTGGTTCAGCATTGCACAAACCTTTCAAATTCTTGGCATTTAAATAAATGCCTTTATTCTGTTAAATTTCTATTCAAGCCCCGCATTGCGCTTGCTGCGATTTCTGAGCTTATTATTATTATTATTAGTTTTATTTTATCTTTTATCTGGCCCCCTTCCAAGCTTGTGTTCCAGTAACTATGACTTTATATATATATATATATATATATATATATATATATATATATATATATATATATATATATAAATACATGCATTAAGTTGATTAAAGTTATGCACAGATGTGTGTGTCACAAAAACCAATTTAACCAGTTTTTAGCTCAGATTGCAAAGGGCCTGATACCCTCTCCCCTTTTATCCTTCAGTGTTTGCATTTGAGCTGTTATTTGGTGTGTACTGAACCCGCTTTGGCCCCCTTATATTATGCTTTGATGTTGACCTCCAAGTTATCTTTGGATAAATCTTCCAGACATGAGATGCACTGTTTGATCTTTTGTTGCTGTAGCCAAAAGAAACATCCGACTGTTCAATTAACTCAAATGCAGAGAGCTTTGATGTGTGATTGTGATTGAAGAGTGCAAGAATAATGATGTACAGTTCTATGCAAAGGTCTTAGGCACATGTGAATAAATGTACAAAGCAAATCTGCCTTATACATAATGAAATCGGACATTCCCTATATAAAAACAATAAAAAACTTTGTCAACTGAGATTGATATTTCTCTTTGACCACACCAGCAACATAAAAGACACAGCCCAAATGTTAGCAACATCATAATACAAAAAAACAGATACAAAACAAATTAATGGCAATATTAAAACAACTCCAAATGTTCTCCTTTTGCCTAGAGACTTAAGGAAGGGAAACATTTAAACTTGTTATTATGATTAATATATCCAATCACTATAGGTAAACATGATCTTTTCTAAATATTCTTTTTGACGTAGGCATTACATAGTATCTTCCGGAAGGCAGTAGAACAACATGATAATACATGGGATAAGTAGTATCTTTTAGAATACACTTTGCTTTCTCATCTTATGATGTACTCACCTAGTTTGCTCTAGCCCCTGCAGATGATTTTGCTGGCTGTATTAATAACTCCTGCCAGAGTATTTTTCTGTTTACTGTTGAGGAGACCATACCAAGATGTTAAGTTATCTCTTCCAAAGGGGCATCCTTAAGGCAATGTTTTCTGCATACTAAATATTACATGTCTGTACTTTATTTATTTTTCATGCAATTATAATGGTTGGTGTATTTAAAGAAGAGTGTATGAAGAGGCCTTTACTTATCCACACACAGGTGTGAACACTCAATCCTTACCTGTTAGTTCTCTGTGACTGAAAGGAAATTCTCGAATATCATGTTCCCTCTTATATTATGAACTGCTATCAAATACCTATGATGAATGTAATCATTTAATTACCTCTTTGAATAAGCTGATCAACTGGTATCCTTCATTATATTATTATGTATTTCCGTGTCAACATGGCACAGCACTTGTTCTGTATAATGACTATGTGCTGTGTGATTTGGTTTAATCTGTCTGACACTTGGACCAGAAGAAACCGTTCATGCAGCGCTTCTTATCAATATGTATAAATACTCCTGTTTTCAATGAATAAATCGGACATCTCTGTGAGCATGCATGTCTGAAATGCTCTAAGGAAAACCACACTTTCTAGCTCATAGCAGCACAGAACTAGAAGTTAATAGAAGTAAATAATTGTAGAATTGTAGAATAGGCTAAAGAAAGCATGACAGAGATCATATCTGGAGACATAAAGCCGAGATTCCTGAGATGAGTGGAAATTTAACAGTGACTCTTGAATGTTTATTAGCACATTTACATTTCACAATTGCTGCTACCATAGTTGCATCTGTCGTGGGTTTTCCTATTGATGAACTTTAGATGAGCATTGCAGTAGTGGTCACACTCCGAAATTTTAATGGAAATTTTCTAACATTTCCAGTTGTTTGTTGCCAGCCCTCTGGTAGCAATAGCACTAAATCAGCCAATAGTGACACATCACATTATATATTCTAAGTTCACTGTTAATGACCAAATAATTATTCCAATTATTGTTGGAAGAACATCTTTTTGTAAAACAGCAGACAACACCCAAAATAATCAGACAGCATAAACCTAGAGAACCTTCACAATATATAATGCAAAGGTACTTAAAAAAAAAAAAAAAAAAAGTCTAAACAGCAGGCCTCTCACACTCACACACTGATAAAACCTGATTGAACTGATTAAGGTAAATCAGGTGTGTGTGAAGCAGACGAACATGATGCTGTGAAATTCTGCACAGCAGCCCATGAGGACTGGAGTTTATGCACTTGGAAGTTAAATTACTTTGGGAAAATTGCTGAACCTCCTTCAGGGAACAGCTGTCACATTCTTAATGAAGGGGCTTTAACCAATTACAGTAGGAGTCCAATCTGAAAAGATTTCATTTTCACCAATTACTGTTTATCTTCAAAATGTAACAAGTTTTTGTTTTGTTTTTCTCCTGTTATCATTGCAGATAATATGTAATATTCAGGAATTCATTATTTAAACCAAATTCCTCATATGCAATTTAAATAGATCTGAATATTGTGGTTTATTTCTTTGTTAATGGTTAGCATGTAGACATCTGCTCAATTCATACAGTCACTCCAATTTGACATCTGATAACTTCTTAATCATAACCTTTAATAGATTTTGGACTAATATTAAATTGCACCTATTATGCTATACAAACGGGCCTCATTTTTTGTTTCAGAGGTCTCATACAATAGGTTTACATGCATCCAAGTTCAAAAAACATAAATAATCCACTACAGATTACTAATTACTACTTTAATATTGTAATCTGGTTTACTGCATGTAAAAAGTAATTAGATTACTAAATACTTTACTCACATACTTTCAAAACCTATCAAACCTACAAAAATTCACTACAAAGTGAAACTCATAGGATTTTCAATAATTTTAGCATGTCAATGTATGACAAAATAGATTTAGCATAAAACTTGGCTTGGGTGTTGACTGTTTGTAGGACTAGCAGACCCAATAAAATATAAAACTTAGTCTCATCTGGTGTCACTAGCCAAGGGGAGACACAGCTAAGCTATCATTGTATGAGTTGCAAAGTATATTATCTTTCCTTATGCTCTGCTCATATCATGTTCACGTAAATTTTAAATCATATAGACATTTACACACCTTGTTTTCCTGCTCAGCATGAGAGGATGTTAATGTTTCAGTTTCCACTTTATTGGTTAAAAAAAATCGGCATATTTCCATTTTTCTCACATTGACGTTGAGCTAACGTTTGGCAGAATTGACAGCGGTCAGTCAATAAGGCACGAGTATTTACATGTATTTTCTTGTAAATTCTGTCGCCTCCATCACTGAACATATAATTACAAGTGGTCTTCTTTTACAGTTACGTGACAAACCATGTCAAATGGAGAATTATCCCGGGCTAAAGAAAAAATCTTGAGGGCAAAACGTGATTTATTTTTAAAATGTACTTTACTTAATATTGTTTTCTTAACAATAAATTTGTAACAGAAGTAACAATTTTATTGACATAAGTAACTGTAATAAAATTATTATAAATTTAAAATGTAATGTGTTGCATTACTACGTCATCAGAAAAAGTAATTAGATTAGCAATGCGTTACTTTGTAATACGTTACACCCAACTCTGCAAACTCGCTTAAGACTCCTCAGTGTCACGTTTATATGAAGTTTGGTAATAATGTGAGTTAGCCGGTTAGCAGAGACTAACAACTAACAGGCTAAAAGCTGTGCCCTGGCTGTACACACATACAACACAAAACTATGAAATTGGAACACTCGGTCGAAAATATATACATTAATAATTAATCATACTTACAGATTAAGTTTAGGGTTAGGAGAAAGATGGTCCATTTAAAGTGGGTATGGGCCCATCATGAATAATCATTTCACAAATCCCGTGTTGACTTCAGCTAGATTTGAGAACCAGTCATCTGTGAAATGACGGGAACACAAATGAAGGTCAGAGTTGAACTTCTGTGGTATTGTTTTAAAATTAATTCTAACCACTGACGCTTTACATCCTCGAGAAATCAATGTCTTCTAGACATTAACCTAACTCTTTTAGGACGCAACCTCAACTGTAATGTTTGAGGCCCAGTCAAAGTACACTTTGTTCATGAGCAGCCATTGAAGACGAGAGGTGGGTTTTATTGTTACAAACCTATGTAGGTTTGTACAGGAAGTGAGGAATTACTAACGACTTGTTTCAGCTGTTCAGAATAGGTTCTTTCCTTTGGGTGTCAATAACTCCATTTGTTGTGCACTTTTCATTTTTTAAAAAAACTTTGCGGCCTTTTTACATTCACAAACAGCTCTATAACACATTACAGGAAAGGTAATATTTGAAAAAAAGCATAATAGGTGCACTTTAAGAAAAGTTCTCAACTGTTAAGATTTAAGAAACATTTCAATGAAATGTATATGAACAAAGTTTGCTTCTTTAATTTCATGATGACACTATGAGAGAAATAGAACTAACAAGTTAAGGATGCTGCTGGTTTAGCATCCTGCATCTATAAATTATCATACATTTGCTTTAAAAAAGTTAAACTCTTTTTGCTTAATATATTGTTTCAACACATCTCAATTGGAGTGCGAGGAACACATTCGCCATTTTTGTTTTAACCCTTTTTGAAATGTAGGGTTTTGTATTTAATTGCAGATTAAATTGTAATTCTTGATATGTGGTTGACTTTATAACTCTGAAATTAGATAAATTGTAGTTGTGGACTGCTTTTAAACCAAATGCTTTGAAATGCATATTCTGTCCCTTTCCTGCTAATGCTTGATCTACTTTGCTTCATACACAACTGAGCATGTCTAATCTTCATGCAAGGAGAACTAGAGCAGAGCAAACTCATGGCACCCCAATCCCAAGATGCATTGCTGTTACCTACTCACACAGATGCATACATTCTGTATCAGAAAATCAAGACAAAAGCACAATTTGCAAAAACATTAATAAATACTTCCCTTGTCTACCAAACTGTTTATTCTCAAGTGTAAATATGGCACATTTAATATCCCTTGTTGTTTTAAAGACTAAAAACATAGTCATCCATATAACAGTTTCAAAATGGTAATTCATGAATTTATACAGTACAAGGTCTTTTTGGACGACCTTAGCAACCATTTTACCTTCCAAATAGATCCTTATAACTCCTGTCAATCCAAATGTATAGCAGTGCCATTTCTTAAAATCCCTAAAAGCTACTTTACATATGTTAACTTTTTGTTTTGGAAATAAGAGAATATGATGGCATAGCAATGCAATGGGAAGTTCCCTTTCAAAGGGAACTTCGACGTTGCATTTAGCATAACAGTATGGGAAGCACCTTGTGTGCGTGACCGGTATCTGAAGCTTATGTAAATCATGCCTTTACTTATAGACCTGTCTTATCTTCAGCGAGACTGCATGTCTGTTGTTTGTGTGACAAAAAACGCTTCATTTCTACTTTATATTTTCTCAAAATCTCTAAACTTTTTTATCCCTTTTTTAGAGAAAAAGGAAAGAAACGACAAGAGAGGGAAGTAATGAGCGAGAAAGAATTCAGGAAGTGTGTTACGAGTTTCTCCCGTTTCATCACGGGGAAAAGTGCACACTTTCTGGGTGAAGTATTTAGGAGTGTAGCATGCGATGGAAGCCTTGAGAGGCTGTGCATGGTAATGCCTATGTTAAGCAGCTCGGCTCACGACTCGCGCTCATCCCGAAGTGAGCCTCACGGATCTGGGCCAGCCACTGCCGAGGCAACTATCCATCTCAGATTTGGCGGATCTCATATGGATCCGGAAGAGGAGCCGGAGACGAGCGCTGCTCTCTTGCTGCTCTCTTGCTCTGTCTTCAGATTTGGCTCTCCACGGGATTTGGGAGCTCAGGTCGTGACTCCTCCTTCCGCTATGGAAAACCAAAAGGGGAAGAAAAAAAAGTGGAAAAAAAAACACATAAAAATAAAAATGTGCTAAAAACTGAGA
Organism: Ameiurus melas; assembly: GCA_012411365.1. Lineage (NCBI taxonomy): Eukaryota > Metazoa > Chordata > Actinopteri > Siluriformes > Ictaluridae > Ameiurus > Ameiurus melas. The sequence goes on along the minus strand of CM022777.1, from coordinate 12,913,557 downwards.
GCAGCATATAAAGAGCTGCTTGAAGTGATTACTAAGGCTGGATGAACCGTTTTCTTCCTCACACTGCAGAAAACTCCCCTTTCTTCCAGAAGTGCATGACAAAATATCAGGCTTCTGTCGGAAAACGATGCATAAGCCATATTTATAACACCACAATTTTTGATTATTCAGCCATTTTGGGGAATGAATGGCATGGCTATTTAGCTATGCTGAAGGTGGAGTAGGCACTTGCGAGCTACCTCTCTCCTTCTACAGCAGGTAATTAGGGGGGCCGGCTTTGCCATCCAAACCAAGGCCACCGTGGCATGGGTGGACAAGTCTATGCAGTAGTAGTCTTGCTTGTGGGTCACTGATTAAACTTCAGCAGTACAGAAGGAAAAGGCATTGTGTGAGAGGTTGCTGGAGAGTAAAAAATGGAAATTCTAAGACCAAAGATGGTGTTCTGAGAATATGGGATAATTAGGGAATCCCTGAGAGCATGTACATTCTTGTATATTTCTGATGCTAAACCCCATTCTGTCATCATTATTCAGTGCTGTGTCAGCTCTCCGTATATCCAGGTGTGTGTAATTAGGCACGTTCCTGAGAGAACAATTACAGTCACATCTATTTCAAGCAATGGACACAAAAAGCCAAGTGCATACTAACTATGTAGCCCACAGAGTGTAGCATTCCAAACACTGCTTGTAAATTTTGTTCAAGATATGAAAAAGTAGATTTTAATACATACAAACAAACAAACAAACAAATGAATAACTTTTCACACCACACACACACACACACACACACACACACACACACACACACATACACATACACACACTTCCTGTGCTGGTATCTCTGTTGTATAAAGAAGAAGGGTTCTGCTGTAATAAGTGCTTCCTAAAGCTGGCCCCCAGGGACTCTTCTCTCTTTTTTCCATTCTCCAGCATGCATTGCATGTTATGCTCTCTACTGAGTTTGCCTCTGTTCCAGCGCATGCACAGGCAGCATGTCCAACACAAGAGATAAATGTATGAGCTCAAAGCATGAAAGGATTAAAATGGTTCTACATGATCTCCACCAAGGGATAAGACCTTGTTTACAGAGACACTCCACATTCAAGTAAGATATTGCATAGAATTCAGACAATTCCTGACCTGTTTTTTGGCCTCTTTATTTATTTATTATTTGTTTATTACATCTAGCACAAATGTTTATGAATGTATTACTTAAAACTGAAAAAAAAAATCTCATATAAAAATGAAATATGCCTGAATATCCAATATTTAAGTAAGCAGAAACATGCACTCTGAGAATTCTCTATAAAGCAGAAGGAGCTGAGTCATATTGGTTTGAAATCTTCAACTAGCTGACACACTGAGTGAAAATGCTGCTGCACTACATGAGGAAATATTTTAGGCTGACATTAGGGTTGTTTAATGAACAATATTTGAGTCTTCAACCCTACAAAAATTCAGGTAATAGTGATAGTTTCCCCTTGGTTCCCATGGGGATAAATGCCATGTGTTTGTGTTTTTGGTTTCTGTTCTAGTCTTCTCTCCACATCACCTGTCATTGTTTTGTGCCTTCATTGCATTCATTTGTTCTGTGTTTAGTTCTGATTAGTTTGTCTATTAGATATTAACAATTATTATTGTATATTAGATAGCCTTGTTTACCTAGTCCAAGTTCCTGTTTCATGTTTAGTGTTTCTATCTAGTGTATTCATTGCTGATTATGGATATGCCTATGATCACTCTGACTTACTAACAATACAGTGTGCTAAGTGCAAGACACTTTGGAGAAATGACAGCATGTGGCTCGTCTGGTGGAGTAAAAAAAGTGACACGTCTTGTTGCTCCTCATGCTACCCATTACCCCCACAAAGATGCGCTCTTTGTAAACTCTGTTAAACCCCTCTCTCTCAATGCTTTCTGACCCAGTAGATTTTCATGTAACTCCATTTTGGCATTATCTTCCAAAAATGTATTCACCACTGTAATAAATATTTCCAATACCTAAGGTTCAGTACGAATGTCTTTGTGCCAAGAATGCTTCACCACTCTCTTGTGCTGAGTTCACTGTGGACAAGGACATAATGCCATCTTTCTGTGGGGAAGAACTCTTGGGGCCTAGCTATATGGCATCATTGTGCATGGAAACCAGAGTTATCAAAAGTATGTTATCAACATTTATATGTAATTTAATGTTTGACTCTTTATGTTGACTTACATTATATGGCCACAAGTATGTGGACCCCTGACGATCTCACCCATATGAGGGTTTTCCCTGTTGCCACAAAATTGTAAGCATGCAATTATCTAGAATGTCATTAGTATTTTATTTCACTGGAGCTTTGAGGCCTAAACCTGTTCCAGCATGACATTGCCCCTGGGAATAATGCAAGTATCGCTTCAGGTTTCAGTTCATGCTGCATGCTCCAGCGTTTTGCACAAGGGGAAATCGTGACAGCTCAGCAGACTCAAATCATGTCAGCAAACTCTGGTGCAAGCATAATGTTTTGGTCGTGACATCAACCTCATACAGGAACAAGGTTTGGGAGGCTGTCTCTTCAACCACAGACTGGAACTGGGCATAGGAGGTGACCTCGTTTCTTCTAGCAGGAACTTGACTTGGGAGGCTGTCTCACTGACCTCAGACAGTAACCTACCATGCTCTCTGAGGTTCAGGTATGGGGCGGTTTCTTCCACACCCCAGAGAGAAGACAGGATGTAACCAGCCTTGCTTGAATGGAGGCACATGCAGAAGCAAGTATGGCAGTTTAATAAAATAACTAAGTCCAATGGATAAGGCAGAAGTCAATAATCATGAACAGGCAGAGGTCAGGTGATCAGGCAAACAGTTCAAACAGGGCATTGCAAAGAGATGAGGTCATAAACATGAGCGAAGTCAAAAACCAAAATAAACAGACACAGTATTAAGGCTTGGTATAGACAGGGACTCTAAGCAACTGAATGTATACTGAAAAACTTGATAAATGAATGAGAGTCTATTAAAAGGATTAGTGTGAGTGTGATTGTAAACAGTTGTATTTCATTAGAACTCTGGGGATGGTGAACATGTGTGTGTTTGGGAAGTGTAGTTATTGTCAGCCATGTTTGTAGTTCATGGTGCATTCTGGGAAATAGAGTTGCTGGTTTCAGTGGTATGACATACTGTAAAGTTTAAAGTAATGGCATGTTGCAATGCATTTTTAAATAGGGTGCAAAAGTTTTTATAGGACTACTTATTCATTTGTCCATTTTCAGTAACTGCTTTATCCTGACCAATTTCACGGTAGATCCAGAGGCTGTCCTGAGATCAATGGGGGAGTGTCACAGGAAGCAGTGTCGCAGGAACAGTATCCCTCGAGTTGATGCTATTTTTTCAAAATTTCTATACTTTAAAAATATAATCTTTAATTTTATAATGTTTACATATTATCATTGATACTATTTTAGATAAAAAACAATCATAACATTGCGCTGTTGCTAAGTTTTCATCGGATCTTACAAACATCCGTGACTTGCTTGAAGCCCACTAGCTTTACCTTACTGCTAGCCTTGTTTTATATTTCACATTTCTCTCAACTACCACTGTTTATAAAGGCAATTATATTGGTTATTTCTCCACCTTTGAGTTCAGATGAGGACTCACTCGAGCAGCACATGGTGCTGTTGGAATTGGAGGCCAGGGAGAAACAGATCCACAACCTACTTGACAAGCAGGCCTAGCTGCATGAGCAAAGAACCGCACTGGAAACATCTTGTGCTATCGCCTACAACTCCAAGGTAAGCACGCATCATGGTACTACTACTCCCAGCCCCTCTACACTATGTGTTTTCTCTGTGCAAGGACCGTGCACCCAGGACATATTCAGCTCAGCTCTCCATCACACAGGTGCCGACACACCATGGACCTTCGATGTACCAGCAGCGGAAGGCGCAGGCCAGACCCCGAACAAGGACCGCTCCCCGTCGTTGCCCCCAGTCTTCGAGATCTACACCAGGAACCGCTTCACCCCTCTCCGTGAGACCAAACCAAATGCCACGATCTTCGGAGACTCCATTGTTTGGAACAACATCTCATCTAAAGGTAAGGTGCGCACACACTGTTTCTCTGGTGCTCGTGTTCTTGATGTCGCTGCGCAGGTATCCACAATCCTGAAGAAAGATGTATCGGAGCTGTTGTACTGTACGCGGGGTGAATGACGAGGGAATTCGGCAGCTTGATCGAAACGGTACGAAGCAGATTGCCCACGATGAACATCATCATGTCTGGACCTCTCCCCCCATGCAGATGTGGAGTTGAAAGGTTCAGAAGACTTTTTGCCTGGAATGAGTGGTTAATATCATGGTGCAACAAACAGAATCTGCTCTTTGTTAATAACTCAAATCTGTTCTGGGAGTGTCCTAGGTTGTTTCGTGCTGATGGCCTGCCCCCCAGCAGCCACATAGCGGAAATCCTGTCAGACAACATCTCTAAGATGCTACACACCATATGACTGCCTGCTGTATGTACAACTTCTAAAATTAACAACATTTATCATAATCAATGTTCAAATAGTAATTCAGCACTTGTAGTACATTCTAGAGACTGTGTCTGTTCCCCAAGCTAAACAAATACATCGAAAATTTCAGAAAGTTTGTTTTAGTAAACTAACTGACATAAAATTAGATCATACTGGATGCACAGACAGCACATTTGATCTGAAGCTAGGACTATTAAATATTAGATCTCTTACGTCTAAGGCACTTAATGTTAATGAAATCATTACTGATCAGGAATTTAATATAATGTGTTTAACAGAAACTTGGATTAAACCTAATGAGTATATAGCACTAATTAAAGCCAGTCCTCCTAGATACAATTGTAGCGCCCCTTTCGTGAAGTACCTTTACTTGGGGGAACTACACTGAGTTCTTTTCTATTTATGAACAGAAATATCAACCACTGGTTAAACCTTTAACTTTTTTTTACTAATGTGGACAAATATTTAACATAGAAAGTTCAGTCAACAAACATTCAACTACAGTTTTAACTTATATACAGTTTTCAAAGTACCTTAATAAGTTTTAAATGTCCCAGATTAAACAACAGAAAATGTATGCACAACACTCAAAAGACAAGCTATCAGCCCTCGATTAAGCAACAGAAACCCCCCATATAACAAATAAAATACCAGTACCCAGTTCCCTGTTGCAGGCCTGAATGAAGCTGGCATGCATAGAAGCCTCAAACAAAATGGCTACTTCACCATAAGGCCAAGGGAACAAAAAATGGTACCTGGATACGAATTATACTCTTTCTGCGGTAACGTCTCTCCGAGGTTATACTCTCCACAGATAGCTTATTACACCACTACAGTTACATATAGTGCTCTGAGCAACCACTTAACTTGCAGTTGTGGTAATTGAAAGAAAGAAAACCCTGCAGCTAGCGAATCCACGCACGCGCTTCTCCCCATCTCTCTCCCTCTCCTGTTTTTTTCCCCCAACCTCCCGGTGACCTGTAACTCCCTCCTGATTGGTCCGTTAACACTACAAATCAAACTGACCGTTTTTTACATCCATTCCAAAACACACAGGCAGTACATCATCACACACAAGATCTTTAACCCTTTAAATCTATTAAATAACCTTTTCTTTGAATAAATCAACTTAAACAAAAACACTATTTTTCACCACTACACAATTATATACATCAGCCCCATCCAACTGGCAGAGGAGGAGGTGTTGCACTCATCTATAGTCATAATCTAGGCATCACACAAAAACCTAGTCACAAATTCAAGTCTTTTGAAGTTCTTTATACAGTATCACACATGTAGCCACAAAAAATAAGTAAATTCCTCTAATGATTATTTACAGACCTCCAGGGCCATATACTGAATTCCTTAGTGAATTTGCATATTTTCTCTCAAATCTGGTTGTTTCTCTAGATAAAGGATTACTCTTTGGTGATTTTAATACACATTTTGATAAAAGACCATCTGAGCAGCAGTTGTGTCCATTTTAGATTCAGTAAGGTTCAATCAGAACATAATAGGACCCACTAATAATGGTGATTCCACTCTTGACCTGATACTAACATACGGATTAAATATAGAAACTGTAGCAACACTTCAACAGTCTGAAATAGTCTCTGTCCATTAACTCATCTCCTTTAAATTGCGTATTGACCATAATATTTGCACCCTGCCTGCTACCGCGTAAAACGTACATTCACATCAGCTACTGCAACGAGTTTCATCAACAACCTCACAGAGACATCAATTATATTTGGATCACTGTCTGATTCCATAGACCCATAGAACTCGATCAGGTGACTGAATACTTAGAGTCAATGCTCTGCTACACATGAGATAAGGTAGCTCCACTTAAAAGAAAAATAATTACAGAGAAAAAGCTAGCATCCTGGTATAACAATCAAACACATACCTTAAAATAGAACACTCGACAATTTGAACGTAAATGGCATCAAACCAAATTTGTAGTATTTCAAAAAGCATGGAAGAAGAGCCTCCTGAACTAGAAAAGTCTATCTTTCCACCTTGAATAGAAATTTAGAAGTGTTTTTGATTTCTTCTATTAACATGGAAGCAAAATTAAATAGGAATAAAACCACCACAGAAACAGGCACACAATCACAATTATTATATAGCAGTGATGATTTCATGAATTTTTTTCATTGGGAAAATTGCAAATATTAGATGTCAAATTCAGGCTATTAATTTAAAACCAGACAGTTTTATAACTAACATTGTAGATGCCAATATCTTATATCAATATCTGATGTTTATAATGTTTAGAATGTTTTACTCCATTAGAGAGACTGAACATGTTTCTTTAAACAAATTTGTCTTGAACCCCTTCTAAAAATTCTTCCCTTAGCACTGGTTTTGTACCTGAATCATTTAAACTTGCAGTTATCAAACCCCTGATTAAAAAAACCTATCCCCCACCCCCGTCAATTGTCCAGCTATTGGCCAATATCAAATCTCCCCATTATCTCCAAGATATTAGAAAAGTTTATAGCACAGCAGCTATGCTCATACCTACATAGGAACAACATTCATGAAATGTATCAGTCAAGATTTAGACCTCATCATAGCACAGAGACAATGTTAGTTAAAGTAGTAAATGACCTGGCCTCTGGCCTCTGATCAGGGTTGTGTCTCGTTGCTTGTATTTCTTGACCTTAGTGTAACTTTTGATACTACAGATCATACTATTCTCCTTGGTAGACTAGAAAATGTTGTTGGCCTTAAGGGAACGGTCCTCTCCTGGCTCAGATCTTATTTGGCTGATCATTATCCGTTCGTAGATGTAAATGTTGACCACGCATACTGAGGTTAAATTTGGTGTTCCACAAGGTTCTGTTTTAGGCCCACTGCTTTTTACTTTATATATGCTACCTCTGGGTCAAATTATTCGTAAACATGGAATTAGCTTCCACTGTTATGCTGATGATACACAGCTGTATGTTTCAGAAAAGCCAGATGACAGATAACAACTGCATAAAATTGAGGAATGTGTAATGGTGGATTATGATACCTTCACCCCAGTGCTGTGGAGGTTGTTGATGATGTCACTGACTGTTGTTTTGGGTTTTTCTTTACTGCTCTTTAGGACTAAATATAAAGTGATAGCTCTCCTATGACCAAGGATGGAAATAGGTGCAGCCAAAGGTTAAATATGTTATAATTGTATAAATTAACGATCTCATTCCAATACATTTAATTAATTATCTGACTCCAATATACTATGTTAATGTAATCCATTCCAAAGAATAATGTTTTAGTTAGTGCTGGAAATGTAATATCTCAGCGTTATGTTAATATTTAGATTTGCTATTCCCAATGTTTGTGTAATGCGTCTGATTTTCCCTCTTTTCTCAGCTTCAAAATGGCTTGCTTTGCTACCATCTTCATGTTAGCTTATCCTCTTTAACAACAAATGCAGCCTTTACAGATAAAAACTGGAGGCTAAAACTAAGAGTAGAACTATTCAGAACTATTAAGTGTCTAAACAATCAATCTGTCATGATTCCCACGTGAAGCAGCGCACTTTAAGCACTGGTGCGCATGCGCCTGCTTCTACATTGACAGCAATGACATTACGACACGTGGATAACCACGTGTCTTTTGTTATGGTTGATGTCATGTCTCCACCCTGTCTTGTCTTGTGTTGTGTTGTCTAGTCACGTGTGTTATTGTATTGCTCGCAGCTGTTAGCAGTTCGGGGCTAATGAGACCAGTATGTATATATACCATGAGCCGTGCTACACATGGCGCGGGTAATTAGACTTCATATATATATAGAGAGTCTTTGTTCCATAGCATAGTTCATGTCCATGTGTCATAGCCATAGCCATAGCTATAGTCATAGCCATAGTCCATGCCATGGTTAAAGTTTCGGTAGTATAGCTTAGCTCACAGCATAACCTAGCTTAGCATAGTCCTTCATAGCATAGAGATAGCCTAGCTTAGCATAGGAGTGTAGAGATAGATTTAGGTTAGCTTAGTTCTTTGAGTTTGTCATGTGCTATGTTTCCTATTTCTCTTTTGTCTGCCCCCCTCTGTTACAAATAAAGGTCTCATCCTAACTGCGAATGCATGCATCCTATATTCCCTTACATCATGATCGTGACACAATCTAACAAGACACACATGGGTACTGAAGCAGAGCATGATCAGTAGGCAGCATTCCAGCAGGATAACGACTCCAAAACACACCTCCAAGATGACCAGAGCCTTGCTAAAGAAGCTGAGGGTGATGGTGAATGATTGGCCAAGCATGTCTCCAGACCCAAACCCTAATGAGCATATGTGGGGCATCCTCAAATGGAAGGTGGAGGAGCACAAGGTCTCTAACATCCACCTGCTCCGTGATGTCATCATGGAGGAGTGGAAGAGGACTCCATTGGCAACCTGTGAAGCTCTGGTGAACTTCATGCCAAAGAGAGTTAAGGCAGTGCTAGAAAATAATGTTGGCCACACAAAATATTGACATTTTGTGCCCAATTTGGACATTTTCTCTTAGGGGTGTACTCACTTTTATTGCCAGCACTTTATACATTAATGGCTGTGTGTTGAGTTATTTTGAGGGGACAGCAAATTTAAACTACTATACAAGCTGTACACTCACTACTTTACATTGTAGCAAAGTGTAATTTCTTCAGTGTTGTCACATTAAAAGATATGATAAAATATGTTTCGTTTTTTTAATGTGGGGGGTTACTCACTTTTGTGAGATACTGTGCATATAAATACCAGGAAATAAAAACTGAAATTATCCATGCATTCACCCATCTTCAACCACTTACTCCTTTTCAGGGTCACGGGGAACCTGGAGCCTATCCCAAGGAGCATCGGGCACAAGGCAGGGTACACCTTGGACAGGGTGCCAGTCCATCGCAGGGCAAGCTGAAATTATGAAGTAAACAAGTTTACATACTACAGTAGTTACAAAAGTTTTTGTGAAATGCTCGTAATTTAATTTTATTTAATTCAAAAGCTTTTTTAAGAAGGAGATTACAAAGTACTAAGCATTATAAACATTTTGGAAAATCCACCCCTGTATGTTTTGTTGTATTCTTACAATACAGTAAAAGCAATGTTACACAATGTTATGGGCGGCTATGGCGCAGTTGGTAGAGCGGGTTGTCCACTAATCGTAGGGTTGGCAGTTCGATTCCCGGCCTGGGTGATTCCACATGCCGAAGTGTCCTTGGGCAAGGCACTGAACCCCAAGTTGCTCCCAGTGGCAAGCTAGCACCTTGCATGTGTGTGAGTGTGTGTGTGAATGGGTGAATGAGACACAGTGTAAAGCCCTTTGGATAAAAGTGCTATATAAGTGCACATTTACATTATCTATTCAGTAATGTCCTTTTGATATGGTATACACTGCGAATAATGTATTTTTTTCCAAGTATAGCGTGCTGCTGTGATGAATTGTAAAACATTCTGTACAGTTTCATATGGTTTTAATACAGCATTTCATTGTAGAAATCATATATATATATATATATATATATATATATATATATATATATATATATATATATATATATATATATATATATATATATATATATATAGTTTTAGAGAAGCAACTGAACCAATTATCCAGTCCATGTTTTTATGTCCTAATCAAGCTGTCTCCTTCTCTTCTGTCTTTCACATCAAAAAGGCAGTTTGTCTCATCACTCACTCTTCAGAGGTTTGACAAATGTTTTCAGGTCACGATTTGGGACACATTCATTCATCTATCCATTCATCTGTTCGCATGTGCCGCCGAGAGTGGCAGCAATCCATGTAGCTCATTTTTTTGTGTGTTTTTGTCTTTTGTTTCCTTTTTTTTTTACTTTGCACGCTTAGTTTTAGGATTACACACTTTTAGGAGTGTTTTTCATTCGATCCTATGGATATGGATCAGTTATTAAAATGCTCTTGCAGCAGCAAACTTGTTTATACAAGGAATCAGCTGCTCGCACTACGGAGGAATGCTGGTGAATTTCACGTTAACATCCCCAAGGAATTATGGTACTTTCGGGGATGTAGAGCGGGACTTAAAGTGAGGACTAAACGACGGGAGCAAGAGTCGTATTCAAGTGGAATATTCAAGTGGAAATTCAAGCTCGCAATTCCATTGATGGTGCTGGGGAACGTGAATTCACTTACTAACAAGACTGACGAGCTGGCTGCCCTGGTAAGAAATCTGAAGTTGTATAGAGAATGTAGCCTGATATGCCTTACAGAGACATGGCTAACTAGCTGCATCCCCACTGTTAACGTTGAGATGCCTGGCTTTAGTGTGGCTCGTCTGGACAGAGACATAAAACTTTCTGGAAAAAAGAAGGGAGGTGGATTGGTGATGTACATAAACATCAGAGGATGTGGAGTTAATGGCGGTTAGTCTTCAACCGTACTACATGCCAAGGGAGTTTTTGCATTCCATTGTTGTCTGTGTTTACATTCCGCCACGAGCCCTTCGTGTGGCGTGTGACATCATTCATTCTACAATTGCAAGGCTCCAAACTCAACACACAGATGCTTTTTTTTTGACATCTCTGGCGACTTCAACCACATAACACTGGATTCTACTCTCACTAATTTCTACCAGTTTGTTGACTGCCCAACCAGGAAGAACAGGACAATAGACCTCATGTATGCAAACGTGAGAGATGCATACAGTGCCAAGCCCCTACCCCCACTGGGAAAGTCAGACCACAACCTCATTTATCTTCAACCATTGTACAAACCAAAAGTACAAAGGCTACTGATTGTCACACGCACCTTCAGGATGTGGACAACAGGAGTGGATGAGGCTTTGAGAGACTGTTTTGAGTCCACTGAATGGAGCATGCTACAAAATAGAGAGGATTTGGAGGAGGTCACACATTGTATTACTGACTACCTGAACTTCTGTGTGGACATAGTTGTTTCCACAAGAACTGTATGCTACTTTCCAAACAACAAGCCTTGGATAACCAGCAATGTCAAGACCCTTCTCAATCAGGCAGATCTGAGGCGTGTACAGGGGGAACTCAAAGTCAGGCTGAAAGAGGCTAAAGAGAAATACAGAAATAAGGTGAAACAGAAGTTGCAGTAGAACAATGTGAAGGAGGTCTGGGATGGAATGAAGACCATCACTGGACTGAGGAAGAGTTGTAGCTCTGTGGAGGGAGACCTGGATAGGGCGAATCAGTTGAACCACTTCTACAATAGGTTTGACTGCCCTGTTCCAGCTCTAATGGCAGTGGACTGTCCACTACCCTCTGCTGATTCAGACACTGCTCGTGCTTGCTTGCCTGTTCGACTCACACCTCCCCCCTCAATTCCGGTGCACCACGTACCCCCACCATCAAAGGCTGATGTATTTTTCCCCCACAAGGAACAATGTGACAATGAACAGTTTGACTACACCGATGTTAGTCACTAGTCACCAGTCTTCAGACACCAAACACCTCCCGCAGGTGCACCCATCCCTACCCCTCCCCTCTTCCATCTTCCTCTCCTCTTCCCCCATATAATCATGGCAGATCAAGTTAAAGGACAGCTGAGGAAACCTCGCCCAGTAAGGCAGTCGGGCCTGACAGACTGTGTCCAAGGCTGCTCATATTCTTCTGAACTGGGGAAGCCACTGAAGCACATCTTCAACCTGAGTCTTCATCTTGGAAAACTTCCAACATTGTGGAAGACATCATGTCTTATCCCTGTCCCTAAGAAGTCACATCCAAGTGAGCTCAGTGATTATAGGCCAGTCGCTCTAACATCACATGTGATGAAGACCATGGAGCGGCTGGTTTTGAGGATACTTAGACCCCAGGTACGTCTTGCACTAGATCTGCTACAGTTTGCATACCAGGAGAGAGTGGGTGTGCACGATGCCATCACATATCTCCTACACAGGATGCATGCTTACTTGGAAAAGGGGAAAAGTGCTGTGAGAATCATGCTCTTTGAATTCTCCAGTGCTTTTAATACCATTTAACCACTTAGACTGGTTGACAAGCTCCTGCAGATGGGTGTGGATGCTCGCCAAGTATCCTGGATTGCAGACTATCTGACAGAGCAGCCACAGTTCATCAGACTGAATAACTGCCTTTCTGACACTGTGATCAGTAGCACCGGAGCTCCACAGGGAACAGTGCTCTCTCCAGTCCTGTTCACCCTGTACATGTCTGACTTTCGCTACAACAAAGAGTCATGCCACATGCAGAAGTTTTCGGATGATACTGCACTTGTGGGGTATATGAGGGATGGGCAGGAGGAGGAGTACAGGAGCCTGGTGGAGGACTTTGTGCAATGGTGCAAACTCAACCACCTACAACTCAACACTACTAAGACCAAGAAGATGGTGGTAGATTTCTGGAAGTCTAAGCCCGCTCTGCTGCCAGTCACCATTGAGGAGGTAAAGGTGGAGGTGGTAAACAAGTATCTGGGAATAAATTTGGACAATAATCTGGACTGGTCAATCAACACTGAAGCACTCTACAAGAAAGGGCTGCGGTCCTTCAATGTCTGCAGCAAGCTCCTCTGGATGTTTTACCAGTCTGTTGTTGCCAGCGTCCTTTTCTATGCTGTGGTATGCTGGGGAGGAAGCACAAAGAAGAAGGATGCTGGACGACTGGACAGGCTGGTAAGGAAAGCTGGCTCTGTTGTGGGAGTGGAACTGGAGTGTATCACTTCAGTGTCAGACAAAAGGACCCTGAGCAAATTGATTAATATTTTGGACAATGACTGTCATCCACTCCAAAACATGATCATAAAGTGAAAGAGCTTGATCAGTTGGAGGCTACGCTCATGGCCATGCACAACTGACAGGCTGAGGAAGTCTTTTGTCCCTAGGGTTATACTCTTCAATGCTTCACTTATAAGAAGAGGTGAGATAGACTTCTCTGCCTCTTCACCTTTTCATACATTCTCATACACTTCCATGACCTCTTACAAAAATGTTGTGCACTGGCTATATGGACCATATTAGCCCACATGTACAACCGCTACCTCTATTTCCCAGTCTGCGGACCCTTGATTTGGTATAATTTTTTTAGCATCCTGCTTATACTTTATTGTATATTGTACATACATCATATGTTGTGTGTGATGTCTTGAGCTACTGGGACCTTGAATTTCCCCTTGGATATCTATCTATCTCTATCTATCTATCTATCTATCTATCTATCTATCTATCTATCTATCTATCTATCTATCTATCTATCTATCTATCTATCTATCTATCAATCAATCAATCAATCAATCAATCAATCAATCTATCTATCTATCTATCTATCTATCTATCTATCTATCTATCTATCTATCTATCTATCTATCTATCTTCATTTGTGAGATATGCTCTTCAGAATTCTGATGGGGCACCTCTAATAGATAACTCTGAGAGGTCACAGGTGTTCGTAGTTTAAGTTAATGACACTTGTTATTTATACGCCTGAGTTACTGAATACGTTGCGCGTTATTAGTGTTAACGGTAGGTTGTGAGTTGTTTATGTTTGTAGTGGTCGTCCATGTTAACAAGGATATTGATGTCATGCCATGTTCCATGTTTCTCGTTAGCCACGAAAGACCACGTTTGCTTTGGAGTTTATATTTATGTTAAATAAAGACTGTGACCTGCACCTGCATCCAGCCTCCAGTCCTGTTTTGTGACACCGAGAGACAGTCTACACTAATGTTTTTCATCTCATCTGACCATAAAACTGTATTGTGACAAACAGCAGAGATTCCATTAGCCGGGAAATACCATTATTTTTACTTTTAACTCTCTTACCTCTTATGGCCAAAAAACCGGCCTACCCGTATTTAATCTATTCCCATAAGAACGAAATACTGGCTTAGTCGTCTATGCCAAATCCCCTTAAGGCCGATATAGCGGTTTTACAGTGTAGACGTTATCCCCTTAAAGGCTACTCTGCTATGATTCCTTACTTATTTGATTATTATTTTTTGACCCGGAAGGTTGATGACGTCACGACGTGATTACGTTATTACGCCGGCATTACGATGAAGCTGATGCAAGCGTGAATATTTGTCTAATGGTAGAAGTGAACTAAAAATGCCAAAGTGAAAAGCTAATCGTGTTCCAGCTAAAGTTACACCTACAGTGAACACAGGTACATCTAAAACAGTGGAAAAAAAAAGAAATCATACACAGTTACACAGGCGAGAGCAAAGATTCTAGATAGTGACAGCTGTGAAAGTTCAGGCGATGTTGACACCGAAACCGAAACTGATATTGATCCAAACTCTCCTGATTCAGACCCTGATCCATCTTTATCTTCAGCATCAACCGACTGACACTGCAGGGGTTTGGAGTCATAACCTGACCATTTCTGTGCACTTGTGAAAACACTACCTGCTGGTCTGACTACCAGAAAGTTGACTTTTGGCACTAAAATGCATTTATTTATTTATTATTTACTTGAATTTATTCAAGGGCATTGACCACACTGATGCTCGTATGGTACTTCAAAATGAGTATACAGTGAGGGAAAGAAGTATTTGATCCCCTGCTGATTTTGTACGTTTGCCCACTGACAAAGAAATGATCAGTCTATAATTTTAATGGTAGGTTTATTTGAACAGTGAGAGACAGAATAACAACAAGAAAATCCAGAAAAATATATGTCAAAAATGTTGACTAAACGAAACTAAAGTTTGCCTTTTTATGGATATCTTTGAGAAATGGCTTTCTTCTTGCCACTCGTCCATAAAGGCCAGATTTGTGCAGTGAACGACTGATTGTTGTCCTATGGACAGACTCTCCTTGGGAGGTTTAAAGCTTGGGAAATCTTTTTGTATCCAAATCCGGCTTTAAACTTCTCCACAACAGTTTTACAGACCTGCCTGGTGTGTTCCTTGGTCTTCATGATGCTCTCTGCGCTTTCAACAGAACCCTGAGACTATCACAGAGCAGGTGCATTTATACAGAGACTTGATTACACACAGGTGGATTCTATTTATCACCATCAGTCATTTAGGACAACATTGGATCATTCAGAGATCCTCGCTGAACTTCTGGAGTGAGTTTGCTGCACAGAAAGTAAAGGAGCCGAATAATTCTGCACGCACCACTTTTAAGTTTTCTATTTGCTAAAAAAGTTTAAAATATCCAATAGATTTCGTTCCACTTCACAACTGTGTCCCAATTGTTGGTGATTCTTCACAAAAAAATAAAATTTGATATCTTTATGTTTGAAGCCTGAAATGTGGCAAAAGGTGAAAAGTTCAAGGGGGCCGAATACTTTCGCAAGGCACTGTGTATATAATATATATATATATATATATATATATATATATATATATATATTATTAGCAAGAAAAGGACGGGGGATAGGCGGAGCACAGAGACACGGTACACTGGGGATCAGGAGGATTTCACGTTTATTCACTTCTCATATAGTCTGTCAACGGCTTGGAAGAGAGTGTGTGTGTGTGTGTGGGCTGCCTGTAGGGTAGCCAGTGGAGGCGGGGATTATTGAGACAGGTAATGCATTGCAGTGAGCAGAGTACCTTCGATTTACACAACACATGCACACAGTGTCGGTGTGTTGGTACTCCAGAAAACGTCTGCGGAAGGGAATCCTTTTATAGCCTTCTTCCGGTGTCAGAGTGGTGGAATTCTTCTGTCTAACTCTCCAATCACCGGACACTGTGGCTCTGGCGGTTCCACCCTGCCGTGACGGCCCTTCCGGTTGATATGGGGTCCGGTACGAAGCTGTTCGCTTCGTGCTGGTGAGGCAGACGGGTAAGGAGCGCTTTGCCTGCCATGCACGTCAAATGTCCATTCGTTGCGACAGTACCCCCCCCCCCAGCTCCGAGCCTACTGCCGCTGGGTGGTGGGCCCAAAGCATGTCTCGCCGTGAGAGACCACCTGTGTTCCCATGTAGGGCCCCCGCCCGGTGTTGGACCGAGAACGAGATGTCTTGCAGTGCGAGAAACCAGCGGGTTACTCTGGCATTCGTATCCTTGGCTTTGGCCATCCATTGCAGGGAGGCATGGTCCGTTACCAGGGTGAAGTGTCGGCCAGCCATGTAATATCGCAGCTCCTCGATGGCCCAATTTATCACCAGGGTTTCCCGTTCTATGGATGCATAATTTTTTTCTGCAGGGGACTGATGTAAAGTACCAGGTGCTCTTCTCCCTCAAAGGTCTGGGTGTACCGTGAACGGGAGCATGAAATCCCGGTTCCGCAATATGGGTGCGCTGGTGAGGTCCTTTTTTAGGGCTTGGAAAGCCCTCTCCGCCTCGGCTGACCATTTCACCCGGTCCGGCTGGCCTTTTTTTGTGAGGTCTGAGAGGGGGGAAGCTATCTCAGAGAAGTTAGGCATGAACCTTCGATAGTACCCCGCCAACTCTAAGAAGGCAAGTACCTGTTTTTTTGTCATGGGTTGAGGGTAGTCTTTTACGGCTTCGATCTTCTTTGTCTGGGGTTTCAGCAACCCTCGCCCAATGCAGTACCCCAGGTACTGTGCCTCGGTTAACCCCAGGTGACATTTCTTGGGGTTGGCTGTTAGACCAGCTTTCCAGAGTCCCTTCAGGATCTCCCCTAGGTGGAATAGGTGGTCCGACCATGTGGAGGAATGAATGACTACATCGTGCAGGTATGCGACCGTGAAGTCGTGTTGGACGTAGTAGGATGTCCGTCAGTCGTTGGAAGGTGGCTGGCGCTCCATGTAGCCCAAAGGGGAGGACCCGGTACTGCCAGTGGCCGGTGGAGGTGCTAAAGGCCGTCTTGGGCCTGGCATCGGGTGCTAGGGCTACTTGCCAGTACCCTTTTGTGAGGTCTAGGGTGGATATAAAATGGGCCTCCCCAGGCACTCCACAAGGTCGTCCACTCGGGGGAGGGGGTAGCTATCGAAGTCCGATACCTGGTTTAGTCTCCGGAAGTGGTTGCAGAGCCGTATGCTACCGTCAGGCTTCTGCACTACAACAATGGGGCTGGACCAAGGGCTACTGGACTGCTCGATGACCCCCTCTCACCGCATTTGGTCCACCTCCTCCTTGATGGCCCTGCGCCGGGCCTCTGGAACTTGGTAGGGCCTCTGTCTCACCACCACGCCGGGGGGGGGGCATTTTAGTCACATGGTGAACCAGTTGTGTCTTTCCCGGTGGAGGAGGAGAATACGTCCGAGAATTGGTCCACCAATTCCATAAGTTCCTATCTCTGGGCGGGGGCGAGGTCTTCCGCCATGTCGAGCAAGGCACGCATGTCGTGATCTGTGTTCCGGGCTGCGTACGCCGAAACTACCGATGCTGGTTCCATCCACTTCTTTAGCAAGTTCACATGATATAACTTCTCGTCTGCTCGCCTGCCGGGCTGTTGCAGGTGGTAGTTAACCGGCCCCCGCCACTCAAGGACTGTATAAGGCCCCTGCCACCGGGCCAGGAACTTGCAGGCGCTGCTGGGTACCAGGAGGAGGAATGCTCATCGTCGCATGCCGAGGACGATATCCTGGACAGGTCTGCTACACTGATTAAGGATACACCTATGACTTATCTTTCCAGTTCAGAACCCTTCATACAGTGCTTGCCTGATATGGTCAAGAATATTGTTCTTCCGCATCCATCTCACACCGTCTGGCTGTTTCGACTGGACCAGAGCTATGGGATCTCCAAGCTGAATGGAGAAAGGAGCTATTCGAACTGACCCTTAAGGACATCAGTAAAGCTCATCCAGGGGTTCAGCAGCTGAAAGCTATTGTAAGGGACCTTTTGAATAGTTGGCTTACCAAGGAGCATGCTGCTAAACTCTTCAACAATCATGCTGGACAGTACTTTCCATGCAAATGGACCCCAAAACATCCAAAAGTGGAGTGAAAGAAAACCCTTGTCCAAGAAGAAGTTCTGATGGACAAACTAAGCGCATATCCAACATCTGTACAAACTAAAGAGAAAAGACACAGTGGCCACCGTGTTGGAGTGGCATTGGAATGAGGCATACCTGAATAAAGACCGTACATGTTGAGGATTGGAGGATTACTGGGCAGATGTGTTTGGTCATCAGTCAGCACCTATGGCATGCAGTAGCACGAAGGGAGTGGAGCATAGGTGGTGTACAATTGAACCAATTACCCCTGGTGAAGTAATCGCACCATTTCGTGGAATGGGAGCTACAGGGATGGACAAGATGCAAAAGATCTTCTTAGGTTGCATCAACCATCCCTGGCTGGTTACTTCAACTTAATTATGGCTGTGGTAGCACTGCCAGCCATTCTTTCTGGGGCCCAGGTAGCCTTTATACATAAGGTGGACCATCCTACAGATCCTGGGGATTTTAGACTAATCTCTATAACATCTACAATCACTTGAGCTCCTCTGAAACCCTTTTGACGGCATGAGATAATCCACAAATTCCTCCTGGGAAAATGCTCATCATAACTCTCTTAAGAGTATGGACCTTATGGTAAGGGCAAGCATACGGAAATGGCTAAGGCTCCTTAAGGATACACCAACAGCATTTCTACATGCTCAGATCCAGGAGGGGGGAATTGGAATTCCATGCCTTTGTGTATCATTCCCACTAATGCAGAAGACTAGATACAAAAAGCTATTTAACAGCAAGAGCATTCTATGTACAACAGTCTCATTGCAATGGCAGAGAGCTGGCCACAAGAAGATCGACAAGTTAAGCCATTACTGGCTGAAAAAGCTGGCAAGGGTATTTCCATGGCTACATCCAGCTGCATGGTGGAGTGCTAAATACTAAGCCAAGGTGTGCAAGGTGGAGAAAACATTCTGTGAAGGACACTACCTGCCATGGTGCCTGTGGCAGGCATGAAACATTTAATCATATTCTACACATATGTGAAGTTACGTATGCACACTGTGCACAACATAATAGGATGATGCAGAGAGTGGTACAGCTCATCAGAAAGTCCAGCACAATGATATGGGTGGAGCCGATTATCCGTGCAGCATCATCCTTCATTAAATGGGACTTAGTAATGGAGAAGGAGCAATCAATGATAATCATGGATGTTTCAGTGGTGGCCACACATAGAAATTTTTAATTTTGTCCACTTTTTAAAAATATATCTAAATGGTTATCCAGTTATTCATACAATATATCTAAATGGTTACCATTTAGTGGTAATGTGTATTTGGAATAATGCATATGTATATTTAGCTAGTCTTACATAAGATGTATCATCTGAGCATTATTTCAATTTAACACAAATTAGTTTCAGTTGGTGTGCCCCATTTGTGAAAGGCATAAAAAATGCCACAAACTCCATTTCCCATCCTACACTGCAGCCTTGGCTGCCATGGACTGCAATTCCCAGATCAGGCACACCTGCATCCAGTTCACAGCACAATCACAGCTGCAGTATAGAGGGACTTTCAGTTCATTCACAGATTGCGAAGTATCTATTTGATGAGTTATCTCTTTTTGCTTTTAATTGGCCTAATTTGCAATTTATGAATATGTACTTGCATGTTATATTGTATATTGCACTGTAATATTTAAACATTGTGTTTAAAACAGTGTTATTGTTATATTAAACAATTTATTATATTATTTAAACATAGTGTTGGAAATTGTGTTTAGTGTACATTGAATTACATATATACAGCACAAAGTATACAATATATACCAGCATATTCACACCACTCCATTCCACTCGACCCCATTCCATTACACTCCTATCAACAGTCCACAGTTCAGAACAGAAACAAGTCAATCAAACCACACTGTTGCAAAGAGACTGCAACTGAACCAAACTGACAAACATGTCACCACAAGCAGACCTTATATTAGTACAATAACATGTTATATCAACAGTAAAAGAAACCATAATGTAGCATGCAACGCTGCCTGATCCAGACATATGTAATCCATGCAAATACTGAATTCAACATTAACAATTCACCATCTTATTCTAATGTGAATTACTCAGATAACACATCTGTAATAAAAATAAAAGACGTCACAAAAGAGTTTGAAAATAAGTTCACGTTTGTGCAGTACTTCGGGTAGGCTAATATTCAAGCTCATAGCAACCTGTGAGCGCTCAGCATGGGTGTGAGCATGGGTGTGACACATGATGTGAGTAACCAATTGTGATGGCAATGTTAGGGCATGTAAAGACCGATAGAAATCAAGATACACAAATTAGTGATGGGAATTCCAACTCTTTTTATTGAGCCAGTTAATTTGGCTCAGCTCAGCAATCGGAGCCAGTTTCCAGCTCCCAAATGGCTCTTCATTTAGTATGACTTCTGGCTTCTGGAATTCAGCCAAATTTAGCAATATTTTGACCTATGATTAGTATCTGTGCACGTACATCACTTAAATTATTCAGTGTAATTATACTAAACCTTAAATTGTACATAATATTGAATTATGTTAACCATAAAAACCTTAAATAATATAAACAAATCATACATTATTACAGTGAGGGGAAAAAGTATTTGTTCCCCTGCTGATTATGTGCGTTTGTCCACTTACAAAGACAGAATAACAACAAAAAATATCCAGAAAAACGCATGTCAAAAATGTTATAAATTGATTTGCATTTTAATGAGGGAAATAAGTATTTGACCCCTCTGCAAAACATGACTTAGTTCTTGATGGCAAAACCCTTGTTGGCAATCACAGAGGTCAGACGTTTCTTGTAGTTGGCCATCAGGTTTGCACACATCTCAGGAAGGATTTTGTCCCACTCCTCTTTGCAGATCTTCTCCAAGTCATTAAGGTTTCAAGGCTGACATTTGGCAACTCCAACTTTCAGCTCCCTCCACAGATTTTCTATGGAATTAAGATCTGGAAACTGGCTAGGCCACTCCAGGACCTTAAGGTGCTTCTTCTTGAGCCACTCCTTTGTTGCCTTGGCCGTGTGTTTTGGGTCATTGTCATGCTGGAATACCAATCCACGACCCATTTTCAATACCCTGGCTGAGGGAAGGAGGTTCTCACCAAAGATGCGGTGAAGTTGTCCTTTCCCCTTAGCAGCAAAACACCCCCAAAGCATAATGTTTCCACCTCCATGTTTGACGGTGGGGATGGTGTTCTTGGGGTCATAGGCAGCATTCCTCCTCCTCCAAACACGGCGAGTTGAGTTGATGCCAAAGAGCTCCATTTCACCCAGTTGTCCTCTGAATCAATCAGATGTTCATTGGCAAACTTCAGACGGGCATGTATATGTGCTTTCTTGAGCAGGGGGACCTTACGGGCGCTGCAGGATTTCAGTCCTTCACGGTGTAGTGTGTTACCAATTGTTTTCTTGGTGATTATGGTCCCAGCTGCATTGAGATCATTGACAAGATTCTCCCATGTAGTTCTGGGCTGATTCCTCACTGTTCTCATGATCATTGCAACTCCACGAGGTAAGATCTTGCATGGAGCCCCAGGCCGAGGGAGATTGACAGTTCTTTTGTGTTTCTTCCATTTGCGAATAATCATACCAACTGTTGTCACCTTCTCACCAAGCTGCTTGGCAATGGTCTTGTAGCCCATTCCAGACTTGTGTAAGTCTACAATCTTGTCCCTGACATCCTTGGAGAGCTCTTTGGTCTTGGCCATGGTGGAGAGGTTGGAATCTGATTGATTGATTGCTTCTGTGGACAGGTGTCTTTTATACAGGTAACAAGCTGAGATTAGGAGCACTCCCTTTAAGAGTGTGCTCCTAATCTCAGCTCATTACCGGTATAAAAGACACCTCGGAGCGAGAAATCTTTCTGATTGAGAGGGGGTCAATTAGATATTTCCCTCATTAAAATGCAAATCAATTTACAACATTTTTGACATGTGTTTTTCTGGATTTTCTTGTTATTATTCTGTCTCTCACTGTTCAAATAAACCTACCATTAAAATTATAGACTGATAATTTCTTTGTCAGTGGGCAGTACAAAATCAGCAGGAGATCAAATACTTTTTTCCCTCACTGTATGTGTATTGAGCATTTTAGTAATATTATCCAAATTAAAACCATTCCAAACAAATACTCACTGTACTGTTGAATGTGCAATTCTAATATGGCTTTGAAGGTTGTCAGTAGACCCTCCTCAAAATTATATTTTTACCTTTTCTACATACAAATTCTACATTCCTCCTTTATGCTCTCTATATAATTAAAATACATGTATTAAATGTATTAAAAAGGAGAATGTTATCACATGTGATTTGTCACATGTCAGCACAACCTTCAGTTAGAGTACAAAGCAAGTGTGGCTGTGAGGTGTGGCAAAAATTTTATCCTATTATTCTGTCTTATATTAATTCACAAATAAATATAAAAATGGGAGGCGGCTCCCATTGTTCACTGGCTCATGACACATAACACAAAATGACCAAGTATTCTATATTCTATTCTATAATCTGGGCTAAGGCCTCCTTGTATACAAAAAATTATCTGCTCTTCTTTAGTTGATCTAGCTTTTTGTTTCTTTTTATCCCTGTGCTTACAAGGCATGAAAAAAAGATAAACCCTTTATTATCACTTAATTTATGGAATATAGATGAAAATTAGAAATGGACTCTCTTTTCCACACTCTGAGTGCCTGACTCATTAATTTCTAAACAAAGGATTAGGGGGCGATTTAGTGCATCATGACCAGCAGAGACACGCTGTGTTGCATACGCCAAATAATTAACCCACATCTACACCGACAAAGGATATTTAAAATCTTATAATCACCTTTCTAAGTGTCTGTTTTGGAGTATATCTATCCTTTTATTGCTAATAAAACATAGAAAGCCGACTTACTGCCAATGTCTATTTAATTTGTATTTACCGTTTTTCTATTTTGGTACAATGATGGACAATTATAAGTAGGCCTACTTAAAGATGCACTATTTAGATTTTTTTTTTTCAGTATAAAAATGAATGAGCTTTGTTAACAGTATTCTGGATCACAAGAAAAGCTAAAAGATGAGGTTGGAAACAGAAACATAAATTTCCACACTAAACAAAACTTTATGCACATTTAATGTATATTAAAATATACTACATTAGGGATGTCTCAGCATTTATTAACCAAGACAAATAAGCTGAATCTATGCTTGAAACACGTGCGTTTTCACAATTCCTTATGAAAATGAAGTCTAACTATGACTCCAGTTTGTAAGTAACTGGAGAAAAAAAGGGGATTGTCCTGACAATGACAAAAAGGAAAAACTTTTCCACCTTTAGTAAATTGAATGTAATGTACCTCCATTCTCCCTTTCTGGACACATATCTTGGAACATGTCTTGTTTGAGTATTACTCACAGGAAACAGACTTTTCCAACTTTCCACGAATAGATTTCACTTTTTCGCTAAAATGCATTCAAAATTTAATCCCTCCACCACATATACACACACTTACGCGCACTCAAGTTTCACACAGACACAGGAGCATACATGCACACATGCTCACACCAGCACCTATATCTCTCTGTCATTTTCCTATGCCTGCAGGCATGTACACGCAGATAGGAGCACACACACACACACACACACACACACACACACACACACACACACACACACACACACAGGGGCTTAGGGGCTTTCAAGCACTAAACTAATTTTCAGAGCTCATCAGTCACAACTGTCTCCTTATTTATGGAGCACATTTACATCCACACCATATTCCAGTTCTAATTCATTTATCAGTTGCATGCAATAATAGAGAGTGATATCTTCCCATTGTAAGGCTCCCGGAGCTCTGCCCCTCACCTAAGTGGAATCCTGCTTGTCTAGGACACCCACAACTCCCTCCACCACTCACTAAGCAGGGGGAGTCCAATGACCGTGCACCACAGTAGTATCGAAACCCACGAGACCGTGATCCTTACCTCAGGAGAACGTCACTCAAAAAGGAAGAAAGCAGACATGCTGATTCAACAAATTGCAGCGCTCTCCTGCTCAGATCAGATGTGATACAGTAAATGTTACAACAGAACAGCACTGCAATGTTGTGTAAAAGTAAAGAAGTTACAAGAAGTCTCCGGTTTCCTCCCCCAGTCCAAGACATGAATGATAGGCTGATTGGCATGTCTAAAATGTCCGTAGTGTATAAATGGGTGTGTGAGTGTGTATGTGATCCTGCCCTGAGATTTTTGTTGTATCCTACCTGCAATGAAGTATATATTGATTGATACTTTCACTGCTGTTTCCAAAAAAAATGTTCTTCAAAAATCTAACCTGCATGCAAAGGACTATGGGTTATTCGCCAGTTGTGTCCAAGGGACTCTCCAAGATGAATGATGTGTTTCTCAGCTGCATTTGCAGTATTCTTCACAATGGGATTGCACTGATATCCTTGACAATGATACATGGCTATAAGCAGTACTAGTATGACAGTATGGCAACCAGCTCCAGAATTATTGGCACTCTTCAAGATGGCAGAAATGATTGCATAAAATAAAGACAACTATTTGTTTTATTAATATTGACACATTTTCATGAAAGGTGCCAAAAATTCTAAAGTAGATTGTATTTATTGTTTGGTACATTTGCATGAAGATCCCTGCATGTTGACTTGGACTCTAACATTTGCATCACCTATTGGGTTACAGTTGTGAACTGTGGCTTGGCAAGACCGATGCATTTACACTTAAAGTATCTCTTGAGTAAACCCCTCACATTTTCGTAAATATTTGATTATATCTTTTCATGTGACAACACTGAAGAAATTGCACTTTGCTACAATGTAAACTAGTGAATGTACAGCTTGTGTAACAGTGTAAATTTGTTGTCCCCTCAAAAAAACTAAATGTCTAAACTGCTGGCAACAAAAGTGAGTTCACCCCTAAGTGACAAAGTCCAAATTGGGCCCAATTGGCTATTTTCCCTCCCTGGTGTCATGTGACTTGTTAGTGTTATAATGTCTCAGCTGTGTCTCAGAATGGAGAGCAGGTGTGTTAAATTTGGTGTCATTGCTCTCATGCTCCCTCATACTGGTCACTGGAAGTTCAACATGGCACCTCATGGCAAAGAACTCTGAGAATCTGAAAAAAAAATGTTGCTCTACAGAAAGATGGCCTAGGCTATAAGAAGATTGCCAAGACCCTGACACTGAGCTGCATCACGGTGGCTAAGACCATACAGCGGCTTGACAGGACAGGTTCCACTCAGAACAGGCCTCGCCATGGTCGACCAAAGAAGTTGAGTGCCCATGCTCAGCGTCATATTCAGAGGCTGTCTTTGGGAAATAGACGTATGAGTGCTGCCAGCATTGCTGCAGAGGTTGAACGGGTGGGTGTTCAGCCTGTCAGTGCTCAGACCATATGCTGCACACTGCATCAAATTGGTCTTCATGGCTGTCGTCCTTGAAGGAAGCCTCTTCTAAAGATGATGCACAAGAAAGCCGACAAACAGTTTGCTGAAGACGAGCAGACTAAGAACATGGATTACTGGAACCATGTCCTGTGGTTTGATGATACCAAGATAAACTTATTTGGTTCCAATGGTGTCAAGCGTTTGTGGCGGCAACCAGGTGAGGAGTACAAAGACAAGTGCGTCTTGCCTTCAGTCAAACATGGTGGTGGGAGTGTCATGGTCTGGGTCTGCACGAGTGCTGCTGGCACAGAGGAGCTACAGTTCATTGAGGGAACCATAAATGCCAACATGTACTGTGACATACTGAAGCAGAGATGATGAGCTCAAAGATGACCACTGCCTTGCTAAAGAAGCTGAGGGTGAAGGTGATGGACTGGCCAAGCATGTCTCCAGACCTAATCCCTATTGAGCATCTGTGGGGCATCCTGAAATGGAAGGTGGAGGAGCACAAGTTCTCTAACATCCACCAGCTCTATGATGTCATCATGGAGGAGTGGAAGAGGACTCCAGTGGCAACCTGTGAAGCTCTGGTGAACTCCATGCCAAAGAGGGTTAAGGCAGTGCTGGAAAATAATGGTGGCCACACAAAATATTGACACTTTGGGCCCAATTTGGACATTTTCACTTAGGGGTGTACTCACTTTTGTTGCCAGCAGTTTAGACATTAATGGCTGTGTTGAGTTATTTTGAGGGGACAGCAAACTTTTATACAAGCTGTACACTAACTACTTTACATTGTAGCAAAGTGTCATTTCTTCAGTGTTGTCACATGAAAAGGTATAATAAAATATTTACAAAAATGTGAGGGGTGTACTCACTTTTGTGAGATACTGTATTTACCTAAAATGACTGCATTTACACTACCAAGTGTAAACATGGTTTAAGATCCTCTTGAGCTAAACACACCTGTGCGGTGGCAGGGGCATGGTCAAGTGCCACTTGTGAATGGAGGGCAGAGTCTTGGAGATGGAGTGGGTAATTGCATGAATGAGCATACACCTGTGTCTGAATAACTGTGCTCTTTTTTATATGCCGTGTCTTGCAGTGAGGAGAATGATGAGCGGAGAGAGTCTGAAAGAGCAGAGCAATGCAACTTCCCCAAAAGCATCCTGCTGAGCTTGTGTGTGCGCATGTGTGAAGTATTTATTTATGTTGAGTTATGTCAGTAAAGATGTTTGGCGACCTGAAAAGCACAGATAAAAAGACATAAATAGACAGAACTCTGCTCCCTCTCATGCCTCCTCATGCTCTACTCACATCGACCAGGATGTCATACCTGATAGTTGATTAATGACTGAGCTTTTCGTTTGAATATGTAGGCCCTGTCCACATGTATATGGATATTTTACTTTAGATTTACTTTATTATAAAAACTGTTCACATGAACAACCTTTTTTTTTATATCCCCATCCGAATGAAATGCAAAAACTAAAACTTTGCAAAACTACTGAGGTTTGCATGTTGTCATTATAGCTAGTTACAGACATGATTTCTGCATATCCTGATGTTACAATTTTCACAAACTATGGTCTAGTCTATGGTCTATATGGTCTAATGTCTATGCTCTATCTGGGGCTTTGAAGATATAGGTGTCAATTCAACTGGGATAAAAGCGTGGATTTGTGGGTTGGACAGGCACAAGTGGATCACCTCCCACAATTACCAAGAAATTGAAGCAGGGCAAAAAGTGTTTAAAATTATTGTGTGCTTTTTAATGCACAGATGATTTTTGGAACAGAACTGGGAGGGTGCAGTGGCACCAAATTGTTTAGCTGGGAATGGTTTCTTGCCTAGTTGTCCTACAAAGACAGGTTTCTCAATAACAAGGTTGCTTCCACCCTGTGGTGCAAACTTAGCATGCTACAGTGACCTGCCATTAAAAAAAAAGAATCAACCCACTACAGGATTTGAGCAGCTATACTAAAGTATGTCTCCCGGTACACAAGTGGGTGTTGGGTACATGTTAAATACAGTGGGGGAAATAAGTATTAAATGAGTCAACATTTTTTATTAGTAAATATATTTCCAATGGAGTTATTCACATGAAATTTTCACCAGACATGAGTATTTACTCAAGAAATCCACAAATATAAAGAACTCACAACATTAAAGCCCATAAATAAAGTTGTGTAATAAAGTGGGCTGACACAGGAAAAAAGTATTGAACATGCTAAGAAAAAGCACTTCTCCAAGGAAAGGTAAGAAAAGGAACCAGCTTAAATCCAGTAGTTAGAAAGTAATTACACCCCCTATCTGTGCAAACTGATATCATCTGTGTTAGTAACTTGATGTTCTATACAAAGTCTTTTCCTTACCAAGGTGACCAAGAAACATCTCATGATGTAAAAGCAATGAGTTCCCCCAAGACCTTCGCAACCTTAATGTTGCAAAACATATTGATGGGTTCAGATATAAACGTATTTCAATACTTCTGAATCTTCCAGTAAGCACCATTGGGGCCATTCTCTGCAAATGGAAACAACATCACTTTATCATCATCCATATCAGCCACGCACAGAAAACAATAGGCAATGCACTCCACTGCCATGGCCTCTATGCACGCTCACACAGCAAGACTCCATTACTAAAGAAAAAAGCTTGTTTAAAGTTAGCTACAACTCATTTGGACAACCCTATGAAATACTGCGAGATTGTAGTCTGGTCAGACAAGAGCAAAACTGAACTTTTTGGCTGTCATACTACACACCATGCTTGGAGAATAAATGGTACTGCACATCACCCTAAAAACACTATACTAACAGTGAAGTTTGGAGGTGGAAGTATCATGGTGTGGGGCGTTTTTTCATCGCATGGTTCATATAATTGAAGGAATGATGAATGGAGAACTTTATTGGGAGATTCTTGAGAAGAATCTGCTGCCATCCACCAGGATGATGAATAAGACATGGGTGGATCTTCCGTGATCCAAAGCATACAGCAAAGGAAACTCTCAGTTGGTTTCACAGAAGAAAAAAAAAGTGTTAGAATGGCCCAGTCAATTTGAATGGCCCAGTCAACTTGAATCCAATTGAACAAGATTTAAAGACAATATGTTTAGAAGAGTGGGTCAAAATCACACCTGAATACTGCGGCCCATTCTTTCTTCATACAGGAAGCATATTGAAGCGGTCATTACAAATTAAGGCTCCTCCACAAAGTATTAAATAAATTTCAGTTAGTATGTTCAATACTTTTTTCCTGTGTCATTCCTCTTTATTACACATGACTTCATTTATGGCCTTAAAGGTTTGGATTCTTTATATGTGTGGATTTCTTGAGTTTATACCAAAGTCTGGTGAAAATTTCATGTGAATAGCCTCACTAGAAATATATTTACTGAAAAAAATGTTGAAGCATTCAATACAGATACCCCCCACTGTACGAGGACCAGGATAATGACATTCAGACTACAAGCTGCCCAGAGGCTATTGAATCATGAAAGTACAAGAGACTAAGTTGGTGGATTTTTTACAGGTCAACGTTGGAATAGTTGAACGGTTTCTTTCTGTAAGGATGTCTGACACATCCATTGTGATGTGGCGTTGTTTAATAATTTTTACACATTTACAATAAGGACTCTTTCCTTTGGCCAGCCTGTGAGCATGTCTGAGGGCTGCTGTTTATACAAAACTGGGTCATCTTATGGGCATTGATTTGGGCTCATGGCAGAGTCTTGGAGGTGACTGCCCACAATATATCAGGGTTTCCTGAATGACTCATCTTCCATTGCTCAGTGGAGTTAGGGAAGTCAGTACTACTTTTAGTGATACTGTAGTGGTAGTCAAGCCAACTTTTTAGATGTAGTTTGTTTTAAATTGTCACAATATATGACGCACATGCTCTTCTGCCTTCTCCCTCCCTTTTGCACTTGCTCCTCCTTCCTGTCTCTGTCTCCTACTTATTATCTGTCCATCTCTTTCTTTATCACTTGATTTTTAATGCCTTGTCTCTCACTCACTCACAAACAAGTAATTTGTCTCTCTTCCATCTTCTTCATTATTGCCTTTAGCTTTTGTTTTGTTGACTTTTCTGACATTCTCACTCTTATTTCACCATTATTTATCCATGTTTATTCTTCCTTTTAATCATTAATATGTCTATATTTCCCTTTCCTTCCTCAGTATGTCTGCCTCCCTTTCTTTCTGCACACTCAAGCACAAAATACTATTTAGAATAGTTTAAGCCAAATTGATAAGTTCTCTGTGTTTTTGTATTTCTTGCTTTTTTTGTCTCAATGCATAAATAAATAAATAATAAAGACAAAGAAAGAAATTCAACAGTTTCTTATAGGTCTAATCAGTATAAGACGAACAGCGGCCACTCTGTCTACCTAATGCATCTCATAAACATCCATTTGAATGTGTTGCCTCCTGGGCACTGTGGCCGATGTCAATTTGTGATTACTAATGTCTCACTGCACTCTTACCTCTTCAGAGCAGCTGCCCAAACAGTGAATACGTCTCTAACACACTTCATTCAGCTCAGCCTTGTCCAGCCATTTTAGCAGTAAGGGGTTGAAAATAAGACATATTTCTTACTATGGTAGTGAAGCATCAATTACTTACACTTTCCCACCTTTATTTCTACTTAGTCAATATCATTATAATATAACACATGTATGTCTCTTTGTGTTTACCGGTAGACAAAGAAGTAAAGAAAGATAGAAATTATTAAGCTTCTTGAATGAGTGGGGAGAAACATGCCCAAGATTATAACATATTATATGGTCCCTTTAATTTACTTTCAGTAGACAATGAATGAATGAAAAAAAAAAATCTGCAGACTGCAAAAATTATTTTCTGGCATAATGTCTGTGTATTGTTGATTTGGTTAGATGAATACCTTTTTTCATTCATGCTCGTTTTCTACATTTGTAGTTAGGCATACAGTCATTTGAAAAAATAAGTAAATTGGCCACCTGGTTTATCAGCCTTGTCGTTCATTTATTACTAATCTTCTTATCTACAACAAATTTGATAACACTTTTCCTCCATCTCAGCTTCTGGTATTGTTGTGACATGAGTGGTATATTGCCATAGAGAACATTAAGAGCTACTTCACACAATGTCACAATGAGCTTGTCTGCGGCAGATTTAAAATAACCTGTCTCTGTGTGCGTGTTGCTTATAATAATATTTAATTAATTAATTTTTTAATAATATTTTTTATTCTATAAAAGTCTAGCTGACATTTTCACAGTCCAAAAGTTTTTCACTACCTTCTTTTCTGGAGTTATATTACAGGACATTGTGAAAGTAAATCTGTACTGAGCTGATAGTGTTCGAGTGTTTCTGTTTTTTAATCAATCATCAGGTATCAAAAAGGTTTGTTGGTTGCATCTTGAGTCCATAAAAAATGTGTTCCCAGGATACATTTTCCTTCCTAGTACATTGACCTGATTGGTGTCTCTGGGATTTTTAAACAACATCAGAAAATTTGTGTTTAAGCTGATGGTCCTGCTGTATTTACCTTGGCAAAATAAATTCTGTACAATATAAATAGCGCTCTGCGATGGACTGGCACCCTGTTCCAGGGTGTACCCCGCCTTATGCCCGATGCTCCTTGGGATAGGCTCCAGGTTCCTCTGTGTCCCTGAAGAAGGAGTAAGCGGTAGATGGATTTATGGATAAAAAGCGCTAAGATTTCTGCGGTGAACGTAGTGAGTGAACACTTTCTCCACCTCATCAAGGATCAGTAAATTAATTTTGTTGACGGGGAATCATCATAATCATTCAGAGTCTGTGGTAACCCTTCAACAAATTTTATTTTGTACAATTTCAACAACTCAATACAACGGTTGCCAACAATCATAAATATATACAATATTTAAAAAAAGAATTTTAGAAATCAACTGTACAGCATTTTGCAACATTTGTACAAAATATGAGATTGCTGAGTTTGAAGGGCCACCTATCACCCATGAAAATGGATGCTGTAATCTAAAATCAAAACCATCTGTGTCTTGCACACAGCTACGTCCAAAAAGGTTGTCAGAAGCTAAATGAGAGTGTTTTGAAATGAGGGATTTGTTATACAACACCTTAAACTTTTTAATGACTGACCTATTTTATAGTGTGAAGTGTTTTTTATTTCACAGTCTGTGTATGACAGTATATGATGACTATTATCTCCCCCCCACGACATAGTGATCAACAAGGGCAATCATTATTGATTTTTTTCTCTTCTTCTAATTGTTCCTCTTAATCTTAGTGTTCATGTTACAGAGCATATTTAGGGTTTCCTGAAAGGGAAATGCAGAAGTCTGACACAATGTATCTGTGTGTAACCTGTGAGGTGTTGATACAATTAAACATAAATTGAATACAAAATATTGTTGTGTGTCTCATATCCGAATATCAGTACATGCCCAGTTTTCATTAAAGATCCTCACCGGCTTGTGACCAGCTTCCCTCGCCTTCAGGAGCACATCCAATTCATCCTCTTAATCCACCTACAAGCACAAGGAATAGTGACCTTAATAGCTTTATTGTCATTTCAATGTCAAACTTTTTAAAGAAACACTTGGTACATTGCTTGATACTTGATAGATAGATAGATAGATAGATAGATAGATAGATAGATAGATAGATAGATAGATAGATAGATAGATAGATAGATAGATAGATAGATAGATAGATAGATAGATAGATAGATAGATAGATCTCAGACCTGAAACCACTTATAAAAACAAACTGGCGGAAGTCAGAGAGATCAGATTTAAACCAGGTTATAATAGTCTCAGCACCACCAAAGATGAGTTGAAGTTGGTTGAGTAAGAGGTAGTGATTGACAATGTCAAAAGCAGTGCTAAGATCAAAAAGGATGGAAAGAGAACCAGAATCTGAGGCTATAAACAAATCATTGGTGACCTTGACCAAAGCTGTCTCTGTACTGTGAAGTTTACAAAAACCAGACTGAAGGGGCTCAAAAAGATTATTACCAGTAAGGTGATTGTGAAGATGTAAAGCCACAACACATTCTATTTTTTGCCAAAAAGGGAAGGTTTGATATAGGATGACAATTATTTAAATTGTCCAAATCAATGTTATGCTTTTTTGGAACTCGGGTTACAGCAGAAGTTTTCAATGCTGCTGGTAAAACAGTTGTGTGCAGAGAGTCATTAACAATGCAAAGAACAATTGGGCACAAAGAGTTAAAACAAGATTTAAGTGGTAGCTTTCATAAGTGATACCTCCCAAGTAAACAATTGAGTCAAGAGGAGTTGAAATCACAAGCTGGTAGAAGTTTTCAGTCTACACAAGAATCACTCACCAAACTGTAATGGGGGTGTGCCAAGAAAAATTGTTTAAAATACTGAACTGCAACATCAGCATGTGTGTATGTCTGTATTTGTCTGTGTGTCTACAGTATGAATCTGAAACTCATGTGTTAGCTGGACCTCGTTGTCTACCGGCACAGACTCCAGTATGTAGGTGGTCAGTACTTTCCTCACTACTGGAATTGTGTGTACATCCTAGGAACATAATAATAATAATAATAATAATAATAATAATAATAATAATAATAATAATAATAATAGTAAATAAATAATAATAATAATAAACAACTAGTCAATATGATATATTGTAATATTAAACTAGCAAGCATCACATGAGTCACTTCAGGGTGCAGATCACCCACATACAGTGCACCATGGGATTGGGGTTCATTTGACCTAAAGAGGTATATGCACCATTTGCATTATTCAGGAAATGAATTTCCTCAACAATGGCAGAAATGTCCGCAACACATGGAATGTTAGAGATACTGTTTAAGCATAGCATCAGAACAGTGACTCGGTTATAAAGAAATGTTAATAATAATAATAATAATAATAATAATAATAATAATACAAGATAATAAACCATACTTACTGTTAAGATAGACAGTCTTTGTCTCTTGAACTATGCTTACATTTCAAATAAACTTGCCACAAAAGGGATTTAAGAATGAAAATTCATTTATAGCCTACCACACAAACACAAATATGGTTTGAGAATGACTGGGGTGACTGACTCCATTTTTAAACAAGGCATGTATGCTTTGGATTATGCAAACTGCGAAAAGCAGGACTTCCACCTTAAAAATCATTGACAAACACGTCGTAATCATTCTGTGTGGTGGACATCCTGCTCGATACACCCCCAGGAAACATGTCCCTATCTCACACAGACAGTCACACAGCTGCCAGGAAGTTCACATATAGAGATCAATAGGTTTACCAATGATCATAAATTTACACAACTTACAGAACTGTCAGAGGGTCATAAATCAATCAGACATTTTGACACAGTGTCTGTAAGAACTACTCATGTTCGCCTCACACCTCCAAGGTTGGGGGTTCGATTTCCGATGCTGCCCTGTGCGTGTGGATTTTGCATGTTCTCCCCGTGCTGCGGGGGTTTCTTCTGTGCACTCTGGTTTCCTACCCCAGTCCAAAAACATGCATGGTAGGTTGACTGGCATGTCCAAACTGTGCATAGTATATGAATGTGTAGCACTTGTATGCGCTGATACAACTTTATTGAGCTACTGGACCAGTTCTAGGTTCGAATGGAGTGGGGGAATGTTGAAAAAATTAGACCAGAGACCAGGTTCTTTAAATACAAAAGCCAGCAGTTTACTGGTGAACAAAGACAATACATTATACCGACATCAGAACCAATGAATAGTCCTGCAAGTAGCAAAAGTTAGGTAGAACCCACTTTAATCCATTTTTTCCCCTCTTTCTCCTTCCTTCACCTAGGTCACAAATAATTTGGTTTACCTAGCTTATTTTATTAGGTTAGACCGATCTAAGTATTTAATTTTTAGGTTAATAGGGTGTGCCTATTTTCTTTTATCCCTTGAGTTAACTCTTTTTCCCTTTCCTTACAGGTGAGAAAACATTTATATTGTTCCAAATCAAAAAGTCAATTCAAGTAAAAGTTTAAACCTTGAATCACAATATTCCCAAATGATGAAACAAAATACAATGTGAAGTAACCCTTCAGATCCAGTTCAAGTTCAATTTCACTTATGCCCAAATTCAATTAAGATCAGTAAAGTTCAGTTCCAAGGGAAAAAATTAGTCCCAACACTTCTACCGCTCTGGCAGTGAGTTTACTGCTCTGTGCGATGGGACGCCAGATCCTCTCTGGCACAAAGAAATCGCGTTTTCTCTAGAAACTTTGTCCATGGGTTTGGCTCGCCATCTTGTATCCCGTGTTTGTGTGTGTAGTCCCCACACGTGGCAGACCAAAGTCCAATTTCAAATAGGAACATAAACAACAAAAAAACCTGACTTGTATAACAGGTCATAAAATTAATTATTCTAACCACATGAATAAAGCATATACCCTTTTACAGTTTTTGTGAAACGTAACATTACTGCTACATTACTGTAAATATTTAACTAAGCCTCAGAATAGCGACAGAGAAGTACCTCTCTCCTGCAGTCAGGCCGATAACATTTTTCCTTTACGTAAGCTAAAACTAACATTTAATCAAATTAACACAACGTAAAATCACACTTTGCTTCTTTAACTATCCATCCATCCATCTTCAACCGCTTATTCCTTCTTCAGGGTCGCGGGGAACCTGGAGCCTATCCCAGGAAGCATCGGGCACAAGGCGGGGTACAGCCTGGACAGGGTGCCAGTCCATCGCAGGGCACAATCACATACACACTCACACAACCATTCATACACTATGGACAATTTACCAACCTACCAATCAACCTACCGTGCATGTCTTTGGACTGGGGGAGGAAACCGGAGTACCCGGAGGAAACCCCCGCAGCACAGGGAGAACATGCAAACTCTGCACACACATGGCCCCGGCGGGAAGTTATTACTAGTAAATAGTGTTTGCGGCTTTCTCCAGAGTTACGTCGTTAGCTCTTTGCTAGCGTTTACAGATGGTTGTGGGGCGGTTGTGGCGCAGTTGGTAGAGTGGGTTGGCGGTTCCCATCCTGGCCCGGGTGATTCCACATGCCGAAGTGTCCTTGGGCAAGACACTGAACCCCAAGTTGCTCCCGATGGCAAGCTAGCGCCTTGCATGGCAGCTCTGCTACCATTGGTGTGTGAGTGTGTGTGTGAATGGGTGAATGAGACACAGTGTAAAGCGCTTTGGATAAAAGCGCTATATAAGTGCACATTTACTATTTACAGCATTCACTTCACAACAGCATTCACAACAGTGTAAAAGTAAAAGTAACAGTCAAGTAAAAGGGGTTGAAACTCACCAAGAACGTTGTGGTTTTTCTTGTATTTAATCTTCAGAAATACCCAAGCAGGTAATTGTTGTTTTTGAGCTTCTAAATCAACTCTTCACAAAAGCTTTTTAGCTTTTTAACTTTTTAGCTCGTTAGTCTGTCTGCTTTTGCTCTCTGCCCAGTGCTGCTTCAAAATGGGACAACGAGTCTCTTAAAGGGGAAGCGTCACCACAATTCCTTAGAGCCATACTTCTATTTGTTTACATTAAATCACGGTCAAACTGTTTTTAACCATTCTTAATTTTTTCCTACATGTATGTGTTTTAACTGATTATCTTATTTATGCATTTTATGAATTATTTATTGGTGATAGTCCAATGTGGTTTACAAATGGTTGTGTGAAAATTCAATTCAATTTTATTTGTATAGCATTTTTTACAATAGACTTTGTCTCAAAGCTGCTTTACAGAAATTTCAATACGGTATACAGATATATAAGGTGTGAATTTATCCCAACTGAGCAAGCCACTGAGTGGCGACGTTGGCAAAGAAAATTTGCCTAAGATGTTTTAAGAGGAAGAAACCTTGAGAGGAACCCGACTCAGAAGGGAACCCATCCTCATCTGGGTAACAACAGATAGTGTGAAAAGGTTTATTATGGATGTATATGAAGTCTGTATGTCCTTAGGAGCAGCCGTAGTCCCAGCAGTCTGGAATTAGAGAAGATTTGAGCTCCATCCAGAGGCAGAAAGATCTGGATTTCTAGTATCTCCATAAATTCGTGCGAGGCTCGGCAAAAGGAGAGAGGGAGAAAAAAGATTATTATGACGGCGAAGTAGTAAAATAGAATCTAGTCAGGGTAGGCTTGAGTAAACAAATACGTTTTAAGCCTAGACTTAAACACTGAGACTGTGTCTGAGTCCCGAACAATAATAGGAAGACTGTTCCATAACTGTGGGGCTCTATAAGCGAAGACTCTTCCCCCTGCTGCAGCCTTCACTATTCAAGGTACTGTCAAATAGCCTGCATCTTTTGATCTAAGTAGGCATGGCGGATCATATAAAACCAGAAAGTCGCTTAGATATTGTGGAGCGAGACCGTTTAGTATTTCCGCATCGTGTAGTGACAATATGTTTCTTATCTTAGAAATATTTCTGAGATGAAAGAAAGCTGTCCTAGTAATATTATCTACATGAGCATCAAATGAAAGAATGGATTCAATAATCACTCCAATAATCACTCCAAATCACTCTTTAACTGCTGTACAT
Source organism: Ameiurus melas (assembly GCA_012411365.1). Lineage (NCBI taxonomy): Eukaryota > Metazoa > Chordata > Actinopteri > Siluriformes > Ictaluridae > Ameiurus > Ameiurus melas. Next base: position 12,876,324 of record CM022777.1, on the reverse strand, counting down.
GATGAAACAGAAAGACAATCCAGAGTAACCATGTGATCAGAAAGATTACTTCTAGCTAAACGTGGGCCTAATAAAAGTATTTCTGTTTTATCAGAATTAAGTAAAAGGAAGTTAGTTAACATCCAACGTCTAATGTCCTTTACACAATCCTCAACTTTACTAAGCTTTAGTCTGTCCTCTAAAAAAAAAAAAAAAAAAAAGGTAAATGTGCACTTATATAGCGCTTTTATCCAAAGCGCTTTACACTGTGTCTCAGTCACCCATACTCATACACCAATGGTAGCAGAGCTGCCATGCAAGGCACTAGCTTGCCATCGGGAGCAACTTGGGGTTCAGTGTCTTGCCCAAGGACACTTCGGCATGTGGAGTCACCCGGGCCGGGAATCGAACCTCCAACCCTACGATTAGTGGACAACCCTCTCTACCAACTGCGCCACAGCGGAAGCTAATTCCATGTTTACGAATGATTTCTCCTAGGGGTAGCATATATAAAGTAAAAAAGCAGTGGGCCTAAAACAGAACCCTGTGGAACTCCAAAAGTAACCTCGGTACGCATGGAAAAATCACCATTTACATATACGAACTGATAACGATCGGTCAGATAAGACCTGTACCAGGAGAGGACTGTTCCCTTAATGCCAACAACATTTTCTAATATATCAAGGAGAATAGTGTGATCTATAGTATCAAAAGCTGCACTAAGGTAGAGTAACTCAAGCAGCGAGACACAACCCTGATCAGAGGTCAGTAGAAGGTAATTTACTACTTTAACTAACGCTATCTCCGTGCTATGATGAGGTCTAAATCCTGACTGATACATTTCATGAATGTTGTTCCTATCTAAGTACGAGCATAACTGCTTTGCTACAACCTTTTCTAAAATTTTAGAGATGAAGGGGAGATTTGATATTGGTCTATAGCTGGATAATTGAGACATGTCAAGGTCAGGTTTTTTAATCAAAGGTTTAATAACTGCTAATTTAAGTGATTTAGGTACATAGTCAGTGCATAGGGAAGAATTGATTATATTTAAAAATGGTTCAATTACTCCTGGACAAATCTGTTTAAACAAACATGTAAGTACAGGATCTAGTATGCGAGTTGATGAATTGGCTGAAGATATTAATGTAGCTAGTTCTGATATTGCTACCTTGTCATGTAATGGGTTTGTTACAGTACTAGTTAATTCTGGTTTTAATTTAATGGCCTGTATTTCACGTCTAATATTTTCAACTTTATCAATGAAAAGTTTCATGAAATCTTCACTGCTATGTAATGATTGAGTGTTTCTCTCTGTAGTGGTTTTATTCATAGTTAATTTTGCTACCGTGTTGAAAAGGAATCTAGAATTGTTTTTGTTATCTCCTATTAAGGTGGAGAAATAGATTTTTCTAGCATCACCAAGAGAGTTCCTATAATTCAGTAGGCTCTCCTTCCATGCTGTTTGAAATATCATCAGTTTGGATTGACGCCATTTACGTTCTAATTGTCGAGATGTCTGTTTTAAGGTTTGCGTTTGATCGTTATAGCAGGGTGCTAATTTTTTCTCTCTAATTATTTTCTCTCTAATTATTATATCTCTAATTAAATGGAGCCACTGTTTCTAGCCTGTCGCAGAATGCTGAATCCAAGCTTTCAGTCGCCTGATCGAGTTCTATGGGATCTGACAGTGATTAAAATCTAATGGATGTTTCTGCGAGGTTATTTATGAAGCTCGGTGCAGTAGCTGATGTGTAGGTACGTTTTACGCGGTAGCGAAGCGAGGTGGAAATATTATGATCAGTATGTATTATGAATGAGATAAGATAGTCTGAGACTTCAGACTGTGGAAAAAATTATTAAATTTTCTATACTTAATCCGTATGTTAGTATAAGGTCAAGACTGTGACCACCATTATGAGTAGGCCCGATTAATCCCTACTGAATTTGAGATGGACACAACCGCTGTTTTTAGAGGGTCTGCCAGGTTATCTGTCACGGTTTACTTAGATTAACATAGTTTATCTTTCACATGCCATGTAGATTTAGTTCACGCTGGGTTATCCGCTCCCAGTTCCATGTCTTAGTTCACATTTCATGTTTGTTTATCGATCCTGTTTTTCCGTACCACGACCTTGATCTCTGTCTTGCCCTGTTTATGCCTGTTTGCTGTTCGCCTGACCTTCGCCTGTTTCTGGACTACGTTTACGGATTACGATTTGGATTTATCTGCCTCTCATTTAATAAAACTCTCGTTCTTAACTGCGATTGCATCCGTCCCCTATCTTCATCACGTCATGAAGTATGACAGAATCTTCCGATATCACCATGAATGTAGCACGAGAATGAGAGAGAATTCATGCTACAGAAACTGGGGAAATAAAAGGACAATACCACATCGGGGCATGATCGGATTACTGGCTGCGTTGATCGTCCGTGCAATATCCCCAGAGGAACACCGTTGAATTTCCGCCAGAGACAGTGGGATTGGGGAGCTACCCGCTGGAGTTCCTCTTTGACTGCCAGGTTTATTTTTGCAGCCTGGCATATCCCAAGCCTTCTCAGAGACGGTGGATCGAGTTCATGGTGTAAAGGTTTTGCAGTCCGGCCCGTGACTGGGCGGAGCAGCTGGTGAGTGCTGGGTTGTCTGCCCTCCATGATGTCACGCAGTTTGCTGAACTTTTTATGAATAAGTTCTCACAGCCCGGACAACTTCGAGGACTTGATTTACTGGGGTGGAGAGTCAATGGACAGCCCCAGCCTGACCCGCCCTTCAACCTCTAATATGAGGAGAGAGACAAGGCAATCACTGCCCATCCTGTTAAGCAAGTTCTATTCATTTCCAAATCTGCTGACCCAATTCTCAGAGTTCTGCTCAGATCCAAGTCTATAGTCTCTGACGTCCCAGCTATGTCTCACGTCCTGGTACAAGCCAAAGAGCAGGTGCAAGCCCAAATTGAGTCTCATGTTCCTGATGTCCCAGTCGAGTCTCATGTTCCTGACGTCCAAGTCGAGTCTCATGTTCCTGATGCCCAAGTCGAGTCTCCAGTCTCTGACGCCCAAGTCGAGTCTCCAGTCTCTGACGCCCAAGTCGAGTCTCCAGTCTCTGACGCCCAAGTCGAGTCTCCAGTCTCTGATGTCCAGGTCGAGTCTCCAGTCTCTGATGTCCAGGTCGAGTCTCCAGTCTCTGACATCCAGGTCAAGTCTCCGGTCTCTGACGTCCAGGTCGAGTCTCAAGTTCCTGACGTCCAAGTTCAGTCCATGCCTGAATCTGCTGACACAGACAGTCAAGTCCTACTCACGTCCGAGTCTGCTAAGGCAAGCCCCGAAATTTCTTTGGGGGGGCAATGAGGACAGCAGAGCTCCAGCCTGAGGCCTACGGGTAGGTCTCTGCGGTGGAGCTCCTGCCAGCCGAGGAGGCTGTCCTGCTGTCTTGCCCAGGCGAGGAGGCTGTCCTGCTGTCTAGCACAACCAAGAAGGCAGTCCTGCTTCCCTGCACATACGAGGAAGCTGTCCTGCTGTCTAGAACAGCCGAGGAGGCCATCCTGCTGCCCGGCACAGCCGAGGAAGCTGTCCTGCTGCCCGGCACAGCCGAGGAAGCTGTCCTGCTGCCCTGCACATCCGAGGCAGCTGTCCTGCTGTCTAGCCCAGCTGAGGAAGCTGTCCTGCTGCCCTGCACATCCGAGGCAGCTGTCCTGCTGTCTAGCCCAGCCGAGGAGGCCGTTCTGCTGCCTTCCACAGCCAAGGAAGCTATCCTGCTATCCAGTCTAGCCGTGGACGTCGCTCAGCCTTCTTGTGCAGCTGAGGCCATCACTCAGCCTTCTTGTGCAGCTGAGGTCATCGCTCAGCCTTCCTGTGCAGCTGAGGTCGTCGCTCTGCTTTTCTGCACTCCTGAGTACAGTGCTCTGTTCCCCTGTTCGGCCGAGGACGTTGCTCTGCTCTCAAGCTTCGCCGAGGACGTTGCTCTGCTTTCATGCTCCTCAGAGAACGTCGCTCAGCCTGTCTGCCCGGCTGTGGTCGTTACTCTGCCTCCCTGTTCAGCCAAGGTCATCGCTCCATTTCCCTGGTCCGCCAAGTACACCGTACTGTTTCCTGGCTGTGCTTGGGACATTCAGCCCAGGGGACCAGGGCCACCCATTAAATGGGAGGACTTATGAGACTCCAGGAGGAGTGCCATTGGGGGGGATTCTGTCATGGTTTCCCCTTGTGGCAACGTGCTCTACTGCGCAAATGCGCGAGCACATGCTTTTCCCTTCTGTCATGTCTCCTCCCTGTTCTGTCATTGGTTGTGCTGTCACATGTGCCGGTATTGCACTCAGCTGTTAGTGGTTACAGGGCTGATCATACCGGCATATATACCACGTGCCTCCCAACACTTAAGTTTAGAGATTCTTTCACGTTCCATGTTAGATTTAGTTCACGCTGGGTTATCCGCTCCCAATTCCACGTCTTAGTTCACATTTTATGTTTGTTTATCGACCCTGTTTTTCCATACCACGACCTTGATCTCTGTCTTGCCCTGTTTATGCCTGTTTGCTGTTTGCCTGACCTTTGCCTGTTTCTGGACTACATTTACAATTTGGATTTATCTGCCTCTCATTTAATAAAACTCTCGTTTTTAACTGCGATTGCATCCATCCCCTATCTTCATCACGTCATGAAGTATGACATTATCAAAATGAATATTAAAATCTCTGACGATTAAAGCTTTATCTACAGACACAACCAGGTTTGAGAAAAAGTCTGCAAATTCACTAAGAAATTCAGTATTTGGCCCTGGGGGTCTGTAAATAATAATTAGAGGAGTTGACTTATTTTTTGTGGCTACATAACTTATACTGGTATATAGAATTTCAAAAGAATTAAATTTATGTTTAGGTTTTTGTGTGATGCCTAGATTTTTACTATGGATGAGACCAACACCTCCTCCTCTACCAGTTGAACGAGGCTGATGTACATAACTGTATCCAGGAGGACTGGCTTCATTTAATGCTACGTACGCGTTTGGTTTAATCCAAGCTTCCGTTAACACATTAAATTATTTCCTGATCAGTAATGATGTTGTTAACAATAAGAGCCTTAGATGTAAGAGATCTAATGTTTAATAGTCCTAGCTTCAGATCAAAAGTGCTGGCTGTACATTCAATATGATTTAATTTTATGTTAATTAGGTTATGAAGGCAGACTTTCCGAGATTTTCTATATATTTACACAGTCTATATATTTACACAGTCTCTATAGTATGTAATACCGTTGCCGAACTATTAATTGAACATTGATTATACTGAATGTTGTTATGGTTGGAAGATGTATTACGTTTGACAGTCACTTGGAGTGTAGCACCTTGGAGATGTTGGGTGCAGGCCATCAGGATGAAACAACCTAGAACGCTCCCAGAACAGATTCCAGTTATTGACAAACAGATTCTGCTCATTACACCAATAAACTAACCAATAATTTAAAGCAAGAAGTCTACTGAACTTTTCTGCTCCACGTCTGAATGTGGGAAGAGGTCCAGAAACGATGATCTTCGCGGTGGGTGATCTGCCTTGTACCGTCTCGATCAGGCTGTAGAAGTTCCTCTTCAGAATGTCTGGTCTGACGGAAAGGGGCGAAGCAGTTCCTGGTTGGAATCTCGAACACCGGAGGTGGAGAGTTCCTCACCTGAGGTCCAGCCCGTGCCTTCCGCCGCTGGTTCACCCAAGGCATGAGGTGTGTTGGCACCGGCGTGAAGGAGACCACGCCTGGGAAAGTCCTAGGTGCACACTCCCTGCACAGAGAAACATACGGCGTAGAGGAGCTGGGAGTGGAAATACCACGCTGTGTGCTTACCTTGGATTTGCAGGTAGAGGCACAAGATGTTTCCAACGCAATCCGTCGCTCCTGCAGCTGGGTCTGCTTGTCGAGTAGGCCGCGAATATGCTTCTCCACATGCTCCAGTTCCAGCAGCACCATGTGAAGCTTCAGCGAGTCCTCATCTGCACTCAAAACCGAAGAGACGGTAGACATATTTGTTTTTTTAAACAAAACAGCTGTAAATGATAAATATGAAACGTAAACAAGGCTAGCGGTAGGTGATGCTAGTGGGCTACAAGATATTTCGCGGATGTTTGTACAAACAGATCAAATTTATCGACAGCGCAATGTTACGATATTTTTTTCTAAAGTAGTGTCAGTTATATTTGTATAATGTATTTGAAAATGTATTTGATTGTGCCCCGCGATGGATTGGCACCCTGTCCGAGTGTATCCGACCTTGTGCACGATGCTCCCTGGGATAGGCTCCAGATTCTACCATGACCATGAAGGATAAGCAGTATAGAAAATAGAAAAAAAAATCCAATATTTTTTTTTTTCCTGAGTAACTTTTGTAACATGAATTTAGTGAGTCAAGGCCATTAACTGAAAAATACTCTGTAGAAAAAAGAAGGAAATTGATTTAAAGAATTGAGAAATGAACTGTGCATGGTGAGTATTGGTGAGACAAATCCATTACAGCTCAGTTTGAAAACTTTGACTAAGATAAATGCAGTGTTGGTTTGTGTCTGTCAATAGCTTTTCAATTTTTCCACATGACAGCTATCATAATTCAACTGCAAAGCTTTTAAGATCTCAATGTTAGATCCATAATACTTGACTTGATTTGAAATATACCACAATCAGTATGAAGGAAGACAGAAAGAGAGGAAGCTCATACAGGCAAAAAAAAATTGATTGAAGGCTTCGTGACTCATTTGATGGAATCTGTCATTGTTGAATCAGGTTAAGTAAATGTTTTGTTGTCAGTTCATCCATAATGTTGAAATGTCCCTGACCTTGATGCTTAATGGAAGACAATAATAAGGCTCCAATACAAAGGACTACATAAGTTTAAGTATTGCATGAAGTATAATGGTCCTGATACGCCAAGTCTGACAGATGCTATACTGTGCCTTCTTCTGTGAAAAGTTGCATTCAAACACACTGCAAAGACTACGGCTAGTGGCTGACATGAATGTGATGTACAGTGCATCTGGAAAGTATTCACACACTTCACTTTTCCCACATTTTGTTATGTTGTATCCTTATTCCAAAATGGATTCAATTCATTATTTTCCTCAAAATTCTACAAACAATACCCCACAATGACAACTTGAAATAAGTTTGTTTGAAGTCTTTGCAAATGTATTAAAAATAAAAAACAAAAAAAGGACATTTGCCATGACACTCAAAATTGAGCTCAGGTGCATCCTGTTTCCACTGATCATCCTTGAGATGTTTCTACAACTTGATTGGAGTCCACCTGTGGTCAATTCAGTTGATTGGACATGATTTGGAAAGGCACACACCTGTCTATATAAGGTCTCACTGTTAACAATGCATGTCAGAGCACACACCAAGCCAAGAAGTCCAAGGAATTGTCTAGAGACCTGTGAGACAGGATTGTATCGAGGCACAGATCTGGGGAAGGGTACAGAACATTTCTGCAGCATTGAAGATCCCAATGAGCACAGTGACCTCCATCATCCATAAATAGAAGAAGTCTGGAACCAGCAGGATTCTTCCTAGAGTTGGTCGCCCGGCCAAACTGAGTGATCGGGGAAGAAGGGCCTTAGTCGGGGAGGTGACCAAAAACCCAATGATCTCTGCAGCATTCCACCAATCAGACATGTATTTTTGAGTAGCCAGATGGAAGCCACTCCTCAGTAAAAGGCACATGACAGCCCACCTGGAGTTTGCCAAAAGATCTGGATATCTGGAGGAAACCAGGCACTACTCATCACCTGGCCAATACCATCCCTACAGTGAAGGATGGTGGTGGAAGCATCACGCTGCAGGGATGTTTTTCAGCAGCAGGAACTGGGGGACTAGTCAGGATTGAGGAAAAGATGAATCCAGCAATGTACAGAGACATCCTTGATGAAAACCTGCTCCAGAGTGCTTTGGACCTCAGACTGGGGCAAAGGTTCATCTTCCAACAGGACAACGATCCTAAGCACACAGCCAAGATAACAAAGGAGTGGCTACAGGACAACTCTGTGAATGTCTTTGAGTTTCCCAGCCAGAGCCCAGACTTGAACCCAATTGAACATCTCTGGAGAGATCTGAAAATGGCTGTGCACCGACGCTCCCCATACAACCTGATGGAGCTTGAGAGGTCCTGCAAAGAAGAATGGGAGAAACTGCCCAAAAATAGGTGTGCAAAGCTTGTACCATCATTCTCAAAAAGACTTGAGGCTGTAATTGGTGCCAAAGCTGCTTCAACAAAGTATTGAGCAAAGGCTTACATAATTACTTATGTAAATGTGCTTTTTTAAATTATTTGTAATAAATTTGCAAAGATTTCAAAAAAACGTCTTTCATATTGTCATTATGGGGTATTGTTTGTAGAATTTTGAGGAAAATAATGAATTTAATCCATTTTGGAATAAGGCCGTAACATAACAAGATGTGGGAAAAGTGAAGGGCTGTGAATACTTTCCGGAATGCACTGTATAAATACCTGTATAAGTACCTGTATAAATGGAAATAACTTTCTTTACCAAAAAGTGACCGTAGTCTGTATTGATAATCAACAACAATGAAACAGAAAGCAGCCAGTCACACAGAAAGACCAAGTCTGTTTCCTGAATCAATCATTCATTCATTCATTCTTCATCAGTAGACATTTTGTTCTGCTCATGGTTGTGGTGGTTCTGGAACCAGTCCAATTTAGAGCATTTTAGTTTAACCAATCTTTCTACCCAAGTGTTTTTGGGCAATGAGAGGAAACCACAGCACCCAGAGGAAACCCATGCATATCCGTATAACATCACAGCCATAGGATTTGGAGTTTGATCCAGGGCTTGGGGACCCTGCATGCATGTGTGTGTGTGTGTGTGTGTGTGTGTGTGTGTGTGTGTGTGTGTGTGTGTCTTGCAATGAGATCAGCATGATATCCTGCCTTATTCCCTCCATGCAGGCTTCATTGCAATACTGACTAAAGTGTTTGCTGAAGATGAATAAATAATTTTATATCCAAACAAACAAATAAAACAAACCCCAACCTCCCCACCAAGTGCCAGACATAGAACATACATATTAGATATTATAAAGCCAGACCACCATAGAAAAGAAGAGAGCAAAATAAATAAAATTATAGATAATGATCACATAATGCTGTCAGCATCCATGTCTCTGACAAATAATAGAAAAGGTTGCCAGATTCTGCCAGATTTCCCAGTTTTCCCCTGACATTGTATCTAATCTTTTCCAACTTAAGATGACACATGACTTCCTTGACCCAATGACTATACACCGGTGAAGCAGGATCCTTCCATCTAAACAATATTAATCTCCTGGACAGGAGAGTGCAGAAGGACATCATGGTGATCTCACACCATCTAAAAGGAGTATTCTCTGGGGGTCACCTCAAACATTGCAATAAGAGGGGACGGCTGTTCTACTCTTCGCAATATCTTAGTGAAAGACTTAAATACAGATTGCCAGAATGTGTACAGCTTTGGACATGTCCAGAACATATGCAACAGAGTGGCTGGAGCCTGTCTGCATCGATCACATGTGGGATCTATGTCGGAATTAATCTTCGAGAGTCTAGCTTTTGACCAATGCAGACGGTGAACAATTTTAAATTGGAAAACTGCATGTCTGAGACATATGGACGAGGAGAAAATCCCGTGGATTACTTTGCGCCAATCATTATCTGAAATTGATTGGCCTAAGTCCATCTCCAATTTATTCTTAAGGAGATCTAGGGACGACAAATCATGCATGCCAAGTAGGTCATAGATAACCCTTATTGTCTGCTTCCTGGCCAGTTTACATTTGAAAAATTGCATCCAGCAATGAATTGGAAGGGCACAATGGGAAGGTGTCTGAATTTAAGGCCACAAAGCTTCTAAGCTGCAAATATTTATAAAAATGTGAATATGGAATGTCATATTTTTGGCATTAGCTGCTCGAATGAGACAAAAACACCATCAAAATAGAGATTAGACAGTAAGACAGCCCCCTTTCTAGACCAAGTAATGAAAGTCTTACTCCAACAAATATGGGATAAACAGATGATTATTTGCAATTGACCCTGTGAGTGACAAGTCCCCAAGAGAGAAAGATCTTCTAAACTGATTCAAAATTTTGATTGAGTGTACAACAACTGGATTAGAGGTAAAGCTAGACAGAGGTTGTGCGAATGGTAATTTAGCACACAGTAGGGCCACCGGGGAAGTAGACGCGATGGACACCCCTTCCATAATTGTCCATCCAGGGGCTGCCACACTCTCCCCCAGTACAACAGTGATCTTAAATTAGCTGCCCAGTAGTAGTACATGAAGTTTGGGAGTACAATCCCTCTCTTTGCTCGAGGTCTCTGCAATATATGCCATTTGATCTGTAGTGGCTTTTTGTTCCGGATAAAGGCTGATATCTGATTGTTCAGTTTTGAAAAGAAGGATTTTGTAAGAAACACTGGGAAACACTGGAAAACACATAAAAATTAAATTTTTATTGTATTGACTCTGCCTCCCAGGTAGAGAGGCAGGGGGTCCCACTGCTCAATATCCTGCCTCAGATTAGATAACAGGGGCTGATAATTAACTGGGTATAGATCTTTATAACTATGTGTAACCCATACCCCGAGATACTTGAATTTCTTTAGACTAATTTTGAAAGTGAATGAGCCTAGGGGTACCTGTCCTGCCACCTCACCAACAAGCATCAGTTCACTTTTTTGAATATTGACCGTGGCCTGATATTCTGCCAAAAGCCTTGAGTAGGACCATTAGTTTAGGGAGACTCTCAAGGGGCTGTGAAATTAACAATAGCGTGTCTTCCGTGTACAAAGAAACTTTATGCTCTATCCCCGCACGCCGGATCCCCCTAATGTCAGTATTCTGGCAACAGAGGACATTCCTGTCTTGTACACCGCTGAAGCTCGAAGTAGGTGGAAAAAAATTTATTAGTATGAACTGCAGTCCTCGGAGACATATATAGAAGTTTGACCCATTATATGAACCCGGGACCAAATCCAAACTTCTCCAGCACGCTGAGAAGTCCCACCCCACCCAGTCAAGTGCCTTTTCAGCGTCAATTGAAAGCACTATGTCTGGGGTACCAGGTGGACAGGGGCTGTAGAGGATATTGAAAATGCATCTGATGTTGAAAATGAGTAATTATTCCTAATAAAACCTGTTTGGTCCAGCGATATAATGGATGGAAAAATCCCCTCCAAGCGATGTGCCAAATTTTTAGCAAGGATTTTAACATCGATATTTAGTAAGGAAATTGGACGTTAAGAGCTGAACTCAAGAGGGCTCTTGTCTGTCTTAAGGAGTAAGGAGATAACTTTTTCACGCATAGTAGATGGCAGGGCTCTCAAGGAGAACAACTCCTTGAAAACCGACAATAACAAAGGGGAGATTTCTTGAAAACTTTTTATAAAATTCTGTTGGATAAGCATCCGGTCCTGGGGACTTGCCACTTTGCATAGAGCCAATCGCTGATCCTATCTGTCACATATTGTGATGGCAGACAAGTAGATAGGATGCAATTGCAGTTCAAACAGTGAGTTTTATTTACAAAGTGATGAAAGCAAAACAAAAATGAAAACAAGAAACATAACTCTCTCTACAACTAAGCTAAGCTAAACTAAACTAGGACTATGGCTAAAGCTAATGCTAAGGTTAAGGTTAAGGCTAAGGCTATGGCATAAACAGGACATGAAACCAAGAGTTGCTAAAGTTGCACTCGAGCTATACATGGCATACATACATAGATACATAAAACTCGTAAAACTCATAAAACCCGTATCATGATTTGGAGATAAGATACTCAGCCTGTTTCATCGATAAAAGTTCAAACTCTGTCTGCAGTGACAAACACCTCATAGAATCTGCAGAAGGTAGTTGGCTATGTGCCCTATCCAGCTCAGGAATCTCTTTTGCCAGTTCTTTAAGTCGAGCAGTGCTCACTCTCCTCTTGTTAGCACAGTATGAGATGACCTGACCTTGTAAATACGCCTTCAGCGACTCCCAAATCATCAAGGAGGACATTCCAGATATTTGATTACTATCCAATAAAAAGAAATTTCAGATGCAATAAAACTAGTAAAAACATCAAAAAGCAGAGGATTGACAAAAGCAGAGGATTGAGTCTCCAAGGGCAGTAATTGGATTGCTTATCTGGGATGCGCATTCTCATAGTCAAGGGGCAGTGATCTGAAATAACTATGGGTCCATAATCACATCTGGCTATGAGGGGAAGCATTCTTTTGTCCAAAAAGAAATAGTCTTTTATTGGAATATGTATTATGAACTGAGGAGAAAAAGGAGTAACTCCTGGAAGCAGGGTTGCGAAAACACCACACGTCGACCACTCCGTACGACTCAAGGAAGAGCTGGAAAGAACGCGCCGCCCCAGACTGGGACGAGAATCTGGGTGAGCTATGATCCAACACAGGGGAAAGTATACAGTTCATGTCACTGCCGAGAATAAGGAAATATTTGGTAGGCGGGAAAAAAATTTGTGGTGCATAAACATTGGCCAAAATGACCGGAAAAGTATAAATTTTCCCTACGACAGTAACATAGCGGGGTCAGCTTCCACACTTGTCATCGTAAATGGTGTATTTATATCAATTAATATAGCTGCCCCGCTAGCCTTCGAATGGAAATTTTGAATGACATATCTGTCCTGACCACTCCGCTCCCAGTCTAGAAAGGTCTGCTGACTATAGATGTGTCTCCTGAAGAAATGCAAAATTTATATTAAGCCATTTCAGATGTGTAAATACCTTCTTTCACTTTAAAGGATGATTAAGTGCCTTAACATTCCAGCTCACGAAATCAACCATACTGACATCTGACGCTCTGGGAATACTGTCATTAGTGGTAAATTAAACACAATAAATGACAAAGTCTGCCAATGTTACTCACTCAGCCCTTTACAGTAGTCATGATATTCTTCTTGACGTAGCTCTCCGTTGAACATGATACAGAGATGGGCTAAAAACAGGATGCCATACCAAACTCCCTGCCGGTTACGGAGCGACTGCCTGGCCTCATTGAATGTTGCCCTGGCCTTTGCAACACTCGTGGTATAATCCGGAAAGATAGCAATCGTCTCATCATTATGCCGGAGCGGGGCTCGAGAGCGCATCCGGCTCAGTACCTCAGTGCAGTCCTGTTAGTAGTGGAGTTTGGCAATGATGGCGTGTGGTTTCCCATCCTTCCTCACAGGACCCAGGCTTCTATGAGAGCGGTTCACAAGCTCTCTATCCAGCTGTAGTATTTCTCTCAGTAGTTCCTAGACCGATGTTGTAGAGCTGGATCCATATTTCTGAGTCCAGTCACCTCAACTGCCAGGTCATTCACCGTAGTCTGTAAAACTGTCGCTTCGTCTGACCAGGTCGTTAGCCCACCTTTCACCTCTTTAATTGCAGCTTTCATCTGGTCGATTTCGGAGTGAATTGCGGCCATGTTGTTCTTTATTTCCGCTTTCACCGCTTGCACCTCGTTCTTAAGAAAATTGAAACCTTCAGCAAGTGGACTTTTCAGCTTACTTTTTTATCACCACAGCAATGTTGGCCCTTAGTGAAAGCATGATATCCGTCTTCAAGGTTTCATCGTCCATCTCTTTGCTGTTCTGCCGGGGCGGGGCTCCAAGCCTGGAGGGGGAGCAAAAAGGAGTCGGTGCTGGGCCTAGATTTGGTTGACTCTGTGAATTTATATTTCCACAAATTTGTCGCCATCTTCATGGAAATATATGTACATTTAACTTAAGAAAATATGTTTGAAACAATGTTTGCTAGCATTTAACTATGAAAAACAATTAACTTAAAAACTTTTTTTTTTTAACTAAACCCGACCTACTCCATTGCCCGCTCGACAGCGCCCCCGGAAGCCATTATTACTATTATATATTATGTATATATCAGCACATCATAAATAGTGCATTATAATATTACTCTGGTTTGCTATATTGGAGTGGAAGAGACAACAAGCAGATGAAAACAAATACAGAAAGAATATAGCAGTGTGTGATATACTTCACTGCCAAAACAATAACAATAGTAATTCCATTTCCTGCCATGCTGTGTAGTGTGACACAGTCAAGCTGGCTCCTAAATAGAACTCAGCTGATGAATATGTATGAGCTAGGGTACAAGGTGGTAAATTGCATGTTCCTATGATTGCCAACTTCTTTTAAATTATTACCCACTGGGTCGAGAAGGAAAGATGGCAAAACTCCTTTCAACAATGTTCAGGGAGATATAGTGTACCCTTACTGCCCACTTGCCAACTACCTGTCTCTCTTTCCTCTGCCTTTGATCTCTTCTCTCTCTTTGTGTAAATGTTATCAGAGATTAAAGCTTGTGTAATAAAAGCAATACTCCAGCCGTTGTTAAGAAGGGCACTGAAACGGAATCTAGGCAACAGCACAATTGGGTATCTGGCCATCTGCAAAGGCATTTCAACAGGAAAAAGTGGTAACACTGGTTAGTTTTTAATTTAAGATCCGCATAGTGGAAAATTATGTTCATATTGCAGACATATGGTGGCAGAACTTAATTTCACCAAATAAGTTTTGAGGATTTATTATGAGAAAAGCCAATGTTATTGACTAAAAGCGGTAAGGATGTTAACACATGTAGAAACAAGTAGAAAATTCTACTAGGTTAAGCCATGTCTCAAGTTTTTTGTCAGATTTTTATATCAGATGCAGTGCATCCGGAAAGTATTCACAGCCTTCACTTTTCCCACATTTTGTTGTTACAGCTTTATTCAAAAATGGATTAAATTAATTATTTTCCTCAAAATTCTACAAACAATACCCCATAATGACAACATGAAAGATGTTTTTTTGAAATCTTTGCAAATTTATTAAAATAAAAAACAAAAAAGCACATTTTCATAAGTATTCACAGCCTTTGATCAATACTTTGTTGAAACAGCTTTGGCACCAATTACAGCCTCAAGTCTTTTTGAGAATGATGGTACAAGCTTTGCACACCTATTTTTGGGCAGTTTCTCCCATTCTGCAGAGATAATTGGGTTTTTGGTCACCTCACTGACTAAGGCCCATCTTCCCGATCACTCAGTTTGGCCGTGTGACCAACTCTAGGAAGAATCCTGCTGGTTCCAGACTTCCTCTATTTATGGATGATGGAGGTCACTGTGCGCATTGGGATCTTCAATGCTGCAGAAATGTTCTGTACCCTTCCCCAGATCTGTGCCTCGATACAATCCTGTCTCACAGGACTCCAGACAATTCCTTGGACTTCATGGCTTGGTGTGTGCTCTGACATGCTTTGTGGGACCTTATATAGACAGGTGTGTGCCTTTCCAAATCATGTCCAATCAACTGAATTGACCACAGGTGGACTCCAATCAAGTTGTAGAAACATCTCAAGGATGATCAGTGGAAACAGGATGCACCTGACCTCAAGTTGAGTGTCATGGCAAAGGCTGTGAATACTTATGTAAATGTGTTTTTTTTTTGTTTTTTATTTTTAATAAATTTGTCAAAGATTTCAAACAAACTACTTTCACATTGTCATTATGGGGTATTGTTTGTAGAATTTTTAGGAAAAGAATGAATTCAATCCATTTTGGAATAAGGCTGTAGTATATCAAAATGTGGAAAAAATGAATTGCTGTGAATACTTTCCGGATGCACAGTATTTATGTTTTGTTCTACATACTATCAAATGTTTGCTGCATGTAATAATTACTTTGTATTTACTAGTGACTATGTATGTGTATGTAAATGTATTTGCTTACATTTACACACACCTAGAGGCAATGTAGAGTAGACAATCAAACCACCTGCATGATTTTGGAAGGTGGGAGGAAACTAGAGATCCCAGAGAAGACAGGGTGAGCATGCAAAACTCAACACAGACAGTAACCCAAGTTCAGAATTGAATCAGTGACCCTGGAGCTTTAAGATGGCAATGCTAACCTCTATGCTACTATGCTGGTATTTTTGCTGTTTATTCAAAAGGCTTGAATGTTTGACCCCTACAAAGGAGTTTTTCAGAAATCTCACTGTGAATGGTCATAGTTGTGATCACGTCATGACTATGGAAGACTACTTTAATTTGTTTGCATTTACTGTATACTTCATAATCTGAATATTTTATTGTACTACAATTGTACTTCTCAGTGTTAATACACAAAACAGTTATATGTACATAATTGTCAATAATAGTGTATACAGCAAGTACATATAATGTACTATATAATGATATATAACTGTCACAGTGGCCTCTTGTTCATGTTCTTCAGTTTCTGTTTGAAACCTATTCTGGCTCCACCCTGAATACACCGCATTATAAGTACTATCTTCTCTTTCTTGACATTTGTCTAAATTTGTTTCATTAGTGCTCATAATTTGTTCATAATGTATCCTATAATTTGTGTTATGCTATATAATCTTTATATATTTTTCTTTCTTGTTATCCTTTTTGTTTCGTAGATATTTTCTTAAACTGAGCATACACTAGTATGTGAGTTATTCTAAGAGACCTCAAAAACTGAGAGCACCTTTCATGCATTATTTATTTTACAATTTCTTATTTTTTTGTCAGACTACATATACTAGACAGAGGCCCAGAGGTTTGACTTCCATCTCTGCAGTCCACCTCATATTCCATCTCTGCTGTCCTTTGCAATTTTACCCTAATCCTAGTTGAATGACAGAAATAAGTTTCAAAGGCATAGACTAGCAAGACACTATGTATGACCAAATCATTCAAGACCACTCATGTTCAGTGTTTGATAAGTTACTCAAAATAAGTAATACATTACAAATTACTAATTACTACTTTAAAATTGCAATTTGATTGTATTACTGATTACATTTTACATGCAGTAATCAGATTACTAATTACTTTACTTACCAGTTACTTTCAAAACCTCTCAAACCTATAAAAATACACTACAAAATGATACTCGTAGTTCTTTCAGTAATTTTAATGCATCTCATATCATATCATATACTAGTGATATGACATTGTCATATAACAGCAAACCAGTGACTCCATTTCCCAGAAACACACATGTTCACACTCCCCCGGAGTTCTAATCACACACACCTGTTACCAATCTCACACACACTCACGTCAGTGATTGGGGCCCACAATTCACTCTTAGAATCTGGTCCAGTTTCATAGAGAAGATGGGGATCAGTCTAACCTCTAGTGGAACTAGCCAATCAGGAGATAGGAAGGTTTCTCCAGACATTCTGTGCATCAAACCCAGAGGACTGGTCCAGATTTCTCCCCTGGGCTGAGTATGCTCAGAACTCCCTATGTCACTCAGCAACACATCTCACTCCGTTCCAGTGTGTCTACCCACTGCCTCTGTTTCCATGGAACGCCAACACCACCTACTCTCCGTCAATCAACCAGTGGTTCCAAAGGAGTAAATAAGTTTGAGAGAGCACACACCCAAACTTACTTGCCTAGTTAGCGGAGTGGTGTCGAGCATTCTTTGAATCGAGTAAATCGAGCCTTCTGGATCAAAGAGTGCCTCATCTACAAGCCGGGCCATGCGCTACGTCGGCCCCCTTACGGTTTCCCCCGCCCCCTCTGCTGGAGGACTACACTGCGCTATGTGGGAAGCCGAGCGACTGGACTTCCTGGGCCTTTCCGGATGCTCAAGGACTACACTGCACAACGTAAGCAACAGGTGGTCACAGCCTTGGAATCCCATCCCGAGGTCAACAGGGCAACCTTGGTGCTTCAGCCAGAGACCTGCGGGGAGGTCTTTGCCACTAAAAAAGCTGCCCTGTTGTCCTGTCCGGCCGAGGAAGCGGCCCTGTTGTCCTGTCCCGCCGAGGAAGCTGTCCTATCCTGCCAAGGAAGCTGTCCGCCAATACTCATGATACTAAATATATACTAGAGGCTAGAACATTGGAAGTAGCATCAATACAGATTGAATGGAAAAAATATTTGCTCAGCCTTTGACTTTCCCTTGACTGTGAACAAATTTTAGTAATCAGTGGAGGCAGAGCATTAGGATCATCAATGTAATTTAGGGGGAATATTTATATTGCATCAAATATGATGTGTGAACATAAACAAGATATTGAGATAAATTTAACTGAAAAATCAGTTTTATATGATGTTTCTCACACATGTAAACAATGCATGTCTCATTTTCACTGTCTTCTTAAAATGTTGAGGGTCAACTTAAATTGATCAGTGCGTATAAAATACTTTCAATTGATTAAGATTTCTTAATAAGACACCTGTCCATTGAAAAACAATACAGTATATTCAACTACATAAGCACTTATAATATCCACATAAATACTCCTATGGCTCACACACACACACACACACACATACACACATATTTGAAGGCTTGATTCTCTCTCCTGGAGAACACACCATGACCATCCAAGTTACATAATTACATTAATTTAGATGGCAATGAAATTAGGATAGAGCAGTTCGTCCATACATATGAAGCACATTACATTAATGTAGCCAGTGGACCAAGAGACTGCAGGGCTCTTTCCCTCTGTATCAGATGTTTATTGAAATTCTTCCTCTGATGTGAACATGCTGACATTACCCTATATACTGAGCCAGACATCCACCACATGGGAGAAAAGGTCCCATTCCTTGTGAATTTTTTTTTTTTTTGCTAAAATGTAATTGATAATATATTTTAAATATGGTGTAAAAATACTGTAAAAATATTAGACTCACTGAAACTCACTGAGTTATAGAAGCCTAAATTCAGCTCTTTGTTGGATTGGATTCTGCTTCATTTTTACCTAGTTGCCAAATGAACTAAAAATCATATATGCATATTTTAAATAAGCAATAATAAACAGTTAACATTTTTATATTATTCAAAGTGAGTTACAGTTAGTGTAAGTCCTTAAGGTTTAAGGTCCTTTCTCAAAGGCATACCAGTTTCTCTTTAGCAGAGCTAGGATTTGAGCTCACAAACTTCTTAACCTGTTGCTGTCTGTGGGATTGCGCTTACAATATTTGCTTAGCAGGGTGTAGCAGTTAGGTTTGTGGTTTGCACTGAGTCTGCACTGGATGATTTGAGAGATGAGCCAGACGAATGATGATCCTAAAGGAACACTGTAACGCTTTGAAATGCACAAAGCCTTTGAGGAGGCCACACCCCTAGTGGAATGACCCCTTATGCCTAGAGGCGTAGCGAGACTGCACAACTCCTAAGCAATAGAGGTTGCTTCCACTATCCAGTTAGAGATGCCTCACCTCTACTGTCACCACCAAAGCAGACCAGCAGCTACAAAAACTTACACCACTGGCTGGAGCAGTCGACGTAAGTACAGAGAGCCCTTACTGGACACAGTCAGAGCAATTTCTCTTGTTCCGATGTGAGGAAAAGAGGAGGGCAGAAAGTCTGCAATACTATTGGCTTGGCAGCAGATGTAGCACTCTAGGAATATAATTCAGCCTAGGATACAGGATGCCCTTGACTAATCCAGGAGAAAAGTCAAGGCAGGAAGGGGCAACAGAGAGAGCTTGTAGCTCTCCTACTTGCTAGAAAGATTCCAGAGCCAACAGAAGAGCTACCTTTGGAGTCAGAAGCTTCTCAGAGGTTGACACTAAGGGCTCAAATTGGGCACGTGACAGACCTTCCAGGGCCACAGAAAGGTCCCAGGAAGGTATGCGTGGTCTGCAGATGGGCCTCAGACACCTTTGCACAGTTCACTGGATCTAGCTGACGCTCCTCACATCATGTGACAGAAGGTGGCCTCTTGAGCACATACAATTTCCTTGTGGATGGTGCTCTAGCATTCAACATGATCTCTACAACATCAGTTGTGAGACCAGAATCTATGATCTGGTTCCAGCCGAGGGTGATAAATCAGTTCTTTGGCTTGAGACAGTAGAGCCCTGTGGATGGGAATCTCCCAAGGAGTGCCATCCAGCAGGTATATTAACTCTGAGAACTAGCAGTAGACGTAGACAATCTTGGCAAACTCTTGCTAGATCTTGTGGGAGCAGAGTGATCATGGGAAAAATGTACCGATGTGACCTCTGCCACATGTGCACCATGGCGTCCAGCCCCAGTGGTGTGTGAGGTGTGAGGGCCAATTACAGCGGGCAGTGTGTTGTCTGCTCGGAGACAAACACAGCCACTTCTGCTTGTCCGAACCTCTGCCATATGGACTTCACCACTTGTGGATGGAGCCTCCAATCCCTGGGCCTCAGCTCCTGCATCAAAAGGATGTCTGCCCCCACATTCCATCTGTCCAGAATGTATATTGCACTCACTGACAAAAATGTTCCCTCTGCCCAGAGAAGAATTAGTTGTGCCTGCCTGAACAGGGGCATAAACATAATCCTCCCTGGTGGTTGACATGTAAGACCACCGCTGTTTTGTCTGTCACAACTAACACATGGTTATCTTTCAATTGAGGAAGAAAGAATTTCAGTGCTAGAAACACGGCTCACATTTCCAGGTGATGTATATACCACTCTAGATGTGGGCCACTCGAGAGACCATAAGTTGGACAGCCATATAAGACCACTCCCAAGCCTGTGAGGGAGGTGTCTGTCTTGTGATAAGGAGGCCCTCCTAGAGTGTGACCCAAGGCTAGAAACTAATGACACCTCCAAATTCCCAGAGCATATAGCCATTGTCGCGTGACACTGATTAGTCTCAGAGGTTTTGTAGGTCAAATTTTACCTACTTTCTTATTACCAATATAACAATTTAGAAAATATTGAATGAACTTACAATAGCTTTCATCAGCTGAGAAACTCAAAGTCTAAATCACCACACGGAACCAGTGAGTGAGAAAAGATGAAGGTCCAGTTTATTGATTCCAGTTACCTGAGATCCAAACAGTTTGGGACGTCTCAAAAAGTGATCTAACATGCCTGGAGCGGGGCTCCCCTTTTATACAATTCTTCTATGAGCCACCGCCCTTTCTTCTTATCTCGTACACCATTATGTCAGAAATTCCTTTTTTCCCATGCCCCTTATGTTTGTGTTCATGCCTTAATTAGCAACCAATATGTTTTCCATTGTATATATTTCAACAACCAGTATATTTCAATAGTCATTGTTTTCAGTTTCCTATATGTACATGTTTTATCTTCTTTCCCACACCATTATGTTTTCGTTTTACTGATTTTCCCACACCCTTATGATTCTCCTGGGTTTGGGTGGTTTTTTAAAAACCAGCGGTACTTCCCAATCATATCTCATTTGGTTCTTTCCTCTGAGCGGAGTGGAGTATTTGTTATTCTTGGTTCTTTCCATTAAGGGAATTTTTCACTTATGGGTAAGTGTTTGCTTCATTTCAGCTTCATTGTTTTCTGTATGGCCTATTCTTCTCACAATCTTTATCTGGTTAATTATAGCTTTTCCCCTGTGGCTTACGCTATCCTATTGTGTGTATTTGTACAGCGCACCATGCTGGGCTTGGATTTCTGTTTTCTGCTATGGGGTGGTTAGATGGCCTAGATCTGGAGTCTAGGTATCAACTGTCACATCCTTTTGCTGACTTGGCCCTCCTTGTGGATGTCCTCCGCGTACCTTCCACTACTTCCACCTTTCCACCCCATCTTCGTTATCGCCTCAGTCCTGCTGTCACTCTGGTGGATTCTTCTACCCAAACGGAACCTCTGTCATTCACTCCTTCTACTCATACTACTGATGGCTATTTGGCAGATGATGACATGGAGCCATTCCAATGTGACTCTGGCCCTCACACTTCCTACAACCCTACCAGCCCTGAATATTCTGGTGATTCGCTATGAAAAAGCCTCACAATCAACACTAGTTTAGAGGGTATCGCTGTATGAACTGGTTTTGGCGCACTCGTTGCCTGTCATTAGTCAACTGCCGAACAGTTATTCTCACAGAGCCGTAGTGAGCCCGTTCATAAGCATCGTCCTCATCTGATTCACTATCATCACTGGCATGGCCTCGGGCATTCTCTACCTCAACACTGCACATATCGGGGTTAGCTTCTAATAATTGTCGGTGTACTTGGGGTATCCTGTCTAATTTCAGGCGCTGGGGTGCCTCATAATAAATGGTTAGCTGTAGCACGGGGCGCAACACTCCACTCCGCCATCAGCCCCTAGTGAGATACACGTGTCTGGCCATTGTTGTCTTACTTATTTTGCTTGAAACATAAAAATTTAAATCACCTGTAGATTAACTGCTGATTCGTATAATATATATCTTATAATCATAGGCCAGACGGCACGTTATATAATCATTAAATTGTGGATTATAAACTGAATAAGATATAAGAAAAAGGAAGAAGACTTTTGTCCCTATTTTTCTCGACCAGGCATACAAAGCCTTCGGTCTTGTATTCGTCGGGCCGTTTCGTCTTTATCAATGTAGGTACACCTCAGTCCTGTCTTGTATTCAGGGGTGGGCGAAAAAACCTTGCTTATAGGAAAAATTCCCACCCTGCCAGCCTCTTTACGGCTCGACATGCTATTTTGTGTTTCGCCTGAATACAGAGAGGGTTAAACCGGCATAGTATTCAGTCTCTAATTGCTTCGTAACATCCAGGATGCAGCGTTGATTGTCTTCGACCCAGATACTTTACGCATCGTAGAGGGTCGCCCTTGAGGAGAGGTTTGGCTAGCACTTACACCCAGGGCATGGCTCATCACTTCTTCTTCATGCTGGCTAAGATGGAAACAGACACATCTGTTGGTAAATGAAGAAAGTAAAAGAGAAAAGAAAACTGTGTAGTGTTGATACTTTATGGAGAGTAGCAAGGGCCGATTGCTTGGCTTCCTTATTTCATTCTCTTAGTTTATTGGGTATGTATGTACAAACATGGCCTTCCTCAGTCGAGACCCCTGATGTGTCCATTGTCGTATGGTGAGGATAATGCTGCCTCTTTCACTTGGATCCACCTCATTTAACCCTATTCTTTTGTTAGTGGTTTCTAGGTGTATAACAGCTTGTCCTGGGTTGTGTTTTAACAGATCTAGGGCCACTTGGGGTTCACGTTGGACACGACCGCTGGAGCTGTGCATTTGGAAGGTACAGGGGAGATGTAAAACTGAACATAGTACGGTGGTTTCAAGTTGTCCAGGGCTTAAATACCAGTAACTGACCATGGCTGTGGTTCCAGTTGTACCTCTGCTTCTCTCGGATAAGTCCTTGTTGACTACTACCTTGTGAGCAGAGGTGAAAGGAACTCTCTTTGTGATTTGTTTTTAGGTGTCGGTTAGCGCTAGGGTGTTTTGCTGATCTCGGGCTGCTTACAGGGCTCGCCCGTCCTCCAGTGGGAGAGGTTCCGGGGTGCCTTTGGCAGGTGCTAACAAGGTTTCCATGTCCGTGTTCCCTTGGTCCTTTCTTTTATCCATATCTTCATTGGTAGTTTCAGAGCAGGCTGTGGTCCTCTCGGTTAGTTCGAGCATGTCTGTGTATACAGAGTCGGTTTCGTTGTCCAGATCATCATCAGCGTACCGGTGGCCAGCGGGATCATCAGCATACCGGTGATCAGGGTGCTTATAGGTACAGTGCTTAAACACCACCCCCCGTTGAGGCGGTAACGCCTCACCCATCACAACGTACTGACCCAAAATGTTAGTGGTAGTGACAGCAGTAAGAGCAAGTTTGCGGGTACACGGAATGATGCAGCAAAAGAGAAGGAGCACGAAAACAAAAAGTACTCCCAGTGCCAGTCCCAGCCGGGAAAGGGATGCCAGCCAACTGCCGGAAAAGAACCAGCCCATCCAACATGGCAAGGTGAACAAATCCCTGGTGCCTGTATTTGCAACATGTTCCTTCTGGAGGGCCTGGAGGCGAACAAGAACCTTGGTTAACGCGCCACAGGCACCCGTATGAAGGGGGTTGGCCGCGCAGCATTCCGGGCCAATCATTGTGCACATGCCGTCATCCTGTGCACGCATTTGATCGAGAGTAAATCGGTTCTGGGCTGCCATTATAGAGGTGGCGTGCAGCTGACTATTTATCAGGCCTAGAGCGCTAAGCGTGTGGTTGATAAAGCGTTGCTGATTGTACCATATGTCATTTATCCAGGCAGTTTTACGGGCCACCTGGACCCCAGGGAGCAGGACGGCAGCAAGTCCGGTGCCAACTTTGCCCATGGCTTTGTACCGGTCCGGGACCCCTACCGGAACCCCAGCCCAGTTGAGAGTCACTTCGGCAAGTTCCGCCCAGTCGGTGTAGTTTATGGCATCCACGTCGAGAAGGTATTGACGCCACAACGACGTATCGCGGCGTTCCCGTCGCTGGGGAGCGTCTTCATCAGGCAGAGTAATAATCCTCATTTTACCATCCAGTCTAACAGGGGCACAACACCCATGCCATTCCGGTGGCAGGGTCTGAAGGGCAATTCCCGTGCCACAGTACCAGAAGATATCTGCCAGTCCCAGGGTGCCATATGCCAGGTCAGGTATAGGGATAGACACGGTCGTGCTAGTGGTCCCGACCGAAGGGAGCGTGGGGATGTAGAGGTCATCTGTGGAGACAGTGACAGCACAGCAATAGGATATGTTGCCCACAGGGTAGACGCCAAGAGGGGAGCATAAGCAAAAGGGCAAACGAGTGGGTAGCTCGTCTCGCACCTTGACGAAAGCGGAGTCATCCGTATGCATGGGTTGGTACAAGCAGGAGGAACTGACATTGTGCATCCAGTCGGGACCCAGTGTTGCGGACATCGAGCCAAGCAAGCAGATGGTAGGGCAGAGGAATTCCTCAGTGAACGGGTGGCTGAGACATTCGGTCGTGTTCCAAGGGGGAACATGAGATGAGAGGCAGAACACCTGTCATGACAGACCAGGCATGATTTGTCTGTGATGGAGCGGGCGGTGTGGAACATCCATGAGAGGTATAGGTTGGTGTGATCAAAGTCCAAGGTCTGGTTATCAGTGAGTAGTGAATAGAGCTGCAACTTCATAAAAGCGGCCGTGTGGGTAGAGGGCAGGTAGCGGGGTGTCTGAAGACGATGGGTTGAAAGGGTCACCCTTGACTTCAAATTGACACATCCCTCAGCCGTGCATTGGAAGGAGAGCTTGTAAGAGGGCACCGGGCGCAGATATGGAAGAGTGTCAGTTGCATTAAAACGACACCAAGAGTCAGCTGCGCGACCAACCATCCAGAAGCATCCTAAAGTAAGATTCATGGAGGCTTCACCAACAGAGAAGGAAGCTAGATGTGGGCTACTGCGTAATAGTGCTTCCGAATATGCGAGGGTGACGAGAGCTAGTGCGCAGAACATTCGGCAGCTAGGCAATGAGTTAAGGTCGTTCTTCTATGTCCAGGGGATAGGCAACGCTGTAGCAGGCACTGGAGTGGAGCGAAAAAGAAAGTACGCTTCCACCAAGTGATCTGTCCCTGGGGCGATATATGTTTCGGTGCCATTAAGGCTTAGGTGGGCCCTGAGCATGCGGTCCAGGATTCTGCGAGAAATGTCCTCAGAGAGGCGATATGGTTTGACTATTTGGTCCCTTATTTGGTCCCGCATCAGTTGTGCAACATTGATGTCTCTTTGGGCGACTGGGGAGCTTATTGTTCAAGACATGATAGGGAGAGGTCACATTACACGAGCTTGTGTTATGTTCTTTACCAGGGAGAGGGGCCGTAAAAAGCAAGAAGAACAGTGTCACCCCTGAAACCAGCACCACTGCCCACAACAGGATGATGAGCCTGTCCGTCCTCGCGAGACTAGACCGTGGCATGTTTCTATTGGTCAGCAGGTTGATTGGAGTCCAAATAAGGTGGAAGGTTTGCCTGGTCCAGAGCACCCCACTGTTCGAAATCGATTGTGTCAAAGTGTGACGTGTCAAGTTGGGCTGGATCCACCAGGTCCTGTACAAAATCTGCTAGTACATCAGGTCCCAACGGCATGTCAGGACTTAGGTTCTCTGCCTGCGTTTCCTGTAGTTCCACACCCAGAGCAGGCCCAGTGTCCAGAGGTGTCAGGTGAACTTCTTCCGGGCAATCCGCCGTCACCGGTTGACGGCAGTTGCGGCGTCTGATGCTGAGCACGGCGTTTGGCTTGTACTCTAGTGCCCTGGGCCGGGCTCCGATCCTCCTCAGTGCCACTGTCTGTGTTTGAAGAGCTGGGTGTAGGTGTCTGGGTTTTGCCAGATGTTGACGGTCGGTCACTTGTGCTCGACGGTTCCTCCGCAGCAGGCCCACCTAACAGAGGTCCCTTACCTCGTCCCCAACTGCAGTGATTGAGGTGATACCAGTTGGGCCGACCCTCCACCCTGACTGCTGTTGGGGTAGCTGCAACCACCTTAAATGGCCCTTCTCTGTGGCCCTGTAACGCGTGTTTTCTCTTAAATACCCGAATCCAGACGTAATCTCCCGGCTCGACCTGTCTGACCAGCGGAACTTCTTCACCATGGACCGCGTCTCGAACCTGTGAATACAAGTGTCTGTGGATGCGGGTAAGGGCACGAACGTAGTTCTGCATTTCATTTTCGAGTTGCTCGAGCGGGGGCCCTGTGTACGAGGCCCTGGTAAATGCCAAAGGCATAGGGCGACCAGTGAGCATCTCGTGCGGAGTTAAATGTGTGATTCGACTAGTTTGAGAACGCATTTTGAGCAACGCCAATGGTAGGGCTTGAACCCAGGTCAGACGAGAGCTTGCGCAAATTTTCGCTAATTTGCTTTTCAGAATTCCGTTCGCGCGCTCCACCATGCCTTGGGACTGGGGATGGTACACACAGCCCAATTTATGTTCTATCCCCAGTGCCTTGGTGATTAATTCTATCATTTGGTTAACGAAATGGGCCCCATTGTCGGAGCTGAGAAAGTCGGGGTTCCCGAAACGGGGTATAACCTCACGGCATAAGAACTTCGCAGCAGACCTAGCATCCTCCTTGGAGGTGGCAACGGCCTCTACCCATCTACTGAAACGATCTTCTACCACAAATATATATCGTTTTCCCTCTGTTCTATTTTCTGCCCCCATATCGGCATAATCCATCATTAAGTGCCGAAACGGCCCCATGGGCAGGGGAATATGTCCGAGGGGAGTAGTAATGTTTTTTCGTATATTGTTCTGTATGCATACTTCACAATTATTCCGAAAATTGTCCACTGTGCTAGCTAGGTAAGGTGACCACCAGTCTTGTCTGATTTTTGGAATGGTTTCACCCCGATTGGTGTGGTCAAGACCGTGGGCCTCCCGTATCAACATTGGGAGCAAGCTTGAGGGTGCAACAGACAATCCGTCTACACTACGCCATAATCCAGTGCCCGCCTCCTTTTTAGCCCCCCTTTTTATCCATGTATAAATCTCTGCTTCCCCTGCCCCATTCTGTACTTCTACAATATGGGTCACATTGTCCTCCATTGGATGCCGAACTGGCTGGTCTTCTGGCTGAATGAGGGCCATCATTTGGGCCGGTCCTACAGCCGCTTTTTTCGCAGCCTCGTCCGCTGTAGCATTCCGCTGTAGCATTCCCTTGTCATGGCGTGCAGTAAGTCTGTAATTGCTTCCCCATGTGTTACTGCGGAACCATCAGCACGCTGGAAACCCCTCTGGGCCCAAATTGGGCCAAACACATGGCATACTCCTTGGGCATAGGCAGAGTCAGTGTACACATTGCACCTTTTCCCACTACCCAATTTACATGCGGCCGTCAAGGCCTTCAATTCTGCCAGCTGGGCCGAACAGGGTTGCGGGAAAGGAACACTCAGAATTTCCCGAAATGTCGGCGGATCTAATGTTGCTTCTACTACTGCATAGCCCGCCCGGTTTCCCTCTGATGACCGATAACACGACCCATCGACAAAAAACATCCACTGAGCAGCGGTCAACGCGTTATTCTCTACGTCTGGGCGCACTTTAAGAAACTTTTCAGATTCATTAACACACTCATGGGGTTCTCCATCTAGGGCGGTCACTATTTTATCTGCTGGGTTAACTGTGTTGCATCGTTCAATAGTTAACTCCGGGGCCGAAAGTATCGAGTCGTACCCTGTCCGTCTTGAATTGGTGATGACAAAGTTTTGACTGGTCAATAGTGCGTGCTGGGCATGTGTTGTATACAGCGTCACCGGATGTCCCATGGTAATTGAAGAGGCTTTTTGATATGCAAACGCTGCAGCTGCTAGTGAACGATAGCACGGGGGCATCCCTTTTTCTACATTGTCTAATGCCGTGCTATAGTAAGCAATTGCCTGTTTACCTACACCTTGTTGCTGTTGGGTTAGGACAGCTGACGCGTACCCCCTTCGTTCCGATACATACAGGTGAAACGGTTTACAATAATCTGGGTTAGCGAGAGTCGGCACTTCTGCCAGGGCTGTTTTGATGTCTATGAAAGCTACCTCTCCTTCTGGCGTCCACTGTAGGTTCGCATTTGGTTGAGTATGGTCAGCAGCTTTTATCATATCTCTTAGTGGCTGTACTCTGAGTGCATACTCACACACCCACGGACGGCTAAACCCTGCCGTTCCCAGAAATGCCAACATTTGTCGTACAGTTTTTGGCCGTGGGGCCTTACTGATACCTTCAATATGCTTTGTTGCTATTGTCCGTCGTCCCCCCTCCAATACTCGCCCTAAATACTCTACCTTAGTCTTACAAAACTGTAATTTCTCTTTACTCACTTTGTCTCCATTCTCAGCTAACATTTTCAAGACTTGTAATGAATCCTGCCGGCATTCTTCCTCTGACGTACTACAGATCAGTAGATCATCTACATACTGCAACACTGTACTTTTGCAGTCTAGGGTAGACAGGTCTTGGGCCAGTACTTGATTGAATATTGAAGGGCTTTCGCAATACCCCTGAGGGTGCCTTGTATAGGTATATTGTTTTCCTTCGTATGTGAAAGCAAAAAGATACTGTGAGTCAGGATGCAAGGGTATGCTGAAAAATGCTGAGCACAAGTCAATGACTGTATACCATTTGGTTCCTTCCGGGACGTTTGATAGCAACGTGTGTCGATCTGGCACGACTGGTGTATCTGCCACCACTACTTGGTTGACTGCCCGCAAATCATGGACCAGTCTCCATTTGTCCGTTCCTGGCTTTTTTACTGGGAAGATCGGTGTGTTACATGGGCTTCTTGTATGGATTAATACCCCGGTGTCCAGTAATCCCTGTATGGTGGGTTTTATACCTTCTCTAGCTTGAGTTGAGAGCGGGTATTGCTTCTGGTATGGTATTCGCACGTTATCTTTGATCTTTATTTTGGCCTGTCCTGCCGACTTTACCATCCCTATGTCGGTGGCGTGCTGGGTCCATAGTTGCGGAGGGATCTCTTTCAGTAGTATTTCCTGACACTGGAAGAGTTGGCTCTTCCAGTGTCATTTGTTTTCCTATTTGGATTTTTCCATGTTGTAGTTCAATGCTTCCGGCCACCATCTCGTCCACAGTTGCTACGGAAATCCTTGTATACTTTGACTGTCTGGTGACTGATGCAAGTAGCGGTTCTGCAATTTCCCTTTGTCCTGTCAGCGGCTGAGGGTAGCCTTGGGTGTCCATAACTCGTTCTCCCGCTTGAATCCCCTGTAGGATCGCTGGTTGTTGGGGTACCATCAGGGCTGCTTGTTTAGTGCTTTCAATCTGGATCCACTGCTGGGTCATCCATTGCTTCTTCTATTTCCGCCGTCTTCATTATTTCCTCCATGCGTCCCTTCCCTGCCACTTGACACGGTATTGCTTTTATGTCTCCCAGGGCCAGGTGTTGTCCTGCTGTCTTTTCTTCAAACTGGGTGATCCATTTCTGTCCTCCTTCGCATATAGTAGGCAATTTTTGTATTAGTCCTGTTAAATCCATAAAGTTCCAGGGTGTGTACTGTAATGCCTTTCCTTTTACCATCAATGGGTATTGTGTGTTCACTTCTCCTGCGGACCCCCTTCTCCTTTGCGGGTAATGTGCTTGGTAACATTCTGGTCTTTTTATCTGGTCCCTCAATCTCAGCATCTTGCTTACCCTGTCACTCTGCCCTGGGGTGCGTTTGCCGTCATTTCCTCCAGTCTCCTCGCCCCCCATCTCCTTGTGTGGTTTTCTTCTTCCAGGAAACTATCACGCCTCGTTTCTTCTTCTTGAGTTGTGTATAGTGAGACCAGAGCATTGGTTGATTTGACCAGTTTTTCCATTTGCTGGGCCGTGGTTTTGTTTAATGTTTCTTCCACCCCTTGTAGTTTTTTCAATTCCTCCACTTGCTGCTTCTTTAATTCGTTAACAGCATTTGCTATTTGTTCTGACTGTTCCTCAATATGTTTCACTTTCTTTCTTGTTTCCCAATCCCGCTTAGCATGCGCTTCTAGTTGAGATACTCTTTCATCCATCCCGTCTTCTCCCAACTCTGGGTATGGGGTTATTGTGAATTCCCCTTCCATCTTCACTGTCTTCCCTTTTCCTTCCTTCTTGTTAGTCCGTTGTCTGCCATTGCTTCGTTCCCTTAAACTGCTTTCCGATGTAGACCCCTCCTCTTCTTCTTCTGAACTGCTACTTCCTTTTTCTTCCTCTTCTGTATCTGTGTTCTTTTGCTGCCATTTCTCTTCCCTTTTATACTGAGTGGTGGGTCTAGGCGTGCTGGTGCGGTACTTCTTGTTGCTTTCCTCCCATTCCATTTCATCTTTTTTTTTGGGAGTTTGTGAGGTTTCTTCATCCCGTTGTCTTTCCAGTATATACATGCTTCGTGCACCTTCTAGTTCTTCCTCCTTTGTTGTTCTGGGGGTTCTCTGTTTCTTTCCTCCTGGGCCCCCATGTGTTGACCCTT
Source organism: Ameiurus melas (assembly GCA_012411365.1). Taxonomy (NCBI): domain Eukaryota; kingdom Metazoa; phylum Chordata; class Actinopteri; order Siluriformes; family Ictaluridae; genus Ameiurus; species Ameiurus melas. The sequence goes on along the minus strand of CM022777.1, from coordinate 12,845,665 downwards.
GACATAGTGTTTCATCATTTCCTGATGTTCCCGATTTCTTCCTTTAGGTACATCTATGCTTGATTCCCATGCTTCTTTTCCTTCCATATTTCTCATTCCTTCCCCGTCTTCTTCATCTGACCTTTTTTCCGGTACTACTTTCTTCTGATATCCTTTAAACATGCCTTGTAATTCTACTTCAGCTGTCACTCACTCCGCTTCCTTTTCTTCTTGCAGCACATATATCCCAGCCAGTGGGACTTTTCTTCTTGGCTTCACTTGGGGTTGGAACCGAGGATTATAAGGGGGCGGAGGTTCATGCTGCTTTCCTTCTTCATATGTCGGTGCTTCAGCTCTAGTTTCCCGTTCCTTCTCTATCCTTGCCTTTATTTTCCTTGTTATTTCCTCTTCCTTCCTCTCCTCATCTTCTTTTTTCTCCTTTCCCTCTCTCTCCCTCTCGATTCTTTCTCTCTCTCTTCTATCTCTTCCTTCCTTGTGAAACCATTCTACTATCTTTTCCTGCTTCACCTGTTTTTCTTTTGCTTTCTGTCCTTTTTTCATTTTCCCCCAAATTAGGAGTCTATCCCTCATCTTTTGGCACCATTCCTCCTCAAATGTCCCTGTCTTGGGCCATTTCCATACTCCACTGGTTTTTTCACTCCATTTCTTACAATTGTATTTTATATCTTTTTCGTCTAACTTATGTTTTTCAACTATGATTTCTAGTGCTGTTTTTCCCTCTTTTCCTGCTGCTGCCTTTATTTCAACCAAATGCTTTTCCTACCTTGACTTGGTCGTTATTCCGTCACCTCTTTATTTGTATTCTTGCAGTCGGTGTTCCCCTCTGTTCCTCTCCCGGCCCAGTTCTCTATTGGCTCATATCACAACACACATGTACACATTTTAACATTTCATCTCACACTATGACAATCAGATATAACAGTAAAGTACAATAGAGAATTCCCATTTGTCTACCAGGTGTTCGCTGTATCAGTGTTTCTAATTGTTTCCTGCATGCATCTCTAGTTATACTAGTCTACTATAATTTTTCCCTTTAAGCAATACCTAGCCCTGGGCCCAGGAGTTTTATAATATGCCCCACCAAGCAGTCACCACCTCTCGTGGCCGGTATCTAGGGTTGTGAGGCCTCACACCTGCCCAAGCAGACCTGACTCTCTCAGCGGTATCGCAGGTTCCTTTTTGCCTTCTCTTTTAACTCACTTCTTCATATACATACACATATCTCTTAAGTTTTCCTTACAACTTCTTGTTTCCCTTTTTGTCCTTAATCTCTTAAAAAATTCTCTTTCAACCTTTTCTCACACACTTTCTTCCACCGTGTTGTCTTATTTCTATTTTTAATTATACTGGGCCCTTTTGGAGACCAACTGAGTCCTTCACTCAATCCACGGGGCCCGAGACAAGTGACAGCAAAAAAATCAAAACAGGGCTTTGATTAAAACAGGCGCCTGTTGTGCCTTCCCCTAAACGGCCTGTTGCTGTCCCTTGAACTCGAGTCCCACAGTCCGGGCTTTTGGACGCTCGGGTCTTTGCCCAGTCCCTTCGTGGTCGCCAAAATGTCTTATTACCAATATAACAATTTAGAAAATATTGAATGTACTTACAATAGCTTTCATCAGCTGAGAAACTCAAAGTCTAAATCAGCACACGGAACCAGTGAGTGAGAAAAGATGAAGGTCCAGTTTATTTCACTTATGGGTAAGTGTTTGCTTCATTTCAGCTTCATTGTTTTCTGAATGGCCTATTCTTCTCACGATCATTATCTGGTTAATTATAGCTTTTCCCCTGTGGCTTACGCTATCCTATTGTGTGTATTTGTACAATGCACCGTGCTGGGCTTGGATTTCTGTTTTCTGCTATGGAGGGGTTAGAGGGCCTAGATCTGGAGTCTAGGTATCAACTGTTGCATCTTTTTTCTGACTTGGCCCTCCTTGTGGATGTCCTCCGCGTACCTTCCTCTACTTCCACCTTTCCACCGCCTCTTCGTTATCGCCTCAGTCCTGCTGTCACTCTGGTGGATACTTCTACCCAAACGGAACCTCTGTCATTCACTCCTTCTACTCATACTACTGATGGCTATTTGGCAGATGATGACATGGAGCCATTCCAGTGTGACTCTGGCCCTCACACTTCCTACAACCCTACCAGCCCTGAATATTCTGATGATTATCTCTCCTCCTTACACTGCTCCCTCTCCTTCTTATTCTCCCACTAGTCCCTCTTCACCTCAATAAATTGTTGTTTTCTGAGTTTGGCTGTACTGTGTCTTATTCTTGGTGTTGTGAATTGTCATGTATCTTTTTACTGGTATTATGATTTCACTTAATTTCAATCCAACAGTTTCATCTTCATACAAACTCCCAACTTTTCAGCTACCACTGAAACGGTCTCTTAATTCCAATGGTATGACGTTGGATGCTGCTGCCATAAGCCCCAACAGTCTCTTGTAGAGACTGGACCGGAAATGCTGAGATCCAGCTTTTCTTGCTCAATGTTGATAGGATTGACCTTACGCATGTTGGGGATAGAAATTCCCTTATCATAGTAGAAACCTTATAACCTCTAAAAAAGTTGACCTCTGCACTGGACAGAGCATATTTTTCTGAGGTTAGGCCTGAGCCCCAAGCTCTAAATGTACGCGAGAACAACATCTCAATGTTGAATCGCCAGTTCCCTGGACTGTGCTAGAATTAACCAGTCATCCAGGCATTTTATTACACGGCTGCACTGGAATCGTAATGGAGATAGAATGACATCCATGAACTTTGTGAAGGTGTGAGGTGATAATGCTAGCCCGAAGGGAATAAAACGATATTGGTATGCGTTGCCTCTGTGAAACGATAAGTATCTTGAACCTGTATGTCCAAAGAGTACAGTTCAGATGACACAGATCTAAAATTGGCTACATACTCCCATCTTTTTTTGCATACCAGGAAATAACGGCTGTAAAAACCTCCCTCCCTCAGGGAACAGGGTACATGTTCTGTGGCCCCTTTGTCTAAGAGGGATCTTACTTCCTGCGCTAACATTGGGCTCTACTCTGTGCTGACTACTCTAGTGACCACACCTCTGAACCAAGGGGGGTCAAGTTCTGAACTGGACCTGGTAACCGTTTTCTATGGTAAACAGAAAACATGGACACACATTTGGCAGTACTGTGGTCTAACTGCCCTAACAATCTCATGTCCCCTGATACATCCCTCCATGGCCCCTTAGGACCACTCTTCCTTTGTCTGCTTGGCCTTTATGACCATTCTCAGATCAGTCCTAGTAGCAGACTGCAACTGTGGCAGGCCGATTCCCCTGGGTATCTGCAGAGGAAGGCAGGCCACCACACTTGCCTTCTGTGCCTCCCTCGCACTAGCACTGGTGAACTCGACACAATAGGGAAGGTCCTGTCTGAATGCCGCCATATGTCAAGCTCACTCAGCAGGTCTGTCTGGTAGGCCTGCAACACTGCCATTGCTTTCAGTGACCCATAAGCAAGACCCACTACTGCATAGACCTTGCCCACCAATGCCTCGGTGGACTTACATTGCTTGGATGGCAAAGGTGGCCCCCCTAAATAACTTTTCGTCAAAGGAGAGAGGTAGCTTTCAAGCGCCTGCTCCATCTTCAGCATGGCTATATGGCCATGCTGTTCATTTCCTACGGTGGCCTAATACTTAGACATAATGGTGTTATAAATATGGCTTATTTAAGGTTTTCCCAAGAAGAGTGATATTTTGTCATTCACTTCTGGGAAAAAGGGGAGTTTTCTGCAGTGCGAGAGAGATTTATTTTCACTGGGGAGAAAAAAAATCTCATCCCCCTATTCTTCCTGATCCCTACGAGATCCCCAGGACCTGATCTGGCTGGTTGTCTCAGCAGCGGCTGGCCCAGATCCATGAGGCTCTGGAACCCAACTCCCCTAAGCCGAGAAGAGAGTGAGTCATGATCAGAGCGTTTTCCTGTGAACACAACCTTGATTCCTGCCTAGCCCTGTGTATGCTTGTTTGCCGATCACCTGACCTTTTGCATGTTTTGGAATATGTTTTGGATCACATTGTAGATTTACCTGCCTGTGTCTCTATTTAAATAAAACTGTTCCAACTGTGCTAGCATCCATCCTATCTTCCATTACGTCACGAAACGTGACAGAATATTCCACCGAATAATGGATGCAGCAGGAGAATGAATAGGATGCAGAACCCGGAAGTCCACGTCAATCATCCCCGCCTTGGATTCTATACAGTTTCCACAAAAGACTTTCGTGGACCTTCTGAATCTGTATGATGGATTCTTTGGTTGTCCGGACTATTTTGTGGTAGATTGTCAGTTCTATTTCTAAAGCCTGTTTGACCCGAAGCCTAAGGAGAAACAATGGATAACATTCATGATGTCCCGGTTTTTTGTCCCAGCTTGCAATTGGGAGCAGCGAGTAGCAGCCATGAGACCCTGGGTACTGGAGGACATTAGGCAATTTGTGGACCTGTTTCTGAAGGAGTTTGGAGAACCAGGGCAGAGCTACAACTTGTATAAGTTGTTGAAGGGAGTCAATGTGGCAAACAATGATGACCTTCTGTTATGAGTGACATGCATTATGAGTGGATGAGCCACCAAGTGGATGTTAACACGGACAACCAAGCTCTGCTCACACCCAAGTCAGTTGACCAAGTTCTGATCATGTCCAAGCCTACTGACCTGACCGACCAAGGTACGCTCATGTCCAAGCCTGCTGATCAAGTTCTGTTCACGTCCAAGCCTGCTGACCCAGCTGACCAATTCATGCTCATGTCCAAGCCTGCTTACCCAGTTGACCAAGTTCCACTCATGTCCAAGCCTGATGACCAAGTTCTGCTCATGTCCAAGCCTGCTGACCAAGTTCTGCTCATGTCTAAGCCTGCAGACCAAGTTTTGCTTATGTATAAGCCTACCAAAACGGCCGCCCAAGTTCTGCCAACGCCCAAGTCTACCAACCCAGCTGCCCAAGTTCTGCCCATGCCCAAGTCTACCGATACAGATGACCAAGATCTGCCCATGTCCAAGACTACCGACACAGCCAACCAAGATATGCTCAAGCCCGAGGTTCACCTGCTGACCTCAGAGCCCCAGCCTGAGACCTACAAGGAGGTCTCAACTACAGAGCTGCAACCTTCATGTTCAGCTGAGGACATCGTTCAGCATTACTGCTCAGCTGAGGACGTCGCTCAGCCTTACTGCTCAGCTGAGGACGTCGCTCAGACTTCATGTTCAGGTGAGGACGTCGCTCAGCCTTACTGCTTGGCTGAGGTCGTCGCTCTGCCTCCCTGCTCGGCTGAGGTCATCGCTCTGCCTCCCTGCTTGGTTGAGGTCGTCGCTCTGCCTCCCTCCTGCTTCACAGAGAGCTTCGTTCCTCTCCCTGGCCTCACGGAGACCCACGCTCCTCTCCCTGGCCTCGCGGAGACCCACACTCCTCTCCCTGGCCTTGCGGAGACCCACGCTTTCCCGCTCCGACGAGGACGTCGCTCCACTTTCCCGCTCCGACGAGGACATCGCTCCGCTTTCCTGCTTCACAGAGGAAGTCGCTCCGCTTTCCCGCTCCGACAAGGACGTCGCTCCACTTTCCCGCTCCGCCGAGGACGTTGCTCCGCTTTCCTTCTCCGATGAGGACGTCGCTCCGCTTTCCCGCTCCGCCGAGGACGTCGCTCCGCTTTCCTGCTCCGCCAAGAACGCTGTGCAGTTGCCTGGCTCTGCTTGGGACATTCTGCTCAGGGGTCCGGGGCCGCCAAAGAAGATGGATGTCTCGTGGTGTCTCGTCGAGTGCTTTTTGGGGGTGGTGGGTGGGGGGGGGGTCATGAGTTCCTCTTTGTGTAGCGCACTGTGGAGCGGTTACAGGGCTGGCATATATACCGCGTGCCTCCCAACACTCAATGAATATTAGAATATTAGATAGAATAGATGAGTTTCATAGATGTTAGAATAAATAAGAGATTACGATAGATAACCACAGTCACAGTTCATAGTTTCATGTTTCATGTTTAAATTCATAGTCATAGTGATAGTCATAGTTCATGTCATATTTCATGTTTAGGTCAGTTAGTTTATTTCACGCTGGTTTCACTGATACCAGTCCCTCGCTGTATTTCATGTTTCATGTTTTGTATCTCGACCCCGTATTTCCGTGAGCACGACCTGTTTGCCGATCACCTGACCTCTTGCATGTTTTGGATTACGTTTTTGGATCACATTGTGGATTTACCTGCCTGTGTCTCTCTTTAAATAAAACTGTTCCAACTGCGCCTGCATCCGTCCTATCTTCCGTTACGTCACGAAACGTGACACTGACACCGGTGGTCTCAACACAAAGAAGGAAGCAATATAGTGAGGTATGATCTTCCAGTCTCCACTCAGTGTGTTGTGTTATTTGGAATGAAGATGCTAATTCTGTGGGAGAGAGTTCAAGTGTTAATTCTCGTAATAGCCCTTTGTCCTCAGAGAGCTGTTCTCTCCAGGTTCAGATAGCTTGGCACCAGCCTTACAATTTGACAATTTGCCATGTCAAAATTTTGTGTGTGTTCATCAATAAAAATGTTATGAATCCTTAGTTTAACATCTGCATGTTAGAAAGGAGTAGATGAAAACGTCAGGAACTTGCTGAAACACAGAGAATGATACTGTATATATAAAATAAATATTACAAACAAAGCTGATCTTGGCTGAGAAGACATGCTTTCCTTTATTTATCAGCAGAACTGTTTTCCTTCTCTGCTAACTTCTTTAGCCAGCTGCTTTCTGCAGTCAATATCACTTCATGTCTTGACTTTCTCTTCTTCAGATCAGAGAACCCCACTTCCTCCATGTCATCTCTGACCTCTTATTCCCTCTTCATTCTTTACTCCATCCCACTTGCAAACATTTTGGAAAGAAAACCTAAATCTGTAACCTTATGTTACATGTCACTACAATTACATATTTAATAATAAGTCTTCAAAACTGCAGAGGGAAAGAGAGAGAGGGAATATGAATGGTGTTTAAGTTAAGCAACCATTTGCCCCAAATGCATTTTACATACTTTAAATGGTTTCTCTCAATTGCCTCATTGCCTCAAGAGAATTTGAACTCTATATTCAAGAGTTTATCATTGTTCTAAGTGCTCAGACTAGCAAATACTACCTCATGTTTAATGCATGATGCCATGATTTTGCTATCTACTGTTATCAAATAAATCTATGAGTAAACTGACATGGCAGTCATAAAGAGCTTGAACTGTTGCCTATACTCTTGTACATGTAACATCACGGGACTTGAGTGGAAACAGGTGCAGATCAAAGTCTTTATTATACACGTACTTCAACAAACAAGGAAAACGTGGTCTTCACCAGGAAAACGAGAAACTGGATGCGAGGCAGGAAACTGAACAGGACAGGAAAACCAGACCGCTTAGCAAACGTAACGTATTCTACATTCCAACGCTCATTCAACATAACTAACTTAAATACTGTGCACGGAGAGCTTGAGGGCGCGCGCGTGCACGAATCGGAGCGAGCACATGATGGCGGGTTACGTATGAACTATGGAGAATTTTTTACAATGGACAAGTGTTGTTTCTGTTCTGTTTCCTCCTTATTTAGTCATTGGTTGTTTGTTGAGGGTGTGTATTAATTTTTACTAGCTGTCAGAATTTAAGGTAAATACATATGTTATTTAAACCCCTCACGTTGCTGCGCACTTCGCACAGCATTAAATGTTTAAATGTTTAAATGTTTAAATGTTTAAATGTTTAAATGTTTAAATGTTTAAATGTTTAAATGTTTAAATGTTTAAATGTTTAAATGTTTAAATGTTTAAATGTGTAATTGTGCCCTGTGCTAGTGTTCTTGTGTTTCCTTGACCTTGTGTGTGGAATAAAGACTTTGATCTGCACTTGCTTCCTGTTCGAGTCCGTATCGAAACAGAATACTACGCCTACAAAGCAGATTTTTTTTAGAAACAGAGTAACGCAATAAACAAACACAATTTCCCCTCCCCCACTGCCGGAGGACTACACTGCACTACGCAGGCAGCAGAGCCACATGAGTTCCCGGGGTTTCCCGCTGCCGGAGGACTACACTGCACTACACAGGCAATAGAGTCACACGAATTACTGGGGCTTCCCGCTGCCAGAGGACTACATTGCACTATGCAGGCAGCAGAGCCACACAAATTACTTGGGCTTCCTGCTGCCGAAAGAGTACACTGCATCACGCAAGCAGCATGAGGAGGTCTCGGCTGCAGAGCCCCTCAGTACCAGCCTGAGGTCAACAAGGCGACCTCAGGGGCCCCGACCGAGGTCAAAGTAGCGACCTCAGGGTCCCAATCTGAAGTCAACAAGGTGACCTCGGGGTCCCAGCCCCCCAGTTGTTGTGCAGTTCGCGCCGTATTAAATGTTTAAATGTGTAATTGTGCCACGCGGTAGTGTTTCCATGTCCTGTTCTAGTTCATATTTCATGCCTCAGTTCTAGTTAAATGATAAACAGGCTTAACTACGTTTAAGCATGTTGTGTATGTGTTAGCCACCTTCATGCTAAGCAGTCTTGCTTTGGTGTCCTGTTTTGGTTTCATGCCTTGAATCTCGCTTCATGCTTCGGACCGCGTACCTCTGCTCATGTTTATTGACCTTGTGTCTTTTAAACCCCTGTATGGGCTTTTCCACCATGCTGCAGCTCAGTGTCAGGGTCTTAGCAATCTTCTTATAGCCTAGGCCATCTTTCTGTAGAGCAGCAATTCTTTTTTTCAGATTCTCAGAGAGTTCTTTGCCATGAGGTGCCATGTTCAACTTCCAGTGACCAGTATGAAGGAGTGTGAGAGCAATGACACCAAATTTAACACACCTGAGACATTGTAACACTAACAAGTCATATGACACTGGGGAAGGAAAATGGCTAATTGGGCCCAATTTGGACATTTTCACTTAGGGGTGTACTCACTTTTGTTGCCAACAGTGTAGACATTAATGGCTGTGTGTTGAGATATTTTTAGGGGACAGCAAATTTTCACTGTTATACAAGCTGTACACTGACTACTTTACATTGTATCAAAGTGCCATTTCTTCAGTGTTGTCACATTAAAAGATATAATCAAATGTTTACAAAAATGTGACGGGTGTACTCACTTTTGTGAGATACTGTATATATATTGTAGCGATTTTAGCCAGCGGTGGGCGGAGCATAGACACACAGGAGGATTTTATTCAAGTCACTCGGTGTGCGCGGGGGGTGTGCATGAGGGTGCCTGTGTGTGTGTCTGTGTGTGGGTTGAAGGGCGATCAGGCAGTGAGGGTCTCAGCTGTCGGCGATTACAGCCAAGGGGGCAGGACGGAGCCGTCACTCATGTCGGAGTCACCTGAAATTAGAAAAAACACACAGCAGCGGTTAGCAGATGTGCACGTATCATCAAAACTACCCAAAACATGGCAGAGATTTGCACACATGTTTGGAGATACTTCTCTTCCTCTGCAAGTGGACTATCGCCATTTTATACTCTCCCCTCGCTTGCTGGATGGTAGAATTCTTCCACACGGAGCACCATTCACGAGCCGTGGGTGTGTTGGTGGCCTCGCCCCGCCACCATGTGCTCTCTGGCTATCCAAAACATTTGGTGACGCTGAAGCGGAACCGTCTCTTCTGTGCCACCATGCCAGTTGCGGGAGGAGTGATCTTTGTTTCCTGTGCACCGGCTACCGGCCTGTCACCACTATATATATATATATATTGTAGCGGGATGGGCGATGCACAGAGACACGGAGGCGAAGGTAGCGCAAAAACTCAGGCTTTATTCTTGGTTTGGTAGAGTGTATGTCCCGGGGGTGTGTGTAGGTCCGCGGGGTCGGCGGGCTGACGCCGTGACGCTAGTGGGGGCGTGTCGGGGGAATCCCGGAAGACGCCTCGGGGCTCTCGGGCAGTCCCTCAGCGCTCGTGCCGTGCTCGGCCGGGCGGTCCTCGTCCTTGTCGGTGCCTTCCGGCGGGCACAGAGAGAGAGAGAGAGAGAGAGAGATTAGTCATCCACAAAAAAAGGGGAGCACGAGTGAATACCTGCACGGGGTCTGCTCGGACGCCAACCGTTTTCGTAGTCGGTACTCAATCTTCCCGGGGCGGAAGGGCGTCCTTTAATCTCCGCCATCCGGGTAGCGAGTGGTGGAATTCTTCCGTCCGATCCTCCAATCCCCGGACGGTACGGCATCGGTGGGTCCTCCCGGTATGGCGTCCCTTCCGGTTACTGCCAGGTCCGACGGCGGGCTGCTCTGCTTCGGTGCCGGTACGGTAGTTGGCAAAGGAGCGATCCCCTTTCTCCTCGCGCCGAGTGCCAGTCCGTCGCGACAGTCCCCCCAGCTCGAGCCTACTGCCGCCGGGTGGTGGGCCCATAGCGTCCCTCCGTGAGAGCGTCTGCCTGTTCCCGTGTAGGGTCCCGCGCCGGTGTTGGACCTGGAAGCAGAAGTCCTGCAGGGCGAGAAACCACCGAGTTACCCTGGCATTAGTGTCCTTGGCCTTGGCCATCCACTGGAGGGGAGCATGGTCCGTCACCAGAATGAAGGGTCGGCCCGCCAGGTAGTACCTCAGCTCCTCGATGGCCCATTTTATTGCCAGGGCCTCCCTTTCTTCTGCGGGTGCGGCGTACTTTCTCTCTGCCGGGGACAGCTTCCGGCTGATGTAGAGTACCGGGTGCTCTTCTCCCTCGAGGCTTGTGAGAGGACTGCGCCCAGCCGGTTTTTTTTCAGGCGCGTCGGTGTGCACCGAGAAGGGGAGTGTGAAGTCCGGGTTGCGCAGCACCGGCTCACTGGTGAGGGCCTCCTTTAGCGCCCGGAAGGCCCGCTGGGCGTCGGCGGTCCACCTCACTTGGTCCGGCTGGCCCTTCTTTGTCAGGTCTGAAAGAGGAGAGGCTATCGCCGAAGTTAGGGGACAAACCTCCGATAGTATCCCGCCAACCCCAAGAAGGCACGCACCTGTTTCTTTCGACGAGGGCCGAGGGGTAGCCTTTCACCGCTTCAACTTTCTTTGCCTGGGGCTTTAGCATCCCCGCGCCCGATGCGGTATCCCAGGTACTCGCGTCCGTTAGCCCAAGGTGACATTTCTTGGGGTTGGCAGTCAAGCCAGCGTCCCGGAGTCCCTTTAGAACCTCCCCCAGATGGAACAGGTGGTCCGACCAGGTGAGGGAATGGATGACTATGTCATCCAGGTAGGCCCGCCATGGCTACGATGGGGCCGTAGGACGATGTCCATCAGCCGTTGGAAGGTGGCCGGGGCCCCATGTAGCCCAAAGGGGAGGACCCGGTACGCCAGTGGCCCGTGGCGGTGCTAAAGGCCGGGTTTTGGGCGGCGCCGGCCGCCAGGGCCACTTGCCAGTACCCCTTGGTGAGGTCCAGAGTGGAAATGAATCGGGCCCTCCCAAGGCGCTCCACCAGGTCGTCCACTTGGGGAGGGGTAGCTGTCAAACTCCGAGACCTGGTTGAGTCGCGAAAGTCATTGCAGAGCCGAATACTCCCGTCGGGTTTCGGCACTACAACGACGGGCTGGACCAGGGGCTGTTGGATCCTCGATGACTCCGTCTCGTAGCATGCTCTCTACCTCTTTCTCGATGGCCTTACCGCCGGGCCTCCGGGACACGGTAGGGCCTCTGCCTCACCACTACCCCCTGAGGTGTTTTTATGTGGTGGGCCCACCACTTGGGTCCTTCCTGGGGAGGAGGAGAATACGTCCGTGAATTGGTCCACGAACTCGCTGGAGCTCCTGTCTCTGGGCGGGTGTGAGGTCCTCCCCGAGGTCGACCAAAGCACGCTTGTTCTGATCTGTGTCTAGGGCGGCGTATGCTGAACGACCGGGGTGGGTTCCACCCACTTCTTCAACAGGTTAATGTGATAGAGTTTGCCGTCCGTTCTCCTACCGGGCTGTTGCAGGCGGTAGTTGACGGGCGCCCTAGACGGCGCTGACACGGCCCCTGCCAGCGGGCCAGGAACTTGCAGGCGCTACTGGGTACCAGCAGAAGTACCTGGTCCCCTGGGTGGAACTTCGGGCTGCGCCGGGCGGTTGTACACCCGCTGCTGTTCTTCCTGGGCGGCGCTGTGTTGTTGGACTATCGGTCCCACTCGGTCGATCCGTCTTGCATTTCGTACATATTCCACGACCGAAGCGGCTTCACAAGGAACGTCGAGTAGTCCTCGCGGGCGCCGAACAGCAGCTCAAAGGGGTGAAGCCGGTGGATGCCTGGGGGCACCCCGGACCCCAAAGAGTACGTAAGGTAGGAGGAGGTCCCAGTTCCTCCCTTCTTCGTCTACCACCCGCCGCAGCATTGCGTTTGAGCGTCTGGTTGAAACGTTCGACCAGCCCGTCAGTCTGGGGGGTGGTAGACCGACGTCTTCAGATGCTTCACCTGCAACAGCCGCACAGATCAGACATTAGCTTGGAGACAAAGGGCGTACATTGGTCGGTTAGGATGTGCTTTGGGGATCCCCACACGGCTGAACAGGAGTACCAGTTCCCTGACGATGTTGGGGGAGGTGGCTTTTGTAGTGGTATTACGGCCTCCGGGTACCGGGTGGCGTAGTCCACAATCACCAGGACGTACTCGTGACCCCGGGCCGACTTGGGGAGGGGCCCCACGAGGTCCATGCCGATCTGTTCAAAGGGGACGCCGATGATGGGTAGAGGGATGAGGGGCGCGCCGGGGGCCTCCGGGGAGCCGGCGGCGTTGGCACTGGGGACACTGCTGGCAGAACCTCTGGACCTCGGCGCTCATCCCGGGCCACACGAATCGGTCCCTCAGCTTTTCCCCTGTGTTCCGCGGTCCCAGGTGACCGCCGGAGGGTGTACGGGGCGAGATGCATGACGAGGGCGCCTTGTCCTCGGTACCACCAGGAGGTCTACCTGCTTCCCGCGGCCCGTTGGCTGTAGAGGAGGCCACCCCGGACGAGGAAGTATGAGGTGGGAAGCCTCAGGTCGGGGGTTTTGGTCGACCCCCTTACAACCCGTACCTGGGCCCAGCAGTGCTTGAGTCGGTCGTCCTCCTTCTGTTCCGCCCAAAGCTCCCTTCTCGGGTTACCTGATGGACAACACCAGACATAGGGTTAAGTGATATAGCGTCCTCACCTTCTGGAGTGGCATCCCCATTGTCCTGGCTGCCCCGTCTCGGTGTCCGGCCCGGCGGGCATCCTGGCCAGTCCCTCCCTAGGAGTATGTACGGGGAGGTCAGGGATCACGCCTACATGGAGAGACCAGCTCCCGGTCACGCCCTTGATCGGCACCTCGGCTGTCGGGACTTCTCGGGTGTCCCCATGAACGCAAGTTCACAGTGAGGCTCCCCCTGGTTGGAGCCGCGGGGGGAGGATGGACGGTCGAGGCACGGGTACCGGCTCCTGGTGTCCAGCAGCGCGGTGATCGCCTCCCCCTCCAATCCACACCTTCTGGGTGGGCCCCTCCGGCAACTGTCGTACATGGAGGGCGCAGCCGGCCAGCCAAGGTTTCTGGGTCGGTCCGGGAGGCCCCAGTTCCGGCTCCGTGGGCATGGGCTCATCGGTGGGATTACGGGGGCGGGCGACCTCCGGCGGGTTCGCCAAGTGCAGGCGGCGTGGGCGTGCGGACAGACCGGACTCCCGAGGCCCCTAGAGGTAGGTCAGAGGGCTGTGGTTCCTGTGGGTCGAGCTCGAGGGTGGCGGTGATGCGCTCCAGGCGCCGCAGGAGCTCCTGGGGCGTTCGCGGTGCTTGGACCCCCACAGCCTGTCGTACCATCCGGGTAATGCCCTCAAGAACCGATCCATCGCCACCTCTTCCGCCACCTCGAGGGCCGGGTGCTGGTCTGGCCGGAGCCACCTTTTGGTGAGGCGGATGAGGGTGTTCAGCTGCCGGCGGGCTGCGCCCCGGCTGATAGGTCCAGCGATGGAACTTCGCGGTTGCTTGCGGAGAGCCTCGGCCGCACCACGCCAGGACGCCCTCTTCTTGCGCGGTGCGAGTCCGCCCGTCCTCCGGCTCGAGACTGTAATAGGCCTGCGGCCCCCCCTGTGAGCAGGGGACCTATGGCGCTGGGCCAGTCCTCCTTATCCCAGCCCCGCGCGGGCGATGGTTTCAAAGGTCTCGAGGTACGCCACCGGGTCGTCATAAGGAGCAAGGGGGGGAGTAGGCGGCGGAGCTCACGTCCCGGGTCCGGGAGAGGCGTGGAGGCGCCGGCGGGACTGTAGCGCCACCAGCGTCTCTGTCGCCGCCTGGAGGCTTTCCGCAGTTGTTGGGTGACGGCCTGTTGCTGTATACTGGTCTGCACCAGCTGCTGTAATGTCTGCTCCATTGTGCGCGTTTTTTTTTGTTTGTTTGTTTTTTTTTTTTTTTCCTTTTTTTTTTTTTTTTTTGGAAAAAGAAGAAAAACTGATAGTCTCTCCTTTTTTTTTCTGGTAAGAGGGCGGTTCTGTGCTCATGCCTGCATCCTCCACCAGTGTAGCGGGATGGGCGGATGCACAGAGACACGGAGGCGAAGGTAGCGCAAAAACTCAGGCTTTATTCTTGGTTTGGTAGAGTGTATGTCCTGGGGGTGTTTTGTGTGTAGGTCCGCGGGGTCGGGCTGACGCCGTGACGCTAGTGGGGGCGTGTCGGGGAATCCCGGAAGACGCTCTCGGGCTCTCGGGCAGTCCCTCAGCGCTGCGTGGTCGTCTCGGCCGGGCGCGGTCCTCGGCCGTGTCGGTGCCTTCCCCCAAGTACAGAGAGAGAGAGAGAGAGAGAGAGATTAGTCATCCACAAAAAAGGGGAGCACGAGTGAATACCTGCACGAGGGTCTGCTCGGACGCCAACCGTTTCGGTAAGTCGGTACTCAATCTTCCCGGGCGGAAGGGCGTCCCTTTTATCTCCGCCATCCGGGTAGCGAGTGGTGGAATTCTTCCGTCCGATCCTCCAATCCCCGGACGGTACGGCATCGGTGGGTCCTCCCGGTATGGCGTCCCTTCCGGTTACTGCCAGGTCCGACGCGGGGCGGGCTGCCTGCCCGTGCGATGCGACGGGTTGGCAAAGGAGCGATCCCCTTTCTCCTCGCCGAAGTGCCAGTCCATCGCGACAAATAAAAAAAAAAAATATATATATATATATATATATATATATATATATATATATATATATATATATATATATATATATATATATAAAATTTATAATATTTATAACTTGGTCTTGACCTACATTTAAGCTGCCTGTTTCCATGGCCAGATTTTTGTTTATAACCCCGATTCTGAAAAACTTGCCACAGTTTCGAAAATGCTAATAAAAACAAAGAGAAGTGATTTCTAAATGTACTTTTACTTGAATTTAAACAAAAGTACATGTAAAGACAAGCTATTTGATGTTTTACCTTATCAACTGCATAGCTTTTGGAAGATAAATGTTTATTTCGAAATTGCTGCATGCAACACATTCCAAAAAAGTTGGGACAGGGACAATTTAGGACTCATAGTGATGTGACCCCTTGAAATAAGAAGGTGATGTGAAACAGGTGAGGCAATCGTCTAATCATAGTATATAAAAAACCTCCAAAAAAGGCCTAGTCCTTCAAGAGCAAGGATGGGTTGAGGCTCGCCAATCTGCCAACAGATGCATCAGCAAATAATCCAACACTTTGAGAACAACATTCCCCAAAGACAAATCGGTAGGATTTGGGGCATTTCACCTTCTACAGTGCAGAATATAATTAAAAGAGTCAAGGAATCTGGTCAAATCTTGGTGCGTAAAGGGCAAGGCCAAAAACCATTAAAAAAAAATTAAAAAAAAAAAAAATTGGGCATTTTCCATACTGTCCCAACTTTTTCAGAATTTGGGTTGTAAAATAGAAACAGAGCAATGAATCATTAGATGAAAAATTAACATTTAAAAAAAAGTTTGCATAGACATAAATGCTTTTCATTAATTAATTTTCAAATGACGGTTCATATATGGCCACAGCAACAGTTGGCCAACTGGCTTGAGTCTTGTAACTCTCTGGGGCAGACACCTGTGATTGGTGGTGATCCACAAAGAAACTGTGAATGATACCCTGTCGACAGTGTGTTTAGTAACTACTGGTCTGTGGTTCTTATTGTTCTCCAATGCTTTAAATACATAGGAGCAATCCAGCCCACCATCGACTCCTCCATATTTTCCAAAATAGTTGCTGGAATTTTCCAGAAATTCTGGTGAATCGTGCTTTGGTGGATTTACCAGTATTTATTATTATTATTATCCATCCATCCATCTTCTACTACTTACTCCCTCTTCATGGTCCCTATCCAAGGAATCATCGGGCACAAGGTGGGTTAAACCCAGTCCATCGCAGGGCAAAATCACATACACACTCATAAACCCATTCATACACTACGGACACTTTAGACACGCCAATCAGCCTACCATGCATGTCTTTAGACTGGGGGAGGATACCGGAGTACCCGGAGGAAACCCACAGGGAGAACATGCAAACTCCGTGCGTACATGGCCGCGGCGGGAATCAAACCGCGGACCCTGGAGGTGTGAGGCGAAAGTGCTAACCACTAAGCCACCATGCTACATTAGTAGTATTAGTATTTACTTTTTTCTTTTTTTTATCCTACCTTTGCATTCTAGTCTGCTGCAGATGTACAAATGTGGTGTGTGCTGTATTCTGCATACAGTAACCCCTTTCATCCTGCATTATAGTCTTTGAAACTCACTCTGAAATACTGTGACCAATGGGTAAAGGCACCATTATCTTGCTGTCCCATATGGTTAGTCTGCGTTTCAACCAATTACAGGAGATCATCCAGTTCTTCCTGAACCTCAAAGACCCAAAGACCTGGCCAGACACCAAAAGCAGCTAGCTGCCAATAGAGTTTGTTAAAGCCACACTTGCCATCTCATTAATGTCAGCAGACCCAGTGATTTTCCCTTGTCCCATTACTGTGGCTACTCTTGTTTGTAGTGCTGCCTATATGATCTCTTCCCAATTAATTGCTTGTCATGGGGTGCTTTCACAAATGCAGCATTTAGTCTATTTGAATAGAAATCTAGCATGTTTTCCTCCATCGTGGTTTGTTTGGGCAGGATAGAACATATGCAGGTGCAGACCAAAATAGCCCTTCTGGTTATAAGTGAACTATAACAATTTGATTACAGACAGATGGCAACTCAACCCTGCATCAATCCAGCTGCAGGAAGTGGATCAAACAAGTTGTATATTTTGGTTCTAGGGAGCATTTGCTTTAAAGTGCAAGCTACTACATTGAGCCATGATATATAAACTGCGCCAACGGACAGAGCTGTTGTGCTGCAGAAATGCCATGCATTCTAGATTATTGAGACTGATTAACAAAAACAGAAAGTAATTGCTGGATGAAACACATAGAATATTTAAAACTAGTTATTTATATACTGATCAAATTATTAAGTTAGTGCCAGCTAAAGTTTTCTCTTTTTAAATTGATTATACGCAATCTTATGAAGATTTTTGAGTATCTCAAAAATTTAACCCACTTCTTCTGCTCCTTCGCAAGACAAGAATAGGAAAGAGGTCAATGGTGACGTTGCAGGGGCCTTTTATAGGCTACACATGTGAGATAATGGTTAAAGCCACAAGATGGCTATTAGTACTTCTTGCTACGAAATGAGCAAAGGAAGAAAACTCCAATAGCTCTTGAAGGAGACCACCTTGGTCAACTGGAATATAAAAGAAGTTTTATATATAAGTTCTGCTGCCCTAAAATAAAATGAGGCAGTTTAAGCATTACACAAATAAAAAAATGTCTGGTATATTAAAGTAAATATGACTAATAAAACTAATGATTTATTTCTTCAAGCAGAATATAGGAAAGTGCATCTTGTAACATGTTTTGACGTTTCTCATCAAAACCAGCAACCTTTTTAATTACTGTACCATGAATAAATTTGAGGTTGCATGTACCAGGGGAGCCCTACTACTGGAACAAACACTTAAACTAATGTAAAACCTCCTGTTCTGTCTAAAAAGTGAAATTATAAGCATCCTTACTTCTTCTCCTTTTTTCAATTCCAATTCTTTTTTAAAGTCATCCCCTTATTGTATAATTAATGTATTCTTTCAGGGATGCTTGCTCACACTGTCATCGTGTGTGTGTGTGTGTGTGTGTGTGTATGCATGTGTATGTGTGTGTGTATGTGTGTGTCTTCTTTAATAACAACGGCTGTCATCTAGTTATCATTCCGATGCTGGGACACGTCTCAAACAGAAAACTGGCCACTAGATCATAGGGTAGACTTCCATTAGTGCAAATCAAAGTAAGCCCTGCATGCCAACTCTGAGATGAGAATTTTATTTTAGATAAGAGACTGTGAGTGAATGTATGTGTGTGTGTGTGTGTGTGTGTGTGTGTGTGTGTGTGTGTGTGTGTGTGTGTGTGTGCCTTAGTGGTGTTTTGATGATGTCCATGTAGGAGAAATCTGTGCTCTTAAACACCTGCTAGATGAAAACTGAATCATGTGAGAAAAATTGAAAGAGGGCTGACAGATGAAGAACTACAAGTACAGGTACCTATAGAACCAGGTCTCTTATCATGACATACACTCCCATGATGCTCATGCTCTCACACCAAAAATAATTCACCCCCCAAAAAATAATTCACCCAACATCAGAGCTGTTTGACCTCCAGCATTATTTGTAGCATTTCTAGGCATCTAATATTAGTTTATTCCATCCATCATTTCATCAGTCAGAGAAAGTGGATGCTAGGGATCTTTCCTCTCATTGGTATCATATGATGATTGCAGCCCTCACAGTCTGAGTTCATGTTGCAGTTTAATTTCAACCTCAAAATTATGATACCATTTTAACCTACTATCTGTTTCTCCATCTTTCTTTCTTTAATCTCTGTCTCTCTGCAGATGCACAACTACAGGCGAAACATAGACCTGCTGATAATATTCTCCTCTCTCCATTTACTCTTTCTCTTTTCATGTCAATGTCTTATCTCTATTTGTCACATTTGTCTCTCTCTTCTCTCATGTTAAATTTGTGAGCCATTTATTACCATGATTATATCCAGTACAGTATTACAGAATATTGTATAAGAAAGTATAAATCAATAATAATAATAATAATAATAATAATAATTTGCTCAGAGTCACAGCAGAACTGGAGCCTAACCCAAGAAGAGTGGGCACAAGGCGAGAGAATTCACCCTCTTGTGGGACATCAGTCCATTGCAGGACACCATCCCTCACTCATTCATTCCTTGGGGCAAAGTAGTCTAGCCATTCTATCTGCATGTTTCGTACAGTGGATAGAAGTTGGAATAACTCAGAGGAATCCAGGGACCCTGGAGCTGTGAGGTAGCAAACCTACCTGCTGCACCTACATGCCACCTTGGCCTGCTGGGCCAGCTGGAGAAAACAGATGAAACCCACACAAACACAGGCAGAACATGTGAAACAACGCACAGATACTTCCCAAGCTTAGGATTGATCCATGGACCCTGGGGCTGTAAGCTGGCAGCTTTACCCAGTGCACTACCATGACACCCAGGCTCTCTAACTCTAATCTAAATTTAAAATGAAATCGAGTGCCACCACTTTCTTGTTTACTTTTGCTGTAGTGAACTGTTTGGGGAAAAGATATAGAAACATGTAAATTCACATATATAGTATTCTCTTATCAAAGTAGTTAACAAATCTGTCTGCAAGTTTACCCACAAGGCTTAAACATTTAAATAAGTGAAAGGGAAAAGCTATCCTATGCTAACTTACTTTATCTATTTGTATAAGTCTTGCTAATTCCCTGAATTGTGGTTAAGAGCATTAAAATCTTAATATTTTCCTTTTTTTTTTGGCCAGGAGTAGATAGATAGATAGATAGATAGATAGATAGATAGATAGATAGATAGATACTTTATTGATATATATGACAAAAACGTAATGAGAAACAAGACTCAAGTTATGACTAACAGAAAAAAGGTGTTCAGAGATGATGCCACATATACTACTGTAAATAAACTTTTAATTAACCTTTCCTGTTGTTTTGGTCATCAGCTTTACTGGTGAAGGGTGTTGGATTTTATCTGTTGGGTAAGCCATCTGCCTTGGTTCTTTGTTTACCTTAGCATTAGGAAAGCACATAGTTAATCTGATTGGAGGAGGTGTGAAAAAGAAATTAGGTCAGAAAAAGGTGTTCTCGGAGTCTCTTTCTTTTATTATGTAAAATGAAAGTGTCCAGGATAGGGTTTGTTTCTCAACCTGCTTGTGGCATTCTAGAAAGTTGAATTATGGCTATTTTGCAACTTCTTGGCCAGATGGCCCTTCTAACAAAGACCGGTAGGGTTACTCAATGGTGTGTTTGCTTATCCACAACCCAGACTAGCTGGTACCAATCTTGACCGAGTCTTTGACTTATGGTTTGGATGAGCTGAGGATTGTAGTTTTGGGCCCCTTAAGTGGAATGTAGCTCATTTTTAAAAAATCTCTTCCTGTTACCATCTTTGATGCCTGGTTCACCCTGAGATCATACAACAGTCAGAACTGATTCTTTAACTTTAGAGAATGCATATTCAGGTGTTTGCTACTTTGCTTACTTGTATAACACCCAGGTATGTCTATGCTACCTGTAGGTCAGACTTCTTCTAGCTTGATATACAGGATCAAAAATTCAGCTCAGATGAACACAAATAAATGCATTTGTTGTATTAGATTAAACATATGAGGGTTTCATAAAAGGGAGGACCATGATTCATGTGACCATCATTTGAACATCAATTAGCCACAGGCTGAGAGAGATCATGTGGTAGTTTGTGACAGAGTTGACTCGTGGCATGAACAAAGATTCTGGAAATCATCTAGTACAAAGATTCAGGAAATCTAGATGATTTGGTTGAGTTCAAACCAAGCAACTGCAAAAGTGGGTGGGGGAGGGGTGTTGCCTGGGAATAGTTTGCAGTTTGTTTACTGCTGAAGCATTTCTTTTGCCAGCTTTTACACATAGAAAAATATTTAAAAATTAAAGTAATTTAACTGATTTAAAGAAAGATAGAGTGAACATTTTAGGGGGACTAAGATGATTTATAAGGAGCTTATGTCTCCCCAAATTGCTTGAGGCTGGTGCCCATCATCAGCTTCCAGGGGTTTAGCATTTAGAGACATAAGCATGAGTTTGGCAGCATGGCTCCTTTAGACAATTGGAGTATAATGAAAAAATATAAGAAATCTATCACAAGTGATGGAAAACCACCAAATGAAACCCAGCTAACTGTAAATATCACATGAGGTAAAAGGGAGAAAAAAAACACTCAACCACGCATATGACAGTCACAGGCCCATACAGTAGTTTACAGTTGTTGTTTTTTTTTTAAATATAGGAAACATTTCATTTCATTATCTCATATTTATATTTATGATACACTGGGGTTTAAAACTACTGTGAGATGTGGGGGGGGGGATAAATAAATAAATAAATAAATAAAGACATTTAGCACTTAGGTACAAAGTGTTATTTTTATAGGAATTTGAATTTGAATTTACTGGACTTGAACAGATTTTTTGTCTTTCAAGCCCTTGAACGCCGCCTCACAGTCCTAAATCGAGCTGATTGGGTTCTTTACGGTCTTCACCAGCAAATTGGTTAAAGGCGTGGCGATTGAGTCAAAGTTGGGTATGAATCTCCTGCACCATCCCACGAGTCCCAGGAAGGATCTCACCTCCATTTTTCTTGGCCTTGGGCTTCATTGAATCGCATCTACCTTGTCGCCTTGTGGTCAAAGTTTGCCATTACCCAGGTGGTACCCCAGAGAACCGGTCTCCTGATGCGCCCATTAAATTTTGCTACATTAAATATCAATCCTTCCTTCTGGATTCTCTCCAGTGTCTGCCATAGGTGGTCAAGGTGGTCTGCCCAAGTGTTGTTCTGGATAATGACATTATCCAGATAGGCAGCAGACCATGCCTCGCACCTCTGGAGCACTCAATCTGTCACCCATCAGGAATGTGGCTGGTGCTCCTTACAGGTCGAAGGGCAGGACTGTGCATTGGTAAAGGCTCAAAGGGGTCTTAAATGCAGTGTAAGGTATTTAGGCAGGATCGAGGGGCACCTGTCAGTATCCCTTGCACAGGTCCAGAATGGTTATCAACTGGGCCTGACTGATTTTCTCCAGCAGGTCATCAATTCTCGGCATAAGGTAGGCATTGCAAGTCTCTTTGGATAAAAGCATCTGCTAAATGAATAAATGTAAATGTAAATCAAACTTCGATTGGCCATTGAGCACACATCTAGGTACCCCCATCACACACAAACATGGCATCACCAGCTTTTGGCAGCACTGCGCTGGCATGTTGCAGAACTGATGCGATAAATGTCCGCCGGCTACGAGAGCTCGGTTTGCCTGCTATCACAGCTTCCAGCATCCGAAAGACTGACTAAACTACACAAATTACCACACAGGTAACACAAATAGCCATTCAACAATGTGTGAAAATGTGTGATGCATGCAATGCATGTAAGGGGAAATTTAATATGAAAGTGATGAGTCCAAGCGCTACGAGATCAGCATGTGGACCCGCATCTCGAATAGCGGATAATGGCAGGGGAATGTATGAAAACTTGGCATGGGTGTGTATGTGTGAGTAAATGCCAGTGCTGATTAGCAAACACGGATGGTCACATCCACATACGTCCACACACACACACACACACACACACACACACACACACACACACACACACACAGCTGCACATCTGCTCATTCATGTAGTTATTCAATTATCCCACCTTAAGTGGACAATTGTATCTCCATTTGGTGACCCTAGGCCCACTGTAGTCTCCTGTTCTTGACTGACAGGACTGAAATTGAATGGGGTCTTCTGCAGTGGTGTAGTCCTAAAAACAAAGTGCCTTACTATTACCCAGATTTTGTAATACATAACAATATATCACAAAGCAGCATATTCTTTTCACATATTACACCAAGATTGTTATTGCCAAATACCAATTCTGAAATAGATTTACTGTTTAAATGTAACAAAAGTGCACATGTAATTAAATGACATTTGACACCAATTAAGGAATAGCATAAGCCATTAATTTCAATATAAATGTTTTATATTTTTTTGTAACTTTGTCAACACAATGTGTCAGTGTGGATATTTAAGTATGGATTACATGTTAATCGGTTGTGGAAAAAGATAACCCCATAATGTGTGATGAAAATACCTTAATTTAAATGTAGAATAAAATTAATGAAGGGCATTACAAAACAACTGTAAGCGGGAGGGGGATACAGAGAACATGGCTTGCTAAAATGGGCATAAGAGGTTTCCAACCCCTGAGCCTTCGATGAGGAGGACTATAATATGGAAGGGCTTATTTTAATAATTTAATTTCTTCATCTGTCATGTAATGATTTTTGTGAAGCCAGTATTAGTTGTGATAGACATACAAATAAATCGTGATGAGGAAAAAATAAGCATATGGGTGTCACGTCCCAGTGAGTGTGCCTGTTTGTCTTTTGTCTATCTTGCTCTCATTCCCTGTCATTTTCTTAGGTTCAACCTCTCTGAACTCCTGTTGGTTCATGATGGTATCAATCTTGATCAAACGGCGTGACATCACCTCCTCCACTGCCAATTAAATGTACTGCCAGAATTTAAAATCATGCCAAAATAAACACGAGGCAATCAACTTGGCTTCACTGCCTCTTTGCTCTGTCTGCTGTTTTGTATCGCATTATCGTTAGTATTGTTTGCTCTGTGACAGTCTTAACCCTATCACTTTTAGTTTGCCATCTCATTTTGTATATTGTTTTGCTACATTTCTTTTTGGTTTTTGATGCTGTTTTTCTGCCCAAGAGAAAGGTGGACTGCTTAAATGTCAAGTGACTTACTGTTGGAAACTCTCTATTCCCTATTCCCTCAGATATGTATAAGTATGTTTTGGTTATAGTTTAATTTCTGTCTAATGAACTTTATAGAATCCTTACACATAGTGTATTATTATTATTATTATTATTATTACTACTAATACTACTAATATAAGCAGATCTTTGTACACTTATTTTCACTTATGTATAATAAATCACTCTTCTTGTGCATTATTTCATTTAGTGGTGTCTCTTGCCACCACCATCACTCCAAATAATCTCAATGTTACCTCTTCTAACCCTAGAGCAAAGTAAGAGGTCGTAACAACACCATATATGTACGTATGGCCCCAAATATATAACTGGTCTTCTGCTGTTGTCCATCTACCTCAAGTTTTGATGTGTTGTGCATTTTGAGATGCTTTTCTGCTCAATACTTTTGTATAGAATGGCTATTTGAGTTCCTCTCCAGGAACCCTCACTTTATCGTGGTGGAGAGGTTTGTGTGTCCCTATGAACCTGAGGGCTGTGTTGTCTGGAGCCTTATGCTCCTGGTAGGGTCTCTCAAGGCAAAGTGGTCTCAGGGGAGGGGCCAGACTAAAAATGGTTCAAAAACCTTTCATGGTAAAGATAAAGAGAGGAGGAGTTACCCTGCCCAGATGAAGCCCGGGGCCCCCGTCTGGAGCCAGGCCCAGAGGTAGGGCCCGACTGCGAGCACCTGGTAGTTGGATTTGCCACGGAGCCCAGCCGGGCAAAACCTGAAAAAGCAATGTGGCACCCCCCTCTCCATCCTAGGGGCCCACCACTCATGGGGTGAACCGTGGGGGTTGGGTGCGCTGCTACATGGGTCGCAGTGAAGGTCAGGGGCCTCGATGGACCAGACTTGGGCGGCAGAGGCTGACTCGGGGGACGTAGAATGTCACCTCTCTGTGGGGGAAGGAACTGGAACTTGTGAGGGAGGTGGAGCGCTACCGGCTAGATCTGGTTGGGCTTACATCTACACACAGTCTTGGGTCTGGAACCGTACTCCTGGAGAGGGGATGGAATCTATTCTACTCTGGAGTTGACCAGGGTGCGAGGCACTGGGTGGGTGTGGGGATACTCACAAGTCCCCGGCTGAGCGCCGTTACGTTGGAGTTTACACCGGTGGACGAGAGGGTTGCCTCCTTACGCCTACAGGTTGTGGGGGGGCTCTGACTGTTGTATGTGCATATGCACCGAACACCAGTTCAGAGTACTCTGCCTTCTTGGAGACCCTGAACAGTATCCTGTATGGGGCACCAGTAGGGGACTCCATAGATCTGCTGGGAGACTTCAACGCGCACGTTGGCAATGATGGAGATAACTGGAGAGATGTGACTGGGAGGAACGGCCTCCCTGATCTAAACCCGAGTGGGCATTTGTTATTGGACTTCTGCGCTAGTCATGGACTGTCTATAACATATACCATGTTCGAACATACGGAGGCTCATAAGTGTACGTGGTACCAGAGCACCCTAGGCCGAAGGTCTTGTAGATCAAATTCTACCTACTTTCTTATTACCAATATAATAATTTAGAAAATATTGAATGTACTTACAATAGCTTTTCATCAGCTGAGACACTCAAAGTCTAAATCACCACACGGAACCAGTGAGTGAGAAAAGGTCCAGTTTATTGATTCCAATTACCTGAGATCCAAACAGTTTGGGACGTCTCAAAAAGTGATCTAACATGCCTGGGACGGGGCTCCCCTTTTATACAATTCTTCTATGAGCCACCGCCCCTTCTTCTTATCTCATATACCATTATGCCAGAAGTTCCTCTTTTCCCAGGCCCCCTTATGTTTGTGTTCATGCTTTAATTAGCAACCAATATGTCATCCATTGTACACATTTCAACAACCAGTATGTTTCAATAGTTATTGTTTTCAGTTTCCTATATGTGCATATTTTGTTTCCTTTCCCATACCATTATGTTTTTGTTTTACTCATTTTCCCACACCCTTATGATTCTCCTGGGTCTGGGTGTTTTTTTAAAAACAAACCAGCGGTACTTCCCAATCATATCTCATTCGGTTCTTTCCTCTGAGCGGAGTGGAGTGTTTGTTATTCTTGGTTCTTTCCATCAAGGGGATTTTTACTTATGGGTAAGTGTTTACCTTATTTTGGCTTCATTGTTTTCTAAATGGCTTGTTCTTCTCATGATCTTTATCTGGGTAATTATAGCTTTTTTCCCATGTGACTTACGTTACCCTATTGTGTGTTTGTACAGCACACCGTGCTAAGCTTGGATTTCTGTCCTCTGCTATGGAGGGGTTAGAGGGCCTAGATTTAGAGTCTAGGTATCAGCTGTCACATCTCTTTGCTGACTTGGCTCTCCTTGTGGATGTTCTCCGCATCCCTTCTTCTACCTCCACCTTTCCACCCCCTCTCCGTTATCGCCTCAGCCCTGCTGTCACTCTGGTGGATTCTTCTATCTGGCGGATGATGACATGGAGCCGTTCCAATGTGACTCTGGCCCGCACACTCCCTACAACCCCACCAGCCCTGAATATTCTGATGATTCGTCTGGCCCTGGGCATACCCCATACCGCTACTCCGTCTCTCCTCCTTACACTACTCCCTCTCCTTCTTATTCTCCCACCAGCCCCACTTCACCTCAATAAATTGTTGTTTCTCTGAATTTAGATGTGCTGTGTCTTTTTATTATGAATTGTCCCGTTTCTGTTTTACTGGTATTATGATTTCGCTTTATTTCAATCCAACATTCCCTCCTCTGAGGCTATGAAAAAGCCTCACAACCACCACTAGTTTAGAGGGTATCGCTGTATGAACTGGTTTTGGCGCACTCATTGCCTGTCATTAGTCAACTGCCGAACAGTTATTCTCACAGATCCGTAGTGAGCCCGTTCATAAGCATCATCCTTATCTGATTCACTATCATCACTGGCATGGCCTCGGGCATTCTCTACCTCGACACTGCACATATCAGGGTTGGCCTCTAATAATTGTCGGTGTACTTGGGGTATTCTGTCTAATGTCAGGCGCTGGGGTGCCTCATAATAAATGGTTAGCTGTAGCACGGGACGCAACACTCCACTTCGCCATCGGCCCCTAGTGAGATACACGTGTCTGGCCATTTTTACTTATTACATGAAAATTTTTTAATCACTTGTGGATTAACTGTTGAAACATGAAAATTTTAAATCACTTGTGGATTAACTACTAATTCGTAAAATATTTATCATATAATCACAGGCCAGTCGGCACGTCATATAAGGATTGATTATGGGTTACAGACTGAATAAGACATATAGAAAAGGAGAGAAGACCTTTGGTCCCTATCTTTCTTGACCAGGCCTATAAAGCCTCCAGTCTTGTATTTGTTGGGCCGTTTCGTCTTTATCAATATAGGTACACCTCAGTCCTGTCTTGTATTCAGGGGTGGGCGAAAAAACCTTGCTCGTAGGAAAAATTCCCACCCTGCCAGCCTCTTGCTCGACAGCGTGTTTTGTGTCTCGCCTGAATACAGAGAGGGGTTAAACCGGCATGGAATTCAGTCTCTGATCGTTTCGTAACGTCCGGGATGCAGCGTTGACTGTCTTCGACCCGGGTACTTTACGCACCGTAGAGGGTCGCCCTTGGGGAGAGGTTTGGCTAGCACTTACACCCAGGGCATGGCTCATCACTTCTTCTTCATGCTGGTTAGAATAGAAACAAACACATCTATTGGCAAACAAAGAAAGTAAAAGGGAAAAGAAGACTGCGTAGTGTTGGCACTTTATGGAGGGTGGCAAAGGCCGATTGCTTGGCTTCCTTATGTCTTTCAGTTTATTGGGTATGTATGTACAAACACGGCCTTCCTTAGTCGAGTCCCCTGATGTGTCCATTGTCGTATAGTGAGAATAATACTTCCCCTTTCACTCGGATCCGCCTCATTTAACCCTATTCCCTCGTTAGTGGTTTCTAAGTTTATAACTGCTTGTCCTGGGTTGTGATGTAACAGATCTAAGGCCACTTGGGGTTCATGCTGGACTCGACCACTGGAGCTGTGCATTTGGAAGGTACAGGGGAGGTTTAAAACTGAACGTAGTACGGTAGTTTCTGATTGTCCAGGGCTCAAATACCAGTAACTGGCCATGGCTGGGATCCCAGTTGTACCTCTGCTTTCTCGTATAAGTCCTTGTTGACTACTACTTTGTGAGCAGAGGTGTGGTTTGTTTTTCGGGTTCAGCTAGCGCTAGGATGTTCCAGTGATCCTGGACTGCTTACAGGGCTTGTTCGGCCTTGGCTTGTTCGGCCTCTAGTAGAAGGGGTTCCAGGGTGCCTTTGGCAGGTGCTAACAAGGTTTCAGTGTCTGTGTTCTCTTGGTCCTTTCTTTTATCCATGTCGTCATTGCTAGTCTCAAAACCGGCTGTGGCTCTTTTGGTTAGTTCGAGCATGTCCGTGTATACAGAGTCGGTTTCGTCATCAGCATATCGGTGATCCGGGTCAGTGTGGGTATAGTGCCTGAACACCACCCCCCGTTGAGGCGGTAACGCCTCACCCATCACCACGTACTGACCCGAAATGTTGGTGGTAGTAACAGCAGTAAGGGCAAGTTTGCGGGTACACGGGATGATGCAGCAAAAGAGAAGGAGCACGAAAACAAAAAGGACTCCTAGCGCTAGTCCCAGCCGGGAAAGGGAAGCCAGCCAACTGCCGGAAAAGAACCAGCTCATCCAACCGGGCAAAGTAAACAAGTCTCTGGCGCCTGTATTCGCAACATGCTCCTTCTGAAGGGCCTGGAGGCGGTCTAGGATCTTGGTTAACGCTCCACGGGCACCCGTATGAAGGGGGATGGCTGCGCAACATTCCGGGCCAATCATTGTGCATACGCCGTCATCCGGTGCACGCATTTGATCGAGAGTAAAGCGGTTCTGGGCTGCCATTATAGAGGTAGCGTGCAGTTGACTCTTTATTAGGCCCAACGCGCTAAGCGTATGGTTGAGAAAACGTTGCTGATTGTACCATATGTAATTTATCCAGGCCGTATTACGGGCCACCTGAACCCCAGGGAGCAGGATGGCAGCCAGGCCGCTGCCTACTTTGCCCATGGCTTTGAACCGGTCCGGGACCCCTACCGGGACCCCGAGCCAGTTGAGAGTTACTCCGGCATGTTCCGCCCAGTCGGTATAGTTCATGGTGTCCACATCGAGCAGGTATTGACGCCATAGCGATGTATCGCGGCACTCCCGTCGAGGAGCGTCCTCATCAGGCAGAGTAATAACCCTTGTTTTACCATCCAGTCTAACAGGGGCACAACAGCCATGCCACTCCGGCGGCAGGGTCTGACGGGCAGTTCCCATACCACAATAACAGAAGATGTCTGCCAGTCCCAGGGTGCCATATGCCAGGTCAGTTTTAGGGATAGACACGGTTGTGCTAGTGGCTCCGACTGAAGAGAGCGTGGGGATATAAAGGTCGTCCGTGGAGACAGTGACATCACAGCGATAGGACATGTTGCCCACAGGGTAGACGCCAGAAAGGCATCCGAGCTGGTAGCTCGTCGCGCACTTTGACAAAAGCGGAGTCGTCCGTATGCATGGGCTGGTACAAGTAGGAAGAACTGACGTTGTGCATCCAGTCGGGACCCAGTGTTGCGGACATTGATCCAAGCAAGCAGATGGTGGGGCAGAGGAATTCCTCAGTATACGGACCACTGAGACATTCAGTCGTGTTGCCAAGAGGGAACATGAGATGAGGGGCAGAACGCCTGTTGTGACAGACCAGGCATGATTTGTCTGTAACAGAGCGGGCGGTGTGGAACATCCACGAGAGGTAAAGATTGGTGTGATCGAAGTCCAGGGTCTGATTATCCGTGAGTAGTGAATAGCGCTGCAACTTCATGAAAGCGGCCGCGTGGGCGGAGGGCAGGTAGCGGGGCTTCCGAAGACGATGGGTTGAAAGGGTCGCCCTTAATTTCTAATTGACACATCCCTCAGTCGAGCATTGGAAAGAGAGCTTGTAAGAGGGCACCCTGTAATGCGTGTTTTCTCTTAAATACCCGAATCCAGACGTAATCCCCCGGCTCGACCTGTCTGACTGGCGGAACGTCTTCACCATGGACCGCGTCTCGAACCTGTGAATACAAGTGTCTGTGGATGCGAGTAAGGGCATGAACGTAGTTCTGCATTTCATTTTCGAGTTGCTCGAGCGGGGGCCCTGTGTACGGGGCCCTGGTAAACGCCAAAGGCATAGGGCGACCAGTGAGCATTTCGTGCGGAGTCAAATGTGTGATACGACTAGTTTGAGAACGCATCTTGAGCAATGCCAATGGCAGGGCTTGAACCCAGGTCAGGCGAGAACTCGCACAAATTTCTGCTAATTTGCTTTTCAGAATTCCGTTTGCATGTTCCACCATGCCTTGGGACTGGGGATGGTACACACAGCCCAATTTATGTTCTATCCCCAGTGCCTTGGTGATCAGTTCTATCATTTGGTTAACGAAATGGGCCCCATTGTCAGAGCTGAGAAAGTCGGGGATCCCGAAACGGGGTATAACCTCACAGCATAAGAACTTCGCAGCAGACCTAGCATCCTCCTTGGAGGTGGCAACGGCCTCTACCCATCTACTGAAACGATCTTCTACCACAAATATATATATCGTTTTCCCTCTGTTCTATTTTCTGCCCCCATATCAGCATAATCCATCATTAAGTGCCGAAACGGCCCCATGGGTGGGGGAATATGTCCGAGGGGAGTAGTGATGTTTTTTCGTACATTGTTCTGTATGCACACCGTACAATTATTCCCGAAAATTGTCCACTGCGCTAGCTAGGTAAGGCAACCACCAGTCTTGTCTGATTTTTCGAATGGTTTCGCCCCGATTAGTGTGGTCAAGACCATGGGCTTCCCGTATTAACATTGGGAGCAAGCTTGAGGGTGCAACAGATAATCTGTCTACACTACGCCATAATCCCGTGCCCGCTTCCTTTTTAGCCCCCCTTTTTATCCATGTGTAAATCTCTGCTTCCCCTGCCCCATTCTGCACTTCTACAATATGAGTCACATTGTCCTCCATTGGATGCCGAACTGGCTGGTCTTCTGGCTGAATGAGGGCCATCATTTGGGCCGGTCCTACAGCCGCTTTTTTCGCAGCCTCGTCTGCTGTAGCATTTCCTTTGGTAATGAAAGAACCATCGGTTTTATGTGCTTTACATTTAACAATAGCTAGTGCCGATGGCAAAGTCATGGCGTGCAGCAAGTCTGTAATTGCCTCTCCATGTGTCACTGCTGAAGCATCAGCATGCTGGAAACCTCTCTGGGCCCAAATTGGGCCAAATACATGACATACTCCGTGGCCATTTTCCCACTTCCCAATTTACATGCGGCCGTCAAGGCCTTCAATTCTGCCAGCTGGGCCGAACAAGGTTGCGGAAGGGGAACACTTAGAATTTCCAGAAACATCGGTGGATCTAATGTTGCCTCTACTACTGCATAACCTGCCCGGTTTCCCTCTGATGATCGATAACATGACCCATCAACAAAAAACGTGCGCTGGGCGTCGGTCAACGCATTATTCTCTAAGTCTGGGCGTGCTTTAAGAAACTTCTCAGATTCATTAACACACTCATGAGGCTCTCCATCTAGGGGAGTCACTATTTTATCTGCTGGGTTAACCGTGTTGCATCGTTCAATAGTCAACTCCGGGGCCGAAAGTATCGAGTCGTACCCTGTCCGTCTTGAATTGGTGATAACAAAGTTTTGACTGGTCAATAGTGCGTGCAAGGCATGTGTCGTATATAACGTTACTGGGTGCCCCATAGTAATTAAAGAGGCTTTTTGATATGCGAATGCTGCGGCTGCTAATGAGCGGTAGCACGGGGGCATCCCCTTTTGTCTAACGCCGTGCTATAGTAGGCAATTGCTTGTTTACCTACTCCTTGCTGTTGCTGGGTTAGAACAGCTGACGCGTACCCCCTTCGTTCCGATACATACAGGTGAAACGGTTTACGATAATCTGGGTTAGCGAGAGCCGGTGCTTCTGCTAGGGCTGTTTTGATGTCTATGAACGCTACCTCTCCTTCTGGCGTCCACTGTAAGTTTGCATTTGGTTGAGTATGGTCAGCAGCTTTTATCATATCTCTCAGTGGCTGTACTCTGAGTGCGTACTCACACACCCACGGACGGCTAAACCCCGCCATTCCCAGAAATGCCAACATTTGTCGCACAGTTTTTGGCCGTGGGGCCTTATTGATAGCTTCAATATGCTTTGGTGCTATTGTCCACCGTCCCTCCTCTAATACTCGTCCTAAGTACTCTACCTTAGTTTTACAAAACTGTAATTTTTCTTTGCTTACTTTGTGTCCATTTTCAGCTAACATTTTCAGGACCTGTAATGAGTCCTGCCGACATTCCTCTTCTGACGTACTACAGATCAGTAGATCATCTACATACTGCAACACTGTGCTTTTGCAGTCCAGAGTAGATAGATCTTGGGCCAATACTTGATTGAATATTGAAGGGCTTTCGCAATATCCCTGAGGGAGCCTTGTATAGGTGTACTGTTTTCCTTCGTATGTAAAAGCAAAGAGATACTGTGAGTCCGGATGCAAGGGTATGCTGAAAAATGCTGAGCACAAGTCAATGACTGTATACCATTTGGTTCCTTCCGGGACGTTTGACAGCAACGTGTGTGGATCCGGCACGACTGGTGTATCTGCCACCACTACTTGGTTGACTGCCCTCAAATCATGAACCAGTCACCATTTGTCCGTTCCTGGCTTTTTTACTGGGAAGATCGGTGTGTTACATGGGCTTCTTGTATGGATTAATACCCCGGCGTCCAGTAATCTCTGTATGGTGGGTTTTATGCCTTCTCTGGCTTGAGTTGAGAGTGGGTATTGCTTTTGGTATGGCAATCGCAAATTATCCTTGATCTTTATTTTGGCTTGTCCTGCCGATTTTACCATCCCTACATCGGTGGCGTGTTGGGTCCATAGTTGTGGAGGGATTTCTTTTAGTAGTATTTCCTCCGGAGTTGGCTCTTCCAGTGTCATTTGTTTCCCTATTTGGTTTTTTTCATGGTGTAGTTCAATGCTTCCAGCCACCATGTCGTCCACAGCTGCTACAGAAATCCTTGTATACTTTCCGTCTGGAGAGTGATGCAAGTAGCGATTCTGTCTTATCTCCCGCACTTGCTCTATCATGAATCCCAAGTCTTTGGCTTCATACCCCCCAGCAACCATTAGTGTGATGTGAGGGGCTGCCCCATCTCCTTGATACCAGTTCATTGTTTCTTCCGGGAGTTTTACTGCTGCCGCCACTCCTTGGGGTCCGCTGAATACATCTAGGGTTTATATGCTTACCCTCTTTCCTTGTTCCATTTCTTCCCACAGCTGCTCGTACTCTTGGTCGCATCCTCCTTTATCATACTTCAGGGTGCAATGGATTGGTTCTTCAGCCTCTTTGCATTATGGTCGTATGTATGTTAACCAGGGCTTCCACTTCTGATATTTTTGCCAAAGTTCCGAGTGAGACAGGTCTGGTATTTCCAGCCAGTACACCTTGTCTAACTTTTTGAGTTCCGTCATTGATGTGTGCGTCATGAGACATTGAGTGACCCCGACTCTGGGGAAGGTGACCCATATTCCGGTTGCTTCGCAGCGTATCTGTGCCCCTAGTTTGCATAGGGTGTCGCATCCCAGCAGATTTACTGGTGCTTCTGGGGCGTATAGGAGCGGGGCTTGTATCGTTACTCCGTCTAGCGTTAGTTCCTGAGGTTCGGTGAAACGCAAGGTCTGTATTTTTCCTGAGAAGCCCATTGTCTGTATTGCCTTGCGTGAAAGGGGGAGCTGAGAACCTTCTTTGCCAATGCTTGAGTATGTGGCACCAGTGTCTATCATAAAGGGTGTGCTAAACGTGTTGCCTATGGTTACTGTTACTGTGGGTTCTTGTTCGGGGTGCAGTGTGGTTGTAAACTGCATCAGCTCCCCCTTTTGCTTCTCTAGGCTCCTTCAACTTTGGCTGGGCCCCCGTTCACCATACATATGGCCTCCTGGGGGCATCGGGGCTTGTTGGTGCCATTGTTGTTGTTGCACCTCAGTTCCCATCTGTGTTGTTGGTGGTCCCCTGGGACCCAATGTTTGTCCTCGTCTTTCTGCTCTATCTACTCGTTCCCCCCATGTTGGCTTCTGGAGATATGGGCAGCTCATTCTTTGATGACTTGGATCTCCGCATTCCCAGCACCCCGTCCATCTGCCTCCCCTAGGTGCGAAGCGGTTTCTACCATAGCCTCTTCCTCGTCCCCATCCTTGTTGCATAGGGGGCATGTATTGTCTCTGCGGATAGGTCTGGTAAGCTTGTCCTTGGGGGCTGGGCAGTATTACTGCAACTTCCCTTTGTCCTGTCAGTGGCTGAGGGTAGCCTTGGGTGTCCATCATTCGTTCTCCCGCTTGGATCCCTTGTAGGGTCGCTGGTTGTTGGGGTACCATCAGGGCTGCTTGTTTGGTGCTTTCCCTCCTTTTCTCTTTTTCTTCTTGTTTGGTCCTGGTTATCTCTCCGAGCTGGGCTTTATACAGTTGTGTCAGCAGTGTTTCGGTTGCTTCTTTTGCTTCCTTCTTCGTTTTCCTGTACTGTTCGACGTGATGGGTTACATGTGCGACGAAGGTGTTCCATTCCATCGTGCTTAACCCTACTACTTCGTCCAATGTTTTTCTCACTTCTTCTGGGAGAGCCTTTTTCAGCAGCATTTTGAATAACCCTATACTTGCCACTGAAGCATCCCATTTGGCCCCCGTTTCATCTCTCCACTTATTCTGGAAGTCTTGTATGAACGCCGCCACATTTTCGTCATCCTGTAGCCTGATCACTTCAAGTTTTCCAGGGTCCATTTTGGCTGGATATACAGTTCGAAGGGCATCCCAAATTTTTGTCCTGTACCCTCCAAAGGGGACTGGATCCACTGCTGGGTCATCCATTGCTTCTTCTATTTCTGCTGTCTTCAGTATCTCCTCCGTGCGTCCCTTTCCTGCCACTTGACATAGTATTGCTTTTATGTCTCCAGGGCCAGGTGTTGCCCTGCCGTTTTTTCTTCAAACTGAGTAATCCACTTCTGCCCTCCTTCACATATACTAGGCAACTTTTGTATCAGTCCTGTTAAATCCATAAAGCTCCAGGGTGTATACTGTAATGCTTTTCCTTTTACCATCAGCGGGTATTGTGTGTGCGTTTCTCCTACGGACCCTCTTCTCTTGGGCGGGTAGTTTGCTTGGTAGCGTTCTGGTTTCTATAGCTGGTTCCTCAATCTCAGCATCTTGCCCATCCTTTCACTCTGTCCTGGGGTGCCTTCGCCGTCATTTCCTTCAATATCGTCGCCTCTCCATCTTCTTATGTCATTCTCTTCTTCCAGGAGACTATTGTGTACAGTAAAACCAGATCATTGGTTGATTTGACCAGTTTTTCCATTTGCTGGGCCGTGGTTCTGTTTAAAGTTTCTTCCACCCCTTGTAGTTTTTTCAATTCTTCCATTTGCTGCTTCTTTAATTCGTTAACAGCATTTGCTATTTGTTCCGATTGTTCCTCAATATGTTTCACTTTTTCCCCTGTTTCCCGGTCTCATTTAGCATATTCTTCTAGTTGAGACACTCTTTCATCCATCTTGTCTTCTGCTCTGGATATGGGGTTATTGTGAATTCCCCTTCCAGCTTTACTGTCTTTCCTTTTCCTTTCTTCTTGTTAGCCCGCTGTCTGCTATTGCTTCGTCCTTTAAAACTTCTCCTTGATGTAGACCCCCCTCTTCTTCCGAACTACTACTTTCTCTTCCTTCTTCTTCTTCTGTATCTATATTCCCATGCTGCCATTCCTTTTCTCTTTTATTCTGTCCAGTGGGTCTAGGTGTGCTGGTGCAGTATTTCTTGTTGCCTTCTCCCCATTCTATTTCATCATTGTTTTGGAGAACTTGTGAGGTTTCTTCATCCCTTCGTTTTTCCTGTTTATACAGACTCCGTGCTTCTTCTAGTTCTTCCTCCTTTTGTTGTTCTGAGAGTTCTTTGTTTCTTTCCTCCTGGGCTCCCATGTGTTGACCTTTGACGTAGTGCTTGATCATTTCCTCATGTTCCCGATTTCTTCCTTCAGGTATATCTACGCTTGATTCCCATGCTCCCTTTCCTTCCATATTCCTTATTCCTTCCCTGTCTTCTCCATCCAGCCTTCTTTCCGGTACTACTTTCTTTTGATATCCTTTGAACATGCCTTGTAATTCGACTTCAGCTGTCTCCCACTCCTCTTCCTTTTCTCCTTGTAACACATATATCCCGGCCAGTGGGACCTTTCTTCTTGGCTTCACTTGGGGTTGAAACTGAGGATTATAAGGGGGCGGGGGTTCATGCTGCTTTTCTTCTTCATATGTCGGTGCTTCAGTTCTGCTCTCTCGTTCTTTCTCTATTCTTGCCTTTATTTTCCTTGTTATTTCCTCTTCCTTCCTTTCTTCGTCTTCTTTTTTCTCCTTTTCCTCCTTCTTTTGGCACCATTCCTCCTCAAATGTCCCTGTCTTAGGCCATTTCCATGCTCCACTGGTTTTCTCACTCCATTTTTTACAATAATGTCTTATATCTTTTTCATCTAACTTATGTTTTTCAACTATAATTTATATTGCTGTTCTTCCTTCTTTTCCTGCTGCTGCCATTATTCAACCAAACGCTTTTCCTACCTTGTCTTGGTCGTTATGTCGTCACCTCTTTCTTTGTATTCTTGCAGTCTGTGTTCCCCTCCGTTTCTCTCCCGGCCCAGTTCTCTATTGGCTCATATCACAACACACATGTACACAGTTTAACATTCCATCTTACACTATGACAATTAGATATAACAGTGAAATATAAAGGAAAAATTCCCCTTTGTTTACCAGGGGTTCGCTATATCAGTGTTTCCAATAATTTCCTGCATGCATCTCTAGTTATACGTGCACATCTGGGTATGCTTTCTTTTCTACTATAACTTTTCCCTTCTAAGCAATACCCAGCCCTGGGCCCAGGAGTTTTATATCACACCCCACCAAGCAGTCACCACCTCTCGTGGTGGGGTATCAGGGGTTGTGAGGCCTCACACCTGCCCAAGCAGACCTGACTCTCTCAGCGGTATCGCAGGTTTCTTTTTGTCTTTTCTTTTAAGTCACTTCTTCTTATACATACAGATTTCTCTTAAGTTTTTTTCCTTAAAACTTGTTTTTCCCTTTTTTTCCTTAACCTATTACAAAATCCTCTTTCATCCTTTTCTCACACACTTTTCTTCTACCGTGTTGCCGGGTCTTTGCCCAGTCCCTTCATGGTCGCCAAAATGTAGGTCAAATTCTACCTACTTTCTTATTACCAATATAATAATTTAGAAAATATTGAATGTACTTACAATAGCTTTTCATCAGCTGAGACACTCAAAGTCTAAATCACCACACGGAACAAAACAGTGAGTAAAAAAAAAAAAAGGGTTTTTTTTTTGTTCCAATTAACCCCAAACAAAAACATTTTGGCGCCTTCCAAAAGATCTAAACATGCCTGGGACGGGGCTCCCCTTTATACAATTTTCTATGAGCCACCGCCCCTTCTTCTTATCTCATATACCATTATGCCAGAAGTTCCTCTTTTCCCAGGCCCCCTTATGTTTGTGTTCATGCTTTAATTAGCAACCAATATGTCATCCATTGTACACATTTCAACAACCAGTATGTTTCAATAGTTATTGTTTTCAGTTTCCTATATGTGCATATTTTGTTTTCTTTCCCATACCATTATGTTTTTGTTTTACTCATTTTCCCACACCCTTATGATTCTCCTGGGTCTGGGTGTTTTTTTAAAAACAAACCAGCTATACTTCCCAATCATATCTCATTCGGTTCTTTCCTCTGAGCGGAGTGGAGTGTTTGTTATTCTTGGTTCTTTCCATCAAGGGGATTTTTACTTATGGGTAAGTGTTTACCTTATTTTGGCTTCATTGTTTTCTAAATGGCTTGTTCTTCTCACGATCTTTATCTGGGTAATTATAGCTTTTTTCCCTTGTGGCTTATGTTACCCTATTGTGTGTTTGTACAGCGCACCGTGCTAAGCTTGGATTTCTGTCCTCTGCTATGGAGGGGTTAGAGGGCCTAGATTTAGAGTCTAGGTATCAGCTGTCACATCTCTTTGCTGACTTGGCTCTCCTTGTGGATGTTCTCCGCGTCCCTTCTTCTACCTCCACCTTTCCACCCCCTCTCCGTTATCGCCTCAGCCCTGCTGTCACTCTGGTGGATTCTTCTACTCAAACAGAACCTCTGTCATTCACTCCTTCTACTCATTCTACTGATGGCTATCTGGCGGATGATGACATGGAGCCGTTCCAATGTGACTCTGGCCCGCACACTCCCTACAACCCCACCAGCCCTGAATATTCTGA
This sequence comes from Ameiurus melas, assembly GCA_012411365.1. Taxonomy (NCBI): domain Eukaryota; kingdom Metazoa; phylum Chordata; class Actinopteri; order Siluriformes; family Ictaluridae; genus Ameiurus; species Ameiurus melas. The sequence continues at coordinate 12,807,502 of CM022777.1, read as the reverse complement.
TGATTCGTCTGGCCCTGGGCATACCCCATACCGCTACTCCTTCTCTCCTCCTTACACTGCTCCCTCTCCTTCTTATTCTCCCACCAGCCCCTCTTCACCTCAATAAATTGTTGTTTCTCTGAATTTAGCTGTGCTGTGTCTTTTTATTATGAATTGTCCCGTTTCTGTTTTACTGGTATTATGATTTCGCTTTATTTCAATCCAACAGTCTATGATCGATTTTGTAAACGTATCATCTGATCCGAGGCCGCATGTTCTGGACACTTGGCTGAAGAGAGGGGCGGAGTTGTCAATTGATCACCATTTGATGGTGAGTTGAATCAAGGGGTGGTAGAAGACTCTGGACAGACCTAGATTGCCCATACAGGTAATGTGGGTGAACTGGGAACATCCGGAGGAGGCCCCTGTCCGTGAGATCTTCAACTCACACCTCCGGTGGAATTTTTCTGGCATGCCTGTGGAAGTTGGGGGCATTGAACCCGAGTGGGCAATGTTTAAAGCCTCCATTGCTGAAGCTGCGGTGGAGAACTGTGGTCTCAAGGTCTTAGGTGCCTCAAGGGGTGGTGACCCTCGAACACCATGGTGGACACTGGTGGTCAGGGAAGCTGTCCAACTGAAAAAGGAGGCCTTCCGGGATGTGTTATCCCGGAGGACTCCAGAGGCAGTTTCAAGGGCTGCAGCTTCTGCCATGAAAGAAGCAATCCAGTGGGTGTGGGAGAAGTTTGGCGAGGACATGGAGAAGGACTTTCGGTCGGCACCAATTTGTTTCTGGAAAACCATCCGCCACCTCAAGAAGGAGAAACATGGAGCTGTGTACAGTAAGGATGGGACGCTGTTGACCTCAACTGAGGAAGTAATTGCATGGTGGAAGGAACACTTTGAGGATCTCCTGAATCCGACTAACACACCCTCTATGGTAGAGGCAGAGGTGGAGGCTGATGGGGGATCATCGTTAATTTCTGTGGTGGAGGATACTGAGGTAGGTGGTTCCTCTGTTTTAAAGACCAGAGAGTGTGCACCAATTATAGGGGTATCACACTTCTCAGCCTCCCTGATAAAGTCTTCTCCAAGGTGCTGGAACGGAGGGTTCGGCCAATAGTCGAACCTCGGATTGAGGAGGAACAATGCGGATTCCGTCCTGTTTGTCCTTTGTCACCAGTCCTGTTTGTGATATTCATGAACAGGATATCGAGGTGTAGTTGTGGTGAGGAGGGGTTGTGGTTTGGTGACCTGAGGATCTCATCACTGCTTTTTGCAGATGATGTGGTCCTGATGGCATCATCGGTCCATGACCTCCAGCACTTACTGGATCGGTTTGCAGCCGAGTGCGAAGCGGCTGGGATGAGGATTAGCACCTATAAATCTGAGGCCATGGCTCTCAGCAGGAAACTGATGGAGTGCCTACTCCAGGTAGGGAATGAGAACATAACCCAAGTGAAGGAGTTCAAGTACCTTGGGGTCTTGTTCATGAGTGAAGGTACATTGGAGCGGGAGATTAGCCAAAGAATCGGAGCAGTGGGAGTGGTATTTCAATTGCTTCACCGCACCATTGTGACGAAAAGAGAGCTGAGCCAGAAGGCAAAACTTTTGTTCCTACACTCACCTTTGGTCATGAAGGTTGGGTAGTGACCGAAAGAACTAGATCGCGGGTACAAGCGGCTGAAATGGGATTTCTTAGGAGGGTGGCTGGCCTCTCCCTTAGAGATAGGGTGAGAAGCTCGGCTATCCGAGAGGAACTCAGAGTAAAGCCGCTGCTCCTTTGCATTGAAAGGAGTCAGTTGAGGTGGTTCGGGCACCTGGTAAGGATGCTCCCTGGGCGCCTCCCTAGGGAGGTGTTCCAGGCACGTCCAGCCAGAAGGAGACCTCGGGGAAGACCCAGGACTAGGTGAAGAGACTATATTTCCACACTGGCCTGGGAACGCCTCGGGATCCCCCAGTCAAAGCTGGTTAATGTGGCCCGGGAAAGGGAAGTTTGGGGTCTCTTGCTGTAGCTGCTACCCACGCAACCCGATTACACATAAGCGGTTGAGGAGGGATGGATGGAAGGATGGCTATTCAAGTTACCATAACCTTCCTGTCAGTTTAATCTAGAATGGCTATTCTACTCTCCTAATCCTATTGTTTGCACCATTTTCACTAATTTTAGGGACAGTTGGGCTTAAACATCCCAGGCGGTCAACAGTTTCTGAAATACTCAAAACATCCCAACTGGCACTGACACTATGACACTAGTGACTATGACACTGTTAATGTCACTGATATCACATTTTGTGTATTCTGATGTTTGACATCAAGCTCTTGACCTGTATCTACAATGTGGCCATTAAAAATCCATGAGAAAGAGATTCTGCAGTAAGCAGCGGTATGTCAGTTTGTCAGTGCTGGCGAGACAAGACCGTTAGGTGGCAGTCGTGTCACACTCTTTGAGCGAGCAAACATTACATTACATCGAACATTTAAATGAATTACCTGATCTGGATTGACAATGTTATTTAAAAGCTAAGGCTCTGATATTTGACCACTATATTGTTGTGTCAATGTTATATTGACAGTAATTTCACTGAACAACAATGGAGGCTAGATGGAACATCACTCCCCTGGCCTCTAGCGTGTCCACCTCCCATTCAGGAGGATGCTGGTTCAAGCCCCAGTCTGAGCAGGTGGACTAGCTACAAGAGCATGTTTCAAAAATAAAGATGTAGCATTGAGATTGTGGTTATAATATGTTGAGTAGAGTCATAGCATTATGAAAACATGGAATCATTTTGAGAATAACACACATTAATGCTAGAAAAAACAGCCATGATTATCACAATGATAAAAAGCTGAGCCAGCAACTTAATCAATGCAAGAAATTGATGTCAAGTATTTAGTTAGTTAAATGAGACATCAGGACTGGGTTCAGCAAAAATGTAACAAAGAATCTGACAAAGGGGATTTACCACTACTGACACCTCTCAGGGCCTTCTAGTTCATCATCAATGTGAAAAATTATTGAGATACATGTTTGAATCTAGTGACAATAGGGCATTTTATATAGGCTGTTTTTTCTCCCTGAATTAGCGTGATCAGAATACATTTACAATTAATGGACAGTGAAATACTGAATTAAATTTCGTTTGGGTTAAGGCTTTTCTGGATAGGTTATTTCATAGCTTTGTTTAGCAATTATTTGATGATAAAGACAAAACCTTTGACTGGTCATTTACTTTCAAAAATGATTTAACTTTATCTTCATTAAATTAACATTTTTCTTTTGACTAATGCAGAAAACGTTTGTAAAATAAATCATGTCAGTAGCAGAAATAAACCATGACATTTTAGGCTTCCAATAAAAACAGAGGATGCTATATATGATATCCACATAAGAGAGGGAACACTTATTACGTGAGATTCAGTTTGGCACTGGCGGGAGCACTTGAGTCCACACACCACCTGGTGATTATTCTGGGAAGTGTAACAAATGTATTTAACTCTAAGAAACTGGTCTGTCTAGCCCTTTGGCATCCTGCATGATAGTCTTCCTGGATTAAAAAAATCACATTTTGTTAAGGTCTGTACATTATTTATATATTTCTGCACTAATATGACTAAAAGTAGACAAAGAGAACCCAATTAAACAAATACGGCAAAAATATTATATTTGGTCATTTATTACATATCTGTAATTTGCAAAAGTATGTGAACGTTTGCGTTCAGTATCTTGTGTGACCCCCTTGTGCAGCATTAACTGCAACTAAACATTTCCGGTAACTGTTTATCAGTCCTGCATGTCCCGTTCCTCAGTACAGAAAATATTCAACTCTAGGATATTTTGAGTTTCCTCAATGAACTGCTTGCTTCAGGTCGTTCCACAATATTTCTATTGGATTAAGGTCAGGACTTTGATTTGGCCATTCCAAAACATTCCCAATTCTTTGGCTGGAATGCACAGGTGTACATATTGTCCTAATAAAGTGAACAGTGTGTGTGTGTGTGTGTGTGTGTGTGTGTGTGTGGTGTAATCAGTTGGCATGAATAGTCTTCAAAATTATTACACAAACATTCTATCTGATATTACACAAATTAGACAAAAAAAATGTAAAATACAATATAAAGTAATAAAATAAAACAGTTGGGTGTGTTTGGTCTTTGATATTGTTGTGTCCTGTCAGGATCTCAGTTCAGTGTAATATCACAATTTTGTTATCAATTTATGGTTATACAAATCTTGCAATATTTTAAAAATGTTTTCTGTGACTTGGCACCAGTAGCTATATGAAAGAAATATGAATATCAACTGAATATTTTCTATATGGTCAGTTATAGGGGTCAGTGAGATAAGAAAGTCTCTCTACCTTCCAGATAGCACCGGGATGTTGGGTACTTCAGACAGTGATGTGGCACTGCTGGCTTTCTTTTGGCCCAGACAAAATGGATGTGAGCATGAAGTGGCCCACATATAAAATAGCAAATATCTCCCAAATATCCCAAATCACATGTGGGCCTTTTTAGGCAAAGATTCTGTGCTCATGGCAATGTGTGATCAGATGTGATCCTAAAGTAGCCCATGGAGTAAATAATGAATATGGCCCAAATATCACAAAACAAATGTATGCCACCTTTGTCAAAAATGTGGTAAAGACGATAAAGGCTTATCTGGATATAAACCAAATGTGGCCAACATATGTACAGCAAATGTGGCCCAGTTATTTTAAAACATAACTGGGCCAGTTTTGGCAAAGATATGGGACAGTAATCACTGGTGAATCTGGATATGAAGTGCCCTCCATATGACATAGCAAATATAGCCCGAATACATTATACATAATTTGGACCACTTTTTGCAAATGTACGTCACAGTCAGAATTGGCTAAGTTAGGTCTGAGCCTAATATGGCTAATAATACTTGGTAAATATGACCCAAATAGGGGCACACGGTGGCTTAGCGGTTAGCACGTACACCTCCAGAGTCCGGGGTTCGATTCCTGCCGGGGCCATGGGTGTGCGGGGTTTGCATGTTCTCCCCGTGCTGCGGGGGTTTCCTCCGGGTACTCCCTTTTCCTCCTCCAGACAGTCTAAATTAAACATAGTGTGTGAATGGGAGAGTGAGTGTGTATGTGATTGTGCCCTACTGGCACCCTGCCTGATGCCTCCTGGGATAGGTTTCCGGTGACCCTGAAGAAGGAATAAGTGGTAGAAGAATGATGGATGGATGGATGGAATATGACCCAAATAATTTTTGAACAGTATTAGGCAACTTAAGGAAAAGATTCTGCACAACTGGTAATGTGGGTGTAAGCCTAAATTGGCCCACATGTAATAAAGCAGATATGGCCTAGTTATCTTAAAACACATCTGGGCTAGTTTTGGCAAAGTTATGGCACTGGCTAATGTCAATGTGAGCCTAAAGTGGCCCAAACATGATATGGAAAATATGGCCCAAATAATTAACAATTCAGGCCACTTTTGGCAAATATACAGTCTGCATTGATTAATCAGGGTTTAAGTCTAACATGGCTTACATTTGGCATGGAAAATATGCCCTAAATATTTTAAAACAGACATGGGCCACATCTGGCTTAGATGCAGCACTTTTGACATTGACTAATTTAGATGGATGCCAAAAAAAGCCCCACATTTGAAATGGTAAATATGGCTTGAATATTTTTCAACAGCATTGGGCTACGTTTGGTAGTGTGCAACACAGTTGGTACAAGTTAACTTGGATGTGGGGCTACATGTGACATATCAGTTGTGGATTGACCTACCTGTGATTATCTTTATTTAAGGTTTGTAGGGATCAGAAATCTACTCAGGAAGATTATTGTGCTAAAAGGAGAATTTCTCCACTCAATGTTTTTTTTTCTAATTATTCTTTTGGGCATTTCTCCTTTAGACAGGCACAGTGGAGAGAGACTGGAAATACAAGGTAGATGATGACATATGCAGAAAAATGGTCTGGACCAGATTCAAACCCAAGCCACTGTGACTAAGTTAGTCTTATGTAGTACATGGTGCGCTGCATTATGAGCCACTGGGATTCCTAATCATCTTGTACCCTTGCTTTCATACAACATGATGATAGCATCTCATGTCTTGTGGTACAGGCCCTTCTCTTCGGCACTGTCAATGAAGTTCATCGGTTTCCCACCTTTCATGCTTTGGTATTCCATCTCCTTAGGTGCTTATTTGCAAAATGCTAGATTGTTAATTGCCTTGCTGAGCTCCTCAATAGCCGGTTCTTCATTAATTGATTCTCTAGTTGACTAGATACTGTACTCCACAGCATTGGCACAGCTCAATGGTTTTTTGGGGGTATTTTTTAATGCTTCTAAATGGCAGTTTTGTTTTTTTATATGATTACTGTGCAGCACAAATGGAGATGTGCACTAGTGACAGCTCTTACAGTCGTTTGACTTGCGTAGGTAGACTGTCCGAGTGCAAAGTGTTTAGGTTGTTTAACTTGTGAAGAATTGTTTTTATTGTCTTGAAATGTGCATTTGTGGATCGGGTCCTGTATATTTGTGGACTGCTGTGTGCATTTGTGGATTTTGAAATATAACATGTTCTCACTCCAACCAATCAGGTTTGTTTTACAATTAGGACATGAAAATAGTCATATTGCACTGAACATACATATTATGAAGACTCTCCAACATGGGCGATCAGGAGGAATGACGACTAGAGAGTGGTTCTAACCATCTCCGTAACAACATCTAAAAGGAAACAAGCAATATTCCATCCATCCATCTTCAACTGCTTATTCCTTCTTCAGGGTCGCGGGAAACCTGAAACCTATACAAGGAAGCATCGGGCACAAGGCGGGGTACAGTCCATCACAGTCAATTGTAGAGCGCAATCACATACACACTCACATTCATACACTATGGACAATTTAGACACGCCAATCAACCTAACATGCATGTCTTTGGACTGGGTAGGAAACCAGAGTACCCGGAGGAAACCCCCGCAGCACGGGGAGAACATGCAAACTCCGCACACACGGCCTTGGCAGGAATCGAACCGCGGACGCTGACGTTATGAGGCAAATGTGCTAACCACTAAGCCACCGTGCGCCCCCACAAGCAAAATTATGGGTCATAAATTCTTTTTTTTTGAGGGAATATATGTGTTTTCACCAGTGTTTCCTGCAGAACTATCGAATCCATGGCGAAACCCGAGTTGAGTGTGGTGAGATTAAAAGTCAGTCTATCGGGAAAAGATGGCATTGGCAAGATAATGTTGTCCTCATAGGCAAAAACACAGCGTGACCAGTGTCATCCAAATCACAGGTTAATGATTACATACATAACTGTGCTAAAAGACTCAGGAACCATAGTAGTCACCGGTTTGAATCAGTCTAACGAATCCTTAATGAATCAGTGAATCAATCATTACTAATCCATCAGACCACTCATCTATAAGAGCAGTGTATAGCATAACATATCAACACATAACATTGCTGGTTTTAGATGCTGTTACAATGATGCTGTTAGATGATATATGCAAGTTCAGTGCAATATGTTTGCTCTTGTCCTGATTGTAAAAAAAAAACATGAATGGTTGGAGCTAGAATACGCTACGATTGGTCAGTGCAATGTTATCCAATTGGCTTGAGTAGATGGTGGACAGAGTACAACTTTTTGTGGATTTGTGTGCACTCTTGATGCAAGAAATGTTTCAAAATCCACAAAACCATGCAGCAATCCACAAATACACAAATGAATTCATGGAATGAAAGAGTTTGGTTTTGTGACACAAAAACATATTTCTAAAAAATATTATTTGCAAATCTCTTTGCAAAAAAATTTATTCATCAATTTAATTTATTTTTGTGAAATTACTAGCATATATTTATGGATCTCATTCAGTGCATTTGTTGAGAATTTGTTTACTTTTTGTAAATCTCACTACATGTATTTGTGGATCGTAATCTATTTATTTGGAATTATGAAACAATTCTAACCCCATAGGCTTCAGATAACTTCTTTGTTAGAGATAAGATCTCTATTTTGTTCAAATCAAATGGGGTCTTTATCCCGATTGCATTTGTAGTTTAATATTCTTGCTATCTTTTGTTATGTATTTTGTTATGTATATGTATGGTTATGTATCTATTGGCTAAATTCAAGCAGGAGTTTTCCAACTTCCAAACAAAATATGTTTTTTAGTTGGAGCCTATTTTGTTATGCCCTCATAGTAAAGTTAGCCAATTCAGCAAATTCTTAACTAGCAAGTTTGGTATTTGAAAACAAATTATTTTGGAAGTTCAAGGGTAACTTTTGCCATTTCTGGCATTTCAGGGAAAATGTTTAAAAATAAAAGTGAATGAAACTCATACCATTAACTAGTAATTCAAAGCATATACATGCCGTGCACATACAATTTTCACAGGTTAAATTTTACACTGATTTCCCAATTGATGTTTACCTAGCTATTCTACAAAGGGGACTTCTTACTTGATGTGTAACATTTGTCTCACATTTGCTGTCTTTTGGTCATTGAATTAAAAACAATGTCTTACATTGAAGGGGAGTGATGGCAAGCTAAACCAATTTAGGGGCAGTGTGGATGAGAGCATAATTTTCCTGAGTTGATACTATAAATGTTATGTTGTTTAAATTTTACTTATGTAAAATTAAGGATTAAAAAGTAAGGATTAAGGATTAAGTGCATGATAGTAGCTGTGGAATGATGGGACCATAGTTTTGTCCTAAAAAGCCATCTTTATTCACTCTGTCCAGTGTTCCCTCATGACACACTGTATAAATGACATATGCACACTCTGTAATGGGATTTATTGAAGTTGCCAAACGTCAATCAATGGAAGCAGTACACACAGCCTAGTGTAAAGTAGCACTATCACAGCATGATTAAAAACATGCATATAAATAGCTAAACAAATCTACTCTTCCTTCTCTCTCTTTCTGCTGTTTTTTCCACACACTTATATCTTGACTTGATTTGCAGTGTTTTGCATCCTGGTCAGAAGACCACCAAAGGCTCTTTTGATAAAATTTATATGCTTCCGTCATATTTTAAGTTATAAAAATGTCATGCATTGGCAGTGAAATGGCATGTTTGTGTTTTTATATATGTGAGAGAGATTGAGTGAGAGATTTCAGAGGCAGGTTCATGAGGGTTATGCTATTCTAGTATCATAATATCCACTTTGGCCTAGTTCCCATTCACTAGTGCTCATCCTGTTTCCAAAAATTCAACAATCAAACACTCCAGAATCAAAGTAAAAAAAGAAAGTGCTAAAAGCTAATTAACAGATGGAGATAGATCAGTGATCTTAGATAGGCAGAGTAGAGAGAGATACAAAAGAAAGTTGCTGTGTTTACACTCAATACTTACTTCAATCTGAATGCATTCATTAAACATTAAATGAACTGATATATTAACCCTAAACTCAGCAATCTCATGAATAAATAAATAAATAAATAAATACCTAAATAGTTATGATCCAGTCTAGGTTAGGCCACACAGAGTAGAACAGCTCGGGATTCAAAATAAATTATATCTTTATAAGGGAAGCCAAAAATGACAAACACCAAAAGGTGTGATATACCATCACAAAGTGGTGATGGAATTGAAGCTTCAGGAATCCCAAATATCGCAATCAATGGACCAGGCTTTAAATCTACCCTGAGAATAGTGGACATGATGGTAAAAAAGCCAGACCAAAAACCATGGAGTTCAGGGCAGAAGAAAAACATATGGCCAAGATGACAGGGAGAGCCATGGCATTTATCACACTTGTCGTCTACATCCGGATACATCACAGACAATCTCGACTTGGACAGATGGACTCTATTTAAAACTTTGAACTATATAAGTCCAAGATGAGCACAAGAAGTGGTAGTCTGTACCCTCCCTAAAGCATGTTCCCAACACTCCTCACTTATTTGTACTCCTAATTCCGTTTTCCACGCATTCCTAATTTTATTACTCGACCCACTACCTTGCGTCAAAATAAAATCATAAATCTTAGAAATCATTCCTCTCTGATGTGGGTTATTTGAAAACAGGTCTTCCCAAGCCTGTTCTGAAGGAGCAGAAGGGAAATCAGGAAAACAGCTAGAAACGATATTCCGTATTTGAAAGTACCGAAAGAAATGTGTCAAGGGGAGATCGTAAGTGGATGCCAAATTGGCAAAGCTATCAAACCCACCATCAGAATACAAATTTCTAACTTGTTTAAGAATTCTTTTTTTTCTTTCATGTTTCATTTTTATTGAACATTTCTGCTGAACATTTCTACAGAACATTTCTACAATTTTTGAATTCTTTTTTTATTATTATTTTTGCCTTGCCCCCCCCTGAAGTAATGCCTGGTTTGTTTTTCTGTCTGTTTTTTCATCTACAGTTTTATATACACTTGACTACTTTTACAATATACCTTTGTTGAAACCTTTTTATGTCCATAATTTTTGGCTCTTTTGGTATAATTTCTTTTGAATTCTGACCTGGTGTACTCTGTGTGGCCAAACCTAGACTGGTTCGTAACAATTTATTTATTTATTTATTTTTGGTATTTTTCAGCAAGGACTCTAAAAATAATAATTCATTTTTTTTTTTTTTATCATGGCAATGGCCCACCCTGAAGTAATGCCTGGTTCTGTTTTTTTTTTTTTTTTTTTTTTTTCATCTACAGTTTTATATGCTCTTGCCTACTTTTACAATATACCTAATAAGTAATAGTAATAGCCTATAATCTGAAGGATATTTGATTTACATCAGGTGAATCCATTCATAGTTTGTAGAACTAATTTGTGATGAAAGAAACACCCACAAGTAAAACATATAAAGTTTAATAATAATAAGAATCAACATACTACATAATATATGGTAATGTAAAATACAGTGCCCTCCACTAATGTTGGCACCCTTGGTAAATATGAGCGAAGAAGGCTGTGAAGAATTGTTTTTATTGTTTAACCTTTTGATTTTTTGTTAAAAAAAATAACAAAAATATTCTGCTCTTATGTGTATAAAACAGACTCAGACTTTCTGAGGACGAAAGCAAACTTCTGCAATTCTCCAGCTGTGATCTTTGGAAATGTTTTGTACATTCCGTCTTCTTCAGTGTGTTGAGACGATATAGATACATGTCCAATTCCAGGTTGAGCACCACAGGGTAAAGTGCTCACTCCCTTTCACTTCACCCTGTACACAGCGGACTTCTGGCTTAATAAAAGAAGCTGCCACATGCAGAAGTTTTCATCTTGCAGAAGTTTTCACATGCAGAAGTTTTCAATTATACTCTAATTGTTGGACGGGTATCAGAAGAGAATGATCAGAAATACCGGGAGGTCATCACTGACTTTGTCAATTGCTGTGCCACCTTTGCCTCAATGCCAGCATGACAAAGGAGATGGTGTTCGACCTCTGTAAAAGGCCACCCCTGACTACACCAGTGAGCATCCAGGGTGTTGACAGAGAGCGTGGAGACATACAAATTCCTGGGTTTTCACGCTGAAGTGGTAGAGCTCATGTGGCAGAGCGGGTTGTCCACAGTTCGATTCCCGGCCCACATGACTCTCACCCCCTGTATGAGACAGTGGGGTCCCTGAGCAGCTCCTTCAGCAGAAGACTGCTGCACCCTCAGTGTAAGAAGGACCGCTACCACAGGTCCTTCAACCCTACAGCAGTCAGACTCATTAATGCAAAAACAACATAATGTGGCTCGCTATTTTTGCATCATCAGTCAACACGTTCACAATATTCTGCAATATGAATATTTATTCATTCATTACTGTTGCTCACCCACTTCTTTGATCTGTGCAAAATTCTGTTTGTCTCTTATCAATAAGAATATAATGTAGCACTGATAGCTGTTTTTTTGCAACATCAGCCATACATAAACTTACATCACATACATAAAATTCAGCACTATGTATATTTATTCATTTATTACTATTTGTTGCTCACCCTCTACTGTGAACTGTGCAATATTCCATTTGTCACTTATCTGTATATAAACAAGGTGTTACTCATCTATATATATTCATGTTCATATTCATCTGTACATACATTGAGGAGTTCATAGTGTACATATTACAATTATTATTATTTTCTACTACTATTATTCTTATTTTCAGTTCCTATTATAATTGTTTAAGACTTTTTTCTATTCTATTACTATTTAGTATGGATTCTTTCTTATCTGCTTTGTGTACAATAAACAATAAACACAATTTTTCACAGCCTTTTTACTGATATTTACCAAGGGTGCCAATCTTAGTGGACGGCACTATATATACAAATGTTGTGAAAATAAATAGACAATTATATTTGAGTGGAATGAAGATTAATGGCAGACTTACATAAAGAGTGTAGGCAGTGGTTTAACATACTAATTTTTAACAAAGTACCATGCAAACATTAAAGATGGTTTGTAGAGAAACTTTATGGTTTATGGCATCAAATCTGCTTCTCTGGAGATCGCTGATGAAGTTGTGTGACTCTGTGTGGAGAGAGATCAGCAAGAACTAGCAGTAACCACAGTTGGGGAAGCTTATCCAGGGATCATTGTTCTTCAGTGAAATTTGCACTAAAAAAAGTTATCATGCACCTTCATCTTGAAATGGTGGAGGTTAGGCTGAGGTTAGTGTGGGATCAGCCACATTTTGAGTCAAAATCATGAAGTTTATATTTAGATATCCAAATGGATGGAAATATAATGCCCAACAGACATTTGTGAGTTTCTGGAATTCATGCTGAAGAATGATGAGGTATCTCAGTGTCCATGCCTCTTCTCATCCAATGCTGTCGATTTGATTGGTTGCTGTTCATAGGGATGAATTCCAATTCATTGTGAGGTTGTGATGAACTCTGGGAAATGGAGGTCATGGCGAGAAGCTGACAGTTAGATGACAGAAATGCATATATATTAAAGCTAATGATATAATCTATAGACATTTGGAGCAGTGTTTCTACGAATGACAATTTATTTCTAATTATTTAGATACAGTATTTTCAGGGGGTCAATAATTTTGCCATGTTTTCAAGAGAAAATAAAGTTACATAAAAGGTTATTCTCAGAATGATACTTGTTATCATTAAGAAGGTATAGATAGCCTCTTGAATTTTGTCAGTTTTTAATCATAGTGTTTAATGTTTATTTTATACACTCATTTTTTCTTTTTTTCAATCATTTCACTGTAATTATATGTCTTGTGCTGGGCCCACATGGTATGCATAGAAACATAAAGGAAGTGAACTGACATCAGACATCAGTATAGATAGCCTCTTGAATTTTGTCAGTTTTTAATCATAGTGTTTAATGTTTATTTTATACACTCATTTTTTCTTTTTTTCAATCATTTCACTGTAATTATATGTCTTGTGCTGGGCCCACATGGTATGCATAGAAACATAAAGGAAGTGAACCTGATTAATACATGACTTTAAGTGTCTTCATCTTTTAGTAGTTCAATGTCAAGAAATCCCAGCCCACTTAAAAAAGTCCACTCTGTTATTCCACTTACTACATTTTTCCCTTTTTATTTCTCTTCTGTTCTTTCTCCCACTAATCTGTAGCTGCTGCTCATTCCGATTCAAATCCCCAGTGAGAGCGAGCGGAGGTCGGCCTTCGACTCACGTTGCCATAGCTCCCCTGCTTCTGTGGTCTATATTTCATATGAATGATGGATAAAAAAAATCCTCTTGGGTCCATAAACTTAGAAACTTAAAACTACAGCAATAAATGGATATAGAGTGGTGCTTGAAAGTTTGTAACCCTTTAGAATTTTCTATACACCTGTATTATGACTTAGAACAACATCAGATTTTCTAAAAGCCCTAAAAGTAGACAAAAAGACCCCATTTAAACAAATGAGACAAAAATATATAATTGCTCATTTATTTATTGAGGAAAATGGTCCAATATTACATATCTGTGAGTGGAAAAATTATGTGAATCTCTAGGAATATCAGTTAATGATTGAAGGTGAAATTAGAGCCATGTGTTTTCAATCAATGGGATGACAATAAGGTGTGAGTGAGCGCGCTGTTTTATTTAAAGAACAGGGATCTATAAAAGTCTGCTCTTCACAACACATGTTTGTGGAAATGTAACATGGCATGAAGAGAGGAGATTTCTGAAGACCTCAGAAAAAGGATTGTTGGTGCTCATCAAGCTAGAAAAGGTTAAAATAAATAGCTTGGACTCCAGCGATCCACAGAGAGACAGACACAGAGAGAAAAATCCAAGGCCATTGTTACCCTCCTGAGGAGTGGTTGACCAACAAGGACAAGCTGAAGAGCAAGACATGTTATATTATAAAAGGAATATCGCAAAGGAATCCAGGGTAACTTCTAATCCACCAAAGCCTTTCTCACATTGGTTAATGCTAATGTTCATGAGTCCACCATCAGGGGAACACTGAACAACAATGATGTGCATGGCATGGTTGCAAGGAGAAAGTCTCTGAAAAGGAGTATTGCTACCTGTCTGCATTTGCTAAAGATCATGTGGACAAGCAGAAAGCTATTGGAAAAATGCTCATGGATAGATGAGACCAAAATATAACTTTTTGGTTGAAATGAGAAGCATTATGTTTGGAGAATGGGAAACACTGCATTTCAACATAAGAACCTTATCCCATCTGTGAGACACAGTCATGGTAGTATCATGGTTTTGGCCTGTTTTGCTGCATCTGGGCCAGGACAGCTTGACATGAATTCTGAATATAGTATACCAGTGAAATCTAAAGGAAAATTTGAGGACATCTGTCTGTGATCTGAATCTCAAGAGAAAGTGGGTCATGCAGCAAGTCAACAATTCTAAGCACACAAGTCGTTCTACCACAGAATTGTTAAGAAGAATAAAGTTAATGGTTAATGTGGTAAGTCAAAAGTCAAAGTCAAGTCAAGTCCTGACCCTAATCCATTAGAAATATTGTGGAAAGATCTGAAGCATGCAGTTCATTGAGGAAATTCAAAATATCATAAAGTTGAAGATTTTCTGTACTGGGGAATGGGCTAAAATACCCCCAAGCTAATGCTGATGACTGATCAACAGTTACCGGAAATGTTTAGTTTCCATTAATTATTTTTAATATTTATAGACCCCCAGGGCCATATACTGAATTCCTCAGTGAATTTGCAGATTTTATCTTAAACCTGACTGTTTCTCTAGATAAAGCATTAATCGATGGTGATTTTAATATTCATTTTGATAACCCGGAAGACAATCTGAGAACACCTGTTGTGTCCATTTTAGATTAAGCAGGCGTCAATCAAAGTGTAACAGGACCTACTCATAATGGTGGTCACACTCGTGACATGTTACTAATGTACAGATTAAATATAGAAAATATAGTAAGCCTTCTGCATTCTGAAGTTGTCACAGACCATTATCTTATGTTGTTTAAAATACGTATTGATCATAATATTTGCACCTCGTGCTAGACATAAACAATCGTTCAGGTAGATTAGTACACAGATGCCCTGGAGTCGCAAGGAAGCCAGAACATCATCCATGCACTTTATGAAGGTGCAAGGGGATAAAGTTAGCCCAAAGAGAAGAACCCAATATTGTTATGGGTTGCCTTCAAACGTGAACCACAGGAACTTCCTGTGACTGGGCGATATTCCTTTTTGGAAATATGTGTCTTTTAGATCTATCATCACAAACCAGTCCTCAAACTGAATCTGTGGCACGATAAGTTTGAGCATCAGCTTCTTGAACCTGTACGTCTGAAGAGTACGTATGTATGGTTCAGATGAAAAATATCTAAAATATGCCATATATTCCAGGCCATATTCCAAATCCAATCATTCCAATGCCAAAGAAGTCTCCCACCACTAGTCTCCCTCCCCATCACACGTGCCTGGATAAAGGACTTTCTCACTAACCGGTCTCAGACAGTGAGACTCGGACACCAATTCTCCTCCACTCGCACGTTGAGCACCAGTTCACCAGAGGACTGTGTACTGAGCCCCCTCCTGTATTGTCTCTACACCTACAATTGTAGTCTGGCCCACAATAACAACCTTATCGTCAAGTTTGCTGACGACACCATGGTGGTCAGACTCATCTCAAAGGGAGATGAGGTAGCCTACAGAGAGGTGGTCCTGAACTTGGTGGCCTGGTGTTCAGAGAACAATTTGGCTCTAAACATAAAGAAAACCAAGGAGATCATTGTAGACTCCAGGAAGTACAACACTGAACTAGCCCCCCCTTTTCATAAATGGTGAGTGTGTGGAAAGGGTCCACACCTTCCGGTTTCTTGGCGTCCTTATCTACGCTGACATCTCCTAGACAGACAACGTCACAATGGTTATTAAGAAGGCTCAAAAGCCGCTACACATCCTGAGGGTTCTCAGGAAGGACAATCTGGACCCCAATCTGCTGCTGACCTTCTACCGCTCGTCCGTTGAGAGCCTGCTGACATACTGTATTACAGGGAGAGGCTTCAGAGAATAATAATAACAGCACAGATTATCATTGGCTGCCCTCTCCCCTCCCTGATGGATATTTACACCTCCTGTTGCCTCAGCAGAGGAAAAACCATCATCAAGGACATCTCTCACCCTGGCTCTGATCTGTTTAATCTGTTGCCCTCAGGGAGACGTTACAGGTGCATCAGAACAAGGACTAACAGACTCAAGAACAGTTTTTTCCCAAAAGCTATAACCATTCTAAATACACACGTGAGTTCGAATTCGGTGTTTGATGGAGTAAGACGTGAAGTTTGAGTCTCCTGCTGATTTCAATCAAAAATTGTAATTAATTACCACTTTCTTTTGTACTATAATATTTTTATATATAATTTATATATAAAATATTATATATATATAGTATATTTTGACTTATTTTACTTCGTTTCCTTATTTGTACTTTTAACTCGGTGGTTCGTTAAAGATGTCAGGGAAAAACTCGAAAACCGGTGGTAGCATTCAGACAAAATTGAGGTCTAGTGTGCGCACCTCGAGCGCGTCTTCTTCTCGTGAATCTGCAACCGCGTCTCCCTCTCACCATGCACCCGCGCCCACGCCTCCTTCTCCTCAGAAATTCGTAGCCGCAGAATTCCCTTCCCCCAGTGAACCTGCAGTCGCATCCGCGTCCCCGAGTGGTGGCTCTGACCTCGCCGCATTCAAGCTGGTGGCTTTACTGAGGAAGGACATCGCTGATTTTAGGAAGTAGTTCCGGGAGCACCAGAAGCACCAGGAGAATCTTCAGAAGACTCTCAGTGATGTGCTATCTACTATCCAGCTCGACCTGCAGGCCATGAAAACACAGCAAGCTAGTGATAAAATCGCTACCGATTTCACCATATCAACACTGAGAGGTACTGTTGGGGAAATGGGGCACACTCTCTCCGGTTGCACCGATGATATCGGTCATATGAAGACTACTATCGAGTCTCTCACTGCCACCGTGACTCAATTAGAGAATAAATGTGAGGATTTGGAGTCGAGGTCACGGCGCAATAACGTGAGGATAGTCGGAGTTCCAGAGGGCCCTGACACCTGTACAACCGCTGCTGTAGTGGCCTTGTTAAAGGAGGCCTTTGGTCTGGAGTTCTGGACCGGTCCCACCGGACCCTTCAGCTGAAGTCAAAGTCTGGTGAACGACCACGAGCTATTGTGTGCAGATTCCATTACTACAGTGACTGTGTTGATATTTTACGCCGTGTGAGAGAGCGCCAGCAGATTAAATTGAGGGATCTGACCATCTCCGTTTTCCCTGACTACACAGTCAAGATAGCCCGGGCACGGGCCGTGTTTAACGAGGTTCGGCGTCAACTTCGTGATATTGAGGGCGCTCGCTATGGAATACTTCACCCAGCTCGGCTTCGTATTACATACAACGGAGTCCAGAAGGACTTTATTTCAGAGGAGGAAGCAGCAGAATACGTTAAACTCTTAAAACCGGGGTGAACCGCATCACCTACACAGTGTAGTGTTCTTTATTTATTTATTTAAATGGTAAATGTGCACTTATATAGCGCTTTTATCCAAAGTGCTTTACACTGTGTCTCATTCACCCATTCACACACACACACTCACACACCAACGGTAGCAGAGCTGTCATGCAAGGCGCTAGCTTGCCATCGGGAGCAACTTGGGGTTCAGTGTCTTGCCCAAGGACACTTCGGCATGTGGAGTCACCCGGGCCGGGAATCGAACCGCCAACCCAATTTTTTTTTTATTTGTTTATTTAGTATTTATTTTATTTATTTATTTATTATTATTATTATTTTTTTATTATTATTATTATTATTATTATTATTATTGTTGTTGTTGTTATTATTTATATTTATATTTATATTTATTTATTTATTTATTTTCTTTAATAATATTCTTTATTCTAATTTGCACTCGGCCATCCAGCTCTATAGAATTCTAAATCTTATTGTTATTATTATTATTATTATTTTGTTGTTCTTTCTTTACTTCTTTCGTCGGTGCAATATTACTTCGTTATTCTCTTCTTGTATTTTATTTTATTATGCTACACTGTGTAATATTATTAGGTATAAGTCTTTACAGGTATGGACATTATATTTGTTGAAGTGCGCAGACTATTTATTAGATTTGAAGTCAGCAAGGGACTTTTTTCTTACTGGAATTTTTTTTTTCTTTTTTTAGTAATTTTTCTTAGCTTACTCTAGGTCCACTTTGTGGACAACCCTAGGGGTCATACACTGCTGTCTCCTTTGTTTTATGGAGACTTTGGGTATCACATGTAAATTAATCATATGTAAATGAATAAATAAATGCAAAAAAAAAAATAAATACACACGTACTGATTTCACAGTACTATTTATTTATTTTGTGTTGTTATATTTATCTATTTTATTTTATTTTATTTCTATCTTATTTATTTAATGTATATAAAAGGAACAAAAAGGAGTGGCTCTTAATTTCATTGTACATTGTGTATAGTGACAATAAAGGCATTCATTCATTTATTCATTCATTCCCATTTTTTTTGCGGACCAGGAAATAACAGCTGTAAAAAACCTCCCACTCTCAGGGAATGTGATACATATTTTATGGCCCCTTTGTCCAAGAGGGATCTTACTTCCTCTAAGAAGATATCTTACTTAATGTCGAGCTCTGCTCTGTGCTGACTACTGTGGTGAGCACATCTCTGAACCGGACGGGTCGAGCTCTGAACTGGTAACCCAGTAACCCTTTTACCTATCTGCCCTAACAACCTCATATCCCCTGATATGTCCTTTGGTGGCCCATCAGGACCGTTCCTTCTTTGTCTGCTCGGCCTGTATGATCATTCTCAGATCTGGCCTATTAGCAGGCTGCGACTGTGGCTGCCCGGTCCCCCTGGCTCTTCACAGGGCAAAGTGGGCCACCACACTTGCCTTTAATACCTCCCTCGCACTACTATTGGCCCAGGTTCCAGTCATGGATGCCTGGGCGAACTCGACACGGTGGGGAAAGAACTAGCTGAATGCTGCCATTTGATGTTTTGCTTAGCAAAACCTGTCAACAATGGCATTAATCTTGCCACCAAACAGACCAGAAGGTTTAACTGCGGCGTCCAGCTAGGAGACCTTATCTTTGTCCCCCATCCCTGAGAGGTTGAGCCATAGGTGCCTCTCTGCCACAACCAGCCGATATGATAGGCCATTTGCTTGGTCGACTGGAGAGACAAATCTGTGGCGTGGCGCAGCTCTGCCGATGCTTCATGCCCAATTCCCTTCCCAATGTCGAGCTCCCTCAGCTGGTCTGCTTGGTAGGCCTGCAAAATTGCCATTATATGCAGTGACCCACAAACAAGACATGCTGCCGCATAGGCTTTTCCCAACAATGCCAAGGTGGGTTTGGAAGGAAAAGCTGGCCCCACTATATTACCTGCCATCAATGGAGAGAGGTGGCTTGTAAGCACCATCTCCACCTTTGGCATTGCAAAATAGCTGTGCTGTTCACTCCCCACGATGGCCGAATAATCAGACATTGATATAATCAGAGATATAAACAAGGCTAATGTAGGGTTTTCCCCAGAAGCATGATATTTCATCATGCCCTTCTGAAAAAAAGGGGAGTTTTGTGAGGGAAATTTATTTTCACTGGGGAGGAAGCACTCATCATGCCTTCTATGAGCCATTTCCTCTTCGTCGGGCCAGTCTAGATTTAGCTATTTGTAGCTATGGGAGAACAGACGGGGTTCAAAAACATAGTTTCGGCTTTGAGAATGAATAAAGCGGTTGTTGTGTTTTTAAACTCCGAGTCTCTGATTAGCCAGCTGACTGTGAGTGGAATATTGGTTAAGGAAGCGTACGTACAGATTACGCCTCTATCCACTCCAGCGACTAAAATCATCATCTCAAACGTTCCACCTTGTATTAGTGATGAAATGATCACAAAAGAATTGCAGAGATTTGGGAAGTTAGCAAGCCCAGTAAGGATGATTAATTTAGGCTGTAAAAACCTGGCGCTTAAACACAATACCTCTTTCCGCCGCCAGGTGTTTATGTTTTGAACTCACCGGAACGCACTCTGGAAATCTCGTTCCGAGTTAAACAGGAAGAGAAATCTTTTCTGATTTATGCAAGTACCGAAAATCTGAAGTGTTTTGTATGTGGTGAGCTAGGGCACAAGCGTTTTACATGCCCACATAAAGATGATCAGTGGCCATCTACATCGTGTGGAGATGTGGAACGTGAGCAACATCATCAACAGGACCTGGAAAAACAGAGCACTGACGGAGGAGGAAGGTACCTCAGAGGAGGTGAGTGATGCTAATGTAGATGTTAGGAGTGTTGAGCAGCCGGTTAGTGACTCTGAGATTATAACTGATGAGACTGATAGAAGTAAAGTGCAAAAAGGTAATGAAGGAATGTGTGAACTTAAAGAATCACAAGCAGTGGGTTCTGAAGATAATGAGAATGATGAGCTAGATGAAATGTCCCAATGTGCTGATGATGGGTTGAGGGTTGAGGAACACTGGTCAGATACTGATATGAGAAGTGTGGCTGAACAAGATTTGTATACATTTGAGGAAATCAATTGTTTTTTAGATGAGACAAAAGGACAAACAGGTGTAGAACTCAGTAATTTCTTCCTAGATCCTGAAAAATTCACTGCATCTGTTATAATGGCAAGGAAAACTAGGAACTATGACGAACTCTCAAAACATGCAAGATTTCGTCTAAGTAAACATTTGACCGTTATTAGACTAAGGACACAAACAGGGAACGAAAGAATAACGAGGGCAAAGGCAAAGGAAAAATGCAAACACAATGATGATGATGATGATGATGACTGACTTTCTCTTTTTTTTACGTACTTTCTCCTTTCTCCTCTCCTTTTTCTTTATGCAAGTCTTGCGGGTGGGATCTCTAAATGTCAATGGGATGAGGGGGAGGAAAAAAGAACAGGTTACTTTCTGAGATAGTGCAAGATTTGAGTGTGATCCTGTTGCAAGAGACTCACAGTCACTTAAGCAATGAGGGCCTATGGTGGGAAGGAGAAATGGTCCTCAGTCAAGGGTGAAACCTGAGTGCCGGAGTGGCAGTTCTTTTCTCTCCTACTGTTAAAGTAAAAATTCTGTCAAAAGATGAAATTGACCAAGGGAGACTATTGATAGTGAGGGCAGAAATCAGCAAGTTTATTTTTCTCTTTGTGAACAGTGGATACATCTATTTAATAAATTAGAGAATTTTTAAATTCAACAACATGCAGAAGACCTCGTAATCTTGGGGGAGATTTTAATTGCACTTTGGATTTTACACACAACAGGAATAGTGAGGAACCTCACGCAACGATTGCCACTCGATTAGACAACATGATCAAAAACCAAAACCTATCTGATGCATGGAGGGAACATAACCCCTCTACACTTCAGTATACATGTTTGAAAATCTGTGATGGAAAGATTTCTGCTGCAAGGTTAGATAGGTTCTATATATCATATGGCATGAGGAACAAGTGTCTAAAGTCCGACATCTGTCCCACCCCAATATCTGACCATAAACTTGTCACCATGGAGTGTACTTTACAAACAACAAAACAAAAAAACTATTACTGGCGTCTCAATATCAGATTACTACAAGATAAACATTTCTGTGAGATTTTTACATTTTTCTGGGAGTCTTGGAAAAGTGAGAGCATCTTTTATGAAAATTGCATACAATGGTGGGATGTAGCACAAATAAGGAATTTCTGTCAACAGTACCTATCATATTCTACATTTTGTATAAAAAAAGTCAGTGGAAAGTCTTGAGAGAGAGATTATGGGTATAGAACAAAGCATGACAAAAAATTATTCTATACACCTTAATGGACTGTGGACTGAAAAGTCTAACCTGCTGAGCTCGGTTTTTAATGAAAGAGTAAAGGGAGCTCTTGTAAGAAGTAACTTTTTAATGACACACCTCATGCGCCCAGCTCTTTCTTTTTTTAACTTGGAGCATAAAAAAGAGCAAGGGAAAATTATGTACATTTTAAAAGACTGTAATGGTCGAGACACCTCGGATCATACGGAGATGCGAAAGATCGCTGTGGATTATTACACAAGCCTATATGCTTCTGAAAACTCAAATGAACAATGTAGGAATGAACTGCTTTGCAACCTTCCAGCTCTATCGTCAGAGCAGAAAGACTCCTTGGAGACTGGACTAACCTACGAGGAAGTCACAGCTGCGGTAATGGGTCTCTCTGTAGGCCGAGCACCTGGAATAGACGGACTACCTGTTGAATTCTACAAGGCTTTTTGGCCTGTTCTTGGACATGACTATCTTGAAAAAACAGAAAAAAATCTTCCCAAGAGCTTCCAGCGGGCAATCTTGAACTGGAGACCTGTAGCAGTTTTGTGTTCAGACTACAAAATCTTTTCAAAATGCTTGGTGAACAGGGCAAATAATGTACTGCACACCTTAATACACAAAGATCAATCATATTGTATAAAAGACAGATCTATTACAGATAACCTGCATCTAGTAAGGGACTTGACACTCTAAAGGCTTTTGGTTTTGGTGAAAATTTTATATCAATGATAAGGCTATTATACTCCGACGCTACATTTATGATAAAAGTGGCTGGTAGCATAAGTACTGCTGTGAAGGCTCAGAGGGGTATCAGGTAGGGCTTTCCCCTGTTGGGACAACTTTACAGCATAATTATTGAACCTCTGCTATATAAACTCAGGAAAGATTTAACAGGCCTACAAATTAACACTCTGAATTCCCTACAACCCACCAAATTATCTGCATATGCAGATGATATTACAGTTTTAATTAGAGGTGTTGGCGATATTAAGGTGGTAGAACATGCTCTGGAGTGTTATGGAAAAGCATCATCTGCAAAGGTCAACTGGCATAAGAGTGATGCTGTGTGGTGTGGCCAAGCTGTTAAAAGTCCATCACTTCCTGCAATGGGGAAGGACAGGGTTTAAATATTTAGGAGTATTTTTGGGTACAGTTGAATACAGAATGAAAAATTGGGAGGGCCTGCTGGAAAAAAAACACGTGCACGGTTGTCTCACTGGAAAAGATTGCTACCCCAGCTGTCCTACAGGGGAAGGGTACTTATATATAACAACCTCGTGGCCTCGTCTCTCTGGCACAAAACCATGATCCTCAACCCCCCAGAAAACTTCATAAGACACATCCAAAAGTGTCTTTTCTGGTCAGGTCAACACTGGCTGAAAGCACCAGTGTTGTATGTTCCCAGACTAAAAGTAGGACAAGGTCTAGTGGACATATTGTGAAATATTTGTTGTAATTCTTATTTATTTAGTTTATTGATTACATTTTTTTTCTCCCCTACTTATATATTTATCTATTTATTTATGTATCTGAATTGAGTATTCTTGTGATGTGCTGAAACATGGTACTCGATGATGTATATGTTCCTCCTGTGATGGAATTTTTAATAAGAAAAGCAAAAGAGAACTTTTG
Source organism: Ameiurus melas (assembly GCA_012411365.1). Lineage (NCBI taxonomy): Eukaryota > Metazoa > Chordata > Actinopteri > Siluriformes > Ictaluridae > Ameiurus > Ameiurus melas. The sequence goes on along the minus strand of CM022777.1, from coordinate 12,783,641 downwards.
AATATTAAAGGACCTTTTAAAGTCAAGTCTCTCACTCTACTATCAGTCCTACTAAGGGACCTGTGTTCCTGTCAGTATTGAAGAGGGCATGGCCACAGTGCCTGTTAGTATAATTTAATCAGTTAAAATTTTTGCAAACAGTTTTTTTCTTCAGAATAATGAAATAATTAAAAAACTTCTTAGTAGCTCCAGCTGTGTATGTCTTAAACATCATATGATCACAATGTGCCTTCTCATGAGAACAAACCAAGAACAAAAGCTGAAGAAAGGAAAGGGAAACTTGGCCTGAATCTATCACTGATTTGGATTGCAATTAATGCCCTAATTAGAAATTGTGGCACAGTTTTATTCATTCTGAGCATCCAAACACTGGCTCTTGCTGATGGCAGAGAAGGAGAAGTATGGAAAGGATAAATGTCACAAAGATGAAGGTGGGTAATGTGTCAATGAAGGTGGGTAATGTGCATAAAATACATTGTAAGAAGGCATTTTGGTAGTCTGTTTCCATAAGTTCACATGGTGTAATTTTTAAAGATGGCATGTATTAATTCAGAAAAAAACTACAATTTTGAAGCTATCCATGATCTCCTCTACCTTGATTAGAGCCCAGCTGAAGAGAACCCCCATAGAACAATTCTGCCACCACCACTGACGTTAGGTAGAGAGTCGAGTAACAAAATTAGGAATGTGTGGGAAACGGAGTTAGGAGTACAGATAAGTGAGGAGTGTTGGGAACATGCTATAGGGAGGGTACATTCTACCACTTTTTGTGCTCGTCTTGGACTTATACAGTTCAAAGTTTTAAATAGAGTCCATCTGTCCAAGTCAAGAATGTCTGTGATGTATCCAGATATACAGGACATGTGTGATAAATGCCATGGCTCTCCCTGTCATTTTGGCCATATGTTTTTTTTTCTGTCCTGATCTCCATGGTTTTTGGTCTGTTTTTTTTTTTTACCATCATATCCCCTATTCTCAGGGTACATTTAAAGCTTTGTCCATTGATTGCAGTATTTGGGATTCCTGAAGCCTCAGTTCCTTTGAGCTCAATACAAAAGGATCTCCCAGTTGATAAAGTTGATCTCCCAGTTGGTAAAGGAAGTGATGTTTTTTCTGAAACTCGAGAAAATAAGATATACGATGAATGGTTGTACGGACAAGTTTTTTCATAAATGGCATCCCTTTATTGCATACTTTATGGAGTTACAGACACTTCCCACTTAAAGTTTAGTGCCTGTTGTTGGATTTTACAATATCTTTATAACCAGCGACAGTTAATGTTTAGCCATGATGAGCCGGAGGGGTGGGTTGAGGGTTTTCGATATTTTTAACTTTGTTTTCCTTTGTATAAAAAGAAAAAAAAACTTGTGAATGTTTACTGCTGTTGCTCAATTTGTTTTTATTTTTGGGAAAGGGAGGAGAGGACAGAACAGAAAAGGAGATTTAGAAAGGTTTAGCAGAAAGGTGCAGAAGAAATGTTCAGCAGAAATATTTAGCAGAAATCGTCATTAGAAATGTCTATTAGCAGAAATGTTTAGCAGAAATGGTGATTATAAATGTATAGCAGAAATGTTGAGCAGAAATGCTCAGTATAAATGTTCATCAGAAGAGTTTAGCAGAAATGTTCAATAAAAAAATATATGTATATATACATATACACAAACACACACACATATATATATATATATATATATATATATATATATATATATATATATATATATATATATATATATATATATATATATATATATATATGTGTGTGTGTGTGTGTGTGTGTGTGTGTGTATATATATATATATATATATACACACACACACACACACACACACACAACACAGGTGTTCCTATTATAGTTGATGATATATATTGTGCAATGTTATGCATGCTACATAACCAGAGCACCTTATACTGTACATGCCTACTTTGTTTCTCTTTTTGCTTTGACAGTTTTTATGACTTTTATTTAATTATTTTTTTTAATTGCTAGGTATTTTCACAAAGGATAACGCAATGTCTTTTTTTTTATAACAGAAATCAGATACTGTTATCTTTCCTTCCTACTACATTTTGTCCCATTATCTGGAAGAAATCTAAAATCTGTCCTCCACTAAACCATTTCTGAAAGGTCAATCTTGAAATGTTCCTAAATGATTGGCGTACAAATGAACAGCTATGGCATTTAATGCCCAAACTCCATCTGTTCAAGTGTGAAACACACACACACACCCACACACAAGTCATACTATCTCTTTGAAAACCAGTGATATAATTATTGGTGCAACTTCTCCTTGTGGGGGCCAGCCAAATGTGAGGACATTTGGTCCCGACCAATATACAGTGCATCTGCAAAGTACTCACAGCGCTTCACTTTTTTCACAATTTTTTATGTTACAGCCTTATTCAAAAATTGATTACATTCATTATTTTCCTCAAAATTCTACAAACAATACCCCATAATGACAACATAAAAGAAGTTTGTTTGAAATCTGTGCAAATTTATTAAAAATAAAAAGCAAAAAAAAAAAGCACATTTACATCACAGCCTTTGCGCAATACTTTGTTGAAGCACCTTTGGCACCATGTACAGCCTCAAGTCTTTTTGAGAATGATGCTACAAGCGTGGCACACCTATTTTTGGGCAGTTTCTCCCATTCTTCTTTGTAGGACCTCTCATGTACTATCAGGTTCTATGGAGAGCGTCGGTGGACAGCCATTTTCAGATCTCTCCAGAGATGTTCAATCTGGCTGGGCCACTCAAAGACATTCACAGAGTTGTCCTGTAGCCACTCCTTTGTTATCTTGGCTGTGTGCTTAGGGTCGTTGTTCTGTTGGAAGATGAACCAGTCTGAGGTCCAGAGTGCTTTGGAGCATGTTTTCATCAAGGCTGTCTCTGTACATTGCTGCATTCATCTTTTCCTCAATCCTGACTAGTCTCCCAGTTCCTGCTGCTGACAAACATCCACACAGCATGATGCTGCCACCACCATGCTTCACTGTAGGGATGGTTTTGGCCAGGTGATGAGTGGTGCCTGGTTTACTCCAGACATGATGCTTGCCATTCAGGCAAAATAGTTAAATCGTTGTTCAATCTTTGGTCTGAGAGTCTTTCAGGTGCCTTTTGGCAAAACTCCAGGCGGGTTGTCATGTGCCTTTTACTGAGGAGTGGCTTCCATCTGTCCACTCTACCATACAGGCCTGACTGGAGGAGTTCTGCAGAGACGGTTGTTCTTCTGGAAGTTTCTCCTCTGTCCACAGAGACATACTGGAGCTCTGTCAGAGTGACCATCAGGTTTTTGGTCACCTCCCCGACTAAGGCCCTTTTCCTTCGATCTCTCAGATTGGCCAGCTGCCAGCTCTAGGAAGAGTCCTGCTGGTTCCAGACTTCTTCTATTTATGGATGATGGAAGCCACTGTGCTCATTGGGACTTTCAATGCTGCAGAAATGTTTCTGTACCCTTCCCCAGATCTGCGCCTCGATACAATCCTGTCACAGAGGTCTCCAGACAATTCCTTGGACTACATGGCTTGATGTGTGCTCTGACATGTATTGTTACGGAACGAGACTTGGACAGGAAGTAAGCACAGGAGGGAAGTCTTTATTTGATTCTTCAACAGAGGACATGGAACGGAAACACTAATTGAACTAAGGCATGAATGTTCTTGAAACTAAGACATGAACATTCCTTAACTAAGTCATAAACACTCCTTAATCTATGGTAAGAAACACTCATCTATCTTAGGCATGGCATGAACACTTAACTATGACATGACATGAATGCACAACTATGGCATGGCACAAACACTCAACTATGGCATGGCATAAACACTCCACTATGGCATGACATTAACACACAACTAGGGCATGACATGAACCCACAACTTGCTTGGCTTGGTGTTGCTTTGCTGCAACTCTTTAGCTTTGTCTCTCTTAGTCCAGTCCCGATTAATGTGGGTAGATTCCTTTTATTTCCCGTTAAGTTCAGGTGAAGTTCAGGTTAATGCCGCGCGACCTGCGCAGCAAAACGAGGGGTTTAAATAACTAGTCATCAATCTTAATTGCTGACAGCCGGCAACACTTGACACAGTGGTAGCGTCCATGCGCATCTCAAGCACATGCACGTGCGTGCTCTGAAGCCGCTCGTGCACATTGTCGCCTCAGCGCCCTCTGCTGGCACGATCGTGACAGTTAACTGTGGGACCTTATATAGGCAGGTGTGTGGCTTTCCAAATCATGTCCAATCAACTGAATTTACCACAGGTGGACTCCAATCAAGTTGTAGAAACATTTTAATCCATTTTGGAATAAGGCTGTAACATACCAAAATGTGGGGAAAGTGAAGCGCAGAGAATACTTTCCGTATGCACAGTATAACCTTCCACTCTCTCACAATAATATAGGTAGAACAAACACCAAATTCAACTTTAATAAGATGTGCCTTTTTCGTGATTTTGCACTTTATTTCCCATTATGCTTATTTATAATCTGATAATCTGATAAAAGTGTTAATATTCCGCTAAATAAGTTCACTGCAGCAGAAACACAAATATGCGCGCACACACACACACACACACACATGCACGCACACACACACATATGCATACGCGCACACACAAACACTGTTCACAAGTGGCAGATGTGGTACATCAGAACAGACAGAATCTATATCAATTAGTGGTTTTATTCAACAATAGAGTGTTTGACAGATATAAATACATTGTGTATCCTAAATTTAATGACCAGAAGAAAATTTCAGAAAAATAGAAAAAATAATTTGGCAAAAAAATATTACAACATTTACATTTAAATTTATTCATTTAGCAGACGCTTTTATCCAAAGCAACTTACAAATGAGAAAAATACAAGAAAAGCGATATGTCAAGCAGATAACAATACTAGTAGTGCTGCCATACAAGATCCATTAATTGAGTTCCAGAAGAAGCAAAGTGCACAGAGTAGAAGTGGAAGTGCAAATGTTATTTATTTATTTATTTATTTTTTGAGTTGGTTAGGTATTCACAGAAGAGGTGGGTCTTTAACTGTTTTTTTGAAGATGGTGGCCTGGATTGAAGTTGGCATTCCACCACTGAGGAACAGTTAGTGTGAAGGTTCTGGAAAGGGACCTTATGCCTCGCTTAGTGGGAACTGCTAAACGTCGGTCACTAATTGATTGCAGATTGCGAGAGGGAACATAAGCCTTCAGGAGAGAGTTAAGGCAAGAGGGTGCTGTTCCATACCTTGTAGGTGAGCATCAAGGCCTTGAATTTGACGGCTACAGGAAGCCAGTGGAGGGAGATGAAGAAGGGTGTGACATGGGTTCTCTCTCAACATCTGAAAAACATATATACATATATATTTATTTAATTTCAGGTTTACAGTTTTGTGTACAACCCTTCATCCATCCACTTTGCATACCGCTTATCTTATACAATGTCACGGGGAGCCTATCCCAGGGAACTTTGTGGCACAAGGCAGGAGGCTCCCTGGGTGCCAACCCATCACAGAGCATAATCGCACACACCCACTCAGTCACGATGGACAATTTGGAAATGCCAATCAGCCTACAATGCATGTCTTTAGACTGAGGGAGGAAACCGGAGTACTCAGAGGAAACCCACAATGCTTGGAGAGAACATGGGAAGAGCAAGGCAAATGTGCTAACCACTAAGCCACCATTCCAATTATTTTTCAACAATGAATTTCAACACATTTTTCAAGAAAGCTTTAAACCTTAAGGATTAATATGAGACTATTATGGAAACTCTACAGTTAACTACAATAATATTTACTATATGGATATAACATTACTATCAATATTTAAGACCAAACCAGATGAGTGAGCTATCATTATACAGTAAGTCCCTCTACTAAGAACCATCAGTTATCAAAAGATAATACAGAATTTTTCTGAGTCAGAATTCACTCACTCATTCAGTAACCACTTTATCCTGGTCAGGGTCACAGTGGATCTAGCACCTATCCATAATACTGGGTATTAGATAGGGACACACCCTGAATTGGCCACCAGTCCATCCCAGGGCTGAATCAAATGATTTTTAAAGCTTTTTAAAAAATCATTGTATGATTTCAGTTAGTGTCACCATTGATAACATCTACACTTCTTCCACACAGTGTTACAGTTACAGCTCAGACAGTGTTACAGTTACAGCTTGGACCCATTTCTCAATACTTAGGTCACTTTTTCAAAACTCTTCACACAGTTCTCCTAACCAACTTTCAGCTTGGCACAGCAGGTCATTTCACACCAAAAATGCACTACAACTACCAAATCATTTCATACATGTCTCAAATCAATTCATACTTCCACAACAGTAGCATAGCTCACTTGGTCACTCATAAAACAATTACCTAAAAAATGCTAACAACATCGAGTATTACACAATATTCCCATTCAAGGGGAACTTCACATTGTGTTGTCTGAACACTGTGGGAAGCACCCTCGTGTGTGACCGGTATCTGAAGCCTGTGTAACTTCATGTGTTTTTATAGACCAGCCGTGATCAGGTGACATGGCAATTAAGCACATCACGTGATATATAAACGACACTTGTAAACCGTGCCGTCAGTCTTATTATCTTCACTGGACTGCATGTTGATCGTTTGTTTAATGAAAACAAAAAGACTCAGAATTCGGAGTTCGATGGAGTAAGACGCGAAGTTGGAGGCCCCTGCTGATTTCATTTAAAAATGTAATTAATTAGCGCTTTTTGATCATATAATATAATTTGACTCTACAGTGAGGGGAAAAATGTATTTGACCCCCTTCTGATTTTGTACGTTTGCCCACTAACAAAGAAATGATCAGTCTATAATTTAGAATAACAACAAAAAAATCCAGAAAAAAGCATATCAAAAATGTTATGAATTGATTTGCATTTTAAAGAGGGAAATAAGTATTTGACCCCTCTGCAAAACATGACTTAGTACTTGGTAATGACTTAGTAATTACTTTTAATTTTCAATGCCCTGGCTGAGGGAAGGAGGTTCTCACCCAAGATTTGACGGTACATGGCCCCGTCCATCTTCCCTTTGATGCGGTGAAGTTGTCCTGTCCCCTTAGCAGAAAAACACCCCCAAAGCATAATGTTTCCAACGCCATGTTTGACGGTGGGGATGGTGTTCTTCGGGTCATAGGCAGCATTCCTTCTCCTCCAAACATGGCGAGTTGAGTTGATGCCAACGAGCTCCATTTTGGTCACAACTGACCACCAGAGGACAAATGAGTGAAAGTGTTGTGGTCAGATGAGACCAAAATGGAGCTCTTTGACATTTTTTTTGTTGTTATTCTGTCTCTCACTGTTCAAATAAACCTACTATTAAAATTATAGACTGATCATTTCTTTGTTAGTGGGCAAACGTACAAAATCAGCAGGGGATCAAATACTTTTTTTCCTCACTGTACTTCGTTTCCTTGTTTGCCCTTTTAAATTTGTGGCAGGTTAAAATGTCTGGAAAGAACACAGGTTTTCGGTACTTTTAATTTAGTTTTCCTTTGTTAGTATAAAAAAAAAAAGACCTGTGAATGCTTACTGCTGTGTGTTGCTCAATTTGTTTTTTTTCTTCTCAATGAAATATTTTGGAAAGGGAAGGGAGGAGAGAAGAGAAAAGGTAATGTTCAGCAGACATGTTTGGTAGATGTGTTCAGCAGAAATGCTTAGTTCAGAAGAAATGTTCAGATGAAATGTTCAACAGAAATCTTCAGTAGAAATGTTTAGTTCAGCAGAAATGTTCAGCAGAAATGTTCAACCGAAATATTCAGCAGAAATGTTCAGCAGAAATGTTCAGCAGAAATGTACAGCAGAAATTTTCAGCAGAAATGTTCATTAAAAATGAAACTGGGAAAACAGAAAGACTCTTCATTAGCCAGAGGTAGTATATCCGAATTATCAGTAGGCAAGAAACAGTAGGTGAGAAAAAATCAGATGGCGTACTGCTTCCGGCGAGATTTTGCCGTATGCAACCGGTGGACACTATGTGAGTCAAAAATCCCATAATGCAATGGGACTAGCATGTCGGCACTTTTTAAGTATTAAACCTTGGTTAAAAAGGACTTGTTTAATAATACCCTAATACATTTTTACTTTGTTAACAATTTATCAAATTGTTGAAGGTTTAAACAAGAAAACAGTTGTCACAGAGTTTGAAACCTTTTTGTGATATCGATCATGCCTTATCCAGCTAAACTAACGGCAACAAATATACCTCAGCCTGTTAACACTGTCCGCATTAAATTGCTAATTCAGTTAACTTTCCTGATATGAATTTTGGCATTAGTGCGGTTGCATTCAATCTTCAAAACATGTGTCACAGCTCAGCCAGATCAGAACTCCAAGTCCCAAGATGCAATGCATGCTTCTCAGGCACGCATGCGCTCCCCATCCCCGGAGTTCTGATCCAAGACACCTGCCGCTAATCACAGACTCACACTCAGGCACTGCTACTTAGGTTTGCCAGTCACAGAGTTGCACTGCGAAGTATACGCTCAGTTATCTCGTTCTCTGCGTTACCAAGCCTTGCTACCGTCTTTGATTACCTCGTTACCTAGACCTTTGTTTACGTCCTCGACCACGCTCTTTGCATTGCCTTTATTACTCTGTTAGTCTGATCGCCTGACCCCCGCCTGTTACTCGTTTACGTATCTAGTTTATCCTCTACTCTACGCTTCGTCCGCCGCTTGCACCTGCTTCCGTGCCCCTTCCCTACGATTCGTGACAACATGGTGTGCTTGAGCTGGAACACATGAAAAGCCTGAACTGGCTAAGGGCAGAAAATTTATGAAATGCTGTACTTCAAGGGGCAGAAAAAGGAAGCTATCAACAGCTGCAACCAGATTTCTGAGAAGGCAGGTTGTGAAAAAGCCTTGAATAACTGAACAAACCTGCAGTAAGACTTGGTGGCAACAGGCACTGAGATTTCAGCAGGTACAATACATGCAGAAGGTTTCCATGCCAGAACTCCAAGACGTACACCACTATTGACCCAAAAGCACAAGAAAAGATAGCTCAAAATCATATAAATAAGCCATAGAAGTTTAGGAATTCTGTTCTGTGGAGCGATGAAACAAAACTGGAACTTTTCAGCATGATGTCCTAGAAGATCCTACAAGGCCATAACAGTCACCTGACTTTAACCCCATAGAAAATCTCTGGTGGGGTTTGAAGAAAGCGGTTGCAGCACACAAACCCAAGAATATTACTGAACTTGTCCCTTGTGACAAATTAATTCCCCCTTTAAACTTAAAATATGTTTGTGCCACCATTAGCAACAATACTGCAACCAAATGCTTCCGTTAACTGGAGATCAGCCTTTTATTTACTTTTAGGACTAGGGCTTACTCCTGTGCTTTGGATCATTGTCATGCTGCATAATCTAGTTGCACTTGAGTTTCAATTTAAGGACTGAAGACTGGACATTTTACTTTAGGATTTTCTGCTAGAGAGCATAATCCATGCTTCCCTCAATGATTGGAAGTTGCCCAGGCCCTGAAGCAACAAAGCATCCCCACATCATCACACTGCCACAATCATGCTTGTCTGTAAGTATGATATTCTTTTTGTAGAATTCTGTTTTTGGTTTACACCAGATATAATTGGACCCCTGTGTTCCAAACTGTTCCACTTTCAACTTATCAGTCCACAGAACATCCTCCTAAAAGGTTTGAGGATCATCAAGGTGTGTTATAGCAAAATTCACTAAGATGAACCTTAGTGTTCTTCTGAGTTAGCAGTGGTTTTTGCCTCACCACACTTCCATGGATGCCATTTTTGCCCAGTGTCTTTCTGATAGTGAAGTCATGAGCAGTGACTTTCATTGATGCAAGAAAGGCCTGTAGGTCATTCAATGTTGTGCTTGGGTTTGTTCCTGGATGAGTAGTTGCTGTGCTCTTGGAGGATTTTTGGAAGGTAGGCCACTTTGGCAAGAGTCACTACTGTGCCGATTGTTTCTATTTGGCGACAATGGCTCTCTCTGTTGTTCTTTGCAGTCCCAGAGCCTTTGAAATAGCTTTGTAACCCTTTCCCTTTCCATTCTTCCTCATCATTTCTGGAATTTCTTTCAAATTTGGCATAGTGTGTTACTGGGTAAGTGTTACATTATCCAATGTATTTCTGTTTGCTCTATGTGCCATTTGTGTGTCCATGTCGGTCATGGGATGGGTTTATTTTGTCTCCTCCCCCTTTCTCTAGGCCCCGCCCACTGTGGACGATGGACGGGGCCATGTACCGTCAAGTCTTGGGTGAGAACCTCCTTCCCTCAGCCAGGGCATTGAAAATTAAAAGTAATTACTAAGTCATTACCACGTACTAAGTCACGTTTTGCAGAGGGGTCAAATATATATTTCCCTCATTAAAATGCAAATCAATTCATAACATTTTTGATATGCATTTGTCTGGATTGTTTTGTTGTTATTTTGACTCTCACTGTTCAAATAATCCTACCATTAAAATGATACACTGATCATTTCTTTGTTAGTGAGCAAACGTACAAAATCAGCAGGGGATCAAATACTTTTTTCCGTCACTGTACCTGAGTTCATTGTAACTTTAGCTGGAACACAATTAGCTTTTCGCTTTGGCATTTTTAGTTAACTTCTACTATAACACCATAAGTTTATGAACAACATTCATGCTTGAATCGTCTTCAGTTTGTTAATTAACACTCTAATAGTCACCTCTGTAAATAATTCATAGTTAAGAGTGGTTTGTAGGAAGTTGGCGCCATTTGTGTTGATTCTTCTTTTCTCCTGGTTTTAATAGGCAGTGAGGGATGATGGGGTATTTTGTTTTCGTTTCTTGTAGTTTAGTTAGTTTTCCTGTGGTAAAGTTAGAAGATATTTTTGTTTATTTTTTGGCCTGGCCGGCTTCTGAAGAGTGAAACTATATATATAAAAGGTGCTCCGTCTGGAGAATAAAAACGAAGCAAGCGCAATCTTGGTCTCGCCAGCCCTTTTCTTTTTTATTTTATTGTATGTTGCGGCCCAACCTAGACGGGTCATAACAGTAAGTCCTTTTAACCAACTTCAACCTTTTGAAAAAGTTGTAGTTAATTTTATTTGATTGAACAGGGTTTGCAGTAATCAGGTGTGGTTGTTTCTAGTCCAGCTAGACCCCATTATGAATGCACTTTCATAGATCTGAGGAATTAGAAACTACAGGGACAAATTCTTTTTCACACAAGACCAGTTGGTATTGGATAACATTTTTGCTTCAATAAATAACATTATCATTTAAAAACTGTGGTTTGTGTTTACTCAGGTTCCGTTGTTTTATCTTAGATTTTGTTTTAATTTGTAAAACAATTTAGTATGAGAAACAAGAATTCAAGAAATCAGGGTGGGGCAAATACTATTTCACAGCACTGTACATTTAGAACCTATAGCTTGTATTTTTCAATGCAAAGAAAGAATACAGTCCTCTGGGACTTATTAAGAGGCAGGTTTGACCATAGCACTTATGTTGGCCTACTGTGGTTCCTTTCCATTGATGGACAGAGTAGAGGGTGTTATATTTGTAAACCTCTTCGTTGGTGTGCTCCCCTCCTAAATGTCTCTGTGTTGTGTTTGTGTGGTGGATGAATGAGGAGGACACCGAGATCGTGGCTGTCACAGTAGTGAAGCTTTCCTTTATTCAGGCTCATGCACATAAAATAAATTTCCACAAGAAAACAGAACTGTTAGTTACCAATAAATATATCCCACCACATGTGATTTACAACACATGAAATAATAAACCATCCATCGAAAATAACTGCACATATATGTTAGTTAACACCTTCAAAATCAATATATTTCTTGAAATAACATGGATGGCCAAAATAAATGTAAGAAATGAAATAGATTTACTAGAGAACAGCCACAACCCTCCTTACCTTTCCACAAGAAAACAACTGAATTAACAACAGCTCCACCCATGTAAAGAAGGGTTCATTCACAAAATAAATCTCACAGAGTACAGCTTCATCCCATGGCTGGGAGAAACATTTCATATCTTCCTTACATATTTAACAAATAAAAAGGCCAATGAATAGCTATAAAGAAGTTGTGCCTAAAAATAGCCAACTTACTGTATATTGAAAATAATGATATACTGCATAGTTCCTATGGCAAATAAATAAACATTGCACTCATAAGTCAATATAGAGTGTGGCCTGGCATCTGTGCACATTCATTTTTATCGGTTTATTGACTCATAAAATGTACTGAAGAAAAGGTGTTTTGACGGTAAAGATTTTGGCACTGCTGTTTTTCACCAAGCCCTAGTCGTTAAATTGATTCATCTAGTCTGGCATGTAAGAAAGTCAGCAATGAAACTGAGTCTTCCACTACAACCCCACCTCATCAGTACTCACTTACAATGAGAGAAAAAAGGAATTGGAAGAGTAAACAGGAGAGGAGAAACACATACAGGTCCACTGGAATTTGATTATACAATCCAAATACAGAGCAACATTTAACTGCTAATCAGTTGGTGTGTGATTTTGAATTAGTAAATGCATGCTATAATTTTGACAATTTTTTATTTATTTAACAACAAAATTGTTAATGTATACTTTGTAATTGGAATCACGAATCAAATACTTACTAATTTGAAACTGAATTGAGTGTTTCCCAATAAAGCTTGCATATTTATGGGCTAAGTGCTAACGTTTGCCTCACACCTCCAGGGTTGGGCGTCTGATTCCCACAGTGACCCTCTGTGTGCGGAGTTTGCATGTTCTCGCCTTGCTACTCCGGGTACTCCGGTTCAACCCCCTCCATGTAACCTGTTAAAACCACCACAGTTGTCACTTTAAATGGGCCAATGTTTTTTTTTTTATAGACAATGTGAAGCTAAGCTGGCAGGATGCATTAACAAAGTATTGCGAAGCAGCTTTGGATTGTAAATTGCCAAAATAATTTCAATGTGATTTGTAGTAGTTCATTCAAACTTTGTACAGTACAAACTTAATTACACTCAATTTCATTCAAACTTTGTACAGTCGTTTTTGGCTGCTTGATAAGTACTGTAGCTAGTAGTTAAAAGGTAAAAAGTTAATAAGGAGATCTTCTGATAGGTTTCTTTTGCATGTCCCACGTTCCCGATTATAAACAAAGGGGGATAGAGCTTTTGCTGTTGCTGCCCCCAGTCTATGGAATCAACTGCCACTGGACATCTATCTTGCACCTTCTGTTACTACTTTTAAAAATAGACTTAAAACATATCTTTTCTACCAGGCTTTTTGATCAAATTTTTAATTGTTTAAACAAATTGTTTTATAGATTTTTTCTATTGTCTATTGTCTTTTTATTTGGTCTAATTCAGTTTCTATTTTACTTTCTGTACTCTGTTCAGCACTTTGGTCAGCGTTGCTGTGGGAAATGTGCTATACAAAAATTTTTTACTCACTTACTTACTTATTTGTAGTAGTAGTAGTAGTAGTAATAATAATAATAATAATAATAATAATAGGAACAAGTTCACGAATGTCGTTAAATATCACACAACTCAAGTGCCACATCACCTGATCATGGCAGGCCTATAAATAGGCATGATGTTACACAAGCTTCAAATGCCGGTCCCACACGAGGGCGCTTCACACAGAGTTGAGCTAATGAATCATGTCGTTCCATTCTCAGGGAATAAGGGTAACCCAGACATTTTTCTTCCAGTAAACACCATGGCCAAAAGTATGTGGACACCTGAGCATATGTAGTTCTTCCCCAAACTGTTGGCACAAAATTGGAAGCACACAATTGCCTAGAATGTCCAAACATGTTCTAGCATGACAATGCCCTTGTGCACAAAGCGAGGTCATGGTGAATGGACACCAATCCCAACAGAAAAACTAAAAAAAATCTAGTGGAAAGCCTTCCCATAAGAGTGGGGGAATATAGGCAATCTAGAAACAATACAAAATGAATGCTCATGGTTTTGGAATGGGAGGTTCAATATACATTTACATTTATTCACTTGGCAGACGCTTTTATCCAAAGCGACTTACAAATAAGCAAAGCGATATATCAAGCAGAGAACCATACAAGTAGTGCTACTATATAAGATCCATTAATTGAGTTCCAGAGGAAGCAAAGTGCGCAGAGTAGAGGTGTAAGTGCGTTGTGTTTTTTTTTTTTTTTTTTAGTTTTGTTCCCTCTATGAGTTGGTTAGTTAGCTACTTTAGCTATTTTTTGAAGATAGTGAGAGATTCTGGCCTTTATGGAAGAGTGGCAAGAAGAAAGCCATTTCTCAACGTTTGGTGTGACGTTTGGTGTGTCTCCCAGGTGGCTTGTGGCAAACTTTAGACGAGACTTTTTATGGATATCTTTGAGAAATGGCTTTCTTCTTGCCACTCTTCCATAAAGGCCAGATTTGTGCAGTGTACGACTGATTGTTGTCCTATGGACAGACTCTCCCACCTCAGCTGTAGTTCTCTGCAGTTCATCCAGAGTGATCATGGGCCTCTTGGCTGCATCTCTGATCAGTCTTCTCCTTGTCTGAGCTGAAAGTTTAGAGGGACGGCCAGGTCTTGGTAGATTTGCAGTGGTCTGATACTCCTTCCATTTCAAAATGATCGCTTGCACAGTGCTCCTTGGGATGTTTAAAGCTTGGGAAATCTTTTTGTATCCAAATCCGGCTTTAAACTTCTCCACAACAGTATTACGGACCTGCCTGGTGTGTTCCTTGGTCTTCATGATGCTCTCTGCGCTTTCAACAGAACCCTGAGACTATCACAGAGCAGGTGCATTTATACAGAGACTTGATTACACACAGGTGGATTCTATTTATCACCATCAGTCATTTAGGACAACATTGGATCATTCAGAGATCCTCGCTGAACTTCTGGAGTGAGTTTGCTGCACTAAAAGTAAAGGAGCCGAATAATTTTGCACGCACCACTTTTCAGTTGTTTATTTGCTAAAAAAGTTTAAAATATCCAATAGATTTCGTTCCACTTCACAATTGTGTCCCACTTGTTGGTGATTCTTCACAAAAAATTTAAATTTTATATCTTTATATTTGAAGCCTGAAATGTGGGAAAAGGTTGAAAAGTTCAAGGGGGCCAAATACTTTCACAAGGCACTGTATAAGAAAATAGCACAATCATCGAAAATGCCTATTTCCAACATCAGAGCAATAATTAAGAAGTTCCAATCAACTGGAAATGTTAAGAACCTGGAATTGGATGTGTGTATATTTTGTCTCAACGCACTGTGAAGAGGATGGTTCAAGTGGCCAAAAAATTTCCAAGGATAACAGCTGGAGAATTGCAGAAGTTAGTTGTGTCTTGGGGTCAAAAAGTCTCCAAAACTAAAATCCGAAGCCACCTATATCACCTCCAGTTGTTTGGAAGGGTTTCAAGAAAAAAGCCCCTAGTCTATTTACCAAGGATGCCAATATTAGTGGAGAACACTTTATGTTTGGTGCAAAAACAAGCTTAGCATCCAAAGAACCCCATACCCAAGATGAAGCATGGTGCTAAAAGCATCATGCTGCTTACATTTACATTTATTCACTTGGCAGATGCTTTTATCCAAAGCGACTTAAAAATAAGCAAAGCGATATATCGAGCAGAGAACAATACAAGTAGTGCTACTATACAAGATCCATTAATTGAATACCAGAGGAAGCAAAGTGCACAGAGTAGAGGTGTAAGTGCGTTGTGTGTGGTTTATTTTTTTTTCCCTCTAGGAGTTGGTTACGTGTTCACGGAAGAGGTGAGACTTTAGCTGTTTTTTGAAGAGAGTAAGAGATTCTGCAGTCCGGATTGAGATTGGTAGTGCATTCCACCACTGGGGAACGGTAAGCATGAAGGTTTTGGAAAGGGACCTTTATAGCAGTAAACAGACTAATACAGGCGATCAGGAGAACAATCCAACTGGGATAAAGCAAGGAATTGTAAACGTGAGTAAGAGGCAGGGAAGTCCAAGTACCAGGGAAATCTAGATAAAAGTTAGGGCTTGGTAATATCACTAATACACGAGAACTTAGAATTTACTTCACGATGGTGCAAAGGTTAACGAGGCCTTTTATAACTTATAAGCTACACAGTTGTTGGTGATCAATACTCAGGTGAACTTGAGCATGGGCATGGCTGGGAACTGTAGTCCCTGTCCGCCATGTTTGTAAGTGGCACCGCCATCTAAGCCATATTGTGGCTGCGAGTTCGCCATGGTGTAACAGGTTTACATTTACATTTATTCACTTACAAATAAGCAAAGCAATATATCAAGCAGAGAACAATACAAGTAGTGCTACTATACAAGATCCATTAATTGAGTTCCAGAGGAAGCAAAGTGCACAGAGTAGATGTGTAAGTGCTTTTTTTTTTATGAGCTGGTCAGGTGTTCACGGAAGAGATGGGTCTTTATCTGTTTTTTGAAGATGGTGATAGATTCTGCAGTCCGGATTGAGATTGAAAGTGCATTCCACCACTGAGGAACAGTTAGCATGACTGTTCTGGAAAGGGACCTTGCGCCACGCTGAGTGGGAACTATTAAATGTCGGTCGCTAATCAATCGCAGATTGTGAGAGAGAACATAGGCCTTCAGGACAGAGTTGAGGTAGGAGGGTGTTGTTCCTGACAAGGTGTTGTAGGTGAGCATCAAGGTCTCGAACTTGATGCGGGCAGCTACAGGAAGCCAGTGGAGGGAGATGAAGAGGAGTGTGACATGGGTTGTCTTGGGCTGGTTGAAGACGAGGCGCGCTGCAGCATTCTTAATCATCTGAAGGGGTTTTATGGAGCTGGCTGGGAGGCCTGAAAGCAGTGAGTTGCAGTAGTCCAGTTTAAAGATAACGAGAGCCTGGACTAGTATCTGTGTAGCCTGTTTGGTGATATAGGGTTGGATTTTCTTGATATTGTACATGATGAACCTACAGGATCTTGCAGTTGCTGAGATATGGTCTGAAAAGGTCAAGCCGTCATCAAGAATTACCCCTGGTTCCTGGCCATCTTGGTTGGCATGAGTGTGAGTGAGCTGAGCTTTACAGTGAGGTTCTGGTTGATTGAGGGAAAGGCTGGGATGATGAGAAGCTCAGATTTTCCCAGGTTAAGCATAAGATGGTGTTTCTTCATCCAGACCGAGATGTCCGACAGGCAAGAAGAGATGCGTGCAGAGACGGATGGATCGTCAGGCTGGAAGGACAAATAGAGCTGGGTGTCATCAGCATAGCATTGAAATGAGAAGCCATGAGACTCAATCACCTGCCCAAGAGATGTAGTGTAGATAGAAAAGAGGAGTGGACCCAGAACTGACCCATGTGGAACGCCAGTTGTGAGTTGCTGAGTTTCAGAAATACCTCCGCTCCATGCTACCTTGAAGGATATGTCAGACAGATAGGATTCCACCCAGCGTAGAACCGTTCCAGTGATGCCCAGGCTGGAGAGAGTTGACAGGAGGATCTGATGGTTCACAGTGTCGAAAGCAGCAGAGAGGTCAAGTAGGATGAGGATAGATTATCTAGAGGTTGCTCTAGCTAGTCGTAAGCCTTCAGTGACGGAAAGCAGAGCAGTCTCCATGGAGTGGTTGCTCTTGAAGACAGACTGCTTGATGTCCAGGAGGTTGTTCTGTGTGAGAAAATTGGAGAGTTGATTAAAAAAGGCTCTTTCAAGAGTTTTCAAAAGAAAAGGGAGGATGGAAACAGGTCTGTACTTAACTATAGCAGGGTTGAGTGATGTTTTTTTATGCAGTGGGGTAACCCACGCTTGCTGAAATCAGGTAGGGTATATGCCAGTAGAGAGCGATGTGTTAAAGATGTGTGTGAGTACATGTAATAGTGTGGGAGAGATGAACTGAAGAAGGTGAGAAGGATAGGGTCAAGGGGACAGGTTTTGGGACGACTAGAGAGGAGGAGTTTAGAGACATCAGTCACTGAGAGGGGAGAGAATGAAGTCAGTCGGGAGTTACGTGGAGGAGGAGTCGGTCTATGTATGTCTGGGGTTAAGAACTGGTTCCTGATTGATGTAACCTGATTGATGCTGGAAAAGAAAGTGGCAAAGTCATCTGCAGTGAGAGAGGTAGGGGAAGGGGGAGGAAGGGGACAGAGAAGAGAGGAAAAGGTTTTGAAGAGAATGCGAGTATTGGGAGAACTACCAAGCTTCTCGTAGAAGTATGTGGCTTTAGCAATGGAGATGCTATTGGAAAAAGAGGAGAGAAGTGTCTGGTAATTGGTTAAGTCAATTGGATTGTTTGATTTGCGCCATTTCCTTTCAGATGCTCTTAGTTTGGGCTGGATGTTAGGCAGAGCTTCTGAGAGTCAAGGACTAGAGGGTGATGTGCGAGCAGGTCTGTAGGTTAGGGGGCATATGCTGTCAAGAGAAGATGTTAAGGTTATTTGAATTTTATATTTCTTAATTCATTTTATTTATTTATTTTATTTCAATTTAGTTGGTTGTTTCATGTTTTTACATTTCAAAATCATGTAATTTTAACAGGGGTGTGTAGACTTTTCATATGCACTGTATGTATATTTATAGTACTTAATGTCAAAATGTTACCATGTTAAGGTTTTTTTCTGGCCTCCACACATTTGACTTGTATTGAAGTAGCTGATGCATTCTGATTGACTGAAATTTTTGTTGACAGTGTATTTATGTTCAAATTTGTTTCCTAATTTTTAACTAGCAGCATCTTGGATTAACTTAAGAGGATGGTGTATACATGCTTTTACTGACAAGACAAATTATCTTGCGATTTACAGCTGCATGTGCTGGGATTAGCTTTGAAAACTTCTGAAAATCACAAATCAAAAGTTCTAAAGAAAAATGCCTATTGACTATTCTTATTCTTATCTCTGCATAAATGCAAAATATGCAGCATTCCACTGTGCAATTCTGATTCATCCTCTTCCACGAATGAATATTTAAACCATTTACCCAGGTTGTGTGGCCTTATCTATACAATATTCAAACATACTCCTTAGCAAGTGAGCTAGAAGGAATAGAAGAAATACTCTCAACACTGTGGGGCTGATTCATACATCACAGTTATTGCAAGCTGAGTTTTATTCATTTTTTTTTTCTTTCGAAAATTACATTAGATTTTTGCTAAGAAGGGAAGCAACATTGCTGAACATAAGGACTACTTGATTGCCTAGCAACATGATGCAACTACTATATTATAACAAACATACAAAAAAGCAAGCATGGTCAAGAGCATTCTCAGAAATTAGGGCAACATTCACTATGATTTTATGTACAGTGGGAGAATTAAGTATTGAATATGTCAACATTTTTTTTTTCAGTAAATATATTTCCAATGAGGTTATTCACATGAAATTTTCACGAGACATCAGTATTAACTCAAGAAATTCGCAAATATAAAGAACTCACTACATTAAAGTCCATAAATAATGTTCTGTGTAATAAAGTGGAAAGACACCGTATGTAATTAGAAAGAAATTATACCGCTGATCTTTGCAAATTAATATCAGCTTTGTTAATAAATTGATGTTCTATAAAAAGGTCTTTTGTTACCAAGGTGTCACACAAGAAACATCTCATGATGGGTAAAAGCAAAAAGCTCTTCCAAGACCTTTGCAACCTTATGGTTGCAAAACATATTGATGGAATCGGATACAGATATAATCTGAATGTTCCAGTTTCCAGTTTTTTAAAAGTAAACAAAAGTGGGAGAAAAAAAGTACACCGTGTATTATGTAGCACCACCCTTAGCAACAATAACTGGAAGTTAATGTTTTCTCTCAGTTTATAAGTCTCTTACATCATTTTGGAGAAATTTTGGCAAACTCTTATTACAACATTACTTCAGTTCATTTATGGTTGAGGCATTAATTTCTGCACAGCTCACTTAAGATGCCACAGCATCTCAATTGGGGATGAGTTCTGGACTTTGACTTGGTCATTCCAACATCTTGATTTTTTTTTCTATGTAAATATCACCCCAAAAGCATTTACTGTATGTAAACATCTGCCTTAAACATCCAGCTCTTTAGTTATGTCACCCATTTTTGCAAATATTTGATTATATCTTTTCATATGAAAAAACTGAAGAAATAACACTTTGCTACAATGTAAGTAGTGAGTGTACAGCTTGTGTAACAGTGTAAAGTTGCTGTCCCCTCAAAATAACTCTACAAACAGTCATTAATGTCTAAACCGCTGGCAACAAAAGTGAGTACACCCCTATGTGAAAAAGTCCAAATTGGGCCCAAAACGTCAATATTTTGCGTGGCCACTATTATTTTCCAGCACTACCTTAACCCTCTTGAGCAGGGAGTTCACCAGAGCTTCACAGGTTGCCACTGGAGTCCTCTTCCACTCCTCCATGACAACATCACGGAGCTGGTGGATGTTAGAGACCATGTGCTCCTCCACCTTCCATTTGAGGATGCCCCACAGATACTCAATAGAGTTTAGGTCTGGAGACATGCTTGGCTAGTCCATCACCTTCACCCTCAGCTTCTTTAGTAACCTAGTGGTCGTTATCATGCTGGAATACTGCCCTGCGGCCAAGTCTCTGAAGGGAGGGGATCATGCTCTGCTTCAGTATGTCACAGTACATGTTGACATCCATGGTTCCCTCAATGAACTGTAGTTCCCCAGTGCCAGCAGCACTCATGCAGTCCCAGACCATGACACTCCCACCACCATGCTTGACTGTAGGCAAGACACACTTGTCTTTGTACTCCTCACTCCCACAACACACGCTTGACACCATCTGAACCAAATAAGTTTATCTTGGTCTCATAAGACCACAGGACATGGTTCCAGAAATGTCCTTAGTCTGCTTGTCTTCAGCAAACTGTTTGCGGGATTTCTCGTGGATCCTCTTTAGAAGAGGCTTCCTTCTGGGACGACAACCATGCAGACCAATTTGATGCAGTGTGTGGCGTATGGTCTGAACACAGGCAGACTGACCCCCCCACCCCTTCAACCTCTCAGCAATGCTGGCAGCACTCATATGTCTATTTCCCAAACACAACCCCTGGATATGAGGCTGAGCACGTGCACTCAACTTCATTGGTCGACCATGGCAAGGCCTGTTCTGAGTGAAACCTGTCCTGTTAAATGGCTGTATGGTCTTGGCCACCATGCTGCAGCTCAGGGTCTTGGCAATCTTCTTATAGCCTAGGCCATCTTTATGTAGAGCAACAATTCTTCAATTCTTCAATTATTCAATTTTTCAGATCCTCAGAGAGTTATTTGCCATGAGGTGCCATGTTGAACTTCCAGTGACCAGTATGAGGGAGTGTGAGAGCGATGACACCAAATTTAACACACTTGCTCCCCATTCACACCTGAGACGTTGTAACACTAACATGTCACATGACACCATCGAGGGAAAATGGCAAATTGGGCCTGTCACGGCTCCCCCTTGAAGCAGCATGCTCTCGCGCTGTTGCGCATGCGTGTTGTGACATTTGAACATGTGCTCTTTGTTTTCGTTTCTGTCAATGGCTGGGAGGGCACGTGTGTTTTGTTTATGTTCGTCATGACCCCGCCCCGTGTCTGTCATAAGTTGTATCCCCACGTGTGTCTGTATTACTCCCAGCTGAAATCTGTTTAAGTTAATTCATGCCGGTTTATATACTACTATGTTTACTATATTTAATTAGATATAGTAAACATAGTTCCTTGTTAGTTATAGTTCATGCTGGGTTATCCGCTCCCAGATCATAGTCATAGTTCACGTTCATGTTTATGCTTATGTTTGTTTCTCGACCCTGTTTTCCGTGCCACGTTGTTGATATCTGCCTTGCCCCAAGTTTATGCCTGTTTGCCGTTCGCCTGACCTTCGCTTGTTTTCTGACTACGCCTTTGGATTACATTTTGGATTTGTCTGCCTGCCTCTTGTAAATAAACTACACTCGTTCTTAAGTGCGCTTACCTCCTTCCTTCATCCGCTCAGTCATGAGTTGTGACAGGGCCCAATTTCGACATTTTCACTTAGGGGTGTACTCACTTTTGTTGCCAGCAGTTTAGACATTAATGTCTGTGTATAGAGTTATTTTGAGAGGACAGCAAATGTACACTGTTACACAAGCTGTACACTCACTACTTTACATTGTAGCAAAGTGTCATTGCTTCAGTATTGTTACATTAAAATATATAATCAAATATTTACAAAAATGTGAGGGATATACTCACTTTTGTGAGATAGTGATATATATATATATATATATATATATATATATATATATATATATATATATATATATATATATATATATATATATATATATATATATATTATATGTGTGTGTGTGTGTGTGTGTGTGTATGTATGTATGTATGTGTGTGTGTGTGTGTGTGTGTGTGTGTGTGTGTGTGTGTGTGTATTCTTTTGAAAATACAGAGAAGTGAAAAGTTTTAGGAATGTTCACACAAAATTGAAATGTGGCTTGCATTGAAGACAAAGGAAGCTGATCATGTGGTTTACAGGCACCATTTTGTAGTCACGTGATGCACAATACATCACATGATCAGGGCAGAGTTTTACATAGAATTCAGATCTTCAGGGCGCTTCCCACAGCATGAAACTCATGCATCATTGAGTTCCCATTGAAACTGTGTTTAAACAATATCTAAAGTTTACATATGAGTGCTATGATCCATTTAAATATAAAAATTGCAACTTAAAGGACAAAATGTGAAGAATAATATTTTTGCTTTTTTATTCTAGGACATAGAGACTCGACCTCGGATCAACAAACAGCCAAAGAGCATAATATTTACTTCACCTGCTTTTAATGAGCATGTTAACTATAGTGAAATACTTTTCCATTTCACACATGGCTAGTTTTTGCAGCAAATGCTTTCATATAGCACATGAAAAAATGGCACTAAATTCTTAATCCAATGACCTCATGTATTTGTTATGACAGTGAATAAGTAATCATGCATGCACTTGCTTCACCAAGAATTGCTCTTATTGTCATTTTGTTTAACTAAAGAGTGGAATAAGCAAACTGTCTTGCCTGAAAACTCACTCAAGGTTGTCAAATACGCTAACGTATATGAAACTCAGACATCACTATGTTCAATCCACAAAATAACATTATGCTTGTATAATTAGTATAAGAAAGAGAACCATTATATTATTTCTGTTGCAATAACTAGCATTTTGTGAGGGATAAGGTGATCTCCTATGCCAGCCTTGAAACCCAGGAAAGTGCTGTAATCATATGTAGTCAATGCTTGTAAAATGTACAAATGAAACACTCTTTCTCACTCCCTTCCTCCCTCCCTCCCTCCCTCCCTCCCTTCCTTTCTCTTCAGGCTATTGTTTACATTTCCCTGGAAATTAGCCAAATCCCAGACAAAGCATAGCTGCTCAGTGCTATAAGCTCTTTTCCTTAAAAAGACAACTCACACGGCATATTTCAGCTTACACTCAATTTCATTCAAACGTACTGTCATCCTGGCTGCTTGATAGGTACTGTAGCTAGAAGGGAAAGGGAAAAAAGTTACTCCATCTGTCAGAGCTACATAGAGGCCCCAATGGTGAATATACAAATGGAAAGTTAATAAGGATGCATTAACAAAATATTGCAAAGCAGTTTTGTAATTGTAAATTGCTAACATAATTTCAACGTGATCTGTAGTAGTAGTAGTGGTATTATTATTATTATTATTATTATTATTATTATTATTATTATTATTAATAATAATAATAATAATAATAATAATAATAATAATAATAATAAAAATAATAGGAACAGTAAGACAACCTCAGTGAATGGCCAATGTGAATAGATATAAATCATACATGCATACACATAACAATTAATATACAAATTCACCAACCAGTGAGTTGGTGTAGTTGTAGTTGTAGTGTGAGTAGGAAACTATCCTAGAATTTGCACTGCTCAGCTTGGACCATCCTGAGAGTTTTTGCAGCTCTTCAGTATTCAGTATAATATACTTCTGCTGCTCAACAGAGAAAGTGGCCACAACAATCCTTCAATTCTTGGTTCCCTGGAAAAAGTAACAAAAATCAAAACAAAGGTCAGTGTATGAACAAAGCCAAGTTACATCGATACATTACTGCACCTCAGCACCATAGCCTTCAGAAAGTATCGATGGAATGATTCAATAACTATGACATTACATGCTCCTGCAAAGAACAGCATGTAGTCTTCTTAATCCAGGGGGTTTGAAATTCAAACACAAAGTTTGATAACAAGAACACTGGAACTTTCAGCCAGTTTCATTAAGTTTACTATAAAGTGAAATGCTTTGTTTCATGGGAATACACCAACTTCAATATATTGATCACATTTGCTGTTAGAACTCTATGGTACATTGATACAATGCACTTGGATTTTCTGGTATGCATGAGCTACTAATTGAAGTTGCTAACCAAGGCTGCTCACAGCAAAAAATACAAAAATGATCATGTGCAAAAATAATTTGCTGCACATTCAAAGTAATTTCCAAGTTATACCTGTTAACAAAAACAGTCTTTGTGTAGAGAGAATGAAATAGCTACAATAACTGTTATTCACACATAGCCAGGTTGTGACGCGACGCGAACGAAGGCAAATGCTGGACGGTGGAATGAAGGGAATCTGATGGACAATACTCACACAACTGGTAAGAGAACGTATATTCTGTAAACAGCGTTAATGCTAGAAATATAAGGAGCTCAGTAACGTTAGAGCAGAAGCTGCTAGATGAATACTTTGCGTCGGGCTGCAGCTTGGTCCTTATATAACTTAAGTTAGTTACAGGTGTTCTTAATCAGAACTCCGGCGAACTCGAGTGCGGGCGAGACAGGGAAGTGTAGTCCATGTCCCTAGGCGGGACTACACGTGGTGGATCGTCACGCTGATCTCGCCGCGTCGTAGCACAGTACCTACGGTGGCGCAGAATGGCAAGGTACCTAACTTTACACAAAAAGAACTTTAATAAAAAAGTTGTCAGCTTGAAAAAAAGAAAAAAAGAAATAAAGAAGTCAACTGTATAGTTCTTGTCCAATACCAGTCACAGAACCAGAAATTGAACCCTGCTCTGGCTGATTTCTCCTTATCTGAATTCAGGAGAAGTTTAAACAGACACATGGATTTCAGTGCAAAAGCTTCTTTCTGAATTCAGACGAGGGGAAATCAGCCAGAGCAGGGTTCAAATTCTGGTCCTGTGACTGGTATCAGACAACTTAATCGGACAAGCTTAACAGTTTCCTAGTGTCAGATATCTGGATGGAGGTAAGTGAATGATTTTACTTTCTTCTATCTCCATGTAGATATCTGGATGAATCTTGAAGTATTGGTTGAGATATCACACTTTGATTTACAGTATTTCTATGAACATAGTGTCTTAGAGATACATGATTTGACAAATTCTGTTCCTACTTCAAAAGAAACTACATAGGTTGAAATTTAATTTATTTTGTCCACGGTGCTTCTGCGGGCACAGGTTACCACGTGATTAAACAAACAATCTGATACCCTTTACTTGATTGAACATTATAACCAACGCTGTCTGATATCCTCTAGTGATTATTATATTATAAGTTGTGTGTTACGCCATGGCGAACTCGCGGCCACTGTGCCGGCGCGGACTAAACATCCCAGCCACACCCGCACTCAAGTTCGCCAGAATACTGAATGCAAATATTTATTTAAGACCCTATTAACAACAACACGGCGCGAAGTAACGCTAAAGCTTTCTCTACAATTGTTTGTTACCACGCTGTCTTCAAAACATTGTATCTTCATTGGTTTTGGAACTCCCGCCTCGTTCTCAACGACGATTCTGGATTTACGTTTTGGATTATTGTCTTTGCCTCGGACTTCACGACTCGCTCTCCTGTCTGCTTATCCTTGGCCTGCGCTTGCCTCCTTCCAGGTAACGTGACAGATTACTTCACCTATCATGGAGGCAGCGGGCGGCACGAATTGAGCACCGGTGTGTCGGGAGAAAGACCTAAGCGTGAAAGACAAGCAGATTGAGTGCCTCATGCAACAACTGGAGCAGCTCCGCGTCACCAAGGGGCAACCCGTGGCTCCCGCTGCAGCCGGCTTTCGTTCCACTTTTTTCTAAGCACAAGCTCCAACTGCACACGAAGCACTTGCCCCAGCCCTGCCGGTTGTACACTATCTGCCCATGCTGACACCAGAGTGCTATGCCAGCTAGCCCGACCGATGTAAAGGTTTCATGCAGAAGTGTACCTTGTTCTTCGAAAATAATCAGGAGATGCCGGAGGAGCGGCAGTTAGCCATCTTCATTGAAATACTCTCCGATGGCGCCCTGGAGTGGGCCATGGCAGAATGGGCACGAGGAGGAATGGTCAGACCAGGGCTCACAGAGTTTTTTGCACTCTTCCAACGTGCATTTGATCATTCCCCAGACGGCTGGGAGACTGGACAGGAGCTCCTCGCGATTGCACAGGGTCCTTGCGATGTCATGGATTATGTCCTGGAATTCCGCAGTGCAGCTGCATGGAGTGGTTGGAATGAGCCGGCACTTAAGACCATTTTTCGTCGAGGCCTCACCCCCTAGCTGGTCCAGGAACTAGCATGCCGGGGTGAACAACTGACCCTCGACAAGCTCATCGACCTAGCGGTAAGGCTGGACCACCTTTGACCCACTGATCCGCTACCACCCACGGAGCACATGCAGCTCGGCCGGAGGAGAGAGAGAAGCAACACCGAGAGGAACGGTGCTTCTACTCTGGGGAGAGCTCTCACTTCCTTCTCCAGTGCCCACAGCGGAGGGCGTGATCAACGGTGGAGGGCCACATCAAGCAACCTCGTTGTCCCCAGCTGAGTGCATTACAATTATCTAAAGCTGATTCTCTTGTGTTACCTGTGTTGCTCAAATGGTCAGACAAATCTTTTGTGATTTCAGCGCTCATCGACTTGAGGGCCACGGAAAACTTTGTAGATGACCAGACAGCGTGCACCTTCGGTCTCCCCAGTAAAGCCCTGCTCCAGCCATGAGAGGTGCATTCTATCGACGGGTCCCCCATAGGAAGTGGGGTCATCTCCCGTCGTACAGCCCCAATCACTATGCAAGCCAGTGCCCTCCATCAGGAAACCATTGTCCTATATATCACGGAATCTACCCGTCACCCTATCATTCTTGGTTTACCGTGGCTCAAACGGCATGACCCCCAGATATCCTGGACCACCAAACAGATAACCAGGTGGTCTCCTTTCTGCCTACGTCATTGCCTGACGGGCCCCACAGCTCCGGTAGCTGCCACTACAGTGGAAAGCGCCTTGTCTTCAGTCCCAGTCACCATGCCACTTGCTTATCATGACCCCCGCATGGTAGCAAGGAGCGTGCAAGCCGTCTACCTCCCCACTGAGCATATGATTGTGCCATAGACCTTCTCCCTGGTGCTAGCCCATCACGGGGTCGAGTATACCTGCTCTCCCAGGCAGAACAACTGTTCGTCGTGGAGGTCGACACATCTGAGACGGGAATGGGGACCCTCCTTTCTCAGAGGTTCGGGAAGAGACCCAAGTTGCCCAGGGAGATACAGCGTATCGTGTCCTCCTGCTCCACCTGTGCCCGCTCCAAGATACCCGTGCTTTACCCATAGGGAAATTGGTGCCACTTCCCATACGTGCACGGCCATGGTCCCACCTAGCCCTGGATTTTCTAACCAATCTGCTGGAATCACAAGGAAACACAGTTATAATTGTGGTCGTGGAACGATTTTCTAAGTCCCTCTGCCTGATCCCACTTCCGGCCCTCCCCTCTGCCTTCACCACAGCCGAACTGTTGTTCCAGCAGGTGTTCCGCTTCTTTGGCCTCACAGAGAAGATTGTGAGTGACAGGGGGCCAAAGTTCACGTCTTGAGTCTGGGCCAGCTTCATGGAGAAACTGGGGGTCACTGTTAACCTCACCTCCGGTTACCACCCGCAGGCCAACGGCCAGGCAGAGAGGGCCAATCAGGAGATCCTCTGATTCCTCTGAACATTCTGTGCCACCAGCCCGGAGGAGGGGTGGTAGGGGTGGTACTCACTTTTGTGATATACTGTATATCTGATAAGTGATAATCTAGTAGCATCACATATCTTTTTTCTCCCCTATTGTAGATGGTCATGGAGAGGACAGAACCTTGGCTATTTGTATTCCTTACATCACCACTAAACTTCAAATTTTAACATGTATTTTTATTAATCAGTAAATAAATTGTTTAGTGCAATTGTGTATTCATTTCCAGTTGACTTATAGTTAAATAAAATAATCACAAATCATGTAAAGAATACAAGCTGTTTGCAAGCTGTATTACGACACAGGCTTACACAGTACAGGTGTCACAAGGCATGACGGCAGGCAAGTAGGCAGGAGGAAAATGCAGTAGGAACGGTGATGTTTATTTACAGTGTGGAGAACGCAAAACCAAAATGGAAACAAGAAACAAAAACACTCTCAATAAACTAAGCTAGGCGAACTATGACTATGGCTATGGCTATAGCTAATGTTAAGGTTAAGGCTAAGGCTAAGGCTATGGCATAAACAGGACATGAAACCAAGACTCGAGCTCTACATGGCATACGTTCATATATTCAATGTATTCAACCACGCCGCGTGAAGCATGGCTCATGGTATATATCCACAGTCATTAGCCCGCAATCGCTACCAGCTGCACTTCCGCATATGTCACACATGATGCGAGGGGGGCGAAAACATGACATCACCCATGACGTGCGCAACAGCGCTCAGCTCGTGCTGTTACTCCGGGAGAACCATGACAGAACCCCCCTTGCTTAACAGGATGCGCGGTGATTGCTCTGTCTCCTTCCTCATAAGAGAGGTGGAAGGACGGGTCCGGCGGGGGCTTGGCTGTGGCTGTGACTTGGGGCTTGGCTGTGGCTGTGACTTGGGGCTTGGCTCTGGCTGTGACCTGGACTGGGACCTGAAATATGTCTCAGACAGGGACTGGAGACTTAACTTGGACAGGTGCATGGGTTTGAGAGCTGGCAGGGACATGAGATTTGGACATGGCTGGGACTGGAGACTTAGCTTGGACCGGAGACTTGGCGGGGCTGTGATTGGAGTCTTTGCTGCCCGTCTCACTTCTCTGTTCCATCTGCTCATAGTACTCATGGAGCAGGGATTCAGTATTAGTCTTCCAATTACCTTTCCGCAGCACTTTATCCACACTATACTGCTGCCCTGGTTCTCAGAAGTCGACAAGAAACAATTCCAAGAACTGCCAAATATCCTCCTGCACTTCAGGCATTTCAGCCAATACTTGTTCTGCCCATGTGCGAGCGAAACCCACAAAGCGAGACATGATGAACAGTATGAACGGACCTTCGGAAGGTTTTGGGTCGCACAGGCTGGCAAAATATTGCTGACATTCCCTGACAAAGTAATTCGGATAATGCTGGCTATCATACGGCACAGGCAGGTATTCCGGAGTCTTCTGGGCGAAATGCATGGAGCCGATGGCGGGGATACTTGGCGTGGATTCCCGGGTTCGGCGTCCACTCCGTTTTTCTGCTGCATCCATGGTTCAGGCGGTTACATGATACAACATGTTTTGGAAGTTCTTTTATACCCCTCTCCTGATTGATTTCTTTAGACAAGTTTGATACAATACATGCTTCGTAAGCTCTTTGTGGACCATGGTTTCAGCAGTCAGATGGAACAAAGAAGATGTGAAGAAAATCCTACAGAAACTGCTGGCATTTATTTGGGGTTAATCAGAATAATTTCATTGTTGACAGCTGTATGATAATTACTTTTGAACATGAGAGTGAATGTAATTGGTTTATTCTAAACACAGCAACATTCCCAATTATAAAAAGGTGTGCACACTTATGCAACCAGTTTATTGTAACTTTTTATTTTTCTTATTTTTACCTAAAATATTTCTGATGGTTTTTCACAGAATTTTTATTATATTATTATATAAGTTATAATTCCACATTGATGGTGGAAAAAGCTCTGAAATTATGTATCTAGGTTATTATTTATTTATTTATTTATTTATTTTATTTTTTTTTTACATCACAAAAGCCTTCCATTTTAGGGGGGCTGTGTAGACTTTTCATATCCACTGTATGAATAAGAACAGTGATTGACACTAGGTTGCTTGGTAGGGGATTGTTTTTTCTCCTGCTCAATTTTGCCTGTAGATACAGTGGGGGAAAAAAGTATTTGATCCCCTGCTGATTTTGTACGTTTGCCCACTAACAAAGAAATGATCAGTCTATAATTTTAATGGTAGGTTTATTTGAACAGTGAGAGTCAGAATAACAACAAAAAAAATCCAGAAAAACGCAAGTCAAAAATGTTATAAATTGATTTGCATTTTGTAAATCACATGTGGTGGGATATATTTATTGGTAACTAGCAGTTCTGTTTTCTTGTGGACCACCAGAGGACAACTGGGTGAAAGTGCTGTGGTCAGATGAGACCAAAATGGAGCTCTTTGGCATCAACTCAACTCGCCGTGTTTAGAAGAGGAGGAATGCTGCCTGTGACCCCAAGAACACCATCCCCATCATCAAACATGGAGGTGGAAACATTATGCTTTGGGGGTGTTTTTCTGCTAAAGGGACAGAACAACTTCACCGCATCAAAGGGACGATGGACGGGGCCATGTACTGTCAAATCTTGGGTGAGAACCTCCTTCCCTCAGCCAGGGCATTGAAAATTAAAAGTAAGTCATTACCAAGCCATACTAAGCCATGTTTTGCAGAGGGGTCAAAGACATATTTCCCTCATTAAAATGCAAATCAATTTATAACATTTTTGACATGTGTTTTTCTGGATTTTTTGTTGTTGTTATTCTGTCTCTCACTTTTCAAATAAACCTACCATTAAAATTATAGACTGATCATTTCTTTGTTAGTGGGCAAACGTACAAAATCAGCAGGGGATCAAATACTCACCGCCCACTGTATCTACAGGCAAAATTGAGCAGGAGAAGAAACAATCCCCTATCAAGCAACCTAGTGTCACTCACTGTTCTTATTCATACAGTGGATATGAAAAGTCTACACACCCCTCTTAAAATGGAAGGCTTTTGTGATGTAAAATAATAAAATAAATAAATAAATAATAACCTAGATACATAATTTCAGAGCTTTTTCCACCATCAATGTGGAATTATAACTTATATAATAATATAATAAAAATTACGTGAAAAACCATCAGAAATATAAAACGGTAAAAATAAGAAAAATAAAAAGTTACAATAAACTGGTTGCATAAGTGTGCACACCTTTTTATAATTGGGAACGTTTCTGTGTTTAGAATAAACCAATTACATTCACTCTCATGTTCAAAAGTAATTATCATAGAGCTGTCAACAACGAAATTATTCTGATTAACCCCAAATAAATACCAGCAGTTTCTGTAGGATTTTCTTCACATCTTCTTTGTTCCATCTGACTTCTGAAACCATGGTCCACATAGAGCTTATGAAGCATGTATTGCATCAAACTTGTCTAAAGGAATCAATCAGGAGAGGGGTATAAAAGAATTTCCAAAACATGTTGTATCATGAAACACAGTGAAGGCCATCAGCAACAAATAAGGGAAAAAAATGTTTCACCACAGTGACATCACCATGAATAGGATGTCCCTCCAAAAATTATAAAAGGAAAAGACAAAACCTTACCAGAGAGGCTGCAAGTACTGATTACTCACTGCATGTGACAACAGTTTGCTATATTCTTCACATGTCTTGGCTTTCTAAGAAGCCCTTTCTCACAAAAAACAAAACAAAAAAAACATCCAAGCCCAACTAAATCACCCCCAAACCATGTGGCTATGTTCTGATGAGACCAATTCCAAAAGGTGTAATAATTCCATAAATCCAAAAGGAATGTTTGGTATTAAAAAAATTATAAATAATAATAAAAAAAAACACCACAAGAACACCTTACCCACAATGAAGCATGGTGATGGCAGCTTCATGGGGCTTTTATCAAGGTGGAGAGAATCATAGCTACAAATACCAGTTGAATTTAGTGCGAAAGCTTCATGTCTCTGCTAGTAAGCTGAAGATGAAAAGGAATTTCACCTTTCGGCATGACAATGACCCAAAGCATACATACAAATCAACAAAAGCTTAACTAAAAAAATCAAATGTTTTTGAAAGATCTCACCAGAGTCCAGATCTGAATCCCACAAAAAAATCTGTGGGGTGACCTTAATCACAGGAGATGCCCTCACAATTTGATGGATCTAGTATGTTTTTGCTAGAAAGAGTGGGAAAATATTGCTAAGTCAAGATATGTAATACGTAATATGCGTTATTAAAAATATACAATGTTTTTTGTAAGTTTACATAGAGACGATTTCATCGTTTTCAAAAACTTGCACTTTTAAACCGTTTTCAAAATTTGTGTTTTCAGGTGTTACGATACGGCCAGCAGATGGCACTGTGGCTCATCTTCAGACGAGTCACATGACATTGTTATGGTTCGCTCGCTTCTGGATTGAGCGTTAGCGCTAGTCACTTTGATTTGTCAGGTGATTGTGTTTTGAGTTGATTATACTTTGTATTTAAACACCTGAGTTACTGAGCACGTCGCTTGGTATTATTAGTTGTAGTATTTGTAGCGATCGTGTCGTTTGTCTTCATGCCATGAAGGATAATGTTATGCCACGTTTCCCGATTCAAGTTTGCCTGTGAAGACCGCATTTATTTTGTTTTTCTGTTTTAAGTTTAATAAAGACTTTGATCTGCACCTGCATCTGCCTCCTGTCTACATAACGTAACATCAGGCCCCCAAACACCATTGTTTTCCATTTTTAGTTGAAAACGTTGTCGTGTAAATGGCCCCTACGATAGGCCATTTTAATGTATATTATACAACAGCTACACAAATCAACTGGGACAGGCTGTGAGACACAGACAGCCAGGCAGCTATTAAAGACACCTTGGGTACAGCATGGGTACAGAGTCCAGATGGAGGAGAAGAAGGCAAAGACGATCCAAATGGTCTCATTGACTCATTCAGCATGAGACAGCCAAGCCACCCCTTCTCTCTCCCTCCTCATCCCAATTACTCAGC
Source organism: Ameiurus melas (assembly GCA_012411365.1). Taxonomy (NCBI): domain Eukaryota; kingdom Metazoa; phylum Chordata; class Actinopteri; order Siluriformes; family Ictaluridae; genus Ameiurus; species Ameiurus melas. The sequence goes on along the minus strand of CM022777.1, from coordinate 12,750,692 downwards.
TAGCAGAGAAAAAAAATCTATTTCTAAAATTAGAAGCCCTGATTGCTTGTGGTGATAGTGGGCAAATCCTGCGTGATTAATACAGGCTGCCAGGGCCAGACAGATCATCTTAGAAGTCTTCCAAAGATACTTCCAATGATACTGGAAAAGGACCCAGTTTAGCCACATTGGTGACATTTTTTGTTATATATTTACAATATGTGGCAATATGTTGGCATAGGTTGGATAAATGGAGTTTCAGAGAAGAGAAGTCTTAATAAAACCTTTTTAGTCAAATATTAACATAATCAGAGATTTCTCATGTAAAGTCAATGCTGTAATGACCATTATAAAGTTAAAGATTATGCTGCACTACGTCCTGGAGACACAGTAAAGGATAACCAACTTGCATACTGTTCCCATAATCAGGTGGTTGGCATATTACTAAAGAGCAAGGTCACTTGTACACTGATTGGGGTACCAGTCTTTACTCGCCTCAGCTTTTATTTTACACAGGAGAATTAGCAGTGGCAGTTTTCTGCTTCAGGCATCCTCTGCTAAACCACTACAAGGTCACTGAAAGACCCTGAAAGGTTAATATATCATCATCTTAAGTGTGACAAACCTGACATGTGTGTGGGGACCACCAGGTCAGCAATTTAATGTGTGACATATAGAAACCCAGAGCAGAATCCTTTCAGGAAAGAGAGAGTCATCGACGTTATAGCACACAAGAGAATTTAATGAGTGCTCTTTTCTAGTTGTTTAGTTATATATCATTTTAGATGCAATATTTTTAAACACTATACCACAGTACAATAAACAAATATGATGGTGCTTTGTCGATGTCAAGCTTTGTAGCCATGAATGTCTAAGATAGGCAATGACCATATTACTGTGTCATGTGCACTGTGTTCTCTTAACAGGTTTACATTCACATATGCATAAGCAAAGACAGGTGAGGGGAAAAGATGAAGGAAATTTGTTTTTCAATCACCCTCCCACTTTTTTGTCTCTTAGTCACTCTCATGTCATCACTGAATCTTTTTTGTCCATCGATCTTCAAACAATAAGCCATCATAACAAAGAAAAAAAAAGTTTTTGTGTGTGCTAATTTATAAAAAAAATCAACAACTTAAATATCTTATTTAGATATATATCAGTACTTTATTCAGTACTTTGTAGAAGCACCTTTGGCAGCACTTATAGCTTCCTCTTACTTTTCTTATTCGTCCTCTTTCCTCTTCTTGATCTTCTTTGGTAAGTCTCCACAAGATTGCACACCTGGACTAGGGTAGTTTATCTGATTCTTCCTGGCAGATCCTCTGATTAGATTGGATGGGGAGTGTCTATGAACTGTCAGGTGATCAATTGCGTTTAACCTTGGCTTTGGCTGGGCCACTCAAGGACATTTAAAGACTTGTACTGAAGCCATTCCAGCATAGTCTTGGCTATATCCTTGTAGTCATGCTGAAAGGTGAATGCTTGGCCCCAGCCCCCATTCTGATCAGTCTCCACATTTCTGCCATAGAGAAGTACCCCCTACACATGTTGCTGTGCTTGACTGTAGGGATGGTACTAGAAATACCTGTTTTTCAACAGATGTAGCATTTTTGGCCCAACAGAGTTTGGCCCAAAGATATATATATATATTTTTTTGTGTGTGTAATGAAAATGTTTTATTTATTTATTTTTATGTTTTTTTAACCACATGTTCAGAGGTATATGCTCTATGCCATTTACTCAGAAGTAGCTTCTGTCTAGCCATTCTATTATAAAGGCCTGGTTAATAAAGACTGTTTGACTTTCTGGCAGGTTCTTATTGTGCTGTGAAAAGTTATTTGCCCCATCCTGATTTCATCTGGTTTTGTGTATATCACAACACTAAATAGTTTTAGATCTTCAAACGTAATACACAAAAAACATAAAACAAAGGAGCTGGATAATTATTTTTGCTTCAATAATAATAATAATAATAATAATAATAATAATAATAATAGTGTGTTTACTCAGGTTGCCTATCACCAATGTGAAAAAATAATTGCCCCATTGCCCCATATGTTGATGCAAGAGAGGTCTGTAGGTCCTTGAATGTTGTCCTTGGCTCTTTTGTGACTTCCTGATAGTTGCTGTAATTGTTGATTGTTGAAATGAAAATGCTTGAATTTTGGAAGGTTGGTCACTTTTGGAAAGGTTCACTACTGTGCCAAGATTTTCCATTTGGAGATAATGTCTCTCACTGTGGTTCTTTAGAGTCCCAGAATCTTTGAATTAGCTTGCAACCCTTCCCAGACTGATGTATTTCAATCACTTTCTTCCACATCATTTCCTGAATTTCTGATTATTGGGTAAGACATTTTAACTAACTTCATGCTGTTGAAAAAGTTCTATTTAAGTGTTGATTTGATTGAACAGGGTTTCCAGCAATCAGGCTTGGTTGTGTCTCGTCCAGCTGAAGTCCATTATGAAAGCAGTTTTTAAAAATTGTGGAATTAGTTACTACAGGGGCAAATACATATTCAAACAGGCCCAGTTGGTATTGGATAACTTTTTTTCTCCAATAAATAACATTATCATGTATTTTCTATTTAGTCAGGTTGCCTTTGCTTTATCTCAAATTTTGTTTACATTTTTTAAAAAAGTTTACAATGAGATATACATAAAAACATAAGAAATCAGAATCTCTGTGGATGACTTCTGAAGCTCTGTTAGGATGCCTTTACACTACATGGTTCAAGTGACCCAATTTCGATTTTCTCCTCCCATGTGGCACATCAGGCCTCATTCATGTGTGGAAATAAATCTGATATGAATCAGATATGTGCATTTGCATCTACCATATAAGTGAACAGATTGGATAATCCCCTGTCAATGCTAGTCATACATCATTGAACAAGCGACGGTGACAAGTGACGTCAACTCAGGTGGACACCAACCGCGAAAACACAACTGTCATGGCACAATGGAGGGCAAAGGATCAACCCAATGGAGTCATGCCAAAGTTATATATCTTTTGAGCCTTTGGGGCGAATAGACAATGTCGGCAAAAATGCAGGGTTATTACAGAAACAAAGCCATATTTGAAGACATTTCAGGCAAGATGGGAAGTCCAATTCCTACATGCTTTTTTACTGGGAACCCCTGCCAAAAGGTCGTATCCTCGTAAGAAAGACTTGGTGGCAACCACTTAAATAACATATAAAAAGTTTCTCTTCTCAAAAGTTGCTGACCCACTGTTCCTGACCCCAGGTTTCAATAATTTGATCCCATCAATCTTGAGTCTGTTGCCAAAGACACACAAACCTCTGAACCTATGTAGCGGCGATCATTGCTACTTTCTCTCAGGCTGCAACAAGGTCTCACCTATTTTTACTGTCTTTTGCTTACCTTTAAATATGGTGCGGAAGGCAAAAGTTTGTATTATATTTTTGTCTGCGTCCATTGCAAATTGCTAATTTTTTTACATACATAAAATTATAAAAGTTTATAAAATCTCTGGCACAGGACTTTAATTCTCATTTGTTTAACGAAAAACGAAAAAAAAAAAAACAACAAACAAACAGATGTGACAGATATTACCTTTTGCAAAAAATAAATAATACAATAAAATAAAAGTCATTTTCAGCAAATTAAACTGCATGTGCTTGCTTTTAATGTGATCAGCCATAATATCACTATACTATATATGTAGAGACCCTTGAAAATTCAGTTGCATTTTTAAAAACACAGTCAGTATTTGGTGTTTACTGTATTTTGGAACAAAATATTAAACATTGGATATATATATATATATATATCATATAAATCATGAGGTTTCCTCCACCATACTTTATGGTTCGGATGATGTTTTCATGATGATATACCATGCCCTTTCTATGCCAGAAGTAGTGCTGTGTGGTTTTTCGAAATAGTTTAATCTTTATTAATTCATTTATTAATAGAAATATTAATTCATTCTGTGTGATAACTAGTAAAGTTAAGATCAGTTCACTCATGCTGTCGTTGAGCTTGTGAGGTTGTATGTGTAAAAGCACATTATAAAGTTTGTCTTTGTTCTTAATACAGCACACAGATTCTGAAGAAGAGCTAATCAAGGGCATGACTGTTGGAATCATTACAGTTGTGGATGATGTGATGGACCCTATTCCGTGTGACTGCATTGGTAAAGCCCTTGTAATCGAAAAAGTTGTCATTCTACGCAATCTTGGTAATGTACCAAATGCATTTGTCAATGTGATGGGATTGCTTCATGCACGCAACATAAACTACACCAAAAACTTCAAATATACCTTTGAGCTCATTCAGAGGCTGTTCAGGAACATTGGAACTGGTGCCTGCAGTGTATGAGTACATTCACTTAAAAATAAACTGCAAAAATGTGTTGATGCGTTATGTGTATGTTACAGTTTCTATACCTCAGCAGCGTGACTTAATTTTGTTTTATATTTTCACTTTTAAACACTGGGCAATTTAAATGTAATTTTGTTACACAAAAACAGATTTTTGCTTGCGTTTTCTGTTTATTATCAGAAATTAATGTAATTTAATTTATTTTTTACAAATTACTCATAAACATGGAATTAGGTTCCACTGTTATGCTGATGATACACAGTTGTATGTTTCAGCAAAGCCAGAGGACAGACAGAAGTTTAGTAAAGTTAAGGATTGTGTAAAGGACAGTAGACGTTGGATGATAACTAACTTCCTTTTATTTAATTCTGATAAAAACTGAAAAACTTTTATTAGGGCCACGTGTAGCTAGAAGTAATCTTTCTGATCACATGATTACTCTGGATGGTCTTTCTGTTTCATCATGTACAGCAGTTAAAGACCTTGGAGTGATTATTGACTCCAGCCTATCATTTGATGCTCATTTAAATAATATTACTAGAATAGCTTTCTTTAATCTTAGAAATATTTCTAAGATAAGAAACATATTGTTACTACATGATGCGGAAATACAAGTTCATGCATTCGTCACCTCTAGATTAGATTACTGTAATGCCTTACTTTCTGGATGTTCTAGTAGGAATATAAATAAGCTCCAGTTAGTCCAGAATGCAGCTGCTAGAGTCCTAACAAGAACTAGAAGATACGACCATATCACACCAATATTATCAATACTGCATTGGCTCCCAGTAAAATCTCACATTAACTATAAAATACTTTCATTAACCTATAAAGCACTAAACGGTCTCGCGCCACAATATCTAAGTGACCTTTTGGTTTTATATTATCCGCCACACCTACTTAGATCAAAAGATGCAGGCTATTTGACGGGACCTCAAATAGTGAAGGCTACAGCAGGGGGAAGAGCCTTCGCTTATAGAGCCCCACAGTTATGGAACATAACTTCCTATTAGTGTTCGAGACTCAGACACAGTGAGAGTGTTTAAGTCTAGGCTTTAAACGTATTTTTTTTACTCAAGCCTACCCTGACTAGATTCTATTTTACCACTTCGCAGTTGTAATAATCTTTTTTTCTTCACGCGTCAGATCCTCAACCTTGCCTTAGCTGTCCATGTGCTTCGATTTCTGCCTCTACTGTCTGGATGAGTTGAGCTTCGCACTGGGAAAGAAGGTGCTGAAAAGTGTCCTTCCCGCGGGTGAGCTTCGCCAGCGTGTGTAGCATTCCTGGTGAGGCGGTTTGGTCTCCTCCCCATGATCCGCTGCATCCGTATTGTAGACGGGGACGGAGGCAGGTGCAGATCAAACTCTTTATTAAACATAAAAACTCAAATCAAACCTAACATAGACAAACCAGGAAACCGCTACAACATATAATACTTGTGAACCATACTACTACTACTACTTCTATCTATCTATCTATCTATCTATCTATCTATCTATCTATCTATCTATCTATCTATCTATCTATCTATCTATCTATCTATCTATCTATCTATCTATGTGCTTCGTTGCTCGTTAGCCTTAAATACCCTGCGTTACTCAAACTAAGCATGATTAACAGAAACAACAAACACCGGTGTCAAATCAGGAAGCAAAACCAAAACAAAGGTCACGTGGTTAGTCCGACGGCAAAACCCAGTGCCACAGCACCCTCTGCTGGGCACCCTGTTACAGAAACACTGGCTATTGTAGCTCTGGATATTTTAACCTATTTGACATGTTCTGTTTACATTTGTAAATATATTAGAGAAACAATTGATAAAGTCTTTCATATGGAAAAATGGTTTGTCATATATTTGATTGAACTTGCTAATGTAAGTTAGGAAAATAAGCCACATTACGTTAAATTAACTCGAATGTTAGTTCAGACAACTTGAAAAAGTTAAGTTCACCCTACTTTTTTTTTTTTTATAAACAGTATTTCACCTGAACTTGGGAAGCCTGCATTACTTGAAATGAGCAGTTGAGTCAATTATTTAATTATGTCAACAAAACTTTTAAGTTGAAATTACTTATTATGTTACGTAAATACAACTTAACTGAGTCAAAGCAAAAAGACAACTCAATAAGTTAAGTTGAGTGAACAATATTTTTTTCCAGTGTAGTGACAGATGAAAGAAAACATATGTGGTGCAATTCCGATAAATCAGCAGGTTATTGATCCATAATATAAATGTGTAAATGAAATTTATTTGAAAGTTACCAAAACAGCTCTGTGCACACTCAGCTCTTTAAGGGAATGAAATGAACTGATTTGACTGTATATTGCTGCATCATGCTTAACCACACTACTTGAAAATGACGACACTTAAACCCACCTCTGTTTACATTTGCATCATGTTGCATCATGTTACCACCTGCATGTCACGTATCTGGGAAATCTGGACTCAATTTCCCATCAGCCACTGCACTGCACCACATGACCACATACACCACAACTGCACCTGATTCACATTTTTGTTAATGAGCACTCATGTGTATATATAGTCTTTGTCTGCACTCTCTCCTTGTCTTTCGTTGTCTGAGACTCCTGTCTTTCATGTCAGTGTGTTTTGTTTCTTGCCATAGTCTCTTGCCAAGTTGTCTTAAGTGTTTGTTTAGTTGTCTTTTTGTTTATATTAAATGTGTAAAATCTGCGACTGCTTCTGCCTCATCATCCAAATCGTGACAGAACGAAAGACCATGAATTAGAAGCAGCAGATTTTTTTTTTTTTTCCGATGGACGCTTGGTACAACAACTATGCGGAGTGGTATCTCAAAATCAGGGAGCAGGGAAGAAGGTCGAGGGTACTGATGGCTCAGAGTAGCTCAGCGCATGCACCATACCACACCCGGCGTTCGTTGTAGAATATGCCAAGTTACACGGGTTGGAGTGTATGCTCGGAGATGAGACCAAATCCCACCCTCCCTCCCCTCTTCTGGATGTCACTCTGCCTTCCCGTTCAGCTGAGGTCGTCACGCAGCCGTCCCGTTCAGCTAAGGTCGTCGTGCAGCCTTCCTGTTCGGCTGTGGATGTCGCTCGGCCTTCCTGCTCGGCTATGGACGTCGCTCGGCCTTCCTGCTCGGCTGAGGTCGTCGCTCGGCCTTCCTGCCTCGCTGAAGACGTCGCTCCTTTCCTTCGCTGCGCTAAGTGTGTCGCTCCCCCTTCCTGCTCCACGGAGGACACCGTTCCCCCCTCATGCTCCTCGGAGAGCGTCGTTCCTCCCTTAGGCCTCGCGGAGAACCTCGCTCCTCTCCCTGGCCTTGCGGAGAGCCTCGCTCCCCCCTGGAGCCTCGTGGAGACCCTCGCTCCCCCCTGGAGCCTCGTGGGGGACCTCGCGTTCCTCTTCTGCCCCAGGAAGGAGGTTGCCCCACTTCCACACCCCGCCAAGGACGTCCTTTTGCCTCCCTGTGCCGTTGTGGGAGCCGCTCGGTCTACTGGCTTTGTTGAGGACCTTTTGCCCGGGGGCCCGGGGCCGCCGGTGGGGTGGCCATGTTGGTTTGGATGCTCCAGGAGTAGCGCCCTTGGGGGAGGGTTCTGTCACGTATCTGGGAAATCTGGACTCCATTTCCCATCAGCCACTGCACTGCACCACATGACCACATGCACCGCAACTGCACCTGATTCACGTTTTTGTTAATTTGTTTTTGGCCAGATTTGTGCAGTGTACGACTGATTGTTGTCCTATGGACAGACTCTCCCACCTCAGCTGTAGTTCTCTGCAGTTCATCCAGAGTGATCATGGGCCTCTTGTCTGCATCTCTGATCAGTCTTCTCCTTGTCTGAGCTGAAAGTTTAGAGGGAAGGCCAGGTCTTGGTAGATTTGCAGTGGTCTGATACTCCTTCCATTTCAAAATGATCGCTTGCACAGCGCTCCTTGGGATGTTTAAAGCTTGGGAAATCTTTTTGTATCCAAATCCGGCTTTAAACTTCTCCACAACAGTATTATGGACCTGCCTGCTGTGTTCCTTGGTCTTCATGATGCTCTCTGCGCTTTGAACAGAACCCTGAGACTATCACAGAGCAGGTGCATTTATACAGAGACTTGATTACACACAGGTGGATTCTATTTATCACCATTAGTCATTTAGGACAACATTGAATCATTCAGAGATCCTCGCTGAACTTCTGGAGTGAGTTTGCTGCACTGAAAGTAAAGAGGCCGAATAATTTTGCACGCACCACTTTTCAGTTTTTTATTTGCTAAAAAAGTTTAAAATATTCAATAGATTTCGTTCCACTTCACAATTGTGTCCCACTTGGTGATTCTTCACAAAAAATAAAAATTTTATATCTATGTTTGAAGCCTGAAATGTGGCAAAAGGTTGAAAAGTTCAAGGGGGCCGAATACTTTCGCAAGGCACTGTATATATTTCTTGTTCCCATAAAAAAATGATAATAAATGAGAGAAAGCTCATACTTGAAATGTCCTGCATGCACACTATGCTTACTTAGATACTCTCTTTCCAATTATAGATTGACTTTAAAAGTGGAACTGTGAGCAATCTTGAGCATTACATTTAGAATTAATCTCCAAGTTTAAGGAACAAGAATCTGCAAAATGTTTATATATACCCATGCACCTTGTAATGTGCTATAGGGATCAGTTTTTTTTCCAAGAAGCTATAACCGTGCTGGTATTGATGTTTGTATAAACAGCTGTATAACCAACATTTGTTGTGTGTCATGACAAATATGGCCATCATAGTTAAACCAATGTAGGATCGGACCAGGCAGCGGAGATGATAAGAAAAGATAAGACATTCCATTTAAACAGCCCTCGACCACTCAAACCATAATCAAAGATGCAACAATTCTGGGTTGGATGGACAAACCAACCATTAGTAAACAGTGGCCACCTGGATGAATGTTGCAGTAAAACCATAACTCAACCCACCCAGCATGCCACACGTGGGTTGAGAAACAAGCCCTTCTCTTGGACTCACAAAAACCAGATGGCTTACCCAACAGATAAAACCCAAGGTCCTTCACTCATAAAGTGATAACTGCACGAAGAAGGACCCCCCTTCCCTTGTTGAATCAGCACATCCCACATCTATTTTCTGCCATGCTTCTTTCTGGACTTATTGTGGTTATAACCACTAAGATACCACTAATTGTTTAATTTATGTAGCATGCATTAGTATAGTAGTACTAGTATGATTACTGTGTTTTAGTATTAATAGTGTACTTCAGATATGTTGTGTGTGGTATGTATATGTTCACGACGTAACAGGGAAACCCCCTCAAACAGGCAAGTGCAGTACCTCCAAAATCTAGTTAAGACTGGTGCAAAGTTTAAAGCACTTCTAAAGAAATTTAATTAGATTGATAAAATTGATGGTTGTTCAGGTCATGGTCTGTGAAATAACATCCTTTTTTAATGAATTCGAAACTTCATTCACTATATTAAACCATTTTCACTTCTGTGTGTGTGTGTGTGTGTGTGTGTGTGTGTGTGTGTGTGTGTGTGTGTGTGTGTGTGTTCGTATGTGTTAGATTAGTTTCTGTGTCGTAGAATAAAGTCTGGTCTGTTTTTAAACACCCGTGAATTATTTGTTTACAAGGACCACTGCCTTGAATTTCCAATCCTGCTACATGCTCTTCAAATGCTATCTCACTGTATTTGAGATATTATTGCCAGTAGCCATGGAAGTAATGTCTAATACATACTTTATGAACATGGTAAGTTCAACTTATTGTTGGACGAATAGTTGATCAGATATACTAAATTAGCCAAATTTCCCCTTTTGACCTGATCTGCTAATTTATCCTGCATATTTGATGAAGAATACAATAGCTCAATTTAAACAGCTAATTTTCATTACATTTAATTGTGGAGAATACAATTGAACCCAAACAGCTAATTTTTCCTACACCAAGTAAAATAATAATAATAATAATAATAATAATAATAAGAGGACAAGAAGAGAAAAAGAAGAAGAAGAGGAAGAAGAAAACGGATAAACTGGTGGTTTTGCAATGCCAATACATGAGATATTTACTCAAAATCAAGGAAAATGAAAATCAGTCAAGCTAGCACCTTACAATTATTGGACCACTTGAGATGGACTGACCCCTGAGTTTAAGGCTCAAGGACTCAACAGTGGTTCTACATCTGGCTTGGAATTTGAACTAAAAATCTTTTGATCACTATCATGAAGTGAAAACAAAACACTAGTGACAGCCAATTCCACAAACTAGATATACTATGCTATATTCTGTTTTGAAAAATTCTGAAAACATTTGCAACCATTCCATTAAATGCTAATGTTTCTGAAAACCCTATGTATTCTATAAAAATGTTGCATGTTTCCCCTTTCAATCGATATCAGTTCAGAGTGGGTGAGCAACCTCTAAAGACCCATCTAGGCGTATCCATCATCCACAGAACAGAAAGTACAGGCATTCTCTGTCACAGCAAAACTGTGTACCATAATCCATGCTGCACAGTCTCCTGACACCTTCACATGTCCTTTAATAATAGGCCAGGACAAAATGCCTGGGTCTGTCCAGCATTCCTTCACAATCTGTTGTGTAGTTCTGGACCATTCAAGAGCTCTGATTGGTACTGCACAAATTGGTGCAGACCTTGGACCAAAACTGGACATAGACCTGGAATCAGATTTTTGACACTTATGTCATATCTTTTGCTTACTCACAGTTAATACACACTTCTGCTTCCAAATACTAGTTCAGACTTTTGACTGAGGCATACACAGAATGTACATGCACATTCTGAATGGGAACAATATAGCCATTGGTGTTGAAAAAGCTTTCAATTTACACCACTGTACTAAACAATTTACTAGTGGAATAAAAAATTATAAAAGAACTTAAAGTGACTAAGAAATTACACAGATTATACAGTTTACAGTCTATACTACTCATTATTAAAATAATTATTCATCTGTCATGTATGGGAGGACATGCGCACACACAAGTAATATAATGCTCAATGCAATTTAAAACCAGACTAAGCCATTAGGGATTCAATGCGCTACTGGGGCACCTGTTTACCCTGACTAAAATAGCACCATTTATATTCTGAGAGAGTGCGGAGATGATTCAAATGTCTTCAAAGGCCAGCCCAGAACCTTGCCTTCTTGATGATCTTTGAGCCCAATAGCGAGGATGAAATAATGTGGTGGTGTGTGAAGTCAGAGTGACACTCAAGGAGAGAGAGAAAGAGCGAGAGAAACATTGGTCAGAGTGAGTCTAAGCTCATCAGCATGGTGACTACAGAATTATCAGAATAAATGAGTTTCTTCTAACAAAACTATCTGTCCCTGTTTTGTGGAGAACAAACATCCCTTGCCAAGGTTAATGTATGCCCAGGGAAAGAGACAGAAACAGACAGAGACAGTAAGGGAGAGAGAGAAATGAACTTTACCAGCATGAACTTGCAAAGCACCCTGTTTCATACCAGGACACATACTGCGTCTGAGCCAACAGTCACAGCTGCTGCCAGTGTGCCAACAATCTCTGGCAACACCCTATATCTGGCAGCAACACTGCTAGAGTCACACTCTAATACACCATGAAAATAACCCTGTTCTTAGTACAGAAGAGACTTGTTCACAAGAATGAATAAATAAGACCTACTTGGTGCATAAGAGCTCTAGATTTAATCCAGATTTCTCAATTTCAGCATATCAGCACTGCACATTTTCATGCCTTTGCTTCTCCATCACTTCCACTTTAGCTCGGCAGTGTTTACTGTAAGTCAGCAACCAAAATGCCCCCTAATGCCACGGGGACCGATGCCGTCATGGCACACACACATTTACATGTGAATCTTGTTCTCTAAATCACCACCAGGGGGCGCAAAATAACTCACCTCTTTTAAAGATTTTGTTTTTATTAAACCACCATTAGAGCTGTTTGTCAATGGATGTGTATCAGCATGGTCCACATTTGTTTGGCTTTTTGTACTGTGAATTCCTCTGATCAGAGAGTGGGCAAGAAGTGCAGCATGTGAGCTGTGTGTGCGTCTGTGTGCAAAAACCTTGTCGAAACTGATGATAACTGCTGCGAAAACAGCAAAACATTTTTTTAAAAAATGTAGAATGTTATAAATTATGTTAAAATTATGATTTTTTACAAAGACCTTAAAATCTGGTTTTAAATTCATGTGGCATTTTATCTAAACAATTTATATTTTCTGAATTAAATAATCCCATTACTGCTGTCATCACACAGCTGTCCCGTGACTGAATCCCATTTCTGCTGACTCTGGATACTCAGTATTCTTCCCCCAGTCCAAAGACATGTGTTGTAGGCTGTTTGGCATTTCCAATTTGTCTATAGTGTGTGAATGGTTGTGCTATTGTGACCTGCTGGGAAGAGCAGTATACAGTGGCAAGAAAAAAGTATGTAAACCCTTTGAAATTTCTTGGTTTTCTGAATAAATTTGTTATAAAATGTGATGGAAGGTTGGTGACGTCATGACGTCACGACGTGATAACGTTATTATGCAGTCATTATGATGAAGCTGATCCAAGCGTAAATATCGGTGTACTAGTAGAAGTGAACTAAAAATGCCAAAGCGAAAAGCTAATCGTGTTCCAGCTAAAGTTACACCTACAGTGAACAGAGGTACATCTAAAACAGTGGGAAAAAAAGAAAAAACATACACAGTTACACAGGCAAGATCAAGGATTCTAGATAGTGACAGCAGTGAAAGTTCAGGCGATGTTGAAACCAAAACCGAAACTGACCACAGAGCCCATGCAGCTTGGCCGAGCATGCATCCGCGAGGATGAGAGAGAGAAATGCCGCCGGGAAGAACAGTGCTTTTACTGTGGTGGGAGCACTTAGCAGAGGGCACAATCGACCGAGGAGAGCTCCACCAATCAACCCCGAGTGAGTGCTTTCCAATTACATAAAATAGATTCTCTAGGAATACCTGTGATACTCCAATGGTCTGGTAAATCTTTTGTGTTTTCAGCACTCATCGACTCGGAGGCAGCGGAGAACTTCGTAGATGAGCAGACAGTGCGTACCCTCGGCCTCCCCATTCATGCATTGCTCTGACCACGAGAAGTACATTCGATAGACGGGTCTCCCATAGGAGGCGGGGTCATCTCTGTACGGCCCCGATTACGATGCAAGCCAGTGCCCTCCATCAAGAAACCATCGTCCTGTATATCACAGTGTCCACCCGTCACCCCATCATTCTCGGTTTACCGTGGCTCGAACGGCATGAACCCCAGATAGATAACTCGGTGGTCTCCTTTCTGCCTATGTCATTGCCTTGCCTGACGGGCCCCACAGATCCAATTTCTGCCACCACAGTGGAGAGCCCCCTGTCTCCAGTCCCGGTCACCATGCCATCCGTTTATCAGGACCTTCGCACGGTATTCAGCAATTAGCACGCCAGCTGTCTACCACCTAATAGAAAAGCAGTTCATGCCAGAGTGCCACCACTTGGAACTTGTCACATGGGCTTATACGACGTGAGCAACGGGACACCTGGGGGCTCACCGCACATACCAACTGCTCGGTGGGAAATATTGGTGGCCCCACATGCCCAGGGAGATACAACATATCGTGTCCTCCTGCTCCATCTGCGCTCGCTCCAAGACACCCTGTGCTTTACCCGTTGGGATATTGGTGCCGCTCCCCATACCTGAACGGCCATGGTCCCACTTAGCCCTGGACTTTCTAACAGATCTGCCAGAATCCCAGGGCAACACGGTTATCCTTGTGGTCGTGGACCGATTTTCTAAGTCCCTGTGCCTGATTCCACTTCCAGCCCTTCCTTCTGCATTCACCACAGCCGAACTGTTATTCCAGCATGTGTTTCACTACTTTGGGCTCCCCGAGGAGATCGTGAGTGACAGCGGCCCCCAGTTTACGTCTCGGGTCTGGTCCAGTTTCATGGAGAAACTGGGGATCACGGTTAGCCTAACCTCTGGCTACCACCCGCAGGCCAATGACCAGGCAGAGAGGGCCAAACAGGAGATCCTCTGTTTCCTCCATATGTTCTGAGCCACTAGCCCGGAGGACTGGAGTAATTTCCTCCCATGGGCGGAGTGCGCTCAGAACTGGATTGTATTTATTCGTTTTCGGGCTTCCGCCTCGGCTTCGACTATGTTTGTGGATTTACGCTTTGGACTTTTGATATAACAGGGCTTTGTGCTTTACGCTCCACGTCCCGCTCTCCTGCAGGTTCATTCTCGGCCCGTGCTTGCCGTCCTTCAGGTACTAAATGAGTAGAAGGATTTTAGCGAGCATTTTTTTGTAATTTCTCTAGTTAAGAATTGTGCTCAAAGTTTAGTAAAAACACTGAACTGCTTCATTTTCATTTTACACAAATACATTATTATAAGTTGTTTCAAGGCCTAAAAATGTTACAATTAAAATGTTGATTTTGGCCCAGGAACTCAGGGTTGGCATGCTGTTTCTCTGGGGAATATAAGGTTATGGGACATAATACAGAACTTAGGGGTAAGAGGGTTAATGACCTCAAATTTTTTTTTTTTTCACACCTGGAGTCTTGTAAAGAAAATGAGTTTGGAGGTGTCGACCACAGCTACTTTGACTCAAACTTTTGGAGTTTGCTCTGCACAAGAAGCACATGCTTATGTGAGCCAAGCCTCACCAAAAAGAGCTTTCAAAGGATCTACGATCAAGAATAGTTGATTTAAATAAAGCTGGTGTAACGCCTTCCTGTTGCTGGAAGTGTAATATTAGATAAGGTTACTACTGTAAAAGGTTTTAATTAACAGGATCCTGAGTACTTAGTAGTTGATGGTGAATTGGCTAAACTCTTTTTACCAGTAGATGATGTTATGACAGGCATAAATGTATATAACTGATTAAATCAAGAAAATAATAGTGTCGTTCCTCCACTGAAAAATTACCCCACTCACACAATATGAGCTACATCCCCAGAAACAAATATCAAATATAACTTTGTCAAATATATACAAACCTAAATGAAAAAAATAAAAGTTCAATGCAGCCATCTAATATGAATAACAAAAATAAATAAACTTATTATGCTTAAAAAAACAAACAAACAAAATAAACCTCAAACTGTATAAATGTATATTAAAGAAATTTAGACCAGTAAACTCAAACACTCATTTCTAATTATTAAACACCAGGAACAGTATAGTTTGGATTTATCAACATAAACCTATTTTTTGTTAAATGTTTAAAATCTTCACAAAGCACTTGGGTTTTCTGATGGGGCCCATGAGTTGGTACACATACAAAAAAAAAATGGTCCTCCTTGGTTCCTTTAATGAACGGCTACTAAAACCTTTCCATTACTCACGCCTCTCGAACAGAAGAACAAGCTGACTTGGAAACGAGCTGAGAGAATGAATCCGCTGCACGCAAGGCTCCAGCAGGTCAATTCAGTGACGCAGGTTTGGCGGTAGAGTCCCTCCTTAAACAGGCGTAGCTACCATGCTACCTAGCACAGTTCAGCACAGTTCTCCACAGTCCTCGTCCCTTCAGTTTCACAGTGAAAACTGCGGCTGGTGGTTACAGCTACAAATTAATGCAAACAGTTATTAATTCTAAGGGTTCACTTACTTTTTCCACTGCCATTTTGAATGTTGAATGAGTGTGTTCAATAAAGACATGAAAGATCAGAATATTTTTTGTTTTATTATTTTAGGCACATTACATGTGTCAATACCCCTGACTTGGATTCCAAGGGTTCCAAAGGTCGCCCTTGGAATGTATGTATATATGTATGTGTATGTGTGTATATATATACACACATACACCCTTTTGAAATAATTTATGTATGTATGTATATATATATATATATATATATATATATATATATATATATATATATATATATATATATATATATATATATATACATACATACATACATATACACACACACACCACTTCCAATTTAGAAACTTTATACAGAGGTTCTGAATATGAACAGTTGCAATCAAAATTAGTCAACCGCCATTGCATCAGTTATACTGTCAAAATATACAGACTTTCAGCTGTTTGCAAAACAAATCAAACAAAGCAATTGAAGTAATTCAATAAAACAAATGCTTCAAGTTTTCCCCAAATTTAACTGACAGTGCAACTTATAATGATTTCTCCAGTCTCAAAATTATTCAACCCCCTGAAAAGATGGTCTTGTAGCCCATTCCAGACTTGTGTAGGTCTACAATCATGTCCCTGACATCCTTGGAGAGCTCTTTGGTCTTGGCCATGGGGGAGAGTTTGGAATCTGATTGATTGATTGCTTCTGTGGACAGGTGTCTTTTATACAGGTAACAAGCTAAGATTAGGAGCACTCCCTTTAAGAGTGTGCTGTTAATCTCATCTCGTTACCTGTATAAAAGACACCTGGGAACCAGAAATCTTTCTGATTAAGAGGGGGTCAAATACTTATATCCCTCATTAAAATGCAAATCAATTTATAAAATTTTGACATGCATTTTTCTGGATTTTTTTGTTCTTATTCTGTCTCTCACTGTTCAAATAAATCTACCATTAAAATTATAGACTGATCATTTCTTTGTCAGTGGGCAAACGTATAAAATCAGCAGGGGATCAAATACTTTTTTTCACTCACTGTATATACTGATATGTTGCTTTTAATGGAACGTCAATAATTCTGGAAGCTACTACATGTAGGGATTAGGGATGTAGCAATTTAGCATATTGTATCATATCATTCGATACTAAAGTAGGACTAAAACATAAAGGGCTTATAGTATTACTTATCCAACTGCTCTCCTATTAATAAAGACAGAAATAGGTGCAGCTGAGGGTTAAATGCATGTTTTAATTCATGATTTAAATATCCGACTCAATTTAATAAATGTTCTTAAAAAACTTCTTAATAAACTTATTAATCTGTCTCCATAGAATAATCTTCTAGTTAGTGCTAGAAGTGTAAAATCTCAGTGTTTTAATAGTATTTACTCTAAGTCAGCTTCAAGCAAAGCTTTTATTAAAATGACATTTCTACATCAGACGCTTTTATATAGCTTCTATATTAAACCATTATGTCGTTACCTCTCAGAGGTTTCTGTCAACGTGCAAGCCAAGGCCTTTCCTATTTTACTTGTCAGAGGTTTGATTTTAACTTTCAAGTAATCGCCATTTTTTCAGCTTGTCAGAGGTTTACTTCAAATGTGTCTAACATACTATAATTTTAGTTTAAGAAACTATTTCTAGTAACTATACAAAACATATAGATCATGCACTCTTAGTGCATCAAAAGAGTTTTTCAGAAGAACCACTGACTATTTAGTGGCCAAAAAATCTCCAAGGATCCCAGCTGGAGAATTGCAGAAGTTAGTTTCAACTTGGGGTCAGAAAGTCTCCAAAACGTCGGGGTTACGCATGTAACCCTGTTCCCTGAGAAGGGAACGAGACGTTGCATTTAGCAGTATGGGACACGCCCCTTTGCCTGCGACAGCATATCGAAGCTTGTGTAAAATCATGCCTCTACTTGTAGGCCTGCCATGATCAGGTGAGCGTGGCAATTTAAGCGTGCGCATGATATATATATGGCACCTGTGAACCGGCGCCGCCAGCCTCTATTATCTGAAGCGAAGACGCAATTCACAGGCCAGCCCGGTATGACAGCACTATGCAACGTCTGTTCCCTTCTCAGGGAACAGGGTTACATGCGTAACCCGGTATCGCCTCTTCAAAGGGAACTTCGACGTTGCATTTAGCAGTATGGGAACGGGAATACCCACTCCATTATACCGAGGGTACGGCCTGTTCAAAAATACCCAAACCCGAGGGTCAGTGCTGGACACTCGAACCTGGGGAGGGATGAATATCCAGGCTGTCATAACAAAATGACCGTGTGAGGCATAGACCACCCTGCAGCCGCACACACATCCTGCAAGGAAACCCCTTTGAACAAAGCCGTCCAAAATCCCAGTAGAGATGCACTGCGCGACACAGCATCCCTTTTCCTGTCGCTGCAAAGCAGACTAGTAGCTGCTCTGACTTACGCCACGCTGGAGCGGTGGAGCGTAAGTACAGAGAGCGCTTACTGGACACAGCGTGTGCATCCTCTCTTGTTCTGGTCAGAGGACAGAGGAGGGGAGAAAGCCTGCAACACCACAGGGTGGGCAGCCAATGTAGGCACTTTAGGAATATAATCCGGCCTAGGATACAGGAAGGACTTGGCTTATCTAGGGGTAAAGTCAATGCAGGAGGGGCAACAGGGAGAGCTTGTAGACCTCCCACTCGCTTGAGAGATGTCAGGGCCTGTAAAAGAGCTACCTTTAGAGTCAGAAGCTTCTCAGAGGCTGACTCTAAGGGCTCAAATGGGGTCCCTGACAGACCTTCCAAGACCACAGCAAGGTCCCAGGAAGGTATGCATGCCCGCAGATGGGCCTCAGCCATCTGACACCACACATGAACCTCGGAGTTAGCGGATGTTGTTCCCACAGAGGCTCCATCGACAGGGGCAGGGCTGGCCGAAACGGCGGCCACGTAACCCCGATAGTAGAAGGAGCCAACCTGCTGAGAAACGTTCTTGTCAGAACTCCAGGACTGTAGCGATTGCGCAGTTCACTGGGTATAGCTGACGTTCCTCACACCACCAGACAAAAAGGTGCCACTTGAGCGCATACAATTTCCTTGTAGGTGGGATCCACTCTAGGGGCTCGAAGGGGCAGCTGACAGACCTTCCAGGACCACAGAATGTCCCAGGAAGGTATGCACAGCCTGCAGATAGGCCTCAGCCATCTGACACCACGCATGAACCTCGCAGTTAGAGGATGCTGCCCCACAGAGGCTCCCACAACAGGGGCGTGGCTGGCCGAAATGGCGGCCACATAACCCTGATTGTAGAAGGAGTCCACCCGCGCGGAAATGTTATTGTAGAAACATGGTCACTACCACCTCAGTCGCGCCTACCGAATCTATTAGCTGGCGCCCCTCGAGGCCCAAACAGATCGCCTTAGTTCTTGCCAAGGATGATAAATCAACCCTGCGCGGCTTTTGGAGGCGGTAGGTCCCTAAGGACTCAAATGGGGCACATGACAGACCTTCCAGGACCCCAGGAGGTCCCAGGAAGGTATGCGCGGCCTGCAGATGGGCCGCAGCCGTCTGACACCACGTACGAACCTTAAGGTTAGAAGATGTTGCCCCACGGAGGCTCCATCAACAGGGGCATGGCTGGCCAAGCGGGCGCCCAGTAACCCTGATTGTAGAAGGAGCCCAGCCCGCGAGAAACGTTCTGTAAGAACTCAGGACTGTAGCAATTTGCGCAGTTCTCTGGGTCTAGGTGACGTCCCTCAAGCCACAAGACAAAAGCTGACACCTGAGTGCATTTGATTTCCTTCTGGATGGGATCCACTCCAGGGGCTCGAATGGGGCAGCCGACAGACCCTCCAGGACCATAGAAGGTCCCAGGAAGGTATGGCAGGCCTGCAGATGGGCCGCAGCCGTCTGACGCCGCATGAACCTCAAAGGTAGAGGATGTTCCCCCCCAGAGGCCTGCCATCAACAGGGTCATGGCTGGCCGAAACGCGCGGCACCCTGATAGAAGACGGAGCCCAGCCCGCTGAGAAACGTTCTGTAAGAACTCCAGGACTGTAGCAATTGCGCAGTTCACTGGGTCTAGGTGACGTCCTCATGCCACAAGACAAAAAGCTGACACTTGAGTGCATACGCTTTCCTTGTGGATGGTGCTCTAGCTTTTAACATGGTTTCAACAATCTCAGTTGTGAGGACCCGATCTATGAGCTGGTGCCCCTCAGGGACCAGACCCACAGTTGTCGAGTTCTGGCCGAGCGTGATAAATCAACCCTCCGCCCTGAGACAGTAGATCCGCTTTAGGGGGGGCTCGAATGGGGCAGCCGACAGACCTTCCAGGGCCATAGAAGGTCCCAGGAAGGTATGCGCGGCCTGCAGATGGGCCTCAGCCATCTGAGACAACGCACGAACCTCGAGGTTAGAGGCGTGTGCCCCACAGAGGTTCCCTCAACAGGGCGTGGCTGGGCGAAATGGCGGCCACATAACCCTGATTGTAGGAAGAGCTCACCCCGCTGAGAAATGTTATTGTACGGAGCCCCAGGACTGTAGCTATGGGCGCAGTTACTGGGTCCACAGTGAATCCTTGCGGACGGGAATCTCCCAAGGAGTGCCATCTCGCAGAGATATTATCTCTCAGAACCATGTTCGAGCTGCCAAAAAGGTGCTATTAGCAGGCTATCTTGGCGAACTCGCTAGAGCTAGTGGGAGCAATAATGGGGGCAGCATACAGATGTGACCTCAGCCACATGTGTGGATTCCACCCCAGGCTCCCAAGATACAGCTTTATCTAGCTCAGTGTTGATAGGATTGACACTACGCCTGTTGGGGATAGAAACGCCCACATCGTAGTAGAATCCTATAACCCCTAGAAAAGTCATCCACTGCACGGAGAAAACCAACTTTTCTGAGATTCAACCTGAGCCCCCAGTTCTTCAGCGTGGCAGAACAAAATCTCAATGTTGAACCGCCAGCTCCCTGGATCGTGCTAGAATTAACCAGTCGTCCAGGTAGCTTGGTACACAGATGCCCTGGAGTCCCAATGGAGCCAGAGTGACATCCATGCACTTTGCGAAGGTGTGAGGGGATAAAGCTAGCAATAATCCTATGCGGAAACATGCACCTTTTAGACCTATCGCCACAAACCAGTCCTCGAACTGGATCTGTTGTACGATACGTTTGAACATCAGCCTCTGAACCTGTATATCCGAAGAGTACGGTTCAGATGATGCAGATCTAAAATTGGCCGCATATTCCCACTTTTTTGCGGAACAGGAAATAAAGGCTGTAAACCTCTCTCCCTGAGGGAACGGGTACATGTTTCAGGGACCCCCTTGTCCCAAAGGGAGCTTACTTCCTGCGCTAACGTCGGGCTCTGGTCTGTGCTGACTTCTGTGGTGAGCACACCTGTGAACGGGGGGTCTAGCTATAACTGGACCCGGTAACCCTTTCTATGGTAGACAGAACCCATGGAGCACACTTGGGCCGTAGCTTGCACGCTGCCCGATGGTCTTCTAGTGACGTTAGCTATTCCACATTCTATTGGAGAGAAGCATCAGATTTCCGTTGCCCTGTGACAGCTCGCTGACCAGGGAACACGAAAACTTGGGGACCACTTTGGCTAGGGGAGGCCCTGCAGTAGCACTGGGGGCTACCTGCCCTAACAACCTCATGTCCCCGGATACATCCCTCCACAGCCCCTCAGGACCGCTCGTCTTTGCCTGCTTGGCCTTTATGACCATCCTCAGATCAGGCCCAACAGCAGACAGCGACTGTGGCCGCCGGTTCCCCTGGCTGTCTGCGCGGGGTTGGCGGCCTGCCATACTCGCCTTCTGGGTTTCCCCATACTAGTGCTGGCCCAGGCTCCACTCGTGGTCACCCGGATGAGCTTGAGACAACTTTTTGGCCATAAGTCGAGCTCACTCAGCAGGTCTGCTTGGTAGGCAACACTGTCATTGTCTGCAGTGACCCACAAGCAAGACTACTACTGCATAGGCTTGCCCACCTTGGATGCAAGCCGGCCCCTGTAATTACCTGCCATCGGTGGAGAGAGGTAGCTAGCAAGCGCCTACTCCACCTCGGGCATAGCTAAGTAGCCATGCCATTCATTTCCACAATGGCCAAATAATCCAACATCGTGGAGTTATGACTATGGCTTAAGCATGGTTTTATCAGAAGTGAGATTTTGTCATAACTTCTGGAAGACAGGGGAGTTTCTGCAGTGTGAAGTATCTACTTTCACTGGGTAATCACTTCAAGCAGCTCTTTATACACTGCTCTCAGTTTTCAACACATCCCTCTAACTCCTCGGAGTCGAGAGGGGGCGTTATTACCCCTTTGGCTTTCCATAGCGGGAGGAGGAGTCGCGACGCGAACTCCAAAATCCAGCGGAGAGCTGAACCCGGAAGACGAGAGAGAGATAGTGCAGCGCGTGTCTCTCCGCTCCTCTTCCGGATTTAAGAGATCCCCCGAACTTGAGACGGTTGGCTGCCTCGGCAGCGCCGGCCCAGATCCGCGAGGCTTTGAGACTCGACTCACTGGCTTCTTCGTTTTTTTTTTGAGAAAGCGCGAGTCGAGCTGCTTAATGGAAGCGTTACCATGCGCAGCCTCTCGAGGTTGCCATCGCATACTACACCACTAACACTTCACCAAGAAAGTGTGAACTTTTCCCCCGTGATGAAACGGGAGCACGCTAAACGTCTTTAACTCTTTCTCTCTCATTACTTACCTCACCTTTTCTTTAAAAGGGATAGAAAAGTTAAGAGATTTTGAGAAAATATCGAGTAGAAATTAAGCGTTTTTTGTCACACAAACAACAGACATGCAGTCTCGCTGAAGATAATAAGGCTGGCGGCGCGGTTCACAGGTGCCATATATATATCATGCGACGCCGCTTAATTGCCACGTCACCTGATCATGGCAGGCCTACAAGTAGAGGCATGATTTTACACAAGCTTCAGATACCGGTCACGCGCGCAAGGCGTTCCCATACTGCTAAATGCAACGTCGAAGTTCCCTTTGAAAGGGAACTACAATTCGAAGTCACCTACATCACCACAAGCTGTTTGGAAGGGTTTCAAGACATAAGCCTCAACTCTCATTCAAAAACAAACTCAAGCATCTTCAATTTGCCAGACACTACTGGAACTTAAAGTTCAGTGCAGGATGCAGGATGGGAAATGTAGTCACTGGTTTGCTAAGATATGACAATCCTCTTCACAGTGCATTGAGACAATATAGACACACTTCCTCTTCCAGTTGCCTGGAACGTCTTAATTATTGTGGAAATTTTCATTTTCAATGTTTTCTTATAACCACTTCCCATTTTTCTGCCGCACATCACAGCTGTATTCCTTGGTCTTAACCATTGTTATGAATGACTAAGGAAATTTAGCCTGTATGTTACCTCACATTTATATCCATGTGAAACAGGAAGTAATGCTACAATGTTTTTGCAGTTGTTTGAGATCCATGAGCACAGACTCTTTTGTGATTTTTTTAACAAAAGAACAAAAGGTTAAACAATAAAGACAATTTTTCACAGCCTTCATTGCTCATTTTTACCAAGGGTGCCAATATTAGTGGAGGGCACTGTACAGTAGATCAAATCCATAGGCAAGTTGTCTGAACATGTGCTTCAGTGGAAGGAATAAAAAAATCAAAGAAAATCTGACCTTTTGTACAAATCTTTAATTGGAGTATTTAGAATTTTCAAAATACATTGCTTATTTCCAGTTTAAAATAAAATAAAATAATGCAGATTTTAAGTGTGGTTTAATATTTAATATATAAATGGTTTATAAATGTCTTCAATTAATGCCTTTCAATTATTTAAAATCATAAGCTAGAGAGAACAGAGAGAGAGAGAGAGAGAGAGAGAGAGAGAGTTATAACTTAGCAATGAGCTATATTTAGGCTATGGGGGTGGGTGAAAGAAAATAAACTAAACAAAATGGATGGTTTTTGAAAGAAAAATAAATAAACAGACTTTTTTATCATGGGGTTTGGGTTCTCAGTATCTTGTCTCATTAAACAGTTACAATGGAGTGCCTTTCTGTGTAAGATGAATTTTCTTAGAATGTTGAGTGGTTTCTTTAAGTTTCTCTTAGTGACGTTTTTCTCAAGATCTATGAGGCATTTACATAAACATAAAGAAAAGAACACAAGCAATAGAGAAACAGAAAAAGAGAATGTGATAGCTATTTTCTGATCAGACATTTCTTTCTTTTCTTCCTTTCTTTATATTTGTCTGGTCACCAAAATTTTACATACCCATATTCTATTAAACACACACACACACACACACACACACACACACACACACACACACACACACACGCGCACACACACGCACACACACAGTGTTCCATTCCAGCAAAGAGCATCTGAAAAGCCTGATCACTCGTTTTGTTGAACACCTGAATGTGTCATGTCCACAGACTACTAGCCCAGCTTAGTGTATTCAGGCCAGGCTGAGTGGGCACAGAAAGTAATTACAGCAACAACATGCAAGTGTTCAGTCACAGCCAATGTTCTTTACCTAATCTCTGTGCCTGGACACAGCATGTTTGCCAAGCTTGATACTTTACAGCCAGCAGGCAATAATGAGAAGTGTTGAGAACACACAGCTTAGCAGCAACCAGATGTCACCAGTATCTTCATGCATAGTCTAATTACAAATGCATCTGCAGTGTTGTTTATCATATTTATCTTTGCTTGAGAATATATGTACAATGTTGAGGGTTAAGTGCTGGAGTGAGTTGCATGCACTGAGAGGATTGTGAATAAATGCTGAATATACTGCACCAGCCAAAATACAGCACAGCTTGAGCTCTCCATATATTATATGGCACATTCAGGGCCTTCCAGGAACCTACAGTCCAAACTCTGCAAAACAGGGAGAGTCAGTTATACAGGTTACAGCTCTCTATCACTTGGCGTGACGTCAGGGAAGTAGGATGGATACAGGTGCAGTTCAAACGGGGGGTTTTATTTATAAAGATGAGGACAACAGAAAAGAAATCAGAAACATAAAACATGACTAACTCAAAGACACAAAGCTATGCTATACTAACAAGGCAATGACTAAGGCTATGGCTATCGCTCAGGCTAAGGCTATGGCTATGGCTAAGGCTATGGCTATGGCGCGAACATGGCATGAAACGAAGACTCTATAATCGCTATCTACATTGACATTTACTAAATCTATCTATCAACTAATTACCCGCACCAAGGCTTACGGTATATATACACATAACTTTAGCTCCACAACCGCTAACAGCTGCGGGCAATACACTAAAACACAACACGTGACAACATATGACAAGACTGGGCGGGGACATGACATAAACCACAAACGACACGTGGTTATACTCGTGTCGGAATGTCACCGCTGTTGACATTGAAGAAGCAGGCGCTCAAAGCACACTGCTTCACGGGGGAATCATGACACTCTAATTATAAAAAAGATATATATTTTGATGTTTGGTAAGACTTATTATTATTATTATTGTTATTATTATCATGAATCTTTACTTTCTTTTGCAAACCAAGAGGAAGCACTCCTGGTGTAATAAAAAGGATAATTCTGGCATCTATGAATCCAAGATTTGTTAATTATAGATTAACATAATTAAGTAAAATTCCATTGTTTGCCAAAAAGAAATCCCACAGCTAGATAAAATAGTGTATAGAACAAAACTGTCACATATTGATACTTCTAATATGTGAAGTTTATTACTAAATATGTGTATTCTGCTTATTTTATTATTGAATCTTTATTTTGTTCTCCCACCTGTCAAACACATTAGGCATGAATCTATATTAGCATGCTAATCAAAACACAGGACAATAAATAAAGTTGCAGTCAAAATTATTCAGCCCCCACTGCAAATATTGTCAAAATGTACATACTTTGATTTATATATATATATATATATATATATATATATATATATATATATATATATATATATATATATATTTTATTTTTTTTTAATTGTATGAAAATTTTCCGAAAATCTTAAAAATGTTTTGCAGATCATTTGTATGTTGAACATATAAAACATATGATGATATGATGATATGATAATTTGTCTGTTGCATAAATATTCACCTCCTTGAACTTTCATTGAACTTGAACTTATAACCTGTAACTAAAATGGATGTAAATGTGTGAATGTAAAAGTTGAGACCACCATTGCTGGAAAACCCTTAAATTACTTCTGGTGCACCACTCATGGGGTAAAATGCAGTGACACTTATTCAGGCCCCATAGTCCATAAAATTCCAGTAATCTATAAGCCTCTTACTGTGACTGAACTGTTGTATTCATAATGAGCTAAAAACGTGTTGTTGAATTGGGGGGGAAACGTCAAATCAGCATTTCAAAAACAACAGAGTGAGAGAGAGAGAGAGAGAGAGAGAAAGAGAGAGAGAGAGAGAGAGAGAGAGAGAGATAGAAAACCAAGGAGCAGTTGCAGGGCCCAGAGGATAACCACATAGTTTTTGAAGATAGGTGAGTGTTTTAAGTGAAATTGCTAGTAGCATTGTTCTGGTACTTGGGGTTTATCCAGCTGCATTAGATAGAAAACCAACTAAACAACTATTAGCTAGCTCATTTTAGCTGTTGGGTATACTTATGCTAATAAAATGTATTCTAGTTGTTGAGTATGCTTAAGGATCAAGTGATGATTTATTGGGTTTCATGCTTTTGGCACTGCCATGAACATAGAGGAACTGAAATTCAAAGAAATAAAAAGTGAAATACATAATAATGAAGTGAATGAGTATGGGGCCATAACTATGCCACTATATCTTTCTGGGGGCTAGAATTCCTAGCTATTGTCCTGGACGCAACCAGTTAGGAATCACATAATTAGTTGAACGGAGTCCATCTGTGTGCAATTGAAGATTCAAGTGATCTCAGACGAAATTCATCTGCTTGTGAAATTCTTTAGAGTTTGTTAGAAAACATGTCCAAACAAATAGCAATATGAAGAACCCTATTCATGACTAATAATTCCAATTAAATCCATTTCAATTTTTATATTGTAAAACTACAAAATGTGGAAAAGTTTAAGAAGGTAAATATTTAAGCAATGTACTGTAATTACTTTGTATTGCATTCATGGATTGTTAAAATAAGGGATGAACTAAGGGATCACCATCTTAGAAAATATAATTCATCATTAACAGTTTATAATAGTAATAAACTTGCTAATATTTGCCTTTGTGAAAGTGATAGGTCATTTTGGTTGGGGCTTGAATGGTATCTTCAGCTGTTTAATTAACCTCATGTTAATATCCTAGAATTATTAGCAAGGTGACTCAGCCCAAAGGCTTTAGGTTGTATTAATGACACAAATTTTGTACTTATAAAATAAACATTATTAGAATAATTAAGACATTGTCCATGTAACAAGGCTGTCCTAGGGACAATGTCAATGACTATGTTTACATGTACAGCAATAATCTAATTATTGACCTTACTCTGAGTAAGACAGTATTGTGATTAAGGTGTTTACATGAGTCACTTTTAGAATACTCCTTTCATGTACCCGTTTTACATGAATAACAGCACACATCATTACATCACCGCGCCACGCCGTCCGATGTCCCTCTGGAATTTCACGTGTCGACATACGTCTTCGTTATGGTACCGTATACAGTTTTGGGTGTTTTTATTACATTTTTTTTACGAACGCTTCAAGTGCGGTTAATTATTTGTCATGCTGTACATGCAAATAGACAACTGCTTGAAGACGTGGGATGCGTCCCAAACCATGTCCTTACCTACTATATAGTAGACGAGATACATGTATTTCTCCTACTACAGGCCTATAGTAGGCATGTACCTGGTTTGGGATGCAGCCGTGCTCTCTTTGTTGCCGTAAAACGGTTGAGCACTGCCGCGTGTGATTGTGTATTGTCACAAAATGTGGTGAAAACTCTCACACAATGTTAATGTGATTAAGGTGTGTGCATGTCTGTAATACACGTCAATAATACGACTAAAACAGGAGTACTCCACATGACTTAATTCGATTTGGGTTTACTTTGAGTATGACCTTAACAGGATCCGGATCCGGATTTTGTCCATGTAAACATACTGGCTGAGTTTACTGGCAGAGCTATTCTACAATTAATAAATCCAGGAGCAGAGGTGATAAAAGACAAGGATGCAGAGGTAATCCACAAAAGAGTCTTTACTGATGGAAAAGGCAACAATAAAGAAATAAAGAAAAGCAAACAGACTCAAGGGTCCAAAAACATGAACGAACACAGACTTAGCTTGAAACAGGTAACAAAGGCTCAGGACTGAACAATGAGGCATGGCTCAAGGCTGCTTAAATAAGGGAAAACCCAGGTGCAACATATCAGGCCTAATGAGTAGCAATGAGAGTTCAGTTTGAATCTGGAGAGAGGTGCCCCCTGCCAAACAGGAGTGGCATCGCAGTCCAGTAAGGAGTTCTTACAGGAGTCCCCCCTCTAGGAATGGCTTCTGACGTTCCCTTGATGGAGTTTTTGGGCCCGGTGAAAGGCTGTAATCAGTGCTGGGTCCAGATTGTCTTGAGCAGGCACACATGAGTGCTCATCTGGGCCGTAACCCTCCCAGTCAACCAGATACTGCATCTTTCCGCAGACCTGCTGAGAATTCACCTTCCTGCGCACGGTATCAGCTGGTTGTCCATCAATGATGAGGGCAGCTGGGGCTGGTCTATGAGCTGGGGACAAAGAAGAACACACAACAGGCATTAATTGAGAGACATGAAATGTAGGATGGAGCTTAATGGACCTTGGTAGAAGCTGGTAAGATACCGGGTTTATCTTCCTGAGAATCTTAAAAGGGCCAATGTGATGTGGCACCAGGTTGCGAAACTCCACCCGCAGAGGAGGATCCTTAGTTGTGAGCCACGCCTGGGTGAAGCATTGGTCTCAACCCCCGGCGCCAGTACGCCTGCTTCCAGTGTTGCTGAATAGCTCTCAGTAGGGCAGCCTGGACCTTCTTCCAAGTCTGTCGGCAGCAGAAAATCAGCTGAGCAATAGCAGGAACACATATCTCTGACTCCTGCTCGAGCAACAATAGAGGAAGGAATCCATACTGACACTTGAATGGGGACATGCCTAGAGAAGAGTGGTAAAGAATGTTATGTGCAAACTTTGCCCAGACTAATCGAGAGTTCCATGTGGTTTGATTGTCTGCTGCCAAACATCTCAAAGTCTTTTCTATCTCCTGATTAACCCTTTCTGTCTGCCCATTAGACTCATTAGACTATGGGTGAAAGCCGGATGACAGACTGATGTCAGACCCGATATGGTGGCCGAACACCTTCCAGAACTGGGAGGTAAACTGAGACCTGAGGTCTGAGACCATATCCTGGGGAAGCTGTGAATTCTAAAGATGTCCTACAGTAAGATATCTGCAGTCTGGCTTGCTGTGGGAAGTTTGGTTAATGGCAAGAGGTGACATGCTTTACAAAATCTATGTACCAGCACCAGAATGACTGCATTACCTTGGGACTCAGTCAGACCTGTGAAGGACCAAGGGAATCAGCAGAGGGTGCAGTAGTGCTTGAGAATGGATTTTTGGTTACTTGTTCTGGGAACACACCATACAAGTAATGAATTCCCGGACGTTGACCAGGCCAAAGGGCATTACACTGTACTCATAGTGGCCCATTGGCATGCTGAACTTTAGCCAGGAAAACCCAAGAAATATGAGGAGTTCTGGTGACTGGATCAGAAAAAAATGAATTATTTCCTTATGACCACAAATTTCAAACTCAAGGGATGGAGTGCAGTGACTGACCTGTCCCGACCCCAGAGGTCTGCCATCAAGGTCCATGGTGGTTAGAGGTTTCTGGAGGGCCACTGATGGAATGCCCAATATCTGGCTACACCTAGATCCAAGAAATTTCCACGAGCCCCAGAGACAATAAAAGTGGCAATCTGGTGATACTGGTTCTCCTGGACGATGGTGGCTGCAATCGTAACTCCAGAGGTCGCAGGATGACGGGAATATTGTACTCCTGTTCCAGTTCCCCCCTTCCCAGATGAAAGTTGGCTTTTCCCGACAGTTCCGGGCAGTCAAATCGGAAATGAGAAGCCCTTCCACAGTACAAACAAAGTCGCTCCCTCATCAGCCATTCCCTTTCTGTCTGGGATAATCTGGTTCTTCCCAGCTGCATGGGTTCATCCAAATTAGTGAGTCTCCCAGGTGGTGTGACAGTGCTGTTGCCCTCCTGGGGGCGATGCGCACTCTACAGCCGACCCCGTTACCCGTTGTCATTGTCAGAGATGATGATCCACTCAGATAGCCACATCTATGAGGGATTCCAGGTAATGGGGGGGGGGTGTCTCTAAGGCTAACTCATCCTTAAGTACACGGGACAAGGCCTGATGGAAAGCAGCCCACAGGACTTGCTTATCCCATCCACTTTAAATAAATTTCTGAAGCTAGGGTATGAAACTCGATGGCGAACTCTGCCATGCTCCGGCTGCCTGGAGAGAGTTGATGCAAACGGTGATTAACATCACCTGTGCTGACTGGATGGAGGATGGTGCAGGAATACTGAAGACATCATCTCTATAAAATTGCCTAAATTTATTATGGGGTATCTTAATATGATGACAGATTAATGATGACAGTTTAATCATTATATGTGTCAAAAACACCCTCACTTTACTAAGCAATCGCTTTGGTTGTGCATAAATCCAGAATGATTAAATCCAAGAGAAACTGTGCACAACGCTGAAAACTGCATAATATGGGAATTCCAGCTCTTTTGAATGAGTCAGCTCAGTATTAAAAGCCAACTTTTCGAGTTCCCAAATGGTTCATTTGGGTTTTTTTTTTTTTTCAAACCAGGCAAAATGTACAGTATGGTAACAATACAGTCTGAAACAAAGCCATGGTTTCAGAACTTTTCCATGTGTTATGGAATATGAATTATGTGTATTCAATGGACTTCAAGTCATGTAATGAAATGGAATCATGGTACAGAACAGATAAACACACTCTCATTCACACTCTCACTCACACACTGCACTTACTCTGTGCTCTATCATTCTCTGCCTGTTTGTCTTTGCTCAGTAGGGAAGTGCAATCTGTGTTATTTATGCATATATTAAGGGAGCTGCTGCTTTCATGAGGCTGTTTCTATAGCAGCCATTTTTGCAACGTCTGCTCTGCTGGCAGCCAAAAGGGAAACAAACAAACCAGTTACATGGATTATCTGCATAGGATTAAAAACACCCTAAGGTTTAACTAACACGTATAATGATTTGCTATACAGTGTTTAAATTAAGATGGACACAGCTGTTCTTGTATAAAATAATTTGGTGTGATACATTGGAAATTGCTAGATAGTTCTTGTTAAAGAAGCCATATTTTTAAAATAAATAAATAAAAATCTGCTGAGGACTGTTAATGCATAACTCATAATTAATGCAATATACAGTTCTCTCCACTAACATTGTCATCCTTGGTAAATATGAGCAAAAAATGGTGTGAAATGTTGGCTTTATGTTTAACGTTGCATTATTTTTTTAACGAATGCAAACACAACAAAGATATATTTGTTAAATACAGGTGTGCTACAATTATTGGTACCCCTATGAATTCATATGAGAAAAATATCTTTGAAGTATATTCCCATTTATTGGCCAAAAAATCTCGAGGGATCACAGCTGTAGAATGGCAGAAGTTAGCTGCATCTTGGGGTCAGAAAGTCTCCAAAACTACAATCCGAAATCCCTTACATCACCTCAAATTGTTTGGAAGGGATTCAAGAAAAAAAAGCCTCTACTCTCATCCAAAAACAAACTCAACCAGCTTCAGTTTGCCAGACACTACTGGAACTTCAAATAGGATTGGGTTCTATGAAGTACCTCTGTGAAGTAACTCATGCCCACAGGTAGGATACATGGCATCATGAACGCTGTCAAATATTAACAGATATTAAATGAAAACCAGACTGCCAGAAAGCTTAAAATGGGCCGTGGTTGGATCTTCCAGCAGGCCAATGATCCAAAACATACATCATAGTCAACTCAAAAGTGGTTTACTGACCACAAAATCAAGGTCCTCTCATGGTCATTCCAGTCCCCTGACCTGAACCCCATAGAAAACCTGTGGGGTGAACTGAAGTCCATCTGCATGGACCTCAAAATTTGAATGATCTGGAGAGGTTCTGTATAGATGAATGTTCTCAGATTCCTTGCTATGTATTCTCCAACCTCATCAGGCATTATAGGAGAAGACTCAAAGGGAGGTAGCATAAAGTATTGACTAAAACTGTGCCAATAATTGTTGCACACCTATATTTAACTTTTTTTTTTATAAACCTGTGTTTTGTTTTCAGTTGTTTGATATCCATGAGAGCATGAGAGTATTTTTGTGATTTTTTCTAACAAACGTTCACAGCCTTCTTTGTTCATATTTACCAAGATTTCCAATATTAGTGGAGGGCACTGTACCATATTAGAACATACACTATATAGCCAGTGTATAGACAAACATGCATATTAATAGAATTTGATTTATTATTTGTATATAAACACATGTTACATGAAGAGCAAAGATTTTCACTTGGAGTAGAGGAGAACAAGCGATAAGCGATTGGTCACTGGGAACAATGGTGATAAGTGATTGGTCATTAGGAATGACTGTGACCAGAGATTGACAGTTGGGAACAACGATGATCATAGATTGGCCACTGGGAACATTGGCTTGCACAAACCAGTCACACTTTACACACTGGTGGTGTATCAACCAATACAGCTTTCTCAATAGGTATAACCAGCTACTATGATGTGAGGTGGAGAACCATATCAAGTGCAGGACAGTCAGTAATTACACCAAATCTAGTGACAAAGTCTGTTCAGTGGCAGCACTGAATATAGCTATGGACAATAAACAAAAAACAATCAATATCCCTATGTTTCATATGGCAAGAGGCCTTCTAAGAAGGCAGCATTTTTATAAGTGTTGTGCAAATTGGCCAGTGAATGCAAAGCCACAGTAGGATTCTTAAGCTGGATTTTTAACCTTAATCTTTTTACCTTTGCTTGGATTGGATTCTACTACACTTTAAAAGCATTTGCCAGATGAACTAATGTAAATGTATTTTTATTTATTCATATCCTCTCACTCCTAGGAACTGCAACTCATAACCTTCTTTTGTCTCCTTAACTTGTTTATGAATGTGTAACTTTAAACCATTAAGTGTTGATTCTGCGAGAACTAGCACTCATTTGTCATGGGTAGAGATAAGTGGAATTTCAGTAGTGGAATTTCCATTTGCACTGTCCTATTCACAGTGATATACTGTATTATTTCATACATGATTACATAAGAGTGACAGATTATATAACAGCAGACAAATCAGTCAAAATATACACCATAAAACCCAATTTTGTCCTTAACTAACATTAGATAAATTAGCTAGCTACTGTAATGAACCCTGCAGGTTCTGTCGTTTCATACAATTAAGTCTGTATTTCATGTGTATGAAATACATTAGCCATTTAGGTATTTCATACACACTGCCAAATCAGTTTAATATTGATGTACCAAGAAGGTCTGTTTTAAATCTGAATTTAGCACTCTTATTATAATTTTGACCCAAATGCCAATCAAGATAATCAAAATGAGCCATCCTTTTTTGATAGCAGGATTTTAAAACAATGTTCTGTAACAACAGTTTCATCAGTGTGAATAGGTCTCATATCAAATGCCACTGTTCATTCTTTTCTCTTGCAATTTGATTATTGTTAATTAATTAGTATTCTCAGGTAATCATTTAGGAATGAATGAATGCCTTTTACTGTCACTATACACATGTACAATGAAATTAAGAGCCACTCCTTTTTTTATGTGCCAACATGTACATAAAATAATTAGGATAAATATTAAATTAAATTAAATAAGTAAATATAAAAAAAGTGAAATAAAAAAATAGTAAATGAATAGTGCGGGGAGGGGGGGGGGGTACTATAAAATGGACAGTTCTGAGACACTATATACCTATACTGTGAAATCAGTACATGTGTGTGTTTAGAATATTTATGATAAATACTGAATGCAAAGCACTCAGTTTGAGGACGCTAGTTGTGTATCAACAATGCAAGAGAAGCAGATTAAGTGAGCATAGATTTACCTTTAATCAGCCAATTGCTTGATCAACATTACTCATCTTTTAATTTTTTCAACACAATGTACAGATTAGCATACAATACAATAAACACAATACAATAAAAAGAAACAATAAATAAATAAAAACATTTATATACAATATGAAAGTTTGGCAACATTGGCTATGCTAGTCTTGGCTCATTACATTTCAATTGAGCACTACTTCATGTTGACCCAGGAATGCCCTTCAGTCAACAAAATCTGTATGTTGTCAGCTACAAACAAAACAGGAGAGTAAAGTCTTTATAATCTTTTCTTGTAATTCTTGATTTAATGATTTAAATTTATGAAAACGTATTTTGATACATTTATGGACTTAATCTTGGAAACACTGCAGCTGTTTTTTTCTGTTTAGCACATAAAAAAATCAGTGCATCTCTACATATTTCTATTGTACTCAATATCACTGTGTTAAAGAAATCTTCTTATCTGCCTCTTCATAAGGCTTTTCTGCTCCATCAATCATGCTGCGCTGATTTTCTTCTCGTTGTTGTTTATTCCCTGTATAGAGGTCTGGACTGGTGTGCAAGATGATTGGTACATTCAATATATGTGCTAATTTCATGGTTGTGTATTTCTCTAATTTAGTTGATCAGGATGATTATCTTACATGGCTGCTGACTAGGAAGAGCACTTGCAATGGAGCGTGGAGATAAATTGGCTTTGCTTTTTTGCGGTGCTACTCTGTGTTACAAAGTTGAAATATAATAAGAATTATTCTTTCTGTGATTTTTATGCTTCAATTTTGCATGTGTCCTCCTAAATTGTGTATATCTATGAGTGTTTAGTTTTTTCCATTTCTTCCATGGTCAGATATCTGTTACAGTAATTAGAAAAGCCTTTGATAAGGCTGGTTAGATTTAGTCAAGTGCTCAAATGCTCTGCAATCTCTACACTAATATGTTAAACATCTAAGAATTAAATTTATTTAATGACAGACATGACATTACATATCTTGGCCGTTTGTTGATAGAAGATAAGCTTAAAACATAGTGGCCAGCTACACAGGCTGTCTGAAAGTCCTCAGCCTTGGCATCATGCTGTGTAATTCATTCACTGCAGACATATTTAATTTAATCTCCCACTGTATGCTGTGCTTATATTTTAGAAAGTATTGTTAGATCAAGTTTTTTTTTTTTTTTGGGAGATGATTTTTATTGATCTACTAAGTTTTAGAAAGCCATTTTTATCTGTATCTCCCCATAAATGTTGATCTGAAATGTTTACGGAATATAGCAAATTAACTTCAAGATATTTTGAGTTTCAAGCATTGCTTTTGTATGTGTGCATTTGAATATATGAAATTCTGAGCATGAGTAAATGATCCCAAAGTTTGGGAGCATGTGTAGGCCTCAAAAGTAATTTTCAATATAGATTAAAGCTTTTATCTGGTCTTGATTCCATCATCAAAACTAAATCTAGCTTCCCAGTGTTCAGCCACATGGGATCATGTTTGTTCTTAAAACTAACAAAACGTCAACTCAACACTTCATTCAATCCATACAGATCATTTAGGGTCATATTTACAGCTACTTCCCTTTGGAATTACTAGAAAACCGGAGATTTTGGACCTTGCACTTCCTGTGGCGGTACCTGGAAAGCACACTCAGGCATGGAGGCTTAATTGGGAGAACTGGGAACAAAATGTGTGTGGGAGTGTGTGCCAAGAGAAAACAGAATGAGAGATTAATGCATTCTGGGAATGCTGAAATATGACAAATAATCACAGAAAGCACACTTTTTGTTGAAGAGCTGACCTATGGCAGTATAATGTTGCATGAGTGTGTGTGTGTGTGTGTGTGTGTGTGTGTGTGTGTGTGTGTGTGTGTGTGTGTGTGTGTGTGTGTGTGTGTGTGTGTGTGTGTGTGTGTGTGATCTGCATTCATCACTCCTGTTGAAGTAACCTGCTAGACATTAGTCAAACCTGCAGAGGGAAGAGACACATGGCATGTGTGCAAATGACTTCACAAGTACAAGAAAATGTGCCTAGGAGTGAGAGGATATGAATAAATAAAAATACATTTACATTAGTTCATCTGGCAAATGCTTTTAAAGTGTAGTAGAATCCAATCCAAGCAAAGGTAAAAAGATTAAGGTTAAAAATCCAACTTAAGAATCCTACTGTGGCTATCTGGCATTACTGGAACTGCAACTCATAACCTTCTTTTGTCTCCTTAACTTGTTTATGAATGTGTAACTTTAAACCATTAAGTGTTGATTCTGCGAGAACTAGCACTCATTTGTCATGGGTAGAGATAAGTGGAATTTCAGTAGTGGAATTTCCATTTGCACTGTCCTATTCACAGTGATATACTGTATTATTTCATACATGATTACATAAGAGTGACAGATTATATAACAGCAGACAAATCAGTCAAAATATACACCATAAAACCCAATTTTGTCCTTAACTAACATTAGATAAATTAGCTAGCTACTGTAATGAACCCTGCAGGTTCTGTCGTTTCATACAATTAAGTCTGTATTTCATGTGTATGAAATACATTAGCCATTTAGGTATTTCATACACACTGCCAAATCAGTTTAATATTGATGTACCAAGAAGGTCTGTTTTAAATCTGAATTTAGCTCTCTTATTATAATTTTGACCCAAATGCCAATCAAGATAATCAAAATGAGCCATCCTTTTTTGATAGCAGGATTTTAAAACAATGTTCTGTAACAACAGTTTCATCAGTGTGAATAGGTCCCATATCAAATCCCACTGTTCATTCTTTTCTCTTGCAATTTGATTATTGTTAATTAATTAGTATTCTCAGGTAATCATTTAGGAATGAATGAATGCCTTTTACTGTCACTATACACATGTACAATGAAATTAAGAGCAACTCCTTTTTTTTATGTGCCAACATGTACATAAAATAATTAGGATGAATATTAAATTAAATTAAATAAGTAAATATAAAAAAAAGTGAAATAAAAAAATAGTAAATGAATAATGCGGGGGTACTATAAAATGGACAGTTCTGAGACACTATATACCTATACTGTGAAATCAGTACATGTGTGTGTTTAGAATATTTATGACTTTTGGGAAAAAAAAAACTATTCTTGAATCTATTAGTCCTTGTTCTGATGCACCTGTAACGTCTCCCTGAGGGCAACAGATTAAACAGATCAGACCCAGGGTGAGAGCTGTCCTCAATGATGGTTTTTCCTCTGCTGAGGCAACGGGAGGTGTAAATATCCATCAGGGAGGGGAGAGGGCAGCTAATGATCTTTTGTTCTGCTCTTATTACTCTCTGAACCCTCTCCCTGTCTGCCGCAGTGCAGCTGCCATACCATACTGTAATCAGCAGGCTCTCAACGGACGAGCGGTAGAAGGTCAGCAGCAGATTGCAGTCCAGATTGTACTTCCTGAGAACCCTCAGGAAGTGTAGCCACATTTGAGCCTTCTTAATAACCGCTGTGATGTTGTCTGTGCAGGAGATGTCAGTGGAGATAAGGACGCCAAGAAACCGGAAGGTGTAGACCCTCTCCACACACTCACCATTGATGAAAAGGGTGGCTAGCTCAGTGTTGTGCTTCCTGAAGTCTACAATGATCTCCTTGGTTTTCTTAGTGTTTAGAGCCAAATTTTTCTCTGAACACCAGGCTGCCAAGTTCAAGACCTCCTCTCTGTAGGCTACCTCATCTCCCTTTGAGATGAGTCCGACCACCGTTATGTCGTTAGCAAACTTGACGATAACGTTGGTATTGCAGACCGGACTACTAGTAGGGGGCTCAGCTCACAGCCCTGTGGAGAACTGGTGCTCAACATGCGAGTGGAGGAGAGGTGTGGTCTGAGTCTCACTGTCTGAGACCGGTTAGTCAGAAAGTCCTTTATCCAGGCACATGTGAGGGGGGGAGGCCAAGAGTGACAAATTTGGTGATGAGAATATCCGGAATGATTGTATTAAAAGCCGAACTCTAATCCACAAAAAACATGTGGACATAGCTCTGTTGCTGCTCTAGATGTCTCAACACGGAGTGTAGAGCTATGGTGAGAGCATCCTCTGTGGATCTGTTTGGGCTATATGCAAACTGATAAGTATCGAAGTCTGGGGGGAGGTAGTTCTTGATGTGTTGAAGAACCAATCTCTCAAAGCACTTCATGATGATAATCACTTAGGCTAGTGGTGGGAGACTTCTTTGGCACTGGAATAATTGTGGCTGATTTTAGGCAGGGTGGGATAACTGCTTGGGCCAGGGAGAGATTGAAGATTCTGGTAAAGATGTGGCCAAGCTGGTGGGCACATGATCTAAGCACCTTACCAGATACTCCGTCTGGGCTAGCAGCCTTCCTGGGGTTCACTGCCAGAAACATCTGTCTAACATCGTGTTCCCTCACAGTAAGTAGAGTTGTGCAGAAACCAGGAGGGGATGGAGGAAGAGCTGGACTGGTGCAGGAGTCAGATGAGGGAGGAGGCAAGGCTAGAGCAGATGAGTGCTGTGATGTTTCAATGAATTTAGCTCTTCTGCCAGCATCGCACTCAGGTCTCCTGTTGTTGCATTGCAGCCTCTGTAGCTAGTGATGTCTTGTATGTCCTGCCACACCTCCTGTTTATTTTTAATGGACAGGTGGGACTCTATGCTCCTCTTATGGTCCGCCTTAACTTTCTTAATACCACCTTTCAGGTTGGCACGAGCGGCTCTATACAGAACTCTATTACCAGACCTGATGGCAGAGTCGCGGGCTCTGAAGAGTGTGTGGACCTGGTTGGTTATCCAAGGTTTCTGTTTTGGGAAAACCCAAATGTTTTTATCCACAGTCACATTTCCGATACAGAACTTGATATCGTCCAGTACCATTCCTGTAAATGTTTCTAACTCTTGGTGTTCAAATAAATCCCAGTCTGTCTGTCTGAAGCAGTCCTGTAGTTTGGAGAATGCATCGTCAGGCCAGGTGGTAACAGTCTTGGTAGTGGGCGTGACACTACGTCTGCGGGGGGTGTAGGCAGGGGAGAGCAGGAGGGAGAGATAATCTGATTGGCTGAGGTGGGGTAGGCTCTATACGCATGTTTAACACTCTTACCTCATATGGCCGAAAAACCGGCTTGTCCGTCTTTGATCTATTCCGGTAAGGATGAAATACCGGCTTGGTCGTATATGTCAAGTCCCCAGAAAGCCAATATAGCGATATAGCGGCTATACAGGGTAAACGTTATCCCTGTAAGTCCGGTATACCGGCATTACTCTGCTATGATTCCTTACTTGTTTAATTATTATTTTTTGACCCGGAAGGTTGATGACGTCACGACGTGATTACGTTTTTACGCCGGCATTATTCAAACTCTCCTGATCCGTCTTCATCTTCAGCATCAACCAGTGCAACTGACACTGCAGGGGTTTGGAGTTATAACCTGACCATTTCTGTTTATTCGTGAAAACAGTACCTGCTGGTCTGATTATCACCAGAAACTTGACTTTTGGCACTAAAATGCATTTATTTAGTTATTATTTACTTGAATTTATTCAAAGGCATTGACCACGCTGATGCTTGTATGGTATTTCTAAACGAGTATAAGGATTTTAGCGAGCATTGTTCGTAATTTCTCTAGTTAAGAATTGTACTCTAAGTTTAGTAAAAACACTGAACTGTTTAATTTTCAAAGTAATATTACACAAATACATTATTATACATTGTTTCCAGGCCTAAAAATGTTAAAATTAAAATGTTGATTTTGGCCCAGGAACTCAAGGTTGGCGTGCTGTTTCTCTGGGGAATATAGGGTTATGGGACATAATACTGTGGGAACTTAGGGGTAAGAGGGTTAATGTTGGAGTAAAAATGATCCAGAGTGTTCTCTGCTCTAGTAAAACACTTAACATGTTGATAAAATTTCGGGAGTACAGTCTTCAAGTTCACCTTATTAAAGTCTCCTGCAATTATGTGAACACCGTCGGGGTAAGCCCGCTGCTGTTTGTTTATGGTGT
Source organism: Ameiurus melas (assembly GCA_012411365.1). Lineage (NCBI taxonomy): Eukaryota > Metazoa > Chordata > Actinopteri > Siluriformes > Ictaluridae > Ameiurus > Ameiurus melas. The sequence continues at coordinate 12,710,685 of CM022777.1, read as the reverse complement.
TCAACAGGAGAGAGAGCGCCGTGTTCATATAGGCATCAGGTGGAATATACACAGCCGTGATAATCACTACTGTTTGCTCTCTCGGTAGAAAAAAGGGCCGACATCTTACAGACATGTACTCGAGATCAGGGGAACAATGTTTATCTGTCATTTTTCTGTTATTACACCAGTTCTCATGCACATACATACAGAGCCCTCCCCCTCTGCTCTTACCGGAGTCCTCAGTCCTGTCCCAGCAGAGCAGAGTACGACCTGCTAGCTTCATGCTAGCATCGGACTTCCTCGGATGAAGCTAGGTTTCAGTGATAATCAAAACACAACAATCACGAATGTAGTGATTTCCAGCGAGTTGTAATTCCAAATCTTCCATTTTATGCACTAGAGATCTGGCATTGGAGAGATACAGGCTTGGTAAAGGTGGCTTGTGTGGTTGTTTTCTTAGCATTAACATAACACCAGACCTGCATCAACGCTTCTGCTTCCGCTCAGTCCTCCGTCTGCGCTGCCTCCTGGACCCGACAACAATCCATGGAGAACCCGGCAATCTCGCTATGTCATCTGGGATGTTGTGCTTGTGATGAAAGACTCTCGAAATAGGTATCTGGTGCTGGTCCCAAATATCCATAAGGTTCTGGCTTGTGTAGCGAATATTCACAGAACCAATAATACACAAACAAGTAATAAAGAAATAGTACAAAAACAACAAAAAAGAGCACTGAAAAGGAGAGCCGTGAACCGCTGCAACTGTGCGCACTGCCATTTTGCATCTTCCAGCTACTGGAAATAATTTGCTGGTAACAAGAATGAACATCCAGACTAAATTATTCAGTAGTAGTTTTAGAACTGGGTGGCACAGTGGTGCAGCAGGGAACATTGCCACATCACAACCTCTACAGTTCATAGTTGTACAGCAATTACTGTGAGAGGAAAAAAGTATTTAATCCCCTGCTGATTTTGTACGTTTGCCCATTGACAAAGAAATTATCAGTCTATAATTTTAATGGTAGATTTATTTGAACAGTGAGAGACAGAATAACAACAAAAAAATCCAGAAAAACGCATGTCAAAAATGTTATCAATTGATTTGCATTTTAATGAGGGAAATAAGTATTTGACCCCCTCTCAATCAGAAAGATTTCTGGCTCCCACGTGTCTTTTATACAGGTAAGGAGTTGAGATTAGGAGCACACTCTTAAAGGAAGTGCTCCTAATCTCAGCTTGTTACCTGTATAAAAGACACCTGTCCACAGAAGCAATCAATCAATCAGATTCTAAACTCTCCACCATGGCCAAGACCACAGAGCTCTCCAAGGATGTCAGGGACAAGATTGTAGACCTACACATGGGCTACAAGACCATTGCCAAGCAGCTTGGTGAGAAGGTGACAACAGTTGGTGCAATTATTCGCAAATGGAAGAAACACAAAAGAACTGTCAATCTCCCTCGGCCTGGTGCTTCATGCAAGATCTCACCTCGTGGTGTTGCAATGATCATGAGAACAGTGAGGAATCAGCCCAGAACTACACGGGAGGATCTTGTCAATGATCTCAAGGCAGCTGGGACCATAGTCACCAAGAAAACAATTGGTAACACACTACGCCGTGAAGGACTGAAATCCTGCAGCGCCCGCAAGGTCCTCCTGCTCAAGAAAACACATATACATGACTGTCTGATGTTTGCCAATGAACATCTGAATGATTCAGATGACAACTGGGTGAAATGGAGCTCTTTGGCATCAACTCAACTCGCCGTGTTTGGAGGAGGAGGAATGCTGCCTATGACCCCAAGAACACCATTCCCACCGTCAAACATGGAGGTGGAAATATTATATATAGGTGTTTTTCTGATAAGGGGACAGGACAACTTCACCGCATCAAAGGGACGATGGACGGGGCCATGTCAATCTTGGATGAGAACCTCCTTCCCTCAGCCAGGGCATTGAAAATGGGTAGTGGATGGGTGTTCCAGCATGACAATGACCCAAAATACACGGCCAAGGCAACAAAGGAGTGGCTCAAGAAGGAGCACATTAAGGTCCTGGAGTGGTCTAGCCAGTCTCCAGACCTTAGAAAATCTGTGGAGGGAGCTGAAGGTTCGAGTTTGCCAAACATCAGCCTCGAAACCTTAATGACTTGGAGAAGATCTGCAAAGAGGAGTGGGACAAAATCCCTCCTGAGATGTGTGCAAACCTGGTGGCTAACTACAAGAAACGTCTTACCTCTGACCTCTTGTTGCCACCAAGTACTATGTCATGTTTTGCAGAGGGGTCAAATACATATTTCCCTCATTAATGCAAATTAATTCATAACATTTTTGAAATACGTTTTTCTTGATTTTTTTGTTGTTATTCTGTCTCTCACTGTTCAAATAAATCTACCATTAAATTATAGACTGATCATTTCTTTGTCAGTGGGCAAACGTACAAAATCAGCAGGTGTGTCACGATTCCCCCGTGAAGCAGCATGCATGCGCCTCCTTCTTTTGTGTTGACATCATGAAGGCACGCTACGGAAAGCAGGGAAACAATGGGGCAGATGTGGCGCAGTTGGTAGAGTGGGTTGTCCACTAATCATAGGGTTGGCGGTTTGATTCCTGGCCCAGGTGACCCCACATGCTGAAGTGTTCTTGGGCAAGACACTGATCCCCAAGTTGCTCCCGATGGCAAGCTATCACCTTGCATGGCAGCTCTGCTACTGTTGGGGTGTGTGTGAATGGGAAATAGTGTAAAGCTTTGGATAAAAGCACTATATAAGTTTACATTTAACAGAAGGACAATACCGCATAGGGGCACGATCGGATTACTGGCCGTGTTGTTTGTCTGTGCATTTTCCCCAGAGGTATGAAGCCGAGCTTCCACTAGAGACAGCGGTATTGGGGAGCTACCCGCTGGAATTCCTGATGGACTGCCAGGTATATTTTTGCAGCCTGGCATATCCCAAGCCTTATAAATGACAATGGATCGGGTTCATGGTATCAAGATTTTGTGGTCTGGCCCGTGACTGGGATGAGCAGCTTGTAAGTACTGGATCGCCAGCCCTCTAGTTACTCGGTTTGGGGAACTTTTTATGGATCAGTTTTCATGGCCCGGACAACTTCGTGGTATGGACTTACTGGGGTGGAGAGTCAATGTACAGCCTCAGGCTGACCCACCCTTCAAGCTCTATCATGAGGAGATGGACAGGGCAATCACCACTCATCCAGTTAAGCAGATTCCCCTCATTTCCAAATCTGCAGACCCAATAATCAGAGTTCCACTTACAGCCAAGTCTCAAGCCACAGCCAAGCTCCAAACCACAGCCACGCCTCACGTTCATGCCACAGCCACGCTTTACGTCCAAGCCACAGCTACACCTCACGTCCAAGCCACAGCCACGCCTCACGTCGAAGCCACAGCCATGCCTCCAGCCCAATCCACAGCCACGCCTCCAGGCCAAGCCACAGCCACTCCTCCAGCCGAAGCCACAGCCATGCCTCCTGCCCAAGCCATGCCTCCAACCCAAGCCAAGCCTCAAGGTTCAGTCCAGGCCATGCCACCAATCCAAGTCCACAATGGCCAAGTCCAAACCCAGTCTCAAGTCCACAATGTCCAAGTCCAAACCCAGTCTCAAGTCTTGGACGCCCAAGTCCAAGCCCAGTCGCAAGTCTCGGATGCCCCAGTCCAAGCCCAGTCGCCGGTGCCTGACCTCCAAGCCATGTCTCTCATCCAAGCCATGTCCCTAGTCCAAGCCATGTTTCAAGCATGTTCCTGTCGTCTCGTCCAAGCCAGCTCTTCCGGAAAATCCGGTTCAGTTCATGCCAGAGTCCTCTAAGCGTAGCCCAGAAATTTTTTGTGTAAGGGGGCAACAACGACAGCAGGGCTCCAGCCCGAGCGGTAGAGCTCCTGCCAGCTGAGGAGGCTGTCCTGCTGCCCTGCACAGCTGAGGAAAATGTCTGGATGTCCAGCCCAGCCGAGGAGGCTATCCTGCTACCCTGCACAGCGAAGGAAAAGGTCCAGCTGTCCAGCCCAGCCGAGGAGGCTATCCTGCTCCCCTGCACAGCCGAGGAAACTGTCCGGCTGTCCAGCCCAGCCGAGGAGGCTGTCCAGCTGCCCTGCACAGCCCAGGAAGCATTCCTGCTGTCCCGTCCTGCTCGGGTCGTCGCCCAGCAGTCCCGTCCAGCTGGGGTCATCGCCCAGCAGTCACGTTCAGCTGAGGATGTCGCTCAGCCTCACTGCTTTGCTGAGGTCGTTGCTCAGGCTCCACGTCCAGCTGAGGATGTCGCTCAGCCTCACTGCTCAGCTGAGGATGTCGCTCATTCTCCACATCCAGCTGAAGACATCGCTCAGCCTCACTGCTCAGCTGAGGACGTCGCTCAGCCTCACTGCTCAACTGAGGACGTTGCTCAGCCTCCACCTCCAGCTGAGGACATCGCTCAGCCTCACTGTTCAGCTGAGGTCATTGCTCTGCCTCCCTGTTCGGCCGAGGATGTCGCTCTGTGCTCCTGTCCAGCTGAGGACCTTGCTCCGGTTCCCTGCTCCGCCAAGAACAGCGTGCGGTTTCCTGGCTCTGTATGGGACATTCAGCCCAGGGGCCCGGGGCCGCCAATGTAAGGGGAGGATTCTTGGCACGGGAGGAGTGCCTTTAGGGGGGGTGGGGGGGTGGGTTCTGTCATGACTCCCCCGTGAAGCAGTGTGCATGCGCCTGCTTCTTCCGTGTTGACGTCACGTCTTCGTCTCGCCTCGTCAAGGGTCACGTGTGTTTTGGAATTGCCCACAGTTGTTAGCGGTTGCGGGCTAATGACTGGTATGTCTATATAAACCGTGAGCCGTGCTTCACACGGCACGGTTCAATATAGTGACGGATGTATATGTGAATGAATATATCCCATGTCATACTTGAGTACGACTATCGCGAGTCTTCGTTCCGTTTTGTTTCATGTCATGTTTAAGCCATAGCCTTAGCACTAGCATTAGCCATATTCAATTTAGCATAGCCTAGTGTAGCTCAGGGTGTTGTTCAAGTGTTTTTAGTTTCTCTTTGTTTCTCATGTTTTGGATATGTCTGTCTTCCCTGTAAATAAAAGTCACCGTTCGTCTGCAATTGCATCCCGTCTGATCTCCTTCACGTCACGTCCCATGACAAGTGGATCAAATACTTTTTTCCCTCTCTGCATATATATATATATATATATATATATATATATATATATATATATATATATATATATATATATATATATACATACAGTATCTCACAAAAGTGAGTACACCCCTCACATTTTTGTAAACATTTGATTGTATATTTTCATGTGACAAACTTGAAGAAATGACACTTTGCTACAATGTAAAGTAGTGAGTGTACAGCTTGTGTAACAGTGTAAATGCAGAATTAATATTTCAACAGCTGATCAACTATTTGTCCACTGCTCAACTCAATGTTGAACTCAATGTATTTTATTAAGTCTGGCTAGGATATTAATCCCGTGGGCAACAGTAATAATATCATGATGTTAAACACAAATTATGAGCACAGAAACAAGATTGGACATCTTAAGACAATAAATCATAAATATAGACAAGAGATACTTGCTATAAAAATCAGACAACACTTTATTAAACTACTTTAATACTCAGAAACTAAACTAACATGTAAGAACACACACACAAACAAAACAAAGGAGTTGAAAATAATTTTGATAGAGAATGAATGGCTCCCTAGATTTAACACTGTAAACCTAAACGAACTATAAATCCACCGCTTGCTCCTTTTCAGGGTCACGGGGAAACATGGAGCCTATCTCAGGGAGCATCGGGCACAAGGCAGGGTACACCCTGGACAGGGTGCAAGTCCATCACAGGGCACAATCACATACACACTGATTCACACTCACACACACATTTATAAAAACAAAACCCCCACCACACTGCTTCACACTCACACACCCATTCATACACACACCACCCCCCACAACCTAAATGCAATCTCTTTAGACTGGGGAAACAACCCCCCCACAAAAAAAACCCACCCCCCCCCCCCCCACCCCCCCCCCCCGAAGAAACCCCCCGCAAAAAAAAAAACACAAAACCCCCCGGGACTCGATCCCGGACGCTGGAGGTGTGAGGCTAACATTCGATAGCTCCTCACTAAACTGCAAATAATTAATTTAATTTTCACTTAATTTTATAACGGCTCGATTAAATACACCAGCTTCGACTGTTATCTGGAGGTACTTAAGTTGCGTTTCCGGTTGGTGGGGATACGTCAGAGATCTGGTTGGTTTGAGTGGCGTCTAGGGAGAACAATCGGAATGGAGCGGATGTTGATTGAAGAACATCTGCAGATCTTCGTTGAAGAGGACTTTTGCATATGTTGTTAGTTGATGAGGACTCTCTGAAGATGTTGATTAGGGAGTACATTTTGAAAGTGTTGGTAGAAGAGGGAATAATTGTTTCCAAGGTGTCCAAGGGTTTTAACTATTCCAAGCTGGGCAGAACCCAAAAGGTTTGCTCCAATTAGCATGAATTTTGGGCAGGGTGTAGCTACGTTCTCCACCCATGACTTAACTCAGTCCATTGTTTTGTTTTCATCGAATTTCATGCCTTCTCTTTTCTTATTTTTGTAGAGTGTGGATCAAACGTTTAATCCCAATTGTTGTTACCTATACTCAAAAACGTATACTCAAACCTATACCAAAAAACTACTTGATTTTGCTAACTCTCATCTTTAGGTAAATCTCTCAAGGAACATACACATACCGAATAGACAAAAAGACATATGTTGGCCATTATTAACACATTAGTAATAATTAATCGCACACCAATTTCCATAATCAATCATACTCATGCATGTTAAACAATCAGATGCCTAAAGGCAACTTTGTGGTTACAAGTATGATAGTTACAGGAAAACACAGAAGAAAATAGGCAATTTCAGTTGTTATTGGATTATTCCTGCAGTCCTTGGTCTTTTAGAATATATTAGGTGTCCTGATTCAGTTTGTGTGACAAAGGTGTGATAAGGACCATGGTTAAAGAATGTCAACTGGGTAAGAGAACAAAAGCCACCTGTAGGCCAGCCACCATGTCTCGGCCAGTAGTATAGATCAATGAGTTTTTTGCTAATCTGTAAAGGATCATCCATTGTTCACAGGGCAGAGAGATCTCAGCAATCAGCCATGGGCTGTAATTGGCGTGCCGCCCCAAAGTCTATACAGAGAGGCTCATGATTTAAGGCTCATGTGAAGGGGTGATATTAGGCTTATGCTTATCTTCTGCTTATATTCCCATGGTAGAAAAACAGCCTCAGAACTTTAAAGAGCCACCACCATATTTAACTCTTACCATTTTAACTCTTAGCATTTTTAGCATCTGGCTACCTCTCTTTGTGCACCAAAACCACCTTTGTTATTTATTGTCAAATAGCTCCATTTTGGTTTCAAATGACTATAGAACCCTATCCCATTTGAAGTTCCAGTAATGTCTGGTAAACTGAAGACACTTGAGTTTGTTTTTGGATGAGAGTAGAGGCTTTTTTTCTTGAAACCCTTCCAAACAACTTGTGGTGATGTAGGTGACTTCAGATTGCAGCTTAGGAGACTTTCTGACTCCAAGACTCAACTAACTTCTGCAATTCTCCAGCTGTGATTCTTGGAAATTTTTTGGCCACTCAAAGTATCCTCTTCACAGTGCATTGAGACAATATAGACACATTATATTTTTCTCATATGAATTCATGGGAGTGCAAATAATTTGTTTCACACCTGTATTTAACAGAGATATTTTTTGATAAGCCAGTGTTGTGTTTGCAGTTTATTTTGTGACTTTTTTTTGAACAAAAGATCAATAGGTTAAACAATGAAGACATTTTTTCACAGTGTTCTTTGCTCATATTTACCAAGGGTGCCAATGTTAGCGGAGCACACTGTAACTGTCCCATGGTAGGAGGAAGCTGTCTTTGAGAGGAAGAGGCTGTCTCTTTGGGTAAAACCTTCTACTAATTGAATAAATGTAAATGTAAATAGAAAGAAACAAAGAGAACCACCATATATGCAGTAGAAGTAGAATGCCATGGCTTTGTTGTAACATCAAGTGTTCACTTCCTGAGGGATATGGGCATAAATGGAGCAAACCAGAAGAAGGCCCTGAATGACCAGGTTGAAGTGCTTGAGAAGAGCAGCTTTTCACTCTGTGTGAGGAGAAAGGAGTGTTGGGGTAGTAACACCTAATCCAAGGTCTCGTTACAGGGGGTGGCAGGGACATCCCCACCACCAGGATACATTACAGGGTTAAAGGAGTGAAATGTTGTTGAGCAGTGGTACCTGGCTGACGACTCTGCAGCTGACCTATGCCATATGGAACCAGTGGCACTTGTTAGTATGTCATAGGTCAGTAAGGCATTAACGCTGCCATACTGTATAGTTTGGTTTCATTAGGCATATTGTCAAGGCTTAAGGATGAGCAGGGTTAACCTATGGACACTGGAGGTGGTGCAACAAGAATTTCTTCCATAGAAGATCAACATCTACCAGTGCGATCAATATGTTTGTCATGTCTGCTCTCATCTCAAACTCTAACTCCCAGAATCCTCAGCAAGTCATCTCACAGCCTGCACAGCAAGCAACAATGGTTGGTTCTCATTTCTTAAATTACTTTTACTTTCTTCATTGCTTCTTATCAAAAAAGCAAATAAGGACAGAATGAACTGAGAAAAGAATTAAAATGAATTGTCATTGATTTCCCCTTACACTGTGCGCCAGAATGAATCAACTGCCCATCTGCACTTCTGGTTTGTTAACATTGATGTTGTTTACCTTTGACATGTGTTTTTGTTATGGTTTATGTCTTATCTCTGCCCCTGTCTTGTTATTGGTTGTCTCCCTCACGTGTCATCATGATTTCACAGCTTTTATATTTTACCTTTGATTTTGTTATTTAAACCTCTCATGTATGTGTGTTCGATGTTAAGTAATGTGTGTTCTTTGTTTTCTTCCAGACCTGTACCAAACCTATTATGGTTGTGTTTCGCATTTCATGGTTTTGATCCTGTTTTATCCTTATCACCTTTCTGATTCTTGTCACACACCTCGAGTTGGCACGAAAGCAGAAGCGGGCGGCAGGTGTAAAGCATAAAATAGAGAAGTTTCAAGAGACGTGGTCGTTAAACAGGCAAGGGGTCAAGCGATCGGACGAACAGGGCAAACAGAATTAGGCAGAGACATCGTCAAAAACCGGAAACAATGGTCGAGGAAAACTAGAAGGCAAACTAAACTAGAACAGCTTGCTAATGCAGAGTTGACTGAACGTATACTTCGCAGTGACTCTAAGTGAATTACAAACCTAAGTAGTAGCGGTGATGGTGTGTCTGATTAGTGACAGGTGTCTCTGATCAGAACTCCGGGGATGGTGAACGCATGCGTGCATGAGAGGTGAGTGTTGCATCTTGGGAGTTGGAGTTCTGATCTGGCAGAGCTGTGACAATTCTAATTTTGCCTAGTTCATCCTGTTTGTCGTTCATCTAACCATATGCCCATTTTTGACTACATCTGTGCTTGATGATTTGGATTTATCTGCCTGCCTCTCTTTAATAAAAAGTTTTAACTGCAATTGCATCCATTTCAGCCTCTATGTTGTGACAGTCTTCTCGCTCTGGCGCTCAGTGAGAGGGGAAATCTGTGACATGAATTCACGAATTGATACATTTTTGCCCAGCTGTATTAACTGTTGCTGCATAACAGATCTGAATATATACATGGTCCAAAAGTCCACTAGTAAAAATGCTCCTATTTAACATTATTTGTGTTGTTTGCAATTTTCATTACAAATTATATTATTGACAACAGCTTGAGTGAAAAGTAGATATTTGAAATATTTAATGAATTTCAGAGTTTCTTAGTATTTGGTATATCCCCTTTTTGCTTTAGTGATTGTGTGCATTCGAGCTGGCATTGACTCCACAAGTTTGTGGAAAACCTTGTGATCCACTTTAGATCAAATAAAACAGAGAGTCACCAGAACTCATGCTTCAGTAGAAGAGATTAGGCATGATATAAAGCTATCCTTTTGTACAAAGGAGTTTACATGGTTAATATCACGAATTTGATTACATACATTATTTACAGTTACAGTTGCAATCAAAAGTATTCAGCTCCCATTGAAAATCAGGTTTATTGTAAAAATTTAAAGACTTTCAGCTGTTTGCAGTGAACAAACAAAAGAATTGAAACACAACAAATGCTTCTCCAAATTTAACTGAAAATACAACTTATAATGTCTTCTCCAGTCTCAAAATTATTCAACCCCTTCATGACAAGCATCTTTAGTACTTAGTAGTGCACCCTTATGCTGTTATGACCTGCTGCAAATGAGATGCATAGCCAAACACCAGCTGTGCTTGACTGCATTGACAATAAACACCTTGCACCTTGCATCCAGCTTTTGCCTCATATTTGGCAACCTGTTGCATACACAAGATATGTCATCCTATTCAAGCAGCACAGAAAAAAAAATATTGGACAGTTATTTATTGGTAAATAACCCTACTGGTGAAATAAATGTATTGAGTCTGTATTAAAAAAATAAGTGTTTTTCCCATCTCTTTCATTCCTCTGTAATAGATACAGATGTGATTGCAGTGTCATACCCATTTTTTCCTTCAAAGAAACAGAATGTTTCCAGTTCTTTATCTGTGCAAAGTGCTTTATATGCATTATACTGTATAATGCATTATGACCATCTCAAGAAGCATTTGACTTGCACAGCTGATAAAAAAACATTTGCCTGAAACATCCTACCTCTCTCAAAATGATTGTGCTTCAATTTATGTATTTGTGTGAACAAATTATGCATTGCAAAATCTAATAGAAATGCAACAATTATCAACATATAAAAAATCCCTCTCTAATCATAATGTCAGAGACTCATGGGAATGTTTAGGCTGCATATAATGGAAGTTTAACAAATCCAAAACAGCAATCCAAATCAGTGTTATGAATCAGGCATGAAGTTAAAGCCCAGAGAGGTCAGATACTCATCCAGCGTAGCACAAAACCAATCGGGCGGTCAAGAACACAGCGAGGGTCATACACACAAATATAATGATGAAACAGTGGTTCAGAACTGACCCAATTGAAATATCAGAAGTTACTGGGAACTGAAAGGACAAAGAGCCCTCATTTGGCATGGAGGTGTTGTGACATGACTTAGTGTTACAGTAATATCTACAGTGTCCTGAAAATGCTGTTGACTAAGAACAGAGTTAAGTTATTTCAACAGAGTTATTTGTTATTGCTTCAATAATTGATTTATACTGGTCTAGGTTGTGGTGGATTCAGTGTCTTGACCAAGAGCACTGGGGATGGAACACAATCCATCACAGATAGCATGCACACATACACACTCATTAACACTTAGAAGCAATTTAGAGTAGCCAATTGACCCACTGGCATGTTTATAGAAGGCTGGAGAGAACCAGAGAACCCCGAGGAAACCCATTCAGACACAAGGAGAACATGTGACACTCCACACAGACAGCAACCACAGCTCTGATCTGGGGATGCTGAAGCTGAGAGGTAGTCTGACTTAAATCTTAGGCCTTGTAAAAAAAAAAGTAACCTTAATATATTTCAACTAATTTAAAAGATTTAAAACATGCTTTGCAGTTTCAGATTAATTGCAGCTAATTAGAACAACACCATGATGACAGATCCAAAATCTGACAGACCTTTCCTGTTGTGGTCATCTTAACCAAGAGACCCGACTGATCAATCCTGATTCCCTAATTCTGCTCTGTTATTCGTGTTCTTTATTTGAAGCCAGTGTGTTGTTGCCGTAGATAATCTCACTTATATACCCTTAAGATATTCCCAATAAGTGCTTATGCTTTAGATTTAGCATTGTGCTACAGAGGATAATCATACCTGGATAGAATTTGCAATACTTGCACCTCCTAAGAACTGTTGCTGTAATTAGAAAGACTGTTATTAATATGCTAATTCTGAAAACATATATTACTGATTTGGCCATTTCTCATTAAAACTGTATACTGTGATTAGTTATAATTTTGTGTCCTCTGAGGGAGTTTTATCCAATAGAAACCTGAGTGAGAAGTGGACTTTGAGCACAGGGAACAAGAAGTTTACATGAGGAAAGTAGCAAGGCGACAAAGAGCTGAACTAAACGTGGAAGAGGCCTATCATCAATCCACACTGGTAGCTGGAATGATCTGTCGACAAGTGGCTGGATAACCAGAGTTTATATACAGGTCAGTCTCATGTGGTCCAATAATGGTAAAGATGGTTGCTTGACTGTTTTAAACTTTTCTAATGTATTTTTATGTTCTCTATGAATTGGCATTGCAAAACCACCATTAAAAAAATTACTTGGTTTAACCATGATGGCCATCTTTGTGTTATGGCACACAACAAATGTTTATTATGCAGCTAGTTACAGAAACAAAAACTGATTTCCAGAGCACATTACAAGGTATATGCCCATATATATATATATATATATATATATATATATATATATATATATATATATATATATAAAAATCACATTCTTAGAACTTCCTAATGTACTAATGTAATGCTTAATTTATAATGGGATGGGTTCGAGTCTCAGTCTTAATGTCTTTTTATAGGGGGTCTCTAGGTAAGTATAGTGTGCATACAGAACATTTCAGGTTTGACACTTCTCTTTGAATATGTCTGGTAGGGGACCAGATGCAAATCATTCTACTGTAAAAGTTTTGAGTTTGGAAATCGACTGATTACAGAGCTGGGGCTGATAGAAATCTGGGGAAAAGCCTACTTTATTCAAGCATTTTGAGAAAGGAACAGATGTAATATAAGCTTAACAGATAATAAAAATGGACAGTATTTTAAAGTAATTATATTTATGATTGACATACAATAGCCTAAAATTTTACAAAATTTGACATTGCAATAGTGAAGCCTGTATCATCTATCACAGGAATTCTTTAAATCTGCAGAGTTTAGCTCTTTATTTCTATTTATCTATTTATTTAGATCTTCCAAACTCACTTGTCTGTAATTTTCTAGTCATCCTGAAAAACTTGAGTATCTTGTTCAGGTGTGTTTCATTATGCTTAGAGCTAAGCAGGACAGTGGACCTCAAGGGGCAGATTTGAAGAACCCTGATGTTGGTACAGGTGTACAGTTGGGATGCTGGGAAGGGTAAGGGACAGAGCATGCCAGAAGGTGGGCAGTGCAAGGCTTTACTACAGGCACACACACTGAGCAGGCTGAGATGAAGGCCTGGGTGTCTGCATCCATGGTCAGCCACCAAAAGGGTCACTTCAGTATGCGACTGGAACAAGGGTGACAGGCAAATCGGAAACAGTGACCCCACTGGAGGACAGAGCCCAGAGTGCCTCACAAGAGTTTAGTTGTTTGGCAGTTTAGATGTAGGTGAGGCTTTTTTGATCAGTCCAAACAAGAAAGGATTGTTCACCCCCCTCAAGCCAGTGTCTCCATTCTTCCAGCACCAATATGACTGCCAGCAACTTGCAATTCTCCACATTGTAATTGTGTTTGGAGGAGGACAAATGGCAAGAGAAGAAGGCACACAGGTAAAGTTTCTGGCCTGGGGCTGACGTTGGGACAAGACTGCACCCACTCCCAAATCTAGGCATCTACCTGCACTTTGAACTTTTGTAATTGATCAGGTTTAATCAACACTGGGACCAAGGGGAACAGCTTCTTGAGTCTGGATAAGGTGGTGTCTGCCGCAGGGGTCCAAACAAAGAGAGTGAAGATGAGCCTGGTGAGGGGTGCCACTACCAAATCATGGTACTCAAGGAACATGGTCAAGAGATCAGGAGATCAGACAAGAGGCACGAGAGGAATGGGTCTGGCTTGTTCTCTCCCTTTGCTGATCCCACCTGAGGTTATCCAGCCTCATGGTGAGAGAGAGTCTGACATATTATTAAGGGCCAGCTCATCCTTCAAGTGCTCACTGCAAACTGCAAACTCAGGAATACCACCTGGGGTGCCAGAATACAAAAGTCCATCAAATACTCTGGCACACTGTGGGTCGCTGTGGGAGGGAGAACAGGCATTTGATGGCTTCCTTTCCTTGGATGGGATGGTCGAAAACCCTCTGTAACTTAATAGAGAAGGAGGAAAGGGAGGACCACGGAGCCAGCTAAGGCATCTTCCTTTAGCAGCCCCATTATGTATGGTGGCATATGTCTGTTGATGCTGGGCAAACATGAGGATGCACTGGAGAAGGAAGGGTCCATGTTGGCCAGATCATTCTGTTGTGACCAACAAGGGGTTGGGACCCATAAGCAGAACACACAGGAGGACTGAAGGTTAAAGATATTTTTTTGTAGGGTAGTGAGGGTTGGGGTGTAGAGAAGGGGTATGGCTCAGTGCATCTGTATGATGGTCAGACACTCTGTGTGACACAGGAGAGAGGGACTGAGATGAAGTACAAGAGCTGCTTTATTTCTCTGGCTTAGGCTGGGGCTAGTCAGTGAGTTTGAGTCAAATGTTCTGTCTGTGAGCCACAGAAGATGAAGATGAAGCAGGGCTGGCTGTGGTTGTGTGCAGGCAGGCAGGGTGAGATGGGAACCTGGAGCACAGGAAAGAACAGGGTTACATGAGAAAAGTAAAAAGGTGACAAAGAGCTGAAAATAAACGATGTGTGATACCACACTGGTAGCTGGAACAATCTTCTGATGAGTAGCTCGAGAACCAGAGTTTAAATATGCTGTTGTCTGATGAGGAGATGGGAATCGAGTGATTTCATGTGAATAATCAGTATGTGGCATGAAGTGGAGTGCCACGCTCACACACACACACACACACACACACACACACACACACACACACACACACACACACACAACAGAATGAGAGGGAGAAACAAACACTGGAAACACAAACAGGATCAGGGAAACATAGGATCTTAGCCCAGGTCAAGATCAGGCATACTCATTAGGACTTTAGATGTATATCCAGATTTCTGTAAAGCTGCTTTGTGACAATGTATATTATGAAAAAAATGGTTAGCACGTTTGCCTCACACCTCCAGGGACAGAGGTTCGATTCCTGCCGGGGCCATGTGTGTGTGGAGTTTGCATGTTGCAGGGGTTTCCTCCGAGTACTCTGGTTTCCTCCCCCAGTCCAAAGACATGCATGGTAGGCTGATTGGCGTGTCTAAAGTGTCCATAGTGTATGAATGGGTGTGTGATTGTGTACGTGATTGTGACCTGCGATGGACTGGCACACTGTCCAGAATCTACCCCGCCTTCTGCCCGATGCTCCCTGGGATAGGCTCCAGGTTCCCCCGCGACTCTGAAAAGGAGTAAGTGGTAGAAGATGGATGGATGGATGGATGGATGGATGAAGAATTGTACCGATATTGTAGCCTTTCTGATTAGGCCTAGGTGAAGAGATTTTAAAAAATCTCTCAGTGTTTATGATAGAACCACTTTAGGCTCACAATAAGCAGAAACATCCAGAAGCATCTTTGAGATGGAATATCCCCACTCAACCTTCCTGACCATATTATTCTTAGGCAATATGGACTGCCAGAGAAACTCAATAACATAATTGACAGATATGTTGAAAAATGATCTGCAATGAAAAGCAAAGAGATCCTCAGGCATTCCTGTGACTCTTCCAATAAAGTTTTTTTTCTTTGCTTCTGAATCATTACAAACAGTGTTAGAGAGCACATCTAAGCCAGTTGTATGTGTCCTACACATAAGTGCAAAAGTGTATGGGACTCTTATTGCAAGTAACAAATTGCTATCATGAAAACACATTTATACATTTGTCATTTGATCTTAATGTTTTACTCTGTGACATACCAAAATAGTGTGTAATGCTGCATGGATATGTGTGTGTCTCTCCCTTTCTGAGATGACATACATTCTTAGAACTTGGCATGATATGGAATGACCAGGCATAGGACACCCACCATTCATACATACATGCTTGTGATTTGCTAAGGCTCTTTCTTTTGTCACATAACTTTTCACCATTGTCAGTTACATGTCTTGGTGTTGTTTGGAATATTTTCTTTGACTTATTGTGTGCAAGTATTTTGCTAGAACCTGGTTGACATTTGTTTTTTTCTTGTGGATATTAGCAACAAAAGCTACTGACATATTTGTCAAGTACATTTTCAAACACCAAAGGGAGGGTACGGGCAGGTACCTGCAGCACAAAGCAAAGCATGTAGTGGGGCACAGCAACCTTGGCAGCAAGATCAAAGCGATACCCTATATGGCCAAAAATTTGGGCACACCTGACCATCATACACATACAACCCCAATTCCAAAAATGTTGAGACTTAAATAAAAACAGAAAGCAATGATTTGCAAATCCCATAAACCCATATATTGCAAACAACACGTCTCAAAAACGTTGAGGCAACAAAAAGACGAGAAAAGTAAGTGTTACTAAAAAGAAACATCTGGAGGGACATTTTTGCAACTAAATAGGTTAATTGGCAACAATTCAGTAACATGATTGGGTAGAAAAAGAGTAGAAGTCTCTCAGAAATAAAGATGGGATGGAATCTCAATGGAAGCATATGTTGCTCTATAACCTGTATATATCTTTCAGCATTGATGGTGCCTTTCCAAATGTGCAAGCTGCCCATTCCATTGGCACTAATGCACCCCCATACCATTAAAGATGCAGGCTTTTGAACTGATAGAGTGCTGATAAAAAAGCAGATGCTCCCTCTCCTTTTTAACCTCTTTAGTTTAGAGGATGCTGCATTCATGGTTTCCTAAAAGAATTTCATATTTTGATTAGTCTGACCACAGAACAGTTTTCCACTTTGCCTCAGTCCATTTTAAATGAGCTTTGGCCCAGAGAGGACAGCAGCATTTCTGGATCATGTTCATATATGTCTTCTTCTTTGCATGCTAGAGCTTTAACCAGCATTTGTGGATGGCACGGTGAACTGTGTTCATAGAAAGTAAGTTCTGGAGGGGTTTCTGAACCCATGAAGTGATTTCCATTACAGAATCATGCCTGTTTTGCCCTGTGATGGACTGGCACCCTGTCCAGGGTGTTCCCCGCCTTGTGCCTGGTTCTTCCTGGGATAGGCTCCAGGTTCCCCACGACCCTGAAAAGGAGTAAGTGGTTGAAGATGGATGGATGGATGAATCATGCCTGTTTTTATTGTAGTGTCGCCTGAGGGCCAGAAGATCACAGGCATGCAATATTGATTGTCACTCTTGTCCCTTGTGCACAGATATTTCTCCAGATTCTCAGAATACTTTGATAATATTATGTACTGTAGATTATGAGATATTCATATATCTTTGCAATTTTATACTGAGGATCGTTGTTCTGAAATTGTTCCACAAATTGTAGAGTTTTTTGCAGATTGGTAAACCTCTGTCCATCTTTACTTCTGAAAGACTTTGCCTCTCTAAGATCCTCTTTGTAAACCCAATCATGTTATTTACCTGTTTCCAATTGTCCTCCAGCTGTTTCTTTTTAATAACTATCACTTTTCCAGTAAGAGTTTTGTTGCCCCGTCCCAATTTTTTTGAGACGTATTGTGGCCATGAAATTAAAAATATTTTTTTTCCCACAAAATGTAACATTTACTCAGTTGAAACATTTTATATGTTTTCTATGTTCTATTGTGAGATTTATAAGATTTATGGGTTTATGAGATTTGCAAATCATTGCGTTCTGTTTATTTTAATATTTTACACAGTGTCCCAACTTTTTTGGATTTGCGGTTGTATATGGGCCTTTGCCAAATAGATGCTATGAAATTGGAAGCACATACTTGTGTAGGATGTGTTTGTATGCTGTACCATTACAGTTTTCCTTCACTACCCCAGACCTCCAACATCAGTGTCTGACCTCACTAATGCTCTTGAAGCTGAATGGGCCAATAAATATAGCCATACTTGTGGAAAACCTTCCCAGAAGGGTGGGTGTTATTTTGCCAGCAAAGGATGGCTAAATCTGCAATGGGCTGTTCAAAAAGCACATATAATTGTGATGGCATCAACAAACGTCTGGCTATATAGTGTAGCATGGTTTGTTAACTAGTTGTCATACTAATTATATATCAGTTATCATATACAGATGGAGTGCACTCCAGAGATTCATGTTTATTTATTTAAGGTTTCCTAAAGAACCATTTTAGTTTCCCTATAGACTTCTTTAGACCATGATTTTTAACCATTTTTTGTTGCTGCCACAATAAACTGAATAATAATTTTTCACCACACAGATCCCTCCACATAATGATGAGATGTAGGGTTCTTCCATGCCATTACTCTAAAGAGCCATTTCAGATATTTGATTTGGCCCCTCAGGCTCTAAGTGGTCATCCATCAAACTATTACAGTAATTTTAATCTCTTAAAATAGCAACGGGATTTAACCAATTGTGAAAGCTGCAAGGATATTATAGTAAAGTGTGTCAATTGTATCGGATTGCAGTTCCAAATTCAGTATTTGATCATATTTTTTCTCTCTTTTCACTTTCACAAGATTTTTGGACATGTCAGTTACGGCTACCAGTAAGTCCACTGCCTGTGAAAAATTAAAAACGTTTCTTCTATAATTTTCTTAAATACATAGATTACTATAAACATTTTGCTATATCCTTAATTAAAACAAAACATTCTGCAGTAAAGGATTTGCTTGATGCAACTTAAAGGTAAATACATAAACAGAAATAAAGTAAATAAGTGATCATATTGCTTCTGTATTTATATTCCATTGCCACTACAGTGGGGGAAATAAGTATTGAACACATCAACAATATGCGAAGAAAACAATTTCACTGTGCTCTACTGTAGCGGTCCCCATTTGGTACCGGGCGTCATTTGGTACCGGGCCGCACAGAAAGAATAAATAACTTACATTATTTCCGTTTTATTTATTATCTGGATCTGAAAAATGATCGGATTCTCTCCATTACATCCTTCTACGACTCACTCTTGACGCATGTCAAGACGCTTGTCTCGGTCATGTGATACGTTGAACCCTTACCATAGATACCAGAGAGCGTTGGGGGAGAGAGGATGTATCGAGGACGCTGCTAATCAAGTTGCGATTTCACATTAGATTCACGTTTATTATTATATTTTTAAAAATACCCCAGTTTTTATGCCGGTCCTATCATTTTACTTTGTTGTATTTATCTGCCACACCTTAAAGGCTGGTCCGTGAAAATATTGTCTGATATTAAACCGGTCCATGGCGCAAAAAAGGTTGGGGACCGCTCAAGACTCAATGTCATTATTTTCAGTAAATATATTTCCAATGAGGTTATTCACATTTTCACCAGACATCAGTATTAACTCAAGAAATGTGCAAATATAAAGAATTCACAACATTAAAGTCGATAAATAAAGTTATGTGTAATAAAGGGGAAGCATAATTGCAAAATTTGGATGGGCAATTCACTGAGACTGTGTCAGTAATATTCATATGCAGCAACATACTCTTTTTCAAATCTTTTTCATCTATCCTTACTCACCTGTTTTTTTACCCATCTCTGTTCAGTAATTTTACCTCCTTGGGGACATTATGAAAATGGTGCTCAGGTAAAAACAGACCACTCTATTTTGTAAGGTAAAGTATGATGGACACTTGATCCACTGACATACATTACTGCACGTTCAAAGCTAATAGGATTTCATCAGTCATTGGAACTTATCTGAGAGGCCCAATGCAATTCAAATTAAATGAAATTGAAACATCTAGCGCACACACATACACATACATTAACATTGTGCACTCTGACGGTGTCGGTGCTCCGAGTCTACTTTTTCAAATTGTGCAGCATCGATTCGATCGTCTAATGCATTGGACTGTGAGTGTGAGATAAGTGGCTGGATGAAATTTTGGCCTTTCTATAATGGACGTTATCTGAAAAGAGCTCTTTCCCTCTCAGCTGTTTTCACCATTACTCATCTAGGTAAAATTCAGCAACCTCACAAAAAAACAACCTCAACAAAACAACCTCACAAAAAACATTAACAGTGACCACCCTTATTTTTCAATGGCCTTCATTCAGTAATGGTGCAGTAATATTTCATACCATTATAAACATTAAGGAAAATATAATAAATAATGTATAAGGAAAACAATTATATATTAATTATTAAACATATATTTTTAATATATCAAATATATATATATATATATATATATATATATATATATATATATATATTTTTTTTTTTTTTTAACATATACAGTTACAATCAAAATTATTCAACCCCCATTGCAAATCAGGTTTATTGTCAAAATTTACAGAGTTTCTGTTTGCAATAAACAAATCAAACAAAAGCAATTGAAATAGTTCAACACAACGAATGCTTCAAGTGGTTTCCACAAATTCAATTGAAAATGCAACTTATAATAACTTCTCCAGTTATCCAATTATTCCACTCCTTCATTGCACGTATCTTTAATACTTCGTAGAGCATCCTTTTGTTGTTATGACCAGCTGCAAATGAGATGCATAGCTTCTGGCAGCATTACTGAGGAATCTTAGCCCACTCCTCATGAGCAATGGCCTCCAGTTCAGTAATATTCTTGATATTGTATGCTGCAAACGCCCTCTTCAAATCCCACCACAGATTTCCTATGGGGTTCAAGTCAGGTGACTGTGATGGCCCTGTAAAATCTTTCAGGACTTCTTCTGCAACCAATAAATCTTATATGGTAGCACTACTTGTATTGTTCTCTGCTTGATATATCGCTTTGCTTGTATTTCCTCATTTGTAAGTAGCTTTGAATAAAAGCGTCTTCTAAATGAATACATGTAAAATTAATGTAAATTAATTCCTGTGCCTGATCCCATGGTGTGCAAACAACAATGGAAAAGTACAGATTTCTCTACTCTTGAAAAGGTCATTAACATGCTTTAGAAAGTACTGCTGACCAATACTAACAGATCACAGTCTCATCCTAAACACCAGCCTTATAACAGGCTGCCTAAGATTGAAGATTTGATGCTTTGCCATGTGTTATCTGCAATGATGCTGCCCTCTCTGTCTTAACGCAGTGTCATGAGCACCGACAGTGTTTCCAATGTCATTCACCAGGTCACTCCAGATGTTTCTGCCCAATCAGGAAAACTAATAGGTCTGTGAATAAGGGAGGTTAGTACAGACCAGATTGATAACCTTCCCATCTTTGACACACAAGATTATGAGTCCATATATGAGCAGTACAATCCCAGTGTCTGTCCTGATAAAACTACTCTTTCAAGGAATACAATGACTCCCCAGAGCTGATTCATTATTTTATATATTTAACTGTATCTGTAGAAAATATCTGTGTTTACAAATGTAAAATGATAATAGCTGTGCTGATTGTTCCAGGGCAGAGAGATGAGATGATCTTGGGCAGGAAGAACCAATGTGTGTGGAAGAACCACCTAACTGGCCAACGGGCAGAAAGGCGATTCCCAACAAAGCGTTGTGGAGTGCTTTAAGAGCATGGCAAGTAACAAAGGTCGTCAAGGTCATCCACTGCACTCAACTCCGACTCCAAACATCTAGGCCTTTTCTTGCTGTTGGACCCAGTTGGTTTTGGGCGAGTGAGTGAGGTCGATGAAATGCACAAATCTTCCTCACTTTAAACCATGTCACCGCGCAAGTCATTTTGTCATCTACCATCTATCCTAACCCCCAAGTCCTGTCGCGACAGGTAAGCGGCGAAGCGGGCGGTGTGGGTACACTGGCAGCCATAGCCGCAACCCTGCAGCAGTGAAGTCCGGCAGCCCCCTGAGCGACTGAGCAGCTCTATTTAGGATCGCACTGCTCACCTCCAGGCATGAGGAAGGGGCCAGAAAAAGTGCCCTAAACATTGCCCGTTCCAAAACTTCTCTAACTAGCTTACCGCAGCTGCTGGGGGGGTCCTAATCAAGTGGTTGAAACACAAAGAAGAAAATGAGTATTGTTCCTCTCACCATTGGTGCATGGAATGTGCGCACTCTCATGGACAGGCATGACACGGACAGACCCCAGAGGAGAACCGCTTTGATAGTAATTGAACTATTCTGATATAACATCGACATAGCGGCCCTAAATGAGACCGATTGGCAATTTGGTAGGCTTTCTTAAGGGAGTCAACGACAGGCTCATTACCATGAAACTCCCCCTCCTGTCTGGAAGAAAGCACCTTACAATCATCAACTGCTATACTCCACCCATGACCAACCGAGATGAACTGAAGTCAAAGTTCTATGAGGACCTCCACTCTGTCATCGCTGATGTTCCTAGAACAGACAAGCTTGCCATTCTAGGTGACTTTAACGTGAGAGTCTGCAATGACAGCACTGCCTGGGATGGAGTGCTTGGAAAGCACGGAGTGGGTCACTGCAACAGCAATGGTCTCCTTTTGCTTCAGACATGCGCCGAACATGAACTGCTGATTACCAACACAGTATTCCACCTCCCAACCCGTAATCGGACGTCATGGATGCACCCTTGCTCAAAGCATTGGCATCTCATTGACTACGTCAATGTCAGGAAGAGGGACAGGCAGGATGTACGCGTGACCAAGTCCATTTGTGGAGCCGAAAGCTGGACAGACCACTGTCTCATCATCACCAAGCTTAACATCTGTATCTAGCCAAAGAGACGCCCGCAGGGGAAAAATGCCCCTAAATGTCTAAACATTGCAAAGTTGAAGTTCGATAGAACCAAGCTATTAGGGATGCTCTAGACGATCGTCTGGAATCCACCTCTCTGGACAGCCAGAACGCGGAAGCTGACTGGGCAGCTCTCAGAGAATAGGTCTATGACACAGCAATTCTTAATTCTCATTCTTAATCTAGGTTGTCCATCGAAGCGACGAAGACCATTTTGTCATCACAGATAATGCGTGCGTCGATGGCTGGTCAGGCCGACCTCTTCACAGAAAGTTCTATGGCAGGTAGGACAGGGGATTGGGTGGACGTTTCCGGGCGGGTTGCTGACACAGGTTTTTCAGGCTTGCCTCTTTCATTCGGCTTTTTCCAATTTGTCTCACACAGAAATGTCAGGTTTATACATGTAACCCTGTTCCCTGAGAAGGCAACGAGACATTACATTTAGCATAACAGTATGGGAACGCCTTGTGCACGTGACCGGTATCTGAAGCTTGTGTAAAATCATGCCTCTATTTATAGGCCTGCCATGATCAGGTGACGTGGCAATTAAGCACGTCGCATGATATATGTATGGCACCTGTGAACCACGCCGCCAGTCTCTATTATCTGAAGCGAAGACGCAATTCGTAGGCATGCCCCGGTATGACAGTCCTATGCAACTTCTCATTCCCTTCTCAGGGAACAG
This sequence comes from Ameiurus melas, assembly GCA_012411365.1. Taxonomy (NCBI): domain Eukaryota; kingdom Metazoa; phylum Chordata; class Actinopteri; order Siluriformes; family Ictaluridae; genus Ameiurus; species Ameiurus melas. Next base: position 12,687,395 of record CM022777.1, on the reverse strand, counting down.
GGTTACATGTGTAACCCCGACGTTCCCTTTCAAAGGGAACTTCGACGTTGCATTTAGCATAACAGTATTGGAACGGGAATACCCACTCCATCATACCAAGGGTATGGCCTGTTTAAAAATACCCAAGCCCGAGGATCACAGCAGGACACTCGAGCCCGGGGAGGAATGAGTATCCAGGCTGTTATAACGAATGACTGTGTGAGGCAAAGACCGCCCTGCAGCCGCACACACATCCTGCATGAATACCCCTTTGGAGAAAGCCTTCGAGGAGGAGACCGTCCTAGTGGAATGAGCTCTTATGCCCAGAGACATGGTGAGACCGCATGTCGTAAGCCCTAGAGCTTGCTTCCACTATCCAAGTAGAGATGGGATGCTTTGACACAGCATCACTTTTCCGGTCGCAGCCAAAGCAGACTAGTAGCTGCTCCGACTTATGCCAATGGCTGGAGCGGTGGACGTAAGTACAGAGAGCCCTTACTGGACACAGCAGGTGCATCCTCTCTTGTTCCTGTGTGAAGAACAGAGGAGGACAGAAAGCCTGCAACACCACAGGGTGGGCAGCCGATGTAGGTACTTTAGGAATATAACCCGGCCTAGGATTCAGGAAGGACTTGGCTTATCCAGGGGTAAAGTCAAGGCAGGGAGGAGCAACAGAGAGAGCTTTTAGACCTTCCACTTGCATGAGAAATGTCAGGGCCAGAAAAATAACTGATTTTAGAGACAGAAGCTTCTCAGAGGCTGACCCTAAGGGCTCAAATGGGGCCCCTGACAGACCTACGAAGACCACAGCAAGGTCTCAGGAAGGTATGCGCGGCCTGCAGATGGGCCTCAGCCGTCTGACACCATGCTTGAAGCTCGAAGTTAGAGGATGTTGCCCCACAGAGGCTCCATCAACAGGGGCATGGCTGGCCAAAACAGTGGCCACATAACCCCGATAGTAGAAGGAGCCCAGCAGGCTGAGAAACATTCTTGTAAGAACTCTAGGACTGTAGCTATTGTGCAGTTCACTGGGTCTAGCTGACATTCCTCACACCACCAGACAAAAAGGGGCCACTTGAGCGCATACAATTTCCTTGTGGATGGGATCCACTTTAGGGGCTCGAATGGGGCACCCGACAGACCTTCCAGGACCATAAAAGGTTCCAGGAAGGAATGCGCGGCCTGCAGATGGGCCTCAGCCGTCTGACACCATGCTTGAAGCTCGAAGTTAGAGGATGTTGCCCCACAGAGGCTCCATCAACAGGGGCATGGCTGGCCGAAACAGCAGCCACGTAACCCCGATAGTAGAAGGAACCCAATAGGCTGAGAAACATTCTTGTAAGAACTCTAGGACTGTAGCTATTGTGCAGTTCACTGGGTCTAGCTGACATTCCTCACACCACCAGACAGAAAGGCGCCACTTGAGCGCATACAATTTCCTTGTGGATTTGATCCACTTTATCCTGGACCATAAAATGTCCCACCAAGGAATGCGCAGCAGATGGGCCGCAGCCGTCTGACACCACGCATGAACCTCAAAGTTAGGGGATGTTGCCCCACAGAGGCTCCCTCAACCGGGGCGTAGCTGGCCGAAATGGCAGCCACATAACCCTGATTGTAGAACGAGCCCAGCCCGCTGAGAAATGTTATCGTAGAAGCTCCAGGACTGTAGCTATTGCGCAGTTACTGGGTCTACAGTGGATCCCTGTGGACGGGAATCTCCCAAGGAGTGCCATCTCGCAGAGATATTATCTCTCAGAGCCATGTTCAAGCTGCCAAAAGGGTGCTACTAGCAGACTGTCTTGGCGAACTCTCGCTCGAGCTTGTGGAGCAGAGCGATGGGGGGAGCAGCATACAGACGTGACCTTGGTCACATGTGTGGACTCCACCCCAGGAGTCTCCCAAGATACAGATTTATCTTGCTCAGTGTTGATAGGATTGACACTACACCTGTTGGGGATAGAAATATCCTCGTAGTAGTAGAATCCTATAACCCCTAGAAAAGTTGTGCACTGCACCGGGGAAAGCAAACTTTTCTGAGATTCAACCTGAGCCCCAAGCTCTTCATGTGGGCGAGAACAACATCTCGATGTTGAACTGCCAGCTCCCTGGATCGTGCTAGAATTAAACAGTCGTCCAGGTAGTTTGGTACACAGATGCCCTGCAGTCCTAATGGAGCAAGATTGACATCCATGCACTTTGTGAAGGTGCGAGGGGATAAAGCTAGCGATATTCCTATGTGGAAACATGCACCTTTTAGATCTATCACCAGAAACCATTTCTCGAACTTGATCTGTGGCACGATAAGTTTGAGCATCAGCCTCTGAACCTGTATGTCCGAAGAGTATGGTTCAGATGATGCAGATCTAAAATTGGCCGCACACTCCCACTTTTAATAAAGGCTGTAAACCTCCCTCCCTGAGGGAATGGGGTACATGTTCTAAGACCCCATTGTCCAAAAGGGAGCTTACTGCCATTGCTAACGTCAGGCTCTGGTCTGTGATGACTGCTGTGATGAGCACACCTGTGAACGGGGTCGGGGGGAGTCGAGCTATAACTGGACCCAGTAACCCTTTCTATGGTAGACAGAACCCATGGAGACACATTTGGCAGTAGCTTGCACGCTGCCCGATGGTCTTTTAGTGATGTTAGCTATTCCACATTCTATTGGAGGGAAGCATCACAGCTCGCTGACCAGGGAACACGAAAACTTGGGGACCGCCTTGGCTAGGGGAGGCCCTACAGTAGCACTGGGTGTTACCTGCCCGAACAACCTCATGTACCCAGATACATCCCTCCACGGCCCCTCAGGGCCGCTCTTCTTTGCCTGCTTGGCCTTTATGACCATTCTCAGATCAGGCCTAACAGCAGACCATGACTGTGGCCACCCGATTCCCCTGGCTGTCTGCGGGGGTTGGCGGGCTGCCATACTCACCTTCTGGGACTCCCTCACACTATTGCTGGCCCAGGCTCTACTCGTGGATGCCCGGGTGAGCTCGAGACAACATTTTTGCCACCTTGGATGCAAGCCGGCCCCAGTAATTACCCACCGTTGGTGGAGAGAGGTACCTAGCAAGAGCCTGCTCCACCTTGGGCATAGATAAATAGCCATGCCTTTCATTCCAACAATGGCCGAATAATCCAACAATAAATTTAAGCATGGTTTTCCCCCAGAAGCCTGAGATTTTGTCATAACTTCTGGAAGACAGGGAAGTTTCTGCAGTGTGAGGGATTTACTTTCACTGGGTAATCACTTCAAGCAGCTCTTTATATGCAGTTTTTAACACATCCTTCTAACTCCTCGGAGTCAGAAAGGAATTATTACGCTTTTGGCTTTCCATAGCCACAGGAGGAGTCGCAATGCAACCTCCAAAATGTTCAGATTTAAGAGATCCCCCGAACCTGAGACGGTTGGCTGCCGGCCCAGATCCGCGAGGCTCTGAAACCTGACTCGCTTCGGCTTCCATTTTATTTTCAAGAAGAGCGCGAGTCGTGAGTCGAGCTGCTTAATGTAGCGTTACCATGCGCAGCCTCTCGAGGCCGCCAGCGCATACTACACTGCTAACACTTCACCCAGAAATTGTGCCCTTTCCCCTGTGCTGAAACGTGAGCACGTTACACACTTCTTGAACTCTTTCTCGCTCATTACTTGCCTCTCTTTTCCTTTAAAAAAAGGATAGAAAGTTCAGAGATTTTGAGAAAATATCAAGTAGAAATGAAGCGTTTTTGTCTCACAAACCCAGACATGCGGTCTCACTGAAGATAATATGGCTGGCGGCGTGGTTCACAGGTGCCATATATATACCATGTGACGTGCTTAATTGCCATGTCACCTGATCATGGCAGGCCTATAAGTATAGGCATGATTTTACACAAGCTTCAGATACTGGTCATGCGCACAAGGCGTTCCCTTGCTGTTATGCTAAAAAGGGAAGGGAAAGGGAACAGAGCAAGGTCAAACATAATGGTCTTGGAAATCACCTGAAACATGTTTTTAAAGGTTTTCAGAAAGTACAGAAAGGAGAGAATAATGGTAATAGAAACACCCATTGTTTGTGTTATTGGTTTGGAAATCACCCGAAACTCAGACATATTGGTATTTGGCAAAACAAGGGGTGTATACTCAGAGTGAAAAAGGGAGCCCGATTTCTGGGGATTTTTCAGATCACTCTGGGACATCTCAGCTGTGTGGATCTCGTGTGGTGAAGCAATAAACTTGGACCCTTGCTTTTTCTCACTCACTGGTTCTCTGTGTTTTTTCTCCATCTTCAATATGATGTAAGTACCTTACTTTGAAAAATCTTTAATGGGTTAATAAGTAAAAATAGGCACAATAGAAGTCTGTAGTAGTAGTAGTACAATAAAAGGGTAATAAAGGGTAGTACAATGCTTGTGGAACCCACCCAATCCAAATGTGGCCCTAAACACATCATGGTAAGTCATTACACCTTTATGGTAGGACAGTTGGATGCCTGTGAAATTTTACGCTCTGCGAGACAGCTCCAGCGGATTAAAGTGAGGGATCTGACCATCTCAGTTTTTCCTGTCTACACAGTCAAGATAGCCCGGGCCCCATTTAATGAGGTTCGACGTCAACTTCGTGATATTGAGGGCACTCGCTATAGAATACATCACCAGCTCGGCTTCACATTACATATAACGGTGTCCAGAAGGACTTTATTTCAGCAGAGGAAGCAGGAGACTATGTTAAACTCTTAATACCGGGATGAACTGCATCACCTACATAGTGTAGTTCTTGTATTTATTTATTTATTTATTATTTTATTCTATTTTATTCTATTTTATTCTTTTTCTGCACTCGGCCTTCCAGCTCTACAGAATTTGAATTCTTATTGAAGATATTGTCGGTGCATTACTTTGTCTACAATTTGTGGACTCACTCCTTTTAAATCTACTTATTAGTTATTTTCTTTATTATTCTTCTTCTTTTTTATGTGCTACACTGTCTAATATTATTAGATATAAGTCTTTAAAAGGTAAGGAGATTATATTTGTTAAAGTGCGCAGACTATTTTTTTAGATTTGAAGTCAGTAGGGGACTTTTCTCTTACTGGAATTGTCTTTAATTTGGGATTTAATTTTTTTTTCTTTTTATTTTATTTATTTTTTTTCTTCTTCTCAATGAAATACTTGGGAAAGGGAAAGGAGGGGAGAAAATCACATGAAAATGATTCACAAGTAAATGAATCACATGAAAATGAATCACATGCATGAATATTAATCACATGAAAATGAATCATGAAAATTAATCACATGTAAGTTAATCATATGAAAATGAATAAATAAATACCTGTGAAAGTTATTAATCCCATGAACAAAGTGTTGATACTAAGAGGAAATGCAAAGATCGTGGACATTTCTCCATGCATCACCGTGGAAGATTTTCCAGAGAGTGACCATATTAAGTCCCAAGTTCAACACTTTTGACACAAGGACAGTTTTCAAGAATCTGAGGATGAGACAGTGCGATTCTTGAACAACTTGGGATTGAGAGACCGGTATCTGACAGCATCCAAAGTGTCATTAGCATGAAAAATTTAATTACTCCATCTTGTTGAGAAGTATAAGTCCATATTTTAAAGGAAGAAGATGGACTGTGTTGAAGCCAAAGTTTTGTACATCAGATCTGCCAAGTGGGCGAAAAACCCTTTCATCTCTCCTAACACCATGTGCCTCCAAGCCATTAAGAGATGCTGAGAGTACCACTGGATGAGATGGAAGAGAAGGGTATTATCACAAAATAAAATAGTGAGTATGCTTCTCCTATTGTCCTGGTGTGGAAAAAGAACTGATCTGAGGATCTGTGCCGATTTTCGATGGTTGAACCCCAGAACGATGAAAGCTCATCCTCTGCCACACCAGACAGATGCTTTAACTGCTCTTGTGGGAATGCTTTCTTCTCGACTATGGACCTTACCTCAGGCTTCTATAATGTTCCGTTACACAATGATGATAGGAAATATACTGTTTTCTCATCGCCATTTGGACTTCATGAATATAACAGGATGGTGCAGGGCCTTTGCAATAGCCAAGCTACATTCATGCATGTGACAATGTTAATCTTTGGTGACAAAACATTCACAAGTTCACTTTGCTATCTTGATGATCTCATGCTCTTGAAAGGCTGGAGATGGTGTTCTCAAGGCCCACAATCTCAAGCTTGCCTTTATGAAATGCCATTTCGTGAGAAAATCATTCAAGTTTCTTGACCATGTCATTTGTGGAGATGGTGTTAAAACAGACCCAGGGAAAATAAAGGCCATTACGGATAATGGAGCAGTGGACTTGATGGACTCTAATGGAATCACTCCATGTCACAAGAAAATCAGATCGTTCTTAGGTATTGTATTATACAAAGACAGACAAAAAGGGCTCCAGAGGCAGGAGGAGGAAGCTCTCACCAGCAGACTGGATTGACGAATTCCAGAAAGCATTTACAAACTTTAGAAGGAGGACCTTCTCACAAGCGTAATGCTAGGACACCCAGACATTGAACGCAACTTCATAATACTTGTAGATGCCTCATTTGATGGATTGGGGGCTGTTCTTTTCCACATCCCAGAGGGTGGCACTATGGCCTGGCCAGTGCCATTTGCTAGCAAGACACTGTCACATTCTCAGATGAATTGCCCAGCTCACAGGTTAGAATTCTATACTATTTCTATACTAATTCTATACTATATTATTCTATACTCCTCATAGTTAAGTGGGGGGTGCATGGTGGCTTAGTGGTTAGCATGGTCGCCTCACACCCCCAGGGTCGGGGTTTGATTCCCACCTGTGTGTCCAAAGACATGCATGGTAGTCTTGTCCAAAGTGTGTGAATGTGTATGTGATGCGATCCGATCCTGCGATGGATTGGCACCCTGTCCAGGTGTACCCCGCTTTGTGCCCGATGGTCTCTGGGATAGCCAGAGAGCATAGGCTCCAGGTTCCCTGTGACCCTGAAAAGGATAAGCGGAAGAACATGGATGGATGGATACTTAAGTGAGCGACATGTGACATACTCACCGAGCCAAGACTCGATGCTTGAAAGCAATGCTGTGCTGCTAAGCTAGCCTCTTTCAGCTTTGTGTAACCCAGTCAAGGTTATAAAATTATAGAATTATTCTGGGTTTTATTATTCAGGGCAATTATTATGATTACTTCATTATTATTCTTTCTTATTGTATTTTGGTTTATTTGTATTTTTTCATTATTATGGTCTTGATGCTGTTGATTTGAGTTTTGAGCCATTAGGAAGGAAAAGGGGAAGTGAAGTTCTGCCTCCATGTAATATTTCTTTCGGCAGAAGCGTGTTTTTTCTTTTTCAACTGAGCCACGTAGCTGTCGCAACATAGCAGAACTGTTTGTTATATCTTTTATATATCAAACTGGAACTTTGCATCAAAGCTTCCCAGCTCCTGGAACCCCTCTTCCTTGAAACACTTGATCGAGATTTCCCTAATCAGGGAATGGGGAGCCACCCAAACAGTTGCATACAGAAGATTTGATCACCTCACTCAGGATGCCCGCCTATGCGGCAGGACTGATGCAACTTGTCGGTAGAATTTGAAACAGAATGAAACAGAATTTTTTTTACAAGAAAACCAGAAAACTGTTATTTCATTAAATTCAGTTCCATTTTATTGTGACTCTGTATTTTCCTTTTAATCAATAGTTCATAAGTAAAGCTGGTAACTAAACTGTACTTATCTTGTCCACTGGTCTCAATCTATCCCCAAGAAAACACACACAACTCTTTACCACCCAATGGGAAATGGTCACAGAATGCTTCACCAGAACATTAGGGAACATGATAAGAGTCTTACCACCAAAGTTGAAAGTCAAGTGGGTGCAGTCTTTCCAGATGCTGACATTCTGTTATAACTGCACCATTCATGAGACGACAGGCTTTGTGCCTTTCTATCTGATGTTCTGGAGAGTTCCACACCTTCCAATCGATGTCATATTACAACATGTCCTCAGGGATGATCCTGTGAAGTATTCAGATTTCATATCCAGGCTTAAAGGTGACATTAGCTAAGAGGCAAAAAGTGCACAGAAGCACAGTTCACTTGAGCAAGCCCAGCATGCAAGGATCTACCATCAAAAAGTGAAAGGATCACCTTTGACTGTTGGTGACAGAGTCCTTCTGGAGAATCGTGGTGAGCGTGGCAAACAGAAAATTGCAGATAAGTGGGAGTCCAACCTATATAAAGTGATGTGAGTGAGGTCACCCATTAATGTCTATCGGATAAGAGACACAGAAACAGGCAGAGAAAAGACTATGCACAGGAATCTCTTACTCTCTGTCAACTTTCTGTACAAAGATGATGGAGTCGAATTACCATCTAAGTTGCATTTGAGTGTTTTGCCTGATCATCCTAAAAGTGATGCAAGTACAGCTCACTGGGTTATGCAGTCTGATCACCACAACTGCCCTGCTAAGGACAGTGACTCAATTTATTTGTCTGGAGATAAATATTCTTTGGGAGCGCACGGTGGCTTAGTGGTTAGCACGTTCGCCTCACACCAGGGTCCGGGATCCGGGGTTCGATTCCCGCCGGGGCCATGTGTGTGCGGAGTTTGCATGTTCTCCCCGTGCTGCGGGGGTTTCCTCCGGGTACTCCGGTTTCCTCCCCCAGTCCAAAGACATGCATGGTAGGTTGATTGGCAGCTTGGTAAATTGTCCGTAGTGTATGAATGGGTGTGTGAGTGTGTATACGATGGACCGGCACCCTGTCCAGGGTGTACTCTGCATTGTGCCCGATGCTTCCTGGGATAGGCTCCAGGTTCCCCGCGACCCTGAAGCAGGAATAAGCGGTTGAAGATGGATGGAAGTATTCTTTGGATGTGCAGAATTCCAATCCGAAGGCAGACTTTGATACCTGCAACAGCTCTGTATGTACTGAATAGGGGTGTGACGTTGTGCATTTCTTGGCTGAAGGACTACCTCCTGACAATGAATTGGATCAGAGCTCCTCACAGCACTCCTTTACTATGCCAGTTTTTCCACCTTCACATAACCCTGTTTCAGATACAGTTGACTAAGTTAATTTGCAATCATCCAGAACAGTTTCAAACAGACACAGTGTTGCTGGAACTGGAGGATGTGGAGAGGAGGATCCGCGGCCTACTTGACCAGCAGGCCCAGCTGCAGGAGCAATGAACTGCGCTGGAATCATGTGCTTCTGTCCACACACCCAAGGTAAACACACAGTGTGGTATCTACACTCCCAGCCCCTCTATGCCGTGTGTTCCTCGGTACAGGGATCGTGCAGCCAGGACTTTCCCAGCCGCGGTCTCCGTCACACCGGCGCCAACACACCTCGGGCCTTGGGTGAACCAGCGGCGAAAGGCTGCACCCCGGGCGAAGGTCTCTCCACCACCGGTGTTCCAGATTCCAACCCGGAACCGCTTCGCCCCTCTCTGTCAGACCAGACCCAACGCGTGATCGTCGAGACTCCATCGTGCGGAACGTCCGTGTAGCTTCATCCAAAGGTAAGGTGCACACACACTGTTTTTCTGGTGCTCGTGTTCTTGATGTCGCTGTGCAGGTATCCAGGATCCTGAAGAAGGACGAGCGCATTGGAGCGGTTGTGCTGCACGCCGGGACAAACGACACCAGGCTACGGCAGACGGAGGTTCTGAAGAGGGACTCCTCCAGCCTGATCGAGACGGTGCGAGGCAGATCACCCACAGCAAGGATCATCGTCTCTGGACCTCTTCCCACATTCAGACGTGGAGCAGAAAAGTTCAGTAGACTTCTCGCTTTAAATGAATGGTTAGTCTCTTGGTGTAATGAGCAGAATCTAGTGTTTGTTAATAACTGGAATCTGTTTTGGGAGCGCCCTAGGTTCTTTCGTCCTGATGGCCTGCACCCCAGCAGCGTTGGAGCGGAACTGCTGTCCGAGAACATCTCCAAGGCGCTTCACTCCAAGTGACTGTCTACCGTAAGTACATCTTCTGACAATAACAGTCAGTATAATCAATGTTCAATTAGTAGTCCATCAACAGTAATAAATAGTATAGAGACTGTGTCTGTTCCCCGAGCTATACAAATATATAGGAAATCTCATAACCTTCGTAACCTAATTAACATAAAATTAAATCATATTGAATGCACAGCCAGCATTTTTGATCTGAGGCTAGGTCTATTAAACGTTAGATCTCTTATGTCTAAGGCTCTTATTATCAACGACATCATTACTGACCAGGAATGTAATTTAATGTGTTTAACGGAAACTTGGGTTAAACCAAATGAGTACATAGCATTAAATGAAGCCAGTCCTCCTGGATACAGTTATGCACATCAGCCTCGTTCAACTGGTAGAGGAGGAGGTGTTGGTCTTATCCATAGTGAAAATCTAGTTGTCACACAAAAATATAGTCATAAGTTTAATTCTTTTGAAATTCTTTATACCAGTGTAAATTACGTAGCCAAAAAAAATAAGTAAATTCCTCTAATTATTATTTACAGACCCCCAGGGCCATATACTGAATTTCTTAGTGAATTTGCAGACTTTGTATCAAACCTGTTTGTGTCTGTAAATAAGGCATTAATTGTCAGAGATTTTAATATTCATTTTGATAACCTGGAGGACCCTCTGAGAATAGCGGTCGTGTCCATCTTAGATTCAGTAGGCATTAATCAGAACGTAATTGGGCCTACTCATAGTGGTGGTCACACTCTTGACCTCATACTAACATACGGACTAAGTATAGAAAATATTGAAATTTTTCCGCAGTCTGAAGTTATCTCAGACCACTATCTTATCTCATTCAAAATCCATATTGATTATAATATCTCCACCTCGCCTCGCTACCGCGTAAAGCGCACATTCACATCAGCTACTGCACCGAGCTTCATAAATAGCCTACCAGAGACATCAATTAGACTTGGATCAGCGCCTGATCCCGTAGAACTCGATCAGGCAACTGAAAGTTTGGAGTCAACACTTCGCTGCACACTAGATAGAGTGGCTCCAGTCAAAAGAAAAATAATTAGAGAAAAAAAAATAGCACCCTGGTATAATGATCTAACGCGATCATTAAAACAGAAATCTAGACACTTAGAACGTAAATGGTGCCAAACCAAGCTGGAGATATTTCAGACAGCATGGAAGGAGAGCCTACTGCAATATACGAAATCTCTTGCAGATGCTAAAAAGATCTACTTCTCCTCCTTAATAGAAGACAACCAAAACAATTCCAGATTACTCTTCAACACGGTAGCAAAACTAACTAGGAATAAAACCACTTCAGAGGAAAACACTCAATCATTTCATAGCAGTGACAATTTCATGAAATTTTTCATTTATAAAATTAAAATATTAGAGATGAAATACAGGCCATTAAATTACAACCGGTCAGTAATATAACAAACACATTAGATGACAATGTGGCAATACCGGATCAATGTTTAGAGTGTTTTGCTCCGCTTATAGAGATCGACCTAGCTACACTAATCTCATAAGCCAATTCATCAACCTGCATACTAGATCCCATACCTACATGTTTGTTTAAACAGATTTGTCCAGGAGTAATTAAGTCACTTTTAAATATAGTAAATTCTTCCCTATCCACTGGCTATGTACCTAAATCTCTTAAATTAGCAGTTATTAAACCATTTATAAAAAAACCTGACCTTGACCCGTCTCAATTGTCCAGCTATAGACCAATATCGAATCTCCCCTTCATCTCTAAGATTTTAGAAAAGGTAGTAGCAAAGCAGTTATGCTGATACTTGGAAAGGAACAACATTCATGAAATGTATCATTCAGGATTTAGACCTCATCACAGCACAGAGATAGCGTTAGTTAAAGTAGTAAATGACCTTCTCCTGACCTCTGATCAGGGTTGTGTCTTGCTGCTTGCGTTACTCGACCTTAGTGCAGCTTTTGATACTATAGATCACACTATTCTCCTTGATAGATTAGAAAATGTTGTTGGCATTAAGGGAACAGTACTCTCCTGGCTCAGGTCTTATCTGACCAATTGTTATCAGTTCGTAGATATAAATGGTGATTTCTCCATGCGTACTGAGGTTACTTTTGGAGTTCCCCAGGGTTCTGTTTTAGGCCCACTGCTTTTCACTTTATATATGTTACCCCTAGGACAAATTATTCGTAAACATGGAATTAGCTTCCACTGTTATGCTGATGATACACAGCTGTATGTTTCAGCGAAGCCAGAGGACAGACAGAAGCTTAGTAAAGTTGAGGATTGTGTAAAGGACATTAGACGTTGGATGTTAAATAACTTCCTCCTACTTAACTCTGATAAAACAGAAATACTTTTATTAGGACCACGTGTAGCTAGAAGTAATCTTCCTGACTACACAGTAACTCTGGATGGACTTTCTGTTTCATCATGTACAGCAGTTAAAGACCTCAGAGTGATTATTGACTCCAGTCTATCATTTGATGCTCATGTAGATAATAGTACTAGAATAGCGTTCTTTCATCTCAGAAATATTTCTAAGATAAGAAACATACTGTCACTACATGATGCAGAAATACTGGTTCATGCATTCGTCACCTCTAGATTAGATTACTGTAATGCCTTACTGTCTGGATGTTCCAGTAGGAATTTAAATAAACTCCAGTTAGTCCAGAATGCAGCTGCTAGAGTCCTTACTAGAACTAGAAGATACGACCACATCACCCCGATCTTATCCACACTGCATTGGCTCCCTGTAAAATCTCGCATTAAGTTTAAAATACTTTTATTAACCTATAAAGCACTACACGGTCTTGCACCACAATATCTATGCTACCTTCTTTTATATGATCCGCCACGCCTACTCAGATCAAAAGGTGCAGGCTATTTGACATTACCTAGAATAGTGAAGTCTACAGCACCGTTGCCACCGTCGCCACTCAGTGGCTTGCTCAGTTGGGATAAATTCCATTTGTTTTACACCTGTTTGTCTCTGTTTATCTGTTCCTGTTTGTCTCTCTTTATCTGTTTCTGACTGTTTATACCTGTTTTTTATTTCTGTAAAGCTGCTTTGAGACAATGACTATTGTAAAAATTGCTATACAAATAAAATTTAATTTAATTGAATTGAGTACTAGGGCTGGTAGGACCATTAACCCTCCACAAACACTGATCTGTAATATGAATACTAAGGTTGTGCATGATTCATCCCCATCAGCAATTTCTCTGTTTGACATGGTGAAAAGCCTTTTTCATGGATGAATTATAAGTCAAGATATTGTCGTTTAAAAATTGTTTGAATTGTGTGTTGTTTGAATTGTGTGTTTAAAAAGAATTCAATCCTTTAATTGTGTGTTTAAAATTTCAGTCTTTGAATTGTGTATTTAGGGCATCTATTTTGTCTATGTTTAGTCTGAATTTTGGAATCAGTCCATACTTGCATACTTCCTATGGAGGAATTGTTATTGATATTTACGCTGAAATGTGTCAAGGACATTTACACTGTCATCTTTCTGTTTTTGTCCCCTTTCCTGGTTCTTATATTGTTAAGTTTTCTATTGTACAGACACTTACCAGATTCAGCATAATGTAAGGGGGGTGTATGTAACGGAGCGTAAATAGATTAAATTATTGCAAAAATGGGGACAGGGCCATCTATGTGGCGAGAGACGGCATTTAGTGAGTGGAATAGGGACCGCCCACAACAGCATTAATGTGAAATGCTGTGGGTAAGTTGCACGTTCTGAGCAGTCTGGGAATTATTAGTTAAAAAAGGGTTAAAACACATAAATAACTGCTTTATTGTGATTGTATGTTACAATGAATGTTATGAATTGACGCGTGTTTGGCATAGAATGTGCTATTTAATGTTGAGTAATGTCGACTTTGTATTACGAGGCCTGATAGTAATTTCTTTGTGTTATCCTGTGTTTTATGTAGGATTGATTTACTTCCTCTGCTACGATCTCCATTTTTTTTGTCTCCATTGTGCAGGTATGTTGTAAAATGTGTTGTTTTAATGTGTTTAATGGAATCATTACTTGTTAGAATTGAAATGTACATGTTCACCACTAGGTGGGGATGTTTTCCTTCACATTGAATTTGAATTGTTCTGCAATTCACTGAAAATGTCTGTTATAATTGTCAATCTGCAAAATTGTGCTCACTATATGATCACAACACTAAATCATTAATTTAAAAAGATTAAAAAGAAAGAGAACTGTTTTAAATAAATACAACAGCGTTAATGTGAAATGCCGTGTGATTGATTTATTCCCTCTGCTACAATCTCCATGTTTCCACTTTTTGTTTGTCCATTGTGCAGAATTACTAGCCACACACAGGGAACAGACTGCCCAGGCAAGACAAGCCTTGATGGAATTTGAGGTATGCTTGGGATCATTGTGCTCTTCAAAAGTCCAATGGCACTCAAGCTTCAGCTTCCTCACAGATGAATAGCCCCAGAGCATCATCGAGCCACCACCATACTTGACTGTGGATAGAGTGTTCTTTCTTCATTCTTCTTTCTCCAGATATACTGTTGATCCAAAAAATGCCAAAAAGTTCCAGTTTTGTTTCATCACTCCGCAGAAGAGAATCCCAAAACGTCTTTTGCTTATTTATATGATTTTGAGCTGACATTTCTTGTGCTTTTGGGTCAGTAGTGGTGTACATCTTGGAGTTCTGGCATGGAAACCTTCTGCGTTTAGTATGCATCTTACTGTGTTGACTGAAACTTCAATGCCTGTTGCCACTCTTGCTGCAGGTATTTTGCAGTCACTTGAGGGTTTTGCACAACATGACTTCTCAGAAATCTGGTTGCTGCCGTGTATAGCCAATGAAGCAAATTTCAATGAATGAAACTAATGAAGCCCTTGATTAGTTGCATCAGGTGTGCTTGAGACAACACCTGTTTTGCATATTTGTGCTGTTGTGAGGGATACTATTTAGGGGTTGAGTAATTTTGAGACTGTAGAATTCATTATAAGTTGCATATTCAGTTGAATGTGGGGAAACCACTTGGAGCATTTCTAGTCTTTAACTATTTCAATTTTGTTTGATTTGTTCCTTGCAAACAGCTGAAAGTCTGTTGAATTTGGGTTGAATCATTTTGATTGCAACTGTATTGAGCTAGGTTTCTTGTAAATAAATGAACAAATGTATATACTTCAATAAAAACAGTCCTCTATGTGGACCAAGTCCATAGACCTCATGAAGAGGCTTAATGCCTTAATGCTCCCAGGAGGGCTATCCTTGGTGAACAGACCTAAGGGGAGAGATCAGACCATGGGCAATCCTAATGATCCATAAAAGTTTTTGCTGACCAGATTAAGATTACTGAGACCCACCCCTGAAACCAGGCCTGTAGGAGATGTCCAACAGTTGACATCTGTAGCAGCTGTTGACCAAGCAACCCATGTAACATAGTTGTGCTCAGCCTGAAAAGGCAACCATCAAAATTGAACCATCCTGTGAACATACAACCTGCAAGATGAAGGATGGGGATCAGGTGTAATGCCATTTGAGCAGCATGATTATGATGTACTTTGGACTAGACCCTTGTAATGGAAGCTGGCTTTGGGAATGTGGAAGGTCACTTAATTGGTGGGCAAATAGCCTGAGCGTTAGTGTGTGATAGAAAATAAGGACTGGATAATGTTGGCCTTACATCCCATCAGAATTTTTGTATGGTGTAGCATTACGATTTTCCTTCACTGGAACTAAGGGGCCCAAATGTTTCCATGTAACAATGCCTCTCTGCACAAACCAAGTTAGATAATGACATGGTTTGCCAAAAGTGATTTGTAAGAACTCCAGTGGCCCAAACCCTGACTTTAATCCCACTGAACACTTTTGGGATAAATTGGATCAAGCCTGCTCACTTGAAATCAGTGCCTGACCTAACTATATTTATGCTGCATTCAACTAAAACTTATAAATTTTCAACCTCTGGTTAGCAAAAACCCATGAGAATGTCCCCCTCAACTATGAATTCAACGCAGAGCTCAGCTAGTAACATTAAATCAACATCACTGCTCACAGCATCAACAGTAGACAAAGCAGGAGTTTGCTTTAGATCAATCAACATACAGACTTATTAGCTGGTAAAATCCATAACACTGACTATACAGTTCGCTTTTTGAGGAGGCAAATTCTCACAGTTAGTGCTAGCATGTTTCTAACAAAGATGACCATGGAGTCATATGGCTCCTACTGGGTTAAATATATTTGTTTACCAATTTCTGTGAGGTTTATAGAATATTGCTAATATTTGAATTAGGTGTACCAAGATGGTAGTTTTACTTCCAGAATCTCACTGTCCATCTCTATGTTGTGTTTTTTACATACGCTGAAATACTGGAATTATCTTTAACATGGTAGTAATAATTTAAGTATCCTGCGCATGTGTGCAATGAACACTTTGCTGCTATTTATTCTCATTGTATGTATATACGAATCTATGTATGTATGTATGTATGTTGGATTTTTTGTAATTATTATTATTTTGAGGGCCAAATAATACAAAAGCCATATCTTGTAGTAAAGAAATGCACATATTTAACCATATGAACCTCCAAACCTTAGCATTCTCACTGTCTCACAGGATTTGGCACACTTTAGTGAGCAAGCATTTCACACTCAACTCAGCATTAATCCACTCATCTGAAATGTGCTGCATAATTCAGGGGAGCTGTAAAATCCACATCAGGGGTTTAAGCGCTCCATGGCCCTCACACTAACACGTGGCATCCTGGGGGAGAGACAGGACCTTATTTGGCCATCTCCTAATAACACACTTAGCCATCTAACACACTGTTTAGTGTGCCTTCATGTACACACTTGCACAGGATTTTATTGCCCTAGTGCTATTGAAGTCTAGTGTGTGTTTTATTGCACCCATATTTCATTTTGGCCTACTTTCCCTAAATTGCCTGTGGGGTTTGGTGAGAGGAGTGGAGCGTGGCTGCTTCTAAATGAGATGGGGAAAAAGAGAGTGAGTGACTGAACGTTTGTGTGTGTGTGTGTGGGGGGGGTGTATGTGTGTGGATGTGTGTGTGTGTGTGTGTGTGTGTGTGTGTGAGAGAGAGAGAGAGAGAGAGAGAATGAATGAATGAATGAATGAATGACTGAATGCATGCTAAATTGTGGCACTGACTTGTGAAAAATAGTTGAATGGACTTTGAGAGAGAGAAAGAGAGAGTGGGAAATCGGAGAGGGAGTGGAGTGACAGTCTGGCCATTCTGAGTAAGTGAGGGTCATTTGGTTGTGTGTGGGAAGGAAAGAAAAACACAATTCTGACTATAAACGGGAATCCTGCCTGTTGAGGGGAGTAAATTGTGGTGTTTTAAAGCTCTGATGAAGGAGTCTACTAATTAATCATAGTCCTCAAGGCCTTTTCACAACCTTGCTATGGGCAATTAAAGGCAACTAGATGTCTATACAATGCCATTCAGAGAAAATTCAAAAGAAATATGCAGCTATTTAATCTGAGAGATATAAAAATTGTTTTTGGATTCTACATAAAGATTCATTCAAGTTATTCATGTAATATTCACAGGTTAATATTTGCCCTGCCATGTTTTATCTAGGTTTAATAGTCAATAAAAATGGCTCTATTTCAAAAAGGATATGCGGTGAGTAAAATTTTTCAGTAAAGACTAGATTGTAGCTTTAAAGGTTTCAGGAGCTTGAATAAAAAAAAGCTAAATCAACAAATATAAATAGATAATGAGAAATTCTGGTATTTACAGTCTATAGTACAAGCAACTTCCATCTTGGAAATTCAACAGCATTTGAGTTGATGACCTCAAAAAGTCAGGTTTCAGCACACCTGGAGTCTCGTTAAGAAAATGAGTTTGGAGGTGTGGACTACAGCTATTTTGACTGATAAAAATCCCTCAAACTTTTGGAGTTTGCTCTGCACAAGAAGCACACGCTTGTGTGAGCCATGCCTCTCAAAAAAGAGCTTTCAGAGGATCTACGATCAAGAATTGTTGATTTACATAAAGCTGGCAAGGGTTACAAAGTGATTTCAAAGACTTTAGAAATTCACCAGTCTACAATTAGCCAAACATTCTACAAATGGAGACACTTTGGGACTGTTGCTACTCCACCAAGAATTGGGCGCCCAGTCAAAATGACACCAAGAGCACAACAAAGACTCATCAATGAGGTAAAGAAATAACAACAAATGACAGCCAAAGTTTTGAAGGCATCATTGGAACTGGCTAACATCTCTGTTCATGAGTGTACAATACGAAAAAAAGCAGGGTATCTACGGCAGGACACCATGAAGGAAGCCACTGCTTACTAAAAAGAACATTGCTGCATGCCTGAAGTTTGCAAAAGAGCACATTGACACTTCACAGCGGTATGGGCAAAATGTTTTGTGGACTGATGAAACTAAGATTAAACTATTTGGAAAAACCACACTGCATTACATCTGGCGTAGAAAGCGCACGGCATATCATCATGAAAACATCATCCCAACTGTAAAGCATGGTGGAGGAAACAACATGATTTGGACCTGCTTTGCTGCATCAGGGCCTGGCCAGCTTGCAATCATTGAGGGGCAGATGAATTCCCAAGTGTATCAGACAATTCTTCAGGATATTGTGAGAATGTCTGTACCTCAGCTGAAATTGTGTGGAAGTTAGGTGATGCAACAGGACAATGACCCAAAACACTGGAGCAAATCCACAACAGAATGGCTTCAGAAAAACAAAATCCACCTTTTAGAGTGGCCAAGTCAGAGCCCAGACCTCAACCCAATAGAGATGCTACGAAATGACTTGAAGAAAGCCATACACATGAGACATCCAAAGAACATGACCAAGCTAAAGCAGTTCTGCTGGGAAGAATGGGCTAAAATTCCTCCTGAACCATGTGCAGGTCTGATTTGAGGTTATTTCTGCCAAAGGGGGGTCAACCAGTTATTAATTCTAAGGGTTCACTTACTTTTTCCACTGCCATTTTGAATGTTGAATGAGTGTGTTCAATAAAGACATGAGTGATCATAATTTTTTTTCATGTTATTATTTTATACACATTATATTTGTCAATACCCCTGACTTAGATGATCAGATCACATTTTATGACAAATTTATGGAGAAAACCATGAAATTCCAAAAGGTTCACATACTTTTTCTTGCCACTGTATATATAAATGAAATGTATAATTTCAACACATTATAATTTACTCCTAAAATATAAAGCTACAGATGTATTTGCAGTCGGTTCCAAGCAATAGGACACAAGTCTTTATGCCAAATGTTATGTCACAGCAAACCAGTGACTACATTTCCCATCCTGCACTGCGGCCTACAAGCATATGTGGGATTACACCCCCCCCACACACGTTCACCTTCTAAAGAACTCTAATTGCACACACCTGCACCCAATCTCACATACAATCACAAACACAGCATATAAGAGACTTTGTGAACATTTAGATTTTGTTAAGTATATGTTCAGCTGCCTAGTCTCTGTCGTTGTCCAAACCTTGTTTTTGAGTTTGCCTCTGTTTACTCTATTGACTTCAATTCTCTGCCCTGCCTAGTTTTGCTGATTTGCCTAATTGCCTGACCTATTTTTGACTATGGATTTCTGTCTTATCCTTGGACCTAGCTTTTATTAAATCTGCCAAACCTGCAATTGTTTCCGTCTCAGCCTCCATTTCGTAATGCCAAATAATTGATAAGTTGAAAAGCTAATATAATTTGGGTGATTTAGAAGTATCTAAGAATATACGAAACAGCAAATCAAACATAAATCATGCTGATATACCAAGAAAGAAATCATGGAGACATTCAAGCTGATAAAGGCAATTAAACATGTAATATGTTGCAGATACACGTTATATTGAAATATATTATTTTCTTATTAATTATTTAATTATTAAACAAACACTAGAACTAGAGTTTTCTTCTTCAAAAAACATTGTTAATGCATTGTTCATATTTCGTGTATCGTTTTTTAAACCGTATTTATAAATTAGAATTGGTGCTAATGCTTGCTACACATCTTAAATTTGTAAATGAAATATTTTACATTTTATGTTCATTTTTATCTTAAATTTGCTATAGATCAGACAAGTAGACAAGCAGCATGAATAGCTAAAATGTTGGTGTATCAGGAATTTCCCCCATACACCAAGTGCCGCATGCAGAAGCCCTCAGAGAGCAGCATGTGTTGATCTAGTTTTGTTTTCTCATTTGTGTATTTTGGATTATCCCTGCTTTTGCTGTTCGTTGATCTTCTGGCCTGTGTTCTGTTTACTGATTTTGATTCATGATTTGGATTTGTCTGCCTACCTCTTAAATAAAATGCTTAAACTGGATTTGCATCAATCTCTACTCACCGAACAAGATATGATGACATCCATTCTATGTAAACAAACATGTAAACACAATGGGCAATATCGAAGTCAGCAAAAATTATTGTGGTCATGTCCATATATTACACGACAAGTTGATAAAGTAGTTATCATGACAGACCTATTTGGGCAGTGAGAGGAAATCATTTAAAGGCATGTCTGGTCAAAGCTTTCATTAAAAATGAGAAACCTTTATTAAAAAGTACAGCTAACAAGTTAATATTACTGAAAAGAAATGTGCAGTTATTCATGATTTATGGCCAGGAGAGGATAAAAGATTATACTTTTGGGGGGAAAACTGGCTCTCTTGGCAAACTACTTAGTCTATCAGTGAGTACAAGTGATATGTGTCCTGTGGAGCTTTCTGCAGGGCAAATGCAGCACATTTGGGCTTGTGTGTGCATGTGTGAGAAATACAGTGGGTCTCCAGTGTTACTGCAGGGAACATTTTGCTCAAAATACACCCCCTACCTAGTGTAAAGAAAGACAGAAATGTCCCTCTGCACTTAAGACTTCAAACCTTTGCAACACCTTCCAAACAAGAAACAGAAGTAAATAGAAACTTCCCTACACGGATTCCCTACGTGTGATTCAAGACTCTTATTTTAGATCAGAGTTTGTTTATAATCAGAACCATCAGAGACAATTGACATTCTCTGGATTCTCTTCCTATTTCTAAGTTTTTACTTTATTTATGTATTTATTTTGATCAAACCACTTAGTTGGGTTTACAGTTATCCATTTAATCTGACCCCTATTTGGTTATAACTGACTAGTAATTGCTTACAAATTCAGATCCACACATCAGTAATATTTCCTAATGTTCCTAATGTCCTAATGAATACTAATTCAGTTTAAATGTATGGTCGAAGCTTGTCAAGGGCCCTCTACTGGTAAAGCCCCCAGGGCCACTTGTGAGTAACCTGTCACTGCCCATAGGCTTTATGTCACAATTTTGAATTTGTGAACTACAGCTCATGGGTTTCTTAGTCTCTTCCTATATATACTCAATCAGCAGGATGCCTGGATTAAGCTAGACCTTATTTTTGCACTACTGTGTCTCATGTTAAGATATTAAATCTGCATGATCAATTTAAATTACTTATCAAGCCCTAGATATCTTAATGTATTCCATGTTATTTTTTGTTTTCATTGAAAAGCAGTCTTCCAATTTTATCCTCAGCTTTCATTTGAGAGTGACATCTCCCTTGATGCTGCAAGTGATTTGGAAATAATTTAGGACCTTCCAACCTCACAGGCTGATTTGCATGAGTGATATATTGGTGTGTTGTCTTGCTATTGCATGTGTGCCTATTTGATTAAACTGGAACCAATTTATTCATAATATATGCTGGCAATGTGATGGTATGAGGTTTCAGAGATCAAAAATCATCTATGTATGTGGAATTCAAGAAAAGCTGGCATGATGCAAAATCTACACTGAAAACCAACATCCATCACCACAATCATAAGCTAACTAATTTTACAGACAATAAAATGCTTTGCTTTTTTTCTGGGTAGGTGCTTGGAAATGGAATGGGTTTGCTAAAGGCTAAATGTAAAATGCCTATTAGTTAAAGAATTTTGTACTGTATTGGTTTGAACATAATACTTATTTAGCATTAGTGAAGCATCAGTAATAAGAAAAAAGTCACTTTGAAAACAAAGATTCTGCATTTTAGAAAACGATAATAACAACAACAACAACAACTGTCAGGCGGTGGGGAGGACACAGGCGCAGGAGCAGGTGGAGGCCGACAGCGAACACGGCGTGAAAGGAATGCGGGATAATCCAGGGACGGCGTCGGGGTAAACAAGCGGAAGCGTTATACAGGGCGGAAGATCCAAAAGCGTAGTCAGAGGCAGGCAGAGAGTCGTGGTAAACCAGGAAGTCGTAAAGATATCAGAGAGCTTGGTATCGCAGCAAACAAATGTTACGAGCGTATACTTCGCACCGTGAACTCGGAATGTGGCTTCTTAAATACCTGTGTCTCCAAGAAAGCCGACACCAGGTGTTGTTCATTAGTATTCCGGTGATCTCTCACGCATGCGCTCTCGTGGGGGTTTCTGGGAGTTGGAGTTCGGGACGCTCCGGGCAGTGCGCATGCGCGCTCGTGTGGGCTGTTGGGAATTTGCGTCCCGACTGGGCTGCGCTCTGACAAACAACAACAATAATAATAATAATAATAATAATAATAAATTGAATATAAAATCTCAGGGTTAGATCTATGTAACAATAATAAAAACAAAAAGATTTGATTCTGAATAAATAGTGACAAAAAACAAACAAACAAAAAAGACAAACAAGAAAAGGTAAATCAACCCAAGTTAGATGCAATAGTGAACAACTGTATTTCTAGTTTCTTATTAAAAGTGCACAAAAAATTTTATCAATCTCAGATTTTTAGGAGGGTTCCAGATTTGTAAGCATCATATGACATACGACATTTGCCTATAGTAACAAAAGAAAAATAGAAAAAAAAAGAACTTGCTGAATATATCAGTTAGGGGTGAAACAATAACAACAAGAACAACAAACCCATTAAATCCAGCTGCCTAAAATTGTGTAGGTTCCCTTTGTGCTGCAAAAACAGCTCTGACCCAATGAGACATGAACTCCACATGACCTCTAAAACGTCTGATATGGCACCAAGACACTAGCAGCAGATGTTTTAAGTCCTATAAGTTGAAGGTGGGGTCTCCATGAATTGTTTGAATCTCACAGATGCTCGATGAGATTGAGATCTGAGGAATTTGGAGGCCAAGTCAACACCTTGCACTGTTTATCATATTCCTCAAGCAATTCCTGACAATTTTTTTTAGTGTGGCCGGGTGAATTATCCTGCTGAAAGAGACCATGACCATTAAAGAATACTGTTGTCATGAAGTATACTTCTTCTGCAACAATGTTTAGGTTGTGTGTGTGTGTGTTACGACGCGGCGAGATCAGCGTGACAATCCACCACGTGTAGTCCCACCTAGGGACATGGAGGATAAGGACTACACTTCCCTGTCTTGCCCGCACTCGAGTTCGCCGGAGTTCTGATTAAGAACACCTGTAACTAACTTAAGTTGTATATGGACCTCCCAAGCTGCAGCGGCATAACCCACTCATCTCTTGGACTGAGAGGCAGATAATCCAATGGTCCCCTTACTGCCAGCACTATTGTTTAAGAGGACCCATAGTCCCCGTGGCCACCATGACGGTGGAGAGCCCCCCGGCCTCTGTTCCTAGTGTGGTTCCCCTGGAATACGACGACCTCTAGGAGGTGTTTAGCAAGGAGAAGGCCGGTAGTCTCCCACCACACAGATCATATGATTGTGCTATCGACCTAGTTCCAGGGGCCAGTCTACTGCGGGGGCGGGTATACCCTTTTTCCCAGGCAGAACAGCAAGCCATGGAGGACTACATTTGCGAGGCCCTTCAGCAGGGGTACATAAGACCATCCACATCCCCCGTGTTGGCTGGGTTCATTTTTGTGGAGAAGAAGGGTGGGGGTCTCCGCCCATGTATAGATTATTGAGCCCTCAACCAGATAACTGTTAAGTACCGTTATCCACTGCCTCTGGTCCCTTCAGCTCTGGAACAATTACGGTCTGCTGTTATCTTCACTAAACTGGACCTTCACAGTGCCTACAACCTGATTCGCATCAGAGAGTAGATTAGTGGAAAACGGCTTTCAGCACTACCTCCTTGCATTATGAGTATCTAGTAATGCCGTATGGGCTCGCAAATTCCCCTTCAGTGTTCCAGAACCTCATTAATGACATGCTACAGGACATGTTGGGACAATATGTAATCACATATATTGACGATATTTTAATTTACTCAATCTCCCTGGAGGAACATGTCCGACATGTCCGGAGTGTGCTACAACGCCTCCTTCCAATGCGAGTTCCATCAGCGTACCATCTCGTTCCTGGGATACGTCATTAGCTCACGGGGGGTCGCCATCGATCAACACAAGATCCAGGCAGTAGTGGGATGGCCATCCCTATGTACAATTAAGGAACTGCAATGATTTCTCAGCTTCGCTAACTTTTACAGAATATTCATCCGTGATTTTAGTAAGGTGGCGCAGCTCCTGACAGCACTCCAGAAGGGTAAGCCCCGGCGCCTGCAGTGGTCCCCAGTCGCCCAGGAAGCTTTCGAGAAACTGAAACGGGCATTCACTATGGCTCCTATACTCCAACACCCAGATCCCTCTAGGCCTTTCGTCGTGGAGGTCGACGCCTCAGAGGTCAGAGTGGGGGCCATTCTTTTGCAGAGGAATGGGGAGAGGCCCAAACTACACCCAGTAGCTTACTTTTCCCACAAACTCTCCCCCTCGGAACGGAACTATGATGTAGGCAATCGTGAACTGTTGGCCATTAAACTGGCCCTTGAGGAGTGAAGACACTGGCTGGAGGGAGCTTTGCACCCCTTTGTTATCTTTACGGACCACAAGAACCTAGAATATCTGAGAACGGCAAAACGCCTTACCCCTCGCCACGCACGCTGGTCTTTATGCTTCTCTCGGTTCGATTTCACCCTGTCGTATCGCCCGGGTACCCGGAATACCAAGGCCGATGCGCTGTCACGCAGGCACGGCACTGAGCGGCAGAGGGACTCGGAGAGTTATGTGATACCGCCGTCCTGTATTGTTGGGTTCCTGCAATGGCCCCTAGAGCAATGCCTTGCTAAGGTCCCCAGCTCCCGGATCCCCAGTAACTGTCCGCCCAAGAAACAGCTCGTACCTAGGCGGTACAGAGTCAACCTGATTACCTGGGCCCACATGACTCCCGCAACGGGCCACCCAGGAGCCCATCGCACATACCAATTACTTTCTGAAAGGTACTGGTGGCCGAATATGTCCAGGGAGGTTTAGCGTACGGTATCCTCGTGTTCTTCTTGCGTGTAGTCCAAGGACTCCCGCACTCTCCCCGTGGGCAAGTTGGTGCCCTTACCCATACCGGAGCGTCCTTGGTCCCACCAGGCCCTTGACTTCATCGCAGACCTGCCGAGGTCACAGGGGAACTCTGCCATTCTTGTGATCGTGGACCAATTTTCAAAGGCTTTGTGCTTGATTCCACTACCGGCCTTACCATCCGCCTTCACCACAGCAGAGCTCCTTTTCCAACATGTGTTCTGGTACTACGACATCCCTGAAGAGATTGTATCAGATAGGGGGCCACAGTTCTCCTCATGAGGAAGGTGGGGATCGCTGTTAATCTCACTTCGGTCTATCACCCCCAAGCGAATGGTCAGGCGGAACGTGCCAACCAGGAGGTGATACAATTTCTCCGGTCCTACTGCTCGAAGAATCTGGGAGATTGGAGTCTGTATTTGCCGTGGGCGGAATATGCCCAGAACTCCCTACGGCATTCCGCCACCCAGCTCACCCCATTCCGGTGCGTGTTGGGATTCCAACCCCCATTATTTCCCTGGAACTCTGCTCCCACTGACTCCCCAGCATTAGATGAGTGGTTCTGCCATAGTGAGCAGGTCTGGGAACAGGCTCACCACAGCTGGTTTGGGTGTCTCATGTGGCTAAGCATAAGGCGGACCGGCGCCGGAGAGAGCACCCCGATTATCATCCAGGGGACAGGGTGTGGCTCTCCACAAGGGATTTGCGTAACCCCGGGAGCTCTAAACTCCAGCCGAAGTACATCGGCCCCTTCCGCATATTGAAGCAAATCAATGAGGTTTACTTATCGTCTGGACCCATGCACAATCGTGTCTCCATGTCCTTCCATGTCTCCCTCCTTAAGCCCATGGTTCCTGGCCCCCCTGGCTTCACCAGTATCTGGGAGTTCCTCACCAGAACCATTGGCGATTGAGGGTCGACCAGCCTACCATGTCCGGGAGATCCTCGATTCCAGACGGAGGAGGAGAGGGCTTCAGTAATTGGTGGATTGGGAGGGATACGGGCCGGAGGAACAGTTTTGGGTCCCAGCCCAGGACATTCTGGACTCAGGGCTACGCACGGACTTTCATGCTGCCCATCCAGACAAACTGGCCCCCCGGGCGAGGGGAAGACCTCGGAGAACTTTGCCTCCCAGAGTGAGCCCTTTGGGGGGGGCTCTGTTACGACACGGCGAGATCAGCGTGACAATCCACCACGTGTAGTCCCGCCTAGGGACATGGTGGAAAAGGACTACACTTCTCTGTCCCACACACGCTCGAGTTTGCAAAAGTTCTGATTAAAAACACCTGTAACTAACTTAAGTTATATAAGGACCTCCCAAGCTGCAGCCCGACACTAAGTATTCGTCTAGCAGATTCTGCTCTAATGTTACTGAGCTACTTATATTTCTAGTATTAACGCTATTTACAGAATATACGTTCTCTTACCAGTTGTGTGAGTATTGTCCGTCGGATTCCCTTCATTCTGCTGTCCAGCATTTCTCTCCGTTCGCGTAGCATCACAGTGTGTGTCTGTAAATACATGTGGTCCACTGTGTTTTCTTAATTTGAGTCGATGCAGAGTCTACCAGGAGATTTTAGAGCGCTTCATGTTTCCATCTGCTGACGAGCTTTACGGAGATGCTGATTTCCTTTTCCAGCAGGACTTGGCACCTGCCCACAGTGCCAAGACTACTAAAAACTGGTTTGTTGACCATGGTATTACTGTGCTTGATTGGCCAGTCGACTCGCCTGACCTGAGAATAGAGAATAGAGAATCTGTGAGAGACACCAGACGCAATAATACATACAGTGAGGGGAAAAAAGTATTTGATCCCCTGCTGATTTTGTACATTTGCCCACTGACAAAGAAATGATCAGTCTATAATTTTAATGGTAGGTTTATTTGAACAGTGAGGGACAGAATAACAAAAAAAAAAAAACAGAAAAAACGCATGTCAAAAATTTTATAAATTGATTTGCATTTTAATGAGGGAAAAAAATTTACCCCATCTAAATCAGAAAGATTTCTGGCTCCCAGGTATATTTTATACAGGTAACGAGCTGAGATTAGGAGTATTGCTCTAACACTCTTAAAGAGATAACTTTTACCTGTATAAAGACACTACAATCAATCAGATTCCAAACTCTCCAACTTGGACAAGACCAAAGAGCTCTCCAAGGATGTCAGGGACAAGATTGTAGACCTACACATGGGCTACAAGACCATTGCCAAGCAGCTTGGTGAGACGGTGACAACAGTTGGTGCGATTATTCGCAAATGGAAGAAACACAAAAGGTCTGTCAATCTCCCTCGACCAGGGGCTCCATGCAAGATCTCACCTCGTGGAGTTGCAATGATCATGAGAACAGTGAGGAATCAGCCCAGAACTACACGGGAGGATCTTGTCAATGATCTCAAGGCAGCTGGGACCATAGTCACCAAGAAAACAATTGGTAACACACTTCGCCGTGAAGGACTGAAATCCTGCAGCGCCCGCAAGGTCCCCCTGCTCAAGAAAGCACATATACATGCCCATCTGAAGTTTGCCAATGAACATCTGAATGATTCAGAGGACAACTGGGTGAAAGTGTTGTGGTCAGATGAGACCAAAATGGAGCTCTTTGGCATCAACTCAAGTCGCTGTGTTTGGAGGAGGAGGAAAGCTGCCTATGACCATAAGAACACCATTCCCACCGTCAAACATGAAGGTGGAAACATTATGCTTGGGGGTGTTTTTCTGCTAAGGGGACAGGAGAACTTCACAGCATCAAAGGGACGATGGACGGGGCCATGTACCATCAAATCTTGGGTGAGAACCTTCTTCCCTCAGCCAGGGCATTGAAAATGAGTCGTGGATGGGTATTCCAGCATGACAGTGACCCAAAACACACAGCCAAGGCAACAAAGAAGTGGCTCAATAAGAAGCACATTAAGGTCCTGGAGTGGCCTAGCCAGTTTCCAGACCTTAATCCCATAGAAAATCTGTGGAGGGAGCTGAAGGTTTCAGTTGCCAAACATCAGCCTCGAAACCTTAATGACTTGGAGAAGATCTGCAAAGAGGAGTGAGACAAAATCCCTCCTGAGATGTGTGCAAACCTGGTGGCCAACTACAAGAAACATCTGACCTCTGTGATTGCCAACAAGGGTTTTGCCACCAAGTACTAAGTCATGTTTTGCAGAGGGGTCAAATACATATTTCCCCTCATTAAAATGCAAATCAATTTATAACATTTTTGACATGCGTTTTTCTGGATTTTTTTGTTGTTATTCTGTCTCTCATTGTTCACATAAATCTACCATTAAAATTATAGACTGATCATTTCTTTGTCAGTGGGCAAACGTACAAAATCAGAAGGGAATCAAATGCTTTTTTCCCCTCACTGAATGAGTTGAAGGCCGCTATCAAAGTAACTTGGGCTTCCATAACACCTTAACAGTACCACAGGCTGATTGCCTCCATGCCATGCAGCACTGATGCAGTAATTTGTGCAAATGGAGCCCCGATCGAGTATTGAGTTCATAAATTAACATACTGTACTTTTCAGATGGTCAACATTTCTGTATTATAAATTCTTTATTCAAATGTTTAGCGATACTGGATTTTTTATGTCCATGAGCGGTAAACCATAATAAGCAATATTAAAACATTAAAACAAAAAAAGACTTTGAAATATTTCCCTTTGTGTAATGAATCTGAATCTCACACACACACACACACACAATATACAGCATTGCTGCAGAGGTTGAAGGGGTGGGGGGGGTTAGCCTGTCAGTGCTCAGACCATACACCGCACACTGCATCAAATTGGTCTGCATGTCTGTCATCCCAGAAGGAAGCCTCTTCTAAAGATGATGCACAAGAAAGCCCACAAACAGTTTGCTGAAGACAAGCAGACTAAGGATATGGCTTTCTGGTTCCGGTGACAGGGTACGCTGGCGTGTTTTGCTGCCACTCCTGTTACCGTTTGGTTTGTTTTTGTTTGTTATTTTAAGTCATATTTACAGTGTCTTGCAAAAGTATTCGGCCCCCTTGAACTTTTCAACCTTTTGCCACATTTCAGGCTTCAAACAGAAAGATATAAAATTTTTATTTTTTGTGAAGAATCACCAAGAAGTGGGACACAATTGTGAAGTGGAACGAAATCTATTGGATATTGTAAACTTTTTTAGCAAATAAAAAACAGAAAAGTGGTGCGTGCAAAATTATTCGGCCCCCTTTACTTTCAGTGCAGCAAACTCACTCCAGAAGTTCAGCGAGGATCTCTGAATGATCCAATGTTGTCCTAAATGACTGATGGTGATAAATAGAATCCACCTGTGTGTAATCAAGTCTCTGTATAAATGCACCTGCTCTGTGATAGTCTCAGGGTTCTGTTGAAAGCGCAGAGAGCATCATGAAGACCAAGGAACACACCAGGCAGGTCCGTAATACTGTTGTGGAGAAGTTTAAAGCCGGATTTGGATACAAAAAGATTTCCCAAGCTTTAAACATCCCAAGGAGCACTGTGCAAGCGATCATTTTGAAATGGAAGGAGTATCAGACCACTGCAAATCTACCAAGACCTGGCCGTCCCTCTAAACTTTCAGCTCAGACAAGGAGAAGACTGATCAGAGATGCAGCCAGGAGGCCCATGATCACTCTGGATGAACTGCAGAGAACTACAGCTGAGGTGGGAGAGTATGTCCATAGCCGTATTTCTAGCACTGAAATTCATTCTTCCTCAGTTGAGAGGTCACCAGGTGTTATTTGTGACAGACAATACATCAGTGGTCTCATATATCAACCACCAGGGAGGGTTACTTTCACGCCCCCCTTTCAGGCAGGTGCAACTACTACTACTCTAAGTGGAGGGAAAGTTTTTGTCAGTGCAATGTGCATTGTAGGCAACAGGGCAGATATCCTGTTGAGGCAGGGGCTGAGGCCCAGGGATTGGAGGCCTCGTCCACAAGTGCTGGTGTCCATATATTGAAAGTTTGGCCAGAGGGAAATGGATGTGTTTACCTCTGAGGAGACAACACACTACCCACTGTGGTTCACCCTCACTTCCCCAGCACCATTAGGGCTGGACCCCTTTGTACACATGTGGCTGAGGTCACATTTGTACACCTTTCCCCCTTATTGTTCCACTCCCACAAGTTCTAGTGAGAGTTTGCCAAGACAGTCTATGTCTGCCACTAATAGCATCTTATTGGGCATCTCCCTGTGGTTTTCATATGGTTCTCTGAGATTATATCGCTGTTAGAAGGCACCCCCTGGAAGATTCCTGTTTGCAAAGGAACTAATGTCTCAAGCCAGAGCGTTGATTTAACACAATCGTCCCGAACTATAGAAACTGGGGTCTTCCCCTTGAGGGGCACCAGCTCATAGATTCTGGTCTTGCAACCCAGGTTGTAGAGACCATGATGAATGCTAGAGCACAATCCATGAGTAGTTTCAGTACAGATTTCAGTGGTACAGTATTGTCTAGGGGGGGGAATCAGATCTTTTTATACAGGCCATACCCTCAGTATGACTGAGTGGGTATTGTCGTTCCTAGAACGTGCAGCGTGAGTTCCCTTTGAAAGGGTATGTCTGGGTTATGCAAGTAACCCTGTTCCCTGAGACGGGGACAAGATTTTCCATATCTTTGTCATACTGGGGCATGCCTCTGAGTTGCATCTTAACTTCAGATAATAGAGGCTGATGACATGGTTTACAAGCACCATTTTATAATCACATGATGTGGGATTTCACACAGACTTCAGATACCGTTCAAGCGCAAGGGCACTTCCCACAGTGTGAATCTCGCACACCATCCCGTTCCCTTATTGAGGAACAGGGTAAGCCAGACGATTTTCATGGTAAACCATCTTTGGAGGTTATACAGAATGGTGTGAAAACAAACAAACAAACAAACATCCACTTTGCAGCTGCCTGGGCAGAAATCATCACCTTTCATCACTTGATGATAAACCTGCTTGGGTTCTAATCCTGTCAGCCAATAACAGGAGGCTACAGCTGACACTCTTTAGAAACTGAACAGATGAAAAAAATGCTGATTGGGCTTTGTCCATTCTTCAACTGTGCAATGAGCCTATACCTTGTAACCTCAGACTCTGGTAAACTGTAAACTGCCATATCTTCCTGAGACCAAGCAATTAATTTTTGTAAACTACAGTGGACATCATGTTTTTGCTCATATCTATCATACTATGTTTATCACTCCATTAAGTCCTTTTGGTCCATAAAGAGGACAACTGCAGCTTTAAAATGACATCGCATGTGAGGGGATGTGGCCTTGATAATTTACTTTTCCTGTCTTTTCAAAATGGCTGCCATTGGAACAAGCACATTTTACAGAAAAAAGAAAGTAAAGCATGATATTCATAATTAGAAGTTAATGTTTCTCTTTTGATTGCTTGTAGTAAGTAAACATCTAAGCAATATTTAAGTGAGTTTTCAAAGCTAAGCGTATTTATTTTCATAACAAAAATGGCTCATTTATAAATGTACTCTGAAGTGGACATCGGCCTTTGTACTTATGTTTGTTTCACATTTTCTTTGCACACAGTTCTTTGACAGAGGCTGAGAAGCTTCTTAATAGAATAATTGAGGGAGATTCAGAGATAGATCTATCAGATGATGAGAGTCCAGGGATAGAGCATGACACCATAGACATGGGAAAGAGAGATCTCAGAGGACTTAGATTAGGAGGAGCCAGATGAGGTGGACCACAACGCAGTGCTGGATGAAGTGTGCCTTGTGTTGGATTTTGAGATTTACCAGTGAAGGAACACCTTCATTCAAGAGCAGCAAATGGGAATAACAGCAAATGCAGTCCCGTGTTTGACTGAAACAGGTCCCAGAGGAGTTGACCAGTATTTTACCAAAAAAGAAAGAGGGTCATCAGAAATGGTTGTACAGAGACCTCATAAAATTACACTCACCAAATGGATGGACAACAAGCCTGTTGTTATGGTATCAACCATCCATTGTATTGAGCTCCATCATACCTGTTGCAGATGGTCAAAAAACAAAATAAGCAGGTCCAAGTGCTAAGTCTTGCAGGTGTAGTGGAATATAACAGCAACTAAGGGGGAATGACATCTGAAATCGAATGCTCAGCTAGTACTTAATGTCTATCTGCACCAAGAAGTGCATTGTTAATTTCATGCTTCACTTTACTGATTTGGCCAACACCAACTCATGGATTCGATACTGACAAGACAGCCAGGCTTTGCAGTGACCTGCAAAGAAAGCCTCCCAATACCTAGAGTTCAAACTCCTTTTGCCTGAGGAACTAATATCTCAGGCGCAGACATATGAACAAGATGTCACTGACTCCAGTGATGGCTAATTCTCTTTGGAAATCAAGAAAAGAAAGCCCCACACAGATGAGAACATAAGGAAATATGGTGCAATCCTTTGCCCCAAATGCTCAACATTCCAAATGCTTCCAGATGCAGAATACCTGGATATAAAAGCAAAACCTTGGTGAGATGCATAAAGTTCTTCTGTGTCTCCAAAAATCAGAATGCTTCAGGAAACACCATCTAGAGTCAGGTGTCTAATGTGGAAATCACAAAAGCTTCAGATGAATTGATAAAGTTGAATACAGAATTGAAGATCTACACTTGCTGTTTGTTCTGTACGAGTTGTATTTTACTGGATAAATCTAGTGGCTGTTTCCGTGTACCTGACTGGGCTGAGCTCTAACTATAGTAGGACAAATTTGCCTGTCTTATCTGGGAAAAGTATTTTATTGAAACAGTGTAGATGAAGGTACAGTTACATTTTACACTTACATTTTATATAGCGCTTTTCTAGACACTCAAAATGCTTAGGCTATTAGGATGCCGCTAAGCTCCAAAAGCATTGGGATGGTGTATAGCGCCAAGATTATTGGGATGCTGTCCAGCTTATGGCTTGCTTTCTCAAGCCAACATCAAAGTTTGTCGTGACAAACTTTAACTATTGAGTTCAGCACTACATTGTTTCCTGCAATGAAGCTCTTGGTAACAAAGATATAAAATGGAAGATATCTCACTGGGCTATACCTAGACACAACAATGATGCTGCCATTTTGGAGGGGGTGAATTTCTATGTGATCTCGACTTGATTTTAGAGAACAAGCTAAGGCTACATGATATACAACATTACTTATTAGAATTAGATAATTAGAATGATCCAGTTTATACTAGGGCAGGGAATTTTTAAGTTACTGAATGTACTGGTTTATATTTTTTAGAAACTTATTCACGTTCCAATTGTTTGGCTGCAACAAAATTGTCAGATATAAATTGCACTCCCAGAAAGGATGTGTTAATGTACTACACACTTTTTGTCTTATTACTGTTTCAACACATGTTGTGTTAAATTATCCAATAAATGTGAAAAAAAAATTACATGAGTGAACAACGCATGTTAAATTATTGTCCAATCATATTGTGGACTATGCTGCCAACTTCACCATCCAACTCTGAATTCGCCTCAATGTGAATGTTTGTTTATTTGACCTTTTTGATTGTGACAGTGGAGTCCTGAGGCGAGGAAACCATAGA
The DNA here is from genome assembly GCA_012411365.1 of Ameiurus melas. NCBI lineage: Eukaryota > Metazoa > Chordata > Actinopteri > Siluriformes > Ictaluridae > Ameiurus > Ameiurus melas. Next base: position 12,653,666 of record CM022777.1, on the reverse strand, counting down.
CCACCAATAAGTTAGTGTTCATCACTATTTACCGTTAATGCTACTGAAAATGCCTGGCTGAGTTTGTGATATTTAGGCAATTGTTTGTTATAATTATTCCATATCATTGTTTGGAAACATACTTACACACAGCATGTGTTAAATGTACTATCACACTGATTGTGTTGAAAGCAAAACAAAATGTGTTGTCCTTAACTAGACACGCAGGTGTGTTAAAAATGAACACACGATGTGTTATTTTTAACACATTTGTTTTAAGAGTGTATAATGGATAGGATCCCTCAGGATTGAGGCATGTATGTATATTTGTGTACAATAGATGTATGTGTGAGTAAGTGTTTGGGAGTAAGAGAGAAACAAAGAATGAGAGACAGAGATAAAACTACTAGCAAACCAGAAATATTTACTTTGCCCTTTGTGCTTCTCTACGTATTTTTCTGTAAACTAAGTATTTATTTATGCTCAATTTCTCCCAGAAGGCCAAAGAAATGCTTTATTTAAATTACTTTTACATTTTGGTAACCTCACACACTTCTATGGAAGTCAATGCCTTTGGACCTAAGCATTCTGGGGATTTAGGTATATACATAGAAATATTAATATTGTGTGGGAAAATGTGTTTAAAAAAATGTTGAATATCACAACAATGAGAAAAGGGCACTATGGCAGTACAGCAAAAAGCCTTGACTCACAGTTACAGGATCCCTGCTTCAATCCTGAGCTTTAGTTACTGTCTGTGTAGAGTTTATGTGCATGTTCTGTGTGTGTGTTTGTGGGTTAATTCCAGTTTCCTCATACCTCCCAACAATATGCAAGTGGGAGGACTGCCCCTAGTTGTTGACATGTTTTTCAACAACGTGTGTTCTGTGTGTGTGTGTGTGTGTGTGTGTGCGTGTGTGTGTTGGGGGGGTATGTAAGTTAAATGAAAAAGTGTACTACTATTAGCAAAGTTTGTTTGAAATTGTGTGAGGGTGAGTGATGTAGTGAGTGATTCATTCCACATGAATACAGGTCTAATTAAAGCTACAGGAAAAACTACAAATGTACCACTTAACACACATGCTGACAAAATTCAAGCCGGTTTGACTATAGAAAGTCCTTACAGGCAAATCTGATCACTCATCAGTAGGCACCTGTTCAATGCTAACATTTAGCTTTCAGTTTAGCAGTTTAGCTTTCAGACACAAATGGCATAAATAATCAGCAGATCTTGGCTCAAATAACAAAACGTCAACTGTTCCTTTGGATTTGGTAAACATATGTTTAGAAAGTAGGCTAAATTCCAATTATTTCAGTATCTGACAATAAGAGGTATTTAGGAATTGTCATGTGTTTCACTTGACTAGTTATAGAGTTAGCTACATCCCTGACCTTTAGATATTCTGAGTTTTATTATTTACATTAATCAATGTTTGCAAATGTTTGTCTAGGTATGTGTCTAAGCTGAATATCTATTAACTAATTTAGTAACCATGGTGTATTAACAATATATTATGGAACAAGGACTTTACATGTAGTCTGTTCTGTTTTCACAGATCCATGAGTCAAACATAATCTGTATTATATATTATGTCCTGAGAAATCTGGTATGTAGAGTAAATAATGTTGCATATGTTATTTGCTCTTTTTTAAAGTCCTGTTTCCACACAGTCTCACTCGCACAACGCTTTAACAGTTAAAGGGTTAAGCTGCTACAAGGCTGAGTGGATAGGATAAATGCATGTTAGAATAACTGTTGCACTGAGGTATTACTCACAACACCCTATTCTATAGATTATAAAAAATATCAAATCTGTTTGGCATTAAAGCTAAAAATGCCTCTCAGTGCAAAGCTGTTCAGTCAGCTCTCTCTGGTATCGTAGCTGTGCAGTTTTTGTTTTGTTTTTTTGCTGAGAGCCATGTTTTTATTATAGAACACCAGCTATACTTTCATATGCAATGTTGTCATTATCCCATGGTGATTTTTCTACACTCTCCTAAAGCTAAAATGAGGTGTAACTCACATTCATGCTGATTGTGAAAGGCTGGTGTGGAGTTAATAGAGTTATCCAAGGTCTCCTGTGTGAGGACAGCAGAGGTGTAATTGCACCAGAGAGACATGCAGTCTGAACAGAACAAGGAAATATTGAACTTTATACAGCAGTCCCCACTCACAGAGCTGAGATTTAATGAAAGACATCACACACACACACACACACACACACACACACACACACACACACACACACACACACACACACACACACACACACACACAACACAACAATGTATGCACACAGATAATTAGTCACACAGACATATCAACACTAACAGAGAGATACATGTAGATATACACACAGTATCCTAGGTCATTTTAGCTGTATTCAGAGATCCCAAAATAAAGCTGTCTAAAAGTCCAGCTTCAGTCAGCTCAGATGAACACTCAGGCCCTGACTCATCCCAACTAGCGATGTGCAAGTGGGTAAATTGTGTGTTTCTGAAACAGTGGAGATTGTAAAATTTGGATTTGGTGTGTGCTCTTTTTTCCTTCATAACCGTGAAGAGTTCAGACACTCCTGGAACTCTCAAACTGTAACTAAACCTATAGCCACACACACACACACACACACACACACACACACAAAAACAAACAAAAAAAACAGTGTGTCCAGTATATGGTCAAGTAGAAGTCGTGAAATGCATTAAAAAAACTGTTCAAAATACAATATGAACTCAAAATTCAAGAATGTATGTTCTGTTACATTTGAAATTAAACGCTTTCAGTCTCTATTTAAATGCTGTTATCAGAAGTGTGTACATGTCGCACATTTAGTCATAATTGTTATAATTGGTTTTGAGAAAAATTATGAATAATTTTGGTATCATTATTTTCATTAAAACCTAGATATTTTCAGGTTTAATATTTCACATTAGAAGTGCTAAATTAATATATTTATATCTGCCTGGAGTATTTTCCACTTCACCCCAAAGAAACATACCAAAGTGCATATTCATTAGGGCAAACATGATTTTGCTCTCTTGGCTGATAACTAAACTGGTTATGGTTCATAATAGAAATCAATTAGCACAAACTGTGTGCATCAAACCCAAGTGGTATTCCCAAAGTTCGGAGAGAGAGCATTGCATGGTTATATAGTTGTGTCCGAAATGCTTGGTGATTTAACCTAAATTGTCCTATTAATTAAAAATTATATTTACAGTTGGGACCAAAAGTCTGTACACACCTAAAAGTCTACGATGCATCCGTAAAGTATTCACAGCGCTTCACTTTTTCCACAATTTGTTATGTTACAGCTTTATTCCAAAATGGATTAAATTAAATATTTTCTTCAAAATTCTACAAACAATACCCCATAATGACAGCATGGAAGAAGTTTGTTTGAAATCTTTGCAAATTTATTATTCATGCCAAGATCTAAAGACTTCTGTAAGGCCTTCAGAAAAAAGGTTGTGGATGCCTATGAGTCTGCCATACACAATAATGTATTTCAAATTATTTGAAATACATCATTCCACTGTAAAGACAATCATCTACAAATGGCACAGATTTCAAATGAATGCCAATTTGTCCAACAAATTCAGCCAAAGAGCAAACATGATGTAAAAAGAATTTTCCAACAACCCCAATATTTCTTCACAGGATCTGATAGTAAGTCTTGCAGCTGTTGGTGTCTCAGTGCATTTTTCTACATTCAGAGAGATTACACAAATTTGACCTGTTGAATGTTCTAAAAAGGACATTAGAGCAAGACTAACATTTACAAATGACCATATAGGCAAAGACCAGGCATTTTGAAATACTGTGCTCTGTACAGACAAATCAAAGATTTGCTGCCAAAGTAACAGCAGTCACTTTTGGTGCTATCCAAAGACAGCTTTTCAAGAAAAGCACCTCATACCAAATGTGAAGCATGGCGGTGGAAATGTTATGGTTTGGGGTTGTTTTGCTGCCTCAGATACTGGACAGCTTGCATTCATTGATTCAACTATTCTGCATCATATCATAGTGTGCTTGAAGATAATGTGAGGCCATCTGTCTAAGAGTTCAGGTTAAACCGGAAATGGAAAATTATGGAATGGCCTTGTCATAGCCCAGATTTTAATCCCCTTGATATGTTGTGGGGGGACTTGAAATGGGTAATACATGCAAGAAAACCTTCAAACATCTTGCAAATGATGAAAGATTGAAATAATATTGCATGGAATGCAATTGAGGCCAAGGATGTATTTACTTTTTCAGCAAAATATCACATCTATTGCTATTTCTGTTGAATAAATTAACATTATCTATATTAATAGGCACTCTTTCAAAGATAACCAAATGTTTGCTTGTCCTAATATGTCCAAAAAAGTCAACAACTTTCATGGGGTGTACTTATTTTTTCACCTGACTATATCTTATCTAACAAACCCTGATCTAAGCTTTTTTCCACCTCCTGCAGCAGACTTCCAGTACATCACTGGCTGTCACCTTGATATCCCTATAATCAGAGTTTACCTAGATAGCCATTAACTTTCATACAGAATTAGTAAAAAGGCATGATTCATCATGATGCCCATAAATGTTTTGTATTCTCTACAAAATATGCATTTGATATACTAAACTCTACAAGGCTTTGGCCCCTGTTTCTACATGTCACCACCAAACCACTACTCATTTTCCCAGGAGGCACTGCTAACTACAAACATGGCCGCTGAGGACTACACCTCCCACACACGCATGCGCTCACCTTCCCCGGAGTTCTAAACACACACACATGCATTCTATCATGCATACACTCACACCACAGCATGAGAGACTTATGAAGCAAACAGACTTTGCGAAGTAACGTTCAGTAGACATGCTCTCTGTCGTCATCCAAGCCTTATTTTCTACATCCAGAGCTCAATGTGGCGTCCTCAGAGCTCCAGTTTGCGACCGACGAGGAGGTCTCAGCACCTGAGCTCCAGCCAGAGGTCAATATGGCAACCTCAGAACCCAAGCTGGAACCTGAGACCTATGAGGTGGTCTCACCGACCGAGCTTCAGCCAGATGACAACGTGGTTACACATAATTGTATATAAATTAAAGAAGTGTTGTACATTTACAGAATAAAGCAACATGTTACTGTGTTCAGATGAGTGAATGTGTGTGTTACTGCAGAACATTCAACATCTACCAGTTAACACTTAGTTTGTACTTTTGTTTTTCTGTTAGCATTTTTAATATAGTGATTTAATTTCTGCTTTAAAGCTTGTGGACAATCAGCTGTTTTTTTTTTTGTTTGCAAAATATGTGAATATTTTTTTTAATCCTTTGCACAATGATAATAGACTATAAAATAATAGTTAGTTTTTGCCCTAATGCTCTGCCATGTTATGAAATGTCAAGCTTGTAAACATGGTGAACAAGAATGCAAAACAAATTGTTTCGTGAAACATCTTCATGATTGACAGATTTGGTTATGTTTAAAAAAGACAAACCTCACAGAAAAAGGGTACAAATACAATAAACTAAAATACAGCACCAAGCATAATAAAAATAAATAACTATCAAAGACAAATCACTGGAGAAAACGTGTCAAAATTGAAGATGAACAGATGATGCAAATAATGAAACAGCATACATTGTGATGGCATTTACTGTATTTTTCCTTGTGTGATACTGATGCATGCTTATATTATGTCAAAACTCAACTTTTTCCTTTTCTGTAAAAAAAAAAATGTTTAGTGTAATTAGTTGGCAGTGGGTAATCCCCTTCCTGTAGTTGTAAAAATACTTATATTTTTTGTAACACTACTATGCAGTACTGGATCACCCATATATTATAGCCAATACAAAACCTCAGAGTATGCAAGCTTGCAAAGGTGGTTTTGCTTTTGCTTAACACTCAGCTGTCATATCCCCATTAAGTATGCTGAGGCCTTGAGAGAGTAAGAGAGAGAGTGAGAGAGAGAGAGAGAGAAAGATTTTTTGATTTTTAACAGAACTTTATTCACACGAAAAAATTCCTTTGGTACAGTACATATTAACACCATTGGGAGAACATCTTCTCCCATTTAAAACCAAAAGAAGAGAAGAGAGGGGGATAAGAAGGAGAAGAAGAAGAGGGAAAAGAGAGAAAAAAAGATAAAAAAGGAACCCCATCAGATCTCCCCCAAAGAGATTCCCCTCTGAAATAAAAAAAGACCCATTAGAAAATAAATAATAATAACAATCATCATAATAATACTAATACTAATAACAATTCCTAAACCTCAAAACCCTTAGTCATTCTGAATCACATAACAGCTCACTTCTTGCGATTGCTGCCCATTTCTTCAATCTGTAACGTCTCCTGGGGGACATTACTCCCATGGAGTGCTGTGCAGAGTTAACGAAGGCCCTCCTATCCGGGAAGAAGTTGGACAGTATAACGTTTCGTTTTCCTTTCGTCACTTTCAGGAACCGGTTGATCTGTTCTTGGGTGTATAGTTGCACAGGTTCTTGTGGGCGGCTAAAAACATACGGTTGTTCTGCGGTGACCTCTTCCTCCTCCATAGATTCATCTCCTGAAGATCCATCCCTACACTCCGAGCTCGAGTCTTCGGACATCTCGTCATCATGTTTCGATGGGTACTCCACCTTCTCCATCCGTTTCCCTATTCTGTCCATTTTAGGATTTTTATCATCAACATTCACGTCTTGTTGGTGCTCCTGCTGCGGTTGTGTGGGGTTACTTTCTCCACTTGTAACTGCTCTGCCAGGCTTGAGACCAGATTGCTGTGTGGCATCATTATTGTCGCTGGAATAGTCATAGGTGCTGGCATCGTTGCTGGTGCGGGGACGGGTGCCCTTATCTTTGCTGGTGCCGGTTTTGTTGCTAGTGCGGGGACGGGTGTCGGTTTTGTTGCTGGTGCGGGGACGGGTGTCATTTTTATCGCTGGTGCGGGGACGGGTGTCATTTTTATCGCTGGTGCGGGGACGGGTGTCATTATTATCGCTGGTGCGGGGACGGGTGTCAGTATTATCGCTGGTGCGGGGACGGGTGTCAGTATCGTTGCTGGTGCGGGGACGGGTGTCAGTATCGTTGCTGGTGCGGGGACGGGTGTCATTATTATCGCTGGTGCGGGGACGGGTGTCATTATTATCGCTGGTGCGGGACGGGTGGTCAGTATCGCTGCTTGTGCGGGACGGGTGTCAGTATCGTGCGTGGTGCGGGACGGGTGTCATATTATTGCTGGTGCGGGGACGGGTGTCAGTATCTGCTGGTGCGGCGAGGGTGTCATTATTATTGCTGGGCGGGGACGGGTGTCAGTATTCGTTGTTGGTGCGGTGACGGGTGTCATATATTATTGCTGGTGCGGGACGGGTGTCAGTATCGTTGCTGGTGCGGGGACGGGTGTCAGTATCGTTGCTGGTGTGGGGACGGGTGTCATTATTATTGCTGGTGCGGGGACGGGTGTCAGTATCGTTGCTGGTGCGGCGACGGGTGTTATTATTATTGCTGGTGCGGGGACGGGTGTCGGTATCGTTGCTGGCGTGGGGACGGGTGTCAATATCGTTGCTGGCGTGGGGACGGGTGTCATTATCGTTGCTGGCGTGGGGACAGGTGTCAACGCTATCACTGGGCACTGCGGTAGCCCCGGTGGTGTGTACTTCACTGACCTCTTCCTGCTGTGACCTCGGTGAGACGTTACCCCCCTCTGCTCTGGGTGCTTGTTCTCTAGTGACCTTCTCCTGGCTGTCTCCGCGCTGCTGCTGTTGCGCCCCGGCCGCGTCTCCCCCGGGCTCTCCGGCTGCGCCGCCCTGCGTGGGCAGCTCAGCCGTTTGTGTCCGACTTCCCCACACCCAAAGCACCTCAGGCGCTCGGTGGTGGCGTAGACGGTGTAGCTTTTGCGCCGTGTTTGACTTTGAAGTTAACATCCAGCGTTTGTTCCCGGTTATTTAGAAACATATATACTTGTCTCCGAAACGACAGGACGTGTTTCACCGCGTGGTCTCTACAACCAAGCGGGAGATCGGACATGGGGCCGACGAATTTGCCGAATCGGATCAGCTCGTCTACTATTGGCCCGTCTCCCACGAAGGGGGGCACGTTGGAAATCACTACCCTCGTCGCCGGAGTAGAAAGGGGGGTAATGTCTAGCAGGTCATCATTTAGCACTACCACACTTTTACACAGCGTGTCGACGAGTTTTTCCTTTTTCAGGAAGATCTCCACAGCTTTGTCCATTCGGGAGGCGGAGTGGATGTTCTCACACCCGATCCGCTCGCTCACCGCTAGTAGAATCTCCTCCACCTGTTCTCCATTAGCCGGCACACACCTGATGCCATGGCGGAGAGATAGCTTCTCCCCTCCGGCCCCGGAGGCCATGGCGTCCCGCTCACCCTCACCGACTCACAAGTTTCCACCAACCACTTATAAAGCACTTTCAGACAATTAAAGAAAAAACTGAAAAAAACTCGCGCAAAACGATTGTCAAAACTCCGAAGCATTCTCGTGTCCTCCACCACGCTCACTCTTCCGCAGGCCAAAAAAAAAAAAAAAAAAAAAAAAAAAAAAAGAGAGAGAGAGAGAGAGAGAGAGAGAGAGAGAGAGAGAGAGAGAGAGAGAGAGGGGAAACTTTGAAAAGTGGTTCTTGTCTGTGAGATGTTTAAGCTCATTTTTAAGCTAATGTTTGATGTACACAGAACCTTACAGAAGAACGACTTGGGTGGGAAACATTTGCAAGACAATGTTGATATGGCACAACTGTGGCAAAATAAATTGCAAAAAAAATAAGAATAATTTCATTGCCTAGTGTTCTTTTCTCACTAGGAATTGGAACAGTCCACATTTTATGAGCTACCTGACTGAGTAACCACTGGGACAATTTTTATTGGTAAACATTAAATCAATAATGTTTTAAATTCTCTATTGTCTGTGTATCAGGAAAAGAGGTATAAGATTACTGTCCTTTAATTCCCCCCATGATGGGACAGATATGCACAGGAAGTCTAGCAGGCATGCTAGCTGTTAGAACACAGCAGCAAAAACAAGCAAAATAAATTAATAACTAAATTAAACAAGATACTCTGAAAGTATAGCAGGAAAGGGAGAGACAGTACGACTAGATGTGTGATAATAAGAATAATAATATTAATAATAATAATATTACTACTACTACTACTACTACTACTACTACTACTACTAATAATAATAATAATAATAATAATATGACTAATGAAGTATTATACAACCCAAATTCCAAAAAAAAGGGGTGCTGTGTAAAATATAAATAAAAACAAAACGCTGGAAAAGTAAGTGTTACTAAAAAGAAACAGCTGGAGGAACATTTTGTAGCTAATTAGGTTAATTGTCAACAGGTCAGTAACATGATTGGGTATAAAAAAAGAGTATCTTATAGAGGCAGAGTCTCTCAGAAATACAGATGGGATGGAATCTGGATGGAAGCATATGTTGCTCTAAAACCTGTATATACCTTGAGGCATTGATGGTGCTTTTAAAGATGTACATTTCACAGGATTTAATGCACCCCCATACCATCAGAGATGCAGGAAAAAAGGCGGATGGTCTCATTCCTCTTTAGTCCTCGAGGACAAAAGCATCCATGGTTTCCAAAAAGAATTAAAAATTTTGATTCGTCAGACCACATAACAGCTCTCCAATTTACCTTGGTCCATTTTAAATGAGCTTTGGCCCAGAGAAGATGGCAGCGTTTCTGGATCACGTTCAGATGTGGCTACTTCTTTGCATGATTTTTTACAAGCATTTGTGAAAGAGATGAGTTTTTACAAGCATTTGTGGATGGCTGTCCACAAACGCAGCAAACTGTGTTCAAAGACAATGAGTTCTGGAGGTGTTTCTGCTGAGGTGCTCATACAGTGATTTCCATTACAGATTCATGCCTGATTTTAAACCAGTGCCATCTGAAGGCCCAAAGATCATGATCATGCAATATTGATTTTCACCCTTGTCCCTTGCGCACAGAGATTTCTCTAGATTTTCAGAATATTTTGATAGTATTGTGTACTGTAATTGATGAGATATTCATAGTCTTCACAATTTTACATTGAGGAACATTATTCTGAAATTGTTCCACAAATTGTAGACGCAGTTTTTTGCAGATTGGTGAAGCTCTGCCCATCTGAAAGATTCTGCCTCTCTAAGACACACTTTTTTTAAATACCTAATCATGTTACTGACCTGTTGCCAATTAACCTCCAGCTGTTTCTTTTGAGTAGCACTTACAGCCTTTTGTTGCCCCATCCCACCTTTTTTGAGACGTGTTGTGGCCATCAAATATAAATTACCTTCTTTTTTCTTAAAATGGTACATTCACACAGTTTATACATTTGATATGTTTTCAATGTTCTATTGTGAATAACATATGGGTTTATGAGATTTGCATGTCATTGCATTCTGTTTTTATTTACATTTTACACATTGTCCCAACTTGTTTTGTAATCAGGATCTGTATATATATATATATATGTAGGTACCTCCCAAAAATGTAGTTGAATAAAAGGTGTACTTGCTGCATTTTTGGGTAGATTCATTTGAGACTAATTTTCCCATGGTCCTTTGTTTCTGGATGCGTTGCAATTTGTTTCCATTCTATTCCCGTCTATCATCTTACACCTGTAAGTGGTTCAGGACCCGTCAAAGTCATGCACCGCAATCATCTTTTGCCCTTAGGCCAAGATGTAAGATTAAGCCCTGAGGTTGACCTCAAACCTACTCCTTCTCCAAGAGCTCTCAGGCACAGAACAGTGAAGGAGAGGAAGCAGACTCCCAATGTTGGAAAAAATGATCCTCCAGTTGATATCCCCCTGGGAGAGCAGTACCCTTCAGACTCTGAGTCAGAGTATGGCCATTACCTTGAAGATCTAATAACCAACCAGTCAGAGGAAAGCTGTGTTAAGCCAAGAGATGATGCAAGGCTTACAGAGTCCAACACTCCTTACTCAGCTCTAGACGTGCCAGAAGTTGTAGTGAGTTTTCCATCTTCTGAAGATGTACCTGTGGGGATAGGTGAGAGTAGGGAGGTAGAAAAGGAATGTTCTGTTGAGACTGTTTGCACTACAGACATGGCAGACGCAGAAAATCCAGAACCAGAAATAAGGAGATCAGAGAGACCAAGAAAACCTGCAGAACGTTTGACGTATTCAAGGCTAGGTGAGCCTAGTGCAGAGCCTGTAGGGGTAAAGCATAATAGTGTTCATGCAGTTCACTCACCCATAATGCACTTTCTTGAACACTACAATCATGCATGGTGGTGTAACTCTTTTGCTCAATGCAAGTCATGTGTGAGTAAGAGATTACTATTTTCTCCTATTATAATACCTGTTATCCCATTGTAAAGGCCCATTTATGGTACATAGTAATTAGTTAACTAGTTCTAATTAGTGTAGCCAGCATGGGAGCACGCTGGATATTTGGTGGGGGGGAGAGTGTAGGTACCTCCCAAAAATGTAGTTGAGTAAATGGTGTGCTTGCTGCATTTTTGGGTGGATTTATTTGAGACTACATTCCCATGGTCCTTTGTTTCTGGGTGTTGCAATTTGTTTCCATTGGAGTAGTTCAAGCCAATGGATTGCCTGTTTAATTAAACTCATAGCCAATCAGAGGTCACCTCTGTTGGGGAGGGGGAAAGAGGAAAAAAAAGGAAAGGAGGGGAGAGGTAGCGAACGGATTAAGGAGTGACACGCGGGAGTAGAGCGGGAAAAGAGGACCGGAGTTTTAACGCAGGGGTGATGTTTATAGACTAAACTTCTATTACCATAGTGTCACAAATATCAATTTATTCAGCGAAAAGTCGAGAGCAACTATCAGCTCGGTAAATTGGTGAACTGTAAGGTGAAGTGCAGCTAGCTTATCTGCGTTTGTTTGTTTTGCACTAGCTTGGAAAAACAAAGCTAAGTACAAACTGTAACTCGTGGACATTAAGCTAATGTCTTCTTGAGAGACGGACAGCTGTAACCGCCAGTCACAGGTTCACTGTGAAACTGAAGGGACGAGGACTGTGGAGAACTGTGCTGAACTGTGCTAGGTAGCATGGTAGCTCCACATGTTTGAGGAGGGACTTCATCGCCGAACCTGCGTCGCTGAATTAACCTTCTGGAACCTTGCGTTCAGCGGATTCATTCTCTCTGCTCGTGTCCAAGTCGGCTAATTCTTCTGTTCCAGAGGCCTGAGTAACGGAGAGGTTTTAGTAGCGTTCATTAAAGGAACCAAGGAGGGCCCCAACAGAAAATCCAAGCGCTTGGTGAAGGTTCTGAACATTTAATAAAAAAGGGTTTAAAGTGGTTAAATCCAAACTGTACTGTTCCTGGTGTTTCATAATTAGAAAGGAGTGTTTGAGTTACTGGTCTAAATTTTGTTTCTAATACATGTATACAGTTTGAAGTTTTTTTTGTTTAGCATAATGAATGTTTTTATTTTTGTTATACATACTACCTGGCTTTACTGACCTTTTTTTTCCTTTTTTTTATTTAATAAGGTTTATATATATTTGTCATAGTTATATTTGATATTTGTTTCTGGGGAATAACCATATCGCTCATAGTGTGTGAGTGGGGTAATTCTTCAGTGGAGGCACCATGCTATTATTCTTGATTAAATCATTTCCATACATTTCTGCCTCTGATAACACCATCGACTGGTAAATAGAGGTTAGCCAATTCATCATCAACTGCTAAGTACTCAGGATCCTGTTAATGAAAACCTTTTATATTAGTAACCTAATCTAATATTACACTTCCGTCACCAGGAAGGGGTTATATATATATATATATATGTATATACATTTATATATATGATAACACATAATGCATTGACTTTGCTTCTTTTTTTGGTACGTATTTTCCACATGGTCTTCCAGGCACTTTATTCCTTACACAAAGGTACTGAGCTCAAAATTTTTATTGTCACTAGAGGTCGCTTTGTGGTCCACCACCATGGCGATTATGAAATCAATCAGGAGATTAAACAGCCCACTCCAATATAAAACTAGAACAAATCTCTCTTTCAGTGGGAACGGGATTATGTCAACCTCATAAAGCTTGTACAAACAGGTTAAAACGTGAGAGGTGTTTGAGTACCTATGAATAATTGTCTATATAAAATAGACAGAAGCTTGAAAAAAACAGAGTGCAGACATGCTTTTTCTGTCACACACTCTTAGAAGTTATGCTACATTATGGAAAAAAGTCAAAATGTAATTTTGGTGATGAGAATGCTAAAATGTCCTGAAGGGCAGATTTGTCTTCAGCTCATTGGTGCTTTTGGAGCAGTGGGTACCATCAAGAGATTACAGATTATGCCTTCAGTGACCCAAGATTCCTAGTGCATGTACATTAAGGCTGCAGTGTCCATTAGAGATGCAAAGATCAATTAATGGACTCGCATATCATTGTTATACTGAAAGTGCAGGAAGAATTAAGGCTAATGCCTGAAGCAGTTTTTAAGCTTATGCTTTGTCATGCAGCATATGCATTCTTTAAACTTGCTTATTGTGACTTGCTTTTGTGTCCTTTGTAGACAGTAGGATTAGGTGGTCAGTAGAAAGGCTGTAGGGGGCATCGGAGAGGGTCTGTAAAAAGTGAAAAGCTCTTAAATTAATATAAATATAAAAACTTTAAAGCTAACCTAATCAGTAAACAGCACCAAGAATTGTGGCATGTAAGCTGTAGACCTCCCCCCCTATTTGCAGCTCCAGCACTTGCCAAAGTTATGTTAATATAGTCTGTTCACTCAGTAGCTATGGTGGCTGTGGCGCAGTTGGTAGAGTGGGTTGTCCACTAATCGTAGGGTTGGCAGTTCGATTGCCGGCCTGGGTGATTCCACATGCCGAAGTGTCCTTGGGCAAGACACTGAACCCCAAGTTGCTCCCGATGGCAAGCTAGCGCCTTGGGTGGCAGCTCTGCTATCATTGGTGTGTGAGTGTGTGTGTGAATGGGTGAATGAGACACAGTGTAAAGTGCACATTTAGCTATGTTAGTGCCTATGCAGTTATATTCAGTCATACTGGTCATGATGTCCAGTCCATGCTCTCATCTACTGGGATTATGATAGATCCATATACTTGGAACATTTTAGGTTGTTCCAGCTACTTGCACATAACCAGGCAAATCACCCTGTATCTTCATGGGCATCAGTATTAGAATCAGACGAGACCCCTCTAGCCCTCTTCCACTTCCTCATGCTTCCACATTTTCACAATATTTTGGCATGGTTGGTGTAGCATTTGGAAGTTGCAGAGCTCCTCCAGCAACCCGCCATTAATTACAGATAAGCTTTTGTAACCGTGCTATCCTCTAAATATGAGCCAACACTAGATTTGTAAGGAGCCAAGTGGTTTAAACTGAACCATACAAGGAAGGATGATACCAGATAAGTTGAAACAATATAACCTTTACTTACAGTTCTTTTCAAACAACATTTGAAACAATTCTGTTCAGACAAAGGAAAATAAAAAATGGGCCCTTTAAAGTAAATGAGTCTTTTGATCTTTTTTGGGGTCAGTAAAGTCTAAATTTGTTACACATTCTGGATTAATCAATCAATTTAGGGATACAAGTAGTGCTACTATACAAGATCCATTAATTGAATACCAGAGGAAGCAAAGTGCACAGAGTAGAGGTGTACGTGTGTGCGCGCTGAACTTGATGCGGGCAGCTACAGGAAGACAGTGGAGGGAGATGAAGAGGGGTGTGACATGGATTGTCTTGGGCTGGTTGAAGACGAGGCGCGCTGCAGCATTCTGAATCATCTGAAGGGGTTTGATGGATACTTCAAACTTGCACACTTGCTTGCTAATACGCTCACTTTTATCACTTTGTCCACTTTAATTCTATAATTTTCCTCCGGTCGCCAAAATGTGCATCTTCTATTTTCTCACACGCACGCGGTCTCCACAGGATCACGAAATGGCGTCGTGACCTGTTAATCATGTTCATCTGGGGGCGGGACTATCGATCCTGATTGCTGATTTTCTTAAAGGGACATTACGCTATTTTAATACAAGTTATTTGAACCCTGTATTGTCACTGAGTTACACTTTGCTTTCTGATGTCCAGCAAGGGCTAATGATGGGCATGATTACACAAAGTAGAGCTGTATTTCTGAACCTGAAGAAGCCCCTGCTTCTGCATTTCCACCTGAAGAAACAGCATGTGAAGTCATGTACAGTATAGTATAATTAAACACAAAATTAAATGTATAGTTATACATGTTTTAACTACATTCAAAGTTGCAGAAGCACCACACATGTAGCCTGAATCACACGCACAGTCATGCATTTTATAACTACTTGCTTCCACAAAGAACATACAATTCATATTAATTGATACAACCACAAATACAGACACACATATGCACATGGAGTGGTGTGTTACTAAAAATTGAGAATATATTAAGACTAACCCAGTTTCAGTGTTAAAATTAATAAAGCCAAAGCACTTGTATTTCTGCTGCTTTAACACACCCACTTCAACTCAAGTGATTATTGTGTAATTAGCAGTCCTCTAGAAACTTTCACATTTGTGGTCCTGGAGTGGTTTTCCCTGCTCAAAACTCACCTGATTCAACTCATCAGCTAATTATCAAACCTGAACAAGATTGAACTGGGTGGAATAAAGTTGAAAAGCTTAAACAGACTTGCATTTTTAATAGTCTGAAAGAATATACTGCAAACTAAACAAAGTCAAATACCTACCAACCATAACCGCTTATGATAAATACTCTAGATGTATGTATAGACCCTGTCCCAAAGCTGACAACAGTTTGGTTGGGGGTTTGAATGTTACAATTTCCACAGAAATTGATTCATCCAGCAATCCATACTTTGTAATATGCTCACTTGTGACAAAGTAAAGGGGTGGGATGTTGGAGGTGTTTGGTGTGTTGTTATCAGATTGATGTATTTGTGTGCTTGCCCTTGTGGCTAACTTTGCATTTTGACTGCTGTTCTGGTTTTGACTTTTGTGTGGTTTGACCCTGAGTTTGGTTATCCCTAAATCTGCTTTGTATTCTCTTCACTATATATATATATATATATATATATATATATATATATATATATATATATATATATATATGTATATATATATATATATATATATGTATATATATATTGGGAGAGGGTTCCTTTTTGTCTCTTTGCTTGGGTAGTTGGCTAAGGATATTTGTATTTTTGGGGTTTGAATTCGGTGTTCGATCGAGTAAGATGTGAAGTTTGAGTCTCCTGCAGATCTTGATTAAAATTGTAATTAATTAGCACTTTTTTGGTCACATAATATATTTGACTTATTCTACTTTGTTTCCTTATTTGTACTTTTAACTTGGTGGTTCGTTAAAATGTCTGGGAAGAACTTGAAAACCGGCGGTATTATTCAGACAAAACTGGCCTAGAGAGTGCGTCTCCTTCTCCCCGTGAACCCGCAGCCACATCCCGGAGCCGTGACCCTGACTTCGCCAAACTCAAGCTGGAGCTGCTGGCTTTACAGAGGAAGGACATCACCGATATTTTTAAAAAGGAGCACCAGGAGAATCATCAGGAGATTCTCAGGGAAGCACTGTCTACTATTCAGCTTGACCTGCAGGCCATGAAAACCCTTTTTTTTTTTTTTTTTGAAGTGGGAGTTAAAAAAATATAAAAAAATAAAAATATAATATAAATATAAAAATAAGCCTAACTGCCAAAATCTGAAGCAGAGAAGAACTGTGCAAAGTAAAAATGTCAAAGAGACAGTTAAATTTTATATAATTTTTCAATAGAAAAAAATGATTTGATAAGGATTCTAAATAAATCAGGATGTTGATGTAAGAAATTATGAGAATGAAGAAGTTCCATGATCGATGCACTGTTAAAGATAAGAATGCACAGAAGCAGAGAAAAGCCTAATGACAGATGCACTGTTGAAGATAAGAGAGAGGCGCACAGGCAAAACATTACACACACACAGAGGAAGTTTAGGATGGACTTTGCTATTGACAGAATATATGCAAGAGAACATTTTTACAGAAGAATGTTTCACAGTATGTCATATTGAGCACATGGTTTCTTCAAGGCCATTGTGTAGTTTGTGTGCACGTAGGTGCAACCAAGATTGAGGTCATCTATGGAAAACATGGGAGTGGGTTTGTGTGGTCTAGCCAACATCTTGGATGGTCCATGGTTTGCCTTGGAAGTCCCAGATGTTTGACCAAATATCTAAGTTTGAAAAACGCATAAAACATAGAATCGTCACAAGCACATATCTGACCCAAAAAGTGTCACACAAGGAGCAAGATAGAGGAGACAGTGGTACAACATGTATAACTAAAAGAGGAACCATGCACCGTGCAGATAAGAACCCTCACTCACCCATGACAAGAGAAAAGGCTGTCGCTCATTCAAGGTAGAAATAGATCAAAAGTAGTTAAGGAAGTAACTGCTAGAAAAGAAGATAGACTTTACAGTATAGCTGTCAAACATTATGATGCAAATAAAGTTGTGAGAAAACAGACTGAGGCAAGAGATAAGGAAAAGTTTAGGGCAGCATTAAAATAGGAACCCCAAGACTCCTTAGAGACAATGGGAATGTACATAATGAAGATACAGTACGTGTGGAAACTTGTGATATGATGTGCAAAAAAGGATTGGTGTGATTGGTTAAAGTTGGAACATGCTTGACAGCATCTAAAAAGATTGTAAGCCAGCAGGAGCCTCAGTGCAAGTTACATCTTCATGATGCAAGCACACTTGGTACCAGTTGGTTTGTTTGGTGTCTTGTTTGGCTGCTAATAAACCTACTTCATCTGAATCCAGTCTTTGTGAGTTTGGCTGTTTTATTCATTGTGAGTGTAAGATAGATCTTTTAATTTGTTTATAGTTTGGATCTGTGAGATAGAAGAGTCAATGTAGGTTGAAGAAGCAAAATATCCTGCAGCAGCAATGAAACACAAAAGTGGTTGCAGTAGGGAAATGTTGCAGGCCCTGGCAGTGCAGTTAAATGACCAGAGCAGGAGGCTGCCGCTGCCACAGCAGTAGCAAGGTAGGTTCAACATAAGGAAGAGGCACAAAACAGATCAAATTTGGAAGGAAGGGGATAGTGGTATCAGCGGCGAAGATTTTGGGATGTCTAGTGACAGATCAAGGTTGGGATGCACAACTATATGAACATCAGCTGTCCAAATAGTTCAGTGTTAAACAATCCTACTACCCATGGCTTGTAATAGAAAAGGTTGGGCTGCAAAACATGTAAAGTGGTGAGGTCTTTAGGGCCAGAACAGACAGAGGGGGATGAAACTATCAAAGGAATGGGTCACGTGTACAGTAACCTTGTCTGCCTCAGACATTAAAAAACAGCAACGAGCACTTAGAAAAAAAAAAATTTGAACATGCCTAGACCAAGGCTCATTTAGCAGCAGCAGAAATTCTTGATAAGCAAAAGAAGACATCATAGTCAAGCTATAGTTAATAACCAGTCTGAACAGATAGCCAATACAGCACGAGTTTTTCGCACGGCATACAAGGAGGCTAAATACCACAGGCCAGCAAATGGCTTTGAACATGAGATTGATTGCCAAGAGTTAAATGGAATTGATATGGGTAGAATTCTGCATTCCAATGTTGCATGTGCAAATATACAGAAACTAAAAGAACACTCTTTGAAAGAATATTACAATGTGTACCTAAACTCACTCTAATGCTGGATGAATCGACAAGTTTAAACAAAAAGAGTTCCTTGATCATATATCTGATCATCTGTTATCTTTGCACTTCTGTCAGGTTTGGGTGCAAAAGTGGAAGTAAGTAGGCTTAAGAATATTTTCCCTAATATTACTGTTTGCCACTGCTCAGCCAAATAGTCCAGTGACAAAAAATGTCTGGGTTACGCATGTAACCCTGTTCCCTAAGAAGGTAATGAGATGTTGCTTGAGCTTACAATGAGCGAAATACTGAAACAGATGGGCGCTATGAATCATTAAAAAATATTGATGGACAAGCTATATGCAATTCATAGCACATCTAACAAAAACTGGAGCTGAAAGAGTCTGTGGACTCTTTTTTATTTATTTATTTTTTTTACATGTTTACATGTCCAGCTATGCAAAATCGGTCTGATATTCAGGTTTTAGAACAGTAGAAGCAGTGTGGAAAAACTATACAGCACTTTACAAACATTTTAAAACAGCAGCAGAGGATCCATCCTGTGATGGCATTACAAAGCAAACATACAACGGACTTGATAAGCCCATTTCTTTGCATGCATGTGTGAACAACCTAGGCATCATGTGCAATGCATTGCAAGAGTTATCCGAACTGTAACTCGAGCTTCAAAGAAGAGAAAGTAGCATTGTTTCGGCACACAGGGGAATCAGTAGGCAAATCGGGGTATTTGAGGCAATGTCGGAGCTGCCAGAGCACTACACTGATCTAAGCCAGAGAGTAATTGACAATAACATTTTCAGGGTGCCATGCTAAACAGAGTAAAACCCAGTGACAAAAATGTCTGGGTTACGCATGTAACCCTGTTCCCTAAGAAGGTAATGACATGTTGCGTGAGCTCCAGGCTGTGGGAAGTGCTCTCGTGCGTGACCGGTATCTGAAGCTTGTGTAGCATCATGCCTATTTATAGGCCTGCTGTGATCATGTGATATAAAAACGGCACCTGTGAATCGAGCCGTCAGCCTCTATTACCTGAAGCGAAGATGCATTTCACAGGCACGCCCCAGTATGACAAAGCTACGCAACATCTCGTTCACTTCTCAGGGCATTCACAATGTAAGGCATTCACATTGCGCACAGTCAGACCTCTCGAGGGGTTCCCTGGCGTGCTCCATCCCTAGACACTTCACACTGAAAGTTTGTCCGTCCGATGGCAGTGTAACAAGGTGAAAAATAGTGTCCTTGTTTAAGTTGATTTATTCAAAGAAAAAGATATTTAATAGATTTAAAGGGTTAAAGATCTTGTGTGTGATGATGTACTGCCTGTGTGTTTAGGCGTGGATGTAAGTTTGATTTGTTGTGTTAACGGACGAATCAGGAGGGAGTTACAGGGGTTCGAATTCGGTGTTTGATGGAGTAAGACGCAAAATTCGAGGCTCCTGCTGATTTCGATTAAAATTGTAATTAATTAGCGCTTTTTGGTCATATAATATATTTTGACTTATTCTACTTCGTTTCCTTATTTGCACTTTTAACTTTGTGGTTAAAAGACGTCTGGAAAGAACATGAAAATCTGTGGTAGAATTCAGACACGACTGAGACCTGGTGTGCGCACCGTGAGCGAGCCCCCTTCCCCTTCTGCCTTCTCCCCGTAAATCTGTGTCCCCGAGCGGTGACCCTGACTTCGCCTCTCTCAAGTTTGAGGAAGGACATTGAGGATATTTTTAAAAAGGAGTTTTAGGCAATGTTCAGGGATGCGCTGTCTACTATCCAGCTTGACCTGCAGGCCGTGAAAACACAGCAGGCTAGTGATAAAGTTTCAACCGATGCTACCATATCAACACTGAAAGGTACTGTTGGGGAAATGGGGCATGCTCTCTCCGGTTGCACCGATGACATAGTTCACATGAAGACTACTATCGAGTCTCTCACTGCGATCGTGACTCGATTAGAGAATAAATGTGAAGATTTGGAGTCGAGGTCATGGCGCAATAATGTTAGGATAGTTGGAGCTCCAGAGGACACTGACACCTGTACAACCGCTGCTGTAGCGGCCCTGTTAAAAGAGACGTTTGGTCTGGAGAAGGAGCCGGTTCTGGACAGGTCCCACCGGACTCTTCTATCGGCTAAGCTCGGCTGAAGCTTCGGCGAAGCTAAGACCACGAGCTATTGTGTGCAGATTTGCAGAGGCGCATGGTGGCTTAGTGGTTAGCACGTTCGCCTCACACCTCCAGGGTCCGGGGTTCCCGCCGGGGCCATGTGTGTGCGGAGTTTGCATGTTCTCCCCGTGTTGCGGGGGTTTCCTCCGGGTACTCTGGTTTCCTCCCCAGTCCAAAGACATGCATGGTAGGTTGATTGGCAGCTTGGTGTGAGTGTGTATGTGATTGTGCCCTGCGATACCCCGCCTTGTGCCCGATGCTTCCTGGGATAGGCTCCAGGTTCCCCGCGACCCTGAAGCAGGAATAAGCGGTTGAAGATGGATGGATGAAAACTGTAATAAAAAACAAATAAAAAACAGTCAAAAAGATATTAAGAGTCAAAAGCGAGTGTCTTTAAAAGAGCTTTAAAAATGCCAAAGGACTGAGCTTCCCTGAGTTCAGGGACAGAAAAAGCCCTGTCACCTATGGACTTAAGGTGGGTTAGTGGAACCGTAAGTAGTCTGCGATGTGGGGTGTACGGGATTAATAAGTTAGTTAAATATTGTGGAGCCAATCCGTGCAATGCCTTGTATGTTAACATCAAGATCTTAAAATCCACCCGGAACCTGACCGTGTCCGGAGCCAGTGCCAGGAGCCAGTGTAAGGACTTCAAAACAGGATTGATATGGTCATATCTCCTGCTTCCCGTCAGGCAGAGTTCTGAACATACTGCAATTTGTTAATTAACAAATTGCAGTTTTAGAAACTCCGGCTAAACCGGCATTGTAATAATCCAACCGAATGACAACTAATTAATTTATCAGCTTTTCAGCGACAGATAAGTTTAGCATTGGTCTTAATCTGGCAATATTTCTGAGGTGAAAAAAGGAGGCTTTCACAGTGCTCTGAACAAAAAAATCAAAAGTGAGGATAGTGTCAAAAATTACACCAAGGTTCCTCAACTTACTTTGGAAATCTAGAACAGAGCCATCAACGGATAGAGACAATGGAGCCGCTTTGCGAATCTGATGACGGGAACCTATGAGCATGGACTCAGTTTTCCCACTGTTCAGGCACAGAAAGTTATTATTCATCCATTTTTTTATCTCAGCCAGAAATACAGCCAGAAAGATAACCAACATAAATGCTTTCACCAGATCTTGAGTGAATGTAGATTTGGGTATCGTCAGCATAAAAGTGATTATGGAGGCCAAGTGTTCGCAGCAGATGCCCAAGTGGAGATAGATAAATATTGAACAGTAGAGGGCCTAGAATTGAACCCTGAAACACCAGTGAGCACCGAGCAAGTGTCAGATCTAAAGCCACTCGTAGAAATAAACTGGGAACGGTCAGTAAAATAGGATTTAAACCAGTTTAAAACTTTCCGGGACACACCAATAACACTTTCAAGGCGGGTAAGTAATAGACCATGATCCACAGTATCGAAGGCGGCTCTAAGGTCAAGAAGAATAAGAAGTGAGGTAGCTCCAGAATCAGAGGCCATCAAAAGGTCATTTGTAACTTTTACCAATGCAGTTTCAGTGCTATGAAATTTACGAAAACCTGATTGAAGTGGTTCAAAGAGGTTGTTGGTTGTCAGATGAGAACATAGTTGAGAGGCGACAACACGCTCAAGTATTTTTGCCAAAAACAGAAGATTTGAAATGGGGCGAAAATTGTTAAAATCATCCACAGAAACATTTTCTCTCTTGGGGACAGGTGTAACAGCAGCAGTCTTCAGTACTACTGGAACAACCCCAGTCTCCAGTGATTCATTTATAATGCTGAGGATAGCAGGGCACCACACAGCAGGCAGGTGGTAGATTTCATGCTGGAGACCTCCTTTATGAGAGACTCAGAATCAAGCAGTGAGAAATGGGCGAAAGAAACACCAGTGAACCCAGAAGGACCAAGGAGTGGAGTGGAACAGTCAGGGTTAACAGAAATTTCTTTACGAACATTGACAATCTTAGAATTGAAAAACTGTAGAAAGGAATCACAAAGCTGCTAAGAAACAGGCAAAGTGGTAACAGCATTAACTTGAAGCAATCTGTTTATGGTATGGAACAAGTGTCTGGGATTATTTAGATTTTTTACAGTAGCAGCAGAGAAGTAAGAGGATCGTTCAGTCTCCAGTAGTGCACGATAATCCCCCAGAAGATCCTTCCACACTTGATAGTAGACACTCAGTCCGGTAAGGCGCCATTTTCGCTCCATTTTCCGACATATAGCCTTTCTAGAGCGCAGATTGTCATTATACCAGGGAGCAGAGCGGGTGAATGTGACCTTACGTGACTTTAGAGGAGCAAAAGTGTCAAGCTTAGCAGCAAGAGTGGAATTTAGTTGCAGAACTTTCTCCTCCAGTGATGATGGATGAAGATCGCTTAGGGTGGAAACCACAGAATTGGAGAAGGCTGTCTGATCGATAGAATTCCACTTCCGGAAGGTTACTGTTAGGATAGGAGGCTCACTTGAATGATACAGTTCGAGGTTAAAAAAGACAGCTGAATGATCAGACAGTCCAATGTCAGTAGCAGAAAATCTCAGATACAAATGAGCCATTAGCAATCACCAGATCCAGCGTATGACCCTTGTTATGAGTCGGGTCAGTTATAAACTGAGTGAAGTTAAAACAGTCAATTAGTGACAGAAAATCCTTGGCGACCACCGAGTCATTACAGTCCACATGAATGTTGAAGTCTCCCCAAATCAAAATTCTGTCAAACTTCGTGCTCAACATCGACAGGAAGTCTGCAAACTCAGACATAAAAGCTGCATGCGCCTTAGCCTTAGGTGGCTTATAGACTGTAGCGATGACAGTGGATACAGGAGCAGAGATACTCAAGACCAGGCATTCAATTGAAGGAAACCTGGGAACAGATACAGAGCTTGTGTTGAACTTCAGGTTCTAAACCACAATAATGCCTCCGCCTCTGCCAGATAACCTCGGGAGATCTAAAACTCCAAAGCCCGCTGGAGTTATCTGGTTAAACAGGAGCCCATCATTTTCTTTATACCAGGTTTCAGTTAAGAACAACAAGTCCAGCTTTTTATCAGTGATAAAATCCGATAAAACCACTTTGTTATTCACAGACCGTGCATTGAATAATGCGGCATAAGCCAGGCTCTGAACCGGAGACGCTGGTCGTTTAATCTCCACGCGGGGAACCGATATTAAATTACAGTGATCAACACCAGTATGGAGCAGTTTGTTGGTCTTACGGCGGCAGATCGGGACAAAGATGTTAGGAGAGGACGAAACAGCAAAACTGCGCCTCAAACCCCGATGGATATAACGCTTAGGACGAAGCAGTCCAGCGTCTCGACAGAGATTGTAAGAGTCTTTGGCTAGGCCATAACACTTCTGATTTAGATTCAAAAGCTGGCGTGTAGTGTACCTTAGCGCCATGGTTGGTGAGTGCACACACGTAGGGCCAGCGCGAGTGAAACTCCGGAGCGCACTCCACGCACAGACTCCACGCACAGACTCGTACAATCCGAGTTACAGAGTAACACGCTGCAGGTGATTCCAGTGGAGCTCAGAAATAAAAACAGAAATAAAAACTACAAACCAAACTAAATAGAATGGCACCACCACATCGCACTCACAACGGCACTAAAGACAATGTAACTAAAAGAAACTCGCAAAATTAAAAAATAAATAAATATGACTTAAAATAACAACGAAAACAAACCAAACGGTAACAGGAGCGGCAGCAAAACACGCCAGCGTACCCTGTCACCGGAACCGGAAACCAACCGGATTATTAGTGTTGTTTCCTCATCTTTACACTACACTGTGTGTACACTGTGCTACACTGTGTTATATTATTTGTTTCAAGTCTTAAAAAGGTAAGGACATTATATTTGTTAAAGTGCGCAGACTATTTATCAGATTTGAAGTCAGTAGGGGACTTTTCTCTTGCTGGAATTTTTTTGTTTAGGTAATTTTGCTGGTTAGTTCAGCTTACTCTTCTCACATTGTGGACAACTCTTGGTGGGAAACACTGCTGTCTTCCTTTGTTTTATGGAGACTTTGGGTGTGTTGGGGGGGGGGGGTTTTTAGTATATCAAGAAAAAAGGCCTGTGAATGTTTACTGCTGTGTTGCTCAGTTGTTTTTTTTCTTCTTCTCAATGAAATATTTGGGAATGAGGGAAGAGAGAAGAGAAAAGGTAACTGAATCACATAAAATGAATTACATGCAAATGAATCACATGTAAATGAATCACATGAATATCACATGTAAATGAATCATATGAAAATGAATAAATGCATTAAAACGAGGAGGGAGTTACAGGTCATCGGGAGGGCGAGGGAAAAAACAGCGAGAGAGAAAGAGAGGGCGAGGGCGAGAAGCGTGTGCGTGTGGATTCGCTAGCTGCAGGTTTTTCTTTCTTTAAATTACCATTACTGTGAGTTAAGTGGTCGACCAGAGCACTGTATGTAAGTTTAGTGGTGTAATAAGCTATCTGTGGAGAGTATAACCTCAGAGAGACATTATATTACCAATCATAATAGCTAAGAGCTAGCTGTTAAGACTTGGACTAGTGCACACGTGGACTTTGTAAGAAGTTAGCAAACAGCCGACTGGAGGAGCAGAGACTGTGTTTGTCACGGAAAAAGGAGCTGTGGACTTCGCGGATGATTACCCGTGTGTGATTCTCTTCGTCTTCATATCTTGTAACTAACCTGCGTGACCGTGACCCCATTCGTATCCAGGTACCTTTTTTTTTTTATTGCCCTCGTGGTGAAGCAGCCATTTTGTTTGAGGGTTCTACGCACGCCAGCTTCATTCAGGCCTGCAAGTGGGTACTGGTATTTTGTTTGTTTATATGGGGGTTTTTGTTGCTTAATCTAGGGCTGATAGCTTGTCTTTTGAGGTGCATACATTTTTTGTTGTTTAATCTGGAACATTTAAAACTTAAGGGACTTTGAAAACCTTATATAAGTTAAAACTGTAGTTGAATGTTTTATTGACTGAACTTTCTATGTTAAATATTTATATTTATCTATGTTAAATATTTATATATATATTAGTAAAAAAGGTTAAAAGGTTTAACCAGTGGTTGGTATTTCTGTTCATAAATAGGAAAGAACTCAGGGTAGCTCCCCCAAGTAAAGGTACTACACCAAAGGGGCGCTGCAGGAGGTATAATTACTTTGTAACTACTTATGGATTTCAGCTGGTTCCTTGCCTCTCTTCCCTTGGAGAACTGCTTTTTCTTAGCGGCTTCAATATTTAATTCCACTTTATTACATATAACTTTATTTATGGACTTTTTAATTTCTTGAGGTAATATTGATGTCTGGTGAGAATTTAATGTGAATGACCTCAATGGAAATCTATTTACTGGAAAAAAAAAATGTTGACGCATTTAATACTTAATTCCCCCATTGTACATCCCTGATAAACTGAAAGAGCTATTTTTTGCTGTCAATAGCATCCCTATAGTAAGTGCTGATTTTGTGGATTTTGTGTGGATTTTCACAAATTATCTTGATTTGCATCCCAAAACGTGCCTCTCTGCACACATCCACCATGTAAGAATTACTATTGCTGTTGATCTTGTTGGACCCCATCTAGTCAAATTCAATCCAGTCCCATTCGTAAGGTCATGGGTGGCCAAAAGACACAGAACTGCCACAGATATACGCAATAAAACCTGAAACAGGGAGGAGGTGAATCAGGACATGTCTGTGGTGTGGGATGTTTTGGAGAACTAGATAAGGTAAGCAAGTGTTTGGGGTGTTTCTATTGTGAATTGTAAAGTATTATTGTGTGTTACGCTAGATCTGTTGAGAATTAATTGCTGACAGTGAGTGCTGTAAGCCCCCCAGTTAAGCACAATGATCTGGGCATTTGCGTGTTGTGCAAAGTAATTTAAATTATTTTTAACTTATTGCCTTAAGATTTATTTCATGCAAATTATTAATAGGAGGTATTTGAATACATAGCACATTATTTTCAGCAGTGTCTTGAATGTGCTCTGCATTTTATTATGTATTTTTATTTTTAACCTATTTGGACAAGCAAATATTGTCATTGTAACCGTGCTATCCTCTAAATATGAGCTAACACTGTGCTAGGTTCGAAAGGAGCCGAGTGGTGTAAACTGAACCCATACAAGGAAGGATGATACCAGATAAGTTGTAACAATATAGCCTTTAATTATATTTCTTTTTCAAACAACATTTGAAACACAATTATGTAGAAACAAAGGAAAATAAAAAATGGGCCCTTTAAAGTAAATGAGTCTATTGATCTCCTTCCCTTTTGGGGTCGGTAAAGTCTAAATTTGTGATCACGTTCTGGATTAATCAATCTACTGTCAAAATATGTGTCACCTGTTCTGTGACAGTTTCCCTGTATAAGAGGAAGGTTGGCACTTTTGGGTGAAAAATGTGTACCAGCTCAGGCGGCTGATACTGTCCTACCACCAGGGAGGTATGCTCGCTGAGTTGGTCGACGTCTCTTCAAGATCATACTGGGAGGATCGTCATCAATAGAACGGGATCTTCCAAGTACTTCTCACTCTGTCCATAAGACTTCACTCTGTCCATAAGACTTGAGGTAGTTCTTGGGACCTGACCGAGACAATAGAGGTGTAAGCCAAGATTTCTCCAAACATCCCAGTTGCTCCTCCTTATCCTGTCTTCTGTAGTGGTTCTTTAGCTTGCTAATACGCTTACTTTTATCACTTTGTTCACTCCCTTTCCTCCGGTAGCCAAAATCATGTGCGTCTACTCTATTTTTTTTCCCACACGCACGCGGTCTCAACAGGATCATGAAATGGCGTTGTGACCTGTTAATCATGTTCAGCTGGAGGTGGGACTATCGCTCCTGATTGCCTGATTTTCTTAAAGGGACATTACTCTATTTTAATACAAGTTTAATTTATTTAAGCCCTGTATTGTCACTGGGTTACATCATCATTGATCAACATTCTTCTATATACAAAGTAAGTACACCCTTGACCTCAGAAGCTACGATTACCCTCTTCAGCAGAAATAACTTCTTGCTGGCGGTTGGCATAATTGTCCACCAGTCTCTGACATCGGCTTGCTGGAATTTTTGACCACTATTCTCTGCAATATTCTTTCAGTTTCAAGATGTTTGTGGGTTTTCTTGCATGAACTGCCGATTTCACACACACACACCCAACATTTCAATGGGATTCAAATCCAGGCTTTGACTAGGCTAATCCATAACCCCTCATTTCTTCATTTTTAGCCATTCCTTGGTTGATTTGCTAGTGTGCTTAGGATCTTTATCCTGTTGAAAGGTCCACTTTCATTTCAACTTCAACTTTTGGCCAGATGTTCAAGTTTGAAGGTTCTTTATTGTCACATACATATTACTTATATGATGTGGTGAAATGGTTTACAAACAGTGACTAAGGATATAAACACATGATAAAATATAATGTAGTAAGAAAATAACATACAGTAGATGTAATACATTGTTATTGTGACTGTAGAATAAAAATAAATATTATGGACTATAGGGAATATGATATGATGGCTTCACATTATCTTCAACCACTCTTTGCAGAATCAATGAATGCAAGCTGTCCAGTCCCTGAAGCAGTGAAGCAACCCCAAACCATAACATTTCCACCACCTTGTTTCACAGATGGTATGAGGTGCTTCTATTGAAAAGCTGTCTGTGCCAAACATGTATGCTCTTACTGTGGCCTAACAACTGTATGTTTGATTTGTCTGTCCAGAGTACATTATTCCAAAAGGCCTGGTCTTTGCCTATATACTCAATGGCAAACTGTAGTCTTGCTTTAATGTTCTTTTAGACAACAAAGTCTTTTTCTATGGCACGCCTGCCATTAAGGTCAAATTTGTGCAAGCTCTGTCTGATTGTAGAAGTATGACTTACTAGCGCGTCCTGTGATGAAATTTCGGAGTTCTTGGAGACTTCCTTTTGCATCAGATGGTCTGCTTTTGGGCTGAATTCGATAGAACAACCAGTCCTGGACTAACTGTCATTTGAAATCTGGCCCATTTCTTCCTTATAGTGGAATGATGTATTTAAAATTATCTGGAGATATTTTTTTTATATTCCTTGCCAGACTCATATGCATCCACAACTTTTTTCTTAAGGCTGAATTTGATTTTGGCATGATGACACCACACACCTCAATAGCAGAGGGAACGCCAGACACTAGATATGAGAGGGGTATAAATAAGACAGGTTCCACCTGTTCCACTCCCTATGTAGTTTCTAAACACTGGTACCCAATCTTGAACACCTGGTGCCATAAATGTCGGGGTGCACTTAGTTTTTCCATGTGACTGATCTATTTTTTTGTTAATTTAAATTGTAGAAATGACTACAATTTTGTGTCATTTGACAGTGTAGAAATGTGTATTAATAGGCACTGTTTGCTTGTCCAAATATGTCCAAAAAAACCCTCTAAAACAACCATTTCCATGGGGTGTACTTATTTTTTCACATGACTGTATTTAGTTGCTTGCTGTTATGTACACAGGGTACCAAAGTGATTTACAGCAAGGAATGTTGCTAAATAATGACTTTGTATAAGGATGGACTTACATAAATGTCATTTTTATGTGAGCCTTTTTAGATAATGTTAGGTTATTCAGTGTTTCTCAAATCCAGTCCTCAATCCCCTCTCCCAGAATGTTTTAGATGTCTCCCTATTTAACACACCTGGTTCAACTCATCAGCTTGTTAGTGTGTTAAATAGGGAGACATCTAAAACCTTCTTGGAGGGGGGCTTGAGGATTGGATTTGAGAAACACTGGGTTATGTAAAATAGAATGGTTCATATAATTATCGTATTTAATCAACAAATCAACCTGAATATAGATTTTCTGTTTAACCCATTAAACTTCCAAACACACAAACCAGTCCAGACTGACAACACTGGGAAAGAAGATGAAGCAGGGTCCATTTATAGGCTATCCTTACAGTGTCATGGTTACGAAAATGGGGTGATGA
This sequence comes from Ameiurus melas, assembly GCA_012411365.1. Lineage (NCBI taxonomy): Eukaryota > Metazoa > Chordata > Actinopteri > Siluriformes > Ictaluridae > Ameiurus > Ameiurus melas. Next base: position 12,623,935 of record CM022777.1, on the reverse strand, counting down.
CTTTGGTACTTGACACAGAAACAAATAGTAAAATTCCACTAATTCTGAACCCACACTGGCAGACTGTACTGAAAGTAAGAATAATTTTTCCTGTAATTTAATTTAAAAAATGGAACTTTCATATATTCTAGATTCATTACACATAAAGTGAAATATTTCAAGCCTTTTTTGTTTTGATGATTACAGCTCATGGAAATCAAAAATCAAGTATCTCAAAATAATAAAATAAGTAATTTATAATAAAGAAATGTTCACCTTCTGAAAAGTTTGTTAATTTATGCACTCAACACTTGGTCAGGGCTCCTTTTGCATCAATTACTGCATCAGTGTGGCATGGCATGGAGGCAATCAGCCTGTGGCACTGCTGAGGCGTCATGGAAGCCCATGTTGCTTTGATAGTGGCCTTCAGCTCATCTGCATTATTGGGTCTGGTGTCTCTCAGATTCTCTATGGGGTTCAGGTCAGGTGAGTTGGCTGACCAATCAAGCTCAGTAATACCATGGTCAGCAAAAACAGTTACTAGTAGTTTTGGCACTGTGGGTATTTTCATACTGTTTTCTTTACACCCAAATATTGAATAAACTGTGCTTATTCATCATTCAGCATGTTCAAATTCAACACTTCAAATTAATTTCTGTAATGAACAAGAACCAAATGTTTTTAGCCATTGGGTCATGGTGTCATTTGGCAATTTACAAGGACTGTATCAGGTGACATATCCATACATCAAATCATCAGAAGAGAATATAATGATATGTAAATCTTCTATCAGAATCCAAATAAGCAGATAAAGACAAAACTAGTGAGGTCATGGCAGATCTCATGCAACAGCGAAGCAACAGAAGGTAAGTGAAGTTCTGTGTCTCTCTCTCTCATTCTTTGCACTTTATGAAAATCATAAGAGAAAAGAAACCTAGGGAGAATTAATGAGTGGACTTGCTACATAGGAAATCAGGGATTATTTGCCAATAGAGCACTCATTCTGTTTTTTTAGGACCATAGAGCTAGATGCACCACTTATGCAGTCTGAATAAAGAAGGCCTGGAATGTGTGTTTTTTTATTTATTTTTTATTTATTATTATTATTTTTTTATTTGTGTGCATCTTTCAGACCCACGGATTCTGCTTTCTTCATCCATGTACAGGTATTCGAATACCCTGTTAACTATGGTTAAACAACGGTTGTAGTTATAAGTGTTTCCCTGTCAGAAAGGTTTCCAAGTGGAAAGAATAATAATAAGATTCATTTCAGTTTATACTGACTGTTGCTGTCATGTGGAGCATACTTGTATGTTTAATTCAGTGTTATAATATATAGTTTACCTTTCAAATATCTGTACTGACAGATTAATTTAATCTTACATTACTACTGTTATCTTACAACATTTAAAATATAGATTAATTAACTCTTATGGATATCTGCATATTAATATTGGGTAGGTGTATCCCTCGTAAAATCTGGTCCTTTTTTGTCAACTTCACAAAAGTATTTAATTTGATTTTTCCGATATATTCCACAGCTTATCAAATAAGACATAAAGGATACTTATTATTACCCAAAGCAAACTGGTACATTTAAAATATCATAAAGCATTCATTATATCCTAACTTGAACAGTGTACTGGGTGGCACTGCACTTTTGCTGCATCTTTTACGGTGCCTATTTTCCTGTTTTAGTAATTATTTTACTGTCTTGCACTGTTCGCATGTTTGCACACATGCAGTTTATGTAGTCATGTGTAGGGCTGTGTAGTCTCATCTCAGTCGCTGTTTTATGCAGCACCATAGTCCTGGAGGAACTTTTTTTTTTGTTCACTGTATCATTGGTTGAAATGACTTCTCTTGAGTTGACTATATGCACAGAACTCAACTGCTGTTGCCTATTTTGCCTAAATTGCCTTTTAACTTTTGATTGGATGGTTGCCACATATGGCTACATGCATTGTTATACACAGAAACAGTGTAGTACTTTTGTCAGGGTTTGAGATGCCTTTCACTGTGCATAGAGTAATGTCATGTAAGAGCAGATAAGATCACTTGTACATCACAATGCAAACTGTAAGTAGTAATAGAACTAAATCTATTTGTTTTATACCTGTCCTATTGACAGGCAATGAAATAAAATTTACTGATTATATAGTATACTGAATATTTATTAAACAATATGTGACACTTTTTTCAATACTGTATTATAATACATTATATACTATGAGAATATGTTAACTAGATATATTGTATAAAAACAGTTTACATTTGTATTGTTGTATGTTGGCTACCCATATAGTTACTTTCTGTGTAGAATTTCACATTCTCCCCATTTCCATTTGGATTTAATTCAGGGTTTCTAGTTTTTTGAACCATCAAAATGCATGTCTTTAATAAGCATATAGAAGTGTGTGCATGGTGCCCTGTGATCCATAGTGTATTCACACCTTATGCCTAGTGTTTCCAGGATAGATTCTAAATCCACTGTGTCCCTAACCAGGATAAAGTGTGTGAAACATATGATAGACAAACTAAATTTCTTACTATGGTGGTAATACTTATGATTGCATCTCATCATGAGCCTGAGCTCGAAGTGTGCTTTAATGTGCACACTTTAACTTCCCCGCTCTTCAAAACATTCCTGTGTAATCATATCCTAAATTTGCTTGATGGAGTTTAGACTGTAATTAAATCGCTAATCACAATTATTTCCTGATTCTCCCTCCCCGTTTCCGGGAGCTTGGGATATTTATGGGAGCATTGTAATTGACAAACACATGCTGCCTCTTGAGTAACACTGAATTAGCCAATTTGGTGCAGCCATTTTTCCTCATTTTCCTCTGATTAGCTGCCGGCACTGACTGAGAATGGAAAGAGCAAAATAAAGGAATGTGCTGTTCCAAGAAAATAGAATGCAGGTATACAAACAGAAAGAGACTCTCTTCAGTGCCATGCTCCTTTCAGTGGCTCATTTGCATCTTAACGAGGGCCCCTGACAAGACACACCATTTTACATCTCAATAGGCAAATTATTATTACCTGGATTCATTGTCCTATGCATGATGGTGAATATGATCCCCTGTTAGTGTTACTTCAACGGGCTCAAAACCAATGTTTAAACAGTTTGTGCGGAACAAAACACACATATTTTTGTATTTGTATCATTTTTGTGATATCAGTATTCTGTGGTTTACAGCATCTCAGAATAATTTGATCAGAGTCTCATGGAATACTGAGACAGACATTCCAAGATTTTTTTTTGTTTTGTTTTTTTACAACTGATCTCTCTTTCTTAATTATATAGCTTAAATTTAGTCAAGTAAGTAAAACAATAGCAATATGTTTAAGGGAATAGTTCTGCCAAAAATTACATTTTTAATGATCCTGCATTCAAGATGGTCACTGCTACTCTTTTTAGCTTTTTAGGGTCAATTTGTCAATTTGTAGCCTGTTTGTGGAGGCCCCCTAATAGTGTAGATGCTGGTATCTACAGTCTGATTATTATCCAAACAATAGCATTTATTTAAAGAAAATAGTGATTATATCAGTCTGTATATAAATTTTGAGTTTTTCTTTATCATTGTTGAGCACTCAATACCTGAACAGACAAGTTGCCTCGAGGCAGCGTGCTAAAACTCACAACATAACACAGGCAAGTATTTGGGACATCATAAACCAAATACAACAAGGTAATAATTCAATACAGCTCCATAGAAGAAACAAAAGTTCCTATACAGCTCTGGAAAAATGTAGAGACCACTGCAAAATGATCAGTTTCAATGGTTATACTATTTCAAGGTATGTGTTTGATGAAAATGACCATGTATATTTTATTCTATAAACTACATTTATTCATTTAGCAGATGCTTTTATCCAAAGTGACTTACAAATGAGAAAATAAAAGCAAAGATATCAAGCAGAGAACAATACAAGTAGTGCTACGATGCAAGATCCATTAATTGAGCTATATTCTACTGACATTTCCCCCAAATTCCACTAAAAATATTGTCATGTAGAACATTTATTTGCAGAAAATGACAAGACTGCAAAAAAAGTACATTTATATATTTGACCAGTTGTCAGGACTTGAGCAATGCAAAGAAAGATAAGTTCATATTAATTTTTAAACAACACAATACTATGTGAACTTAATGTTTCAACTTTCAGAGTTCAGAAATCAATATTTGGTGGTATAACCCTGATTTTCAGTCACAGCTTTCATGCATCTTTGCATCTTGGCAGTCTTTCACTTTGATGTTGGATGACTTTATGCCACTCCTGGTGCAAAAATTGAAGCAGCTCAGCTTTGTTTGATGGCTTATAACCACCCATCTTCCTTTTGATCTGTCAAAACCTTGAACTTCTTGTCATGTTCCTCAAACCATTCCTGAACAATTTCTGCAGTGTGGCAGGGTGCATTATCCTGCTTAAAAAGGCCACTGCCATTAGGGAATACTGTTGCCTTGAAGGTGTGTACTTGGTCTCCAACAGTGTTTAGGTAGGTGGTACATGTCAAAGAAACATCCACATGAATGCCAGGACCCAAGGTTTCCCAGCAGAACATTGCCCAGAGCTTCACACTGCCTCCATCAGCTTGTCTACTTCCTACAGTACATCCTGGTGCCATCTCTTCCCCAAGTAAGTGATGCACACACACCTGGCTGTCCACATGATGTAAAAGAAAACATGATTCATTAGACCAGGCCACCTTCTTACACTGCTCCATGGTCCAGTTCAGATGCTCACGTGCCCATTGTAGGCTCTTTCAGAAGTGGACAGGTGTCAGCATGGGCACTCTGACTTTTCTGACACCTTTCTATCAAAGCCAACATTAACATTTTGCAGCAATTTGTGCGCGCTTCTGTGATATCGGACCAGACAGGCTAGCCATTGCTCCACATGTGCGTTAATGAGCCTTGGGTGCCCTGTCACCAGTTCACAAGTTGTTCTTCCATGGACCACTTTTGGTAGGTACTAACCAAAAGACCTGAAATTTCAACACATCAACAAGAACTGACTGTTCACTTGCTGCCTAATATAGCCCACTGCTTGACCGGTACCACTGTAATGAGATAATCAATGTTATTCACGTCTTCTGTCAGTGGTTTTAATGTTATGAATAATTGCTGTAGTTGGCAAATAGAATATGAAGAAATAACATGAGAAGAAAATTATCTCTTTTAATCGCCTTAATACAATTTCAAAATGTTCTAAATGACTGCTCAGTTGTGATAAGTATAATTCCTTTAAATTATATCTTATAAATTATGTACTTGTAAACTGAACATTTGTAAACAACTCTTGATCTCTGTAGGGACATGTGCATGAAATGTAATCTTTGTTGCCTTGGTAACACTTTACAATAAGGTTGTATTAGTTAAAATGAACAACACCTCTATTCAGCATTAATTAATCTTTGTTAATGTTAACCCTAACACATCCTAATGTATCTCTGAATAGCTGAATTAGTTAACATTAATTAGTGGTTAACATGAATTAACAATGAGCAACACCTGTTTACATTATTTTATTTTATTTAATGTTAATTTATTGTACTATACTTGTTTATTATTAGTTTAAGCTCAGCTTCAGGAGCTCCAACGGAAACACAGCGAGAGCGAGAAGCAGAAAAAGGAGATGGCTGAGGAGATGAGCAGGATGCAGGTGGAGGTGGAGGGTTTGAGCAGCACTCTGTCTGAGATGAAGAGTAGTTATGTCCAAGTTAGTAAAGAAGGCTCAGCTGTAGAGTTGCAACTACAGGAGTCACAGAGTTTGTTGCAAGAGGAGACACACCAGAAACAGGCTCTGATCACACATATTCGCCAACTAGAGGACGAACAGTATTGACTGAAGGAGCTTCTAGAGAAAGAAGAAGAAAGGAGTGTAGAAAGACAGTTTCACTCCTACCACACACAGATGGAAGCAGAGTTGGAGTATGAGAATAAACAGAAAACTCTGTCTGCAGCAGTAAAAAGGAGGCTGTAGATTGACCTGATTGAACGAGAGACTCAACTCAACCAGACGACGAAAGCACGAGACGAAGCACTGAGAGTGCTGAGAGAAGCACAGGCTCAGATGAAGGATCGAGTGCAAGAAGTGAATGAACTCCGGGCGGCGAAAGATGCAACTCTGAGCAGCGCCAAGGTAAATGAACAGAGAGTCAAGAGTCTGGAGAAGGAAAATATGCAGTTACAAGAGGATCTATCTGCAGCTGATCAAAATCTGCAGTAAGTTCAGCAAGAGAGAGATGAAATGCAGGATGTAGTGACCAGCTGCAACTCCAAGATCTTGACGTTTCATGAGGAGAAATGGAATTTAAGGGAGCATATTTCTCAGCTGGAGGAGGAACTGGAGGAGAAACAGGGCAACATGGAACTTGTTAATGACCGGTTGATGAGGGCAAATGCACAGGTGGACACGCTGAGCACCGAGCTAGCGGGTGAGCGCCACATGGCTGAAAGGAGTGAAACAGCCGCTAGAGAGACAGAATAAGGATCTCACGGCTAAAAACCAGGAGCTGGAAAGCTCGACCAAGTCAAAGTCTCAGGTCCACGTCGTCCAAATCCAGACCCAGTTTCAAGCCCAGGATGTCCAGGTCCAGACCCAGTCCCAGGTCCACGTCCCTGTCACATCCCAGGTCCACGTCCCTGTCACGTCCCAGGCTCACGTCCCAGTTCCCGACGCCTCTGCCCTGCCTCACGTTCCCGACACCACGGCCCTGCCTCACGTTCCCAACACCACAGCCTTGTCTCATGTTCCCGACACCACAGCCAGGTCCCTCGCTCAGGCCATGTCCCTCGCTCAGGCCATGTCCTTTGTCTAAGTCCAGTCTTAAGCCATGCCTCTAGCCACGTCTCTAGTCCAAGCCACGTATCTAGTCCAAGCCAAGCTTCTAGTCCAAGCCATGCCTCTGAGCCCTTTCCCGGCCGTGCCTCTGAGCCCTGTCCCGGCCGTGTCTCTGAGCCCTGCCCCTGCCATGTCTCTGGTCATGCATCGGGCCCATGATCCGGCCATGGCCCAGCAATCGTGTTCTGCTGGGGACACCGCCCAGCCTGCCTGTTCCACTGGGGAAAGCACCCAGCTGGCCTGTTCTGCTGGGGATGCCGCCCAGCTTGCCTGTCCTGCTGGAGACGCCGCCCAGCCTCTGTGCTCTCCTGAGGACGTTGCTCAGCCTCTCTGCTCTCCTGAGGATGTTGCTCAGCCTCTCTGCTCTCCTGAGGAAGTCGCTCAGCCTCTTTGCAGCACAGCACACGGGAGGCAGGCTCATCCACGGGGGTTACTTGGACGGGTGACCTCCGGCGGGTCCACCAGGTGCAGGGACGGTATTGGTGGTCAGGCCGGGGGCTAGTGGCACCAAGGGGCATGTCGTGTGGACACACATATGTATATATGTATGTATATATGTATATAATGGGTATGTATGTGTGTGTGTATGTGTATATATATCATATATATACACATATACATACATACACATACACGCACATACATACTCATTATATATATATGTATATGTATATATATACAATGAGTATGTGTGTGTATGTGTGTATATATATATATATATATATATATATATACACAAACACATATATAAACACATATTGTAGCGGGATCAGCCCAGGGGGGCGAAGGCGTAGCACAGACACACGGGAGGCAGGTTGTAGTGAGAGAAGTGAGAGAAAATCCAGGATTTATTTGTACTTCAATCCGTGGTGGTGTGTTTGTGTGTGTTTGTGTGCGTGTGTGCGTGTGGGGAGATGAGGGAAACCCGGCGGGGGCGGGGCTGGCGTAGCGGCGTCCTCCAGGGCATGTCGGGATTCCCAGAAGAGCTGGGAAGGAGCGGTTCCCTGTGCCGGTTTCTCAGCCTCACCACTGTCCTCGTCTGTCGTCGCCGTCCTCGTCCGGGGCGGAGCCCTCTGTGAGCGGAGAGAGGGAGAGAGAGCGAGAGAGCCCATGTTGCGCGGATTCAGTGGTAAATACCTCGTGTCATTAGCTGCCTACGTAGCCGAGTTGATCTCCTCTTCTTCGTGGGCGGAAGGGTGTCCTTTTATCCCCTCCTTCTGGAGCTGTATTGGTGAACCTCTTGCTCCCGGTTCGCCAATCCACCGCCGACGAGGCGGGGGTGGCTCCACCCTGCCCTGATGGCCCTTCCGATTAGTGTTGGGACCGGCACGAGGCGGGCTCCAAAAAAGGAGCTCAAAGTGGGTGAAGCCCGTGGACACCTGGGGGCACTCTCGGACAGCAAAGAGCACGTAGGGAAGGAGGAGGTCCCTATTCCTCCCTTCCTCTTCCACCACCTGGCGCAGCATCAGTTTGAGCATCTGGTTGAATTGCTCAACCAGCCCATCGGTTTGCTGGTGGTAGACAGACGTCTTAAGGTGCTTCACCTGTAACAGTGGACACAGATTGGACATCAGTTTGGATACAAAAGGCGTACCTTGGTTGGTCAGCACGTCCTTTGGGATCCCCACCCGACTGAACAGGAGTACCAGCTCCCTGGCGATGTTGTCGGACGTGGCTTTGTGCAGCGGCACCACCTTGGGGTACTGAGTGGCGTAGTTCACAATGACCAGGATGTACTTATGGCCCCAAGCAGACTTGGGCAGGGGGCCTGTGAGGTCCATGCCCACTCACTCGAAGGGGATGGCAATAATGGGCAGAGGGATAAGGGGCGCCGTGGGGTGGTGCGCTGGCACTGAGGGCATTGCTGGCAAAAGTCCTGGACCTCCGCGTTCATCCCGGGCCACACAAAGCAATCCCTCAACTTCTCCAAGGTGTTTCGCGGCCCCAGGTGGTGAAGGCCCGACTTTAGCCTATAACCCAAAGACAGTTAAAATTAGAAGCAAATACTCACATCCGTAAACCCAATTGGATATAGAAAAAAGACGATCAGCCGTGAGTGAGGAAAAGTAAGGGTCCAGTTTTTATTTTGGTTCACCACATGAGATCCACACCAATGAGAATTCCCAGAAGTGAACTGATAACTGGAGCTTAAGCTCCAGTATTTATAGCTTATGTACAGAGACTATAACCAATACATTTCAGAAAGATTAGGATCTCATTACCAATAGGGTTAAAAAGAGCTCATCTACATTCACCATGAGGATTAAAAAAGCCTCCCAAACAGTTACCATTAGGACAGAAAACAAGCGTCTCGAGATAACCATTAGAATAGAAAACAAGCCTCTCATGATAACCATTATTTTTGAAAACAAGAGAGCGAAAAAATAAAACAATTTGGGGCAACGGGAGAGAAAAGAAAACAATTTGGAGCAACGACCTTGGTCTCACAGGTGCAGGGTGATGCAGCTATTCGTATGAATAGCTCCTCACAACAGTGGCCGCTGAGGGGATGGGTGTGGGCCAGATGCATTGCAGTTTTGGTGTTCGATTTGGGTACCACTTGGAGGTCCACCTGCTCCCTGTGGCGGCAGGCCCATTGATAGAGCAGACCGGCCCAGACGAGAAAGTAAAAGGTAGGGAGTCTCAGGCTAGGGCTCTGGTCGACTCCCTCTATCACTAGCACCTGGGCCCAAACTGCTTCCGTCCAAACTTCCCCGCCCGGTTCACCTGGTGAAAGACAGAAGACAGAGGATTAGCATGTAGGAGGGCCTTACTTCCTTGGTGGCGTCTCCGTTGCCCTGGGCCAGGTAGGCCGGCCAGGCCCGGGTCCTGTTCATGCGCTGTCGCGGCATGCCAGACTCGATAGCTGGGCCCATTGGGAATCCTGGCCATTCCCTTCCAAGGAGCAGGGGCACCGGGAGATCGAAGATCATGCCCACTAGGAGTGACCAGACCCCGGCTTTACCCCGAATCTGGACCTCGGCTGCTGGAACTTCCCAGGTGTCCCCATGGATGCAGGTTACAGTGAGAACCCCCCGGGCAAAGTCCTTTGGGTAAAATAGATGGCCGGGCGAGGGTGACTGTGCTCCCAGTGTCCAGCATGGTGGTTACGGGGCTCCCCTCCCCTCGACCCACACCATCAGGGTGGGGGCATCTGGCAGCTGCCGCAAATGGAGGGCACACCCCGCTAACCGCGGCTTCTGGGTCGGCCTGGTGGGTTCCACCTCCGGCTCTGTGGGCATGGGCTCGTCCACGGGGGTTACTTGGATGGGTGACCTCCGGCGGGTCCACCAGGTGCAGGGACGGTATTGGTGGTCAGGCCGGGGGCTAGTGGCACCAAGGGGCATGTCGTGTGGACACACATATGTATATATGTATGTATGTATGTATGGTTGGTGGATGGAGCAAGACATGATGTCCCAGATGTGCTCAATTGGATTCAGGTCTGGGGAATGGGTGGGCCAGTCCATAGCGTCAATGCCTTCCTCTTGCAGGAACTGCTGACACACTCCAGCCACATGATGTCTAGCATTGTCTTGCATTAGGAGGAACCCAAGGCCAACCGCACCAGCATATGGTCTCACAAGGGGCCTGAGGATCTCATCTCGGTACCTAATGGCAGTCAGGCTACCTCTGGCGAGCACATGGAGGGCTGTGCGGCCCCCCAAAGAAATTCCACGCCACACCATTACTGACCCACCGCAAAACCGGTCATGCTGGAGGATGTTGCAGACAGCAGAACGTTCTCCACGGCATCTCCAGACTCTGTCACGTCTGTCACATGTGCTCAGTGTGAACCTGCTTTCACCTGTGAAGAGCACAGGGCGCCAGTGGCGAATTTGCCAATCTTGGTGTTCTCTGGCAAATGCCAAACGTCCTGCACGGTGTTGGGCTGTGAGCACAACTCCCACCTGTGGATGTCAGGCCCTCATACCACCCTCATGGAGTCTGTTTCTGACTGTTTGAGCAGACACATGCACATTTGTGGCCTCCTGGAGGTCATTTTTTCAGGGCTATGGCAGTGCTCCTCCTGCTCCTCCTTGCATAAAGACGGAGGTAGCGGTCCTGCTGCTGGGTTGTTGCCCTTCTACGGCCTCCTCCACATCTCCTGATGTACTGGCCTGTCTCCTTGTAGCGCCTCCATGCTCTGGACACTATGCTGACAGACACCGCAAACCTTCTTGCCACAGCTCGCATTGATGTGCCATCCTGGATGAGCTGCACTACCTGTGCCACTTGTGTGGGTTGTAGACTCCGTCTCATGCTACCACTAGAATGAAAGCCCAGCCAGCATTCAAAAGTGACCAAAACATCAGCCAGGAAGCATAGGAACTGAGAAGCGGTCTGTGGTCACCACCTGCAGAACCACTACTTTATTGGGGGTGTCTTGCTAATTGCCTATAATTTCCACCTGTTGTCTACTCCATTTGCACAACAGCATGTGAAATTGATTGTCAATCAGTGTTGCTTCCTAAGTGGACAGTTTGATTTCACAGGAGTGTTATTGACTTGGAGTTACATTGTGCAGTTTAAGTGTTCCATTTATTTTTTTGAGCAGTGTATATACACACACACACACACACACACACACACACACACATACATAAACATATACACACACATACAAATGTTTCTTAACATGGAATTTGACTTTTTTTTGGAAGCAACTTCCTATCAGTTTTCATGGTGTGTATTTTGAGTGCAATGTGCTTATCGGCCATGATAGCTTCTTCACACTTTTGGGTTATGTTTTATGTTTTCTCTCCCCCTTTTCTGTTTGTCAAGGATTTCTTTATATAGGCAAGATCTTCCCTACTGTTGCATTGGAAATCTGCTAAGTACCCTTCTATCTCTCAGTGGCTAAAGGATGTGATGTTTTTAATTTTGTTAGTATATAAAAAAAAATAACTGTGAATGTTTATTGCTGTGTGTTGCTCAATTTGTTTTTTGTTTTTCTTCTCAATGGAATATTTGTGGAGGGGAGGAGAGAAGAAAAAAGGTGATGTTCAGCTGACAGGTTTGGTAGACGTGTTCAGTAGAAATGTACAGCAGGAACGTTCAATAAAAATGAAACTGTGAAAAAAGAAGGATTTCTGCATACTTCTCTAGTGCCTGAATTGCCAGTTCAGCAATAGCTGTACTATGCACAACTGTATTCTCATCCACACCATACTTTTGGAATGCATCTGTTATGTTGCTTCCTCTGTTGAAGATCTCCAGGTCGGATTTGTACTGCTTTACCACCTGCCATGGTTCAGCAACTAAAATAGACAGTAGGTTAGATTTAAAAAAAATATGCAATTGTTACCTTTCTAGTGATCACATTGACAAGCCACACGTGCCATGGAGTATTTAATGGTATTTAATGACAGAACACAGATACCAATGTTTCACATTTCTGACATGAAAACAATTTGCCTGACCTATCCCTTTGCCAGAATTTACTCATGTTTGGATTTTTTTTCTGTTTTTATCCTCTTTTCTTTACTTTCCTACCCACCTTCTTTTTCTTCCTCTCCCCTGAAGAGTCTAAGCTAAACAACTGAGTCTGAAGACTCAAAGGAGTCAGACGATGCACTTTCTGAGACCTCTTGACAGATTTTCATCATCTTTGTGTCACGTCCCATGTAAGGGAGATGGGATGGATGCAAATGCAGTTTAATAGTTTTATTTAAGAGAGACACAGGCAGGTAAATCCAAATCATGATCCAAAAACATAATCCAGAAACCTGCAAAGGTCAGGCAATCTGCAAACAGGCATAAACGGTGCAAAGCAGGAATCCAGGTCATGGTCACAGAAAACAGGATCAAGAAACAAAATAAAAAAACATAGACTATGACTACGAACTGCGTGAACTTAATGGACTAAGTTAACTTAACTAAAACACACAAACCAAACAAAAAGCACAAACCATGGACAATGACTTTCTCTAACGAATGAATCTATCTAACATATCGTATCTAATCTAATACCCCGTGCTGTTTGCTGGGAGGCGCACGATATATATACAAAAATAATCAACGCGTTAAGTGCTGACAGCTGACACCAATCTAGACACACACTCAAACAACAGTCAATGACATAACAGGGAGGAGACAATGCATGTGAGCAGAGCTTGGTTGAACATATTTACTGACCCTGGTGTGAGCATAACTTGGTTGGTCATGTCAGCAGACATGAACGTGAGTAGAGCTTGGTTGTCTGTGTCAACAGACACTTTGTTGGTTATCTCTTTGACCTGGGACAGGAATGTGACATTACCTTGGTACTCTGAAGCTGATACCCCCTCATGGGTCTCAGGCTGAAACTCTTGCTCTGAGGCCTTTACGTGGACCTCTGGCTGTACCTCAGGTGCTGAAACCTCCTCGTGGGTCTCAATCTAGAGCACTGAGGTTGCTACGTTGTCCTCTGGCTGAAGCTCGGCGGGTGAGACCACCTCATGGGTCTCAGGCTGAAACTCTTGCTCTGAGGCCTTTACGTGGACCTCTGGCTGGACCTCAGGTGCTGAAACCTCCTAGTGGGTCTCAATCTAGAGCACTGAAGTTGCTACATTGACCTCTGGCTGTAGTTCCGCAGGGGCTTTCCTGTGTAGATGCTTGTGCTGGCGCCAGCTGCTCTTGAAGCATTCCTTAGAGTCAAAAAATGCTTCCTGGAGAGCCAGCTTCTTGCATGCGTGACATTGGAGCTGAGTTTCTTTCTTGCAGCCCTCAGTCATGCATCTCGGAGAAACCTCCCCCACGTTGGTTGGAACCTGAAGCAGATCTGTGGAGGCTGCCCTGTCAATCCCCTCATAATAGAGTTTGAATGGCAGGTCAGCCTGGGGCTGTCCATTGATTCTTCATCCCAGTAAATCCAGACCATGTATCTGCCCTGGCTGCGTGAACTTCTCCATATAAAGTTCCGCAAAGTGAGTGACATCATGGAGAGCAGAGGACCCAGTACTCATCAGCTGCTCCACCCTGTCATGGGCCAGACCGCAAAACCTGGACACAAAGAACCCGATCCACTGTCTCTTATTAGGCTTGGGATATGCCAGGCTGCTGAAATATTCCTGGCAAATGAAGAGGAACTCCAGCGAGTAGCTCCCCAATCCCGCTGTCTCTGGCAGAAGTTCGAAGGCATACCTTTTGAGGGAACAGCACAGACAAGAAATGCGGCCAGTAATCTGAGCATTTCCCAATAAGGTGCTGTCCTGCTACTTCCATAGTTTTTATAGTGTGATATCTCCCCTGTCTTCCTGTTGCATCCATGTAGAGGTGGATTATTCTGTCACGTCCCGAGATTTAAGGTAGATAGGATGAATGTAAATGCAGTTTAACAGATTTATTTAAGAGACACACAGGCAGGTAAATCCAAATCGTGATCCAAAAACGTAATCCAGAAACATGCAAAGGTCAGGCAATTGGCAAACAGGCATAAACGGGGCAAAGCAGGAATCAAGGTCATGGTCACGGAAAACAGGGTCAAGAAACAAAACAAGAAACATAGACTATGACTACCAACTGGTAGCGGAAGAATCAGCGTGAACTAAACGGACTAATCTAAAGTTAACTTAATTAAATCTAACAAGGCACAAAACATGGACAATTACTTTCTCTAACGAATGAATCTATCTAACGTATCGTGTCGAATCTAATACTCTGCGCCATGTGCTGGGACGCGCACGGTATATATACAAATGCAACATGCAAAGGTCAGGCAATCGGCAAACAGGCATAAATGGTGCAAAGCATTAATCAAGGTCATGGTCACGGAAAACTGGATCAAGAAACAAAACAAAAAACATAGACTATGACTATGAACTGTGTGAACTAAACGGACTAACCTAAAGTTAACTTAACTAAATCTAACAAGGCACAAAACATGGACAATGACTTTCTCTAACGAATGAATCTATCAAACGTATCGTATCTAATCTAATACCCCGTGCTGTGTGCTGGGAGGCATACGGTATATATACAAAAAAAAATCAGTGCATTAAGTGCTGACGGCTGACACCAATCTAGACATACACTCAAACAGACAATGGCAGAGCATGGAGGAGACATAACAGAACCATAACAAATGCACGTGTCCATAGTAAACAATGTCACGGTTGACAACATTCAAAGGCGCTTGCGCACCTTGCTCATGTACATGTGTTGCTCATGCACATGCTCTCCAGATCGCTCCGGTCAGGGAAACCAGGACACTTGTTTATGTCTGCAGGCTTATCT
Source organism: Ameiurus melas (assembly GCA_012411365.1). Taxonomy (NCBI): domain Eukaryota; kingdom Metazoa; phylum Chordata; class Actinopteri; order Siluriformes; family Ictaluridae; genus Ameiurus; species Ameiurus melas. Next base: position 12,608,887 of record CM022777.1, on the reverse strand, counting down.
TTATTTTTTGTCAGACATGTTGTCCATCTTGATGGCTTTAATTGGGGAAAAAAACACTAATATACTGCATGCAAATTTAATGCAATTGTGATTTTAAGTTACATGTTAACTTTACTCCAAATGGAGAGAAAAAAGCCCAATAACACCACTTACTGTTGAATCTGTCTCAGTTCAGTTTGAAAATTTGTCTCAGTTCAGTTTTCTACATTCAAAATGTGATTAATGTGGCATTTTAACGCTAAAACACAAAAGATTCAACTTTACCATCTGACAGCTGTTCTTTCAGGTAGTTTCTTTCTTTTGTTAAATCTTGTAATTGTCCTCCAGGTACTGAGATTTCACCCTCCAGGTTTCAGTCTCTGTCTTGGCTTACCTCTGCCCTGGCACATGCACAATCTACCTGTATCCTTACTGTATTTTCTGACAACTACATTTTGCAGAGTGCTGAAAGATTGTGGATATTGTAGTTTTACTAAAGGGACTGAAAATTAAAATAAGCTTTTTTTCCTTTAATGAACCTGAAATGACAATGACTGGTGTCACATTAAGACTTCATCTATAGTACAGTACATTTCTGATATTTATGCTACATGTAACTACATGCAATGCAAAAAATGCATGAATGATTTTAAAATAGCTAATAATTATATTAATTAAAGATAGCATTAATGTTTTTGTTCCATTCTGCATGTTGAATATGACTAAATGAATGCTAAATTTGTTGATTTAGTCTAACAAATTATTTGAAATTATTATATTTATTAAATAATAATTAAAAAAAAAACATAATTCTGTATTTATTGTCTAAGGTGACTTGGCTCAGTCATTAAACCAAAAATTGCAGTCATTTAGTGAAGGGCATCAAAGAAAGAGGAAGAAATTTAATTTAATAAAATGTCTCCAGGAACGTTATGTGTAAAATGAAGTGTAATGTGTGCCAGCATACAATGAAGTTGACTCAAACCCAACAAAGCAGACAACTATGTTTAATAAGTGTTTGTATGTGTGTGTGTGTGTATAATTTTGTTTTTTTATTATGTATTTATTTATTATTATTATTATTATTATTTACTAATATCATGACCAGAGCTTGCTTGCTTAAATGGTCGTTTTTAATACCTGATAATGTTTACTATACCAAGACAATATCAAATGTCTACTAAGGTATTAGTAACATTTAAACAACTATGACACAGGATATTACTTACTAGAATCTTTTATGTTGCAAGGTCTTCTACACGAAAGAGTCATGGGGGAAGTAAGTGAGGTCTGGATCACTTTTTGCCAAGTAAAAGCGTAATTTATTCTCCTGGATGAAGATCACATATCAGTATGTTAAAAAAAAGACCACTTTTGAACTACCAACACTACATTTTTGTCATGTTTGTTAACATACAGTAGGTTTGTTCAAGGCCTTCAGTTGAGACCAATCAATAGGATTGAAGATGGCATTGCTGAAAGCTCACAGACACTTTGCAGCAAGGCCAAAAAATTTCAAGCTATTTGTGAAGATTCTATGAAGTTGTATGCCAGAAGGAAAGGCCAAATGATAGGACACCCCAGGCAGTTTATTATTGATGAAAGCGACTTCCATCACTAACAAAAGATAATTGAAGCATACACATATAATTCATGTCAATTTTTTAGATTAATTATGTTTCTTAGATTTGTAAAGTTGTATGTTACATTATGTTCTCTATTAGGGGTAGCACACTCTTTACTAATCCTGGTCCTGGAGTACCCCAACACTGCACATTTTGGATGCCTCCCTTATTTGATACACCGGGATCAGGATATAATGCCTGTACAAGCTGCTGAGTTTAAAGAGTGTTTGACTGAGTGTTAGGCTGATGAGTATTAGATTGTGTACAAGGATTGCATTGTTGAATCCATTTTGAATGCCTTAAATAATTTTAAAAGCTTTGTTTTTATATATTGTATATTTGTTTTCCAAAATATGCATGGAAGGTTTGCAAAGACTTGGTGTAGAAGAAAGTGGGTCTTTGGGATGCTGGATGTTGCACAAAGAAATAGCAAGCCCATGACTTAGTAATTACTTTTATCCCATTTTCAATGCCCTGGCCCCGTCCATCGTCCCTTTGATGCGGTGAAGTTGTCCTGTCCCCTTAGCAGAAAAACACACCCAAAGCATAATGTTTCCACCTCCATGTTTGACGGTGGGGATGGTGTTCTTGGGATCATAGGCAGACCAAACACGACGAGTTGAGTTGATGCCAAAGAGCTCCATTTTGGTCTCATCTGACCAAAACACTTTCGCCCAGTTGTCCTCTGGTAGTCAGATGAGACCAAAATGCAGCTCTTTGGCATTGAAATTAAAAGTAATTACTAAGTCATTACCAAGTACTAAGTCATGTTTTGCAGAGGGGTCAAATACATATTTCCCTCATTAAAATGCAAATCAATTTATAACATTTTTGACGTGTTTTTCTGGATTTTTTTGTTGTTATTCTGTCTCTCACAGTTCAAATTAACCTACCATTAAAATTATAGACTAATCATTTTGTAGTTAGTGGGCAAACATACAAAATCAGCAGGGGATCAAATACCTTTTTCCCTCACTGTATAGAGGAGAGGTTGTGACCCTGTCGAGCACATATCAAAACTGCTATTGCGTGTGATGAGAAAGGATGAAAAGACTAATGAGAGTTTAGGGAAGAGGGAAGATTACAAAACACCCAGAGACTGATTTGCAGAGCTGTGTCAGGGTCACCAGGAACAGATATATTCTCCTTTGTGCATATTTAGGAGTATAAATGCTTTGCCCCAGACAAATTAACACTCGGCATTAAAATGGTGTGGGTACTGGACTTAGCACACCTAATATACGGTTAAGGGAAGTGAAGAATGCGGCTGAGTCACCTCAAAGTGTCAGTCTGCCTAACGGTAGCCAACACAGTCCTCCTAAACACAGGTTCTGGAATTCTAGAATTTTTATCCATAAGCAAATTTCAGAAAGCAGTCAAAGGTATTATATCCCCTTTTAACCATGAGTGGACAGGGCCACAAGTCCCTTTATAGATATACATATATATATATATATATATATATATATATATATATATATATATATATATATATATATACATATATTGTAGCAGGGAGAAATAGCCCTGGGAAAAAGGGCAGAGCACAGAGACACAGAGAACTGGTTAACGAGCAGCAAAAGCTGAGTTTTTATTATTTTTTCAGCAGAGTGAGGGTGTGTATGTGTGTGAATGTGTAAGGCTGCGGAGGAGGCCGCTGTCGTCCTTGTCCGTGCCCGGACCTTGAGGGAAATTTGGACGAGAGAGAGAGAGGGAGAGAGATTAATAACCCCAAAATATAGGATTCCGCATTAGCGGATGGAATACCTCTTGCTCACTCTTCGGATGCACACCGTGTCGGTGAGTCGGTGCTCAAAAAACCAAGAGCGGAAGGGCGTCCTTTTATTTCCTCTTTCCAGGGATGGAGTGGTGGAATTCTCACAACAGGTTCTCAGATCACCGGGCAGTGCGGCATCGGCGGTTTGTAGGTCAAATTTTACCTACTTTCTTATTACCAATATAACAATTTAGAAAATATTGAATGTACTTACAATAGCTTCTCAGCAGAAACACTCAAAGTCTAAATCACCACACGGAACCAGTGAGTGAGAAAAGATGAAGGTCCAGCTTTATTGCTTCCTGTTACCTGAGATCCAAACAGTTTGGGACGTCTCAAAAAGTGATCTGATCTGCCTGGGACGGGGCTCCCTTTTTATACAATTCTTCTATGAGCCACCGCCCCTTCTTCTTATCTCATATACCATTATGCCAGAAGTTCCTCTTTTCCCAGGCCCCCTTATGTTTGTGTTCCTGCTTTAATTAGCAACCAATATATCACTCATTGTACACATTTCAACAACCAATATGTTTCAACATTTACTGTTTACAGTTTCCCATATGTGCATTTTTCCTTTCCTTTCTCATACCATTATGTTTTTGTTTTACTCATTTTCCCACACCCTTATGATCCTCCTGGGTCTGAGTGGTTTTTTAAAAAAACCGTGGTACTTCCCAATCGTGTCTCATTCGGTTTTTTCCTCTGAGCGGAGTGGAGTGTTTGTTATTCTTGGTTCTTTCCATTAAGAAGATTTTACTTATGGGTAAGTGCTGATTTTACTCTTCTCACGATCTTTATCTCTATGATTATAGCTTTCCCTTCAGGGTGATTTATGGTCTTTCCCTTGTGGTTTATGTTACCCCATTGTGTGTTTATACAGCGCATCGTGCTAAGCTGGGATTTCTGTCCGCTGCTATGGAGGGGTTAGAGGGCCTAGATTTAGAATCTCGGTATCAGCTGTCACATCTATTTGCTGACTTGGCTCTCCTTGTGGATGTTCTCCGCGTCCCTTCTTTTACCTCCACTTTTCCACCCCCTCTTCGTTATCGCCTCAGCCCTGCTGTTACTCTGGTGGATTCTTCTACTCAGACAGACCCTCTGTCATTCACTCCTTCTACTCATACTACTGATGATTATCTGGCGGACGATGACATGGAACCGTTCCGATGTGACTCTGGCCCGCACACTCCTTACAACCCCACCAGCCCTGAATACTCTGATGATTCGTCTGGCCCTGGGCATACCCCCTACCGCTACTCCTTCTCTCCTCCTTACACTGCTCCCTCTCCCTCCTATTCTCCTACCAGCCCCCCTTCACCTTAATAAATTGTTGTTTCTCTAATTTTGGCTGTTCTGTGTGTTTTATTACGAATTGTCCTATTTCTGTTTTACTGGTATTATGTTTTTTCTTTATTTCAATCCAACATTCCCTCCTATGAGGCTATGATAAAGCCTCACAACCACCTCTAGTTCAGAGGGTATCGCTGTATGAACTGGTTTTGGGCGTACTCGCGTGCCTGTCATTGGTCAACTGCCGAACAGTTATTCTCACAGATCCGTAGTGCGCCCGCTCATAGGCATCATCCTCATCTGATTCGCTATCATCACTGGCATGGCTTCGAGCATTCTCTACCTCGACACTGCACATGTCAGGGTTGGCCTCCAACAATTGTCGATGTACTTGGGGTATTCTGTCTAATGTCAAGCGCTGGGGCGCATCATAATAGACGGTTAGCTGTAGTACTGGACGCAACACTCCACTCCGTCGTCGGCCCCTAGTGAGATACACGTACCTGGCCATTTTAGCACATAAGATTTCAAATCTTTTATAGATTAACTGTTGAAACATAGAAACTTTGAATCACTTTGTAGTTTAACTATTAATTCGTACAACATGCACCATATAATCACAGGTCGGTTAATATGTCATATAATTACTGATTATAGGTTATAGATTGAACAGAATATAAGAAGACTTTCTGATCCCTATCTTTCGCGAGCCGCATATTGAACCTTCGGTCTTGTATTTGTCGGGCCGTTTGCGTCTTTATCGACACAGGTACATTTCAGTTCTGTCTTGTATTATTCAGGGGTGGGCGAAAAACCTTGCTTGTAGGAAAAATTCCCACCCTGCCAGCCTCTTGCTCCGACAGCGGTCTTTCGTGTCTCGCCTGAATACAGAGAGGAGTCAAACTGACATAGAGCTCAGTTTTTCTTGAACCGTCAGAATGCAGCGTTGGCTGTCTTCAACCCAGGTACTTACGCACCGTAGAGGGTCGCCTGTCTTGGGGAGAGGTTTGGCTAGCACGCACACCCAAGGCATGGCTCATCACTTCTTCTTCATACTGATTAGAGTAAAGACAAACACCATTGGTAAGCGCAGAAAGTAAAAAGAAAAAGAAGACTGCGTAGTGTAGATACTTTTATGGAGTGTGGCGAAGGCTGATCGCTTTGCTTCTTTATGTTTATATATATACATGGTCAGTTTATTGGGTACGTGTGTATAAACACAGCTTTCCTTAGTCGGGTCCCTTGTTGTGTCCATTGTCGTATGGTGAGAATAATACTCCCCCTTTCACTTGGATCCACCTCATCCAATCCTAGTCCCTCGTTAGTGGTTTCTAAGTTTACGACTGCTTGTCCTGGGTTATGATGTAACAGATCTAAGGCCACTTGGGGTTCACGCTGGATTCGACCACTGGAGCTGTGCAGTTGGAAGGTACAGGGGAGGTTTACGACCGAATGTAGTACAGCGGTGTCTGGTTGTCCAGGGCTCAGATACCAGTAACTGGCCATGGGTGAAAGTCTAAGTGTACCTCTGCTTTCTCGGATAAGTCCTTGTCGACTACTACCTTGTGAGCAGAGGTGTGGTATGTTATCCAGGTTCAGCTAACGGTAGGATGTTCCAGTGATGTTCCAGTGATCTTGGACTGTTTACAGGGCGTGTTCTTCTTCTTGTAGAAGGGGTTCCGGGGTGTCTTTAATGGGTGCTGACATGGTTCTAGTGTCTTTATCCTCTTGGCCCTGTCCTCCCCCCATTTCATCGTTTATAGTCTCAAGACCGGCTGTGGCGGTTGTGGCTGTTTTGTTTAGTCCGCGCATGTCCATATATTCAGAGTTGGTTTCATCATCAGTATATCGGTGATCCGGGTCGTTGTGGATACAGTGCCTGAACACCACCCCCCGTTGAGGCGGTAACGCCTCACCCATCACCACATATTGACCTGAAACGTTGGTGGTAGTAACAGCAGTGATGGCAAGTTTACGGGTGCACGGGATGATGCAACAAAAGCGAAGGAGCACGAAAATGAAAAGAACTCCTAGTGCCAGCCCTAACCGGGAAAGGGAAGCCATCCAACTGCCGGAAAAGAACCAGCCCATCCAACCGGGCAAGGTGACCAAATCTCTGGCACCTGTATTTGCAACATGCTCCTTCTGGAGGGCCTGGAGGCGGTCCAAGACTTTGTTCAAAGCTCCACGGGCGCCCGTATGAAGGGGTATGGCAGCACAACATTCTGGACCAATCATTGTACAGACGCCCGTCATCTGGTGCGCGTTTGATCAAGAGTAAAACGGTTCTGGGCTGCCATTATAGAGGTAGCGTGCAGTTGACTTTTCATCAGGCCCCAGCGCTAAGCGTGTGGTTGAGAAAACGTTGTTGATTGTACCAAATGTAATTGATCCAGGCCGTATACGGCGCCACCTGGACCCCAGGGAGCAGGATGGCGCGGCCGCCGCTGCCCACTTTGCCCATGGCCTTGAACCGGTCCGGAACCCCCACGCGGCCCTAGCCAGTTGAGAGTTACCTCGGCATGTTCCGCCCAGTCGGTGTAGTTCATGGTGTCCACATCGGAAGATATTGACGCCATAGTGATGTGTCGCGGCGCTCCGGCGTCGAGGAGCGTCTTCATCGGGCCAAGTGATGACTCTTGTTTTACCGTCCAGTCTAACAGGGCACACACCAGCCATGCCACTCCGGCGGCGGGGTTTGACGGGCAGTTCCCATACCACAATACCAGAAGATGTCCGCCAGTCCCAGGGTACCATATGCCAAGTCGGGTATGGGAATAGACACTGTGGTGCCAGTGGTTTTATCTGACGAAAGCGTGGGGATATAAAGGTCATCCGTGGAGACAACAACATCACAGCGATAGGACAGGTTGCCCACAGGGTAGACACCAAGCTCGGAGCATAGGCAGAAAGGCATTCGAACGGGCAGCTCATCGCGCACCTTGACAAAAGCGGAGTCGTCCGTATGCATGGGCTGGTACAAACAGGATGAGCTAACATTGTGCATCCATTCGGGGCCCAGTGTTGCGGACATTGAGCCCAGCAGGCAGATGGTGGGGCAGAGGAATTCCTCCGTATAGGGACTACTGAGGCATTCAGTCGTGTTGCCCAGGGGGAACATGAGATGAGGGGCAGAGCGCCTATCGTGACAGACCAGGCAAGATTTGTCTGTAACAGAGCGGGCGGTGTGGAACATCCAAGAGAGGTAAAGATTGGTGTGATCGAAGTCCAGAGTCTGATTGTCAGTGAGCAATGAATAGTGCTGTAACTTCATGAAAGCAGCCGCGTGGGCGGAGAGCAAGGAGTGGGGTTTCCGAGGACGATGGGTTGAGAGGGTCGCTTTTGATTTCAAATTGACACATCCCTCAGCCGAGCATTGGAAGGAGAGCTTATAAGAGGGTACCGGGAGTGGATGAGGGAACGCGGTAGATACATTGAAACGACACCACGAGTCAGCTGCGCGACCAACCAACCGGAAGCGTCCAACGGTTAAATTCATGGAGGCTTGTTCAACAGAAAAGGAAGCTAGGTGGGGGCTGTTTCGTAATAATGCTTCTGAGTATGCCAGGGTGACAAGGGCTAGCGCACAGAACATTCGACGGCTAGGCAGCATAATAAGCTCATTTTGATATGTCCACGGGATAGGCAACGCTGTAGCAGGCACGGAGGTGGGGTATGAGAGAAAATATTCATCAACCAAACGATTTGTCTCCAGGACAATGTCTGGGTCGGTGCCATTTCGGGTCACGTGGGTCTTGAGCACGTGGACCATAAGGTTCATAGTTCTACGGGAAATGTCGTCAAAGGGGCGATAAGGGCTGAGTACCTGGTCCTTCACCCGATCCCCCATCAGTTGTGCAACATCAATGTCTCTCTTTGGGCGACTGGGGAGTTTACTGTATATGATATGAACAGGAGAGGTTCCGTTATGTGAGCTCGTGTTATGTGCTTTGTCAGGGAGGGTGCATTGAAAAGTAGGAAAAACAGAGTTATTCCCCGGCCACCCGCACTACTGCCCAAACAAGGACGATAAGCCTGTTCGTTCTGTCGAACCGAGTGTGACATGGTTTTATTGGTTCGCAGGCTCGTTGGAGCCCAGATATGGTAGGGGGCTGGCTTGTCCCAAAATCCCCCACTGGTCAAGGTCTATAGTATCGAACTGTGGCGTGTTAAGCTGGGCTGGGTCCCCCAGTTGTTGCACAAAATCCGTCAGCACGTCCGGCCCCGATGGCGTGGCAGGACTCAAGGTCTCTGCCTGAGTCTCCTGTATCTGTTCACTGAGAGCAATCCCAGTGTCCAGAAGCGCGGTGTCAAGTGAACTTGTCCCGGGTGATCCGTCGTCATCGGTTGAAGGCAGCTGTGGTGTCTGATGTCGGGCGCGGCGCTTAGCTTGTGCTCTAGTGCCCTGGGCTGGGCTCCGGTCCTCCTCAGTGCCGCTGTCTGTGTCTGAAGAACTGGATGCCGGTATCTGAGTCTTGCCGGACGTTGACGGTTGGTCGCTCGTGGTTGACGGTTCTTCTTCAGCAGGTCCGCCTAACAGTGGTCCCTTACCCCGTCCTCGACTGCAGTGATTGAGGTGATACCAGTTGGGCCGACCCTCCACCCTGACCGCTGTTGGGGTAGCCGCAACCACCTTAAATGGCCCTTCTCTGCGGCCCTGTAATGCGTGTTTTCTTTTAAATACCCGAATCCAGACGTAATCCCCCGGCTCGACCTGTCTGACTGGCGGAACGTCCTCACCATGGACCGCGTCTCGAACCTGTGAATACAAGTGTTGTGGATGCGGGAAAGGAACACAAACAACTCTTCCTCTCTGAAGTTGCAATCAAGCGGGGCCCTGAGTGCGGGGCCCTGGTAAACGCCAAAGGCATTGGGCGACCAGTGAGCATTTCATGTGGAGTCAGATGCGTGATGCGACTAGTTTGAGAACGCATTTTGAGCAATGCCAATGGGAGGGCTTGAACCCAGGTTAGACGAGAACTCGCACAAATTTTTGCTAATTTGCTTTTTAGAATTCCGTTTGCACGCTCCACCATACCTTGGGACTGAGGATGGTACACACAGCCTAATTTGTGTTCTATCCCCAGTGCCTTGGTGATCAACTCTATCGTTTGGTTAACGAAATGAGCCCCATTGTCGGAGCTGAGAAAGTCGGGGATCCCCGAGCGGGTATGACCTCGCGACACAAGAACTTTGCAGCCGGACTTAGCATCTTCCTGGAGGTGGCGACGGCCTCTACCCATCTGCTAAAACGATCTTCCACCACAAATATATATCGTTTTCCCTCTGTTCTATTTTCTGCCCCCATATCGGCGTAATCCATCATTAAGTGCCGAAAAGGCCCCATGGGTGGGGGAATATGTCCAAGGGGAGCAGTGATGTTTTTTCGTACATTGTTCTGGATGCACACCGTACAGTTATTCAGGAAATTGTCCACTGCGCTAGCTAGGTAAGGCGACCACCAGTCTTGTCTAATCTTACGGATGGTCTCGCCCCGATTAGTATGGTCAAGACCATGGGCTTCCCGTATTAACATTGGGAGCAAACTTGAGGAGGCGCCAAAGATAATCCGTCTATACTAACGCCATAATCCCGTGCCTGCTTCCTTTTTAGCCCCCCTTTTTATCCATGTGTAAATTTCTGCTTCCCCTGCCCCATTCTGTACTTCTACAATATGAGTCACATTGTCTTCCATTGGATGCCGGACTGGCTGGTCTTCTGGCTGAATGAGGGCCATCATTTGGGCCGGTCCTACAGCCGCTTTTTTCGCAGCCTCATCTGCTGTAGCATTTCCTTTGGTAATGAAAGAACCATCGGTTTTGTGTGCTTTACATTTAATAATAGCTAGTGCCGATGGTAAAGTCATGGCATGTAGCAAGTCAGTAATTGCTTCTCCATGTGTTACTGCTGAACCATCGGCGCGCTGGAAACCTCTCTGGGCCCAAATTGGGCCAAATACATGACATACTCCGTGGGCATAGGCAGAGTCAGTATATACATTGCACTTTTTCCCACTTCCCAATTTACATGCGGCCGTCAAGCGCCTTCAACTCTGCCGCTGGGCCGAACAAGGTTGCGGAAGGGGAACACTCAGAATTTCCCGGCGGCGAAGCTTGGATCTAATGTGGCCTCTACTACTGCATAACCTGCCCGGTTTCCCTCAGTTGATCGGTAACATGAACCATCAACGAAAACGTCGCTAGGCGTCAGCCAACGCACTGTTCTCTAAGTCTGGGCGTGCTTTAAAAACTTTACCCAGATTCATTAACACACTCATGAGGCTCTCCATCTAGAGGGGTCACTATTTTATCTGCTGGGTTAACTGTGTTGCACCGTTCAATAGTCAGTTCCGGGGCCGAAAGTATCGAGTCGTACCCTGTCCGTCTTGAGTTGGTAATAACAAAGTTTTGGCTAGTCAGTAGTGCGTGCAAGGCATGTGTCGTATACAACGTTACCGGATGGCCCATAGTGATTGAAGAGGCTTTTTGATACGCGAATGCTGCGGCTGCTAATGAACGATAGCAAGGAGGCATCCCCTTTTCTACATTGTCTAACGCCGTGCTATAGTAGGCTATTGCCTGTTTACCTATTCCTTGCTGCTGTTGGGTTAGAACGGCTGACGCGTACCCCCTTCGTTCCGATACATACAAGTGAAATGGTTTGCGATAATCTGGGTTAGCGAGAGCCGGTGCTTCTGCTAGGGCTGTTTTAATGTCTATGAACGCTACCTCCCCTTCTGGTGTCCACTGTAAGTTCGCATTTGGTTGAGTATGGTCAGCAGCTTTTATCATATCTCTCAACGGCTGTACTCTGAGTGCATACTCACACACCCACGGACGGCTAAACCCCGCCATTCCCAGAAATGCCAACATTTGCCGCACAGTTTTTGGCCGAGGGGCCTTATTGATGGCCTCAATATGCTTTGGTGCTATTGTTCGTCGCCCTTCCTCTAGCACCCGTCCCAAGTATTCTACCTTAGTTTTACAAAACTGTAATTTCTCTTTGCTTACTTTGTGTCCATTTTCAGCTAACATTTTCAAGACTTGCAATGAATCCTGTAGACATTCTTCTTCTGATGTGCTACAAATCAGTAGATCGTCCACGTACTGCAACACTGTGCTTTTGCAATCCAGAGTAGATAGGTCTTGGGCCAGCACTTGATTGAATATTGAGGGGCTTTCACAATATCCCTGAGGGAGCCTTGTATAGGTGTACTGTTTCCCTTCGTATGTAAAGGCAAAGAGATACTGCGAGTCCGGATGTAAGGGTATGCTGAAAAATGCTGAGCACAAGTCAATGACTGTATACCACTTGGTTCCTTCCGGAACATTTGAAAGCAACGTATGTGGATCCGGCACTACTGGTGTATCCGCTACTACTACTTGGTTGACTGCCCTCAAATCATGGACCAAGCGCCATTTGTCTGTTCCTGGCTTTTTTACTGGGAAGATCGGCGTGTGGCTTGGGCTTTTTTTTGGGACAGCACCCCGGCGTCCAGTAATCCCTGTATGGTGGGTTTTATGCCCTCTCTGGCCTGAGCTGAGAGTGGGTATTGTTTTGGTACGGCAGTCGCACATTATCCTTGATCTTTATTTTGGCCCGTCCTGCCGATTTTACCATTCCTACATCGGTGGCGTGTTGGGTCCATAATTGTGGGGGATTTCTTTAGCGAGTACTTCCTCTGAAGTTGGCTCTTCCAGTGTCATTTGCTTCCGTATTCGGTTTTTTCCAAGGTGTAGTTCAGTGCTTCCAGCCACCATCTCGTCCACAGCTGCTACAGAAATCCTTGTATACTTTCCGTCCGGAGAGTGATGCAAGTAGCGGTTCTGAGTGGGTTTCCACTCTCTTATCTCTTGTACTTGCTTTATCATGAACCCCAAGTCTTTGGCTTCGTACCCCCCAGCAACCATTAGTGTGATGTGAGGGGCTGCCCCATCTCCTTGATACCAATTCATTGCCTCTTCCGGGAGTTTCACTGCTGCCGCCACTCCTTGGGGTCCACTGAATACGTCTAGGGTTTTTATGCTTACCCTTCTTCCTTGTTCCATCTCCTCCCACAATTGCTCGTATTCTTGATCGTATCCTCCTTTATCGTACTTGAGGGTGCAATGGATTGGTTCTTCAGCTTCTTTGCAGTCTGGCCGTATGTACGTTAACCAGGGCTTCCATTCTTGATATTTTTGCCAAAGTTCCAAATGAGAAGGGTCTGGTATCTCCAGCCAGTACACCCTGTCTATTTCTTTAACCTCCATCATTGATGTGTGTGTCATAAAACATTGAGTAGCCTTGACTCTGGGGAAAGTGACCCATATTCCGGTTGCTTCGCAGCGTATCTGTGCCCCTAGTTTACATAGGGTGTCGCGCCCTAGCAGATTTACTGGTGCCTCTGGGGCATATAAAAGCGGGGCTTGTATCGTCACTCCGTCTAGCGTTAGTTCCTGAGGTTCGGTGAAACGCAAGGTCTGTATTTTTCCTGAGAAGCCCATTGTCTGTATTGCCTTGCGTGAAAGGGGGAGCTGAGAACCTTCTTTGCCAATGCTTGAGTATGTGGCACCAGTGTCTATCATAAAGGGTGTGCTAAACGTGTTGCTTATGGTTACTGTTACCGTGGGTTCTTGTTCGGGGTGCAGTGTGGTTGTGAACTGCATCAGCTCCCCCTTTCGCTTCTCTAGGCTCCTTCAACTTTGGTTGGGTCCTTGCTCGCCATACATATGGCCTCCTGGGGGCATCGGGGCTTGTTGGTGCCACTGTTGTTGTTGCACCTCAGTTCCCATCTGTGTTGGCGGCGGTCCCCTGGGACCCAATGTTTGTCCACGTCTTTCTGCTCTATCTACTCGTTCCCCCCATGTTGGCTTCTGGAGGTATGGGCAGCTCATTCTTCGATGGCTTGGATCTCCGCATTCCCAGCACCCCTCCGTTTGTACGCCTCCTCTAGGTGCGAAGCGGTTTCTACCATAGCCTCTTCCTCGTCCCCATCCTTGTTGCATAGGGGGCATATTATTGTCTGCGGATAAGACTGGTAGGCTTGCCCTTGAGGGCTGGGCAGTATCACTGCACAACTCCCTTTGTCCTGTCAGTGGCTGGGGGTAGCCTGGGGTGTCCATCATTCGTTCACCTGCTTGGATCCCTTGTAGGGTTGCTGGTTGTTGGGGTACCATCAGGGCTGCTTGTTTGGTGCTTTCCCTCCTTTTCTCTTTTTCTTCTTGTTTGGTCCTGGTTATCTCTCCGAGCTGGGCTTTATACAGTTGTGTCAGCAATGTTTCGGTTGCTTCTTTGGCTTCCTTCTTTGTTTTCCTGTATTGTTCAACGTGATGGGTCACATGTGCAACGAAGGTGTTCCATTCCATTGTACTTAACCCTACTACCTCGTCCAACCTCCTTCTCACCTCTTCCGGGAGAGCCTTTTTCAGTAGCATTTTGAACAACCCTATACTTGCCACTGAAGCATCCCATTTGGCCCCTGTTTCATCTCTCCACTTATTCTGGAAATCTTGTATGAATGCTGTCACATTTTCGCCGTCTTGTAACCTGATCACTTCGAGTTTTCCGGGATCCATTTTAGCTGGATATACAGTTCGCAGAGCATCCCAAATTTTTGTCCTGTACCCACCAAAGGGGATTGGGTCCACCACTGGGTCATCCATTGCTTCTTCTATTTCTGCTGTTTTCAATATTTCCTCCGTGCGTCCCTTTCCCGCCACCTGACATAATATTGCTTTTATATCTCCTAGGGCCAGGTGCTGCCCTGCCGTTTTTTCTTCAAACTGAGTAATCCACTTCTGCCCCCCTTCGCATATATTGGGCAACTTCTGTATCAACCCCGTCAAATCCATAAAACTCCAGGGTGTATATTGTAAGGCTTTTCCTTTTACCATCAGCGGGTACTGCGCGTGTATGTGCGTTTCTCCTGTAGACCCTCTCCTTTGGGGCCAACATGCTTGATAGCGTTCTGGTTTTTTTATCTGATTCCTTAGTTTCATCATTTTGTCTATCCTTTCACTCTGTCCTGGGGTGCTTCCGCCGTCATTTCCTTCGATATCATTGCTTATCTCTTCGCCCTGAGTTTTATACAGTAAAACCAGATCATTGGTTGACCTGACCAGTTTCTCCATTTGTTGGGCTGTAGTTCTGTTCAAAGTTTTTTCCACCTCTTGTAGTTTTTTCAATTCTTCCACTTGCTGTTTCTTTAATTCATTGACCACATTTGCTATTTGTTCTGATTGTTCCTCAATATGTTTCACTTTCTCCCTTGTTTCTCGGTCTCGTTTAGCATGTTCTTCAAGTTGAGACACTCTTTCATCCATCTTGTCTTCTTCCAGCTTTGGATATGGGGTTATTGTGAACTCCCCTTCCAACTTTACTGTCTTTCCTTTCTTTTTCTTCTTGTCATCCCGTTGTCTGCTGTCACTTCGTCCGCTAGAACTGGTCCTTGATGTAGACCCTTCCTCTTCTTCCGAACTACTACTTTCTCTTCCTTCTTCTTCTGTATCTATATTCTCACGCTGCCATTCTTTTTCTCTTTTGTTCTGTCCAGTGGGCCTAGGAGTGCTGGTATGGTATTTCTTGTTGCCTTTTCCCCATTCTATTTCATTATTGTACTGGAGAACTTGTGAAGTTTCTTCATCCCTCTCTTCTTCCTGTTTATGCAGACTCCGTGCCCCTTCTGGCCCTTCCTCCCTTTGCTGTTCTGAGGGTTCTTTGCTTCTCTCCGCCTGGGCTCCCAGGTGTTGACTCCTAACGTATTGCCTCATCATTTCCTCATGTTCCCGATCTCTTCCTTCAGGCACTTCCACGCTTGATTCCCACGCTCCCTTTTCTTCCATATTCCTTATTTCTTCCCTGTTTTCTCCATCGAACCTTCTTTCTGGTACAACTTTCTTTTGATATCCTTTAAACATGCCTTGTAACTCAACTTCAGTTGTCTCCCACTCCTCTTCCTTCTCTTCCTGTAACACGTATATCCCAGCCAGTGGGGCTTTTCTTCTTGGCTTCACTTGGGGTTGAAACCGAGGATTATAGGGAGGCGGGGGTTCGTGCTGCTTTTCCTCTTCACATGTTGGTGCTTCACTTCTACTTTCCCGTTCTTTCTCCATCCTCGCCTTTATTTTCCTCGTTATTTCCTCTTCCTTCCTTTCCTCGTCTTCCTTTTTCTCCTTTTCCTCCTTTTCTTTCTCGATTCTCTCTCTCTCTCTTCTGTCTCTCCCTTCCTTATGAAACCATTCCGCTATTTTTTCCTGCTTTGCGTACTTTTCCTTGGCCTTCTGTCCTTTTTTCTTTTCTCCCCATATTAGGACTCTATCCCTCATCTTTTGGCACCACTCTTCCTCAAACGTCCCTGTCTTTGGCCATTTCCATGCCCCACTGGTTTTCTCACTCCATTTTTTACAATAATGTCTTATATCTTTTTCATCTTTTTTATGTTTCTCAACTATGATCTCTAGTGCTGTTCTTCCCTCTTTTCCTGCTGCTGCCATTATTCAACCAAACGCTTTTCCTACCTTGTCTTGGTTGTTGCCACACCTCTGTCTTTGTATTTTTCGAGTGTCCGTGTTCCCCTCCGTTCCTCTTCCGGCCCAGTTCTCTATTGGCTCATACCACAATACACATATACACAGTTTGACATTTCACATTATGACAGTTAGATATATCAGTAAAAGAAAAATTTCCCTTTTTGTTTACCAGGGGCTTTGCTATATCAGGGTCTTCAATAATCTTCTACATACTTTTTAATTATACATGTGCATCTGGGTATGCTCCCTTCTTTTCCTGCTATAACCCTTCCCCTTTTTTCCGGCAATACCCAGCCCTGGGCCCAGGAGTTTTATATCATACCCCACCAAGCAGTCACCACCTCTTGTGGCCGGTATCTGGGGTTGTGAGGCCTCACACCTGCCCAAGCAGACCTGACTCTCTCAGCGGTATCGCAGGTTTCTTTATCCTTTCTTTTTTCCTTGTGTGTACATATTTCTTTTAAATTTTCCTTAAAACTTGTTTTCCTTTTTTGTCCTTAGTCTATCACAAAATCTTCTTTCATTCTTTTCTCACACATTTTCTTCTGCCGTGTTGCCTGATTTCTTTTATTATTTATACCGGGCCCTTTTTGGAGACCAACTGAGTCCTTCACCCAACCCACGGGCTCGAGACAAGTGACAGCAAAAAATCTAAGACAGAGCTTTTGTTTAAACAGGCGCCTGCTGTGCTTTCCCTAGACGGCCTCTGTGTCGTCCTTGATCTCGAGTCCCACAGTCCGGGCTTTGGACGCTCGGGTCTTTGCCCAGTCCCTTCGTGGTCGCCAAAATGTAGGTCAAATTTTACCTACTTTCTTATTACCAATATAACAATTTAGAAAATATTGAATGTACTTACAATAGCTTCTCAGCAGAAACACTCAAAGTCTAAATCACCACACGGAACCAGTGAGTGAGAAAAGATGAAGGTCCAGCTTTATTGCTTCCTGTTACCTGAGATCCAAACAGTTTGGGACGTCTCAAAAAGTGATCTGATCTGCCTGGGACGGGGCTCCCTTTTTATACAATTCTTCTATGAGCCACCGCCCCTTCTTCTTATCTCATATACCATTATGCCAGAAGTTCCTCTTTTCCCAGGCCCCCTTATGTTTGTGTTCCTGCTTTAATTAGCAACCAATATATCACTCATTGTACACATTTCAACAACCAATATGTTTCAACATTTACTGTTTACAGTTTCCCATATGTGCATTTTTCCTTTCCTTTCTCATACCATTATGTTTTTGTTTTACTCATTTTCCCACACCCTTATGATCCTCCTGGGTCTGAGTGGTTTTTTAAAAAACCCGTGGTACTTCCCAATCGTGTCTCATTCGGTTTTTTCCTCTGAGCGGAGTGGAGTGTTTGTTATTCTTGGTTCTTTCCATTAAGAAGATTTTACTTATGGGTAAGTGCTGATTTTACTCTTCTCACGATCTTTATCTCTATGATTATAGCTTTCCTTCAGGGTGATTTATGGTCTTTCCTTGTGGTTTATGTTACCCCATTGTGTGTTTATACAGCGCATCGTGCTAAGCTGGGATTTCTGTCCGCTGCTATGGAGGGGTTAGAGGGCTTAGATTTAGAATCTCGGTATCAGCTGTCACATCTATTTGCTGACTTGGCTCTCCTTGTGGATGTTGTCCGCGTCCCTTCTTTTACCTCCACTTTTCCACCCCCTCTTCGTTATCGCCTCAGCCCTGCTGTTACTCTGGTGGATTCTTCTACTCAGACAGACCCTCTGTCATTCACTCCTTCTACTCATACTACTGATGATTATCTGGCGGACGATGACATGGAACCGTTCCGATGTGACTCTGGCCCGCACACTCCTTACAACCCCACCAGCCCTGAATACTCTGATGATTCGTCTGGCCCTGGGCATACCCCCTACCGCTACTCCTTCTCTCCTCCTTACACTGCTCCCTCTCCCTCCTATTCTCCTACCAGCCCCCCTTCACCTTAATAAATTGTTGTTTCTCTAATTTTGACTGTTCTGTGTGTTTTATTACGAATTGTCCTATTTCTGTTTTACTGGTATTATGTTTTTTCTTTATTTCAATCCAACAGGTTCCAGCCCGCCATGACGAACCTTCCGATTAGTGCTGGGTCCGGCATGGGGCTGCCTGCTTCGCGCCAGTGCGGCAGTCAGAGAACGAGCGATTCTCTTACCTCTCGCATCGTGTGACAGTACCCCCCGCTCAGCTCTGAGTCTTCTGCCGCTGGGTGGCGGGCCCAAAGCGTGTCTCGCCATGAGAGGCTGTCCGCGTTCCCGGGTAGGGCCTCCCACCCGGTGATGGACCTGGAATGAGAAGTCCTGCAGGGCGAGAAACCAGCGGGTTACCCTGGCATTTGTGTCCTTGGCCTTGGTCATCCATTGGATGGGGGCGTGATCCGTTACCAGGACAAAGTGCCGGCCAGCCAGGTAGTACCGCAACTCCTCGATGGCCCACTTTATCGCCAAGCCCTCCCATTCCACAGCTGAGTACCTTTTTTCAGCGGGGGACAGCTTCCGGCTGATGAAGAGTACCGGGTGCTCTTCTCCCTCGAAGGTTTGGAAGAGGACTGCGCCCAACCCGGTTTCAGAGTCATCCATGTATAGCGTGAACAGGAGCAAAAAGTCTGGATTCTGCAACACTGGGGCGCTGGTGAGGGCCTCTTTCAGGGCTTGGAAGACCCTCTCTGCCTCGGCTGACCACTTCACCCGGTCCGGCTGGCCCTTTTTTGTGAGATCTGAGAGAGGGGAAGCTATCGCCGAGAAGTTATGCACAAACCTTCGATAATACCCCGCCAACCCCAAAAAGGCACGTACCTTGTTTTTTCGAGGTGGGGCGGGTAGTCTTTTACGGCTTCTATCTTCTTCACCTGTGGTTTCAGCAACCCTCGCCCAATGCGGTACCCCAGGTACTGTGCCTCAGTTAACCCCAGGTGACATTTATTGGGGTTGTCTGTCAGGCCAGCTTTCTGGAGCCCCTTCAGGACCTCCCCCAGATGTAATAGGTGGTCCGACCATGTGGAGGAATGGATGACTACACTATCTAAGTACACCGAAGGATGATGTCCATCAGCCGTTGGAAGGTGGCTGGTGCCCCGTGTAGTCCAAAGGGGCCTGTGGAAGTGCTAAAAGCCATCTTGGGCCTTGCATCAGGGGCTAGGGCAACTTGCCAGTACCCTTTTGTGAGGTCCAGGATGGATATGAAGCGGGCCCTCCCCAGACGCTGCACAAGGTCGTCCACTCGGGGGAGGGCGTAACTATCGATGTACGGCACCTGGTTAAGCCTCCGGAAGTCATTACAGAGCCGTAGGATCCTGTCGTGTTTCGGCACTAGAACAAAGGGGCTGGAACAGGGGCTGCTGGATTCCTCGATGACCCCCCTCCCATAGCATCGATGGCCTTGCGCCGGGCTTCTGGGACACGATAGTCTTTGTCTCACCACTATTCCAGAGGGTGTTTTTATCTCATGGTGGACTACCTGGGTCATTCCCGGGGAAGAGGAGAACACGTTCGAGAATTGGTCCACCATCTCATTGAGCTCCTGCCTCTGGGCAGGTGTGAGGTCCTCCCCCAAGTCGACCAAAGCACGCTTGTCGTGATCTGTGTCCCGGGCGGCATATGCCGAAATTACCGGAGCCGGCTCTACCCACTTCTTTAGCAAGTTTACATGGTATAGTTTCCTGTCAGCTTGCTTACTGGGCTGATGCAGGCAGTAGTTGATGGACCCCGTCGCTCTAGGACTGTATAGGGCCCCTGCCAGCGGGCCAGGAATTCGCAGGCGCTACTGGGTACAAGAAGAAGGACCTGGTCCCCTGGGTGGAATTCCCAGGGCTGCGCCGGGCGGTTGTATACCCGCTGCTGTTCCTCCTGTGCAGTGTGCATGTGTTCCTGGACTATCGGCGCCACTCGGTCAATCCTTTCTTGCATTTCCTGCACATATTCGATGACCGAGCGGAACGGGGACGGCTGTTCCTCCCAGGCTTCGTGGGCCACATCCAGCAGTCCCCGAGGGCACCGTCTGAACAGGAGCTCGAAGGGGGTGAAGCCGGCAGATGCCTGGGGGCACTCCCGGATGGCAAAGAGAACATAGGAGAGGAGAAGGTCCCAGTTCCTCCCTTCTTCGTCTACCATCCGCCGCAACATCCGTTTGAGCATCTGATTAAAGCCCTCGACCAGTCCATCTGTCTGCAGGTGGTCAACCGACGTCTCCAGGTGCTTCACCTGCAACAGCTGACACAGATCAGACATTAGCTTCGACACAAATGGCGTACCTTGGTTGGTCAGTATGTCCTTGGGTATTCCCACCCGGCTGAAGAGGAGTACCAGCTCCCTGGCGATGTTGGGGGAGGTGGCTATGCATAGCAGTACTGCCTCGGGATACGGGGTGGCATAGTCCCCAATAACGAGGACGTACTCGTATCCCCGAGCAGACTTGGGGAGGGGCCCCAGGAGGTCCAAGCCAATCTGCTCAAAGGAGACGCCGATGATGGGCAGAGGGATGAGGGGCGCCGGCCGGGGCCTCCAGGGAATGGTGCACTGGCACTGCAGGCACTGCTGGCAGAACCCCCGGACCTCCGCATCCATCCCGGGTCACACGAATCGGTCCCTCAGTTTCTCCAATGTGTTCCACGGTCCCAGGTGGCTGCCGAGTGGGTGGGTGTGGGCCAGATGCATTACAAGTTGGGTCTTTGTACGAGGTACCACCAGGAGGTCCACCTGCTCCCCCCGGCGGCAGGCCCATTGGTAGAGGTGGCCCCCTCGGACGAGGAAGTACAAGGTGGGGAGTCTCAGGTCGGAGTTTTGGTCGTCCCCCTCTATCACTCGTACTTGGGCCCAGCAGTGTTTCAGGCTGTTGTCCTCCTTCTGCTCTCGACCAAACCTCCCCTCTTGGTTCACCTGGTGGAAGACAGAGGACATAGGGTTAATTGATAAGGAGGACTCACTTTCGACAGCGGCGTCTCCATTGTCCTGGGCCAGGTAGGCTGTCTGGCTCCAGGTCTTCTGTCTCCAAAATCGCGGCTTTCCTGTCTCGGTCACCGGGTCTGTCAGGCATCCGGGCCAGTTCTTCCCCAGGAGTAAAGGCACTGGGAGGTCCGGGCTCACGCCCACATGGAGGGGCCAGACCCCTGTCACACCCCGGATCTGAACCTTGGCAGCCGGGACCTCCCGGGTGTCCCCATGGATACAGGTTACGGTAGGACTCCCTCTGGCCACAGTCCACTGGGGAGAACGGACGGTCGGGCAAGGGTCACTGTGCTCCTGGTGTCCAGCAGGGCACCAGCAGGATGGTGTGGATCAAGGGGCGGTGATCGGCCTCCCCTCGATCCACACCATCTGGGTGGGGCCCAGCCGTGGCTTCTGGGTCGACCTGGCGGCCTCCAGCTCCGGTTCCATGGGCATGGGCTGGTTGTTGGGAGTTACTCGGCCAGGCGATGCTGGTCAGGCCAGACCCCAGAGGACCCTAGGGGTATGTCAGAGGGCCGGCGGTCAGGTGGGTCGAGCTCAAGGGTGGCGGTTGTGCACTCCAGGGCCGTCAGGAGCTCCTGGGGCATTCTCGGTGCTTGTACTCCCATGGACTGTTGTTCTATGTGGGGTAATGCCCTCAGGAACTGATCCATAGCCACCTCTTCTGCCACCTCCGTGGCCGTGTGCTGGTCCGGTCGGAGCCACCTTTTGGTGAGCCGCATAAGGGTTAAGCTGCTGCGGGGCCATGCCCCCTGCTGATAGACCCAGCGATGAAATTCCGTCGCCACTTGGTGAGAGCTTCGGCCGCACCATGCCAGCACTCCCTCCTTCATTGTTGCGTAGTCCGAGGCGTCCTCCTGCTTGAGACTATAGTAGGCCTCACGGGCCTCTCCTGTGAGCAATGGACCGATGGTGCAGGGCCAGTCGTCCTTGTCCCATCCCTCTCGGCGGGCAATGCTTTCAAAGGCCTCAAAATATGCCACGAGATGCTTTCAAGGGCCTCAAAATATGCCATGAGATCTTCCTCGGGAGAGGGGGGGTAGGTGGCAGAGCTCGCGTCCCGGGTCTGGGAGCGGTGTAGAGGCCGTGGGGGTCTCGGTTCGCAGAGCCACCAGTGTCTGTGTCGCGACATGGAGGCTTTCGGTGAGTTGCTGGGTGACGGCCTGTTGCTGTATACTGGTCTCCAAGAGCTGTTTCAATACTTGATCCATGATCTCTCTCTCTACTTGTATGTACATATTTCTGTGCTCCTGCCCGCGTCCTCCACCAGTGTATCAGGGTGAAATAGACCAGGGAAAAATGGGGGAGCACAGAGACACGGAGAACTGGTTAACGGGCAGCATAAGCTGAGGTTTTTTTTTTTTCTCAGCAAAGTGAGGGTGTGTGTGTGTGTGAGTGTGTAAGGCTGCGGAGATGGGCTGACGTCATGACGCTCGTGGGGGCGTGTCGGGGGAATCCCGGAAGAAGCCTCGGGGCTCCCATGTCGTCCCTCAGCGTTGCGTGTCGTCTCAGCTGCTGTTGTAATCATCCGTGCCCGGTCCTTGAGGGAAATTTGGATGAGAAAGAGAGAGAGAGAGAGTACCCCCCGCTCAGCTCTGAGCCTTCTGCCGCTGGGTGGCGGGCCCAAAGCGTGTCTCGCCATGAGACACGGTACAGGGAGGTCGGGGATCAAGCCCACATGGAGAGACCACGTGGAGAGACCAGATCCCTGTCGCGGATGTGGAGAGACTCAGCTGTCGGGACTTCACGGGTGTCCCCATGGATGCAGGTTACAGCGAGGCTCCCCCTGGCCAAAGTCCGCTGGGGAGGACGGACGGTCAGGCGAGGGTCACCATGCTCCCGGTGTCCAGTAGAGCGGTGATCATCCTCCCTTCGATCCACACCTTCTGGTTGGGCCCATCCGGCAGCTGGCGTGAATGGAGGGTGCAGCCGGCCAGCCAAGGTTTCTGGGTCGGCCCGGGGTACCCCAGTTCTGGCTCTGTGGGCATGGGCTCGTCAGTGGGAGTTACCTGGGTGGGCGACCTCCAGCGGGCTCGCCAGGTGCCGACTAGGCGTGGCCGGTCAGGCCATGCCCCAGAAGCCCCTGGGGGTAGGTCCGAGGGCTGTGGGCCACGCGGGTCGAGCTTGAAGGTGGCGGTGGCGCGCTCCAGGGCCGTCAGGAACAACTGGGGCGTTCGCGGTGCTTGAACCCACAACGGCATGTCGTTCCACACAGGGAAACGCCCTCAGGAACCGATCCATAGCCACCTCTTCCGCCACCTCCATGGCCATATGCTGGTCTGGGCAGAGCCACCTTTTGGTGAGCTGGATGAGGGCATTTAGCTGTCTGCAGGGTCGAACCCCCGGCTGATAGACCCAGCGATGAAACTCGGCCGGCATTTGATGAGAGCTTCGGCTGCACCATGCCAGGACTCCCTCCTTCATGGTTGTGTAGTCCTCCGTGTCCTCCGGCTCGAGACTGTAATAGCCCTCACGGGCTTCTCCGGTGAGCAGGCGACTTAAGGCGCGGGACCAGTCGTCCCTATCCCATCTCTCACGGCGGGCGATGGTTTCGAATGCCTCAAAATACGCCAGAGGGTCTTCATCAGGCGCAAGGGGGGGAAGCAGGCGGGGACGCCTCGCGGGTCTCGAACTGCAGCGCCACCAGGGTCTTTGTTGCCGCCTGGAGGCTTTCTGTGAGCTGCTGGGTGGTGGGATGCTGCTGGATACTGGTCTGCAACAGCTGCTGCAAGGTTTGGTCCATGTTCTCTCTCTTCTTGTCGGAAATATTTATATTTATTTATTTTTTTTAGGCAAGGGGTGGGTCTGTGCTCATGCCCGCATCCTCCACCAGTGTAGCGGGAAAGGGCAAAGCACAGAGACACGGAGGCTGGAGTAGGGCAACAGCTGAGTCTTTTATTTTCTCTCTGGTAGAGTGCAGGTTTATGTGGGTGTGTGTGTGGGGCTGCGGAGGCGGCCTGATGCCGTGATGCTCACGGGGGCGTGTCGGAGGAATCCCGGGAGAAGCCTCGGGGTTCTCCTGCCATCCCTCAGTGCTGCGTGTCGTCTCTACTGGCATCGTTCTTGTCTGTGTCGGTACCTTGCACCAAATATGGCGAGAGAGAGAGAGAGGGAGAGAGAGAGAGAGAGAGAGAGAGAGATTAGTCACGCTAACGCGAGTGCGTGGGAAATACCTCCTCCTGTATCCGCACCGGATGCTAACTTTTTCGGTGAGTCAGTAATCAACTCTCCCGGGGCGGAAGGGCGTCCTTTTATTTCCACCTTCCGGTTAGGGAGTGGTGGAATTCTTCCTTGGGTTATTATGCCTACCCTTTATACATATTTATCTGCCTACCCTTTATACATATTTATCAAAGTTGCACATTCCTTACATGCAAAAATTATACATATTAAGTTATACAATTATTTATTAATTATTTTAAACATTTTCTTGAATTAACAAAGTGAAATACACATTTTTAATTCCTTATCACAATTATTCCATAGGTTTACCCCTTTGACAGATATACATAATTAGTTTTTGCCCTTATTTTTTTTAAACATTCCCCTTAGTTTATATTGACCATCTCTTATTTCGAACAGCCTCTGAATACAATATGGATGTAAATTATTATATATTTTATAAATTATCTTTGCAGTATAAAAATCAACTAAATCAACAAATTTTAAAACATGTAACTTAATAAGCAATATATTTTATGGTTCGTAATTGTCAACCCTTTTTACAATCCGCATTACTCTCTTCTGTCATATATATGTATGACCCCACATCTCCACACAATAAATAATGCAACGAACTATGAGCGAACAATACAATGTATATAATGCACTTTCATTCAAAATATTATTTTTTGTAAGATTCCTATGGATTTAGGCATTTTTGTTTTTACATTATTTATATGTGGTTTCCAGCATAATTTATCATTATTAATCCTAATTTTAGCTTTGTTGTTACTTAAATTCAATGAAAGTGTATTATCATCAAACCACTTTTTAAGACTTTCAATTCAATCTCCACAATATTCAGAAGCTGTTGACCCCCCCCCCACACACACACACACACACACTATATAAATATAAATTTTTCTCACAAATTTGTGTGAGAAAACATAACAATCTTAACTATTTTAGACACTTTACAAGTATCATTTGTATACAGTACAATCAATTTGGGGCCTAGCACCAAACCTTGACTGAGCACCACAAGTTACTTTCATTAGATCCAACACAACATTATTTATTCGTACAAACTGATATCTATCTCTAAGGTAACTTCTTAACTAAAAGACGCCTTTTCCTCTTATACCATATCTTTCCAGTTTCATCATTAATAAGCCGTGTTAAATATTGTCAACCCCCCCCCCTTTTTTTCTATATAGGAACACCCCAACAGTATATTCCTTATTATCCACTGCAGTGGAAAATCTCTTCTACCAGTTCCATCACTGCCGTTGTCATTGACCAATTTAGGCTAAATCCATACTGATGTTCGCACAATAATTTGTGTTTATCTATACAAATATCAAACCTGCGCAAAAATATTTTCATTGGTACAAACTGTGAAAGCAGAGAAATTGGCATGTAATTGGAAAAAATATACCTACAGTGCCTTGCGAAAGTATTCGGCCCCCTTGAACTTTTCAACCTTTTGCCACATTTCAGGCTTCAAACATAAAGATATAAAATTTACATTTTTTGTGAAGAATCACCAACAAGTGGGACACAATTGTGAAGTGGAACGAAATCTATTGGATATTTTAGTCAGGTCTGTAATACTGTTGTGGAGAAGTTTAAAGCCGGATTTGGATACAAAAAGATTTCCCAAGCTTTAAACATCCCAAGGAGCACTGTGCAAGCGATCATTTTGAAATGGAAGGAGTATCAGACCACTGCAAATCTACCAAGACCTGGCCGTCCCTCTAAACTTTCAGCTCAGACAAGGAGAAGACTGATCAGAGATGCAGCCTAGAGGCCCATGATCACTCTGGATGAACTGCAGAGAACTACAGCTGAGGTGGGAGGGTCTGTCCATAGGACAACAATCAGTCGTACACTGCACAAATCTGGCCTTTATGGAAGAGTGGGTATCCATAAAAAGTCTAGTCTAAAGTTTGCCATAAGCCACCTGGGAGACACACCAAACATGTGGAAGAAGGTGCTCTGGTCAGATGAAACCAAAATCGAACTTTTTGCCCACAATGCAAAACGATATGTTTGGCGTAAAAGCAACACAGCTCATCACTCTCAACACACCATCCCCACTGTCAAACATGGTGGTGGCAGCATCATGGTTTGGGCCTGCTTTTCTTCAGCAGGGACAGGGAAGATGGTTAAAATTGAGGGGAAGATGGATGCAGCCAAATACAGGACCATTCTGGATGAAAACCTGTTGGAGTCTGCAAAAGACCTGAAACTGGGACGGAGATTTATCTTCCAACAAGACAATGATCCCAAACATACAGCAAAATCTACAAAGGAATGGTTCACAAATAAACGTATCCAGGTGTTAGAATGGCCAAGTCAAAGTCCAGACCTGAATCCAATCGAGAATCTGTGGAAAGAGCTGAAAACTGCTGTTCACAAACGCTCTCCATCTCTCGATGTGCAAAACTGATAGAGACATACCCCATGCGACTTGCAGCTGTAATCGCAGCAAAAGGTGGCTCTACAAAGTATTAACGCAAGGGGGCCGAATAATTTTGCACGCCCCACACAATTTTTTTATTAGTTAAAAAAGTTTCAAAAATCCAATAGATTTCGTTTCACTTCACAATTGTGTCCCACTTGTTGGTGATTCTTCACAAAAAATATATTTTTTTTATATCTTTATGTTTGCAGCCTGAAATGTGGCAAAAGGTTGAAAAGTTCAAGGGGGCCGAATACTTTCGCAAGGCACTGTATATCCACTAAAAATAGGAATAACTTTAGCTGTTTTCATATTACTTGGACATATGCCTGTTAAAAATGACTGATTACAGATGTATGTAAAAAAAAATTAATATGTATTCTGTTGGGGTTTTTAAAATAATGGCATGTCAATTTCATTAAAACCACTAGAATTTTTATTTATATAATTATTAACAATGTCTTAACAAAGTATTTCCTTTTCATCAGCTCCCCAATAAATATTGATCATCTACTTTGTGCTCCACAATCTATTTTGATAACTTATATCCAATATTTACAAAGTACTCATTAAATTTATTGATAATGTCATATACTTTATTTTTTAATTCTTCTATCATCATTTTCCAAATAAATTGGATAGTCTACCTTTCCAGTATTCTTTTTAATTATACGGTTAAGTACTTTTCATGTTGCTTGAGTATTACTCTTATACCTGTCCAATTGTGTATTATAGATTTTTTTTTTCAACACTATAGTTTTAAATGACCCTACAAATTTCTGCATTGAGTAATATTCCTTCAAAATACACTAAGCCTTGTTTGGATTCTCTTCAATATTCTGAAAAGGCAAAGAAAAATAATCTACTCTCCTCCTGTTGTAATGGATTGTCTCCAATGACTCAAGTATTTCCGTTTAACAGAGTCTTATAACTGTCAATTCATGATCATTTTTGACAAACTGGTAGTAATGTTAGCATGAGTGACTGTTTTTGTCAGTGTTTGTAGCTATTGTCATAACTTATATTATGTTGGCATAAGTCCAGTTGGCATCATACAGTTAAGGTCAAAAGTTCACACACACATAAGCTAATGACATTTAAATGGAACTCCAAACATTTCCTTTTACCATACAGTATTCTGTGAGACATATTTATTTATTAAATATATCAGATTCTCAGTTGGTCAAATGTTTTATATACACTTTGTTAGCATTTGAAAGCACTGCCCTTAAATTGTGTGAACTTGAATTAAACAACTGGGGTAGCTTTACACAATCTTCTCACAATAATCTACTGTATGAGATTCAGGTCTTTGTGATGACCACTCTAACGCTTTCAATTTGTTGCCTTTACGCCATTTTGTTACAATTGAAGGTATGCTTAGGATTATTGACTTGCTGGAAGACCCAGTTGTGACCAAGTTTTAACTTTCTAGTTGATGTCTTGAGGTGTTGCTTCTGTATTTCTAGATAATCCAACTTCTTCATGATCTATTTTTGAAGTGCACCAATCCCTTTTCCACCCACACACATCATGATGCTACCACCCCCATGCTTCACAGGTTGAGATGGTGTTCTTCAGATTAAAAGCCTAATCCTTCTTCCTCCATACATCATTATGGTCAAACAGTTAAATTTTTGTTTCATCTCTGCAGAGAACACTCCAACAGGCCAAATGCACTAAAGCAGAATTCTCTGTTCCTTTTCAAAGAGAACTCCAAGTGGTGTTACCTCAACGCTGTGGGAAACAAACTTGCACGTGACCAGTATCTGAAGCTTGTGTAACATTGTGCATATTTATAAGCCTGCCATGATCAGGGGACGTGACAATTAAGCACGTCGCATGATATATGAACAGCACCTGTGAACTGCGCCATCAGGCTTATTATCTTAAGCGAGACTGCATGTTGGTCGTTTGTGTAATTCTTGCAAAAAGACTCTTCATTTTCTCTCCATCTTTTCAAGAAAATGAAATCTCTTTACTTTTCTGTCCCTTTAAAAAAACAGAGAGAGAGGAAAATATGAGTGATAGAGAATTCAGGAAGTGTGTTATGCTTTGCTCCTGTTTCATCATGGGGGGACACTTTCTGTGTGAAGTGTCTTGGGATTGAGTAAGCCACAGCAGTCCTCGAGAGGTCTGACTGTGTGCATTGTTAATGCCTTATAATTAGGTGGCTCTGCTTGCGACTCACTCTCTTCTCGACCGAGGGGAGTTGGGGATTAGAGCCTTCCGGAACTGGGCCGGCCGCTGAAACAGCAAGCCAGCTCGGGTCCTGGCGATCTCAAATGGATCTGGAAGAGGAGCTGGAGATGAGCACTGCTCTATCTCTTTCTCTGTCTTCTGGGTCTGGCTGTCCGCTGGATTTGGGAGCTCGTGTCGTCACTCCTCCTTCCGCTATGGAAAGCCAAAAAAATATATAATTAAATAATTTTCTCTCTGACTCCGAGGAGCCAGAAGGGTGTGCTAAAATCTGAGAGAAGCTCTCAAGCATATAAAGAGCTGCTTGAAGTGATTACTAAGGCTGGATAAGCTTTTTTTCTCCCCAGTGAAAATAAATCTCCCTCACACTGCAGAAAACTCCCATTTTTTCCTGAAGTGAATGACAAAATATCATGCGCTGCGGAAAACCTTAAATAAGCTGTATTTATAACACCGCAATGCCTGATTATTCGGCCATCATGGGGAATGAATGGAAAAATTATTTAGCTTTGCTGAAGGTGGACGAGGTGCTTGTGAGCGACTCCTCTCCTTTAATGGTAAGTAATTTAGGGAAGCCGGCTTTGCCATCCAAGTCATGTAAGGCCAGCGTGGCATTGGTGGGCAAGGCTTATGCAGTAGTGGGTCTTGCTTGGGTTCACCAGCGCTAATGCGAGGGAGGCATAGAAGGCATGTGTAGCAGCTCACCTTCCCGCACTGACAGCCAAGGGAACTGGGTGGCCACATTCGCAGTCTGCTACTAGGCCTGATCTGAGATTGGTCATAAACAGCAAGCAGACAAAAGAGGAGTGGACTTGAGGGGCCATAGAGGGACGGATCGGGGACATGAGGTTGTTAGGGCAGTTAGCATCAGTTCCCAGTACAACTGTAGGGCCCTCGCTAGCCCAACTGTCCCAATTTTTCAGTGTTCTCTGGTCAGCGAACTGTTACAGGGCAATGAAAATCTGATGCTTTCCCTCCAGTAGAATGTGGACAAGTTAGCGTCACTAAAAGCCCATCTGGTAGAGTGGAAATTTCTGCCAAATGTGTCTCCATGGGTTCTGTCTACCATAGAAAAGGGTTACCAGATATGGTTCAGAGGTGTGCTCATCACAGTAGTCAGCACAGAGCAGAGCCCGATGTTACTGCAGAAAATTAGGTCAATCTTGGAGAAAGGGGCCATTAAACATGTACCCCGTTAGGTGAGGGAGGGAGGTTTTTACAGCCATTATTTCCTGGTCAGCAAAAAAGATGGGAGTATGCAGCCAATTTTAGATCTGCGTCATCTGAACTGTACTCGTCGGAAATACAGGTTGAAGATGCTGACGCCCAAACTGATTGCTGACACAGATTCAGTTTGAGGACTGTTTGTCACGGTAGCAGTCAAAGATGCTTAGAAATATCGTCCAGTCACAAGAAGTTCCTAAGGTTTGCTTTTGGAGGCAACACATACCAATATCGGATTCTTCCCTTCAGGCTAACTTTATCCCCTTGCACCATCACAACATGCATGGATATCATTCTGGCACCATTGCGAAACCAGGGCATCTGTGTACTAAACAATCTGGATGACTGGTTAATTCTAGCACGATCCATGGAACTGGTGATTCAAAATCAAGATGTTGTTCTTGCACGATGTAGAGCTTGGGGCTCAGATTGAACCAAAAGAAAAGTGTGCTTTCTCAAGTGCACAGGAAAACTTTTCTAGAGGTTATAAGGATTCCACTACAATGAGGGCATTTCTATCCACAACATGCATAGGGTCAATCCTCTCAACATTGAGCAAGATAAAGCTGGATCTCTGCATCCAGTCCAGTCTCTACGAGAGGCTTGTGGCAGCAGAAGCCAATGTCATACCATTGGGCCTATTGCAGAGGAGACTGTTTTCAGTGGTGGATGAAAAGTCGGGGGTTTTGTCCGAGGATGAAACCTCTGATAGTAGTCAATGCAGTGTAGTAGTGTAATGCAGCGATGCCTACATGCTCTGGGAATTTGGAGGTGTCCAACCGGAAACTGGTTTCTAGCCTTGGATCACACTCTAGGGGTGTCTCTGTGTCACAAGACTGTAATGACAGACACCTCCCTCACCGGCTGGGGTGCAGTCTTAGACAACCATCCAGCTCACGTTCCCTGGAGCAGCCCTCATCTGGAGTGGCATATAAATCGTCTAGAAATGTGAGCAGAGTGTCTAGCACTGAAATTCTTTCTTCCTCAATTGAGAGGTCAGCATGTGTTAGTTGTTTTTGTCAGTGAGTGCAATGTGCATTCTGGGCAACTGGCATGTGGACGCAGACATCCTGTTGAGGTAGGCACCGATGCCCAGGGATTGGAAGCTCCATCCATAAGTGGTGGAGTCCATATGGCGGAGGTTCACCAAGCAGAGGTGTATGTGTTTGTCTCTGAGGAGATAACATAGTGCCTGCTGTGGTTTGCCCTCACTCCTCCTACACCATTGGGGCTGGACGCCATATGTGGCCAAGGTACATTTTTCGGTACATTTTTCCCATGATTGCTCTGCTCCCACAAGTTCTAGCGAGAGTTCTAGCTAGAGTTTTAGCTGCTATTAGCACCTTATTGGTCAAGTCGAATATGGTTATCAGAGATAATATCCTTGCTGGATGGTACTCATTGGGAGATTCCTGTACACAGGGATTTACTGTCTCAAGCCAGAGGGCTGATTTACCATCCTTGGCCAGAACTATGGAAAGTGTGGCTCTTTTCCCTGAGGGGCACCAGATCATAGATTCTAGTCTCACAACTGAGGTTATATAATGTAGACTGCTAGAGCACTATCCATGAGGAAATTGTATGTGATCAATGGCGACTTTTTGTCATGTGGTGTGAGGAGCATCAGATAGACCCAGTGAACTGAGCAATTTCTACAGTCCTGGAGTTTATACAAGGATGTTTCTTAGCAGGGTTGGTTCCTTCTACATCAGGATCTACCTGGCTGCTATTTTATCCTATTGATGGAGCTTCATCAATATATCCTATTGATGGAGCCTCTTTTGTGCAACATCCTCTAACTTTGAGGTTTATGTGTGGTTTCAGGGAGATGAGGCCCATCTGCAGACCATGCATACCTTCCTGGGACCTTGCTGTGCTCCTGGAAGCTCTGTCAGGTGCCCCATTTGAGCCTTTAGAGTCAGTCTCAGAGAAGCTTCTGACTCTAAACGTAGCTCTTCTTCTGGCCCTGGCATCTCTCAATTGGGTAGGAGATCTACAAGCTCTCTCTGGTGCCCATTCCTGCCTTGACTTTGCCCCTGGGTTAGCCAAGGCCTTCCTGTATCCTAAGCTGGATTATATTCCTAAAGTGCCTACCGCCCTGCCAGTAGTGTTGCAGGCTTTCTGCCCTCCTCCATTCCTCACACTGGAACAGAAGAAATTGCACCTACTGTGTCCAGTAAGGACTCTCTGTACTTACATCCACTGCTCTGGCCAGTGGCGTAAGTCTGAGCAGCTGCTGGTCTGCTTGGTGGTGACATTAGAGGTGATGCTGTGTCAAAGTAGCACATCTCTATTTGGATAGTGGAAGCAATCTCTATCGCTTATGAGGCATGTCGTCTTGCTACACCTCTGGGCAAAAAGGGATCATTCCACTAGGGGTGTCACCTCCTCATAGGCTTTATCCAAAGTGGCACCCTTACAGGATGTATGTGCTGTGGCTTGTTGGTCTAAGTTACACACTCAATTTGATATTGGAGCATGGATATACATTCCACCATGGCTCGAGTGTTTTGCAGTGACCTTCATGCTCAGATCTTTTTGAACAGGCCATACTCTCCACAGGATGGAGTGGGTATTCTAGTTCCCACAGCATTGAGCTAAGGCAACATGGAGTTCCCTTTGACAGGGAACGTCTAGGTTACACATGCAACCCTGTTCATTGAGAAGGGAATGTGACATTGTGTAGCTTTGTCATACTGGGGCGTGCATGTGAATTGTGTCTTCACTTCAGATAATAGAGGCTGACTGCACAGTTCACAGTTGCTGTTTATATATCATGCGATGTGCTTAACTGCCACGTCACCTGATCACAGCAGGCAAATAGGCATGATGTTTCACAAGCTTCAGATACTGGTCATAAGGAGGATAAGGTGGTTATCGATTAATAATGAATGATAACGCACTTTCTTTATCATTGTCTATTCTATAATCTGTTTTTATCTGTCACGAATCACGGGTTGAGGCAGAAGTGCAGACTTAACATTTAATAATAAACAAACAGACTACTACACAAACACTAAGACAACTTGGCAAGAGACTATGGCAAGAAACAAAACACACTGACATGAAAGAGAGAAATCTCAGACAACGAAAGACAAGGAGAGAGTGCGGACAAAGACTACATATACACATGGGTGCTCATTAACCAGAAACGTGGACCAGGTGCAGTTGTGGTGCATGTGGTCATGTGGTGCAGTGCAGTGGCTGATGGGAAATGGAGTCCAGAGTTTCCAGATACGTGACAGAACCCTCCCCCATGGGCGGAGCATGAGGGGGGAACGGCATCCTCCGTGGAGCAGGAAGGGGGAGCGACACTCTGAGCGCAGCAAAGGAAAGGAGCGACGTCTTCAGCGGAGCATGGAGGCAGAGTGACGTCCTCAGTGAGGCAGGATGGCAGAGCAACGTCCACAGCCGAGCAGGAAGGCTGAGCGATGTCCACAGCCGAGCAGGAAAGCTGAGCGACATCCACAGCCAAGCAGGGAAGCTGAGCGACATCCACAGCCGAGCAGGGAACCCGAGCGACGACCTTAGCTGAACAGGGAGGTTGAGGGTCGACCACAGCTGAACAGGGAGGCTGAGGCACTTTAAGGTAGCTGAACAGTGGGGAATCCTTGAGTCCGCTAGGAGAAGGAGCGTCCTCTCTCACATAGCGGGGCGGTAGAGAAATATCCACCACTGAACATGACGGCCGAGAGAGCTTGAGGTAGCTGAACAGAGGGGAATCCTTGAGTCCACTAGGAGATGGAGCGTCCTCTTTCACATAGCGGGGCGGTAGAGTGATATCCTCCACTGACCATGACGGCTTAGCGAGAGCCATAATAGGGGAGGGAGGGCGGGAGTTGGTCTGCTGCTTCCGAAAAAAATGGTCTTTCGTTTTGTCACGAATCACGGGTTGAGGCAGAAGCAAGTGCAAACTTAAACATTTAATATAAACAAACAGACTACTACACAAACACTAAGACAACTTTGCAAGAGACTATGGCAAGAAACATAACACACTGACATGAAATACAGAAGTCTCAGACAACGAAAGACAAGGAGAGAGTGTAGTTGTGGTGCATGTGGTCATGTGGTGCAGTGCAGTGGCTGATGGGAAATGGAGTCCAGAGTTTTCAGATACGTGACATTATAATCATAACATATTTAAAGATTGATAATACTGTCTAAAGGGTCAGAGAAAGTTCTCTGCTTCAACAATGTTGAAGGAAAAAAAAACTGCTGTGGTACAATGCTTTTCTGTTTATTGTATTTTATCTTTGATTCAGGATTTAAACACGCTCTGAATTCTGAATGACTGAATGACTGAATGAAACACATAAATAAAGTGATTATTATAAGACATAAAAACAAGCTTTTATACTTGTTGGAGGTTCTGAATGAGGTGTATTAAGGATGTTCTATAAGCTAATATTTATGGAAAGAAATTTTGTCACATTTTCTTTTACAATTATTTTAGTGTCTGTGGGGCATACAGTTTCATTACACAACCTAATACCAACCTCACACAATTATCAGAGTAATCCTAATGATTTAATGTAACTGTATATTATAGTTTTTTTAATAACATATAATTCTTACCTTCTTTTGTATTACAATAAATGCACATGTAGACTATAGAGTAATACAACCAAAAAAGAAATATATGCATTTAAAAGCATATATGTTTTAACAGTGTCAGAAAACCCTGAATTATTGGTTTTCCGACCCAGGATACAGCGTTCCACTAAAATTGGCACTTTTTTTTTTCTTCTTTTAAATATGAGCAAAAGAAGGCTGTGAGAAATTTTCAAAACAATCTATTATATATACAATTTTATTTTATATATATATATATATATATATATATATATATATATTACAGTATCTCACAAAAATTAGTATACCCCTCACATTTTTGTAAATATTTGATTATATCTTATCATGTGACAACACTGAAGAAATGGCACTTTGCTACAATGTACAATGAGTGTATAGCTTGTATAACAGTGTAAATTTACTGTCCCCTCAAAATAATTCAACACACAGCCATTAATGTCTTAACCACTGGCAACAAAAGTGAGTACACCCCTAAGTGAAAATGTACAAATTGGGTCCAATTAGCCACTTTCCCTCCCCGGTGTCATGTGACTTGTTAGTGTTACAAGGCCTCAGGTGTGAATGGGGAGCAGGTGTGTTAAAATTGGTGTCATCACTCTCACATTCCCTCATACTGGTCACTGGTAGTTCTAAATGCCAAAGAACTCTCTGAGGATCTGAAAAAAAAGAATTGTTGCTCTACATGAAGATGGCCTAGGCTATAAGAAGATTGTTAAGACCCTGACATTGAGCTGCAGCACGGTGGCCAAGACCATACAGTGGTTTAACGTTGCAGGTTCCACTCAGAACAGGCCTCGCCATGGTCAACCAATGAAGTTGAGTGCACGTGCTCACCATCATATCCAGAGGTTGTCTTTTCGAAATAGACATATGAGTGCTGCCAGCATTGCCTCAGTGGTTGAAGGGGTGGGGAGTCAGCCTGTCAGTGCTCAGACCATACGCCACACACTGCATCAAATTGGTCTGCAATACTGTCGTCCCAGAAGGAAGCCTCTTCTAAAGATGTTGCACAAGAAAGCCTGCAGACTAAGACAAAGCAGACTAAGGACATGGATTATTGGAACCATGTCCTATGGTCAGCTGAGACCAAGATAAACTTATTTGGTTCAGATGGTGTCAAGCGTGTGTGGTGGCAACCAGGTGAGGAGTACAAAGACAAGTGTGTCTTGCCTACAGTCAAGGATGGTGGTGGAAGTGTCATGATCTGGGGCTACATGAGTGCTGCCAGCACTGGAGAGCTACAGTTCATTGAGGGAACTATTCAATTCAATTCAATTTTATTTGTATAGTGCTTTTTACAATAGACATTGTTTCAAAGCAGCTTTACAGAAATATCAACACGGTATACAGACATTAAAGGTGCAAATTTATCCCAACTGAGCAAGCCACTGAGTGGCGAGAAAAACTCCCTAAGATGTTTTAAGAGAAAGAAACATTGAGAGGAACCAGACTCAGAAGGGGACCCATCCTCCTATGGGTAACAACAGATATTGTTAAGTTCATTATTGACTTATATGAAGTCTGTATGGCCTTAGGAGTAGCCGTAGTCCCAGCAGTCTGGAATTGGAGAAGATTTGAGCTCCATCCAGAGGAAGAAAGGATCTGGATCTCTAGTATCTCCATAAAATCGTGTGTGGCTTGGCAAAAGGAGAGAGGGAGAAAAAAAAGATTATTAGGACTGGGAATTAGTATAATTAAATCTAGTCAGGGTAGGCTTGAGTAAACAAATATGTTTTAAGCCTAGACTTAAACACTGAGACTGTGTCTGAGTCTCAAACACTAATAGGAAGACTGTTCCATAACAGTGGGGCTCTATAAGTGAAAGCTCTTCCCCCTGCTGTAGCCTTCACTATTCGAGGTAAATAGCCTGCATCTTTTGATCTAAGTAGGCGTGTCAGATCATATAAAACCAAAAGGTCGCTTAGATATTGTGGCGCGAGACCGTTTAGTGCTTAATAGGTTAATAAAAGTATTTTATAGTTAATGTGAGATTTTACTGGGAGCCAACGCAGTATTGAAAATATTGGTGTGATATGGTCGTATCTTCTAGTTCTAGTTAGGACTCTAGCAGCTTTATAAATAAACTCTAGCAGGAGTTTATTTATATTCCTACTGGAACATCCAGACAGTAAGGCATTATAGTAATCTAATCTAGAGATGACGAATGCATGAACTAGTATTTCCGCATCATGTAGTGACAATATTTTATCTTAGATATATTTCTTAATGAAAGAAGGCTATCCTAGTAATATTATCTACATGAGCATCAAATGATAGGCTGGAGTCAATAATCACTCCAATGTCTTTATCTGCTGTACATGTTGAAACAGAAAGTCCATCCAGAGTAACCATTTAATCAGAAAGATTATTTCTAGCTGCACGTGATCCTAATAATAGTATTTCTGTTTCATCAGAATTAAGTAAAATGAAGTT
Organism: Ameiurus melas; assembly: GCA_012411365.1. Taxonomy (NCBI): domain Eukaryota; kingdom Metazoa; phylum Chordata; class Actinopteri; order Siluriformes; family Ictaluridae; genus Ameiurus; species Ameiurus melas. The sequence continues at coordinate 12,571,671 of CM022777.1, read as the reverse complement.
AGTTAACATTCAATGTCTAATGTCCTTTACACAATCCTCAACTTTACTAAGCTTCTGTCTGTCCTCTGACGTCACTGAAACATACAACTGTGAATCATCAGCATAACAGTGGAAGCTAATTCCATGTTTATGAATAATTTGTCCTAGGGGTAGCATATATAAAGTGAAAAGCAGTGGACCGAGAACAGAACCCTGTGGAACTCCAAAGGTAACCTCAGTATGCATGAAATCTCCATTTACATCTACGAACTAATAACGATCGGTCAGATAAGACCTGTGCCAGGAGAAGACTGTTCCCTTAATTCCAACAACAATTTCTAATCTAACAAGGAGAATAGTGTGATCTATAGTATCAAAAGCTGCACTAAGGTCGAGTAACACAAGCAGCAAGACACAACCCTGATCAGAGGCCAGTAGTAGGTCATTTACTACTTTAACTAATGCTGTCTCTGTGCTATGATGAAGTCTAAATCCTGACTGACACATTTCATGAATGTATCCTATCTAAGTATGAGCATAACTGCTTTGCTACAACCTTTTCTAAAATCTTAGAGAGGAAGGGGAGATTTGATATAAGTCTATAGCTGGACAATTGAGAGGGGTCAAGGTCAAGTTTTTTTAATCAAGGGTTTGATAACTGCTAATTTAAGTGATTTAGGTACATAGCCAGTGCTTAGGGAATAATTGATTATATTTAAAAGTGGTTGGGTGTTCGATGGAGTAAGACGTGAAGTTTTAGTCTCCTGCTGATTTCGATCAAAAATTTTAATTAATTAGCACTTTCTTTTGTAATATAATATTTTTATATATAATTTATATATAAAATATTATATACATAGTATATTTTGACTTATTCTACTTCGTTTCCTTATTTGTACTTTTAACTCGGTGGTTCGTTAAAGATGTCGGGGAAAAACTTGAAAACCGGTGGTAGCATTCAGACAAAACTGAGGTCTGGAGGGCGCACCGCGAGCGCGTCTCCTCGTGAATCCGCGCCCGCGCCTCCCTCTCACCATGAACCCGCGCCCGCGCCTCCTGCCCAGGAATCCGTAGCTGCGCTACCTTCGCCCTGTGAACCCGCGGTCTCATCCGCATCCCCGAGTGGTGGCTCTGACTTCGCCGCGTTCATTGAGTTGCTGGCTGTAATGAGGAAGGACAACGCTGATTTTAGGAAGGAGTTTCAGGATCATCTGAAGCACCAGGAGACTATCTATGAGAATCTTCAGAAGACTCTCAGGGATGCGCTGTCTACTATCCAGCTTGACCTGCAGGCCATGAAAACACAGCTGGCTAGTGATAAAGTCGCTACTGAGGCCACCATATCAACACTGAAAGGTACTGTGGGGGAAATGGGGCACGCGCTCTCTGGTTGCACCGATGATATCGTTCATATGAAGACTACTATCGAGTCTCTCACTGCGACCGTGACTCAATTAGAGAATAAATGTGAGGATCTGGAGTCGAGGTCACAGCGCAATAACATTAGGATAGTCGGAGTTCCAGAGGGCGCTGACACCTGTACAACCGCTGCTGTAGCGGCCTTGTTAAAAGACGCGTTTGGTCTGGAGAAGGAGCCGGTTCTGGACCGGTCCCACCGGACCCTTCAGCCGAAGCCGAACTCTGGTGAACGACCACGAGCTATTGTGTGCAGATTCCATTATCACAGTGACCGTGTTGATATTTTACGCCGTGCGAGAGAGCTCCAGCAGATTAAAGCGAGGGATCTGACCATCTCCGTTTTCCCTGACTACACTGTCAAGACAGCACGGGCCCGGGCCGCGTTTAACGAAGTTCGACGTCAACTTCGTGATATTGAGGGAGCTCGCTATGGAATACTTCATACAGCTCGGCTTCGCATTACATATAACGGTGTCCAGAAGGACTTTATTTCAGCAGAGGAAGCAGCAGAATACGTGAAACTCTTAAAACCGGGGTGAACTGCATCACCTACACAGTGTAGTGTTCCTTATTTATTTATTTATTTATTTGGTATTTATTTTATTTATTATTTTATTTATTTTATTATTATTATTATTATTATTATTATTATTATTATTATTATTATTAGTTTATTTATTTTCTCTGATAATATTCTTTATTCAAATGTATTCTTTATTCTTTATTCTAATTTATTCTCTATTCTTTATTCTAATATTATTTATTTTAATTTCTATTTTATTATCATCTTGTTATTCTCTTCTTGTATTTTATTTTAATATGCTACACTGTGTAATATTATTAGGTATAAGTCTTTAAAAGGTATGGACATTATATTTGTTAAAGTGCGCAGACTATTTAGTAGATTTGAAGTCAGCAGGGGACTTTTTTCGTACTGGAATTTTTTATTTTAGTATTTTTTTTTTTTAGCTTACTCTAGGTCCACTTTGTGGACAACCCTAGGGGTGATACACTGCTGTCTCCTTTTTTATGGAGACTTTGGGTGTGTGTCCCTCTTCAGCTCCAATTGGCTATTTATATTCTTATTTTTACTTTAGTTTTTGGGTTTTATAATTTTTATATAACCAGCAACAGCTATTGAGTAGCCATGATGAGCCGGGGGGGGGGGGAGGTTTTTTTTTTTTTTAATTAATTAATTAATTGATAATGATAATGATAATGACAATGATTATTGTTATTATTGTTATTATTTTTTCTCAATGAAATATTTGGGGAAGGGAGGGGAGAAAAGGTAAATGAATACATGAATATGAAACACATGAAAATGAATTATATGTAAATTAATTACATGAATATGAATCACATGCATGAATATGAATCACATGAAAATGTATCATATGTAAATGATTCACATGAAAATGAATCACATGTAAATGAATACCATGAATGAATATGAATCACATAATAATGAATTACATGTAAATTAATTACATGAATATGTAAATGAATCACATGTAAATGAATCATATGGAAATGAATAATAAAAAAAAAAAGTGGTTAAATTACTCCTGGACAAATCTGTTTAAAGAAACATGTAGCTACAGGATCTAGTATGCAAGTTGATGAATTGGCTGAAGAGATTAATGTAGCTAGTTCGGTCTCTCTAAGCTGAGCAAAACACTCTAAATATTGATTCGATATTGCTACATTATCATCTAATGGGTTTGTTACAATACTGTCCGGTTTTAATTTAATGGCCTGTTTTTCACTTCTAATAATTTCAAGCTTATTAATGAAAAATTTCATCTTCATCTTCACTGCTATGTAATGTAGTGGTTTTATTCCTAGTTAATTTTGCTACCATGTTGAAAAGGAATCTAGATTTTTTTATTATTTTTTTATCTCCTATTAAGGTGGAGAAGTAGATTTTTTTATCATCGCCAACAGATTTTCTATACTTCAGTAGGCTCTCCTTCCATACTGTTTGGAATATCACCAGTTTCGTTTGACGCCATTTACGTTCTAATGTCTGTTGTTTTAAGGTACGCGTTTGATCGTTATATCAGGGTGCTAATTTTTTCTCTCTAATTATTTTTCTTTTGAGTGGAGCCACTCTATCTAGCGTGTAGCAGAGTGTTGACTCCAAGCTTTGATTTGCCTGATCAAGCTCTATCCAAATCTAATTGTTGTTTCTAATTGTTGTTTCTCTGTAGGTACATTTTAGTAGCGAGGCGAGGTGAAAATATTATGATCAATATGTATTATGAACGAGATAAGATAATGGTCTGAGACAACTTCCAACTGCGGAAAAATTACAATATTTTCTATACTTAATCCGTATGTTAGTATGAGGTCAAGAGTGTGACCACCATTATGAGTAGGCCCGATTACATTCTGATTAATCCCTACTGAATGTAAGATGGACACAACCGCTATTCTTAGAAGCTGTTCCAGGTTATCAAAATGAATATTAAAATCTCAGATGATTAATGTTTTATCTACAGACACAACCAGGTTTGAGACAAAGTCTGCAAATTCACTAAGAAATTCATGGCCCTGGGGGTCTGTAAATAATAATTAAAGGAATTGACTTGTGAATTTTTTGTGGCTACGTAACTTATTCTGGTATAAAGAATTTCAAAATAATTAAATTTATGACTAGGTTTTTGTGTGACGACTAGATTTTTACTATGGATGAGACCAACACCTCCTCCTCTACCAGTTGAACGAGGCTGATGTACATAACTGTATCCAGGAGGACTGGCTTCATTTAATGCTATGTACTCGTTTGGTTTAATTAAATTTTCCGTTAAACACATTAAATTACATTCCTGATCAGTAATGATTTCATTAACAATAAGAGCCTTAGACACAAGAGATCTAATCTTTAATAGTCATAGCTTCAGATTAAAAGAGCTGGCTGTGCATTCAATATTATTTAATTTTATGTTAATTAGGTTACGAAGACAGACTTTCCGAGATTTTCTCTGTATTTGTATAGCTCGGGGAAAAGACACAGTCTCTATTGTATGTATTACAGGTGCTGGACTATTAAGTGATCATTGATTATAATGAATGTTATTGTCAGAAGATGTACTTACGTTAGACAGTCACTTGGAGTGTAGCGCCTTGGAGATGTTGTCAGACAGCAGTTCCGCTCCGAGTCTGCTGGGGTGCAGGCCATCAGGACGAAATAACCTAGGACGCTCCCAGAACATTTTCACTTAGGGTGTACTCACTTTTGTTGCCAGTGGTTTAGATATTAATGGCTGTGTGTTCAGTTATTTTGAGGGGACAGCAAATTTACACTGTTACTCAAGCTGTACAGTCAGTACTTTACATTGTAGCAAAGTGTCATTTCTTCAGTGTTGTCGCATGAAAATATATAATCAAATATTTACAAAAATGTGAGGGGTGTACTCACTTTTGTTAGATACTGTATATACACAGTAAATTACCTTACTGTACTTTCTCAATTGGTTGAGAAAATGACAAGAATACATTCCTGGATATTCTATGCAAAAAGGGTGTCTACATTGAAGATTCTAAAAAAACTAAATTATTTTTATTTATTTAATTCATATAGTTCCATTTGTATAATTCCATAGTTTTGATTACTTTATTATTATTCTAAAATGTTGGGGAAAAAAATAATGAATGAGTTTGTCTCAATTATTGGCACCATTTTAGTCAATACTTTGTGCTACCTCCTTCCCTTTGAAAATACAACAGCTCTAAGTCTGCATGATGAGGTTGGGTAATACATGGATAATACAAGAGATCTGAGACCATTACTCCATACAGAATCTCTCCAAATTTTGAGGTCCTTGCTGGTGGACTCTGCTCTTAATTTCACTACCCAGGTGAGTGGACTAACATGGCCATGTCAGGACCTTGATTTTGTGGTCATTTTTCTGTTGATTTTGATGTATGTTTTGGATCATTGTCCTGCTGGAAGATCCAACCATGGCCCATTTTAAGCTTTCTGGCAGAGGCAGTTAGGTTTTAATTGAATATCTGTTGATATTTGATAGTCCATGATGCCATGTATCCTTACAAAATGTCCAGGTCCTCTGGCAGAAAAACAACCTCAAAACATTAAAGAGCCACCACCATAACAGTTGACAGGAAAGTCTAAATTATTTCCCTGATGGTGCAAATTGCCAATGCTTTTGCTACTTTTGCCATTTCCCATTTTCCCATCTTTTTCTTCCTATTGTACAATATATATATATATATATATATATATATATATATATATATATATATATATATATATATATATATATATATATATATATATATATGATATATATATATATATATATATATATATATATATATATATGGGGAATGCCTGGGGAATGACCTGGCAACCTACCTCAGTATTCTGCTAAAATATTCTGTGGCTCAACAACTCAACAATGATTCCTACATGGTACTGGAAATTGTGACCCCCAGGCTGGAAGGTACACGAAATGTGACTGGAGAAGAGCAAGGAGGAGGTCGAAGTAGCTGGGGCAGTGATGACGCAGACAGGATACATCCATTGGGACACTCATCTGCTGATGTGGTCTACAGGGAAACAACCACTCTGTGTTGCACAAAATCATACAAGATTGGAATGTGGAATGCAAACGGTCTGAACACAGGAAATTGAACATTAAAAAGGAAAATTAATCGACTGAACATCTACATACTGGCCATCAGTGAAATACATTGGACAGGCAATGGCTTTTTCAATTCTGGCAAGCACACGGTACTGCTCTTGACAATGACACCACCAGAAAGTGAGGACAGGGCTTTATCGTGACAAGAAAATTGCCAAAGCCACCGAGAGTTATTCAGCGACCGAATAATGGCCATCCAAAAAAAACCTCATGATGTCACGGTTCTGAAACTTCTGGATGCCCTACGCCAAACACCCAATGAGGACATTATCTATATTATTGGTGATTTCAACTCCAAAGTGGGATCAATGGCAGAACCTGAAATCGTTGCAAGATTCAGTTTAGGAGTGAGGAACCAGGTAGGAGACCGGCTGGTTCAATTCTGTCGAGAACATCGGCTAATGATCACAAACACTTGGTTTGATCAACCCAAACAGAGACTGTATACATCACCAAGTGGAGAACACAGAAACCAAATCAACTACAACCTGTGTCAGAAGAAGTGGCAGAGCTTGATCTTGGCTGTGAAGACATACCCTATTGGTTCAACCTAGGTAGCACAATGGTGTGATTGATGTGATTATCCGTCTTGCAAATATTGTATGTATATGTTACTTTTATTATGAATATTAAATCAAATTATTATATTATTGAAATAATCTCTGAATCTCCTTCAGAAGTGCAGTAGCCATAGGATGTGTTAAAGTCTTTGGATGTATTCAGGCCTGAAAACTAAAAAGGCTTTCTAAGACACTACAGATTTCAACAGTCAGGTTTGGTTAGATAATATGGGCTTTCTACATTACTGAACATTTTTAATAAACACCCTGTTTTGAATTCAATAATTACAATCCCTGACAGATACAGTGAAATGCATTTGAGAAATTATGCAATTAAACTAACAGCCTTTATTCAGTTAGAGTAAATGACAGACAGCTGCTGCCAAAATGCACATTCTGTGACTGAATCTGAAATTTACTTTGTGGTTGTGAATGAATTTATTAGCAATAGTTACCACAGTAATAGAGATGTGTTAACCTTTTTATTTCATATGGTTGACACACCAAACAGTGACAAAATACTGATTTTACCTCAAAGGACAACCAGGTTCAAAAGCACAATAAGCCTTGTCCTGCTAGCATCATGTAAGTAAATAAACAGTACATTAACCTAGTATTACCATCTTATGAATGGAAATTTATAAGCCAATTAATAAGACAGGTGTGTGTGAAGTTAATGGGTAAAGTGTTTATCCTTGTATCATTTTGAAATCCTCATGTAAGCCTACAAACTTAGCTGGCCTCATTGGACCTGTGTGCATGTGAGAGGAAGATATATATTCCCTTTTCCTGTGCAACTGGCAGCCTGGAGGACATGACAGACCTGGTAAGTTATGGCCTCATAAGGTTCTGCATATATTTCCTCGGAGGAAAAGAGGATTTTGTGCGGTTCACTCCTTTGATTTATGAGTTTGTTCTTGATGGTCCAGGTACAACCTTGACATTTCAGCCTATCATTTTTACATCCAGTTTTTTGCTACTTAAGCTACTGTAATATACAACTTATTCCAACTTTGTGACATTGTATTTAAGGATACTTGTTAGAGTTCATTCCAATAGCTGTTCTATCAGTGATTGGCAATTGGTCTGCAAATCATGTTTTTGGTCTGCAAATTGGTCTGCAAATCATGTTTTATCAGCTGGATGGGGTCAATAATCTCAATAGATTCAACAGCAAACAACTGAATGAAATTTTTTTTCTTTTATCAGTTGGAATGAGTGATTGGAGATTGTGCAACGATTCAATAAGCTATGTTGGAGGAATCCATAAGGTAATGCATTTTCATTTCTCTGACTTTCTTTCAGCCATTTGTTTGCCATTGCGCCTTAAAAGCTAATTTGTATCAGAACCAAAATCAAATGCTGTTCAACTTCTAAGAGCAGAAATAGATACATTCATTAGAGATTACATCAACACTAAGTGAGGATCAAAAGTGGAGGTAAATCAGACATTTGTTCTGCATTACATCTGTCTGAACGTCAACACTCACATTATACCAGTGCATACCAGTGAATTCTCATACTGTCACTCTTACTATCTCTCCTTCTTCTCACTTGCTTTGACTCCACTTCCCCAATTTTTGCCTATCTGTGTATATATATATATATATATATATATATATATATATATATATATATATATATATATATATATATCCACCATGGCCAAGACCAAAGAGCTCTCAAAGGATGTCAGGGACAAGATTGTAGACCTATACAAGTCTGGAATGGGATACAGGACCATTGCCAAGCAGCTTGGTGAGAAGGTGATAACAGTTGGTGCAATTATTCGCAAATGGAAGAAACACAAAAGAACTGAAAAATCTCCCTTGGCCTGGGGCTCCATGCAAGATCTCACCTCGTGGAGTTGCAATGATCATGAGAACAGTGAGGAATCAGCCCAGAACTACACAAGACGATCTTGTCAATGATCTCATGGCAGCTGGGACCAGTCACCAAGAAAACAATTGGTAAGACAGTATGCCGTGAAGGGCTGATATCCTGCAGCGCCTGCAAGGTCCCCCTGCTAAAGAAAGCACATATACATTCCCGTCTGAAGTTTACCATTGAACATCTGAATGATTCAGAGGGCAACTGGATGAAAGTGTTGTGGTCAGATGAGACAAAAATGGAGCTCTTTGGCATCAATTCAACTTGCTGTGTTTGGAGGAGGAAGAATACTGTCTATGACCCCAAGAACACCATCCCCACCATCAAACATAGAGGTGGAAACATTATGCTTTGGGGGTGTTTTTCTGCTAAGGGGACAGGACAACTTCACCGCATCAAAGGGACAATGGACGGGGCCGTGTACCATCAAATCTTGGGTGAGAACCTCCTACCCTCAGCCAGGGCATTGAAAATGGGATATAAGTAATTACTAAGTCATGGGCTTGCTATTTCTTTGTGTAACATCCAGAATCCCAAAGACCCACTTTCTTCTACACCAAGTCTTTGCAAACCTTCCATGCCCATATTGGAAAACAAGTATACAATATTTAAAAACAAAGCTTTTAAAATTATTTAAAAATAGATTCAACAATGCAATCCTTGTACACAATCTATTACTCATCAGCCTAACACTCAGTCGAACACTCTTTAAACTCAGCAGCTTGTTAGAACAGGCATTATATCCTGACTCATGCTATGTTGTTGGCGTAATGTTACCAGGACGCTGCTAATAAAGCTGCGATTTCACATTGGATTCACATTTATTATTATATTTTTAAAATGTTGTATCATTTTATTTAGTTGTATTTATCCGCCACATCTTAAAGGCCGGTCCGTGAAAATATTGTCTGATATTAACCGGTCCGTGGCGGAAAAACGGTTGGGGACCGCTGCTCTATGGGGTTCAGGTCAGGCAAGTTGGCTGGCCAATCAAGCACAGTACCATGGTCAGCAAACCAGTGACTAGTAGTTTTGGCACTGTGGGCAGGTGCCAAGACCAGCTGGAAAAGGAAATCAGCATCTACATAAAGCTTGTCAGCAGATGAAAGCATGAAGTGCTCTATAATCTCCTGGTACACGTTGCATCGACTCTCAGCTTGAGGAAAGTGGACCAACACCAGCAGATGACATGGCACCCCAAATCCTCACTGACTGTGGAAACTTCACACTGGACTTCAAGCAACTTGGATTCTGTTCCTCTCCACTCTTCCTCCAGACTCTGGGACCTTGATTTCCAAATTTAATGCAAAATCTACTATCATCTTCCCCAGGATTGAGGTTGTGTGTACTGAACCAGACTGATAGATTAAAGGCTCAGGAAACATTTGCAGGTGTTTTGAGTTAATTAGCTGAGTTCTTCTCAGGTCTGACTTTTCTGTATTATAAATTCTTTATTCTAATATTTTGAGACACAGGATATTTGATTTCCATGAGCTGTAAGTTGTAATCATCAAGATAAAAAAGGCTTGAAATATTTAAAAAATTTAATGAATCTTGAATATATGAAAGTTCCACTTTTTGACTTAAATTCTGGAAAAAATACTTTAACTTTTACATGATATACTTTTTGTTTTTTTTTTACATGCTTCTGTACATACAGTGTCCTCAACTACTATTGGCACCCTTGGTAAATATAAGGAAAGAAGGCTGTGAAAAATTGTCTTTATTGTATATCCTTTTGATCTTTAGTTAAAGATACCCACAAAATACTCTGTTCCCTCGGATACCTGTCACGAATCACAGGTTGAGGCAGAAGCAGGTGCAGACTTAACATTTAATAATAAACAAACAGACTACAAAACAAAGACAATAAGATAACTTGGCAAAACACTGTGGCAAGAGACAAAACACGGAGACATAAATGACATGAGTCCTTTGACAAGAAACCAGTGCAGACAAGGACTAGATAAACACATAAGTGCTCATTAATCAAAACGTGAATCAGGTGCATGTGGTCATGTGGTGCAGTGCAGTGGCTGATGGGAAATGGAGTCCAGAGTTTCCAGATACGTGACAGAACCCTCCCCCAAGGGCGCTACTCCCGGAGCACCCAAAATCATACGTCCACAATCTGGAGGTCCCGGCCCCCTGGGCAAAAAGTCCCCAGCAAAACCAGGAGGCCGAGCGGCTTCCACAACAGCACAGGGGGGTAGAGGGACGTCCCTGGCAGAGCATGAAAGCGGGGTGACGTCCCCCACGGGATAGGAGAGCAGAGCGAGCTTCACCACGAGGTTCAAGGGGGGAGCGAGGTACTCCGCGAGGCTCACGGGGGGAGCAAGGTTCTCCGTGAGGCTCACGGGGGGAGCGAGGTTCTCGGCGAGGCTCACTGGGGGAGCGAGGTTCTCCGCGAGGCCAGGGAGAGGAGCGAGGTTCTCCGCGAGGCCCAAGGGAGGAACGATGCTCTCCGAGGAGCAAGAAGGGGGAACGGCATCCTCCGTGGAGCAGGAAGGGGGAGCGACACACTGAGCGCAGCAACGGAAAGGAGTGATGTCTTCAGCAGAGCATGGAGGCAGAGTGACGTCCTCAGTGAGGCAGGATGGCAGAGAGATGACCACAGCCGAGCAGGAAGGCCGAGCGATGACCTCAGTTGAGCAGGAAGGCAGAGCGACGACCTCAGCCGAGCATGAAGGCAGAGCGACGTCCACAGCCGAGCAGGAAGGCAGAGCGACATCCACAGCCGAGCAGGAAGGCAGAGCGACATCCACAGCCGAGCAGGAAGGCTGAGCGACGTCCACAGCCAAGCAGGAAGGCTGAGCAATGTCCACAGCCAACAGGAAGGCTGAGCGACGTCCACAGCCGAGCAGGGAAGCTGAGCGATGTCCACAGCTGAGCAGGGAGGCTGAGCAACAACCTCAGCTGAACAGGGAGGCTGAGCGATGACCACAGCTGAACAGGGAGGCTGAGGCACTTTAAGGTAGCTGAACAGTGGGGAATCCTTGAGTCCGCTAGGAGATGGAGTGTCCTCTCTTACATAGCGGGGCGGTAGAGAGATATCCACCACTGAACATGTCGGCCGAGAGAGCTTGAGGTAGCTGAACAGAGGGGAATCCTTGAGTCCGCTAGGAGATGGAGTGTCCTCTTTCACATAGCAGGGCGGTAGAGTGATATCCTCCACTGAACATGATGGCCGAGAGAGCTTGAGGTAGCTGAACATAGGGGAATCCTCGAGTCCGCCAGGAGACGGAGTGACTTCTCTCACGTACTGTGGAGGCAGAGTGATGTCCTCCGCTGACCATGACGGCTTAGCGAGAGCCATAATAGGGGAGGGAGGGTGGGAGTTGGTCTGCTGACAAGAAACCAGTGCAGACAAGGACTAGATAAACACATGTGTGCTCATTAACCAAAACGTGAATCAGGTGTATGTGGTGGTGCATGTGGTCATGTGGTGCAGTGCAGTGGCTGATGGGAAATGGAGTCCAGAGTTTCCAGATACGTGACAATACCAAACAATTGCAAACATAACACAGGTTTATCAAAAAAATATCTTTGTTAAATATAGGTATGCAACAATTATTGGCACCCCAATTAATTCATATGAGAAAAATATATTTGAACTATATTCCCATTGATATTTTATTTTTTTAGTACACCTGGGTGACTAGGAACAGGAACTTTTTCAACCATGACTTCCTGTTTCACAGGGGTATACACATGAGGTAACACATAGGCCAAATTCCCACTGTCGTTCATAACAATGGGTAAGATCAAGGAATATAGCTGTGATCTGCTGCAAAAGGTTGTTGAGCTTCACAAAATGGGGAGTGGCTATAAGAAAATTGCACAAGCATTGAAACTTCCCATTTCCACCATAAGTGCAATTATTCCGAATATCCAGGTGACTGGACATGTAATGAATTAACCTGGAATTGGACGTGTGGAGAACAAAATCAATGTCTCCCCCTTCTAGTGTCATGGTGAATGTCACTCCCCCCTCGGGCTCCGCCTTGAGCTTCTTTACCACAGTAGCAGTGACTCCACTCTCAAGCCAGGCCAGAAATATCACATAATCTCTTTATGGTGCGGAGACCGACCTACTTCTGAACCTCAGTGAACACGTCAAGCATCCTCTATCCACCCCTGTGAGGGATGACACACAGTGGAACTCTGAAGTGCTTAAGGACATCTGGTCTGGGGATCCAGGACCCCCTCATGTACTGGTTACATGCTTTGGGAGCTGCACATTAATGGGTGGGTTCTGTCATGTAATATCAGAAAAGGACTAGAAACTATGTTTCCCATCAGCCACTGCACCATGTCACTTGTCTCATTCACCTGTTTCACCTTTAGCTCATTAACACTGGTGTGTGTTTGTGTGTATATAGTAATTTTCAGCACTGCACTGTTGTCTTGAGTTGTTTGTCCGGTCCCCATGTATCATGTTATACTTTATTCAACATTTCACTTATATTCTGCAATTGCATCTTCCTCTAAATCCAAATTGTGATATCCATCAGTCTGTAAAACTTTTTTCCCTTTCTTACAGTCTCTCTTTCCCATTAATTTTCTTAATTTTCCCGTAAAATTTTCTATTAATTAACTTTTCACTTCTTCAACCTTTGTCTTTCACTGTTTTTCATTCACACTCTATTTTTTATGCACTCCCTCTCACCTTCTGCATTACTTGCTTATTCTGTGTCTTCCATTCATCATTCCCTTTTTCTTTGCCCATACCCATTTCTGTTTCACTTCTTTCTTAACCCCCCTCCCAACCATTTCCCTCTGCCAGCTAAGTTTTTATGTTTGTCCTTTTGCTATTTCTCTTTCCTCTCTCCCTCTTGCTCATCTTTGGTTTATTTTTGCACACTATCTCTAATACCCTCATTCCATTATTCTTTAGTCTCTCCTCTTTTTGTTCTAGTCCTCTGCAATTTCTCTTTCTCATTTTCTTTCTGCAGCTCTCCCTGTATCCCACACTTTTTTTCTTAAATCACTTTCTTTATCTGTTCCCCTACATTCTAACCCCCTCCCAACACACCATATCCCGCATCTACTCTCTCAATCTGAAAGCACTGCTGATGTACACTGCTGGGAAGCCTGGCTAGTTTACAAGCAAATCAATAGCTCCAGGTTCTCCAGCTCTTATTGCTCAACTATGATTAATCTTTAAAGAGAATTTCTTCTGACAGCCTCTTCCCCTGCATGCATGATTAGAGCATATCTTGGCTATGGACCCTGGCATTTATGAACTAAATACTCGCTTTCCTCCTGTTAGGCTCTTGACTTTGACCAAAGACATCAGGTAGTGTGTCTCGAATTTCAGTGATCACAATATTTTTAACTCAGAGTGCTAAGCTCCAAAATATTTTGATAACACTTTAATGTTCATTAATCCATCATTAATTGCTATGACCAAATCATTAGTTATTCGGAAATTTTGATAATGATAATAGTTGTTGTTGTTGTGTGTGTGTGTTTTTGTGTGTTTTTGTGTGTGTGTGTGTGTGTCTGTGTGTTTAATGCCACACATTTCATTCTGTTCTTTCGTGCACCATCCATCCACAATGCATCTCTCCATTGTTCCCTCTCTGTCTCTTTCTTTTTCCCTCCACCTGTAGCACTTCACACATCATGAATAAGTCAGTGCTAGATGTCCTTGCACACCCTGAGACTTGTGACACAAATACTGATTGTTTGTGAAGTATTTCCCATGCACTTGTACAAAGCTTCTCTGTATGGATGTCATGATCATGCCTCAATTAGATTTTAGTGAGACTTAATGCGTGCACTGGTAAAAGTCAAAAGTGTGTATTCAAAATTCAACTGGCTGTGGCTGTATAAGTGAACTGGTGTATTTAGTGCACTATAGTATCTTCAGTAGGGAGTTATTTGTATGTCCTGCATAAGTGCAGTGCACCGTTTTAAATGTCCTCTCTACCGTTTGTACTGCAAAAACTTTCCAGTAGGGAGTAATTTGTCATTTATTCCCTTAACCCCTAATAAATACACTATAGGGATAAAAGTATATCAGGGGGTTTGATGATTTTCAGCGGATTTCATGTACCACAGCTGCTTTTATGTATTTATATAAACTATGTATTTCTTAATGATTTAACTTAATACAACATTTGGGCCTATACCATAAATAATTCCAGTTAGTATCAAGTAGCATTTTAGAATTCCAAGCAAGAAAGTAAATATCTATTTACACATAAATACATCTCTCATTTTTCCACTACACTGCCATCAAAAATCAGCCAGATGGAAAAGGGCCCTCAGCATGCATCATTTTATGCAAACATTGGATCAGGACTTGACTTGATGCTGTTCAGCCTCTGAGTGCTGCCTGAGTAGGCAACATCTCTCACTGCCACAAACCCTTATAGTTTACTTCAGTTCTTTGCTAAAGTTTTAGCCCTACCAGTTTCTTTGCTTTATTTTCTCTTTTGATCTTCTCTTCCTGTTCAAGCATTTGTCCATGTGGATTGCCCAAGATTAACCTTTTTTGTTTGTTTGTTTGTTTGTTTTTTTACTGTTTCTTTTAGTGTTGTACTGAAAAGCCCTAATACAGTGGTTTCGTTATAGCAGTTTTCAAGGTATTTCTTTTATTCTTTTATTTATTTTATAAAGTTTGGTTATCTAGCCCAATATAGGAACCCCAGGAAAAATTTCAACTGATTCACAGAAACACTCCATGAATTCAGGCATAGTTATTCTTCATGTTGAGCCAAGCTGAATGATCAAGAGGGGTTGTGCAAGAACAGGGCAATTATGCTTTAATAAAAAAAGACTGATGAATGAGCTTTTATTAACATTCTTTAGTCTTCTACCCCACTGCCCAAATTCAGTGTTATCCCACCGGGTAGTAACGGAGGGTGAGGAATGCGCATTTGATGGCTAGACACTCCTTCTCAGTCATGCTGTACTTAGTCTCACATGAGAGCTTATGGCTGATGTAGAGCACTTGGGTCTTGGCTAGGATGCAATCGCTGCTGCCTTATCAATTTAAGGATGCACCTGCCCATGGCCCAAATGGAAGACCAGATACTGCCCTTCCACCCATCCAATTCACTTTTATTATAGATAATAATGCCATATAGATAGGTAGCAGCATAAACATTATGTGGATGGAGGATTCTGTCCATTAGTTGCTGTAATGTTGCTGGCGTCCTGAACAACCCAAAATGGAAATGGCACAAATTGATGTATCCCAAACAGAGTGCAAAAGGCAATTTTTTCCTAAGATACTGGAGTCAAAGGGATCTGCCAATATCCCTTTGTCAAATCCATTGTCGAATAAAAGTGAGCCACACCTAACCAATCGAGAAAATAAAAGATGGCTTATAGAATGGTTCTTTTTTTTATTTTTTATTTTTTTACATGTAATCTTTATTAAAAAAAAATGCAAAAGGAAAAAATGTGTAATTCCTGTGCATGTTCAATATAACTTACACTTCTGCCTCTTAGAAATTCCTTTTCTTTAAGCATTTAGTTGTCATTTCATGATTTCAGCCCTATATGC
This sequence comes from Ameiurus melas, assembly GCA_012411365.1. Classification (NCBI taxonomy): domain Eukaryota; kingdom Metazoa; phylum Chordata; class Actinopteri; order Siluriformes; family Ictaluridae; genus Ameiurus; species Ameiurus melas. Next base: position 12,555,634 of record CM022777.1, on the reverse strand, counting down.
ACTGTACCTATGGGGTATTATGCGCATTACTAAATGCAAATGATCTCTGTGTAGCTACTCAAGGCTGTGACTTTGGTGTATGTGGATGAATAAAATTATTTCTGAATGTATCTTCATTTATCTTTAATAAAAGATAAATGAAGCCCATTATTGGCACATCATGCACACATTATTTGTCAACAATGTCGCATGCTGCTTGTTTGCTATTTGTGAGGTGTCACAAATCAGGAGCCAGTGGATGTAGTTGTGAGTATAATTACAAAACCAAATCACTAGCAAAGGTGTACTCAAAATACAAAGGCCGACTTATTGTAGAACCACAGTTATAGAGGTGCATCAACAACAAAAACATTAAATTGTGAAAAAGTGTTTTTTTTCCCATAATTTAATTCAAAAACTTTCTAGATTCATTACACATAAACTTTTTTTGTTTTAATCTTGGTGATTACAGCTCATGGGAAAAAAATAAATAATCCAGTATCCCAAAAATTAGAATACAGAATTTATAATACAGAAATGTCAACCTGTGAAGAGCTATAATCTTAACAGCCAGAAACATACTTTCTTACTGAAACCTCTCATTGAAACATTTGCATACAATCATGCAAGAAGTTTGCTGTGCAAAGACATGACCTTTGGATACATCTTCAGTATATCCAGCTCAAGAAAGAGCTTCTGAAACACTTCGAAAGTGAATTTCAGCTTTCATGGGTAATTTAAGTTCAAAGCATAGGTAAAGCCCATGAGCAGAAGGCAAGCACAATCTTGATGAGCACAATCATCAAGCACCTTAGTTCCCTCGATGATTATCGAAACATGGACATGGTGGGTGGGTCTTCATGTGCTGCACTTCCACGAAGGACAAAGATGTTCATCACAAGCCCAGCATAGTCCTCTTTGACTGCTTCTTTGCTGACGTACTTTAAAAACATGTCAATAGGTTAAGTACACTGCAATCAGTGTAGCAGAATTAAACAAATAATTTCATCAAGACATTTAAAAAACATAATCAATAAATGGTTTTTATGTTAAATGCCTGCATAATCAGTCTAATGCCCATCTAGAGGTGTACCTATCATTCAGGTGGTGACTAGAATTCACCAGTTTTCAGATGAGTCACATATACAGTATAAACCTTTCTGTGACATTAAATCATATTATCAACATTTACACTACAAGTGAAGAAAAGATATCTGAGCCCAACATACAATGTCGCCTTTTCTCCCAAAAATCTGCTGCAGTTTGGGGGTGTAAAAGTCCAGTTTGATCAAAAACGTTCGCTCCAGATGAATTGTAGTGATCCTTCTGAACTCCTCTTTGATCTGATAGACAAGATTAAAAGACAAAAAACACAATATGTATTATTTGCTGTGCTGCAACAATCATGATTACATTGTGAAATAATTCCTGGTTAACAAAACTGCAAAAATTCACAAGTTATGTTATATGTTTTAAAGAGCTGATTGAACTGTGTGAAACAGCAATTTCAACATCAGGTAAAGAAACAGAGAAGGATTACCTGGGGTTCACAGAAGAGAGAAGGCCATATTTCCATGAAGTCTTGGACTGCAGGGTAATGATTGACAACTTCTGCTCTTCTGTAAGAGAAAAACCTTTCCATTTTCTCATCAATGACCTTGTCATCATTTTTCTTTGTAATTTCCTTCAGTAAGTCCACTCGTTCCTTCTCGTCGGTTACACCAAATGACAGTGGTGGCAGGTTGTCCTTTCAGTGAGTTCACCTCCAGCTCAGGACAGGTAAGTTGACGACATCTTAATGATTGTAAATGTGTCAGAACAATCAGCAGGATTCTGAACATTTAGTTCATCTATGTTAACAAAGTATAACATCACACAGTCTGATTGTTCAAAACATGCAATAAATAACTTCCAGCTTCGCAAAAATAATACCGGTGGACTTATCAATAAGAAGCATAATGGGTAAAGTTACTTACTAATTAACTATGCAAATTAGCTCCTCTTCTTCTGTTTCATGCCTCTCCTGTCACTGCACTGTACCCACTATGTCCCCCGTAAATAAGAGTCCTGTTCAGAGCAATTACAAATCAGCTGGTATTCGTCGATCCACTCCGTGCCGGTTCTGTTCTGTCGATTATGACTGCCCCACTTTGGCGGTATTCCCCGCTCATAACCTACAACATAAACCCCACCCGGCTACAGTCAGCTAACATTAACAGCACTGCTAACAAATGGTAGCAGCTAGTAGGCCTACAGTTATTTCGCCGTAAACTGGGATAGAAATTTCTAGTCCCTTGCCTTCCTACACAAAGTAATGCTGTGTGTGCTTTGTGAATAATCATGCTAGCAAACTTTGCTAGCATGCTAGCAAACTTCGATAAAAAGCTAGCCAGTTAAGCTGATATACTGTAATGTTTTCAATAACCAAAATGACAGTAATGAGTTAATCATGAACAGAAACATATTTACAAGGTTGCCATCCAGTAATATAGTTATGAAACAGGACCCAGACAGGAAGTAAGTGCAGGATTAAAGTCTTTATTTACACTGTACAAGGAGGCAGGAGACACTCGTTTAACTATGGCAGGAGACACTCATTTAACAATGGCAGGAGACACTTGTTTAACTATGGCATGAACACTCGTTTAACTATGGCATTAAACTAGGAAGAGGAAACTAGACAGTGCATGGACATATTACCGCCTGGCACCATTATACATTCCGTCTTTCTCTATTAGTCTCTACGTTAATACTGCCTGACGTGCATAGCAACACAAGGGGTTTAAATAACCAGTCACAATTACCTTAAGTGCTTACAGCTTGTAACATTTCAAAGCACACCCTCGCACCTCCGCCAATAACTGAACAGGGAGGGGACAGAACAGAAACAAAAATAAGTGCACATATCCACTGTCATAGCCTCAGTGCCATCTGCCGGGGAGATTATGACAAATATACTGTATGCCGTTACATAAAACGAGCTAGTCGCAGTCCACTCACTCACAAATCCTTGCTTGTTCTTGAGGTAAGGAGCGCAAATGTGCCTCTGATGTCACCAACAGGGTTAACTCCCACTGACCAAGTACATTTTACTTGCTTTTAACACATTGCACCGATAGTGGATTATTTTAGTTTATGTTACTTGGTACTATGATTCAAATTTACATGTAAAAATGAAGATACAAAATTAACTAAGTAACACATTAAATCTCACAAGACATTTTGAAGTAATGCCAATAGAATAAAAATTTATTTTAGAATTTAAACACATAAACTTAGTAATATTTACAGGGGCAAAGAATATTTTTTTTTCAGTGTAACTTTTTTTATCCTCCCTCAGTGATCATTCCTCAATTTCCACATTCCTCACCATATGAAGGCTAGCAGGCTTGGGACTTAATTCAGATTGAGGATTCAAGTGGATCATTCAACACATTCCTCATGCTTAGCCAACAAGTTAACTGCTTTTCACTATGCACACTATACAAAGTGTGGCTATTTTGTCTTGGTTGGTTTTTGCTTTCTCTCTTTATGACCTGTCCATCATTCTCCCGCTCATTTCTCCCCTCTATCTTCTTTGTGGTTGTAGTATCCCTAGCAAACACAGATTTTAACTTTATAATTTTTCACATTTTTAAATTTTATGGAAATTTTTAAGGTAAAAAGGAACCACTTTTTCATTATCCAGTAGAATATTTTTCTCTCTTAATGTCCCTGAAAATCCTGCTCTCTGTCTTGCAATGGTACATGCAATGTACATTGCCAAACTGTATACCTTTGTATTCTGTTAAGTTATGCTTAACAGTGAAAGTTTACAAGTAAATTTGTCAGTAAATCTACAAGGGACAAGATATCAATAACGTGAGCAAAACTTCTTTAAACAAAAAAAAAAAAACTAATTAGTGTGGACAGCACACTGCTACCTTTTGCTCTAGTTAGCTTTTGCTCTAATTACTTTTACATTTCCCCACCTTCACAAACATCTGGGTTTCGCATGTAACCCTGTTCCCTGATAAGGGAATGAGACGTTGCATTTAGCATAACACTTTGGGAGCGCCTGTTGTGTGCGACCGGCATCTGAAGCTTGTGTAAAGTCATGCCTATTTATTGGACTGCCATGATCAGGTGATGCGTTAATTAAGCACGTTGCATGCTATAAATATGGCACATGTGAACCAGCCTCTATTATCTGAAGCAAAGACGCAAATCACAAGCCTGCCCTGATATGACAAAGCTACGCAATGTCTTGTTCCCTTCTCAGGGAACAGGGTTACATGCCTAACCCAGACATTTCCTTTCAAAGAGAACTTTGACATTGTATTTAGCATAACACTATGGGAACGAGAATGCCCATTCCGTCATCCTGAGGGTACGACCTGTTCTAAAAGACCCAAGCCCGAGGGTCACTGCAAGACACTCAAGCCCGGCGTAGAATGAATATCCAAGCTGTAATAATGAATGAATGTGTGTGGCGTAGACCACTGTGCAGCAGCACACAAATCCTGTAATTATACCCCTTTGGACAAAGCATTCGCAGAGGCGGCCGCCCAAATGAAATGAGCTGTTATCCTCAGAGGGGTAGCGAGACCGCGCGTCTCATAAGCAATATAGATTGCTTCCATTATCCAATTAGAGATGCGTTGCTTTGATACAGCATCACCTCTACTGTTGCCGCCAACGCAGACCAGTAGCAGCTCCAACTTATGCCACTGGCTGGAATGTATATACAGAGAGCCCTTACTGGACACAGCAGGTGCATTCTGTCTTGTTCCGGTGTGGGGAATGGAGGAGGGCGGAAAGCCTGCAACACCACAGGGTGGGCAGCCGATGTAGGCACCTTAAGAATATAATCCGGCATCGGATACAGGAAGGCCATGGCTAATCCAGGGGCAAAGTCAAAACAGGAAGGGGAACTAGAGAGAGCTTGTAGATCTCCTACTCACTTGAGAGATGTCAGGGCCAGCAGAAGAACTACTTTTAGAGTCAGAAACTTCTCAGAGGCTGACTCTAATGGCTCAAATGGGGCCCCTGACAGACCTTTCAGAACCACAGAAAGGTCCCAGGAAGGTATGTGTGGCCTGCAGATTAACCTCAGCCGCCTGACACCATGCATGAACTTCGAAGTTAGAGGATGTTGTCCCACAGAGGCTCCATCAACAGGGGCATGGCCGGTCATATAAACCCTGATTGTAGAAGGAGCCCACCCTGCTGAGAAACGTTCTTGTAAGAACTCCAGGACTGTAGCTATTGCCAAGCTCACTGGGTCTACAGTGGATGCCTGCAGATGGGAATCACCCAAGGAGTGACATCTAGCAGGGATATAATCCCTGATATTTGGGAAAGGGAAGTAAGGGAAGAAAAGGTAAATGAATCACATGAAAATGAATCACATGAATGAATATGAATCACATGTAAATTAATCATATGAAAATGAAGGCAAAAAATTTATAAATAAATAAAAATAAACAATCAAAAGTTGTAAAGTTGTAAAGAGTAAAGTTCTAAAATATGATGCACAAATGCAGTTTCTGTGTGTTCTGTAAAATTCCATCCTCTGCCTGTTGGTTTTTTTTGTCACTCACTTTTGCAGATTTTTTCCCTCTACCTCCGCTGAAGAATGTCTTTTCATTTCGCCAAAGTGTAATTCTGCCAGTGTCATGCTCCTCTGATCCATGCTACTGGGAAGAGATTAAATCCAGACACTTCATACAATATTTAAACTTTGACGACATGACAAAACAGCCAAGTATTTATGTTAGACAACATAAATAAGACATCAGTCTTGGTTTCAAAATCCCCAAAATAACGTTCATTGGCAAAACAGGTACCATTATTTTCAATTCATAATTTTTAATGCAAATGAGTAAGAGATTGCATTTATTGTTGACAAAGATGTTTTTGCATTTTAGAGGCAAAGACAATAAATATTATTATTAGGGCGGCTGCCAGTTGGGTGGTAGAGTGGGTTGTCCACAGAATGCAGTGTTGTGGTTTGCTCCCTAGCCCTTCCACATGCCAAAGTGTTCATGGGCAAGACACTGAACCCCAGGTTGTTCCCGATGGCAGGTTTAATGCTTGACCAGGACAAGTGAATTTTCAGACAAGAAAATAAAAACATAAAACTGCATAAAGCTGACAGGAGTAAGCTAGGTGTCTAACTCTAACACGCTTGTGAAAACACAAGGAGAAAGGCTTCTATTTTACTTTGCTTTTGTGTCACTTAAACTGACTATCATGAGTTACCTGGCTCAAAGTCGGTTTAAGTAAAAAGCCATCTGAGACCAGCTGTTACGACGCGGCGAGATCAACGTGGCAACGCGCTATGTGTACTCCCGTCCAGAGACAAGGCGGAGAGGGACTACACTTCCCTGCCTCGCCCGCGCTCGAGTTTGCCAGAGTTCTGATTAACAACACCTGTAGCGTCTTAGGTTATTTAAGGACCTCCGAAGCTTCGCCCAACGCGAAGTATACGTCCAGTTGCCTTTGCTCTGCATGTTGCCTTTGCTCTGCATTAGCTCCACTGTTTCTAGTGTTTAACTGATTCATGATTTCTAACCAACCACGCTTTACACTTGTGTTAGCTCACCCGACGCTTTGCTAACCCGTAGTTTGTTGTCCGAGTTTCCAGCGGCTATCCTCTATCTTTCTGCCTGCGCTTGTCTCCGTCTATGCAGCCATTACACCAGCAGCTCTGTGTTAAGATGTAACAGAAATTTGGGCGTGATTTTTGCCCAGACTACTTTCAACTGCAATGACTTTGGAGCTAACTGAGTTGGCAGATGGTTTTCCAGGGCAACTTATGGCAGCCCAGACTTCTTTTTTTAGTTTATTTTAATGAAAATCATTTGCATTGTTGTCTAAACTGATTTTTTTTGGGTCCAATCCAGCAAACAATTCAACGTAGAATACTCTGCAAAAAAGTCGCAAAGATTACGTCGATATGACGTATAATCAAGCCGCTTTCAATCTGTAAAACGGTGCACTTTTATACGCATTTTATCATTGAAACCAAGCCTCTAAATGTAACGGCTCTAAGTGGATATTATACATCGAGACCAAGCCTCTAAATGTAACGACTCAAAGCGGATATTATACTGCAAAACCAAGCCTCTAAATGTAATGGTATCAATAATCAGATATGTGTAATCCTTTTTGCACCTATAATTTCTTGAAAAGTACACGTCCTCATTTTCCAACATTATGTGGCAAGATACAATTAAAGCATATAATATACTGCATGTTTAAAAAAAATCTGTAATTAAACAATGCTACAAGAATGTGGATGTTAGATTCTGGTCTATGGAATTCCCATGACGAATCTTATGAATGACTGACAACAGTGATATTGTTATACAAACTTCATGAATATTTTTAATAAACATGCATGAATTTTAGTAAATGCAGACAAAGTGAATAGCTGAAAATTGACATTCAATATTGTAACACACAAAACAGCCAGATATATCTATGTATTGCTAATCAAATAAATCCCAATTGACTTCTCAATATATACAAGCTCATTAGAATTGTACTGTTTGAAGGCTGTCACGCGAGGGAGAGGAATGAGATTCCAAACTTGAATCTGAACTGGACTCGCCCAATTCTTTTAGTACGCAATGGAGATCCCATGAAGCTCTGCTGTGAATAGGCAGTGGATATATCTGAATATATGGTATTTTATTTCATTGGTATAAACATGTACTATATGATGCAGTCTGAACCAACAATTTGAATTAGTAAACTACAGACATTAGCTACACATTCCTGAACGGAGGAAAGTGAATTCACTCATAATTTGAAACCAGAAGTTGTAGATTTAAATTCTAGACTCAATCATAAACACTCAAATTATGTTTCTTGCCACCTTTCCTGGCTGGGGCATTTTTTAGGTAGCTGCTGATGGCCTCTCTGCAACTGGCAACAGTATAACAAGATAAGGCAATATCTGTAACAAATATCAACAAAAACATTCAGACTTGGAATGCAATAACAGAGAAAATGTCCAATTTCTGAAGGCAAAACTTTCTTTTCAAGAGTTTGCAAAAGGAGGCATATACTGTCATAGAAATTTTTTTTATTCATCATACTCACAGTGTACAATGCGATACACTTCATCATGATCAGTCAAAGCCAGCTTTCCAGCTTTTGACCCTTTCAACAAAAACATATACCACAGGATAATCTCCTCGATACTTTGGAGAATGGAACGAACTGTCACTCTGATGCTCATTGTCTTCAAGTAAGCATGCTACAAGAAATTCAAATAAAAAATCTCTGGAATACATGGTCCAAGATAAGATACAATTTCGTCATTTAGTCACACAGGATTGTACAGTGTCTTGCGAAAGTATTCGCCCCCCTTGAACTTTTCAAACTTTTGCCATATTTCAGGCTTCAAACATAAAGATATAAAACTTTATATTTTTTTGTGAAGAATCACCAACAAGTGGGACACAATTGTGAAGTGGAACGAAATCTATTGGATATTTTAAAATTTTTTAGCAAATAAAAAACTGAAAAGTGGTGCGTGCAAAATTATTCAGCCCCCTTTACTTTCAGTGCAGCAAACTCACTCCAGAAGTTCAGCGAGGATCTCTAAATGATCCAAATGTTGTCCTAAATGACTGATGGTGATAAATAGAATCCACCTGTGTGTAATCAAGTCTCTGTATAAATGCACCTGCTCTGTGATAGTCTCAGGGTTCTGTTGAAAGCGCAGAGAGCATCATGAAGACCAAGGAACACACCAAGCAGGTCCATAATACTGTTGTGGAGAAGTTTAAAGCCGGATTTAGATACAAAAAGATTTCCCAAGCTTTAAACATCCCAAGGAGCACTGTGCAAGCCATCATTTTGAAATGGAAGGAGTATCAGACCACTGCAAATCTACCAAGACCTGGCCTTCCCTCTAAACTTTCAGCTCAGACAAGGAGAAGACTGATCAGAAATGCAGCCAAGAGGCCCATGATCACTCTGGATGAACTGCAGAGAACTACAGCTGAGGTGGGAGAGTCTGTCCATAGGACAACAATCAGTCGTACACTGCACAAATCTGAGAAGGTCCTCGCCCGTGGTATGGCTTTTGTCTTTCACTGCTTGTGCACCCAAGGTCCATGGTGTGTCGGCGCTGGTAGTGTTATGCTAAACACAACATCGAAATTCCCTTTGAAAGGGAACACTTCTATCAGAAAGCGGCGCTGAACCGGCAACAGTGGTAAACCCTGAGGTAAAACAGACAGCGCCACCTTGTGTAAATATATACTGCCATCTAGGGTAACTAACCGACTGAACTTCAGCTAGCAGCAAGCTAGTGTTAATATGTTCAATAGGAACTTTAAAAAGCATACAAAAAAAATCAACTATTTACAACTGCAGGTAAAATTGCATCACAAATGCTGTGCTAAACTAAACTAATATGTTCAGTAGCATATTAGCTAGAAAGCTAACATTTTTGTGGGGAAATTGGTGTACAAATAAAAACAAAAAGGTCCACAGGAATAAGTAAACTTTGAGCCTTGAACGTTAACATGTTAGATTTTATCTACTCTCTACATCAGAGTTTAACAAATTTTTGGTAGATTTAATCTTAGGACTAACCACTAGTTAACTGTCTTCTCTTTAAACTGTATAGCTCTTAAATAATTTAATTTAATTAAACTACATAACAGGTTTCTAACTATGTGTAAAGCTAAGGAGAAAAAACATTACTTGCCTTGGGTTGTTGTCCAGCTGTGAACTGCTGCTCTGGCTCCACTCAGATCCGCGCAACTCATAAGCAATAGAGAATGCTTCCACTATCCAAATAAGATGTGCTGGTTTGACACAGCATCAACTCCTTCACCACCAAAGCAGACCAGCAACTGCTCCAACTTACACCCCTGGCTGGAGCGGTGGATTCACAATGACAAAAACTTTCCCTGTGCCCATCAAAGAATTAGTTGCGCCTGCCTAAACAGGGGGCACCAATATAACCCTCCCTGGTGGATGATATAGGAAACTGTATATATCTGTCATTACCACATTAAAATAAAGAGATGGCCCGAGAGTGTGACCCAAGACTAGAAACTGGGGACACCTCCAAATTTTCAGAGCACATTGCCGCATGACACTGATTACTCTCAGGGCATTTGTACTTGGATGAAACCCATGACTTTTCAGCCATCACTGAAACAGTCTCATGTGCAATAGGCCTAACTGTGTGACATTGGCTGCTGCTGCCATAAGTCCAGCTTTATCTTGCCCAATGTTGATAGAATTCTCTCTAGACATGTTGGGGATATAACTGCCCTTATCATAGTAGAATCCCATATAAACACTAGAAAATATGTCCTCTGCACTGGAGAAAGCATACTTTTCTTGGGGTTCGCCCCAAGCTCCTCATGTGGGCGAGAATAACATGTTGATGTTGAATCACCAGCTCCCTGGATCATGCTAGAATTAAACAGTCATTGAGGTAGTTTAGTACACAAATGCCGTGGAAGGGAAGAACCTGATATTGGTATTTATTGCCTCCGATAGCAAACCTCAGGAACTTCTTGTGACTGAACAATATCTCTATGTGTAAATATGCGTCTTTTAGACCTATTTTCACAAATAAGTCCTCAAACTGAATCTGTGCAACAATAAGCTGAAGCATCAACATTTTCAAGCTGTATGTCAGAAGAGTACAGTTCAGATGACGCAGATCTAAAATTGGTCACAACCTCTCATCTTTTTTCTGGAACAGGAAATAATTGCTGTAAAAACCTCCCTCCCTCACAGAAAGGGGTGTATGTTCTACAGCCCCTTTGACTAAGGGGGATCTTACTTCCTCTTAACATTGGGCTCTCCTCTGTGCTGACTACTGTGGTAAGCAGACTTCTGAACCGGTGGGGTCGAGCTCTGAACTGAACCCGGTAGCACTTTCTGTGGTGGACAGAACCCATTGAGACACGTTTGGCAGTAGTTTCCAGACTGCCAGATGTTAACTCTTCTGCACATTCTGTTCGAGGGAACGCATCAGATTTCTGTTGCCCTGTGACAACTCGCTGACCAGATAACCTGAAAACTTTGATATTGACTAGAGGAACCCTACAGTAATACTTTTTGGCAATGAATTATCTTTTTTAAATCAGGCCTACTAGCAGGTTGTGACTGAGGATGCAGGTACGCCTGGCTTTTTGTCGGGGGAGGCGGGCTCCCACACTGTGCCTCTCTCACAATTCAGCAGGTCTGCCTGGTAGGCCTGCAACACTGCTGTTGTATGCCAAGACTTGCAATCAAGACTCGCTGCCACATAGGCTTCGCCAACAGATGCAGGGGTTGTCTTGCACAGCCTGGATGGCAAAGTCGGCCCCCCTGATTTTGCTGATGTCAATGGAGAGAGGTGGCTCACAGGTGCCTCCTCCACCTTCATTATTGCAAAATAGCTGTACTGACTATAATCCAATATCCATAATAATTCAACATCGTGGTGTTATAAACACGGCTTTCCCCAGAAGCGAGACACTTCATGGTGTACTTCCAGGAAAAAGGGGAGTTTTCTGTGGTGTGAGGGAGTACTCTCCTTCTCACTGTCTCCACACTCTGGCTCCTCAGACTCAGAGAGGGTGGGTTGACCCTCCATACCATTTTATATATATATTCACAATAATCTCTCATAAAAAAGGATGCACTGGCTTCCCCCTCTGGCTCCTTGGAGGGAGAGAGGGTGAAGTAACTCTCCATCCTGGGAGGAAAATTCGCTTTGCGAGCTCCAAAATGAGGAAGCTGAAAGCCGGTTCTGGAGGAAAGAGCATGAGATTTGAGTAGTGCTCGTTACTCATTCCCCCTCCACATCCATATGGGACCCCATCTGTAATAACATAAGAGCAGTAACACACTTTATGAAGCTCATTCTGTTTGCAACAGGAAAGCAACAGAAGAAAATATTCTATATTCTTTTGAATATGGGAGCAGTGAAGAGAAAACTGACATGTGGCTGTGCTGAATACAAAAGAGCTGATGACGTGGTTTACAGGCACTGTTTTATAGTCATGTGACGTGCAATATGCCACATCACCATGGCAGGTCATCAGATAGTTTTCGTGCGAAGGCACTTCCTACAGCATGAAGCTCATTCAACGTTGGGTTCTTTTTGAAAGGGAACGACAACAGCTGATGACAGAAACATTATGAGAGATGTGAAGGAAAACCCAAAAACAACAGTCAGTGACATCAACAGCCTCTAAAGGGCAGGAGTGAAGGTATCAGAAGGAACGTCATGCAGCAAGAAATTAACAATTTGTTGATGTCAATGAATCGCATGCTTGATGCAGTTATTGCAAGCAAGGGATATGCAACCAAATATTAAGTGTTTTCTTTAATTTACTTCAATACTTATTTGTTGCTATACTTTTGCTCGCATTAAAATCGGGTTGTCTGATACAAAAGTTTCTATGTTTTATGTTGTTTAACACATATAGATGTAAATACCAGGGAATAAACCTGAAATCCTAAACTCTTGTCTCATATAAGCCTTGCCGTTCCAATATTTTTGGAGGGGACTGTATACTATATACATACTCAAGGCTCAAGATATTGTGTATTGTAATGGGCAGTGGTTGGTCAGCAGTTATGGCTATGGACATCTGATTGGATAGTTGTGATCATGAGTGTGCCGAAGTGTCTACCAAATGACAAATGTAAAAAGTTACCATAGCCTTCCCATCAACTCAAAATCTGTCTGGACTTTCTCCTATGATTGATTTTTCACACCATTATTTGTAAACTCTAGAGACAGCTGTGTGTGAAAATCCCAGGAGATCAGCAGGTTCAGCAAATTGTCTTGCACCAGCAAGCATGCCATGGTAAAAATCACTGAGATCACATTTCATCACTATTTGGATGTTTCCTGTAAATATTAACTGAAGCTTGTGATCTGTATCAGCCTGAGTCTATATACTGCCGTACTGCCACATGATTGGCTGATTGAATAATAGCAAGGACAGGTGTTCTTGTGTTCCTATAATTTTTTTGTTTATCACAGTGGATGTAATAAAATATGTATAGCATATAAATGTAAGCATAGTATGCAAAGTTTCCAGAGAAAGAGCATATTTCAGGAAAAAAAGCCCATTATCAGCTGTGCAATTAAGGTGCTTCGTCAATTTTGTTTTCTGTAACATTTAGTGAGTCTGATTGTTGGTTTTGACCGTTTAACAAGAATCCAGTAGAGAAACACTATAAATAAATCTTGCACCTTCTGCCTATAATGCGGTCAGTCTGCAGGAAGAAAACAGTGAGTGGATACAAACATCCACTTCACTATTCTACCTCCTTAGAGTAGACAGCTATCCCAGTGCAGTAAAATAAAGCATGACATTTTCCCCTGATCCATTTGAAGGCTGGTAAATATTCAGAGATGTCATTTTTCATTATTTATGACACATCATGATTAGCATGTGTAAAAACAGGGAATATTTTGAAATGGAAATTAAAAACACATTTGCATTTGAGTGTGATTATTAGACTCGTACTTTATAGTCTGAGAAAAAATAAAATAAAGCCTACATTAAATAAATATGTCTTCAGGTGAGCTTGAGATTAAATAAACCAGGATATACTGGAAATTGGATTTTTAAGGGATATAAAATCTGGAAGGTCAACATGGCACCTCATGGCAAAGAACTATCTGAGGATCTGAAAAAAATGATAAAAAATATATATAATTTGAAGCCCTTCTCCTTCTTTCTGTTGGGTGTAATAGCTGACTGCTTCACAATAAGATTAATGTCATTCATCATAATCTGGGGAAGCTCTTGTAAACAGCAAGTGTAATATGTCCTACTCTCCTTTGACATCTTCACACAGTTATCGCCAATAAGAAAAACAGCTTCCAGTGCGGCACCGGATGTTAGCTTAGCTGGCTGAGACAAAATGTGGAAGTGGTCATGCATATGTATTTAGCTTGTATTTAGTATATTTAACTTGGTAAACATGGTTATTATATACATATGGCAGCTAATACTTTGGGGGGGGGGGTCATTAAAAGGTAATGGAAACATTTGTAGTCCCTGACAGCTGTGTAACACTGCAGCTTCCCTATGAATTAACTGATTGATTTTCAAATTAAATGACACAAGGATTATCATAAGGTAAGACTTGGCTATATTGTTATTGTTTGTTGTTCATTTATATAACAGCAATTGTAAAGAGAGAATGTAATCAGGAATGTCAAACCAAAATGACCAAAATGAGTCTCTATCTTCAAGTCCAAGTCAAGTCTCGAGTCATTTGTTCACGTGTCCAAGTAATGTTTAAAGTGCGACTCAAGTCCTCAACTCATGTTTCCATCTCTGCTGACAAGATCTCAATGTCCAGGCATATCTACTATACTAATAATTGAAATATACACTGCTGTCCATGGTTGAGATTAGAAACAGTTCCTCCTTCAACTTTAAAACATTGTGTTACTTAAACTGCAGAATGTATTAATCTGAAGCTAAGCCTGAAGTTAGCAAACACAAATTCATAAGAATTGTAATAATTTATTAATTTGTTTGTTTGTTTGTTTGGTTAGATTGCTAATATGAGCGCTAACCCTAGCCCTGCATATCTTGTATGTAACCATCTGGAACTTTTTATATCCCATGTTCACTGGTCGCTTTAGTAGGGACACTTCATTTATACAATTATCCAATCATCCCAGTGGCAGCACTAAAATGCATGAAATCATGGAGTTGGAGGACAAGACTTTCAGTTGATGTACACATAAAACATCCAAAGGTGGATAAAGGAGGTCTTTGACCATAGCATAGTTGTTGGTTCCAGATGGTCTGGTTTGAGTTTTTCAGAAACTGCTGATCTCCTTGGATTCTCTTGCATAATAGTCTGTAGCATTTACAGAGTCCATCCTGTGAACAGCAGTTCTGTTGGTGAGAATGCCTCGTTGATAAGAGGTCAGAGAAGAATGGCCAGACAAGCTTAGATACTTAGGTAACTTAAATAAACACTATATATAGATGGTGAACAGAAAAGCATCTCAGAGTGCACATGATGCACTCTTTCATGCATGTGCCATGCTACCTGATGGAGACAAGCGCAGATGGGCAGGGCTGCGAGTGCAGGAGCAATGTGAGATGAATAGCAGAAAACAGATGAACATCAGCGAACAATCCAACTGGGATAAAGTGAGTAATTGTAACCATAGATTACAGGCAGGATAGTCTAAATACCAGGGAAAAACTAGAATAACTAAGGATTGGTAATACCACTAAGTTGCAAGAACCTCTACTCTGTACACTTTGCTTCCTCTGGTATTCAATTAATGGATCTTGTATAGTAGCACTACTTGTATTGTTCCCTGCTTGATATATCGCTTTGCTTATTTGTAAGTCGCTTTGGATAAAGGCGTCTGCTAAGTGAATAAATGTAAATGTAAGAACTAAGCATTTACTTTTGCGAGGGTGCGCCGCTTAAGGAGGCTTTTTATAAATTCGTCAGCCGCACAGGTGTTGGTGATCAATACTCAGGTTAACTTGAGTGCAGGCATGGCTGGGAAGTGTAGTCCCCGTCTGTCATGTCCGTAAGCGGCGCCGCCCTCTGAGTATTGCATCCACGAGTTTGCCGTGGCGTAACAGTATGGTAGAAATCACAATATATGGCAACATATGTGGTGGAATTTAAGAAATCTGACAACTTTTGGCAAGCTGTCTTATTCAGTGGATACCAAAAGCTGCATACCATCTTGCTGGGTGTTGCAGCCCCAGCTGTTTAATTTATTCCATAATATAATCATACAATATATAAGCATAGGTGAAATCTAATGTCTTTCAGTACAACAAGTAGTGACATAAATTTGTCACAGACACTTTTAAATTTTTCTATGGCTGGATTGTAGTATTATTTTTTTTCCTAAAGCTGATAGAAGTAAACCCACATCACAATAATCATTGATTCACTAACAAAATAACAATGCTGAAAAATTAGCATCAATATCCACACTGCATTGCACGCTGATATTAATTAAATCTTTCAAAGGAAAATAATAAAAACTATTGAATATTCTAGCCATTGTGGTATAAAATTAATTATACACCGTTCCTGTTGTTTCTGCATAGAACTGTTAGGGTTTTTTGGTTTGTTTTGTGTGTGTGTGTGTGTGTGTGTGTGTGTTCTTTTTTTTGTTTGTTTTTTTGCTTTTTGTTGTTAATTGCTTTGGCACTCCACAATTATTGCCAATAAAAGCAGCTTCAAATTAGAAACTGAATTAGCATTGGATGGAGAAAGTTCGCAATGCTGTGCAGTTGGCAAAGAAGGATTACAGACATTTGGCCCATGTGTCCGCATGTGGGTTGAGATGGAGTGGTTTTCCAAGTGTTCAATTAGTTCTGCACAAACACAAATCCAAAAAGCAATGGATTTGCAATCTAGTCTGGATGAAGATTGGAAACAATGGAGCTTTTCCAAATGTTCCCCTGTTAAATGATTCTTTTTTACTGGTGACTTAATGTGAAAAAGGGAAGTAACATCAAGGATGTCCCCATTACCCATTAGTTTTTTTACCCAATCCGAGTCACTGTGTCATTTTTTCACCTGTTATCTGATCTGCCTTCTCTGTGTTGTTGCCTGATGTGTGTCCCTCTGAGCTGTATCCCTTGCTTCCCTAGCTTGCTTCACAGTCTTACATTTCCTGTGTTGTTTCTTGATCTGCATCCTTCAAGTCACTGCATCATCCTCACTGTCACTTCTCCAGCTGTCTCTCCTGTGTCACTACTTAACCGACATTACCCTTGATGTTAACCGATGTAATCTACAACGACCTGTTGCTACTCAGTCTCTGTTGTTGTTCACCAATGTTCCATCCCCCGTGTCTTTATCTCATCTGTATCTCCTGTTATTTTTAACAAAAATAACCCAACAAAACTGTGCTCCCAGTTCAATCAATATTTGATTCATGTCTTTACCTGATCTATGTCCCCTGTGTCACTAACCAAACTGTGTTACCCTTGTTGTTAATCAATGTGATCTGCATTCTCTGTGTGTCTCAATGATTTGCGCCTGCTTCAGTACCTGATATTTATCCCTTATGTTTTCACCAGATATGTTTTCTCTGTCTTGTAGCACAATCTCCCTGTGTTATTGCCAGATTCTGCTGTTTTTTGGATTTGCATCCATTTTGTCATAGCCTGATATGCACCCTGCTTTTTGCTACCCAGTGTGCCCCATGTGCCATTTTCCTGATCTGCATCCATTATGTCTGATAGACTTCAGGATGGATCTGCAGCCTATACCAGGAACACTTGGCACTAGATGTGAATAAAAACAGGATTGCCTGTCTGTTGTTTAGAAGTAT
The DNA here is from genome assembly GCA_012411365.1 of Ameiurus melas. NCBI lineage: Eukaryota > Metazoa > Chordata > Actinopteri > Siluriformes > Ictaluridae > Ameiurus > Ameiurus melas. The sequence continues at coordinate 12,538,341 of CM022777.1, read as the reverse complement.
TGCAAAAAGTTCATATGCATAATTTATTTGAGCAGAATGTCTTCTTTAATTTCAACCTGTAATTAAATCCCTAAAAAGGTGTCAAATGTGTTGATAAATCTTGATAAAATAAAACACAAAAAATATAGCACAATAATACAGCAAATATTTCAACTGCATTGAACAGGACAAGCTCTGGGTGGCACTGCGTGACCTCAGCATCCCAGTTCTCTTGAACAAGCTTATCAGATCACTGTAAACTGATCAAAAAGCAATGGTGCAAACATTATGATGTTACAGATTGACCAGGGCATGAGACAAGGGTGTATATTGTTCTAGTTTTTTTCCTACCTACAGTGAGAGAAAAAAGTATTTGAACCCATGCTGATTTTGTATGTTTGCCCACTAACAAAGAAATGATCAGTCTATAATTTTAATGGTAGGTTTATTTGAACAGTGAGAGACAGAATAACAGCAAAAAAAATCCAGAAAAACGCATGTCAAAAATTTTATAAATTGATTTGCATTTTAATGAGGAAATATGTATTTGACCCCTCTGCAAAACATGACTTAGTACTTTTTTAATGACTTAGTAATTACTTGTAATTACTTTTACCACCAGAGGACAACTGGGTGAAAGTGTTGTGGTCAGATGAGACCAAAATGGAGCTCTTTGGCATCAACTCAACTCGCCGTGTTTGGAGAAGGAGCAATGCTGCCTATGACCCCAAGAACACCATCCCCACAATCAAATATGGAGGTGGAAACATTATGCTTTGGGGGTGTTTTTCTGCTAAGGGGACAGGACAACTTCACCTCATCAAAATGACAATGGACGGGGCCATGTGCCGTCAAATCTTGGGTGAGAACCTCCTTCCCTCAGCCAGGGCATTGAAAATTTAAAGTAATTACTAAGTCATTACCAAGTACTAAGTCATGTTTTGCAGACGGGTCAAATACATATTTCCCTCATTAAAATGAAAATCAATTGATAACATTTTTGACATGCGTTTTTCTGTATTTATTTATTTTTTGTTATTTTGTCTCTCACTGTTCAAATAAACCTACCATTAAAATTATAGACTGATCATTTGTATGTTAGTGGGCAAACGTACCAAATCCGCAGGGGATCAAATACTTTTTCCCCTCACTGTATATGCTAATGTGATCATGAGGAAATTATACCTAGACTCATCCAATATTGGAGTGATGATTGGAGTAAAAATCTTGAACAACTTGATACACGTGGATGATACAACCTTTCTGGGTGCAAGGGAGTAAGAACTAAAATTTAATTTAGAAAATTAAGGAAGAAAGTGAAAAAATGAGGCTGTAGCTTAACATCAAGAAAATGAAGATCATGATGACAGCAGCTAGTGGAGAAGTAAAGTTTAAAATCAATGACTAAAAAATTTAATCAGTTCAGGATTTAATTTTCCTTGGATCAAAAGCTGGACATTAAGAAAGGCAGACAGAAGGAGAATCGATGCATTTGAAATGTGTTGCTAGTGGAAATCTTTATGAATACCATGGACAGCCAGGATAACAAACAGAGAAGTGCTGGATTGCATAAAAACAGGGATATTACTAGAATATGACTGACTTACATTGGCCATGTCATGCGTTTAAACTCGCTAGAGAAGTCACTAATGTTGGGAACGGCCAGTGGAACCAGAAGCAAGGGCCGACAAAGAACACGCTGGCTCAACACCATCAAAGCAGATACCAATATGAATATTGTCACGGTTCCCCTCCGCGCAGCAACGCGTTGTGCGTGGTTGCGCATATGTGGACCTCTTCCGGGGTGACGTCATGCCTGCGCCCGGTTGCATCAGCCGTGCGACACGGAGGAGGGGCACGGCTGTTCGCAGTTTGCGGGCTAATGAAGGAGAGGACTATATATACCGTGAGCCGTCCTTCACACGGCACGGACCGATAACGAAATGCTTGGACTTCTGGGCGTTGATATACGTCTGCCATTCATAGCGCGAACTTTGGGTTCATGCCCGTTTCATGCCATAGCCTTAGCCTTAGCATTAGAGTTTAGCCAAAGTTATAGGCCAGTTTAGTTTAGTTTCCGAGAGAACTTTGTTTCTGCTTCTGTTTGTTTCTGTTTCATCACCTGTAAATAAACCTCACCGTTCTACTGCACTTGCATCCTGTCCACTTCCTGCCCGTCACACCCGCGGTGTGACAGATCGAACCGCCTACCATGGATGTAGCACGCGGACGGAGAGGACGCCGAGCACGGGAGCCCACGCTAAGTATTCCTGCCTTTGACTCAATGCGCTTCGCGCAAAGGATATTTGAGCACATGCCTGCGCGGTATGACGGCGTGGATTACCCGGATTATTTTGCGAGGCAATGTCAGGAATATTTTGGCAGCCTATGCGACCCGAAACCCACAGAAGGACAATTTATCATGTTTATCATGTCTCGCTTTGTGAGTTTCGCGTGCTCATGGGCACAATGGATAGTGGCGGAGAAACCCACGGTGCTGGAGGATGTCCGGCTGTTTCTTGAGCTGTTTTTTGTGAAATTCGGAGAGCCAAGGCAAAAGTATGACCTGGATAAGGTGCTGAGGGAAGGTACTACGAGGACTCCCACAGCGCCCTCTTCTCCATGTGCACTATGAGCAGGTTAGGCACCAAGTTGAGATGAGCACACCCCAACCTGCTACCCAAGTCACGTTCAGGTCCAGGGCTCCAGTCCGAGCACCAGTCCAAGTTCCAGGTAAATCTCATGTCCATGTCACAGCCATGCCTCACGCTCCCGGCACCACAGCCATGCCTCACGCTCCCGGCACCACAGCCATGCCTCACGCTCCCGGCACCACAGCCATGCCTCACGCACCCGGCACCACAGCCATGCACATGTATTCTGGGTAGCTACCGCCAGGCGCTGGATGTAGCTGCAATGAAGCAGCTGGAGCTTGATCTTTCTGAGCGGGGAGCCCAACTCAGCCAGGCCATTAAAGCGCAAGTGGAAGCACAGAGACAGCTGGAGAAGGTACAGACTCAAGTAAGAGACCAGTCGCGGTATGTGGATGAATTCCAAGCAGAGAGAGATGCTATACGGAGCGACGTCGAAGCAAGGGAACGCACGGTCCAGAGTCCAAAGGCTGTGAAGATGCAGTTATGTGAGGATCTGGCTGCAGCCGAGCGCTGTCAGAAGCAGTTCCTACAGGAGAGGAAGGAGCTGCATAATGAAGTGACCAGCTGTAACTCCCAGATATCAGCATTGAGGAATGAAAAGTGGCAATTCGAGGTTCGTGTTTCACAGCTTGAGGAGGAACTAAAGGAGAAACAGAAAAACATTGATCTCAATAAGGACCAGTTGGAGAAGGCAAACGCACAAGTGAACACCCGGAGCACCGAGCTGGCGGAGAAGCGCAGCACGACTCAGAGGAGTGAGACTGCTCGGCAGCCGCTGGAAAGTTTGGTCACCTCGAAGCCTCAAGCTCAGGATGTTCAAGTCCAGACCCAGTCCTACACTCAGAGCACCCAAGTCCAGACCCACTCTCCAGTTCACAACGTCCAGGTCCCAGTCCCTGTCACGTCCCAGGTCACGCTTCTAGGCCGCGCCAAGTCCCAGGTCACGCCTTTGGTCCTTGCCATGCCCTACGCCATGCCCTACGCCATGCTTCACGCCACGTCTCACGCCACGTCTCACGCCAGGCTTCACGCCACGTCTCACGCCACGTCTCACGCCAGGCCTCACGCCACGTCTCACGCCAGGCCTCACGCCACGGCTCACACCAGGCCTCACGCCACGGCTCATGCCAGGCCTCACGCCACGGCTCACGCCAGGCCTCACGCCACGGCTCATGCCACGTCTCACGCCAGGCCTCACGCCAGGCCTCACGCCAGGCCTCACGCCAGGCCTCATGCCAGGCCTCACGCTCAAGCTCCAGTCAGGCCTCTCGCTCAAGCTCCAGTCACGCCTCTTGCTCAAGCTCCAGTCACGCCTCTCGCTCCAGCTCCAGTCACGCCTCTCGCCAGGCGCCACGCCACGCCTCTCACCAGGTGCCACGCCACGCCTCTCGCAAGGCGCCACGCCACGTCTCTCGCCAGGCGCCACGCTCCAGCTCCAGCTCAAGCCACGCCTCAAGCCAGGCTTCACGCCAGGCCTCCCGCTCAGGCCCCAGCCATGCCTCTCGCTCCAGCCATGCCATTCGCTCCAGCTCCAGTCACGCCTCTCGCCAGGCGCCACGCCACGCCTCTCGCCAGGTGCCACGCCACGCCTCTTGCCAGGCGCCATGCCACGTCTCTTGCCAGGCACCACGCTCCAGCTCCAGCTCAAGCCACGCCTCAAGCCAGGCTTCACGCCAAGCCTCCCGCTCAGGCCCCAGCCACGCCTCTCGCTCAAGCTCCAGCCACGCCTCACACTCAAGCTCCAGTCACGCCTCCCGCTCAAGCTCCAGTCACGCCTCCCTCTCAAGCTCCAGTCACGCCTCTTGCTCCAGCTCCAGTCACGCCTCCTCCAGCTTCAGTCACGCCTCTCGCTCAGCTCCCGTCACGCCTCCGCCAGGCGCCCACTCACTCCAGCTCAAGCAGCCTCTCACTCCAAGCCACGCCTCTCTCCAGCCACGCCTCTCGCTCCAGCTCCCGTCACGCCTCTCGCCAGGCGCCACGCTCCAGCTCAAGCCACGCCTCTCGCTCCAGCCACACCTCTCGCTCCAACTCCAGCCACGCCTCTCGCTCCAGCCACATCTCTCGCTCCAACCACGCCTCTCGCTCCACACAAAACACACAGATAAGGCAAAATCAACAAAAACTCACACACTCTCAGCAGCCACCAAAAACAAAAATTCCCTCTCTGCATCTCTCTCTATGTTTCTCTATCTGTCTCTCACTCATTTAGTCTCACACACACACACACAACGAAGAGAAAATATTGTGCATATGAGACAATAGCGATTTCTTAGAAAAGCATATTGTAGGGAAATAGCCCAGGAGGGGCAGAGCAAAAACACGTGGGAGACACAGGGTACAGTGACCAAGTGATTTTATTTATTTTCTCTTACGCGGGTGCTGCCAGAAGTGAGGAGGTGCGCAGGGGTGCGAGTGTGTGAGGATTTGTGTGGGGTGGGCGTTGCAGCGCTCTCCAGGGCATGTCGGGATTTTCCAGAAGCGTGAGGGCTTCCTTGTGCCATTAAGCGTCACGTGCGTCACACCAGGCCGCGTCCTTGTCTGCACCCGAGCCTTCTGGAAAGAGAGAGAGGGAGAGAGAGAGACTGAGAGAGCGATTAGAAAAGAATCCAGCTCCAGCCACGCCTCCCTCTCAAGCTCCAGTCACGCCTCTTGCTCCAGCTCCAGTCACGCCTCTCGCTCCAGCTTCAGTCACGCCTCTCGCTCCAGCTCCCGTGCCACGCCTCTCGCCAGGCGCCACGCTCCAGCTCCAGCTCAAGCCACGCCTCTCGCTCAAGCCACGCCTCTCGCTCCAGCCACGCCTCTCGCTCCAGCTCCTGTCACGCCTCTCACCAGGCGCCACGCTCCAGCTCAAGCCACGCCTCTCGCTCTAGCCACACCTCTCGCTCCAACTCCAGCCACGCTCTCGCTCCAGCCACATCTCTCCGCCCCCCCACCACACCTCTCGCTCACACAAAACACACAGATAAGGCAAAATCAACAAAAACTCACACACTCTCAGCAGCCACCAAAACAAAAATTCCCTTCTCTGCATCTCTCTCTATGTTTCTCTATCTGTCTCTCACTCATTCAGTCTCACACACACACACACACAACGAAAGAAAATATTGTGCATATGAGACAATAGCGATTTCTTAGAAAAGCATATTGTAGGGAAATATAGCCCGGAAGAGGGGCGCGCAAAAACACGTGGGAGACACAGGGTACAGTAACCAAGTGATTTTATTTATTTTCTTCTGTCGCTGGTGCCCGGAAGTGAGGAGGTCGCGCAGGGGCGAGTGTGAGTGGTGTGAGGATTTGTGTGGGTGGGTGTTGCGCCGGCGGCATGCGGGCTCGGGATTTTCCAGAAGCGTGAAGGGTTTCCTGTATGCCATTAAGCGTGCCGTACTCACACCAGGCTGCGTCCTTGTCTGCACCGAGCCTTCTGGAAAGAAGAGAGAGAGGAGAGAGAGAGAAAAAAGCAGAGAGCGATTAGAAAAGAATCCAGCTCCAGCCACGCCTCTCGCTCCCAGCTCAGCCAGCGCCTCTGCTCCAGCTCCCGTCACGCCTCTCGCTCCAGCTCCCGTCACGCCTACGCCACCACACGCTCCAGCTCCAGCTCAAGCACGCCTCAAGCCAGGCTTCACGCCAGGCCTCCCTCAGGCCCCAGCCACGCCGCTGCCCCCGTGCTCCAGGACACCACCAGACACCCCGCGCGGTTATTTCCGGCGCGCTCGGCCGATTTTCGGCCTAGGGGCCCAGGGGGCGAGGAAACGAGGCGGGGTCTGGGCACCGAGGAGCACCTTTAAAGAGGGGGCTCTGTCACGGGTTCCCCCCGCACAGCAACGCGTTATCGTGGGTTCGCGTATGCGTGGGCCTCTTCCGGGGTAACGTCATGCTCGCCCGGTCGCATCAGCCGTGCGACACGGAGGAGTCACGCTGTTCGAAAGCAGTTTAGGGGCCGGTAATGAAGGAGAGGACTATATATACCGTGAGCCGTGCTTCACACGGCGCGTCCCGAGCAACGCAAATGCTTGGACTTCCGGGCGTTGATATACGTCTGCCATTCATAGCGCGAACTTTGGGTTCATGCGCCTTCTTCAGCATAGCCTTAGCCTTAGTATTAGAGTTTAGCGCCAAAGTTATAGGCCAGTTTAGTTTAGTTTCCGAGAGAACTTTGTTGCTGCTTCTGTTTGTTTCTGTTTCATCACCTGTAAATAAACCTCACCGTTCTACTGCACTTGCATCCTGTCCACTTCCTGCCCGTCACACCCGCGGTGTGACAAATATCAAGCAGTTGAAAGAAGCAGTACTCAACAAGATTGCATTGAGAACGCTTGCGTATGAAGTCACAGAGTGTCTGATATGACTGAATAGATAAATTTATTTGAGAGATGTGCATTTGTTGTTGTTGTTTAAACTTGCTGGTAAACATTAATATTTTTGTTTGTACTGTACCTGCCCACTGTATTTTCTAGCAAACCTTGTTGCTTATATTTCCCAAATGTTAATAAATAATTAAATAAAGCTCAAATATACTAGTGACCTAGTTTAAACCACCCTTACCAGGCAGTAGTAAAGACCGTTGCATGTTCATGTTACTGAATATGATCTTTGTTTGAATGCCCCACTATTCTCCAAAAAACAACAATTCTAAAACTTTGTGTTGGTTAGTCATGCAGTACATGTGTACCAGTTTCTTAAATGTGCTTACTCATTCACACTGCTTTGTTGAAACTATATTTAATGTTGGGTGTTGATGAAGAAGAAGATGTTTAGTAGAACATATTGAGCTTGTGGTTTATGCAGTTTAGTTTCTAAAGACACACAGAAGTTATACATTTTATATACAGTATAATCACTTTGTCAGGAAGCAGATGTGGACACATTCAGGTACTGAATGCTTTATTAAACGAAAGCAAACTGAACAATGAAAAAACCAACATTGTGGTCAGAAACAGGCAAGGGTCAGGCAATGGACAAACAACAAATACTAGACAGAGCACAAAACAACACAAAGGCAGCAGAGGAAAACAAAAAAACAGCAATAAAAACAGCTGTAAAACAACAAGACATAGCGTTTACCCCAAAGAGTGTTAAAACAAAGATACAAACGTGAGGTGCGTGCAAAAAGAGCCAGGTGTGTGTAGTAAGAGACGTGAAGTGAGAGACCGTTTAGAAGCCAGCAGCCAGTCTAGGCCGGGCTGTGTTCGGAAGGTAGAGGGCCACCGCTGTCAGACAAGATACAACAACAAAAAAAATAAAAAAAAATAAAAAAATTTTTTTTTTAATAAAAATTTTTAAAAAAAAATTTTTTTTATTAAAATTTATAATTAATTAATTTTTTTTAATTATTTAAATAAATTTTTTTTTAAATCACAATTAAATAAATTTTTTTATTTTTTTAAAAATTAATAAATTTTTAAAATTATTTTTTTTTTTTTTTTTTTCTTTTTAAATTAATAAAATAAAAATTTTTTACATTAATTTTTAAAAAAAAAAAAAAATATATAAAAATTAATAATATTTTTTTTCCCTAGCAGCAAAGGCAAAAAAAAAAAAAAAAAAAAAAAAAAAAAAAAAAATAAATATAAAATAAAATAAAAAAACATTTTCCAAAAAAAAAAAAAAAAAAAAAAAAATAATATTTAGGGGAAGAAAAAGAAAAAGGGAAAATAAAATTTAAGAAAGTTTTTTTTAAAATCTAAACACTAAATTGGTGGGGGAAAGGTGAAAATTTGGTGTTTGCCATTATACTATATTAAAACATTAGATTAAGTTTAGTTTTAATTATATTAATTAAAATTATTAAAGAAATTTTTTTTTTTATTAAAAAAAAATAAAATAAAGTAGGAAGTGTGGGGGGGGGGTGTGTGTGTGTGTTAGTTTTTTGTTTGAGGTTTTTAATGTTTTAATTAAAAAAAAATAAAATGGGGAAAATTTTTTCAAAAAAAATATATAAAATAAGAAAAAAAAATGCAAAAATAATATTTTTTTATTTAATTAAAAAAATATAATTAAAAATAATATAATTTTAAATAAAAAAAAAACTTAATAAAAAAAAAAAAAAAAAAAAAAAAATAATAAAAAAAAAAAAAAAAAAAAAAAGAAAAAAAAAAAAAAAAAAAAAAAAAAAAAATAGGAAAAAGAAAAAAAAAGATAAAAAAAAAAAAAAAATAAAGTGAAAAAAAAATTTACCCACAAATTAAAAAAATTTAATAACCTATAAAAACAAAACTACCAATAAAAAAAAACACCATTTTTTTACCATAAAAAAAATACACATATAAAAAAAAAAATATATAAAAAAAAAAAAAAAAAAAAAAAAAAAGTCAGATAAAAAAAAAAAAAAAAAAAAAAAAAAAAAAAAAAAAAAAAAAAAAACGTGAGAAAAAACGCAGAAGAAGAAGGGGGGCCAAAAGAAGAAAAAGGGGGGGGGGGGGGGGGGGGGGGGGGGGGGGAGGGGAGGAGGGAAGAAAAAGAAAAAGGAAAAAAGGGAGGGGAAAAAGAACAAAACACACAACAAAAGAAAAAACAAAAAACACAAAAAAAAAAGAAAAAAAAAGGAAAAAAAAGAGAAAAAAGAAAGGGAAAGAGAGGAAAAAAAAAAAACAAAAAAAAAAACACCAAAAAAAACAACACAAAACACAAAAAAAACAAACTCAGCCACCAAAAACAAAAATTCCCTCTCTGCATCTCTCTCTATGTTTCTCTATCTGTCTCTCACTCATTCAGTCTCACACACACACACACACAACGAAGAGAAAATATTGTGCATATGAGACAATAGCGATTTCTTAGAAAAGCATATTGTAGGGAATTAGCCCAGGAGGGGCAGAGCAAAAACACGTGGGAGACACAGGGTACAGTGACCAAGTGATTTTATTTATTTTCTCTTACGCGGGTGCTGCCAGAAGTGAGGAGGTGCGCAGGGGTGCGAGTGTGTGAGGATTTGTGTGGGGTGGGCGTTGCGGCGCTCTCCAGGGCATGTCGGGATTTTCCAGAAGCGTGAGGGCTTCCTTGTGTCATTAAGCGTCACGTGCGTCACACCAGGCCGCGTCCTTGTCTGCACCCGAGCCTTCTGGAAAGAGAGAGAGGGAGAGAGAGAGACTGAGAGAGCAATTAGAAAAGAATGCCACCGTCTGGAAGTCAGAATCATTCAGAAGCGGTGACACGCACATGTCATGCGAGCTGCTACTCAAAAAATGCATGGGTGGAAGAGCGTCCTCTAATAACCCTCCCCGTCTGTTGAGTGGTGGAATTCTCCAGACCGACTCCCCAATTACTGGACAGGGTTGTGTCGGTGGCTTCACCCCATCGTGACGGGCCTTCCGGCTGTCGTCAGGCTTGATGCGAGTTCCGTTTCGTACCTACGAGGCACTCGGGGAAGGAGCGACTTTTTCACCATGCGTGCCGCTGTCGGTTACAGCGCCTCCTCAACCTCCACCTGTTCGTTAAGGCCGAGAAGTGCGAATACCATCTCCTTCCTGGGTTATATCATCAGCCCTAAGGGAGTTGCCATGGATCAACGCAAGATCCGAGCAGTGGTGGAATGGCCCACGCCACGGACCGTCAAGGAGTTGCAGAGGTTCCTTGGTTTCGCAAATTTCTACCGACGGTTCGTCCGCGACTTTAGTAAGGTAGCGCAACTCCTGACCTCGCTCCTAATGGGGAAACCCAGGCAACTGCGATGGTCTCCCGACGCCCAAGGGTCCCTGGAGAAGCTAAAATGGGCATTTACCACAGCCCCCATCCTCCGAAACCCGGACCCCTCTAAGCCTTTTGTCGTGGCAGCGAGAGACAATTCGGACAGGGGCCCAATGGTTTCTCTTAATTATAAGAATGATATTGTCAAGCCACGTTTCACGTTTCCTGTTGACCATAGAGGACCACGTTTACTTTAAGTTTTGTATTTATGTTTAATAAAGAGTCTGATCTGCACCTGCATCCGCCTCCAACTACGTTCCGTAACATCCACCACTGGCAGTATTCAAAGAAGTAGAGGCTTTATACTATATTTATGGTTTTGAACTTATTTGTACATCAGACAAAAAAGATCCATTGGTATTGGTATTTGGTAAGCTTGTATGTAAAGAAAATGTAAGCATTTTAAAAAGTGTTAATTGACTTCATAGTCTGTCAAAACAACATGAATTGTGTTAATGGTATAGTCCACAACAGACTGATGTTGTGCTAATTTTGTTTAGAGTTTTGAAAATGTGACTACATCCATCCATCTTCAACTGCTTATTCCTGCTTCGGGTTCACAGGGAACCTGGAGCCTATTGGGCACAAGGCGGGGTACACCCTGGACAGGGTGCCAGTCCATCGCAGGGCACAATCACAAAAATACATACACTACGGACATACACTGCCAATCAACCTACCATGCATGTCTTTGGACTGGGGGAGGAAACCGGAGGACCCGGAGGAAACCCCCGTAGCATGGGGAGAACATGCAAACTCCGCACACACATGGCCCCGGCAGGAATCAAACCCAGGACCCTGGAGGTGTGAGACGAACGTGCTAACCACTAAGCCACCGTGCGATGTGACTACATATTGGACAAAAATATATTAACAAATGTAAGAAAATGTATAATAATACATAAAGTGTATGGAAGATGAATCTTTAGCTACTAAATTTGTGATGAAAATAAAAATATAAAGAGTTTGATGTAAATGGCTTCACTGTGTGTTTTATATGTTCAGAAAAACATGCCCCCATAAAGATAATAAATGCCCCAGAAAATCAACTCCGGAGGGTAAATATTGCCCCTAAATTTGCCCTTTAATTTAAAACCAATGGCATCCAGCGTCTGCATATGACTTTTACGAAAGGCAAATATCTTTAGTCAAACCACAGTTGTTCTAAAGGTTAGTTGGTTACTTATCTGGATATCTTGGAGAAGTTTTCATGACTGGATAAATAGATAAAGGAGGAATTGCTGCAAGAGCCAGTTAGATTTACTGTGACATAGGGTTCATTTTTAAATTGTATGTGAAATATGGCAAGATTTCCTAAATTGTGAGCAGAAGCAGGAGGTCTTTACTGCTTTATATTCTGTAAATGACTGAATCTTTCTCAGTTAATAGCCTACACTTTGGTATTTGGGTTTCGTTCTAAGTGGATTATTTATTATTTGGATGTAAATGTGTGATTTACACTCTTCATATAAAATCCATCTGATTAAGATGCAGTGCACTTAGAGACAGCAAGAGGAAAATCTCCCCCATCGCTGCATGTTATTAGCTTTGCATATTAACATGATATGGTCAGTTGTATTTATAATTAATTCAAAATTAAAGTAAAGTAAACCAGTAACCACAATATGTGTGAACCATGCTCCCACTTTATTTGTCCTGATGCTAATCAAGTTTAACCCAGGCTAACTGTAACATCAACCACAAGAGACATAACTGGTTGCAACATTGTGTAGTGTCATGAACATTTGGTAAGCATTTTTACAAAACCAAAAACAATTAGTCATGTGTAGAATCTCAGGTTGAACCAGGCAGCAAATATGGTAACAGGAAGAGATAAAAATTGAGAGACATTCCACTTAAATAGCTCTCGACAACTCAAACCATAATTTAAAGACACTCTCAAGACTGGTACCAGCAAGTCTGGGTGTGGATGAACAAACACACCATTGAGTAAACATTAACCGTCTTTGTCAGAGAAGCCATCTGGCAGGATGTTGTTTACAATTCTAAACTAAACTGTAATTATTATGAGTTATTAATGTATATATTTACTAGCAAGTTAATCAGTGTAAACCACATTATCCATGTATGTAATCCAGAATATTGCTATTAGGCTTTTATTATCTTGTATTTAGGCCAATATACAGTATCTGCCAACTTAGTCAGTATAGCCAAGATATGTCTGGTATGTGTGCGTGTTCAATGAGTGATTTCCTAAAGGATAAAAGTAAGGACATTCAGACAGAATGTTGTTATATGTATATGTTAATATTTTGGAACAAAGTTTGATAAACACATCATGAAAAGTGTGGAACCACTCATCTGCAAAGACAATGGATTGAAACATTCTGTGGCTGGAATAACCAGAAAGAGTTCAAATTTACGATGGTTTCGTCGAAATCACGTTTCTTTTTGACGTATAATATCCGCTTAGAGCCATTACATTTAGAGGCTTGGTTGTGACAATAAAATGCATATAAAAGTGTCCCCGTTTTACGGCTTGAAAGCGTCTTGATAATACGTCATATCGTTGCTGGTGTGGCTTCTGCTTGGTTGGAATGAAAACCTGCACCCACACTAGCCCTTCCCGTATAAGATTGCCCAGCCCTGGTCTAGAGGCTGGATCGAGTGGCACCTGCCAGGATCCCTTGCACAGATCCAGAGGGGTGATGAACTGTGCCCTGCCAATCCTCTCCAACAAGTCATCTATTCATGTAAGTGGGTAAGCATCAAATCTCAACTGTGCATTCAGCTTGCAAAAGTCGATGTAAATCTGCAGCGTTCCATCCATATTTGGGACAATAACTAACAGACTAGTCCACTCACTCATGGAGGGTTTGATGACCTCCAGCTCTCTCATTGTCTCGATCTCTTTCTTCAACAGAACCACTAAGCTCTCAGGAACACTGTAAGGCCATTGCCTTGAAGGTGTCAGGTCGGTCAGAAGGATGGTTGAATAAACTCTGTCCAACCAGGGCTCTGATGGAACAAGGCAGGATACTGGTCAAAAATGTGTTGCAGGTCCGCCTTCTTGGAGTAGGTTATGCGTGCTAGACTCACCATTGCTGGCTCTCCCAGAGCGCTCAACTCTAGCTCTGGTATCTCATCTTCCACATCCCCACCTTCCGTTTCAGGAAAGATTTTTCCATAGCTTTACTGGGTGACTCCTTCCACTTCTTCAGTAAGTTCACATTAACTTTGTTGCGGTGGTGTATCTCGTACCAGCCCCATTTTCCTTAGAACAGGGTAAGCCCCCTGCCACTTGGCCAACAGCTTGTTTGCTGCTGTTGTTAACAGGAGTAACACCTTCTGCCCCGCCTTGAATTGTCAAAACCTGGCATGCTGGTTGTACCACCTCTTCTGGGCCCGCTGTGCCTCTTGACAAAGTTAAAATCATGCCAGTAACCTATATTAATTTGTTTCATTTTAATTAAAATAAACATATAAATGGATGACATCCATTGAATAGTAAAAAGCAGCCCATCATTTTGGCACTTATATAGCACTTTTATCCAAAGCGCTTTACACTGCGTCTCATTCACCCATTAGCAGAGCTGCCATGCAAGGCGCTAGCTTGACATCGGGAGCAACTTGGGGTTCAGTGTCTTGCCCAAGGACACTTCGGACTTGTGGAGCCACGCAGGCAGGGAATCAAACCGCCAACCCTACGATTACTGGACAAGTCGCTCTACCACCTGCGCCACAGCCGCCTGTTTTATATTCCTAACATATGACTATGTTATTTGTGATGCTTCATAGTATTGGAGTTCATTCCTACACTGAGGACGTTAAGTACACAGTCTTGTAGGCATAGCTAGCCTAGGGCTTTAGCAACCGTATTTTCCTGTTGTTGAAAAAAGTTGTAGCATTATGAGATGAAATCATACTATTTTCAGAATAATGTCATAGGATTATGAGAATAAATGTATAATATTTTGAGAATAAAGTCATAGCATTATGAGAATAAAATATCATATTGAGAGTAACACATATTACTCATAGAAAAATAGCACTATCACAACAACAGAAAGCTGAGCCAGTAGCATAATCAATGCATGAAATGAATGTAGAGGATTTAGTTAGCTAAATCAGACTTCAGGATTTGGCTCTGCAACAATGAAATTCTTTCTGTTTTTGACAGAATGTCTGACAAAGGGGATTTACCAATATTATTACCTCTCAGGGAAAAAGGACTGCCCACCCCACTCGCACCTGTGTGACATCAAAGTAAAGACAAATATATATTTTTGCCAAACAACGCCGACCGGGCTGCTTTAAGCATCAAAGCCATATAGGAGGAAATAATTAATAGTACTAACAATTATTTTTAATTATTTTTTAAAATTGCTATGTGGGATTAGATTCTTAAACAAAAACACAACACATTGTTCTGGCCTTGATCTCCCATCTGGTCCCGCTGAATCTAGGTATATATTTTTTTTTCTCTTTCTCCTACATCACATTGAAACAGAGATCACGTTCAATCACACCCAGGAGGAGAGACCAGCAAATTTGATTGTGTTAATGTGAATAAGTGTTTGGGATTTAGACAGAGTGGGGACATTACTGAAGAGTAAAGGGGTGAAGTGTTGGGCAAAGGAGAAACTGCTGATGTAGATCTTTAAACTGGTGGCTCGCAATATGTGTTGAATGATGAGATTTTGGCAAGTGAACCCATTAATCTTTAAAATTAAAACAATTAAATTTGCATGTGAATCCAAAGCTCCTCATAAGGAGCTCCTCACAGGCATTTTACTCCCTGGATTACCTAATGACACAAATTGCATTCCCTTAATAAAAAAAATAAAAAAAACTTTTAATCCTAACCCTTTTCATGTGAAAACACTGAAGAAATGACACTTTGCTACAATGTAAAGTAGTGAGTGTACAGCTTGCGTAACAGTGTACATTTGCTGTCCATTCAAAATAACCCAACACACAGCCATTAATGTCTAAACTGCTGGCAACAAAAGTGAGTACACCCCAAGTGAAAATGTCCAAATTGTACCCAATTAGCCATTTTCCCTCCCCGGTGTCATGTGACTTGTTAGTGTTACAAGGTCTCAGGTGTGAATGGTGAGCAGGTGTGTTAAATTTGGTGGCAAACCTCATGGTACAGAACTCTCTGAGGAACTGGAAAAAAAGAATTGTTATTCCTAATAACTAATAAATATTCCTAAAGTGCTTACATCTGCTGCCCAGCCAGTAGTGTTGCAGGCTTTCTGCACTCCTCCATTCCTAACACCGGAACAAGAGAAATTGCACCTACTGTGTCCAGTAAGGGTTCTGTACACCACTTCTCCCACAAGTGGTGTAAGTCGGAGCAGCTGCTGGTCTGCTTGGTGGCGATGTGGATATGTGATGCTGTGTCGAAGCAGCGCATCTCTAATTGGAGAGTGGGAACAATTTCTATCGCTTATGAGGCATTCAGTCTCGCTATGCCTCTACGGCATAAGGATTCATTCCACTCGCAGGGTCAAATCATTGAAGGCCTTGTCCGACAGAGAAACCTTACAGGATGTATGCACTGCAGCAGGGTGGTCTATGGCACACATATTAATTCAAAGTTATCGTGTTTTATTCAAGTGTCTTGGAGTGACCCTCTGGCTCAGATATTTTTGAACAGGCCGTACCATTAGTATGACAGAGTGGGTTTTCTCTTTCCCACCGAATTGAGCCGACGTGGAGTTCCCTTTGAAAGGAAAAGTCTGAGTTAACCCTGTTCTCTGAGAAGGGAACGAGACATTGCCTTTGTCATACTGGGGCATGCCTGTGAATTGTGTCTTCGCTTCAGATAATAGAGGCTGACGGCGCAGTTCACAGGTGCCATTCTTATATCATGCCATGTGCTTAATTGTCACATCACCTGATCATGGCAGGCCTAAAAATAGGCATGATGTTACACAAGCTTCAGATACTGGTCACACATGAGGGCACTTCCCACAGTGTTGAGCTCACGCAATGTCTCATTCCCTTCTCAAGAAACAGGGTTACCCAGATGTTTTCTGCGGTGTGAGGGAGCGCTCTCCTTCTCACTGGCTTCCATTCTGGCTCTTCAAAGTCAGAGTAGGTGGGTTGAATCTCCATACTTGAGCCTATTGCTCTTTGCTGAGAAGTGGGAGAAAAGAGAGCTGACCTTCATTGTGCTTCTTTTTTTCTGACAATGTGCATGCTCAACTCCTATAAAAATGATACACTGGCTTCTCCCTCTGGCTCCTCGGAGTCAGAGAGGGTGGGTTGAATCTCCACACCGGAAGGAGAAGTCACTTTGCGAGGTCCAAACCCTGGTAATGGAGAGCCAAATTTGGAGTGAAAAGTGAGCGAGAGCAGACCTCATCCCCGATTTTGCCTCCAGATCCATATGGGACCCCCAGGATATGAGCTGGCTGGCTGCTTCAACACTTTTTTTTTACACTCCCATAACCTTTACACAATAAATGTGTCTCTCCCCCTCTGTAATTACATGAGAGCAGCGAATAACAAACTTTCTGTACTCTCTATACCGATTATCGGCCAATAAAGGCTATTTTACATGCTATCAGCTACCGATAATTTAAAAACATCCGATGATCAAAGCAGATTATATCCTGTCAATCAAAAGAGCGTGGGAAAACACATCAATTTCGTGTTGTGTGTGAAGATGATGTCTTGTGTGGCATGATGACAAAACTGCAGTTTGTAAGTTCTGTAAGCTCTGCACTGCAAAATTTTACACCAGAAGTGAGCAGCAATGAAGCGGGAGTTTCAGGGTCGAGACTTATTATTTATTTTTTTATTTATTTTTGCTTCTCTGCTCACGCTGAATGAAAGGGCCTTCACAGACCACATTTCAAAAACTGCATGATCCTGTAAGTTCATTCTGTATAATATCAAGAAAATCAGACCCTATCTCACTGAACAGGCTCTTACACTTCTACTCTGCACACATTACTTCTCTAGAACTTAATTTAAAATCTTGTATTGTAGCATGGCTTGTATTGTTATGTGCTTGACATATCACTTTGCTTGTATTTCCTCATTTCTAAGTCACTTTGGATAAAAGAGTCTGCTAAATGAATAAATGTAAATGTAAATATAAATGGTGCAGGGTAGGGGAGTAATAACTGCTTTAATGTAGATGGGTGCTAGTCCATTTTTGGTTTTGTAGGCAAATATAAGTGTTTTAAATCTGATGCGATCTTTATTGAACAACTGTACAGACCAAAATCCATATCTCTATATACCTGCATGTTCAGTATATATCTGAATTTATTTCTACTAAATTAGTTATAAATCAGTGAAATTACTCAGAAGACAGATTTAAGAGTGTTTTTCACAAGTTCGCTTAATTTACACTTTCAAGGGAATATATGACTCTTCGAACATAAAGCTCTCTGCTCTTATAAACTCGGCAAAAAAAGAAACATCCATTGTTCAGGAGACTGCATTTTAAAGATAATTTTGTAAAACCAAACAAGCTTTACAGATCTTTATTGGAAAGGGTTTAATCTAGAGACGGACCAATGTATCGGCCGATAATCAGTGTTGGCCTATACATTTGTGCATCTCTAGTTTAAACTAATGGCTATTTTCCCCACCATCTGTCATCAGCATCCGGTGATCAGGGCCGATTATATCCTGCCAATGAAAAGAGAGGGGGAAATACATTGATTTCGTGCTGTGTGTAAAGAAAATGTCTCTTGTGTGGAATGCTCTGTAAGCTCTGCACTACTAAAATTTTACACTGAAAGTGAACAGTAGTAAAGTGAGAGTTTCTGTCATCGAGTCTATTTTTTATTTTTATTTTTTGCCGCTCTGCTCGCGCTGAATTAAAGGGCCGGTACACCGTTGAAAGATTTAAATGAAGATGAGTTGATAAAAAAGGTATATATTGCACAGAAAAGAAAAAAAAATATATATATATATATATATATATATATATATATATATATATATATAGAGAGAGAGAGAGAGAGAGAGAGAGAGAGAGAGAGTAGTATATTTCATATCCAGTTAATGTTAATATATAAAAAAGTTTATTATATATATTATGACTTTGTTGTTCAGTGATGAAATAAAAAGGTTTTTGTTTGTGGTTAGTGAACGTGAACCTTACAGTAGGTTTTTTAGAATGCTGTCAATGTTAATATGAATTAATAACGTTCAATAAGTTAAGATATCTTAGTCTAATTTTCAGAATCTAGTTTATGTGTTAATGTTAATTTGAGTAATGTGTTTTCTGTTTGAGACCAGTTACCGTGAAACAACTTGTTGAAATGAAGAGAATACATTTTTTATTTGCATTTCCTTCAGAATTGTGGAATTAATTATTATTAATTTAAAAGAAGGCATAAAAGGCAGAACTATTGGTATCTGTTATCGGTATTGGCTTATATCACTCTGAATGATCGGTTATCGGTATTGGCTGAGAAATTTAGCATCGGTGCATCTCTGGTTTAAACAATGTTTTTCATGCTTGGTCAATGAACCATAAACAATTATTGCAAATGCACCTGTGGAACAGTCCTTAAGACACTAACAGTTTACAGGTGGTTGTGAACTGGACCCCTGTGCATTTCCCTATTTTTCCCCTTCCCCATGTTTCCAGTGTTTGCTCTTCCTCTTGTTTCTATTTGTGTGTGTGCACACGTGTGTGTGTGTCCCTGGGCAATGTAATTTTTCGAGCTTCCAGTGCGGTACACTTCTGGCTATACATCTGGTCACATTCTATGTATTGTATTGTGATCCTTGAGCTGCGGACCAGAGTTCGAATCCCGACTTTGACCACTCTAATTCAACTCACCATTCTAACATACCCTCACTCATTCACATTTATTAATAAAACCCATTCCTCCTTGTGTCCCTGTTCTGCATTCGGGTTCCTTCAACTCTGTGTTCATAATAGTGGTAGGCAATTAAAGTCACAGTTACAATATCTTAAGACACTAAAGAGACCTTTAACCTGACACTGATAAACACCAGAAGAATGATGCATGGGGTGCCTGCTCATCTGCTTGAGCATGCCATAGGCCTGTTGTAGGGAGACATGAGCATGAGACATGAGCATTGCTGAAAAGTGAACACATTAAGCGCGTCGCAAGATATATATATGGCACGCCGCCAGCCTCTATTATCTGAAGTGAAGACACAATTCACAGGCCTGCCCTGCTATACAAAGTCTTGTTCCCTTCTCAGGGAACAGGGTTACATGCGTAACCCCAACATTCCTTTTCAAAAGGAACTTTGAACCTGTTAAAAAATACCCAACCCTGAGGGTCACTGCAAGACACTCGAGCCTGGGGTGGAATGAATATCCAGGATATAATAACGAATGACTGTGTGTGGCGTAGACCACACACACATCCTGCAAGGATACCCCTGCTCAGAGGCGTGGTGAGACAGCGTGTCGTAAGCCCTAGTGATTGGTTCCACTATCCAAGTAGAGATACGCTGCTTTGACACAGCATCACTTCTCCTGTCGCTGTCAAAGCAGACCAGTAGCTGCTCCAACTTACGTCACTGGCCGGAGCAGTGGACATAAGTACAGAGAGCCCTTACTGGACACAGCAGGTGCATCCCCTATTGTTCCTTTGTGAGGAACAGAGGAGGGGAGAAAGCCTGCAACACAACGTGTGGACGATGTAGGCACTTTAGTAATATTTTCCGGCCTAGGATACAGGAAGACCTTGGCTAATCCAAGGGTAAAGTCAAGGCAGGAAGGGGCAACAGAGAGAGCATGTAGACCTCCCACTCGCTTGAGAGATGTCAGGGCAGGAAAAACAGCTAACTTTAGAGTCAGAACCTTCTCAGAGGCTGACTTTAAGGCATGGGTGTCAAACGTACAAACGGGCCAAAACCGGCCCGCTAGAGGGTTCAATTCGGCCCACAGGATGAATTTTGTAAGTGAAAAAAAAATATGCATAAAAGACACGAACTTGTCATTTTTAATAAAATGCTATTCCAAAATTATCCGCTAGGGGGTAAAAGATGCGGCACATCTCTGGGACTGAACAGCAGATGGCAGCAATGCGACGTCTGCTGTTTGTTATTATGGAGTAGTCTACTCTACTTTCTTCTCGTCCCCATACTCTCATTAGCCAAAATGTCTGCCAAAAAGCAGAAAAGTGGATACAGAGTGTAGAGTTTTCCATGAAAAAAGGACCTCTTCCTATTTATTCACAGAGATGAATAGTTAAAAAAAGTGCAATTTAATGTCAACAGCTTCAGTACAAAAGAGTTTGGTTTTGGTGGAATCCTATTGTTCATGCAATGCCATAAATTTTAAAGTGAAATACTATATTTTTCAGTTCCAAATACCTGTGAAGTTTTTTGCATTTGTACAAACACTGTGAGCAGTTGTAATGCACATATATGTGAATGATAATCAGAAGCAAATTGCACATATTTGTCTTAAGAAATTTGAGGTTGCTCATGATATATTTTATAAAAGGATATTTCATTAAATATAAATGTCTTTGCATGAAAACAAAGGTAAAAACATGAACTTCTTGTTATTTATAAGTGATTATACTATGATTTTACTGTCCCGACCATCTTGACATCTAATTAGGCTGTATGTGGCCCATGAAATAAAATGAGTTTGACACCACTGCTCTAAGGGCTCAAATGGGGCCCCAGACCGTCCAAGACCACAGAAAAACCCTGGAAGGTATGCGCGACCTGCAGATGGGGCTCAGCCATCTGACACCACACGTGAACCTCAAAGTTAGAGGATGTTGCCCCACGGAGGCTCCGTCAACAGGGTTAGGGAAGAAGGAGCCCAGCCCGCAAAGAAACGTTCTGTAAGGACTCCAGGACTGTAGCTATTGTGCAGTTCACTGGGTCTAGCTGACGTTCCTCACACCACAAGACAAAAAAGCTGCAACTTGAGTGCATACGATTTCCTTGTGGATGGTGCTCTAGCACTTAACATGTTTTCTACAATCTAAGTTGTGAGACCAGAATCTATGAGCTGGCGCCACTCAGGGGCCAGACCCACAGTTTTGGCTGAGGGTGCTAAGTCAGCCCTTCGGCTTGAGACAGTAGATCCACTCTAGGGGCTTGTATGGGGCACTGGACAGACCTTCCAGGACCACCATACCAGCATACAGATGTGACCTCTGCCTCATGTGTGGACTCCACCCCAAGAGTCTCCCAAGATCCAGCGTTATCTAGCTCAGTCTTGATAGGATTGACACTACACATGTCAGGGATAGAAATGCCCTCATCATAGTAGAATCCTATAACCCCTAGAAAAGTTGTCCACTGCACTGGAAAAAGCATACTTTTCTGAGATTCAACCTGAGCCCCAAGCTCTTCATGTGGGCAAGAACAACATCTCGATGTTGAACCGCCAGTTCCCTGGATTGTGCTAGAATTACCAATCGTCCAGGTAGTTTGGTACACAGATGCCCTGGAGTCCCAATGGAGCCAGAGTAACATCCATGCACTTTGTGCAGGTTGAGAGGGGATAAAGCTAACGATATTCCTTTGTGGAAATATACACCATTTAGATCTATCGCCACAAACCAGTTCTCAACAGAATCTGTGGCACGATAAGTTTGAGCATCAGCCTCTGAACCTGTATGTCTGAAGAGTACAGTTCAGATGACGAAGATGTAAAATTGGCCGCATACTCCCACTTTTTTGCAGAACAGGAAACAATGGCTGTAAACCTCCCTCCCTTCGGGAACATTGTACAAGTTCTATGGCCCCATTGTCCAAAAGGGAGCTTACTTCCTGCGCTACCGTCGGGCTCTAGTCTGTGCTGACTGCTGTTGTAAGCACGCATGTGAGTGTGTGTGTGTGTGTGGGGGGTAGGGGGGGTTTCTCCCTTGTCTAAGGGAGGCCCTACAGTAGCAATGGGGGCTACCTGCCCTAACAAACTCATGTCCCCAGATCCATTCCCATCAGGACTGCTTTTCTTTGCCTGCTTGTCCTTTATAACCATTCTCAGATCAGGCCTAACAGCAGACCGTGACTGCGGCCGCCCGGTTCCCCTGGCTGTCTGCGGGGGTTGGCGGGCTGCCCTACTCACCTTCTGGGTCTCCCTCACACTAGTGCTGTCCCAGGCTCCACTCGTGGACGCCCGACTGAGCTCGAGACAACATTGCCATATGTCGTGCTCACTCAGCAGGTCTGCTTGTTAGGCCTGCAACCCTGTCATTGTCTGCAGTGACCCACAAGCAAGACTACTACTGCATAGGCTTGCCCACCAATGTCACCTTGGATGCAAGCTGGACCCCGTAATTACCTGCCGCCGGTGGAGAGAGGTAGCTAGCAAGCGCCTTCTCCACCTTGAGCATAGCTAAATAGCCATGCCATTCATTCCTACAATGGCCGAATAATCCAACATTGTGGGGTTATGAATATGGCTTATGCGTGCTTTACCCCCAGAAGCTTGAGATTTTGTCATAAACTTCTGGAAGACTGGGTAGTTTCTGCAGTGTGAGGGATTTACGTTCATTGGTTAATCACTTCAAGCAGCTCTTTATATTTATTCAAGCTGCTCTCAGTTTTTAACACATCCCTCTAATTCCTCAGAGTCAGAGAGGAATTATTACCCTCTTGAGCTGCTTAATGTAGCGTTACCATGCACAGCCTCTAGAGGCTGCCAACGCATACTACACTGCTAACACATCACTCAGAAAGTGTGCGCTTTTTCCCGCGATGAAATGGGAGCAAGCCGTTACACACTTCGTGATGTCTTTTTCGCTCATTACATACCTCTCTTTTCTTTTAAAAAAGGTATACAAAAGTTAAGAGATTTTGAGAAAATATAGAGTAGAAATGAAGCGTTTTTGTCACACAAACAACAGACATGCAGTCTTGTTGAAGATAATAAGGCTGGCGGCGTGGTTCACAGGTGCCATATATATATCATGCAACACGCTTAATTGCCACGTCACCTGATCATGGCAGGCCTATAAGTAGAGGCATGATTTTACACAAGCTTCAGATACCGGTCACATGCGCAAGGCATTCCCATACTGTTATGCTAAATGCAACGTCGAAGTTCCCTTTGAAAGGGAACTTTTTTTTTTAAATCAGAAGACTTTTCTTCTGCTGACATTTTATATCCAGCTGAGAAAGCACAGCAGGCTAATGCATTATCCGGGAAATTCTATCACACACACACACACATACACAAACCTATGAGTCTTTCAGACTGCCAAGAAATACGATACGGCAACTAGTCTGCACTCCCTATTTCACTGTTTCACTTTCCTTCTCTTTACTTTTCTGTTGTTCGCGTTCTCTTTGGAAGATATGCAATGAGAAGCAGAAAGTCAGATTACAGTGGCCATGACCTGGACAAAAATCAACAAGGGCATTAAAACCTGCTAGTAAAGTTTCCAAAAAGTTTCCAAAGTATCCAAAGTGCACTAGCAAGCACAAGAATTTGGGCTGTCCTCAGCTTGTTTAAATGCCTGTTCATGCTTTCTCTAAACTTGTGTGTGTGTGTGTGTGTGTGTGTGTGTTTGCCTGAGGGCAGATAAACAAAACAAGTTAACAACATGCAGGGCTTGGATACGAATCCCTGTGGTGAGTGAGGCTGATGAGTCGGCCATGACAGTCACACCTGAACTCAGCTTACAAGTCACAACCCACTCCATCAGACACACTCAGAGAGACACATAACCGAGAAGTCACAGAGAGGAGACACAATCACTCATTCTCACACAGCCACGCATAGTATTTACTTTATATAGGCACTAAAACACACACAAACACACATACCTCAGTGTCTTTCTTGCTTCATCAGTCAGTCTTCCTAGGCAAAAGAGAGTGAGAGGAGGCAGAAGGTTGAATTTATCTTTCACTGTTGTTTAAAAGGGAGAAAGCAACTGAGTTATCAAATCAGACACACAATGGAAAGAAAAAGTGAATGAGAAAGTGGCAATGGGAGTGAGGCAATGTACGGGTAGAAAACTTTCAGAGAATGAAAACGAGTGAGTGAGATAATGACTCTGGGCTGTATTTAGAAATTTGTAGTGTTAATACCAATTTTGTGCATGTTTTGTGCAAAATTTTGCTATTGTTTGTATTGTCTTCACCCTTCTCATTGGTCTATTACATATTTTGTTCACCTTTTTGGTGTAGAGTAAATAATAATATATATATATATATATATATATATATATATATATATATATATATTTATATATATATATATATATATATATATATATATATATATTGATATGACTGTGGATATAATACTTAGCAAACTATAATAGTGAAAATAAATTAAGAGGAATATGGTCATTCACAATAGATGTAAACTGGATAATTTCAATTTCCATATATAAAAGTGTCTACTATCATATTTTTTAAATTGACTGTTTCTGATAAGATTTTTTATCTCCATTAAGAATCTGTTAACTTACCTGTGGTGCTCTGATCAGTCCTGTGAGGAAACTGATAGAGAAGCATTCCCATTGGCTGCAGCCTGTAGGTTCAGTAGAAACATGTACACAATCATTATATAGCAGCATTTGATTTTATTAATTTTTTACATTTGGAAAATTGAAAATATTAGATAAAAAAATTCTGACTATTAATAAAAAAATCAGACTATTAATTTAAAACCAATCTTACAACTAACCTTGTAGATATAACAATATCAGGTCAATTATTAGAATGTGTTGCTCCCCTTCAAGAGACCCAACTAATTTCACTAGTTTCTTCATCAAAATCATCAACTTGTGTACTACATACCTTACCTACATGTTTCTTCATTGATTACTCCATAAGTAATCAAACCCCTTCTAAAAATAATCAGTTCTTCCCTTAGCACTGGCTATGTATCCAAATCATTTAAATTAGTAGTTACTAAAACCTTGATCAAAAAACCTGACCTCGATCCCTGTTAATTGTCCAATTATAGGCCAATATCAAATATTCCCTTTATGCGCTCAAGTGGTGACTTTTTGTCTCGTGGTGTGAGGAATGTCAGTTAGACTCAGTAAACAGCTGTGCAAAAGATACAGAGTTTTTACAGGGACGTTTCACAGCAGGGTTGACTCCTCCTACAATTAGGGTGTAAGTGGCTGCCATTTCAGTAAGCCATGCCCCTATTGATGCCCTCTCTCTGTGGGGCAACATCCTTTAACATCGAGGTTTATGCGTGATGCGTCCACTCCTCCGGCCAGTGGTGTAAGTTGGAGCTGTTGCTGGTCTGCTTTGGCAGCAACAGTAGAGGTGATGCTGTGTCAAAGCATCCAATTGGATAATGGAAGCAATATCTTTTATGAGGCGCTCAGTCTTGCTATGCCTCTGGGCATAAGGGCTCATTCCACTAGGGGGGAGTCACCTCCTCGAAGGCTTTATCCAAAGGGGTCCCCTTATAGAATGTGTGTGCTGCAGCAAGGTGGTCTGCTCTGCACACACTCGATATTACAGTTTGGACATGCATTCCACCCCCAGGTTTGAGTGTCTAGCAGTGACCCTTGGGCTCAGACCCTTTTGTTCCCACAGCATGAAACTCATGAATTGTTGAGTACCCTTTTAAAGGAAACATCTGGGTTACGCATGAAAACCTGTTGCCTGAGAAGGGAACAAGATGCTGTGTAACTTATGCTGTGACTTTGATATAATTCAAATAATTACTTACTTAAAACGATTATACTGTTTAAAATGAGAACTTTAAGGATTTATCTTTAAAGAAGTATTTGTTGGAGTTGCCAAACCACCAAATACCTTACATTTCATAAAAAGTGCATATGTGCTTTAGCCAGTTCACAAAAAAAAATGTTTGAAATGCTTTTTGCAAAGACTTAAATACTGGTGCTCTTCTTCTTCTCAGTGATAAGCAGATGTCAGTAATGGAAATGAGTGCAGCACCATCTTGGGTACCGGGGTATTTCTGCTTTTCAATAAGCGCCATCTACTGTCAGGGAGTGAATATGGACTTTCATTCAGCTCGTTGCCGATGTTTAACACGTGGGTGTGAACACAAAAAATGCGGTGAAAAATGGACTGTTTAACACATTGCAAAAAATGTCCTGATATATACAGGCCCTAAAATGGAAGAGGTTTTTGGGTTGGAGGTGATACAGATACAGATACAGTAAAGGAACCGTACGAGTCAAAGTCTCTCTCTCTTTCTCTCTCTCTCTCTCTCTCTTTCTCTCTCTCTCTCTCTCTCTCTCTCTCTCTCTCTCTCACATACTCTTTTTTTTCTTCCCTCCTCTCCTCCTTTCTGTTCTCCTCTCCTCATTTCTCCTCTCCTCTCATCTTCTCTTCTTTGAATCAGTCTGGTCTTTCTTTCCTCATACTCTGTCCATCTCCCCTTTTCTAGATCTTTCTTTCTCTTTGATGTCTCCCTGTTGCTTTCCTTCTTTCATCTTCCTCTGTCCGTTTTTATCTCTACTTTTTTTCTCATCCCCTCCTTAATCTAGTCACTAATTAAGTCACTCCATGCCTGTTTCCTCCCACCAGCTTTAAAGGAATAAAAGTAAGAAAGAAAGAAAAATGAACGTTTATATTTATATTAATGAATTCATAACTGTGTAAGCTGTTTAATGTGAGTTATGAGTGTCGCAGGAGCTTCAGAATGGACAACGTAGCTGAAGGGGAGAGAGGGGGGGGGGTTTGAATAACTTTATTGTGCTTTAAATAAATAAAACGAAGAGAAGCCATGAGTTCTGATTATTCTACTGAACAGCAATTAAGGTTAGTGAGAATTATCTATCTGAATGTGCTAAAGGAATGAGGAGAGAGATGTAAATATTTCTGGGCACCATTTTGTTTGAAGTCTAGATACACAAACATAAGTTCATCATCCTATACTTGCATTTTGTCCCCCTACAATTAGGGCCCGAGCACCGCTGATGTGAAGTCCTATTGGATATGCTTCATTTATTATTATTATTATTATTATTATTATTATTATTATTATTATTATTATTATTATTATTATTCCTCTTCTTCTTCTTTTCCAAAATGAATTGCATTTTATGGGGACTAAACATACCCGAAAACTCATGAACTTTGCAGATGCATCAGAACCGGTCAAAATTTACATGCGATAGGGGTTCCAGAATTAGCTATGGCAGAATGGCTCGATACCGGCACCGACAAAATTTCAACTATGTGTGCCTCATGCTACATTTCACCTATATGTACATAATTTGGGAAACATGTATAACATGCCAATTCGTACAAAATCTTCTCTTGAACCAATGCCCTAAAGTCAACAGGAAGTAAGCCATTTAGATTTTTCTCTTAAATTTTTGCTCTGTTTTTTTTGCCATTTCCAGGCCTCGTACTTTTACTTTCTTCGGATCGACATCATATTTAGTCAGACTCATCTAAAGGCATGGTCAATGCTAAATTGTGAAGGTTTGAGTTTTCCTTGCACGCCGTGGGCGTGGCGGTCTCACAAATTTCGATGTTTCACCATGAAACAGGAAGTTGTTATAAGTCAAACATACAATGTCCATTCTGCTCCAAACTTCACATTTGATAAAAGTCCTGACCTCAAGAAAACTACATGTCAATGTTTAGTTTTAGTCATAGTGCCACCTGCTGGCAGCATGAAATGTCATGTTTTACACAAACTCAGACATACAATAATCAATCTGCACTAAACTTCACATTTTTTTTGTACAAAACCTTTCCTGAGGCTATATATTGACACTTTGGGCTCAATTTGGACATTTTCACTTAGGGGTGTACTCACTTTTGTTGCCAGCGGTTTAGACATTAATGGCTGTATGTTGAGTTATTTTGAGGGGACAGAAAATTTACACTGTTACGCAAGCTGTACACTCACTACTTTACATTGTAGCCACGTGCCATTTCTTCAATGTTGTCACATGAAAAGATATAATCAAATATTCACAAAAATGTGATGAGTGTATTCACTTGTGAGATACTGTACATGCCAATTTTCATATATAGCCATAGTGCCACCTGTTGGCAACAGGAAGTATCATGTTTTACACTAACTCATGCAAAATGTTCAATCTGCACCAAACTTCACATATTTGATATGAATCCTGCCCTGAAGACATCTACATGCCAATATTCATTAATCATTATACCACCACCTGCTGGCAACAGGAAGTGACATGTTTTACACTAATGTATTCCTAGCAACATATAAAAATATGCCAGCAAATTCTGAACATGGTAGCAGCATGCTAGAAACATGATAAAACATGGTAGCTACACTTAGCTAACTGATAAAGCGTGCCATGACTGCTATTAAACAGGAAGTTCTCTCAAGCATACAATGTTCAATCTGCTCCAAACTTCACGTTTGAGATTAATCCTGGCCTGAGGACATCTATATGCCAATGTTCACCCAGGTGTGAGGGCCCATTCATCGCTGCTTGCAGCTTTAATTTCTCACTATATTTTTCTACTCATTTACAGCTGTCCTCCATCATTCAATAACTACCAACCAGGAAGAGTGAAGGCTAACACTGAGATGTGAAGCCAGCCAACCACATCTTCTCAAGATGCTGCCTCACAGGGCAGCATAACTTACTCAGAGGAAAGTGCTATACACCCTCTTCCAAATACAACCCCAATTCCGAAAATCTTGTGACGGTATGGAAAATGCTAATAAAAAAGAGGAGTGATTTGTAAATGTACTTCGACTTGTTTAAACAAAAAATGTATACAGACAAGCTACTTGATGTTTTACCTAATGAACTGCATAGTTTTTTTATGTAAACATTTATTGTGAAATTGATATTTGCAACATATTCCAAAAAAGTTGGAACAGGGGCAATTTAGGACTAATAGCGATGTGACAG
This sequence comes from Ameiurus melas, assembly GCA_012411365.1. NCBI lineage: Eukaryota > Metazoa > Chordata > Actinopteri > Siluriformes > Ictaluridae > Ameiurus > Ameiurus melas. The sequence continues at coordinate 12,509,276 of CM022777.1, read as the reverse complement.
GTTGACATAAGAAGGTGATGTGAAACAGGTGAGAATATCGTCTAATCATAGTATATAAGGAGCCTCTAAAAAAGGCCTAGTCCTTCAAGAGCAAGGATGGGTCGAGGCTCACCAATCTGCCAAAAGATGCATCAGTGGATAATCCAACACTTTGAGAACAACATTCCCCAAAGACAAATCAGTAGGATTTGGGGCATTTCACCTTCTACAGTGCACAATATAATTAAAAGATTCAGTGAATCCAGTTATAAACGACAAGGCCAAAAACCACTTCTGAATGCACGTGGTCTCTGATCCATCAGACGTCACTGTCTTAAAAACATATCCTGTTTGGGATATCCTGACAAGGGCTCGGGAATTGTTTGGTAAACATTTTTCAGTCACTGCTGCATCTGCATTCTGCAACCTGCATTCACCGCTGCATCCACAGATGCAAGTTAAGGCTTTACTATGCAAAGCAGAAACCATACATCAACACTGTCCAGATGCACCGCTGACTTTTCTATACCTGTTCTCATCCGAGATGGACAGTAGCACAGTGGAATTGTGTTTTGTGGTCTGATAAGTCAACATTTCAAATAGCTTTTGGACAAATTATCCATTGTGTTCTCTGGGCCAAAGAGGAAAATGTTTTCAGTGTAAAATAAGCCAATATCTGTCATGATATGGGGGGTTGTCAATGCCCATGGTCTGGGTAACTTGCACATCTGTGAGGGCATCATTTATGCTGAAAGATATGTACACATTTTGGAGCAACATATGCTGTCATACAGTGCAGGACAACACCAAGCCACATTCTGGCTGGATTACAAGTGCATGGTTGCTTAAGCAGAGAGTGCGGGTGCTAGCATTGCCTGCCTGCAGTCCTGACCTGTCATCGACTGTGTGGTGCATTATGAAGTGCACAATAAGGCAACTAAGGCCCTGTACAGTTGAGAAGCTAAATAAATGCATAATGCATGAATGGGGGAGAAGTCTGCTTGCTAACCTTTATGAACTGGTGTTTTAAGTGCCCAAATGCTTAATAAGTGTTATTAAAAGAAAAGGTGATGTTACACAGTGGTAAACAGTGAACTGTCATACATTTTTTGGAGTGTGTTTCAGTCATCAAATTTGAAATGAGTGCATGTGTTATGCCACGGTGAACTCGCGGTTGCAGTTCCCAGCGTGTAGAGCCGTCTATGGACATGGCGGACAAAGACTACACTTCCCAGCCATGCCCGCACTCAAGTTCTCCGGAGTTCTGATTATGAACACCTAAGCTACATCAGAAGTTATAAAAGGGCCTCGTTAACATTAGCTTATCACGAAATAAACACTCAGCAACCTCATCTCTGTTCGTGCACCAAGCCTTATTTTTGTATCCGTTTATCTGGTTTCGATATTCGCTTGTCATTTGACCACGTTTCTACCTGCCCTGTATAACTCGATTGCCCAATTATCTGACCTTAATTTCATTCCGTGGTCCGTCTGTCGTCTGCCCCACGTACTCCAGATTGCCAGTCCGTGTTTTTCTTCGCCAAGGAATCTTAACAGTAGGTTTTCAAAAATAAATTAAATTCACAAAAACATCAAACAATGTGATAATAATGTGTTTTCAGTATAGTACAGGGTGAAATCAATTTTCAAATGACTCAAACTGACTCTTTTCAAATGACTCTTTTTTTGCATTTTCCATACTGTCCCAACTTTTTCACAGTTGGGGTTGTAAATGAACTCACAGATGCCTACAATTGACTAGTGCCACTGTGAATGACAGGGGAGATAGTAACAGTTTCTTTCCAACTTAGAGAGCACAGCCAATGTTTCTCTCTCTTGGACTCCCAGCCACGGATAACTGAGGCATCTACACCTGCAAATGTTGAATGTCGCAAGCTATTTGAACGACTACAAAGGTTAATGGAAGCATTCATACTTTTTCGTCCAAATTCATTTTAATAAAATCAAATGAAAATGAACCACCATCACCCTTGTTTGTTCAAATGTCATATGAGATGACATTGGAAGTATATAGTCATAGAATAGTTGTCATACTTCAAAACATGAGATAAAATTTTTATTTATTAAATAGTTTACATTTTTTTAACAGACAGTTATTCATGTAAAAGAAAATAGGGTCATAAAATTTATATTTTGTAATTGTTATATCTCAGCCGGTAATGGTCTGCACTGATATAGCACTTAACAGTTTAACATTAGCAATTCTACAAAGTGCTTAACATTGTTTCTCATTCACCCATTCACACACATGCAAGGTTCATACACATACTAGCCTGCAATCAGGAGCAACTTGGGGTTCAGTTTCTTGCCCAAGGACATTTCGGCATGTGGAGGCATGTGGTCGGGCGATCGAACTCTCAACCCCCTGATTAGTGGATGACCCACTCTACCACCTGCCCCACAGCCACCCCATTTCGTATTATTTGGCAATCATGCCAAACGCCTTTTTTATCACATGCAATCTGCTTTCTATGTTCACGTTAGCCTTAGATAGAGTACACAGTCATAAGCATACAAAAAGAAATGTATTGTACGTCCATAACCTTTTTATTTGTAGTTGTTAATCATGTCAAACAGTGCACTGTGGCCATTCAACCTGCTCTGGCAAGCAGTAACATCCCTTAATCTTTAAACCAGATCGAACATTGAGGCCTGCTTGGCCCTACTTGAAAAGTATGATAGCACCTGCCCAGCTAATGCAAAATTGCCACAATCATCTCTCTACTAACAGGAAGAGCCTTACAGTGGACCATGCCATTTTTGAATAGCAGGATAAGGAGGTATATTCCTTTGATTGTTTAATTTCTTATTAGATTAGAATTACGCCAGAGGGAAAGGAGTGTGAAGAAAGACTGGTGTTTCTTACTCAGGGTTCAAATTTGTCTGTTATGTTATGACTATGTTGTCATGCCTTAGTGGCCATGTTCAGCTGTAACAAACTGGTAATCTCCTGTCTCTTCCATAAAGGTGTTCAGAAAGATGTGCAGAAAGAACTGGCTTGTTATGATGAGAGTCTAAACTCTCAAACTTTCTAGTCAAACAAAAACTTGACAAACAAATTTCTGACATCAAGGAATGCCTGAGATGAACAAGTGCATTATGAACAAGTGGCTGACACACTGTTCTCAGAAAGTGCTGACTATTGACAAAAGTTCTTCATCAATTTTCATCTGGGAGATTGTCTCCTTGATGGCAATGCTGATTGCAGCAGCACTTCTATCAGTAACTTCTCCACACACTCATTCCATAGAGTGATCGTGTCCAAGACCTCAGGAGCAGCTAATTTCAGTTCTTTAATTTGATTTGTTGCATTAGCATGTTTTTCATTATCTTACTAAAACCATTATTGTTCAAAGGTAACATTTACAAAAAACAATTTTAACCCTTTTTTACACTGGTGTTCTGTTCTGCCGGTGGAATAGAAATAGATTTATCGAACACTACCAGTATGAATAAAATAATTATTTTATCGCTGCAATTCAGTTATAAGATTGGCTTTCTGTGTTTGCAGTGTTATGATAGTTGCTCACAATAGGCTAAACATGCATATTTTTGTTGGCCATATTTTAATATGGGCATGAACAGGATATGACATCATCCCTCAAAATCAGACAGGTTCTCTTTTTTAAGTTGTTTCAATAATCTTTCAAAGCTGTGTTGTAAAGTACAGGATAGCTTGATAAAATTAGTGCTTCCATTTGTTGTTTTAATTTTTTTTACTGAAAAAGTCACACAGTGACATCGCAATCAACTTCTAAACACGGTTCTTTACGTGACATGATTACGCCCGTCAAAGTTCACCAAATTTGATCTTTCATCATGCAGCATAGTACTTTACGAAAATTCTGCATTTCCGGTCTACTATTTTTGGAAGCATTTCAGTTGAAGTCAATGGCACGCTAAAGCCTAATGTGACCTCCCATGACTCTGGCGAAGAATTTGAGGTTTTTATGGAGGAAGACAGCATGGATTGAGCTGCATTTTTTAAAATAATAATAAACAACAGCAAATGCACCAGCATGGGTTGTTTGATAGCTGAATAGAAATATAGTATTATTATTGTTGTTTTATTAATATAAAACCTCATTTAGCATTTACTGTTGGTGATTTTGTGTACTTATTGTACATCTATTCATGATCATTTATTGTTACAGAGAAGAAGAAAATGCTCCTGATACTCCTTACACTCTAAGGCTTTCTCCTCCAACATCCACATGGAGATTTCCACTGCCAAACTGACAGCTCCACCTACCCTCCAGAGAAGTCAGAGAAGAGGAGTCACTGGTGTGTCATTCATTTGAGCCATTAGGAGAGCCAGTGCTCCTTTACCTACAGCCCAACCTGAAAAGGACAGGTGGCACAATGTTAACGAGGATAATGTGCCTTCCATACAACATTACTTTTCTCCTGCCCACACTCCTGGGATGCAGCTTGATGGCCACTAGCAGCACACTTTTGTAGAGCTTATCTAGTTCTAATTTTTTTTGGTAAAGCCACAGTCTCTGCAACAACACAAACTTGTATACTGAGTAAAAGCAGAAGGGTATGTAGACACCATGGAGTCCTGCAAGTAGCCTGAATATATGCACATTTCTGGGCCTAGTCTATTACTGTGGCCTAATAAATCCATCAAGAGTTTGAGATTCATGGAGAAAGAATATGCTGCATAATTTTCCATTTCCAAACTCTGTCCTGGCATTCTACAGACTTCAGGCAATATTCTGGATCCTGTACTAGAGTACCATCAAATATGATCAGCAGAATGACAGATTAAAAGACACCACTGGCTATGATTGACTCTTTTGTGTGAAACCCACCACAAAGCAGTGATATGCAGTGTACCAGCCTCACTAGAATTTGGCCAGCAATGAAAGAATGGTAGCCACAAGGTCTAGAATTGTTGATTTTGGAAGTGATGAAGCCATAACTTCAGCATGTCCGAGCCAGTGGGAATGCAGCTGTCAGTGATGTTTCACAGGTGGCAGAGCAGAGGTCATGCTATCCGGTGACAATTGTAAACACCTCAATCTCTGCCAAGAGAGACAAAACCTCAGCTGGGAGAAGTACAAAGGAAGTAAAATGCATATAATGGGCTATAAACATAGATAAAGGCTGGTAAACACAATTGAAGATGATGGTTAAAGCTCCCTATGCATCGAAATGAGAACACAGAAGCAGGCTGGGTTTACTACCACAAAAAGTGCTTTTGTTTTATTTACTTTCACTTTTCTACTACCTTTTTAGCAATGAAATTTAATCACACATGGCGCAGACACGCAGAGTGCTCCTCTCCAGATCGCTCTTTCAAGGTGCTCTCTTTTTGTGAACTGCCACTGCATCACAAAACATTCCTTAATTGAATTGTCCACATATGCTGATAATGTACGATAAACATTGATCTTTACTGGTAAGTGCTGATGTACAGAGGTGTGAAAAAGTGTTTGCCCCCTTCCTCATTTCCTGTTCCTTTGCATGTTTGTCACACTTAAGTGTTTCGGAACATCAAACCAATTTAAACAATAGTCAAGGACAACACAAGTAAACACAAAATGCAATTTGTAAATGAAGGTGTTTATTATTAAAGGTGAAAAAAAATCCAAACCATCATGGCCCTGTGTGAAAAAGTGATTGCCCCCTAAACCTAATAACTGGTTGAGCCACCCTTAGCAGCAACAACTGCAACCAACGTTTGCGATAACGTGCAATGAGGCTTTTACAGCGTCCTGGAGGAATTTTGGCCCACTCATCTTTGCAGAATTGTCCTAATTCAGTTACATTAGAGGGTTTTCGAGCATGAACGGCCTTTTTTAAGGTCATACCACAACATCTCAATAGGATTCAGGTCAGGACTTTGGCTAGCGCCCCCCCAAAGTCTTCATTTTGTTTTTCTTCAGCCATTCGGTGGTGGACTTGCTGGTGTGTTTAGGATCATTGTCCTGCTGCAGAACCCAAGTTCGTTTCAGCTTGAGTACACGAACAGATGGTCGGACATTCTCCTTCAGGATCTCTTGGTAGACAGCAGAATTCATAGTTCCTTTTATCACGGCAAGTCTTCCAGGTCCTGAAGCACGCAAAACACCCGCAGACCATCACACTACCACCACCATATTTTATTGTTGGTATAATGTTCTTTTATGAAATGCAGTGTTCTTTCTCGCGCGATATACTTGGACACACACCTTCCAAAGAGTTCCACTTTTGTCTCATCGGTCCACAGAATGTTGTCCCAAAAGTCTTGGGGATCATCAAGATGTGTTGTGGAGAAATAGAGAGCGCTTTGATGTTCTTTTTGCTCAGCAGTGGTTTTCTCCTTGGAACTCTGCCATGCAGGCCATTTTTGCCCGGTCTTTTCCTGATGGTGGAGGCATGAACGCTGACCTTAACTGAGGCAAGTGAGGCCTGCAGTTCTTTGGACGTTGTTGTGGGGTCTTTTGTGACCTCTTGGATGAGTCGTCGCTGCGCTCTTGGGGTAATTTTGGGGGCGCCGGCCACTCCTGGGAAGGTTCACCACTGTTCCATGTCTTCGCCATTTGTGGATAATGGCTCTCACTGTGGTTCGCTGGATTCCCAAAGCTTTGGAAATGGCTTTATAACCCTTTCCAGAGACTGATAGATCTCAATTACTTTCTTTCTCAATTGTTCCTGAATTTCTTTGGGTCTCGGCATGATGTGTAGCTTTTAAGGATCTTCTGGTGGACCTTACTGTGTCAAGCAGGCTCCTATTTAAGTGATGCCTTGATTGTGAACAGGTGTGGCAATAATCAGGCCTGGGTGTGGCTAGAGAAATTGAACTCAGGTGTGGACAACCACAGTTATAGTATGTTTTAACAAGGGGGCAATCACTTTTTCACACAGGGCCATGATGGTTTGGATTTTTTTTCACCTTTAATAATAAACACCTTCATTTACAAATTGCATTTTGTGTTTACTTGTGTTGTCCTTGACTATTGTTTAAATTGGTTTGATGTTCCGAAACACTTAAGTGTGACAAACATGCAAAGGAACAGGAAATGAGGAAGGGGGCAAACACTTTTTCACACCACTGTATATATATATATATATATATATATATATATATATATATATATATATATATATATATCCGCCTAATACCGCTTCTGTGTGTCTAGGTGGCTGCCATTTTTTCCCTCTTTCCTCTGTTGGACGGGGTGGACCTGGATCTGAACACTCTCCACCAGATCGCGCGTCTCACTGCTGATTTTCAATAAAATTACATATTGCTCATACTAGGTTTCCCTCATGTTTTATTTATATATATATTTTAACCACAACACATATCAATTAACAATCATTAAACAATAACCGTGGAATTATTAAAACAATCACAACTGTGTGCTGGAGTGGAACTCATGGATTAGATGACACCTACCCCAGACTTTATGAAACTTCTTGAAGTACTCAATATGCATTGACTTGGCTCACTTCTCACAATCAAATGCTGTGCAACCCACACAGACACAACATCTGACAAACCTATTTCCTGCAAGAAAAAAGAATACTTACACAATGATTTCTATTTTGCATAACTGTTGGAGTACATTTGCAGATGTTATGGTTCAGAAAACCTCTTCACAGAATCTGCCTGCCTTCGTTTATCGGCCAGTGAACAACACCATCAAAACTTGTTATACCAGTCACAGCAGCTGACATTGAGTATGGCCTCCCATGACCTTTTGGTGCAGTACCAACTTTTCAAGAACAGGGAGATCATAGTCACCATTCATGACATCTCTGTGGAACAGCCAATTGTTGACAACATCACATGGAGAGTCCAGGCATAAATTGGCCACATTTTTTAATTTTAATTTATGGTGCTTTGGTAATGGGACACCTGAAGATCATGGAGATCTACTCCTCCCGTTTGTTGGTTGTAATAGTGGATTATTTGAGGCTGCTGGAGGTAGTCATTTTCCTTTCTTTCCTTGTTCCATCTCTTTATTGGTACCTCTGTGTAGATGTTTTCCACATTGTTTACAACAGTGACCACATTGTTGTCCCAGTACCTCATCAGTAGCTTTTCTCCTTTAGACAGAACTTCAGTGGAGCCCCTTAGTAACTTCTGGAATTTTTTCATTGGTTTTAATGACACATCAAACAACTGGTACCAGTGCACCCATATCCTCACTTTGTCATCTTATCAATCAGGGATAATGTGGTGAAGAGGTTGTCATGCATGAAGTTGCATCCTCCTGGAACACCAGCTTGTCCAGCCAAACCCAGCACTATGCTGGGCCCGTGACCTATGCCTGTTTCGAGAAGAAGGGTATACACTCCAGCATAAGGCTCCATGTGGTAGAGGTAACCCCCTGAGGACACCAGGCTCCAAACTTTATTGCCATAGCAGATTGGTTTTTGCTTTATGAACTGCTTGTACCCATGGGACCCATAGTAGGGAATCATGCTCTCATCAACTGACAGCCACTCAGTGAAAGGCAGAATTTTGTATGAGCTATTGAGCTCCTGAAAGATTGGACAAGATTCAACATTCTTGATGGTTGGTGATCTGAGTAAAATCCATGTCATATGCATTATTACAGTCACTTTCAATTGCATCCTTCTGTCTTTGGATCACTGGATCCTAGATCATCTAGATCATCAAGGTCAAATAAATACAAACCTTGACTTAAGGTCAGTTTGAAAGAGAGTTCACAAGAATAACATAGAATGACATACGGGGGACAAAGACTCCCTGTGCTATACCACTGGTCACAATTATGACCGTCTTCATTTATCTGCAGTCTGACAACAGAATAACTATCCTGCCCCTATTATGATGCACGCTCAGCCTCCACGTCCAGCTGAGGACGCCGCTCAGCAGCCCTGTTCAGCTGAGGATGCCACTCAGCAGCCCTGTTGAGCTGAGGATGCCGCTCAGCAGCCTTGCTCAGCTGAGGACGTCGCTCGGCCTTCCTGCTCAGCTGTGAACGTTGCTCAGCATTCCTGTTCAGCTGTGGACGTCGCTCGGCCTTCCTGCTTGGCTGTGGACATCGCTCGGCCTTCCTGCTCAGCTGTGGACGTCGCTCGGCCTTCCTGCTCGGCTGAGGTCGTCGCTCCACCTTCCTGTTCGGCTGAGGTTGTCGTTTTCGGTAGTCTGGGAGGAGTACCCTTTGGAGGGGGGTTATGTCACGATATGGCGGCCAGAGGCCTCTGTGGCGCTTCATTTGAAAGGACTTGGGTTGGGCGTGCACTTCCGAGTTAAGGGCTAGCTTAAACACTGTAATCTAGCACAGGTGTTTTGTGTGTTAGGTCTAATTATGTTGTCTATTTAAACGCCGGGTTTTCAGAGCACAGGGCTCGTTATTATTTACGTGTTTATCGGTTAGTAGTAGGAGGGAAATTTGTTTATGTTTGTAGTGCTATTGTTTATGCCAAGAAGGATATGCTCTATACTCCGTTTGCTTTGAGTTTGTGTTCTGCTTTGAATAAAGAGTTCTGATCTGCATCTGCTTCTGACTCCCGTCCACCACGTTCCGTAACACCTATAATATCCAATTATGCTCTATAGAATTAAATGGGAATTCCATCTATCTCTGGAACTTTCCCTTTCTGCATACTCTGGAGAGCATCATGCATTTCTTTTAAGATAATAGTTTTTAGCAGATCTTCAAAAAAAGATGTGATTAACATCTTAATCTGCCCTACGATCAGAATTATAAAGATTGTTATAAAATGTTACTGCTTTTTTTCTTATTATGATTACAGAACCTTAAATTCTGTATATACAGTGAGGGAAAGAAGTATTTGATCCCCTGCTGATTTTGTACGTTTGCCCACTGACAAAGAAATGATAATTCTATAATTTTAATGGTAGGTTTATTTGAACAGTGAGAGACAAAATAACAACAAGAAAATCCAGAAAAACGCATTTCAAAATGTTATAAATTGATTTGTATTTTAATGAGGGAAATAAGTATTTGACCCCCTCTCAATCAGAAAGATTTCTGGCTCCCAGGTGTCTCTTATACAGGTAACGAGCTGAGATTAGGGGCACACTCTTGAAGGGAGCGCTCCTAATCTCAGATTGTTACCTGTATAATGTTATGACTATGGCTTAAGCATGGTTTTCCCCCAGAAGCGAGATTTTGTCATAACTTCTGGAAGACAGGGGAGTTCCTGCAGTGTGAAGTATTTACTTTCACTAGTTAAAAACTTCAAGCAGCTCTTTATACGCTGCGCTCAGTTTTTAACACATCCTTCTAACTCTTCGGAGTCAGAGAGGGATTATTACCCCTTTGGCTTTCCATAGCAGGAGGAGGAGTCGCGACGCGAACTCCAAAATCCAGCGGAGAGCTGAACCCGGAAGACAGAGAGAGAGATAGAGCAGCGCTCGTCTCCGGCTCCTCTTCCGGATTTAAGAGGTCCCCCGAACCTGAGACGGTTGGCTGCCTCGGGAGCGGCCGGCCCAGATCCGCGAGGCTTTGAAACCCAACTCGCTCGGCTTCCGTTTTTCTTTTTTCGAGAAGAGCGCGAGTTGAGCTGCTTAATGTAGCGTTACCATGCGCAGCCTCTCGAGGTTGCCATCGCATACTACACCACTAACACTTCACCCAGAAAGTGTGCACTTTTCCCCCGTGATGAAACGGGAGCACGTTACACACATCTTTAACTCTTTCTTGCTCATTACTTACCTCTCCTTTTTCTTTAGAAGGGATAGAAAAGTTAAGAGATTTTGAGAAAATATTGAGTAGAAATGAAGCGTTTTTGTCACACAAACAACAGACATGCAGTCTCGCTGAAGATAATAAGGCTGGCGGCGTAGTTCACAGGTGCCATATATATATCATGAGACACGCTTAATTGCCACGTCACCTGATCATGGCAGGCCTATAAGTAGAGGCATGATTTTACACAAGCTTCAGATACCGGTCACATGCGCAAGTCGTTCCCATACTGCTAAATGCAACGTCGAAGTTCCCTTTGAAAGGGAACAATTGTTAACGCACTACGCCGTGAAGGACTGAAATCCTGCAGCGCCCGCAAGGTTGCCCTGCTCAAGAAAGCACATACCCGTCTGAAGTTTGCCAATGAAAATCTGAATGATTCAGTGGACAACTAGGTGAATGTGTTGTGGTCAGATGAGACCAACCAGAGCTCTTTGGCATCATCTCACCTCGCCGTGTTTGGAGGAGGAGGAATGCTGCCTATGACCCAAAAACACCATCCCCACCATCAAACATGGAGGTGGAAATTCTATGCTTTTGGGGTGTTTTTCTGCTAAGGGAACAGGACAACTTCACCGCATCAAAGGGACAATGGACCGGGCCATGTACTGTCAAATCTTGGATGAGAACCTCCTTCCCTCAGCCAGGGCATTGAAAATTAAAAGTAATTACTAAGTCATTACTAAGTATTAAGTCATGTTTGCAGAGGGGTCAAATACATATTTCCCCTCATTAAAATGCAAATCAATTTATAACATTTTTGACATGCATTTTTCTGGATTTTTTTTGTTGTTATTTTGTCTCTCTCTGTTCAAATAAACCTACCATTAAAATTACAGACTGATCATTTCTTTGTCAGTGGGCAAACATACAAAATCAGCAGGGGATCAAATACTTCTTTCCCTCACTGTAGATAGATAGATAGATAGATAGATAGAATAGATAGATAGATAGATAGATAGATAGATAGATAGATAGATAGATAGATAGATAGATAGATAGATAGATAGATAGATAGATAGATAGATAGATAGATAGATAGATAGATCAGCTCTAGAAACTGGAAACAATGTTTCTCATATGTTTGTTGGAAATATACTTAGTAATTTGCTCAGAATATGAAAACAAAAAAGCCATCACTTTAAATGGTACACTCTTTCTGATCTCAGTCAGAACATCTCAAGGTGTCTGTATAAGGCAATAAAGAACAATGAATACCTGCTTCAAGTGTACCGGGGTCCTCAGATACTGATTTTAGAAACACAGTCCTGAACTTCTTAATTGAAAAGTTTCATAATATTGCTGACAAATACTGAAGAAAGGTTTAAGTAACTTGGCCAATTTATGCTGTCAAATAAGCACTAACACAATTCCATTCTAAAATATGTCACTCTGCAATGACGGGTCAATAAGAGTGTGATTGTCCGCTTTCAAAGGGAACTTCGACGTTGCATTTAGCATATCAGTATGGGAATGCCTTGCGTGCGTGACCAGTATCTGAAGCTTGTGTAAAATCTTGCCTCTACTTATAGGCCTACCATGATCAGGTGACGTGGCAATTAAGCGCATCGCATGAAATATATATTGCACCTGTGAACCACGCCACCAGCCTTATTATCTTCAGCAAGACTGATATTTTCTCAAAATCTCTGAAATTTTCTATCCCTTTTTTAAAGAAAAAGAGAAGTAAGTAATGAGCAAGAAAAAGTTCAAGAAGTGTGTAATGTGCTCCAGTTTCATCAAGGGGAAAAGTGCACACTTTCTGGGTGAAGTGTCAGCAGTGTAGTATGCGACGGCGGCCTCAAGAGGCTGCGCATGGTAACGCTACATTAAGTAAGCAGCTCGACTCATGTCTTGCACTCGTTGAGAGAAAAAAAAAAAAGGAAGCCGAAGCGAGTCGGGTTTCAGAACCTCGAAGATCTGGGCAGGCTGCTGCCGAGGCAACCAGCCATCTCAGGTTCAGGGGATCTCTTAGATCCAGAAGAGGAGCCGAAGACGAGCGCTGCTCCATCTATTTCTCTGTCTTCCGGGTTTGGCTCTTCGCTGGATTTTGGAGCTCGCGTCGCGACTCCTCCTCCCGCTATGGACAGCCAAAAGGGTAATAATTCCTCTCTGACTACGAGGAGTTAGAAAGATGTGTTAAAAACTGAGAGCAGCATATAAAGAGCTGCTTGAAGTGATTACCCAGTGAAAGTAAATCCCTCACACTGCAGAAACTCCCCAGTCTTCCAGAAGTTTATGACAAAATCTCAGGCTTCTGGGGGAAAACCACGCATAAGCCATATTCATAACCCCACAATGTTGGATCATTCGGCCATTGTGGGAATGAACAGCATGGCTATTCATAAGGTGGAGGAGGCACTTGCTAGCTACCTCTCTCCACCGACAGCAGATAATTACGGGGGCCGCCTTGCATCCAAGGTGGCATTGGTGGGCAAGCCTATGCAGTAGTAGTCTTGCTTGTGGGTCACTGCAGACAATGACAGGGTTGCAGGCCTATCAATCAGACCTACTGAGTGAACTCGACATATGGCAATGTTGTCTCAAGCTCACCCGGGCATTCACGAGTGGAGCCTGGGCCAGCACTAATGTGAGGGAGACCTAGAAGGCGAGTATGGCAGGCTGCCAACCCCCGCAGACAGCCAGGGGAACTGGGCGGCCGCAGTCGCAGTCTGCTGTGAGGTCTGATCTGAGAATGGTCACAAAGGAGAAGAGCGGTCCTGAGGGGCCGTGGAGGTTATTAGGGCAGGTAGCCCCCAGTGCTACTGTAGGGCCTCCCCTTTTTAAGGAGATCCCCAAGTTTTCAATGATCTACATTTACATTTACATTTACATTTATTCACTTGGCAGACGCTTTTATCCAAAGCGACTTACAAGTAAGCAAAATGATATATCAAGCAGGGATCAATACAAGTAGTGCTACTATACAATCTCCATTAATTGAATACCAGAGGAGGATGATCTCTGGTCAGCGAGCTGACACAGGGCGATGAAAATCTGATGTTTCCCTCCAATAGTATGTGGAATACTTATCGTCACTAAAAGACCATCGGGCAGCGTGCAACTACTTCCAAATGTGTCTCCATGTCCCCCCCCCCCCCCCAATTCACAAGTGTGCTCACAACAGCATTCAGCACAGACTAGAGCCCGATGTTAGCGCAGGAAGTAAGCTCCCTTTTGGACAATGGGGCCATAGAACATGTACCCCGTTCCCAAAAGGGAGGGAGGTTTACAGCAATTACTTCCTCTTCCCCCAAAAAAGTGGGAGTATGAGGCCCATTTTAGATCTGTGTCATCTGAACCATACTCATGTGACATACAGGTTCAGAGGCTGATGCTCAAACTTATCGTGCCACAGATTCAGTTCGAGAACCGGTTTGTGGTGATATATCTAAAAGGTGTATATTTCCACATAGGAATATAGCTAGCTATATCCCCTCGCAACCTTCACAAAGTGCATGGATGTCACTCTGGCTCCATTGGACTCCAGGGCATCTGTGTACCAAACTACCTGGATGACTGGTTAATTCCTGTACGATCCAGGGAGCTGGTGGTCCAACATCGAGATGTTGTTCTCGGCCACATGAAAAGCTTGGCACTCAGGCTGAATCTCAGAAAAGTATGCTTTACCTGTTGCAGCAGACAACTTTTCTAGGGGGTGTAGGATTCTACTATGATGAGGCTGTTTGTATCCCCAACATGCGTAGTGTCAAGCCTATCAACACTGAGTGAGATAAAGTTGGATCTTGGGAGACACTTGGGGTGGAGTCCACACATGAGGCAGAGGTCACATCTGTATGCTGCTCCCCACATTGCTCTGCTCCCACAAGCTCTAGCGAGAGTTTGCCAAGACAATCTGCTAGTAGCACCTTTTGGCTAGCTTGAACATTGTTCTGAGAGATAATATAACTCCTTGGGAGATTCCCGTCTCAGTAAACCGCACAATAACTGCAGTCCTGGAGCTCCTACAAGAACATTTCTGAATTGGCTGGGCTCCTTCTACAATCAAGGTGACTTGGCCGTGTTTTCGGTCAGCCACGCCTCTGTTGAGGAAGCCTCTGTGGGGCTACATCCTCTAACTTTGAGGTTCATACATGGTGTCAGATGACTGCGGCCCATCTGCAGGCCGCACATACTTTCCTGTTACCTGGGGCGGTTGTGGCGCAGTTGGTAGAGCGGGTTGTTCACTAATCATAGGGTTGGAGGTTCGGTTCCCGGCCCGGGTGGCTCCACATGCCGAAGTGTCCTTGGGCAAGATACTGAACCCCAAGTTGCTCCTGATGGCAAGCTAGTGCCTTGCATGGAGCTCTGCTACCATTGGTGTGTGTGTGTGAATGAGACACAGTGTAAAGCGCTTTGGATAAAAGCGCTATATAAGTGCACATTTACCATTTACCTCCTGTGGTCCTGGAAGGTCTGTCGGCTGCCCCATTCGAGCCCCTAGAGTGGATCCCATCCACAAAGAAATCGTATGCACTCAAGTGTCGGCTTTTTGTCTGTGGTGTGAGGAACGTCAGCTAGACCCAGTGAACTATGCAATAGCTACAGTCCTGGAGTTCTTACAGAACGTTTCTCAGCAGGCTGGGCTTCTTCTACAATCAGGGTTACTTGGCCGCTGATTTGGCCAGCCATGCCCCTGTTGATGGAGCCTCTGAGGGGCAACATCCTCTAACTTTGAGGTCCATGCGTGGTGTCAGACGGTTGAAGCCCATCTGCAGGCCGTGCGTACCTTCCTGGGACCTCCTGTGGTCCTGGAAGGTCTGTCGGGTGCCCCATTTGAGCCCTTAGGGTGGATCTACTGTCTCAAAAAGTCTGAGGGCTGATACATCACCCACGGCCAGAACTAAGGAAACAGTGGGTCTGGCCCCTGAGGGGCACCAGCTCATAGATTCTGGTCTCACAACTGAGGTGGTAGAGACCATGTTAAATGCTAGAGCACCATCCACAAGGAAATCGTATGCACTCAAGTGGTGCCTTGTTGTCTGGTGTGAGGAATGTCAGCTAGACCCAGTGAACTGCGCAATAGCTACAGTCCTGGAGTTCTTACAATAACGTTTCTCAGCAGTTTTCCTCCTTCTACAATCAGGTTTACGTGGCCGCCGGTTTGGCCAGCCATGCCTCTGTTGATGGAGCATGTGTGGGGCAACATCCTCTAACTTCGATGTTCATGCATGGTGTCAGATGGCTGAGGCCCATCTGCAGGCCATGCATACCTTCCTGGGACCTTGCTGTGGTCTTGGATGGTCTGTCAGGGGCCCCATTTGAGCCCTTAGAGTCAGATTCTGAGAAGCTTCTGAATCTAAAGTTAGCTCTTTTACTGGCCCTGACATCTCTCAAGCGAGTGGGAGGTCTACAAGTTCTCTCCGTTTCCCCCTCCCTGCCTTCACTTTACCCCTGGATAAGCCAAGTCCTTTCTGTATCTTAGACCGGATTATATTCCTAAAGTGCCTACATCGGCTGCCCACACTGTGGTGTTGCAGGCTTTCTGCCCTCCCCTGTTCCTCACACTGGAACAAGAGAGAATGCACCTCCTGTGTCCAATAAGGGCTCTCTGTACTTACGTAAACCGTTCCGGCCAGTGGCGTAAGTCGGAGCAGCTACTAGTCTGCTTTGGCAGGAACAGGAAAAGTGATGCTGTGTCAAAACAGTGCACCTCTAATTGGATAGTGGATCTCTAGGGCTTTACGACACGCGGTCCCGCCATGCCTCTGGGCATAAGAGCTTATTCCACTAGGGCGAGAGCCTCCTCGAAGGCTATATCCAATGGGGTATCCTTGCAGGATGTGTGTGTGGCTGCATGGTGGTCTATGCCTCACACAGTCATTTGTTATTACAGCCTGGATATTCGTTCCACCCGGGCTCAAGTGTCTTGCAGTGACCCTCGGGCTTGTGTATTTTTGAACAGGCCACACCCTCGGTATGACAGAGTGGGTATTCCCATTCCCATACTGTTATGCTAAATGCAACGTCGAAGTTCCCTTTTGAAAGGGAACGTTGGGATTACGCATGTAACCCTGTTCACTGAGAAGGGAACAAGACATTGCACAGCACTGTTATACCGGGGCAGGCCTGTGAATTGTGTCTTTGCTTCAGATAATAGAGGCTGGCGGCGTGGTTCACAGGTGCCATATATATATCATGCGATGCGCTTAATTGCCACGTCACCTGATCATGGTAGGCCTATAAGTCGAGGCATAATTTTTCACAAGCTTCAGATACCGGTCACGCGCACAAGGCGTTCCCATACTGTTATGCTAAATGCAACATCTCGTTCCTTTCTCAGGGAACAGGGTTACATGCGTAACCCCGACGTTTTCCTTTAAAGTATGTTTTTCACTTTTTGTAATAAATGAAGTTTCCCATTCAGCTGAGCCTCTACAGTTTGCTGACCCAGAAAATAAATCCACTGTTTGCCTTCCTTCACTAAGAGTCATCTTTCCAAACACTTTGTTTATTATTCTAAACAAACCGAGTATTAAAAGGAAGTGTAGACTACAAAAACCTCATATATTCCCTGATATGTTTTAAATAATATCCCTGCATTAATCTCCATTTAAAGTAACTCAGGAAAGAAAATAACCATGCTCATGCATAAGGAATGCATTTCCTGTCATATTGTTGTGCAGTGGGTAGTGTGTGTGAAGTTTTGGCTTAGTATAATCAGGTTTAGAGCTTTCTGGCCCACATCAGATAGTGTTTATCTGTGGATGAGTGTATATCTTAGAGACCACAGCCTGCTCTCTGTCCATCAAATGTATGTCTAACTGGGTTTTTCCTCCCCTGGTGGTGGTGCAAAGATTATCAGAAGCACTGATAATGTGTGCCTGACTTTAATGGGCCCGCTTCCCGCAGCTAATCTGCTCAGGAGATCTGAGAGTTCAGGTTAAACACAAGCCACTTGCTTGTCTCAGCTATCATATTGCACATATTATCACTTCCTCTGTTTATCAGTTATCCTTGTGTGTGTGTGTGTGTGTGTGTGTGTGTGTGTGTACAGTCAGGTCCATAAGAATTTGGGTGTGGTTTGTGTGTGTGTGTGTGTGTGTGTGTGTGTGTGTTTGTATGTGTGTGTGTGTGTGAAGGAGTCATGTATTTGGATAGTGACACAACTTTCGTTTATTTTCCCCTGTACACAACCACGATGAAATGAAGCAATAAAGATGTGCTTGAAATATAAACTTTCATCTTCTATTCAATGGGTTTAACAAAAATATTGCTTTAACCATTTATGAATTATAGCCATTTTTTACAGACTCCGTCCATTTTCACTGGCTGAAAATTAACATAAGTATTAGGATTATTTTTAATGCTTAGATGCAAATCTTTTGCAGCCAGGCCTCTACTGCCACAGCCTTCATTTTCTGCTTGTTTGTTTGTTTCTGCCTTCAGTTGTGTCTCCATGTACTCAGGTATGGAAAATAATCCATACATTTAATATATGGAATTACACAAAAGAAAATGTATACCTGAAGTGACTGTCTGTATATGTGCTTTTTACCTTTAATTTTCTGGCTGTAAATGTAAATGTTAACTTCTTGTCTTTGCACCTGCTTTTCCCTTTCTGCAATGTGTTTGCATGGATTTTCATAAGCTCTGATAAACGTTGGGGTTACGCATGTAACCCTGAACCCTGTTCCCTGAGAAGGGAACGAGACGTTGCATTTAGCAGTATGGGAACGCCTTGCGCGTGACCGGTATCTGAAGCTTGTGCAAAATCATGCCTCTACTTATAGGCCTGCCATGATCAGGAGACGTGGCAATTTAGCGTGTCGCATGATATATATATGGCACCTGTGAACCACGCCGCCAGCCTCTATTATCTGAAGCAAAGATGCAATTCACAGGCCAGCCCCGGTATGACAGTGCTATGCAACGTCTCGTTCCCTTCTCAGGGAACAGGGTTACATGCGTAACCCCGATGTTCCCTTTCAAAGGGAACTTCGACGTTGCATTTAGCAGTATGGGAACGGGAATACCCACTCAGTCATACCGAGGGTACGGCCTGTTCAAAAATACCCAAACCCGAGGGTCAGTGCAGGACACTCGAGCCTGGGGAGGGATGAATATCCAGGCTGTCATAACAAATGACCGTGTGAGGCATAGACCACCCTGCAGCCGCACACACATCCTGCAAGGAAACCCCTTTGGACAAAGCCTTCAACAATCCCAGTAGAGATGCACTGCTTTGACACAGCACCACTTTTCCTGTCGCTGCCAAAGCAGACTAGTAGCTGCTCTGACTTACGCCACTGGCCTGAGCGGTGGACGTAAGTACAGAGAGTGCTTACTGGACACAGTGGGTGAATCCTATCCTGT
This sequence comes from Ameiurus melas, assembly GCA_012411365.1. Taxonomy (NCBI): domain Eukaryota; kingdom Metazoa; phylum Chordata; class Actinopteri; order Siluriformes; family Ictaluridae; genus Ameiurus; species Ameiurus melas. The sequence continues at coordinate 12,490,278 of CM022777.1, read as the reverse complement.
TCTGGTCAGAGGACAGAGGAGGGGAGAAAGTCTGCAACACCACAGGGTGGGCAGCCAATGTAGGCACTTTAGGAATATAATCCGGCCTAGGGTACAGGAAGGACTTGGCTTACAGTATCTAGGGGTAAAGTCAAGGCAGGAGGGGCAACAGGGAGAGCTTGTAGACCTCCCACTCGCTTGAGAGATGTCAGGGCCTGTAAAAGAGATACCTTTAGAGTCAGAAGCTTCTCAGAGGCTGACTCTAAGGGCTCAAATGGGGTCCCTGACAGACCTTCCAAGACCACAGCAAGGTCCCGGGAAGGTATGCATGGCCTGCAGATGGGCCTCAGCCGTCTGACACCACTCATGAACCTCGACGTTAGAGGACGTTGCCCCACAGAGGCTCTATCAACAGGGGCAGGGCTGGCCGAAACGGCAGCCACGTAACCCAGATAGTAGAAGGAGCCAACCCGCTGAGAAACGTTCTTGTCAGAACTCCAGGACTGTAGCGATTGCGCAGTTCACTGGGTGTAGCTGACGTTTCTCACACCACCAGACAAAAAGGCGCCACTTGAGCGCATACAATTTCAATTTCAGCGCATACAATTTTCATTTCATTGTAGATGGGATCCACTCTAGGGGCTCGAAGGGGCAGCTGACAGACCTTCCAGGACCACAGAATGTCCCAGGAAGGTATGCACAGCCTGCAGATAGGCCTCAGCCTTCTGATACCACGCATGAACCTCGCAGTTAGAGGATGTTGCCCCACAGAAGCTCCCACAACAGGGGCGTGGCTGGCCGAAATGGCGGCCACATAACCCTGATTGTAGAAGGAGCCCAACCCACTGAGAAATGTTATTGTAGAAACATGGTCACTACCACCTCAGTCGTGCGACCAGTATCTATTAGCTGGCGCCCCTCAGGGGCCAGACCCACAGCTTCCTTAGTTCTTGCCAAGGATGATAAATCAACCCAGCGGCTTTTGAGACGGTAGGTCCCTAAGGACTCAAATGGGGCACCTGACAGACCTTCCAGGACCACAGGAGGTCCCAGGAAGGTATGCGCGGCCTGCAGATGGGCCGCAGCCGTCTGACACCATGCACGAACCTTAAAGTTAGAAGATGTTGCCCCACGAAGGCTCCATCAACAGGGGCATTGCTGGCCGAAGCAGCGGCCCAGTAACCCTGATTGTAGAATGAACCCAGCCCGCTGAGAAACGTTCTGCAAGAACTCCAGGACTGTAGCAATTGCGCAGTTCTCTGGGTCTAGGTGACGTTTCTCATGCCACAAGACAAAACGCTGACACCTGAGTGCATTTGATATCCTTGTGGATGGGATCCACTCCAGGGGCTCGAATGGGGCAGCTGATAGACCTTCCAGGACCATAGAAGGTCCCAGGAAGGTATGCATGGCCTTCAGATGGGCCGCAGCCATCTGACATCACGCATGAACCTCAAAGGTAGAGGATGTTGCCCCACAGAGGCTCCATGAACAGGGTCATGGCTGGCCGAAACGGCGGCCAAGTACCCTGATAGAAGACGGAGCCCAGCCCGCTGAGAAACGTTCTGTAAGAACTCCAGGACTGTAGCAATTGCGCAGTTCACTGGGTCTAGGTGACGTTCCTCATTCTACAAGACAAAAAGCTGACACTTGAGTGCATACGCTTTCCTTGTGGATGGTGTTCTAGCTTTTAACATGGTTTCAACAATCTCAGTTGTGAGACCCGAATCTATGAGCTGGTGCCCCTCAGGGGCCAGACCCACAGTTGCAGAGTTCTGGCCGAGCATGATAAATCAGTCCTCCGGCTTGAGACAGTAGATCCGCTCTAGGGGCTTGAATGGGGCAGCCGACAGACCTTCCAGGGCCATAGAAGGTCCCAGGAAGGTAAGCGCGGCCTGCAGATGGGCCTCAGCCATCTGAGACCACGCATGAACCTCGAAGTTAGAGGATGTTGCCCCACAGAGGCTCCCTCAACAGGGCGTGGCTGGCCGAAATGGCGGCCACATAACCCTGATTGTAGAAGGAGCTCACCCCGCTGAGAAATGTTATTGTAGGAGCTCCAGGACTGTAGCTATTGCGCAGTTACTGAGTCCACAGTGAATCCCTGTTGATGGGAATCTCCCAAGGAGTGCCATCTCGCAGAGATATTATCTCTCAGAACCATGTTTGAGCTGCCAAAAAGCTGCTATTAGCAGGCTACCTTGGCGAACTCTCGCTAGAGCTAGTGGGAGCAGTGATGGGGGGGCAGCATACAGATGTGACCTCAGCCACATGTGTGGATTCCACCCTAGGCTCCCAAGATACAGCTTTATCTAGCTCAGTGTTGATAGGATTGACACTACGCCTGTTGGGGATAGAAACGCCCTCATCGTAGTAGCATCCTATAACCCCTAGAAAAGTTGTCCACTGCACCAGAGAAAACCAACTTTTCTGAGATTCAACCTGAGCCCCCAGTTCTTCACGTGGGCGAGAACAACATCTCAATGTTGAACCGCCAGCTCCCTGGATCATGCTAGAATTAACCAGTCGTCCAGGTAGTTTGGTACACAGATGCCCTGGAGGCCCAATGGAGCCAGAGTGACATCCATTCACTTTGTGAAGGTGCGAGGGGATAAAGCTAGCAATAATCCTATGCGGAAACATGCACCTTTTAGATCTATCGCCACAAACCAGTTCTCGAACTGGATCTGTGGCACGATACGTTTGAACATCAGCCTCTGAACCTGTATGTCCAAATAGTACGGTTCAGATGATGCAGATCTAAATTTGGCCACATATTCCAACTTTTTTGCAGTACAGGAAATAAAGGCTGTAAACCTCCCTCCCTGAGGGAATGGGGTACATGTTTCAGGACCCCATTGTCCAAAAGGGAGCTTACTTCCTGCGCTAACGTCGGGCTCTGGTCTGTGCTGACTTCTGTGGTGAGCACACCGGTGAACGGGGAGGTCGAGCTATAACTGGACCCGGTAACCCTTTCTATGGTAGACAGAACCCATGGAGACACATTTGGCCGTAGCTTGCACGCTGCCCGATGGTCTTCTAGTGACGTTAGCTATTCCACATTCTATTGGAGAGAAGCATCAGATTTCCGTTGCCCTGTGACAGCTTGCTGACCAGGGAACACGAAAACCTGGGGACCACCTTGGCTAGGGGAGGCCCTACAGTAGCACTGGGGACTACCTGCCCTACCAACCTCATGTCCCCGGATACATCCCTCCACAGCCCCTCAGGATCGCTTGTCTTTGCCTGTTTGGCCTTTATGACCATTCTCAGATCAGGCCCAACAGTAGACCGCGACAGTGGCCGCTCGTCTCCCCTGGCTGTCTGCGAGGGTTGGCGGGCAGCCATACCCGCCTTCTGGGTTTCTCCCATACTAGTGCTGGCCCAGGCTCCACTCGTAGACACCCGGATGAGCTTGAGACAACTTTTTTTTTTTTTGCCATAAGTCAAGCTCACTCAGTGGATCTGCTTGGTAGGCCTGCAACCCTGTCATTGTCTGCAGTGACCCACAAGCAAGACTACTACTGCATAGGCTTTCCCACCTTGGATGCAAGCCGGCCCCTGTAATTACCTGCCATCGGTGGAGAGAGGTAGCTAGCAAGCGCCTCCTCAACCTCGGGCATAGCTAAATAGCCATGCCATTCATTTCCACAATGGCCAAATAATCCAACATCGTGGAGTTATGACAATGGCTTAAGCATGGTTTTCTCAGAAGTGAGATTTTGTCATAACTTCTGGAAGACAGGGGAGTTTCTGCAATGTGAAGTATTTGCTTTCACTGGGTAATCACATCAAGCAGCTCTTTATACGCTGCTCTCCGTTTTTAACACATCCTTCTAACTCTTCGGAGTCAGAGAGGGGGCGTTATTACCCCTTTGGCTTTCGATAGCGGGAGGAGGAGTCGCGACGCGAACTCCAAAATCCAGCGGAGAGCCGAACCCGGAAGACAGAGAGAGAGATAGAGCAGCGCTTGTCTCCGGCTCCTCTTCCAGATTTAAGAGATCCCCCAAACCTGAGACAGTTGGCTGCCTCGGCAGCGGACGGCCCAGATCCGCGAGGCTTTGAAACTCGACTCACTCGGCTTCCGTTTTTTTTGAGAAAAGCGCGAGTCAAGCTGCTTAATGTAGCGTTACCATGCGCAGCCTCTCGAGGTTGCCATCGCATACTACACCACTAACACTTCACCAAGAAAGTGTGCACATTTCCCCCGTGATGAAACGGGAGCACTTTACACACTAACTCTTTCTCGCTCATTACTTACCTCTCCTTTTCTTTAAAAAGGGATAGAAATGTTAAGAGATTTTGAGAAAATATCGAGTAGAAATTAAGCATTTTTGTCACACAAACAACAGACATGCAGTCTCGCTGAAGATAATAAAGCTGGCGGCGTGGTTCACAGGTGCCATATATATATCATGCGACGCGCTTAATTGCCACGTCACCTGATCATGGCAGGCCTATAAGTAGAGGCATGATTTTACACAAGCTTCAGATACCGGTCACGCGCAAGGCGTTCCCATACTGCTAAATGCAACGTCGAAGTTCCCTTTGAAAGGGAATCTAATTTCATCTTTGCCATAAAAATAAAATTTCTTTGCCTAAAGGATCTCTTTGGTTGCATTTGCTCTATGTTTCGGATCATTATCCATCTGTACTGTGAAAGGTTTTCAGTTTTGCAGCATTGATTGAATCTGAGCATAAAGTCTAGCTCTATATGTTTCAGAATTGATCCTACTGCTTATATCAGCAGTCATATTATCAATAATCACAACGACCCAGTTCCATTGGCAGTCATACATGAACATGCCATAACTCTTCCTCCACATGTTTGACAGATGATGTGGTATACTTAGGATCATGAGCCCCTCCTTTCCTTCTCCATACTACAGTATCTCACAAAACTTAGTACACCCCTCACATTTTTGTAAATATTTGATTATATCTTTTCATGTGACAACACTGAAGAAAAGAGACTTTGCTACAATGTAAAGTAGTGAGCAGACTAAGGACATGGATTACTGGAACCATGTCCTGTGGTCTGATGAGACCAAGATAAACTTATTTGGTTCAGATCTTGTCAAGCGTGTGTGGCGGCAACAAGGTGAGGAGTACAAAGACAAGCGTGTCTTGCCTACAGTTAAGCATAGTGGTGGGAGTGTCATGTTCTGGGGCTGCATGAGTGCTTCCGGCACTGGGGAGCTACAGTTCATTGAGGGAACCATGAATGCCAACATGTACTGTGACTTACTGAAGCAGAGCATGATTCCCTCCCTGGGCCGGAGGGCTGTATTCCGGCATGATAACGACCCCTAACACACCTCCAAGATGACCACTGCCTTGCTAAAGAAGCTGAGGACTAAGGATGAAGGTTATGGACTAAACCCTATTGAGCATCTTTGGGGCATCCTCAAACGGAAGGTAGAGCAGCACAAGCTCTGTAACATCCACCAGCTCCATGATGTCGTCATGGAGGAATGGAAGAGAACTCCAGTGGCAACCTGTGAAGCTCTGGTGAACTCCATGCCAAAGAGGGTTAAGGAAGTGCTGGAAAATAATGGTGGCCACACAAAATATTGATACTTTGGGCCCAATTTGGGGTGTAGACACTTTTGTTGCCAGCGGTTTAGACATTAATGGCTGTATGTTGAGTTATTTTGAGGGGATAGCAAATTTACACTGTTATATACAAGCTGTACACTCACTACTTTACATTTTAGCAAAGTGTAATTTCTTCAGTGTTGTCACATGAAAAGACAATCAAATATTTACAAAAATGTGAGGGGTGTACTCACTTTTGTGAGATACTATATTCTCTTCCCATCATTCTGGTACAATTTAATCTTGCATCAGAACATCTCAGGTTGATTTTTATTTTTATTTTGGAAAGTTTATTCGGGCCTTTCTGTGGTTCACAACTTGAGGTAAACCATCTGCATTTACATCCATGAAGGTGTCTTCTGATTGTAGACGGATAATGATATGTCTACCTCATCCAAAGTGTTCTTGACTTGGCTAGATGTTTTTTTTTCAACAAGGAACAAATTTTGCATTCATCCACGTAAGTTGTCTGACATGATCTGTCAGGCCTTTTGTTATTGCTGAGCATGCCAGCGCAAACCTTCTTTTTCAGAATATACCCAATAGTTGATTTGGCCACTACTAAAGTTTCTGTTATCTCTCTGATAGGTCTGTTTTTTCAGCTTAATGATGGCCTCCTTCACTAGCAGCGACATATCTTTGGTCTGCATATAGAGAGTTCCCATGAACAGCTACCAAATGCAAATTCAACACTTGGAGTCAACTGCAGACCTTTTATCACCTTAATTTGTCATGAAATAATTAGCAGAGAAGTCACACCTGGCCAAGAAACTGCTTATCAGTCAGTTGTCCAATTACCTTTGAGCCAGTGAAAATGGAGGGACTCTGTAAAATAATGACTGTAATTTCTAAACAGTGAATGCAAAATTTTTGTTACAGCAGTTGAACATCTTGATTGCTTCATTTCAAATCCAATATGGTTGTATAACAGAGGCACAATTATGAATATTGTTTCCCTGTCCAAATACTTATGGAAATGGCTGTATGTACATTAATACTCATAACCCCTGACTTTGTCTGGCATAATATTGTAAACTGTATGCTGTTATTACATTGTACAATGTTATATGGCTCACTGATGACTGGAACTGTCTTTAAGAATGCTGTTGTTTAAAGGGGTCATATCATGATTTTTAAACATTTATTGTTTTGTTTACTGGGTGTAATAGAATAGGTTAACATGCTTTATTGTTCAAAAATGCATTCTTTGTCACATACTGTATATTATTGCATTACCTCTATTTCTGAGGTTCCAGTTTATTTGCTAATTGCTAATAAACAGAAAGGATTATCAAAGGATTAGACAAAAATATATAAAATAAAATATTAGCATGATGCAGTTTTAATTGGCTAATGTGACACTACCTGTTGTTAATTGTATCAATATGGTTTCCCCTGCCATTGTAAAGTTAATGTGGGTCATCTAAGGTGTTTCCATCTAACCACATGCTATTTTTTAATCTACCTAAAACCTGTAAATCTTTAGAAATACACATTCTAAAACATTCTAAAAGTGACACTTTTCAATTGTTACCGTCAGCTTTTTACACCAACCTTGCAGGAGTAATGTCAAAAAGTAGTCAACTAGTTATGTTTTCCATACTCAAAACAAAATCAGGCCTTTTATTCTTCTTCCACTTATTATTATTATTATTTTTTATTTTTATTAATTTTTTATTTTTTACAAAGAACACATCAAACTGCACTGCAAATTACAACTTTTCAGCTTCAGTGCTTAATTATGTTATAATCTAATAAAATAAATAAATCAGTGCAATAAGTGTACTAAGTATATATCTGTGTCTCATGATACACTATTTAAGGAGATGTCAATTCTTAAAATTCATTTGAACTGGTGGCTTAGCTGAAATTGCTGATTCCAAAACTGAGTGCATGCAGTATCAAAGCTCATGTCCATCCAAGAAAGGCCAATGACTGTCCCTACTTGGATAGAGGATGCTATGGAATATGTATTTGAGTAGCTCAAAACTAGCTGAATGACATTGGATATGACCCACAGCACCAAATAGGCTCCATCAAGGCGTAATCTTACACAATATGGAGTTGACTATAGAAATGGCTTCCATTTTCATATCCATCCAATTTACATACATTTTCATTACATTAAATTTACATTTATTTATTTAGCAGGCACTTTAATCCAAAACTGTTTACAAATGAGGAAATACAATATAAGTAGTGCTACCATGCAAGATTTTGTTACGCTCTCGCTGGCAGAGGGTGCTGTGGCATCAAAGCGCAAAAACTGCTGCGGAGCGCACGAGACTCTGCACAAGCACGAGACTCTGTTATATGGACACGCATGGTTCATTTGTTTTGATTCTCCCTGTGTGCAAGCATTGGTTGACAACTCCAGGTGTCGGTGATTTAGCTTAATTATGTTTGCTTTTTAAACCCCTTCGTGTTGCTGTGCACTTCGTGCAGTATTATGTTCGTTTACATTATGTTGGATGAGTTTGCATATAGTAACGAATGCATGTAGCATGCGAGCGGTCTTGGTTCCATGCCCTGTTTTCGTATAATGCCTATATTTTAGTCCCATGTGTAATCTAGCCAGTCCTGTTCAGTAAAGACCGTGTTCGTTGTTTATTGTTTGCTTGATTTATTAATAAAGACATCGCTCCTGCGTAGCAGAACAGCGCAGTGTCTGGAAATTTTGTTACTACTGGGACTTCCCAACACAAGAGGAGTACTTCGCGTGGCAGTGGAAGCAGCAAGCAGAGTACCAAATGGCGCTAAAGATACAGCAGGAGGAGTTGAAGATGAAGCGGTGGCAGGATGAGATGTATCAGATACTGCGCAACCTGGAGGCACTTAGCTCGGAACAGTGCTCCACCTTCCTGCCCTGCTGAGAACCCAGTCACCCTGCCTAGTCCAGAACCAACGGCTGGCCTTGAACTTTTTTTTTGGGAGGCGGGGGTGGGGGCAATGGTAACATCAGAGGTTAGCCCACCTGAGGTTGACTTCCCTGTCTCGCTGCCCTGTGCAGCCGAGGAAACTGTCCCGTCATCTAGCCCTGCTGAGGGGGCTGTCCCATTGTCCAGCCCCTCTGAGGACGTCCCTCTGAGCTCCAGACATGCTGAGGACATCCCTCTGAGTTCCAGTGCAGCTGGGGGCATCGTCCAGTCTTCCAGAGCTGCCGGGGGCGTCGTCCAGCGTTCCAGAGCTGCTGGGGGCTTCGTCCAGCATTCCAGTGCTGCGGGGGCTTTGTCCTGTGTTCCAGTCCCACTGAGTTTCAATCCTGCTGTGGGTGGTTCTCCGTCTGTCTGCTGCCCAGCGAAGACCTCCTCGTTTTCTGTTACAGCGAGAGACAACTCACACAGGAGCCCCGGACCGCCGTTGGAGGGGGGTGCTCGTTGGCACTCCGGGGGGAGTGCCTTTAGAGGGGAGTTCTGTTACGCTCCCACCAGCAGAGGGCGCTGCGGCATCGAAGCGCAAAGACTGCTGCTGAGCGTGTGTGCACGAGACTCTGTTATATGGACACGTGCAATTAATTTGTTTTTATTCTCCTTGTGTGCAAGCATTGGTTGATTTACTCCAGGTGTTGGTGATTTAGTTTAATTATGTTTGTTATTTAAACGTCTCGTGTTGCTGCTCATTTTGTGCAGTATTATGTTTATTTATGTTATGTTTTGATGAGTTTGCATGTAGTAGCGAATGCGTTTTGCATGCTAGCGGTATTGGTTCCATGCCCAGTTTTTGTGTAATGCCTAGACTTTTGTCCCATGTGTAATCTAGCCAGTCCTGTTCAGTACAGACCGCATTACTTGTTTATTGTTTGCTTGATTTATTAATAAAGACATCGCTCCTGCGCTTACTTCCTGGTTACCGTCTCGTGTTGTTAAATATGTATAAGTTGTAGAGCAGCAAAGTGTGCAGAGCAGAGGTGTAAGAGCCAGAGTAATTTATTTTTATTTTTTTTAATAATGTGTTGGTTGGCATTTGTTGTAGTTAGTTAAGTGCTCATGGAAGAGGTGGGTCTTTAGCTTTTTTTTGGAAATAGTGACATATACTGTGCGCCGGATTGAGGTTGTAATTTCATTACACCACTGAGAGACAGTTAGTTTAAAGCTTCTGGAAAGGGACCTTGAGCCACGTTGAGTAGGCACTACTCAGGGTCAGTAGTTAACCAATCACAGGTTGCGAGAGGAAACATAAAACTCAATGAGAGTGTTGAGGTAAAGGTGTGCTGTTACCGACAATGTCTTGTACATGAGCATCAAGACCTTGAATTTTATGCGGGCAGCTACAGGAAGCCAGTGGAGGGAGATGAAGAGGGGTGTGACATGGGTTCTTTTATGCTGGACATGCTGCTGCATTCTGGATCATTTGAAGGGGTTTGATGGAGCTGGCTGGGAGGCCCGAGAGTAGTGCATTGCAGTAGTCTAGTTTTGAGATGACAAGAGCCTGGACTAGGAGCTGTGTAGCCTGTTGGGTGAGATAGGGTCCAATTTTCTTGATGATATAGAGAATGAACCTATAGGATCATGCAGCAGTTGAAATGTGGTCTGTGATGGTCAAGCTGTCATCAAAAGTCACCCCAAAGTATTTGGCTGTCCTGGTTGGCTTGACTGTGGCTGAACCGAGCTGTACAGTGAGTTTTGGGTTAATTGAGGGGAAGGCTGGGATGCTGAGAAGCTCAGATTTTTGCCAAGTTGAGCCGAAGGTGGTGTGCCTTCATCCAGTTTGAGATGTCAGACAGGCGTGCAGAGATTCGTGCAGAGACATATGGACCATCAGGCTGGAAGGACAAATAGAGCTGGGTATCACTGATATGAGAAGCCATGAGACTCAATCCCAGGCACCAGAGACAGTAGTATAAATAGAAAAAAGCAGTGGGCCCAGAACTGACCCCTGGGGAACATGCAATCCCTACACTACATTGCAATCCCTACACTACATTGTGTGCATGTGTGCACATTTAAATTTCTGGATGTTAAGCCAGCAATTTTCCAAAGTCCTTGTGAAGTGGTGAGCTTAATAAAGGTAAGTTTAGGTGCCATAGTTATCAATGTCCTTACTATCCCATGGAGGCAGCCCTTCTTCAACACCCCCCCTTCATTTACTGTATATGAGTTATCTAGATTGCAATATCTGTTTTGTCTATAGAAGGCTATAGGCCATACAAGTTCCTTCAGTGATAAAAATGCAAAAGCTATTTACTACCATTACCTCTAATGAAAAATATATGTAAACAGTGTACAGCATTTATTAATTTATTGTGGGGCATGGTGGCTTAGCATGTTTGCCTCACACCTTCAGGGTTGGGGGCTAAATTCCCACCTCTGCCCTGTGTGTGTGGACTTCTCCCCACGCTTTAGGGGTTTCCTCTGTGTAATTCTGTTTCCTCTTGCAGTTCAAATAACATGTGTTGCATCTCTAAATAATATGTGGTGTGTGAGTGTGTGTGCAATTGTGCCTAGCAATGGGTTGACCTCCTGTCCAGGGTGTCCCCTTGAGTCAACAGAAGTTGCCTTGTGCCCTGAGTCACCTGGGATAGGCTCCCTGTGACCCTGTGTAGAATAATTGGTAAAGAAAATGGATGGATAATTTTCTGTGTTTATAGAATACTGTATAGCATGAAAGTTACCTTCTACTGGACCTGCTTTATTAAACAGAAAAGAAAGAGAGAAAAGACAAACAAGGAACTTAAATTAATTAATCAGTAATATAAGTTAAAAAATGTCATATTGTTTAAGCAGTCATTACCCACTTCTTGCTGATGAGCCATTCTGTAGCTCTGGGACCGCAGGGCTCTCACTTGTCTTAGTTATTATATTGAACCAGTTATCACTTCCTCTGTTCATTGGTCAAACACACACTACAGAGTATATGCTGCTGCTTCCTGCTCTGAGCTAAGTAGTCCATTGTGTAATATAATAAGTGGAGGAACTCTATGTGGGTGTTAAAAAATAATGTTATCATAATCATAATCATAACTCTGATGACAAATATTAATGTGTGGCAGATGAATTGTAGTTCAGTCTAAAAGTTATGAGTGCCTACTGCTCGCATAATTTATGAAAAATATACATCAAAACCAGTTGATGAAATAATATACAGAAGTTTGTTCATATTGTTCCTATCTTGTTTGCTCTTGTTGACTAATCAATTCAAGCACTTCTCTCTCACAGGAAGAATTCTCGGTATAATGTGTTGGTGTGATAAAGGAGTGTTAATATCATATTTGATAGCTCTCAGATGATGAACATGAGTATCTCACAAGGGAAATACTTTATACAGAACAAATTAAGTTTGCTTATAACATACCTCATGCCAATATGCTATAATAACAGCACTGAAAATGATTGACAATAACTCTACCTGAACTGAAATCACAAATAGCAAGCACATTGTTCTTGTACTTTTGTTAGAATAAGTATCATAATTAACATAATTAAAGATGGAAAGAGGAAGATCAAGCTGCTGTATTTATTTATCATTAGGTAATAAACTCAACTCAGTCTCACAGAAATAAAAAGTTTGCAACTTATCTGCAGAATCTTCTGCATGGTGGCTATCAACATTCTGTTACAAGCATACATTGCATAGAATCATATCAAACTTTCACTCTAATGTAATAATAAATAATTCAATCACTTTTTAAATATATTGAGCATGGTAATGGAGTACAGTAATGCAAATATTTTCAGAATGCAGAAAGTCTCAGAAGCCTGAATTTTGAAAATGTATTACTGTGTTTGCAAAGAAGAGACATTTCATAAGCCAGTTAAGTCAAATCATACGTAGTGAAAAGCACCATAAAATAAATTATTCACACACTGCCTTATTTTTTAGATAGCAATTTAAAGCATGATGGACAATTCATATTCTTGTAATTTGTTAGATTTTAGATCATGTTGACAGTTGTTTTCTGATGCAAGACAACAGAACATTGCAAAAGTAAAAAATATTTATTTTCGTACACAGGGTTCATTGGCATTTACATTACATTGTGGTTTCCTTATCCAAAATTTGCTTTAATAAATTAGTAATTGTATTTGTGTCCAGCAGAATATTCTGTGACTAACCTTGTGTATGTGATTTTAGTTACCCATGTGTCTGTTTGATTCTTGACAGCAGTTTTCTGAAATAAATATGTAGGAAAGGACAAAGAAAGATGGAAACCCATCTCTGTTCGCGCCCTGATGCCTGACTCTTTGTCTATGAAATCCCTGAAGCAGAAAGAGGGCAGGCCATATTAGCACAGGACTTTACAGGCAGGAGTTGAAGTAGAGAAAGAGAGAAGTGCACTAGAGAGCAGTGTACAGCATCTGGAGTGTTCGAGTCACCCAGCATGGTATCGATCGGCCAAAATCTCATCACGGCTGCCTCTCGAAGTAGTTAAGAGCAACTCTCCCTTGACTGGGTGAGTGGATTGCTTTTCTCTCAGGTCATGTATGGTTATTTTTAGATGGATAAGGTAAGACAGCCTTACACGTTTCAGTCTCAATTGTCTTAGATGGGTAACATTTTTTTTATGTTATCATTTAATATGAAAAATAGATACAACCTCAAACTCATAGACCTGAGTCTAGGCAGGATGCAGTGTAAAAATGACACATTGTTACATAACGAAGTTGGATGCGGATGCAGGTGCAGATCAAACTCTTTATTAAACATAAACACAAAACTCAAAGTAAACGTGGTCTTCACAGGCAAACTGGAAACGGGAAACGAGGCATAACAACATCCTTCTTAGCATGAAGGCAAATGATACGACCACTACAAATGATACAACTAATAAGACTGAGCGACGTGCTCAATAACCCAGGCGTTTAAATAATAAGCATGACTAACACAAAGCATAGACACCTGTGAAACATCAAAGTAATTAAGCTAACGCTCAACCCGGAAGCGAGCAAACCAAAACTGAAGACGAGCCACAGTGCCATCAGCTGGCCTTAATGTGACAAAAACCAAGTTGCAAACTAGGAAAGATCATTTTCCAGTGGGGTAAATGCAATATAATACATGCATAGTAATTGGTGAAAGGAGCTTTATATTCTAACTAGCTAATGGTGATCATCAATACATGCAATACACCTTTTTTATCACTCTCACCAGCCCAGACAATCCTCCAACCCTATGCCCCTATCTATCACCAACGAGTCAGGACATGGCAGCCTTATATTCTCTTATTCCCTAAATAGCAAAGCTGCAAAGACTTCTCTAACCATTCTTATGTGTGTCTGCCACTTAGTGACTTAGTGATAGAGGTATGGATTATGTGCTTGTCAAACTCATTACCGGAGGACACTTGTCTATGGAAAAATTAAAATCAAAATATTTTCTATGTATTGTATCATGTCTCATCAAAAGAGCTCAAAATCATATCATAATGAATTGTTGACTACATTCAATGTGCTTTTTTATATGTTGTATCATTGATGATCTATCAAAAAGAAAAAGAAATCTACATCCCTACAATATACAAATTGATTAATAGCAGGGACCTATAAAAACACACATCTGTTGTATAATCCATTTTGCCAGTATCAGTTTACCAAAACACACAATGAGCCAAACAGAGGGCACACTTTCCATTATTTATTTCACTTCCACTATATAGCCTGTGCGAAGACTAGCCTTTTGTCTATAATCATTTCAGATTATTGTCATTTTTATCTTGGTCTGTTTTTCTCTGACCTTCTTTATGACAGATATAGGAAGACTAGATAAAGGTTTGGGCTACATTTCAATATGTGGCAATGTCCTCTTGTTGTGGGCTACCTTCCAGATTTTCTCCATTATGATGAATTGAATTTTGAGTGTCCATGATAATGTTCACAGGAGACTGCTCAGAGAATATGTGGTTTTATTTATGACAGATTTTATGCAGAAGGCAAGTTGAGTTTCTCAGTTTGTTGTTAATGCATGTCAAGTTGTATGAATAGATTTCGATTAAATTTGATTTGTAATTGGACTTGTGATTGAGCGCCATTGGGTTTCTCAAGTAGGCAGTGTTTATCACGATGTAGCTGAGCTAGCTTGAGGCATTAACGACATTAGCTTAGCTAAAATGTACTTAATTTATGATGAATATACAGTGCCTTGCGAAAGTATTCGGCCCCCTTGAACTTTTCAACCTTTTGCCACATTTCAGGCTTCAAACATAAAGATATAAAATTTTTATTTTTTGTGAATAATCACCAAGAAGTGGGACACAATTGTGAAGTGGAACGAAATCTATTGGATTTTTGAAACTTTTTTAACTAATAAAAAAATGAAAAGTCTGCTGCAAGTCGCTTGGGGTATGTCTCTATCAGTTTTGCACATCGAGAGACTGAAATTCTTGCCCATTCTTCCTTGCAAAACAGCTCAAGCTCAGTGAGGTTGGATGGAGAGTGTTTGTGAACAGTAGTTTTCAGCTCTTTCCACAGATTCTCGATTGGATTCAGGTCTGGACTTTGACTTGGCCATTCTAACACCTGGATACGTTTATTTGTGAACCATTCCTTTGTAGATTTTGCTGTATGTTTGGGATCATTGTCTTGTTGGAAGATAAATCTCCGTCCCAGTTTCAGGTCCTTTGCAGACTCCAACAGGTTTTCATCCAGAATGGTCCTGTATTTGGCTGCATCCATCTTCCCCTCAATTTTAATCATCTTCCCTGTCCCTGCTGAAGAAAAGCAGGCCCAAACCATGATGCTGCCACCACCATGTTTGACAGTGGGGATGGTGTGTTGAGGGTGATGAGCTGTGTTGCTTTGACGCCAAACATATCATTTTGCATTGTGGGCAAAAAGTTAGATTTTGGTTTCATCTGACCAGAGCACCTTCTTCCACATGTCTGGTGTGTCTCCCAGGTGGCTTGTGGCAAACTTTAAACGAGACTTTTTATGAATATCTTTGAGAAATGGCTTTCTTCTTGCCACTCTTCCATAAAGGCCAGATTTGTGCAGTGTACGACTGATTGTTGTCCTATGGACAGACTCTGCCACCTCAGCTGTAGTTCTCTGCAGTTCATCCAGAGTGATCATGGGCCTCTTGGCTGCATCTCTGATCAGTCTTCTCCTTGTCTGAGCTGAAAGTTTAGAGGGCGCGCCAGGTCTTGGTAGATTTGCAGTGGTCTGATACTCCTTCCATTTCAAAATGATCGCTTGCACAGTGCTCCTTGGGATGTTTAAAGCTTGGGAAATCTTTTTGTATCCAAATCCGGCTTTAAACTTCTCCACTACAGTATTACAGACCTGCCTGGTGTGTTCCTTGGTCTTCATGATTCTCTCTGCGCTTTCAACAGAACACTGAGACTATCACAGAGCAGGTGCATTTATACAGAGACTTGATTACACACAGGTGGATTCTATTTATCACCATCAGTCATTTAGGACAACATTGGATCATTCAGAGATCCTCGCTGAACTTCTGGAGTGAGTTTGCTGCACTGAAAGTAAAGGAGCCGAATAATTTTGCACGCCCCACTTTTCATTTTTTTATTAGTTAAAAAAGTTTCACAATTGTGTCCCACTTGTGCAGATCTGGACTCATCACACTTCCCCATTAGAATTCTTCTTTCTTATTTGTGTGCTAATGAGAAACCTGAAAACACTTCCAGTGCATCTTTAAAAAGTCTGTGATCCATTCCATAGAAAACATACCATGCCATCTGCCATCTTTCTTTCCCTTTCCCTTAACTCAAAACAGCCTCCTCTTATTCACACACACACACACACGCACACACACACACACACACACACACACACAGCCCACAGCAAGGCAATGAGTGCTGTACAAACTGTGAGACAAATAGTGAAGCTGATTAACTAAAAACATGAATCAGGTGAAACCAGTCATGTTATGTAACAGTGACTGCCTAGAATCGTAGTCCCTAGCTAGTTCCTGCATATCCTTAACAGGCTAGTTCTTGCATAACACACCTCGTCACAGATTAATAACATTTCCAGTTGACTGGAGCTTCTTAATTATTTTTGATGGTGGAAATAAGCATTCTCAGTGCCTGTGTTATATTCTTATAGCCACTTGCCATTTTGTGAAACTGAACAACTTTGTCCCGCACATCACAGCACTTTTTTGATTTGGTTGTTGTATTTATTTCTAATTCTGATCTGGCTTTGTGATTCTTACTGCTGATGAGTGGTTTGCTTCTTGTGGTATGGCCTCTGTATTTCTGCTCTGAAAGTCTTCTTACAGCAGTGAATTTTGATACCTCCACCCCTGCCCTCTGGGGTTTGTTGTTTTTAGATTTTTCTTCACAGCTCTCACAATGTGCCTCACAACAATCAATTGTTGTTTTCCATGGCCAGCCCATTCAGTGTCTGTTGCTCAGTACACCAGTGGTTTCGTACTTTTTCAGGACCTTCTATATTTTTGTATTGACTATGCCCGATGCTTGTACAATTCCTCTGAATGGTTTTCCCTCTTTTCTCAGTTTCAAAATTTCTTGCTTTTCTCCCATAGACAGCTCTCTGATCTTCATGTTGGCATGTCCATTTTTAACAATAAATGCAGTCTTCACAGGTGAAACAAAAGGTTAATACCAAGTGTATAATTTCAGAGCTATATATTATTTAAACTATCAATCTAACTGGACCCACCTGGCGCAGAAAAGAGAAAGAGCGCTCCTCCTGCGTCTGCCACTATGGTGCTGAAAAGACAGCTCCGCTTCAACACACCATTGTTTTGGACAGCCGGAGACCGTCTAGCAGCCGCCAGGAGAATATAAAAGGACCATCCTCTGCTAGCAAAAGGAGAGACGGTTCCAGGGACATGTTTATTGATATGCTCTGTGTCACTTTCAGAAGATACGGACGCAACAGAAGATTTTGAGCTCTGGCTGCACCCACAGAGTTCCCTGACTGCAGAACGGGATCTCAGACGCTCTGGAAGCCCTCAGCACACCCTCTGTGAGCCACGCAGACGACACCAATGCCTGAGCACTTCACCCCACTGCACCTCATTTGCACACATATGCTCATGGAACTAAATAAACTTGTTTGTTCCATGTTTGCCATGGAAACGGCCTCCTGTGTGTCTGTGCTTAACTCACCGCTGTCTAGGGATGCTACACAAGTAACACATATCAGTCACGTGTTCCAATATTTTTGCTCATCGTCAAATTTGCTAGTCTAATACAAAATGTGATATGTTTTATGCTGTTTAACACATCTAAATATACAGAGAAATGAAATTTTTAATTCTAAACTCTTTTCTCATGTTCATCTTTTGATCTCAAATGGTAAATGGTAAATGTGCACTTATATAGCGCTTTTATCCAAAGCGCTTTACACTGTGTCTCATTCACACACCAATGGTTCAGAGTCTTGCCCAAGGACACTTCGGCATGTGGAGTCAGCCAGGCCGGGAATCGAACCGCCAACCCTACGATTAGTGGACAACCCTCTCTACCAACTGCACCACAGCCGCCCGTGTCTCCAGTGTACAGTAAAAACATGGCCTTGCCATTAAAATATTTAATGGCCTTGCCATTAAAATAGTTTCAGCGGGGTCTGTATACATTACCTACCCCTCTTCTATACTGCAAGGAAATCTCTACATACACATTTTTAAATACACATTTACATTTAAGACATTTGGAAGACGCCCTTATCCAGTGTGACTTACATAAATGCTTTGAAGTCTTTATCAGTAAATACAGAATAGCATCAGCCTAAAATCTCTTTTAGGGAGGTTATATAGAAAGAAAAGCATACAGACAACACTTTTTTTAAATTAATATGCTAATTTAAATATTTTGGGCTAATTTGTGCTCATGTCTAAGGTCATTGGACATTGTTTGAAGTCTGCTGTTTGGACATTTAGGGGAATGTCAATCCACTACATAGGTGCCAGAAAAGAGAAGAGTCCTGGTGCATGCCATCCTTTTACCCTGAGAGATGGTAGAATCAGTCGAGTAGTGCTAGAGGATCAGAGAGATGGTGCAGTGCAGGGTGTGATAAGAGCTTTTAGGTAAGTGGGTTCTGGTTAGTTTTTGGCTTAGTAGGAAAGCATCAGTGTTTTAAATCTGTGGCAGCTACATGGGCAGCTACATAAAGCCAGTGGAGGGAGCAAAACAATGGAATGGTGTGGACAATTCATGCAGCTGCATTCTAGATAAGTTGCAGAAGTCAAATGGTGCTCAGAGGCAGACCTGCCAGGATCCGTGAGTGACTGAGGGAGGGAAGGAGAGGATGAGTTGAGTGTCATCTGCATAACAGTGCTATGGAAACCCATGTGAGGATATGACTTCACCAAAAGATTGAGAATACACAGAAAAAAAATAGTTCAGCATTTCATAGCATTGCATTACTATCACACTAATGAGTGTCATGGTGGGGAATATTGAACCAACAATGTGATATGGCCTGCAACAGTGTGATATGACCGCTGGAGGATATTTTGTGCAAAATGTACTTGTTTTTTTATTTTTTATTTTTATTTTTCAGTTTTAAAATGTAATGTAAAAACTCAGAGCCACATGCTTTGAAAATTCTACTTACTTCACTTAATTCAATTACACTCGAAACTCAATACCTACTCTGAAGAATTTTAATTATAATTAGTGACAAAAATGACATATATAAATATATATGGGAGGCTGTGGCTCAGGTAGTAGAGCGGGTTGTCCACTAATCATAGGGTTTGCGGTTCGATTTCCGGCCTACATGACTCCACATGATGAAGTGTCCATGGGCAAGACACTGAACCCCAAGTTGCTCCCGATGTTAAGCTAGCACCTTGCATGGCAGCTCTGCTACCATTGATGTGTGTGGGAATGATTGAATGCGACACAGTGTGAAGCACTTAGGATAAAAGCGCGATATAAGGGCAGACAATTTACCATACATCGAGTCTTTTACATATTGTTTAATGAATACATATTGTTTAAGTTAACAAAACACACATTAACAGATATCAAGAACAATCCCAACTACATCCCAACTAATCCCTTGTTTTTTTGCAAGTTCTTGGATGACCCTTTATAACTTTACAATTGCTATATGATTATTATTACATTATTAATATATTATTGATCCTAACACAGTGATACACACTCTTGTCTTCCAAATGACAGTTTTCCTGATTAAGTAAATTAAGTAAACCTGATTCAACAACCATCAAATTAGAGTAAAATTATTATAGGATTGCTGTGTGTGTGTGTGTGTGTGTGTGTGTGTGTGTGTGTGTGCGTGTGTGTGTGTGTGTGTGTGTGTGTGTGTGTGTGTGTGCGCGTGTTAGTGACCTCGGTCACTGGGTAATAAGTAATTTCCCTTGTTGCTTAGTTACTTGTAGCTGCACTGCTAGGCAACTCGAGACTAAAGCACTGCAAATCTGGTATCTAACACTGGGTGTGTGCGTGTGTGTGTGTGTGTGTGTGGTTCAAGTCACCAATTTTTAAGTGAAGTGGGAGATAATTACAAAGCAACACGACACCGCTGGCGGTAACCCCCCGCCCGGGGGCGCTAAAAAGAAAAAACCTTGGAGAGGTTTTCCTGGAAAGGGACAAAACAAATCATAACACTATTAACGTTCCCGCCCCTCCAAGAAGAGGGAGAAAAAAAAACACGTTAGGGGAGGGCCCCTGCATGCATTTGTTTTTTCCATGCTCTTGACTTTGAGTATTTCTCTGCCACTTTATCAGTCGCTCTTCTCTCTCTTCTTGCTCCTCTCCTCCTACTGCACCAATTTATGAAAGCTTTCCTCATAAATCATGATGATAATTTCTCCAATACAAGGATCATCTTGTCAAAACTGTTATGGCTACAAGTGAGACAGTTATACTGGATTATCTCCACTATCTCAAGAGTGCAAGTAAATACAGTCTTCTGATTGCCAATTCATAAGAATTCTTCATGAGCTAACGAGCATGTAATATAACAAATGATTATAGTTCTGTTGGAAAATGGTGATATTTACCCTTTTCATTCATCAGTAGTCCAGGGAGATTAATCTCATTATATGTAATTATTCTGAGTTTGTCATATCAGGCTGGCACTGTTGACTAAATAAATTCAGACTGAATAGCTCTATCTTATACTACATGTAATTGTTCTATACATTGTGTCCTTTTAGTGTGAGTGTTTCCAAACTGGAGAATTCTCGTATATAGTATACTTTTAATAGTTGAATGATGCACTAAAAACATGGAAACTTAGTGGGGAACACTGGATACTTCATAAACTCAGTTTTTACATGTGGATTGAATTTTGCTAAATGTCTAATGCATCGTAAACACAAATAAGCAACTAAAGGTTTAAACCAAATGATTAGGGTCCAAAGCATGATGGTTGTTCCGGTGCAGTTCAATGACATGAGGTACCATTGTAATTTTATTCAACATGTTTCTATTCAATTTAAGATGTTTAAATACCTTACTTTTTTAGCGGCTACATACTAAACTACATAGGGTATAGTGTAAGAAAATGATAAACCATTTAAGCATGGCTTGATGTGTGATGTATGATGACCCAACAAGGCATGAGAAGGGGTGTACTTGGTCTGTGCCAATGTTTAGGAAGGTATTACATGTCAAAGTAACATTCACATGAATGGCAGGGCCCAAGGTTTCTCTGCAGAACATTGCCCAGCACATCACACTGCCGACTTCTTCCCATACAACCTTCATCTTAAAAAAGTACAGAAAGTTACTCTAGTATGTTAGCTCTCAGCTTCAAGAATATTACAAATTTTAGTCCCTCCATGATGCAACCACTATCTAAAGTGAGTTTTGCATGATTCCGGGAGGAACTAAATAAATTGTGGTCATAATAGGAAGAATCTATATTGGCAAAAGGGAGAACATATCACAAGGAATAGTCTCTTTTGTGACTTTAACAGGGGTGTCATTTTCTAAAGGTACCTGAGAGAGCTTGTATTTGCATGATGATGTGTCCTTTTGAACTCTATGCTCTATATGTGCCATTCCAGGAACAATGACCACCTCTGCATTCAGGCTGAAGCATTTAGAGGGACACTCATCTGTGGATTAAAGATTGACAGAAAAGGTTGATGAGCCATTACAAGGGAACAGTCCTTGCTGTATAGGCACTGATTGAAATTTTTAACTCCCAAGACACAATTCACAGTCTGTCTGTGCATAACTCCTCTGCATTCCTGTAAGCAATCAGGATGTGAATGTAATTGGGTGTTCACATTCATCGCTCTTGACACTGCTCCACCAATTTCAAATGGTGAGGCATTATGTGCAAGTTTTGGTGGTTGCTCTGGGACAGAATGTGTGAGTGTCTGACATTACTGTCTTCTCTGTTTCATAAAGTCTTTATGACAGTGTTTCATCAACTTCCAGTCCCTTCCTACTCATTAGTGATAGTAAATGACAAATCCTAAAAGGACTTTATCTGTGAAACGTCCTTTGGTCAGGGAGCCTGCATAACAGCATGGATTTTGTGTGTCAATAGTGTGACCAAAGTAAGTGTTACTGTGCTTGAGAAAGTCACACTGGTCATGACAAGCACTCAATGCATGCTGTGTGAGCATTTCCACTGTTATTTTTGCTGATGCTTTGGAGGTGCATCTCATCATTTTCTCCTTTAACAATATCACCTTATCTATGACCTCTTTGTTGCTGAAACCTTCTGAAGCAGTAAAATTTGTTAAGTTTAATGTGAGAAATACTTTGATCTCCTATTCGAATTCCATTTGACAATATACCTCAACCGAATAACTCTTGGTAAAATTGTATCACTCCAGACAGATTTGTTTTTATAAATTTAGGAAGTGGATATTGTTGCAATGGCCAATGGAAACATTAAAATCTCCACAAACTCTGACAGTCCCATTTTTCTTTGTGACAGGCACTGCTGGCATTACCCATGAGCTCCAGTTCACTGTTGATAAAATACCTTCAGCTTCCATATGATCCAACTAATTTTTCTCTGATAGAACAAGGTACTAACCTTGAGAAATCTTGGTATGTCATTTTCACTCAGACCAAAATTTGCAATCTCTTAGTGTGTCACCCATTTCATCACTGAATTACAAGGTTAGAATAGTTTCTTTATTCAGTCATGGACACTGAAATGAGCCCTCCCTCAGGTTGCTTCATTTTTTAAATCTGTAATAATACATGATTAGTAGGGGCTTTAGACACAAGTGATTCTGAATAGTATCCACTATGTAATTGAAACTAAACACCACCTCTATTCTTCTGATGAGAAGAGAGCAAGAGCTTCTTTACTATCATTGGATTTTAAATCTTTCTGGCTAGTCCAACCGCAGGGTGTTTAATCTAATCAAACATTGTCTTAAGGTGGGGTGTAAGCCATATTCTCTGCCTATGACATTAGTCAGTTCACTGTCTTTGCAGACAGGTGGTTCCACACTTTTCATGATGTGTGGCTCAAACTTTGTTCCAAAATATTAACATATACATATAATGACATTCATCCCAAATGTCCTTACTCCTATCCTTCTGGAAATCACTGAATGAACACACACATACCAAACATGACCTAATTGGATATAATCAACAGTATGCCAGATATATTTGCTTAATACAAGATAATAAAAGACTAATAGCTAAATTTTGGTTACAAATATGGGAAATATGGTTTACAAAGCTTAACAGTTAGCTTGCTAAGGACACTAGTAAATGTATACATTAATAATACATAAGGACTAGAGTTTCGGATCATGGACATGGGTAGGTTCAGTTTACAGGTAATAATAATCAATTTGCAAGGTATGTGGTATGAATACAAATGCACAACAGTATGATACAAGTTTAAACCTTGTAGAAAATTATGATACCTTGTAGTAGACTCCATGTACAAAAGTTAACTGTCTCTGTCCTCTGTGCTTTGGGTGGTGTGAAGAACTGTTTAGACAAAGGAGGACCGTTCAATTTCAAAATCAGGGATTCTTCCCCTGATGGGTCATATATGCTGCTTGTGTGTTGAGATCCTACACTGTGCTAGGAAATATTGTTGTTATCATAAGATAGTACTGTCAAAGGCCACAACAGTAATAACTTTCCAGGATTAATGCATGCCCTCACCAATAATTTTGCTGGAGAAATAAGTTGATTAGTGCTGTAAGTTAATTCTGATATTATTTTCTCCAATATAATTAATATTCCATGTGAGCTAATGCTTTCTTTGCACATAATATGGACAAGGAAGGAGGATCTGTCCTAGATGACCTGCTCTTTGGTGGGGGTAAAAATACAGCAGTATTCTGATGCCACTTTCCATCATCAGAGTCTGTCACTCTTAGCCCACAAAGAGGGAGGATTTTTAGGAACAGGTTCAACCTTCTTAAATCTACAATTCAAACCCAGTTTGAAAACTCACTCCTGATGATGTTCAGAAAATATATTAAACACCTACACTCTTACAATGTGACAAAATACATCTGACTTGATTTACTTTCCTGAGCTTATACTTTCCTGCTATGTTTAATTGATGAAGACTAAACCAGGCAACATACAAATGAGAACAGTCAGTAACAAAATATATATTCTGATGTGTTTAAAGATGTTGCATTGTATGGTGCCCAAAAACAATTGTCCCCACTGGCCTGCACTCACACTGCACTTAAACTTCTGGACCTGAGCATGCTTATGTCATTATGATGTGGCTTTTTTTATTTAAGAAGACAGCACAGCACAATGAAGTCCATCTTCGGAACATAAGCTAAGGTTACAGCTAGCTTTTACTTGACTTTTGATTATTATTTTTTGACTATCGGTATGTATGCTTATTTTTTAGGATTTGTTTCGTGATTGTGTTTTTTATGTAAAGTCATTTGAGAAGCTACTTTTAAAGGCACTATATACAATAAAGTTTGTTATTATTATGGCCAGAGGTGGGAAGTAACATGTCATATTTACTTTGTTACATTTACTTAAGTAACTTTTTTTTTTGAAAAAAATGACTTTTAAGAGCAAGTTTAACTGGCCATTGTCACAAGTCGTGACGGAGCGGATGAAGGAAGGAGGTAAGCGCACTTAAGAACGAGTGTAGTTTATTTACAAGAGGCAGACAAATCCGAAACGTAATCCAAAGGCATAGTCCAGAAAACAGGCGAAGGTCAGGCGAACGGCAAACAGGCATAGACTTGGGGCAAGGCAGATATCAATAACGAAGCACGGACAACGGGGTCGAGAAACAAACATAAACCTAAACATGAACGTGAACTAGGACTAAGATCTGGGAGCGGATAACCCAGCGTGAACTATAACTAACAAGGGACTAAGTTTACTGTGTTTAATATGTTTAATTAACCGCGCCGTGTGTAGTAGTATATATACCGGCATGACTTAACTTAAACAGATTTGAGGTGAAAGCAATACAGACACACGTGGGGATACAACCTATGAGAGACACGGGGCGGGGTCATGACGAACATAAACAAAACACACGTGTCCTCCCAGCCATTGACAGAAACGAAAACAAAGAGCACATGTTCAGAAGTCGCAACACGCATGCAGAACCGCGCGAGAGCATATTGATTCAAGGGGGAACTGTGACAGCCATATTATACCCTTATTCAAGTTCATTTTTAAATACAGAAATGTACTTTTACTTTTCTATATTGGTAGTGTTCCTTCTTTGCTGTTAAATGTTAATGAATATATGTAGTTTTAATATCACATATAATGAGGTTGCAAGTCTCGTGATATGTTGTAGTGGTCTGAATCTGTATGCAACAATCTATCACTTTTTCCTGGAAGATAATAGCCAAAGAGGAGGAAGAAGCGAGAATGTCGACGGAGACAGGACACCCATACACATCCACACACCATACACAAACATTCACTCTTCTCTTCTCAATATCTCTTCTGGTCTGTTCCACAGTCTGTTCTTTTGTTCTCTTTTGTCTTGTTTAACTGCAGATGCTAAGAAGTTTGTGTTGTGAAAATAAAGACAGCTAACGGTTGGGAAAATGTTTGGTTTTGTGGTGGGGTGTGTGTGAAATTTTGTGTTGAAAATGACAGGTTCTGTGTTATTGTACCAATCACAGGACTGAGACTTGCTGTTTTATCTTGAGACTAGGTGTTGTATCAAATAAACAGAACAGACAGATACTTCAAGGAGAGGTTTAACTTATAGTTCTCTATGTAGTCTGAGATTCATGATTCATGATCCCCTTCATTTGAATCAAATCCGAAGTAACTTGTAACTTGCTACTTGAATAGTCTTCTCATTGAATACTTTAATACTCTTACTCAAGTACAGTGCTGTGAAAAAGTATTTCTTCTGATTTCTGCATCTCTCATACAATTTTTTTTTTCTTCCAGAAATTAAAACAAACTCTAAGATAAAACAAAGGCAACCTTTGTAAACAAAAACAGTTTTGGTTACTAGAGAAAGATGGAAAAAAAAAAAAAAAGGAAATGAAATATACAAAAAAAAAAAAAAAAAAAAAAAAATGGAAAGACAAAGAATGTCTTTGGAATTTCATGGTTTTCTGAAAAAAATTGTCATAAAATGTGATCTGATCTTCATCTAAGTGTAGAAGTTGGGTGATGCAACAGGAAAACGACCCAAAACACTGGAACAAGTCCACAACAGAATAGCATCAGAAAAACAAAATCCGTCTTTTCGAGTGGCCAAGTCAGAGCCCAGACCTCAACCGAATAGAGAAGCTATGGAATGACTTGAAGAAAGCCATACACATGAGACGTCCAAAGAATATGACCGAGCTAAAGTAGTCGTGCCAGGAAGAATGGGCTAAAATTCCTCCTGAACAATGTGCAGGTCTGATCCACAACTACAGGATGTGCCTGGTTGAGGTTATTTCTGCCAGGGGGGGGTGAACCAGTTATTAATTCTAAGGGTTCACTTACTTTTTAAACTGCCATTTTGAATGTTGAATGAGTGTGTTCAATAAAGACATGAAAGATCAGAATTTTTTATATTATAATATATGTAAAAGGTAATGTGAAGTGCGGAGAAACTGAGCAAGGTCTCCCTCGGGGGAGCAGAAAAAGCGGGCCTCGTTGGAGCAAGAGCGTAGAGCGCCGTTTTTAGCAGGGCAGGCAAACAGTGGTTGCCCTCTTGCAGATGTTGGTTGAAGAGAGAACTCCTAAAGAGGTTGAGTGGAGAACTCCTGGACGATGCTGGTTGAAGAGAACTCCTTATGATCTGGTTTGAAGAAGACTCTTGCAGCATTTGTTAGTTGATGAGGAGTACCTTTTGAAAAATGTTGGTAGAAGAGAACTCATTGTTTCTATGGAGTCCAAAGGTTTAAACTCTTCCTCACTGGGTGGAACCTGAAAGGTTTTACTCCAATCAGCCTGAAGTTAAGGCGGCGTGTAGCGATGATCTCCGCCCATAACTTTACTCAGTCCATTGTCTCGGTGATCACATAATACCAAGCCTTCTATTTTTTCCTTTACAGAGTGTGGATCAAACTTTTAGACCCAACTGTTGGTAACTATACCTAACAGTGTGCTACCAAATTTCCCTTACTTTCATCTTTCAGCAAATCACACAAGGAACACACTCCTACCAAAGATGACATATGTTGGCTGCTGTTAACACATGACTAATAATTAGTAACACACCGATATCCATATTAACAATACTCATGCATGTTAAACAATCAAATGTCTAAATGCATCTTTGAGGTTACAACCATGATAATTGCAGGGTAACACATAGAAGAATATAGTCAATTTCAGTTGTTATTTTATTATTCTTCCATGGTCTTTTAGAATGTATGAGGTGTCCTGATTTAGTTGGTGTAACAAAGGTGTGATAAGGACCGTGATTAAAGAAAGTCAACTTGGTAAGACCCATGAGCTGAAATTGGCTTGATGCCCCAAACTCTGCATACAGGGTCTCATGAATTAAGGCTCAGGTGAAGGGGTGATCTTATGCTTATCTCATGCTCATGATCTTGTGAGGTCCTACACTGTTGTTCTTTGTTTATTTGTCCATGCCCTTGTTTTATGTTTTAGATATACACAACCATGCTTACATACTAAACAACTCAATAAAATAACACCAACAAGTAACCTGGTGGCTTCACAACAACGCCCACATAAACCTACTGTCATATCATTTCACACTCATGCATCAACATACAACAATAGTACACCACTGATAAACATGGCAAGAGGTCATCCAGAAATATGACATGAATCAAATTCCTGACTGTGAACATCCACGTTATTGGCTATCAGGTTAAAAAACAGAAAGTACTATAGCACCTCACTACACTTAATGCAGATATGCTTACTTCAAGAAACACATCTCTCAGAATCAGATTCACACACTCTACAATTAAACCACATTTACTCTGCCCAGTACAACACCAAACAAAGAGGTGTAGCAATTTTGAGAAACAGAAAAATCATCTGGGTTACACTTGTAACCCTGTTCCCTGAGAAAGGAATGTGACGTTGTGTGAGCTTCACAATGTGGGACCGGTATCTGAAGTCCGTGTGAAATCATGGCTATTTATAGGCCTGCCATGGTCAGATGACATGGCATTTGTGTATCACATGATTATAAAATGGCACCTGTAATGGCATAAAAATGGCACCACATCATAAGCCTCTATTATCTGAAGCAAAGATGCAATTCACAGTCATGCCCCAGTATGACATAGCTATGCAACGTCTTGTTCCCTTCTCAGGGAATAGGGTTAAATGCGTAACCCAGACTTGCCCTTTCAAAGGGAACTCAATGTTGCATGAGCATTATGCTGTGGGAATGAGAATACCCACTCTATAATATGGAGGTTATGGCCTGTTCAAAAAGATCCGAGCCCGAGTGTCACTGCAAGACACTAGAGCCTGGGGTGGAATGCATGTCCAAACTGTAATATGAAATGAATGTGTGTGGCATAGACCAGCGGTCCCCAACCCTCGGTCCACGGACCGGTACCGGTCCGTGGGTCATTTGGTACCGGGCCGCACAGAAAGAATAAATAAAATACATTATTTCCGTTTTATTTACTATCTGGATCTGAAAAATGACCGGATTCTCTCCGTTACATCCTTCTACGACTCACTTTTGACGCATGTCAAGACGCTTGTCTTGGTCACGTGATACATTGAAACCTTACCATAGAGACCAGAGAGCTAATAAAGTTGCGATTTCACATTGGATTCACGTTTATTATTATATTTTTAAAATACCCCAGTTTTTATGCCGGTCCTATCATTTTATTTTGTTGTATTTATCCGCCACACCTTAAAGGCCGGTCCGTGAAAATATTGTCTGATATTAAAGCGGTCCGTGGCACAAAAAAGGTTGGAGACCACTGGCATAGACCACCCTGCCTCAGCACACACCTCCTGTAAGAATGCACCTTTGGATAAAGCCTTTGAGGTGTTTTGACTCCAAGTTTGTCTAATGTTTTGGATACCACTGCCTTGAACTTTAT
Organism: Ameiurus melas; assembly: GCA_012411365.1. Taxonomy (NCBI): domain Eukaryota; kingdom Metazoa; phylum Chordata; class Actinopteri; order Siluriformes; family Ictaluridae; genus Ameiurus; species Ameiurus melas. Next base: position 12,461,361 of record CM022777.1, on the reverse strand, counting down.
TAAAACTTACGAACTGCACTTGCATTCGTCTTTACATGCACTTTGTAATGCCAACTGTGTTTATGAAGTATAATGTTTTCACCTTAGCAACAGAGCACATCCGGTCTGTTTTGTGTGTTTGCTTTGAATGTGTAATATAAACATTTAACCTAAAAGTACAAAGTACATGGAGTGTCCAGTGCAAATAGAGCGATTTAACACCCTATAATGCAAATAATAAAAACATTTATTATGTCAAGATTATGTCTTAGATATCTCAAATGATCAGAATGTTGCTTAAAATTAAAGATGCACTGATATATCGGCCAATATTTGGTATTGGCCGATAAAGGCGAGTTTTCACACTATCGGCTAAAAACATCCTATGATCAGGCGGGAACATACATTGAATTGGAGCTGTGTGTAAAGAAGATGTCTCTTATATGGAATTACTTTGATTTGGGTGACAATGACAACAAACCTTCAGTTTGTAAGCTCTGCACCGCTAAAATTTTACGCCACATACTGCAGCAGAGCAGAAGCAGTGTGTATGTTTTCCATCGTGCATGTTAATGAATGAGTGCTTTACACCAGACACTGCAGCAGGAGTTTCTGCATGATGTAAATTTTTTTCTTCTTGATCTTCTCACGCTCAATGAAAGCGCCAGTACACGGTTAAAAGATTTCAATGAAGACGAGTTTACAAAAAAGGTGTATACTGCACAGAAAAATACATTTGTATTTTTACAGTAGTAATAATACAGTAGTATGTTTCATAACCATATAATATTAATAAAATGAGTAATGTGTTTTCTGTTTAAAAGACCAGTTACAGTGAAAAAACTTGCTGAAATTGAGAGAATAAAGTTTTTATTATTTGCATTTCCTTCAGAATTGTGGAATTAATTATTAGTAATTTAAAAGAAGGTATAAAAGGCAGAACCACCAAACTAATGTATCTGAATCGACATGGGCCGATATCAATCTGAATAATTGGCTGAGAAATTTTGTATTAGTGCATCTCTACTTCAAATTATAATTTTACTATTGCAAAGTTTCCATTATTAAATATTCACCACACATTCACTAGTGACGTCTGACTTTTGAACCAATTCTTTTTAAAGAGAGGTGGGGTACTCCCCAATGTTTGCTGAAAAAAGGATGATTATTGATTTACTGTATATTCACTCTGAAAAAACTCAAATATGCAGCCATGAAAGAAAAAGTAGTCCTTCACTGTGAATTTTAGCCTACATTGCAAGATTCAGGTTGATATAACTGCTTAATTTGTGTTCAATAATCCTAGTGTACATTAGCGTATAATGCAATGTATCTGTAGCAGTGTGACTCGTTTGTTTTGTAATAACTACGCCACCCTGAGAAAACAGGGAATATAAAATCTACGAAACAAGTAACAATGTGGCTCATTTCATTTATATACTATATTAATCCTGCCAACTATGCCACATGTAGCAATGTGGCTCATTTTACTCTACAAATACACCATGTGTAGCTATGCAGCTTGTTTGTTTTGTTAATATACCAACTACGCCACCCAAGTAAACAAAATAAGGACGCGCAAGTACGTTCCACTTAGAACCGGTAAGAGGTACATTGTAAAATGTACAAAAATACATTTTATTTTGAAGTTAAAAAGACTGGCCAATAATTATTTTAAAAAGAAGCAACCAACACAGTCAGGCATTGGTCAAATAAAACGGTCACAAGAGGAAGTTAACAATAATCATAGGAGGACTGAGGCTTCCTGTATGAAGGGCAGGCTAGTACGACAGCACCAGCTGTACAAAAGGGAAAAGCACCCCACTAATCAGAATCATACCCAGCAAATTCACGGCAAATAAACACAGCAATAATAATGACCCTTAATTTAGTAAAGCCTACAGTGCAGCAAAGAACTCCCCCCAGCCTCAGGAAGCACTCAGCGCCTACAAGGAGAAGACAAAAACACAAAGTCAATTACAAAATGCTCAAAGCAGACAAACAAAAGAATAAAACACAAAGACAAACTTACTGTCAAAAAAACACAGATAACCTCAAGCTCAAACTGATTACAGGTAGCAAGTATACCGAGACTGACCACTACTACCACATAGCATTATCAGTATAATTAATCAGTATAATATCAATATAATTTATAAGAACTGTTACAACACAGTTGAATTAAAGAAAACTGATCTCAGTGACAGTTACAAAACAAAACAAAACCAAATCGGAGTATGAAGCAGCAACATTAAACAATAAAAACAAATTAAAACGTCAAGCAGCAACAAAGCAGCAACGTGGCTCTGTGAGTAAGGGGGAGGCGCTATACCGATATGACCACAATTCTCATTAAGCCCGCCTTAATGAATGCAAAATCATGCAAAATCAAGGAGTCTAAGAACAAACAGGTTTTACAACCATAGTTTGGAAAGCATGCAAGATAGTTCAGCGTGAGTAATAGAACTAAACAAGATACCCACCATGATCCGATGATATGGTACTCACGATGGCACATACGAAAATCATGAAAGCGTCTTTAATAGTTATGATGGCAACAGCTGGCGCTCCGACCGGAGCTACGTTAAATTACCATGATACACAGTTGGGAGCCTTGATGGCACACCGCACTAAGATTGGGCAGTACATCACACCTGCACACATTCTCTGTAGCCCAACGTCACACTAAGCAAGTAAATCGCATGGTTAATGGACAACACTAGCATCACACAGCTAAGCAACAAAGCTAAAAACACATACCACTATAATCCATAGTAACGAAAGCAAGGGGCGGGTTTTCGACCGTGACACATTCTGGGAGGCATAAACAACCACTTATATACTATGGTAGGGAGAGAGCCCATTGGCCATGTACTTAATAATGGTGATGTTTTAACCACGAAACACACACCCCACTACATATCTATATCTGTTTCAATATTTGATTAGTGCTCCAAATATCCATCTTTGTATTCCAATTAAAACCTGATGTGAGTGTGGTCTACACCAGATTTTTCTTTGTTTTTATTTTTTAAAAATTCTTATTTTTAAAAATGTATTATTTAAATTTGAAACCTACCATTATGCCCCTGGAAACACTGGAAAGCATAGAATAATAAGAAAAAAAACAGAGATAGACATGACAGTATTGTCAGCAGTTTTTTCTAAACCTATTCATGCAGATCATTTCGCTGCTGTTGTTGTTGTTGTTGTTGTTGTTGTTGTTTTTGTACCTGTCGGAAATACTTGCTCACAAATTTTGCTGGTTCCATTACCCAAAACAAACTAATAGCTTAATGTAAACCACCAGGCAGTTACTAAGGATGAATGATTGAATTAATGAATGGATGCTATAAATTCCTCAGTATCTGTATTTGTATCTGTTTAAAACACATTATGAAAAATAATTGAGAGACAATTAAGAGATAAACAGAGAAAAATAGACAAAGAGAGTTGGCATCATTTACATCTCTACACACTTTACCAGGATGTTGGTGTGTGTTGTGTGATTTAAGTAGGCAGTTGTCATTCCTCAAATTACAGCCTCGTGACTCCATGTATTGTATTGCCTTGGCAACTTGTCTTGTCCATAGTTTCCCCCTTTTGTCAGAAAAATATATTTGCAGTATATTCCCATTGATATTTTACATTTATTTAGTACATCTGGGTGACTAGGAGCAGGAAATTGTTGAACCATGACTTCCTGTTTCACAGGGGTATAAATATGAGGTAGCACATATGCCAAATTCCTTTAGTCATTCATAACAATGGGTAAGACCAAGAAATATAGCTGTGATGTGTGCAAAAGGTTGGTGGGTTGTTTGATATCCATGAGAGCAGAGTATTTTTGTGAATTTCTTTAACAAAATAACAAAAGTTTAAAAAACAAAGACAAATTTGCACAGCCTTACTAAGGGTGCCAATATTATTGGAGGGCACTGTGTTGCTGTCACACACACACACACACACACACAGGTAATTTATAATTTCAACCATTGCACAAAATAACTGCGTAATTCAGGAGTCTGAAACCCGATAGATGTCCATCTCATGTGCAGAAATGCCCACATCTTTTCACACACAGTCACGCAGTCAGAGTCACACGCTGACAAACTTCTTTCAGTGATTCAGAGTTTCCCAGTTACCCTGGCAACTATCATAGAATAAATAAATAAATTGACTTTGGAGTAATGAAGAGAAGAGAAGAGAAGAGAAGAGAAGAGAAGAGAAGAGAAGAGAAGAGAAGAGAAGAGAAGAGAAGAGAAGAGAAGAGAAGAGAAGAGAAGAGAAGAGAAGGAAATGAGGAAAAAAAATACAGGAATAGGAGAATAGAAAGGGTCAAATGAAATTTGAGAATAGAATGTATAATAGCAAGGAGGGAAAGAATAGCAGAAGTAAAAAAAAAAGAAGGAAAGATAAAATAAAGATGAGAAGAAGAAAAGGAGAGAAGAGTTGATAGCACTCTCTGATCCATCAGAATATGACACAAGATCATACTGTCCACTCTGGACAGTGGTCAAAAGTTAATTATTAGGGGTCAAGCCATGAAGGGGCAAAGACCCCTATTGTTTTCAATAGTTTTCTTCTTCTACTTCTTCTTCTGCCACTCTTGAATCTATGGCAGCACATAGAACCACTTGCGGGAAAATTATTAAATTAGAGATAGAATTTGGACAGTCTGATATGTTAATGCAGTGTCAGATCGGTGGAGGAGGACACAGGCGCGGGAGCAGGTGCGTGAGGGCAGAGACAGTTCAGGGTAGCGAGGCATAAGCGTTACAGAAGGTGATCCAGAGACATAATCCGAAACAGGCAGAGAGTCGAGGTAAACCAGATAAAGTTTCGCAATGCAGGTAATCCAGAGACGTATTCTGAAACAGGCAGAGAGTCGAGGTAAACCAGATAAAGTTTCGCAATGCAGGTAATCCAGAGACGTAATCCGAAACAGGCAGAGTCGAAATAAACCAGATAATCGTATGTAACTTGGAATGCTTGGTATAGCGGCTAACAAACATTAAGGAGCGTATACTTCACAACGTGAAATCGGAGTGTGGCTTCTTAACTACTCGCGGAATCAGAAAGCTGGTCTCAGGTGTTGTGAATTAGAACTCTGGTGATCTTGCACGCATGCGCGCTCGTGTGGGTTCCTGGGAACTGAAGTCGGGGTCGGATCAGGCAGTGCGCATGCGCGCTTGTGTTGGCTGTTGGGAATTGGAGTCCCGGTTGAACTGAGCTCTGACATGCAGCAAATTTGTCAATAATTGGCTTGACCCGAGTATTGCTTGCAGCTATATGTATTATTATTATTATTACTATTATTATTATTATCATTATTGCACTCTTGAGCCTATGGCAGCCCTTAGATCTACTTGCACCAAAGTTATGAAATTTGGCACACAGATAGAAGACAGTCTGACGTGTTAATACAGTACATTTGGAGTCTTTAACTCAAACCATCTAGTGCCACCAACTGTCCAAATTTGCACTCATGTTTATGCTAATAACTTTTGAACCGTAAGGGCAAGCAACAAAATTATTTTTTTCCTCTTATTCCTTGGCTCAAGATGACTTGAGAGCATACCATGGATTCTATGGATATCATGTTTTTTGTGATTAAAAATTATTTTTTTGTAATTCCTCATACACTGTTCATTGGACTATGTTACAAAGCGTCTTTTGCTGCTCATGCTGCCTATAACTGACTTGACCCCACTATAGCTGCTTGCAGCTATTACTATTATTATTATTATTATTATTATTATTATTATTATTATTATTATTATTATTATTATGTATTTATTTATTATATATTATTTATTATTAGGGGACTTGGTATGTGTCATCACCATTAGGCCCTGAGGTTACCTGCAGATATTTGGCACACTGCCCCCTATTGGTCAGGAGATAGCAAAAGTGGCTTTTTTGGCTTCTAACTCTTGAACGTTTTCCTGCATGATAACCATCATGCCCAGATGCTACCGGAGAGGTTTCAGAACAGCATCACATACTGGACAAAATTCCTAAGAAGTAGCTATTTTTAGTTATTTTTAAAATTAATGTTTTTTATGATTGAAAGTTTATGTTTTCTAACTCCTCATACACTTCAAAGGACTCTAATGAAAAATATGGCACAAAGTTCATTGTGCCGATAATTGGCTTCACCCTGGTATAGCTGCTTGAAGCTATATTTTATTATTATTATTATTATTATTATTATTATTATTATTATTATTATTATTATTAACATTACTATTATTTATTATTATTATTTTTTGGATGACACTGCAGTCAACCTGAAACACAAGCTGTCTATGTTCATCTAAACACATTAGGGTGAAAGAGAAAATACACACAGCTGCATATCAGAGGGGAGCTGACTGGAAAAAACACAGAGCACAGAAGAGAATATCATCTTTAATTGAGACAGATGGCCATGGTACTGATCATGGGATAAACAGAATCACTGCTGCACAAAATGAGCATTAACTATCAATAATCACTTTTGTATTATCTGTAACCACGAGAATGAATGATTCTATTCCAAAAATGTGATTGGTTTACTCAACCCAGTATATAAAAGTTGTTTATGAACTTATTATGCACTGACACACTGTGTCATGTATTAATATATAGCAATGTTTGTGTGATAATCTAAAAGTCTCATTTGCACACTTATCCCAAACTTAAATGTATCAATCAGACAAGATAGGTTTGGTGTTCAAGAAAAATGTGCTTTTTTAGTTTTGCACCAGGGGCATGAGCCTAATGTTGCTAAAAAGTAATGGAAGCTTATAGCATCCAGTTTAACATATGCAACTGTCTAAATCATCACACCATAGTCTAAAATCATGTACATAATTACTTATGTAATTACTAACACAGTATGACACACTGCCTCTCAAAAAATGGACAAAAGGGCATCAAAGACCTACAAACAGTAGAAGTAGCCATCGTGAAGCCAAACCCATGTTCTTCCTCTAGCACATAGTTTGGTCTCACTTTCCAGAAGTATCAGACTTAGGTAGGACACTTGTGCATTATGTGCATGATGTGATCTATGGAGAGTACTATAGTTTTAATGCTAACCTAAAAGCTATATTATCATTGTTGCTCCGGGGTGGGGGGGGGACTTTGTACATTTCAGTCTTAGATTAAATGAGCCATTTTTTTAAACTAAATTTAATCATCACTGAACAACAGACTTATTATTAGCCAAACAGATCTGAGTCATACATTTTGATATAAAGTCTTTACACCCACATGCCTGACACTGAACTTCATGTACAAGCTGATGAGTAAATAAAGTGTGAAGGAGGAGTGGAAACTCCAAACTAAAACATTAAATCGTGCAGAATGTGGGGTTTACTTTGTTGCACTGTCTTTCTATGTCCATGCCAGACTGCATGGCATGTCATTTAGACAACCTGTTAGATGTTTCAATTAGATGCTCTCAACTTGTTTTGGGGGAGGGGTTCTATCTATTATAATGTGAATAATAATTTGATACCATCAGTTAAGCAGCACACAATTATTTGTGTGACTTTTAAGTCTAAGCAATTACATGATTCTTGATCATTTTTACTAACTGTGTAATTATTATCATCGGGAAATAAATGAGGTAATGAGCTCAACCCATAAGCCACTAATCTTTGTATTTTACAACACTGAACAAGGGGCTTTTTAGTAAATTAATAAATCTCACATGCATATTCAAATGAAGTCTTTACACCCACATGCCTGACTCAAAGTTCCTGACGGGTTGTTAATGAGCTGATAGAGTGAATCAGGTGTGTGGGAGAAGGGAAAACACTAAAATATGCAGAACATTAAGGAATATTGAATATTGTAAATTACTGCTTCTTTCTGCTAGTCATTTGGCAGACTTTGTCTGCCTTGCATTAGGAACATTTAAAACACCCCACTGTGACTGTGTGTAAACACTGTCATGACTTAAGACTCTCCCCCTCGAAATATTCAATAATATTCAATTTTTAGTTTTTGTGACTGATTTTGGCACCCAGTGTTTGGCTTGATTGTAGCTCTAATAGTTGCCTTGTGATGCTTTAAAATTTCGCATCAATATGCTATCAGATCTGCCATTGGTTGCCAATTAAGCTAATGCAACTCACTTGTCAAGCCATTTTTTTTTAAATTTATTTTATTTAGTCTACTTTTTTTTTTTTTTACATGCACGCATATTTTGATAATGCAACAATATTGTAGCAACTCACAGCAGTGGAGAACATAGTGACAGACAGAGGCTGTAGATGTTTTAGGATGAAGTGTGATAATGGTCGCTAGAGGCCCACTGTCATAATACCCCCCTCAGCTCTGAGCCTAATGCTGGTAACGCAATCCTTACTTCTGTAAGAGCCTGTCTTCATTGCTTTGGTGGAACCCCGCTCGACGTTGTTCCTGGAACGAGAAACCCTGCAACGATAGAAACCACTGGATTATTTAGATGTTACTATCTTTTGCCTTTGCCATCCATTGAAGAGGGGCATTGTCTGTAACCAGGGTGAGCTGTCGGCCGGAGAGGTAATATCTCAATACCTCAATGGCCACTTCATGTCCAGGGCCTCTCTTTCTATGGTGGCATAGAAAGTGGCTGCCAGTGGCCAAACCTCCATGGGTTTTGCATGCAGTGCTAGGGCACCCTGCCAGTACCCTTTAATCAGGTCAATGGTTCAGATAAACAGAGTTCTCCCCAGGCACTCTACTGGGTTGTCCACACAGGAAAAGGGGGGAGCTGTCAAACTCGAATGCCTGGTTTAGTCTCTGGAAGTCATTACAGATCCTGAGACTACTATCAGGTAGCAGGACCACCATGATGGGGCTAGATCAGGAGCTGTCAGGCTCTTCTAGAATGCTGTCTCATAACTTCTTGATGACTCCCTCCTCAATAGCCGGGCAGCAGGCTTCTGGGACTCAATAAGGCCACTCTTGAACCACCACTCCCAGTGGGGTATTGATTTTGTGCTTCACCACATGTGTCAGACCTAGTTCCATTGAGAACACATATGTGTACTGTTCCACCAACTCCCCTAGTTCTTGCCGATCTGAGGAGGTGAGGATTTCTCCCTTTTGGACAAGGTACACCCTGACAGTTCTGGGGAGACATCAACAAAAGCTGACAAGATGGGTGCAGGTTCAATCCACTTTTCTAATAGTTGATGATATAGTTGTGTTTTTTTTTCTTACCTGGCTGTTGCAGGTGGTTGTTCACTGGGCCAACCCATTTGAGGCCCTGCCAGTAGGCCAGGAACCTGCAGTTTGCACTGGGCAGCAGAAAGAGCACCCGGTTGGAACTGGCTGTAACTCACAGGGTTGGGCTGGGGCTGGCTGGTTGTAGGTCTTTTTTGTTCCGCTTGTGCTTCCTTCATGTGCTGCTTTATGATGTGAGCTACCTGGTAAGCCACTCCTGAATATTCTGGACATATTTAATAAAAGATCGATACTATGCTTCACTGGCCATATCTCATAGTCCTTGCGGTCTCCTTGAGTGGGGTGAAGCCTATAGATGCCTGTGGTGTTTTGTGCACCACAAACAGGTTTCCCCCTTCCTCATCTACCACCCACCAAAACATTCTCTTCAGTGTTTGGTTGAACCTTTTGTCCAGGCCACCTGTTTGTGAGTGGTAGACACCCTGATATGCTTATCCTGCAACAAGCAACAGAGATAAGACATGAATTTGGAGACAAAAGAGGTCACTTAAGAGGTCCTTGATCCCTACTTGGCTGAACAAGCTCCCTGGCAATGTTATAAGAGCTGGCTTTCCAGAGTGGGACTGCCGCTGTGTACTAGCTGGCATAGTGTACAATGACTAATTTGTCTTTACGACCCAAGTCAGATTTTGCAAGCAGCTTCATGCGGTACATTCCCACACTTTCAAAGGGCATGTCATTGATGGGAAACAGAATGAGTGGGCAGGTACCGGCTTCTTGGGGGAGGTAGGCTGGTACTGAGGGCACTGCTGGCAGAAGAATCCCCACCAGTCTCTTCCTATAAGTAGAGGGACATGATGTTCATACACCAACCCAACTAATAATGAACTCTCCGATTCCCAACCTATACCTAGGTGGTGCAAGCCTCTCAGGCATCCCAGTGTAATCATGAGACTGAAATGCTCCTGCATGCTTTACCGAGCCAAGGTGACCCTACTTCCAGAACCTAGCAGAGCTGGGATGTTCATTCTATTTATTTTCATGGTGAAGGTGAGGGCATTGGGCTGAACGCAAGTGTGGACCATGCTGCCAGCTAGACAGGGTCTGTTGGCATGTAGGGGGGAACTGGTTTGGTTGGCATGGATTTGTTGGGTGGTGTGGCATATTTGGGGCAGCTACTGGTGTCAATGTGCATTATCCCAACAGGGGCTGGGAAAGACTCTTCTCCACTCCCCTCTTCCAATTGCCAGGGTGGCCAGAGAGCATTCCAATGCCATCTGCTTAAGGGTGTTGGGAGATTGCATGCTGACAGCCTTGTGCTCTTCTGGTGGTAGGGACCTCAAGAACTTGACTATGGCCACCTGCTCAGTGACCTTTGGTCGATGTCCACTGCTCTAGCCACCACTTGGTGGTGCACAGCAGGGTGTCCATCCGATTTCTTGGCGTGTTCACAGACGTAGGTCCATTTGTGGAACACTAGTGTTGTCCTTTTTGTTATTTTTCTATTTGTGTACTATGCTGAAGAGGTTATGCATGAAGAGCATAACTGAGCCAAAATGATCCTTTAGATTGTTTACTAACTGGGAAGAAACAAGTCCACCATGATGCTAAGTAGAACAAAGAATGACATGCTTTGTCATTCTCTGTTTGTCAAGAAATAGGCAATACAATTAAGAACATGGAAATCTTTGAAGAGGTCTTACTCAAAAAATAACAGGAGCATACTAAATAGTTAATCAGTGAGCCATGTATCATGTATGATAATAGTGAGGATCAAGAAAGAAATTGAGTGGTTCAGAAGCAAAAGATAATGTGTGTAACCTGTTGGGTAATAGTTATATATTTACAATATGGAGATCAGACTGAAATTACACCTGAATACATAACCAACCATCGTCGATTTGCTGACAGCAAATAACTTTTCGGGAACTGACACAGAAATGCTATTCACGTAAAAAATTATTATTACTCTCTTCCCAGGAAAATAGTAAACAAGAGCAGGCACACAAATCAAATGTGTCCTTCCAAATAGCCATGACTGGTAAATCTCCTCTAGTGTAGAGTACAGTATGCTAAAACTATTCATAGAGAGTTTTAAATAAAATACATAAGAAGTGTGTTTCTAGGAGCGTAGTGAGTGGAGAACTCTGGTTTCTGTAGGTGCTGTTTGAATATCATATCATGTGTGTGCTGTTTGTCTTTCAGCCTCTGTCACTCCATCTCACTGCTTTCTGGCTCTTTTTTCAGTCTTTCTCCCACTCTCCGTGTCTTCACCGGCTGGTGTAATGCGAGCGTTTATTAGCTGCTGCTTGGCACAGGCACCCACATGGATTTAAAAATAGCTGCCTGTTCGCTCCTGCTGTCAGGCATGATGAGCTATAAAGTGTTCCATTGTACAGAAAGAGGAAGAACTAAAATGATGGCAAGGTCTGCGAAAAGGACAAAATAGGAAAGACAAAAATCTTTTGACACACATTCAATTAGATGGCAATGGTTGTCTCATCCACAAAAACAGACCCATTTATAATATGCAACATAGCACTTAGCAAAATACCATAGTAGTTATAACACGACAACTCGGGTGATATTCAGAGAGAAGGAAAGGAAATCACAGTCTGCTTCGGGAAATGATAATTTACTGTATGTTTAAAAAATAAAAATGCATGGAGAGAAAGAAAGCCATGGGCAGATCCAGTAGAAATAGGGAGAGAGTGAGGATTATATTTGAACTTCCATTTTTATTTACCAAACTAGCCATCTATCTACAGTGAGGGAAAAAAAAGTATTTGATCCCCTGCTGATTTTGTATGTTTGCCCACTAACATAGAAATGATCAGTCTATAATTTTAATGGTAGGTTTATTTGAACAGTGAGAGACAGAATAACAACAACAACAACAAAAAATCCAGAAAAACACGTCAAAAATGTTATAAATGGATTTGCATTTTAATTATGTATTTGATGCCTCTGCAAAACATGACTTAGTACTTGGTAATGAGTTGGTAATGCCAAAGAGCTCCATTTTGGTCTCATCTGACCACGAGAGGACAACTGGGTGAAAGTGTTGTGGTCAGATGAGACCAAAATGGAGCTCTTTGGCAGCAACTCAACTCGCCATGTTTGGAGGAGGAGGAATGCTGCTTATGACCCCAAGAACACCATCCCCACCATCAAACATGGAAGTGGAAACATTAAGCTTTGGGGGTGTTTTTCTGCTACGGGGACAGGACAACTTCACCGCATCAAAGGGACAATGGACGGGGCCAAGCACTGTCAAATCTTGGGTGAGAACCTCCTTCCCTCAGCCAGGGCATTGAAAATTAAAAGTAATTACTAAGTCATTACCAAGTACAAACCCATGTTTTGCAGAGGGGTCAAATACATATTTCCCTCATTAAAATGCAAATCAATTTATAACATTTTTTACACGCGTTTTTCTGTATTTTTTTGTTGTTATTTTGTCTCTCACTGTTCAAATAAACCTACCATTAAAATTATTGACTGATCATTTCTTTATTAGTGGGCAAACGTACAAAATCAGCAGGGGATCAAATACTTTTTCCCTCACTGTATCTATTATTTTTTCATTGGTAGGACTAGCTTGTGGTAGTGCACATTTTTTAATTGACAATTTGTAATAGAAAATTTAACTTCTGAACATAATGAATAATGATTCTAGTTGCAAGCAGAAACAAGTAAACAGCAAGAAAAAAAAACAAGCTTTCAGACTTTGTCTTTCAAATGTCAAGGACTTGTGCAGTCAAAAGATATATTCATAAATAAGAGAATGGTTAATCTATTTTAACAGTTAAATCCAAATAAAATATAAATTATCATGTAAATTAACAGAATGTAATGTAATATAGCATAAATTATGTAATGTAAATTAACATACATTACTTTTAAGTGTATAAATATATGTAATTAAGTATCTGAGGATTGTCAAAGCATCACAAATGTGTACAGATCATTCTGGAGTACCCCGAACATGCTTAAACATGTTATTAAATACAGCCAATGGCCATTCAAAAAAGTAACAAATGTCAGATATATTACTCAACAATATATACAGTTACAGGGGATTGCAAAATGGGGATTACACATCCCAGTGCACTACACCATGTACTCTTACTGTATTCACTTCCAGTTGATATTTTCTATTTTTATTAATTGGCAACAGCAGGGGGACAGCAAAAGCAACAGAAAAAAAAATAACTGGCTGACCCACAACTTGAGTACGTCCTTGCTTCTACATAATTCAAACATTTATGCTAACAGAAATAAGATTAGGCAGCAGGGAGCTGGAACTTAAGAAAGTGCCATATATTTCTTATATATTTGCAAATATATAAGAAATATATTGCACTTTCTTAAGCACCAGCACTTTTTGCCACTTGACCTCTGTATTATGAGATCTTTGTAGATCAGTCAGTTGGGAGGTTAACCTGATATTGTTCAATGCTTTTAGTGAAGCAAGTCAGAGTGTGTTAGCTGGTTTAATTTTTGCTTTATTTTCCATAAAATCAATGTTTGAGGAGATGGTGCATGCAGGTTTCAGCAGCCAAAACAGCCAAATTGTATGAATACAAACCACTCAAGAAAGCACAGTTAGTGTATTAGGAGATCTACAATGTTTGGGTGCCAGGTGTTGGGTTTCAAACCAAAACATATCGGAGGTTTGAGTAATAACAACTGAGTTTTAACAGTGGTTTATTAGTTGCAGTTTTGCTAATGCATCATGGTTTAATTCTGAGTTACATTCAGTCTGACAATATTAAAAGAGTGTGTCTGTGACAGGGTTTATAAGAGTGCACTGAATAAGAACCTTGCTATACCCTTATGGAAATGGAACATATATTTCACAAGGGATCATTTTGATAATTTTTCACACGGAATTATGTAGAGTAATATGTGATCACATATGAAAGTGCTTTCAACATGTACTGTCCTGAAACTGCACTATTAAGAAATTAAGAAAACCCATGTGACCATGTGAAAACTGATCACATACAGTGGTGCTGGCATGTTTGTAAACCCTTTAGAATTTTCTATATATCTGCATAAATATAACCTAAAATGTCATCAGGTTTTCACCCAAGTCCTAAAAGCAGATAAAGAGAACCCAATTATATAAATAGGACAAGAAATATACTTGGTCATTTATTTATTGAAGAAAATGATCCAATTTTACATATCTGTGAGTGGCAAAGTATATGAACCTCTAGGATTAGCAGTTAATTTGAAGATGACATTACAATCAGTTGTTTTCAATCAAGGGAATGACAATCAGGTGTGAGTCAGTGCCCAATTTTATTTTAAGAACAGGAATCTATCACATTCTGATCTTCACAACACATGTTCGTGGAAGTGTATCATCGCATGAAAAATTAGATTTCTGAGGATGTCAGAAAAAGTATTGTTGATGCAATTCATGCTGGAAAAGGTTACAAAACCATCTCTAAACAGTTTGGACTCAACGAATCCACAGTCAGACAGATTGTGTACAAATGGAGGAAATTTAAGATTTAATTGTATATTAAAAAGAAAATTGTAATAGTCTGCAAGGTCACAAAGGAGCCAGAGTAAATTCTAAGCAGCTAAAGGCCTTTCTCACATTGTCAAATGTTAATGTTCATGAGTCCACTATCAGGAGAACACTGAACAACAATGGTATGCATGGCAGGGTTGCAAGGAGAAAGCCACTGCTCTCCAAAAAGAACATTGATACCCTTCTGCAGTTTGCTAAAGGTCACATGGACAAGGCAAAAGGCTATTGGGAAATGTTTTCTGGACATATGAGACCAAATAGAATTTGTGATTTGAATGAGAAGCTTGAAGTTTAGAGAAAGGAAAACAGTGCATTTCACCATAAGAACCTTATCCCATCTGTGTAATATGGTGGTGATGGTATCATGGTTTGGGCCTGTTTTGCTGCATCTGGGCCAGAATGGCTTTGCATCATTGATAGAACAATGAATTCTGCATTATACCACAAAATTCAGGACATCTGTCCATGAACTGAATCTCAAGAGAAAAGTGGGGCATGCAGAAAGACAACAATCCTAAGCACACAAGTTATTCTACCAAAGAATAGTTAACGAACAATAAAGTTAATGTTTTGGAATGGCAAAGTCAATGTCCTGACCTTAATCCAATAGAAATGTTGTGGAAGGACCTGAAGCAAGCAGTTCATGTTAGGAAACCCATCAACAACCCAGAGTTGAAGTTGTTCCATACTGAGCAATAGGCTAAAATTCCTCCAAGCCGATGTGCAGGACTGATCAACAGTTAACAGAAATATTTAATTGCAATTATTGCTGCACAAAGGGGTCACACCAGATACTGAAAGCAAAGGTTCACATTCTTTTGGCATTCAAAGATATGTAATATTGGATTATTTTCCTCAAAAAATAAATGACCAAGTATAATATTTTTGTCTCATTTGTTTAAGTTAGTTCTCTTTATCTACTTTTCGGACTTGTGTGAAAATCTGATGATGTTTTATGCCATATGTATGCAGAAATATGACCTTCTAAAGGGTTCACAAACTTTCAATCACTGCTGTATTTACATGTGAAAAATTAACTCTCCAAAGGCTAAACTCTCAATAAAATATTTTAAAATGATCTTTCCCATATTTATATATTTTCACATTCTACCTGTAATTTAGAGGCAAGTGGTTTGAAACAATGTTACTTTGTTTTAATGTTATCATTTGTATCTTTTAGATGCTCCATTGGTATTAAGCAAGATGTTTATTTTTCATCTTAGGTTTTACAAGGCATCATGGGACATCGGCATATTGTCGATACATTTTATCCAGCTTAATCTTTATACCCTATAAGCTAGGCTTTAGCCATACTATAATGAAAACAATCATGCCAGAGAACCTTTGCACTGAATCAAAAATTTGACCACTGGAAATAACAGATACAGGCTTTCAGCCCTCTGGGCGGGTTACTGACCACCTGATCCATGTTTTCCAATATATCTGTACGAGCAGAGATTTGATAGAGGCATGAAGCGTGTGCCTGCATGCTCCTGTGCTCTATGATATAAACTTCTCCTACACACTTTGTCTCATTATCTCTGAGTTTTTGTTTCCTGTGTTACATGGCAGAGAGCTGCATGCAGGCATTTATACCATGGCTTTATCTCTTTGTTTGTTTCCGTTTGTGTCGCACAGGGAGAACAATGTGCCTGTGGGTGTTACTCAACTCCCGGATGAGAGCACAGTTGATGCTGAGAGGATATGTGGTCTAATAGATATCCAGAATAGTGAATGAACAGTGTGTCTGTCTCAACATGCGCTATTCTGTTTGATGTCCTCTAATTTCAGGCACTCCAAATAAATGCACGTGAGTCATTTCTTATAAATTTGCAATCATAATAGAGTGACAAGGTTTAATTTCTTATGATGTCAAATAGTGTAATGGAACTGTGTAAATGCATTCCCTTTACTGTTCATTAAAAAAAAAAAAAATATATATATATATATATATATATATATATATATATATATATACATACACACACAATTACATTTACATTTATTCACTTGGCAGACGCTTTTATCCAAAGCGACAAATAAGCAAAGCGGTATATCAAGCAGAGAACAATACAAGTAGTGCTACTATACAAGATCCATTAATTGAATACCAGAGGAAGCAAAGTGCACAGAGTAGTGGTGTAAGTGCGTTGTGTGTGTTGTTTTTTTTTTGTTGTTGTTTTTTTTTCCCTCTAGGAGTTGGTTAGGTGTTCACGGAAGAGGTGGGTCTTTAGCTGTTTTTTGATATAATAATAATTCCAGATTTCATCAAATGTACATATTCAAAGGAAAATATTCCTATATTTTATTTTTTAAGTTACCTAATTTTTTGCCAAATTATTATTGTCTTGTTGCTTAATTCTTGTGCTTATCATTGAATTGCGTGATATAGAAAAATGAGTCTGACTGATGCGTCATTCATGGCATATTTTACATATAAACTAGAATTATTAGCTACTGCCAGTGATCCCTCTGTCTGTGTCAGTACAAAATATGGCCTACATAATATTCAAATTAATTGAAATGCAAAATTTTTCAGTAATTACATTTTTAGTTCTACAACCCTAATTCTGAAAAAGTTGGGACAGCATGGAAAATGCTAATAAAAACAAAGAGGATTGATTTGTAAATGTACTTTCACTTGTATTTAAACAAAAAACGTATAAAGACAAGGTATTTTATGTTTTACCAAATTATAGATGTTTTACCTGCATAGTATTTGAAGGTAAACGTTTATATTGAAATTGATGCATGCAACATATATTTAAAAAAAAGTTGGGACAGGGGCAATTTAGGGCTAATAGCGATGTGACAAGTTGAAATAAAAAGTTGATGTGAAACAGATGAGGCAACTGTTATCATAGTAATCATAGTATATAAGGAGTCACCAAAAAATACCTGGTCCTTCAAGAGCAAGGATGGGTCAAGGCTCCCCAGTTTGCCAACAGATGCTTCAGTGAATAATCCAACACTTTGGGAACAACATTCCCCAACGAGAAATCAGTAGAATTTTGGGCATTTCACCTACTACAGTGCACAATATAATTAAAAGATTCAATGAATACAGTCAAATCTCAGTGCGTAAAGGGCAAGGTCGAAAACCTCTTATGAATGCACATGATCTCCGATCCCTGAGACATCACTGTCTTAAAAATTATCATGAGTCTGTAATGGATAATTCACATGGGCTTGGGAATATTTGGTAAACCTTTTTCAGTGAACACCATTCGCCGCTGCAGACACAGATTTAAGTTAAGGCTTTACTATGCAAAGCAGAAACCACACATCAACACTGTCTAGAAGCCCGACTGACTTTTCTGAACTTGGTCTCATCTGAGATGGAGAGTAGCTAAATAAAATCGTGTTTTGTGGTCCAGTAGGTCAACATTTCAAATAGTTTTTGGGCAAAACAGCCATTGTGTTCTCTGGGCCAGAGAAGAAAAGGAGCATCCAAGCTGTCAAGTCCGAAAGCCAGAGTCTGTCATGGTACAGTGGTGTGTTTGTGCCCATGGCATAAGTAACTTGCACATCTGTAATGGAACCACTAATGCAGAACGATATGTACACATTTTGGTCCAACATATGCTGCCATCAAGAGCAAGACAACGACAAACCACATTCTGCATGGATTACAAGCGCGTTGTGAGTATGGGTGTTAGCAGGCTTGCGTGCAGTCCTGACCTGTCTCCAATTGAGAATGTGTGGTGCGTTATGAAATATAAGGCTATTGCCAAAATAAGGCAATGAAGGCCCCGTACAGTTACACAGCTGAAGAAATGCATAATGGATAAATGGGAAAAATTCTGCTTGCTAAACTTAAGCAACTAGTGTCTTAAGTGCCCAAATGCTTAATAAATGTTATCAAAAGAAAAGGTGATGTTACACAGTGGTAAACAGTCAACTACTTTTTTTGGAGTGTGTTGCGACAAGAAGAGTGTGAATTGCATTTTAATTTTTTTAATTTTTTTCCCAGACTGTCCAAACTTTTTTAGAATTGGATTATAGAACAGAAGCAATTTAACTGATCCAGGCTTCTTGAAATCAAAAGAATTAATACCTTTAGGAATTTGCAGGTTATTCACATGAAATTTTCACCAGACATCTGTACTAACTCAAGAAATCTGCAAATGTAAAGAATTAAAAAAAATTAAATGCTATTAATAAAGTTCCCTTTCAAAGGGAACTTCGACATTGCATTTAGCATATCAGTATGGGAGTGCGTGACCGGTATCTGAAGCTTGTGTAAAATCATGCCTCTACTTATAGGCCTTCCATGATCAGGTGAGGTGGCAATTAAGCGCGTCGCATGATATATATATATATGGCACCTGCGAACCATGGCGCCAGCCTTATTATCTTCAGCGAGACTGCATGTCTGTTGTTTGTGTGACAAAAACGCTTCATTTCTACTCAATATTTTCTCAAAATCTCTGAGCTTTTCTATCCCTTTTTTAAAGAAAAAGAGAGGTAAGTAATGAGCGAGAAGGAGTTCAGGAGGTGTGTAACGTGCTCCCTTTCATCATGAGGAAAAGTGCACACTTTCTGGGTGAAGTGTCAGCGGTGTAGTATGCGATGGCGGCCTCAAGAGGCTGCGCATGGTAATGCTACATTAAGCAACTCAACTCGCGCTCTTCTCAACAACAAAAAAACGGAAGCTGAAGCGAGTCGGGTTTCAGGACCTCGCGGATCTGGGCCGGCTGCTGCCGAGGCAGCCAGTCAACTCAGGTTCGGGGAAACTCTTCAATCTGGAAGAGGAGCCGGAGACAAGTGCTGCTCTATCTCTTGCTCTGTCTTCCAGGTTCGGTTCTCCACTGGATTTTGGAGTTCGCGTCGCAACTCCTCCCCCAGCTATGGAAAGCCAAAAGGGTAATAATTCCTCTCTGACTCCGAGGAGTTAGATGTGTTAAAAACTGAGAGCAGCATATAAACAGCTGCTTGAAGTGATTGCCCAGTGAAAGTAAATCCCTCACACTGCAGAAACTCCCCTGTCTTCCAGAAGTTATGACAAAATCTCAGGCTTCTGGGGGAAAACCATGCATAAGCCATATTCATAACCCCACGATGTTGGATTATTCAGCCATTGTGGGAATGAACGGCATGGCTATTTATCTATGCCCAAGGTGGAGGAGGCGCTTGCTAGCTACCTCTCGCTCTATCCAAGGTGGCATTGGTGGGCAAGTCTATGCAGTAGTGGTCTTGCTTGGGGGTCACTGCAGACAATGACATTGTTGCAGGCCTAACAAGCAGACCTGCTGAGTGAACTTGAGAGATGGCGTATTGTCTTGAGTTCACCCGGGCGTCCATGAGTGGAGCCTGGGCTAGCAATAGTATGAGGGAGACCTAGAAGGCAAGTATGGCAGCCCGCCATCCCCCACAGACAGCCAGGGGAACTGGGCGGCCACAGTCGCATTCTGCTGTTAGGCCTGATCTGAGAATGGTCATAAAGGCCAAGCAGGCAAAGAAGAGTGATCCCGAGGGGCCGTGGAAGATCTATCTGAGGACATGAGGTAGTTAGGGCAGGTAGCCCCCAGTGTTACTGTAGGGCCTCCCCTAGCCAAGGCGGTCCCCAATTTTCAGTGTTCTCTGGTCAGCGAGCTGTCACAGGGCAACTGAAATCTGATGCTTCCCTCCAATTGTTGAACGCCTCTGTTTTTTTTTTTTGCCTTTATTTATTCATTTTCATATGATTCATTTACATGTGTTTCATTTACATAATTTACATATGATTCATTTTCATGTAATTCTTATTCATGCATGTGATTCATTTACATGTAATTATTTTTCATGTGATTCATTTACATATGATACATTTTCATGTGATTCATATTCATGAATGTGATTCATATTCATGTGATTCATTTACATATGATACATTTTCATGTGATTCATATTCATGCATGTGATTCATTTACATGTAATTAATTTTCATGTGATTCATATTCATGTGATTCATTTACTTTTTCTCCCCTCCCTTCCCCAAATATTTCATTGAGAAAAAAAATAAATAATAATAAATGAAAAAAAACAAACACAAAAAATGCCGCCCCAGATCATCATGGCTACTCAATAGCTGTCGCTGGTTATATAGAAATTATAAAAACCCAAGAACTAAAGTAAAAATAAGAATATAAATAGCCAATTGGAGCCAATTGGACACACACCCAAAGTCTCCATAAAACAAAGGAGACAGCACTGTATCACCCCTAGGGTTGTCCACAAAGTGGCCTAGAGTAAGCTAAAAAAAATTACAAAAAAAAAAAATAATAACTTCCAGTAAGAAAAAAGTCCCCTGCTGACTTCAAATCGAATAAATAGTCTGCGCACTTCAACAAATATAATGTCCATACCTTTTAAAGACTTATACCTAATAATATTACAAAGTGTAGCATATTAAAATAAAATACAAGAAGAGAATAACGAAGTAATATTGCACTGACAATATAAGAATTCAAATTATGTAGAGCTGGAAGGCTGAGTGCAAAAAAAAGAATAAAGAATAAAAGAAAAAAATATATAACGAAAGAAGTAAAGAAAGAACAACAACAATAATAATAATAATAATAATAATAATAATAATAATAATAATAATAACTAAAATAAATAAATAGATAAACAGACAAACAAACACTACACTGTGTAGATGATGCAGTTCACCCAGGTTTTAAGAGTTTAATATCAGCGATTGTACAGGTGTCAGGGCCCTCTGGAACGTTATTGCGCCGTGTCCTTGACTCCAGATCCTCACATTTATTCTCTAATTGAGTCACGGTCGCAGTGAGAGACTCGATAGTAGTCTAACCGTGATAGTGTAACCGGAGAGTGCGTGCTCCATCTCCCCAAGGGTACCTTTCAGTGTTGATATGGTGGCCTCGGTAGCGACTTTATCGCTAGCTTTGTTTTCATGACCTGCAGATCGAGCTGGATAGTAGACAGCGCATCCCTGAGAGTCTTCTGAAGATTCTCCTGTTGCTTCTCCTGGTGCTTCTGATGCTCCTGGAACTCCTTTTTAAAAATATCGGCGATGTCCTTCCTCAGTAAAGCCAACAACTCAAACCTGAGTGTGGCGAGGTCAGGACCGCTCGGGGATGCGGATGCAGTCGGTTCACGGAGAGAAGGGAGCGTGGCTACGGATTCATGAGGAGAAGGAGGCGCGGGTGCGGGTTCATGGTGAGAGGGAGGCGCGGCTGCGGATTCACGGCAAGAAGGAGACGCAGTCGCGGTGCGCACACTAGATCTCAGTTTTGTCTGAATGCTACCACCAATTTTCGAGTTTTTCCCCTACATCTTAACCACCGAGTTAAAAGTACGAAATTGAATAAGTCAAAATATATTATATTACCAAAAAAAGTGCTAATTAATTACAATTTTTAATCGAAGTCAGCAGGAGACTCAAACTTCAAGTCTTATTCTATCAAACGCCGAATTTGAACCTGAACGCCCCTGTTAAACCTTCCAACCTGTTTGGCGGTACAGACAATGTCATCGCCGACAGGTTTCGCGATGCAAAACAGTAAGCGGCGGCGTTCAGCCAGTGCCTTCCCCATCATGTTGAGTTCGCAGGGTCCTCCATGAGTGGAGTCCGGGCCAGTGCTGGTGCGAGGGAGATGCAGATGACGAGTGTGGTGGCCCGCCTCCCCCCGCAGAAAGCCAGGGCGACCGGTCGGCCACAGCCACTGCCTGCTATGAGGCCTGATCTAAGAATGATAGTGAAAGCAAAGCAGGCAAGGAAGGAACGGTCATGATGGGCCACGAAGGGACATATCAGGGGACATGAGGCTGCTAGGACAACCAGCCCCCAGTCCTACTGTAGGACCTGCCCTTGCTGAGGCTATCCCACATTTTCAGTCTTCTCTGGTCAGCAAGCTGTCACAGGGCAACAGAAATCTGATGCTTTCCCTCCAAGCTAACATCACTGCAAAACCATTTGGCAGCATGGAAACTGCTGCCAAATGTGTCCCCATGGGTTCTGTCTACCATAGAAAAGGGTTACTGGGTCCAGTGCAGAGCTCAACCCCCCCTTTAAGGATGTGTGCTCACCATAGTTGTCAGCACAGAGCAAAGCCCAATGTTAGTGCAGGAAATAAGTTCCCTTTTGGACAAGGGGCCATAGAACATGTACCCCGTTCTCTAAGGGAGGGAGGTTTTTACAGCCGTTATTTCCTAGTCCGCACAAAAGATGGGAGTATGCGGATAATTTTGGATCTGCGTCATCTGAACAGTACTCTTCGGACATACAGGTTCAAGATGCTGACGCTCAAACTTGTCGTGCCACAAATTCAGACTGAGGACTGGTTTGTTACGATAGATCTGAAAGATGCATATTTATACACATAGGACTATCGCCCAGTCACAGGAAGTTCCTGAGGTTTGCGTTTGGAGAAAACACATACCATTTTCGGGTTCTTCCCTTTGGACTAGCTTTATCTCCTTGCACCTTCACAAAGTGCATGGATGCTGCTCTGGCTCCCTTGCAACTCCGGGGCATCCGTGTACTAAACTACCTGGATGACTGGTTAATTCTAGCACGATCCAGGGAACAGGCGGTTCACCATCGAGATGTTGTTCTCGCCCACATGAGGAGCTTGGGGCTCAGGTTGAACCTCAAGAAATGTATGCTTTCTCCAGTGCAGAGGACAACATTTCTTGGGGTTATATGGGATTCTACTATGATGAGGGCGTTTCTATCCCCAACACGCGTACAATCGATCCTATCAACTTTGAGCAAGATAAAGCAAGGTCTGGGCATCCCCTCCAGCCTTTACGAGAGGCTGTTGGGCCTTAGGGCAGCAACAGCCAACATCATACCGTTGGGCCTATTGCACATGAGACCGTTTCAGTGGTGGCTGAAAAGTCGGGGGTTTCATCCGAGCCCGCAGTTCCTAGCCACGGGTCACACTCTAGGGGTGTCCCGTTACCACAAGATGGTAATGACAGACACGTCCCACACAGGCTGGGGTGCAGTCTTAAATGGCTGACATCTGGAGTGGCATATAAATCACCTAGAGATGCGGGCCATATTCCTAACACTGAAATTCTGTCTCCCTCAGTTGAGAGGTCACAGTGTGCTAGTTGTGTCAGACAACGCAGCTGTGGTCTCATATATCAATCAACAGGTAGGGTTACGTTTATGCCCTCTGCTTAGGCAGGCACTACTAATCCTTATCTCGGCAGAGGTAAAGTGGTGGAGTCCATATAGTAGAGGTTCGGACAAGCAGAAGTGGATGTGTTTGCCTTCGTGGAGACAACACACTGCCCGCTGTGGTTCACCCTCACTCCTCCTGCACCATTGGGGCTGGACGCCATGGTGCACACGTGGCCGAGGTCACGTCTATATGCTTTACCCCTGATTGCTCTGCTCCCACAAGTTCTAGTGAGAGTTCACCCAGACCGTCTACGGGTGCTGCTAGTAGCACCTTATTGGCCAGCTCGAATATGGTTCTCAGAGATAATGTCCCTGCTCGACGGCACTGCTTGGGAGATTCCCATCCGCAGGGATCTACTGTCTCAAGCCAGAGGGCTGATCTATCACCCTTGGCCAGAACTATGGAAACTGTGGGTCTGTCCCCTAAGGGGCACCAGCACATAGTTTCTGGTCTCACAACTGAGGTTGTAGAGACCATTTTAAATGCTAGAGCACCATCCACAAGTGGCGGCTTTTTGTCTTGTGGTCTGAGGAACGTCAGTTAGACCCAATGAATTGTGTGATAGCTACAATCCTGGAGTCACTACAAGAACATTTCTCAGCAGGGTTGGCTCCTTCTACAATCAGGGTTTACGTGGCCGCCGTTTCGGCCAGCCATGCCCCTGTTGATGGAGCCTCTGGGGGCAACATCCTCTAACTTCGAGGTTCATGCGTGGTGTCAGATGGCTGAGGCCCATCCGCAGGCCGCGCATACCTTCCTGGGACCTTTCTGTGGTCTTGGAAGGTCTGTCAGGTGCCCCATTTGAGCCCTTAGAGTCAGCCTCTGAGTAGCTTCTGACTACAAAGGTAGCTCTTCTACTGGCCCTGACAGCAAGT
Organism: Ameiurus melas; assembly: GCA_012411365.1. NCBI lineage: Eukaryota > Metazoa > Chordata > Actinopteri > Siluriformes > Ictaluridae > Ameiurus > Ameiurus melas. Next base: position 12,436,651 of record CM022777.1, on the reverse strand, counting down.
GGTAGATCTACAAGCTCTCTCTGTTGCCCCCTCCTGCCTTGACTCCTCCCCTGGACTGGCTTAGGTCTTCCTATATCCTAGGCCGGATTATATTCCAACATGGGTGCCGACATCGGCTGCCCACCCTGTGGTGTTGCAGGCCTTCTGCCCTCCTCCATTTCTCACACCAGAACAAGAGAGGATGCACCTGCTGTGTCCAGTAAGGGCCATCTGTACTTACATCCCCTGCTCTGGCCAGTGGCGTAAGTTGGAGCAGGTGCTAGTCTGCTTTGGTGGCGAGTGTAAAGTGATGCTATGTCAAAGCAGCGCATCTCTAACTGGATAGTGGAAGCAATCTCTATGGCTTACGAGGCGTGCAGTATCACTACGCCTCTTTTAAGACCTCATTCCACTAGGGTGGTCACCTCCTTGAAGGCTTTGTCCAAAGGGCTATCCTTGCAGTATGTGTGTGCGGCTGCAGGGTGGTTTATGCCCTACACATTCATCCGTTATTACAGCCTAAATATTCATTCCACCATGGGCTCAAGTGTCCTGCAGTGACCCTTGTGCTTGGGTATATTTGGACAGGCCGTAACCCTCGGTATGACGGAGTGGGTATTCCCGTTCCCATACTGTTATGCTAAATGCAATGTCGAAGTTCCCTTTGAAAGGGAATGACTAGGTTATGCATTTAACCCTGTTCCCTGAGAAGGGAACGAGACATTGAATAGCATTGTCATACCAGGGCAAGCCTGTGAATTGCATCTTCGCTTCAGATAATAGAGGCTGGTGGTTTGGTTCACAGGTGCCATATATATATCATGTGGCGCGCTTAATTGCCATGTCACCTGATCATGGCAGGCCTATAAGTAGAGGCATGATTTTACACAAGCTTCAGATACCAGTCACGCGCGCAAGGCACTCCCATACTGTTCTGCTAAATGCAACATCTCGTTCCCTTCTCAGGGAACAGGGTTACATGCGTAACCCCGACATTATGTGTAATAAAGTGGTATGACACTGGAAAAAAGTATTGAAGATGGTAAGAAAAAGCAGTTCTCCAAGGCAAGGTAATGCAAGGAACCAACTGAAATCTGTAAGTAGTTAGAAAGTAATTATACCTCCTATCTCTGCAAACTAATATAATTTTAATTAGCAAATTGATGGTCTATAAAAAGGGTTTTGGTTACCAATGTGTCAGAAGAGTAGCCCAAGAGCCAAGAACCACTTGCAAAGTGCTCCAGAAACACTTAGAGGCAGCAGGTACCATTGACAGAGAAAACAATAGGCAATGCACTCCACCGCCATGGCCACTATGCATGCTCACCCCACAAGACTCCGTTACTAAAGAAAAGGCATGTCAAAGCTCGTTTAAAGTTTGCTACAACTCGTTTGGACAAGGCTATGAAATACTGGGAGAGTGTAGTCTGGTCAGAAGAGAGTGAAATTAAACTTTTTGGCTGTCATACTACACACCATGTTTGCAGAAGAAATGGCACTGCTAATCACCCTAAAAACACCTTAAAAACAGTGTATAAACAAAGTTTGGAGGTGGAAGCACCATGATGTGGGGCTGTCTTTGCATTGCATGGCACTGGAACACTTCATATAATTGAAGGAACAATAAATGGAGCCTTTACCGGGAGATTCTTGAGAAGAATCTGCTGCCATCCACCAGGACGATGAAGATGAGACACGGGTGGACCTTCCTGCAGGACAAAGATGCAAAGCATAGTGCAAAGGATACTCTCAATTGGTTGAGAGGTGACGTGTTCAATACTGTATGCATGTGTGTGTGTGTGTGTGTGAGAGAGAGAGAGAGAGAGAGAGAGTATGTGTGTGTATATGTGTGAGTGAGAGAGAGAGTGAGTGAGTGAATGTGTGGCCTATGCTAGACAAAGTAGAGACAAAGTAATTTTCCCGGGAATTTACAGGTATAGTATACCACAGATTCTCACAGATGCTCCCTTCCCCCTCTATGGGAACACTGCAAAATTAAATTTTGTGTGTCTATGATAGAGAGAGAGTGTGTGTGTGTTTTGCACCTAAGGTACCAAACAGATTAAAAGCATGTACTCTCAATTACATTTATTACTGGGATGAAACCAAACATCATGTGTGTAGTCATGTCATAGCAGACATCAGAAACATTATAATTAAGCAAAATTCATGAAATATCAATATACAAAAAAAAAATAGTGCATTTTTTTTTTTTTTTACTATTTGAAGAGGGTTTAGGGTCATTTACAGTGAGGGAAAAAAGTACTTGATCCCCTGCTGATTTTGTACATTTGCCCACTGACAAAGAAATGATTGTAACGTCTGGAGAATGAGGCAGAAGCAATCGCAGATTTAACCATTTAATAACAAACAAACAAACCTTGAAACAAAGACAACGTTGCAAAAACTCTGTGGCATGAAACAAGGACACGGACATAAACAACGGGAGTCTACGATAACGAAAGACCAAGAGAGAGTGCAGACAAAGACTATATATACACATCGGTGCTCATTTACAGAAACGTGAATCAGGTGCATGAGGTCATGTGGTGTAGTGCAGTGGCTGATGGGAAATGGAGTCCAGAGTTTCTGGATACATGGCAGAACCCTTCCCTAAGGGCGCTACTCCCGGAGCGCCTAAAATCAAAAGGTCCACCACCTGGAGGTCCCGGCCCTCCGGGCAAAAAGTCCCCAGCAAAACCATGAGGCCGAGCAGCTTCCACAATGGCACAGGGGGGCAGGGGGACGTCCTTGGCAGAGCATGAAAGCGGGGTGACGTCCCCCACGGGATAGGAGTGCAGAGCGGGCTTCACCCCGAGGTTCAAGGGGGAGCGAAGTACCTTACGAGGCGCACGGGGGGAGCGTGGTTCTCCGCGAGGCTCACGGGGGGAGCGAGGTTCTCCGCGAGGCTCACGGGGGGAGCGAGGTTCTCCGCGAGGCCAGGGAGAGGAGCGAGGTTCTCCGTGGGGCACAAGGGAGGAACGACGCTCTCCGGAGGAGCATGAGGGGGGAAAGGCGTCCTCCATGGAGCAGGAAGGGGGAGCGACCCACTGAGCACAGCGAGGGAAAGGAGCGACGTCTTCAGCGGAACATGGAGGCAAAGTGACGTCCTCAGTGGAGCAGGATGGCAGAGAGACGACCGCAGCCGAGCAGGAAGGCAGAGCGACGACCTCAGCCGAGCAGGAAGGCCGAGCGACATCCACAGCCGAGCAGGAAGGCAGAGCGACGTCCACAGCCGAGCAGGAAGGCAGAGCGACGTCCACAGCCGAACAAGGAAGCTTAGCGACGTCCACAGCCGAACAAGGAGCTGAGCGACGTCCACAGCCGAACAGGGAGGCTGAGCGACGACCTCAGCTGAACAGGGAGGCTGGTCAGGGAGGCTGAGCGACAACCACAGCTGAACAGGAAGGCCGAGGCACCCTAAGGTAGCTGAACACTGGGGAATCCTTGAGGTCGCTGAACAGAGGGGAATCCTTGAGCCCGCAAGGAGCTGGAGCGCCCTCTCTCACATAGCGGGGCGGCAGAGAGACATCCTGCACTGAACTCACCGGCTGCGCGACTTTGAGTTAGCTGAGCAGAGGGGAATCCTTGAGGTCGCTGAACAGAGGGGAATCCTTGAGTCCCCAAGGAGCTGGAGCGTCCTCTCTCACATGGCGGGGCGGCAGAGAGACTTCCTCCACTAAACTCGCCGGCTGCGCGACCTTGAGGTAGCTGAACAGAGGGGAATCCCTGAGGTCGCTGAACAAAGGGGAATCCTTGAGTCCCATAGGGGAGGGAGGGTGGGGGTCAACTGCCGTATCCAAAAAAAATAAAAATCTGCTGCTTCTTAGTCACGGTCTTTCGTTCTGTAACGTCTGGAGAATGAGGCAGAAGCAATCGCAGATTTAACCATTTAATAACAAACAAACAAACCTTGAAACAAAGACAACGTGGCAAAAACTCTGTGGCATGAAACAAGGACACGGACATAAACAACGGGAGTCTACGATAACGAAAGACCAAGAGAGAGAGCAGACAAAGACTATATATACACATCGGTGCTCATTAACAGAAACGTGAATCAGGTGCATGAGGTCATGTGGTGTAGTGCAGTGGCTGATGGGAAATGGAGTCCAGAGTTTCCGGATACGTGACAATGATCAGTCTATAATTTTAATGGTAGATTTATTTGAACAGTGAGAGACAGAATAACAACAAGAAAATCCAGAAAAACTCATGTCAAAAATGTTATAAATTAATTTGCATTCTAATGAGGGAAATAAATATTTGACCCCCTCTCAATCAGAAAGATTTTTGGCTCCCAGGTGTCTTTTATACAGGTAACTAGCTGAGATTAGGAGCACACTCTTAAAAAGAGTGCTCCTCATCTCAGGTAGTTACCTGTATAAAAGACACCTGTCCACAGAAACAATCAATCAATCAATCAGATTCCAAACTCTCCACCATGGCCAAGACCAAAGAGCTCTCCAAGGATATCAGGGACAAGATTGTAGACCTACACAAGTCTGGAATGGGCTACAAGACCATTGCCAAGCAGCTTGGTGAGAAGGTGACAACAGTTGGTGCGATTATTCGGAAATGGAAGAAACACAAAAGAACTGTCAACTGTTCAAGAAAGCACATATACATGCCCGTCTGATGTTTGCCAATGAACATCTGAATGAATCAGAGGACAACTGGGTGAACGTGTTGTGCTCAGATGAGACCAAAATGGAGCTCTTTGGCATCAACTCAACTCGCCGTGTTTGGAGGAGGAGGAATGCTGTCTATGACCTCAAGAACACCATCCCCACCCTCAAACATGGAGGTGGAAACATTATGCTTTGGGGTGTTTTTCTGCTAAGGGGACAGGACAACTTCACTGCATCAAAGGGACGATGGATTGGGGCCATGTACTTTCAAATCTTGTGTGAGAACCTCCTTCTTTCAACCAGAGCATTGAAAATGGGTCGTGGATGGGTATTCCAGCATGACAATGACTCAAAACACATGGCCAAGGGGACAAACAAAGGAGTGGCTCAAGAAGAAGCACATTAAGGTCTTGCAGTGGCCTAGCCAAGAGGAGTGGGACAAAATACCGTACAGTGTTGAGTTTACAATTGAAATTTCAAATCTTTTTTCAATTTAATAATTTTCTGGACTGAGCCAAACTCGACTCGGACTAGGCTATCAAGGACTTAGACTTGAGTCCAACTCAGCCCTTTTTGGCTCGGACTAGATTGGTCAAGGACTGTCTTGACTTGGACTAGCAACCAACACTACAATATGGCTTACAAACATGGCCACCAAGGACTACAACACCCAGGCATCACGAACTCTCTCATGTTCATGTTCTACACTCACAGTATAAGAACTCTCAGTTCTCACAAACTTTGTGAAGTGTACGCTCAGCCCTGTACCTGTCGGCGCCAACAATTTGTATTTTGCTATCACATATCCCTGGTATGGATCTTGTTTCTGGTTTTCGCTCATAGTATAACCTAGTTCATGCTGGTTGTTGTTTGCCTGACCATTGCCTGGATTTTGATTATGACTTAACCAACTTGTGCCTACATCTTAAATATAAAACCTACCTGCATGACAATCATACATTCATAGATTTTATTTCATGTTAATAAACTCAGATGGGGCAAGGGGTGTTTCCAGGAAGTGTCTGTTAACATTGGACATCTACACAGCTTCACATGTTGGTTGGCTCACTTTGTTGTAGATTTTTTTTGAATGATAACTCATACTAATGTCCTCTGATCTGCCATAAACGTCACTGGATATTGTGGCAATGCAATATCATATAGGTACAGTAATATTGTTATTCAACTATGACCAATTTTTAAACATCGACTATCAGTTAATATTATTACACATTTAGCCCAGAGACCTAGACATGTACAAAGACATCAGACTTTATGCATCCATGATAGAACACCCATGCCCAAGATCCTCCTTCAACCTCCACTCTTTTCACCCCTTCATACTCCCCCAGACTCTCTCTGAGGCTGTGCTGCTCTATGAACAGAGGCGTGCTCTTCACCCGTAGATACATTCATGCACTTCTCTGGGTATGACCAGCATCTATTGATCCGCTTTCCATCCTACACAGCAAGGAAATCGTGTATCTGCCTGTGACTCAGTCACGATCCTAAGCTATTTTATAATATAACAACTTACAAGCAAACAGATCACACACAGGGCCTTTTATTCACAATATCATATCAAATCCAATTTGACATTTTCTTCCAAAATTCCCCCAGAGCAGTGTTTGGCATTGGTTAATTGCTGCCACACACTCAGTGTTTTAAATGTGATGAAGCAGGAAAAGATTGATCACAAACAGTCATGGCCATGTTTAACACAAGCTGAAATGTGTCTGGGACATGATGTAATTACAGCCAGACCCAGTGAGTCTAACAAAATTACTAGTCCTGGCTTGGCATCAATCTCTGCACAGCTCAAGAGAAAGAGAATAAAGACCAGAATGAGTATAGTAAAATAGCAAGGAATAGCTATCCTCCAAGAGAGTCCTACAGAGCTGACTTAGTGGTTACTCTTACCCCAGGATTATGGTGATTTTATGTCTCTCTCTCTCTCTCTCTCTCTCTCGCTCTGATGAAATTTTCTAATTTTATTCACCTGATGTAACATCACTAAAATGCACTTCAGCTTGTCTGTTTCACTTCACTTGTGCCTGCCCTAAACCAATAGCCCTCAGTGTAATCACATTGATCATTTCACATCTGTTCCTTCTCTTTACCTCCTTATGTGTTTAGTGACAGGAGAGTTTATTTTGCAGTTGTTTTATGGCAGGAAAAGCTTTTCATTAATAGAATGCTTGAACAAAGACAAAAAAGAGACACAGAAAAAAAAATAAATAAATAAGAAACATTAATAATCAAAAGTAACCCCAAATGTAGCTGTGTAGCTGATCAGCCAAGACACGTTTAACATCTGACATTTGCTTTTTTGGGGTTTGCATTGTAGATACAGTATGAGGTAGCTAGAATAGCTATCTAATTAAAGACTATATCACCCCCCAAAAAGCTCATTTGAATATATATATATATATACAGTATATATATATATATATATATATATATATATATATATATATATATATATATATATATATATATATATATATATATATATATATATATATATATGTGTGTGTGTGTGTGTGTGTGTGTATGGTTCAGCACAAGGGCAAGCACACAAATCAAGCAATCTCATGACAACAAATAACCAAACTCCTCCAACATCCCACCACTTCTCACTCTGTCTTCCTCTTTAAAATTGGCTGCCGATTAGTGAGGTCGTCCAGGGAGGTGGGAGCAAGGCAGGCTAGGGCAGGCTGAAAAGTCTGGGAGGGAGTTCGGACCTGCACACAAAATATCACAGCACAAAAAAAAAATAATAATAATTCCCTCCCCAAGATAGCAGGTTGTAACAGACGGGTCAAGTAATATCTTCATCATATGCCATCAAAGAGTGTGAGAAGGAATTGCAAGCACTATCACAATCCATTCTAGATTTTGATAGACTATATTATGAAGCACCTACAGCCAAATTACATAAAAAAAAATAGTTGATTTGCTGACTAAATTGAATCTATTATCTACAACTCATGCAGAACAATTAATATTTAGGACATGTGGCCTAAGCAAGCTGGCTTTTGGCTCACCAGCTGAAATGTCAAACTTCCTCACATACAGGGTTGGGAAGTTTACTTATGAAATATATTCTGTTACAGTTACAAATCACTTCATAAAAATGTGATCAGTGTCATAATCCAAGTATCACAATATGAAAGTAATGTAATCTGAATACTTCTGGATTACTTCAAAGTCAAATATGTAAGTAAAGTCATGTGAAAAGAAATATGATCTAAAATACCAATTGGTGTGCAAGAAGGCAGGAATTACAGAGAGGGGTTAAAGCAATGCAAATAAGCACCCACATGTTGTAGTATTAGATCATAAACACATCCTAATTAGACTAAACCCGAATGCCGGACATCTTCGCAAATTTAGAAATCCCAGCCAGATGTTTTCAAGGTCAGAAAAAAGACATGTCCGGGAAAAAGAGAACATATGATTACCCTAACAAAAGCATTTCAGAGAACAATTTGTGTTCATTTCTACCAAGTTAACTTTGCGCAAAATTTATTTGTGCATGCATCAGGTGGTTGCTCACGTGAGTCATGACTGACATGAGAGAACCAGAACTATAATCATAAGCAGCTGTCTATTGTGTTATGCCAAAATATTAATTTCTTTGGCTTTAAATGAAAAAAAAATCCTAAAAATATTCCCATTTTTTACAAAATGTACCTGTAATCTTATTACTTAGTTTTTTGATGTAACTGTAACGAATTACAGTTACCAGTTTTTTGTATCCTGATTATGTAATGCCACTAAATGTGTTGTGTTACTTCCTAAGCCTGTTCACATCATATTCCTCAAATAAAAGACTCTAACCACACTTTAACGATCAACCCAAAATAAATTAACAGTATTTTCACAACCTTTTACTCCTCTCTATATACCTCAGAATTCCCTTTGGATACAGACATGGAATTTTTTTTTTAATAATATAGACATTCCACCTCTACAATCAGATGAGGTAGAAGAGTTAGAACATGATCTCAAGTTGGAAGAAATCTGTAAGGCCATCATGGAAATGATAAGTGGAAAGACACTTGTGCCTATTCTTCTTGAAGTGTTTGAGGAATCCCTGGAATCCAGTTCCTTATGACCAATTTTTTCACAAGCATTCCTTTCACTCCTTAAGAAAAATAAGGGCCCTACCCAATGTGGATCATATAGTCCCTTCTAAATGCCACCACTAAAATTCTAGTTAAGGTGTTAGCATACTGCCTAGAATAAATCCTCCCTACAATAATTTCAGATGATCAAACAGGATTCATTCTCTCTCAAACTGTCACTCTTTCTCAAATATTCGCAGACTAGCTAACATAATGCATTTTCCTTAATCCTCTCAGAATAAGGTAATTATTATTTCTTTGGATGTGGAGAAGTCATTTGATTGAAATGAATTGACATATTTATTTATGGCTTTTTAAAAAATTGGTTTCGGCAGCATATTTGTAACTTGGGTAAAACTACTGTACAACTCATCTTTGGCATCCATTCAAACCAATTACTCTCGATCTGGTTATTTCCCATGAATTGCACTGAAAATATTTTTACATGTTCAATCAATCAATCAATTTCCTCCTTTCCTCCTCTGGGAAAGTAAGATTCCAAGAGTTAATAAACATATTCATCAGAGGAGCCGTGACATAGGTGGGATAGGCCTTCCAAGTTTTATTCACTATTACTGGGCTTCCAATATTCAAAATATACTATTGTGGCTTCTCTGCCCCGAAACAAATTGGTGTTTAATTGAATCACAAATATGTCACTCCTCATCTCTCTCTGCTGTAGTATACTCTTCTTTACCCTTGAAAACATTGAATCCTGTAATGCTTTCTACTTTTTAGATGTTTAACCAGTTTCGGTATCACTGTAAGTTTACATTAGCATTAGTCCTGGGCCCTGCTTACAAAAAATCCTTTATTCCCCTGTAGGGAAATCTAGTCATGCATTTTGTTAGATTGAGCTTTAAAGCAAAATGTCCAAACTTAATGTTTCAAAAACTGATCAACTATTTGTCCAGATTATTAAGCCTGGCTAAGATATTAATTCCGTGGCCACCGGTAATAATATCCTGATGTTAAATGTGAATTATGAGCACAGTAACAAGATTGTACAACTTAAGACAATAAATCATAAATATAGACAAGTTACACTTGCTATTAAAATCAGATGAGACTTTATTAAACTACTCTAATACACAGAAACTAAACTAACACAAAACTTTTGCTCCATTTTAGAATGGCTCTATTAAATATACCAGTTTCAAGTGAGACCTAGAGGTGTTTACTTGGATTTCTGGTTGGTGGGGATTCTTCAGAGGTCTAGCTGCTTTTGAGCAGCGTCCAGGAGGATCAATTGGAATGGTAAATAGATTGGAGTCTCATTGGCTTGCCGTCGGTTCTTCTGGTACTTTCACGATAAGAGTCAGTAAGCTTAGCGGGACTCAGTTCATGCAGATGTTGATTTAAGATCCTTGTTAGTTGTTGGTTAGTTGAAGGGAGAACTCCTGAAGAGGTTGAGTTGAGAACTCCTGGAAGATGTGGGTTGAAAAGAATTCCTTAAGATGTGGGCTTGAACAAGACTCTTGTAGCTGTTGTTAGTTGATGAGGACTCCCTGAAGATGTTGATTGGGGAATACCTTTTGAAAAGTGTTGGTAGAAGAGAACTCATGGTTTCCATTGTGTCCAAGGGTTGTAACTGTTCCTAGCTGGGTGGAACCCAAAGGATTTGCTCCAATCAGCATGAAGTTGGGGTGGGGTGTAGCTCTGTTATACACCCATGATTATTACTTTAGTCCATTGTCTTTGTGGTCACATAATTTCATGCCTTCTTTTTTCATCTTTTTATAGAGTTTGGATCAAACTTTTAGTCACAGCTGTTGGTACCTGTACCTAACAATGTTCTATGAGATTATCTTTTAGCAAAGCACTCAAGGAATATTCACATACCAAATAAAACAAATGCCGTTGTTATCACATTACTAATAATCAATCACATGCTCATATGCATTATCAATCATACTCATGCATGTTGAACAATCAAATGTCTAAATGCAGCTTTGTGGTCACAAGCATGATAATTACAGGGTAACATATAGAAGAAAATAGGCAACTTCAGTTGTTATTGTATTATTATTTTTGCAGTCCTTCGTTTTTGAGAATATATGAGGTGTCCTGAATCAGTTGGTGTGACAAAGGTGTGATAAGGACTGGGTGTGATTAAAGAAAGTCAACTGGGTAAGCGAACAAGGGTTTTGCCTATTTGGGTGTCACCCCCTTTCCCCCAAAGTTATCAACTGAGGTACAGGGCTTTCATCTTGTAGGCTAGCCACCACACTTCGGCCAGTGGCCTAGATCAATGAGTTTTAGCAGAGGTTTGCTAATCTGTGAGAGATCCTCCATTGTTCACAGGACAGTGAGAACACATCAATCAGCCATGAGCTGTAAATGGCTTGGTGCTCCAAAGTCTGCACAGAGGGGCTCATGATTTAATGCTCTTGTGAAGGGGTGATCTTATGCTTATGCTTATTTTATTCTTATGATTTTATGTGCTGAGGACCTACACACCCTCTACATTGGACTCAACATTAAGATAGTGGGCAGTAAATGGTTTGACGTGTGTTACGTTATCCAATGTATTTCTGTTTGCTCTGTGTGCCATTTGTGTGTCTATGGGATGGGTTTCTTTTGTCTCCTCCCCTTTCTCTAGGCCCCGCCTACTGCATACATTACATTCTGGCTTGCTACTGGATGACTTCTTGTCCACGCCTGCTCCGGCCACTAATAGTCACCTCTGTAAATAGTGCATGGTTCAGAGTGGTTTGTAGGAAGTCGGTGCCATGTGTGTTGATTCTTCTTTTGTCCTGGTTTTGGATTAGCTAGGGAGTGAGGAAAGATGGTGTATTTTTGTTTTGTTTACTTGTAGTTTAGTTAATTAAATTAAATTCAGTTCAATTTTATTTGTATAGAACTTTTTACAATAGACATTGCCTCAAAGCAGCTTTATAGAAATATCAACATGGTATACAGATATTAAAGGTGCAAATTTATCCCAACTGAGCAAACCACTGAGTGGTGATGGTGGCAAGGAAAAACTCCTTAAGATGTTTTAAGAGGAAGAAACCTTGAGAGGAACCAAACTCAGAAGGGAACCCATCCTCATCTGGGTAACAACAGATATTGTGAAAAAGTTAATTATTAACTTATATGAAATATGTATTGCCTTAGGAGCAGCCATAGTCCCACCAGTCTGGAATTGGAGTAGATTTGAGCTCCATTCAGAGGCAGAAAGGATCTGGATCTCTAGTATCTCCGTAAAATTGTGTGTGGCTCGGCAGAAGGAGAGAGGGAGAGAAAAGATAATTAGGACTGGGAATTAGTATAATAGAAAGTCTATGAGGTGACGAATGCATGAACTAGTATTTTTGCATCATGTAGTGACAATACTGTATATTTCTGATCTTATAAATATTTCTGAGATGAAAGAAGCCTATCCTAGTAATATTATCTACATGAGCATCAAATGATAGGCTGGAGTTAATAATCACTCCAAGGTCTTTAACTGCTGTACATGTTGAAACAGAAAGTACATCCAGAGTAACCATGTGATTATAAAGCATATTTCTAGCTACACGTGATCCTAATAAGAGTATTTCTATTTTATCAGAATTAAGTAAAAGGAAGTTAGTTAACATCCAAAGTCTAATGTCCTTTACACAATCCTCAACTTTACTAAGCTTAGTTAGTTTTCTTTTAGAGGGTATTTTTTTGTTTATTATTTTGGCCTGGCCGGCTTCTGAAGAGTGAAACCACTGTGTATATATAAAAGGTGCTCCGTTTGGAGAATAAACTAATCTTGGTCTCGCCAAACCTTTTTTTTTATTATTATATTTTATGTTGCAGCCCAACCTAGACCGGGTCGTAACACTTGTGTCAAGGATTTGTATGTTGGTGGTTTATTTAATAGCTTCAAGAATCTTCACAGAATGTATGATCTCCCATACAACCATTTCCAATTTTATCTCTTTTTCTGACCTTAAACTTTCCTGTTTTGGACAAACTTACTATTAATATAAAGTAATAAAGTAATAAAGGACCGATTTCCATATTTTATTCCCAGCTTGTATCTTTAAGGATCACAACTTGGTTAAAATTATGTGTAGATGGGAGGATGAAGTGGGCATAAAGCTATCTGAGGTCTATTGGAAGGAAGCGCTCAAAAGGGTCCAGTCATCATTGTGCTCTGCTAGACTAGGGCTCATGCAATTTAAAGTTCTGCACAGGGTCAATCTAAGTAGGACTAGACTTGCTGGAATATACCCTGGGTTGGATGCTGCTTATAACAGATGCTCTTTTGGTTTTTAAACAATCAGCAAAGCTCTTGGGGTAACATTGAGGCATTGCCCTTTAATATAACCCTGTTTAGAACATAGGATGATGCAATAAATGCATTCTTAACCACAAATCAGACATGACATTTATTTCTTTCATATCTCTGTCTTGTCATGTAATATCAAAGATGGAACTATAGACTACAGGTCCCAGCACCACTGCACCACATCATCATGTGACATGGCCACCTGCACTTGAACCTAATTCTTGTTACCAAGAACGTATGGATATTTATAGCCACAGTTTGCACTACAGTAATTGTAGTTATGCTACAATATACATAACTACTCATTGTAGCTATGCATAACATATGAGCCATGTTATGCTCTGTTGTCTCATATGTATAGTGTTTTGTTTGTTTTCATTTTCATATGTTTGTATTGTCTTCTGGTGTTTTGGTTTGACTTTTGTTAAACTTTAAATCTGCTCTTGCATCCTCTCCGCTTTGAAACCACAAAATGTTTACTCAAAATGAACCCTTTTTATCATATTTTAAGAACCTGAAAGGACTACCCAGCAGTTACATTATTTTAGTTTAAATAAAATGATTTTTTTTTCTTCCCCTCTTAATTTTGTTGTGCCCATTGTTTTGACTGGAATGCATTCTGTTTCATAGAATGACTATTTTGTACTAATTTGTTATCTCATTTTTTGTTCTGATATGCATAGGCTAATACCTCAAGCAATTGTAATGATATGGCTGTGTTACTGTGTATTAGCAACAGGACAATGTTCTTGTATTTATGTACATTAGCTGCTAATTGGGGGGCTTGCAGGTTTTGGGGAGGGGAGGTTTTAAATTTTATCGTACCATCTTTTATATAGTATTGCTTCATTCCTTCATTAAATAAATGTTTTGCTTAATTCCTTCAAATACAGTTAAAGGATTTATTCAAGAGAACAACAAAGTCTAGGCAATACAAGAGCGTAAATGGGATAACAAAACAATATAAAAAAACAGGAAATCAGAACACAGAACAAAGGCTCGGTAATGGCTGGTAAATGCTAAACAAAATTTCTCCCAGGACAAAGACAGACTGAGGTTTAAATATAGTCAATGTATGCAACCAATGACAATGATTTATAAAACCAATGACAATACAGGAGAAAATATAGGATATGAACCAAACAAAACACAAATGGCAAAATAAACATAAATATAAACATAAAACCCAAGCTCTCCAGAGGCAAGCATTTCCATTTCAATGGGTCAATTGCCCATTTAAGAAACAAGCTTGGGAGGTCACACTGTCAGCCTCTGGCACTAGCAGGTCTTGGAAGGCCACCTAATCAGCTTCAGGTGTGAGCATGTTTTGGGAGGCTGTGCCATTGGCCTCAGGCAGGAGCTTGAAGAGAAAGGACACACCTTCGGCCTCAGGCTTGAGCTGGACATGGGAGACTGTATCATCAGCTTCAGGCAGGAACCGAACTTGGGACTTGGGAGGCCATGCCATCAGCCTCTGGCTTTAGCTTGGCTGTGGATGCTGTCCTGTTGGCTTCTAAAGAGAGGTTTGCAAATGAGACCATGACGCTGGCCTCTGGAGGGAGCTCTGCAGGAGAGGCTGCCACATTGGTCAATGGCTAGAGTATGGTTGTGGAGTCTGACCTGTCATCATCTGGCGGGAGCTCTGTATTAGAGGCTGCCTCATCAGCCTTTGGAGGGAGCTTAGCAGGGAAGGCTGCCTCATCTGCCTCTGGATAGAGCTCAGAAGGAGAAACCACCCCATCAGCCTCTGGCTGGAGCTTGGCAGGGAAGGCTGTCTCATCAGTCTCAGTAGGGAGCTCAGCAAGGGAGGCCACCATGTAGGCCTTTGCCTCTGCTTCATCTCCAGCATTCTTCTCCTCACATAAGACAGGGAATGATATATTTGGCTCTGAAGCATTTACATTTATTTACATTTATTCATTTAGCAGATACTTTTATCCAAAGTGACTTAAAAATTTGGGCTAAGTTGAATGCATGCATGGTGATCCTGGTGTTACAACCTTCTCTCTTTCCTGCTGCATCCATGTTAGTGGCAAAGTATTCTGTCATGTAATGCGAGTGGAGATGGATCCAAATGCAGTTAAAACATTTATTAAGGAGAGGCATGTGGACAAATCAAAAATGTGAATCCAAGTCATGAACACGAAACAGGCAGAGGTCAGGAGATCAACAAACACCAAAGACTAGGCAATACAAGAGCCTAAATGAAAAAAAAACCTAAATGATATCTTGAACCAGATAATTGGAACACAGAACAAAGGTAATGACATATGAGGAAATGGCTGAATGATATTTCAAAAAAGACATGTTAGATATACAACCAATGACAATACAGTGTAGGATCAACAAAACATGACTCGTAAGCATGAGCTGTGGTGCTGCGGGTTGCTTATGCAAGCTGAGAACCACTGCTCGCAGTGCTATTCATGAGTGGAAAATTGCTGACAGCAGCATGTATTTACAAAATTAATCGTGTAGTTAATGCTGTCATATAAAGCAAATATATGAAGATTTAAGCATGCTTTTATGCTGCATTTTGAGTGGAGATAGACTTTCATGATTTGTTAACTGCATTAATAATTTTTTTAAAACTTTTTTTGAAAAGTGCTTCTAATTCATTAACATGACAACTACATATCCAGGATTAGTGGCAGATCAGTGATGACTGAATGGTTAGGTGTTTGAACTTCAAGCTGCTAGAGTACACCTTTAGTAAGGTCTCTAAATGTCTAACTGTTTGGCTCTAATTTGACTACATTATGACAACTTCTACGTTGCTTTAGATAACAGTTTCTATAAATTAAATAAATGTAAATGTACACAACTGTTTAAAGGTTTTTGAGCTTTTTTAGTAGAAGTATCCATGAGTAGGGTCACCAAATTTTTCATCACACATTCTTCAAGATGTTCTAAAACAGTCTTTTGCAAGAAATTCACACCAGCACCTACTGAAGAAAAAGAAGAAGAAGAAGAAGAAGAAGAAGAAGAAGAAGAAGAAGAAGAAGAAGAAGAAGAAGTAAAGAAGAATAAACTTTTAAACATGACCTCAGGGAGAAAAGCTTGTGGTAAATGAGGGGGAGAGAAGTGCTGGTGCAGCATGCTTTTGTGACTATCACAGTTTGAGTTTGAGGAGCTTTTATGTGTTACTGTATCTCTAATGTAGTTCTCCATCATGATGGAGACAGAAACACAGCTGGTGCTCAAATTGGCCTCAAGAGAAACATGGACATGAATAGTGTGAACATTTACATTTATTCATTTAACAGATTTTCATTTTCCTCCAAAGTGAGGTGGAATTCAATGCAAACAAAGAGCTGTTAAATGAGCCAAGAGTGATACAAGTGCTGCAAAACTAAATTCCCACCAATTGGCCAAAAATAAGTGCTAGATACACTGTAGTGGTAAGAAGTACAGAAAGACTTAAAGCTTAACATGAAACAAAGAGTACATGTTGTTGTATTGAGAATTGCACCAAAGCTATTGAAATGATTGAAGCTATTACAACAGTGTATAACTTAATCCCTATGTTAGGCCAGTAAGATTAATTTCTACGTATGTTCTTATGATGAAAATATTATGTACCAAATTTTAGAGCTTAAACCTTGCTTACTTCATAAACAACATTTGTTTGTCTGATGACCTCCACTGTGACAGTGCCCATTTTTCAGTTGCTATATTTCAGTTTCATGTTATGTCATGGTAGGATAACAATAGTTTTGATTTATCACATGGGCCAGCAAACTACCACATATGGTTGGATTAACTTGCCTGCCACAACAACATTAACAAATAGGCAACAGTCTGATTGATCTGTTTTCCTTAATTGTGACAGTTTTAACATGACAATCATGCCTCAGTCACAGTCATTCCCACTGTTGCTGAAATAGACCAATAATAAAAGGATTAGTTTCAAACTTTGGCCATGCTCTGTATATTAGAACTAACAGTGGTACTTTGTCTCACGGTCAACACTCATGAAAACCATGACAAATGACCTGACACTTTTCACAAGCTTACTGCAGGTCAGCTACATGCTACACCTCATTCATACAAATATAAATCACAATATCACAACAGCCCTGAGGCCTTCAAATCTGTTTAGTAAAATATTTTATTTCATCCACTCGCAGTGGTCTTTTAAACACAAGGCTCTGTGCCTATTGGAAATTGTGTTATTGTCAAAACTGTAAGGAAAATTGAAGGTCTTAAACACAGAAAGACTTTATTCTTTATTACACTTTATTCTTAAACTTTTTGCAGGCATTTTTGCAGACTTTTTGCAGGATTATATTTTACATGTTGCTACGAGTCATGCAGTATATGACCAGTCACTGGGTTATTTACTATATACATTAAGCAATGGCACCTCCTGGAATGCGTAATCAGTTGCCCCATGATTTCTATGTGATCTGTGGCCTCAGACAAATAAAAAGATGATGTCTTGGCACTTACAAGTGATGTTGGATACTGTGTGGCAACTGTATTTTGAATATACTTGTATACATCATGCTTCAGCTAAATGTTTAAAACAGATTCTAGACATGTATAATTCACAAAACATCTGCCCTTTACACTCTAAAAAACACTGGATTACAAACAATCCAAACTGAGTTGTTTTACATTTACATTTACATTTTTATATTTTGATGAAAGGAGATGTTTAAAACATTGTTACATACCACGGTTGAAAATGAAAGCAGATGCGGGTGACAGAATCAGGCAGAATAATCCATTGGAAAAGACAAGATGGGACTAAGCAGAAATCGAGGTCGGGGACGGATACACTGGTCAATGGTTATTGTAATAAATGCACGTGAAAAGGGCTTAGAGAATGGCTGAGAAACTAGTAAACAGAACATTAATTCACGAAGTCTCTTCACTTCCTAAGTTTCTCTTATGCTGTTGTTTGAGTGTGTTTGTAATGAGACACAAGTGTCTGTGATCAGAACTCCAGGGAAGGTGAGCGCATGTGTGAGGGAAGTGTAGTTCTCCGCGGACATGTTTGTAGTTAGCGGCTGAGAGAGTCGTGGCTGGGCTGAGATATGACAAACATCCACAAAACTAAGTAACTAACTTACAATCCAGTTTATATTAAAATCAAGTAAGCCAAAGCTAATGGTAAAATTAATGTCATGTAAATGGTGCATTTAATGTATTGTAAACTGGACTGTTATCACAAATTTTTGCTTTTTCTATTGTACTGTAATGGTTTTATGGATAAATATATTGAAACGAACCTTGTTTCTCCAAATAAATAGTCTGGGTTTTACATGTAATCCTGTTCCCTGAGAAGGGAACGAGACGTAGTGTGAGCTTTCTGTTGTAGGAACCACCCTCACACGTGACCGGTCTCTGAAGTCTATGTGAAATCACGCCTATTAATAGGCCTGCCATGGTCAGGTGATAAGGCAAATACACCTGTTGCATGACCATAAAGTGGCAGCTGTGAACCATGTCATCAGCCTCTATTATCTGATGCGAAGACGCAATTCACAGGCAGGCCCCAGTATGACAAAGCTACACAATGTCTTGTTCCCTTCTCAGGGGAAATGGTTATATGCATAACCCAAACGTTCCCTTTCAAAGGGAATGCAACATTGCGTGAGATTCACACTATGGGAACAAGTATACCCACTCAGTCATACTGAGGGTATGGCCTGTCACAAGGCTATATCAATAAGGGAATGGCTGGCCAAAATGGTGGCCACATAGACCATAAGAACTCCAAGACTGTACCCATTGTGCAATTTACTGGGTCTCACTGACATTCCTAGTGTTTAGCATGGTCTCTAAAACCTCTGTTGACAGACGAGAATATATGAGCTGATGCCCCTCAGAAGCCATTCTATTACCCTCTAATCAAGGGTAATAAATCAGTTAATCACCTGTCTTGAATTCAATTAAACAAGATTTAAAGACACTATGTTTAGAAGAATGGGCCAAAATCACACCTGAATACTGCGGTCGATTAATTTCTTCATACAGGAAGCATGTTGAAGCTGTCATTACAAACAAAGGCTTCTCCAGTAAGTATTAAATAAATTTCACTTAGGGTGTTCAATACTTTTTTCCTGAGTAAGGGTATCCCTTAGATAAAGTCTTTGAGGAGGTGACCCCCAGTGGAATGAGCCCTTATGCCCAGAGGTGTATCGAGACCGCGCACCTCATACGCGATAGAGTTTGCTTCTGCTATACAAATTGAGATGCACTGCTTTGCTTGCTATACTGTCAAGCAAACCAGCGACTGCTTCAACTTATGTCGCTGGCCATTGCTGTTGATGAAGGTACAAAGAGCCCTCACTGGACACAGTAGATGTAATCCTCCTAATTCCAGTGTAAGGAATGGAGGAGGGAGTAAGCCTGCAACACTAGTTGCTGGGCAGCACATGTAGGTGCTTAGGAATAATTTGGACTAGGATATAAGGAGTCCTTGGATAATCCAGGGGCAAAGTTAAGGCAGGATGGGGCAATAGAGATATCAGGTCTCGCAAAGCATGCTACCTTTATAGTTAGAAGCTTCTTTGAAGCTGACTCCAAGGACTTCAATGGGGTGGTGGACAACTTTTATGGACCACAGAATGTCCCACATAGGAGTGGTCTGCAGATGGGCCGCAGCCATCTGAAATCACAAATACACATCGTAGTTATAGTTGTTTCCCCACAGAGGCTTCATTAACAGAGCCAAAATGGCTGGCCAAAATCACGGCCACGTAGACCCTAATTGTAGAAGGAGCCAACCCTGCTGAGAAATATTCCTGTATGTCACCAATCATGACGGGGCGGAGATAGGACGGATGCAATCGCAGTTTAGAACAGTAGTTTTATTTAAAAGAGAGGCAGGCAGACAAATCCAAAAATGTGATCCCAAACATAATCCACAAAACAGGTGAAGGTCAGGCGAACAACAAATGGGCATATATAGGGAAAGGCAGAGATCAAAGTCATGGTATGGAAAACAGGGTCGAGACACGAAGCATGAAGCATGAAGCATGAAACGGGGGTATACAGCGAGAGACTGGTAGCGGAGAACCAGTAAACTAGACTAATAAACCTAACCATAAACAAAGATATGAACTAAGACATGAAACTAAGACAACTATAATCTACGATATTTTACGTTATTCTTCCGCGTTGTGTGCTGGGAGGCGCGGTATATATGCCGGCAAGAATTAGTCTCTAAACCGCTAGCAGCTGAGGGCTATACCGACACACGTGGAATCCCAGCCAATGACAGAACAGGAAGGAGACATGACAAACGTAAATAAAACAGACCTGTCCCAATGTCACAGCTGTCCACAACAGAGAGGCAGGCGCTCGTGCTCCTGCTCGTGCACGCGCTCTCACCTTCTACCGCGTGCCACACAATGGGGGACTCATGACACTGTAAGGAGTCTATGACTATAGATATTGTGCAGTTACTGGGTCTCACCTGAGTTCCTCACACCATGATAAAAAAGTTATTACTTTAATGCATACAATTTTGTCATGGATGGTGCTCTAACATTTAACATGATCTCTACAAACTTAATGGAAGATTGGAATCTATGAGACTTACAATTTCCGTAGTTCCAGCTGAGGGAAATCAACCCTCTGGCTTGAGACAATAGATCCCTGTGAATGGGAATCTCCCAGGGAGTGCCGTCCCGCAGATATATTTTCTCCAAGAACCAAATTTGAGCTGGCCAACTGGTGCTACTAGCATCAAATGTAGCACAATCCTGGTAAACGCTTGCTAGAGCCTGTGGGAGTAGAGAAATTGGGGAAAGGCATACGGATATGACCTCAGCCTCATGTGTACCATGGCATCCAGCCCTGAACTTTTTTCTTTTATTGGTGCGAGAACAGCAGGAAGTGTGTTGTCACCTTTAAGGCGAACACATCCACTTCCGGTCGGCCAAACCGCCAAATGAACTCACCCACTTTTGGATAGAGGATGTCTACCCTCATATCCTGGTTGCCCTGAATGCACGTTGCATGCACGAAATCTTCCCTCTGCCAGAGAAAAATTTGTTGAGCTTCCCTGAACAGGGGGCGCAAATGTAATCCTCCGTGGTTTTTGATATAGGGGACCATAGTTGTATTGTCTAACATATGGTGACCTCTTAACTGAAAAGAAAGAATTCAGCGTTAAGAGAATGGTCCACACTGTCACGATTCGTAGGGAAGGGGCACGGAGGCAGGAGCAAGCGGCGGACGAAGCGTGGAGTCGAGGATAATCTAGATGCGTAAACGAGTAACGGGCGGGGGTCAGGCGATCGCAACAAACAGAATAACGAGGGCAAGACAAAGATCGTGGTCGAGCGCGTAAGCAAAGGTCGAGGTAATGAGGTAACGTATACTTCGCAGTGCAACTCTGTGACTGGCAAACCTAAGTAGCAGTGCCTGAGTGTGAGTCTGTGATTAGCGGCAGGTGTCTTGGATCAGAACTCCGGGGATGGAGAGCGCATGCGTGCCTGAGAAGCACGCGTTGCATCTTGGGACTTGGAGTTCTGATCTGGCTAAGCTGTGACACACACCTCTTGGTGAATTATATGCCACACTATATGAGGGCCGACATAGAGACCGTGAGGGAGTCATCTATCATTACCATCTTGTGATTAAAGAGATGACCCTAGAGTGTGACCTGAGGCTATAAACAAGGGACACCTCCAAATTCTCAGAGCACGTAAGCATCGCCACGTGACATTGAATAATCTCAGGGATTTTGTCCTTGAAGGAAACCCCTGACTTTCAGTCACCAATGAATGGTCTCATGTGCAATAGGCCCAATGAGACTAGCTAGCATATCCAGGCCTTTTCTCAGTGTTGATAGGATTGCCCTACTCATATTGGGGATAGACACACCCACATCATATTCGAATCCCAAATAACTAGAGATGCACCGATACTAAATTTCTCAGCCGATACCAATAACGAATTATTCAGAGTGATATCAGCCGATACGATAACCGATATCAATAACCAATACAGATACGTAGTTCTGCCTTTTATGCTTTCTTTTAAATCAATAATAATTAATTCCAAAATTCTGTTAGAAATGCAAATAAAAACTTTATTCACTCCATTTCAACAAGTAACTGGTCTCGTAAACAGAAAACACATTACTGAAATTAACATTAATACTAACTAAATTCTGAAAATTAAAGTAAGATTTCTTAATTTATTGAATGTTATTAATTCATAGTAACATTGACTGAATTTTAAAAAAAACCTCCTGTTAGTCTTAACATTCACTCACCACAAACAAAAGCATTTCTACTTCATCACTGAACATCAAACTGGTAATATAGGTCTAATATAAACTTTTTTTATGATATTAACTCATATTAACATTAACTGCATATGAAACATACTACTCCACAAATATATTTTTCTGTGCAAAATATACTACTTTTTGTGTGATTCATCTTCATTTAAAGCTTTCAACAGTGTACTGGCCCTTTAATTCAGTGCGAGCAGCGCGTGAGTAGTGTGTGTGTGTGTGTGTGTGGGGGGGTGTATATGGTTGGGAATTTACTGCTTCACTGCTGCTCACTTCCGGTGTAAAATGTTAGCAGTACACAGCTTACAGAGCTTACAAACTGCTTACAGAGCTTACAAACTTCGACGTTGCATTTAGCATAACAGTATGGGAACGCCTTATGCGTGTGACCGGTATCTGAACCTTATGTAAAATCATGCCTCTACTTGAGGCCTGCCATGATCATGTGACGTGACAATTAAGCGCATCGCATGATTGATTTATATATATATGAACTATTTTCTTTTGAAGTCTTTCCTTTTTAAATATTGCTTTGTGTTGATTTTATGTTTTATGAAAATGTGCTATCTAAATAAATTTGCCTTGCCATGCCTTGTCTTGTTTACTTGGCCGCCGTTTTGGCCAGCCATGCCCCTGTTGATGGAGCCTCTGTGGGGCAACATCCTCTAACTTTGAGGTTCATGTGTGGTGTTAGGCGGCTGAGGCCCATCTGCAGGCCACGCATGCCTTCCTGGGTCCTTCTGTGGTCCTGGAAGGTCTGCCAGGTGCCCCATTTGAGCCCTTAGAGTGGATCTACTGTCTCAAGCCAGAGGGCTGATTTATCACTCCCCGCCAGAACTATGGAAACTGTGGTCTGGCCCCTGAGGGGCACCGGCTCATAAATTCTGGTCTCACAACTGAGATTGTAGAGACCATGTTAAATGCTAAAGCACCATCCACAAGGGAATTGTATGCACTCAAGAGGCAGCTTTTTGTCTTGTGGTGTGAGGCACGTCAGCTAGACCCAGTGAACTGTGCAATAGCTACAGTCCTTAGTTCTTACATGAACGTTTCTCAGCGGAGTGGGCTCCTTCCACAATCAGGGTTTACGTGGCTGCCATTTCGGCCAGCCATGTCCCTGTTGATGGAGCCTGTGTGGGACAACATCCTCTAATTTCGAGGTTCATGCATGGTGTGAGATCTCATCTGCAGGCCGCGCATACCTTCCTGGGACCTTTCTGTGGTCTTGGAAGGTCTGTCAGTGGTCCCATTTGAGCCTTTAAAGTCAGCCTCTGTGTAGCTTCTGACTCTAAAGGTAGCTCTTCTGCGACAGCCGAGGTGATGCTGTGTCAAAGTAGTGCATCTCGAATGGGATAGTGGAAGCAATCTCTATGGCTTACAAGGTCTTACCACGCCTCTAGACATAAGAGCTCATTCCACTAGGGCGGTCGCCTCCTTGAAGGCTTTGTCCAAAGGGGTATCCTTGCAGGATGTGTGTGCGGCTGCAGGGTGGTCTACGCCACACATATTCATTCATTATGACAGCCTGGATATTCATTCCACCCCAGGTTCGAGAGTCTTGCAGTAACCCTCGGGCTTGGGTGTTTTTGAACAAGCTTTACCCTCAGTATGATGGAGTTGGTATTCCCGTTCCCATAATGTTACTCTAAATGCAACTTCAAAGTTCCCTTTGAAAGGGAACGTCCCTGAGAAGGGAATGAGACATTGCGTAGCTTTGTCATACCAGGCCTGTGAATTGCATCTTTGCTTCAGATAATAGAGGCTGATGGCGCGTTTCATCGGTGCCATATCTATATCACGCGACCCACTTAATTGCCACGTCAATTGATCATGGCAGGCCTATAAATAGTCAGTCGCTGGTGAGAGGCACTCCCCCATAGTGTTATGTTAAACACAACGTCTCATTCCCTGATCAGGGAACACGGTTACATGCGTAACCCAAACGTTTTCCCGCACTTTTGATTGACAGGATATACCCAGCCCTGATCATCGATGTATTTAAACTATCGACCAATAGCTGATTGCAGGGAAAATACCCTTTATTGATGCATCACTACAAATAAGCCCAGAAAAGTTGCTCTTCACTGCAGAAGCAACTTTCCCTGAGGTTCAACCTGAGCCCCAGGCTCCTCACGGGGGTGAGAACAACATTTTGATGTTGAATCGCCAACTTACTGGTCCACGCTAGAATAGCTGTTTTTCTGCCTATGATATACACGGACAGCTCTGTTTTTAAATAAAACATTTCACCAAAACAAAATAATTTATTTATTTATTGATTCATTTTCTAACCATGCATCGGATTTCCATGTCTATCCTGTGTTCAGCAGATTTGTGTTCTATCCAATTTGGCAGCCAAATGCACTTAAAAATGCTAGGTTGTCATTAACTGGAATGCTGGGCTCTAAAGTCAAGCAAGACTACCGAAAAGCTGTGTTAGTAATAAACCTTATGCTGCTTATCAAATTGATGCTTATGATCAAATACGTGTTTCCCATTATAAATGTATAGTCATTGGTGTGACACAAATGTTGATTTATTTTATTTCTTTTTTCATAAATAGGTTAAGTAACAAACTCATGTGAAAAAAATAAGTACACCTCATGGGAACTGTTGTTTTTGACATCTTTGGATAGGCAAGCATTTGATCCTCTATGAAACAGTGTCTATTAATGAAGCTGATACACTCTATCATATGACAAATATAATTAATATTTTGTAGTAATTTTCACTATTTGAATTGACAAAAAACAGAACAATCTCATGGAAAAAGTAAGCACATCCCTACCTTTTTAACACCTTGAAATCCATAAAATTTGAATCAGGTGTTCAAGATTGGGTGCCAGTGATTAGAACCTGCTTAGGGAGTGCAGGTGTAACCTGTCTTATATATACCCCTCTCATATGTAGTGTCTGGTGTACCCTTTGTTATTGAG
The DNA here is from genome assembly GCA_012411365.1 of Ameiurus melas. NCBI lineage: Eukaryota > Metazoa > Chordata > Actinopteri > Siluriformes > Ictaluridae > Ameiurus > Ameiurus melas. Next base: position 12,411,443 of record CM022777.1, on the reverse strand, counting down.
GTGTGTGGTGTCATCATTCCAAGATCTAAAGAGTTCTATAAAGCCTTCAGAATAAAAAAAAAGTCTTGCAAGGGATTAAAAAAGATCTCCAAATTATTATTATTTTTTGCCTTTGTTTATTCATTCATTTTCATATGATTCATTTTCATTTGATTCATATTCATGCATGTGATTCATTTACATGCATGTGATTCATTTACATGTAATTCATTTTCATGTGATTCATTTTCATGTGATTCATTAACCTTTTCGCTTCCCTTTCCCAAATATTTCATTGAGAAGAAAAAAAAAGAAGAAAAAAAAATTCCCCTGCCCTCCCCAGGCTCATCCTGACTACTCAATAGCTGTCGCTGGTTATATAAAAATTATAAAACCCAAGAACAGGCAACATTTAAATAAAGTAAACCATAGGAATATAAATAGCCAATTGGAGCCGAAGAGGGACACACACCCAAAGTCTCCATAAAACAAGGGAGACATGTCATGATTCCCCCGTGAAGCAGCACACATGCGCTTGCTTCTTCTGTGGTGACTCTTCGACCCGTTGGGTCATAGGTCATTGGGTCACGTGTGTTTGGGAATTGCCCGCAGCTGTGAGCGGTTGCGGCGCTAAGGACTGGGATATCTGTATATACCGTGAGCTGTGCTCCCGACGGCGCGGTTCATCAGATGTACAGATTGATATATGGACATAGCGACGTGTGTATGTATGAAGGAATGTGTGCCATGTAAAGCTAGAGGGCGACTATCGGGAATTGCCGTGTAAGGTTATGTTTATGCTTTAGCCGTAACATTAGCGCTAGCCGTAGCCAAGTGAGCATAGTTTAGCTCAGGGTGTTTGTTTATCGTATTTTGGTTTATGTTCACCGCTGTAAATAAAAGTCACCATTCAACTGCGATTGCATCCTTCCTGCTTCCTTCACGTCGCGACACGTCCCATGACAAGACAGCAGTGTTTCACTCCTAGGGTTGTCCACAAAGTGGACATAGAGTAAGCTAAACAAAATTACGGAGTGGCTGTGGCACAGTTAGTAGAGTGGGTTATCCACTAATCGTAGGGTTGGCGGTTCGATTCCCAGCCTGGGAGACTCCACATGCCGAAGTCTCCTTGGGCAAGACACTGAACCCCAAGTTGCTCCCGATGGCAAGTTAGCACCTTGCATGGCAGCTCTGCTACCATTGATGTGGGTGTGTGTGTGTGTGTGTGGGTGAATGAGACACAGTGTAAAGCGCTTTGGATAAAAGCGCTATATAAGTGCACATTTACCATTTAAAATTACCTAACCTAAAAAAAAAATCCCAGTAAGAGAAAAGTCCCCTCCTGACTTGTAATATAAAAAATACTCTGCGCACTTTAACAAATATAATGTCCATACCTTTTAGACTTTAAGACCTATAACTAATAATATTACAGTGAAGCACTGTAAAAAAAGTAAATATAATAATAACAATAATAAAAAGTAAATAACTAATAAAATAAAATAAACTCTAACCCAGTCAGAGCATCAAAACAGAGAAGCACATTAATACAGAAGTAGATTTAAGAGAAGTGAGTCCACAAATTGTAGACGAAGTAATGCACCGACAATATCTTCAATAAGAATTTAAATTCTGTAGAGCTGTAAGGCCCAGTGCAAAAAAAAGAATAAGGAATAAAATCAAAAATCAAATAAATAAATAAATAAATAAAACACTCCACTGTGTAGGTGATGCAGTTCACCCTGGAGTTTAATGTAGTCTCCTGCTTCCTCCGCTGAAATAAAGTCCTTCTGAAGACCGTTATATGTAATGTGAAACCGAGCTGGGAGAAGTATTCCATAGCAAATGCCTTCAATATCACGAAGTTCACGCCGAACCTTGTTAAACCTTGTTAAATGCGACCCGGGCCCGGGCTGTCTTGACTGTGTAGTCAGGAGAAACTGAGATGGTCAAATCCCTCAATTTAATCTGCTGGAGCTCTCTCGCAAGGCGTAAAATTTCAACACAGTCACTGTAATAATGGAATCTGCACACAATAGCTCGTGGTCGTTCACCAGACTTCGGCTTCGGCTGAAGGGTCTGTCCGGTGGGACCGAACCAAAACTGGCTCCTTCTCCACACCAAACGCCTCTTTTAACAAGGTCACTACAGCAGTGGTTGTACAGGTGTTAGCGCCCTTTGGAACTCCGACTATCCTAACGTTATTACGCCGTGACCTCGACTCTAAATCCTCACATTTATTCTCTAATTGAGTCACGGTCACAGTGAGAGCCTCGATAGTAGTCTTCATGTGAACTATATCATCGGTGCAACTGGAGAGCGCGTACCCCATTTCCCCAACAGTACATTTCACTGTTGATATGGTGTCATCGATAGCGACTTTATCATTAACCTGCTGTGTTTTCATGACCTGCAGGTCATACTGGATAGCAGACAGCGCTTCCCTAAGAGTCTTCTGAAGATTCCCCTGGTGATTCTCCTGGTGCTTCTGATGCTCCCGGAACTCCTAAAATCGGCGATGTCCTTCCTCAGTAAAGCCAGCAACTCAAGCAGCGACATCCTCAGTGGAGAAGGAAGGCAGATCGACGTCCTCAGTCTAGCAGGAAGACACAGTGACATCCTCAGTGGAGCAGGGAGACTAAGTGGCATCCTCAGCTGTATAGAGATGCTGAGCCGCATCCTAAGTCATGCAGCGTGGCTGAGCATCATTCTCCATTGACTCTGCAGGCTGAACTCGGTTGGCTGTGTCACCAGACTCGGGCATGAGCAGCACTTGGTTGTCTCTGTCAGCAGACTAAGGAGTGAGCAGAACTTGGTTGTCCGTGTCAGTGATCTTGGACTGGAACATGACTTTTGAGGCCGATCTCAGACTGGAACTTGGTGGGGGAGGTTACCTCAGCGACCTCTAGCTGGAACTTGGCATGGGAGGCTGGCTCATCAATCTTGCACAGGAACGTGGCTTGGGAGACCGTCGTGTCGACCTCGGACAGGAAGGTGACTTGGAAGGCCATCTTGTTGATCTGGGCCAGGAATGTGGCTTGGTAGGCCATCTCTTCGACCTTGTTCAGGAACGTGGCTTGGGAGGCCGTCTCTTCGACCTCAGAGAGGAACGTGGCTTGGGAGGCCGTCTCTATGACCTCGGACAGGAACGTGTGTTGGGAGGCTGTCTCTTCAACCTCGGACAGGAACGTGGTGGTGAATGGTAGGCTCAGTTATCTGCCAGGCTGGACCCCCGGCAAAAGATGTTCCAGTTCGGCCTTAGATTCTGGACTCCAGATATCTCCTTCTTCTTCCTACTGCAGCTATGGTGTGGTGAAGTATTCTGTCACATAATTTAACATAATGGAAGGTAGGATGGATCCAAGTGCAGATAAGAGTTTTTATTAAAGAGAGGCCAACAGACAAGTCCAATTCATGAGACAATAGCATGGTCAAAAAACAGGCATTAGGTCAGGCGATCAGCAAACGGGCATAAATGAGGGAAAAATAGGAATTGAGAATGAGGGCGAGAGCAAGATCAAAATAATAACACATAAAACAAGAAACCAATGCTTGCTATATGTAATACTTGACGAGGTGAAAAGAGACACGAGGGGTTTAAATGACAAACATAATCATAGGTGAACACAAAACAGCTGAGACTAATGATGACACATATGGGAAACAACCAATAACAATACAGGGGCAGAGACAGGACATAAACATAGACAAATGCATGTGTTGAAAGTAAACAAAGTCACTGTCACTGAAAACCCAAAAGCGTGCGCTCGCTTTGAGTTTGGGTTTTGAGCTCACCCATCAAGCTCGCGCTCGTTTCCAAGCACGTTGCCTGCTACAGCGCTAGCTCGAGGGGAAATCATGACATCAGGTAAAAACATGAATGCTGAAAACCCTAAAAAGTACTGCAAACAGTATCAGTGTATATAGGCAAATGTAATATTTATGAGATTATTATAAAGCTACAACAATATTTGATTAATTTCATAGTGAAATAATTGAATGATAGAATAATTCAATTAAATGATTTTAGGGAGTAAAATGGCTTTACAAACATTTTAGAGGCAGTACAAACATTATATAAAATTACCATTACTGTAATCTTTACAATAACACGATTTATTGAATGCCTAAGCTGTTGCCTCTCTCTCTAATTAGATCATAATAGCTCTATAATGAACAAGTGCTATTTGTTTTAATGTCATTTAACTGAGCCTGTTAAAGCTACAACCATTATACACACAAACATCCCCAGCCTTAAGTATTCTTAATGCGTTCTCTGACCTAACAGCTATAATTATAATAATATAAAATAACATATGGATTTGCTTCTGTAGCTTACAGCTGTGTTTCTCAAGTTGTTAACTGAAATTTTTGTATGTACTTTTGTATAAGCTTTGGGGTTATACACAGCAGTGCTACTAACCATATTCTACCACTAACCTAATGTTCTATATTGAATATATAAAATTAAATGAAAAACTTTGTGGAGACAGTGATCCTCTTCCTGGAAGAATTTTATAAGCATTTTTATGTAAATTGTTAACAGTAAAATGTGTCCTTGAGAGGCGTATATCCTCCATTTCAGCACTGAGAGTTTATGCCACTGTTCCTGCATAAATGGTATTAGAAAACAATGATATCTTTTGAAGTAATACTTATTATATATTAACCTTGTACCTTCAGTTCAAACTAAATACACCAAACTTATTTTGTGTTATTGAGTATGTATAGGTTAGGGGATTGTGTAAATTAGATTTTTCACCAAACTTTCACTTAAAGGTGACATTATTGGGCCAGAGCCATCTATGCAATGCATATCTAGACACCCTTGTTGTTTTATTCAGGCCACAAATAAATCTGTCCTTGTCCTCTCTCTTTTTCTCTCTGTCTCTTTCCTTTTTATTGAGGGCTTACTTAACCTTCCAAGAACACTTTTGATTAAAATGTAAAGGCTGTTCCTTGCAGGCCGCGACTTTTCTGCTGTGATTAGGTAAAAGCAGGCTGAAGGAAAGGGGGTAGGTTTAGATTGAATGCCTGAGCCGTTGCCTTTCCGATCTGAAAGAGTGTTGTGCTGACATTTCACACATCTCTGTTTACTGCAGTGTGAAGTCGTCTACATCTTTCCCATGTGCTTGTTCTCACTTTTCCATTATAAAGTCATTATCTGCAAATTGCCCTTTTGTGAACTAGCCCACACACAACTGAAACAAAGGGCTAAATCAAATCAAATCGGTCAGGTATATACACGAAAACCATTACTAAGTATATCGCTGAAGCCTACTCACAACACAGGCTAGGCTTACTGTTACGGTACCGCCGGCAGATGGCACAGTGGTGACAACATGCATGAGCAGTTTGAGAACGCGCACGTGCACATGACTGAAGTGCGCATGGATGCTAAAGCTGGGTTAAGTGTCGCCAGTTGTGGCAATCAAGAGACTGTCTACCTAAACCCCTGGCGTTGCTGCGCACATTGCACGGCATTACACTAAAGTGTCAAGTCAAGTCAAGAGGAGAAAGGACTAACAGAGAATACGACGGAATGTTTAATGCTGCCAGGTTGTTATGTTGCCATGCTCTGTCTGTTTTCCTGTTCCTTAGTTTACAACCTGTCGTAGTTGAGTGTTTGTATCCAGTCCGAGTTAAATGAGCTGTTCCTGTTCTAGTCACATGAGATGTTCCTGCTCTTGTTAAAGGAGAGGTTCCTGTTTCTGGTTAAATGAGATGTTCCTGTTCTAGTTAAGTGAGATGTTGCTGCATTGTTAGAGGATTGTTTCCTATTTTGTTTATAGTTAAAGGAGAACTGTTTGGGTTAAGTTTCATGCCCCTTGCTTGAGTTAGGGTTTTATGTTTAGATCTGGTTTCCTGCCTCATTGTTTATTTATTTATGTGGTACAATAAAGACTGCTCTCCTGCACTTACTTCCTGTCTCCAAATCCTGTCTAGTAACACTTACAGTGAAATCTGCAACTTTAATTACCTTCCACAGCAATAGTCTGTGTCACAACTTTGAGAAACTGAAAGAAACAGTAAATTGTAACTTCAGAACATTTGCTTTTTAAAATTTTATTCAAAGTACATCACATCTGTTGCTGCAAGATATGCAGGAAAAGGTGCAAATGCCACACTGATTATAACATGTTCTTACTGTTAGTCATTGGAGTCAATTAGCTATATAAACCTGCATATATATATATATATATATATATATATATATATATATATATATATATATATATATGATTATTCTCTAATGGACTACTAATGGGTTGGTCACACTTCTCCACAGGTTCTGAACACTGGTCCGGGAGTACCTCCTGTCCTGCACATTTTAGAAGATTCCCTGCTATAAACACCCCTGATTCAACTAGTTAGCTAATTAGATTTTTTTTATCATCTAAACCCTTCTTTATTGTAAATTGTTTTTTTAGAGCAGGGAAAAAGAAAATGTGCAGGACAGGCCATACCTTGCCATTTCCGCACAGACTCCGCATGTCCCTGAGGACTCCCAGTACAGCTAGCTAGTAAGGATGTAGCTAGCCAAGCCATGACTTCGTGCAGGTGTTCAACATAGAACGTCGTTAGCTAGCGTTAGCTAGCTAGCTAGCTCACAAAAAGCTAGCATAACTTCGCTACAATGAATGACTATATGAGCAAATAAACTCCATGTAATCCATGTCTAAAGGAATATGCCCAACAGCATGTTTCAGGCGCAAGCGGAATCGCTCTAAAACAGAGTCCAAGAGCAAGTGCTGTGGGGAAAACTAACGTTAGCTAGCTAGCTCACAAAAAGCTAACATAACTTCGTTACAATGAATGACTACCATTTTTCCGAAAGGATAAATGAAAAGTAATTCAACAGTGTAGTAAAATATTCCGCAGTGCTGTTGATAAATAAAGAATAGTTTAACTTACCCCTTGGTTCATCTTCTGATTCTGATTCGGAAGTGCAATTCACACCACAACCACCAGGGCGTTGAGGCGGTTCTGAGCAGCGAGTAATAATACTATCGGCAATCCACTGCTCTTCCTGTGAGACCCGGATGTGAAGACCTGCATTTTTAGACCTGAATTTAAGACCTGAATTTTTGCAGCCTGAATTTGTGAGGAAATTAATTCAAGCACTGATATTGCAGTGTTTATTATTCGATTTGTGTCAAATTGCTGGGCAGAAAAAAAATCAAGTATTGTTATTGTGAAGTATTTTTCAGGTTATGTAATTCAAGTTTCAAGGACTTTTGGCACTTTTATACTTCCATAAGCCTCATTGGAAATATATGTCCTGAAAAAAATGTTGACGCGTTCAATACTTATTTGATCCCCTGCTGATTTTGTACGTTTGCCCACTAACAAAGAAATGATCAGTCTATAATTTTAATGGTAGATTTATTTGAACAGTGAGAGACAGAATAACAACAAAAAATCCAGAAAAATGCATCTCAAAAATGTTATAAATTGATTTGCATTTTAATGAGGGAAATATGTATTTGACCCCTCTGCAAAACATGACTTAGTACTTGGTAATGACTTAGTAATTACTTTTCATTTTCAATGCCCTGGCTGAGGGAAGGAGGTTCTCACCCAATATTTGACAGTACATGGCCCGGTCCATCGTCCCTTTGATGCAGTGAAGTTGTCCTGTCCCCTTAGCAGAAAAACACCCCCAAAGCATAATGTTTCCACATCCATGTTTCATGGTGGGGATGGTGTTCTTGGGGTCATAGGCAGCATTCCTCCTCCTCCAAACAAAGCGAGTTGAGTTGCTGCCAAAGAGCTCCATTTTGGTCTCATCTGACCACCAGAGGACAACTGGGTGAAAGTGTTGTTATATGGCCCCTTTGTCCAAGAGGGATCTTACTTCCTGTGTCATGAAAAAAACATCAGGGTTACGCATGTAACTCTGTTCCCTGAGTTGCATGTTGCAGAACAGTATGGGAACACCTTGTCCCGGGTGGAATGAATATCCAGGCTGTAATAATGAATGACTGTGTGAGGCATAGACCACCCTGCAGCCGAACAGACATCCTGCACGGATACCCCTTTGGACAAAGCCTTTGAGGAGATGACCGCCCTAGTGGAATGCCCAGATGTATGGTGAGACCGTGCATAATCCCATAATCCCTAGAGATTGCTTCCACTGTCCAAGTAGAGATGCACTACTTTGACCCAGGCCTATGAATATAATCCGGCCTATGATACAGGAAGGACTTGGCTTATCCAGGGGTAAAGTGAAGGCAGGGAGGGGCAACAGAGACAGCTTGTAGACCTCCCACTCGCTTGAGAGATGTCAGGGCTAGTAAAAGAGTCAGAAGCTTCCCAGAGGCTGACTCTAAGGGCTCAAATGGGGCACCCGACAGACCTTCCAGAACCACAGGAGGTCCCAGTAAGGTATGCACGGCCTGTGGCTGTGCTTCAGCCGCCTGACACCACACATGAACCTCAAAGTTAGAGGATGTTGCCCCATGAGGCTCCATCAACAGGGGTATGGCTGGTCAAAACAGCGGCCAAGTAATCTCGATTGTCGAAGGAGCTCAGCCTGCTGAGAAACGTTCTGTAAGAACTCCAGGACTGTAGCTATTGCGCAGTTCACTGGGTCTAGCTGATGTTCCTCACACCACAGACAAAAAGCTGACACTCGAGTGCATATGATTTCCTTGTGGATGGGATCCACTCTAGGGGCTCGCATGGGGGAGCTGAGAGACCTTCCAGGACCACAGAAGGTCAGAGGAAAGTATGCGCGGCCTGCAGATGGGCCGCAGCCATCTGACAACACGCATGAACCTCAAAGTTAGAGGATGTTGTCCCACAGAGGCTCCATCTACAGGGGCGTGGCTGGACGAAATGGCCACGTCATCCTGATTGTAGAAGGAGCCCAGCCCGCTGAGAAATGTTCTTGTAGGAGCTCCAGGACTGTGGTTATTGCACAGTTTACTGGGTCTACATTGGATCCCTGCGAACAGGAATTTCCTAAGGAGTGCCCTCTCGCAGGGGTATTATCTCAGAACCATGATTGAGCTTGCCAAAAGGTGCTACTAGCTTATTGTCATGGCAAACTCTCACTAGAGCTTGTAGGAGCAGAGTGATGGGGGGAGCAGCACACAGATATGACCTCAGCCACATGTGTGGACTCCACCCCAAGAGTCTCCCAAGATCCAGCTTTATCTCGCTCAGTGTCGATAGGATTGACACTACGCATGTCGGGGATAGAAACTGCCTCATCATAGTAGAATCCTACAACCCCTTGAAAAGTTGTCCACTGCACCAGGGAAAGCATACTTTTCTGAGATTCAGCCTGAGCCCCAAGCTCTTCATGTGGGCGAGAACAACATCTCGATGTTGGACCGCCAGCTCCATGGATCATGCTAGAATTAACCAGTCGTCCAGGTAGTTTGGTACACAGATGCCCTGGAGTCCCAATGGAGGCAGAGTGACATCCATGCACTTTTTGAAGGTTGCGAGGGCATAAAGCTAGTGATATTCCTATGTGGAAATATGCCCCTTTTAGATCTATAGCAACCACAACAACCAAACAACCCCAAACACCACCCCCCAAAAAAACACAAAAAACAAAACCCCCCCCCCCCCCAATACAATGAACCAGTTCTCGTAACTGAATCTTGGCCAAATCGATATCTCGGGCTTTGGTCTGTGTTGACTGATTTGGTGAGCACACATGTGAACGCCGGGGGGGTGGATGGGGTCGCTGCACGCTGCCTGATGGTCTTTTTGTGACGTTACCTATTCCACATTCTATTCGAGGGAAGCATCAGATTTTCATCGCCCTGTGACAGTTCGCTGACCAGACAACACTGAAAACTTGCGGACCACCTTGGCTTGGGGAGGCCCTACAGAGGCACTGGGTGCTACCTGCCCTAACAACCTCATGTCCCCAGATCCATCCCTCCACGTCCGCTCAGGACCACTCTTCTTTGCCTGCTTGGCTTTTATGACCATTTTCAGATCAGGCCTAACAGCAGACCGCGACTGTGGCTGCCCATTTCCCCTGGCTGTCTGCGGGGGTTGGCAGGCTGCCATACTCACCTTCTGGGTCTCCCTCACACTAGTGTTGTCCCAGGCTCCACTCGTGGACGCCCGGGTGAGCTTGAGACATCGCCATATGTCGAGCTCACTCAGCAAGTCTGTTGGTAGGCCTGCAACCCTGTCATTGTCTGCAGTGACCCACAAGCAAGAATACTACTGCATAGGCTTGCCCACCAATGCCACCTTGGATGCAAGCCAGCCCCCGTAATTACCTTCTGTCGGTGGAGAGAGCGAGAGGTAGCTAGCAAGCGCCTCCTCCACCTTGAGCATAGATAAATAGCCATGCCGTTCATTCCCACAATGGCCGAATAATCCAACATTGTGTGGTTATGAATATGGCTTATGCGTGGTTTTCCCCCGGAAGCCTGAGATTTTGTCATAAACTTCTGGAAGACAGGGGAGTTTCTTCAGTGTGAGGGATTTACTTTCACTGGGTAATCACTTCAAGCAGCTCTTTACATGCTGTTCTCAGTTTTTAACACATCCTTCTAACTCCTTGGAGTCAGAGATGAATTATTACCCTTTTGGCTTTCCATAGCGGGAGGAGAAGTCGCGACGCAAACTCCAAAATACAGTGGAGAGCCAAACCCAGAAGACACAGCAAGAGATAGAGCAGTGCTCGTCTCCGGCTTCTCTTCCGGATCTAAGAGATCCCCCAAACCTGAGATGGCTGGCTGCCTTGGCAGCAGCCGGCCCAGATCCGCGAGTTTCTGAAACCCAACTCGCTTCTGCTTCCGTTTTATTTATTCATTAATTTTTTCGAGAAGAGTGCGATTCGCGAGACGAGCTGCTTAACGTAGCGTTACCATGCGCAACCACACGTCACCCAGAAAGTGCGCACTTTTCCCCATGATGAAATGGGAGCACGTTACACACTTCTTGAACTCTTTCTTGCTCATTACTTACCTCTTGTTTTCTTTAAAAAAAAGGGATAGGAAAGTTCAGAGATTTTGAGAAAATATTGAGTAGAAATGAAGTGTTTATGTCACAGAAACAACATACATGCAGTCTCACTGAAGATAATGCTGGCGGCGTGGTTCAAAGGTACCATATATATATATATATATCATGCGACACGTTTAATTGCTTTGAAAGGGAACATTTGTTCTTCTTGAAAATGGTCAGCAAGCAGGTTTGAATTCGGTGTTTGATGGAGTAAGATGTGAAGTTTGAGTCTCCTGCTGATTTCGATTAAAATTGTAATTAATTAGCACTTTTTTGGTCATATATTATATTTTGACTTATTCTTCTGTGTTTCCTTATTTGTACTTTTAACTTGGTGGTTTGTTAAAATGTCTGGAAAGAACTCGAAAACCCGTGGTAGCATTCAGAAAAAACTGAGGCCTAGAGAGCGCGCCACGAGTGTGCCTCCTTCTCCCCATGAATCCGCATCCGTGCCTCTTTCTTCACATGAATCCGCATCCGCGCCTGCTTCTTCACATAAATCCTCCTCTGCATCCCCGAGTGATGACCCTGACTTTGCCGCACTCAGGCTTGAGTTGCTGGCTTTACTAAGGAAGGACATCTCCGATATTTTTAAAAAGGAGCCCCAGGAGACTCTCTGGGAAATTAAAGTGAGGAATCTGACAATCTCAGTTTTTACTGACTACACAGTCAAGATAGCCCGGGCCTGGGCTGCGTTTAACGAAGTTCGGCATCAACTTTGTGGTATTGAGGGCGTTCGCTATGGAATATTTCACCCAGCTCGGCTTTGCATTACATATAACAGTGTTCGGAAGGAGTTTATTTCAGTGGAGGAAGCAGGAAACTATGATAAACTCTTAATACCAGGGTGAACTGCATCACCTACATAGTGTAGTTTTTTTTTTTTTTTCTCCACTTTTTTCTTATTTATTCTTTATTCTTTTTTTTTTTTGCACTTTCCAGCTCTACAGAATTTGAATTCTTATTAAAGATATTGTCAGTGCATTACTTCGTCTAGATTTTCTGGACGTACTCCTTTTAAATCTATTTCTGTATTAATGTGCTTCTCTGTTTTGCTCTGACCGGGTTAGAGTTTATTTAATTTTATTAGTGTTATTTCCACCTTTTTTTACCTGCTACACTGTGTAATATTATTAGTTATAAGTCTTTAGAAGGTAAGGACATTATATTTGTTAAAGTGCGCAGACTATTTATTAGATTTGAAGTCAGTAGGGGACTTTTCTCTTACTGGAATTTTTTTTGTTTAGGTAATTTTGTTTAGCTTACTCTTGGTGGGAAACACTTCTGTCTCATCTGTTTTATGGAGACTTTGGGTGTGTGTTGGGGGGGTCCCACTTCGTCTCTAATTGGCTATTTATATTCCTATGGTTTACTTTATTTAAATGGTTAGTAGTAATATGGATCCCAGCATAGCGGGGACAGGCACGCCTTTAAGATTTATTAGTTGGAATGTCAGAGGTATGGGTAATCCTGCCAAGATATCTAATGATTTTACACATTTGAAATGTTTAAACTCCAATATAGTATTTTTTACAGGAGATGCACCTACATATTAAAGATCATCAAAAGTTATACTGTCCTTGGGTGAGTCAAGACTTCCACTCGAACTTTAATTCAAAAGCAAGAGGGGTCACTATTTTAATTGACAAAAGTTTACAGTTTTCGTCCACTAATGTTATTGCTGATGTCAACGGTAGATATATTATAGTTGCTGGTACTCTAATGCAAAGACAGGTACTGTTGGTAAATGTATACGATCCAAACTTTGATGATGTGGAATTTGCTAATAGACTGTTGAGCAATCTCCCTTTTTAAATACTCACCTGTTGATTTCTGTTGGAGATTTAAATTGTGTAATTGACCCAAACTTGGATCGGTCTAATCCCCGTACTCTGAATCAATCTGCAATGTCTAAAACAATTTCCGATTTTATGTGTCAGAATGGTCTCGTTGATCCCTGGAGATCCCGTAACTCCTATCTTAAAAAGTTTTCTTTCTTCTCCCAGGTGCATCATTCTTATTCGAGGATTGATTATTTTTTATAGACAGCAGTCTAGATTCTTGCGTAGTTTCTTCGGATTATTTGGGTATTGTAATTTCTGTTAGATATTCATCTTTCTATTTATAAACGTAGCTGACTGCCATGGAGACTTAATTCTCTTCTTTTAACAGACAGTGAATTCTGTGAGTTTATTTCAACTTCTATTGATGACTTTCTTTTCTTCAATCAGAATGACTCCACCTCTTATTCATTGTTATGGGAGACAATTAAATCCAATATCAGAGGGCAGATTATTTCCTATTCTGCCCGCTGTAGTAAAAAACTTACTGCTAGGGTTAATGAACTTACATCTGTAATCAGTAGTCTCGATCAAAGATGTGCATTGAACCCCTCCCCAGAACTTCTTAAACAGTGTCTTGACTTACAGGCAGAATTTAATCTTATTTCGACTAAAGAAGTGGAATGCTTATTGTTAAGTACTCGTGGTTCATATTATGATCATGGCGACAAGTCGAGTTGTCTGCTGGCACATCAGCTACGGCGACAGGACACTTCCTGTCTCATACCTAATATTAAAAACACTTATAATATTGTCACTACAGATCCCAGGGAAATTAATGCTACTTTTAAATCGTTTTACTCTTCGCTTTATAAGTCCGAATTTCCAACAGATAATACTAAAGTAAACGCATTGACTCAAAACCATGGTAACCCTTTTACTGATTCGAATACTGCTATGCAATTGAACTCCCCACACTCTCTTGAAGAAATTTTAATTTCAGTTAAATCTGTGCAATCTAACAAAGCTCCTGGCCTGAACGGGTTTCCAATTGAATTTTTTTAAACGTTTACTGGAAAATTAGCTCCATTGCTTTTGGCTATGTTCAACAAATCTCTGGAATGTGGGTCTTTGCCTCCAACAGTGACACAAGCCACGATAGCTCTGCTTCTAAAGGATGGTAAGGATCCATCCTCCTGTGGTTCTTACAGACTGCTGTCACTGCTTAATGCAGATGTAAAGGTGTTGGCAAAAGTAATGGCATCTTGTTTAGAGAATGTACTTCCTTATATTATATCTGAAGATCAGAACGGTTTTATAAAGAGACGTTAATTGTTTTTCAATACCCGTATACTCTTTAATATAATTTATTCAAAGCATTCGGCTGTGCTCCCTGAGATTGTGATTTCATTAGATGCTGAAAAAGCATTCGATAGGGTTGAATGGGAGTATTTGTTTGCAGTCTTGAGGAAGTTCGGATTTGGGGATAAGTTTATTTCTTGGATTAGCCTCCTTTACTCAACTCCTAATGCTAGGGTTCAGACAAATGATACTTATACGGATTATTTTGCGCTCGGACGAGGGTGTCGCCAAGATTGTCCGTTATCCCCTCTGCTTTTTGCTGTTGCCATCGAGCCATTGTCTATTGCACTAAAATCTTCCCCCTTGTTTAAAGGAATAGTTTAAAACGGTGTGGAATACAAATTGTCGCTATATGCTGATGATTTGCTATTGTATGTAACCGATCCTATCGCCTCTATGCCATCTGTCTTGGATGTTCTGGAGTCTTTTTGTGTTGTCTATAGTTATAAATTAAATTTAGGTAAAAGCGAATGTTTTCCTGTCAATACTTTAGCTTTGTCTCTCCAACAGTCTGATCTACCTTTTCGATTTAGTCAGTCAGGTTTTAAATACCTAGGTATCAACGTGACACGTTCTCTATCTAATCTTTTATCAGCTAACTTCACTCCCCTTATCTCAAAGGTTAAATCTAACATTCAGAGTTGGGGTAACTTACCCCTTTCCCTAATAGGCAGGATCAATGTCGTAAAAAAAAGGATATATTACTGAAATTTATTTTCTTGTTCCAGAAAGTGCCTCTCTCTGTCCCAAAATCATGCTTTGATTCATTGGATAAGATAATTAGTACATTTATTTGGGGAGGGAAGTCACCAAGGGTTAGTAAATCTTTATTGCAGAAATGTAAACTTAGTGGAGGACTTGCATTTCCCAATTTTCAATTCTATTACTGAGCTGCGCACGTCCATAAACTTTGTTACTGGGTTCAATCTCCTGGATCATCTTGGTCTACATTGGAATTATCTTCTTGTAGAGAATCCTCTTTACCTGCTTTGATTTACTCCTTTTTACCTACAAAAATCTCCCTATATACAGATAACCCTGTTGTCCTCAAATCACTTATGACTTGGGATCAATTTAGATGGCTCTTTGTGTCCTTTAGTCAACAACCATCTATTTCCCCCATCGTGTTTGGACACCACATTTTCAGTGTGGTATGACAAGGGTATAAAACAAGTTAGAAATTTGTATTCCGATGGTGTTTGATAGCTTTGCCAATTTGGCATCCACTTATGATCTCCCCTTGATTCATTTCTTTCGGTATTTTCAAATACGGAACTTCCTTTCCTGATTTCCCCTCTCTGCCTCCTGAACAGGCTTGGGAAGACTTGTTCTCAAATAATTCGCATCAGAGAGGAATGATTTCTAGGATTTATGATTTTATTCTGACGCTAGGTAGTGAGTCGAGTAACAAAATTAGGAATGCGTGGGAAACTGAGTTAGGAGTACAGTTAAGTGAGGAGTGTTGTGAACATGCTATAGTGAGGGTACAGTCTACCACTTCTTGTGGTCGTCCGGACTTATACAGTTCAAAGTTTTAAATAAAGTCCATCTGTTCAAGTCAAGATTATCTGTGATGTATCCGGATGTAGAGGACAAGTGTGATAAATGGCATGGCTCTCCCTGTCATCTTGGCCATATGTTTTTTTTCTGTCCTGATCTCCATGGTTTTTGGTCCAGTTTTTTTTTTTTACCACCGTGTCCACTATTCTCAGTGTACATTTAAAGCCTTGTACATTCATTACTGTATTTGGGATTCCTGAAGCCTCAGTTCCATTGAGCTCGATACAGAAGGATGTTATTGCTTTCACATCCCTTACAGCAAGACGTTTCCAACTGTTGTATTGGAAGTCTGATAAATGCCCATCTATCTCCGAGTGGATAAAGGACGTAATGTTTTTTTCTGAAACTCAAGAAAATAAGATATATTATGAATGGTTGTACGGACATTTTTTTTTTTTTTTATAAATGGCATCCCTTTATTTTATACTTTATGGAGTTACAGACACTTCTCACTTAAATGTTTGTGCCTGTTGGATTTTACAATATCTTTATAACCAGCGACAGTTTCAATATTTTTAACTTTGTTTTCCTTTGTTATTATAAAGAGAAAAAAAACCTGTTAATGTTTTACTGCTGTTGCTCAATTTGTTTTTTGTTTTCTTCTCAATGGAATATTTGGGAAAGGGAGGGGAGGACAGAAGAGAAAAGGCTATGTAGATGTCATGTATCTGGGAAACCCGGACTCCATTTCCCATCAGCCACTGCACTACACCACATGACCACATGCGCTACCTCATGCACCTGATTCACGTTTCTGTTAATGAGCACTTATGTGTATTTATAGTCCTTGTCTGCACTTTCTCCTTGTCTTTTGTTGTCTTAGACCCACGGTGTTTATGTCAGTTTCTTGTCTCATGCCACAGCGTTTTTTGCCGAAGATCTTGTTTTGTAGTCTGTTTGTTTGTTATTAAATATTTAAAAATCTGCGATTGCTTCTGCCTCAACTTTCCAACCTCCGAACCCTGACAGAACGAAAGACCACGAATGAGAAGCAGCAGATTTAAAAAATTTTTTTTCCGTTCATGATGGATGCGTGGTACAACAACAACTTCCCGGCTCACGGAGCAGGGAAGAAGGTTGAGGGCACTGATGGCTCAGACCAGCCGCAGTCTCAAATTACCATCGCGGTACAGCGCATGCACCACTCCACACCCGGAGTTCGTGGTAGAATATGCCAAGCTACACGGGTTGGAGTGGATGCTCGAAGATGAGACCGAATCCTGCCCCTCCCTCTCCTTCTGGATTTCCTTCCGTATTGCGGTCCCGTTCAGCTGAGGTCATCACGCAGCCGTCCCGTTCAGCTGAGGTCATCACGCAGCCTTCCTGTTCTGCTGAGGTCGTCACGCAGCCTTCCTGTTCAGCGGAGGTCGTCACGCAGCCTTCCTGTTCAGCTGAGGTCGTCACGCAGCCTTCCTGTTCAGCTGAGGTCGTCGCGCAGCCTTCCTGTTCAGCTGAGGTCGTCGCGCAGCCTTCCTGTTCGGCTGTGGACGCCGCTCAGCATCCCTGCGCGGCTGTGGACGTCGCTCTGCCTTCCTGCTCGGCTGTGGACGTCGTTCTGCCTTCCTGCTCGGCTGTGGACGTCGTTCTGCCTTCCTGCTCGGCTGTGGACGTCTTCTGCCTTCCTGCTCGGCGTGGACGTCGTTCTGCCTTCCTGCTCGGCTGTGGACGTCGCTCTGCCTTCCTGCTCGGCTGTGGACGCTCTGCCTTCCTGCTCGGCTGTGGTCGTCGCTCTGCCTTCCTGCTCGGCTGTGGACGCCGCTCTGCCTTCCTGCTCGGCTGTGGACGTCGCTCTGCCTTCCTGCTCGGCTGTGGACGTCGCTCTGCCTTCCTGCTCGGCTGTGGACGTCGCTCTGCCTTCCTGCTCGGCTGTGGACGTCGCTCTGCCTTCCTGCTCGGCTGTGGACGTCGCTCTGCCTTCCTGCTCGGCTGTGGACGTCGCTCTGCCTTCCTGCTCGGCTGTGGACGTCGCTCTGCCTTCCTGCTCGGCTGTGGACCGCTTCTGCCTTCCTGCTCGGCTGTGGTCGCCGCTCTGCCTTCCTGCTCGGCTGTGGACGTCGCTCTGCCTTCCTGCTCGGCTGTGGACGTCGCTCTGCCTTCCTGCTCGGCTGTGGACGTCGATCGGCCTTCCTGCTCGGCTGTGGACGTCGATCGGCCTTCCTGCTCGGCTGTGGACGTCGATCGCTTCCTGCCGGCGAGGTCGTCGCTCGCCTTCCTGCTCGGCTGCGGTCGTCTCTCTGCCATCCTGCTTCGCTGAGGACGTTACTCTGCCTCCATGCTCCGCCGAAGACGTCGCTCCCTTACTTCGCGGTGCTCAGTGTGTCGCTCCCCCTTCCTGCTCCACGGAGGATGCCGTTCCCCCCTCATGCTCCTTGGAGAGCGTCGTTCCTCCCTTAGGCCTCGTGGAGAACCTCGCTCCTCTCCCTGGCCTCGCGGAGAACCTCGCTCCCCCCGTGTGCCTCGCGGAGAACCTCGCTCCTCCCGTGTGCCTTGCGGAGAACCTCGCTCCCCCAGGAGTCTCGCTGAGACCCTCGCTCCCCCTTTGAGCCTCGTGAGAGACCTCGCGTTCCTCTTCTGCCCCATGAAGGAGCTCGCCCCGTTTCCGTGCCCCGCCCAGGACGTCCTTTTGCCTCCCTGTGCCATTGTGGAGCCGCTCGGTCTACTGACTTTGTTGAGGACCTTTTGCCCGGGGGCCCGGGGCCGCCGGTGGGGGGGCCGTGTCGGTTTGGGCGCTCCGGGAGTAGCACCCTTGGGGGAGGGTTCTGTCACGTATCTGGGAAACCCGGACTCCATTTCCCATCAGCCACTGCACTACACCACATGACCACATGCGCTACCTCATGCACCTGATTCACGTTTCTGTTAATGAGCACTTATGTGTATTTATAGTCCTTGTCTGCACTTTCTCCTTGTCTTTCTTTGTCTTAGACCCACAGTGTTTATGTCAGTTTCTTGTCTCATGCCACAGCGTTTTTTGCTGAAGATCTTGTTTTGTAGTCTGTTTGTTCGTTATTAAATATTTAAAAATCTGCGATTGCTTCTGCCTCAACTTTCCAACCTCCGAACCCTGACAGTAGAAATGTTTAGCAGAAATGTTTAGCAGAAAGGTTTAGCAGAAAGGTTCAGCAGAAAGGTTCAGCAGAAATGCAGAAATGGTAGAAATGTTCATTAGAAATGTTCAGCAGAACTGTTCATTAGAAATGTTCAGTAGAAATGTTCAGCAGAAATGTTAAATAAAAATTAAACTTAAAAAAAAAAAGTTCAGCAAACAAGCCCTTGTGTAAAGCAGAGAGGGGACTCTGAAACCAAGTTCCCAGCAGCCACTGCACCTCACTGTATCACAGTCACATGACTACCTGCACCTGAATCACATTCTTGTTAATGAGCACTCTGTGTATAGCCACAGTTTGCACTCCCCTGTCTTACATTTGTTTTTCTTTGCCATTGTCTTATTTGTTGTGTGTAAGGCTCTGGTTTATGTTTAGTTTTTGCCATAGGTCATTGTGTCTTTTTGTGTTTTGTTTCGTTCTTTATTAAACTTTAGTATCTGCACTTGCATCCATCTCCACCTGGAATTCGTGACACCCTGACAGCTGTCTAACACTGCAGATTTACTTTGGATTAATTGATTACCAATGGGTGATGAACATGTACCTTCAGATGCATCACAAGTCTATATATTCTAATAATGTTGGCTTGGTGTGTTTAGACATGAATTGTTGTGATATTTGCTCCTGCAGAACAGACTGATAGGGAAGTAATCAATGAATGAGGAATGAATAGAATCAATAGAATGAATGAATGAGGAATGTGATGTTTGATGCTGTCATGTGGGGTAGTAAAGAGAGCATGTAATCTGGAATGCCAAACCACAGTGACTTCAAGTTCAAGTCAAGTTCACACTGTATTCAAGTTCAAGTCAAGTCTTGAGTCAGATGTTCACAAGTCCAAGTCAAGTCATTTTTAGTGACTTAAGTGTGACTCGAGTCCAACATGAGTTTCCATCTCTTCTAGGACCACATGCAGCTAGAAGTAAGCTTTCTGATTACAAAAACTCTGGATGGCCTTTCTGTTTCATCATGACCAGCAGTAAAAGACCTTGGTGTGATTATTCACTCTTGAGTTTTCATTTGATGCTAATTTAGATAATAATATTACTAGGATAGCCTTCTTTTATCTCAGAAATATTGCTAAGATAAGAAATATAATGTCACTACACAATGCAGAAAAATTTGTTCATACTTTAGTTACCTCTACGTTGGATTACTGTAATGGCTTACTCTCTGGCTGTTCCAATTGGTGCTGAAACAAGCTCCAATTAGTCCAGTATGCAGCTGCAAGGGTCCTTACTAGAAGCAAAAGATATGACCACATCACGCCTATCCTATCCACACTGCACTGGTTCCCAGTTAAAATTTCTCATTGATTATAAAATATTAATATTAATGTATTGTGATGGCAGGCCTGCAGCCCACACACAACATGCATAGTGCTCCTTGTGCAACTCTCAGCATGGTGCTGAATGGACAGCGCCATTTCAGCACCCTGTTGTAGACAGCAAGAGCACACATGTCTGCAAGGTGGAGCAGCAGAAACACACATGGCTGGCAGCAGATGATTGGAGCAGCTTCGCCTCACTGTCTGAGAGAAAAGCAGTGGCTATAAAACCTCAGTCCTCAGTCTCTGCCAAGCCTCCTGAGTCCCAGCCCATAGCCTGTCTCATCTGAGTTTTACTAGGTTGCTCAAGATGGGAAACTCATGCACAAACAGAAGAAGGATGACCAACTGAAGCACTGCTGGGGCCATGTGCGTCTGATCAACAACATCAACCAGCATCCAGAACAGTGTATTCCCACCACTTACTTCCTGGTATCCAATGGCTTCCGATACTTTAGAGCAGAGCGCTGGGGCCAATCTTGCAACCTCCTGGTCATTCCCCACTCCAAGACTTGGCCTGTGATGCATCTGGGCCACAGCCACCCACTCAGCAGCCAAGTCGGGGCCCACAACACCCTGGCCAAGTTGCAGCGTCAGTTCCTCTGGCCTGGTATGGAGGCCAAAGTCTGGAACTTCGCTCAGCAGTGCCACCAGTGTCAATGAACTGTACCCCAAAACCCCTGCCTCTGCCCCTCATTCCTCTCCACATTATCGGTGTCCCTTTCCAGGGTCATGATTACATCCCGGTGATTCACAATTATGCCAACAAATACCCTGAGGCTGTCCCGCTATGTAAAGCCACCTCCCAAAGAGCCAAAGAACTGGTGCTCCTGTTCAGCTGTGTGGAGATCCCCAAAGACATCCTGACAGACCAAGGTATGCCTTTTGTCTCAAAATTAATGGGTGATCTGTGTTGGCTGTTGCAGGTGAAACATCTATGGACCTCTGTCTACTACCCTCAGACCGATGGCCTGATGGAGTGTTTCAATCAGGCACTTAAAGATATGCTCTGATGGGTTGTAGACAAGGATGACCAAAACTGGGACCTCCTCCCTTACATCCTTTTCACTATCCGGGAGACACCACAAGCATCCACAAGGTTCACGCCCTTAGAGTTTCTCTTCAGGCGATGGCCTCGAGGACTGCTGGATGTGGCACGAGAATCCTGGGAAGAACAACAACTCTCCATTCCAGTCCCTAGTCAACTGTGTGCAAGAAATGCACGAGCGGATCGCTCGGGTCACCCCAATCATATGCGAACACATGGAGGCAGCATAATGAGAGCAGCAGCTGGCCTTGAACTGCCCAACCCAGTCCAGAGAATTACAACCTGCTGACCAGGAGCTGCCGCTGCCTCCTACCACCTTCAGACCAATCAGCAGCAACTGGCAGTACAAGGTTCTCACCTTTGGTCTCCACGGAGTGCCAGCGACCATCCAGCACATAATGGACATTGTCCTAAGGCCGCACCACCAGCTCACGGCTGCATACCTGGATGACATTGTCATCCAGGTATGACATTCACCTGGCATGACCACCTCTATCAGCTTTGGGAAGTCCTAAGAAAAATTAGTAAAAGTGAACCCTCTGCCCATGTCAAAGAAGCAGGTACTTGCCTTTTTGGGGCTGTCAGGGTATTACTGGAGCTTCAATCCTAATGTCTCCTCTCTAGCTTCCCCCCTTTCAGACCTAATCTAGACTGAGGAAGCAGAGCAACCATTTCATTCGCTCAAACAAGCCCTCACCATGGTCTTGTTCATCAGCAGAAAACTAACCTCAGCCAAACGGAAGTACACCACTGTGAAGCAGGAAACCCTCAAAATAAAGTGGGCCATAGAGAAACACTACTCTACTACCTGGCAGGGAAACACTTCACCCTGATAACCAAACACACCCCCCTACAATGGATGGGCCTGGGCCAAGAACACAAATGCCAGGATGATCCAGTGGTTTCTCTTTTGCAGGATGTCTCCTTCCACGTCCAGCACCAACTGGGGTAACAACATGGAAACGCAGAAGGCCTGTCAAGAAGGTACACCCTCTGGGCTTAACACACGCTGGAGGTAAACTCGGAGCTGGGGGTGTACTGTGAGTGTGGGCGTGCAGCCCACACACACAGTGCACATCACACTCATCATGCAACTGCCGGCGTGGTGATGAATGGACAGCACCATTTCAGCACCCCATTTGAAATGGTACCCACCAACCCACCAGTACCCTCCGCCTCTGCCAAGCCTCCTGGGTTAGGCCCCATGGCCACTCCAGCCTGTTTATTGCTCCCCACACCATGAAGATAACAACCTATACCTGCAGTCTCAGCAACTCTTAACGTCCACTCCGGCACCTGAATTTAAATAAAAATGCACTTTCTTTGTCACTACCTCTGCCTCCGAGTATCTGCATTCTGCCTGTCTTGGCCCTAAGCAGCCATAATTATAAGAGCACTAAATGGTCTCACACCACAAACCTCCGTAAACTTTTGTTCTTTTATGTTCCGTTATACCTACTTCAATAAAAAGGTACAGGCTATTTGTTGGTACCTCAAATAGTGTAGGCTACAGTTGAGGGAAGAGCTTTCTCTTACAAAGCCAGTTACAAAAACAGTTATGGAACAACCTTCCAATTAATGTTTGGGACTCAGATACAGTCTCAATGTTTAAGTCCAGGCTGAAATACTATTTGTTTAGTCAAGCCATTTATGAATAATTTTTTTGTAGCTAAAGCAACAGATCTAGAGTGCTCACAGACATAGAGTGTTGTGTTGAAATGAGATGTTTGGATGTGTAACCCACCCCCCCCTACACACGCGTTTGCTCAAGTTATGTCCCAGGGCATCCTTATATCTGTGGTACCTTCTCTCACTCCCTTTCAGTTATACTGTCAAATCTAGTCTTGTCGGAATCCCTGTTTGAACTCACGCAAGGTACATTGTGCTTAACCATTAGGGAGCAATAAGCATACCTAATCATCTCTCCCTCTCTCCACCTCTCTCTGTCGAGCTACACGGAACAGTGGATAAGTTCAACACACTTCATGTAAAAACTTTATTGAATTTTCTGTTTACACAACTGCACTATTTGACAAAGTAGTGCAATTTATTATTATTATTATTATTATTATTATTATTATTATTATTATTATTATGATCATTATATTTTTGTAATGCTTCTTTGGGAAAATGTCCATTGGTAAAAGTGCTATGCAAATAAAACTGAATTGAATTTAATTGAATAAGTATTGTGAGTTTGTGTTGGTTTTAAAAGCATGTTTAATAACAGTTATTATATCCCAAACCGGTCTGACTTTTCTATTTCATGCATAGTCAGAGAAGTCTAGGCTTTTGCTGTTTTCACTGCTATGTGCAATAATGTTAACATGCACTGACATACTTTTAAATGGATGAATACATTATATCAGATTACTTTAATTTATGAGAATGTTAGCAGGCAAAAACACAGGACAACATACAATAAATAGCATAAATAATAAAATACAATAAACAAATAAATAATAAACATTAATTACGACAAAATAAAATTGACTATTAAAAGCTCCGCCTTTCAACCAATATATGATTTATCGAGAAAGATTCCAGATGTATTGTTCAGGGAGAATTAGAGGAACAGAAAAGTGGACTGACTAGCAGCTAATGCAACAAATTGTGAGTGATGAATGAGCATTGCCCTCCCTGTTGCTAAATAAAAGATTAGGTGGCATGCTGCAGACAGATAATGGCATTAATGTCATCGATCTGGCAGGAAGAGATGGATAGCAATAGGAAGGAAACCTGCCCCTTGCTTATAGTCTGACTTGAGAGTGTCTGGGCCTGAATCTGTAACACACACACACACATACACACACACACACACACACACACACACATAAACAAGGAAGCACACCATTTTGTATTACTGTATCTAAACACTGCTATGGCTGCAGTGAAACTGATTTAGCATAATCTAGGTTAATGTTCTATGATATCAAATACAAACACTTAAAATTCTTCTCTCTTGCAAAGAGCTGAACTGGGATGTCTCGGATGTGCTAAGTGGAGGTGCAATTCACAAGGCTGAAGGGGAATATAATGTAGTGTGAAATAACACCAACACCATAAAAAGAGGAGTATGTTTCATATAAGAAGAGATGAGTATGATCTGAGGATGATCTAAGGATAAAGGCCCTCAGCAGAGTGGATAAAGCCATTGGAAATTCCAGGAAAACTATTAAAGTTATCTGTAATGATCTAGAGAAGAAAACTCTGCAGGGTAGCACAATAGCCCAGCACTGAACAACTGCTCAAGGCTATGCTGTAACAATGGTTTTCCATTCCTCTCTTTTTGTGGTGACTATAGACACGGGTTTAGTTTCCCATACACTTCACCACCTACCTTAATATTTTAAGAAATCAACATATAAATAGTATCAATGTGTCATTAACACGTAGCTTCTTTATGCCACCCCTTAGCTGCTGACACTAATACATGGCTTTGCTCTCAGTCTTAAGCAATCTTAAGCAAAGTGCAACCATTTGCTGAGCTGAGCTTCATTTTTTCTGTACTCATGATTCTTGTACTATGGGCACTTCACAAAGGAAATGAGGAGCTATTGATCAGTGAGGCATTACAATAGAGCTGAGCTCTCTATTTCACTCCAAATGGGAATGGTGTTCATATACTTTTTCAGTTTTTGCTTCATATGGTTGAGAAAATAATTTGACAGGAAGCAATACTACATATGAACCTCACCTTCACCTTATGCAACTTATGATATGAACTCAATTTTAGAGGCCAATTAACTCATTCATTCTAATAAGTCCATGACATCATCAGCTTATCACCTATTTCCCCCTCACACAAAGGGCTGCATGCAGTGGGACTCAGTGTCAAAGCTCTTCCTTTTTGTCATATGTTGCCGTGTGTGTTAGTTCATATCTTGTCTCCTCCCCTGTAATGTTACTAGTTGTCTCTCTTGTGTTTCCTGATTATTCTTATTTGTTTTAAGTTTACCCCTTGATTTATTTGTGTATTGTGTGTTTCTCTGTTGGAAACAATGTCTTTTTCAGCATTTACCCACCTGTTCTTACTGAGACTTTCTGTTTTGTATTGTTACTTTCTGGTTCTTAATTTTGTTCTATTCCTTCATTTTTGTATTTTAGATTATCCCTGAAATTGTTGTTCATACATTGCCTGACCTCTGTCTGTTTCCCATTCATGATTTTGATGTTTTGGATTTGTTTGTTTTCCATTTAAATAAAACACTTAACTGCATCTGCATCTGCATCAATCACAGCCATCATTTCATGACAGAATACTTCGCATACACCACAGATGCAGCAGGGAAGTGAAAGGGCAGGATTACCATGCTGGTGCTTAACTTGGTGCAAATCCCCTTGTAGATTCACCTAGACACCCCAGCCCCCTTTGACAGCATTGCATGCCCTCCTGAAGAATTCCTGCTACATTGGCAATTTCAATTTTCAAAGCCTGTTGGACCCCAAGCTTGATGAAAAGCTGTGGTTGAAGTTCATGATGTCCTGGCTTACTGTCAAGGCTAAATGTCTGGTGGTCCAAGGGCACCCAGGCCTAAAAAGCATAGCCATGTAGCTCTCTCCATAGGCTGACTTGGTGGCCACCCCAGCTGATCTCCCAGAGGCCAACAAGGTGTCCTCCTCAGCCATGCTCCAGCCAGAGGCTGACAGGGCAGCATCTCCAACAAAGCAACAGCCAGAGTCTGACAGGGCAGCATTTCCCACACAGCAACAGCCAGAAGCTGACAGTGGAACCTCTCCTGCAGACCTCACACCTGATGTCAACAGTGCAGCCTCCCACATGACTTGCTCATGCCTGAGGCCAAGGGTGCAGCCTCCCACACCCTGCTCACACCTGATATTAATGGGATGGCCTACTATGTCCACTCCAGCAAGAATGCCATTGCACGGCCACCTGTCCCTGGCAAGTTCAACACAGCAATGAATAAGAAACATTCAATTCAATTTTATTTGTATAGTGCTTTTTACAATAGACATTGTCTCAAAGCAGCTTTACAGAAATATTAAGACAGTATACAGATATTAAAGGTGAGAATTTATCCCAACTGATCAAGCCACTGAGTGGCGACAATAGCAAGGAAAAACTCCCTAAGATGTTTTAAGAGGAAGAAACCTTGAGAGGAACCAGACTCTGAAGGGAACCAATTCTCATCTGGGTAACAACAGATATTGTGAAAAAATTCATTATTGATTTATATAAAGTCTGTATGGCCTTAGAGGCAGAGGTAGTTCCAGCAGTCTGGAATTGGAGTAGATTAGAGCTCCATCCTGACCCCAAATGGATCAGGCAAGTCCGGAGATCAGAAAGGATCAGGATCTCTAGTATCTCCATAAAATCATGTGTGGCTGGGCAGAAGGTGAGAGGGAGAGAAAAGATTATTAAGACTGGGAATTATCATAATAGAAAGTCTAGTCAGGGTAGGCTTAAGTAAACAATGACATTTTAAGCCTAGACTTAAACACTGAGAATATTTCTGAGTCCTGAACACTATGTGGGGCTCTATAAGCGAAAGCTGTTCCCCCTGCTGTAGCCTTCACTATTCGAGGTACCGTCAAACAACCTGCATCTTTTGATCTAAGTTGGTGTGGCAGATCATAGAAAACTAAAAGGTCAATTAGATATTGTGGTGCGAGACCGTTTAGTGCTTTATAAGTTAATAATAGTATTTTATAATCAATGCGAGATTTCACTGGGAGCCAATGCATTGTTGATAAGATTGGGGTGATATGGTCGTATCTTCTGGTTCTAGTTAGGACTCTAGCAGCTGCATTCTGGACTAACTTGAGTTTGTTTATGTTCCTACTGGAACATCCAGACAGTAAGGCATTACAGTAATCTAATCTAGAGGTGACGAATGCATGAACTAGTATTTCCGCATCATGTAGTGACAATATATTTCATTATCTTAGAAATATTTCTGAGATGAAAGAAGGCTATCCTAGTAATATTATCTACATGAGCATCAAATGATAGGCTGGAGTCAATAATCACTCCAAGGTCTTTAACTGCTGTACATGTTGAAACAGAAAGTCGATCTAGAGTAACCATGTGATCAGAAAGATTATTTCTAGCTTCGCGTGATCCTAACAATAGTATTTTTGTTTTATCAGAATTAAGTAAAAGGAAGTTAGTTAACCTCCAACGTCTAATGTCCTTTACACAATCTTCAACTTTACTAAGCTTCTGTCTGTCCTCTGGCTTCACTGAAACATACACCGGTGTATCATCATCATAACAGTGGGAGCTAATTCCATGTTTGCGAATAATTTGACTTAGAGGTAGGACATATAAAGTAAAAATCAGTGGGCCTAAAACAGAACCCTGTGGAACTACAAAGGTAACCTCGGTTTGCGTGGAGAAGTCTCCATTTACATGTAGGAACTGATTACGATCGGTCAGATAAGACCTGAGCCAGGAGAGGACTGTTCCCTTAAAGCCAACAACATTTTCTAATCTATCAAGGAGAATAGTATGATATATACTATCAAAAGCTGCACTAAGGTCAAGTAACACAAGCAGCGAGACACAACCCTGATCAGATGCCAGTAGAAGGTCATCTACTACTTTAACTAACGTCGTCTCTGTGCTATGATGAGGTCTAAATCCAGACTGATACATTTCATGAATGTTATTCCTATGTAAGTATGAGCATCTATGTAAGAACTGCTTTGCTACAACATTTTCTAAGATCTTAGAGATGAAGGGGAGATTTGATAAAGTTCTATAGCTAGTCAGTTGAGAGAGGTCAAGGTCAGGTTCTTTAATCAGGAGTTTAATAACTGCTAATTTAAGTGATTTAGGTACATAGCCAGTGCTAAAGGGAATAATTTAATATATTTAAAAGTGGTTCAATTACTCCAGGACAAATCTGTTTAAATAAACATGTAGGCACAGGATCTAGTATGCAAGTTGCTAAATTGGCTGAAGTGTTTAATGAAGCTAGTTTGGTCTCTCTAAGGGGAGCAAAACACTGTAAACATTGATCTGATATTGCTACATTATCATCTAAAGGGTTTGTCACAATACGGTCCGGTTTTAATTTAATAGCTTGAATTTCACATCTAATATTTTTAACCTTAGCAATGAAATATTTCATGAAATCTTCACTGCTATGTAATGATTGAGTGTTTCTCTCTGTAGTGGTATTATTCCTAGTTAATTTTGTTAGTGTGTTGAATAAAAATATAGAATTGTTTTTGTTATCTCCTATTAAGGTGGAGAGATAGATTTTCTTAGCATCACCAAGAGATTTTCTATATTTCATTAGGCTCTCCTTCCATGATTTTTGGAATATCACTAGTTTGGTTTGATGCCATTTACGTTCTAATTGTTGAGTTATCTGTACACGTTTGATCGTTATACCAAGGTGCTAATTTTTTCTGTCTAATTATATTTCTTTTGAGTGGAGCCACTCTATCTAGCGTGTAGCAGAGTGTTGACTCTAAGCTTTCAGTCACCTGATCAGATCTGACGGTGATCCAAATCTAATTGATGTTTCTGGGAGGTTATTTATGACGCTCAGTGCAGTAGCTGATGTGAAAGTATGTTTTACGCAGTAGCAAGGCGAGGTGGAAATATTATGATCAATATGTATTATGAATGAGATAAGATAATGGTCTGAGACAACTTCAGACAGTGGAAAAATTACAATATTGTCTATACTTATATATTAGTATCAGGTCAAGAATGTGACCACCATTATGGGTAGGTTCGATTGCGTTCTAATTAATCCCTACTAAATCTAAGATGGACACAACCGCTGTTCTCAGAGGGTCTTCTGGGTTCTCAAAGTGAATATTAAAATCACTGGTTTTTTAATATTAATGGTTTTAATTAATGGTTTATCTACAGACAAAACCAGGTTTGGGATAAAGTCTGCAAATTCACTAAGAATTTCAGTATATGGCCCTGGGGGTCTATCCATCCATCCATCCATCTTCTACCGCTGTTTCCTGTTCTGTGACAAATTAGAGGAATTGACTTGTTTTTTTGCGGCTACGTACGTTATACTGGTATAAAGAATTTCAAAATAATTAAATTTATGACTAGGTTTTTGTGTGACGCCTAGATTTTTACTACAGAAAGAGACCAACACTGCCTCCTCTACCAGTTTAATGAGGCTGATGTACATAACTGTATCCAGGAGGACTGGCTTCAATTAATGCTATATACTTGTTTGGTTTAATCCAATTTTCCATTAAATACATTAAATTACATATCTGATCAGTAATTATTTCATTAACAATAAGAGCTTTAGACGCAAGAGATCTAATGTTTAATAGTCCTAGCTTCAGATTAAAGGTGCTGGATGTGCATTCAGTATGATTTCATTTTATGTTAATTAAGTTACGAAGACTTTCCAAGAATTTCTTTGTATTTTTATAGCTTGGGGAACAGACACAGTCTCTATAGAATGTATTAAAGGTGCTGGACTATTAATTGAACATTGATTATAATGAACGTTGTTATTGTAGGAAGATGGATGAATGGATAATATTTCTGCTCTTGGGGATGTTTCAAGAGCAGCTGGCATGCTCACAAACAGCTCCACAAGAGATCACCTACCGAGTCCCAGCCAGAGGTCAATGTGGCAACCTCTGCTCCTGAGCTACAGCCTGAGATCCACGAGGTGGTTTCCACTGCAGAGCCCCAGTCAGAGGTCAAAATGGTGACCTCCTCCCCAGAGCTCCAGCATGAGATCCATAAGGTGGTCTCATATACAGAGCTCCAGCATAAAGTCAAGTTCCTGCTAAAGGGCCATGAATTGACCTCCCAAGCCATGTTCCTGTCTGAGATCGAAGAGACAACCTCTCAGGCAAATAAGCAGGTTTACGACTAAATGAAGAGAAATGTAAGTTCCACCAGGAGAAACTCCCATTCCTGGGACATAGCATCTCCAAAGAGGGGTTGATGCCAGACAACAGTCACTTGCACGCAATAGAAAATGCCCCAGCTCCATCTGATGCATCCACAAGATCACTTCTAGGCCTCACTGCTTGGTATGTTAAATTCATTCCAAACTACAAAACAGTTGTTCAGCTTATGAGAGATGTGCTCAGAGTAAAAGCAGATTTTACATAGACCACCAAGGCACACAAAAGTTTCCAGAAAGTAAAATAACTGATTGCGAAGATTCCTGCATTGGCTTTATTTGACCCTGCTTTAACCACAATTGTTACAACAGATGCTTCGGACTATATCATAGGTGGTATCCTGACTCAGCTACATCCGGATATGTCAGAAAGAACTGTAGCTTTTGCTTCCAGAACCTTGACAGTTGCAGAGATGACATAATTTGTAGTCGACAAAGAAGCTTGTGTCTGGGCCACTGCGTGTTGGAGAACATATCTGTGGGGCATACAGTTCAAATTCAGATCAGACCACCAAGCCTTGACTACCCATTTGACTACTAAGGGCATGGGACATGCTGAACTGAGAGTAGATCGATTGTCTGCAAGACTGCTCTGTTTCAATTATGACATGTAGTACAAACGTGGAGCTCACATCTACCATTGCCAAATGAAATTAACTCTGACTTTGATTCCGAACCAGAAACTGTAGCTGCCATCACCACCATATCACAAAGGCCAGTTTTCTGAGATCAGTGTTCAGCCCTAAAAGGAATCCACTAGAGATTGTCTTAGACAATGGACCTCAATTCCTGTCATCGGAGTTCAAACATTTCCTGCAAGAAAGAGATGTCAAGCACATTCACCCTTCCATATACCATCCAGAAGGAAATGAAGCTGTTGATCATTGGAATAAGGTATTGAATGATGCCATTCTAACTGCAGAGAGAGAGAGGGTTCCAAGGACATAATTTATTGTAGAACTCTTGCAAACATACAGAGCTACACCCCATGCTTCCTATGTCTCCTTTCGAGCTCTTGTTTGGAATTAAAATGAGGGCAAAATTGTCAGTCCTTCCACAATGCAATCAAAACCCTGCCATTAAAAAGCTGAGAACAAAAGTGATGCAAAAAGATGAAAGCATGCCTGGACACAAAGCATAAAACAAGGATTTCAAAGCTCAAGGAAAGTGACTGTTGGAAATAAATTATACATGAAATAAAACACGAGGGTATGAGTAGTATATTAGTAGTATATGAGTAGTATGTAATTTTATTGAAAATTCACTGGGCTGGTGGACTGTATGAATGGATGTTCACAGAAGACACAACACAGATAAGCAAGGCGCAGGGGTATAACAATACAAGTGCGGCAGGCCTCAGAGCGTAGGTGGAGTATGTCTGCACGCAGACAGAAGGTCAACTAAGAGACACACACACACACACACACACACACACACAGAGAGGCCTGGTGTGTATGCAGAAAACAGAAATTAATCTGTTTCATATTCTGTTTCATGAAAAACTATTATAGGGTAATGTACATGAAAGCACTATAAAAAAAGAAAAGAAATGTAGAACAAACATAAAACTTACTCATAATGTAGAGATGGTGTGTTTGAAAGTGTGCTTTCTCAACGAAAATCCAGTCAGGAAGTGCCAAAGACAAGGTCAAGTTATTTTTAAAGAGTGAAACAAGACAAAATATATTTTGGAGCCGGCACTGCACCTGCGTGATAATGGTCGCTCAACAGTTCCAATTGATGTACCTAATGGTGTTCCGGGATAGCTAACTCTTAACATATTGATGTCTGGGTCATCCTGACTCTAAGAAAACTGTATAAATAGAAGAGCTTCAGCTCTGGGCTTTTGGGATCATCCCTGGGACGTCTCAACTGTGTGATCTCATGCAACAAAAAATTTGGACCCTTGCCTCACCTCACTCACAGGCTTGGTGTCTTACTTTTGTCCTTCAACTGGTTAATGTATGTGAGTATCTGTTTCTATGTTAAATATTAATTGTCTTTGGGTAATAGGCAAATTTTGATACAACATGACCTTGTAAGGGTCAGAAAACCTGTGCATGCCAAGAAAGGGAAATCAAAATTCAGTGACCCTATGCAGGGACGTGTCTCATCGGGCACCACTACATCCACTTATTTTTCATGGCTGAAAAAGAAGCTTCTGGAGCTTGGTGGAGCTTCTGCTCCACCATTGGAAAGTGTCGACTCCCAAGCAGAGAGAGATCATTGTAGAAGGAAGCCAATGTGGTTGAAGGACTATGTAACTTAAGGTCTCACAGTAAGCAAGAAGAAAATAACAGTCACCTAAAAGTGAAAAAAAATATGTGTTTATTGGTTCAAGTTAAGTTGAACAGTATGGATACACATAAATGTTCATTTTGTACATGCTTGGTTACTAGAGAATTGTTCTGCATTTTGTGAAATGTATTGGGGAAAAGGCAAATCATAAAATCTTGAATTAACTGAATTTACTGTTTGTATCTTGTTCAGTGAAGCTGCAGTACAGATTTAAACAATTAAGTATGTGGGAGATGTTGTGTTCACTTAATAGTATTAGATAGTAAATGCCACTAGGGGCAGGTGTTGTATGATGTGGGGAACTGGATGCATGTAAGGAAGAGAAGAAAAGTGGTTGTTGGGATAGCAACATTTAAGTAAAGAGCCATGTGCATTACCCGAGTGTGATCTTGCTTGATTTATGTGACTACACAACACTGTTGTTTGATTTGTTCATTGCAAAAAGCTGAAAGTCTGTAAATTTGGGCAATAATCCAGATTTGCAATGGGGATTGAATAATTTGGATTTCAAGTTTAAATTGGCATCTAGCATTTACCAATAACATGTTATTTACACATTTTGTAGTTAACGGCTCTCAAAGGATATAAAGTCATTTGCAAAAATTTGAAACACTGATTGCATATCTACTGGAATGTGTATGTAAACTTTAACACTCCATTGGTAGTGACTTTGCCTTTGGAAGCACCCAATTATTTGCCTAAGTGAAGGCTGGTGCATTTCTCGGGTTTGTAAGGGGATTCTTTGTGTAGAAAAAAAAAATTGTGCTGCCATCCTCCCACCACCTCCATTCATTCAAGCCTCAATGATCCAACTACATTACAAACCCATAATCAGTGCAATTTCTAAATGCCTTTCTTTGCATGCCGCACTTATCATTTGCATAAAAGCTTCTGGCATCCCCAATTTTATGGAAATAATGGCTGAAGACTTGTCTGGACTGTTACTTGCTGTAGCACACACACACACACACACACACTCTCAGATGTACAAGTCATTATTTTATTTTATTTTATTTTATTCCTTGTAGCCACTTTTCAAATGATGAGCTACAGTAAATAATGAATGATTTTAGACCAATCAGGTTCCAGACTTGCCACGATCAGTCTCTGCAATTCACAATAGTTTGTGTCACTCCAAAAACACACAAACCTGAAAGTTTACCTATTCTCAAAAGAGAATAGATAAATATAAATATAAATAAAATGTAAATAAAATATAAAATATAATTAAAATGATTTAATACTTAGAATTCATTGAGTAAGGATGTACATCTCTCCAAGATAATTAATGATCTGAGATATGAAAGAAATATTTAAGGCAGACCAAATTTAAATACCATACAAAGAGATTTAATACTGCATAAACAATTATACAGCAAAAAGAGTAATGGGAGACCATGCATGCTTGAGAGCCACTGAGGCCATACCACCTCAGTGAGAGCAACTAGCACAGCCCCCCAGCCATATTTATGACATAGTTATGATAACAATACCATAAATATTGAAACTAGTGTATTGTTTTCAAATATTTTTACAGCCCTGTCTCTGTTTTGTCATTACCTGTCCAAAAGAATGTTAGTAAGCATTCTTACTCTGTACAATTCTGATATTAATCCCTGAAATATCAACAAGATCTTCAAGGAAAGAAAAATAGAAGGTTCTAACAAGGAGGTTCGGTTTCCAGAATACTTAGTCACTTATAAAATCCTCATCTATATATTGTTGTTTGTTAATGTTTATGATGTTAATGTTTGTTAATGTTTATGAACATATTGTTAATGATAACAGGAAGCAGCTAGAAAAACTGTATTATTTTTGCTTTATTGTACTAAACCACATCACAACACCATCTTTTTTTTCTCTCATGGTATGAGCCTCAGGGATGTGATTCATTATCAGAACCTGATGTTAGACACAAGCTGTGATCTCTTGGACTCCACACTATAATAAAGCAGCAAAAAGAAACAAATCACACGCAGTACACAAATTTAGAGACTGGAAAATACTGATATAGCACAAGATTGAGAAAGAGAGAAAGAGTAGAGATTGAGAGGGAGAGAGAGAATGGGCAAGTGAAGAAATGGAAAAATATTTAATGATACATTGTTGTCAGATTATTTATCCTCAGTGTGGTGTTTGTATTGTTACTGAGTTGAGAAGTTGTTGAGCTAGCCTGTTAGTGAGTAATGGGAGGTGTTGATGAGTTTCTCTTTATTTTTGTATCTCAAATTATATTATATATCAGGCAAGAGTGAGTGGTTCATTTGATCTGTATCTTTTTATTCAATATGTGCAATTTGCATGTTTTTGAGCACTTACTGCTTTATGAGCCCCACAAGAGCTAAATGCCAGCCTGTCCTTCAATCAACCACAACCTCACTGTACAGCTCGGCTCACCCACAGTCAAGCCAACCAGGACGGCCAGGAACCTTGGGGTGATTCTCAATGACTTCTTGACCTTTACAGACCACATCTCAACAACTGCACAGTCCTGTAGGTTCATCTTGTAGAACATCAAGCAAATCAGACACTTCCTCAACAAACAGTCTACACAACTACTAGTCCAGGGTCTTATTATCTCAAAACTGGACTACTGCAACTCAATACTCTTGGGCCTCCATCAAAACCCTTCAAATGATTCAGAATGCAGCAGAACGCCTCATCTTCAACCAGCTCAAGAGAACCCATGTCATACCCCTCTTCATTTCCCTCCACTTGCTTCCTGTTGTCAACCGCATCAAATTCAAGGCCTTGATGCTCACCTACAAGACCTTGTCTGGAACAGCACCCTCCTACCTCATCAATCTGCGATCAATCAACAACCGATTCTTAGTAGTACCTACTCAACCTGGCTCAAGGTCCCTTTCAAGAACCTTCAAATTAACTGTTCCTCAGTGGTGGAATGAACTTCCAACCTCTATCTGGAAGAATCTCTCACCATCTTCAAAAAATAGCTAAACATCCACTCTTCCGTGAACAAATAACCAACCCATTAAAAAATAAAATAAAAACGTACTCTGGCACTTACACCTCTACTCTGCACACTTTGCTTCTTCTGGATCTCAGTTA
This sequence comes from Ameiurus melas, assembly GCA_012411365.1. Classification (NCBI taxonomy): domain Eukaryota; kingdom Metazoa; phylum Chordata; class Actinopteri; order Siluriformes; family Ictaluridae; genus Ameiurus; species Ameiurus melas. The sequence goes on along the minus strand of CM022777.1, from coordinate 12,376,053 downwards.
ATAGATAGTTAATAAATAGTAACACTACTTGTATTGTTCTCTGCTTGATATCACTTGTATTTTCTCATTTGTAAGCCACTTTGGATAAAAGCATCTGCTAAATGAATAAATGTAAATTTAAATATAACTGCCTGACAGTACTGTGCATAAAAAACAAGCTTTCGTTGATCATGTAACCCATAGTTACTCATTCTGCAAATCTATGAAATTGCATTCATAATGGTGTTCAGCTGGATTCAACTGGTTCAACTCAACCAGGCCTGATTACTGCAAACCCTGTTCAATCAACTCAACACTTAAATAGAACTTTTTCAACAGCATGAAGTTGGTTAAAAGGTCTTACCCAGTAATACATCCATCCATCCATCCATCTCCTCCCAGCAAGGAAGAAGGAAGAAGCTAATTTAAATAAATCAATCTGGGAAGGGTTACAAAGCTATTTCTAACCACAGTCAGAGCCATTATCTCCAAATGGAATAAAAATTTGACACAGTAGTGAACGTTCCCAGAAGTGACTGACCTACCAAAATTCCACCAAGAGCATAGGAAATCAAAGGAACTACAGGCCTCTCTTGCAACAATAAATGTCACTGTTCATGACTCCACTATCAGAAAGACACTGGGAAAAATGGCATCCATGGAATTGTGATGAAATGAAAACTACTAACCCAGAAATACATTAGGGCTCCTCTGAATTTTGCCAAAACACACCTTGGTGATCCTCAAACTTTTTGGGAGAAAGTCGAAAGTGGAACTGTTTGGAAGACGTTTTGTTGCTTCAGGGCCTGGACAACTTGCAGTAATTGAGGGAAACATGAATTCTGCTCTGTAAAAATCCTAAAGGAGAATGTCTTGTCATGAGTCTGTAAATTGAAAGTCAAACACAGCTGGATTATGCAGCAAGAAAATGATCCAAAGCATAGGTAGTACACCTCTGAATGGCTCAAAAAAAGCAAAAATAAAGTTTTCGAGTGGCCTTGACAAAGCACTGATTTGCACCAATGGAAATACTATGGCAGGACCTTAAACAGGCAGTTCATGCTCATAAACATTTACATTTATTCACTTAGCAGACGCTTTTATCCAAAGCGACTTACAAATAAGCAAAGCGATAAATCAAGCAGGGAACAATACAAGTAGTGCTACTATACAAGATCCATTAATTGAATACCAGAGGAAGCAAAGTGTACAGAGTAGAGGTGTAAGTGCATTGTCTGTGGTTTTTATTTATTTTTTTTTTTTTTAGGAGTTCGTTAGGTGTTCTCGGAAAAGGTGGGTCTTTAGCTGTTTTTTGAAGATAGTGAGAGATTCTGCAGTCCGGATTGAGGTCGGAAGATCATTCCACCACTGGGGAACGGTAAGCGTGAAGGTCCTGGAAAGGGACCTTACGCCTCGCTGAGTGGGAACTACTAAACGTCGGTCGCTAGTCGATCGCAGATTGCGTAGGCCTTCAGGAGAGAGTTGAGGTAGTAGGGTGCTGTTCCTGACAAGGTCTTGTAGGTGAGCATCAAGGCCTTGAACTTGATGTGGGCAGCTACAGGAAGCCAGTGGAGGGAGATGAAGAGAGTTGTGACATGAGTAGTCTTGGGCTGGTTGAAGACAAGGCGCACTGCAGCATTCTGAATCATTTAAAGGGGTTTGATGGTGCTGGCTGGGAGGCCTGAAAGCAGTGAGTTGCAGTAGTCCAGTTTAGAGATGACAAGAGCCTGGACTAGTATTTGTGTAGCCTGTTTGGTGAGGAATGGTCGGATTTCCTTTTACAGGATGAACCTACAGGACCTTTCAGTTGCTGAGATGTGGTCTGTAAAGAATGACCCCAAGGTTCCTGGCCGTCTTGGTTGGCATGAGTGTAAGTGAGCTGAGCTGTACAGTGAAGTTCTGGTTGATTGAGGGATAGGCTGGGATGACGAGAAGCTCCGATTTTCCCAGGTTAAGCTGAAGATGGTGCTTCTTCACCCAGACCGAGATGTCTGACAGGCAAGAAGAGATGCGTGCAGAAACAGATGGGTCGTCAGGCTGGAAGGACAAATAGAGCTGGGTGTCATCAGCATAGCAGTGATAGGAAAAGCCATGAGACTCAATCACCTGACCGAGAGATGTAGTGTAGATAGAAAAGAGGAGTGGACCCAGAACTGACCCCTGTGGAACGCCAGTTGTGAGTTGCTGAGTTTCAGAAATACCTCCGCTCCATGATACCTTGAAGGATCTGTCCGAAAGATAGGATTCCACCCAGCGTAGAACCGTTCCAGTGATGCCCAGGTTGGAGAGAGTTGATAGGAGGATCTGATGGTTCACAGTGTCGAAGGCAGCAGAGAGGTCAAGTAGGATGAGGACAGATGATCTAGAGGTTGCTCTTGCTAGTCGTAAGGTTTCAGTGACAGAAAGCAGAGCAGTCTCCGTGGAATGGTTGCTCTTGAAGCCAGACTGCTTGGTGTCTAGGAGGTTGTTCTGTGTAAACGCTCCGATGTGTTTGAAATAAAGAAAATCTGCAAAGAAGAGTGAGTCAAAATTCCACCAAAGTTCTGTGAAAGACTGATAACTGTAACTACACAGTTGGTGCCATTAGTAGCCACTATTTCAAACACTGAAACTCTTTCGATCTGTGTGGTGGAGAAAAGCAAAACACAGCCCACATAATTAAATGTTCTTCTGCAAGTAGTTTGCAATAGCATTTTTATAACAGAGAGGGCAGAATTCCATAGTCATTCATCCTGACGTCTTATTAAAAAAAGAATATCATAGGCTGTGGGTGTCCATTTAATCAATGTTTCTTCCATAGATCATCCACTTCAATTGAATCATATGTTTAAAAATAAAATCACTCTGCAACAGTGATTAGGTAGGTGGTATATGTCAAAGTAACATCCACATGAATGCCAGGACCTAAGGTTTCCAAGCAGAACATTGTGCAGAGGATCACACTACCTCAGCTAGCTTGCCTTCTTCCCATAGTGCATCTGCACATGCACACACACCTGGCTGTCCACATCATGGAGATGAAAACATGATTCATCAGACCAGGTCACTTTGTCATTCCATGGTCCAGTTCTGATGCTTACATGCTCATTGTAGGCACTTTTGGCAGGGGACAGGGGTCAACATGGGCACTCAGACATGTTTGACGCAGCCCCATACACAACAAGCTGTGTTGCACTGTGTTCTGCCATAATTTTTATAATAGCCAGCGAGAACTTTTTCAGCAATTTGCGCTACAGTAGCTCTTCTGTGGTAATAGTGGTACTAGAGTAGATGGGCTAGATTGTGGCTAACCCACATGCATCACTGAACCTTGGGATCCCATGACTCCCATTTTTGGACTACTTTTGGAAGGTACTAACCACTGCATTCCAGGAAAACCCTACAAGACCTGCTCTTTTGTAGATGCTCAGACCAAATCATCTAGGTGTAGGACCTTAAGGACAACCAGGCCGCCAATAAAATCACAGCGTGATTAAAACTTTTCAAATGAGATGGTCAGATCTGACCATCTCAGTTTTTCTTGACTACACAGTCAAGATAGCCCGGGCCTGGGCTGCATTTAATGAGATTCATCATCAACTTTGTGGTATTGAGCGTGCTCGCTATGGAATACTTCATCCAGCTTGGCTTTGCATTACATGTAACAATGTCCAGAAGGACTTTATTGCAGTGGAGGAAGCAGGAGACTACGTTAAACTCTTAATACCGGGATGAACTGCATCACCTACATAGTGTAGTGTTCATTTTTTACTAAATTTTCGTATTTTTTATTTTATTTATTCTTTTTTTGCACTCGGCCTTCCAGCTCTACAGAATTTGAATTCTTATTGTAGATATTGTTGGTGCATTACTTCATCTAGTATTTGTGGACACACAGCTTTTAAACCTACTTCTGTATTAATGTGCTTCTCTGTTTTGTCTCTCTGACTGGGTTAGAGTTTATTTCATTATATTAGTGATTTTATTTATTTATTTTTATTTTATCTTTTTATTTGCTACACTGTGTAATATTATTAGTTATAAATCTTTAAAAAGTAAGGTAACTTTTTACGTAAAACAAAGCTAAGGTAACTTTGATTTATTTATTTTTTATTTATAAGGGAAGAGAGGAGAGAAAAGGTAAATGAATCACATGAAAATGAATCACATGAAAATAAATCACATGTATGAATATGAATCACATGTAAATGAATCACATGTAAATGAATCATATGAAAATGCCAGTGATTCTTTGCTCATGATCTAAGTCCCTAAGCTTACCGATTTTGTTGCCCTGCTCAGAAATATTGAATCAACTCTAGAAGGTATTACTATCAAAGGCAATGAGAGTAATAACTTTCAGAATCAGTGCTCAGGCCTCTCTAAAACATTCGGTGGACAAATCAATTGGTTAGCTGTTGTTATTTGATTCTGGCAATATTCCCTTAATTTAAATTAGAGTAGAGAATTTAGGTAGCTAAAGTTTCTATCTAAATTTTCCTTAAATAATTTTAAACAGCTTATTTTCCCTACATTGGTATCACAGTATGACCCTTGTCAAAGTTACTCAGATCCTTACACTTGCCAATTTTTCCTGCTTATAACACATCAACATCAAGAATTAACTGTTCACTTGCTGCTTAATATATCCCACCCATTTACAGTTGCCCTTGTGCTGAGATAATCATTGTTATTCACTTCACCTGTCAGTGGTTTAAAAGTTATGACTGATAGGTGTAAATGTCAACTGGCATTAATTACACAGAACTGAAAATCATCATGTATTACTTGATAATTCAACCCCCTCCACTCTGTCTACAACTGTCGTTCGACCATGCCCTCACTGTCATAGTGTAACATCATTGTGACCTTAGAAAGTGTCCTCACACGCAGAATTTAAATACAGTAGAAAGAATATGGATAAATGTGAAAAAGACAAATGAGCTTTTAGTCTTGTCTCACATAACACCCAAAATCCGAGCCTGAATCATTTACACAAATTCTGAAGTAGAACATTTATTTTAGGAAAATAAGGTTAGTGATGGCCTTATGCACAGTAAATTACATTACAGAAATGTACAGTAAATGGTAAATGTGTCCTTATATAGCGCTTTTATCCAAAGCGCTTTACACTGTGTCTCATTCACACACATACTCACACACCAATGGTAGCAGAGCTGCCATGCAAGGCGCTAGCTTGCCATCGGGAGCAACTTGGGGTTCAGTGTCTTCAGCATGTGCCAGCCTGGGCCAGGAATCGAACCGCCAACCCTACGATTAGTGGACAACCCGCTCTACCAACTGCGCCACAACCACCCCACCGCGCCACAACCGCCCAGTACAGTACATTTCATATGCAACTGTATCCATTGTGCCCATGACCAACAGCAATGGCAAGGGCCAATCTGTACTGGACTATCAGAGACCTAATGCGCAGCTAAGCATAAAGAATCCACAGTCACTTCATAAACACCAAGGACACAAGACGTATGTGGCAAGGCATTCAGGCCATCACAGACTACAAAGCTAAACCATTTGTTTGTGATGGAGATGCCTCACTCCGAGATGCACTGAATAATTTCTACACTTGGTTGGAAGCACAGATCCACATGCCAGCATGGAATGCCACCTCAACTGTCACTGACCAGTACTTTGTCTGCAGTCAGGAAAACTGTCTCTAGAGTTAACCAATGGACAGATGCAGGTCCTGACAACATACCTGGCTGGGTACTCAGGAAAGTACTTGACTCGGGTAGCCTGAGTTAACCAGTCATCCCTGTGTGGTTCAAGATGACCAGCATCAACACTGTGCCAAATAAATTATGTGTCCTACCTGAATGACTACTAGACTGTTGCACTCACAGATATTAACAGGAATTGTATTGAGTGGCTTGTCATATACCACATCAAGAGCAGTCTTCCCACTACACTGAACCCATTTCAGTACACCTAACATCCAATCACTGTGCAGTGGATGCCATATCTTCTACCATCCACCTTTCTCTGACCCATTTGGACAGAAAGGACAACTATGTAATGATACTGTTCATAGAGTTCACTTCAGCATTCAACACAATCATCCCACAAAAACTGATAAAACTGTGCCAGCTGGGTCTCACCACCTCCCTCAGCAGCTGGACACTGGTCACAATGTCATGATAAGCAACTTTACCTACAGCACTACCACACTGAACACTGTCACTTCTCAGGGCTATATGCTCAGTCCAATGCTGTTTCTCCTGCTGATTTATGACTATACTGATAAATTCAGTTCTAATCTCATCATCACATTTACTGAGGACACTACAGTTGTGGGCCTCATCAGCAATAACGATGAGTCAGTGTACAGGGAAGAGATGAACCAGCTTGCAGAATGGTGTGGAGACAAATATTGATAACATTAAAGAGATGACTCTTCTGGGCTTTCAACACCACCTGCACAGAAAAGAATGCCCAGTAGCACCTCTGCTACCTGTGGAGGTTGAAGAGAGCCAACCTCCCCCCTCTCATCCTCACCTCCTTCTACAAAGGGACAATAGAGAGTGTCCTAACCAGCTGTCTCACCATGTTTTATGGGAACTGCACAGCCTCCAACCACAATACCCTTCATTGAATTGTGAGAAGAGCTGAAAAGATCATCAGAGTCTCTCTACCCACTATTGACAACTCATTCAACAACCGCTGCATCTGCAAAGCCAGCAGAATTGTGGATGTCCCCTCTCACCCCTCTCATGGACTCTTCACCCTCCTGCCAGCTGCCAGAAGGTACAGAAGCATCCATGCAACCATCAGCAGACTCTGCAACAGTGTCTTCTCTGTGGCAGTCAGATTATTCAACACCCTGCGGCCTCCCAATGCTCACATGGGTTAGTCAAACACCTAACCGAGTATGACTCAGTATCACTGCACACCATACTTTACAAAGCTTCATCAGTCACATTTATATTATGGAATTGTTTTTTGTTGCAAATATTGCTGCTATACTTGTGCTGCTATATATTAGACAATAGATTACTGTTTAAAGCCCATGGTCTGCATGTTTCTTGAGATATTGCTATTCCAATTAAATTGGTCAAAGCCAAGAGTTTATGCTTCTTTGCGGTTTCTCTGGAAACATGTCGGCATATTCAGATACACCGGCTTTGCGCTCTCCGACTTGAAACTTATTACGTTATTTATTTGTTTGATGGCGGTGCCAAGAGAGAAATCAAAAACGTGGTGTGCAGGCCAGACTTTGAATTGTTCCGCACAGGCCATCACTACCAAGTGTTTTCCTCACAAATGTTTGTTCACTCATGAACACGAAATATAGCTGTGGCTTACTGCACAAAGATCTCTAAGAGACTGCTGTGTGCTAATTTTCTTGGAGACATGGCTCAGCACACTTGTTCCTGATGGGGCTATGGAAATACCAGATTACACATTGCATTGCACTGATCGTACAAAGGAGTAGGAGCAGAGGTGGGGGGATCTGTATCTATATCAATAATGACTGGTGTAATAATCATACTGGAATAGAAAGTAATTGTTCACTTGAGCTGGAATGTTTGCTGCTAAAATCGAGGCCATTTTATCTGCCTTGTGAGTTCTCCGTTGTTATCATTATGGCTCTATGCATCCCTCCGCAAGCAAATGCTAAGCAAGCACTAGCATTGCTGCACTCAGTCATTAGTAAACAGCAGGATGCTTACTCGGATGGTGCCTTAGTTGTTGCAGGGGACTTCACCCAGGTGAATCTAAAAATTAGATACTTAGAATATAAAAAAAATAATAAATTATCAGCATGTCCAGTGTCCTATCAAGTGTTCAAACAACCTGGATCAGTTGTACATAAATATTAAAGACTCATAAAGAATTTTTCCCAGTACACCCCTGTGGCACTCTGATCATCTTTCACTGTTTTTGACACCAGCATATAATTCAATTCATTTCAATTAAATTTTATTTGTATAGCGCTTTTTACAATAGACATTGTCTCAAAGCAGCTTTACAGAAATATCAACACAGAATACAGATATTAAAGGTACGAATTCATCCCAACTGAGCAAGCCACTGAGTGGCGACAGTGGCAAGGAAAAACTCCTTAAGACGTTTTAGAGGAAGAAATCTGGAGAAGAACCAGACTCAGAAGGGAACCCATCCTCATCTAGGTAACAACAGATATTGTGAAATAGTTCCTTATTGATTTATAGGAAATCTGTATGGCCTTAGAAGCAGCCGTAGTCCCAGTAGTCTGGAATTGGAGTAGATGAGAGCTCCATCCAGAGGTAGGACATCCTAAACAGATCCGGCAGAAAGGATCAGGATCTCTAGTATCTCCATAAAATCATGTGTAGCTTGACAGAAAGAGGAAGAGAGAGGTTTATTAGGACTGGGAATAAGCATAATAGAAAGTCTAGTCAGGGTAGGCTTGAGTAAACGAACACGTTTTAAGCCTAGACTTAAACACTGAGACTGTATCTAAGTTCCAAACACTAATTGTAAGACTGTTCCATAACTGTGGGGCTCTATAAGAGAGAGCTCTTCCCCCTGTTGTAGCCTTTACTATTTGAGGTACCGTCAAATAGTCTGCATCTTTTGATCTAAGTAGATGGAGGATCATAGAAAACCAAAAGGTCGCTTTGATACTGTGGCGCGAGACCATTTAGGTCTTTATAGGTTAATAATAGTATTTTAGAATCATTGTGAGATTTCACTGGGAGCCAATGCAGTTTTGATAAGATTGGGGTGATATGGTCGTATCTTCTGGTTCTAGTTAGGACTCTAGCAGCTGCATTCTGGACTAACTGGAGTTTGTTTATGTTTCTACTGGAACATCCAGACAGTAAAGCATTAGAGTAATCTATTCTAGAGGTGACGAATGCATGAACTAATATTTCTGGAACATGTAGTGACAATATATTTCTTATCTTAGAGATATTTCTAAGATGAAAGAAGGCTATCTTAGTAATATTATGTATAGTAATACTATACAGACCTGTCATCCACAAGACAAAACCAGTAATAAAGAGTGTCAAAATATGGCCTGAAGAAACCGCCTCACAGCTTCAGGGTTGTTTTGAACTCTTTGCACAGCAAGCCACGTATGGCACAGAGGTGAACTTAGAACAGCACACAGAAAGTGTGCTATTTTTCAACAGCTGTGCGGACAGTATTAAAACACACAAGAAAATAAAGACGTTTCTAAATCACAAGCCATAAATGAAAAGGGAAGTAAAAAATCTTTTGAAAGCACTAAATAACTGTCATGAGTCCCCCTTTTGTGCGGCGCACTGTGGAATACGTGAGCGTGCATCCACCGGCCTCTCCTTTGTTTACAACTTTGACAGATGGACACGTGTATTACCTCTTGTCATCTGTGTTGCTATTTGTGATGTCATGTCTCCGCCTCGTCTTGTTATGTTGGGTCAAGTCACGTGTGTTATGGGATTGCCCGCAGCTGTTAGCGGTTCGGGCTAATCGACCTGTGTGTGTGTATATATACCGGGAGCCGTGCATCACACGGCGTGGGAAATTCAATGTGTAATGTCAATAAAGACTAGATAGACCTAGAGGTCTATTCTAGAACTAGTTTGCGATAATCGAGAGTCTTTGTTTCATGTCATGTTTTTTTTTCATGTTTCATTTTTATTGAACATTTCTGCTGAACATTTCTACAGAACATTTCTACAATTTTTGCTAAACCAGTTCTGCTAAACATTTCTGTTATACATTTCTGCATAACGTTTCTTTTTTATTAAACATTTCTGATGAACATTTCCGTTGAACTGCTAAGCCTATCTAAATCGCCTTTTCTGTTCTGTCCTCCCCACCATTTCCCAAAAATACAAAATTAGCAACAGCAGAAAATATTCACAGATTTTTTTCTTTTTATACAAAGAAAAACAAAATTGAACCCACAACCCACCCCTCCGGCTCATCGTGGCTACCCATTAACTGTCGCTGGTTATAGAGATATTATAAAATTCAACATCAGGCGCCAACCTTTAAGTGGGTAGTGTCTGTAAGTCCATAAAGTAGGCAATAAAGGGATGCCATTTATGAAAAAACTTATCTGTACATCCATTCATTGTATATCTTATTTTCTCGAGTTTCAGAAAAAAACACCACATCCTTTATCCACTGGGAGATAGATGGGTATTTAGCAGACTTCCAATGTAACAGTAGGGAACGTCTTGCTATAAGGGATGTGAAAGCAATAACATCCTTTTGTATCGAGCTCAAAGGAATTGAAGCTTGAGGAATCCCAAATATCGCAATCAATGGACAAGGCTTTAAATCTACCCTGAGAATAGTGGACATGATGGTAAAAAAGCCAGACCAAAAACCATGGAGTTCAGGGCAGAAGAAAAACATATGGCCAAGATGACAGGGAGAGCCATGGCATTTATCGCACTTGTCCTCAACAGCCGGATACATCACAGACAATCTCGACTTGGACAAATGGACTCTATTTAAAACTTTGAACTGTATAAGTCCAAGACGAGCACAAGAAGTGGTAGTCTGTACCCTCCCTATAGCATGTTCCCAACACTCCTCACTTATTTGTACTCCTAATTCCGTTTCCCACGCATTCCTAATTTTATTACTCGACCCACCTTGCGTCAAAATAAAATCATAAATCTTAGAAATCATTCCTCTCTGATGCGGGTTATTTGAAAACAGGTCTTCCCAAGCCTGTTCAGGAGGAGCAGAAGGGAAACCAGGAAAACATCTAGAAACGAAATTCCGTATTTGAAAGTACCGAAAGAAATGTGTCAAGGGGAGATCGTTACATGTCATGTTTGTGCCATAGCTTTAACTTTAGCTTTAGCATTAGCATTAGCCATAGCCAAGGGAGCCCAGCTCATAGCATAGCTTAGCTTAGTTTGTTGAGTGAGTTACGTTTCTTGTTTCTGTTTTGTTTGTTTTCATTACTGTAAATAAAAGTCTCCGTTCGAACTGCAATTGCATCCTTCCTACTTGCCTGCTGTTACACTCCATGACAATAATGCTTTTAAATCTGGTGCTATCACAACATACAAAGAAGCTAGGCTATGCTTGAAGAAAGGCAAAAAAAATGCCAAAAATACCTATAGAAAATGGGTAAAATCATTTCAACAGTGCTGACACTCTGATTAAGTGGCAAGACATAGGGAAATCAATGATTATAAGAGCAACTAAAGTCAGCTATCATAATACCAGTACCAAAGAAAACAAACATCAGCAATAATCAATCTGAATGATTTCAATCTAGTCGCCCTCACTCCAATAATAATGAAGTGTTTTGAAATCCTGGTCCTTGCACATGTTAAGACTGTCATTCCTGCCTCTCTGGACACAAATCAATTTGCTTAAAGGGCAGAGATGGAGACTCGAGTCTTTGAGTTGGACTCGAGTTGCCCTTTAATCACAAAACTTGTGACTTGACTTGGACTCATAAACAACTGACTCGAGACTTGACTTGAACTTGAAGAGAGACACTCGTAAAAAAACAAGTCATTTTGGTTTGGCATTCCCAAAAAAAATTCTCACTTTACTACCCCACATGACAGCATCAAACACCACATTTTCTATTCATTCCTCATTCATTGCCTATCAGACTGTGCTGCAGCAGCAAATATAACAATTAATCTGTAAACACACTAAGCCAGCATTTTTACATACATGTGTGACACACCTGAAGTCGTGTGTTCATCACCCATAGAAATGTGCTGTTACAAAACAATATGGCCAAGACTTAACTTGTGATAATGTTCATGTCATTTAATTTGAAAAGCAATCAATTTATCCAAACGGAAGCTGCGGTGTTACACAGCTGTCAGGGGCTTGCTTGCTGTCCATTTTCAAGAAATACAAATGTTTCCATGTCCTTTTCATGTCCTCCCCCCAAGTATTAGCTACCATATGCATATAATATCCAAGTTTACCAAGTTAAATACAGTCTATGCACGATTGCTTCTGTGTTTTGTCTCAGCCAGATCAGTTACATCTGGTGCCATGCCGGAAGCCATTTTCACTATTGGTGATAACTGTGGGAAGAGGGCACAGTAGAGCTTCCCCAGATTACCATGAATGACGTTAATTGTATTGTAAGTCACTCAGTTGTTACACCCAACTGTAAGAAGGTGAAGGGCTTCACATGATATATTTGAATTAAATTACTATAATACTATACACACACACACACACACACACACATATATATATATATAGACACACACACACAGTATCTCACAAAAGTGAGTACACCCCTCGCAATTTTGTAAATATTTGATTATATCTTTTCACGTGACAACCCTTAAGAAGTGACACATTGCTACAATGTAAAGAAGTGAGTGTACAGCTTGTGTAACAGTGTAAATTTGCTGTCCCCTCAAAAAAACTCAACACACAGCCATTAATGTCTAAACCGCTGGCAACAAAAGTGAGTACACCCCTAAGTGAAAATGTCCAAATTGGGGCCAAAGTGTCAATATTTTGTGTGGCCACTATTATTTACCAGCACTGCCTTAACCCTCTTGGGCATGGAGTTCACCAGAGCTTCACAGGTTGCCACTGGAGTCCTCTTCCACTCATCCATGATGACATCCCGGAGCTGGTGGATGTTAGAGAGCTTGTGCTCCTCCACCTTCCATTTGAGGATGCCCCACAGATGCTCAATATGGTTTAGTCCATCACCTTCACCCTCAACGTCCTTAGCAAGGCAGTGGTCTTCTTGGAGGTGTGTTTGGGGTCATTATCTTGCTGGAATACTACCCTGCAGCCCAGTTTCCGAAGGGACGGGATCATGCTCTGCTTCAGTATGTCACAGTACATGTTGGCATTCATGATTCCCTCAATGAACTGTAGCTCCCCAGTGCTGACAGCACTCATGCAGCCCCAGAACATGACACTCCCACCACCCTGCTTGAATGTAGGCAGGACAAACTTGTCGTTGTGCTCCTCACCTGGTTGCCGACACTCATGCTTGACACCATCTGAACCAAATAAGTTTATCTTTGTCTCATCAAACCACAGGACATGGTTCCAGTAATCCATGTCCGTACTCTGCTTGTCTACAGCAAACTGTTTGCAGGTTTTCTTGTGCATCATCTTTAGAATAGGCTTCCTTCTAGGATGACAGCCTTGCAGACCAATTTGATGCAGTTTTCGACATATGGTCTGGGCAATGACAGGCTGAACTTCCAGGCCTTCAACCTCTGCTGCAATGCCGGCGGCACTCATACGTCTATTTCCCAAAGACATCCTCTGGATATGATGCTGAGCACGTGCACTCAACTTCTTTGGTCGACCATGGCGAGGCCTGTTCTGAGCCGGAAGCTGTCCTGTTAAACCGCAGTATGGTATTGGCCACCGTGCTGCAGCTCAGTTCTTCCTATAGCATAGGCCATCTTTACGTAGAGCAACAATTATTTTTTTCAGATCCTCAGAGAGTTCTTTGCCATGAGGTGCCATGTTTAGCTTCCAGTGACCAGTATGAGGGAGTGTGAGAGTGATGAAACCAAATTTAACACACCTGCTTCCTATTCACACCTGAGACCTTGTAACACTAACAAGTCACATGACAGCGGGGCGGGAAAATGGCTAATTGGTCCCAATTTGTACATTTTCACTTAGGGGTGTACTCACTTTTGTTGCCAGTGGTTTAGACATTAATGGCTGTGTGTTGAGTTATGTTGAGGGGACAGCAAATTTACACTGTTATACAAGCTGTGCACTCACTACTTTACATTGTAGCAAAATGTAATTTCTTCAGTGTTGTCACATGAAAAGATATAATCAAATATTTACACAAATGTGAGGGGTGTACTCACTTTTGTGAGATACTGTATATATAAAACACTATCATAACAGTTATGATAATACCATAATATTTTAATCATTGTAAAATTAATTGCTAGTCACTTTGCTGAAGAAGCCCGTTATAGGAAGTAAATTTGCTGGCTAAGTTTCTACCAGAAATACGTAAGTCAATTCCATGAGTCAATTGCATTAATCCCACTGCCGCTACCTTACCCATCATTGCTTGAGAACTACAGCAAACTTCCTAAGGATGCTCAGGAAAGCTGGTCTGCCCAAACAGACACTGATGATTTTCTATTGGTGCACCATAGAGAGTCTTGTAGCCCATTCCAGACTTGTGTAGGTCTACAATCTTGTCCCTGACATCCTTGGAGAGCGTTTTGGTCTTGGCCATGGTGGAGAGTTTGGAATCTGATTGATTGATTGCTTCTGTGGACAGATGTGTTTTATACAGGTAACAAGCTGAGATTAGGAGCACTCCCTTTAAGAATGGGCTCGTAATCTCAGCTCGTTACCTGTGTAAAGGATACCTGGAAGAAATCTTTCTGATTGAGAGGGGTCAAATACATATTTCTTACATATACATAAATGCAAATCAATTTATATCAATTTGACATGCATTTTTCTGATTTTTTTTGTTGTTATTCTGTCTCTCACTGTTCAAATAAATCTACCATTAAAATTATAGACTGATCATTTCTTTGTCAGTGGGTAAATGTACAAAATCAGCGGGGGACCAAATACTTTTTTCCCTCACTGTACATCTCTGTGTGGTTTTCAGCTGCGCAGCCAGTGATAGGAAAGTGCTCCAGAGGGTTGTCCTGCAAGCACAGAAGATAATCACAGTTGAACTGACATCACTGGAAGACATCTAGAGAGCACACTGTCTGAAGAAAACTATCAGCATCTACAAGGACCAGAAAAACCCATGCCATCATGTTTGAACTATTTCGTCTGGCAGACATTATAAAACATTTTATGCCTATACATTTTATGCCCATACAAATCTGAGGAATAGGTTTATTCACAGAGATATAAATGTTCTGAACCCTGCCGCCAAGAACTCTCTGCCTTTTTAACTGGTTGTAGTCTTTTAAAACTATTGGCATAAGCAATGGAATTCACAGAGACTGTTATCCTGTACAGAATGGTGTGGAACTGCCAAAACAGTTACAGGAGTACTGGATGAACAATTGACATTGCCATTGTTATAGATTGTACAATTGTGTATGCTGGGTGTACAGCTGTTACTATTGTCATTACCATTTGCATATCGGATTGATTGCATATAATAAAAGTTTTAATTTGGTTCATTGGTTCATTTGGTTTTCTGTAATCAACACAGCACCAAAATTATACATACAGGCTCAAAAATATACATACAAACACTTAGATTATTCACTCAGTGGTCCTAATAGTTCATCTGCTTGAGGTGAAACTTGCTAAGGTACATTCAACTAAATATTAGGTGTGTTGTATATATAATTTTGATCTTGTGTTGACTACAGAAAACCCCAAATAAATTCAAAATTGTGAACCAAAGGTCTGGGTTACACATGTAACCCTGTTCCCTCAGAAGTGAACAAGATATTAAACAGGGTTACCCAGACGTTCCTTTTCAAAGGGAACTCCACGTTGCATTTAGCATAACACTATGGGAACAAGAATACCCACTCCGTCATACCAAGGGTATGGCCTGTTCAAAAAGACCCAACCCCGAGTGTCACTGCAACACACTCCAGTACAGGGAGGAATGAATATCCAGACTGTAAAATCAAATGAATGTGTGTGGCGTAGACCACCCTGCAGCAGCAAACACATCATGTAAGGATACCCCATTGGACAAAGCCTTTGAGGAAGCGACACCCCTAGTGGAATGAGCCCTTATGCCCAGAGGAATAGTGAGACCAAGCGCCTCATAAGAAGCAGAGATTGCATCCACTATCCAATTAGAGATGCGCGGCTTCGACACAACATCACCTCTACTCTCACCGCCAAGCAGACCAGCAGCTGCTCTGACTTACGACACTGGCTGGAGGGGTGGATGTAAGTACAGAGAGCCCTTACTGGACACAGCAGGTGTATTCTCTCTTGTTTCAGTGTGAAGAACAGAAGAGGACAGAAAGCCTGCAACACCACAGGGTGGGCAGCCAATGTATGCACTTTAGGTATATAATCCGGCCTATGATACAGGAAGGCCTTGGCTAATCCAGGGCTAAAGTCAAGGCAGGAAGGGGCAACAGAGAGAGCTTGTAGACCTCCCACTCGCTTGAGAGATATCAGGGCCAATAAAAGAGATAACTTTAGAGTTAGAAGCTTCTCAGAGACTGAATCTAAGGGCTCACAGGGGCCCCTGACCGACCTTCCAAGACCACAGCATGGTCCCAGGAAGGTATGCATGGGCTGCAGATGGGCCTCAGCCATCTGACACCAAGAAATTAACCTCGAAGTTAGAGGATGTTGCCCCACAGAGGCTCCATCAACAGGAGCGTGGAAAGCGGAAATGGGGGCCATGTAAACCCTGATTGTAGAAGGAGCCACCCTGCTGAGAAACGTTCTTGTAAGAACTCCAGGACTGTAGCTATTGCACAGTTCACTGGGTCTACCCACAGTTTCCATAGTTCTGACATAGATCCACTCTAGGGGCTCAAATGGGGAACCTGACAGACCATCCAGGACCACAGAAGGTCCCAGAAATATATGCATGGCCTGCAGATGGGCCTCAGCCACAAGATAAAAAGCTGCTCCTTGAGTGCATACAATTTCCTTGTGGATGGTGCTCTAGCATTTAACATGGTTTCTACAAACAAAGTTGTGAAACCAGAATCTATGAGCTGGTGCCTCAGGGGCCAGAACCACAGTTTCCGAGTTCTGGCTGAGGGTGATAAATAAGCCCTCCAGCTTGAGACAGTAGATCCACTCTAGGGGCTTGAAAGGGGCACCCGACAGACCTTTCAGGACCACAGAAGGTCCCCAGAAGGTATGCGCAGCCTGCAAATGGGCCTCAGCCATCTGACACCACGCATGAACCTCGAGAAAGAAAAAGAGCTCCATTTTGGTCTCACAACTTTCACCCAGTTGTTCTCTGGTGGTCAGATGAGACCAAAATGGAGCTCTTTGGCATCAACTCAACTCACTGTGTTTGGAGGAGGAGGAATGCTGCCTATAACCCCAAGAACACCATCCCCACCGTCAAACATGGAGGTGGAAACATTATGCTTGTGGGTGTTTTTTTGCTAAGGAGACAGGACAACTTCACCGCATCAGAAAGATGATGGACAGGGCCATGTACTGTCAAATATTGGGTGAGAACCTCCATCCCTCAGCCAGGGCATTGAAAATTAAAAGTGATTACTAAGTCATTACCCAGTACTAAGTCATGCTTTGCAGAGGGGTCAAATACATATTTCCCTCATTAAAATGCAAATCAATTTATAACATTTTTGACATGCGTTTTTCTGGATTTTTTTGTTGTTATTTTAACTCTCACTGTTCAAATAAACCTACCATTAAAATTATAGACTGATCAGTTCTTTGTTAGCGGGCAAACATACTAAATCAGCAGGGGATCAAATACTTTTTTCCCTCACTGTATCTTGTCCATAAAAACCACAAACAGGAGTGGACATGATGCACACCCTTGACAGAGACCAACATCCACCTCAAAGAATTCTGACTCAGACCAAACTTTCACTATAGAGACCATAAGAAATACAAAGTAGTGACCCAGATATTATTATTATTATATTGTTAACAAGTGGTGGCAGGGTGGTGCAGTGGAAAGTGTTGCCACCTCATAGCTTCAGGGTCCCTGATTCAATTTTGAGCTCAGACTACTGTCTATGTCGGGTTTTGCATGCTCTCCAATGTCTTCATGGGTTTCCACTGGGTAGATGGATTGGCTACAATAACTGCCCCAAGATAAGAAGGTGGGTGTGCATGGTGGCATCTGAAGGACCTTATACCCACTGCTTAGAGGTTAGAGCCACCATGACCCTGATCAAGATATTAATTGAAAGATCAAAACTTATTTAATAAAATTATTTTTAATAGTTGTACAGTCTGTAGCAGTGTTTACACAGTTATGGTTAAACAGATCATTTTGAGTAGTAGTGAACCTCTAATTGCACTGTTAGTAAACCATATGGACTAAAACACATTTGTCACACTGGTAACCGACAGAGTCTTGGATTCTTGCAATGACTCAGCAACACTCAGCAACAACATGTTTGTTAATTGTACATTGCAAATTTGCATTCACTTGATTCACATAATAAGCAAAACATTAATTTAAACTTCTTTGTCAGAAGACTGGCTCAGTTATAAAGTTAACGGAATTACTTCCCCAAGAGGGGATCCATGATGGTAATTGAAATTGCAAATTGCCTTTGTTGCAATCTAAATGGTGTTAAATAAATGGATTCTTGAAAGATTCACTTATTCCAAACTCTGGAATCATCTGGATCAGCTGTCGAAGCTATCCGTACTGGAGTAACTTGTAATGTTACTTCCTGTTTCTGCTTTCATGATTTTGGGTAAAGGGTTGTTATTGTCAGTGGAAGTGATGGAATACCTTAGTAATATATAATACCAAACTTTCACAGGACTGGAGCACTGTAATTAGCTCAACCTTGTGGTGCAAGAGAGTCTTGTCATGGCCTGCATGGCTACAAATAATCTTATACAAGAACAGCTGCTTTTCTCCCAGTATTCCTGTACAATGACATGCTGTGTATACAAAAAGCACTGTCTTTTGGAGCTTAAGTGTTATCCATCCATCCAGCCACTATTTGCAAACTTGTGTGCACTAAAGTAATGTATGGAATTACGTAATCAGTGCACAATTTGGAAAGAATTCTTGTATTTGAAAGTAACCCTACAGTTGTGAGCTCCCCACCCAATGTGGACCAACTGTGAATTTTGTACTTTTAACCATTTACATTTGATAGAGAAAAAATAAAATCTTTTTTTTTTTTTTTTTTTTTACATCTAAACCAGTATTTCTGTATGTTCCTGCATGCGTCTCTGTGATTAATATTAAATTCTGGTTATTTATAGCTGTAATAAAACTCAGCAAAAGGGGATCACATAAAGTTAATAATGGAACCTAATTGTGAATTGTGTTGCTGGTTACCCTGCCTATGGTCTGTGGCCATTCTTTAGAGACTGAATGAAATTGCATGGGTTAGAGCATTTCCTGCTTATCATCATCATATACTTATAAAGGGTGATGAAATGTTGAGTGTACACAATTGCTTGACGTTACAGTGCAAATTGTATGACATTGTAGGACAAGAACACGGTTAAGTACACATTTAAAAAGACCCTTATAGAGTGTTGTGAAGAACGATCTGTATTTAATTTCTCCAGGGTGCCTATTGAGTCTTCTCTCTGTGACACTAAAGAACTGACTCCCCTCGTTTTGCTAATGATGTTAAAATGTTGGGCTCTAAACTCAAGGACACTTGATGAGCTCTTGAAATTAGAGCACTTGAAGAACTTGAACTTCGAGTCTACTTGTTCTTCATACTTGCACATCCAAATCTTGTACACTATTAAAACTGTGAACATTCTGTACTGACAGTTTAATTTCCTGATGTAGTGCATTTGAGAGTGCATGTTACATTTAATCATTTCCTTCTTGACCCACATACTCTGCAAACTTCTTCAATTTCTGTAAATAGTTCTGTAAATAGTTGCAACTATCTTGTTGCTAAGTGTGGTTATCTATTTATATAATGTTGGTTATATAAATATATAAAGATGACTGTGAAATATTATATGTGTAGATATCAATATACTGTATCTGTGCCTGTATAAAAAAAGAACCCATGGACTAAACACTGCTCAAGGATGCTTGCTTCCCAGTGCAATGATTGTAGTGGTCCCCTGGTGTCATGTTGCGGCGAACTAGCGACTACAGTTTCCAGAGTGCAGTGCAAACTACAAACATGGCCGCCGAGTGTCACATCGCATGACGTAATGAAGATATGATCGATGCAAGTGCAGTAGGAACAGGTTTATTTAATGAGAAACACAGGAAGGAAAGTCCAAAACGTGATCCAGAAACATAATCCAAAACATGCAAGAGGTCAGGCGATTGGCAAACAGGCATAAACGGATCAAGGCAGGAAACTATGTCGTGGTCACGGAAAACAGAGTCGAGATAAAAAACATGAAACATAAGCTATGACTATGAACTGGGAGAGGAGAAACCAGCGTGAACTAAACAGACAAATCTAAACATGAAACATGAAACATGACATGAACTATGACTGTGACTATGGTTATCTATCGTAAGGAATCTAAACTAATCTACTATACTATAACATATCTAATCTAATATTCCGCACCATGTGCATGGTATATATGCAAACATATTCAGCGTCGTAATAGGGGAAATCTTGACACAGAGGACTTCACTTCCCATGCACGTACGCACTTGCATTCTCCGGAGTTCTGATTGCGGACACCTGCACTCAATTACAGATGCTTACACAGAGTTGTTAGGTCAGGCTGAGAACAATGGAGGTTTGCAAAGTCGTCGTAATTCTGTTGTTTCACCAAGCCATTGTTAGTGTTTTGGATTTCCCTGATTTTTGGATTTTGTGCCTTTTTTGGATTATGATTTGGATTAAGATATTATTATGATTTGGATTATGATTCCCTGCCTTGCCCAGTTTGGATTGTTCACCAAGTACTCAGTCATGTTTTGCAGAGGGGTCAAATACATATTTCCCTCATTAAAATGTAAATCAATTTATAACATTTTTGACATGCGTTTTTCTGGATTTTTTTGTTTGTTATTTTGACTCGCACTGTTCAAATAAACTTACCATTAAAATTATAGACTGATCATTTCTTTGTTAGTGGGCAAACGTACAAAATCAGCAGGGGATCAAATGACCTTTAACATTTGGCAACTGAGTGTGAAGCAGTTGGGATGAAAATCCTCACTCTCAGGTTTGAGGGCATGGTTTCCTCCTAGATGTGAGTAGGATGCTCTCTTCAGGTGAGGAGAGAGACCTTTTGCCCCTTGCAGGATAGTTTTATTTTTTATTTTTTTGAGTATATAACATCTTATTTTTAACAGATTGGGTCAGCAGCAGCAGTGTTAAAGTTACTGGATCAGTCTGTGGTGGTGAAGCAGGGAGCAGAGAGCTTGCAGACAAAGCTCTCTGTTTCCACATGAATCTAAGTAGGTTCCAATGCAGGGTTGCTGGTCTTACTAGCTGTGATAGGGTGAGATGATTAGAACCCTCTGAATCAAGAGGGGCAAGTCGAGGCGGTTTGGGTTACAAGAATACTTTCTATGCTGAAAATTGGAATATGTGGTGGGTCATTTTAAGAAAAACATTATGCATAGTTTACCTAAAAATATCATTTATTTGCTTATACTAAACTTAATTTAAATACGTTTCTAATTACTAAATTGAATTATATAGTGTGAGCATGATCAATTCACATGGTATTAACATAACCAATTATGAAATATCATGGGAATTTTGCCACTGACAACAAAATGAATGCAATGAAAAAATGTGGGCAGAATAATGCAGTGTGTGGCGACAGGCCGGCGGCCTGGGCACAAAAATGAAAGAGCACTCTTCCTGGGACTGCCACTGGGGTGCTGAAGAGGCAGCTCCGCTTCAGCACCCCCAATGTTTTGGACAGCCGGCGGGGTGGGGTGGAGCCGCCGAAATACACACAGCTGGCAACGAATGAGCAGCACATCCGCTCTCCACCATCCAGCAGACGAAAGTAGGGTATAAAAGGGAGATCCTCCGCTAGCAAAGGGAGATATCACTCTCCCTGTGCGCTGATTAATGTGGGTTGTGTTTTTTGCAGAGAGCTCGAATGCGACCAAAGGCTCCGTCCCTTGATTGTATCCGAGGCGAGGCTGAAGGATCGAACCTAACTCCAGACTCTCGGAAAACCTCTAGCGCGGTACTTACTGACCCACGGACAATCTCGGCACACGAGCACTTCCCCCTAGGTACCAGTCCTGCATGCACACACTATCACAAACTGTAAATAAATTCACTTAAATGGCCTTGTGTCTGTCTGTGCTCACCCACTACTGGGTAAACTTGCTACAAGCGGTAAAGTAACTGTTGCAAAATGCAACTTGCTCCTTAGTTTAGTGTGCAGAGTTGGATTTTATTCAGGATTTTGAAATTACTTGATCAAATCATGTTTGATGTATGAAAGCAAATTGTGTAAATTTAACACAGTTCAATCATGTAGAACTGATGTACGCATTTGAATTAAGTAAATTCAGTTAGCTTTTTTTTTTTTTCAGGGTAGCTGGCTCCCACAATAGATGTGGCATCAGGCATGTCCCACTGGACAGTGACCCATGGGGCAGGCACCAGACTCTATAGATTATATCTCACGCACAGTAAGATTGTAACTAATGCCTATAATAAGACTAGAGAATAGATGCACTTAACATAATGTTTAAAAAAGCCATAATATTCTTAGTGTAGCCACACAATGTCAAAAACATATCAACATTTCTAATATAGCTCACTTTTTTTGTTGTCACAATGCTTTGAATATAGAGATGAGAGCCATTTGAAAATTTCTGATTTGTCTGACTTCTGGTAGAGGTGTGGCTGTGTTGCACTGCTGCTTTGTCGATTCAGATCTGGGCCAGATTTGGGCTATCATTTTCTGCCATATGTGGGCCAAATATGGCCCAAAATGCAACTGTTTTTAATTGAGACCAAACATTTGGTTTGATTGTATTTATTATTTATTATCATCCGGTTCAGTTGTGTAATTGTATTTATCTGGTTTACTGTATTTAACTCACACTGAGTGATACACACACACAAATCAAAAGGTCTGACACTCAATCATTTCTCATGTCTGAAGTGGCAGTGACAAAATTATAATCTTAAAATACATAAAATTATGTATTTATGTAAAAAAACATCATCTTTACAATGGTATATAACATGTGACCACACAAGCCCATTTAAATACTGTAGTTGACTTTAAAAACAATATTAATAATACATGAGCTTATCAATATTAGTGACTCATTTAATCGGCAACATTTTGATCATAGAGTTAGCATTGCTCACAAAATAATAAGTAGTGTGATAGACATAGTCAATACAATTAAGCTTTTCATCTTATTTATACATAAGCATAAGTAAGTAAATTTCATTAAGACCTTGTTGATCTTGTCTTCTTAATCCCATTTCTATTTGGCATAGTTCTAGTTGTCAAATAGTTTCCCATGAAATTCTCTATCAGCCTTTGTTGCTTTTGTGTGGATGATGCCCAGTTTTGGCATAGTACACATGATACAACTAACAACATGACATATCTATTTCAAACATGTTAAATATGTTATCTGAATTTTTGCCAACTTTTTTTTTTAAATAAATAAAGTAAAGGATTGTGCTAAACAGGGTTACTGGGCTTAAAGGTGTCACTGGGCTTATATTAACTCCCTGGCATGAGAGCATTTTCTAAAGTGATGTGCAAGATCTCCCATGCTATGCCAAAGGAAAACACTGTCTCATAAATTGGGTGTTAAGTATTCTTGGTGCAGTACATTTTCTCTGTTTTACACTGGCCAAGATAAACTTTAATTAGGTACAAAACCACACTAAGTCTCATAAATCTGTCATGGTTTCCAGTTCATTAGATCATTTTGCAGCACAGCTAAAGCATAACGAGATCTCATGGGATAAGAGTAGAGCATTGGTCTTACTGTGTGCAGAATATTAGTGTATTAGAAAGATGAGAGACAAAACCATTACATTTGAGAATTGTTGTCTTCAATCCTTAGCAAAATCATATACAATCCATCTAGGCTGATTTTATAATTTTGCAAGTATAACATTTATTTTAATATCCAATATAACAATATATGTTCACCCCAACTATGATCAATCTGGGGCCCCAGAAGCCCCTTCTAATGCTTAAGCCTCTAGCTGATGGCAGGTGTTTAACCAGGTTGGAGTTCACAACCAGTTTGTGAACAGGTTTGAGTTCACATGAGATTAGGGGAATTGAACTACAATCGCCAATTAATTCACCTTTTGGGGTCCAATTTAAAAACATCAATCAATTGTATTTAGCCTTGTTACTTTTAGGCATGGATTGACCTGAACATCATTTCTGCCATATACTGGAAAAGTACTATCAACACATGTAACATAAGGTTTAACACTGGTAAATAGATATTTGGCATTTTTTAAGTATTCGCATTGGCCGATAAATCATCCCATTTGGCCAATATGTGAAAATCCAGACTTTTGACTACATGTAGCTCATAAGTGCACTCTTCCTTATTCTGGCTCAAAATGCGTACTCTGACATGAAGCGAGTGTCTGACAGGCAGTAAAATGACCAATCATCCTTCGGTTTTTAACATGACCTATGTAATGTTACACAACAACACTCTGGAATGCAACAAAGTCAAACAGTACCGTGAGATGTCAAGTCTGGTGACTGGTTCTTCCTCAGGACACGTGTGTCATCATTGTTAACTTTTAAACAAGATGCTGTTTTCCTGCAAACTCAAAAGCCTGTGTAACCCCGAAGGAAAGCTGGGTCGGGTGAGCTGGATGAGACCTGGACATTGTTCACAACATACAGTCATTTAAATAAATAAGTAAATGCCATGGATTTTTTTTGTATATATTTGGACAAGCAAACACTTGATCCTCTTTGAAACAGTGCCTATTAATAAAGGTCATATACACTGTGAAATAACACACACAATTGGTATCTTGTAGTCATTTTCACAATTAAAAAAATAAAAACTGATCAGTCACATGGAAAATAATTACATCGCTACATTTATCAAACCTTCAAATCTATAAAATTAGAATCAGGTGTTCAAGATTGTGCAGATGGAAACTTTCTTATTTATACCCCTCTCATATCTAGTGTCTGGTGTTCCCTTTGCTATTGAGGTATGAGGTGTCATCATGCCAAGATCTAAAGAATTCTGTAAGGCCTTCATAAAAACGGTTATGGATGCCTATGAGTCTGGTAAGGGATTTAAAGGGATTTCCCAAAAATGAAGAAATGGGGGGTCATAGGATGGCCTAGTGAACATATGGATTTGAATCCCACTTAAATGTTGTGGGGGGATGTGAAATTGGCAGTACATGCAAGAAAATCCTCAAACTGCAACTGAAAGAATATTGCATGGATGAGTGGTTAAAAATTCCAGCAAGTTTAGTGGACAATTATGCAAAACGCATACAAAAAGTTAATTCTGCAATACTAGCTTCTGAGGCCATGGGTGTAAATACTTTTTCAACAGAAGAATGTCACATCCATTGCTATTTCTGTTGAATAAATGATTGAAAAGCTATTTTCCCTTGTGTTTTTTTTTCCATGTATGTAAACTTTATTAATAGGCACTGTTTCAAAGATGATCAAATGTTTGCTTGTCCAAATATGTTAAAAAAAGACAATTTCCATGGGGTGTACTCATATTTTCACATGACTGTAATTCAAGCTGGTAAGTTTGAATTTCTACATTTTAAATCCATGAACATTATATTTGACTGTCCATGATTAATGTAATATGATGTGTTTTATACCTTTTCATGTGTTTTAGTCATTTTTCCTGTTAAGCTACATGCTGCTAATTAAACATGTAATGCTAAAAAAAATATACACCTTTTGTCAAGCAGGCTTGAATTTTTTCACAGAAAAGCAAAACACAGACAGAAATCTTTATTATTCAAATAATATTTAATTTATTTGTTTATTTTTAACCAGTAAAGGGCCTGATACTGTAATAGTAACATCCAAGTATGCTGAGCAGGAAAATAAGGTGTCTACATGAGTAACAGTTTACACAAACATGATTTGAACAGAGCATAAGGAAAGAGAATGTGCTTCGCATGGCACTGTGGCAGCTAAATCCACACAGTTAACGACACCAAACTAGCCTAGTTAGAAAAGTTTTATTGGCCTGGTAGTCCTACAAACAGTGACAACACCCGAGGCAAGTTTAATGATGAATCCAAATTTTTCTGATCATCTCATACATTGACACATGCTAAAATTACTGAAAGAACTATGAGTTTCACTTTGTAGTGTATTTTGTACATTTGATAGGTTTTAAAAGGAATTGGTCTGATTCCTTTATACATGCCATGATCAATAATGTAATCAAATTACAATTTTTAAGTATAGTAGTGGATTACTTTTTTGTGAACTTACCCAACACTGATGATGATGATGATGATGATGATTATTATTATTATTATTATTATTATTATTATTATTATTATTATTATTATTATTATTATTATTATGACTTAACTGTATTGCCCAAACAAAAGGATCTCTGGAAAAGATTAGTTAGCATCTGAGATTCAGATTTTTGGAAAACTAATAATCTTCTGATCTGAGATCAGGGACACAGCTGAGCACTGTCTGGTTGCAGACAGAAACGGCATTGTTCAGAAGACAGTGTATCACATAATTAAACCTGAATAAAATGATTCATGCCAAATAGTTTTTAATTTGACCATTGATTTAATTGAGTTTTGAACCTGGGTACAGGATGGACTTTAATAAAACACAGATTGTCAGGCGGGTTGTAGACGGGCACGGAGGCAGGTGCAGATCCAACTTCTTTATTAAACATAAATGTAAAAACTCAAATCAAAATGGAGCACAGACAGATCAGGCGTACCGTCGCATAGACAAACTGGAGCAGACGTAGCGTAGACAAACTGGAGCAAACGTAGCATAGACAAACTGGAGACGCGCTACAACACAGAAGACTTGTGAACAATAACACTACCATATCATCTATCTAATAGATGAGCCTTAAATGGATGGAGCCTTAAATACCCGGCATTACTCAAACTAAACATGATTAACAGAAATTACAAACACCAGTGTGAAATCAGGAAAATCAAAACAAAGGTCACATGGTTAGTCCAATGGCAAAACCCAGTGCCACAGTGCCCTCTGCTGGCCGCACTGTGACAGAACCCCCTTCAAGGGCACTCCCCCCGGACCTCTGGGACGAACGTCCCATCCAGGCGGGAACTGCCCTGAGTTCCGGGCCGAGCCTGGGAGCGGAAGGCTGTATACAGTTATATGAAGGATCGGAGTGTCGCATTCAGGGGAGACGAGAGGTTGGGCGACCCTCCCCGCAAAACAGGGGCGCTGAGCAATGTCCTCAGGAGAGCAGAGATGCTGAGCGATGTCCCCAGCGGAACGGGTAGGCTGGGCGGCGGCCCCAGCGGAACAGAGAGACTGGGCAGCGTCCCCAGCGGAACAGAGAGACTGGGCAGCGTCCCCAGCGGAACAGAGAGACTGGGCAGCGTCTGCAGCAGAACAGAGAGGCTGGGCGGCGTCCCCAACGGAACAGGCAGGTTGGGCGGCGCCCCCAGCGGAACAGGCAGGTTGGGCAGTGCCCCCAGTGGAACAGGCAGGTTGAGCGGCGCCCCCAGCGGAACATGCAGTTTGGGCGGTGCCCCCAGCGGAACAGGTAGGTTGGGCGGCGCCCCCAGCAGAACAGGCAGGTTGGGCGGCGTCCCCAGCAGAACCGACAGGGCTCAGAGGCATGGCCGGAACAGGACTCAGAGGCGTGGCGAGAAACAGGAATAAAAATGTGACTGGGGCTAGACCCGTGACACTGGAAGTGGCGAAAGGCGGGACAGGAGCTAGGGACGTGGCGAGAGGCGGGACAGGAGCTAGGGACGTGGCGAGAGGCGGGACGGGAGCTAGGGACGTGGCGAGAGGCGGGATGGGTGCTAGTGGGCTGGGGCCATGAGGCAGAGCTGTGGCACGGCCCCGGTACGGGACCCAGACCAGGGATATGACTGGGACCGGAATATGGGATGGGACAGGGACCGGGACATGGGACGGGACAGGGATATGAACCTGAGCGGGACAGGGCCTGAGACCTGGAGCGTGACAGGGTCTGAGACCTGGAGCGGGACAGGGACTGAAACCTGGAGCGGGACAGGGACTGAAACCTGGAGTGGGTTTCGGGACATGGCATGAACTAGGACGAGGTCTTGTGACTTAGCTGAGGCAGGAACCTGATAACTGGGTTGGACTGGCTCGAACTTGTACGGTGGAGGCTCGAACTTGCACGGCGGAGGCTCGAACTCGAAACTTGGAAACTGGAACTCGAAACCCGGAAACTTTAACTCGGAACGCGCAAACTGTAACTCGGAACGCGGAAACTGTAACTCGGAACGCGGAAACTGTAACTCCGAACGCGGAAACTTTAACTCGGAACTCAGAAACTTTAACTCGGAACTCGGAAATTGTAACTCGGAAACTTTAAGTCGGAAATCGGAAAATTTAACTAGGAACTCAGAAACTTTAACTCGGAACTCGGAAACTGTAACTCCGAACTCGGAAACTGTAACTTGGAACCCAGAAACTGTAACTCGGAACGCGGAAACCTTAACTCGGAACTCGGGAACTTGAACTCGGAACTCGGAAATTGTAACTCGGAAACATTAACTCGGAACTCGGAAACTTTAACTCGGATCTCGGAAACTGTAACTGGGAACTCGGAAACTGTAACTCGGAACCCAGAAACTGTAACTCGGAACCCAGAAACTTTAACTCGGAACTCGGAAAATTTAACTCGGAACACGGAAACTTTAACTTGGAACTCGGAAAGTGTAACTCGGAACACGGAAACTGTAACTCGGAAAGCAGAAACTTTAACTCGGAACTCTGAAACTTTAACTCGGAACTCTGAAACTTTAACTTGGAACTCGGTAACTCGGAACGCGGAAACTGTAACTCGGAAAGCAGAAACTTTAACTCGGAACTCTGAAACTTTAACTTGGAACTCGGAAATTGTAACTCGGAAACTTTAACTCGGAACTCTGAAAATTTAACTCGGAACTCGGAAACTTTAACTCGGAACTCGGAAACTTTAACTCGAAACTCGGAAACTGTAACTCGGAACTCTGAAACTGTAACTCGGAACTCGGAAACTTTAACTCGGAACTCGGAAACTTTAACTCGAAACTCGGAAACTGTAACTCGGAACTCTGAAACTGTAACTCGGAACTCGGAAACTTTAACTCAGAACTCGGAAACTTTAACTCGGAACTTGGAAGCTTGGACTCAGAACTCAAATACTTGGACAGGAACTGAGGCTGGGTCTGAATCTGGACATCGTAGACCTGAGACTGGGTCTGAATCTGGACATTGTGGACCCGGAGCGGGACAGGGACTGAAACCTGGAGTGGGACAGGGACTGAAACCTGGAGTGGGTTTCGGGACATGGCATGAACTAGGACGAGGTCTTGTGACTTAGCTGTGGCAGGAACCTGATAACTGGGTTGGACTGGCTCGAACTTGTACGGCGGAGGCTCGAACTTGCACGGCGGAGGCTCAAACTCGAAACTTGGAAACTGGAACTCGAAACCCGGAAACTGGAACTCGAAACCCGGAAACTTTAACTCGGAACGCGGAAACTGTAACTCGGAACGCAGAAACTGTAACTCGGAACGCAGAAACTGTAACTCCGAACGCGGAAACTTTAACTCGGAACTCGGAAACTTTAACTCGGAACTCGGAAATTGTAACTCGGAAACTTTAAGTCGGAACTCTGAAAATTTAACTAGGAACTCGGAAACTTTAACTCGGAACTCAGAAACTGTAACTCCGAATTTGGAAACTGTAACTTGGAACCCAGAAACTGTAACTCGGAACGCGGAAACCTTAACTCGGAACTCGGAAACTTGAACTCGAAACTCGGAAATTGTAACTCGGAAACTTTAACTCGGAACTCAGAAACTGTAACTCGGAACTCGGAACTCGGAACTCGGAAACTGTAACTCGGAACTCGGAAGCTTGGACTCGGAACTCAAAGACTTGGATGGGAACTGAGGCTGGGTCTGAATCTGGACATCGTAGACCTGAGACTGGGTCTGAATCTGGACATCGTGGACCCGAGACTGGGTCTGAACCTGGGCGTCACATACTGGAGACTGGATCTGTACTTCCGCCAGCTGTCTCTGTGCTTCATCTCGAGCTTCACTGGCTTGAATGAGTTGAGCCTCCTGCTTGGACAGATCAAACTCCAGATTCTCCTTTGCAGCTACAGCCAAAGCTCTCTGTCTTCTCTCATCCTCTAACTCTGATCTCAGCATGTCCACTTGTGCGTTTGCGTTCAATAATCGGTCATGAACAAGTTCACTGTTGAGCTGCTTCTTTTCAAGTTCCCTCTCCAGCTGTGATATCCGAGTTTCCCATTTCTGCTTCTCCTCCTTCAAGGTAACTATCTTGGAGTAACAACCCGTCACCTCGTGTAGCTGCTCCTTTTCTGCTGTCAGACTCTTGACCTTGCATTTAGATTCCTCGGCGCTGCTCAGTGCTGCATCTCTCGCCACTCGGAGTTCTTCCGTTTCACGCAATTGGTCCTTTAGCTGATCCTGGGCTTGCCTTAACTGTCCATGTGCTGTGGTTTCCACCTCTACTGTCTGGACGAGTTGAGCTTCGCGCTGGGACAGGAGGTACTGAAAAGCCTCCTTAGAGGTAATGGCCCGAGCGCTCCACTTTCTCTACTTTTCCAGCTCCTTTTCTCTCTCCTGCAGCAGGACATGTGTGGCTTGGAGCTGTGACTCCCCTCCAGTTAACACGCTGCGTAAACTTTCCATCTCTATCTGCATTTTGCGCATCTCTTCAGCCATCTCCTTCCTCTGCTTCTCGCTCTCGCTGTGTTTCACTGGGAGCTCTTGCAGCCGAGCGTCGCCTCGCTTGTCGCTTTAGCGTCCTTTTTACTCTGAGTACTTACAACGGGAATGGGAGGCTTGGCTGAGATTGAAGCTTCAACTTGGCTTTGGGCGAAATTCTGAAAATTGGGTCAGCAGACTTGGAGATGAACGGATTTCGCCTAGCCAGATGCACGGTAACTTGGACCTGTGACTTGGCCTGGACAGGGACATGAGCAGTGGTTGGGACTGGAGACCTAGAGATGAGCAGCACTTGCTCATAGTACATGTGGAATGGGTGCTTCGCCACATCCACATCCTCCAGCAACTGAGCATAGTGCCGTCCTGGTTCTCCGAACTCCCAGACATCCTCCAGCACCCAGGGTTCCGTGGCTGCCACTCGCTGTGCCCATGTGCGAGCTGGGCCAACCTGGCGAGACACGATAAAAAAAGTGAATTGTCCTTCGGTCGGCTTTGGGTCGCATAGGCTGGAGAAATAATACTGACAGTCCTGCAGGAACTTATCCGGGTAAAGGTAGCCATCATACGGCTCCAGCATGACCATAGAGAACCTCTGTGCAAAGCTCATGGATTCCAGGGCGGGAACCCATAGCGTGGGCTCCTGGGTGTGGCTTCTTCGCCGTTTTCCTACGACGTCCATGGAGCCGCGGTTAAATCTGCTGCGTCCGTAAGTAGGCTCGGGATTCTGTCAGGTGGGTTGCAGATGGGGACGGAGGCAGGTGCAGATCCAACTTCTTTAGTAAACAGAAATGTAAAAACTCAAATCAAAATGGAGCATAGACAGATCAGGAGCAAACGTAGCATAGACAAACTGGAGCAGACATAGCATAAACAAACTGGAGCAAATGTAGCATAGACAAACTGGAGCAAACGTAGCATAGACAAACTGGAGACCCACTACAACACAGAAGCCAAATCAAGACAATGGTCACGTGGTTAGTCCGATGGCAAAACCCAGTGCCACAGTGCCCTCTGCTGGCCGCACTGTGACCAAGATTCTTCCTCAGACTCTAAGCACTCTCATTTTTTTTTTTGTGTGATTTCTGAATCAGATAAATTACTGTACATTAATGTTTTTTACTTTCTCATTGATTCTGGTTTTGTTCATTGTTTTTCCACAGATGGGTAGAAACAGAGCAAACATAAACATATTTTTTTAAAGTAGGAAGTAGCAAAAGAGAAATGCATTAATATTGTATTTGCTGTTGTTCTGTTTATAAAGTGTGTTTTAACTTCTGCAAGTTGTGTACCTGATAAGTTCCTGGTTCTTGTGTTGGCACCTTTTTTTTTCTTTGTTCCACTGTTGACTCAGGTGCAGACAGATGAAGCCCCTCACCTTTTGCTCGTTCCTTTGTCTCCCTGAATACCATCTGCATGCAATTACATACCTTCCTGAATAACATTTGCTCATACTCCTATGACGTCCTAAAAAAACATATATGGTATTGTTCCTGTCTTGCATTGATATGCTTCCTGTTTCATGTAAATATGCCCTTCTGCCTAGCAAATCAATAGTTAACCCATTGTCTCTGTTGTGTGACAAGCCTGATATATATGCTCTGCCTTTCTTTGAATAAATCAGAGATCTTTAAACTTTGTGTGTCTGTGTGTCATTTGGCAAACTCTCCCAAGGCTTTGGTGCAGGAAGTGTGTAGCTAGGTGAGGGCACTGTCTTTCTTATCTACTTTCAGTCTCTCTTCTTAAGAATTGTAACCCTGAGATTCTCTATTCTATAATCTTAACAGTAAGAATACACTTTTAAAAATCCCATCAGTCTACTTTTGCACTTTGTCAAGCTTACAAGTGTTAGATATGTGCTTGTTCCATTATGGTGTTGAAGGTTCCTGTGCAACAAAAGTAATGCCAATTTAAACTGACCTTCAGCTATGAACAATAGCTGGATAAGATCTTGTCAACTTAATCTGACTAGGTTAAAAATGTTAAGGTATGACCAGAAGGTACAGTTAAATAACCTTCATTTTAGTAGGAGTGCACAGTGGAGTTAGCATAGTCACCTTACAGCTCCAAATCCTGAGTTTGGGTTTGTAAATTTTCTCCCTGTGTCTACTGCAATTGATAGGCAGCCCGTTCAGGGAGTATTCCCAGGTGCATTTCCTGGATTGGCTCCAAATCTACTGCAACCTCATTCAAGAAGTGGTTACTGAAAGTGAAAGAATGAATGATTTTAGTTACTTTTTGTTACTTGCTGGCAAATTGTTAACACAAGGTTATAATCAAACTTTAACTCAGCTAGTGATATTGGCTGAAGGTATATTGTTACTGAATTGTTACTGAAATATTTAACTGTAAAGCTATAACATGAAATAAAGAACATGTCATATAGATTTCTGTTACATGTTTTGACACATATATCCATGATTATGGAGCTAACCAAGTCTGATACACTATCAAAGTTTATGGCACTACCTGAGTAAGCCAAGCAAATAGATGTGATACTAACTAAGCAAGCTAAATGATGCTAACAGTGAGACTAATGTGAAACTAGTGTTCTGTTGCCTGATGTGTCATGGTGAAGAGTGCAATGTAATGATTTAACATACAGTAAAAGTTTTAGATTTTCAAGCAAGTATCTACTAAACAAACTAAGCTACTGAGCACAAAAGAGTCAAGAACATTAATAAGATATTTTAGGTGTTTAAAAATTTATATTGTAGTTTTATTTCTATAAATATCTAAAACACCCAAAACCAAAGTCATGAACAGAAAAGCAGAGTTAACAAACAAACCTGAGAACATCAAGATATTTTCTCTGCTGGTTCTCTTGTTCTATTAATAATTTAAAAAGCTACAGAAGTGATCTTAGTGTTTAGGCTGGCGAAAACACTTAATGTCCAGCTGTACAGATGGTTTATTATTATTGAGATGATATTTAGGGCAGGGTTACTAAATGAAGAGAACTCAGTATGTGTCTCCAAAGAACATGTGAATCTCTGTCAGTTCCAGTGAAGGATTTGTGGGTTCTCTGTCTGCCTGTTCCAAGGAAGAATGTATGGCCTCTTTGCCTGCAAGCTTCAGGGAAGGAGGTGTGTGATGTTTGTGCTTGTCATTCCCAGAGGAGGTGGTGCCACATTGCCTGTCAATCTCTGTGAAAATGGCATGGCCTCTGTGTGATCCAATGAAGAAGGTGTGTTCCCTTTCAAAGGGAACTTTGACGTTGCATTTAGCAGTATGGGAACGCCTTGCGCGTGACCGGTATCTGAAGCTTGTGTAAAATCATGCCTCTACTTATAGGCCTGCCATGATCAGGTGACGTGGCAATTAAGCGCGTCGCATGATATATATATGGCACCTGTGAACCACGCCGCCAGCCTTATTATCTTCAGCGAGACTGCATGTCTGTTGTTTGTGTGACAAAAACGCTTCATTTCTACTCTATATTTTCTCAAAATCTCTTAACTTTTCTATCCCTTTTTAAAGAATAGGAGAGGTAAGTAACGAGCGAGAAAGAGTTAAAGATGTGTGCAACGTGCTCCCGTTTCATCACGGGGGAAAAGTGCACACTTTCTGGGTGAAGTGTTAGTGGTGTAGTATGCGATGGCAACCTCGAGAGGCTGCGCATGGTAACGCTACATTTAGCAGCTTGACTTGTGCTTTTCTCAAAAAAAACGGAAGCCGAGTGAGTCGAGTTTCAAAGCCTCGCGGATCTGGGCCGTCCGCTGCCGAGGCAGCCAACCGTCTCAGGTTCGGGGGATCTCTTAAATCTGGAAGAGGAGCCGGAGACGAGCGCTGCTCTATCTCTCTCTCTGTCTTCCGGGTTCGGCTCTCCGCTGGATTTTGGAGTTCGCGTCGTGACTCCTCCTCCCGCTATGGAAAGTCAAAGGGGTAATAACGCCCCCTCTCTGACTCCGAAGAGTTAGAAGGATGTGTTAAAACTGAGCGCAGCGTATAAAGAGCTGCTTGAAGTGATTACCCAGTGAAAGCAAATACTTCACACTGCAGAAACTCCCCTGTCTTCCAGAAGTTATGACAAAATCTCACTTCTGAGAAAACCATGCTTAAGCCATAGTCATAACTCCACGATGTTGGATTATTTGGCCATAGTGGAAATGAATGACATGGCTATTTAGCTATGCCCGAGGTGGAGGAGGCGCTTGCTAGCTACCTCTCTCCACCGATGGCAGGTAATTACAGGGGCCGGCTTGCATCCAAGGTGGGCAAGCCTATGCAGTAGTAGTCTTGCTTGTGGGTCACTGCAGACAATGACAGGGTTGCAGGCCTACCAAGCAGACCTGCTGAGTGAGCTTGACTTATGGCAAAAAAAAAAAGTTGTCTCAAGCTCATCCGGGTGTCTACGAGTGGAGGTTTACAGCCTTTATTTCCTGTTCCACAAAAAAGTGTGAATATGCGGCCAATTCTGCATCATCTGAACCGTACTCTTCAGACATACAGGTTCAGAGTCTGATGTTCAAACGTATCGTGCCACAGATCCAGTTCGAGAACTGGTTTGTGGCGATAGGTCTAAAAAGTGCATGTTTCCGCATAGGATTATTGCTAGTTATATCCCCTCGCACCTTCACAAAGTGCATGGATGTCACTCTGGCTCCATTGGGACTCCAGGGCATCTGTGTACCAAGCTACCTGGACGACTGGTTAATTCTAGCACGATCCAGGGAGCTGGCGGTTCAACATTGAGATGTTGTTCTCGCCCACGTGACGAACTGGGGGTTCAGGTTGAATCTCAGAAAAGTTGGTTTTCTCCGGTGCAGTGGACAACTTTTCTAGGGGTTATAGGATTCTACTACGATGAGGGCGTTTCTATCCCCAACAGGCGTAGTGTCAATCCTATCAACACTGAGCTAGATAAAGCTGTATCTTGGGAGCCTAGGGTGGAATCCACACATGTGGCTGAGGTCACATCTGTATGCTACCCCCCATCACTGCTCCCACTAGCTCTAGCAAGAGTTCGCCAAGATAGCCTGCTAATAGCACCTTTTTGGCAGCTCGAACATGGTTCCGAGAGATAATATCTCTGCGAGATGGCACTCCTTGGGAGATTCCCGTCCACAGGGATTCACTGTGGACCCAGTAACTGCGCAATAGCTACAGTCCTGGGGCTCCTACAATAACATTTCTCAGCGGGGTGAGCTCCGTCTACGATCAGGGTTATGTGGCCGCCATTTCTGCCAGCCACGCCCTGTTGAGGGAGCCTCTGTGGGGCAACATCCTCTAACTTCGAGGTTCATGCCTGGTCTCAGATGGCTGAGGCCCATCTGCAGGCCGCGCATACCTTCCTGGGACCTTCTATGGCCCTGGAAGGTCTGTCCGCTGCCCCATTCGAGCCCCTAGAGCGGATCTACGGTCATAAGCCGGAGGGCTGATTTATCAAGCTCGGCCATAACTCGGCAACTGTGGGTCTGGCCCCTGAGGGGCACCAGCTCATAAATTCGGGTCTCACAACTGAGATTGTTGAAACCATGTTAAAAGCTAGAGCACCAGCCACAAGGAGAGCGTATGCACTCAGGTGTCAGCTTTTGTCTTGTGGCATGAGGAACGTCACCTAGACCAAGAGAACTGTGCAATTGCTACAGTCCTGGAGTTCTTACAGAACATTTCTCAGCGGGCTGGACTCCTTCTACAATCAGGGTTACTGGGCCGCTGCTTCGGCCAGCCATGCCCCTGTTGATGGAGCCTCCGTGGGTCAACATCTTCTAACATCAAGGTTCGTATGTGGTGTCAGACGGCTGTGGCCCATCTGCAGGGCTCGCATACCTTCCTGGGACCTCCTGTGGTCCTGGAAGGTCTGTCAGGTGCCCCATTTGAGTCCTTAGGGACCTACCGTCTCAAAAGCCGCAGGGTTGATTTATCATCCTTGGCAAGAACTAAGGAAGCTGTGGGTCTGGCCCCTGAGGGGCGCCAGCTAATAGATTCTGGTCGCACGACTGAGGTGGTAGTGACCATGTTTCTACAATAACATTTCTCAGTGGGGTGGGCTCCTTCTACAGTCAGGGTTATGTGGCCGCCATTTCGGCCAGCCATGCCCCTGTTGTGGGAGCTTCTGTGGGGCAACATCCTCTAACTGCGAGGTTCATGCGTGGTGTCAGATGGCTGAGGCCTATCTGCAGGCTGTGCATACCTTCCTGGGACATTCTATGGTCCTGGAAGGTCTGTCAGCTGCCCCTTCGAGCCCCTAGAGTGGATCCCATCTACAAGGAAATTGTATGCGCTCAAGTGGCGCCTTTTTGTCTGGTGGTGTGAGGAACGTCAGCTACACCCAGTGAACTGCGCAATCGCTACAGTCCTGGAGTTCTGACAAGAACGTTTCTCAGCGGGTTGGCTCCTTCTACTATCGGGGTTACGTGGCCGCCATTTCAGCCAGCCCTGCCCCTGTTGATGGAGCCTCTGTGGGGCAACGTCCTCTAACTTCGAGGTTCATGAGTGGTGTCAGACGGCTGAGGCCCATCTGCAGGCCATGCATACCTTCCTGGGACCTTGCTGTGGTCTTGGAAGGTCTGTCAGGGACACCATTTGAGCCCTTAGAGTCAGCCTCTGGGAAGCTTCTGACTCTAAAGGTAACTCTTTTACAGGCCCTGACATCTCTCAAGCGAGTGGGAGGTCTACAAGCTCTCCCTGTTGCCCCTCCTGCCTTGACTTTACCCCTAGATAAGCCAAGTCCTTCCTGTACCCTAGGCCGGATTAAATTCCTAAAGTGCCTACATTGGCTGCCCACCCTGTGGTGTTGCAGGCTTTCTCCCCTCCTCTGTCCTCTGACCAGAACAAGAGAGGATGCACCCACTGTGTTCAGTAAGCACTCTCTGTACTTACGTCCACCGCTCCAGCCAGTGGCGTAAGTCAGAGCAGCTACTAGTCTGCTTTGGCAGTGACAGGAAAAGTGAGGCTGTGTCGAAGCAGTGCATCTCTACTGGGATTGTTGAAGGCTTTGTCCAAAGGAGTTTCCTTGCAGGATGTGTGTGCAGCTGCAGGGTGGTCTATGCCTCACACGGTCATTTGTTATGACAGCCTGGATATTCATCCCTGCCCAGGCTCGAGTGTCCTGCACCGACCCTCGGGTTTGGGTATTTTTGAACAGGCCGTACCCTCGGTATGACTGAGTGGGTATTCCCATTCCCATACTGCTAAATGCAACGTCGAAGTTCCCTTTGAAAGGGAACGTCGGGGTTACGCATGTAACCCTGTTCCCTGAGAAGGAGCGCCGTTACGCTGTACCGCTGTCATACCGGGGCTGGCCTGTGAATTGCGTCTTCGCTTCAGATAATAGAGACTGGCGGCGTGGTTCACAGGTGCCATATATATATCATGCGACGCGCTTAATTGCCACATCACCTGATCATGGCAGGCCTATAAGTAGAGGCATGATTTTACACAAGCTTCAGATACCGGTCACGCGCAAGGCGTTCCCATACTGCTAAATGCAACGTCTCGTTCCCTTCTCAGGGAACAGGGATACATGCGTAACCCTGACGTTTTCACAATGTAATCAATAAAAGTCAAACTGCTTGCAAAACACTGAATCACTGTGCATCACATTAAAACAATTATAAATCATATCGGAACATTGGTTGCTTTCTATTACATGTTTTTGTTGAGAACATATCAATCATTCTTGATCACATAATTTCAGAAAAAATAAAACAAAACAGATACACTACACTAATGTTAACAATGTCACCAGTACAGTTCTTCTTTCTGATTCCATTTGTGTGTAAATGTACAAATAATTGAATCTGACCTCAGGAACATTGTTCCTGATTGCCTTTGCTAAACCTTTCCCATAGCACCATAAATCAGACATCCATGTTAACCATGCACAGAAGAAATGTAAATTCTGGTCTTTGCCATATTCATCATGCTCCTAACATAACAGCAGGCTCTGACACATTATTTAAATACAAGTCAGTCATAAAGACAATTTAGGCCATTAAATTGTGGGAAGTAATATGGGTAATGCTGTGGCAATCATGAGCCTGACTGTCCTTATTACTGTGCAAATTGATGGTGTTATCAGGGGTTATGTTGTATACAATAACCCAAAGTGACTGCAGAGGGAAGTCAATGCAGACAAATATACACATATACATGCTTATGTGTGAGTTTATCATTGACTATGTGTTGTTATTCTTAGAGGGATAACTGAGAATATTTGGGATCTGCTAAGAAATCACATTTCATCAACAAACACCTTAACACTTTGGGTTTCCCCAGTTTTCCGGATTATCTGGCCACACACTAATACTTTGCCCACTAATGTTAACCAGAACCTGTAGCAGGATATATATAATTCTATGTTTATGGACAATTTTTTGTGTGTTTATTCATGAATGGTGAGCACTTTGTGGTTGAGAAATTGTGCATGTGCATGTACTCCCTGGTTTTATTTAAATTGGCAAACAGGACAAAAACATAATCCAAAATCGTCATCCAAAATGATCAAACAATAGGCAATTGTGAGGTGATGTAACATAAACAAGGGCAGGTGAGAACAAAAACATAACAGCAGATAGAAGTCAACAACATACAAGCAAATACAGAATGAAAATTGTTTGGTAACAGCTGATACTAAGTGAAACAACCTGTATACTTCAAAAATCAATGTGACTACTAAGACTCCTTATATACTGCGAGTGTATAATCAGGAGACTGTGAACATGAGAAGGTCTGGGTGTTGTAGTTCTCTGCAGCCATGTATGTAGTTCTGAGTTATGGGAGTTGCAGTTAGATGCATACATTAAATATGGCATAGTATAGGGTTGAGTATGTCTTGAACGTGCACCCAGCACCTTTCCCCGGGACTGTAGCCCTCCCAGTCAATTAGATATTTCAGTTTGCACTCTTGGAGTTGAGTATCTTCTTAATGGTGTATGCTGGTTTTCCATTAATATCCAGGGATGCAGGGGGGGTGCCTTCTGGGAGTGGAACTGGCATGATTGGTTTGAGGTGGGAGATGTGAAAGGAGGGGGCTAGACAACTGTCGTGTGAAAACTGTGGCTTGTAGGTTACCTCCTTTATTCTTTGGAGGACCTTGAATCAGCCAATATATCAGTGGGACAACTTGTGGCTTCCCTGCATGACTCTTAAATCGCCAGCTTCATAGTTTGGTCCATGCCGTCTATCTGCAAACATTTAGTTGGTTTTAGCTCTGTGCTTTAGCTTTTGGTAAGCTTGTTCCCACATCTGCTCAATTCACTGGAACCATCTGTCCACAGCAGGTGATTCTCTGGGGGTTGGCTTTCCATGGGAACAAAAGTGCCTGGTAGCCCAGGACACATTGGAAGGGTATAAGGTTGGTTGTAGAGCTCCTCAGGCAGTTTTGAGTGTATTTAGCCCATGAATGGAACCTTGTCCTAGTCCTGGTTGTCAAAGAACATTAATAGAAAATACCAAGATTCTTTATTAGCCCTTTCCACCTTGCCATTAGTTTGGGGGTGGTAGCCAGAAGTCAGGCTTACTGAGAGACCTAGCTTATCCATGAAGCCTCTCGACACTCAGGATGTGAACTGCTTTGAAGGATGATGGCAGGCCAGGCAAAGGAATAAGACATAGGGACTTAGAAAACCAGTCCACAATGACCATGATGACTGAATTGTGATGGAGGGAGGTCAGTTATGAAATCTATGGTGAGGTGTGACCATGGCCTTTGGGGTGTCTGTAATTTAGCCAGTGCACAGAAGTTTTCATTAGGAGACACTGGGTACACATGGGAGAGGGAGTCAACAATGGTGTTCCTAGATCCAGGGCAGTAGGAAGGGTGAAATTAAACCTGGTGAAGAACAAGGCCCTTTTGCCAGATTTACTACTTATATATTACTCCAGATTTTTGTGGTCAGTGTATCCCATTAAGGGGGATGCAATGCTGCTGAAATCCCTAATGAAATGCCAATAGAAGTTGGTTAAACCTAGGAAAAACTGTAGATCCTTGACAGTGGTAGTCATGATCCAGTTAGTTATAGCTGACTTTGTCCTGGTCAATAAACATCATGTGTACATAAAACTCACATCATGTCTTTGACATAGAATTGGTGTTTCAGAAGCTGTGCTATAACATGCTGTATGTGGGTGGTTTTGTCAGGGAATAGATCAGAATATCATCGTTGTAGGAGAGAACACTTCCACAACATTTGTCGCAGCATGAAATACTCAATGTGACCAGATGTGATGCTAGGTGCTGTCTTTGACTCACTTCCCTGATGTGTACCCGAGCATAGGCACTTTGCAAGTCAAGCTTTGTGAACATTCATGCTTCATGGAGTTGTTCTAGGGCTAGCGGGACCAGTGGGAGAGCCCGGCAGAGGCTGGTGACATGAAAGGGCAGATGTACATCTGTTTGAGGGCTTAATTGACATATTCCTCCATCGCCTGTGACTCTTTGGTAGATATGCGGTAGATACAGTTGTAAAGGGGTGTGGATCCATCCACACAATTGCACAGTCATCAGGGTAATGTGGAGAATTCCACTTGCTTTGGCCTTAGTGAATACTTCCACTGATACTGTTACAGTTGATATACTGGGCGGTTTACAACTTGCTCTGTGGTGTCTGGGCTTTCAGTGGAGGTGAAGGCCACTTAAACAGAGGGGAAATGAAGACAATTTACATGACAGTGAGCCAGCCAGCATGTGATTTGATGTTCCTTTCACAAGATTTGGGGTCATGAGTGTGCATCCAGGGAAACCCCAGTACTCCTGGGGAATTGTTTGTTGTGGTAACCAGCAAAGAGTTCGCGAACAGGGAGGGTGATGGTTAAAAGTTTCAAGAGTTGTTGTCTTATTAGCAGCACATCATTTATCAAAGAGAGTTTTTTCTCTCTGGCAAATTCCACCAAAGTTTGTTTGTCTGATTTCCTGTGGGTCCTGAATTTCTGCCTATATGCTTCAGGCACTAAAGAAGCACAGAGAACAGCCTGCTTCACCACATCATAAATAAGGCTCTGCTCCACCTCAGTCCAGTGAGGCCGACTGTGTGCTTTTAGAAACTGCTCCTGCTCCAATTCCAACTCCAATTCCCTTAACTGAAGTCTTTTTGTCTCACTTTCCTCCCGTTTAACTTCCAATCCCAACTCTTTCATTCTCAATGCCTATGGGTCCCCAATTTATTTTACGATGGGTCGGATGAGCCCACAATTTACGTGTGGAACAACAGGACTGGATGACCTCCCAATTTATGTTACGACCTCGGTCTAGGGACGAGGTGTAACATAAAAGAAAGTATCAACAAAAATAAAAATGAGGTTGCCACGTCTTTCTAATCTTTGAAATCTTACAAATTTAATGACTACAAGAAAGAAAGAAAGAAAGAAAGAAAGAAAGAAAGAAAGAAAGAAAGAAACAATCGAAAACAAAAAATCACTTTGAAAGCAAATCTCTTCAGGGTTGGCCAAGGTACACCCAAAAATAACTGGCTTCCAACCCCTACCGCTTTCGTGATTATTAGAAAATAAATATTTGCAACGAGAGATATATTTACAATTGAGGTGTACACTCAGCCACAACACAAGACAAAACGGGGGAGTGGGACAACACAAGATTCTATCATTCACTTCTTTCACTCACCGGGAAAAATATTCGCTACTCAATAGTATGCACACAATCACACATCTGCATTCCTCCCAATTTATCGTTCTGCCACCCTTTTAGATGACGCACAATCTTCTCCTCTCCAATCCGGGGTGCAGCATGTTGAATTAGGGCGGAGTGACCTGTGAGAGTGAAACAGGGGGAGGGAGAGAGAGAGAGAGACACAGAGAGAGAGAATACACAAACACACACACACATAGTTTATTTAGAGTTAAGCCAGGTTCACACTGTATGATTTTGGCCATGATATGAGACAACTTTTGAGAATACTAAAATATTCCTATAATCCTAGGCCAAAATCTGTTGTCTTTGACCGCTAGCTTGACATGTTCCCCAACAGCTGTTTAATGGCCATTGCAATCAAATTGTTCCTCAGATTAAATTCTGGCAGTGTCAGAAGTTTTGAGGCACAGTTCTGTAGTGTGGCTTCTCCTACTCCATACGAGTCTTCTTGTCTGCATCTTTTTTTTACACTCTAGCATTAATGACAACTACGATCCTACAGTGTGACATGACTTACAGTGGGGATCATGTTTGTACAGTCTGACAAGCAACAGTCACAAAGGATTATTAAAAAGCACACAGTGTGCAACCTGCTTTAATGGATAACCTCAACTTTCAGTTCGAAAAAATTGAGGTAATTTTTAGGTTATCTAAGTAGCCATAGCAACTTACTCTCTGAACATAACCTGCTCCAAAGCAGGTTATGTTTCAGGATTTGTTTGTTTCAAAGAGCTGACGGCACATAATTGCCCTTTGAAGAATATCCAGTGAATAAGAAAGAATGGATTATATAAAATCTTTTTCATATCCAGATTAATATTTTTAGGAGTGCTGGCATTATTTGTGAGAATCATTTATTTATTTAACAAACCATTTGAATCTTAACATCACAAACATGACACATCATGGATCAGTGCTTAACACAGTGCACATTTTATGCATTGCTCTTAATTTTTTTTTGCCACAGGAGAGTTTTCTGTTTAACTTGGGTGATGCAGAGCATGTGGAAAAGGCAATGGTGTATAGGGTCATCTGTACAGTATAACTTGCCCTCAAACGGTTCCTACACAATTTTGTGCAGTTCCTTGGCCATAAACCATGATGAACCATTGATGAAGATGGTAAAGAGAACTCCCAGTATACCACAGAGATGACAGAGTGCTACAAGATGTGATCTGTCAAAATCATTTATAATTAAATGACTAATGCACAAAGTGAACAGTCAAGTGTGGTTCATTGTTTCTTTATTTCATGTAATTGATAAAGACATTTGTATTTATTGCTTTGCCATTCAACAATAAATGAATAGTTCAACAAGAAAAAGAATAATCATCACTAAACAAATACAATACTTTGCCAGTGCTAATGCAATTCAATTTCAAACCTGGCCTTTTTAATGTTCAGCTTTTTTTTTTTTTGGTAGTCCCCCACCCGTTTTAAGGGCTTCAGCCTTCATCCTGTTGGCTATATAGAACCTATAGAAAAGTCATTATAGAAGGTAGGCCCAAGTAATCAGGTTACAGTTTAGGAAATGTATGAAATATTAACATTTTGGAGAATGTATTTGTGGTTCATTTTGACTTGGATCCAGACGGACTACACCTGATAAACTATGAAGCCTATATATTATTAGCCAATGTACTATGTACAATTTTACCAAACTAATGAAGGGCTAAAAGTAAAGACTCGTATTTGTTGCTTATTGTATTTGTATTTGTGTATACTTATTGTATATGTATATATATATATATATATATATATATATATATATATATATATATATATATATATATATATATATATATATATATATATATATATATATATATATATATATGTGTGTGTGTGTGTGTGTGTGTGTGTGTGTGTGTGTGGCAAAAAACATTCTGCTACTTAAAAACCTTCTGCTAATTCAGCAGGTATGAACTACACCACCTGGGGTTAACTACCTGGGAAAAAGAAATCCATAGCCAATCATAGGTTCAATTCCTCACAAAAAAGGCCAGGGGACATGGATACATCAATAGTAAAAAAATATATAGATCTTTATTGAGTATTTAAACCATTAAAATTGGTCTAACGGAATATGGAAAGCATGAAAGAATCAGTGAGAGCAACTAGCAATAAACTGCTGTGATATAATACAAAATCATCTAAAAGACAAAAAAACTAAACAGAGCTGGGTCTTACCAATAGAGAGGAAGGATAGATACAGGGCTTTACTAATGCCCTTAGTAATAAGCACCCACACGTGTGACACCACACTCACATATTCCAAAATAATGAACTGACAAGCCACACAACCTTGGTGAAAAGAGAGCTACTACCACATGGGGACAGCTGGCCTGCCTACTCTAGGCCCCTAGCTCCTAAATGGGAAAAAGAAAAGAAGAAAGAAATTAACTTTTAATGGCCGATTTTTTTTTTGTTACTATATTAATGGCCAAAAAAAAGTTACTACATAAATATCAAGAAAAGCAGAAGACAATTAAACTTGAATGCCAACAAAAACAACCAGTCGAGAAATACAACATCCAACAAAATAGAAACAAGCAAAATAAATTATACAAACAACCAAGTCAAAAGAACACGTCTGCGTTACGCATGTAACCCTGTTCCCTGAGA
This sequence comes from Ameiurus melas, assembly GCA_012411365.1. Lineage (NCBI taxonomy): Eukaryota > Metazoa > Chordata > Actinopteri > Siluriformes > Ictaluridae > Ameiurus > Ameiurus melas. The sequence goes on along the minus strand of CM022777.1, from coordinate 12,331,422 downwards.
AGGGAACGAGATGTTACATGTATAATGATAATCACAGCTCTGTACTGACACTTGTAATCCAGTTGGGTTGGTGCAAGTTGTCACTTCTTTGAACCCAATTCTTTGGGCTTCTGGCAGCGCGCGTACAGTGTGCACATACTCTGCTAATGATGAAATTTGCATCACGTATACTGTATACTGTTGCTAGCGTACATGTAAAACATGAAGTATACTTTTGGCTTTACATTTCCTTAGGTTGAGCTAATCATCTGGGGGTCCATCATGCCATAAAACACACTGTGTCTCTTCCATTTGGTACTCTGGTCATTGTTACACTTCAGAGAAGCTCAGGGGCATACAAAGGTATGTTTATTTACAATATGAAATCCTGTCTTGCACCATCAGAGGAGTTTTTTGCCAACAAGCACTTTTTACCATCAGATGCTTTATCATCACGCATCCTATGTCTGTGATGCTGACCATTAAGTTTGTAAGTTACCTTTACCTAAATATTTCTATTTTCTGCATATCATTCATTTGTGATTTTGTATAAAAAAATCATTTGATATTCTATTGCTAAATACTCAGTAGTTCTTTTGAAAGAATGTATGATGCATTAAGAGTGCATGATGTGTATGTTTTGTTTGGTTACTAGATAGTTAAAGTTTTATACATTAGACAAGTTAGAATTTGACCTCTGACTAGCTAATAGAAAAGGTTAATACTTGCAAGTTTAGACAAAACGTCTGACAAATAAAATAGGAAGGACCTAGGCTTGCACTTCAATAGATACATCTGAGGTAACAAAATAATTGTTTAATAAATAGGCTATATAAAAGCCTATGACATAGGAATGTCAGAATGTCAGTAATGAAAGTTTAGCTTGAAGCTGTTTTAGAGTAAATACTATTAGAACCCTGGGATTTTACACTTATAGCACTACCTCGAAGATTATTCTATGGAGTCATATAAATAAGTTAACATGTATTATTAAATGAAGTCAGATATTTAAATCATAGACTTAAACAAACCTTCGGCTGCACCTATTTTCATCTTTGTTTATATACTTCATCCATCCATCTTCAACTGCTTATTCCTTCTTCAGGGTCGCGGGGAACCTGGAGCCTATCCCAGGAAGGGTGCCAGTCCATCGCAGGGCACAATCACATACACACTCGCACACCCATTCATACATTATGGACAATTTACCAACCTACCAATCAACCAACCTACTGTTTATATACTCTAAACAGTAATTCAGAGGAACTATTACCACATTATTATCACAACCTATTTAAAAGCATGGTTGAAAAACAAAATTTCAAATTTATTGATGTAATTAAACCTTTTAATTTGAAAACAATGTTTTGATGAGTTTTATGAGTGTTGACATAATTATGCTGATAATTACATCAACTTAATATTGTGTTACCGAAACTGAAATTTCTGCTTTAATTGATTTAAAGCAAAATTTAAGTTGTAGTAACTTAATGAAATTGGCTTGCTAACTTAATTTTTCTCCACCTTGAGTTCAGGATTTCAAGTCCTCTTCCCCTGCTCACTTAACATGCCTGAACAAGTTCAGACAAAGAAGACTGTGTGTTAGAGGGCCTTACCATAGGGCAAGACCATACAAAGGACATTTCAAAGCAAGTATCATTTCATTTACAAATAAATTCTACTAAAGCAAACGAATTTGGGCATATTCGCAAGTGTTATATGACCAGTAGTGGACTTGTGTACGGAGGTTTGGCTACACCTGTTAATACAGTTGCTACATTGATGTAGCATAATACAGTGCTAATACAGTCCTTTTTCACTGTATTCACTATTCCTACCTAACTTTTTATGCGTTATTTAAAAGATGAACCTTTTATACATTTGTACATTGTTTGTACACATAATAACTCCACAGAAGTGTGACCATTAAAATTTTTAAATATTCCTGGGAGAAAGCTCATGCACATGGTTTAAATCAACAAATACCATATTGATTCATTTTATAATTTTATTTACACATAAGTTCTAATAAAGCAATGAATTTGGGCACATTCTCAATTGTTATATGACCAATAGTGGACTCGTGTACGGAGGTTTGGCTACACCTGCTTATACTGTTTGTTACATGAAGCTAACACTAGTCATATATAGCAGTGTAATTTGACCATCTACCCTTTAGTTTAGGCGAGTAGCAGTGGATAAGAATGACAGTTTCATTTGACAAATTTCCTCAGCTAGAGAAGGCTTTTCATTTGTGCCATAGGAAGGAAAAGCATTCAGTTTTTGCTCATTTTTATGCACTGACCACTTTTTAAAATCTTTTGTCAATCACAGATAGCCTTCACTCTCTGCAATTTGCTGTTTGACCAAAATTAGCTGCCTTTAGACTGGATAGTTCTGTGAGAGAGTTTAAAGTATAAGAGAGAGAGAGTGTTTCTTTATTTTTCTGTCTGTATTGCTCATTTCATCCAATGTTGTTTTTATGTATATAAAACCTGCAGAAAGAGATGTGAGGTATGATATTTGTATTGTACATGATTCTCTTTGGTTTTTTGGTTAATATTGTTAGACAACTTAATGTTTGTATTTTATTTATTTATTTATTTTTTACAGAATGTTTGCAGATGTTTTATTTTAAAATTAGAGTTAATATTTTACAGATTTATACTGGCATTTTTGTCAGGCCTATAACTTTGCAGTGATGGAATAATTGATTCATTGTGACAGCATATTTGAGTATGTTTATTACTTACCATTTTTTTATTTATAATTTGTAGGGGAAACTAAATTTGTTGTTGTTTATTTTCAAGTTAATTGTCTAACAATATTGTTGTTGACTGAATTCATTTAATAAGCGCTATAAAATTACCAAAGATGTGAAAGCTATAAACTACTGAAGAATATCTAAGTATAGCAAAAAAAAATTTAAATGGTTGTCAACTTAAAAAATTGTGTTCATAATTATGGTAATTAAGTACATAACATTTAAATTCCTTTTAAATAATGTGAAAATAACTAGATGGATCAACTTAATTTTTATTAGTAATCAACTGAAAGATGTGTGCTTATTCTACAAATTGTAAGTAATGGTAAATTGAAAATACATTTGATTGTAGAGGAAAATGTAACTCGTCTAACTCAATATAGTTTGTTGGTTGAACTTAATTTCATTAGAGGTTGTCCATCCATCCATCCATCCATCCATCCATCCATCCACCCATCTTCTACCGTTTACTCCTTTTCAGGGTTGCGGGGAAACCTGGAGCCTATCCCAGGGGGCATCGGGCACAAGGCGGGGTTCACCCTGGACCGGGTGACAGTCCATCGCAGGGCACAATCACACACCATTAGAGGTTGTCATAACTCAAAAAGATTGACGCAAACTGTTGCGTTTTTTGTTGTTTTTTTTAGCTTAAACATTTGTTTTCAGAGTGTAGGAGGTCAGTGGGCTAAGTTATTAATCCTTTATACTTTAGCCCTACAATAGTTCATAATACCATGTAAAATATTACTTTATTATGTACACAATTAATTGGACCATTATTACAGTTTCAGAATACAAATGCTACAGTGCTCTGAAAAAGTATTTGCCCCTCCTGATTTCTCCTTATTCTGCATATTTGTCACAGTAAATGGTTTCAGATCTGAATACAAAATGTAATACAAGTCCAGACAATATATGTGTGACGAATATTAAAAAAATAGAAGAAATCAGGAAGCAGCAAATTCTTCGAGATTTTAAATGTTTAATGTGCAATATAGCTCTTTTAAATTGTATTTATTGAATGTATAAAATGTATCCACTTTTAAAAAACATTTAGATAAAATGCAAGAGAAAAAAGAGAACAAGGAAAAAAACTCAGCTGTCAGTTGTTGCACAGTTAATGAGACAGTTAAAGTAAAATTCTTGTGGAGAAGAAATTAAAATAGTTCTAGGGAAAAAGCTTATATCAGCATTATGGACTTAATGCAAGAAAACTGACTTCCATCATTCTGCATAGCTATCTCATAGCTATCTTTCCATATTACGCCAGAGAAGTGAGCCTTATCTAATCTTTTCTCAGATGTGATTACAATGTCCTTCTCCTAACAGTTATTTAGGTCCACTCTCCAAACATCACTGAAATATCTGATAACTGTATATACACCCACATATATAAAATTGTAAATGTGTGAAATTATTTTCTGCTCATAGAGCTGGGTGAAGCAGATTATCCAGATAAAGTGTTCTGGCACAAGGGTTTAAGGAAGAGAGATGACATATATACACATATTGTACTGTGCAAAAGTGCAAAAGACTTAGGCACATGCAAAGAAACACTGTAGAGGAAAGATGCCTTCAAACATAATGAAATTAAATGTTTCTACATTAAAAAAATACTATAAAGAGCAGTAAACAGTAATAAATTAAACAAAACCAATATTTGTTTGCTCTAAAAAAAATTGTAGCCTCAGATACAGTTTATGCAGTTCTATCAGGAAATGAGCTAATAAGCTTTACTGAGCATGTTGCAGAACTAACCACAGTTCTTCTTTGAGACTTTTGCACTTGTTTCTTATTTTTGCAGAAAACCCCATCAGCCTTCATTATGTTTATCTTTTGTCTGAAAAGTATTCTCTTATGTATATATAAAATATTGCTTTCTTTACTGACATACAAAAAACTTTTCAGTAACATTTAGATCCCTTTCAAAGAGAACTTCATGTTGAGTTAGCTTAACACTTTTGGAGTTGACATGTGTTAAGTTAAATAGTCAAATGTTTAAAGAAGAGAGTTAAAAGAGTGTTTATTTTTCGCTGTTGTTGCATTTTAATGTGTTAATACATTGATTCAAGTAAGTATAATGCTGATCAGTCATCTATTAAGATAGTCTGAATCCTGCACTCTGGGATCGATTGCTTTAGTCTCCGCCCACATACCTGGAGGAAAAGCGTAAATTTTCCATTCGAGTAAAGCTCTTGTGGAAGTAACACCGACCGTCATGCTTATGACTTATTTCTAAACTAGATACGGGGACAACAGGAGCGCCCTCACACATAACTGGCATCTGAAGCTTGTATAACATCATGCCTATTTATAGGCCTGCCGTGATCAGGTGACACATGACATTAAAACGACACCTGTGAACCATGCTGTCAGCCTATTATCTTCACCGAAACTGTATGTTGGTCATTTGTGTAACAAAACAAAAATATGCTTCATTTCCTCTCTATCTTTTCTCAAAATCTCTGGACTTTTCTATCCCTTTAAAAAAAGAGAGATAAAAAAAGAATGAATGAGAGAGAAATGTATGAGTGAGAGAATTCAGGAAGTGTGTTATGCCTTGCCCGCGTTTCATCACGGGAAGGACTGCACATTTTCTTTGTACATTCAAGTGTCTTGGAATGGAGCATGCCATGGCAGCAGCCCTTGAAAGGTCTGACTGTGCACATTGGGAATGCCTTACATTAGGCAGCTCCACTCGTGACTCGCACTCTTTTCTGAAGCTGAAGCGATTTGGATTTCAGAGCCTTGTGGATCTGGGCCAAAAGATAAAAAATAACAATTCCTCTCAGACACCGAGGAGCCAGAAGGGTGTGCTAAAAACTGTGAGCAGCATATAAAAAGCTGCTTGAAGTCATTACTAAGAGTGGATGAGCTTTTTTCTCCCCAATGAAAATAAATCCCTCACACTGCAGAAAACTCCTTTTTTTTTAATCTGATGCTTTCCCTCCAATAGAATAGGGAAAAGTTAATGTCACTAAAAGAGCGTCGGGCAGCATGGAAACTACTGTCAAATGTGTCTCCATGGGTTCTGTCTATCGTAGAAAAGGGTTACTGAATCCAGTTAAGAGCTCAAGACCCCCGGTTCAGAGGTGTGTTCACCACAGTAGTCAGCACAGACCAGAGCCCTGACATTTGCACAGGAAGTAATATTCCTCTTGGACAAAGGGACCATAGAACAATTACCCGGTTCCCTAATGGAGGGAAGTTTTTACAGCCAATATTTCCTGGTCCACAAAATTAAAGGAGTATGTGGCCAATTTTAGATCTGCGTCATCTAAACTTCGGACATATAGGTTCAAGATGCTGTTGCCTGAACTAATCGTTACACAGATTCAGTTTGAGGACTGGTTTGTGACAATATATCTGAAAGGTGCATATTTCCTTATAGAAATATCACCCAGTCACAGGAAGTTCCTGGGGTTTTCATTAGAGGCAATGCATACCAAGATCGAGTTCTTCCCTTTGGGTTAGCTTTATCCCCTCGCACCTTCACAAAGCGCATGGATGTCATTCTGGCTAGATTGTGACTCCAGGGCATCCGTGTACAAAACTACCTGGATGACTCATTAATTCTAGCATGATCCAGGGAACTGGTGGTTCAGCATCAAGATGTTGTTCTCGCCCACATGAAGAGCTTGGGGCTCAGCTTGAACCTCAGAAAAGTAGTCCAGTGCAGTGGAAAACTTTTCTAGGGGTTATAAGTATTCTACTACAATGAGGGTGTTTCCTTCCAAAACATGCATAGGGTCAATCCTATCAACATTGAGCAAGATAAAGCATCCCCTCCAGTCTCTATGATAGACCACTGGAGCTTATGGCAGCAGCAACCAACGTCATACCGTTGAGCATATTACATAGGAGACCATTTCAGAGGCTGAGAAGTTGGGGATTTCGTCCGAGGACAAAACCTCTGGCAGTGATCAGTGTCAGGTGGTGATGCCTATGTGCTTTAAGAATTTGGAATGTCCCCGGTTTCTAGCCGTGGGTCACACTGTAGGGGTGTCTCCTTATCGCAAGGTGGTAATGACAGACACCTCACTCATGGGCTGGGGTGCGGTCGTTGACGACTGTCCAGCTCACAGTCTCTGGAGAAGCCCTAGAAATGCGGACCATATTTCGAGCACTGAAATTCTATCTTACTCAATTGAGAGGTCACAATGTGTTTAGACAACACAGCATTGGTCACATAGGGAAAGATTTTTTTTGTGAGTGCAATGTACATTCTTGGCAACTGGAATGTCAGGTCAGACATTCTGTTGAGGCAGGGGCTGAGGCCCAGGGATTGGTGGCTCCATCCACAAGTCGTGGAGTGCATATGGCAGAGGATTGGCCAAGCGGAAATGGATGTGTTCGCCTCCACACACTTCCCGCTGTGGTTTGCCCTCACTCCTCCAACACCATTAGGGCTGGACACCATGGCGCACATGTGGCCGAGGTCACATCTGTTTGCTTTTCCCTCAATCACTCTGCTCCCACAAGTTCTAGCGAGAGTTCGCCAAGGCTGTCTATGTCTGCTGATACTAGCACCTTATTGGCCAGCTCAAATATGGTTATCAGAGACAATATCCTTGCTAGACAGCACTCCTTCAGAGATTCGCATCCACAGGGATCTACTGACTCAAGCCAGAGGCCTGATTTATCACACTCGGCCAGAACTATGGAAACTGTGGGTCTGGCCCCTGAGGGGCACCAGCTCATCGATTCAATTCAACTGAGGTTGTAGAGACCATGTAGAATGCTAGAACGCCGTCCACAATGATGCTGAAATGGCCGCCACGTAGACCCTGATTGTAGGAGGAGCCAACCCCACTGAGAAACGTCTTTGTAAGAACTCCAGGACTGTAGCTATTGTGCAGTTTGCTGGGTCTAAATGATGTTCCTCACACCACAAGACAAAAAGTTGCCACTTGAGTGCATACAATTTTGCCCCTATTCATGGAGCTTCTGTGGGGCAACATCCTCTAACTTCAAGGGAAATGCATGGTTTCAGGCCACTGCAGACAATCTGCAGACAATGCATACCTGCCTGGGACATTTCTGTGGTCCTGGAAGGTCTGTCAGATGCCACATTTGAGCCCTTAGACCAGGGGTGGGCAATCTTATCCGGAAAGGGCCGGTGTGGGTGCAGGTTTTCATTCTAACTAAGCGTCATATCCAGAGGTTGTCTTCGGGAAATAGACGTATGAGTTGAAGGGGTGGGGGGTCAGCCTGTCAGTGCTTAGACCATACGCCGCACACTGCATCAAATTGGTCTACATGGCTGTCATTCCAGAAGGAAGCCTCTTCCTCAAGAAAGCCCGCAAACAGTTTGCTGGAGACAAGCAGACTAAGGATATGGATTACTGGAACCATGTCTTGTGGTCTGATGAGACCAAGATATTTGGTTCAGATGGTGTCAAGCATGTGTGGCGGCAACCACAGTGCCTTGCGAAAGTATTCGACCCCCTTGAACTTTTCAACCTTTTGCCACATTTCAGGCTTCAAACATAAAGATATAAAATTAAATTTTTTTGTGAAGAATCACCAACAAGTGGGACACAATTGTAAAGTGGAACGAAATCTATTGGATATTTTAAACTTTTTTAGCAAATAAATGACTGAAAAGTGGTGCGTGCAAAATTATTCGTCCCCTTTACTTTCAGTGCAGCAAACTCACTCCAGAAGTTCAGCGAGGATCTCTGAATGATCCAATGTTGTCCTAAATGACTGATGGTGATAAATAGAATCCACCTGTGTGTAATCAAGTCTCTGTATAAATGCATTTGCTCTGTGATAGTCTCAGGGTTCTGTTGAAAGCGCAGAGAGCATCATGAAGACCAAGGAACACACCAGGCAGGTCCGTAATACTGTTGTGGAGAAGTTTAAAGCTGGATTTGGATACAAAAAGATTTCCCAAGCTTTAAAAATCCCAAGGAGCACTGTGCAAGCGATCATTTTGAAATGGAAGGAGTATCAGACCACTGCAAATCTACCAAGACCTAGCCGTCCCTCTAAACTTTCAGCTCAGACAAGGAGAAGACTGATCAGAGATGCAGCCAAGAGGCCCATGATCACTCTGGATGAACTGCAGAGAACTACAGCTGAGGTGGGAGAGTCTGTCCATAGGACAACAATCAGTCGTACACTGCACAAATCTGGCCTTTATGGAAGAGTGGCAAAAAGAAAGCCATTTTTCAACGTTTGGTGTGACGTTCGGTGTGTCTCCCAGGTGGCTTGTGGCAAACTTTAGACGAGACTTTTTATGGATATCTTTGAGAAATGGCTTTCTTGATCATGGCTTGATCATGGGCCTCTTGGCTGCATCTCTGATCAGTCTTCTCCTTGTCTGATACCAGGGGGTTTATTGTGCATACTTCTCTTTACAACTTATAGACGCAGATCTTCATTTAAATGCAATTCTTCTTCATGAAGGGATTTGTTAATTATTCACAATAGAATTCTATATAGACCAGAAAGAATGGATAAATGACCATGTACGAGGTGTTAACTTGATCTTATATGGTGCATCTGGAAAGTATTCACAGTGTTTCACTTTTCCCACATTTTCTGATGTTACAGCTTTACTCCAAAATTGATTAAATTCATTATTTTCTTCAAAATTCTACAAACAATACCCCATAATGACCATGTAAAAGATGTTTGTTTGAAATCTTTGCTAATTTATTAAAAATAAAAAACAAAAAAAAAGCACATGTACATTCACAGCCTTCACAGTATTCACAGCCTTTGCCCTGACACTCAAAATGCACTCAGGTGCATCCTGTTTCCATTGATCATCCTTGAGATGTTTCTACAACTTGATTGAAGTCCACCTGTGGTAAAATCAGTTGATTGGACATGATTTGGAAAGGCACAAACCTGTCTACATAAAAAGATTATTAGGACTGGGAATTAGTATAATAAAGTCTAAAGGCTTGAGTAAACAAATACGTTTTAAGCCTAGACTTAAACACTGAGACTGTATCTGAGTCCTGAACACTAATAGGATGACTGTTCCATAATAATGGGTCTCTATAAGCGAAAGCTCTTCCCCCTGCTGTAGCCTTCACTAATCGAGGTACTGTCAAATAGCCTGCATCTTTTGATCTAAGTAGGCGTGGCGGATCATAGAAAACCAAAAGGTCACTTAGATATTGTGGCACGAGACCGTTTAGTGCTCTATAGGTTATTAAAAGTATTTTTTAGTCAATGTGAGATTTCACTGGAAGCCAATGCAGTATTGATAATATTGGTGTGATGTAGTCGTATCTTCTAGTTCTAGTTAGGACTCTAGCAGCTGCATTCTGGACTAACTTGAGTTTGTTTATATTCCTACTGGAACATCGAGACAGTAAGGTATTACAGTAATCTAATCTAGAGGTGACGAATGCATGAACTAGTATTTCTGCATCATGTAGTGACAATATATTTCTTATCTTAGAAATATTTCTGAGATGAAGGAAGACTATCCTAGTAATATGATCTACATGAGCATCAAACGATGGGCTGGAGTCAATAATCACTCCAAGGTCTTTAACTGCTGTACATGTTGAAACAGAAAGTCTTTCCAGAGTAACCATGTGATCAGAAAGCTTATTCCTAGCTACGCGTGATCCTAAAAAAAGTATTTCTGTTTTATCAGAATTAAGTAAAAGAAAGTTAGTTAGCATCCAACGTCTAATGTCCTTTACACAATCCTCAACCTTACTAAGCTTCTGTCTGTTTTCTGGCTTTGCTGAAACATACAACTGTGTATCATCAGCATAACAGTGGAAGCTAATTCCATGTTTACGAATAATTTGTCCTAGGTGTAGCATATATAAAGTAAAAATAAGTGGGCCTAAAACAGAACCCTGTGGAACTCCAAAGATAACCTCAGTATGCATGGAGAAGTGATAACTGATAACGATCAGTCAGATAAGACTTGAGCCAGGAGAGGACTGTTCCCTTAATACCAACAACTTTTTCTAATCTATGAAGGATAATAGTGTGATCTATAATATCAAAAGCTAGACTAATGTGCTTCTCTGTTTTGATGTTCTGACCAGGTTAGAGTTTCTGCTTATTTAATTTTATTAGTGTTATCTCCTTGGCGTTACATGCTGCACTGTTATATTATTTAATAAGGACATTATATTTATTATTGTCTGCAGACTGTTTATCAGACTTGAAGTCAGTAGGGGCATGTTCTCTTATTTGAACTTTTTGTCTTGGTAATTTTGGTCTCATTTATTTATGGAGACTTTGGGTGTGGGGGTGTTTGGTGGATTGCAAGATTAAGTGGAACATGCCAATGCTTTGAAGGATGTGAATTGAGAGAGTAATGTTATTTAATTGTGTATCTGTTTTTAAAGGATTTAAACCTAACATGGTGAACAAATTATATTGTAGAATTCAGGCAATTTTACGGCGGTTATCTCATACAGTGTGGCAAGTAATAACTTGGAAAGAGCTTTGTAATATCACATTCTAAAACTGGATTTAAAGAGAAGCAAATTAGTAAATGAATCACATGTAAATGAATCATATGAAAATGAATAAATGAATTAAAGACAGTTATATATATATATATATATATATATATATATATATATATATATATTACTGTCTTTAATCATTACATTTAATCATTATATATATAATTCTCATTGCATGCACTGATGTGTAATTCATCACATAAATCCATCTCACATAGATCAGGAAATTTTTCCAAATAAGACATCAGATACATTTTATTCAAGATTTTAGATTTTCATTAAAGTCTATTTGCCAAGGATGAATGATCAAGATGTAAGATTTAACCATCTCATATTTCAATTTAAGTTTTTCATCATTTATACAGATGATATGTGATTGTCACACACACCAGGAAGTTTGATGTACTTAGGAAAAGCTGTCTGCCATTTCCTTTTCATGAAGACCAAAAACAGCATGAAGTCCAAATCAGACATTAGATATTTTATGCTTTTATTCAGAAATGTAGACTTCCTTAAAGGCCATTTGCCAGGGACAGATTTTCACAGCATCTTGCTCCATTAGCAGAGTAAAAATTACAGCTGTGGATGACAGACACTGGTCTAGATGAACCAAAAGAGCCATCTGCGCCCACCAATCCTCTTCCTTCGACTAGTTAAGTGCAACTCTACGGGATCTGCTCTGTTTCCAGCTGGGATCAGATAAAAGCGCTGACATGTGTGGGGGTAACCCGGCGGATATCTGGCAGAATCTTTCTACCCAGCCACATCTCATTCTCCAAAAATTGAGGTTTGTGAAGGTCATTATGAAGAAGTGCTGCCTTATTACAGTTAGTGACCTTAACCCCAGGCCCCTGGCACTCTTTTCTCTTATTTAATGTAAAGACTTGCCATGTGTGTCTGGGTGTGTTGGTGTGTGTGTGGCTCAAAAAGAAAACCTCTTAGCTATTTTTTCCCTGCTCTTTATCACTAGATCCTCTAGTCACTGCCTGTCTGAGTTCATCATGTCTCCAAGGGCTAAGGAAAGAGGAAAGAAACGAGAAGACACAATCTGAGAAGCACACATGGACAGATGGGAAGCAGAAATGACACATATTACACACTGACATGCTCATATACTTTACTAGCAATGAGCATTTTGACTCATTTTGGTGACTCATTTCATCCAAAGGACTCTTACTATGTGAGGTTAAAATAATTTTTGTCACTACCACTAAACCACTATATTGTTGAAACATTATACCTTGGCTATAGTGCCAAGGTACAACACTATTATTTTTTGTATAGTCTAGGATTTCTTATTTTTTTTATTTTTTTAATATAATCCTTTTATTATTTATTTAAAGGAGCATATTGAGACACAAAGACTGAAATATTTAGTTTTCACTGAAAAAATTGCTGTAGTTTTTACAATAACCAAATGACTAAAATACATTTTTGAAGTTAAGTGTGTTGGATCTGCAGGAAGAGGATTGGCAATCATGGAGTTAGACATAGTGCATCAAGACTGCGAATGTTCACAGTAGGTCAGTTTAAGAAAGCAACAAATTAAAATACAATAAAAAAACTAAAATATGTCACTTAATATAAAAGAGTAAGTCTGTGTGTTTATAGGTAGTTACATTGGATTTATAAGATTAAGTTTCATTTATACATTCTGAATTGTGCCTGGCCTTTACTTGAAAACTAAGCACTGCATATAACTGCATCATTTGTACCTCTGACACAAAACCAAGGGAAAGAGGATTTTTTTTTTTACTTTACATATCTTGACTTTACATAAAGGCTGAATCTTTTTTTTGTGAAAAAAGCAAAACTATGTGTGTGACTCGGGTGTTGACAGTGTGTATTTCAAAGAGATTAAGTTAAGGCAAGGCCACTGAGAGGGAGCAAAAAAAAATAAGAGAGAGAATCTCAGCCTAGCCCCCATCTCTTTCTCTCTCTCTCTCTCTCTCTCTCTCTCTCTCTCTCTTGTGGCCTTCCATGCTCTAAAGCCCTGTGGATTTATCTGGCCCTTGAAAATGGGTTTTGGATGACGCATTATCCAAGACTGCGTTTTAAACATCCATCCAAAAAAGGGGCTCACTGGCAATATTGCACCTTTTATCTGTTCTTCAGTTCTTTTGTGAGAAGGACATAAGGAGAGGGCAGATAACATTGAGAGAAGTGCGCTCTATAAGGCTTTTCACCTTCCAAATCCTAAAAGTTTAGTAAGGATGCCTAAGTGTACATTCATGCTTAAGTGCATAAATTTCATATTGTCACTTATCTCATCTTTTCTCAGCACTGCATGCATAGGATATTTCTTGGTGGTTTTAACACATGTACTGGGCCTGAGGAAATGCTGTCAGGAAATGTCAGGAAATTCTGCTTTGAATCTTGTATTTTAAGAAAAATAAGCACATGCTCATCGAGAGAACTGCTTTGTAGTAGGGCAGTATGTAACTAAGGTTGTATGAGTGGAGGACAGCCAGGGTGGTTTACTCATTCTTGTTATACTCCTGTCTCAACCCTGTACCTGTTACTGACAGTGGGTATCCTACAAAAGGACTCTGCTATGGCATGCTTCTCTTCTGTCTATTTCAAGTGAGCCAGTTTACGTGGCTACCCAGGTAAATTTGCGGTTAGTTTGAGCAAACTCTGGTTTTTCGGTCTCATGGAGGTGGATTGATTTTTAGTGGGTTTCATTTCCATGGTAAATTATAGTCCAGAGTCCGGAGCTGCTTTTATTCTGGGCAAGAAAATTAAAACCCAACTTGGACCAATCAGCTGTGAGCAAAGTGAGGTAAATCTGATGCATCAAAGTTAACCCTTTAGTGTTTGTAGTGATGGCTTCAAGATTTGTGGAGAATCCTGTGGATCTCGAAGGAATTATAAATAATAATAAGTGCAGTTCGAATGAAAATTATTTTTAGGGAAAGACACAAACCCCTGGCTTTTACAGATGACCATCTGTATAAAAGATATAGAAGTCGACAGAGATAAACTATACCATCTGCTGTCCTCTTGGCCCACTCATTAAAAATCTGACATGCTGAAGCCACACACTCACTGTACCACGAACTGTATGTATTGCTTATATTGTTTTGTGGTTCTTTGCAAGTGATACATTTCATGCAGTCATATTATTCCTGTCTTAATATATTTTCACAAATTGATATTTATTTATTTATTTAATATTTAATTAAAAAATGTACATTTTTATTAAATGAAATGACATGAAATATGTTGGGGTTATAAGTTTTCAATCCTATTATTCTCATTGTGAGCCTATGAAAGTAAACAATCAGCAATGTTCCCGAGCTTTGGAAGCCGCAACAGTATTGCTTGTTGCAGTTAGTATAGGTTTAAATTCCTCATATTTCCACATAATAATATCTAGGGTTGGATCCAAGTCCACCTTTGTCAAGTTCGAGTCGAGACCAAGTCCTTAACCAATCAAGTCTGAGTCTGAGTCCGAGTCAGATTGGACTCAAGTCGGAGCCCTTAATGTCCAAGTATGAGTCAAGTCCAACCAAGTCCAGAAAGTAATTAAACTGAAAAAAATATTTGAAATTGCAATTGTACACTCAACACTGAGCTGTTAAATTAATATTTTAACCTTCACAATAATATGGCAACATAACGCCCTCCACTAATACTGGCACCCTTGGTAAATATGAGCAAAGAAGCCGGTGAAAAATTTTCTTATTGTTTAATCTTTTGATCTTTTGTTCAAAAGATTCACAAAAATACTATGCTCTCATGGATATCAAACATCAAACATATTGCAAAAACAACACAGGTTTATCAAATAATATATATTTTTGTTAAATATAGGTGTGCTACAATTATTAGCACCACTGTGAATTTATATGAGAAAAATATATTTAAATATATTCCCATTGAGGCGCATGGTGGCTTAGTGGTTAGCACTTTCACCTCACACCTCCAGGGTCCGGCATTCGATTCCCGTCAGGGTCATGTGTGTACGGAGTTTGCATGTTCTCCCCGTGCTGTCGGGGTTTCCTGCGAGTACTCCGGTTTCCTCCCCCAGTCCAAAGACATGCATGGTAGGCTGATTCGCGTGTCTAAAGTGTACGTAGGGTATGAATTGGTGTGTGAGTGTGTATGTGATTGTGCCCTGCGATGAATTGGCACCCTGTCCACGGTGTACCCCGCCTTGTGCCCGATGCTCCCTGGGATAGGCTCCAGGTTCCCCGTGACCCTGAAAAGGAGTAAGCGGTAGAAGATGGATGGATGGGTGGATGGATATTCCCATTGATATTTTAATTTTTTTTTAAGTACACCTGGGTGACTAGTAACAGGAAATTGTTCAATCATGACGTCCTGTTTCACAGGGGTATAGATATGTGATAACACATAGGCCAAATTCCTTTAGTTATTCATAATAAGACCAAGGAATATACAGTGGCGGAAATAAGTATTGAACATGTCAACATTGATTTTAGTAAATATATTTCCAGTGAGGCTATTCATAAGAAAATTTCATCAGACTTTTGTATTAAATACAAACATTAAAGTCCAGAAATGAATTTATGTGTAATAAAGTGGAATGACACAGGGGGAAAAAAGCATTGTAACTAACTGAAATTTATTTAATGCTTAGTGGGGAAGCCTTTGTTTGTAATGACAGCTTCAAGATGCTTCCTGTATGAAGTAATTAATCAGCCGCAAAATTTAGGTGTGGTTTTGTCCCATTCTTCTAAACATTTTTTCTTTAAATCTTGTTAAATTGGATTCAAGTCAGGCGATTGACTGGGCCATTCTAACTACTTAATTTTTTTTTTCTCTAAAACCAATTTCCTTTGATACAACCAGTTTCCTTTGCTGTTTGCTTTGGATTATTGTCCTGCTGGGAGGTCCACCCACTTCTCATCTTCATCATCCTGGTGGCTGGCAGCAGAGTCTTCTTAAGAATCTCCAGGTAAAAGGCTCCATTCATATATGATTTCTGCCAGTACCATGCGATGAAAGACACACCATGATGTTTCCACCTCCAAACTTCACTGTTGGTATAGTATTTTTAGCGTGATGTGCAGTGCCATTTCTTCCCCAAACATAGTGTGTAGTATGACAGCCAAAAAGTTCAAATTTGCTCTTGTCTGACCAGACTACACTCTCCCAGTATTTCATAGTCTTGTCCAAATGAGTTGTAGCAAACTTTAAGTGAGCTTCAACATGCCTTTTCTTTTGTAATGGAGTTTTGCTGGGTGAGCATGAGCAGTGGAATGTATTGCCTATTGTTTTCTCTGTGACAATGGCACCTGCTGCCTCCAAGTGTTTCTGGAGACCTTTACAAGTGGTTATTGGCTCTTGGGCTACTCTACTGACTATTCTACTTACTTCCCGGTCAGAAATCTTCCAAGGAGCTCCTGTGCATGGCCGGTTGATGACTGAGTGATGATGCTCTACTTGCGGATAATGGTCCCAGTGGTGATTACTGGAAGATTCAGAAGTTTTAAAATATGTCTGTATCCGACTCCATCAATATATTTTGCAACAGTAAGGTTGAGAAGGTCTTGGGAGAGCTCCTTGTGATCATCCATCATGAGATTTTTCTTGTGTGACATTTTGTTACACAGAAAAGCTTTTTTATAGACCATCAATTTATTAACCCAGCTGATTTTAATTTGCACAGATAAGAGGTATAATTAATTACTGATTTCAACTGGTTCCTTGCCTTACCTTGCTATGGAGAACTGCTTTTTCTCAGCATATTCAGTACTTTTTCCCTGTATAATTACACTTTATTACACATAACTTTATTTATAGGCTTTAATGGTGTGAGTTCTTTATATTTGTGGATTTTGTGAGTTAATACTGGTGCCTGGTAAAAGTTTTGTTTGAAAAAATGTTTTACGCTGTCATATCACAGCAAACCAGTGACTACATTTCCCATCCTGCACTGCGGCCTACAAACATGGCTTCCATGGACGGCAATTCCCAGAACACTCAATCATTTTCCTCACGCACACCTGCATCCAATCTCACACACAAACACACCACAGTTTGAAAAGGATTTTCTAGGCATTCGATCTTTGCAAAATATTAGTGTTTTCACTGTGCCGAGAGTTTATACCCTGTTTCTCTGTTTATTTCATGTTCCTTGACCTTGATATGGTCTCGATTCTTGCTTTGCCTAGTTTATACCAGTTTGTAGATTGCCTGACCCATTGACTGTTTTTTCTACCATGCTATTGTCTTATGATTTGGATTTGTATGCCTGACTTTATAAAACACTCTTTTCTGCACTTGCATCCATCCTAACCTTCATTACGTGGATTACATACAGTGGTGTGAAAAAGTGTTTGCCCCCTTCCTCATTTCCTGTTCCTTTGCATGTTTGTCACACTTAAGTGTTTCGGAACATCAAACCAATTTAAGCAATATTCAAGGACAACACAAGTAAACACAAAATGCAATTTGTAAATGAAGGTGTTTATTATTAAAGGTGAAAAAAAATCCAAACCATCATGGCCCTGTGTGAAAAAGTGATTGCCCCCTAAACCTAATAACTGGTTGGGCCACCCTTAGCAGCAACAACTGCAACCAAACGTTTGCGATAACGTGCAATGAGGCTTTTACAGCATCCTGGAGGAATTTTGGCCCACTCATCTTTGCAGAATTGTCCTAATTCAGTTACATTAAAAGGGTTTTCGAGCATGAACGGCCTTTTTAAGGTCATACCACAACATCTCAATAGGATTCAGGTCAGGATTTTGGCTAGGCCACTCCAAAGTCTTCATTTTGTTTTTCTTCAGCCATTCGTTGGTGGACTTGCTGGTGTGTTTAGGATCATTGTCCTGCGGCAGAACCCAAGTTCGTTTCAGCTTAGTAGTACACGAACAGATGGTCGGACATTCTCCTTCAGGATCTCTTGGTAGACAGCAGAATTCATAGTTCCTTTTATCACGGCAAGTCTTCCAGGTCCTGAAGCAGCAAAACAGCCCCAGACCATCACAGTACCACCACCATATTTTACTGTTGGTATAATGTTCTTTTTATGAAATGCAGTGTTCCTTCTACGCACGAATATACTTGGACACACACCTTCCAAAGAGTTCCACTTTTGTCTCAGCGGTCCACAGAATGTTGTCCCAAAAGTCTTGGGGATCATCAAGATGTGTTGTGGAGAAATTGAGACGAGCTTTGATGTTCTTTTTGCTCAGCAGTGGTTTTCTCCTTGGAACTCTGCCATGCAGGCCATTTTTGCCCAGTCTTTTCCTGATGGTGGAGGCATGAACGCTGACCTTAACTGAGGCAAGTGAGGCCTGCAGTTCTTTGGACGTTGTTGTGGGGTCTTTGTGACCTCTTGGATGAGTCGTCGCTGCGCTCTTGGGGGTAATATTTGGGCGGCCGGCCACTCCTGGGAAGGTTCACCACTGTTCCATGTCTTCGCCATTTGTGGATAATGGCTCTCACTGTGGTTCGCTGGATTCCCAAAGCTTTGGAAATGGCTTTATAACCCTTTCCAGACTGATAGATCTCAATTACTTTCTTTCTCAATTGTTCCTGAATTTCTTTGGGTCTCGGCATGATGTGTAGCTTTTAAGGATCTTCTGGTGGACCTTACTGTGTCAAGCAGCTCCTATTTAAGTTATGCCTTGATTGTGAACAGGTGTGGCAATAAACAGGCCTGGGTGTGGCTAGAGAAATTGAACTCAGGTGTGGACAACCACAGTTATAGTATGTTTTAACAAGGGGGCAATCACTTTTTCAACAGGGCCATGATGGTTTGGATTTTTTTCACCTTTAATAATAAACACCTTCATTTACAAATTGCATTTTGTGTTTACTTGTGTTGTCCTTGACTATTGTTTAAATTGGTTTGATGTTCCGAAACACTTAAGTGTGACAAACATGCAAAGGAACAGGAAATGAGGAAGGGGGCAAACACTTTTTCACACCACTGTAAAAGACACATTCAATACATATTTCACCCACTGTAGTTTCTGGCAAAAGGTTGTTGAGCTTCAGAAAATGAGAAGTGGCTATAAAAAAAGAGCACAAGCATCGAAAATGACTATTTCCACTATAAGGGGTATAATTAACAAGTTCCAGACAACTGGAAATGTTATTATCAATCTGGAACAGGATATGTGTCTAAATGGTCTCAATGCACTGTGAAGGATCACAGCTGGAGAATTGCAGACGTTAATCGCAGCTTAGGGTCAGAAAATCTCCAAAACTGCAATCTCAATTTACCTATATCACCATAAATTGTTTGGAAGGGTTTCAAGAAAAAAGCCTCTACTCTCACCCAATAACAAACTCAAACATTTTCAATTTGCCAGACACTACTGGACCTTCAAATGGGATCGGGTTCTATGGTCAGATGAAACCAAAATAGAGCTATTTGGCAATAGACAAGAGTGGTGCTTTTGGTGCACACACAAAGGTAGTCATATGAGAAAATACCTCATGCCCAAGGTTAAATATGGTGGTGGCTCTTTAATGTTTTGGTGCCGTGTTTCTGCCAGTGGACCTGGACATTTAGTTAGGATACACGACATCATGGACTCTATCAAATATTAACAGATATTAAATGAAAACCTGACGGCCTCTGCCAGAAAGCTTCAAATGGGCCGTGATTGGATCTTCCAGCAGGAAATGATCCAAAACATACATCAAAATCAACAAAAAATGTTTTACTGACCTCAAAATCAAGGTTCTGCCATGGCCATCCCTGTCCCCTGACCTGAACCCCATAGAAAATCTGTGGGGTGCACTGAAGAGGAGAGTCCACCAGTGTGGACCTCAAAATTTGAAGGATCTGGAGTATGGATAAATGGGTATGGAGGGTATGGAGGAATGGTCTCGGATCCCTTACCATGTATTCTCCAACCTCATCAGGCATTATAGCAGAAGACTCAGAGCTGTTATCATGGCAAATGGAGGCAGCAAAAAGTGTGGTAACTTGTATAATAACCAGGACCACAAAGGATGTTGTACCGAGTGGTAGCTTTTATATGAAATATAATCACATGAATCTGTAGTATAAGAACACTAGTAGAACAGCACGTGCTTCTGGTAGGCGACTTCCCTAGAACACCTTTTCTCTAAGAAGGTAGTGCAAAACTAACTATCTAAAAGCATAGACTCCACCTAGTGGTAAGAAATTTAATTACTATTCGTAAGTATACAACAAAAAGTATTGACTAAAAGGGTGCCAATAATTGTTGCACACATATATTTAACAAATATATTTTTTGATAAACCTGTGTTGTGTTTAATATCCATGAAAGCAAATTATTTTTTGTTAATTTTTTAAACAAAAGATAAAATTTTTCAACAATAAAGACAATTTTTCAATTCAAATATTGAAAGGCACTGTAAGTGTAACAAAAAATGCCAGTATTACATTTTACCATTGCCATTTAATACTTTTATTTAATTTCATCAGCACCTCTACTAGTTTCATATCAAAAAATTGTTTCAAAGGGAAAAAAAGGATATAGATGTATATGTAGAACTTTTATTATATTACAAATGTATGAAATTACAAATTAATCTTTTTTTGTAATTCTATCACACTTTATTGTGTCCTCCAGATTGAGCATTCGACATTTCAATTATTTGATGCCTCTCCCCAACAGTTATACTGAGAGATAGAGTACAGAGTAGAGTTACATTTAGTATTTATTTGACCATCCAAGCATAACAATCCACAGAACAGAATGCCTGGGTTACACATGTAACCCTGTTCCCTGAGAAGGGAACGAGTCATTGCATGAGCTTCATGTTGTGGGACGTGCCCTCGCGCATGACCGGTTTCTGAAGTCTGTGTGGAAAAATACGCCGCACACATTAATTCGTTCTATGCCGGACACATTCATTCGGTATTAAAGGTTGGACTTTGGGCCAGCTCATATATTGTTCTTGGAGAAAAAAATATCTGCTGGACGGCACTCCTTGGAAGTTACTATTCACAGGGATCTATTGTCTCAGGCCAGAGGGTTGATTTAGTACCCTTGGTCGGAACCATGGAAATTCTGAGTCTGGCCCCTGCGGGGCACAGGCTCATAGATTCCGGTCTCTTAACCGAGGTTGGAGAGATCATGTTAAACGTTAAGTATGTCAGTGAGACCCAGTAAAAT
Organism: Ameiurus melas; assembly: GCA_012411365.1. NCBI lineage: Eukaryota > Metazoa > Chordata > Actinopteri > Siluriformes > Ictaluridae > Ameiurus > Ameiurus melas. The sequence continues at coordinate 12,310,123 of CM022777.1, read as the reverse complement.
GTGCAATGGCTATAGTCCTGGAGTTCTTACAGGAATTTTTCTTAGCAAGGTTGGCTCCTTCTACAATTAGGGTCTACATGGCCACCATTTCAGCCAGCCCTGCCCCTATTGATGGAGCCTTGTGACAGGCCACACACTCAGTATGATGGAGTGGGCATACAAATTCCCACAGCATGAAGCTCATGCAACGTTGAATTCCCTATAAAAGGGTATGTCTGGATTACCCTGTTCCCTTAGACGCGAATGAGATGTTGTGTAGCTTTATCATACTGGGGCCTGCCTGTGAATTGTATCTTTGCTTTGGATAATAGAGTCTGACAGTGTGGTTCACAGGTGCCATTTTTATAGTCACGCAATGCACATAAACCTGATCACGGGAGGCCTATAAATAAGTGTGATTTCACATGGACTTCAGATACTGCTCATGCGTGAGGGTGCTTCCCACAGCATGATGCTCATGCATCATCGACTTCCCATTGAAAGCGAACTCAATTCGGTACTTGCACGATGAGGTGGCATTCTGTGTGAGTGATTCAAGCGTGTGTAAACAGAAATTTATTTCTTGTTATCACGGGTAAATCTAGAGTGTGTTGGAGCCCTAGGCAAAAATTCTCAGGGGCCTCCTCATGCCAAGTTCATGTAGAATCTAGACGTTTGGATTTATGTGCAACATAGACCACCAAGCTGCAGCACATACAGTATCTCACAAAAGTGAGTACACCCCTCACATTTTTGTAAATATTTAATTATACCTTTTCATGTGACAGCACTTAAGAAATGACACTTTGCTACAATGTAAAGTAGTGATTGTACAGCCTGAGTAACAGTGTCAATTTTCTGTCACCTCAAAATAACTCAACACAATAAAATGTAAATTGACATTTTTAGCCATTAATGTCAAAAGCAACAAAAGGGAATAAACCCCTTAGTAAAAATGTACAAGTTGGGCCCAATTTCCTTCCCCTGTGTCATGTGACTTTTAGTGTTACAAGGTCTCATGTGTGAATGGGGAGCAGGTATGTTAAATTTGGTGTCATTGCTCCACACTCCCTCATACTGGTCACTAGAGGTTCACCATGGCATATCCAGAAGTTGTCTTTGGGAGATAGACATATGAGTGAGACCAGCATTGCTGCAGAGGTTGAAGGGGTGGGGCTTCAGCCTGTCAGTGCTCAGACCATACGCCGCACACTGCATCAAATTGGTCTGCATGGCTGTCGTCCCAGAAGGAAGCCTCTTCTAAAGATGATGCACAAGAAAGCCCGCAAACAGTTTGCTGGAGACAAGGAGACTAAGGATATGGATTACTGGAACCATGTCCTGTGATCTGATGAGACCACTATAAACTTATTTGTTTCAAATGGTGCCAAGCGTGTGTGGTGGCAACTAGGTGGGGAGTACAAAGACAAGTGTGTCTTGCCTACTGTCAAGCATGGTGGTGAGAGTGTCATGGTCTGGGGATGCATGAGTGCTGCTGGCACCTGGGAGCTACAGTTCATTGAGGGAATCATGAATGCCATGTACTGTGACATGCTGAAGCAGAGCGTGATCCCCTCTTTTCGGATACAGGGCTGCAGGGCAGTATTCCAGCATGATAACAACCCCACACACACCTCCAAGATGACCACTGCCTTGCTAAAGAAGCTGAGAGTGAAGGTGATGGAATAAACCCTATTGAGCATCTGTGATGCATCCTCAAACGGAAGGTGGAGGAGCACAAGGTCCCTAACATCCACCAGCTCCGTGATGTCATCATGGAGGAGTGGAAGAGGACTCCAGTGGCAACCTGTGAAGCTCTGGTGAGTTCCATGCCCAAGAGGGTTAAGGCAATGCTGGAAAATAATGGTGGCCACCCAAAATATTGACACTTTGGGCCCAATTTGGACATTTTCATTTAGTGGTGTACTCACTTTGCTGAAAGCGGTTGAGACATCAATGGCTGTGTGTTCGGTTATTTTGAGGGGACAGCAAATTTACACTGTTATACAAGCTGTACACTCACTACCTTACATTGTAGGAAAGTGTAATTTCTTCACTGTTGTCACATTAAAAGTTATAATCAAATATTTACACAAATGTGAGGGGTGTACTCAATTTGTTAGATACTGTATATCCTCTAAGGGCATAAGGGCTCATTACACTTTATCCTTTGGATAAAGCCTTTGAGGAGGCAACCCGCTTAGTGGAATGAGCCCTTATGCCCAGAGGCCTAGCGAGACTGCGTGCTTCATAAGTGATAGAGATTGCTTTACACTATCCAAAAAGAGATGCGCTGCTTCGACAGAAGATCACCCCTACTGTCGCCGCCAAATCAGACCAGCAGCTTCTCCAACTTATACACCACTGGCCAGGGTGGTGGACGTAAGTACAGGCAGTCCTTGGTTGACACAGTAGGTGCAAGTTTATCTTGTTCTGGTGTGAGGATTGGAGGAGGGCAGAAAGCCTGCAACATTTCTGGCTGGGCAGCAGATGTAGGCACTTCAGGAATATAATCTGGCCTAGGACAGAGGAAGGCTTTGGCTAATCCAGGGGCAAAGTCATGGTATGAAGGGGCAAGAGATAGAGCTTGTAGATCTCCTACTCGCTTGAGCAATGTAAGGACCTCAGTTGTGAGACCAAAATCTATGAGTTAGTGCCCCTCAGTGACCAGACTCACAGTTTCCATAGTTCTGGCCAAAGGTGATAAATCAGCCCTCTGGCCTGAAACAGTAGATCCCTCTGGATGGGAATCTCCCCAGGAGTGCCGTCTAGCAAGGTTATAATCTCTGAGAACCATATTTGAGCTGGCCAATAAGGTGCTACTAGCAGTCTTGGCAAACTCTCACTAGAACTTGTGGGGGCAGAGCGATTGGGGAAAAGCATACACATGTGACCTCAGCCACATGTGCACCATGACGTTCAGCCTCAGTGGTACAGGAGGAGTGAGGGTGAACCACAGATGGCAGTGTGTTGTCTCCTCAGAGGTGAACACATAAATTTCTGCTTGGCCGAACCTCTGCCATACAGACTACAACACTTGAGGATGGAGCCTCCAACCCATGGGCCTCAGCCCGTGCCTCAACAGGATGTCTGACCCCATGCTCTTGTTGCCTGGAATGCGCATTGCACTCACTTACAAGAATTTTTTACATACCCAGAGAAGAATTAGTTGCACCTACCTGAACAGGGGATGTGAAAGTAACCCTGCCTCGTGGTTGATATATGAAACCACCACTGTGTTGTCTATCACAACTAACACATCGCCTTCTGTGCCTCCCTTGCAATAATGTTGGCCTGGGCTCCACTCATGGATGCCCGGGCGAACTCGACATGATGGGGCTAAAAGGGCCCCAAGGTCTTGCTTGCCTTGCCTGTTCACAAGCTGTGCCCCTGCTTGTTAAATAAATTTTCTGTTGTTATTTATTTTTATCTTTCTTTTCTTGTTCCACATGATCCACCCATGTTCCACTCAACTGTACTTGGAAATATTTCAAAGTAAAAAATGTCTGAGACCGTGTCGAGTACAAATTTACCCGCATGCAAGGCAAGTCCAAGTTCATTCATAATTGGACTCAAGTCTGAGTCCAGGATCGAGTACGCCAACTCTAATAATTTCTTGCTCTTCAACTGGAAGTTTGCACACCTGCTTTTTCCATGTTGAACTCTATTGGCTGCTTGTGCATGCGCACACTGAGTAAATCTTGATTCAGGGTTGAAACCTGGGTTGACTGAGAAAGTTGATAACCAGCGTCATGAAACCTGTTAACCTTCATTAACCCAGGTTGGGTTTGTTTGGTTTTGTCAACTAAAAACTCACTCTGCAGCTTAGAGTTTGTTGAACTTGCTTTGTGAAACAGGTCTCTGGTGGTTCTCCTCTGAGTCTTATAAACATAGCTAAATATGTAGCAGTCATTCTATTTCCATTCTGTCTGCACCATTGTGGTGGTTTCTTTTGTAATTAGTGGAGACTGTACATCAAAGTTATCACTAGGGTTTGTAGCATCATGTCATGATGTCATACCTTGCAAGACAAGAACAGACAACCCTCATATATAGTATTTATACCTTACTTTTACATCCATCCATTTTCTGTGCTGCTTATCCTACACAGGGTCGCAGGTAGCAATGAGCCTATCCCAGAGGACTCGGCACACAAGACAGGGGACATCCTGGATGTGGTGCCAACCTATCACAGGGCGTGTTCACACACCCATTCACATACTGCAGACAATTTAGAGATTCCAATCAGCCTACAATGCATGTCTTTGGACCAGGGGAGGAAACCGGAGTACCCAAGGTTCTCAGAGAGGACATGCAAGCTCTGCGCACAAAGGACAGAGGTGCGAATCAAAACCTCAACCCCAGATTTGTGAGGATAAGAATCATCTGCATTTTAGTATGCCTATGCAATCACTTCCTCTATGCAATGGGCTAACCTGTCTTTAGGTCCTTTATGATAGTCCCCAAAGCACATAAATAGCTGGTCAGCAGCCCTACTGCTGGAGGTTACTTCCACATAGCACTTGAGAGCCCTCACTTGGCACAGGGCAGGACTTGGGACATTTTCATCTGCAGGAACAGATGTACTGATAGATTTATTGAGACATTCTACACTCTTGAAAAAAGCTTAGAAAAGTTTATGTGCTGTATAAGAAAAACTATTAACCAGGCCCCAAGGTACTGTTTTCATGTACATATTCAAGGTATATCTCAGGTGATTTCTGAAACAAACAAAAAAAAAATATATATAATTAAAAATTATTCACAGTGCAAGATAAGGGGTTTATGCACAGTGTTTCACACAATGGTGAGAAAACAGTCACAAAAGCATCCACTTACATACAACAAATAAAGAGAATTTGCACTAATAAGATTGTCTCAGACCCCTTTTTAACATTCCAGGGTGCTGGGGTCACTCACAGGTACCAGACAAATAATTTCAAGGTGTGGGCTGCTGTACCAATTGTACAATAAATAAAATCTCACGGTTCCCTTGGGAATGTTTGGTGATCACAATGGACAATATTTGTAGCGTGGGATAGAGACATCTGGACTAAACTTCTCAGACCGTTGGAAAGGTAAAGACAACCATTATTCAATGCTAACCCTCACAAAGTGGATGTTTATGATAATTAAATCAATGTGTTAATGTATTACTTTGATAGTAAGCCATTGAGACAGTGTGTATTAGTAAAATTATTAAACAGTTCCCTTGTAGCAAAATGCTTTTGTTTGACCCAGTTCAATCCCTTCTTTGTCCCATCCCTTCCCCCTAAAATGGCATTTTTGAAGTGTCCATTGCAAACATATCAAGTGTGTTTAGTTGAAAGCAAATAATAAAAGGGGAAATAGCATATTGAAAGATGGCAATGGCAGTGGGAGATAAAATGCATAAAATACAATGCAGTGTGACATTTCTTCAGATTCTCTACATCGTTTTCTGCCTTTGTAGAGGAAGTTGACACTTGTTAGATTAGACAGATCCCTTAGGGTTTGATACAAACCCATCACACCTTCTCTCACACCTGAGTAGTTCAGAGGTCTCAACCTGTCATATATCATCACCGTCACAGCCAAATATGATACTAGCAGACCTCAAGAGATCCTAAATGAGTTAAAGACACCTGTTCCTTTCACTCTGTGTCTGAAAAACCAGGACCATTCCTGAGGGCTTACTCAAGCAAGATTCAGAACTCCTGTTTAACTCTTTTCTGACCATTGTAAATTTAAAATAAGAGGTGGATAGATGTGAGCAGTGAAGTTTATGTGCATGTTTTCTCTGTGTCTACATGGGCTTCCTTTGGGTCTTCCATTTAATTCCACATCCCAAAAACATAGGTGGACTAGTAACACTAAATTCCTAAATTACAATAAAGTCATGAAGCAGATTTCTGAGCATGGGAAAGGTGTCACGTGGCGTGACGGCAGGAAGCAGGCAGGATGCATTCGCAGTTCAAACGGTGACGTTTATTTACAAGTTATGAAAATAAACAGAAACAGAAACAAGGCTCTCTCTACAACTAAGCTAAGCTAAACGAAACTAAGAGTGTGGCTAAAGCAAATGCTAATGCTAAGGCTATGGCTATGGCTATGGCATAAACAGGACATGAAACCAAGACTCGCTATACATGGCATACATACATATATTCAACGCATGTATTCAATGCATGTATTCAACGCATTCAACCGCGCCGTGTGAAGCACGGCTCACGGTATATATTCACACAGTCATTAGCCCGCTATAGCTTCCAGCTGCAGGAACTTCCGCATACGTCACACACGACACGAGGGGGCGAGAACATGACATCATCCTGGAAGAAATCCGCGCGTGCACAACAGCGCTCAGCTCGCGCTGTTACTCCAGGAGAACCGTGACAAAAGGCATTAGGGCTACAATTTTGAAATTTTAAACAATCACTATTGTTTATAATGAGCAACATTGAGACTCGTTATTTTTAAATAGTGTTACATTTGTGTTGCTAAGAAACATGAAAATGTGCCATGGAGCAATGTTCCTTTGTGGGACACCCCTCACTGAAAGGCTTCAATTCTTCATGACACATATTCAAGGAGTTCGAAAGATTCCTTTGAAATTCTGGTCCAGGTTGACATGATTACAACACATACTTGCTGCAGATTTGTCTGCTGTAATGGATTCAGATCTGGTGGCTGGGGAAATCAATGAAATTCATTGTCATTTGCATGAAACTAGTTTGAGATGACTTTTCTTGGTTACACAGCACATATTCATGCTGGAAGTATTTATTATAGGATGGGTAAATTGTGGCAGTAAAGGGATGCACAGTCTCAAACAGTTTGATTGGCATAACGGGGCCAGATTCAGATTCACCAGACCAAGTGATTTATCTCCAATTTTTAACTCTCCTGTTTCAGTGAGCCTGTCCCAACTGTAGCCGCCTTTTTCTTGACTAACAGAAGTGAAACCTGATTTGTCCATTGGGATGTTCATTTTGTTATGTATAGAGTGCTTATATGAGTTGCTGAAGCCTTCTTGTCAGAAGAACATCTGGCTATTCAGATGTCTCTCATCGAGAAGGAAATAACTGCTTACTGGATTTTTTTGTTTTGGTTTGTTTTTCACACCATTTTGTGTAAAAACTATAGACCGTTGTGCATAAACATCCCATGATATGAGCATTTTTTGAATTACTCATACCAGCCTGTCTGGCACCAAAAACCATGCCATACTCAAAGTCACAGTGATCACTTTTTTCCTGATACAAATGTGAATTTGTACATTGATGTGAATATTTGTATCTGGATGATTTTATGCATTACACTACTGTCACATGATTGGCTGATTGTATAACTGCACGAACAGGTACAGGTGTTACTAAAAATGTGGCCGGTGAGTAAATGTTGGTCCAGTCCAACAGTATTGCCTGAACTTAAAAGGTCACCCTAAAGTTCATGATTATGCCGACAATCAAGATTATGATTCATGGTGTGCTATGTAAATCAGAGAGATATTGCTGACTTGAGAGGGGGAAATACAATACCAGTCATTTCAGTAATGACTGGCAATATTCAGAAAAGACTGGTGATGAAAAATTAACTCTACCTCACATCATCTGAGCTCTCACTTTCTCTGACCTTTGAGGGAAAATGACTGCCCCCTAAGTAAACACTGAAGTGAAGAGAATCAATAGCTTTCTTGAGCAAGCAGTTTGGTCTCTGATGATTGTTTAAAGCAGTGACCTTATGAGAGCATTGCAGTGAATTGTGTTTAGTCATTATAAAGCTTTCTCATAAGTCTCCTGGGTACACAACACTTGTAATCACAAATTGAATTACTGCATATGAGTAGGTGCTGGGGATATCCTAGAGACAACGCTGAATCTTGTATAAACACTCATCCAATTGGAAATGGACTTCAAGAGTGCCTTTATGGAGTTGGGTATGTTGTGAATGAATCAGATTAAAATCCATTGTAACTTTAGACCTTTTACACAGATAAATCTTTCATGATGATGTGAAGAGATAGCACTCCAACAGTTGTGTCTAGAGAGAAGAGAAGTAAAGGTGGGATGAGAATGGGGTGGTGTGATTTTGGATGTACATATATTCAGGTAAGATGATGAGGCTTAGAGCTGGATATACGAGAGGCAGCTTTTATAATGAGAGGAACATAGAAGCCAATGGATATCAAAGACTTCATGACAATTTTCAGTCTTTGCATGGATGCAAGTCATAGTCCAGTGAATTTATTTATTTATTTTACATTAGTGAGAGAGCAACAGAGAGATAAAGAGAAAGAATAACTTTATTATTGTTTTGTGAATTTCTTCTCTGAGTTCTACTTAAATACCTCAAATTTTATGCAACAGCTACCTTTACTAGACGGTCTGTGAGGTTTATAGTGTCTTGCACTGGAGATAAAACTGAGACAAATGTAGCTAACTAAGGAAAGTTTATAGCCTTCATTTGGTATCAAATTGCATGAATACATTTTTCAGTAAGCCTCATAATCATAATATCACATTCACCTCAATCCTTGTTGAGATGCTTGTGTAGTTTTGGACAGACTGTGGCCTACAAAAAATGTTCAAAAGGAAAAAACAAGTACACCTGATGGAAATTGTTGTCTTTGTTTAATATTATTTATTATTATTATTATTATTATTATTATTATTATTATTATTATTATTATTATTATTATTATTATTATTATTATTATTATTATTATTTTCATATTTGGACAACCTTTAATCATCTTTGAAACAGTGCCTATTAATGAACTGTACAATCATCTATTCGACAGAAATATCAATAGATGTGATAATCTTCTGTGGGAAAAGTAAGTATACTCTTGGCATCAGAAGCTAGAATTGTCCACTTTAGCAGAATTAGCTTCATGTAGACAATTTGCATAATTTTTCACCAGTCTTGTTGGAATTTTTGACCACTCTTCCATGCAATATTCTTTCAGTTACAAGATGTTTGAGGGTTTTCTTGCATGAACTGCCCGTTTCAAATTTGACTATAACCCTCCATTTTGCTAGTGAGTTTAGTGTGTGTTTTTGCTAGTGTGCTTACACAAAATTAATGGTGTGTTATGTAAATTTCATTTAAAAATTAACCTTATATTTGAAAATATTGTGAACATTTCATTTATAAAATAATGTCTAATCATCTTTAAACATCTTGTATATTCGACCAATAAAATTGATCAATAAAATTGTGTTCAAACCTGAACAATTTCATCAACGTTTTTGGTGGACAGGAAAAATCATATAGAATTGTTGCTTGAAGGTAAGCCTTAATATTATTTATATAATGCTTATATAACGCTATTTTTTGTAAATGTGTCATTTTTTACATTTACGGGCGGCTGTGGCGCAGTTGGTAGAGTGGGTTGTCCACTAATTGTAGGGTTGGCGGTTCGATTCCCGGGCCGGGTGACTCCACATGCCGAAGTGTCCTTGGGCAAGACACTTGTAACCCCTTTCTGGTGCCGGAAGTGTAATATTAGATAAGGTTACTACTGTAAATGGTTTTCATTAACAGGATCCTGAGTACTTAGCAGTTGATGGTGAATTGGCTAACCTTTATTTACCAGTCGATGATGTTATACAGGCAGAAATGTATGTAAATGATTTAATCAAGAATAATAGCGCGGTGCCTCCACTGAAGAATTACCCCACTCACACACTATGAGCGATATTGTTATTCCCCAGAAACAAATATCAAATATAACTATGACAAATATATATACCTTATTAAATAAAAAAAAGAAAAATTCAGTAAAGCCAGGTAGTATGTATTACAAAAATAAAAACATTTATTATGCTAAACAAAAAAAAACTTCAAACTGTATACATGTATTAGAAACAAAATTTAGACCAGTAACTTAAACACTCCTTTCTAATTAAGAAACAACAGGAACAGTACAGTTTGTATTTTACCACTTTAGCCCTTTTTTATTAAATGTTCAGAACCTTCACCAAGCGCTTGGGTTTTCTGTTGGGGCCCGTGAGTTGGTGCACATACAAACAAAACCCTCCTTGGTTCCTTTAGTGAACGGCTACTAAAACCTCTCCGTTACTCACGCCTCTGGAACAGAAGAATTAGCCGACATGGACACGAGCTGAGAGAATGAATCCGCTGCACGCGAGGTTCCAGAAGGTTAATTCAGCGACGCAGGTTCAGCGATGGAGTCTCTCCTCAAACAGATGTAGCGACCATGCGACCTAGCACAGTTTAGCACAGTTCTCCACAGTCCTCGTCCTTCAGTTTCACAGCGAAACGGCGACTGCCGGTTACAGCTGTCCGTCTCTCACGAAGACATTGGCTTAACGTCCACGAGTTACAGTTTGTACTTAGCTTTGTTTTTCCCAAGCTAGTGCAAAACAAACAAACGCAGATAAGCTAGCTGCACTTCACCTTACAGTTCACCAATTTACCGAGCTGATAGTTGCTCTCGACTTTTCGCTGAATAAAATGATATTTGTGCCACAACTGTAATAGAAGTTTAGTCTACAAACATCACCTCTGCGTTAAAACTCCGGTTCTCTCTTTCCCGCTCTCGTCCCGTGTGTCACTCCCTCTTCCGTTCGCTCCCTCTCCCCTCCTTTCATTTTTTTTCCTCTTTCCCCCTCCCCAACAAAGGTGACCTCTGATTGGCTAGGAGTTTAATTAAACAGGCAACCAATTGGCTTGAACTACTCCAATGGAAACAAATTGCAACGCATCCAGAAACAAAGGACCATGGGAAGTGTAGTCTCAATTGAATCCACCCAAAAATGCAGCAAGCACACCATTTATTCATGTACATTTTTGGGAGGTACCTACACACTGAACCCCAAGTTGCTCCCGATGGCAAGCTAGCGCCTTGCATGGCAGCTCTGTTACCATTGGTGTGTGAATGGGTGAATGAGACACAGTGTAAAGTGCTTTGGATAAAAGCGCTATATAAGTGCACATTTACCATTTACCAATTTAATTCCTATAATACGAGTTACATCAAAACTTGGACAGGCATTGCGTATTATCTCATGCATCTCACCTGACTTCTACATATTCTGATACAGTGAGGGAAAAAAGTATTTGATCCCCTGCTGATTTTGTACGTTTGCCCACTAACATAGAAATGATCTATAATATAAGTCTATAATTTTAATGGTAGGTTTATTTCAACATTGAGAGACAGATTAACAACAAGAAAATCCAGAAAACCGCATGTCAAAAATGTTATAAATTGATTTGCTTTTTAACGAGGGAAATATGTATTTGACCCCTGTGCAAAACATGACTTAGTACTTGGTAATGACTTAGTAATTACTTTTCATTTTCAATGCCCTGGCTGAGGGAAGGAGGTTCTCACCCAAGATTTGACGGTACATGGCCCCGTCCATCGTCCCTTTGATGCAGTGAAGTTGTCCTGTCCCCTTAGCAGAACATACAAATACAGTGCATGAGCTGAAAATGGCTGTTAAAGAGGCATTTAATATTACTGAGGTTTTCAGTCCTCAGTATAAAGACTCTGCCTTTAATGACTTCTTTTCCCTTACTTCCACTAACCAAATTAAACAGAAGGATAATATCAAGGTTGTGTACACTGCTCCTGTGTTTCTGACTGTAGTTTATCTGTAATCAGTTTCCGTGTAAATAAGTGAGTCTGCTTCTCCTCAGTTCTACTTTTTTCACTTCAGCACCATGATAAAAGCATCGACCAGACAAGAGACTGTCTTTCATTTCTTGGTCCATTACCTGGGTGAAAAGGAGGATGATCTCATCCAAGAGTAGAAAGTAAGCATCTAGAACTATTCAGAACATTAAAGTGTTTATTTACAATTGTCATTACTTCATGTTTTTTTGTTAAAATACAGAATTGAGAAACTAATTTCTCATATAACTGTAAACAATTGTACAACCACAATTCCAAAAAGTTGGTATACGTGTAAATATGTGTAAAATGTCAATTTAAAAAATGCAGTGATTTGCAAATCTCATAAACTCATGTGTTATTCATGATAGAACATAGAAAAATTATCAAACATTTAAACTGAGGAAATATAGAAAGGGTAATTTTCAATTTTATGGCCATAACACTTCTCAATAAAGTTGAGACGGGCAACAAAAGGCTGGAAAAGTAAGTGTTAATACTTTTGCAACTATTTAGGTTAATTGACAACAGGTCAGTAACATGATTGGGTATAAAAAGAGTATCTTACAGAGGCAGAATCTCTCAGAAATAAAGATAAACCTATGAGATTTGCAAATCATTTCATTCTTTAGATTTACATTTTACACTGCTTCCCAACTTTTTGGAATTGGGGTTGTATTTACAAATGTTTACACTGGATACAGTTAAAATTATAAAATACAGGTAGATAATAAATAATCAATTTTGAGAAGTGTTTAATATTTGTGTGTTTGTTTTCCACAGTGTAGTGATTAAGATGTTCAGCAAGATCTCATGCAACACATGATGAAAATTACTGTCTGCAAGAAGGGTGAGCAGAAGGACTTTAGTATTGTGCTGGAGGGAGAGCAAGTTGTTATTGACTGCTGGTAATTATGGCTAATGCCTGTGCCATTCTTTGTGACCTCACATACACTCTAAACTTCAGATATTCCAAACCTTTGAGGCCTTTCAGAAACTTTTCTTAGAACTGGATGCATCCAGATTTTCACTAAAAACAAACTACTTTCATAGGATTTGTTTTGCACTCCTTTCTTTTGCTATTGTCTCTATATTGTTGAAATATGTTACCAATTTTGATACAGAATTAATTGTGTTGAGAAACATATTCTATATAATGTTCCACAGTAATACTTGCAAGATTCTCAGCAAGAACTGAAAGTTACAGTTAAAAAAAATCCCCAACTATACACTAACTTGTGTCTTGTTATACTAACTTGTGCCATAGATACATGATATTATGCATGAAGCTTTATATATATATATATATATATATATATATATATATATATATATATATATATATATAATATATATATATTTTTTTGCAGTGTCATGTAGAATTTAATCAGTATCCCGAAATCAGTATTTTTAGCTTTGTATAACACACCTCCTACATGTTTGTACCTCTGTACTCATGTATGAGTGCTTTGAATGGAATCAATCATTAAAAAATAAAGTTATATAATATAATTGGACAGAAAAGAAAGAGATGCAATGCATTGAAATATTTAGTAATGTAAGTATTCTAAAGTAATTTCATTCAGGTGGTTAAAATAATTGTAACTAAACATAATTAGTAGAATTAACTCTTTTGTTTAATATGTGTGTCATATTATGGGGTTGGAGACGGATGTGAGTGCAGTTTAAGCTTTTATTTAAGATACAGGCAGATGAGTCAATAGGCAAAAACGTGGTCAAAACGCAGGCAGATGCTCAGGCGATCTACAGAGACAAGAAACCAAGAAATGAGGAGAAGAACAGGATCTAAACACAAGGAAATGTGAACAGAGATCAAAGGCTTAGTACAGGTCTGAGGAAAACACGGAAACTCACAAGAAGACACACGAGGGGATTAAATAACAAATGTAATCAACTGTATAGTATAAACAGCTGAGACTGATTAGGAGATAACCAATAACATAACAGTTGTGGAGACAGGACAGAAACCAAAACAAAACATGTGTAACAGTAAACGAAGTTAATGGAAACATGGAAGCATTCGTCGCCATGCAGGCTAGTCCCCCTGAGTCCCCCTACCAAGGGCATTTCTCCTGAAGCGCCAAAAAACATTCAACTGGTGGTCCCCCACTCATGTAAAATGCCAAAAGTAAATGCCATGGATTTTTAAAATGTATTTATTTTTTACATATTTGGACAAGAAAACAGTTGATCCTCTTTAAAACAGTGCCTATTAATAAAGGTCATATACACTATCAAATAACACACAATTGTCAGGGTTCGGAGGATGAGGCAGAAGCAATCGCAGATTTTAAATATTTAATAACAAACAAACAGACTACAAAACAAGACACTTGGCAAAAACTCTGTGGCATGAAACAAAGACACTGACATAAACAACGTGAGTCTAACCAACGAAAGACCAGGAGAAAGTGCAGACAAGGACTATAAATACACGAGTGCTCATTAACAAAAACGTGAATCAGGTGCATGTGGCGGCGCATGTGGTCATGTGGTGTAGTGCAGTGGCTGATGGGGAATGGAGTCCAGATTTCCCAGATACGTGACAGAACCCTCCCTCCACGAGGCCAGGGAGAGGAGCGAGGTTCTCCGCGAGGCCTAAGGGAGGAACGACGCTCTCCAAGGAGCATGAGGGGGGAACGGCGTCCTCCGTGGAGCAGGAAGGGGGAGCAACACACTGAGCGCAGCGAAGTAAAGGAGCGACGTCTTCAGCGGAGCATGGAGGCAGAGTGACGTCCTCAGCGACGCAGGATGGCAGAGAGACGACCGCAGCCGAGCAGGAAGGCCGAGCGACGTCCACAGCTGAGCAGGAAGGCAGAGCGACGTCCACAGCCGAGCAGGAAGGCAGAGCGACGTCCACAGCCGAGCAGGAAGGCAGAGCGATGTCCACAGCCGAGCAGGAAGGCAGAGCGACGTCCACAGCCGAGCAGGGATGCTGAGCAGCGTCCACAGCCGAGCAGGGATGCTGAGCGGCGTCCACAGATGAGCAGGGATGCTGAGCGGCGTCCACAGCCGAGCAGGGATGCTGAGCGGCGTCCACAGCTGAACAGGAAGGCTGCGTGACAACCTCAGCTGAACGGGAAGGCTGCGTGACAACCTCAGCTGAACGGGACGGCTGCGTGACGACCTCAGCAGAACGGGACGGCTGCGTGACGACCTCAGCAGAACGGGACGGCTGCGTGACGACCTTAGCTGAACGGGACGGCTGCGTGACGACCTCAGCTGAACGGGAACGGCAGAGCGATATCCAGAAGAGGGGAGGGAGGGCGGGATTCGGTCTCACCTTCGAGCATCCACTCCAACCCGTGTAGCTTGGCATATTCTACCACGAACTAAGGGTGTGGAATGGTGCATGCGCTGTACCGTGATGGTAATTTGAGACTGCGGCTAGTCTGAGCCATCATTGCCCTCGACCTTCTTCTCTGCTCCGTGAGCCGGAGATACCACTCCGCATAGTTGTTGAACCAGGCATCCATCGTGAACAAAAAAAATTATTTAAATCTGCTGCTTCTAATTCGTGGTCTTTCGTTCTGTCAGGGTTCGGAGGTTGAGGCAGAAGCAATCGCAGATTTTATATATTTAATAACAAACAAACAGACTACAAAACAAGACACTTGGCAAAAACTCTGTGGCATGAAACAAAGACACTGACATAAACAACATGAGTCTAACCAACGAAAGACCAGGAGAAAGTGCAGACAAGGACTATAAATACACATGAGTGCTCATTAACAAAAACGTGAATCAGGTGCATGTGGCGGCGCATGTGGTCATGTGGTGTAGTGCAGTGGCTGATGGGGAATGGAGTCCAGATTTCCCAGATACGTGACAACAATTGGCATGTTGTAGTCATTTTCAAAATTTTAAATTTTTAAATTAACAAAAAAAACTGACATTTATCAAACCTTTAGATCTATATAATAATGACAAGATCTAAAGAGTTCTATAAGGCCTTCAGAAAAAAGATTGCAGATGCCTATGAGTCTGGTAAGGGATTTAAAGAGATCTCCAAATTATTTGAAATACGTTAATCCACTAGTAAGTCTTGCAACTGTTCATGTCAAAGTTCATGTGTCTACAATCAGAGATTGCACAAATTTGCCCTGCATGTATGGCGTGCCAGGAAAAAGCCTTTTCAAGACTAAAGTTTGCCATTGAGTATATAGGCAAAGACCAAGCCTTTGGGATAATTTGCACTGGACACATGAATCAAAGATAGAGTTGTTTGGCCACAGTAACAGCAGACATGTTTGGCACACACCACCGACAGCTTTTCAGGAGAAGCACCTCATACCAACTGTGAAGTGCAGTGGTGCAAATGTTATGGTTTCAGGTTGAACTGCTTCCTTAGGGACTGGACAGCTTGCATTCATTGATTCAACTATGAATTCTGCATCAGATCAAAGAGTGCATGAAGATAATGTGAAGCCATCTGTCCGAAAGTTAAAGTTGAACTGAAAGTGGAACTTTCAACAAGATAATGATCCTAATCACACTAGCAAATCCACCAAGGAATGGCTCAAAAAGAAGAGGAATTATGGAATGGCCTAATCAAAGCCCAGATTTGAATCCCATTGAAATGTTGTAGAGGGATTTGAAATTGGCAGTACATGCAAGAAAACCTGAAAAGAAGAACTGAAAGAATGTTGCATGGAAGACTCAAAAATTCCAGCAAGCCTGGTAGACAAAGGGGGTACTAGCTCCTGAGGCCAGAGTGTATTGTTTACACAGAAGAATATCAAATCTATTGATATTTCTGTTGAATAAATGATTGAAAAATATACGTTTCCTAGTGGTTTTTCTTCTCCAAATATGTCATAAAAGCCAACAATTTCCATGGAGTGAACTTATATATATATATATATATATATATATATATATATATAAATATTCATTCAAACTCAGGCCATTTCTATAGTGACCCTTACTGTGTATGTTAACTGGTGAGCAGGGAGGGGTTACATGTAAGTGTGTTAAATATTTGGACAGAACAGCACCAACTAAGGATGTAAGTGTCACGGTTCCGCCTTGAAGCAGCATGCTCTCGCGCTGTTGCGCACGCGTGTTGTGAGATTTGAACATGTGCTCTTTGTTTTCGTTTCTGTCAATGGCTGGGAGGGCACGTGTGTTTCATTTATGTTCGTCATGACCCCGCTCCGTGTCTGTCATAGGTTGTATCCCCACGTGTGTCTGAATTACTCCCAGCTGAAATCTGTTTAAGTTAATTCATGCCGGTTTATATACTACGCGCCGTCCTACACACGGTGCGGTTAAATAAACACAGTAAACTTAGTCACAGTAAACTTGTTAGTTATAATTCACGCTGGGTTATCCGCTCCCAGATCTTAGTCTTAGTTCACGTTCATGTTTAGGTTTATGTTTGTTTCTCGACCCTGTTTTCCGTGCCTCGTTATTGATTTCTTTTGGATTACGTTCTGGATTTGTCTGCCTCTTGTAAATAAACTACACTCGTTCTTAAGTGCGCTTACCTCCTTCCTTCTTCCGCTCCATCACGATTTGTGACAGTAAGGAAAGCCAGAATTCAGAGCAGAGAACATACTGAAATTATTGAATTTTGTGGGATAATAATTTCATGGAAGAAAAAGTTAATTCCATAAACCATAAACAGGGTAATGCCAAAATTCTCTTAGCATTTACAGATTATGTATTTGAATACCTTTTACCATCCAGAAACAAAAACAATAGTATACAGTACATCCGGAAGGCATTCACAGCACTTCACTTTTTCCACATTTGTTATGTTACATCCTTATTTCAAAATGGATTAAATTCATTATTTTCCTCAAAATTCTGCAAACAATACCCCATAATGACAACATAAAAGAAGTTTGTTTGAAATCGACAGCCGGTAGCCAGTCCTCAGTAAAAGGCACATGACAGCCCATATGGAGTTTGCCAAAAGGCACCTGAAGGACTCTCAGACCAAAGTTTGAACAAAGATTGAACTTTTTGACCTGAATGGCAAGCATCATGTCTGGAGGAAAACAGGCACCAGTCATCACCTGGCCAATACCATCCCTACAGTGAAGGATGGTGGTGGCAGCATCAAGCTGTGGGGATGTTTTTCAGCGGCAGGAACTGAGAGACTAGTCAGGATTGAGGGAAAGATGAATGCATCAATCTATAGACACATCCTTGATGAAAACCTGCTCCAGAGTTCTCTGGGCCTCAGGCTGGGATGAAGGTTCATCTTCCAACAGAACAACGACCCTAAGCACACAGTGAAGATAACAAAGTAGTGGCTACAGGACAACTCAGTGAATGTCTGAGTGAGTGGTCTGAGTGAGTGGTCCAACCAGAGCCGAGACTTTAACCCGATTGAACGTCTCTGGAGAGATCAGAAAATGGCTGTGCACCGACACTCCCCATCCAACCTGATGGAGCTTGAAAGGTCCTGCAAAGAAGAATGGGAGAAACTGCTCCAAAATAGGTGTGCCAAGCTTCAAGCATCATTCTCAAGCTGAGGCTGTAATTGGTGCTAAAGGTGCTTCAACAAAGCATTGAGCAAAGGCTTTGAATACTTAAGTAAATGTGTTTTTTTTTGTTTTTGTTTTTTTTAATAAATTTGCATAGATTTTATACAAACATCTTTCATGTTGTCATAATGGGGTATTGTTTGTAGAATTTTGAGGAAAATAATGAATCTAATCAATTTTGCTATAAGGCTGTATCATAAAAAAATGTGGAAAAAGTGAAGCGCTGAAGCTTTTGTAAAATCATGCCTCTATTTAAAGGCCTGCCATGATCAGGTGATGTGGCAATTAAGCACGTCACGTGTTATATATATGGCACCTGTGAACCACACTGTCAGCCTTATTATCTTCAGCGAGACTTCATGTCAGTTGTTTGTGAGACAAAAAGACGCTTCATTTCTCCTCTATATTTTCCTCAAAATATTTAAACTTTTCTATCCCTTCTTTTTAAAAGAAAAGAAAAGAGAAAGAAAAATGAGCGAGAAATAATTCATAAAGTGTGTTAAGACTTGCTCTGTCTTCCGGGTCTGGCTCTCCGCCTGACTTTGGAGCTCGCATCCTGACTCCTCCTTCTCCTATGGAAAGCCAAAACACCCGCATTGACTCCAAAGAGTCGGTAGAGGGTGCTATTGCACCAAAAACCGAGAGCAACTCTCAAGCATATAAAGAGCTGCTTGAAGTGATTACTAGGGCAGTTGAAAAGTTGACTATAGACTGGCCCTGGGAAGAGGAAGTGGCTCGTAGCAGGCTGGATGAGCGATTGCTCTCCAGTGAAAATAAATATAAATCTCCTTCACACCGCAGAAAACTCCCCTTTTTTCCAGAAGTGCATGATGAGATATGCTTCAGGAGAAAACCATACACTAGCTGTGTTTATTACACCACGACATCTGATTACACAGCCATCATGGGGAGTGAGCAGCATGGCTATTTAGCGATGCTGAAGGTGGAGGAAGAGATTGCGAGTCACTCTCTCCATCAAGAGCAGATAATTAGGGAGATTAGGGAGGCCAACTTTACTTTCCAAGTCATGTAAGGCTTGTGGGCAAAAGCTTAAGTGGCAATGGGTCTTGCTTGTGGGTCACTGTATACAGTGGCAGTGTTGCAGGCCTACCAAACAGACCTGCTGAGTGAGCTCGATACTGGGGAGGGAATTGGGCCTGAGGCAGTGGGAGAGCCATGCCGTGCCACAGATTTATCACTTCGGGTGACCAATCAAATGGCCCATCATATCGGCCAGTCAATGAGTAGCTTGGTTGTGGTAGAAATGAACCAATGGCTCAACCTCTCGGGATGGGTGACAAAGATAAGGTCTCCTTGCTGGACACCCCTGTTAAACCTTCCAGCCTGTTAGTGCCATCGCCGACAGGTCTCGAGAGGCAAAACAGCAAATGGCGGCATTCAGCCATCCTTCCCTGTCGTGTCAAGTTCGCCCGGGCATCCATGAGTGTTGCCCGGACCAGCTCTAGTGCGACGGAAACCCAGAAGGTGAGTGTGGCAGCCTCCCACCAGAGAGCCAGGGGGACTGGGCAGCCATAGCTGCAGCCTGCTAACAGGCCTGATCTAAGAATGATCATAAAAGCAAAGCAGACAAAGAAGCAACGGTCCTGTTGGGCCAAGGAGGGGCATATCAGGGGACATGAGGTTGTTAGGGCAGATAGCCCCCAGTGCTACTGTAGTTCCTACCCTAGCCAAGGCCATCCCACATTTTCAGACTTCTCTGGTCAGACAGCTGTCACACAGCAACGGAAATCTGATGCTTTGCCTCCAACAGGATGTGGAGAAGCTAACGTCAATGAAAAAACAATTTTGCAGTGTGGAAACTACTGCCAAATGTGTCTCCATGGGTTTTGTCTACCATAGAAAAGGGTTACCGGGTCCAGTTCAGAGTTCGATTATAATAATAATAATAATAAACTTTATTTTATAAAGCGCCTTTAAAGCAGTTTCTCAAAGCGCTGTACATAAAATCACAAATCACAGAAAAATAAAACAAATAAAAGTTCATTTAAACAAATACAACAACATTAATGTCACGATTCCCCCGTACAACAGAGCGCTGTTGTTCATGCGCGGACCTCTTCCGGGTTGACATCAGGTCTTCGTCTTGCTTCGTCAAGGGTCATAGTTCATTGGGTCACGTGTGTTTGGGTATTGCCGGCAGCTGCTAACGATTGCGGGTTAATGACTGAGAGACCTATATGTGTCGTGAGCCATGCTCGAGATGGCGCGGTTCGATAAACAGATATAGTGATTTATGTGTATATTGTTTTGCCATGTTGAGCGCTTATAGAGTGTCCTAGTTTCATGCCATGTTCTAGCTTTAGCCTTAGCCATAGCCTTAGTTATAGCCATAGCCATAGCATTAGCATTAGCATTAGCATTAGCCTTAGCCAAGTTTGTTAACCTAGCTTAGTTTGTTGATTAAGTTACGTTTATTGTTTCTGTTTGGTTTGCTTTCCCTATAAATGAAGATCTCCGTTTGAACTTGCATTTGCAGCCTGCCGTCACGTCCCGTGACAGATCGAACGGCTTGAACATGGATGCAGCATGGGAATGGAGAGGACGCCATACCCGAAGGGCCACGCCAAGTATCCCGGCCTTGGATTTCTTTGGCGTTTGCGCAGAGGACTTTGGGGGGAATCGCTAGATCGGTATGACGTGAACTTTTGGTTTACCTGACTTTTTCTACTTAATTTTTTCAAGTCTGTGTGAACCGAAACCTCGGGAGAAACAGTGGATCCAGTTCATGGTCTCCTGATTTTAAGGCCCAGCTCGAGACCCTGGATACTGGAGGACAGCAGGCAGTTCTCGGACCTGTTTCAGAGAGAGTTTGGAGCACCAAAGGTGAGTTACAACTTGGATGAGCTATTGGAAGGAGTGTGGCGAATAGTGCAGATCTCCAATTCTATGAGAGACTGTTGGGCCTTAGGGCAGCAGCAACAAATGTCATACAGTTGGGCCTATTGCACATGAGACTGTTTCACTGGTGGTTGAAAAGTTGGGGGTTTCATCCAAGGATGAAACCTCTGAGTGTAATCAGTGTTAAGCGATGATCCCTACATCCTCTGAGTATTTGAAAGTGTCCCCAGTTTGTAGCCTTGGGTCATACTCTAGGGGCATCTCCTTATTGCAAGACGGTAATGACAGACACCTCCCTCACGGGCTGAGGTGCAGTCTTAGATGTCTGTCCAGCTCACGGTCTTTGAGGCGGCCCTCATCTGGAGTGGGATATAAATCACCTAGAGTATTTTTCTCATTTGTAAGAGGCTTTGGATAAAAGCGTCTGCCAAGTGAAAAAATGTAAATACAAATGTAGAGATGCGGGCCATATTCTTAGCATTGAAATTCTTTCATCCTCAGTTGAGAGGTCACGATGTGTTAGTTGTGTCAGACAACACAGCTGTGGTCTCATATATCTACCACCAGGGAGGGTTATGTTCACTCCCCCTGTTCAGGCAGGCACAACTAATCCTTCTCTGGGCAGATGGAAAGTTCTTGTCAATGAGTGCAATGTACATTCCGGGCAGCCAGAATGTGGGCCAGACATCCTGTCAAGGCAGGGGCTGAGGCCAGGGGGTTGGAGGCTCCATCCACAAGTGGTGGAGTCCATATGGTGGAGGTTCGGACAAGCGGAAGTGGATGTGTTCGCCTCTGAGGAGACAACACACTGCACATGACCGAGGTCACGTCTATATGCTTTCCCCGCAATCGCTCTGCTCCCACAAGTTTTAACGAGAGTTTGCCAAAACCGTCTATGTCTGCTGCTAGTAGTACCTTATTGGGCAGCTCATATATGGTTCTTGGATATAATATGTATGTTTGATGGTACTCCTTGGGACATTCCCATCCACAGCTATCTACTGTCTCAAGCCGGAGGGCGGATTTATCACCCTTGGCCAGAACTATGGAACCTCTGGGTCTGGTCCCTGAGGGGCACCAGCTCATGGATTCTGGTCTCACAACTAAGGTGCTAGAGACCATATTAAACGGTAGAGCACCATCCACAAGGAAATCGCTCAAGTGGCATGTTTTTGTCTTGTGGTGTGAGAAATGTCAGCTAGACCCAGAGAACTCTTCCACTCCTCCATGACGACATCATGGAGCTGGAGGACGTTAGACACCTTGTGCTCTTCCACCTTCCATTTGAGGATGCCGCACAGATGTTCAATAGGGTTACCTTCACTCTCAGCTTCTTTATCAAGGCAGTGGTCATATTGCAGGTGTGTTTGGGGTCGTTATCATGCCAGAATTACTGCCCTCCTGCCCATTCTCCGAAGGGAGGGGATCATGCTCTGCTTCAGTATGTCACAGTACATGTTGGCAATCATGGTTCCCACATTGAACTATAGCTCTCGAGTGCCGGCAGCACTCATGAAGCCCCAGACAATGACACTCCCACCACCATGCTTGACAGTAGGCAAGACACACTTGTCTTTGTACTCCTCACCTGGTGGTCACCATACACACTTGACACCATCTGAAACAAATAAGTTTATCTTGGTCTCATCAGATCACAGGAATCAATGTAATCCTGTAATCCATGTCTTTAGTCTGCTTGTCTTCAGAAAACTGTTTGCGGGCTTTCTTGTGCATCATCTTTAGAAGAGGCTTCCTTCTGGGACGACAGCTATGCAGACCAAATTGATGCAGTGTGCGGCTTATGGTCTGAGCACTGACAGGCTGACCCCCAACCCCTTCAACCTCTGCAGCAATGCTAGCAGCACTCATACGTCTATTTCCCAAAGACAAGATCTGATGCTGAGCACATGCATTCAACTTCTTTGGTCGACCATGGCAAGGCCTGTTCGGAGTGGAAGCTGTCCTGGTAAACCACTCTATGGTCTTGGCCACCGTGCTGAAGCTCAGTGTCAGGGTATTGGCAATCATCTTATAGCCTAGGCCATCTTTATATAGAGCAAAAATAATTTTTTTTCAGATCCTCAGAGAGTTCTTTGCCATGAGGTGCCATGTTGAACTTCCAGTGACCAGTATGAGGCAGTGTGAGAGCAATGACACCAAATTTAACACACCTGCTCCCTATTCATACCTGAGACCTTGTAACACTAACAAGTCACATGACACTGGCATGGAAAAATGGCTAATTGGGCCCAATTTGGACATTTTCACTTAGGGGTGTACTCACTTTTGTTGCCAGCAGTTCAGACACTGTGTGTTGAGTTATTTTGAGGGGACAGCAAATTTACACGGTTAACCAAGCTTTACACTCACTACTTTACATTGTAGCAAAGTGTCATTTCTTCAGTGTGCTCACATGAAAAGGTATAATCAAATATTTACAAAAATGTGAGAGGTGTACTCACTTTTGTGAGATACTGTATCATGTGACATGCTTAATTGTCATGTTACCTGATCATGGCAGGCCTCTAAATAGATGCATGACTTTACACAAGCTTCAGATACCAGTTGCACGCAAAGGTGCTCCCATAGTGTTATGCTAAATGCAATGTCTCGTCCCCTTCTCAGGGAACAGGGTTACATGTGTAACCCAGACGTTTTCTCAATTTCAGATGATATAAAGACATTCCACTAATGATACATTACATTTACATTTATTCATTTAGCAGACGCTTTTATCCAAAGCGACTTACAATTGAGAGAATACAAGCAAAGCGATCTATCAAGCACAGAACCATACAAATAGGACTACCATGTGATCTATTTAATTGTGCTCTAGAAGAAGCAAAGTGTACAGACTAGAGGTGTAAATGCCAGAGTAAGGATTTTTCTTGAAGATGGTGACAGATTCTGCTGTCCAGATTGAGGTTGGAAGTTCATTCCAACACTGGGGGACAGATAGCGTGAAGGTTCTGGAAAGGGATCATGAGCCATGCTGAGTGTCACTAGTAAGCGTCGGTTATTGATTGATCACAGATTGCGTGAGGGAACATAAGCCTTCAGGAAAGTCTTTAGGTAGGATGGTGCTGTTCCAGACAAGGTCTTGTATGTGAGCATCAAGGCCGTGAATTTGATATAGACAGCTACAGGAAGCCAGAGGAGGAAGATGAAGAGGGGTGTGACATGGTTTCTCTTGGGCTGGTTGAATACGAGGCGTGCTGCTGTATTCTGAATCATCTGAAGGGGTTTGATGGAGCTGGCAGGGAGGCCTGAGAGTAGTGCATTGCAATAGTCCAGTTTTGAGATGACAAGCGCCTGGACTAGTAGTTATGTAGCCTGTTCAGTGAGCTAGGGTCTGATTTTCTTGATGTTGTACAGGATGAACCTATAGGACTGTGTAGTTGTTGAAATGTGGTCTGTAAAGGTCAAGCTGTTATCAAGAATCACTACAAGGTTCCTGGCTGTCCTGGTTGAGTGTGGTCATCCAGGACAGCCAATTCCTGGCTTTAGTGTGGTTGAGCCGAGCTGTACAGTGAGGTTGTGGTTGATGGAGGGGCAGGTTGGTATGACGAGAAGCTCAGATTTTGCCCGGTTGAGCTTAAGGTGGTGTTCCCTCATCCAGACCAAGATGTCCGACAGGCAAGCAGAGATTCATGCAGAGACAGATGGATCGTCAGGCTGAAAGGACAAATAGCTGGGTGTCATGAGCATAGCAATGGTATGAGAAGCCATGAGACTCAATCACCTGCCCCAGAGATGTAGTGTAAATAGAAAAGAGCAGTGGACCCAGAACTGACCCCTGAGGAACCCCAATTGTGAGTTGCTGAGTTTCAGAAATATCTCCCCTCCACAAAACCTTGAAGGATCTGTCTGAGAGATATGATTTCACCCAGCACAGAGCCGTTTCGGTGATGCCCAGGCTGGATAGAGTAGACAGGAGGATCTGATGATTCACAGTGTCAAAATCAGCAGAGAGGTCAAGTAGGATGAGGACAGATGATCTAGAGGTTGCTCTTGATAGTCGTAATGCTTCAGTGACGGAAAGCAGAGCAGTCTCCATGGAGTGATTACACTTGAAGCCTGACTGCTTGGTGTCCAGGAGGTGGTTCTGTGTGAGAAAATTGGAGAGTTGATTAAAACAGCTCTTTCAATAGTTTTGGAAAGAAAAGGGAGGAGGAAAACAGGTCTGTAGTTGTTAATAAATTACTATGTTGTGTATGCATCATTTGTCAGTGTGATCAAAGTCATTCAGAAAATGCAGTCAAATAAACAGAATCAAGCCCTTGGTATGTGTCTGTGTTATGCCTAGAGAAAACAAATGTGAAAGGTGTTTGTGGCTGAGTAAAAGAAGACAACATGGAATGTCCTTTCTTCAAAGTGAGTTTGAGGTAATACATATTTTTTAAATATCCTTTAGCATTTGTATATACTTTTAAACTCACTGGTCACTTTAATAAGAATATATGTACACCTGCTCATTTATGCAGTTATCCAATCAGCCAATCATTTGGTAGAAGCACAGTGCATAAAATCATGCAAATACAGGTGAGGAGCTTCAGTTAATGTGTGATTTCTGTGATTTTAACAGTACCATGGTTATTGGTGCCAGATAGGCTGGTTTGAGTATTTCAGAGTCTGCTAATCTCTTGGGAATTTGACACACACAAGTCTCTAGAGTTTACACATAATGGTGCAAAAGACAACAACAAAACTCCTGTGTGCAGAGGGTCTGCAGGCTGAAACACCTTGTTGATGAGAGAGACCAGACAAGAATGACCAGACCGGTCTAAGCTTACAGAAAGTCTATTGTAATTCAAATAAGCACTCTTTACAACCTGGTGAGCAGAAAATCATCTCAGAGTGCACATCAGGGGTTCCAATCCTGCCAACCAAAAACAAAAATCTGAGGCTATCATGGGCACAGATTTACAGAAACTGGGCAGTTGAAGACTGGACAAAGAGCAGGTCATTTTTTTCTAATCTTTAACTGTTCAGTTTGGGTGATTAAATGCCAATGATAGTCTCAGATTCCTGTTTCTTGGCTGATAGGAATTAAACCCAATGTGGTTTTCTGCTGTTGCAACTCATCCACCTTAAGGTTAAATGTTTTGTGCATGCTGAGATTCTTTTCTCCTCACTATTGTTGTAAAGAGTGATTATATGAGTTATTCTATCTTTCCTGGCAGTGCAAAACAATCTGGCCAATTTCCTCTGACCTCTCTTATCAACAAGACATTTACAGCCACAGAACTGCTGCTCATTCAATTTTTTTTTTGTTTTTTTTGTTTGTTTGTTTGTTTTTTACACCATTCTGTGTAAACTCTAGGGACTGTTGTGTTTGAAAATCTCAGGAGATCAGCAGATTTTTGAAACACTCAAACCAGCCCATATGGTACCAACATCCATGCAACAATCAAAGTCACAGAGATCTGATTTATTTATTTTTCTCAGCTAGGATTAGTTGCATCTCCTACTCAGAAAGTCATGTGTATTATTCTTCTCTTCATAGCAGGACATGATTCATCGGGGAATCTGAAGATGAAAGATGAGGAGAGAGTTTTTCTTTTCTTGAAATATTTTTTGCCACACAGATATGACGTGTTGCGTCCTGTGATGTTACCGTTACTCATTCTACATTGCTGATGTCAGCAAACTGGAACTCACCACAGACCCTTGTGACTTTCATTAGAAGAGACAGAATGGGGCCGTTTTACACACACACTGAGACTCATGCTATCTTTGTCACACTCTGATCCTCTGTTCTCTTCCCTATTCAGCATCCCTTGTTCTGATGTTGTTTCAATTGCTCTCATTAATCAGGGGACCTTATTAATTGAACACACTTTCTTTAACAACTCAGAGGAAGCCATGGCCACAGGCTGTCTTCCTTTACTTGGGTATATTTATTTGTCTTATTTCTGCCTTTCTTTTTGTTTTCACACAAGATGGCAGATCTGACCTCTGACCTATATAGTGCTGAATGACCACATATCCACTGTCTTACAGAACTCAGTAATATATATTTTACATGTCATCAGTGAAAAATATATAATTTTGGAACAAAGATGAAATGTGACCCTGGGCTTTCAAGTAGCAGCTTATTCCATGCTTCAAGTCTGTTTTTAGCCCTGTGGCTGGGTAAATGTAGGACAGAACACATTTTGGGATATTTTAACATCATATCTCATTTATTTATACACAAGGTGATCAGAAATGTACTGCGAGAGTTGCTAAAATTGTGCATAAATATAGATTAAACATTCGGGTGTTAAACATTTCCACACAAATATGTGTTAAAAAAATAATGCAACAATAACACAGATTTAGATAGATAGATAGATAGATAGATAGATAGATAGATAGATAGATAGATAGATAGATAGATAGATAGATAGATAGATAGATAGATTAGATAATTTATTGGTCCTCAAAAAGAGGAAATTTGTTTCCACAGTAGGTGTGTACAAAAACATAACAATGTTATACATACAGTCCATCATAAACAATCACACGCATAGAGGGGAGAAGGGGACAAGGAGAAAAAAACATCAGGATCATCATACAACAATGCATCTGACATCATAATGGCTGAGTACCTATGTGTTCAATGCTCGTATAGCCATAGGAACAAAACTCCTACTATAGCTAGCCTTTCTGCACATGAGTTTTATGGCCCAGCCCGTACGTGAGCGCTGCAAGTAGTGGACAGCAGGCAGTTCTCGGACCTGTTTCGGAGAGAATTTGGAGCACCAGAGGTGAGCTACAACGTGGATGAGCTATTGGAAGGAGTTAATGTGGCGAATAGTGCGGATCTCCCATTCCATGTGCACTTTGAGCGGGTGAGACATCGAGTGGAGATGGACAGGACTCTCACCGCTCATCCAGTGAAGAGAGTTCCGCTCATCTCTAAGTCTCCAGTCCAAGTCAAGTCTCCAGTCCCTGCCACGTCCCAGGTCCAGGTCCCTGCCACGTCCCAGGTCCAGGCCCCTGCCACGTCTCAGGTCCAGGTCCCTGCCACGCCCCAGGTCCATGTCCCTGCCACACCCCAGGTCCATGTCCCTGCCACATCTCAGGTCCATGCCCCTGTCCAAGTTAAGTCTCCCTTCCCTGTTCGAGCCATATCTTAAGTCCCTGTCCAGGCCAAACCACAGGTCCAAGTCACAGCCACAGCCAAGCCCCAAGTCACAGCCACAGCCAAGCCCCTGCCTGACCCAATTCTCAGAGTTCCGCTCAAAGCTAAGTTCCAAGTTCATGATCCAGTCACAGTCACACCTCCAGTTCAAGCCCCAGTCATGACTCCAGTCCAAGCTCCAGCCAAAGGTCACATCCAGGACTCAGCCAAAGCCAAGTCCCAAGGTTCAATCCAAGCCACGCCTTCAGTTCCGGACCTCCAAGTTCAGTCTCAAGTCTCTGATTGCAAAGCCCAAGTCAAGTCCCAAGTCTATGATGTCAAGGCCCAAGTCACGTCAAGTTCCTGCCAAGTCTCTTATCCAAGCCATGTCTAAAGCTCAAGTCATGTCTCTTGTCCAAGCCATGTCTCAAGCTCAAGCCATGTCCCAAGCCCAAGCCATGTCTCAAGCCCAAGCCATGTCTCAAGCTCAAGCCATGTCTCTAGTCCAAGCCATGTTGTTCTTCCAAGTTATGTCCCAGGTCTCAGCAGGCTAAGCGCAAGTCCTGTCTCGAGCTCCTGACCTCTTGTCCAAGCCGGCTGTTCCAGTAAATTACACTCAGCAGACCTGTTCAGCTGAGGACGGCCCTCAGCAGCCCTGTTCAGCTGAGGACGCCGCTCAGCAGCCCTGTTTAGTTGATGTCGTCACTCAGCCTCCACGTCCAGCTGAGGACGTCGATCAGCCTCCATGTCCAGCTGGGGTCATCGCTTAGCCTCCACATCCAGCTGGGGTCGTGTTGGATAAGATTTTTGATAGAAGTAAAACACAAGGGTAATAAAATATGGAGAATGAAGATTTAGTGAGAATATTGGAAAGAACAGAGTCACGCTCTCTTCCTTACAGACAATGTCTCTTAAAAAAGTTAATTATAGCAAGGCCTAGGGCCTGACCAAAAAGAGGAAGTGCAACACACACAGCACACATACCCAAGAACATGAACTCACTCACACACAGACCCAGAGTAATCAGAATAACAAAGTAAT
The DNA here is from genome assembly GCA_012411365.1 of Ameiurus melas. Lineage (NCBI taxonomy): Eukaryota > Metazoa > Chordata > Actinopteri > Siluriformes > Ictaluridae > Ameiurus > Ameiurus melas. The sequence continues at coordinate 12,280,992 of CM022777.1, read as the reverse complement.
GGTTAATGATAATTTGACTAAATCATACAGTACATATGCTAATAACAATGCAGAAAAAAGCATATAGGTACCATGATAAAGGAGGAAAAAGCATACAGGTGATATATGACCTCACTCAAAGTCAGCTCAAAAATGCCACAGAAAGACAACAAAAAAGGAGAACGATAGAGTAAGTGCAAACTCAACAGGTTTCAAGAAGTCTGAGGCAAAAATAGCAGGATTGGAAAGAACATAAAAATGCATTACATCACCCAGACATCACCCAGACATCACATGTAATGGTATTTTGGGCAAACCAAGGGTGTGTCAACTTTATAAAAGGGAGCCCCATTTCAGGGGACTGAGAGATCACTTTTTGAGACGTCCCAAACTGTTTGGATCTCATGTAACGAATTAAATAAATTGGACCTTCATCTTTTCTCACTCACTGGTTCCGTGTGGTGATTCAGACTTTGAGTATCTCAGCTGATGAAAGCTATTGTAAGTACATTCAATATTTTCTAAATTGTTATATTGGTAATAAGAAAGTAGGTAAAATTTGACCTACAGTCGTCACCCAGCAGTCCCGTCCAGCTGAGGAAGTTGCACCAGTCCCAAGCACCACTGAGGACGTTGCACCGCTCCCAAGTGCCGAGGAGCACGTCGCTCAGCCTGTTTGCCCAGATGTAGTCCTTGCTCTGCCTCCCTGTTCAGCCAGGGACTTTGCTCTGCTTCTCTGCTACGCCAAGAACAGCGTGCGGTTTCCTGGCTCTGCCTGGGACATACGGCCCAGGGCCCCGGGGCCGCCAATGAAAGGGGTGGACTCTTGGCACTCTGGGAGGAGTGTTCCTATTTGTTACTGTTAGCATATTGAAAAAACAAATGGCACCATACATAAGAACTGGTTCAACAATACTTCGGTACAGAAGAAGAAGCAGACTAAGCTTAACAGACAAATATTTAAATTTATGGATAACTGTGAGTCTCTATTGACAGCACTTGTAAATACCTAAAATGTGCTGATTGAAGTTGAGATGTTTATCTAATGTAATGCTCAGATATCTGAAATGCTCCACACTTTCAACCATCTCTTCGTTGGAAGAGCCAAAAACCAGTTCCTTCGTCTTTTTGATATTAAGGTGGAGAAAATTATCATCACACCATGTATTAAAATGTGCTATGGAGCATTGATAGTCCAAAAAAGAATCATTGTCCTTACTTTACAATGCCACAATGCCAGTATCGTCTGCATATTTAAAGTAATGAGTGGCGGTGACTGGACTCTGACAGTCATTTGTATAGATAATATAAAGAAGTGTACTAAGTACACACACCTGAGGGGCACCAGTGTTGAGAACAATAATGGGTGATAATGCATTGTCTACCTTTACCACTTGTGGTCTATTAGACAGGAAATTATAAATCCAATGTACTAGTGGTGATGGGACTTGCAGACACTGAAGTTTCTTGGTTATCTGATGATGCTGAATTGAGTTAAAGGTGGAGCTAAATTCAATGAAAAGAATTCTGGCATAGTTTCCAGAAATATCCAGGTGTTGTAGTAGACAGTGCAAGAGACAAGCCACTGCGCATCCTCTGTACCTCTCTTCTGTTTCTATGCATTGGATGCAGTTCAAAAAGGGTAAAACATATGGAAGCATAATTTTTTTAACTATTTTCTCAAAGCATTTCATTATGATTGAAGTTATTGATACAGGCCTGTAATGATTGAATTCTGTTGGATGAGGTATTTTGGGAACAGGAATAACAATTGATGTTTTCCATGCGACTGGTATTGTTGAAGTACGAAGTGATCGAAGAAAAAGTGAATGAAGAATGGGTGAGCACAGTTAATTCCAGAGCACCATTTTTCAAGACCTGACCTGGAATTCCATCTGGCCCAGGAGCCTTATTCAGTTTGCACTTAATAAGCTGGAAATAAACAACCTGCTTAGTTAGAAGTGACTCATAATCCAGCTCTAGAGAAGGCAAAGAAAATCAGAAAAATCTGAGGTATCAAAACAGGCATAGAAATGATTAAGATTAGCAGCAAAGGAGGTGGGATCTTGTACAGAGACAGTCTGTTTAATGGCTTGTCCAGTAAGAGACTTGACTCGCTGAAAAGCCTATTTGGTGTTCATATTTACAAAGTTCTGCTCCAATTTGTTTTTATACTTATTTTTAGCCTTGAATATTTTGATGTCCTGGTGTATGATTTTGAGATCAGCAAAGTCCTTTTGCTTAAAAGCAAGTTCCCTTTCAAAGGGAACGAGACGTTGCATTTAACAGTATGGGAACACCTTGCGCCTGACCGGTATCTGAAGCTTGTGTAAAATCATGCCTCTACTTATAGGCCTGCCATGATCAGGTGACGTGGCAATTAAGCGCGTCGCATGATGTATATATGGCACCTGTGAACCACGCCGCCAGCCTTATTATCTTCAGCGAGACTGCATTTCTGTTGTTTGTATGACAAAAACGCTTCATTTCTACTTGATATTTTCTCAAAATCTCTTAACTTTTCTATCCCCTTTTTAAAGAAAAGGAGAGGTAAGTAATGAGCGAGAAAGAGTTAAAGATGTGTGTAATCGCCCCTGCTTCCGTATCACGGGGGGGAAAAGTGCACACTTTCTTGGTGAAGTGTTAGTGGTGTAGTATGCGATGGCAACCTCGAGAGGCTGCGCATGGTAACGCTTAATATAAAGCAGATCGGACTCGCTTTTCTCAAAAAAAACGGAAGCCGAGCAAGTCGAGTCTCAAAGCCTCGCGGATCGGCGGCCCGCTGCCGAGGCAGCCAACCGTCTCAGGTTCGGGGATCTCTTAAATCTGGAAGAGGAGCCGGAGACGAGCGCTGCTCTATCTCTCTTCTGTCTTCCGGGTTCGGCTCTCCGCCGGATTTTGGAGTTTGCGTCGCGACTCCTCCGCCCACTATGGAAAGCCAAAGGGGTAATAAGCCCCCTCTCTGACTCCGAGGAGTTAGAAGGATGTGTTGAAAACTGAGAGCGCGTAGAAAGAGCTGCTTGAAGTGATTACCCAGTGAAAGTAAATACTTCACACTGCAGAAACTCCCCTGACTTCCAGACGTTATGACAAAATCTCACTTCTGAGAAAACCATGCTTAAGCCATAGTCATAACTCCACGATGTTGGATTATTTGGCCATTGGGGAAATGAATGGCATGGCTACTTAGCTGTGCCCGAGGTGGAGGAGGCGCGCTAGCTACCTCTCCACCGATGGCAGGTAATTACAGGGGCCGGCTTGCATCCAAGGTGGGCGTAAGCCTATGCTAGTAGACTTGCTTGTGGGTCACTGCAGACAATGACAGGGTGGCCTACCAAGCAGACCTGCTCAGTGAGCTCGACTTATGGCAAAAAAGTTGTCTCAAGCTCATCCGGTGGTCCACGAGTGGAGCCTGGGCCTGCACTTGTATGGGGGAAACCCAGAAGGCGAGTATGGCAGCCCGCCAACCCCCGCAGACAGCCAGGGGAACCGGGTGGCCACAGTCGTGGTCTGCTGTTGGGCCTGATCTGAGAATGGTCATAAAGGCCAAGCAGGCAAAGACGAGTGGTCCTGAGGGGCTGTGGAGGGATGTATCTGGGGACATGAGGTTGTTAGGGCAGGTAGCCCCCAGTGCTACTGTAGGGCCTCCCCTAGCCAAGGTGGTCCCCAAGTTTTCGTGTTCCCTGGTCAGCAAGCTGTCACAGGGCAACGGAAATCTGATGCTTCTCTCCAATAGAATGTGGAATAGCTAACGTCACTAGAGGACCATCGGGCAGCGTGCAAGCTACGGCCAAATGTGTCTCCATGGGTTCTGTCTACCATAGAAAGGGTTACCGGGTCCAGTTATAGCTCGACCCCCCCGTTCACAGGTGTGCTCACCACAGAAGTCAGCACAGACCAGAGCCCGACATTAGCGCAGGACGTAAGCTCCCTTTTGGACAAGGGGGTCCTGAAACATGTACCCCGTTCCCTCAGGGAGGGAGGTTTACAGCCTTTATTTCCTGTTCTGCAAAAAAGTGGGAATATGCGGCCAATTTTAGATCGGCATCATCTGAACCATACTCTTCGGATATACAGGTTCAGAGGCTGATGTTCAAACATATCGTGCCACAGATCCAGTTCGAGAACTGGTTTGTGGCGATAGGTCTAAAAGGTGCATGTTTCCGCATAGGATTATTGCTAGCTTAATCCCCTCGCACCTTCGCAAAGTGCATGGATGTCACTCTGGCTCCATTGGGACTCCAGACCATCTGTGTACCAAGCTACCTGGACGACTGGTTAATTCTAGCACGATCCTGGGAGCTGGCGGTTCAACATTGAGATGTTGTTCTCGCCAAAGTGAAGAACTGGGGGCTCAGGTTGAATCTCAGAAAAGTTGGTTTTCTCCGGTGCAGTGGACAATTTTTCTAGGGGTTATAGGATTCTACTACGATGAGGGCGTTTCTATCCCCAACAGGCGTAGTGTCAATCTCTGCGAGATAATATCTCTGCGAGATGGCACTCATTGGGAGATTCGCATCTGCAGGGATTCACTGTGGACCCAGTAACTGCGCAATAGCTACAGTCCTGGGGCTCGTACAATAAAATTTCTCAGCGGGGTGGGCTCCTTCTACAATCAGGGTTATGTGGCCGCCATTTCGGCCAGCCACGCCCTGTTGAGGGAGCCTCCGTGGGGCAACATCCTCTAACTTTAAGGTTCGTACGTGGTGTCAGACGGCTGCGGCCCATCTGCAGGCTGCGCATACCTTCCTGGGACCTCCTGTGGTCCTGGAAGGTCTGTCAGGTGCCCCATTTGAGTCCTTAGGGACCTACCGCCTCAAAAGCCACAGGGTTGATTTATCATCCTTGGCAAGAACTAAGAAAGCTGTGGTTCTGACCCCTGAGGGGCGCCAGCTAATAGATTCTGGTCGCACGACTGAGGTGGTAGTGACCATGTTTCTACAATAACATTTCTCAGCGGGGTGGGCTCCTTCTACAATCAGGGTTATGTGGCCGCCATTTCGGCCAGCCACGCCCTGTTGTGGGAGCCTCTGTGGGGCAGCATCCTCTAACTGCAAGGTTCATGCGTGGTGTCAGATGGCTGAGGCCTATCTGCAGGCTGTGCATACCTTCCTGGGACATTCTGTGGTCCTGGAAGGTCTGTCAGCTGCCCCTTCGAGCCCCTAGAGTGGATCCCATCTACAAGGAAATTGTATGCGCTCAAGTGGCACCTTTTTGTCTGGTGTTGTGAGGAACGTCAGCTACACCCAGTGAACTGCACAATCGCTACAGTCCTGGAGTTCTGACAAGAACTTTTCTCAGCAGGTTGGCTCCTTCTACTATCGGGGTTACGTGGCTGCCGTTTCGGTCAGCCCTGCCCCTGTCGATGGAGCCTCTGTGGGGCAACATCCTCTAACTTCGAGGTTCATGTGTGGTGTCAGACGGCTGAGGCCCATCTGCAGGCCATGCATACCTTCCTGGGACCTTGCTGTGGTCTTGGAAGGTCTGTCAGGGACCCCATTTGAGCCCTTAGAGTCAGCCTCTGAGAAGCTTCTGACTCTAAAGGTAGCTCTTTTACAGGCCCTGACATCTCTCAAGCGAGTGGGAGGTCTACAAGCTCTCCCTATTGTCCCTCCTGCCTTGACTTTACCCCTAGATAAGCCAAGTCCTTCCTGTATCCTAGGCCGGATTATATTCCTAAAGTGCCCACCCTGTGGTGTTGCAGGCTTTCTCCCCTCCTCTGTCCTCTGAGCAGAACAAGAGAGGATGCACCCGCTGTGTCCAGTAAGCGCTCTCTGTACTTACATCCACCGCTCCGGCCAGTGGCTTAAGTCAGAGCAGCTACTAGTCTGCTTTTGGCAGCGACAGGAAAAGTGATGGTGTGTCAAAGCAGTGCATCTCTACTGGGATTGTCGAAGGCTTTGTCCAAAGGGGTTTCCTTGCAGGATGTGTGTGTGGCTGCAGGGTGGTCTATGCCTCACACGGTCATTTTGTTATGACAGCCTGGATATTCATCCCTTCCCAGGTTCGAGTGTCCTGCACTGACCCTCGGGTTTGGGTATTTTTGAACAGGCTGTACCCTCGGTATGACGGAGTGGGTATTCCCGTTCCCATACTGCTAAATGCAATGTCGAAGTTCCCTTTGAAAGGGAACGTTGGTGTTACGCATGTAACCCTGTTCCCTGAGAAGGGAACGAGACGTTGCATAGCGCTGTCATACCGGGGCTGGCCTGTGAATTGCATCTTCGCTTCAGATAATAGAGGCTGGCGTCGTGGTTCACAGGTGCCATATATATATCATGCGACGCGCTTAATTGCCACGTCACCTGATCATGGCAGGCCTATAAGTAGAGGCACGATTTTACACAAGCTTCAGATACCGGTCACGCGCAAGGCGTTCCCATACTGCTAAATGCAACGTCTCGTTCCCTTCTCAGGGAACAGGTTTACATGCGTAACCCCGACGTTTTCTCTTATGGAAAAGAGATCTTAGAGATGAGTTGATCCAAGGTTTTGAATTTGGGTATGTTCTGGTAGTCTTTACCAATATCAGTGAAACATACAGAATTTTATGTACTCAGTACTAACTGAAGTCTGCTCATCAACCTCTAGCTCAAAGACTTCCCAGTCTGTACATGCAAAGCGGCCTTGTAGGCATGGAATAGCATCCTCTGACCATTGAGGGACGCTGTGTGTTACTGGCCTGCATTGTTTCAGCCGTTGTTTGTAAACAGGAAGTAAATGAATAACATTATGATCTGCCAATCCTAGCAGTGGGAGAGCTCTAGCTTTATAGGCTTCCGGGATATTACTGTAAGATAAATCTATAGTTTTGTTAAATCTTGTTGGTACATCTACATATTGATTGAAGGCTGGCAATGCGAAATCAAGCCGGCAGATACTTGAAGTCTCCAAGAAGTAGTACTGGATCATCTGGGTATTTGCTGAGCATAGACTGTGTATTATGCGTTATCTAATAAGCCGCTGCCTTTACATTACTGCTTGGTGGACAATAAACACAGCTAAGCACACCAGTTGAGAACTCCCTGGGGAGGTAAAAGGCATGGGCGAACAGGGTGGGCAGCTGCAGGTGCAGATTAAAAGATTTCCCATGTAATTTGTTGTTAATACACCACCGCGAGTTGATGTACATACACACACCACCTCCGCGCTCTTTCCCCAAATTACTAGTTCTGTCTGCCCGAAAAATCTCAAAACCGTCAAGGCTAACCTCGGTATATGGGACAGACTTAACCAGCCAGGACTCTGTCAAAGCAAGAACACATGCCTCTTTGAACAATACATCCGTGAGACATTTCGCATGTCCATTTTGTTTTTCAATGAACAAATGTTTGAAAGGATGATTGAGGGTAGTGGAGGTTTTAAAAGGACGCCTTCTAAGTCTACAACACACCCCTCCTCGCCTTCCTCTTTTCCTCTTTAAGCCAGTCGTTCATGTTATATCCAGTGGAATGGCGATAGATGGGTTAACTTGGCAGTGGATAGGGTTACAAAGGAGTTGAATTTCCTCCCGTGAATAGGCGAGTCCATTCCTTGCTCTGACATCATTGCACTGACAACAATCCATGTAGTTATAGAAATAATCCAAATCCAACTTGTCCAATTCCCCATGATGTTTCAGCCATAGAAAAACAGGCAAGAAACAACAAAAAACACACACACAATGCACCGACTGTGGCGTCGCAGCTAACGCATGCCCCAAATCTGCCAGATTTGGGGCAGATCCGCAAGAGGACTCTTTATGCTCTTTATAAAAAAGTTAATACTTTTTTCCCTACAATCCTGCTAAAATGAAATTTGTTTATATGCTAAAACGCTACTGGGCGGCTGTGGCGCAGTTGGTAGAGTGGGTTGTCCACTAATCGTAGGGTTGGCGGTTCGATTCCTGGCCTGGGTGACTCCACATGCCGAAGTGTCCTTGGGCAAGACACTGAATCCCAAGTTGCTCCCGATTGCAAGCTAGCACCTTGCATGGCAGCTGTGTGTGGTGTTTGAATGGGTGAATGAGACACAGTGTAAAGCGCTTTGGATAAAAGCGCTATATAAGTGCCCATTTACCAAATTCAGGTGACATTTATTAAAATCATTTAAACATTTGACAGATGTACTAGAAATGTTCAGGAGAAATGATCAGCAGAAATTTTCAGCAGAAATGTTCATTAAAAATTAAACTGTAAAAAACAACTACATTTGACAGAACTGTGTTGGACTCCTGTCTTCCCAGACAGTAAGTAGACAGGAGTCCAACGACACGAGACGATTATAGGAAGTAAGCGCAGGAGCAAGGTCTTCATTAATAAACAAATAAACCAGAACCAGAAACAGAAGCCGCGCCACAGTGCCATCTGCCAACGAAGCTTAACAGAACCCCCCTCCAAAGGCAGTTCTCAACGAGCACACCCCTCCAACAGCAGTCCAGGCCCCTGTGTGAGCTGTCTCTTGCTGCAATGGAAAATGTGACGTCCTCCACCGGGCAGCAGACAGGCAGAGCACCACCCCTTGTGGGATTGAAAGTCGAGCGCCATTCTCGGTGGGACTGGAATGCTGGACGATGCCCCCAGCAGCATGGGAACTCTGGACGATGCCCCCAGCAGCATTGGAATGCTGGATGATGACCCTAGCAGCACTGGAACATGCCCCCAGCAACAATACCATCGCGTCCTGCTGCCCTGTCCAGTCGAGGAATATGTCCTGCTGTCCGGCCCCGCCGAGGAAGAAGTCCTGCTACCCTGTTCAGCCCAGAAGGCTGTTCCGCTGCACTGTCCAGCTGAGGAAGCCATCCCGATGTCCAGCCCAGCTGAGGAAGCTGTCCTGCTGCCCTGTCCAGCCGAGGAAGCCATCCCCCTGTCCGGTCCAGCAGAGGAGGCTGTCCTGCTGCCCTTTCCAGCAGTGGAAGCCATCCCGCTGTCTGGCCCAACCGAGGCTTCCTCAGCTGGACAGTGCAGTGGAACAGCTTTCTGGGCTGAACAGGGTAGCAGGACTTCTTCCTCAGTGGGGCCGGACAGCAGGACAGATTCCTCGACTGGACAGGGCAGCAGGACAGCCTCCTCGGCTGGGCCGGACAGCGCGATGGCTTCCTCAGCTGGACAGGGCAGCAGCACAGTCTCCTCCGCTGGGCTGCACATCGGGACAGCTTCCTCAACTGGACAGGGCAGCGGGACGGCTTCCTCGGCTGGACAGGGCAGCGTGACAGCCTCCTCAGCTGGGCTGGACAGTGGGATGGCTTCGTCAGATGGATAGGGCAGCAGGACAGCCTCCTCTGGTGGGCTGGACAGCGAGACGGCTTCCTCGGCTGGGCTGGACAATGGGACGGCTTCCTCAGCTGGACAGGGCAGCGAGACAGTCTCCTCAGCTGGGATGGACAGCGGGATGACTTCCTCGGCTGGGCTGCACATCGGGACGGCTTCCTCAGCTGGACAGGGCAGCGGTTCAGTCTCCTCAGCTGGGCTGGACAACCGGATTACTTCCTCAGCTAGACAGGGCAGTGGAACGGCTTCCTTGGCTGAGCAGGACGGCTTCCTCGGCTGGACAGAACAGCAGCACAGTTTCCTCAGCTGGGCTGCACATCGGGATGGCTACCTCAGCTGGACAGGGCAGTGTGACGGCCTCGTCGGCGGGGCTGGACAGCAGGACGTCTTCCTAGGCTGGTCAGGGCAGCGGGACAGCTTCCTCAGCTGTATTGGACATCGGGACAGCTTCCTAAGCTGGACTGGACATCGGGACATCTTCCTAATCTGGGCTGGACAGCAGGACAGCTTCCTCAGCTGGATAGGGCAGCGGAACAGCCTCCTCGGCTGTCCTGGACAGCGGGACAGCTTCCTGGGCTGGACAGGGCAGCAGGACTGCTTCCTTGGCTGGGCCGGACATCGGGACAGCTTCCTCAGCTGGAAAGGGCAGCGGAACATCCTCCTCAGCTGGGCTGGACAGCCGGATGGCTTCCTCGGCTGGACAAGGCAGTGGGATGACTTCCTTTGCTGGGCTGGACAGCGGGACAGCTTCCTCGGCTGGACAGGGCAGCAGGACAACCTCCTCGGCTGGGCTGGACAGCAGGACGTCTTCCTCAGCTGTACAGGGCAGCGGGACAGCTTCCTCAGCTGCATTGGACATCGGGACAGCTTCCTAAGCTGGACAGGACATCGGGACAGCTTCCTAAGCTGGGCTGACCAGCAGGCCAGCTTCCTCAGCTGGACATGGCAGCAAGACAGCCTCCTCAGCTGGACTGGACATCGGGATGGCTTCCTCAGCTAGACAGGGCAGTAGGACTTCTTCCTTGGCTGGGCCGAACATCGGGACATCTTCCTCAGCTGGGCTGGACAGCGGGATGGCTTCCTCGGCTGGACAGGGCAGTGGGGGCGGCTTCCTCGGCTGGGTCAGACAGTGTTACGGCTTCCTCGGCTGGACAGGGCAGCAGGACGGCTTCCTCGGCTGGGCTGGACAGTGAGACAGTTTCCTCGGATGGACTGGACAACGGGACAGCTTCCTCGTCGGGCTGGAGCTCCAAAGCTGAGACCCCCCCGTAGGTCTCAAGTTGGAGGTCTGAGGCCGCCAAGTTGACCTCCAACGGGAGCTTCCCAGCTGAGACCTCCCTGTAGGTCTCACGCTGGAGCCCTGAGGTCACCATGTTGACCTCAGGCAGGAGCTCCACAGCTGAGACCTCCCCATAGGTCTCAGGCTGGAGCTCTGATGTTGCGGTTACCATTTCATGAATGCTGTTTCTATCCAAGTATGAGCATATCTGCTTTGCTACAATCTTTTCTAAAATCTTAGTGATGAAGGGGAGATTTGATATTGGTCTAAAGCTGGACAATTGGGATGGGTCAAGGTCAGATTGTTTAAGGGTTTAAGGGTTTTTAAGGGTTTTTTTCAAGGGTTTAATAACTGCTAATTTAAGTGATTTAGGGACATAGCCAGTGCTTAGGGAAGAATTGATTATATTTAAAAGTGGTTCAATTACTCCTGGACAAATCTGTTTAAACAAACATGTAGGTATGGGATCTAGTATGCAAGTTGATGAATTGGCTGAAGAGATTAATGTAGCTAGTTTGATCTCTCTAAGTGGAGCAAAACACTCTAAACAATCATCTGATATTTCTACGTTGTCATGTAATGGGTTTGTTACAGTATTGTCCGGTTTTAATTTAATGGGATGAATTTCATGTCTAATATTAAAAAAAAAAAAAAAATTCATGAAATCTTCACTGCTATGTAATGATTGAGTGTTTCTCTCTGTAGTGGTTTTATTCCTAGTTAATTTTGCTACCGTGTTGAAAAGGAATCTAGAATTGTTTTTGTTATCTCCTATTAAGGTGGAGAAATAGATTTTTCTAGCTTCACTAAGAGATTTTCTATATTTCAGTAGACTCTCCCTCCAGGCTGTTTGAAATATCACCAGTTTGGTTTGACGCCATTCACGTTCTAATTGTCGAGTTATCTGTTTTAAGGTACGCGTTTGATCGTTATACCAGGGTGCAAATTTTTTTTCTATGATTATTTTTCTTTTGAGTGGAGCCACTCTATCTAACGTGTAGCGGAGTGTTGACTCCAAGCTTTCAGTAGCCTGATTGAGTTCTATGGGATCTGACGGTGATCCAAATCTAATTGTTGTTTCTGTGAGGATATTTATGAAGCTCGGTGCAGTAGCTGATGTGTAGATACGTTTAACGCGGTAGCACGGTGAGGTGGAAATATTATGATCAATAGGTATTATGAATGAGATAAGATAATGGTCTGAGACAGCTTCAGACTACGGAAAAATTACAACATTTTCTCTACTTAGTCTGTATGTTAGTATGAGGTCTAGAGTGTGACCACCATTATGAGTAGGCCCGATTACATTCTGATTAATCCATACTGAATTTAAGATTGACTCAACCGCTGTTCTCAGAGGGTCTTCCAGGTTATCAAAATGAATATTAAAATCTTCGACGATTAATGCTTTATCTACAGACACAACCAGGTTTGAGATAAAGTCTGCAAATTCTCTAAGAAATTCAGTATATGGCCCTGGGGGTCTGTAAATAATAAATAGAGGACTTGACTTATTGTTTCTGGCTACATAGTTTACACTGGTATAAAGAATTTCAAAATAATTAAATTTCTGATAAGGTTTTTGTGTGACAACTAGATTTTCACTATGGATGAGACCAACACCGCCTACTCTACCAGTTGAACGAGGCTGATGTACATAACTGTATCCAGGAGGACTGGCTTCATTTAATGCTACATACTCGTTTGGTTTAATCCAAGTTTCCGTTAAACACATTAAATTAAATTCCTAACCAGTAATGATGTCATTAACAATAAGAGCTTTAGATGCAAGAGAACTAACGTTTAATAGTCCTAGCTTCAGGTCAAAGGTGCTGGCTGTGCATTCAATATGATTTAATTTTATGTTAATTAGGTTTAATAGAGTTTTTCTATATATTTGTATAGCTCGGGGAACAGACACAGTCTCTATTGTATGTATTACATGTGTTGGATTATTAATTGAGCATTGATTATACTGAATGTAGTTATTGTTGGAAGATGTACTTACGTTAGGCAGTCACTTGGAGTGTAGCGCCCTGGAGATGTTGTCAGACAGCAGTTCCACTCCAACGCTGCTGGGATGCAGGCCATCGGGACGAAACAACCTAGGACGCTCCCAGAACAGTTATTAACAAACACTAGATTCTGCTTATTACACCAAGAGACCAACCAATCATTGAAAGTGAGAAGTCTACTGAACTTTTCTGCTCCACGTCTGAATGTGGGAAGAGGTCCAGAGATGATGATCTTCACGATGGGTGATCTGCCTCATACCGTCTCGTTCAGGCTGGAGAAGTCCCTGTTCAGAACCTCCGACTGTTGTTTGTCCCCGTGTGCAGCACAACCGCTCCAATGCGCTCATCCTTCTTCAGGATCCCGGATACCTGCACAGCGACATCAAGGACACGAGCACCAGAAAAACAGTGTGTGTGCAGCTTACCTTTAGATGAGGCTACACGGACGTTCCGCACAATGGAGTCCCCGACGATCACAGCGTTAGGTCTGGTCTGACGGAGAGGGGCGAAGCGGTTCCTGGTTGGAATCTTGAACACCGGAGGTGGAGATGTCCTCGTCCGGGGTACAGCCCTCACCTTCCGCCATTGGTTCACCCAAGGCTCGAAGTGTGTTGGCGCTGGCGTGGCGGAGACCACGGCTGGGAAAGTCCTAGGTGCACGGTCTCTGCACAGAGAAACACACGGCGTAGAGGGGCTAGGAGTGGAAATACCACTCTGTGTGCTTACCTTGGATGTGTAGGCAGAGGCATGCAATGTTTCCAGCGCAGTTCGTCGCTCCTGCAGCTGGGCCTGCTGGTCGAGTAGGCCGTGGATCTGCTTCTCCACATACTCCAGTTCCAGCAGCACCATGTGAAGCTCGAGCCAGTCCTCATCTGCACCCAAGAGCGAAGAGATGATAGACATATTTGTACTTTAAACAAAAAACAGCGGTAAATGCGAAATATGAAAACATAAACAAGGCTAGCGGTAGGTGATGCTAGCGGGCTACAAGCTAATCGCAAGCTAGTCGCGGCTATTTGTACAAACAGATCAAATTAAGCAACAGCGCAATGTTACGATTGTTTTTAAAGTAGTTTCAGTTATATTTGTATAACTGAAATTAACTAAAATTAATGCAATGTAAGAAGAAAATAATGTAATAGCATTAGCTCAAAGGATGCTGCTTCCTGCTTGATGCTGCTTCCTGCTTATAGGGACCTCTATTGTTATTTGGATAGTCAAACAACAAATTTTGAAGTCAGATTGTGTTATGATACTTTACAGACTGAATAAAGTTATGTTGGAAGATGTATTTGCGAGCCAAGACTGCATAATTACACTTCGCAAAACCTGTGTGACATAGGCGCAATCAATTGATTGGAATACCAGATTTCCTAATCACAGACAACAAGACCTAAACCAGTTATCACAGGTAATGCAGTGTAATGTACACTATATGGCCAAAAGGTTTTTGACACCTTTTCAAACATCAATTAAATTTTATTTGTATAGCATTTTTAACAATGGACCTTGTTTCGAAGCAGCTTTACAGAAACATATAAACACAGTATACAGATTTTAAGTTTGTGAATTTATTCCTAATGTGCAAGCTGGGGGCGACGATGGTATAGAAAAACTCCCTAAGATTATAAGAGGAAGAAACCTTGAGAGAAACCAGTCTCAGAAAGGAACCCATCCTCATCTGGGTAACAATGGATAGTGTGACTGTAAAGGAAAGTTCAAACATCTCATTCATCCCAAACGAAGACATCCTATAAAATTGTGTGCTTCCAACTTCCTTGTGACAAGAGATTGGGGAAGTCTCATATACCGTATGGGAGTGATTTTCAGGTGTCTGCAAACTTTGGGCCATATCATGAGCAAGATGGCAGTATGTGCAGATACATTGGCTTTATGCTTTGTGCTTTTTTTAATAATATTTTTAATATTATGTCTATAAACTAGCACTATCATCGCAATGGTGAATCTAACATATAGCCGACACACCTTACTGTACAACAGATATGGTGGGCATGGTTGAGCAGTTTAATCACAGAAATCTTGCTTCTTTCAGTGACACTGTGTCCAGCGATGAAGCTAGCAGACTGCACAACAGTGTAGTGACAGAATTGCTGATTTCTGTAAAAGCAAAGTAGGAGGACTCACAATAACATATACATATACAATATACAATAACAATAACAGGTGTATGAACACACACATAATTAACAAACTTTGCTCCCCAGACCTGGAGTAAGTTATAATAAAAGACCTTTTTACATGCCAAGGGAATTTACCATTGTTATTGGTATTGCTGTGTACATACCACCAGATGCTAACACCAAAGACCTCTTGACTATCTGCTTATGGCCATTGGCAGACAACAGAATGCTCACCATAATAGTGCTTTTATAGTCATGGAAGACTTCAATCAAGCCAACTTCTATTCTATTCTTCCACTCTACATTAATGGAGACAGGGTGGAAAGGGTCACCAGTTCCTTGTCACCCACATTTCTGAAGCTCTCGCGTGGTTAACAAACACCATAATCCTTGTTAAAAAAGTGGTTTTACATTTTAAGGACACACAGTGTCTTGACATGCAGTATCTCAGTGTGTTATGGCAACTGCTCTGTGGCTGACAAGACTCAGTCAACTCAGTCCAGAAAATGAACTAAGCTGCCAGGCATAATGCATATCAACAATGTTGCCAGTGAAAAGCCCCTAACATAATTAAGCACCCCTCACACCCCTGCCACCATTTGTTTGTAAAGCTGTCATCTGGGAAGCAATATTGGACTATCAGGGCACACACTTCCAGACTTCTGAACATTTTCTACCCCAATGCCATCACCACAATTATGGTTCACCACAAGACATGGAATGGAAACACTAATTGAACTAAGGCATGAACTTTCTTTAAGCCAAGACATGAACCCTCCTCAAACTAAGACATTAACATTCCTTAACTAAGTCATAGACACTCCTTAAACTATGGTAGGAAACACTCATCTAACTTAGGCATGGCATAAACACTTTTAACTATGGCATGGCGTAAACACTCAACTATGGCATGGCATAAACACTCAACTATGGCATGACATGAACACTCAACTAGGGCATGGCATAAACACACACAACTTGCTTGGCTTGGTGTTGCTTTGCTGCAACTCTTTAGTTTTGTCTTTCTTAGTCCAGTCCCAATTAATGTGGGTAGATTCCGTTTAGTTCAGGTTAATGCCGTGCAATGTGCTAAGGAATACGAGGGCTTTAAATAACTAGTCACCAATCTCTTAATTGCTGACAGCTGGCAACACTTGACACAGCGGTAGCGTCCATGCGCATCTCAAGCACGTGCACGCTCTGAAGCCGCTCGTGCACGTTGTCACCTCAGTGCCCTTTGCTGGCCCGATCGTGACATGCGCATCCAGACTCTAGAGAGGATTATTGAGAGTGAGTGCTTCATTTTTTCTGTAAGGAAAAGTCTGGATGACTTAGACAGAGATAACAATCCCCCAACTCCAAAATTAGAGCACTCAAAGTGGGGCGAATGGTGACAAATCTGCGGCATAATCGCAAAGCCAACACTAAGGAATGCCCATGGGAGCACCACTCCTCTCCTCTTCTCATGTAAAACAGGTTTGCTCTCCTTAATGAACACATTACCTGAGAGAACTTTTGGTCTTTTCTGATCCACCACACCTACTTTGATCAAATGGTGCAGGCTATTTGTTGGTAACTCAAATAGTGAAGGCTACAGCAAAAAGACAGAATTCGTGTGAAAACTTTAATGAATTTCCTGCTTACAGAATTGCATATTTGACCATGTAGTACACAGTTATAGAAGGGATATATTTATAATTGCACTGTATTACCCAGATGTGTTCCTATTGAGTCTCAGGGAGTTTCCCCTTTGCCACCGTTGCCTCTGCCTTGCACATTAGGGATACATTCATACATTTAAAATCTATATCCTGAGTTTATATATTTCAGGAATTTATATATTTCTTTGGGACAATGTCCAGTGTTAAAAGCACTAAGCAAATAAAATTGAATTGAATTGAATATCTGTGATGTATAAAGCTAGAGGAGAGAGTGACGCTCTCTGCAAGGTCAAGGGGGGAGCGATGTTCTCCATGAAGCCAGAGCGCGGAGCGACACTCTCTTTGAAGCAGCAGGGGGGAGCGATGTCCTCCATGAAGCTAGAAAGGGGAGCAACACATGACTGATCAGCAACATCCTCAACCAAGCAAGGAAGCATAAGGAAGTCCTTAGCAAAGCAGGAAAGCAGAGTTATGTCTGAAGAGTTGCCGGGCATAGTGAAATCCATGGTGAAGCAGGGAGACCTCAGTGTAGCAGCATAGAGCACCCATTACATAAGCCCTCACAATCGGATGTTGAGACACCAAGTTTATTACAGCTTGTGGCTGACTCACTATCCTGTAACAATTGGGCAAGTTATAAGAAATGGATGAACTCACAAGTCTTGACGCTCAAGTCTTGTCCCTCAGTTGATAACTGTGGGAAAGCATGGGATGACTCACCCAGACAACCCACCCAAGGACAATTAACTCTTTACTTATCATATTGTTTTTTTTTTGCCTTTGTTTATTTATTCATTTTCATATGATTAATTTACATGTGACCCATATTCATGAATGTGATTCATTTACATGTAATTCATTTTCATGTGATTCATGTTCATGTGATTGATTTTCGAGTGGTTCATTTCATGTGATTCATTTACCTTTTCTCCCCTCGCCCCGCTCATCATGGCTACTCAATAGCTGTCGCTGATTATACAAAAATTATAAAAACCCAAGAACAGGCACCATTTAAATAATGTAAACCATAGGAATATAAATAGCCAATTGGAGCCGAAGAGGGACACACACCCAAAGTCTCCATAAAACAAGGGAGACAGCAGTGTTTCACCCCTAGGGTTGTCCACAAAGTGGACCTAGAGTAAGCTAAACAAAATTATCTAAACTTCCAGTAAGAGAAAAGTCCCCTACTGACTTCAAATCAAATAAATACTCTGCGCACTTTTACAAATATAATGTCCTTACCTTTTAACGACGTATAACTAATAATATTACACAGTGTAAAATATTAAATTAATAATAATAATAATATAAAAAAACTAATAAAATTAAATAAACTCTAACCCAGTCAGAGCATCAAAACAGAAAAGCACATTAATACAGAAGTAGATTTAAAAGGAGTGAGTGCACAAATTGTAGACAAAGTAATAATGCAAGGACAATATCTTCAATAAGAATTAGAATTCTGTAGCGCTGGAAGGCCGAGTGCAAAAAAAGAATGAAGAATAAAGAATAAAAGAAAAAAAATTATGAATAGAAATAAAAATAAATAAATAAATGAATAAAGAAAGAAAGAAAAGAAAGAACTATGTAGGTGATGCAGTTCACCCTGATCTTAAAAGTTTAAATATTACAACAACAACAACAACAAAAATAATATTAATAAATAAAATAAATAAATAGATAAATAAACAAATTAAAAAATAAATAAATAAAGAACACTATGTAGGTGATACAGTTCACCCCGGTATTAAGAGTTTAACGTAGTCTGCTGCTTCCTCTGCTGAAATAAAGTCCTTCTGGACACCGTTATATGTAATGCAAAGCTGAGCTGGATGAAGTATTCCATAGCGAGCGCCCTCAATACCACAAAGTTGACGCCGAACCTCGTTAAACACGGCCTGGGCCCAGGCTATCTTGACTGTGTAGTCAGGGAAAACGGAGATGGTCAGATCCCTCATTTTAATCCGCTGGAGCTCTCTCGCACGGCGTAAAATATCAACACAGTCACTGTGATAATGGAATCTGCACACAGTAGTTCGTGGTCGTTCACCAGACCGGTCCAAAACCGGCTTCTTCTCCAGACCAAACGCCTCCTTTAACAAGGCCACTACAGCAGTGGTTGTACAGGTGTCAGTGCCCTCTGGAACTCTGACTATCCTCACGTTACTGCGCCGTGACCTCGACTCCAGATCCTCACATTTATTCTTTATTTGAGTCACAGTTGCAGTGAGAGACTCGATAGCAGTCTTCATGTGAACTATATCATCGGTGCAACCGGAGAGCGCGTGCCCCATCTCCCCAACAGTACCTTTCAGTGTTGATATGGTGGCATCGGTAGCAACCTTATCGATAGCCAGCTGTGTTTTCATGGCCTGCAGGTCGAGCTGAATAGTAGACAACGCTTCCCTGAGAGTCTTCTGAAGATTCTCCTGGTGATTCTCCTGGTGATTCTCCTGGTGCTTCTGATGCTCCTGGAACTCCTTTTTAAAAATATCGGCAATGTCCTTCCTCAGTAAAGCCAGCAACTCAAGCCTGAATGCGGCGAGGTCAGAGCCACCACTCGGGGATGCGGATGCGACTGCGGGTTCACGGGGGGAAGGGAGCGTGGATACGGATTCATGGTGAGAGGGATGTGCGGCTGCAGATTCACGGCGAGAAGGAGACGCGCTCGCGGTGCACACACCAGACCTCAGTTTTGTCTGAATGCTACCACCGATTTTTGAGTTTTTCCCCGACATCTTAACGAACCACCGAGTTAAAAATACAAATAAGGAAATGAAATAGAATAAGTCAAAATACATTATATTACTGAAAAAAGTGCTAATTAATTACAATTCTTAATCGAAATCAGCAGGAGACTCAAACTCCACGTCTTGCTCCATCGAACACCAAATTCAAACCTCTACTTATCATATTGTTACACGGACTGCATCAGAACACTTTATATATTCTACAATACTGGACTGCACGAATAGTACATACTTCATACAACTAAAATTGCATATTTTCTTCCATATTTTATCCTGTAATTATCAATTTTATAACTACAATATTCCCATTAGACATTTGATTATTTTACATGTACGAGTATTACTGATTATGAATATACGTGTGGGATTGATTATTAGTAGTGTGTCAACACACTTTTTCCACATTTTGTTATGTTACAGCCTTATTCCAAAATGGATCAAATTCATTATTTTCCTCAAAATTCTACAAACAATACCCCATAATGACAATGTGAAAGAGGTTTGTTTGAAATCTTTGCAAATTTATTAAAAATAAAAAACAAAAAAGCACATGTACATAAGTATTCATTGCCTTTGCTCAATACTTTGTTGAAGCACATTTGGCACCAATTACAGACTCAAGTCTTTTTGAGTATGATGTTACAAGCTTGGCAGACCTATTTTTGGGCAATTTCTCCCATTATTCTTTGCAGGACCCCTCAAGCTCCATCAGGTTGGATGAGGAGCGTTGGTGCACAGCCATTTTCATATCTCTCCAGATATGTTCAATCAGGTTCAAGTCTGGTCTCTGGCTGGGCCACTCAAAGACATCCACAGAGTTGTCCTGTAGCCACTCCTTTGTTATCTTGGCTGTGTGCTTAGGGTTGTTGTCCTGTTGGAAGATGAACCTTTGCCCCAGTCTGAGGTTCAGAGCGCACTGGAAAAGGTTTTCATCAAGGATGTCTCTGTACATTGCTGCATTCATCTTTTCCTCGATCCTGACTAGTCTCCCAGTTCCTGCCGCTGAAAAACACAGCTTGATGCTGCCACCACCATGCTTCACTGTAGGGAAGGTATTGGCCAGGTGATGACTAGCGCCTGGTTTCCTCCAGACATGATGCTTGCCATTCAGGCCAAAAAGTTCAATCTTTGTTCAAACTTTGGTCTGAGAGTCCTTCAGGTGGGCTGTCATGTTCCTTTTACTGAGGAGTGGCTTCCACCTGGCCACTCTACCATTCAGGCCTGATTGGTGGAGTGCTGCAGAGAGAACCTTCTTCTGGAAGGTTCTCCTCTCTCCACAGAGACATGTCTCTGGGTGTGTCTCTGTAGAGAAATGGGGGTTGCACATGTAACCCTTTTCCCTGAGAAGGGAATGAGACGTTGTATTTAGCATAACAGTATGGAAAGCACCTTGCGTGCATGAGCGGTATCTGTGTAAAATCATACCTCTACTTATAGGCCTGCCATGATCAGGTGATGTGGCAATTAAGCACGTCGCGTGATATATATATGGCACCTGTGAACCATGCCGCCAGCCTCTATGATCTGAAGAAACGCAATTCCTAGGCCTGCCCTGGGATGACAGAGCTATGCAATGTCTCGTTCCCTTCTCAGGAAACACGCGTAACCCTGACGTTCCCTTTCAAATGAAACTTCGACATTGCATTTAGTATAACAGTTTGGGAACAGGAATACCCACTCTGTCATGCCGAGGGTACGGCCTGTTAAAAAAGACCCAAGCCCGAGGGTCACTGCAAGACACTTGAGCCCAGGGTGTAGCTATTGCACAGTTCACTGGGTCTAGCTGATGTTCCTTACACCACAAGACAAAATGCCGCCACTTGAGCACATACAATTTCCTTTTGGATGGTGCTCTGGTCTCTACAACCTCAGATGTGAGACTAGAATCTATGAGCTGGACGAACACTATTATATGAGGTGAACACATCCACTTCCACTTGTCTGTACCTCCGCCATATTCACTCCACCACTTGTGGATGGAGCCTCCAACCCCCTGGCCTCAGCCTTTGCCTCAACAGGATGTCTGCCCCTACATTCCAGCTGCTCGGAATGTACATTGCACTCACTGACAAGAACCTTCCCTCTGCCCAGAGAAGGATTAGTTCAACAACATCTCGATCATCCTAGAATTAACTAGTCGTCCTCGTAGTTTAGTACACACATGCCCTGGGGTTGCAAGGGAGCCAGAGCAGCATCCTTGCACTTTGTGAAGGTGCGAGGGGATAAAGCTAGCCTGAAGGGAAGAACCCGAAATTGTTATGTGTTGTCTCCAAACGCAAACCTTAAAAACTTCCTGTGGCTGGGCAATATTCCTATGTGAAAATATGCATTTTTCAGATCTATCGTCACAAATCAGTCCTCGAACTGAATCTGTGGCACAATAAGCATCAGATTTTCTTTCCCCGGTGACAGATTGGTGTCCAGAGAACACTGAAAACTTGGGGACCGCCTTGGCTAGGGGAGGCCGGACAGTAGCACTGGAGGCTACCTGCCCTAACAACCTTATGTCCCCTGATAGATCCCTCCATGGCACCTCAGGACCACTCTTCTTTGCCTGCTTGGCCTTTATGACCATTCTCAGATCAGGCCTAGTAGCAGACCGCAACTATGGCCACCCGGTTCCCCTGGCTGTGTGTGGGGGTTGGCAGGCTGTTATATGCTGAGCTCACGCAGCAGGTCTGCTTGGTTGGCCTGCAACACTGTCATTGTCTGCAGTGACCCACAAGCAAGATTACTACTGCATAGGCCTTGCCCACTAATGCCACAATGGCCTTACAATGGCCTTAGTGGTTTGTATGGCAAAGCTGGCCACCCTAATTACCTGCCATCAATGGAGAGAGTTAGCTTGCAAGCAGCTCCTTCAACATAGCTAAATAGCCATGCCGTTCATTCCCCACAACGGCCGAATAATCCAACATTGTGGGGTTATAAATATGGCTTATGCTTGGTTTCCCCCCAGAAGCCTGATATTCTGTCATTCACTTCTGGAAGAAAGGGGAGTTTCTGCAGTGTGAGGGATTTACTTTCACTGGGGTGAAAAAGGCTCATATAGCCTTTGTAATCACTTCAAGCAGCACTTTATATGCTGTTCTCAGTTTTTAGCACGTCCGTCTGGCTCCTCAGAGTCAGAGAGGAATTATTATATTATTATAATCTCCCAGTGGATAAAGGACGTGATGTTTTTTTTCTGAAACTCGAGAAAATCAGATATACGATGAATGGTTATAAAGACCATTCATTTATAAAGTTTTTTCATAAATGGCATCCCTTTATTGCATACTTTATGGAGTTACAGACACTTCCCACTTAAAGTTTAGTGCCTGTTGAATTTTGCAATATCTTTATAACCAGCAACAGTTAATGGGTAGCCATGATGAGCCGGAGGAGTGGGTTGTGGGTTTAATTTTGTTTTTCTTTGTGTACAAAGAAAAAAACTGTGAATGTTTACTGCTGTTGCTCAATTTGTTTTTAGGGGGAGGACAGAACAGAAAAGGTGATTTTGAAAGGCTTAGCAGAAATGTTCAACAGAAATGTTTAGCAGAAAGGTGCAGTAGAAATGTTTAGCAGAAATGTTTAGCAAACATGTTTAGCAGAAATGTTCAGCAGAAATGTTTAGCAGAAATGGTCATTAGAAATGTTTAGCAGAAATGGTCATTAGAAATGTTTAGCAGAAATGTTCAGCAGAATTGTTCATCATAAATGTTTAGCAGAAATGTTCAGCAGAAATATTTAGCAGAAATGGTTATTAGAAATGTTAATTAGATTAGAAATGGTTAGTAGAAATGGTCATGAGAAATGTTTAGCAGAAATGTTCAGCAGCAGTGTTTAGCAGAAATGTTTATCAGAAATGCTCAGCAGAAATGTTCTGTAGAAATGTTCATCAGAAGTGTTCAGCAGAAATGTTCATAAAAATGAAACTTTTATTTCATTATTACTATTATTTTTGTGTGTGTGTTTTTTCCACTTTTTCCCCCTTTTGGCTTTCCATAGCGGAAGGAGTCGCCACGACGCAAGCTCCAAAATCCAGGGGAGCCGAACCCGAAAGACAGAGCAAGAGATCCTCTTCTGGATCCATATAGATCCCCCAAACCTGAGATGGCTAGCTGCATCGGCAGCGGCCGGTCCAAATCCGCAAGTCTCTGAAACCCAACTTGCTTCGGCTTCTGATAAGAGCATGAGCCACGAGCCAAGCTGCTTAATGTAGGCATTACCATGCGCAGCCTCTCGATGCTGCCATCGCATGCATCAGTCCACAAAACATTTTGCCAATACCGCTGTGGAGTGTCAATGTGCTTTTTTTGCAAACTTCAGGCGTGCAGCAATATTCTTTTTAGTAAGCAGTGGCTTCCTTCGTGGTGTCCTGCCGTAGATAACCTGCTTGTTCAATGTTTTGCATATTGTAGACTCATGAACAGAGATGTTTGCCAGTTCCAGTGATGCCTTCAAATCTTTGGCTGTCATTCAGGGTTGATTCTTTACCTCATTGAGGAGTCTTCGATGTGTTCTTGGTGTCATTTTGACTAGGCGCCTAATTCTTAGTAGAGTAGCAACAGTCCCATTTATATGATATAGAAAGAGAACATTGACACTCCACAGTGGTATTGGCAAAATGTTTTGTGGACTGATGAAACTAAGATTGAACTATTTGGAAAACAACACACAGCACTACATCTGGTGTAGAAAGGGCATCGCATATCATCATGAAAACATCATCCCAACTGTAAAATATGGTGGAGGAAACATCATGATTTAGGGCTGCTTTGCTGCATCAGGGCCTGGCCAGCTTGCAATCATTGAGGGGAAGATGAATTCCCAAATATATCAGACAATTCTTCAGTATAATGTTAGAATGTCTGTACATCTGCTGAAACTGTATAGAAGTTGGGTGATGCAACAGGACAACGACCCAAATTACCAGAGCAAATCCACAACAGAATGGTTTCAGAAAAACAAAATCTTTTGGAGTGGCCAAGTCAGAGCCCAGACCTCAACCCAATAGAGATGCTATGGAATGATTTGAAGAAAGCCATACACATGAGACATCCAAAGATTATGACTGAGCTAAACCAGTTCTGCCAGGAAGAATGGGTTAAAATTCCTCCTGAACTATGTGCAGGTCTGATCCACAGCTTCAGGAAGCGCCTAGTTGAGGTTATTGCTGACAAGCGGGGGTCAACCAGTTATTAATTCTAAGGGTTCACTTTTTCCACTGCCATTTTGAATGTTGAATGAGGGTGTTCAAAAAAGACATGAAAGATTTTTTTGTGTGTTATTCTTTTAGGCACATTATATTTGTCAGTACCCCTGACTTAGATGAAGATCAGATCACATTTTATAACAAATTTATTCAGAAAACCATGAAATTCCAAAGGGTTCACATACTTTTTCTTGCCACTATATATATTAGTATCTCACAAAAGTAAGTACACCCCTCACATTTTTTCATGTGAAGAAATAAAAAGACTGAAGAAATGAGACCTTGCTACAATGTAAAGTAGTGAGTGTACTGCTTGTGTAACAGTGTGAATTTGCTCTCCCCTCAAAATAACTTAACATACAGCCATTAATTTCTAAACCGATGGCAACAAAAGTGAATATACCCTTAAGTGAAAATGTCCAAATTCAGTAATAGAATGTTTTTCTGAACAGTTCGTCTGTGAATGTGAAAATGGGAAAAGTGTAACCCATCAATTCCTAATCCAGACCTGATGCCCAGTTAATTTGCTGGGCAGAGACCTCATGTGCATTTTGCACCTTAATTTGATTTCCTCACCCCAGGGCGTGGCAGTGACCGATTAATCATTGATGGGGATTGAATCTTTCACAAACAAAGAGCTCTGTGTTTAACAATGGTCCATGTATACTAAAGCTAGCATCTGTGCTCGTTTGTTGACGTTGGCACATGATAAGATGAAGGACAAATGTGTTGATTTTATGTTGTCCTCTGTCCTCCACTGCATAGCAGAAGTGCATGAATCAATAGACTTTCATTTTAGAAAGAATGGTTTATGGATATCCGAGAAAGCAAAGAGCTGTATCTAAAGTCACTATACTGGTGTGACAAATTTTGTGCATGTTCAGATTATGTGAGAGTGTGAGAATTTCAGATTGGGAGCAGAAACCCACCTCCAACATGTGGTGCAGCCTGACACTGGGAGTTTATAAAAAAATTCTTTCAGTAAATGTGCAAAGTTAACTGGGATGTAATATATCATGACAAGGGAATGTTTCTGAACCCTGGGACAAGCCCCACACCCCTAGAGATACACCCACAATTGTAGAATGTACCTCTCGGGCTGTAGGCCCAAGGGAAACATGACGAAATCCTGATTAGAAGTGCACCACCAGTCATGATCACACCGAAACATGACTTTCAGCCCAGACAATCTCAATACCCTCTTAAATCGGATGCTATTGAGGGAATTAGACCAGTATTTAATTCACTATTAAAAGCAGGGGTCATTGATCCTTGCCCAGATTTGCTAGTGCGCACTCCATTATTTACAGTGAGAGAAGCAAAAAAAAAAAACCCACAACCTAATGAATGGAGATGGAGGTTAATGCAGAAGTAAAAATGAGAGCTGCAGACATGCCAAATTCTTACACTATATTAAGCCTGGTTCCAGCAAATAGCGGATGGTTTTCTGTCGTAGATTTGCATTTCTAAGTATACCTCTTGATGTAGACAGTGAGGTTTGGTTTGCATTCATATTTGACTCACGTGTGTTAGGGCTATTGTGAGCAATCAGTGATATACAACCAAATGCTAAAGGTAATGCTAAACCTTTAATGCTTTCTCCAGGGCACAGTGTGAAACTGAAACCATTAAATTGTTGCAGCTTCTCGCTAATGAGGCACACAAAGCCAGTCTCTCAAATTTACAGTTTGTGCTGCAAGAAGTGAGAGTCTTGTGTCATGACATTTCTGCAAGGGGAAAGAAACTCGCAGCTGAAACAGTATCTGCAATCCAGAAGATTCCCAAGCCTCTGACGAAGATTCAAGTTCTCTATATCCTAGGTATGTGTTAGTATTGCAGAAATTTCATTCTAAACTATTCCATTCTAGAAACACCGTTCAGAGAGATGGCATATGCAACAGGTTTGACAGCCCATTCTCCAGTCACTGCAGACTTTACCCCATGTGTACATGCAATAGCGACATCTGAGAAAGCTGTGGTGGCATCCAGAGACCTGGTAGGTTAGACAGAATTGACCCTCTTGGTTCCACATGAAGTGTCATTATTCCTACTTGAACAGAAAACCTCACATCTGTCCACCAAGCAGTGGCTGTGCTATAACACTAAACTACGAAATATGCCAAATGTTACTATAAAACATTTTACTGTCCTTAATTAACCCTGTGACTCTCCTTCCAGCATAGGGAGACATATGCGTCACGTGACCCAGAGACAAGTAAAAATCGAGTGGGCTTTGCTGTAGTAGCCGCACGAGACAGTTGTGTCAGGAAGTCTCCCCTCAAACTTCTCAGCGCAAGCAGGTGAACTATACGCACTTATAGAGGATTGTAAGTATGCTAAAGCACAAACAGTAACTATCTACACAGACATTGCATTTACATTTATTCATTTAGCAGATGCTTTTATCCAAAGTGACTTACAAATGAGAAAATACAAAAGTGATCTATCCAGCAGAGGCCAATGCAAGTAGTGCTACCATATAAGATCCATTAATTGAGTTCTAGGAGAAGCAAAGTATGCAGAGTAGAGGTGTAAGTGCCAGAGTAATTTTTATTTTATTTTATTTTATTTTTTTTAGGGGTTGGTTAGGTGTTCATGGAAGAGGTGAGTCATTAGTCATTTCTTGAAGATAGCGACAGATTCTGTGGTCCAGATTGAGGTTGGAAGTTCATTCCACCACTGAGGATCAAATTAGTTTGAAGGTTCTTGAAAGGGACCTTAAACCACGCTGAGTAGGTAGTACTAAGCATCGGTTATTGATTGAGCAGTAGATATGCCTTTGGGGTATTGCATGATTTGGGGACAATTTGGAAACACAGGAACTTCCCAACAAGTTCAGGAACAAACATAGCCCACCACAAACTAGTCTCTGAGCTGCTCGACGCAGTGGTTACTCCCTAAAGCTATTGCAGTATATAAATGTGATGCACACACTAACAAATCAGACCCTGTTTTCCTAAGAAATGCATCTATGGTCCCAAAAATCAAAAGAAAATAATCACTCCTTCTTTACAGCTTTCAGACCTCTAAGCATGAGCTCTGGCAGAGGAAAAGGCTGTTTGGTGCAAAGCGGGTTGTTCGGTCATTATTTTTGTGTGGTAAAGCCCACAAGGCCACCATTGCCTCGCTAAATACATGTTCCCATATTATGCAAAGTTTATGCATGGTCATGCGTCAAAAAACGGGCATGATAGCAGTAGTAACCAAGCATTGATTCACAAAGGCTTCTCTAATTACTCTAAAAATTATGGTGTTTACGGTGTTTGTGCAACTTATACTGTGGGTCGAGGTTTTAAGTTAGAGAAGGCCTCATACCCAACTCCAGACAAACCTACTTCCCTAAATGGGTGGAAGCATTCCTATGTCCAAACAGGACTCAGACGTGGTAGCAAAGGCGTTTGCTAGAGAAGTAATTCCTTGATGGGGAATTCCCACAAAAATTCTCCAGTGATAATGGCACACCTTTTGTGAGCTATGCCCTCTAACAAGTAGGTGAATATTTGGGTTACTGTGCAACCCTGTCCTCTGCTCTACCACAAGCAGGTAAAGGCAGTGCTTCCAGCTCCAGCCACGGGTCCACTGCATGATCTGAAGCCCAGAGAGTAGGTCGTGATCAAGGATTTCCACAGAACGAGGTGTAACATGCCAAGGTGGTCAGGATCTTTCCAGGTCCTCTTCATCAATCATTCGACAGTGAAAGTCAGCCAATAAGCCACATGGATGCATACCAGTCACTGTAAGAGATCGCCAGAGCCGAGCACTGAACTGGAGAAGACGGGACTTCGACAGCAGAACTAGAAAGTGATTCTCTATAAAAAGGCCTCTTGGAGGACTGACGCTCACAAGCGATGATCTGCATATACACACCCACAGACGACACTCAAAACACACATTCTCACACCAGTTCCATGTGGTTACACAACACAAGACACCAAGTGATATCTAGTAGCCTGCAAAATCACGGACATGTAGTTTTTGGACAAATTGTTGATGACAGGGAAACTGTATTCTTAGGAGGGCTGAACTTCATACTGAGGGCTGAAGTACATACTATATAGTCACATGGCCAGGACAGAGAGGCCAGGTTAGATGAAGTGAATTTGCTACCTCACCTCTTATGCCCCAAAGCTCCCAGACCACAGATTACTGTTGCAGACTAGACACAAACCATTAGATGTGGACCTGCACATCCAGTCACACTAACAAAGCAATTCCTAATCATGCACCCTCCTCCTGGTATAGGTGGTATCTGTTAGTAAGCCATGTCACAGAAATAAACTCACATATCACTGGGACTGTTCCCGACAACACTGGGGATCCAGAAGTTAGACTCTTAAGCCGGAAAGATAAACCAAAGCACGGTATTGGAGTTTATTGGGTGGAGGACTTATTGATCAATCATGCCAATCGTTGTGGCAGAAAGAGTGCATGACACACACACTTTTAAGCAAATTTAGTATTTAGCTGATCATGGTGACGGAACTAAGTGCCTAAGGCGACATAATTTCTATAGGTCCCACATATAGCCCTCAAAGTTCTTTAGTAGACTATTGCAACAGATTGGACGACAATTAGTAGTCAAAAGTCCGTATGCCAAGATATTGGCCGCCTCTGTATCGCCTCTTTGGTCATAAGAATCATTGCCAACAATGTTAACCACTCAACATAACACATCCCCTTGTCAAGCAGACACATAATGGTTATTCTATCATTGAATACATGTGGTCTGCAATATGCAACCCTCCAACAATTAGTGAGATGGGGTTTGATTGGCTGAACTCAGTACTCGGGGGATGTGGCTCGTGGATATTAACTGTCTGTCTACCTATAGGTGCAATGATTCTTCTTGTCATTCTCATTTCTCTCACGCCCGCTGAAATCACTAATGAACAAACATTGATGTTGACAAAGAATGATTACGAACTCTATGATAACCAACCTGACTTGTATCCTAAACCTGACTGGGTGCTAGATCCTTCCAGCGACACTGACGATGATGACCCATTGACATCTGTTTCACACCTATTGTAAATATTCATTTGACTAGAATATTACAAATATTTTGATGACTCTCATTTCACCTTAAATTATATGGCTTGACCACAGGATATTTTATATCCACAAAAACAGTCTTAGTGTCACGTCTGTCATGTTCCGTGACATAAAGGAAGATAAGGCGGATGCAAGAGCAGTATGAACGAGAGTTTTATTGAAAGAGACAGGCAGACAAATCCAATTCGTAAAAGTAATCCAAAACAAGCAAGGTCAGACTATCGGCAAACAGGCATGAACTTGGGAAAGGCAGAGATCAAGGTCATGGTAACGAGAACGGGGTGAAGACACAAAACATGAAACAGGAAACACAGCGAGGGACTGGTAGCGGAGAAACCAGTGAACTAAACTAATGAATCTAAACATGAACTATGACCTGAACTAAGACTATGAACATGAATATAAACAAGGCACATGAAACTATGAACTGGAACTATGACTTTGGTAACTAACTTCTAATCTTACTCTAAGGCTAATATTCCGCATTGAGTGTTGCGAGGCATGCGGTATATATTCTGACATGATTACCCTCACAACTGCTAACAGCTGAGGGTAATCCAGACACACGTGACATGACAACCAATGACAGGACGGGGAGGAGACATGACAAACAATAACAAAAGCACGTGTTGAAATGTCACTGCTGTCAACATCGGAAAAGCAGGTGCTGGCGCATTCGCGCTAAAAGCACGCTGCTTCAAGGGGAAATCATGACAGAACCCCCCCACAAAGCCACTCATCCCAGAGTGCCATGAGACATCCAACTTCTTTGGCGGCACCTGCCCCCTGGGCAAAATGTCCAAAGCAGAGCCAGGAAACCACACAGTGTTCTTGGCGGAGCAGGGAAGCGGAACGATGTCCCTGGCTGAACAGGAAGGCAGAGCGACAACCACAGCTGGGCAGACAGGCTGAGCGAAGTCCTCAGCGGAGCATGTAGGCAGAGCAATGACCACAGCTGGGCAGGCAGGCTGAGCGATGTCCTCGGCAGAGCAGGAAAGTAGAGCGATGTCCTCAGCTGAACAGGGAAACAGAGCGCTGTACTCAGCAGAGCAGGGAAGTAAGGTGACATCCTTGTCGGAGCATCAAAGCAGAGCAACGTCCCCGGCTGAACAGGTAGGCAGAGCAATGACCACCGCCGGGCAGACAGGCTGAACGAAGTCCTCGGCGGAGCATGAAGGCAGAGTGATGTCCTCGGCGGAGCAGGAAAGCAGAGCGACGTCCTCGACTGAACAGGGAAACAGAGCGATGACCACCGCCGGGCAGACAGGCTGAACGAAGTCCTCGGCGGAGCATGAAGGCAGAGTGATGTCCTCGGCAGAGCAGGAAAGCAGAGCGACATCCTCGGCTGAACAGGGAAACAGAGCGCTGTACTCAGGAGTGCAGGAAAGCGAAGTCCCCTGTGAGGTCAGGGAAAGGAGCGTGGGTCTCCGTGAGGCCAGGGAGAGGAGCGTGGGTCTCTGTGAGGCCAGGGAAACGAACGAAGCTCTCCACGAAGCAGGAGGGGGGAACAATATTCGTCATGGAGCAGGAAGGCAGAGCACAGCTGAACAGGGAGGCTGAGCGATGACCTCAGCTGAACCGGGAGGCTGAGCGGGGACCACAGCTGAGCAGGGAGGCTGAGCGATGACCTCAGCTGAACAGGGAGGCTGAACGACGTCCACAGCTGAACAGGGAGCCTGAGCGACATCCACAGCTGAACAGGGAGTCTGAGTGACATCCACAGCTGAGCAGGGAGGCTGAGCGATGTCCACAGCGAATGACGACCTCTGCTGAACAGGAAGGCTGAGCGACGTTCACAGCTGAACAGGGAGGCTGAGACACAACCTCAGCTGAACAGGTAGTCTGAGAAATGTCAACAGCTGAGCAGACAGGTTGAGCAACCTCCACAGCTGAACAGGAAGGCTGAGCGACAACTTCAGTTGAACAGGGAGACTGAACGACGACCTCAACTGAACAGGAAGGCTGAGCGACCACCTCAGCTGAACAATAAGGTTGCAGCTCTGGAGTTGCCCAGGCCCAGGCTGGGGCTCTGAGGACACCAGATGAACCTTGGGCATGAGCAGATCTTGGGTGGCCGTGTTGGTGGACTCGGGCGTGAGCAGAACTTGGCTGTGCGTGTCAGCAGACTCGGGCATGAGCAGAACTTGGCTGTGCGTGTCAGCAGACTCGGGCGTGAGCAGAACTTGGGCGTGGGCTGAACTTGGGCGACAGGGTCGGTAGACTGGGGCATGGGCTGAACTTGGGAGACCGGGTTGGTTGGCTTGGACATGATCGGAACATGGACAGCAAGTTTGGACTTGAGCATGACTTGGTCAACTGGATCAGCAGGCTTGGACGTGAACGTAATTTGGTCAGCAGGCTTGGATATAAGCATGACTTGGTCAGCAGGCTTATACATGAGCATGACTTGATCAACTGGATCAGCAGGCTTGGACGTGATCATGACTTGATCAGCAGGCTTGGACATGAATGTAATTTGGTCAGCAGACTGGGATATGAGCATGACATCTGGCTGTAATGTCATTGGGGCTTTTCTGTGTAAACGTTTGTGCTAACTCCAGCTGCTCTTGAAGCATTCTTTGGAGCAGAAGAAAGCTT
Organism: Ameiurus melas; assembly: GCA_012411365.1. Lineage (NCBI taxonomy): Eukaryota > Metazoa > Chordata > Actinopteri > Siluriformes > Ictaluridae > Ameiurus > Ameiurus melas. The sequence continues at coordinate 12,249,069 of CM022777.1, read as the reverse complement.
CCCGGAGGCCCAGCTTCTTGCAGGTGGGACATTGCAGCCGAGTCTCTTTCCCGCAGCCCTCAGTCATACATCTCGGAGAATTCTTCCCCCCGATGGCCGGAACCGGATCGCTGGTGACTGCCCTGTCCATCTCCTCATAATAGAGGTTGAATGGCAGGTCAGCCTGGGGCTGTCCGTTGACTCTCCACCCCAGTAAATCAAGACCACGAAATTGTCCGGGCTGTGAGAACTCCTCCATAAAAAGTTTTGAAAATTGTGAGACATCATGGAGGGCTGAGGACCCAGAACTCACCAGCTGCTCCACCCAGCCATGGGCTGGACCGCAAAACCTGGAGACCATGAACCACTGTCTCTTATTAGGTTTGGGATATGCCAGGCTGCAAAAATACACCTGGCAGCTAAACAGAAACTCCTGTGGGTAGCTCCCCAATCCCACTGTATCTGGCGGAAGCTCGACATCATACCTTTGAGGAAATTGCACAGACAAAAAAACGAGCATTCCCTTATTATATATTGTCCTATTACTTCCCTGGTTTCTGTAGCTTGACTTCTCTCTCGTCCTCATGCTGCATCCATGGCTGGAGGAATATTCTGTCACGTCTGTCACGTTCCGTGACGTAAGGGAAGATAAGGTGGATTCAAGAGCAGTATGAACGAGAGTTTTATTGAAAGAGACAGGCAGAAAAATGCAAATCGTAATCCGTAAACATAATCCAAAACAGGCAAGATCAGACGATCGGCAAACAGGCATGAGCTTGGGCAAGGTAGAGATCAAGGTCGTGGTAACAGAGAACGGGGTCGAGACACAACACATGAAATGGGAGACACAGTGAGGGACTGGTAGCGGAGAAACCAGTGAACTAAACTAATGAATCTAAACATGAACTATGACCTGAATTAAAACTATGACTATGAACATGAACATGAATATAAACATGACACATGAAACTATGAACTTGAACTATGACTATGGTAACTTACATCTAATCTTACTCTAAGGCTAATATTCCGCATTGAGTGTTGCGAGGCATGCGGTATATATTCTGACATAATTACCCTCGCAACGGGGACACGACGGGGAGGAGACATGACATAAACAATAACAAAAGCACATGTTGAAATGTCACTGCTGTCAACATCGGAAAAGCAGGTGCTCGCGCATTCGCGCTTAGAGCACGCTGCTTCAAGGGGAAATCATGGCACTTAGCACCTTCATTATGTCTGTTTTATGATGAATTCAGTTGAACCATGAAACAATTCTGAAGTTCTGATGTATTCACAGTATAGTAATTTCTCTGTTAATTTTAGTTATCATATTTTCTAATGATAAAAGGGGGAAATGTAAGGGAAATGATTAATCTTAATAGTTTTGTTCTTGTTCTGTTTGTCACAGATTGTGTTGAAGCTGATAAAGGACGGATGCAATCGCAGTTTAGAACAGTAGGTTTTATTTAAAGAGAGGAACACAAATCCAAAACGTGATCCGGAATGTAATCCACAAATAGGCAAAGGTCAGGCGAATGGCAAACAGGCATACACAGGGCAAAGCAGAGATCATGGTCGTGGTACAGAAAACAGGGTCGAGATGCACAAACATGAAATGGGACGATGAACGAGGGACTGGTAGCAGAGAACCAGTAAACTACACTAACTAATCTAAACATGAAACATGACATAAACCAGGACTATGGAAACTGACATCTAATCTAACAATTCTAATCTAATAAACCGCGCCGTGTGCTGGTAGGCGCGCGGTATATATGCCGCCATGAATCAGCCACTAAACTGCCAGCAGCTGAGGGCAATACCAACACACGTGGAATCCCAGCCAATGACAGAACAGGGAGGAGACATGGCAAACGTAAACAACACATGTGTCCAAATGTCACAACTGTCAACAACAGAAATGCACATGCTCGCGCATTTGCGCATTAGAGCACACTGCCTCATGGAGGAACTGTGACACTGTTCATCTGAGGATAAAGTCAAAGAAGGTCATGTCATTTAGATTAGTACAGAATGTTTATCTGCTTACGAAGACACAAACATGTTAAGGGTTTGACCCTGAAACAAAGGAAACAAAGCCTGCTTGTCAGACAGGTTGTAGATGGGGACGGAGGCAGGTGCAGATCCAACTTCTTTATTAAACATAAATGTAAAAACTCAAATCAAAACGGAGCATAGACAGATCAGGAGCAAACGTAGCATAGACAAATTGGAGCAAACGTAGCATAGACAAACTGGAGACCCGCTACAACACAGAGGACTTGTGAACAAAAACACTACCATAATGTCTATCTAATCCCAAGCCACGTGCTTCATTGCTCGGGAGCCTTAAATACCCAGCATTACTCAAACTAAACATGATTAACAGAAATTACAAACACCGGTGAGAAATCAGGAAGCAAAATCAAAACAAAGGTCACGTGGTTAGTCCGATGGCAAAACCCAGTGCCACAGTGCCCGCTGCTGGGCGCACTGTGACAGAACCCCCCCAAGGGCACTCCCCCCGGAGTGCCCAAAGTCCTCCACCTTCCACTGGCGGCCCCGGACCTCTGGGCCGAACATCCCATGCATCGCCAGGCAGGAACTGTCCTGAGTTCCTGGCCGAGCCTGACAGCGGAAGGCTGTACACAGTTATATGAAGGATCGGAGTGTCGCATTCAGGGGAGACGAGAAGCTGGGCGACCTTCCTGGGAAAACAGGGGCGCTGAGCGACATCCTCCCCAGAGCAGAGATGCTGAGCGACGTCCTCAGGAGAGCAGAGATGTTGAGCGACATTACCAGTGGAACACGCAGGCTGGGCGGCGCCCCCAGCGGAACCGGCAGGCTGGCCAGCATACCCAGCAGAACAGAGAGACAGGGCGGCGTCCCCAGCGGAACAGAGGGACTGGGCGGTGTCCCCAGTGGAACAGAGAGACTGGGCAGCGTCCTCAGCGGAACAGGCAGGTTGGGAGGTGCCCCCAGTGGAACAGGCAGGTTGGGCGGTGCCCCCAGTGGAACAGGCAGGTTGGGCGGCGTGGCCGGAACAGGGCTCAGAGGCGTGGTGAAATACAGGAATAAAAACGTAACTGGGGCTAGACACGTGACACTGGATGTGGTGAAAGGCGTGACGGGAGCTAAGGACGTCGCGAGAGGCGTGACGGGAGTTAGGGACATGGCAAGAGGCGTGACGGGACCTAGGGTGCCGGGGCCATGAGGCAGAGCTCTGGAGTCAGCACAGTAAGGCAGAGCAGTTGCTCGACCCCGGGACGGGACTTGGATCAGGGATATGACAGGGACCGGGAAATGGGACGGGACAGGGACATGGTATGGGACATGGGACAGGACAGGGATATGAACCAGGAGCGTGACAGGGACTGAGAGCTGGAGCGGGGAAGGGACTGAAACCTGGAGCGGGTTTTGGGACATGGCATGAACTAGGACGTGGTTTTGTGACTTAGCTGTGGCAGGAACCAGATAACTGGTTTGGACTGGCTCGAACTTGCACGGCGGAGGGTTGAACTCGAAACTCGGAAACTGGAACTCGAACCCCGGAAACTGGAACTCTGAACGCGGAAACTGGAACTCGGAAACTTTAACTTGGAACTCGGAAGCTTGGACTCAGAACTCAAAGACTTGGATGGGAACTGAGGCTGGGTCAGAACTTGGGCGTCACATACTGGAGACTGGGTCTGTGCTTCCGCCAGCTGTCTCTGTGCTTCATCTCGAGCTTCACTGGCTTGAATGTGTTGAGCTTCTTGCTTGGACAGATCAAACTCCAGCTTCTCCTTTGTCGCTACAGCCAGAGCTCTCTGTCTTCTCTCATCCTCTAGCTCTGATCTCAGCATGTCCACTTGCGCGTTTGATAATCGGTCATGAACAAGTTCACTGTTGAGCTGCTTCTTTTGAAGTTCCCTCTCCAGCTGTGACATCCGAGTTTCCCATTTCTGCTTCTCCTCCTTCAAGGTAGCTATCTTGGAGTAACAACCGGTCACCTCCTTATGTAGCTTGTCTCTGTCTGCAGTACCTGCTCCTGACGGCAGACAGCTGCAGACAGATCCTCGTGGAGCTGCTCCTTTTCTGCTGTCAGACACTTGACCTTGTGTTCAGACTCCTCTGCACTGCTCAGGGCTGCATCTCTCGCCACTCGGAGTTCTTCCATTTCACGCAACTGGTCCTTTAGCTGATCCTGGCCTTGCCTTAACTGTCCATGTGCTGCGGTTTCCGCCTCTACTGTCTGGATGAGTTGAGCTTCGCGCTGGGACAGGAGGTACTGAAAAGCCTCCTTCGCGGTAACGGCCCGAGCGCACTGTTTTCTCTCCTTTTCTAGCTCCTTGCTTCTTGCAAGATTTAGCGTCCTTTTTACTCTGAGTACTTACAATGGGAACAGGAGGCTTGGCTGAGATTGGAGCTTGAACTTGGAACTTGGCTTTGGGCAGAATTCTGAAAATTGGGTCAGCAGACTTGGAGATGAACGGATTTCGCTTAGCCAGATGCGCGGTAACTTGGACCTGTGACTTGGCCTGGACAGGGACATGGGCCTGGGACAGGGCAGTGGTTGGGACTGGAGACCTCATAGTACACGTGGAATGGGCACTCTGCCACGTCCACATCCTCAGGCAACTGAGCATAGTGCTGTCCTGGTTCTCCGAACTCCTCCCAAAACACGTCCAAAAACTCCCACACATCCTCCAGCACCCAGGGTTCCATGGCTGCCACTCGGTGTGCCCATGTACGGGCTGGGCCAACCAGGCGAGACACAATAAACAAAGTGAATTGTCCTTCAGTCGGCTTTGGGTCGCATAGGCTGGAGAAATAATACTGACAGTCCTGCAAGAACTTATCGGGGTAATGGTACCCATCATACGGCTCCGGCATGACCATAGAAAACCTCTGTGCAAAGCTCATGGATTCCAGGGCAGGAACCCATAGCGTAGGCTCCCAGGTGCGGCTTTTTCGCCGTTCTCCTACAGCGTCCATGGTGCCACGGTCAGATCTGCTGCGTCCGTAAGTCAGCTCAGGATTCTGTCAGATGGGTTGTAGATGGGGACGGAGGCAGGTGCATATCCAACTTCTTTATTAAACTTAAATGTAAAAACTCAAATAAAAATGGAGCATAGACAGATCAGGAGCAAACGGAGCATAGACAAACTGGAGCAAACGTAGCATAGACAAACTGGAGCAAATGTAGCATAGACAAACTGGAGACCCGCTACAACAAAGAAGACTTGTGAACAAAAACACTACCATAACATCTATCTAATCCTGAGCCACGTGCTTCGTTGCCTTAAATACCCGGCGTTACTCAAACTAAACATGACTAACAGAAATTACAAACACCGGTGTGAAATCAGGAAGCAAAATCAAAACAAAGGTCACGTGGTTAGTCCGATGGCAAAACCCAGTGCCACAGTGCCCTCTGCTGGCCGCCCTGTGAAACTGCCTCAAACTGCTTCTTATTGGTACACAGAAATGTCTCATACTCTGCGCTTCATATGTGTAGTTCATGTTCAGCACAAGCGGGCTAAAGTGCTCTCATTATGTTATCAAGCTTTCTTCTATCCTGCATTCTTCTATCCTGAATTCATCCTTCTGTAATACACCTTTTCACCTCAGAGGACGAGTCTGCGAGTGTTGTCAATGGAAACAAGGCATGAACACAGTAGGGGATTTTGAACTTCAAACACAGAAATTATGAATGTTGCTGCCTATCTGCCTGTAAGTATCCCACATCAGTCTTATTATATCATGGATTAAACATCATGATATAATGCATGCTCAACGTTTCATTGTTGAGCTATTGATAGATGTTAGATTTCAGCCCTCTTATTTAATATCATAACCAGCCACCACTATAGGTGATTATCTGTTCACATTTGCATTGTTAATGATCCAGCTTCAGTTTCTTTAGGTAAGCCTTACCTGCAGCACATTTGCTACTGCTTTTGAGCCATACACCTTCATAACACTCTGAACATAATCAGCTCTAATAGCTGATTATCTGCACTTCTGCCGAAGTGGGCCCAAATGATGGAGCACGAGCCAATCATGATAATGACCCAATCAACACAAGGGACTGTCTCTGTTTGTGGGACTATTGTACTAACTCTTCTAAACACTGCATTTATTTGCGTGGTTTCATTTCAGCTCTTGCATTTGGTGCATGCCTGCTGCCAGCTCCTCGACTCTGCCTTCCAATGCATTAAAGGCACTCATTATTCCTCTTCAATGATCAGCAGAATCTTCTGCCTGTTTCTGCTCTTGCCCTTACAAAATGGTGACGGAACTTATTTTTTTCTTCCTAGCAAGAAAACAGTCAACAGCCGTATTTACTGGTCACTGCTGAAGATTATACTTAGCATCCAAAATCCAACTTTCTCAAGATTGGAAAAGGTGACAAATGTGACATTTTTTTATTTAAGGACTTTATATATATATATATATATATTAGTAGTATATATATATAAACTACAGATGTGCGGTCACATTCATGGCCAAAAACAAGCAAAACCCCTAGAAATTACTGCTGTACTCTAAGTGGAATAAAACACTTCAGGATAGTAACCACAAAGTGTGTGTGTGTGTGTGTGTGTGTGTGTGTGTGTGTGTGTGTGTGTGTGTGTGTGTGTGTGTGTGTGTGCGTGTGTGTGTGTGTTATTCCTTTGTTATAATAAAAAGATCAAATAAATCTGGAATTGCTATGTCTAAGAATTTGTCGGCCAATAGACAATTTCAAGATAATAATGATATTAAAAAATAAATATTATATAATATTATATTATAATATTGATAATAAATATTAATCTTATCTTAATATAAATATGAATATTAATTAATAAAACAATTATACAATATAATAATAATATAATAATATAGTGATAATTTTATGTTTTAAATATATTTGTTTAATCTGATAATGAGAAATATAAATGAAATTAAATTAAACTATATTTAAATGGATTTTATTTGCAGTCTGGTACATGATGGAACATTAACATTTAAGGATTATTGTATATGTGAAATAATGTTCTGATTAATGTTATGTTAATTGATAATCACACCTTGTTTTCTATATGGCAATCAGTGTACTGACATGACCTCTGCTGACTCCAGTTTACTTTCTACACACCTTTAACATTCATTCAAGTTTTGCCAAACATTGTAGTCATGAATGTTCAGAGCCTTGTTACTCCACCAACTGTCTATGTTATGTTTCACTCTCTGTCTGATCTTTTTTACTCTTTCAGGCTGAGCTTTGACCTGATTGTAATGAAACAACCTGTGCTTTGTATTGTTCCTGCTTAGCGACACTGATCTGGTTTTGCAATTTCACTTTTGTTGCTTGGATTTGATATTTTATAAGTGCCACATTGCATGGATACTCTTTCTCCAAGTCTGGTAGTTTACAGCCCTCATACATAAAAGCCAAACATCAAGAGATGCAAAGAAATTAAACAGGGAATCAAATCAAGAAGTTATAATAATAACCAGCTTATATTTGTCAGGGGTCCAATGGATGCCGATCTGGGGAACACTGGGTGCAAGGCAGGAATGCACCTTGGATGGTATTCTAGGGCATCATGCACATACAGTACATTGACACACTCATTCAAACCTAGGGACAATTTATCTTGGCCAACCACCTACTGCCATGTTTTAGTAGGTGGGAGGTAACTGGAAAACCTAGAGGAAACCCATGCTGACACAGAAACTACAGACAGACAGTCACTTGGGTCCCTGGAGCTGTAAGGTGGCAATGCTACTCACCATGCCACCATGATTACCAGATTCTTGTTATAGATCCTTTAACTGCATATTAATTTGTGTATTTCTGGTTTCTCTACCCTTGTAAATGTATTCTTAGATTCCATGCTGATTTGCTTGGTTAAATCTGTCTGTGTTTTGACCGTAGTCATGAAAAAACAAATGAAGAGTCTCTGCTAACATATCCAACTGCCCTTGACTGCCAATTGTTACAGAAACAGAGGGCTTAAGAGGATGCAAGCCAAATATGAGCATTTATCTTTCTGACAGGGTCATCTTGTATGCGTGAATGACTATTTATGAAAATGAAGGAGTCTGACAGAGACAGATTGAAGCGATAAGTGTGCCCATTTGAGTTCTCTAATGACTTTCTTTGAGTCTCTCATTAGATTAATGCACATGATGCAAATCAGATTGCATCATAGGAATGTGCTCCAAACACAAACGATCATATCTTAGGCATCAGGAATTGAGAATTCAAGAATGTAAGGTAATCAATATTTAATAATATTTCATTGTCCCAACCTTTCAAACTCCATCAAAATCATAAGTCCTGCTTTTCAATTTCAGCGTGTTAACAGAACCAACCACTGAATCTGTCCTTGGCTCCAAAGAGCTGCAATATCACTTAATTTATTTCACCAAAGACTGCCACGCTATTGACACTGCATATTAGATGAGATCTCAACACAGAGTCTTAAACAGCCCAGTCAGGACTTTTGAAAATAGCATTGTGTGTGCTCAGGGATTAGTGATACGTTTATCAGAAAAATGTTCTCAAAATGAACATATTGCACATCTGGGGTTGGGGAGAGGACTGCTGCTAATTCCAAGACCAATGTGGATGCTGTCTAAAATCTAAAGTCTTTCCAGCCAGAATGTTATGAACGTATGAACTTTATATCACTCCATTGAATAGCTGTAGATGAGTGTGGAAGTGGGGCTGTGCTCAAGCATCGGTTTGTGAATGGAGGGCAGAGCCGAGATGGTGAATGGTGAGGAATGCACACCTGGGGGGGGGGCTTCTTTTGTGTTACAGTGAAATGAAGTAGGGATATAATGGAAAGAGACAGGCATCTTATTAGACATATACATCATTTGAAGGTTTGAAAGAGTCCTCGGGACTTAGTACCGCAGCATTGTGTAGACGCAAACTGCTTTCATGAGTGAGTCCAAAGACCACCTTTCACCAATTCTCTCTCCTGAGAAAAAACACTCGAACTCTTATACCACTAAAATAAACACTTGCAATCCATTTGATTGCCTCTCTCATCTACTACATCTGTAGTAAAGCACCACATGCTGTCATGAATATTTAAGAAACAGCATTTTCCCATAGGATGAAAACACACTGGCTCATGAATAATTGAGATACTGAAACATCGTCAAAATACTATAATACATTTCCATGTTACTGCCTGTGACATGTGACATGAAGAGATTTTAAACCTGCAAGACGAAAATAGCACAGAAAAAGCTCAAAATGAACCAGTTTTCTCCTACGATTACAATTAAAGGTTGCTAAGATTGTCTTTTATGATGTGCGATACAAATGCCTCTGTTAAAATTTCATGACGCTTTAAGGAATTTCTGAAGGCCAATTTATGTTACGACATCGGTCTAGGGTCGAGGTGTAACACATAAGAAAGTATAAACAAAAATAAAAATAAGGTAGACACACCCAGTCCCTACTGTTTCGTGATTAGTAGAAAAGTGCTATTTACAAAGTGAAGATTATTTACAATGGAGGCGTACACTCAGCCACAACACAAAACAAAATGGGGGAATGGGACAACACAGATTCTACCACTCACTCACAACACAACAAGCAAGTGATCTCACAAATATTTGCTATTCAAAAGTATGCACACAATCACAGATACACCACACATCCGCATTCCCCATTCCTCATCCGCCATTCCCCGCGGGCACATTGTTATTCCTCCTTCTTAATCAATGCCCAATCTTCTCCTCTCCAATCCCGGTGCAGCATGTCGAATTTGGGCGGAGCAACCTGTGAGACAAAGAGGGAGAGAGAGAGAGAGAGAGAACGAGACAGAGAGTGTGCACGCGCTCATACGTACACACACACACACACACACACACACACACAATAAGTCTCCTGACGTAACACCCCCACCCATAAAATTCAAATTCATTTTGACCACCTTAACCATCAACTAAGCATAAGCTTGTGAGAGGGCATCTGCCAAGATTAGTTGTTATTTAATTTTATTTATTTATTTTTATTTTTTCTCTTCTCAATGAATAATTTTGGGAAAGGGAAGGGAGGGGAGAAAAGGTAAATGAATCACGTGAAAATGAATCACATGCATGAATATGAATTACGTGTAAATTAATCATATGTAAATGAATCACATGTAAATGAATCATATGAAAATGAATAAATAAAAAAAGGCAAAAAAAAAAGAAGTTGGTGTTACTTCTCGGGAAACCGAGTCCTGGCATCAAGAGTAATTTTATGTTTTTGATTAGGTATGCAGGTTGCCCATCGATCTCCAGTGGTACAGTGGGGTCTCGGCGGGCACCTCCGTGGCCAGAGGTTTTGTGATGACTGGCTTAAGTCGTGACACATGGAAGGAGGGAGCTATGCGGCTGTCTTGAGGTAAGTCAAGACGATAGGTAACCACGTTGACTTGTTTGAGGATCTTGAATGGGCCAGTGTATCTTGGGGCGAGCTTCTTGCAGCCATGTGGTTGTCCCAAATTCCTTGTGTATAACCAAGCCCTATCGCCGGGCTGGTAATTCGGATGCTCACTACGGTGGCAATCCGCTTTGCGTTTGTATGTTTGTGCCATCTGTCTCAGGAGCTGGTGTGTGTTGGCCCAAACCTGTTCACTTCTCTGAAACCACTGATCCACTGCTGGTGATTCGGTGTGGTTCGCATTCCAGGTGAACAGTGGGGGCTGGTACCCTAGTACACACTGGAACGGTGTGATGCCTGTGGATGAGTGACGCAGAGAATTTTTGTGCGTACTCGGCCCACGAAAGGAATCTGCTCCAATTCTCTGGGTTGGAGGTGTAGAATGTCCTGAGGAACCGGCCTAATTCCTGGTTTACCCATTCCACTTGGCCATTAGCTTGTGGGTGATAGCCTGAGGTAAGATTGACTATGATCTCCATTTTTTCATAAAACTGGACCATACTCTGGACCTGAATTGAGGGCCTCGATCACTGACGATTTCCTCCAGAATGCCGAAATACCTGAATACATGCTGAAATAGTGCTTTGGCTGTCATGAGTATGGTGGGCAGGGCATGTAATGGTACTTACCTGACCGATTTAGAAAATTAGTCTAGCATTACCTGAATGGTTGTGTTACCATGGGACTTTGGTAGGTCAGTAACAAAGTCTATAGAGACATGAGACCGTGGACGTTCATGTACGGGTAGAGGTTTGAGTTTGCCAGTAGGAAGGGTCATGGTACTTTACTCTGCGCAAACATTGAACATGATGTGTACCTCCCTCTCCATATTTGGCTACCAGTACTTCTCCCGTAACTGATAGTATGTGCGTTGTGCCCCTGGGTGACCTGTGCCAACCACCGTGTGGGCCCAGACGACGAGTTCCTGTCGGTATTGTTCAGGCACAAATATTCCTCCCGAGGTGGTGACGGGGTGACCACCTCTTAGCCATACGTACATATTCTAAGTTCTTATGATCAGTGAATATTATGAATGGGTGGGTAGTTCCCTCCAGCCAGTGTTGCCATTTTTCCAGGGCTAGCTTAATGGCCAAGAGTTCTCTATTGCCCACATCGTAGTTTCTTTCAGTAGGTGATAGTTTTTGTGAGAAGAATGCTACCAGGTGGAGTTTGGGCCTCTCTCCGAAATACTGTGAGAGAGCAGCTCCTACGCCTGTCTCTGAAGCATCGACCTCTACCACAAATGGTTTGGATGGGTCTGGATGCTTGATAATGGGCACGGTCGTGAATGCTTTCTAGAGCTGCTCAAGTGCTGCTCGGGCAGATGGGTTCCATGGCAGGCATCTGGGCTTTCATTTTAGCAAGGAGGTCAGTGGATTTGCTATGGAGCTGAAATTTGGGATGAATCTTCGGTAGAAATTGGTGAACCCCAGGAATCTTTGTAGCTCCTTTACTGTTATAGGAATGGGCCAGTCTACCACTGCTGATGATACAGGGCTGATGATGTACCCCAGGAATGAAATGGTGTCTTTATGGAACTCACACTTCTCTGCTTTGACATACAGCTGGTGCTAGAGCAAACGTTGCAGGACGTTTTGAGCGTGCTCTTTCTTGGAATTGGAATAGATCAATATGTCATCAATGTATGTGTTTACATTGCATACCAGCATGTCCCTTAAGACGTCATTTATCAGACACTGGAAGACCGAGGGAGCGTTAGAAAGCCCATATGGCATTACCAGGTATTCGTAGTGCTTGGAGGTGCTGCTAAACCCCGTCTTCCACTCATTCCCCTCTCTGATCCAGACCAGGCTGTACGCACTGCGTAGGTCCAACTTGGCGAATATGGTAGCAGTGCAAAGCTGTTTTAGAGTGACAGGTACTAACGGAAGGGGATAGTGGTACTTGATGCAGCATTGGTTTAGACCCCTGTAGTCAGTGCATAGTCATAACCCTCCTCCCTTTTTCTCCACAAAGAAGAATCCGGTGGATGCTGGGGACGTAGAGGGTCTTATGTAACCTTGGAGTAGTGCCTCTTGTATATAGTCCTCCACAGCTCCCTATTCACTCTGTGGGTGGGTAAACTTTTCCTTGGGGTGGCATAGTGCCTAGAAGCAGATTGACATTGCAGTTGTAAGGCCAATGAGGTGGTAATCTACTAGCCTTTTCTTTACTAAACGCCTCGCCAAGGTCCTGGTATTCAGTGGGAATGTGGAAGGTGGTAGCACTATTTGGGCTCTTGATGGAGTTGGTTGCTTGCATGATCAAGGGTCTTTTAAGACAATGTTTGATGCAATGAGGTGACCAGTGCGTGATCTCCTTGTTAGTCCAGGAAATACCCTGGTTATGGTGCTCTAATGAGGGAAGGCCTGGGACTAATGGATGCCGGGCAGAAAACCATGCTCTACTGATGGAGAGCGCTGGTCCAGAGGTTGAGTGGTTCAGTGCAATGGGGGCCCCATCAATGGCTTGGATACGGCATGGTGTGAATAGTGGAGGGACAGGGATGTTGTGCTGTTGTACAGTGGTCTGGTTGATGATGTTCCCCACCACTCCTGAGTCAATCAGTGCTTCTAAAGTACAAAACAGTCCTGAATATTCTACTATGACCGGCAGTAACAATGCAGATTGAAATGCGCTCTGGGTTTCAGGACCCAAACTCACCCCTGGCTGATGTAGCTTAGCCGCTCCGTTCTGTCCTATGTCACGCCGTTGCTTGAGAGGGCATTGTCAGACGAAGTGCCTCTCCTCGCTGCAGTAGAAACAGCGAAGCTCGCGACGTCTTCAATCTCTCTCCTCCATGTTAACCCGCGACCGGCCCATCTGCATGGGTTCAGCGTGGGGACCTTGCAACATCTGCCTCGCTGCCTACTGGGCAGCGACTTTGTAGCAGACAGTCTAGGCAAATTGTCAGGCTAATGAGTGAGTCGAGTGTTAAGTGATCATCATGAAATGCCAGTTCTGTCACTATGTTCAGATTCAATCCCGGGTGAAACATAGTTTTGAGGGCGGATTGGTTCCATCTGCTCCTGGCCGCTTTCGTGCGAAACTCTAGAGCATAATCCGCAACGCAGCGTGTCCCTTGCTTCAGGGTCAATAATTCCTCCCCAGTCTCCTCGTTGTTGGGAGAATGATAAAAGACGATCCAAAATCGCTCCGCCAGTTGATCATAGGTAGTGATGGTGCTATCTCCCTGTTCCCACTTCGCCGTAGCCCAGAGCAGAGTTCTCCCGGTCAGTAGTTCCATGAAATGGATAATTTTCCGACTCTCGTGGAAAAAAACAGGGCGTAGCCTTCTATGGCTCGATGCCACCGTGGATCACCCGCTGCTTCCAGTTGGAAGGCAAAGTAATCTGTCACGTACCGTGGGGGATACGGAAGCAGAAGCGGGCGGCAGGTCCAGGCAGTATATTCCAAAGGGGTAAACAAAGTTCATAATCAAGAAGCAAGCGAGGGTCAGGCGATCATGCAAACAAAACAAACGGGGTAAGACAGAAATCATGGTCAGTGACGTAAGCCAGGTCAAAATCACTATTCGAATAAACACAGTAAAATAAGCTTGGAGAACGACAGAGAAACTTGTCTGCTGAACATTTACATCGCAAACTGTCTCTGTATCCAAAGTCTCTTAAAAAGCCATGTTGAGTAGGCAAGGTGATTGGCTGCAGGTGTGTGTGATCAAAACTCCGGGAGTGTGAGCGCATTTTTGTGATAATCGTAGTCCTTAGAAGGCATGTTAGAAGTAGGTGTTACTTCTCTGGAAACTTCTCTACTTCTCTGGAGTCCGGCTGGGCTGAGATATGACAATCTGATTTCACTTCTTCAGAATGGTTTTAAACTTATTATATACACCAGTCTTAACTAGAGTATGGGGTATTGCTTGCCTGTTGCAGAGGGTTTCCTAATTCCGTTGTAGTCTTGAGGGGATTTCCGTGATTGTTATTTGTTCATCTGGTCGGAGTTTGAATGGCATCTCTGAAGACTAACTGGAATGCTGAATGGACTGGCGTTTAGTATGAGGGATGTTTGGAGAGATGGTGGCAGGAGTTTAAAAAAGCTGGGGAGCTGTAGGCTGGGTCTCTGAGCAGATGTTGATTGAAGAATCCCGCCACCACCGATGAGGTGAAATTAGTTGATTTTAGCGAGTCGAGAGAGCAGAGGGAACCGAGCTTGTCATTTTTATGGCTGTAAGCCAAACCGTCTGCCCATGATGTTATTCAGTCCATTGTCACTGCACATGGGTGGTTCCATGACTTTTCATGATGCATTAACAAAGCATTAAGCTTTGACCAAAATATTAACATGTACATATAACGATATCCTATCCGAATTTCCTTACTTTTAACTATCGGAAAATTATTCCATGAACACAGATACCACACATAACATATGTTAAGTACACTATTAATAGTAAAACAATAACAATACTGTTACTACTATAATTATACATGTTAAGTAAATGAGACAATTAGTGATAACTTAGTGGTTATAAGCACAATAAGTCCCAAAGGACGCATGGCAGAAATAGGTGATTGCAGTTGTTTTACAGATGTATTAATTTTCACAGTCATTGTTTCTGTGATGTGCCCTGATTGTTGATTGTGCTGATACAACAAAGGAAGGTGTGACTCCTTCCCCCTTTCTTCCTGCAGTTATCACGTTACAGGTGAAGGACCTTGGGTTTTAACTGTTGGGTAAGCCATCTGGTTTTGGAGAGTCTAAGAGAAGGGCTTGTTTCTCAACCCACTTGTGGCATTGTGGGGGTAGAGTTTTTACTGGTTTTACTGCAATATTCAGCCAGGTGTCCACTCTGACAAAGGCCGCTTTTGTTTACAAATGGTGGGTTTGTCCGTCCACCCAGATTTGTTGGCATCAGTCTCAACAGCTTCTTTGAATTATGGTTTGAGTGGTCTGAGGTTGAGGGCTGTTTAAATGGAATGTCTTATCTTCTCTTATCATCTCAGCTGCTTGGTTTGATCCTACAATAGTTGTGATCTTGTTCGTGCCCTCGTTGTTTGATTCTTGTTTAGCCTAGTTAATGCCCATTTGCCGATCACCTGATATTTTGCCTGTTTTTGACCGCGCATTTGATTCACATTTTTGTATTTGTCTACCTGCCTCTCTTCAATAAAACTCTTATCTACACTTGCATCCATCTCAACCCTCCATAATTTGATAGAATCCTTTGCCATAATATGGATGAAACAGAATTTTTTAGAGTTCAAGAGGCCCAATAGGAAAGGGAAAAGCCGAGGTGGGAGAAGTAGGAGAAATTCTCCCTAATTCAAGGAAACCGGAAATGGCTTGACATGATGTACGGGTGTCACGGTTTCCCCTTGTGGCAACATGCTGTTCTGCGCAATTGCGAGAGCACATGCTTTTCCCTAGTGACAGCTGGACATGTGTGTTTTGTTTACATTCCTGTCATTGGTTGTGTTGTCACGTGTATCTGTATTGCCCTCAGCTGTTTGCGATTACGAGTCTGATTCATGCCGTCATATATACCCTGAGCCGTGCTATACTCGGCGCGGTTAATTCAACTTAGAATAAACTTAGTATTCACATTCATGTTTAGATTTAGTTCACGCTGGGTTATCCGCTCCCAGGTCCACGTTCTAGTTCACGTTTCATGTTTCATTGTTTATCGACCCTGTTTTTCTGTACCACGACCTTGATCTCTGGCTTGCCCTATATATGCCTGTTTGCTGTTCGCCTGACCTTCGCATGTTTTTGGATTATGTTTCTGGATCATGAAACTTGAAAAATTTTCCACCATTTTGAATTTAAAAAACAAAACAAAAAATGACTTTTTCAAACTCATCCTGGGCTGTTTCTCCGATTTACAGGAAAATTGGCATGCATCATCTAAAGACACTTACCTAAAAAAAAGTTATTCACAAAATTTTGATAAAGCATACCATTTTCGAATGGCCCTTCAACAAATTTGAGGGAGAACACGCCAAAATGGACATAAGGGTATATCTCCATAAGGCTTTGAGGAATTGTGATGCAACTTGGAAGATGTCATCAGAATTAGGCCATGAGGTTAGCTGCAGTGTTTCAGAACAGCAGCACCTAGTACTCACGAGATATGAAAAAAGATCCTTTTTGCTTATAACTTCTGAATAGTTTGTCATAAAATCATCAAATTAGTTTCATTAGATTCAGGGGTACATACCAAGTACCACTATTCGAAAAATTCCTATGTCAGCCATTTTGGATGTTGGCCATTTTGAATTTAGACACAAAAATGCTGTATTTTACGAATGGCTTGGCATACCATTATGAAACTCCGTATCTGTCTTTGGGATGAAGCTCTGAAGGGACTCAAAAAGTTATGGGAGAGTGCCACGTTGTGGTCAAAAATTATAATGCTATTTCTAAAAATGCTAATCGCTATTGACACCTTTTGCCTGCTGTCATGAGACTGGTCTTAATAAATTCTGTGCTTCATGCTGAGAACAATGATAGAGAGGCATTAAGTCAGGAGCCACACCTGATTAATCAGTTGATCTTGGCTTTCAATAGATTCAGGTGTGGCTTCTGCTTGGTTGGAATGAAAACCTTCATCCACACCGGCGCTTTTCGGATAAGATTGGACACTCCTGCTCTATATGGTATGGTAAGATGAAACCATGTTTTTATTTTTGTTCCCTATTTTTGTGGATCAAACATTAATGGGAACTAATTGCAAGTAGGTAGGTTGTGAGTGGGGGATAGAATTAATGTTGGACTACACAAGCCATAGGATTGGTCTAAGGAATCATTCTGATTTGTTGCTTTATGCACTGTATCCAATTTTCATACAACTGAGAACTTCTATTCAAATGTTTCTTGTTAGGCTTTCTCTTTGTTGCTTGCAGCTGTTGCTAAAATCATGAACTTAGGGTGAGTGTTGAAAACACTTTCTGTAATTAAGTGTTTATTGTGAAAGAAATAAATTTAAAAAGTCTCATTTATGTAGGCTATTGTAGGACAAATAGCCTACAAAGGCATTGTAACCATCAACACTTTATAAATAAATAATGTCAATTTCAACCTTAGAGCTGTAGATAATTAATGTTAGATAATTAAGCTTTCAGGATCTAACATTATTCAAATGCATTTAAAAATAGAGCTACTCCCCCATTTATGCCAAAGCAGCAAATAATTATTCTTTGACAAGAATAATGTGAATTGTGTTTGCAATTGTTTGATATCAATGAGAGCAGAGTATTTTTGTGAATTTTTTTGAACAAAAGATCAAAAGATTAAACAATGAAGACAATTTTTCACAGCTTTCTTTGTTCACATTTACCAATGGTGTCAATATTAGTAGAGGGCACTGTATGGGAATTTGGCATACAATTATAATTGTAATACCAGTTTATTTAACCCACAAATCAGGTTAAATTAACAACTTATCATTAACATATCTTATAACTTATCATGGGTTATATTCAATCAGCAGAGCAAATATGCTGATCAAGGGTAACATGGGAAAAAAAGGTTGTTGTAGCTTTGAATCAGAAAAACTGTATGTTATGTTCTTTAGTTGGAAATTGCACATAGTGCCATTGTTTGTATAATATGCTTTCTGGATTGAGAGATTGGAGAACTATCCTTCCAAAGACACAAAGAGTAAAAGTAAAATCAAGAGGTAGTGAGATAAATCAAGAGTGATAAATTGGAATCAAGGTATCTTGCATTGTAAATTGAAGGAGACTTGCTTATCTAAAGTTTAACAGGGCTTCTTTAGGCGTAATGTTTAAATCTCAGATTTGCCATCACTTAAGCCAGGCATCCAATTTCCAGTCAGATGTAATTAGCAATTGAGCCCCTGACACCCATCAAGTGGACTGACCCGAGGGCTCGAGCAATATCAACACACTCATCCTAATATTCGAAAGCTCCCCGTGCATTTTGATGGCATAATTATGATTAATGAGCACTGGAATAAGCCACAACTCCCCTTAGGATAATTCATCCTTTCTGTCTTCATTAACTTTATTCATGCCGATATTTCATTTCAGCATGAGAACTATATAAAAGATAATTTGCTGAAAAGTATACTAAGGCTATCCATTTGCTGAATGCTGAATTGGGTATATTTCCCACACATTTGGACCACCTAATTTTTCCTATGTGCCATGCTGAGAATGCTGTCATGGTGAATTTGTGTATGATAAATAAGATAAAGTATCACCATTTATTCCCAGTGTTGCTAATGGTATATTAAAGACAGTCAATTTTGTTGTTCTGGCATGTTTGGCCATTTAAAAATTCAGATGTAGAAACCTGACAGTGGTGATTCACTTCCAGAAGCTGTTCCCACAGTGGAATGTCTGAATTTCAGCAGTGGAAGATTTCATTTCCCATCATCTCCCACCATCATTTACATCATCTCTCATTCTCCTTTAACCTGCTTGAAATAATCATGAGCTCAAGCATTTATTACTTACCATAAATGTAAACTATAATTGTTGGTTGAGGATGCAATAAAGAGAATTCTCTTTCTTTATCAACTGGAAGCAGATTAAAAAAAAAAAAGTAGATTAATGAGTAATTTAAAAAGGTCATGGACACAGTGGAACCCGAGCATATCTTGGGGACACTAGGTGCAAGGCAGGACCCTGGGACATCAATCATGGCCCCATGTACATGCACATAAGGCTCTGCAAAGACAGTACCCCAAGTCTCCTGCTGATTTCGATCAAAAATTGTAATTAATTACCACTTTCTTTTGTAATATAATATTTTTATATATAATTTATATATAAAATATTATATATAGTATATTTTGACTTATTCTACTTCATTTCCTTATTTGTAATTTTAACTCGGTGGTTCGGTTGTTAAGATGTCGGGGAAAAACTCGAAAACCGGTGGTAGCATACAGACAAAATTGAGGTCTGGAGCGCCGCCCACGTCTCCTTCTCGTGAATCCGCCGCGCTCCCTCTCACCATGCACCTGCGCCCGCCTCCTTCTCCTCAGGAATCCGTGCAGCCGCGCTCCCTTCCCCCAGTGAACCCGCGGTCGCATCCGCGTCCCCGAGTGGTGGCTCTGACCTCGCCGCATTCAAGCTTGAGTTGCTGGCTTTACTTAGGAAGGACATCGCTGATTTTAGGAATGAGTTCCGGGAGCACCAGAAGCACCAGGAGAATCTTCAGAAGACTCTCAGTGATGCGCTGTCTACTATCCAGCTTGACCTGCAGGCCATGAAAACACAGCAGGCTAGCGATAAAGTCGCTACCGATGCCACCATATCAACACTGAAAGGTACTGTTGGGCAAATGGGGCACACTCTCTCCGGTTGCACCAATGATATAGTTCACATGAAGACTACTATTGAGTCTCTCACTGTGACCGTGACTCAATTAGAGAATAAATGTGAGGATCTGGAGTCGAGGTCAAAGACTACCATCGAGTCTCTCTCTGCGACCGTGACTCAATTAGAGAATAAATGTGAGGATTTGGAGTCGAGGTCATGGCGTAATAACGTCAGGATTGTCTGAGTTTCAGAGGGCCCTGACACCTGTACAACCACTGCAGTAGCGGCCTTGTTAAAGGAGGCGTTTGGTCTGGAGAAGGAGTCGGTTCTGGACCGGTCCAACCGGACCCTTCAGCCGAAGCCGAAGTCTGGTGAACGACCATGAGCTATTGTGTGCAGATTCCATTACTACAGTTAACTGTATTGATATTTTACGCCATGCGAGAGAGCGCCAGCAGATTAAAGTGAGGGATCTGACCATCTCCGTTTTCCCTGACTACACAGTCAAGATAGCCCGGGCCCGGGCCGCGTTTAACAAGGTTCGGCGTCAACTTCATGATATTGAGGGAGCTCGTTATGGAATACTTCACCCAGCTCGGCTTCGCATTACATATAACGGTGTCCTGAAGGACTTTATTTCAGCGGAGGAAGCAGCAGAATACGTTAAACTCTTAAAACCGGGTGAACCGCATCACCTACACAGTGTAGTGTTCGTTCGTTATTTATTTATTTATTTGTTTATATAGTATTTATTTTATTATTATTATTATTATTATTATTATTATTATTATTATTATTATTATTATTATTATTATTATATTTTCTTTGATAATATTCTTTATTCTAATTTGCACTCGGCCATCCAGCTCTATAGAATTCGAATTCTTATTGTGGATATTGTGCATTATATTAATTTTTTTATCATCTTGTTATTCTCTTCTTGTATTTTATTTTAATATGCTACACTGTGTAATATTATTAGGTATAAGTCTTTAAAAGATATGGACATTATATTTGTTGAAGTGCGCAGACTATTTAGTAGATTTGAAGTCAGCAGGGAACTTTTTTCTTACTGGAATTTTTTTTTTTTTAGAAACTTTTTTTTTTAGCTTACTCGAGGTCTACTTTGTGGACAACCCTAGGGGTGATACACTGTCTCCTTTGTTTTATGGAGACTTTGGGTGTGTGTTCCTCTTCAGCTCCAATTGGCTATTTATATTCTTATTTTTACTTTAGTTCTTGGGTTTTATAATTTTTATATAACCAGCGACAGCTATTGAGTAGCCATGATGATTTTTTAAAATTAATTTATTATTATTATTATTATTATTATTATTATTATTATTATTATTATTATTATTATTATTATTATTATTATTATTTCTCAATGAAATATTTGGGGAAGGGAGGGGAGAAAAGGTAAATGAATCACATGAATATGAATTACATGTAAAAGAATCACATGCATGAATATGAATCACATGAAAATGAATTACATGTTCAATGACATGAATCACATACATGAATATGAATCACATGAAAATGAATCATATGTAAATGAATCATATGAAAACGAATAAATAAATGTTTAAAAAAAATAAATAAATAAAATAAAATAAGGGATTCTAGTACTGTTCGGTAACAGTGCCACGGTGCCACCCACATAAAATAAATAAATAAATACAGTATCTCTGAAAAGTGAGTACACTCCTCATATTTTTGTGGGAGCTCTCATTTCATGGCGTGGCTTTTTCTGCATGGGACAGGTGCAAGCATTTGTCACATAGTGCTCAATGTCAGATTGCATATAAGGCCAGAAGTGTTCACGTACTAGCACCTTGGTGTCCCATGTTATTGCGCAGCTGTTCCTGTTCCTGTACTTTTCCTTTGTACTGTTCTGGTTGGACCAATTGTTTGTGGGCTTTGGTTTTCCTGTACAGAATGCTGTCACTGTCTACTGTCAGCTTTTCCCATTCTCTGAACAGGCATTTTGTCTTTGGGCTGAATGTCTTTAGCTCTCTAGCTAGCAGTTTGGAGCCTGACAGTTTACTATCTAGCACAGGACAAATACTGTACATGGGTCCAATCTTTGTGCATCTCTTAACTTATCTTTTGGCATAGGACTGACTGATGTAGCAGTTATCTCACTTTCTGTGGTCTGTACTTTAATGTGAAAATCAGCCAACTCTGCAACCCACCTGGAAGTGGTTGCGTTCAGTTTTGCAGTGGGCAGGACATACGTGAGCGGGTCTGGCTGAAACAACATGGTCATGTCATCTTTAAAACACTGGGCAACTACACAACACTCAATCTGAATGCTACTATGTTTTGGTACTGCTTTTTCTTCTCATCTCTTTCTTTTTCACTGCATACTCATCTACCTGTTACCTCTCACCTTATTTCTTTTGAGACTTTGGAAAGATTTCTTCAAAGGACTGTACTGTTTGCTCTAATCAGCCTTTGCCAAGATGTGCTCGATGACATTAAAACCTATGATGGAATGGGGCAGGTGACACCCTTTCATCACAAGCATTGGAATCAGCAGTTCACTGGCTTGGTTAGTTTCTGAGGTGAGCTGGAAGGTTGTCTAAATCTATCCCAGGTAAGGCATTTCAGTTCCATTTGCTGCAGTCAATGTGAGGTCAGGTGAATTCAGGATTTCTGAAGCATTTATCAGTCTGAAGCTCGATATATAAAGCTTGGAGTTTGTGACCATTCAGATAGCATTCAACAAGACACTGTCTGCCAACCAGTGCACTGATTTTGCACAAGTTGCCAATTAGAGCTAGGGGTGGCAAGTGCATTTTTATCTTTGCTGGGAGAATTTCCATTGCCCTTGTCAGTTATCAGGTGAGTGCATTTCTTTTTGTTTTCAGTCCAATGTTCTTGACATGCTCTGAAACAATACAGTGTCTCTTTACAGGTTGAACATTGCTTCAGCTCTTTCTTGCCACAATTTGCACAGTTCTGGGATGCTCCACTGGCTATGGTTAACACTTGTCCGTCAGTGGTAACCCTCTCTGATTTAGAGGAGCCTCTATTGATGGTCTAACTTCTCTGATTTTGCACCCAGCTTGGTAATGTTCTCCACTACCACATCGGTAGCAATGCATACAACGTTCATTGGATCTGGTCTGCTGGCAGACAAAGCCCCTCCTTCAGACGTGAGCAGAGTGGTTGGTGTACAGGGGAGGGGCATACTTTGGCTGTGTTGGGGCCGGGGCTTGGGACTGGCTCTGGCTGCTATAATATTGCTCGTGAGAAACTGGCTGAGGGTCTCTGCCTGACATCCTCGCTGAAGGTGGCCCATAGTACTGGGGCTGAAACATAGGCTGTTGTAGTGTGTCCTTAATCTGAGTTATTTCTGCACTAAGAACCTTAAGAGAAGCAACACCTGTCTTAAGTTCTGCTAACTCTGTCATCAATTCAGGTGGTACCTTTGCTCTAGCTTCTTTCATGGAGCACTTTGTAGGTGGTGGATCCTCTGACTGGACCACACTTACACTTGTAGTTGGCTGCGGGGTGCTATACCTCTTTTTATTTCTTCGTTCTGTCTCATTTGCACAATCATTTAACCTCTCTAATAAAAGCTCATCTGAGGTTTCAGTGTCTAGCAGAATGGGCTGCATGTCTATTTGGATACTGTTATTCTGGAAACCAGTAAACACTGTGTTTAGACTCATACGCTGGACTAGAGCTGGGTCATACTTAAGCCCTGATCCTGACTCTTGAAATGCAAATAATACTTTCTTTCTTAGATCTAAGACCAGCATTACAAAGCTTCGGGGTGTCTCCTTGCTATGCTGTGCTTCTGAAGCTAGTTGTTTGTAGAGCTCAGTGCCACTATTTTCCTGGAAGTGGGAACACAGAATGCACCTTAGTGCTGGAAGAGTCCGGTGAGATTTTCTTTCCAAGTAGCTGCGTAACTGCAAACCTGGAGAAATAGCTTTGATCACAGCATCCATAATCTCTCTTTCATGATAACCTCTGTTTAGTCCATTCTCTATCTGATGAGCAAGGCTGGAAAATGTCAGTTTATCTCTCTGGCCACATTTGTCCAGAAATGTTTTAAATTTTTGCGCCAGTGTGGGCTTGGCTGCTACTGGGCATTGGCTGAAGATTGGGTGTTTACTGGAGAGCCTGTAGTAGCTTGGTGCACTGAACCATTAACAGCAGCATTGACTGTAATAGTCTGCATGACTCCAAATTTTTGCTGTTCACTTTCAGTACTCAGTTCATCAATTTCTTTCTATGTCACTGTCTCCTGAATGTCATGTTCAGTGTGTGCCCTTTCACTATCGGTGCCAATTAACATATCTGCAATTTTGTCTTTCAGTAGTAATAACTCTGACATCCTGTTGTCTTCTAGCTCCTCCACTTCCTCTCTTTCATGGTGCTTCAAAATGTGAGTCACCAATGAAATATAACACCGTACATATTAACCATCAAGATGAATCACAGACACGTAAATTTCATAGCACTGAAACTGCATTGGTCAAAGTTACAAATGACCTGTTGATGGCCTCTGATTCTGGAGCTACCTCACTTCTTATTCTTCTTGACCTTAGAGCCGCCTTCGATACTGTGGATTATTTTATTTTACTTACCCGCTTAGAAAGTGGTTTTGGTGTGTCCGGGAAAGTTTTAAACTGGTTTAAATCCTATTTTACTGACCGTTCCCAGTTTATTTCTATGGGTGGCTTTAGATCTGACACTTGCTCGGTGCTCACTGGTGTTCCTCAGGGTTCAATTCTAGGCCCTCTACTGTTCAATATTTATCTATCTCCACTTGGGCATCTGAGGTCATGCTTATAGGTTCTCGTCATCAGATTCGCAGCGCAGCTCCATTGTCTCTATCTGTTGATGGCTCTGTTCTAGAGTTCCAAAGTACGATGAGGAACCTTGGTATAATTTTTGACACTAACCTCAGTTTTGATTTTTTTTTTGTTCAGAACACTGTGAAGACCTCCTTTTTTGACCTCAGAAATATAGCCAGATTAAGACCAATGCTAAACTTATCTGTCGCTGAAAAGCTGATCAATTAATTCGTTGTCACGTGGTTGGATTACTGCAATGCCGTTTTAGCTGGAGTTTCTAAAACTGCAATTAACAAATTGCAATATGTTCAGAACCATGCTGCCCGGATCCTGACGAGAAGCAGGAAATATGACCATATCACTCCTGTTTTGAAGTCCTTACTCTGGCTCCAGGTCAGGTTCCGGGTTGATTTTAAGATTATGATGTTAACATACAAGGCATTGCATGGATTGGCTCCACAATATTTAACTCACTTATTAATCCTGTACACCCCACATCGCAGACTGCGCTCCTCACAGGGTAATCTTCTAACGGTTCCACCAACTCACCTTAAGTCTATGGGTGACAGGGCTTTTTCTGTCTATGCTCCATCACTTTGGAACTCTCTTCCCCCTGAACTCAGGGAAGCTCCATCCTTTGGCATTTTTAAAGCTCTTTTAAAGACACACTTTTTTAGACTCACATTTAATTCCTGATATCTTTTTGATTTTTTTTATATATTTTTTTTATGACGGTTTGTTTTATTCATTTTAATTAACTTTTATTAATTCTGTGATTTGTGTTTTTTTATGTACAGCGCTTTGAGAAGCTGCTTTAAAGGCACTTTATGAAATAAAGTTTATTATTATATTATTACATAGAGGGGAGAAGGGGGGAATAAACATCAGGATCATACAACAAGGGCCACTGCATGAGATGGCATCACAATGGCTGAGTGCCGATGTGTTTAACACTGATATAGCAATTTGAAAAAAACTCCTGCCATAGCTGGCCTTTGTAATATGAAAGAAACAGATGGCACCATACATACAGTCAGAACTGGCTCAATGATACTTCGATACAGAAGAAGACTAGGCTGAACAGACAGATGTTTAAGTTTACAAATAACGGTCTACAGTCAACGGTCTCTGTTGACAGCACTTGTAAATGCCTAGTGTGTGCTGACAGAAGTTGAGATGATTATCCAATGTAATGTCAAGATATGGGAAATACTCCACCCATTCAACCATATCTCTGTTAATAATAATACTGGAAGGAATGATCAGTGTTTTGGAAGAGCCAAAAAACAATTCCTTAGAGATATTAAAGGTGGAGAAAGTTTTCATCACACCATGTATTAAAGTGTGCTATGTCACATTGATAGTCCAAAAAAAGAAACATTGTCCTTATTAAGCAATGCAAGAATGGCAGTATCCTCTGTATAATAAGTAATGAGTGGTGGTGACAGGACTCTGACAGTCATTTTATATGACTGAGGGGTGTTAATAATGGGCGATAATGCATTGTCCTCCTTTACCACTTGTGGTCTATTAGAAAGGAAATCATAAATCCAATGTACTAGTGGTGATTGAACTTGCAGACACTGTAGTATTTTGATTACCTGATGATGCCGAGTTAATGGTGGAGCTAAAGTCAATGAATAAAAGTCTGGCATAATTTCCAGGGAATATCCAGGTGTTGAAGAAAACAGTGCAAACCATTGCATCCTCTGTACCTCTCTTCTGCTTGTATGCAAATTGGAGACAATTTAAAA
Organism: Ameiurus melas; assembly: GCA_012411365.1. Taxonomy (NCBI): domain Eukaryota; kingdom Metazoa; phylum Chordata; class Actinopteri; order Siluriformes; family Ictaluridae; genus Ameiurus; species Ameiurus melas. Next base: position 12,222,836 of record CM022777.1, on the reverse strand, counting down.
AGGGTGAAACATATGGACACATAATGTTTTGAACCATTTTCTCAAAGCATTTCATTATGCTAGAAGTTAATGATACTGGCCTGTAGTGATTTAACGCTGTTGGATGAGTTTTTTGGGGAGCAGGAATAACAACTGATGTTTTCCATATGGCTGGTATTGTTGAAGTACAAAATGATCAAAGAAAAAGAGAATGAAGAATGGGAGTTCATTCCAGGGCACAGTTTTTCAATACAGGAATTCCATCTGTCCTGGGAGCCTTATTCGGTTTGCACCTAATAAGCTGGAAACAGACATCATGCTTACTTAGAAGGGACTCATAATCCAGCTCTTGAGAAGGCAAAAAATCCAAAAGGATTTCTGTTAGGTTATTGGTTGTCCACTAATGTGTCTCTACCCATTGATTATGTTTAGTATTTACAGTGGGAGAAATAAGTATTAACTCAATAAATCCACAAATATAAAGAATTCACAACATTATAGTCCATAAATAAAGTTGTGTAATACAGTTGAATGAAACAGAAAAAAAATATTGAACACGCTAAGCAAAAGCAGTTCTCCAAGAAAAGGTGAGGCAACGAACCAGCTGAAATCAGTAAGTAGTTAGAAAGTAATTGTACCTCCTATCTGTGCAAATTAATATCAGCTGAGTTGTAAATTAGTCATTTATAAAAAGGCTTTTCATTACCAAGGTGTCACACAAGAAACCTCTCATTATGGATAAAAGCAAAGAGCTCTCCCTAGACCTTTGCAACCTTATTATTGTGAAACATATTGATGGAATCAGATACAGATACATCAGAGCACAGAAGCTCCTCACAAGATTTCTGACCAGTGAGTCAGAAGAATAGTCAGAAGAGTAGCCCAACAACCAATGACCACTCGGAAAGAGCTCCAAAAACACTTGGAGGCAGCAGGTATTATTGTCACAGAGAAAACAATTGGGAATGCACTCCACCACCATGACCTCTATGCATGCTCACCCTGCAAGACTCCATTACTTTAAAAAAAATGCATGTAGAAGATCGTTTAAAGTTTGCAACAACTTATTTGGACAAGTCTATGAAATACCGGGAGAGTGTAGTCTGGTCAGATGCGAGCAAAGTTTACCTTTTGGCGGTCATACTACATACCATGTTTGGAGAAGAAATGGCACTGCACATCACCTTAAAAACACTATACCAACAGTTTGGGGAGGAAGCAAATTGAAGGTACGATGAATGGAGCCATTTCGTGAGAAGAATCTGCTGCCATCCACCAGAATGATGAAGATGGGACGTGGGTGGACCTTCCAGCTGCACAACGATCCAAAGCATACAGAAAAGGAAATTTGGTTTCAGAGGAAAAAAATCAATGCGTTAGAATGGCCCAGTCAATCCCCTGACTTGAATCCAATTGAACAAGATTTAAAGACAATATGTTTGGAAGACTGGGCCAAAGTCACACCTGAATACTGCGGCTGATTAAATTCTTAATACAGGAAGTGTCTTGAAGCTGTCATTACAAACAAAGCCTTCTCCACTAAGTATTAAATAAATTTCAGTAGGCGTGCTCAATACTTTTTTTCCGGTGTCATTCCTCTTTATTACACAGAACTTCATTTATGGATTTCAATGTTTGGATTTCTTTGTGTCTGTGGATTACTTGAGTTAATACTGATGTCTGGTGAAATGGAGAATGGTGAGAATGGAGTCATTGGAAATATATTTACAATGATGATGAAAAAAAAAATGTTGATGCGTTCAATACTTATTTCCCCTACTGTAAACCCCTCGTGTGTCTTTGTTCTGGGTGAAGTATTGTGCCTTTCTGTTTTGTGCTGCCAGAGCAGTGGTTTTTGGTTTTCTGATCCTGTCCATAATTTCTCGTTTTCTGCTTTGCCTTGCCTTATTTGTGTGGTTTGTAGATCGCCTGACATTCATCTGTTTTTGACCATGTTTTTACCCATCATTTGGATTTGTCTACCTGTCTCTTTAATAAAAGCTGCATTGGCATCCGTCACCTGTTTACATGACAAAATACTTATATAACATGGATGCAGCAGGAAAGCGGAGGAGAGGTCACTTCAGGATAATAAAGACAACCTTGCCAGCGTTTCACTCCAGTCCAGTTTCCTCCGTGGACTGCCATGGATCTCCTGGATCCTTATGATGATTTTTTTTGGGGTACCCAGAGTATTTTTTGTTTGACAGCCAGGAACATATTGCAAGCCTCGAGGACCCCAAGCCTGACAAAAAGCAGTGGCTGGGGTTCCTGCTGTCCTGACTCTTCAGCCCAGCCTGCCAGTGGGTGGAGTGGGCTGGATCCAGTGGACTTAGTGACATAAATTACTTTCTGGGACTATTTGTGAAGGTGTTTTGGAGTCCAGAATGCAAACCCAACCTAGAAAGCCTTTTGGGGGCCAATCTGTTGTATAAACCTGTCCCACCATTCACCACCTACTTCGAGCAGGCTGACAGGGAAGCCTCCACAGTCCGGCTCCAGCCCCAGGCTGCCAGGGTGGCCTCCTCATCTCCAGAGCTCCAGCCTGAAAGCAACAAGGTGGTCTCCCCTTCGAAGCTCCAACCAGAGGCCAATGTGGCGACCTCATCAAAAGAGCTCCAATCTGAGACCCATGAGGTGGTCTACCCTTCAGAGCTCCAGCCGGAGGTAAACGCAGTGACCTCAACCCCAGAGCTCCATCCCGAGATCAATGAGGTGGTTCAATGAATCACCGTGGGTACCTCCTTTCCAGAGCCCCAGCCTTAGACTCACAAGGTGGTCTCTCAAGCCATGTTCATGCCAGAAGCCAACGGTATGGTCTCCCAAGCCATGTTCCTGCCTGAGGCAGATGGGACAGCCTCCCAAGCTATGTTCCTGCCAGAGGACAGTAGGATGGTCTCCCAAGCCATGTTCATGCCACATGTCAACAGGATGGCCTCTCTAGCCATGTTCCATGCCGACAACATGGCCCACCAAGCCATGTTTCAGTCAGAGGCAGACGACACAGCCAACCAAGCCAGGTAACCATTTAAAAACTATGGCGATTATGTGCCAGCTGAGCCATCTGATCCCAGTGAGCCTGTAGCCAACTCACCACCTGCTTTCTGTCTGTACGCCCAATGTGTGTCTCCAGCTGCTCTGGAAAAAAGCCCAGTACCAAGACAATGCCCGCCTTGAAATTATAAGTTCAGTATGGACAGAGGGCCAGGACCCCCAGGGAGAAGTATTTTTTGTTTGTGGGGGGTCCCTTTTCACTGATTTCCCTGCATGATATGCCCAAAGTTTGACAGTGCATGCTTCCAGGTTTTCACTGACTTTGTTTACTGTTTCATGTGTGTTTGTTTTGATTTTCTCACCCCTATGTTATTATATGTCTCAGCTGTTCTGTGTTTCCCTGGTGATTATGTTATTGTTTAAACCTTGTGTGTCTTTGTTCAAGGCAAAAAACTGTACATTTCTGTGTTTCGCCGCCAGAGCCATAGTAAGACTTTCCTTGTCCTTGTTTCTCAGTTGTCTGATCCTGTCCATAGTTTCTTGTTTTGTGTTTTGTCTTGCTTCATTTGTGTTATTTGTAGATTGGCTGAGAAGTGACTGTTTTTGATCTTCAGATATAATATAAGGGAATACATTCTCTAAACATGATGCCATTACTTTCGCCAACACCTTTACATATGCGTTAAGCAGAGACAGGTCTATAAGAACCACAGAGGATGGATCCTTACCCTCCTTAAGAAGCAGAGCTATCATGGTGTCACGGTTCCCCCTTGAGGCAGCGTGTTCAGCTGTGGACGTCACTCCATGTCATTGCTCAGCATCCCTGTTCAGCTGAGGTCGTTGCTCAGCATCCCTGTTCAGCTGAGGTCATCGCTCAGCATCCCTGCTCAGCTGAGGTCATCGCACGGTCTCCATGTCCAGCTGAGGACATCTCTCCACTTTCAAGCTCTGCCGAGAACGGCGCTCTAATTTCATGCTCCGCCGAGAATGGCGTTCCCAAGCTCCGCCGAGGACGTCGCTTCGCTCTCAAGCTTCACCGAGGACGCAGCCCAGCCTGTCTGCCCAGCGGTGGTCGTCGCTCTGCCTACCTGTTCAGCCGAGGATGTCGCTCCGCTGTCCTACTCCGCTGAGAATGTCGCTCTGCTCTCCTGCTCTGCCGAGGACGTTGCTCCGCTCTCAAGCTCCACCAAGGACGTTGCTCTGCTTCTCTGCACCGCTGGGGACGTCGCTCTGCTCTCCTGTTCCGCTGAGAATGGGACATTGCCAGGGACATCGCTCCGTTTCCCAGCTCTGCCAAGAACACCGTGCAGTTGCCTGGCTCTGCTTGGGACATTCAGCCCAGGGGACCGGGGCTGCTCATGAAATGGGATGACTCATGGCACTCCGAGAGGAGTCCTTTTGGGGGGGATTCTGTCATGGTTCCCCCTTGAGGCAGAGTGCTCTAAAGCGCAAATGCGCAAGCATGTGCTTTTCTGTTGTTGACAGTTGTGACATTTGGACACGTGTGTTGTTTACGTTTGTCATGTCTCCTCCCTGTTCTGTTATTGGCTGGGATTCCAGGTGTTTCGGTATTGCCCCAGGCTGATTCATGCCGGCATATATACCGTGTGTTTCCCAGCACACAACGCGGTTTATTAGATTAGAGAAGCTTAATACATTTGAGGCAGTTCTTAGCTTGATGTTTTCTAGTCATAGTCATGGTCTTAGTTCATGTTTAGATTAGTTATTTTAGTTACTGGTTTCGCCGCTACCAGTCCCTCGCTCATCGTCCCATTTCATGTTTGTGCATCTCGACCCCGTTTTCTGTACCACGACCTTGATCTCTGCTTTGCCCTGTGTATGCCTTTTTGCCGTTCGCCTGACCTTCGCCTGTTTGTGGATTACGTTCTGGATCACAATTTGGATTTGTCTGCCTATCTCTCTTTAAATAAATCTACTGTTCTAAACTGCGAGTGCATCTGTCCTTTATCCGCTCCATCACAATCTGTGTCAGACTTGGAGGCAAAGACCCACATTCCAAAAATTCCTTGAACATAGGCAAAAGCAATGGAGCTAATTTTCCAATAATTTTTTTTTTTTAATTCAATTGGAAACCCATCCAGGCAAGGAGATTTGTTAGATGGCATAGTTTTATCTGAAATGAAAATTTCGTCGAGAGAGTGGGGAGTCTAGTTGCATAGCAGTATTTGGATCAATAACAGGGTTACAAAGGTTTTGAAGAAATGCATTCACTTTAGTATTGTCTGTTGGAAATTCTGACTTCTAAAGCAAAGAGTAAAACTATTTAAAAGTAGCATTAATTTCCATGGGATCTGTAGTGACAATATTATAAGTGTTTTTACTACTAGGTATGAGGCGGGAAGTGGCCTGTCGCCATTGCTGGTCTGCCAGTAAACGACTCGGCTTGTCGCCATGTTCATAATATGAACCATGAGTATGTAACAATAAGCGTTCCGCCTCTTTAGTCGAAATAAGATTAAATTCTCCCTGCAAGTCAAGACGCTGTTTAAGAAGTTCTGGAGAGGGGTTCAATGCACATCTTTGATTGAGATTACTGATCGCAGATGTAAGTTCATTAACCCTAGCAGTGCGCTTTTTATTACAGCAAGCAGAATAAGAAATAATCTGCTCTGATATAGGATTTAAGTGTCTCCCATAACAATGAATAAGAGTTGGAGTCTTTCTGATTGAAGAAAAGAAAGTCATCAATAGAAATAGAAATGAACTCACTTAATGCTAAAAGAAGAGAATTATAACTCCAAGGCGGTCGGTTAAGTTTATAAATAGAAAGATGAATATCTAATTGTAGAGGCATGTCATGAGTCCCGCTTTGAGCAGTGCGCTGTGGAGCATGTGAGTGCGCGTGCACGAGCACCTGCTTTTCCCGTGTGGACAATAGTGACATTTAGACACGTGTGTTTGTTTCTGTTTGTCAAGTCTCCTCCCTCTTCTGTCATTGGCTGGGATGTCACGTGTGTCTGTATTGCCCTCAGCTGCTAGTAGTTACGAGCCTGATCATGTCGGCATATATATCGCGTGCCTCCCAGCACACAACGCGGAATATTAGATTAGATGATTAGATTAGATGATTTAGGTGTATGTGTTTCATAGTCATATTTTAGGTTCGTTAGTTTAGTTCACACTGGTTTCTCCGCTACCAGTCCCTCGGTGTAGTTCACGTTTCATGTTATGTATCTCGACCCTGTTTTCCGTGACCATGACCTTGATTCCAGCCTAGCCCTGTGTATGCCTGATCACCTGACCTCTTGCATGTTTTGGATTACGTTTATGGATCATGTTTTGGATTTGTCTGCCTCTTTCTCCTAAATAAAACCTGTTCATACTACGCTTGCATCCGTCCTATCTTCCTCATATCACAAGACGTGACAAGGCGCATGGTCAGAAATTTCAATACCCAAATAGTCAGAAGAAACTACACAAGAATCAAGAGTGCTGGTTATAATAAAAAATAATCAATCCTCGAATAGGAATGATGCACCTGGGAGAAGAAAGAAAACTTTTTTAAGAGAGGGGTTACGGGATCTCCAGGGATCAACAAGACTGTTCTGATATATAAAATCGGAAACTGTTTTAGACATTGCAGATTGATTCAGAGTACTGGGATTAGACCGATCTATGGTTGGGTCAATTACACAGTTTAAATCTCCACCGAAAATCAACAGGTGAGTATTTAATAAAGGGAGATTGCTCAACAATCTATTACCAAATTTCACATCATCAATGTTTGGAGCATATACATTTACCAATAATACCTGTCTTTGCATTAGAGTACCAGCAACTATAATATATCTACCATTTGCATCAGTGATAACGTTAGTGGACAAAAACTGTAACCTAACTCAATTAAAATAGCGACCCCTGTTGCTTTTGAATTAAAGTTCGAGTGGAAAACTTGACTCACCCAAGGGCAGTGTAACCTTTGATGATTTTTAATATTTAGTTGCGTCTCCTGTAAAAATACTATATTGGAGTTTAAATGTTTCAAATGTGTAAAAACCTTAGATCTCTTGACAGGATTATCCATATCTCTGACATTCCAACTAATAAATCTTAAAGGCATGCCTGTCCCATATTACTACTAACCATTTAAATAAAGCAAACCATAGGAATATAAAAAGCCAATTAGAGCCGAATTGGGACACCCCCCCACCCCCCCAAACACACACCCAAAGTCTCAATAAAACATGGAACACAGCAGTGTTTTCCAACAAGAGTTGTCCGCAATGTGAAAACAACTCAAAGAGTTGCTGTACAAAATTACCTAAATAAAAAAAATTCCAGTAAGAGAAAAGTACCTTACTGACAAATCTGATAAATAGTCTGCGCACTTCAACAAATATAATGTGCTTAATGACTTGTAACTAATAATATAACACAATATAACACAGAAGGAGGCTCGCTTGCGACGTGCACCCTAGGCCTCAGTTTTGTTTAAATGCTACCATGGTTTTTCGTGTTCTTTCCAGACATTTTAACGAGCCACAAAGTAAAACGTGCAAACAAGTAGAATTTGAATAAGTCTAAATATATTATATGACCGAAAAAGCACTAATTAATTTTTTAACTTTGCATCTTACTCCACAGAACTCCGAAATGCTTGTTTTTGACCACGTTTGTCTGCCTGTCTCTTAAATAAAAGCTTTAACTGCATTTGCATACTGCATCACCTCGTTTAAAGTACATTTTCTCACATGCCCAGTTGGTAACTTTTTTGCTTCAATAAATAATATAATTTAAAACCTGTATTTTGTGTTTGCTCAGGTTGCCTTTGTTTTATCTTAGATTTTGTTTTAATTTCTGAAACAATTTAGTCATACCATACACTGTCATGTACTGTATGTATGAATTCATGTGGAAAAGATTGCTACTTTGTTCTACGAAAATGATATAAAATGTATAAAATGATTTGTTTCTAGGTTAAAATGTTAGCCAATCAATGGGAAAGATGGGTGGTCAGGGGAGGAGGCAAATCCTGCGTAAGAAAAAGTCACGGTCTTTTTTTGGCTGCAGGCGAAACATGGAGAAGAGCACACTGGAGAACTGTAAAGTGATTAAGGCTACTTTTCTTCCTTAAGGAACACTTAATGGTTGTCAGGCCGATAACCTATTCACTACTTTGCATGTTGAAGAAGTCGGTATAGAGACATTTTCAAAACGAATTTGTCGGAATAACTCAGCTAATATTATTGCCTGAAAAGTTAGCAACTCGGTAGCTGGGACAGTGTTATGCTAATTGGCTTTGACAGATAATGAGTTGCCTCTGAGGAAGAAGACTGCGAGACTAACCGGAGGAAGACAGCTTGCTGTTTGAACTACAGCGTCGTGTGAGAGACTTCACCCACCGAGAGCGCGTGAGCAGGGCTGCAGTGACGGTGCATGGACCCTGTCTGGGCACTGACATTTCCATCAACCTCGTCAGTGAATTTGTTTGTTTTGTTGCATGATTTGCATGAAGCGGCCAATACAGTTTTAAGGCCTCAACGTCCCCAAGCCACGATTCAGGCCTGCATCAGGAACAGTGGTGTATGTGGGGTTTTTAGAAATTCTGGTGTGCCAGCTTAGATAGGCTATTGTTTTGGGCCCGTAGGTTAAAGTGTATAAATGAAAATGACTGCTTGTCTTATGCATGTACATGGGGTTTATGTAACCTGTTCATTTGGTAATGGTATTGATTTAAAAGCCTCAGAAAAAGGTATAACATGGAGTTAATGTTTTGAGTACATTTTATTTCTAAGTTTATATACATGCACGGAATTGTGTTTTAATACATATACCTAAACTTTACCTGGTTGTTGGGAATTCATTATTGATATACGGGGTGTGGAGGGTTGATGTGTCAGATTAAGATTTATATTAATTTAATATAGAATAGAGTGTACACATTTGAAAAGGAGTTTTACTACACTTAGTATTACCTCAGTTAACAAGCTTACACATAAGTATACCATTTACAAATCATTCATCTAATTAGTGACAGTTTATGACAATGAAACAAATAGAAGGGGAATTTCAACCATAGACACTGAAGTTGAATAGGGTAAGAGAACCCAGGGCGTCTTTTGCCGCACTAATTCTATAGGCAAATGTCCGCTACACTTGTCTGAATTTTGCCAAAAAAAATCCCTCTCCGGGAACCATCACCTTATCGTGGTGGAAAGGTTTGTGTGTCCCTAAGAATGGTTCCAAAACCCCTCATGGAAAAGATAAAAAGTGGAGGAGTTACCCTGTTCAGAGGAAGCCAGAGGGAGGGCCCGACTGCGAGCACCTGGTGGCTGGGTTTGCCATGGAGCCCAGCCGGGCAAAGCCAAAAAAAGCAACGTGGAACCCCCCTCTCCATCCTATGGGCCCACCACTCATGGGGTGAACCATGGGGGTCGATTGCGCTGCTACATGGGTGGCAATGAAGGTCAGGGGCCTCGGCAGACCAGACTCGGGCGGCAGAGGCTAGCTCTGGGGATGTGGAACGTCACCTCTCTGTGGGGGAAGGAACTGGAACTTGTGTGGGAGATGGAGCGCTACCGGCTCGATCTGGTGGGGCTTACATCTACGCACAGTCGAGGGTCTGGATAGGGGATGGACTTTATTCTACTCTGGAGTTAAGCAGGGTGCGAGGCGCCGGGCAGGTGTGGGGATACTCACAAGTCCCTGGCTGAGCGCCATTACGTTGGAGTTTACACCGGTGGATGAGATGGTCGCCTCCTTACACCTATGGGTTGTGGATGGGAAACTCTGACTGTTGCATGTGCATATGCACGGAACACCAGTTCAGAGTACTCAGCCTTCTTGGAGACCCTGAACAGAGTCCTGTATGGGGCACCAGTAGGGGACTCCATAGTTCTGCTGGGGGACTCATCTCCAATGATGGAGATAACTGGAGAGGCGTGATTGGGAGGAATGGCCTCCCTGATCTAAACCCGAGTGGGCATTTGTTATTGGACTTCAGTGCTAGTCATGGACTGTCTATAACAAATACCATGTTCGAACATAAGGAGGCTCATAAGTGTACGTGGTACCAGAGCACCCTAGGCCGAAGGTCTATGATTTTGTAATCGTATCATCTGATCTGAGGTCGCATGTTCTGGACACTCGAGTGAAGAGAGGGATGGAGCTGTCAACTGATCATCATCTGGTGGTGAGTTGGATCAAGGAGTGGGGGAAGACTTCGGACAGACCTGGAAAGCCCAAACGGTTAGTGCGGGTGAACTGGTAACGTCTGTAGGAGGCCCCTGTCTGTGAGATCTTCCACTCACACCTCTGGCTGAATTTTTCTGGCATCCCTGTGGAGGTTGGGGGCATTGGGCAATGTTCAAAGCCTCCATTGCTGAAGCTCCAGCAGAGAGCTGTGGTCTCAAGGTCTTAGGTTCCTCAAGAGGTGGTAACCCTCAAACACCATGGTGGACACCGGTGGTCAGGGAAACCGTCCGACTGAAGAAGAAGGCCTTCCAGGATGTGTTATCCTGGGGGACTTTGGAGGCACTTGCAAGGTACCAACAGGCCAGAAGGGCTGCAGCTTCTGCCGTGAATGAAGCAAAGCAGTGGGTGTGGGAGAAGTTCAGACAGTACATGGAGAAGGACTTTCGGTCGGCTCCAAGGTGTTTCTGGAAAACCATACACCACCTCAGGAAGGTCGAAACGGGGAACCATCCAGGCTGTGTACAGTAACGATGGGACTCTGTTGACCTCAACTGAGGAAGTAATTGCACAGTTGAAGGAACACTTTGACGAACTCCTGAATCTGACTAACACACCCTCTATGGTAGAGGCAGAGGTGGAGACGGATGGGGGATCATCAATTTCTGTGGTGGAGGTTACTGACATAGTCAATCAACTACACAGTAGCAAAGCCCCGGGGATTGATGAGATCCGTCCAAAAATGCTGAATGATCTGGGTGTGGAGGGGATGTCTTGGATGACACACCTCTTTAACATTGTTTGGAAGTTGGGGACAGTGCCCAAGGAGTGGCAGACCGGGGTGGTGATTCCCCTGTTTAAAAAGGGGGACCAGAGAGTGTGCGCCAATTATAGGGGTATCACACTTTTCAGCCTCCCTGGTAAAGTCTACTCCAAGGTGCTGGAATAGAGGGTTCAGCCAATAATCGAACCTCAGATTGAGAATGAACAATGGTTTTGGAACAACGGACCAGCTCTTTACTCTCGCAAGGATCTTGGAGGTGGCCTAGGAGTATGCCCATCCGGTCTACATGTGTTTTGTGGATCTGGAGAAGGCGCATGACCGGGTCCCCAGGGTTTACTGTGGGAGGTGCTGAGGGAGTATGGGGTGAAGGGTTCCCTTCTTAGGGCTATCCAATTGCTGTACGCCCAAAGCGAGAGTTGTATCCGGATGCTCGGCAAAAAGTTGGACTTGTTCCAGGTGGGGGTTGGTCTCCGCCAGGGCTGCGCGTTATCACCAATCCTGTTTGTGATATTTATGGAAAGGATATCGAGTCGTAGTCGTGGTGGGGAGGGGTTGCGGTTTGGTGACCTGATGATCTCATCGCTGCTTTTTGCAGATGATATGGTCCTGATGGCATCATCGGGCCGTGACCTCCAGCACTTACTGGATTGGTTTGCAGCCGAGCACTTGCTGGATTAGTTTGCAGCCAAGTGTGAAGCAGCTGGAATGTGGATTAGCACCTCTAAATCTGAGGCCATGGCTCTCAGCAGGAAACCGATGGAGTGCCTACTCCGGGTAGGGAATGAGAACATAACCCAAGTGAAGGAGTTCAAGTACCTTGGGGTCTTGTTCACGAGTGAGGGGACATTAGAGCGGGAGATTTGCTGGAGAATCAGAGCAGCGGGAGCGGTATTGCAATCGCTTTACCGCACCATTGTGACGAAAAGAGAGCTGAGCTGGAAGGCAAAACTTTTCATTCCTACACTCACCTATGGTCATGAAGGTTGGGTAGTGACCGAAACAACTAGATTGCAGGTACAAGCTGCCGAAATGGGTTTTCTCAGGAGGGTGGCTGGCCTCTCCCGTAGAGATAGAGTGAGAAGCTCGGCTATCCGAGAGGAACTCAGAGTAGAGCCGCTGCTCCTTTGCGTTGAAAGGAGCCAGTTGAGGTGGTAAGGATGCCCTGGGCGCCTCCCTAGGGAGGTGTTCCAGGCACGTCCAGTGGAGAGACTATATTTCCACACTGGCCTGGGAACACCTCGGGATCCCCCAGTCAGAGCTGGTTAATATGGCTCGGGAAAGGGAAGTTTGGGGTCCCTTGCTGGAGCTGCTACCCCTGCGACCTGATTACGGATAAGCGGATGAGGATGGATAGAAAATCCCTTGATGATCCTCAAATCTTTTGGGGTCTCGTTAAAACTGGTATATACCAAACACCGAATTCCACAAAAAGATCATATCCACAGACAAGCATTGTGGTGCAAGTCTGATGGTGTGGGGTATGATTTGCTGCTTCAGGGCCTGTGCAACTAGCAAAAATTGAGGGAAACATGAATTCTGCTCTCTTCCAGAAAATCCGAAAGGAGAAGAATGATTGGCCATTAATATTGTATAGAAAATTAGCTGTTTCATTCTCCACCATTATATGTAAGGAAAGTTTAGATATCTAGATTAAGTTACCTGTATTCTCCACCAAAATATGTAGGTGAGACTCGCAGATCAGTTCAGAAGGGTAAATTTGCTAATTTAATATTTCTGATGAACTATTTGTCCAGTGATTAGTTGAAACTGGTGTATTTGATAATTTTGCATTAGATATTACCTCTGTGGACAACAGTAATAATATCCTACATATGGTGAAAGACTATGTTGAGCATAATAACAAGATGGACAGTTCAAGGCAGAAGACTCTTAAAGCACATAAGACATGTATATTTAAGACAGATAAAATTTTGTTAAGCTGTTCTAAGACATAGAAACTAATCTAACACATAAACCCACACATGTGTGTCACACACACAAATAGGGGTGAAAATGGCTTTGAACAGAGAGTATGAAGTTACAAGTTTCTAGCACCATATGCTATCTCACATACCTTGCCCTTAATTTTACTTCTTTTAGAAGAGCTTTAAAGTTATTATTGTATGCAACAGTTTAGCTAGAATCTGGAGGTACTATGCTTGCCTTTGAGGGGATTCCCTCAGAAAATCATTGTGCTGAAGGGATTCATCAGTGGTCTGGTTGGCATATGAGTGGCGTCTAGGAAAACCAATTGGAATGATGAATGGAATGGAGTCTCATAGGTGGGTTGTTTGGTGAGCTGGGCGGCGGTTCTAGGCTGAGGCCCCAAGCAGATGTGATCTCCCTGAAGAGGATTGGAGAGAACTCTCTGATGGCTGTGGAGACTCTCCACTGACTCTGTCCCACATCCATTTGTTGTTCTTCTTCCTTCTATAATTTTCTGTTGTATCATAAGATTTTAAATCTTTATGGCTAGTCTCAGCCCTAGAATGTTTCATCCTATCAAACATTGTCTTAGGGTGGGGTGTAATCCATATTCTCTGCCTATGACATTAATCAGTCCATTGTTCTCGCAGATGGGGGGCTCCACACTTTTCAGGATGTGTGGATCAAATTTTGTCCGAAATAGTAACCTGTACATATAAGGACATTCTACACAAAATTCCTTACACCCATGCATCAGGAAATTATTCAACATACACAGACATACCACATAAGACATATATAGGCTGTTGTTAACACGCTATTAATAGTCAAACAGAATAATCTTACTAGTACTACTATACTAATACATGCTAAATAAATGAAACAATTAGTGGCAACTTTGTGGTTATAAGCATAATTGGTACAAGATAACACATGGGAGAAAATTGATGGTTAGAGTTAATGTATTACTCGTGTAGTCCTTGCCTCTCTAGGCCATATGGAGTGCTCTGGTTTGGGATGTGTACATTTTAAAGAGCAAATGGTGAACTTTGTGTTCCTGGTTGAGGGAGCAAAAGGTCTCAAGAGGGGGGAGCCCCCTTTCTTCCTGAAGATATCAACTTTACTGGTGAGGGTCTGTGAACCATATGATCTTGGCCCAAAGGCCTAAATCACTGAATTAGACAGAGGTTTCTGTGGTTGAGGTGGTTCATCCCTGTATCTAACATTTGCACTATTGTTTAAAGATAGATGAGATTAGGCGGACGGTAATTAACTTAACTCTGCAGTGCCTATGAGTGAAGATTATTTGCTTTATGGTTCCTATGGCTAACTGAGTGAAGTTAATTTGTAAGAATTGGTCCAGAGCTTTCTGTTGGGTTTGACTGAGAGGGTTCATTGTTTTATGGTTCTATTTTGTGGGTCATACACTATACACTACACTATCTTGGTATAAGTAGAAGAAACAAAATGAAGGTGTAGTGATTTCCCTGGTGACCATAGAGCTGATCATTATATGCACCCAAAATACTCTGAAATATTTTCATATTCATCACTATAATTGTTACATACAATGGGCAAGGCAATGATGGCAAAAATGAAAATAGTGTAAAAGGTAAAACTAGATTAGCACATAACATTTGACTCAGAGACAATGTGAGGATACATGTGTATATGGTTTAATAGCGATTGTTTCAGACAAAATGAAATCACAGTCCAAAATGTTAAGACAGGCAAAGATCAAAAAACATAATCCTTATCAAGAATCACAGCCAAAGTATAATCCAAACAATCACGCCACTACCTGTAGTTGAAGCCTAGCATTATGCCCCTAGAAACACTGGTTCTGTTTCCCAAACTATAAATAAACTAGTGAATAATGATGTATGAATGAATGTTCATGTCTAGGTACTGCAAGCTTTAATATCCGACCACTTGCTCACATTTGCGTGAAAGTAAAATCCTACCACTTGTGCAATGTTTTAGTGCATCCCATGGGATCCAAATCCCGATGCACACCTCAAATCTTAACATTTGTTAACCTTTCAGGCTTACTTTCTAAAAAGAACAAATCTAAGTGCACCTCCTACTTGTAATTGTATCTGTATCTGTATAGAACAAATTAACTGTTCATTCCAAATAATAACGTATTCATATACAATTCTATCCCTAGAGTGTACAGATTAAATTATACTGAGAAATTAAGCAAACTTAGTTATCTTTCTGTGGTGAAATTAGAGTTGTCCTAAAGCTGAACCTGAGTGTGTGTGTGTGTGTGTGTGACTGAGAGAGGGGAGACGTGTACATAGGCATACATGTATGTAAAAAAATGTGTACACAGAGTTTTTGTGAGTCTATATGAGGTGTTGGTTAAGCCTTCATTGGAACTTGCACTCAGATTCTTATTAAGTATGTTGAGTATAACACCAGCAGAGGACATTATTCCTCGCCACCAACAGAAGCCATGTGCTTCTGTATTCTAGCATGACAACTGATCTTAATTTCAATATCTCTTTGCAAAGTCTCTCCAATTCTGAACCTTTATCCCTGATCGCCTGGTATGTATCTAGACCCATTTCTTATTATTCTGACCACTCTCTGAATTATCCTCCAAGTCTGTCATTTGATGCCTTATCTTGTTTTGACCCTTGCCTGCTTGATCATTTTTGATGGACAGTTTTGATACCGACAAAAAAAGCCTTCCTGCTAAAGATCCAAAATCTTCTTCTGAGTCAAGTGGGTTAGACTTACAGTCATACAAAATGCCCTCACATTCATATAAAATGTTCTCATATTCATATAAGATGCTCTCAGCACAAGTGTTCAGGTTCATATACAATGTTCTCATGTTCACAAAAAATATTCGTACATTCATGTAAAATATTTTCAAATTCAAATGAAATGATTTTAAACTTAATTCAAAATGTTTACATTCATATTAAATATTTCAAATTGTGCATTAATGTTTTCACACAAAATCCCTTGGAGTACTCTCACATGCTCTCACAATTACATACAAATATCACATCCACAAAATGCTCCAATTCAATACGATTAAAGCCATTAAATGCGCTTGTGTTGAAATGGGTTTCACCGTGAGTCATCTTGACTGACCGGTTATTGATTAGGGGGCCTGTCCTGGATTAGTATTTAAGGAAGTGGTTTTCGACTGACTGGTACGTCATTCAGTCAGTGAAAGGACTTCCTGGTTAGTGACGTGGGATACCGGTAGCTTGGTGTGCGTGTAGGTGAAACCGCTGGCTTAACAGGTAAGCACTGCTTGTTTTCCTATTTGTTTAAATGACTCTCTTTGAGGTGGAATCTTAGCTGTTTGTTTGGTCGTGGGTTTTAGTGCGGTTGGTATTTGCTTTGGAAACTCGCATGCATTACACCCAGTGGACCGCAATGCAAGAAACTTGTTGGTGTCAGGTAGGCGATTATGCTCAACATACTATTACAGCCTCTCTGCTTTGTCTCCCATCTAATGTTGTTGTCTGCTTTAGTTTGCTATCAGCAGTAGAGTGGTGAGTGCGTTGTCTCTCCTCCTCGTACCTGTAAGTGGAGCATAGGATCGCCAGCTCTGAGGTATGTATGTTAAAGCAACGCTGTGCAGTCTATTTTTAGAACAAGCTGCTAATCGTAATTTTAGCTTTTGTTGTGCTTTACAGAGTGGCCTATATGCTGGCTATACTCATCGGCTGTTCCCACGTCCTAAGAGACTGCAGCTTTGTCTCCTTTTTTTAGTAATGTCATGTCTAATTATTAGGATATCTGTTTAGTCTGTGATCTTTCTAGCCACTGGCTCTGGCTGGTGCTAGGACTTTTGTTTTGGTTGTTCTAATGCATGCTTGGGCTATGCAGTGCTGTGTTGCCGTTTCTCTGGCCTAACCTGCATGCATTTTGTACTTTTATTTGTTGGATGTAGGATAAACCCCGCTCTGCCTGTGTTACTACTCTGCTTGTTGTGTATGTGTATGTTGTGTGTGTGTGGGCGTGTGGGTGTGTATGCATGCTGGTTTACAATCCCAATGCTGTGGCCAGGGTGGTTGTCCCATTTTGACCATTGATCCGTGCGGAGCTGGAGCATCAAACCTGCTGCTCAAGATAAGTAGCTATTTGTAGTATTGCTAGCATACCTGGCTTGTAAGATCAACCACTCTGTTAATTAGTGCTTGTGTTTCCTCTTTCCCGTTGGCGGACAGGAGCAGTGTGGCCCACGTGAGCGGAGGACTGAGTTTGTGGTGGAGGCTTTCACTTTCCCTTGCTGTGTGCACCTTGAGGTGTCTTTTGTTTGGATTGTAGTGTTTCTCTCACGCATGGTGTATTTTCTGTACCCCCTCCCATCTGTCTTGCAGTAGTCCGGCTTGCTGTGGTAAGCATTTCCCCTGTTCTAGTTACCCCTCCCCTGAGACCAGGTCACTCGCCCAATAGCAAGGTGCTAGTCAACCCCATAGCTACAGTGCTTATATAGCAGCCCCCTGGTCACTGTGTTGGTGGGACCTCTCCGTAAGAGTGTCAATTGTATGGTCATGTTTTACCGTGCAACGGTAATAATTAATGTGTTTTGTTGGAATAAATATCGTTGATGTAACGCATGTCTCCGGCTCCTTGAGTTTACGAATCTGTGTGCTCGAATTACCCTTAGGGGTTAATCTAGTTTAGTTCCTTGTCCTGGGGGCCGGCCTCCCGTCCCCTAGGTGGCATAGTTGATGCAACAAATCCTCAGATTCACCTTGTTCCTACCACATTTTGGCGTAGTTGGCAGGACCACTCTTGTGTAAACCAGAGACGTGCGTTTATTTATTTCTTTTCTGAACTGTTTTGACTGTAATGGTGTTAGTGGATTGTATTTGTTTGACAGTGGGACAAAGCAGCAGCTTCTTGCCCAGGAGCCCCGGAATATCTACCTAAAGGTAGGGTTGTAGTGTGTAGTTAGTGTAGCTCTCCCCTTTCAAGTATGGGGGGCGAGGAGTTAAGTCCAGAGCAGCTTCGTGACCTAGTGCTGCAGCTCAGAGCTGAGAAAGAGTGCTTACTACCGGAACGGTCAACTCCCCAACCCATTCCTAATAGTGATCTACTAGCTCCTGGACCATCTGGTCCTACACCAGCCGCGCCAGTAATTGAGCGCCTGGTTGTCTTACCACGAGAGCGTAAGTGTCCCATGTTTAATGGGAAGACAGGGATAGGTATACTTGAGTGGACCGAGGAGGTACAGGCATGTATGCGGGCCCGCCATTTGTCTACTGCTGATAAGGCACTTTTCATCTTTGATCATTTGGAGGGAGAGGCTAAGGAGGAAATTAAGTACCAACCCGGTGCAGAGCGTGTTGACTCAGTCAGGGTCTTAGACATTCTGAAGGAACTTTATGGTCCCTCCCAATCTTATGTAACCTTGCAGCAGGCCTTTTTTTCTAGACAGCAAGAAGAAGGAGAGACTTTGCAGGAATTTTCCTTGGCCTTAATGGCTTTAATGGATAAAGTCAGGCAGTGTGCTCCAGGTGGTGTGCTTAATGCAGAGGTTTTACTGGTGATCAGTTCGTAGAACATGTTTTGGATAGTTCCTTTTTAGAGTTGAAACAATATATCCCGGGTCAGCCCACCACCACCTTGCTAGAAATCCGCAGGGAAGCCCTGAGATGGGAAAGGGAAGGTCTTCCGGCAGGTGCTAGAACCCGTAGCTTTCCCTACCCTCGCGCTGTCGCCTGCAGTATGCTGTGTGAGGCACCTCTCAGCCCACTACTCTAGTTACCCCTCCAGGTTCAGAGTTGGGTGAGTTAAAGGCCATGTTGAAGCACCAACAAGAGCAGCTGAATCAGCTCACTCAGACTATAGCTGCATTGCAAACCTCCACCATGCCCAATCGTCCTTATCGTAATGCCCCTTTTGTTTGCCGTCCTTGTCAACAGCCAGGTCACTTTGCAAAAGACTGTGACGGGGAACGATTTCCCTCTCAACCTCGTCCTAATTCCTCTTCCGCTCTTTCTTCAGGCCGGTCCAGGTCTTTCCACGGGTCTCGCCAGTCGGAAAACTGATTCCCACTGAGTTGTTGAGCCACAGCTCAGATGGGGTCTCCACTGGCTCACAAGTGGGGGTGGTGTCTAGATTGATGCCCTCTTGTCCGAATATTGATGTGTTAGTGGGGGGTGTTATGGTCCAATGCCTACTAGATACTGGATCCATGGTATCTACAGTAACGGAGAGCTTTTTCTGTCAGCAATTTGAACCCTGGGGCCATGATCGCCTTCACTCCTTTGGCTTCAAGCTGCCAATGGCCTGGCAATTCCCTATATCGGGTATTTAGAACTTGATGTTGTCCTATGTGGCAAGACCATCCCGCGTTGTGGCATTTTAGTGGTACGGGACCCCTCTGGGTTTCCCCCTGCCATTCCTGGGGTGTTGGGCATGAACGTTATTAGTCGTTGTTATCAAGAGCTCTTTGGGGCCTATGGGCCCTCTCTGTTTGATTCCCCTCCTGTGACTCAAGCTCCGGGGTCCATCTTGAAGGCACTCCAGCAGTGCCATCAATCAGCCATTAAAAGTCAGAATGCTTCCAGAGGTACGGTACGGGTTCGTGGCACACAGGCTGTACGCATACCTGGTGGGGTAATGAAGTTTGTGGCTTGTACTTTTTCTGAACAGCTTGCGGGTTTGGCTGCACTTTTCGAGCCTCCAGAGTCTGGATTACCTGCTGGTCTGCTGGCGTCACCTTGCCTCGTCCAAATCGTTGGGGGCACTGTGTTCGTTCCAGTGGTTAATGTCGGGGTAACTGACGTTCTTCTCTACCCACGCGTCAGGGTAGGGTCAGTAACTTCCGCCCATGTCATTAGCCTGCCCACCGGTGTAACTGAGGTGAGGTTTACCACAGCAACAGTTTCCTCCCAAGTAGTCACGAGTGCTGTGCAGGACCGGATTCTGGTGGCAGACTTGGGTGCCTTGTCTGAATCAGAACAGTCTGAGGTTAGAGACTTAGTTTTGCGGTACAGCTCTGTCTTCTCTGCCCATGAGGGTGATCTAGGCTGTACGAACCTCATTGCACATGACATTCCCCTGCTGGATGATACCCCAGTACGGCAGCGTTATAGGCGTATTTCCCCCATCCGAATATGAGACCGTGAAGGCCCATATTAACCAACTTCTGGACGCCCATGTCATCCGTGAGAGCTGCAGTCCATACGCCTCGCCTATTGTTTTGGCCAAGAAAAAAGATGGCACTTTGCGCATGTGTGTGGACTACCGCTTACTTAATAGTAGAACACGAAAGGAGAGTCGTTTCCCCTTCCACGGATTGAGGAGAGTCTTGATGCCCTGTCAGGGGCCTGTTGGTTTTCAATGTTAGACCTGGCCAGTGGTTATAATCAGGTCCCTGTCTCCGAGCCAGACAAGGTCAAAATGGCCTTGTACACCTTTTGGCCTCTTCAAGTGGAACCGGATGCCATTTGGCTTATGCAAAGCTCCAAGCACGTTTCAGCGGCTAATGCAGAGACTGTTTGGGGATCAGCAAAGCCATTCACTGCTCTTGTACCTTGATGACATCATAGTCTTTTCTGCCTCTGTCTCTCAACATCTCCATCGCTTAGAAGTCGTCCTCAGTCGACTTCACAAAGAAGGGTTAAAGGCAAAATTAGAGAAGTGTGTGTTCTTCCGTATGGAAGTTGGTTATTTAGGACATATTATCTCCAGTCAAGGAGTCCCCACAGATCCAACTAAGATTGAGGCAGTAGCCAGCTGGCAACGTCCGAGCCATGTGTCAGAACTGCGCTCGTTCTTGGGATTTGCCAGTTACTATAGGCGGTTTGTAGAAGGGTTTGCAAAGCTGGCTAGCCCTTTACACAAACTGGTGGCTGAACTTGGAGGCACCAAGTCTAAGTGAGGGTTAGGACAGTCTATCGCCACCGCATGGACACCAGACTGTGAGCACAGTTTCGAGACATTGAAGGCCAAGTTGGTCTCCGCCCCAGTCCTTGGCTATGCTGATTTGTCGCGTCCCTTTATTTTGGAGGTGGATGCTAGTTTTAATGGCCTGGGAGCAGTTCTGTCACAGGAGCAGGAAACGGGGATTAAACCCATAGCCTATGCCAGCAGAGGTCTTCGGCCCACTGAGTGCAATATGAACAATTACAGTTCAATGAAACTGGAATTCCTTGCGCTCAAGTGGGCCATGACTGAAAAATTTAGGGAATACCTCCTTGGTCAGAAATGCGTCGTCTTTACGGACAACAATCCGTTGAGTTACCTTCAGTCGGCCAAACTTGGGGCTACGGAACAACGGTGGGCAGCTCAGCTGGCTGCATTTGACTTTGAGATTAAATACCGATCTGGACGCAGTAATCGGAATGCTGATGCATTGTCACGCCAGTACATGTCTGGTCATGACTTGGGGGAGCATACCCTCCCTGGTACTGCTGTCCCCGAACCTTTGCAGCAAGTTTCAGTGACACAACCCCAAGTTTGTGCTACCCAATTTATGGTCAACGTCCTTCCATCTCACCCCCCTTCTGACATTCGCTCCTTGCAGGAGGCTGACCCCCTCCTGCAGGAGGTTTTGATATTCTGGAAGAGGCAAGTTCCACCAACTCCAGAAGAGAAACGGCAGGCCCCTAAGAGTGTGGCAATGCTGTGCGTCAGTGGGATCGCCTGGTAGAGAGGGAGGGGCTTTTATATCGTCGGATCTTCCGCCTTGATGGGAAGGAAGAGTGTCTTCAACTCCTGTTGCCAGCTATCTTGAAGCCAGACGTCCTGACGAAATTGCACCAGGAACATGGCCACCAGGGCATTGAGAGAACTACCGAATTGGTGAGGTCCCGATGCTATTGGCCAGGGATGTCTACAGACATCAAACAGTGGTGCCAAGAGTGGGGACGGTGCCAAGTGGCAAAGCATCCTGGGACTGGGTCACACAGTTTTATGGGCCACTTGTTGGCTTCTAGGCCAAATGAAATCTTGGCCATCGATTTCACAGTGATGGAACCATCTAACGGTGGTATAGAGAATGTCCTCGTCATGACTGAAGTGTTCAGCAAAATCACTCAGGCAGTTCCTACCCGGGATCAGCGTGCGCCTACGGTGGCACGTGTCTTGCTGAATGAGTGGTTTTACAAGTTTGGTGTCCCGAGCCGAATCCATTCAGACCAAGGAAAAAGCTTCGAGAGTTCCCTCATCCATCAGCTTTGTGACCTGTATGGAGTTGCTAAGTCTCGCACTACCCCTTACCACCCTGCAGGTAATGGGCAGTGTGAGCGGTTCAACCGGACACTCCATAACCTTCTCTGCACATTGCCACCCTCCCGAAAGAGGGACTGGGTGTCTTGTCTCCCCACAATATTTTTTTTTTTAACTCTACCCCCATCGGGGCACTGGTGAATCCCCTTCTTTTTAATGTTTGGCCAAGAACCAAGGCTCCCGGTTGACTTTTTCTGCGGGTCATGTTCAAGATCCCCAGCCAGGTAACGTGCAAGATTGGGTGTTGGAGCATCAGGCTAGACTCAGAGTGGCTTTCGAGGGTGCCCGCGACCAGTTGCTGGTAGCAGCTAGTCGAAGAAAGGAAAGGCATGACTTGCGGGTGCTGGATGCACCACTGAAAGTGGGGCAATTGGTTCTTCTACGGGACTGTGGCATTAGAGGCCGTCACAAGATTCAGGACATTTGGAGCTCGGTGAGCTACCAGGTCCTCAAAGTCCCAAACAGTGGGGCGTAGTCTATACCATTGCGCCTGTAGATGCAGTTCACAAGGTTAAACAGGTGCACAGAGATCTCTTGAAACCTCTAGTGGGAGCCGAGCCCCTCGCACCCAGTTACACCCCGACCCCGCCCCTTGAGGCAGACCAATTGCACTGACCCCATTGGTGAGGAGCTATGTTTAATAGTCTCAAGGACTCCCCCTAGCTCCCTGTCCCTCTGTGGCTGGAGGGCCCGCATTCACCAGTGGTTTCTGAACCTCCATTTGAGACACTCTTGGAGGCTGGTATCCCCATGAGTACTACTGTCCTAACAGCCCACAGCCGTATTACCCCTCGTCACCGGTAGCCACTCCTTCTGTAGTTGACCAGCCTGGTTCAAGTTCCCTCGCTGTGCGCCAAACGAGGCGACATACAGCTGGCCAACATTCTAACCCACATCACCTGCCCCGGCCGGTGGGCAGCTGCTAAGATGGGGATGCCAGTTGGTTCTATCTTTCGGGGGGACGACGAAAACAAATTGGAGGGCAGATTGTGGTGAAATGGGTTTCCCCGTGAGTCATCTTGACTGACCGGTTATTGATTAGGGGGCCTGTCCTGGATTAGTATTTAAGGAAGTGGTTTTCGACTGACTGGTACGTCGTTCAGTCAGTGAAAGGACTTCCTGGTTAGTGACGTGGGATACCGGTAGCTTGGTGTGCGTGTAGGTGAAACCGCTGGCTTAACAGGTAAGCACTGCTTGTTTTCCTATTTGTTTAAATGACTCTCTTTGAGGTGGAATCTTAGCTGTTTGTTTGGTCGTGGGTTTTATATAGCAGCCCCCTGGTCACTGTGTTGGTGGGACCTCTCCGCCAGAGTGTCAATTGTATGGTCATGTTTTACCGTGCAACGGTAATAATTAATGTGTTTTGTTGGAATAAATATCGTTGATGTAACGCATGTCTCCGGCTCCTTGAGTTTACGAACCTGTGTACTCGAATTACCCTTAGGGGTTAATCTAGTTTAGTTGCTTGTCCTGGGGGCCGGCGTCCCGTCCCCTAGGTGGCGTAGTTGATGCAACAAATCCTCAGATTCACCTTGTTCCTGCCACACGCTCACATTCACTGCTACACCTGTTTTCGGCTCCATATAAGATAATACTGATGCATGTAACCTTACTCAAGCATGCAAACCTGTTTGCATGTGAAACAGGTTTGCATGTGCGTAATTGAGAGAGTGAAAATAAAGAGGTCTGTTTGAAGTTTAAAATTGACATCAGTGTGGTCAATTGTTTTTCAAATCTTTTCATTACTCAAATTATTAAGTTCATCTGTATGTAATGAATCACGGGAGTTTAAAAGCTAGCTAGTCTTTCAGTTCTACCACTCAACCACATACATAAACACACACACAAACACCAAGACAGCTGTGCTCCCAGAGCTGTATGAGCGCCATTGTCATTGTGATGAGTATCATTATTAATTTGCATCACATGGATCAAAGACTTGACTAGAGACGCATAAAAACATGCTACACCAGCTCTGCTCAAACACTTCACATGGAGTTAGGGCCACGGTGCTGTTCACTAACAATCACTGAACTTTTGCAGCTGCTGCATTGTCATAATGGCCTTCATCATCTCGATATTGAGTCTCTGTAAAAAAGAGCCACATTAGATAGCATGTTTTTTAGGGCAGGCTGATTTGTCTGATTATGGGCTGATGAGCTGCTGCCCCCGCCCCCTTTCCTGAAGAGGGCTCTGCCTTTACTGCTCATGCTTCGGATACTATGTGTCACGGTTTCCCCTTGAGGCAGTGTGCTCTAAAGCGCTTTTCCGTGGTTGACAGCAGTGACACTTGGACACGTGTGTATTGTTTACATTTTTGTCATGTCTCCTCCCTGTTCTGTCATTGGCTGGGATTTCACGTGTGTCTGTATTGCCCTCAGCTGCGAGCAGTTTAGACGCTGATCATGCCGGCATACAGTGCCTTGCGAAAGTATTCGGCCCCCTTGAACTTTTCAACCTTTTGCCACATTTCAGGTTTCAAACATAAAGATATAAAATTAAAAATTTTTGTGAAGAATCACCAACAAGTTGGACACAATTGTGAAGTGGAACGAAATCTATTGGATATTTTAAACTTTTTTAGCAAATAAACAACTGAAAAGTGGTGCGTGCAAAATTATTTGCCCCCTTTACTTTCAGTGCAGCAAACTCACTCCAGAAGTTCAGCGAGGATCTCTGAATGATCCAATGTTGTCCTAAATGACTGATGGTGATAAATAGAATCCACCTGTGTGTAATCAAGTCTCTGTATAAATGCACCTGCTCTGTGATAGTCTCAGGGTTCTGTTGAAAGCGCAGAGAGCATCATGAAGACCAGGCAGGTCCGTAATACTGTTGTGGAGAAGTTTAAAGCCAGATTTGGATACAAAAAGATTTCCCAAGCTTTAAACATCCCAAGGAGCACTGTGCAAGCGATCATTTTGAAATGGAAGGAGTATCAGACCACTGCAAATCTACCAAGACCTGGCCGTCCCTCTAAACTTTCAGCTCAGACAAGGAGAAGACTGATCAGAGATGCAGCCAAGAGGCCCATGATCACTCTGGATGAACTGCAGAGAACTACCGCTGAGGTGGGAGAGTCTGTCCATAGGACAACAATCAGTCGTACACTGCACAAATCTGGCCTTTATGGAAGAGTCGCAAGAAGAATGCCATTTCTCAAAGATATCCATAAAAAGGCTTGTGGCAAACTTTAGTGTCGTCTAAAGTTTGCCACAAGCCTTTTATGGATATCTTTGAGAAATGGCATTCTTGTTGTCATGATACTATAAACAGATCTTATGGTTACCTTATCTCATATCATATCAGCTAATTGTATTATTTATACACAGCAGTTAGCATAAAGTAAGCTTGCTTACTAGCAAATATGGCTAATTTTAGTATTTAGACATGGAGGTTAGCATAACATTAGCTTGTTTACAAGCAAACAGGAAAGGTTTAAAAATGAACATTAACAGCATCAACAACTAACAACCTCACGTCCCTGGAGACTTCCCACTTTGACTAATCAGGATCGCTCCTTCTTTGTCTGCTTGGGCTTTATGATCATACATGCGCCTCCTCCACCTTTCGCATAGTCAAATGCCCGTGCTGTTCATTACCCATGATGGCAGAATAGTCCAACATCACAGGGTTATAAATACATCTAGTATATGGTTTTCCTCAGAAGCATGATATTTCATCATGTACTTCTAGGACAAAGGGGACTTTTCTGCAGGGTGAGGGAGATCTATATTCACTGGGGAGATAGCGTTTGTCCAGCCTGCTACGAGCTATTTCCTCTTCCCCAGAGCTCACAATGTGTGCAGTCAGCCACCTCAAGGGCCGCTATGGCATGCTCCAGTCCCAGACACTTTAAACTGAAAGTGTACCCCCATGATGATATGGAAGCACCCCCCCGATGAAATGGAAGCAAGACAAAACACACTTCCTGAACTCAGTTTGACTCAAACATTTTTTAAGGGACATAAATTATACATTTAATAGAGAGGAAATGTTTTTTTTTTGTTCACACAGACATTTGACATGCAGTCTTCCACTGAAGATGACATTGACCTTGTTTACTTTTGATACATGTGTTTTGTTATGGTTTATGTCCTGTCTCCACGCCTGTCTTGTCATTGGTTATTTTCCCTTATGTGTCATCATTGTTCTCAGCTTCACCCCGATTACATTTGGTATTTATACCCCTCGTGTATCTATGTACATTGAGAAGCATTACATCTGTTTATTGTATACCAGGTCTTTGTTCCTCATTTCATGTTTAATAGTTTTGATCTTGTTCTCATTATTCGATTCTTGTTTATCGGGTTAATACCCATTAATACCCATTAATTCCGATCTCAATCCGGACTGCAGAATCTCTCACTATCTTCAAAAAACAGCTAAAGACCCACCTCTTCCGTGAACACCTAATCAACTCCTAGGAAAAAAAAAAGAAAAAAACCCACACACAACGCACTTACACCTCTACTCTGTGCACTTTGCTTCCTCTGGTATTCAATTAATGGATCTTGTATAGTAGCACTACTTGCATTGTTCCCTGCTTGATATATCGCTTTGCTTATTTGTAAGTCGCTTTGGATAAAAGCGTCTGCTAAGTGAATAAATGTAAATGTAATACCCGTTTGCCAATCGCCCGACCTTTTGCCTGTTTTTGACCATGTTATTGATTAACGTTTTGGATTTTTCTTTTATCTGCATTTGCATCCATCTCAGCCTCCATTATGTGACAAGCCCATGGAATGGAATTTTTAAAAGATTAAAAAAATTTAATATAATTTTCTCCTTTTCTAATTCTTGCGGTAACCTGACTTTTAAAATTCTATAAATGTAATTGTTATTCTTATGTGCAAATGTATGCAAATAAGTCACCAATTTCAGTTCAGAAAAGCCTGTGGTTTACCTGGCTGCCACATTTACATCTTGTGCATTTACATCTTGTGCAAGACTGCAACAAAAACTACCTCAAGTTTACCCATAGTAATTGTGACATTTACAGTCCCTCGATATTGGCAGTTTTTGAAAGAGCGCAGTGGGCCATGCAGTTCTCCTGGTCATCTCCACTTTATTCAGGAGAAAAGTCTATTTGTATGCAAATATAATTCACCCTAAAACATGCACCAAGGCCAATCTCATTATTTTCCTTAAAAAATACCTTTAAATAATAGTATGAATAAAAAAAAGTAGCTTGTATAATCAAATAGCTTGTTTATTGACTACAGCCAAAGTTTGCTTTTATGTTATTTTTAAGTAGTTATCGGCCCCTCCTGGGTTGAAATCATGGCTTTGTTGGTGGATACGCAAAAATATTATATATACTGCGTATATATAAAAATATTATTGATTATTTTTCTTTTTGCTAATTCATCTTTCATCATTTATCTTGGAATAGGTCATATGCTGCAAAAAAATTGTATAGTGTACACTAGGCATCAAGCATGTATTGTATCTCTCAATCTGAAAGGTTCTAATAAACAATGTAATCAAGATAGAATCAACAGTTTGACAGCAGAAGACATTTCAATTTGATATGATTTAGAGCTGTTTTTTGTGATTGCACTACAAAGGCTAAGTTTCCTCAGATATCTATCAAGTTAGATTTTATTACCCAAGTAGCCAATAAAATTTTTGAACATATATTTTTCATAACCATCTTAGAAAATCTGTCACAATTGCATTAACTAGCAGAAAAGAAGTGACATATAACAATTATTTCTTATTTCTACCTTAAGACCTAAATGTGCGATGTGACATCTGTACAATCAATTCTTTTGAAGATGCTTAAAAAGCTAAGTTTCCTTATTAACACTTTTTGCACTAAGCCAGTCTGTGTCCATTAAAGTTAAAACGAGATATGAAATATATTTTTGATTCACATTGCTATCATTTAACTGTCATAGTTCTTTGTCTGAACTTTCACTTTCTGCATCATTTTGCATTTGGGTCTTATCTCCATTTAAATGAATGTGAGCTATTGCACTATTGAAGGCTGATGACATTTATGTGTATTTCACGGAACACTTGTTTCCTCTTTTACAAGTGTGTGATGCCTGCAGCCTATTTATTCCCTCCATCCCACCATAGCATTATGTTGATCGGAAAATGTTCACTGCTGACTACCAGAAATCAGCTACATCTTATTAGGGGTGAAAGAGAGAAAAAATCCAATGTGTAATGGGTGTGTAGGCAAAGTCATCATCTACCCAAATGTTCTTGGATCATTGTATCATACTTTCATGTTGAAGTAAAAAGCCTAGGCAGCGCAACTGGGCTTTTTGGAAGGAGGGGCTTTGGAGAAACCGGAACCCTATCAGAGTATTTAACACAGACTGGGAATAGAGGTGTTGCAATGATGTACAGTATGTGAAACATAATGTGTTTTTGAATGTTGAAGCAGGTTAACTTATTCTATTACATACAATGAACAAAATAAAGAACTTTTAAAATAGTGTCATAAGAACCCTTAAATAAAATTGAGGAATATGTAAAGGACATTAGACACTGGATGCTTATTAACTTCCTGTTACTTAACACTGACAAGACAGAAGTACTTGTACTAGGACCACATGCAGCTAGAAATAGAAGAAGCTTTCCGATAACATAATAACTCTGTATGGCCTTTCTGTTTTATCATGTGTAGCAGTAAAATATCTTGGTGTGATTATTGACTCCAGTCTATCATTTCACGCTCATGTATATAATATTACTAGGATAGCCTTCTTTCATCTCAGAAATATTGCTAAGATAAGAAATATAATGTCACTAAATGATGCAGAAATTTTAGTTCATGCTTCCGTTACCTCTAGACTAGATTATTGAAATGCCTTACAGTCTGTTTGTACCAGTAAGTGCATCAACAAGTTCAAGTTAGTCCAGAATGCAGCTGCAAGTGTCCTTACTAGAAACAGAAGACATGATCACATCACCCCTATCTTATACACATTGCATTAGCTTCCAGAAAACGTGCAATTATTATAAAATTCTACTATTGACCTACAAAGCACTAAATGGTCTGGCGCCACAGTACCTGAGTGAACTTTTGGTCCTTTATGATCTGCCATGCCTACTTTGATCAAGAGGTGCAGGCTGTTTGTTCGTACCTAGAATACTGAAGGCTACAACAGGGTGAAGAGCTTTCTCTTATAAAGCCCCACAGGTATGGAACAGCCCTCCAATTAGTGTTCGGGACTCAGACACAGTCTCAGTGTTTAAATCCAGGCTGAAAGCACTTTTGCAAATAATTTTCTTATTAGGTAAAGGAGCAGATATAGAGGACTCATGGGCATAGAGTGATGTGGTGAATTGGGATGTTTGGATGCTGTCGTCGTTGCACCCCCCCAATCGGTCTTTAAATATGCATAGGCATATAGATTATTACATTAAATATTTAACATAGAATTAACATAATTCTATGATAGTGTCTGATAATTTGTTAACTTCATGTTTACTGTTGTGATTTCAAGAAAATATCAATTATAAACAGCCTAATAATGGACACAAATATTTAGTAAAACAAACATTGGAAAATCCATTTACCCGTGACTGCAGGAGTGTAATCCAGTGGATCATAATTTTATCTGTTTTTTTAAACACACACGTCACTGCGCTCTCTGCAGGTATTCATGAGATAATCTGTATATAAATATTATTCAGTTCAGTGCAATGATTTAAACATTACTCCATTTATAGTTGTGAGATATAAAGTCGTAATCGCAACGTTGTCAAACTAAGTCTCATGCTAAAAGACAAGACAATACCACGACTGCTTATGTTGTTTAATGTGCTTGTGTTTGCATGCTTGTGTTGTTTAAAGAGATGCTTTTCTCAAATGCATAACTTACATTTTACTCTTATTCTCTGCAAATATTATGAATTGAAAGTCATGTGCATATTTTCATTCTGCAAAACAATTTGTCCTAACAGCAACTGAGTCATTGTTAAACTTTAAAGATGCATGTCAAACAGATGGAGTGCAAGAGAGAAATGAGTGCAATAAGTTAGATTAAAATATACATTTTGATATTTGTTGTTGGATATCAAATTTACACAAGGAATGTTATTTTTTATGAAACAGTAACTGTAATTCTACCTCTGACCTGTTAACACTTTATGTTGTTTTTTTTATTGTGCTTCATGAAAATAAACAGAAGTGTACAGAAATT
This sequence comes from Ameiurus melas, assembly GCA_012411365.1. NCBI lineage: Eukaryota > Metazoa > Chordata > Actinopteri > Siluriformes > Ictaluridae > Ameiurus > Ameiurus melas. The sequence goes on along the minus strand of CM022777.1, from coordinate 12,192,620 downwards.
AAAAACTCAAGCAAAGAATTCAGTAGATAAAGATGTGGAAAAACATGCATGATTAACAAAACTATACCTCATGATAAGAGATGGTGGAACAAGAAATGAACTACTTAATTTTTGTGTACATGTGTACATAAATATTACTCAATTCAGTGCACCGATTTAAATATTATTCAATTAACAGTTGTGAGATTTTAAGTCTATATTTTGTGAAGTCCTCAATAAGTTTTCTTTTTTCATTCACGTGTATTCTGAATTCATAATGTGTACATTTAAAAAAAATAAAAAATGCTCACCTCAGTGAGCATTAGTCAATTCATAGTCTGCAACTGCAATAGTTATCAAGTTTTTGTCCTAACCATTTTACAGTCTAAGTTAGTTTTTTTTTTATATGCACTTTAAAATTACCTTCATAATAATGAGGTGAGATTAATAAACAACACACTTCAAAATTACCTTCATAATAATGAGATTATTACATAGATTTGTAAAACTGTATTTGAATTATTAACAAGTTACCAGTCGTTCTTAGAATTACAGTAGTTATCAAGTGATTGTTCTAACCAATTAACTGTATTTTATTTTGGTAGCTTGTGGTGGGTACATATTTAAAGGAGGTCTAAATACAGTAAACATAAATGAAAACAGTTGCACTTTCAAGACGTGTGTGAGACATATTTTATCCTTATCAATATACCTGTTCTGTCTTGGAGGGAGGGTCCTATGCTATAAATCTATCCTATTCAATTCACTGTAGACATTTGCATTCTCTATAAGAAACAGCAATGGAGGCAAAGGCATTTTATTCTAAGAAGAGTGGTGCAGTTTATGAGAGTAACAAACAAATGTAAAGAAAGCATCTTAATTTAAATATTTGGGTGTGTTTGTGTCTAACATTCACAAGTCATTTTACATTTATTTAGTGTTGTAATTGTGTGTTAACCATCATACATTTTGTCTCCATAGAATTCTGTTAAGGAGAACAAGCCGTGTCCACAGCCAGGGGAAAAAGACAGTGACTACTCGGCTTAAATAAATCAGTGGGTAATTGCTAGTTTATTGTAATTCTGACAAGCAGTATCATGTGCAATTATGTGGTGTGATAACAGTGTATTCAAAACAACTTTGAATTTTGGTCTCTACAGGCTGTACTGATCAACCATTGATGCCCTGCTGTGGTTAGATAGTGGCTTTCACAACAAGGCTTCTTAACTTGGATGCAAGAGCTGATTTGCTGGAGGCACATTTGAATGAGAAGACCCCATCTCATCCACTGAAAAGTGATCAGTCTACATCCACAGTAGTCTGTCATGTCACTGTTCCTTCTGTGACCCCAACACCTTTGGGTGCTCAAAGTGACTGCCAACAGGGTTTTGAGAGTTGGCCATCTCTGTGCCATCAGCTTGCTCATGAATGCTATTCTCCATCAGGCCACGGACACTTGGGTGATGCTGATTTAGGTTTTCCATCTACAGCCTTTACACTCTTGACTGCCGACACTCTGAACCTGCAATATGACCCTGAACATGTTTCTTTAGTAGGCGCAGCATCTCTGGCAGAACTAACAAACCACACACTGACAATGGTTTCGCTGCCTGATTGCAATGATTTGCCACTTCAAGAATCAATTTCTTCAGCATTTTGTCTTCCATCCACCACTTCACAATATTGTCCTTCAGTGATGTCATCATTCTGTTTGAGAAACATGTCACATTCTCAGCATTATATTCAATGGTCTCTCCTGTAGGATTCTACCAGATGTGATGTTAAATCACATGTCCCTAGAGAAAGAGAAAAAAAACATATCTGGATTCAACAGGAGCAGATGGGAGACCAAGGGCACATCGTTTCGCTCTGCTTTTGTTTAAAAGCTTATTTCCCCTCAATGTTTATCAGAACTGGTCAGGTTCTATTAACTGGTTCCAGGGGAGAAAATACAATGCTTTATAACCTGCATCAAACATTTTCAGATGAGGTTGGTCATAAATTCCACCTGACAATCCAGGACTGGTAGCTGATAAGATATCAAATTAATTAACTTCTCAGAAACAAACTAAACAACTCTCCCACTTAAAAAAAAAAATTAAATCCTGCAAAAAATCACAGGATTAAAACACTTTTGATAATTGACTGTACAATTTAATAAAAACTTAATTGTATTTGAAAGTGAACAGCAATTTATTTATTTGCATATATTATTTTCAATATTTGATCCTGTTTTACATACATGACACTGTCTTTTAAGGGTGTGTATGAGCTAAATAACTTATTTGAAAAGGTATGGATAATGACTTTCAAACGAACAATAAATACCAAAGAATTAAATTTTTAAAAAAGGAAAAAGAAGGATTACAAAATGTGTTGAGCGAAATGTGTAATCAGAATATCTGTGTTAAATGTGAGAAACTAAATGTATGCAAACATTGTAAATCTAAACTAACTTATTTTTTACTTTTTTAATTGAAAAAAGGAATGAATGTGTTACATTTCACCCAACAGGAATCTACTGTTTATGCCTTTGTGATCTCCGTCATGCCTTTCAGCCTGTTTTACCATTAAAATCTAGTAGCATTTTAGTTACTTTTAGTTCTATGTTGCTATGAGCTAGAAAGTGCAGAGTCAGGTGCGTGCCTGGAGAGTCCGAAATGAACACACACACACTGACAGATATGAGTGTGTTCAAAGAGACTTCCCACTTTATTCATTTAAAACAGAAGTATTTATGCACATTGTACACATTGATAACAGCAGTGCGTGGACGGTTTCTACTGGTCCAGGTGACAGACAGATTTAGTCAAAACACACAGCACATAGGTATTATACAAAGCGAGTTCCATGTCATGTTAACACAGAAGTACATAATAATATAATCAAGGATAACAGTTGATCAGCTTATTCAAAGAGGTAACTAAATGATTACATTCATCATATATTTGTGAGCAGTTCATAATATAAGAGGGTACATAATATAAAATATTAGATGATAAAAGAGAATTTCTTTTCAGAATGTAAAAGAAAGTGCTCTCTTTTTAAGTCGGAGTAAATTTTTATTTGCATTTTTTCAGATAAAAGTCTTATTTTTGAAGTTTCAAATATTGTTTTCAGTGCCACAAGTAAATACAATATTAATGTTGTCTCAACATAGAAAACACATTCATTGAGTAAACAGAGTATAGTTACTCAAAAATATACTTTATGCTTTTTTGAGTAAGGGACAGCATTTCTACAGTTTGAAAATGAATGACAATAACTTTTATTCATCAGATGAATTTACCCAGTTTGTGTCTGTTATAGGCCTGCTTAGCCTACAGTATCTACAACCTTGTGGAGACAAACCGCCTTTGAACTGCAGGAACATACTGAGGTGTTAACAAGACAAGGTTATGGTCTGATCTACCAAGTGGGGGTAGGGGGGTATGCTTCTTTAATATTTGCATACAAAATGTCCAGTGTTTTGTTTTCCCCTGTAGTGTAGTCAATAAACTGGTGGAAAGTTGGGAGAGTGGAATCCAGATTTACATGGTTAAAGTCTCCAGTAATTACGACAAAAGCTTCAAATTGTTTAGACAGTAACGTAGCAACAGTACCGTGTGTAATGTCACATACCTTGTCAACTGACAGTAGTTGCACCACTTTTCATTCAGAAAAACCGCTATCCCTCCATCTTTCTTCTTACAACTCAGTATAACTACACTTTTTTTTTTTTTTTTTTTACTTTTTTTACAATTTATGTTGATACATTGCAGAGCATTTTCTCATATTTTCCTTGGCAGTGCTGTCTAGTCATCAGTATTTTTGCTTTGGGAAGAAAAATCTTAACATAAAAATATTAGTTCTCTTTCAAAGGGTACTTCGACGTTGCATTTAGCAGTATGGGAACGCCTTGCGCGTGACCAGTATCTGAAGCTTGTGTAAAATCATGCCTCTACTAATAGGCCTGCCATGATCAGGTGACGTGGCAATTAAGCGCGTCGCATGATATATATATGGCACCTGTGAACCACGCCGCCAGCCTTATTATCTTCAGCGAGAATGCATGTCTGTTGTTTGTATGACAAAAACGCTTCATTTCTACTTGATATTTTCTCAAAATCTCTTCACTTTTCTATCCCCTTTTAAAGAAAAGGAGAGGTAAGTAATGAGCGAGAAAGAGTTAAAGATGTGTGTAACGTGCTCCCGTTTCATCACGGGGGGAAAAGTGCACACTGTCTGGGTGAAGTGTTAGTGGTGTAGTATGCAATGGCAACCTCAAGAGGCTGCGCATGGTAACGCTACATTAAGCAGCTCAACTCGCGCTCTTCTCGAAAAAAACCCAAAACGGAAGCCGAGCGAGTTGGGTTTCAAAGCCTCGCGGATCTGGGTCGGCCACTGCCGAGGCAGCCAACCGTCTCAGGTTCGGGGGATCTCTTAAATCCGGAAGAGGATTTAGGATTTGCTCTATCTCTCTCTCTGTCTTCCGGGTTCAGCTCTCTGCTGGATTTTGGAGTTCGCGTCGCGACTCCTCCTCCCGCTATGGAAAGCCAAAGGTGTAATAATCCCTCTCTGACTCCGAAGAGTTAGAAGGATGTGTTAAAAACTGAGCGCAGCGTATAAAGAGCTGCTTGAAGTGATTACCTAGTGAAAGTAAATTCTTCTGCAGGCCTACCAAGCAGACCTGCTGAGTGAGCTCGACTTATGGCAAAAAAAAAAAAGTTGTCTCAAGCTCATCCGGGTGTCCACGAGTGGAGCCTGGGCCAGCACTAGTATGGGGGAAACCCAGAAGGCGAGTATGGCAGCCCGCCAACCCTTGCAGAGAGCCAGGGGAACCGGGTGGCCACAGTCGCGGTCTGCTGTTAGGCCTGATCTGAGAATGGTCATAAAGGCCATGCAGGCAAAGATGAGCGGTCCTGAGGGGCTGTGGAGGGATGTATCCGGGGACATGAGGTTGTTGGGGCAGGTAGCCCCCAGTGCTACTGTAGGGCCTCCCCTAGCCAAGGTGGTCCCCAAGTTTTCGTGTTCCCTGGTCAGCAAGCTGTCACAGGGCAACGGAAATCTGATGCTTCTCTCCAATAGAATGTGGAATAGCTAACGTCACTAGAAGACCATCGGGCAGCGTGCAAGCTACAGCCAAATGTGTCTCCATGGGTTCTGTCTACCATAGAAAGGGTTACCGGGTCCAGTTATAGCTCGATCCCCCCGTTCACAGGTGTGCTCACCACAGAAGTCAGCACAGACCAGAGCCCGACGTTAGCGCAGGAAGTAAGCTCCCTTTTGGACAATGGGGTCCTGAAACATGTACCCCGTTACCTCAGGGAGGGAGGTTTACAGCCTTTATTTCCTGTTCCGCAAAAAAGTGGGAATATGCGGCCAATTTTAGATCTGCATCATCTGAACCGTACTCTTCAGACATACAGGTTCAGAGGCTGATGTTCAAACTTATAGTGCCACAGATCCAGTTCGAGAACTGGTTTGTGGCGATAGGTCTAAAAGGTGCATGTTTCCGCATAAGAATATTGCCAGCTTTATCCCCTCGCACCTTCACAAAGTGCATGGATGTCACTCTGGCTCCATTGGGACTCCAGGGCATCTGTGTACCAAGCTACCAGGACAACTGGTTAATTCTAGCACGATCCAGGGAGCTGGCGGTTCAAAATTGAGATGTTGTTCTCGTCCACGTGAAGAACTGGGGGCTCAGGTTGAATCTCAGAAAAGTTGGTTTTTCCCCGGTGCAGTGGACAACTTTTCTAGGGGTTATAGGATTCTACTACGATGAGGGCGTTTCTATCCCCAACAGGCGTAGTGTCAATCCTATCAACACTGAGTTAGATAAAGCTGTATCTTGGGAGCCTAGGGTGGAATCCACACATGTGCCTGAGGTCACATCTGTATGCTGCCCCCTGATCGCTGATTCGAGGTTCATGCGTGGTCTCAGATGGCTGAGGCCCATCTGCAGGCCGTGCATACCTTCCTGGGACCTTCTATGGCCCTGGAAGGTCTGTCGGCGGCCCCATTCGAGCCCCTAGAGCGGATCTATTGTCTCAAGCCGGAGGGCTGATCTATCATGCTAGGCCAGAACTCGGCAACTGTGGGTCTGGCCCCTGAGGGGCACCAGCTCATAGATTCAGGTCTCACAACTGAGATTGTTGAAACCATGTTAAAAGCTAGAGCACCATCCACAAGGAAAGCGTATGCACTCAAGTGTCAGCTTTTTGTCTTGTGGCATGAGGAACATCACCTAGACCCAGTGAACTGCACAATTGCTACAGTCCTGGAGTTCTTACAGAACGTTTCTCAGCGGGCTGGGCTCCTTCTTCGGCCAGCCATGACCCTGTTGATGGAGCCTCTGTGGGGCAACATCCTCTACCTTTGAGGTTCATGCGTGGTGTCAGACGGCTGCGGCCCATCTGCAGGCCATGCATACCTTCCTGGGACCTTCTATGGTCCTGGAAGGTCTGTCGGCTGCCCCATTCGAGCCCCTGGAGTGGATCCCTTCCACAAGGAAATCAAATGCGCTCAGGTGTCAGCTTTTTGTCTTGTGGCATGAGGAACGTCACCTAGACCCAGAGAACTGCGCAATTGCTACAGTCCTGGAGTTCTTACAAAACGTTTCTCGGTGGGCTGGGCTCCTTCTACAATCAGGGTTACTGGGCCGCTGTTTCGGCCAGCCATGCCCCTGTTGATGGAGCCTCCGTGGGGCAACATCCTCTAACTTTAAGGTTCATGCACGGTGTCAGATGGCTGCGGCCCATTTGCAGGCCACACATATCTTCCTGGGACCCCCTGTGGTCCTGGAAGGTCTGTCAGGTGCCCCATTTGAGCCCTTAGGGTTGACCTACCATCTCAAAACCAGCTACACAAAGTGAACTGCGCAATTGCTACTGTCCTGGAGTTCTGACAAGAACGTTTCTCAGCAGGTTGGGTCCTTCTACTATCGGGGTTACGTGGCCGCCGTTTCGGCCAGCCCTGCCCCTGTCGATGGAGCCTCTGTGGGGCAACGTCCTCTAACTTCGAGGTTCATAAGTGGTGTCAGACGGCTGAGGCCCATCTGCAGGCCATGCATACCTTCCTGGGACCTTGCTGTGGTCTTGGAAGGTCTGTCAGGGACCCTATTTGAGCCCTTAGAGTCAGCCTCTGAGAAGCTTCTGACTCTAAAGGTAGCTCTTTTACAGGCCCTGACATCTCTCAAGCGAGTGGGAGGTCTACAAGCTCTCCCTGTTGCCCCTCCTGCCTTGACTTTACCACTAGATAAGCCAAGTCCTTCCTGTATCCCAGGCCGGATTATATTCCTAAAGTGCCAACATTGGCTGCCCACCCTGTGGTGTTGCAGGCTTTCTCCCCTCCTCTGTCCTCTGACCAGAACAGGAGAGGATGCACCCGCTATGTCCAGTAAACGCTCTCTGTACTTACGTCCACCGCTCCGGCCAGTGGCGTAAGTCAGAGCGGCTACTAGTCTGTTTTGGCAGCGACAGGAAAAGTGATGCTGTGTCAAAGCAGCGCATCTCTACTGGGATTGTTGAAGGCTTTGTCCAAAGGGGTTTCCTTGCAGGATGTGTGTGTGGCTGCAGGGTGGTCTATGCCTCACACGGTCATTTTTATTACAGCCTGGATATTCATCCCTCCCCAGGCTCGAGTGTCCTGCACTGACTCTCGGGTTTGGGTATTTTTGAACAGGCCGTACCCTCAGTATGACTGAGTGGGTATTCCCATTCCCATACTGCTAAATGCAACGTCGAAGTTCCCTTTGAAAGGGAACGTCGGGGTTATGCATGTAACCCTGTTCCCTGAGAAGGGAACGAGACGTTGCATAGCGCTGTCATACCGGGGCTGGCCTGTGAATTGCGTCTTCGCTTCAGATAATAGAGGCTGGCGGCGTGGTTCACAGGTGCCATATATATATCATGCGACGCGCTTAATTGCCACGTCACCTGATCATGGCAGGCCTATAAGTAGAGGCATGATTTTACACAAGCTTCAGATACCGGTCACGTGCAAGGTGTTCCCATACTGCTAAATGCAACGTCTCGTCCCCTTCTCAGGGAACAGGGTTACATGCGTAACCCCGACGTTTTCTCCTTGGATTACGTAATCATTTTTTGATGGTAAATTCTGCATGAGACAACTAGCGTGTGCTAAAATTAGTTTTGCCTTCCTGGTTGTTGTCTTTTAGTACATTATGCCACTTTAAGCATTCAGATTGACCTGCTCTCTTAATCTTGTTGAAGCAAAATTACTGATGAAAATGTTCTTCAGGTTATTTTTCCAAACTATCATGAACTAAAATGCACATCATGACTATAATTTTTAATTTAAACATACTGTTCATGAAAATATGACATAAAACTAGCATTAACAGTTAACAATACACTAACAATGTTTCATGATGAAAAATCTAGAAAGAATGTGATTGTTTCAAATAATGCACTAGTCAATAATGTTGGGTATTGACCTTTAGTAAACAAGTAACTTAATATAAATATCAGCAGGGATGACCTGCTTGAGCTGCATGAGCTGAACGAACAAAAAACAGTCAACTAAAGCACTTTACTAGCAGGTTTAATAAACTCACCCAAACGCATCCTATTAGATATTAATCCGATTCATACACAACATAAATGCAATATTACAACCTGAATCTGCACAAAAGGACACAAATGCACACCTATTCCTGATAGTCAGGATGTGCAAATCATGTTTTGAATATGCTCTTTCTGTAACAACACATTTGATCAATTTTGCCTTGTTTCCAGTACTCAAAAGTCTAAAATAAAATATATTTTATTTTACCACATTTTAGTGCCTTTAAATAATATTTTTTACTAACCAAGTTTAAACTTGATTTTCTCAAGAATACAAGCATGTACATTATTTTAGCACAGTTTTTGCTGAATATAATGTAATGAGACGTGTTGTCCCAACATGCCAAACAGTCACTGAGTCAACAAAGTATAGTTACTGAAAAAGATGCTTAATAAAGTTGCTTTCTTTAGTTAGGGACAGAGTTTTTACAGTGTAAAAATGAATGACAATAACTTTTGTTCATCACATAAATTTACCCAATTTGCACCTGTTATAGGACTGCCTAGCCTTACTTTCTTACTTATTGTTCTTGCCCCCAATGACACCTTGACATCTATATGGATAAATGCAGACCATGCACATATAAAGGTGTCACAAAATGGCCAAGATCAGCAAACTGCATTCCCAAGGCATCAGAGTGATGAGGTCTGCTGGAAGTTCCACTTGAGAAATACACCAACATCTGAAATTCATTTGTGTACATGCTACATTGAGCACCATCAGAAGACATTACAAAGAATGAACATCACACATACTGTACATAATCCTCGCAAAATAAATATGTACGTTATTGCTTACTTCATACAGTGTGATGCTATCACAAATATATATATATATACAGTGGTGTGAAAAAGTGTTTGCCCCCTTCCTCATTTCCTGTTCCTTTGCATGTTTGTCACACTTAAGTGTTTCGGAACATCAAACCAATTTAAACAATAGTCAAGGACAACACAAGTAAACACAAAATGCAATTTGTAAATGAAGGTGTTTATTATTAAAGGTGAAAAAAAATCCAAACCATCATGGCCCTGTGTGAAAAAGTGATTGCCCCCCTTGTTAAAACATACTATAACTGTGGTTGTCCACACCTGAGTTCAATTTCTCTAGCCACACCCAGGCCTGATTATTGCCACACCTGTTCACAATCAAGGCATAACTTAAATAGGAGCTGCTTGACACAGTAAGGTCCACCAGAAGATCCTTAAAAGCTACACATCATGCCGAGACCCAAAGAAATTCAGGAACAATTGAGAAAGAAAGTAATTGAGATCTATCAGTCTGGAAAGGGTTATAAAGCCATTTCCAAAGCTTTGGGAATCCAGCGAACACAGTGAGAGCCATTATCCACAAATGGCGAAGACATGGAACAGTGGTGAACCTTCCCAGGGTAGCGGCCGCCCAAAATTACCCCAAGAGCGCAGCGGCGACTCATCCAAGAGGTCACAAAAAACCCCAACCCCACAACAACGTCCAAAGAACTGCAGGCCTCACTTGCCTCAGTTAAGGTCAGCGTTCATGCCTCCACCATCAGGAAAAGACTGGGCAAAAATGGCCTGCATGGCAGAGTTCCAAGGAGAAAACCACTGCTGAGCAAAAAGAACATCAAAGCTCGTCTCAATTTCTCCACAACACATCTTGATGATCCCCAAGACTTTTGGGACAACATTCTGTGGACCGCTGAGACAAAAGTGGAACTCTTTGGAAGGTGTGTGTCCAAGTATATCTGGCGTAGAAGGAACACTGCATTTCATAAAAAGAACATTATACCAACAGTAAAATATGGTGGTGGTACTGTGATGGTCTGGGGCTGTTTTGCTGCTTCAGGACCTGGAAGACTTGCCGTGATAAAAGGAACTATGAATTCTGCTGTCTACCAAGAGATCCTGAAGGAGAATGTCCGACCATCTGTTCGTGTACTCAAGCTGAAACGAACTTGGGTTCTGCAGCAGGACAATGATCCTAAACACACCAGCAAGTCCACCACCGAATGGCTGAAGAAAAACAAAATGAAGACTTTGGAGTGGCCTAGCCAAAATCCTGACCTGAATCCTATTGAGATGTTGTGGTATGACCTTAAAAAGGCCGTTCATGCTCGAAAACCCTCTAATGTAACTGAATTAGGACAATTCTGCAAAGATGAGTGGGCCAAAATTCCTCCAGGATGCTGTAAAAGCCTCATTGCACGTTATCGCAAACGTTTGGTTGCAGTTGTTGCTGCTAAGGGTGGCCCAACCAGTTATTAGGTTTAGGGGCAATCACTTTTTCACAACAGGGCCATGATGGTTTGGATTTTTTTCACCTTTAATAATAAACACCTTCATTTACAAATTGCATTTTGTGTTTACTTGTGTTGTCCTTGAATATTGCTTAAATTGGTTTGATGTTCCGAAACACTTAAGTGTGACAAACATGCAAAGGAACAGGAAATGAGGAAGGGGGCAAACACTTTTTCACACCACTGATATATATATATATATATATATATATATATATATATATATATATATATATATATATATATATATATATATATATATATATATATATGAACTGCAGAGAACTACAGCTGAGGTTGGAGAGTCTGTCCATAGGACAACAATCAGTCGTACACTGCACAAATCTGGCCTTTATGGAAGAGTGGCAAGAAGAAAGCCATTTCTCAAAGATATCCATAAAAAGTCTCGTCTAAAGTTTGCCACAAGCCACCTGGGAGACACACCAAACGTCACACCAAACGTTGAGAAATGGCTTTCTTCTTGCCACTCTTCCAAAAGCTTCTTTGCTCAAACCTATCAAACCTGGATTTGGCAATATGCTTGTTTTTTTTGGTTTTTTTGTAATGTTTGCATAAACAATTCATAGAAGCAGGAATGTACTTAAGTGAGGATTTTAAGATTCAGGTTTTTTCTATCTGTTCTTCTGAAGGTTTGAGCTTAGGAAAGTAGCGTGACTAGGGGGATTTGTCTTTTTTTATGTTTCGCTATTCACAGGCCGTTGGTTACATAAGACAAGGCTATACTTGCTACTGACGGATCACTTAAAACACCAATATATATTTTTTTCTATTGTAGCTTTTTAACAAGCTTTGTTACAATTATTGTACAACTTGAACTGTGTCCTATACAAAATGTTACGTATTAAATAGAATCCATAGATTAAAGCTATGGCCCTTTTTTGGTTTCAAATTATGTTCATAATGTGTTACTTTAATGTAATATTCTCTGTTAATCACCTCCTTTAATTTATCATTTCTCATCTGCTGAACAGATACATGATGCTGGACTTTTGATGTGTGCCTCAGCTTAGAAATTAGAGCTTAGCAGAAGAGCAATCACATCATAAAGAACCTCTATCTCTTCCTTATGCTCTCTCTCTGACATCTCAGTGCTGATTTGAATGAATGATACACCAGTGCCATCTTCTGTTGTGCTGATTATCTGCTTTTATTGTCTCAACTCTTTCATTTGCATGACGATACAACGCCATTGCAAATCAGGTTTATTGTCAAAATTTCATTCAACTGTTTGTAAGGAACAACAACAACAAAAAAGCAATTGAAATACAGTGAGGGAAAGAAGTATTTGATCCCCTTCTGATTTTGTATGTTTGCCCACTGACAAATAAATGATCAGTCTATAATTTTAATAGTAGGTTTATTTGAACATTGAGAGACTGAATAACAACAAGAAAATACAGAAAAACGCATGTCAAAAATGTTATAAGTTGATTTGCATTTTAATGAGGGAAATAAGTATTTGACCCACTCTCAATCAGAAAGATTTCTGGCTCCCAGGTATCTTTTATACAATTAATGAGTTGAGATTAGGAGCACACTCTTAAAGGGAGTGTCCACAGAAGCAATCAATCAATCAATCAGATTCCAAACTCTCCACCATGGCCAAGACCAAAGAGCTCTCCAAAGATGTCAGGGACAAGATTGGAGACCTAAACAAGTCTGGAATGGGCTACAAGACCATTGCCAAGCAGCTTGGTGAGAAGGTGACAACAGTTGGTGCGATTATTTGCAAATGGAAGAACACAAAAGAACTGTCAATCTCCCTCAGCCTGGGGCTCCATGCAAGATCTCACCTCATGGAGTTCCAATGATCATGAGAACAGTGAGGAATCAGGCCAGAACTACACAGGAGGATCTTGTCAATGATCTCAAGGCAGCTGGGACCATAATCACCAAGAAAACAATTGGTAACACACTACACCGTGAAGGAATGAAATCCTGCAGTGCCCGCAAGGTCCCCCTGCTCAAGAAAGCACATATACATGCCCGTCTGAAGTTTGCCAATGAACATCTGAATGATTCAGAGGACAACTGGGTGAAAGTGTTGTGGTCAGATGAGACCAAAATGGAGCTCTTTGGCATCAACTCAACTCGCTGTGTTTGGAGGAGGAGGAATGCTGCCTATGACCCCAAGAACACCATCCCCACTGTCAAACATGGAGGTGGAAACATTATTCTTTGGAGGTGTTTTTCTGCTAAGGGGACAGGACAACTTCACCGCATCAAAGGGACGATGGACGGGCCATGTGCCGTCAAATCTTGGGTGAGAACCTCCTTCCCTCATGCCGCCAGCCTTATTATCTTCAGTGAGACTGCATATCTGTTGTTTGTGTGACAAAAACACTTAATTTCTACTCGATATTTTCTCAAAATCTCTGAACTTTTCTATCGCTTTTTCTAAGAAAAAGAGAGGTAAATATTGAGCTAGAAAGAGTTCTGGAAGTGTGTAACGTGCTCCCGTTTCATCACGGGGAAAGGGCATACATTCTGGGTGAAGTGTTAGTGGTGTAGTATGCGATGGTGACCTCGAGAGGCTGCGCATGGTAACGCTACATTAAGCAGCTCGACTCGTGACTCACGCTCTTCTCGAAAAAAAAAAAGAGAAACGAAAGCCGAAGCGAGTCGGGTTTCAGAGCCTCGCGGATCTGGGCCGGCTGCTACCGAGGCAGCCAGCCATCTCAGGTTCGGGGATCTCTTAGATCCGGAAGAGGAGCCGGAGACGAGCACTGCTCTATCTCTCTCTTCTCGTACAGGTTCGTCTCTCCCCTGGATTTTGGAGACTCCTCCTCCCGCTATGGAAAGCCAAAAGTGTAATAATTCATCTCTGACTCTGAACAGTTAGAAGGGTGTGTTAAAAACTATGAGCAGCATATAAAAAGCTGCTTGAAGTGATTACCCAGTGAAAGTAAATCCCTCACACTGCAGAAACTCCCGTGTCTTCCAGAAGTTTATGACAAAATCTCAGGCTTCTGGGGGAAAACCATGCATAAGCCATTTTCATAACCCCACAATGTTGGATTATTCGGCCATTGTGGGAATTTAGCTATTTAACTATGCTCAAGGTGGAGGAGGCGCTTGCTAGCTACCTCTCTCCACCGATGGCAGTTAATTACGGGGGCTGGCTTGCATCCAAGGTGGAAAAGAACACATTGGGGGCAAGCCTATGCAGTAGTAGTTTTGCTTGCTGGTCACTGCAGAAAATGACAGGGTTGCAGGCCTACCAAGCAGACCCGCTGAGTGAGCTTGACATATGGCGATGCTAAGGTCTCAAGCTCACCTGAGAGTCCATGAGTGGAGCCTGGGCCAGCACTAGTGTGAGGGAGGCCCAGAAGGTGAGTATGGCTGATCTGAGAATGGTCATAAAGGCCAAGCAGGCAAAGAAGAGTGGTCCTGAGGGGCTGTGGAGGGATGTATCTGGGGACATAGGTTGTTAGGGCAGGTAGCCCCCAGTGCTACTGTAGGGCCTCCCCTAGCCAAGGCGGTCCCCAAGTTTTCAGTGTTCTCTGGTGAGCAAGCTGTCACAGGCCGATGAAAATCTGATTCTTCCCTCCAATAGAATGTGGAATTGCTGAACGCCACTGTTAAACCTTCCGGCCTGTTTGGCAGCGCAGTCAATGCCATCGCCAGCAGGTTTCGCGACGCAAAACAGCAAACGGCAGCGTTCAGCCAGGTCCTTCCACATAGCGCCGAGTTCGCACAAGCTTCCATGAGTGGAGCCCGGGCCAGTGCTGGTGCGAGGGAGACAGAGAGGACGAGTGTGGCTGCCTGCCTCCCCCTGCAGAAAGCCAGGGCAACCAGTCGGCCACAGCCACAGCCTGCTAAGAGGCCTGATCAAGAATGATCATAAAAGCAAAGCAGGCAAGGAAGGAACGGTCCTGATGGGTCACAGAGGGACATATCAGGGGACATGAGGCTGCTAGGGCAACCAGCCCGCAGTGCTACTGTAGGGCCTGCCCTGGCCGAGGCCATCCCATGTTTTCAGTCTTCTCTGGTCAGTGAGCTGTCACAGGGCAATGGAAATCTGGTGCTTTCCCTCCAACGAAATGTGGAAAAGCTAACATCACTGAAAGACCATTTGGCAGAATGGATACTACTGCCAAATGTGTCCCCATGGGTTCTGTCTACCATAGAAAAGGGTTACCAGGTCCAGTTCAAAGCTCGACCCTTCCGGTTCAGAGATGTGCTCAACACAGTTGTCAGCACAGACCAGAGCCTAATGTTAGCTCAGGAAATAAGTTCCCTTTTGGACAAAGGGGCCATAGAACATGTACCCCGTTCCCAAAGGGAGGGAGGTTTTTACAGCCATTATTTCCTGGTCCGCAAAAAAGATGGGAGTATGCGGCCAATTTTGGATCTGTGTCATCTGAACCATACTCTTCGGACAAACAGGTTCAAGATGCTGACGCTCAAACTTATCATTCCACAGATTCAGTCCGAGGACTGGTTTGTGACGATAGATCTGAAAGATGCATATTTCCACATAGGAATATTGCCCAGTCACTGGAAGTTCCTGAGGTTTGAGTTTGGAGAAAACACATACCAATTACCGGTTCTTCCCTTTGGGCTAGCTTTATCCCCTCACACCTTCACAAAGTACATGGATGCTGCTCTGGCTCCCTTGCGACTCCGTGGCATCCGTGTACTAAACTACATGGACGACTGGTTAATTCTAGGATCTACGATCCAGGGAACAGGCGGTTCAACATCGAGATGTTGTTCTCGTCCACATGAGGAGCTTGGGGCTCAGGTTGAACCTCAAGAAAAGTATGCTTTCTCCAGTACAGAGGACAACTTTTCTAGGGGTAATATGGGATTCTACTATGATGAGGGCGTTTCTATCCCCAACACATGTACAATTGATCCTATCATCTTTGAGCAAGATAAAGCGAGGTCTGGGCATCCCCTCCAGCCTTTACGAGAGGCTGTTGGGCCTTATGGCAGCAGCAGCCAACGTCATACCGTTGGGCCTATTGCACATGAGACCGTTTCAATGGTGGCTGAAAAGTTGGGGATTTCATTCGAGGATGAAATTTCTGTGAGTAATCAGAGTCATGCGTCGAGGCCCACATGCTCTGTCTATTTGGAGGAGTCCGCAATTCCTAGCCCGGGTCACACTCTAGGGGCGTCCCCTTACTGCAAGACAGTAATGACAGACATGTCCCTCACGGACTGGGGCACAGTCTTAAATGGCTGTCCAGCTCACGGTCTTTGGAGCGGCCTTCACCTGAAGTGGCATATAAATTGCCTAGAGATGCAGGCCGTATTCCTAGCACTGAAATTCTTCTCCCTCAGTTGAGAGGTCACAGTGTGATAGTTGTGTCAGACAACACAGCTGTGGTCTCATATATCAACCAACAGGGACATGCGTAACCCCGACATTTTGCAGAGGGGTCAAATACATATTTCCCTCATTAAAATGCAAATCAATTTATAACATTTTTGACATGCGTTTTTATGGATTTTTTTGTTTTTATTTTGTCTCACTATTCAAATAAATTTACCATTAAAATTACAGACTGATCATTCTTTTGTCAGTGAGCAAATGTACAAAATCAGCAGGGGATCAAATATTTTTTCCCTCACTGTGGTTCAACACAACAAATGCTTCAAGTGGTTTCCCCAAATTCAACTGAAAATGCAACTTATAATGACTTCTCAGTCTCAAAATTATTCAACCCCTTCATGGCAACCATCTTTAGTACTTAGTAGAGCACTCTTTTGCTGTTATGACCTGCTGCAAACAAGATACATCGCTTCTGACAGCTTTGCTGAGAAATCTTAGCCCATTCCTTATGCACAATGACCTCCAGTTCAGTAATATTTTATATGGTTTGTCATGCTTGTTCAAAATACTGCATTGTGCACAACCATTGCCTTTTGTTTGTTTCTTACGGTAGTTGGAAGGATCTAGTCATCAGTTACTTATTTAACATCTGGATATATTTTGTCTAATGTCTTCTTACCGATGAATGACATCTTCAAGTTAACAAAGCATGCCTTGTTGTTACATGTTGTTATTCTTTCTGAAATCCACCTTTATCTTCTCCTAAGAAAAAAAGAAGTATTCACTTAGCAGACAGAGTATAGGTGTAAGTGCCATTGTTTTTTTGTTTTTTTATGAGTTGTTTAGGTGTTCACGGAAGAGGTGGGTTTTTAGCTGTTTTTCAAAATGGTGAGAGATTCTGCGGTCCGGATTGAAATTGGAACTTCATTCCACCACTGAGGAACAGTTAGTGTGAAGGTTCTGGGAAGGGACGTTGCACCACGCTGAGTGAGAACTACTAAACGTCGGTCGCTAATCAATCGCAGATTGCGAGAGGGAATGTAGGCCTTCAGGAGAGAGTTGAGGTAGGAGGGTGCTGTTCCTGACAAGGTCTTGTAGGTGAGCATTAAGGCTTTGAATTTGATGCGGGCAGCTACAGGAAGCCAGTGGAGGGAGATGAAGAGGGGTGTGACATGGGTCACAAATTAACTTTACTGTTTTGTGATACAATAACAATAATGTCTGCGACAGAGTGCTCTCTGACACATTATCAGTGTCTGAATTCACTCACTCATTTCCCTTCACTTCTTTCCCATATAGTGGACTCAAATATCTTTCGCAATATAGAGAATAGTGAATGAGTGAACAAGTGAGCAATTTCAGACACAGCACTTGTCTAATAGCTACTCATATTTAATTGTCCAATGGCAGTCATGTTTTTCAACATACAAGACTGTGCTCATAGAGAGTGATGACAAGTGAGACAAAGACACTATGCAAATTATGAAGTAAATCAGATGAACGGTTTCATAATTACAGCCAATTTAAAGTTTTTTTTATATAAGCATGCCAAATTTGGTGAAGATATCTCATTTTATTAAAAACCTATAGCCATTTATGTAAAAGTGGCCACACCTACTTCCTGTTTTTTGCATACCGTATCTACCTCAAGTTGAAAGTTCTAGCTTTTTTTGATAACTTTTGATATTGTGACTTCATTAGAATCGTTTGGCACTGGTTTCGTCCCAATCAGAGAAAAAACCTAGGACTAGGTTTTATGAAAATCCAAGATGGTGGAAAAAAAATTATAGATGGAAATGAATGGAAATTACTTTGTTCGTCTGTTCGCCCAACAATTCCAAGGAAAAAAAGACACTTGAGTCTGTGACAAATGGTTCAAAAGTTATGGCAATAACTTCTAAAAATGCTCACTATAGTGTATAGCTTTCTAAGCCTTATGGTTTGGTCTGCATGATCAGTTTTAGGGCAGAATTATAAAATAAATACATTTAAAACAGAATAATAAAAATTCTTATAATTACAATAAACCTTTTGGGCTTGAACCCCTAATAATAATAAGAAGAATAAAAATAAGCAAGAATAAGAACAATAAAAATCCTTACAATTACAATAAGGTTTCAGCCCTTCGGGCTTGAACCCTTACTAAGAATGGAAGAGAGTGTGTGTGTGAGAGAGCCCTTGGGAACTCTCACAGCTTGCTTGCTCTCTTTCTCTCTCTCTCTCTAAAACGATAGCCATAAACAGAAAGCATGTGTTAATGCTGCAGGGTCAGCATCAAAAGAATATCTGTGGGAAAAACAGATTAGGTTCCCAGCTTTGACTGTGTTCATTGTGCAAAGTACAGTCTGATGTGAAAACTGAAATGACCTATATTCTGACTGTAACTTCTATAAATTTGAATTTGTTGCAAATGTGTGTTTTTTGTTTGAGTATATGTGTATGTTATAACTAACTAACCCAAGCTCCTTGAGTTGGGCAGCAGTTTGGAGTTCCTGAAGTGCAGCTCTGTGCACAGAATATTTCATTTCGGACAGTATTGTTTACTGCATAGAAGCAACATTAAAAATCAAATAGAAACAAGGAAAACACTATTATTAACTATAATATTGTATATTATATATTTCTATTCTGTATTCTTAGCCTACAATAAGTCACTGCAGTCTTCAGGTATGCACAATGTGTTAAACAACTAATGCGGATAATCTGATTATGCCCATTCATTAAGTTGCTATTATACATGGTTGCTATTATACATTCCCATGTACCGCTTACCTCGTGAAAACCAGGCATGCTCAGGTTGTAAGAGGTGCATTAAATGTGCATGTTTAGTGCTGTGAAAAAGTATTTGATTTCTTTTGTTTTGGTGTATATCTCATAGTTTTAGATCTTAAAATGAAATACAACATAAAACAAAGGCAACCCATGTTTTAAAAAAAAATACAGTTTTTATTTACTTATAATTTTATTGAAGCCAAAAAAAAAGAGAGAACCCTAACACCCATTGGAAAAACAAATTGCCCCTTAAACATAAATTCTGGCCATGCCACCTTTAGCAGCAATAACTGCAACCAAATGCTTCCGATAACTGGAGATCAGTCTTTCACAGCACTGTGGTGGTATATTGGCCCACTTTTCTTTGCAGAACTGCTTTAGTTCAGCATCAATGGAGGGTTTTTGAGCATGAAATGCCTGTTTAAGGCATCTCAGTTGGTTCAAGTCAGGACTTTGACTAGAGCACTTTAAAACTTTAATTTAGCTTTTTAGAGATCATTCAGAGGTGGATTTCTTCCTATGCTTTGGATCATTGTCTTGCTGCATAATCCAGTTGCGCTTCAGTTTCAACTTATAGACTGAAGACCCTGGTCTTCGGCCTAAAGGGCATTCTCCTTTAGGATAGTCTGGTAGAAGAATTCAAGTCTCCCTCAATTATTGCAAGTTGCCCAGGACCTGTAGCAGCAAAGCATCCCCACACCATCATTCAGCCACCACCATGCTTGGCCATAGGTATGATGTTCTTTTTGTGGAAATCAGTGTTTACTTTGCGCCAGATTTAATGGGACAGTTCCACTTTTGACTTATCAGTCCAGAGAACATTCTCCCAAAAGGTTTGAGGATCGTCAAGGTGTGATTTGGCAAAATTCAGATGAGCATTAATGTTCTTCTCGGTTAGCAGAAGAACATTTCACCTTGCCACTCTTCAAGGGGTGCCATTTTTGCACAGTGTCTTTCTGATAGTGGAGTCATGAATAGTGACCTTTATTGATGCAAGAGAGGCCTATAACTCTTTTGATGTTGTCCTTGGCTTTTTCTGACTTCCTAGATGGCTGTGCTTTTGGAGGGATTTCAGAAGGTTGGCCACTTCTGGGCAGGTTCACCACTGTGCTGAGTTTTTCCATTCGGAGATAATGTCCCTCACTGTAGATTTCTTTCAAAATTTCTTTCAAATTTTCCATAGTGTGTTATTGGCTAAGACCTTTTAAGCAACAAGTTTTATTTAATTGTTGATTTGATTGAACAGGGTTTGCAATGATCAGGCCTGGTTGCGTCTAGTCCAACTGAACCCCATTACAATTGCAGTTTCAAGATTTCGGGAGTTATTAACTATGGGGGCAAATACATTTTCACACAGGCCCAGGGGGTATTGGATAACCTTTTTGCGTGAATAAATAACTAACTTTTAAAACCTGTATTTTGTGTTGACTCAGGTTGCCTTTCTTTTATCTTAGATTTTGTTTTAATTTCTGAAACAATTTAGTATGAGATAGACACAAAAACAGAAGAAATCAGGATGGGACAAATACTTTTCCACAGCATTGCATTTTAGAAAATGATAATTACTTAATGCACAACTTTCAAGTAAGTATTACTTTGAAACAAAAGGAGGGATAAAATCTCCTGTAATTTATTAAGCTATTTCGAAAAGTCTGAACAATACCAATGCAATGCAAGGTCTAAAAACTTTAATAATCCATTCACATCTTTAGTAACCTTTATTACTTCTAACTTTATGCTGGTCAGGGTCAATGGTCGATCTGAGATAATCCCAAAAAAACTGGGTAGAGGTAGGGAGAATCCACTCACCACATTCACATATTGCAGAACGCTTCCTTTATGGCATGTATCAATTGAACATGCATGAGGCATGACTGGTGAGGATCTTTGCATCAAGTTCATACCCGAGCTGTAATTCACAAAGCACAAAGGCTGCCTACCAACACCCTATTAAAAATCCCTTGTCATTCCTCAATTTAAAATAAAGTAAGTGGGTTGATATAAACATGTATGTATGTGTGTGTGTGTATCTATATATGTATTATATATATATATATATATATATATATATATATATATATATATATATATATATATATATATATATATATATATATATATATGGAGAGAGAGAGAGAGAGAGAGAGAGCGCGCACAGACACACAGGAGGCCGTTGTAAGGTTGCCAAGTGAATTTCCCTTCATTTTGTGGTGTTCAGGGGTGCGTGTGTAAGTGTGCGGGTGTATATGCATGCTCTTGTGTGCTTTGCGTGTGGGTGTGGGTTGCAGGATTTGCCGGAGTTGTGCCAGTGCTTTCTGGACAAAATAGGGTAAAGGGTAAATGGTAAATGGCGCACTTATATAGCGCTTTAAACCAAAGCGCTTTACACTGTCTCATTCACCCATTCACACACACACTCACACACCAATGGTAGCAGAACTGCCATGCAAGGTGCTAACTTGCCATCGGGAGCAACTTGGGGTTCAGTGTCTTGCCCAAGGACACTTCGGTATGAGGAGTCATCCAGGCCAATTGAACCACCAACCCTACAATTGGTGGACAACCCGCTCAACCACCTGCACCGCAACCGCCCCCAGGGCTCTCCTGGGCCTTCTGTCAACATCGCGTTCGTAGTCAGGGAACGGAGGCTTTGCTCAGACACTAATTTTCTGAAAAGAAGACCCACATACACACACACGCACACACAGACAGACAGAACGCCGATAAGTTAACACCGGAAATGTCAACAGCAATGAGCGTTAGTATGAAGCCACGCACACATATCACATGAGAAGCTCCTCCTCGATAGAGCGGAAGAGCGGCCTTTTATACTTTTCTGGCCATCAAAATTCCTGTTTTGTTTGCAAATTGTTTTATATCCAGACAGCAGAGTATTTTTGTGAATCTTTTTAACAAAATTCCTAAGGTTAAACAGTAAAGACAATTTTTCACAGCCTTCTTTGCTCAGATTTACCAAGGACACCTGGCATGTCGCGGCAAACTCGCGACTACAGTTCCCAGAGTGCATCACGAACTTCCCTGTCACGCACACGCTCACATTCACCAAAATTCTGATTACAAACACCTGCACTCTATTACAGGTTCTAAAGGATTTCATTAACATCAGAGCCTTGTGAAGTAAAGGCTCAGTAGCATTTTCTGTGTGTTGGATTTTCCTGATTTACAGATTTAGTGCCTGTTTCGGTTTACGATTTCCTGGATACCCCTGTTTGGATTGTTTTGCATTTTCAGTTTGATCCTCATCTTCCTGTTGCTGCACTGCCTATGCTTGTCTTCTCACAATGTAATATAACAGATTACTTCGCCAAACTATGAAGGCAACAGGCGGCCTGGAATGGCAACGCTATGTTTTAAAACAAAACCGAGTGATAAATGTGCAGCAGGAACAGATATTATCTGAGCAAGTGCACACGTATGTCCATCCACACTCCTGGCCATGTCACTGCCACCGCCGCCTGCGCACATTCCGTTACCAGTGCAAGCGTACGTTCAGCCAGCACTGGCTGCGCACATTCCAGCCCAGCACACTTTCCGCCACTGCCCTTGTCGGAGAGATATGCTGGAGAGCCAAAACGATGTAAGGGTTACCTCAAGACTGCATTCCATCAGGGGCTGAATCCTGAGTTGGTGAAGTAGTTGGCACGTCGAAATGAACAGCTCACCCTCGACGCCTTTATTGACTTTGCGATCCGGCTGGACCAACTACACCGTTCCAACCACCCCAAGCCCATGCAGCTCAGCCAGACCTGGATTTGCGAGGAGGAAAGGGAGAGGTGGCATCGCAAGTCCTGCTGCTTCTATTGCGGCGAAGGCACCCACCTTGTCCGTCAGTGCCTGCCATAAGAGGCTGCGACCAGCTGAGGGGAGTGCAGACAGCCAACCTCGTCATAAAATGGTGGGTCCACCACGACCACACACATCACATATTTTTGTTTTACCTGACAAAATAGAACATTATATGCTCCAGCCACATCAGATCCAGTCCATCGACGGGTCTCCCATAGGGGGGGAATCATCTCCCACTGTACAGAACCTCTAATACTTCAAGTTAGTGCGATACCATAGTCCTGTACGTCACGGTCTCTGCCCGGCACCCCGTAATTCTAGGCCTTCCTTGGCTGGAGCTCTACAACCCCAAGGTCTCTTGGATGGACAAGCAGGTTACCCAATAGTCCCCATACTGCCTTAGCAACTGCCTGAACTTCCCCACGGTCCCTTTGGCTGACATGACATTGAAGAGCCCCACGAATCTTGTTCCAGTCTCGGTTCTTCCCGATATCGGGACCTCAGCAAGGTATTCAGCAAGGAAAGAGCAAGCAGTTTACCACCACTCCGTCCATATGACTGCGCAATTGAGCTCCTTCCAGGAGCCAGCCCACCTTGAAGTGGTGTATACCCTCTCTCCCAAGTGGAACATAGGGCCATGGAGGAATATATTCAGGAGGGCCTCCAAGAGTGATATATTAGACCTTCCACGTCCCCCGCATATGCCGGGTTCTTCTTCGTTGAGAAGAAAGGGGGGGCTATGACCTTGTATCTGTTACCGGGGCCTCTGGACCAGGCCCTAGCATGCCTCCCCAGGTCTCAAATCCCAGCAACATTTCCACCCAGCAAGCAATTTGTCCCCGAAGTGACATCAACTGGGGCTCATCACCTGGGCCCACACGACACTAGCAATGGGCCACCTGGGGATACATTGCACCTACTGATTACTGGCTGAGAAGTACTGGTCCCACATGTCTAGGGAGGTACAATGCGTAGTGTCATCATGCTCAACATGTGCCCAGGCTTGTCAGAATGGTCTCGTTGATCCCTGGAGATCTCTTAACCCCTCTCTTAAAAAGTTTTCTTTCTTCTCCCAGGTTCATAATTCTTATTCAAGGATTGATTATTTTTTATAGACAGCACTCTAGATTATTACGTAGTTTCTTCTGACTATTTGGGTATTGTAATTTCTGACCATGCACCTCTACAATTAGATATTCATCTTTCTACTTATAAATGTAGCTGACCGCCTTGGAGATTTAATTCTCTTCTTTTAGCAGACAGTGAATTCTGTGAGTTCATTTCTAGTTCTATTGATGACTTTCTTTTCTTCAATCAGAATGACTCCACCTCTTATTCACTGTTATGGGAGACACTTAAATCCTATATCAGAGGGCAGATTATTTCTTATTCTGCTCGCTGTAATAAAAAAACGCACTGCTAAGGTCTTGATCAAAGATGTGCATTAAACCCCTCCCCAGAACTTCTTAAACAGCGCCTTGACTTACAGGCAGAGTTTAATCTTATTTCGACTAAAGAAGCGGAACACTTACTGTTACGTACTCGTGGTTCATATTATAAACATGGCGATAAGCCGAGTCGTCTACTGGCACATCAGCTACGGCGACAGGCCACTTCCCGTCTCATAACTAGTATTAAAAACACTTATAATAATGTCAGTACAGATCCCATGGAAATTAATGCTACTTTTAAATCTTTTTACTCTTCGCTTTATAAGTCCAAATCTCCTACAGATAATACTAAAGTGAACGCATTTCTTCAAAACCTCTGTAATCCTGTTATAGATACGAATATGCTATGCAATTGGATTCCCCACTCTCTCTTGAAGAAATTATAAATTCAGTTAAATTTATGCAATCTAACAAAGCTCCGTTTATTGGAAACGTTTATTGGAAAATTAGCTCCACTGCTTTTGGCTATGTTCAACGAATATTTGGAACGTGGGTCTTTGCCTCCAACTCTGGCATAAGCCACGATAGCTCTGTTCCTAAAGGAGGGTAAGGATCCATCCTCCTGTGGTTCTTATAGACCGCTATCACTGCTGAATGCATCTCGGTTAGAGAATGTACTTCCTTATATTATATCTGAAGATCAGAATGGTTTTATAAAGGGACGTCAAATGTTTTTCAATACCCGTACACTCATTAATATAATTTATTCAAAGCATTCAGCTGTTCACCCTGAGATTGTGATTTCATTAGATGCTGAAAAAGCATTCGACAGGGTTGAATGGGAGTATTTGTTTGCAGTCCTGAGGAAGTTTGGATTTGGGGACAAGTTTAATTCCTGGATTAGCCTCCTTTACTCAACCCCTTATGCTAGAGTTCAGACTAACAATACTTATTCGGATTATTTTGCGCTCGGACGAGGGTGTCGCCAAGGGTGTCCTTTATCCCCACTGCTTTTTGCTGTTGCCATCGAGCTGCTCTCTATTACACTAAAATCTTCCTCCTTGTTTAAAGGAATAGTTTGATACGGGGTAGAATACAAATTGTCGCTATATGCTGATGATTTGTTATTGTATGTAACTGATCCTACCGCCACTATGCCTTCTGTCTTGGATGTTCTGGAGTCTTTTGGTGTTGTCTCTGGTTATAAACTAAATTTAGATAAAAGCGACTGTACTCCCCTTATCTCAAAGGTTAAATCTAACATTCAGAGTTGGGGTAACTTACCACTTTCCCTAATTGGCAAGATCAACGCCGTCAAAATGAATATTTTACTGAAGTTTCTTTTCTTGTTCCAACAAGTGTCTCTTTCTCTCACAAAATCATTCTTTGATTCATTGGATAAGATAATTAGTACATTTATTTGTGGAGGGAAGCCACCAAGGGTTAGTAAATCTTTATTGCAGAAATGTAAACTTATGGGAGGACTTGCATTACCCAATTTTCAATTCTATTACTGGGCTGCACACATCCATAAACTTTGTTACTGAGTTCAATCTCCTGGATCTTCTTGGTCTAAATTGGAATTATCTTCTTGTAGGGAATCCTCTTTACCTGCTCTATTTACACCTCTTTACCTACAAAACTTTCCCAATATACTGATAACCCTGTTGTCCTCAGAACACTTAGGACTTGGTATCAATTTAGACGACATTTTAAATTTGTAGGTGCATCCTCTTTGTGTCCTTTAGTGAACATCTATTTCCCCCATCGTGTATGGACTCCTCATTTTCAGTGTGGTATGACAAGGGTATTAAACAAGTTAGAAATTTGTATTCTGATGGTGTGTTTGATAGCTTTGCCAATTTGGCATCCACTTACGATCTCCCCTTGACACATTTCTTTCCGTACTTTCAAATACGGAATTTAGTTTCTAGATGTTTTCCTGATTTCCCTTCTGCTCCTTCAGAACAGGCTTGGGAAGACCTGTTTTCAAATAACCCGCATCAGAGAGGAATGATTTCTAAGATTTATGATTTTATTTTGACGCAAGGTAGTGGGTCGAGTAATAAAATTAGGAATGCGTGGGAAACCGAATTAGGAGTACAAATAAGTGAGGAGTGTTGGGAACATGCTATAGGGAGGGTACAGACTACCACTTCTTGTGCTCGTCTTGGACTTATACAGTTCAAAGTTTTAAATAGAGTCCATCTGTCCAAGTCGAGATTGTCTGTGATGTATCCGGAGGTAGAGGACAAGTGTTGAAGCCATGATGAGCCGGACCGGTTGGTTGTGGGTTCAATTTTGTTTTTCTTTGTATAAAAAGAAAAAAAACCTGTGAATATTTACTGCTGTTGCTCATTTTGTTTGTATTTTTGGGAAATGGTGGCGAGGACAGAACAGAAAAGGCGATTTAGATAGGCTTAGCAGTTCAACAGAAATGTTCATCAGAAGGTCAGCAAAAATGTTTAATAAAAAAGAAACATGGAAATGTAGAAATGTTCAGCAGAAATGTTCAATAAAAATTAAACTTTAGAAATGTTCAGTAGAAATGTTTAGCAGAAATGTTTAGCAGAACTTGTCATTAGAAATGTTTAGCAAAAATTGTTCAGTAGAAATGTTCATCAGAAATGTTCAGCAGAAATGTTCAATAAAAATGAAAATTAAAAAAAAAAACATGTGTCCAGGCTAAGGTACCACACACTCTGACAGCCAGTAAGCTTAAGCCCTTACCTATCCCAGCACGCCCATTGTCCCACCTGGCCCTAGACTTCATCACCGACTTGCTGGATTCGCAGGGGAACGCCACAATCCTAGTGATCATCGATCCGGTACCAGATATTCAGATATCTCGGGATCCCGGAAGAGATTGTGAGTGATAGGGTACCGCAATTCACGTCAAGAGTCTGGGCCACCTTCATGGAGAAGATGGGCATCACCGGTAACCTCACCTCAGGTTACCACCCCTAGGCCAACGGACAGGTAGAACGGGCAAACCAAGAAGTCGCTAGATTCCTCTGAACCTTTTGTGCCACTAACCCGGAGGATTGGGGTCAATTCCTCCCATGATCGCAGAGTATGCACAGAACTCCCTTTGACACTGCAACACAGCTTACCCCCTTTCAGTGTGTCTTGGGCTACCAGCCACTTTTATTTCCCTGGAAAGCCACCCTACCGACTTGCCAGCGGTTGATGAGTGGTTCCACCAGAGTGAGCAGGTCTGGGAACACACGCACCAATATCTAGTGCAGGCCTCACGCACCAGCAAACAAAAGGTGGATCATCACCGGAGGGATCATCCCAACAACCAATCAGGGGACAGAGTGTGGTTTTCCACGAAAGACCTAAAACAGCCACTCCTGGGCAGGAAACTTAACCCCAGGTAAATTGGCCCCTTCCGAATAAAGGAACAAATTATTGAGGTCACATACTGACTGGAATTGCCCAAGCATAGCAGCATTGCACCATCATTCCATGTCTCTCTCCGTAAGCCAGTTATACCGGGCCCCTTAGCCATGGCAGTGCCAGGTGACTCCCCACCGGAGCCATTAGAAATTGATGTCCAAACAGCCTACCATGTCCGTATGATCCTAAATTCATGACATCAGAAAGGTAAACTTGAGTACCTGGTGGAATGGGAAGGATATGGCTCAGAGTAGCAGTGCTGGATCCTGTCCCAGGACATTCTGGACCCAAGCCTGTGCAGGGACTTCCATGCCACTCACCCAGCAAAACCAGGACCATGGAGGAGAATGAGGCCTCAGAGGGATTCGGCTCCCGGAGTGAGCCCTTTGGAGGGGGCTCTGTCACGTCACGACAAACTTGCGAATACAGTTCCTGGAGTGTAGCGTGAACTACAAACATGGGTTACAAGAAGGACCTCGTTAACATCAAAGCCTTGTGAAGTAAATGCTCAGTAGCATAAACTCTGTCATTTTACCAAGCCTTTGTCTGCATGTTGGATTTCCCTGATTTATGGATTTACTGCCTGTTTTGGATTATGATTTCCTGCATAGTCCCATTTGGATTGTTTCGCCTGATCGCCTGGACTTTGTCTGTTGTTTTAGAGTTCGTATTCAGTTTGATCCTCGTCTTCCTTTTGCTGCACCACCTGCGCTTGTCTCCTCACAAGGTAACGCAACAGTGCTAATATTAGTTAATATTAGCAATATTAGTTAATATTAGCACTGTTGTGTTAATATATAATATAATATAATTACTGCTAATATAATTACTGTGAGTTCAATTTTAATAGAAAATATACTATCATCCTTGCAATAACAAACAGGAGAAGCAATACAGAATCATAATTTGTGTTTGTTTTGTTTATTAAGTTGAATTTATTCTTGGATTAATATCGAGTTTGAGTTTGGCTGTCTGTTCAAACTAAAATGGACATGCTGTAAAATTAAAAAGATTTAAAAAAAAAAAAAAGAGTCTAAATTTTCAGACATTTTTTTATTCAAAATAGGTAGGAAATCAAATAAAATAAAATAGATGACACTTTTTTCCCTTGAGTCTCAGGAGGATATACACAATTTATTTATTTATTTGTTTTTAAAGAAGATGCAACAAACAAACAAAAGGACAGATAATTTTTTCCAAATAGCATATGCATAAAATCTTCTCATTAGTTCCTCTTCAATTTTAAATCTATGATAAATCCATACTCAACCTTGAATTTAAAATGATTTATATTTCTATTAAAACCTTCATTAAATCATCAAAACTGCATTTTATCACTCCTGGTACGTAATTATTTGAACAAAAGCAAACCATCACACGATGTTCCAATGAGACAGCAAAAGAGAGAGAGGTGGAGAGGCATGTGCTTTGAAACTGACAGCTAAATTAACTCCCTCTTTGTGTTACACTAGGAATTGACTCAGACATGCCAGTAATTATGTCACGGATAGTATCACTGAAGTAAAATTGCAAGAGAGTTCTGCTTTATTACCAGAGATCTCTTCACACACCTGAATGCTCTCATAACCTCATTATCATAATCTCTCTGTATACATCATATTTACTCTGTCTATCTCAGCAATGCAGTATCATAATAATCTGCAAAACATCTGCTCAAGTACAGATTTAAAAGGTCTTCCAATCTCTAGCCTATACAGTCCCTTCTGTATATATATATATATATATATATATATATATATATATATATATATATATATATATATATATATATATATATATATATATATATATTTAATCAATAATAATCCTAGATATAAACAGTGAAACATTATTTTAAGAGCATTGTAGCAAGCAATTCAAGGCAGTAGACTCTGTAAACAATAAGATTGTTCTTGGCTGGGTCTCCAAGCAGATGTTCTTGCCTCATAGATGTTGATTGTAGAGAATTGGCTGAGCTGTGGAGGCTCTCTGCAAACTCTGCCCCTCTGTTCGATGTTGTTGTTCTGTGAATCTGAGATCAGATGACTTTCTTTGGCGTCATAAGATTCTAAACCTTTTTGGCTAGTCCAGCGCCAGAATGTTCCCTCCAATATATATTGTCTTTGGGCAGGTTGTAAGCCATATTCTCTGCCCATAATATTAATCAGTCCATTCTAGATTGCACATGGGTGGTTCCACTCATTTAATGATGTCTGGATCAAAAGTTGTTTTGAAATATTAACATATACATATAACGACATTCTACCTGAATTTCCTTACTATTATCCATCACTCAATGAACACACACTTACCACACAAGAAATAGCGTGGCTATAATGACTAAGTTGCCAGATATATTGACCTAAACACAAGATAATCAAAGCCAAACTGCAACATTTTGGATTACATACAAGAATAATGTGGTCAACAGAGCCTAACAGTTAACTTGCTAGTAGCTATTCCTATGGCTAACCGAGTGCAGTCAGTTTGTAACTTTTCCCCTAAAGCTATCTGGTGTGTTTTCTTCCTGAGAGGGTCCATGGTTTGATGTTTCTTTTTTTGTGCATCATATATGCTACCTGTGCATTGAGATCCTACACTAATTCACCCATTCACACACACACACACACACACACACACACACGCACACACACCAATGGTATCAGAGCTGCCATGCAAGGCGCTAACTTGCCATTCGGAGCAACTTGAGGTTCAGTCTCTTGCCCAAAGACACTTCGGCATGTGGAGTCATGTGGGCCGGGAATCAAACTGCCAACCTACAATTAGAGGACAGCCCTCTAACCCCTGAGCCACAGCCATTGTCTTGTGAACAAGACAGAAGGCTACTGGACAAATGTTTTTTGGAAAGATAAGACCAAAATACTCCTTTTTGGTTGAAATGAAAAGTGTTATGTTTGGAGAAAGGAAGAATGGAAAACACTGCATTCCAGCATAAGAACCTTATCCCATCTGTGAAATATGGTGGTGGTAGTTTCATGATTTAGACCTGTTTTGCTGCATCTGGGCCTGGATGACTTGCCATCATTGATGGAACAATGAATACCAGCAAATTTTAAAGGAAAACATTAGGACATCTGTCTGTGAACTGAATCTCAAGAGAAAGCGTGTCATGCAGCAATACAGTGAGCCTAAACACACAAGTTATTCTAACAAGAATGGTTAAAGAAGTATAAAGTTAATGTTTTGGAATGACTAAGTCAAAGTCCTGACCTTAACCCAATAGAAATGTTGTGAAAGGACATTCATGTCAGGAAACCCAGCAACATTGCAGATTTGAATCTGTTTTGTACTGAGGAGCGGTTCTCTCGCAATGTTTCGGAGAAAGTTCAAAACTCCATCCTGTGGCTTTCTTTTCACGTAAGCTCTCACCCGCCGAAAGAAACTATGATGTTGGCAATCGAGAACGTTAAGTTCATATTCACAGATCACAAGAACTTGGAATATTTACATACTGCATAAAGGCTGTCACCCCATCAAGCCCGATGGTCACTGGTTTTTTACAAGGTTCCAGTTAACCCTGTCATACAGACCAGGATCTAAGAACACAAAACCGATGCCCTCTCTCGTCTGGACCACACAGAAGTTGGGAATAACCATGAAGATTACATCATTCCCCCTTCATGTATCATCAGTGCCCTAGAATCAAGAATTAGAGAACATTCCCCATTCACAAGTTCCAGAGACATGTCTGCCCACACGGTAGTCGGTACAGGTCACCCGGGGCACAATGCACGCACCATCTGCTACAGGGAAAGTACTGGTGGCCTAATATGGAAAGTGAAGTACACAGAGTGGTGGCATCCTGTTCATCATGTGCACAAAGTACGGTACCTCGGACACTTCCTGCTGGCAAGCTCAAGCCCTTACCCTTACCAGAACGCCCATGGTCACATATATCTGTGCATTTTGTATAACCGGGGAAACACAACCGTTCTTATCACGGTGGACCGATTCTCGACAGCCGAGCTACTATTTCAACATGTTTTCAGGTATTTCGCCATTCCAGAGGAAGTTGTCTGTGATACAGGCACTCAATTCACCTCCAGGGTATGGTCCAGCTTCATGGAAAAGATGGGAATCACAGTAAATTTCGCATCCGGTTATCATCCACAAGCTATTGGCCAAGTGGAACAAGTCAACCAAGAATTAGGCCGATTCCTCAGAACTTTCTGTGCTTCTAATCCCGAAGATTGAAGCAAATTTCTGCCATGGGCCGAATACGCCCAAAATTCTCTCCACACTCTGCCACAAATCTCACCCCATTCCAGTGCATACTTGGATACCAACCTCCACAATTTCTCTGGAATGAGACTCCCACAGAATCACCTGCAGTTGACCAGTGGTTCCAAGGTAGTGAGCAAGTCTGGCCGACACACACCAGCGCCTGAGATGGACCGCATACACATATAAGCGCAAAGCTGATCGCCACCGCAGTGAGCATCCATGTTACCAACCCGGTGATAGAGTATGGTTATCCTCCAAGGACTTAAGACAACCACATAGGTGGAAGAAACTCACCCCAAGATAGACTGGGCCCTTCAAGATCCTCAAACAAATCAATGAGGTTACCTACCATCTGGAACTACCACGACACAGCCACATCGCCCCCTCCTTCCATGTGTCACGTTTTAAGCCAGTTGTCACCGGACCTCTAGACACAGAATTGCCCTCAGAAACCCCTCCGTTTCCACTGGATACTTAACCAAGAATATCATCAACTCTAGGCACAGGAGGGACAAGCTTGAATATTTAGTCGAGTGGGAGATCTACAGACCAGAAGAACAATGCTGGATAAACCCATTTTTGATCTGTTTGCACATCAACAAAAAAAAATGTTTTGACGATGAATCAGGTATGACCACCATAATCACCACACAGGTGTAGTAAAACAATAACATTATTACATCCTAGAATCAAATCACTTATTTGAAATGTATTTGTAAGGTATTTACAAAAAAAATGGATTGAAAATGCAATAGTGTTAGGGCTTTTCATTACGCTCTGCTAGACAGAACCAGTGATAATTCCATGAAGCAATATGACATTGAGTTAAAGGTCAGAACACGTCATCAGTAGTGGCAGTTATAATTACAATGTTATCATTAGTGTGCAGCTCATGGTCCAAATACAGACCCTTAATGTGACCAACGATGATACACACACATCAGTGGAAATCAGTTTTTAAATGCAGGATCAGGGAGTCTATCATGCAGAATGTCGCAGGCCTAGTCAGACCAGTTCCCTTTCAAAGGGAACTTTGACGTTGCATTTAGCATCACAGTATGGGAGCGCCTTGAGCGCGTGACCGGTATCTGAAGCTTGTGTAAAATCATGCCTCTACTTATAGGCCTGCCATGATTAGGTGACGTGGCAGTTAAGTGCGTCGCATGATATATATATGGCACCTGTGAACCTCGCTGCCAGCCTTATTATCAGAGACTGCATGTCTGTAGTTTGTGTGACAAAGAAAAAGAAACGCTTCATTTCTACTCTGCATTTCTCAATATTTCTCAACTTTTCTATCCCTTTTTTAAGAAATGAAATGAAAGGAGAGTGAAAAAATGGGGGAAGAGGAAGTGGCTCGTAGCAGTCTGGATGAGCGCTTCCTCTCCAGTGAAAATAAACAGAAAGCTCCCTCACACCGCATAAAACTCCCCTTTTTTTTTCCAGAAGTGCATGGTGAGATATCATGCTTCTGGAAAAAACCATAAACTAGCTGTGTTTATAACCCCACAAAGTCTGATTAATCAGTCATCATGGGAGTGATGTGGCGTTGCTAAAGGTGGAGGAGGCGCTTGCGAGCCACCTCTCTCCATAAACGGCAGGTGGGCAAAGCCTATCTGGCAGCGGGTCTTTTTTGTGGGTCCCTGCATACAATGGCAGTGTTGCAGGCCTACCAAGCAGACCTGCTGAGTGAGCCGGATTCCGGATGAGGGAATTGGGCTAGAGGCAGCGGCAGAGCTGCGCTGCGCCACTGCTGTTATCTCTTCGGGCGACCAAACAAACGGCTCGTCATATCGGCCGTTCAATGGGTAGCCTGGTTGTGGCAGAGAGGCAGCTATGGCTCAACCTGTCAGGGATGGGGGACAAAGATAAGGTCTCCTTGCTGAACGCACCTGTTAAACCTTCTGGCCTGTTTGGTGGTGCAGTCAATGCCAACGCTGACAGGTTCCGCGACGCAAAACAGCAAACTGCAGCGTTCAGACAGTTCCTTCCCCGTCGCGTTGAGTTCGCAGGGGCCTCCATGAGTGGAGCCCAGGCCAGTGTTGGTGCGAGTGAGACACAGAAAACAAGTGTGGGGACCCGCCTCCCCCCGCAGAAAGCCAGAGCGACCGGTTGGCCACAGCCACAGCCTGCTAAGAGGCCTGATCTAAGAATGATCATAAAAGCAAACCAGGCAAGGAAGGAACGGTCCTGATGGGTCATGGAGGGACATATCAG
Source organism: Ameiurus melas (assembly GCA_012411365.1). NCBI lineage: Eukaryota > Metazoa > Chordata > Actinopteri > Siluriformes > Ictaluridae > Ameiurus > Ameiurus melas. The sequence continues at coordinate 12,158,656 of CM022777.1, read as the reverse complement.
GGGACATGAGACTGCTAGGGCAACCAGCCCCCAGTGCTACTGTAGGGCCTGCCCTGGCTGAGGCCAGCCCACGTTTTCAGTCATCTCTGGTCAGCGAGCTGTCACAAGGTGACGGAAATCTGATGCTTTCCCTCAAACAAAATGTGGAAAAGCTAACATCACTGAAAGACCATTTGGCAGTGTGGAAACTACTGCCAATTGTGTCCCCATGGGTTCTGTCTACCATAGAAAAGGGTTACCGGGTCCAGTTCAGAGCTCGACCCCCCTGATTCAGAGGTGTGCTTACCACAGTTGTCAGCACAGAGCAGAGCCCAATGTTAGTGCAGGAAATAAGTTCACTTTTGGACAAAGGGGCCATAGAACTTGTACCCCGTTCCCTTAGGGAGGGAGGTTTTTACAGCCGTTATTTCCTGCTCCGCAAAAAAGATGGGAGTATGCGGCCAATTTTGGATCTGCGTCATCTGAACCGCACTCTTCTGACATTTATGTTCAAGATGCTGATGCTCAAACTTATCGTGCCACAGATTCAGTCCAAGGCCTGGTTTGTGACAAAAGACGCATACATAGGAATATCGCCCAGTCACAGGAAGTTCCTGAGGTTTGCGTTTGGAGAAAACACATACCAATTTCAGGTTCTTCCCTTTGGGCTAGCTTTATCCCCTCGCACCTTCACAAAGTGCATGGATGCTGCTCTGGCTCCCTTGCGACTATGGGGCATCCGTGTACTAAACTACCTGGACGACTGGTTAATTCTCGCACGATCCAGGGAACAGGCGGTTCAACATCGAGATGTTGTTCTCACCCACATGAGGAGCTTGGGGCTCAGGTTGAACCTCAAGAAAAATATGCTTTCTCCAGTGCAGAGGACAACTTTTCTAGGGGTTATATGGGATTCTACTACGATGAGGGCGTTTCTTTCCCCAACACACGTACAATCGATCCAATCAACTTTGAGCAAGATATAGCGAGGTCTGGGAATCCCCTCCAGCCTTTACGAGAGGCTGTTGAGCCTTATAGCAGCAGCAGCCAACGTCATAAGTTGAACCTATTGCACAAAACCTATTTTTCAGTGGTGGCTGAAAACTCGGGGGTTTCATCCGGGGATAAAACCTCTGAGAGTAATCAGAGTCACGCAACCATGCCTATTTGCTCTGAGTATTTGGAGGTGCCCGCAGTTCTCTAGAGGCTTCCCCTTACCGCAAGACGGTAATGACAGACGTGTCCCTCATGAGCTGGGGCGCAGTCTTAAATGGCTGTCCAGCTCACGGTCTTTGGAGCGGCCCTCATCTGAAGTGGCATATAAATCGCATATATATAAGGGCAGTATTCCTAGCACTGAAATGCTTTCTCCCTCAGTTGAGAGGTCAAAATGTGCTAGTTGTGTCAGACAACACAACTGTGGTCTCATATATCAACCACCAGGGAGGGTTACATTCATGCCCCCTGTTCAGGCAGGCACAATTAATCCTCCTCTGGGCAGAGGGAAAGTTCTTGTCAGAAGACAGTCTTGGTCCAAATGTGGCATCAAGATGGCAGTGCTGGCATGCTCCTGGCACTGGCATGCATCATGTCAGCCAAGTGTGGGCCATTTGTGGCAATAATAGCACTGCAAACATGATGGCAGACAACACTTGGGCAGACTGTAGATAGGGGTATGTGGCCTAGGTCATTCTAGTGATTGTGGGCTACATTTAGAATCAGATTGTGATTCTGGACAAGAATTTGTACTGTAGTTATGCTGTGTACAAGCCAAATCTCTTCTCTCTCTCTCTCTCTCTCTCTCTCTCTCACACACACACACACACACACACACACACACACACAGACACACACTTTTTTAAATGATTTTAAAATGTGCTGCTCTTTGAATTAGAAAGTATTTTGAATTTATTGATTTATAGGGTCGGTGAAAATAAGGGGAGCCCAGATGAAAAAAGGAGAAATAATTTTTAAGTTCTCAAATGTAATTCAAGAAATTTCGATAAGGTTATTTGACCTGAAAAAACCATGCATTTTTTGAAATAAAATAATATTTTAAAATAACACTGATTTGCATCTTATTTAAACAATAATAAAATAATAAAACAATAATAAAACATTATACCAACCTTTAAAAAAAACAAAAAACAAAACTATATATATGTCTGAATTTATTGAGGAAAATGATCCAGTATTACATACCTGTAAGTGACAAAAGCATGTGAACCTTTTGTTACAGTGTCTGATGTACAATATCTGCAACTAAACATTTTCTGTAAATGTTGATCAGCCATACACATCAGCTTGAATGAACTGTAGTCCATTCCTCAGTACATCCCAGCTTCAACTCTGGGATGTTGGTGGGTTTTCTCACATGAACTTCTGCTTCAATTCCTTCCACATCATTTCTATTGGATTAAGGTCAGTACTTGGACTTGGCCATTCCTAACATTTCTAAACATTAACTTTATTCTTCTTTAACCATTCTTTGGTAGAACAACGTGTGTGCTTAGACTTGTTTTCTTGCTGCATGACCCACTTTCTCAAGAGTCAGGTCACAGACAGAATTCAGTTCAGTCCTGAATATTTTCCTTTGAAATTCGCTGGTATACTTCAGAATTCATTGTTCCATCAATGATTGCAAGTTGTCCTGGCCCAGATGCGGCAAAACTGGCCCAAACCATGATAGTACCACCACCATATTTCATAGACATGATAAGGTTCTTATGCTGGAATGCAGTGTTTTCCATTCTCCAAACAAAGTGTGTTCAGTGTTCTCCTGATGGTCGACTCATGAACGTTAACAATATTCAATGTGAAAGTGTGACGAAGAGTAGTCTAGGTGCATGCAGATAAGAATGGTTACCAAAAGACAGGTTTTGATAGGTCTAATTCAAAAGGTCATCACCAACATCACAGGACAGACGTAGTTAAAGATATCTATTGTTGCACACTCTTTTCAATAGATTAATCATTGATTTTGACAGGTCTAGGTCAAAAGGTCATCACAAACGTCATTGGAAATACATTGTTAAAGATACATATCAGTAGTAAACTTTTAATCCGGTTCCGGTGCACGCACACACACACACACACACACACACACACACACACACACACACACACACACACACACACACACACACCTGACTAATCAGAATAACATAAATAAAAAAAATTGCTCCATCTGGTAGGTGTTGTCATAAACACCATAAGTTTATAGAAGATGAAGAAGAAGAAGAAGAAGAAGAAGAAGAAGAAGAAGAAGAAGTAGGGCTCACCCACCCTCAAGGTTTAAAATACTCTGTACTTCAAACATTGTGTGTCAGCTTACAACATGGCTTTGGCTTGTCCTAATGCCCTGAAAAAAAGCTAACTTTTTTGGGAAGATTAGAATAAAAATTAGAGCATGAAATGATTCATTATTGGGTGATGTCAAATGGATTTTTTTCGATGCAGATTTTTTTTTTTTTTCAAGTTCTTGGTCCCGGGTCACATCTACTGAAGCTGTGCTACTGAGAGCGTAATTTTTAACGAGCGGGACTGGAAAAAGTTCTGAAAATGGTGCAAGGATTTTGACTACATTGTTAGACTGGAGTTATTTTCCAAGGATGCGTACAGGCGTAAATATAGCAGTACATCTCCGCAACGTAAATATCACATCAGGGAAACAAATTTCTCCAAGAACCAGGTTTCACTGCACTGCTTTGCTGTACTTACTGGTGACGACGCACCTGATAACAAAGAGAACTGTGAAGTCATGTATGAACAAACCAACTGGGATGATTTACAATGCTACTTCAATCAAATCAATGAATTATTCCAAAAAATTGGAAGAGAAAAAGAAACAAAATAAAAGTAAGGCTAAAAGATCTCTTCTGAGATCGTCAATATACTACCCTTGAGCAGAAACTTCGCCATACCCAAGACTCCTACACGAAATGAATCTGACTATATATCGAGTCAAAAGTTCTGAGCATCAACAAGCGATATGGCTTGTTAACTCAGACCCATTTTCTACAACTCTGATGCTACCCTGGATGATGGTGATGAGACCAGTTCGGGTATGGAAGACGGCAAAAACCTAGGAAAAATAAATCTGACCTATCTGACAATGAACGATGAAACAGACGGGTGTATAACCAACACCGTGTTGGCCATCATACATGCGGTTACGGGAGAACTGCTGGACAGAATTATCCAACAAGATCTTAAGGACAACTGCTCGATTGATCATCCGAGTCAACTCCAACACGTGTGTTTGTTCGATCCTGATGAGTACTATCTGCACCTAAACACCTTCAGATTGCTGAAAAAGCTGTTTAAACTGTGGTTCAAATACACATTGGCAAGAGGTCTGAAATTGTGTGGTATCAAACACTTTCCATCCCAGGAAATAAATTCAAGGTATCGCTGAAGTCATCGTGTGTGAATGGCGAGACGAGCCTCACATCAAAACCGTGCTGAACTAGGTCAAGGAGAAAACTAAAGACATTTTAACGAGCAGGTGTATGAAGAAGTTGTGGACTACTGGACCTTTCACTCATCTCTGGAACCCGCTGACCCGCCGCATACATGGAAACACAATTGTGTGTATCAAGTTTTATATTATATGTATTGCTCAAACGTTTGAATATAAAATTAATCGGGTGTCCAAACCTGTGTGTGACATAAATTATTTAGAAAGGAAAATGTTACTTTGATTGAATATGTAATACCATGCTCACGTGTTCTGAGATAAAATGTTTAATCTACACTTGCGTTTGATCATTCTTGTCTTGACACTCGAAATGACTGAACGATTGATCAAGAATATATATTATATGCCATCAGAACCTGGTTCGTACAGTGGCATTGAGAGTTTGCAAAGAGCTTTTGGTGAGAAAATAAAAGAGCTAATGATATTGAAAAAAAAAATGGTTAGCAGTTAACCAGTATCTACAAAGTTTAAAAGGAACATGGTTTTTGTAAAGAACATCGATGAACAATGGCAAGCTGATTTATTCGATATGAGCAACCTGCCAGAGAGTAGTGACAACGTGAAATTTTTTATCATGTGCGTAGATATTTTATCCAAATATGCCTGGGTATGTGTGTTATGAAACAAGACCGGACTCAGGTAACTAAAGTCTTTAGATTCCATTCTAAAAGAAAGGCGGAGTCCTCAAAGAACTACGAACTGACCAAGGGAAGTTAATGAAACATTAATGAAAAAACATGACATTGTTCACTTTGCTACGGATACGAGGCAAAAAACATCGGTGTGTTGAAAGGTTCAACAGAGTGCTAAAGACCAGGATGTGGAGATATTTTGTCGCTTTTAACATGAAAAAATTCACAGACATAGTCCAGAATTTGATTCAAGCGTACAATCACAATTACCATTCCAGCATCAAAATGAAACCCACCAAGGTCAACAAAGCCAATTCCTTCAGAGTATTTAAAACCCTCTCACATAAATTAAAGAAATTAAAATTCATGTTTAAAGTCGGTGATATCGTTTCCCATTTAAGAAGACAGTTTAAAAAAGGATACGAGCAAAACTTTACAGATGAATATTTTACAATCTTCAAACAGATACCGAGAGATCTCCCAGTATATAAATTACAAGACTATGATGGTGAAAAAATTGAGGGAAAAACATTTTATGAACCAGTTATGATGCGGCGAGACCAGCGTGGTAACACGCTACGTGTAGTTCCACCCAGACGTGAGGCGGACAAGGACTACACTTCCCAGGCTTGCCCCCGTTCGAGTTCGCTGGAGTTCTGATTACGAATACCTGTAACTCCTTAGGTTATTTAAGGACACGAAGTATACGCTCAGTGGCCGTAGCACTGTTCGTTACTAAGCTCAACTATGTTACTTCGAGTACTAGACATATCGCTTAACGCTGTTATCCCTTGTACCCACGCTTTGGTTTGTTAGTTTACCTGCTACTTTCAATCACAGCTACTTACAGCCATCCTCTCTAAATCTGCCTGTGTTTGTCTCCGTCACCACATCGTGACAGAAAGATCATTATCGGGAAGGATAAGACGTTTAAAATGAAGAAAATCTTGTCTGTAAAGACCTGATACCGGAAAAAAGTTTGGGAAAATTTCATTCCTGAGTTCAGGTCGAAGACGTAGTTAACATAACAAAAGGATCGTCGTGAACAAAACTGACATCTATATTCATTAAACCATGGAAGAGTGTGAGATTAGAACGCCGGGGACGTGAGCGCATGCGTGCGTGGGAGGTGAATGTTGCTTCCTGGGAAACTGAGTCATGGCAAGACTGGGATATGACAATTGCAGAACTGGTTAGTGAAATCAACAAAAACATGAAGAAATTGGAACTTGGAATAGAGATTTGGAATAGAGAGAACCTATAACCCTTTGAAAAATAAAATACACATTGTGTCCCTAAAACATTTTGCGTTCAAAACTAACGGAAATTTAGCATATGTGCTTGGTATGAACTTGGTGTTCCGATAACGGACAGAGAACCAGACGCGTCTCACACCGCTAATATTCACGCTTTTACACGATGTATGTATATACAGACGTTATAGAGAATCAACGAGTTAGTGACAGTTTTGCCCCGTTACTGAGATGCATACATATAACGGGTGAAAAGAACGAAGTCGTCACAATTATTTATGATAAGCTGCATTACGTACCTCTCACCAAGAACCACATTACCAATATAGTAATCGAAGTCAAAACGGATCAGAACTATACCTTTTAGTTACGGGAAATTTATAGCTAATCTATACTTTTGACCCGCTAAACATTCGTTCCATGTGCAAACTTATGGATCGGAGCTACAGTCATCCACAGTCCTATGTGGATTATTATGTCCACTCGGCTGGAAATGGCCTTCCAGGGTTTCAAGGCACCCCCACCATGGCTCGGAGATTTGTTCAAGGGTCTTTTTAGAATGGTGTTTCTGTTCCTCAAAATTGGATTTGCTATTGCAAAACCTCATTTAAAAACAGTGGCTAAAGGTTTCGTAAGTGACATAGTGAGCAACATTATGAGCAAGACACAAAATCAAGACGGATCGGGCCTTGCATTGATACGTAAAAAATCTAAAAGGCTCCCAGGCCATCGACACGTGATTCTGAATAAAAGACATAAGGTTACTAAAATCAAGACCAGTGTGAAAAAGACCGAGCAGAGAGGCAACGGGCACCCTTCCATCTCTCACAAGAGAAAGCGACTGAACATCATCATTTCTAACATCATGGCTTTTTTACGCAGTCTATTCTCAGAATGTACCAAGACAGAATCAGATATTTTCACATTACCTTATACCCAAACAACTATCGAAAAGTACGCTCATGTCGAAATACCTCCACTTTCCGCTCTAATGGGCAACGGGCCTGTGGAGTTCTACGTGGCTTGAAATGGGGAGGATTGCCTTGACTTGAACAACGCTTTTTAAACATCTGGCCAGTAAACTTGTGAACTCTGACAGTTCCAATATAGCTAATGCAAAGGTTGGGGTCGTTAACTATCCTGTAGCCTCACTTTTTTCACAAGTGGATGTCATGCTCGGGGATCATCTTATTTCTCAATCTAGCAGTACATACTGTGCTACCTTTGAAAGTCTTCTCAATTATTGAAAAGATACTCTGGAAACACAATTTTGCACCAGGCTATTCTAGAAAGACACAGCTGGGCATATGGATGCCACAAACCCAGACGGCCGAAACCAAGGTCTCAAAAACAGGGCCAGTTTCAGTGCTGAAAGCAACACCTTTGACCTGATGGGACACATTCACTCGGATGTATTTTTTCAGGATAAACTTTTACTGAACGGTATCAATTTGAGTATTAAAATGGTTCGCAGCAAAGCTGCATTCTGCTGGATGAAGGAAGAAAATGCAAATTTTTTTCTGAAAATATTCAATGCTTCTCTTTTTGTGAAGAAAGTTACAGTCTCACTGTCTGTAAAAATAGGTCACGGGGAAGCACTTCTCAGTGCCACAGCCAAGTACCTGATCGAACTTCAGTCTAACTGCTGGGAGCTGCATTTGCTTTGGGGTGGTAGACAACGATGCCTTCAGCGGATCATACAATAAACACCCTTTCAATTTTAAACATTACGATGCAGAGTTTATCGCACTCTATGTAGACAGTACTCAATATCCTGCAAAACGTTTTCAACCTGTTTTTCAGTCCGGTAACGTGATCCGTGAATTCCAGTCTTTAATTTTAGCATCAGGAAAGCATACTTTATTCGCATTCAACCTGACTCCTGATGACGATTGAGGGCAACATTTGTCATTAATAAAGTCTGGAAATATGCGATTGGAACTCAGATTTCAACAACCGAGCACAGTGAATCTAATCATGTACACCAGTTTTGAGAGTATTCTAGAAATAAACAATCGAAGAAACATGCTCATCAATTACCTGTATTGCATGGATACCAGAAAACTAATGGAGGTTATTGAGAAATTATGGAGAATTTGTACTGAAATAGAACAAATATTTAATGGCGTGATGGCCTGTGACGAGCTACCTACGAATACACTGAGAAAGTTTCCTGCTGTGTTCATCGTAAACATACATCTGAGACACATGCTGTGTGAGCACTGGCTAGGTTTAGGCCTTAATTACTTATTTATCCGCGAGCCTCTGAAACCCAACTCGCTTCGGCTGTCGAGAAGAGCACGTCGCGAGCCGAGCAGCTTAATGTAGGCATTACCATCTCTTTTTTTTAAAGGGATAAAAAAGTTCTGTGATTTTGAGAAAAGATAGCAAGGAAATGAAGCGTCTTTTTGTTTCTTTACACAAAGAACAGACATGCAGTCTTTCGCTGAAGATAAAGGCTGATGGCGAGTAAAGGCTGATGGCGAGGTTCACACGTGCCATATTTATATCACGCGCTTAATTGCCATGTCACCTGATTATGGCAGGCCTATAAATAGGCATCATTTTACACAAGCTTCAGATGCCGGTCATGCGCGAGAGGCTGAAAGTATGAACAGCATGTAATTTTATTGAGAATTCACAGGACTGGTGGGATCGTGATGCTGAGGGGAGCGGACGGGAGAAAACGGGTGATAAAATGGTGTTCTTCCTGGGGACGTGGGAAAGCCAGCCGAGGTGTACTGAGAAGAGTACTCGGGACTGACAGGTGAGAAAAGTGGAGAATGGTCAGAGCCCAGGTCAGAGAAGGTCACATCATCCTCAGACTGAAAGCTGGAGGGTGGGTCTGTCTTTGTAGAGGCATCAATACACAGATTCTGTATCTCAGAGGTGGGGGGAAACCCACATTTCCAGAGGGGGTGCGAAGAATTTCAAGTAGCATAGTGATGTCAGCAGTGAGATGCACGAGCTGATAGCGAGTGTTCAGATCCAAATCCAGCCCCTCCAGTAAAGGAGAGAAGGAATAGTGACGGCACCTAGACTCACAGAAGCGAATAAACGGTATTAGGCGGATATTGATGAATTGTATTTAGACTTTAAGATTAACATTATGAATTATTTTTCACAGAGAAATATAAGAGCTGAGGAGTGCAGGCTGAGAAACACACACACACACACACACACACACACACACACACAGAGAGGCACACACTCTCACACAGTCAAGGTCAGGCATGCAGACAAACACACACACACACACACACACAGAGGCCTATGCCGCCATGCACACACATACAGAAGGAAAGCAGAACATTATAACTTTATAAGAATAATAAAAGGAGTATTAAGATATTATAAGGATAATATAAGGAGTAGTAGGATATGTAGGATATTATAAGGATAATATAATGATATTATGAAGTATGGAGTACAGCAAAACACTTGCAAGCAGTATAACCATATATAAAACAGAAATGTAGAGCAAATATGAAAGGAAAAAGCATTATAAACCAGAAATACAGAAAAATGTGAAAGAAACTTACTCATAATGCACCTGAAGGTGTGGAGGATTCTTGTCTCACGAGAATAAGTCAGGAGTAACATAGACGAAGGCCTTATTTTTTAAGAGAGAACCAAGATGGGCCATTTATAAGGGTAGTTGAGTCAAGTTGCACCTGCAAGATAACCGTCGATGGGAACAGCTAGGGTCACGAGATAACCATCGATGGGAACAGCGGACCCCGTGAGACCAAGGTCTCTTGGACATGTTAAGTCTCGCACCTATTGGTATTATGGGAAAGCTCTTTCGAAAACCTAATGCTGTTTAATACTCTAAATTTGAGCCAGGAAGGCGCTCCCATAGTGTTATGCTAAATTGATTGTCGAAGTTCCCTTTGAAAGGGAACAGCTGTTGATCATCCAGGTAACAACACACAGTATTAAGAATCAAGGGTATGTAAACATTTGAACTGTTTGATTTGTGTAAATTTAGTTAGCATTGTCTCTTGTGGACTATATGTACACATCTGTTATGTTAAATAGCTTATTCAGGGCAGTACTAAATAAAAAACAAAATACAATTTTAACGATTCCTCTTATTTTTTTTTATTATTAGACTCTGCAAGGGGTATGTAAATTTATGAGCACAAATGTATTGGCTGACTACATTACATGTACACTGTGTCATGATTTTCCCTTTAAGCAGCATTCTACAGAGCATTTGAGCGCACTACCAAGCACCTGCCTTTTCGTTGTTGAAAATTGTGACATTTTGACATGTGCATTTGTTATCTTTATGTCTCCTCCCTGTTCTGGCATTGGTTGTTATTTCACGTGTGTCTGAATTGCCCTCAGCCATCAGCCATTACGACGCTGATTATGTTTGCATATATATCGAACGCCTCCCAACACATGGTGCGGAATATTATATTAGATTAGTATAGTAGATTAGTTTAGATTCCTTACGATGGATAACCATAGTCACAGTCATAGTTCATGTCATGATTCATGTTTAGATTATATCGACCCTGCGTCCCACGACTGCGACTTTGATTCCTTCTTTGCCCCGTGTATGCCTGTTTGCCGATTGCCTGACCTGTTGCATGTTTGTGGATTACTATTTTGATTACGTTTTTGAATTTACCTGTTTGTGTCTCTCATAAATAAAACTGTTCCTACTGCACTTGCATCCGTCATATCTCCATTACGTCACAATACCTGACACACTGATTCAGCGTGTTCTTTTTTATGTTTAGTTGTATGTTTGTGAAAGGCTTTGCTATTGCCTTTCATGTATTTCCATGTAGCACTTTAATAGTTCAGGTTTTTTTGTTGCTCTGAGGGAACTGATGTGAAACCCCTGTAGTGAGCTAAACATGTTCAAAGCACCATTAAGGATACTTTTTATTTTTTCTAAGAGTATAGTATAAAGTAATATATTATTAAATAATGAGATAAATGAGGCCAATAGATACATTTGGCTAAAATATGAGATGAAAAGATAAACATGGCCCATGAAGAGTTAGCTTACATGATAATTAACTCTGTATATCATCAAAAAGTTCTAATCAAATTAGACTAACTTGATGTACCTTTTATATATGCCATAATTCATTTAACAGCTGTCAGTGGAGAAAACATGGCTGGTCTATTTTAAAATTTGACTTTGTCTACAATACAATCATATTTGAGAGTTAAACTAAAACTGATGGCTTGTCTCACATCTCTCTCTCTCTCTCTCTCTCTCTCTCTCTCTCTCTCTCTTACGCACATGTACACATACACACACTATGTCATTAATTTTTTAGATATGTTTAAGCTTTGAATGATGAGCTCTAACAGGGGTTTTAATTTGTCTATATAAGTAACAAGGGCTGTTTGTTTATTTTGTGCTATAAGCTTTCAGTTGAACTAGCTATCAGGAAGGCAAGTCGTATATAAGGCATTGGGTATGGTTGTGTTAATCCCAAGATTATACTGCAGTTTTGCTCTACAGCAAGGTTACTTGAACTGTAATATTTTTAAATTGAAGAGAACCCAGTTAAACAAATGAGACAAAAATATTATACTTGAGTACTTATTTATTGAGGAAAATGGTCCAAAATTACATATCTGTGAGTGCAAAAGTATGTGTACCTTTGCATTCAGTATCTGGTATGAGCCCCTTAACTGCAACTAAACATTTCTGGTAACTGTTGATCAGTCATGCACATCAGCTTGGAGGACTTTTAGCCCATTTTTTAGTACAGAACATCTTCAACTTTATTCTTCTTTAACTATTCTTTGGTAGAATAACTTGTGTGCTTAGTCTCATTTTCTTGCTCCATGACCCATCTCTTGCTTTATAAGATAACACTTTAAAACACAATTTCTATTTTGGTCTCATCCATCCACAAGATTTTTATAACATCCATCCACAAGATTTTTATAACAGCCTTCTCTCTTGTCCACATGATCTTTAGCAAACTGCAGATGAGCAGCAATGTTCTTTTTGGAGAGCAGTGGCTTTCTCCTTGCAACCCTGGCATGCACACCATTGTTATTCAGTGTCCTACTAATGGTGGACTCATGAACATTAACATTAACTAATGTGAGAGAGGCCTTTAGGTGCTTAGAAGTCACCTGGATTCCTTTCTGACCTGGTGGACTATTACACCTATCTTGTTCTTGGAGTGATATTTTTTGGTTGACCACTCCTGGGGAGGGTAACAGTGGTCTTGAATTTCCTCCACACACTTGAATTTCATTCCTATACACACTCAATCTAACTGAGGATTGGTGGAGTCCGAACTGTTTAGAGATGGTTTTGTAACCTTTTCTAGCCTGATGAATATCAACATCTCTTTTTCTGAGGTTCTCAGAAATCTCCTTTGTTCATGCCATGATGCACTTCTACAAACATATTGTGAAGATCAGATTCTGATAGATCCCCATTCTTTAACTCTTAAATGCATACATGTTTCACCAATCATTATTACATATTCAGGTCGTTACCTACCTGGAGTATATATCTAATGTGGTTGGATATAATCCATCCCAATATTTTATTAATAATTACAAAATAATAAAATATAGTATATTTCATTATATTTTGACATTTTATTTGTCATCAAACAGATGCAAAAAAATACACCATTAAAATTACTTATAATTCACTAAAATAATGAAAGCATTGTACTATTTTCATTCAATCATTTCAGTCACCATAATAAAATTAAAATCATTACAATATGTAATATTTTTGTAATTAAAGTAATTTTATCATTTATAATATTCATGGCTAAAAACAATAATATCAAGTAATATTATGATAGGCAAATGTGGCAACTTCTGTGCTTCCCTTGGAAAATTCCACATCTGGCCCATATTCAGGCTCTAGATCATTCTATACATTACTCTTAATAGGCTACGATCATGTTCATAATCATCAAAATCAATATTTTGTTATAATAATAGCTTCATCCAATCAACCATCAAACTATCACATGCTAATATTTGATTAGAAACTTGTTCTGCAGTAAATCACTGAGCAAAATTTTGTACCGTTTGTTTTATGTCTGGGGTAATTATGGTTGACACATTACATCATTATTGTTTACCAAACATCCTCACCTTGAGGAATAAAAATTAATTGCACTTATTGAGCCATGAGAGATTCAATATTGATGTGCAGAAAAATATACTTACATTATTACATACCTCGGGTCAGTAGTGACCCTATAATTTTTTTTACAATAAATTAATTATAAAACAGATATAATTTCCATCCATCCATCGTCTACCGCTTACTCCTTTTCAGGGTACAGACTGGACAGGGTGCCAGTCCATCACATTGCACAATCACATACACACTCACACAGCCATTCATACACTATGGACACTTTCGACATGCCAATCAGCCTACCATGCATGTCTTTGGAGGAAACCGGAGTACCTGGAGGAAACCCCCGCAGCTCGGGAAGAACATGCAAACTCCGCACACACATGGCCCCGACAGGACTCGAACCCCGGACATGTGAGGCAAATGTGCTAACCACTAAGCCACCGTGCGCAATACAGACATTATTTTAAATTATTGTTCTTTTTTATTTTTGATTTGAAATAGAGGAATACTAAGAAGATGGAGGTCTAATGAGAAAAAAATAATGAGGAGGAGGGTACTGGATGACATCCTGGACCGCTAATAACCTGAGGTATGTGTTTACAGCCGGGTTCACACTGTATGATTTTGGCTACAAATTGGTCATCTTAGATAAATTTTGAGAATACTAAAAGATTCCTATAATGCTAAGCCAAAATCTGTAGTCTTTGATTCCTAATTTGACATGTTCCCTGGCAGCTAATTAATGCTGCAATCAAATTATTCCTTCGATTAAATTCTGGCAGTGTCAGAATATTTGAGGCACAGTCCTGTAGCGTGGCTTCTCCTACTCCATATGAGCATTCATCATACAGTCTGACTTTAATGACAACTGAGATCATACAGTGGGACATGGCTTACAGCGGGGATAATGTTCATACAGTCTGACAAGCAACCGTCCCATAGGACTATTAAAAATTGCACAGTGTGCACTTGGCTTAAAGATAATTAAAACACAGTTCTTACTCACACCTGGTTGTCATCCCATTAATTGAAATCACCTGACTTTAATATAAACTTCAAATTAACTGCTAATCCTAGAGAATCACATACTTTTTCCACTCAAAGATATGATATATTGTATCATTTTTGTCAATTAAATGAAAAAGTATAATATTTTTGTCTCATTTGTTTAATTAGGTTCTCTTTGTCTACTTTTAGGACTTGGAAATCTGATGTTTTAAGTCACATTTATGCAGATATTTTCGAAATTCTAAAGGTTCACAAACTTTCAAGCACCAGTGTAGATACTGTATTTTTGTGTATAAAAAAGTGCAATTTTTGTATTTACTATATACTTCCCAAAGCTGTGCCTCCAGGACATTTTACAGAAGAAAGTCAACTGCTTCTACACAGTTTTGCATGAAATGAAAGGGACAGAAATTCACAGTTCACTATTAAAAATTTAGAAAGGCACATAAAAAGTGGTGTAAAAAATACATAAATACAAATATTTATACACATTGATAACAAGCAGTGCGTGTACGGTTTCCACTGGTGCAGGTACCAGAGAGATAGACAAAACACAGTGCACAGGGTTAAACTACAAATTAAGTCTACTATAATAAAGATGGCAGGTGATCAGCTTATTCAAAGAGGTAATTAAATGAATACATTCATCATAGGTGTTTGATAGCATAGCGAAACACGAACAGAAACTGTAACCCAGTATTCCCCATATCCAAGGTGTCTTAATACAGTTCAAAATATGAGAGTACATGATATAAGAGAATTTCCTTTCATTCCTCTCTTTTATTCTAGCGTAGCATAGAATAAACCAAAAGGAATTCTCTAAATTCTCTAAAGATAGGTTAGCATCACCCTTCACAGGAAAGTCATGATATGTCTGTGAGAACAAATCTTAGGCCACTGAAACCGCGGCGTCCTGATTATGAATGCAAATGTCAATCGGGGCCGAATGTGTCACCTCAGGGTAAGAACCTTGATTGGAATGGCCAATTGGAGTAGAGCTAAAAAGAGCTGTAGTTACAGAATCTTGAACTGAGGTGATACTACGACAAATACAGGCACAAATACAGGGGCCGAATAGGAAGAAAAAGATGAGAACCACAATAATAGGGAGGATGGCAGATGCGCAACGGGAAGGCAAGGCAAGGCAAAGCAAATTTATTTGTATAGCACATTTTCAACAAGAGGGTAATTTCAAAGTGCTTTACATAAAACATAAAATCAACACAAAGCAACATTTAAAAAGAAAAGACATTAAAAAGAGTTCATAAAAAATATATAAAAATAAAGTAATAAAAAAATAAAAACAGGTTAAAACAGATTAAAAAGGTTATAGTGCAGCATAATATATTAATTAAAATACCATGATGATTTAATTAAAAGCAGCAGCAAAAAGAAAAGTCTTCAGTCTTGATTTAAAAGAACTGAGAATTTTGGCAGGTCTGCAGTTTTCTGGGAGTTTGTTCCAGATATGTGGGGCATAAAAACTAAATGCTGCTACTCCACATTTTGTGTTGACTCTGGGAACAGAAAGCAGACCTGTTCCAGATGACCTCAGAGGTCTGGATGGTTCATAATGTACCAGTAGATCACACATATATATTGGACCCAAACCATTCAGTGCTTTATAAACTAACAGCAGTATTTTAAAATCAATACTTTGACAGACAGGAGGCCAGTGCAATGACCTCAAGACTGGAGTTATATGATCTACCTTTTTAGTCTTAGTGAGGACCCGAGCAGCAGCATTCTGAATCAACTGCAACGGTCTAATTGATTTCTTATTTAGACCTGTAAAGACACCATTACAGTAGTCGAGTCGACTGAAGACAAATGGATGGACAAGTTTTTCTAAGTCTTGCTGAGACATTAGTCCTCTAACCCTTCGAATATTTTTTTAGGTGGTAGTAGGCTGACCTTGTAACTGTCTTAATATGGCTGTTGAAAGTCAAGTCCGAGTCCATGACTACACCAAGATTTATAAGTTGGTCAGTGGTCTTTAACAATACTGACTGAAGCTGAGCGCTGACTTCTAATTGCTTCTTCTTAGCTCCAAACCCAATAACTTCAGTTTTCTCTTTGTTTAATTGGAGAAAATTCTGGCACATCCAATCTTTAATTTGTTCAATGTGGTTCCTCAGAGCCTGTATGGGATCATATTTCCCTGGTGAAATGGTTATGTAAATCTGTGTGTCACCTGCATAACTGTGGTAACTAAGTTTGTTGTATTTCATAATCTGAGCCAGTTGAAGCATGTAGATGTTAAACAAGAGATGCCCCAATATGGAGCCTTGGGGACCTCCGCAGGTCATTTTTGTAATGTCAGATGTGTAATTGCCTATAGACATGAAGTAATCCCTGTCCCTTAAGTAGGATTCAAACCAGTAGTTTACTCAGTCTAATAATATATTGTGGTTGACCGTGTCGAATGCAGCACTGAGATCCAATAATCCGAAGACTAAAATTCTGCCATTGTCTATGTTTAAATGGATGTCATTGAAGACTTTAACAAGAGCAGTCTCAGTGCTGTGACTAGGTCGGAACCCTGACTGGAAGACATCAAAAACAGTCATTTCGTTCTAAGTAATTGTTCAGCTGTTGAAAAACCGCTTTTTCAATAATTGTACTTAAGAACGGGGGGTTTGATATGGGCCTATAATTGCTCATTAGTGTCTAGATTATTCTTTTTTAGAGTGGCTTGATGACAGCAATTTTCAGGGCCTGTGGGAAGAGACCTGAGAGAAGAGATGTGTTGACAATTTCTAATAGTTCTGTGGCCATGCAATTAAAAACCTTTTTGAAAAAGCCTGTTGGCAAAATATCAAGGCAGCAGGAGGAGGATTTCAAATGTTGTATAATGTCCCTCAAGTTTTATTATAGGAGTTATAGGATGAAATTGTCATGGAAATTAAGTTGTTTGTAGATGGACATAGAGGCAGTACATATCCTGTACCTAACATGGAAACACTGATTGCTTGTCTAATTTTTTAAAAATTTTGTCAGTAAAGAAAGAGGCAAAGTCATTTCAGGCCCCGGTGGATAAAAAGTCAGAGGCTACTGACACAATAGGATTGGTTATCCTGTCAATAGTAGCAAACAAGGTGCATGCATTATTATTGTTTTTGGAGATGATTTTAGAAAAGAAGGACCACCTTGTATTTCTCAGTTCTAAATTATAAATGCGTAGTCTCTCTTTATAGATGTCATAGTGAATCTGGAGTTTGGTTTTTTGCCAGCTTTCCGACACTCTCTCTTTTCGGTTCTTACCAGAGTGGCATTTCTCCATGGAGATCTTTTCTTACCAGAGACTACCTTCACCTTAATGTGTGCAATGGTGTTGATAACATTTGTAATTTCAAAATTGAAATTATCTACAAGCTCATTTATTGAGACCCATGAGTGGGTGGGTGTGGAAGAGAAAGCCTGAACAAATATTTGACTGGTGTTCTCATTTATTTGTCATTTTTTTATTAGTTCTTTAGTTCTTTAGTCTCTCTGTCCTGTGGATGTTATGGATGTTAAAATCACATGGATGTTAAAATCACCAACAATAACTACACAGTCAAAGTCAATACAAATTATAGCCATAAGCTCAGCAAAGTCACCAAAAAAGGCTGCACAATATTTAGGTGGCCTGTAAAGATTTAGAAATATAGAATGAGAAGAGGAATTCAATAGAAGAGCAACATATTCAAAAAAATTTCCATAAGACATCTTACATTGTAAAGAGTCATTAAACATTATTGCAACTCCACTTACTTATTTGTGTATCTTTTTTCACGTACAAAACTGAAGTTTGGAGGGGAAGACTCAATAAGAACAGCTGCACTGGTATCTCGGTCTAACCGTTTCAGTTAAAAACATGAAATTAAGATTGTGCTTGATTATAAAATCATTCATTGAAAATGTTTTTCCTGCCAGAGACCTAATATTTAATAAGGCTAAATAAAGTGTGCTAAAAACTGTCCCATCTGTCCCATTTCTTCTGTGGCTGACAATTAATTAATGCTAAATTTGCAGAATCTGCAAAGTGTTTTCTCTTTCTCAGCAGATTTGATGTTCTATTTCTCTTACCTATCAACACTGGAATTGAAAAAAAGCTACTGGCACACTGGGCCCACTGGTTTGTCCTTGTAGACGGGCCCAGCATATATCAGTTGGAGCCTGCTGTATTGGAGTGTGACAAATGTGTCAAAACTGGTTGAGGACTAAATGTCAATGATGGAGGTGGACAGTAAGGGCTGTTTAGGGGAAATAATTTGGGAGTAGGGCGTGGGGTAAGTTTCGTCCCAGCAGTAACAAGTTCTTTCATGTAGTCAGTGAACTCCAGGAGGGGAGAGGAGGGAGAGAGGGTGTCTGAAGATAGAGGTGTTTTAAATGGGGATCAGGGAGGTGAAGAAAGTAAATACTCAATGGTGGTTGTTAGTGAGGGGTGTGGAAACTCTTCCTCTTGGCCTTGAGCTGTCCCATGGTCAGAACTTTCTTCAGGCAGGGGGTGAGGTTGCTCTCCTTCAACATTCCTGGTGCATTGTGTTGTGTATTCCTCTTGTCTCTTGTCCTTGGCAGAGAGAACCATGGAAACCATGGAAAACCATGGAAACCATGGAAACCGTGGAAAACCATCCGAATAAGTCCCACCAAAGATCCAAGTGGTTTTACCTTCATCATCTCGCCGGAGATCCTTGGTGACCCTTTTCATCTTTTCTAAAGCATGCAAAATGTTACCACCAGGAGCAAAATTAGTGGGTACGTATGTACAACAATGTTCCCCAACCATAGCACATACTCCTCCTTCCTTAGCTAACATCAGATCCAGAGCGAATTGGTTTTGGGTACTCATTAATCTAAGTGCAGTCAGTTCGTGGTTAATAGAATCAATGGCTTCACTTGTAGCATTTAAAATAAAAGAGGGGCAGTAGTGAGTTACTTCTGCAAAATTCCACATCTCCGTCATTCCAAATCTAGGAAAGATAGAGGTCCAAAATTGTTTGGCCTCCATTGACACTTTATGTTTGTCACGTATCATGAAACTCTGGACTTCAGTTCCCATCAGCCACTGCACTGCACTTCCTCTCACATGACCACCTGCACCTGATTCATGTTTTGTTAATGAGCACTCGTGTGTGTGTGTGTGTATGTATGTATAGTCATTGTAGACACTGTTTTCTTGTCTTTCGTTGTCTTAGACTTCTGTCTTTCATGTCAGCTGAGGTCGTCGCTCAGCCTTTCTGCTCAGCTGAGGTTGTCGCTCAGCATTCCTGCTCAGCTGTGGATGTCGCTCAGCCTTCCTGTTCAGCTGTGGACGTTGCTCAGCCTTTCTGCTCAGCTGTGGACGTCGCTCAGCCTTCCTGTTCAGCTGTGGACGTTGCTCAGCCTTTCTGCTCAGCTGTGGATGTCGCTCAGCCTTCCTGTTCAGCTGTGGACGCCGCTCAGCCTTTCTGCTCAGCCTTCCTGCTCAGCTGTGGATGTTGCTCAGCCTTCCTGTTCAGCTGAGGTCGTCACTCTGCCTTCTGGCTCAGCTGTGGACATCGCTTGGCCTTTCTGTTCAGCTGAGGTCGTTGCTCTGCCTTCCAGCGCGGCTGTGGACGTCGCTCTGCCTTCCTACTTGGCTGTGGATGTCGCTCTGCCTTCCTACTCAGCTGTGGACGTCGATCTGCATTCCTACTCGGCTGTGGATGTTGCTCTACCTTCCTGCTTGGCTGAGGTCGTCGTTCCCCCCTCATGCTCCACGGAGAGCATCATTCCTCCCTTGGGCCTCACAAAGAACCTCGCTCCGCTCCCTGGCCTCGCGGAGAACCTTGCTCCCCCCATGAGCCTCGTGGAGAACCTCGCTCCCCACTTGAACCTCATGGAGCACTTCACTCTCCCCTTGAGCCTCGTGGAGAACCTCGCTCCCCTCACCTGTCCCATGGAGGAAGTGGCCCTAATTTCATGCTCTACCAAGGACGTCGCCCCGCTTTCATGCTCTGCCAAGGACGTCGCCCCGCTTTCATGTTCTGCCGATGATGTCCCCCTGCCTTCCTGTGTCGTTGTGGAAGCCGCTCGGCCTCCTGGTTTTGCTGAGGACTTTTTGCCCAGGGGGCCAGGACCACCAGATAAAGGACGAATAATTTTGGGCTTTTGGGCAAATTTATTTAAACTTGGGGGAGGGTTCTGTCATGTATCATGAAACTCTGGACTCCAGTTCCCATCAGCCACTGCACTGCACTTCCTCTCACATGACCACCTGCACCTTATTCATGTTTTGTTAAGGAGCACTCGTGTGTGTGTGTGTGTGTGTGTGTGTGTGTGTGTGTGTGTGTGTGTGTGTGTGTGTATAGTCATTGTCGGCACTGTTTTCTTGTCTTTCGTTGTCTTAGACTTCTGTCTTTCAAGTCACGGTGTTTTGTTTCATGCTACGGTGTTTTGTTTCATGCTACGGTGTTTTGTTTCATGCTACGGTGTTTTGTTTCATGCTACGGTGTTATGCCAAGTTGTCTTCATGTCCTTGTTTTGTTATACGTTTGTTTAAATAAATCTGATTATTTGCACTTGCTTCTGCCTTAATCTCGAATTCGTGACAATGTTCATTCGGGACTTAAGAAAGATCGAAAACAGTATATAAAGCCTTCTTTAAACGTCTGCTCTTAGGACGAGCACACAGTATCTCACAAAAATGAGTACACTCCTCACATTTTTGAAAATATTTGATTATATCTTTTCATGGGACAACAGTGAAGAAATGACACTTTGCTATAATGTAAAGTAGTGAGTGTATAGCTTGTGTAACAGTGTAAATTTGCTCTCCACTCAAAATAATTAAACACTCAGCCATTAATGTTTAAACTGCTGGCAACAAAAGTGAGTACACCCCAAATTGAAAATTTCCAAATTGGGCCCAAAGTGTCAATATTTTGTGTGCTCACCATTATTTTCCAGTACTGCCTCAACCCTCTTGGGCATGAAGTTCACCAGAGCTTCACAGGTTGCCACTGGAGTTCCACACCTCCATGACGACATCACAGACCTGGTGGATGTTAGAGACCTTGTGCTCCTCCACTTTCTGTTTGAGGATGTCCCACAGATGCTCAATAGGGTTTAGGTCTGGAGACATACTTGTCTTTGTAGACCTCACCTGGTTGCCGCCAAACACGCTTGACAGAATCTGAACAAAATAAGTTTATCTTGGTCTCATCAGACCACAGGACATGGTTCCAGTAATCCAGGTCCTTAGTCTCCTTGTCTTCAGCACACTGTTTGCGGGCTTTCTTGTGCATCATCTTTAGAAGAGACTTCCTTCTGGGACGAAAGCCATGCAGACCAATTTGATGCAGTGTGCGGCGTATGGTCTGAGCACTGACAGGCTGACCCCCCACCCCTTCAACCTCTGCAGCAATGATGACAGCACTTGTATGTCTATTTCCCAGAGAAAACCTCTGGATATGATGCTGAGCATGTGCACTCAACTTCATTTGTCGACCATGGCGAGGCCTGTTCTGAGTGGAACCTGTCCTGTTAAACCACTGTATGGTCTTGGCCACTGTGCTGCAGCTCAGTGTAAGGGTCTTGGCAATCTTCTTATAGCCTAGGCCATCTTTATGTAGAGCAACAATTAATTTTTTCAGATCATCAGAGAGTTCTTTGCCATGAGGTGCCATGTTGAACTTCCAGTGACCTGTATGAGGGAGTGTGAGAGCGATGACACCAGATTTAACACACCCGCTCCCCATTCATACCTGAGACCTTGTAACACTAACAAGTCACATGACACCGGGGAGGGAAAATGGCTAATTGGGTCCAATTTGGACATTTTCACTTAGGAGTGTACACACTTTTCTTGCCAGCGGTTTAGACATTAATGGCTGTGTTGAGTTATTTTGAGGGGACAGCAAATTTACCCTGTTACACAAGCTGTACACTCACTACTTTACATAGTAGCAAAGTGTCAGTTCTTCAGTGTTGTCACATAAAAAGCTATAATCAGAAATGTACAAAAATGTGAGGGGTTTACTCACTTTTGTGAGATACTGTATATGGACTGGACACTAACAGTGGCCATTACTGTTCTAGTAGGAACATGATGAACCACGTCCTCAGTTGTCACAACGTACATTCCATCAGTGAGTTCAGCAAAGGTGCAGAGACCATTCCAGCCATGGGGGTGAGAAGCGTATGCCCTAAACCCACAAAGCCAGTAATGGTCTTCTACTGTATTTGCTCCAAACACCAGAAAGCCCAATGAACAAGTATCGGGCAGTCCTTTACAAGTCAATTAATCAGTGTACCATCCAGCAATTCTTTTAACCTTTTTTGCCAGGGTTAATCAATTTAGGGGTGTAACGAGTTCTTCACAATGATAAGGAGAAAGAGCATCTATATACATACTGTAGATGTCATGCCATCTTTTCCTATAGCGTAAGGGGTGGTGACCTTTGATACTTCACAATAAAGCATATTACAAATTTATTTCCCTTAGGTAAATAGGACAGATTGATGAAAGGTTAGCGGTATCTGAGTGCCTTTAAAAGACCCTTCCTCTTGACAGGAGTACTGGGGGCGACGCCGGGGATCAATAGCGACGCCGGGGATCAATATTGTCTTAGCTGTGTCGTTTAAGACAGACGGCTACAGAGCACCACAGATGTTGATATGTTTCTCACACTGGATAAAAGGTGAAAGGATGGAGGGTGCTATGAGGCATGAGAACGCAGATAAAACAGGGTGTAGTAAAGCATATTTGCTTCACAGTAAGAACGTCGGGGTTACGTATGTAACCCTGTTCCCTGAGACAGTATGGGAAGCGCCTTGCACGCGTGACCGGTATCTGAAGCTTGTGTAAAATCATGCCTCTACTTATAGGCCTGCCATGATCAGGTGACGTGGCAATTAAGCGCGTCGCATGATATATATATATGGCACCTGTGAACCCCGCCGCCAGCCTCTATTATCTGAAGCGAAGACGCAATTCACAGGCCTGCCCTGGTATGACAATGCTATGCAATGTCTCGTTCCCTTCTCAGGGACCAGGGTTACATACGTAACCCCGACGTTCCCTTTCAAAGGGAACTTCGACGTTGCATTTAGCATAACAGTATGGGAACGGGAATACCCACTCCGTCATACCAAGGGTACGGCCTGTCCAAAAATACCGAAGCCCGAGGGTCACTGCAAGACACTCGAGCCCGGGGTGGAATGAACGTCCAGGCTGTAATAATGAACGTGTGTGTGTGTAGACCACCCTGCGGCCGCACACACATCTGTAAGGACACCCCCCTTTTGACAGAGCCTTCGAGGAGGCGACCGCCCTAGTGGAATGAGCTCTTATGCCTAGAGGCGTGGCGCAGACCGCACTCGTAAGCGATAGAGATTGCTTCCACTATCCAAGTAGAGATGCGCTGTTTTGACACAGCGTCACCTCTACTGTCGCCACCAAAGCAGACCAGCAGCTGCTCTGACTTACGCCACTGGCCGGAGCGGTGGACGTAAGTGCAGAGGGCCCTTACCGGACACAGCAGGTGCAACCTCTCCTGTTCCGGTGTGAGGAACGGAGGAGGGCAGAAGGCCTGCAACACCACAGGGTGGGCCGCCGATGTAGGCACTTTAGGAACATAATCCGGCCTAGGGTACAGGAAGGCCTTGGCCAGTCCGGGGGCGAAGTCAAGGCAGGGGGGGGCAACCGAGAGAGCTTGTAGATCCCCCACTCGCTTGAGAGATGTCAGTGCCAGTAGAAGAGCTACCTTTAGAGTCAGAAGCCTCTCCGAGGCTGACTCTAAGGGCTCAAATGGCAGACAGACCTTCCAAGACCACAGAAAGGTCCCAAGAAGGTACTCACGGCCTGCAGATGGGCCTCAACCGTCTGACACCGCGCATGAACCTCGAAGTTAGAGGATGCTGCCCCACAGAGGCTCCATTAACAGGGGCATGGCTGGCCGAAATGTTGTAAGGGAGCTTATTTCCTTTGCTAACGTTGGGCTCTGCTCTGTGCTGACAGATGTCATGAGCACACCACTGAACCGGGGGGGTCGAGCTCTGAACTGGACCCTTGTAGCCCTTTTCTATGGTAGACAGAACCCATGGGGACACATTTGGCAGTAGTTTCCACACTGCCAAATGGTCCTTCAGCGATGTCAGCTTTTCCGCATTTTGTTGGAAGGAAAGCATCAGATTTCCGCCGCCCTGTGACAGCTCGCTGACCAGAGAAGGCTGGAAATGTGGGACGGGCTCGGCCAGGGCAGGCCCTATAGTAGCACTGGGGGCTGGATGTCCCGGCCGCCTCATGTCCCCTGATATGTCCCTCCGTGACCCATCAGGACCGTTCCTTCCGTGCCTGCCTTGCCTTTATGATCATTCTCAGATCAGGCCTCCCAGCAGGCTGTGGCTGTGGCCGGCCGGTCACCCTGGCTTTCTGCAGGGGAGCGGGCCGGCGCCACACTCGTCTTCTGCATCTCCCTGCGGCCACACTGGCCCGGGCTCCACTCATGGAGGCCCGTGCGAACTCGACACGACGGGGAAGGAACCGGCTGAACGCCGCCGTTTGCTGTCTTGCGTCGCGAAACCTGTCGGAGATGGTATTGACTGCGCCACCAAACAGGCCGGAAGGCTCAACAGGGGCGTTCAACAAGGAGACCCTATCTTTGTCCCCCATCCCTGACAGGTTGAGCCATAGGTGCCTCTCCGCCACAACCAGGCTACCCATTGAACGGCCGATATGACGAGCCGTTTGTTTGGTCGCCCGAAGAGATAAATCTGTGGCGCGGCACAGCTCTGCCACTGCCTCTGGCCCAATTCCCTCACCAGTATCCAACTCACTCAGCAGGTCTGCCTGGTAGGCCTGCAGCACTGCCATTGTATGCAGGGACCCACATGCAACCCACACGTTTCTTTTCTTTACCACAAACCACAGACATGCAGTCTCGCTGAAGATAATAAGGCTGGCGGCGGGGTTTACAGGTGCCATATATTTATATCATCACACAATGATAAACTGTTATGCTAAATGCAACGTCGAAGTTCCCTTTGAAAGGGAACTGAATATTTATAGTATGCCTTGTGATTAAAATGTGCAATATGTAAGTCACCAGACACATCAGACTCAGCTGTAAGTCTGTCAGAATTTGAAAAAAGAGAATCATCAGCTTCATCCCATCCATCTTGGTTCGGAGAATCAACCCCACCAAGATATGTTGGGGGTATAAATACACACAGTCATCGGAACAGAAAAGGACAATAACATAAAAACATTGATTTTGTCATGAGAGCTAATGTGGTGAAATGGGTTTCCCCGTGAGTCATCTTGACTGACCGGTTATTGATTAGGGGGGCGTGCCCTGGATTAGTATTTAAGGAAGTGGTTTTCGACTGACTGGTATGTCGTTCAGTCAGTGAAAGGACTTCCTGGTTAGTGACATGGGATACCGGTAGCTTGGTGTGCGTGTAGGTGAAACCGCTGGCTCAACATGTAAGCACTGCTTGTTTTCCCATTTGTTTAAATGACTCTTTTTGAGGTAGAATCTTAGCTGTTTGTTCGGTTGTGGGTTTTAGTGCGGTTGGTATCTGTTTTGGAAACTCGCATGCATTACGTCCAGTGGACCGCAATGCAAGAAACTTGTTGGTGTCAGGTAGGCGATTATGCTCAACATACTATTACGGCCTCTCTGCTTCGTCATATATCTAACGTTGTTGTCTGCTTTAGTTTGCTATTAGCAGTAGAGTGGTGAGTGCGTTGTCTCTCCTCCTCGTACCTGTAAGTGGAGCATAGGATCGCCAGCTCTGAGGTATGTATGTTAAAGCAACGCTGTGCAGTCTATTTTTAGAACAAGCTGCTAATCGTAATTTTAGTTTTTGTTGTGCTTTACAGAGTGGCCTATATGCTGGCTATACTCATCGGCTGTTCCCATGTCCTAAGAGACTGCTGCTTTGTCTCCTTTTAGTAATGTCATGTCAAATTATTAGGATATTTGTTTAGTCTGTGATCTTTCTAGCCACTAGCTTTGGCTGGTGCTAGGACTTTTGTTTTGTTTGTTCCAATGCATGCTTGGGCTATGCAGTGCTGTGTCGCCGTTTCTCTGGCCTAACCTGCATGCACTTTGTACTTTTATTTGTTGGTTGTGGGATAAACCCCGCTCTGCCTGTGTTGCTACTTTGCTTGTTGTGTATGTGCATGTTGTGTGTATGCATGCTGGTTTACAATCCCAATGCTGTGACCAGGGTGGCTGTCCCATTTGACCATTGATCCGTGCGGAGCTGGAGCACCAAACCTGCTGCTCAAGATAAGTAGCTATTTGTAGTACTGCTAGCACCCCTAGCTCATAAGATCAACCACTCTGTTAATCGGTGCTTGTGTTTCCTTTTCCCCGTAGGCGGACAGGGGCAGTGTGGCCCACGTGAGCGGAGGACTGAGTTCGTGGTGGAGGCCTTCACTTTCCCTTGCTGTGTGCACATTGAGGTGTCTTTTGTTTGGATTGCAGTGTTTCTCTCACACATGGTGTATTTTATGGACCCCCTCCCCTCTGTCCTGCAGTGGTCCGGCTTGCTGTGGTAAGCATTTCCCCCGTTCTAGTTACCCTTCCCCTGAGACCAGGTCACTCGCCTAATAGCAAGTTGCTAGTCAACCCCATAGCTATTGTGCCTATATAGCAGCCCCCTGGTCACTGTGTCGGTGGGACCTTTCCGTCAGAGTGTCAATTGTGTGGTCATGTTTTACCATGCAACGGTAACAATCACTGTGTCTTGTTAGAATAAAAATTGTTGATGTAACGCATGTCTCCGGCTCCTTGGGTTTCACGAACCTGTGTGCTCTAATTACCCTCAGGGGTTAATTTAGTTTAGTTTCTTGTCCTGGGGGCCGGCCTCCCGTCCCCCAGGTGGCGTAGTTGATGCAACAAATTCTCAAATTCACCTTGTTCCTGCCACACTAATACAGAAAAAAAAACTTTGTCTAAAGTATGAGTTGAGTCAGTCAGCAAGTCAGGACTTCCTTCTTTTGTAGACACATTCACCAATGCTCAGACCTCGTCAGGGGTACAGGTACGTTCCCGAATGGGCAACCTGTCATATAGAATAGGTGGAGGAAAAATAGAATTTGTTAATAGCTTTTGACCAACTTGCATGTCTCCGGATCGGTCCTGCTTTACAGCAGAACCCGTGGCGTTGTTTTGTAGACATATCAAACATCGTGAGAGATGTGTCTTTATTTGAGGACACAAGTCACGTATACCAAATTTGGAGGTCATATCAGACAACACTCCTGATTGAGACCGATGTGAGATGCCGTCTTTGTCTTGACAATAGCGAGAGCTGTTGGTTTAGCACAGGAAGAGATTAGACTGTCGACTAGAGTGGAGTGTGAGATTGGCGGGCTTAGAACACGATCCGTCTTCAAAAATACTTACTATCGAACAAAGGAGTATCAGATATATCAGATCGAATGCTACATGAAGAACCAATTTCTTTTAAACAATCATGATTTTCAGGTAAAGGAAAGGTGTCATCCTGTGATTTTAGCAGACAAATTTAATCGTCAAATTTGCAGTAGCACAGAGAATAATTTCATAAGCACTTCTGCACTGAGCCGTCATGTGTTGTGTTTCAATGCTGGATAATACTTGTTTTACCTGAAGGGCCATGTGCAACACCAAATGGTGACAAAAACAATCGTTCTGCATCTGTTACCTACAGAGTGTTACTTCCAGCCACCACCTACAGACAGCAGGCTTCCGCTTGGTTGGAATGAAAACCTGCATCCACATCGGCCATTACTGGACAAGACTGTACATCCCTGATCTAACAGGGCACACATGGGTAACAAGTAACACCTGTTAGTCACATTTGTCAATATTTTTGTTCAACTACAAATTGGGTGGTCTGATACAAAATGTGCTATGTTCTCTACTGTTCAACACCTCTGCATATAGATACCAGGAAATATAAGCTGAAATTCTAAACACTATTCTCATGTTCATATTTTGATCTCAAACCCCAATTTCTTCAGAAAACAGCAAAAAAAATAATAAAATAAATTGGCCTAGCCATTCCACTAGTTTCAAAGGGGACTGTAGATCATTTAGTGTCCTTACAATTTCTTGGACTGTTTTTTCCTGAGCTCTCAACAATAAACTTTGGCATCATAACACAAATAGGCTATTGTATAAGTTATTGTAGTAACTAAAGTGAAGCGGGAACACATACCAGTTCCTAAAAATTTAAAAGGCATAGTTACCGATGAATAATGATATTTATTGTGACTTCAAGCAGATGCATACACAGATCACTATGTGGTTTATTCTTCAGCACATTAAAAGCAAAAATAAATCAATGGGTGGAAGCTTTCTGAGAGGTTAAATGTAATGATTAATGAGTCCTTAAACATATTGATTCTCAGACACAAGCCATACTGCATAATTGTATTTGTGAATATTATGGTATATTTTATTTTGTAATTAGCACACAGAAATAGCTTAAGTATGTTCATATTTATGTTTCTTACACAGCAGTGTACTGCATAAAAAAGGTTTTATGAAATGTATCACAAACAACACTAATATATAAGTGACCTAAAGACTAATATTTGCAATTATATCTGTGCTTTCAGGTCTTCTTTACACATAGACCAACCATGTGTCATCATGAGTCTGTGGAACATGTGAGCGCGTATGCACGAGCAGGTGCATGAGCACCTGCTTCTCCATTGTGGACAGCAGTGACTTCCCGACACGTGCATTTGTTTATGTTTATGTGATGTCTCCTCCCCGTCCTATCATTGGTTGTGGTGTCACGTGTTTCTGTATTGCTCTCAGCTGTTAACGGTTACGGGGCTTATCATGTCGGCATATATACCGCGTGCCTCCCAACACTCAATGTGGAAAATTATATGTAAGAATAGATAGATAGATGTAGGTATTGATTAGATAGAATAGATATAGTTAACCATAGTCGTAGTTCATGTCATGTTTCATGGTTCATGTTTAGAGTCATTTGTCATAGTCCATGTCATGTTTCATTTTTAGGTTTGTTAATTTAGTTTTAGTCAAAGGTTCCTCATCTTACTTTGGAACTCTAGAACAGAGCCAACAACAGATAGAGACAGTGGAGCTACTTTGCGAATCTGATGACGAGAACCTATAAGCATGACCTCAGTTTTCCCGCTGTTCAGGCACAGAAAGTTATTATTCATCCATGTTTTTATCTCAGAAATACAGCCAGAAAAATAACAAACATCAATGCTTTCACCAGATCTTGAGTGAATGTAGATTTGGGTATCGTCAGCATAAAAGTGATAATGGAGGCCAAGTGATCGCAGCAGATGCCCAAGTGGAGATAGATAAATATTGAAGAGGAGAGGGCCTAGAACTGAACCCTGAGGAACACCAGTGAGCACCAAGTAAGTGTCAGATCTAAAGCCACCCATAGAAATAAACTGGGAACGGTCAGTAAAATAGTATTTAAACATAATAGTATTTAGTAGTGAGGTAGCTCCAGAATCAGAGGCCATCAACAGGTCATTTGTAACTTTGACCAACGCAGTTTCAGTGCTATGAAATTTACGAAAACCTGATTGAAGTGGTTCAAAGAGGTTATTGGTTGTCAGATGAGAACAGAGTTGAGAGGCCACAACACGCTCAAGTATTTTTGCCATAAACGGAAGATTTGAAATGAGGCGAAAATTGTTAAAATCATCCACAGAAACATTTTCTCTCTTAGGGACAGGTGTAATTGCAGCAGTCTTCAGCACTGCTGGAATGACCCCAGTCTCCAGTGATTCATTTATAATGCTGAGGATAGCAGGGCACCACACAGCAAAGCACGGTTTTTAAACAGAATCGTAGGAATTGGATCCAGCAGGCAACTGGTTGATTTTATGCTGGATACCTCCCTTGTGAGAGCATCAGAATCAAGCCGTGAAAATGAGTAAAAGAAACACCAGTGAACCCAGATGGACGAAGGAGTGAAGTGGCACAGTCAGGGTGAACAGAAATTTCTTTAAGAACATTGACAATCTTAGAATTAAAAAACTGTAGAAAGGATCATAGAGCTGCTGAGAAACAGGCAAAGTGGTAACAGTGTTTACTTGAAGCAATCTATTTATGGTTTGGAACAAGTCTCTGGGATTATTTTGATTATTTACAATAGCAATAGAGAAGTAAGAGCATCTTTCAGTCTCCAGTAGTGCACGATAATCCCCCAGCAGGTCCTTCCACGCTTGATAGTAGACACTCAGTCCGGTAAGGCACCATTTTCGCTCCATTTTCCAACATACAGCCTTTCTAGAGCGCAGACTGTCATTATACCAGGGAGCAGAGCGGGTGAATGTGACCTTACGTGACTTTAGAGAAGCAAAAGTGTCAAGATTAACAGCAAGAGTGGAATTTAGCTGCAGAACTTTCTCCTCCAGTGAGGAGGGATGAAGATTGCTTAGGGTGGAAACCACAGAATTTGAGAAGGCTGTCTGATCGATAGACTTCCACTTCCGGAAGGTTAATGTTCGGATGGGAGGCTCACTTGAATGATACAGTTCGAGGTTAAAAAAGACAGATGAATGATCAGACAGTCCAATGTCAGTAGCTGTAAACTCAGATACAAATGAGCCATTAGCAATCACAAGATCCAGCGTATGACCCTTGTTATGAGTCGGGTCAGTTACAAACTGAGTGAAGTTAAAACAGTCAATTACTGACAGAAAATCCTTGGCCACCACCAAGTCACTACAGTCCACATGAATGTTGAAGTCTCCCACAATAAAAACTCAGACATAAAAGCTGCATGCGCCTTAGCCTTAGGTGGTTTATAGACTGTAGTGAAGACGGTGGATACAGGAGCAGAGATACTCAAGACCAGGCATTCAAATAAAGGAAATCGGGGAACAGACACAGAGCTTGTATTGAACTTCAGGTTGTAAACCACAATAATGCCTTGCCTCTGCCAGATAACCTCGGGAGATATAAAACACCAAAGCCCGCTGGAGTGATCTGGATAAACAGGAGCCCATCATTTTCTTTATGCCAGGTTTCAGTTAAGAACAACAAGTCCAGCTTTTTATCAGTGATAAATTCCAATAAAAGCAGCGCTTTGTTATTCACAGACCGTGCATTGAATAATGCGGTATAAGCCAGGCTCTGAAGCAGAGACACCGGTGGTTTTACATCCACGCGAGAACCGATATTAAATTACTGTGAACAACACCAGTATGGAGCAATTTGTTAGTCTTATGGCGGCAGATCGGGACAAAAATGTTAGGAGAGGACGAAACAGCAAAACTGCGCCTCAAACCCCGATGGATATATCGCTTAGGACGTAGCAGTCCAGCGTCTCGACAGAGATTGTACGAATCTTTGGCTAGGCCATAGCACTTCTGATTTAGATTCAAAAGCTGGTGCGTAGTGTACCTTAGCGCCATG
Source organism: Ameiurus melas (assembly GCA_012411365.1). NCBI lineage: Eukaryota > Metazoa > Chordata > Actinopteri > Siluriformes > Ictaluridae > Ameiurus > Ameiurus melas. The sequence goes on along the minus strand of CM022777.1, from coordinate 12,126,833 downwards.
GTCGCAATCCGTCCGCACACACAGCCGAGCCGAGGAGTTGATTCACGCTGCAGGTTATTCCAGTGGAGCTCAGAAATAAAAACAGAAATAAAAACTACAGGCCAAACTATATAGAACGGCACCACCACATCGCACTCGCAATGGCACTAAAGACAATGTTACTATAAAAAGAAACTCGCAGAATTAAAAAATAAATAAATATGACTTCAAATAACAACAAAAACAAAACAAACGGTAACGGGAGCGGCAGCAAAACACGCCAGCGTTCCCTGTCACCGGAACCGAAAAACAAGCAGTTAAAACCTTAACTAAGTGGCTGAGAGCATTTCAGCCTTAAAATGTTGTGCTCAAGGGCCCAACAGTGACTTATTTATGTTATGGGATTTGAATGTACAACCTTTTATATCATAAATATTGAAACTGCCCATTTTAAAGTTAATCTAAAAGAATACCCTAAAATGCAGTCAGACTAAGACGTATGTGAACATAAAAGACACCTTAATACTGTAATCTATGGTCTATTTTACACAGTTCATGCTCAATATGGGGGGACTTCATATCATCTCTGCATAATATAATTTCAGCGTGGTTGAAAATGAATTCTATCAAGCATACATCTCAAGTTTTGAACTCAAACTAACAACTAAAAAGGAAAAAGAAAATAAAAAAGAAAATCCAGTTGAGAAATGGCAGCAATGGTGTACACAGCATACTCTCAGCACAATACTATATAATTACTACTAACAGAACAACTACTTATTAAATAAGACATTTCAAAGACATAAAGAACAAGAAAGTAGTAATTTATGACATTACCACCACAGATGGTGCTGTAATATCTTTGGGCATTTCCTTTACTCTAAATCATGTACTTCACCAGTGTCCTTTGTATGAAGACTGGCACTGGGGAAATAAAAAAAAAAATCAATTTCATATATATATAAAATATTAAAACAGTTTCATATGCAATAATAATAATAATCATCATAATAATAATAATAATCCACAACTTATTTAATTGTTTTGTTTAGTTTTCCTCATAGTGACATACTCTATGTATTGCGTAAGCATAAAGCATAATAAAATTTGTAGCATGCTTAGTCCATCATTTTAGATTTTGAGTCTAAGTATTAGCAAATGGCCACAAAAGGCATTTATCATGTCTAATGTAATGAATGTTGAACTTATTATGTTGCCCATGATGCAAAGGGTATGACTTTTTATCTGGTTCTGTGCTGCTCCTTTTTTTGCAGTGACATTTTAATAACTGTTTCTCAGCAACTTTGCTCTTTGTATTCAAAGAGAAACCAAAGCCATTTTGTCATTTTGTGGAAAAAAAATCAGTAAACAGATTATTTGTTACAGTGACATGTCCTTTTGTGATATGTTTACTCTGGAGAAGGAGCAATTTGTGATTGATGAAAGTGTCTTAATTTTCATAGGTTTGCCTAATATTTGCAAATCAGCTGGATAGAAATGGACATAGCATCATAGAGCATGATATACAATATTAACAGACAAAAGGCCTTGTCCTAGGTATATCAAAGTATGGCCTGGTTAGTTAACTTCCATTCATAGTGATGATACTGTGACTCACTTTACTGATTTTCTTTTCCCCAACTATTCATTTGAGTAAATTTAATTGCGTTAGTCATTTTACTTAACACTCAATGTGAAATACAGGAATAACAGCATGGGCAAATAAGACATCTAAGATGTGATAAAATTAAAATGCCATGCCCTTGAAATGTTAGTAGACACACATTGACTATACAGTGTAGGTGTGTATGGAAAAAAGAATAGCTCATCAAGATTTGGCGGACTCAGTATACCAGTATGCTGTCAGTTTTTGTCACTCACAAGAGGGCACACACAGTCTTTCCAATCTACTTTTATTAACTTGTGCAGTAATAAAAATGTATCCTGTCAATAAAATGGCCAAAGCAGAGCAATTCAAATGAATTCAGAGTGGCAATAAAACATTAGCAATGCTAGCCTGTTGGCTACATGTTTCTGTGAATTTCTGTGCATTTTATCAGTGCAAACCTGAATGACTATTTGACACCCATGTATAATAATATAATAATAATAAACTTTATTTTATAAAGCACCTTTAAAGTAGCTTCGCAAAGCACTGTACATAAAAACACAAATCAGAGAATTAATAAAAGTTAAATAAAATGACTAAAACTGTAATAAAAACAAATATAAAACAGTCAAAAAGATATTAAGAGTCAAAAGTGAGTTTAAAAAAGTGTGTCTTTAAGAGAGCTTTAAAAATGCCAAAGGACTGAGCTTCCCTGAGTTCAGGGGGAAGAGAGTTCCAAATTGATGGAGTGTAGACAGAAAAAGCCCTGTCACCCATAGATTTAAGGTGGGTTAGTGGAACCGTAAGTAGATGACCCTGTGAGGAGCGCAGTCTGCGATGTGGGGTGTACGGGATTAATAAGTTAGTTAAATATTGTGGAGCCAATCCGTGCAATGCCTTGTATGTTAACATCAAGATCTTAAAATCCACCCGGAACCTGACCGGGAGCCAGTGTAAGGACTTCAAAACAGGACTGATATGGTCATATCTCCTGCTTCCCGTCAGGATCCGGGCGGCAGAGTTCTGAACATACTGCAATTTGTTAATTGCAGTTTTAGAAACTCCGGCTAAAACGGCATTGCAATAATCCAACCGCGTGACAACGAATGAATTTATCAGCTTTTCAGCGACAGATAAGTTTAGCATTGGTCTTAATCTGGCAATGTTTTCTGAGGTGAAAAAAGAAAGCTTTCACAGTGCTCTGAACAAAAAAATCAAAAGTGAGGTTAGTTTCGAAAATCACACCAAGGTTCCTTAACTTGTTTTGGAACTCTAGAACAGAGCCATCAACGGAGATGTATCCGTTATGGCCTTCAGAAACACTGAATTCCCTTGGTTTAACCAAAAATATATTTCTCCGAACAGAAAGCTTCTTTGTTTTTTGTTTGTTTGTTTGTTTGTTTGTTTGTTTGTTTGTTTTGGGGGTTGTTTTGTTTGTTTTTTGTTTTTTAAATCTGTTTATTATTTGCCTTATATTATGGTGAAGTATATGCCATAGAAGTGCTTACTGTATTTAGGAGCTGTTACTATATGAACAATAAAGTATTAGAACAAGTGCATTATTATAGGCCTATCATTTATTTTACAGACAGAACTACTGTCAGAGCTGCTATGGAAAATCAACATATACCTTCTAATCTGAGAATTTAACCATGCTGTGGTATAATTGAAATTAAAACATTGTTTAATATTAATAGAGTTAACACCATAAATATTAATATCATTGCATCATACTGATGGCTTTCTTGGTTCAGTCCATGAGACAGTCCCTCGCCATGTGTTTCCTGTAAATATGAGTGAATACTGTTCATGTTGTTATTCTGGTGTTTTTTGTTTTTGGGTTTTTTTTGGTTTTTTTGGGCACATTTCTGCCATCCATCTGCATCTGACAGCTAAAGCTTTGGCCTAATGATGGACATCCACTTCAAGCTTCTTTATTCTCTCTGTGGAAGCATATCTGCATCATTAGTGTGCTTATGGTCACACATCCCTATCTCTGTGATATCCATGACACCATTTCCACCACATACACACTGACAAGGTTAAAGACATAATAGCAAAGACAGTGCTGCCTGATTCACTCAACCTTTTCTACTCCAATATTTACCTGGACAAAGGACATATATCTATTTTCTGTTAAATCTCTCAACACACACACACTCAAAAAAACAAAACAACATCTATTTAATTAAATGAATCTTTTACCCCTCCTGACTGCTAACTGTGGTGAAAATCTGGATACCTTCTTGTGGGCATGCTCATGCATACCGATACATCTCAGCCTTTGACATTTGATGCAGTAAAAGACTGGATAGTGACACAGAATTTTCTTTTTTTTGTATAGCAGTATAGCCTCCTTCTAAGATTTCATCAAAAGTGACAAGCGCACGAATTCTAGCTCACTGGAGACTTAAGTATCACGGTTTCCCCTTGAGGCAGCGTGCTCTAAAGCGCAAATGCATGAGCACCTGCTTTTTCGTGGTTGTCAGCAGTGACATTGGGACACGTGTTTTGTTTATGTTTCTGTCATGTCTCCTCCCTGTTCTGTCATTTGCTGGGATTTCACATGTGTCTGTATTGCCCTCAGCTGCTAGCAGTTTAGATGCTGATCATGCCGGCATATATACTGCGCGCCTCCCAGCACACAACGCGGAAGATTGATGAAGATAAGTTGAATGTGATTGTCATAGTTTCCTGTCTAGATTCGTTCACTAGCTACCTGTTCCTTGCTCATGTTTATGTTTCATGTTTATGTTTCTTGTTTAATATCTCGACCCCGTTTTTCTGTGACCACGGCCGTGAACCCTGCCTTTCCCAAGTTTATGCCTGTTTGCCGATCGTCTGACCTTACCTGTTTTGGCTTATGTTTACAGATTACGATTTGGATTTGTCTGCCTCTCTTTAAATAAAACTGTTGTTCTTTTCTGCGCTTGCATCCATCCTTTCTCCGCTCCGTCACGATTCGTGACAGAATCTTCCGCCAAAAAATGGATGCAGCAGGAGAACGGAGAGGACGCAGAACCCGGACGTCCACGCCAATCATCCCCACCTTGGACTCTATGCAGTTTCCACAATGGACATTGGTGGGCCTTCCTGATCCATCTGTTGGATTCTTTGGTTATCCGGACTATTTTGTGGTGGACTGTCAGTTTTACTTCTCCAGCCTGTGTGACAGTGGATTCAGAACGTTGTTGGAACAGAGTTAATGTGGCGAACAGTGCTGATCTTCCATTCCACATGCATTATGAAGCCAAGTTTCAAGTCCCTGAGATCCAAGTCCAAGCCAAGTCTCAAGTCTCTGAAGTCCTTGTCAAGTCTCAAGTCCCTGAGGTCCAAGTCCAAGCCAAGTCTCAAATCCAAGTCAAGTCTCCAGTCCCTGAGGTCCAGGCCCAAGTCCAGTCTCAGGTCACTGAAGTCCAAGTCAAGTCTCAAGATCCCTGAAGTCCAAGTCAAGTCTCCAGTCTCTGACATCCAAGTCAATTCTCCGATCTCTGACATCCAAGTCAAGTCTCCAGTCTCCGACGTCCAAGTCAAGTTTCCAGTCCCTGAGGTCCAAGGCAAGTCTCAAGTTCCTGATGTCACATCCAAGCCTGCTGATCCAGTTAACCAGGTTCTGCTAATATCTAAGCCTACTAACCAAGTTCTGCTCACGTCCAAGTCAGCTGACACAGACAAGCAAGTTCTGCTCACGCCCGAGTCTGCTGACACAGACAGCTAAGTTCTGTTCACGTCCGAGTCTGCTGACACAGACAGCCACGTTCTGCTCATGCCTGAGTCTGCTGACACAGGCAGCCAAGTTCTGCTCACACCCGAGTCTGCTGACACAGGCAGCCAAGTTCTGCTCACGCCCGAGTCTGCTGATACAGACAGCCAAGTTCTGCTCATGCCCAAGTCTCCTGACATGCACAGCCAAGTTCTGCTCAAGCCTGAGGTTCACCTAGTAACCTCAGAGCCCCAGTCTGAGGCCTACGAGGAAAGCTCCACTCCAGAACTGAAGCCGCTCAGTCTCCCTGTTCAGCTGAGGTTGTCGCTCAGTCTCCCTGTTCAGCTGTGGATGCCGCTCAGCCTCCCTGCTCAGCTGAGGTCATTGCTTAGCCTTCCTATGCATCTGAGGTCGTTGCTCAGCCTTCCTGTGCAGCTGAGGTTGTCACTCAGCCTTCCTGTGCAGCTGAGGTCATTGCTCTGCCGTCCTCCCCCATGGCAAACATCGTTTCCCCATCCTGCTTTGAGGAGAGCTTCGTTCCTCTCCCTGGCCTCACAGGGGACTTTGCTTCACTTTGCTGCACACCTGAGTACAGCGCTCTGTTTCCCTGTTCAGCCGAGGATGTCGCTCCGCTTCTCTGCTCCACCGAGGAGTCGTTCTGCTCTCATGCTTTGATGAGGACGTCGCTCCGCTTCCCTGCTCCACCAAGAACACTGTGCGGTTTCCTGGCTCTGCATGGGACATTCTGCCCAGGGGGCCGGGGCCACCAAAGAAGTTGTATGTCTCATGACACTACGGGAGGAGTGCCTTTGGGGGGAGGGGGTTCTGTCACGGTTTCTCCTTGAGGCAGCGTGCTCTAAAGCGCAAATGCACCTGCTTTTCCGTGTTTGACTGTAGTGAAATTGGGACATGAGTGCTTTGTTTACGTTTCTGTCATGCCTCCTCTGTGTTCTGTCATTGGATGGGATTTCACATGTGTCTGTATTGCCCTCAACTGCGAGCATTTTAGACGCTGATCACGCCGGCATATATACCGCGCGCCTCCCAGTACACAACGTGGACGATTGATGTAGATAAGTTGAATGCAATTGTCATAGTTTCCTGTGATAGTTTCCTGTCATAGATTCCTGCTTCCCGTCAGGATCCGGGCGGCAGATTCCAAATTGACGGATCATGCAGTATTCATGGAAGGTGACCATACAGGTCATTTCTTTAGGTGTGTAGTACAGGCCCTATTGTATTATTTGCCCTGTTATTCTGTCCTCAGGTCAACTTTTCATTTATCACAGAGAAAAGACATGGAGTACCATTTAAACAGAGAATGGTTTAGGTTAGGGTATGGCCTATAGGCAGACTGAACAACAGGCCTTGACTGTGACATGCCGCTATATAAAGAGTGTCTCCACCTCATATGGGCATCACTTAAAGGTGTGCTATTCCAGGAACTCTGTTCTGTTGGGCATTACCAAAGACCATCTTTAAGCTCTACAGGGTTAATATTGCTCCTCCCAGTGAAGTGAGTGTGGCAAAAATTTCCAAATACCTTTTCTGTCAGTCATAATGTGTGCCATAGTCCGGACATACTGTAGGGGCATACTTTTATCCATGTGACCATAATTAGATTTTATTTTCTTCTGCAGTTATTGTGTTTTTACACTGTGTTTACTCTGTTTATGTATAAAAAATTAGGGCTGTAACAAAGCATCAAGACATGATGCATCGCAATGCACAAATGTGATGTACAGATGTGCATTGTGGAAATGTGCGATTAACGTGTAAATTCAAAGAAATATAAATTAATTTTGAACACATGCACAAATGCAGTTTTTTAAACACCAGAGGTTCCAATCTGTGCAACCCATAGAGAAACATGTACAGACAGCACACTGGTCATTATATCACATTCTTTCATAGAGAGATTCCATCATTACTGGGAATCATTTGTACTTGTGAGCGATAGCTCTAGATCACAACAACTGACACGCATTATATGTTTTATGGTTACACAATGATGTTATAACAGTTAAAATGAGCTATTCAGTAACTTGTTATTACACCAGCTCTGAGCTGCTTTAATATATAGTGCATTTTAACTATTTCTTGTTAAAATGACACCGCAGGAATTGCAATGGATCTCATAATGTTTCAGTCAATCATTTTCCAAGAGTCTGTTTATTCAATCAAAATTTTGAGAGCATTTACACATTTATTAATTTATTTTTAAGATGGTGAACCTGTAGTACATTTTTATTTACAATATTACACATTTGTTCATAGCAATTGTTTTATTTAGTTAGGTTTATACAGATTTTTTACATTGTTTTGTATTGTTTATTATTAGAAATTGTTTATTGTTCTTCATTAAAATTGGGTTAAAATAATTCTAAGAATCAAATTGAATTGAATTTTGAAACCAATATCTTGAAGCATTATCCTGCTTGTGGAGCATGCAGTAAAAGTAGAAGACTACATAGAAGGTACTGTAGCGGGATCAGCCCAGGGGGGCGAAGGCGTAGCACAAACACACGGGAGGCGGGTTGTAGTGCGAGAAGTGAGGGAAAACCCAGGATTTATTTGTCCTTCAATCCGTAGTGGTGGTGTGTGTGTGTGTGTGTTTGGGTGCGTGTGTGCGTGTGGGGGATGAGGGAAACCCGGCAGGGGCGGGGCTGGCGTGAGCGGCGTCCTCCGCGTGTCGGGATTCCCGGAAGAGCTGGGAAGGAGCGGTTCCCTGTGCCGGTTTTTCTCGGCCTCACCACTGTCCTCGTCTGTCGTCGCCGTCCTCGTCCGGGGCGGAGCCCTCTGTGGCGGAGAGAGGAGAGAGAGAGAGAGGCGAGAGAGAGAGACGCGCGGAACGGTTAGGTAAGCCCGTGTTTGCGCGCCGGATTCAGTGGCAAATACCTCGGACATTACGCGCCTACGTAGCCGAGTTGATCCTCCTCGTTCGTGGGCGGAAGGGTGTCCTTTATCCCCTCCTTCTGGAGCTGGATTGGTGAACCTCCTGCTCCCGGTTCGCCAATCCGCGCGCGGCGGCAACGGGGGTTGGCTCCACCCTGCCGTGACGGCCCTTCCGTTAGCGTTGGGACCGGCGCGAGGCTGCCCGCCCTGCGTGCGGGCGGCAGTCGGGGAAGGAGCGAACCTCCTAGTTTGCGCGTCGGGTGTTGGTCCGCCCGCGACAGTACCCCCCTCAGCTCCGAGCCTACTGCCGCTGGGAGGTGGGCCCAGAGCGTGTCCCGTCGTGAGCCCATCCGCAATTCCCGTGCAGGGCCCCTGCCCGGTGCTGGACCTGGAAGGAGTAATCCTGCAGGGCGAGGAACCACCGAGTGACCCGGCGTTCGTGTCCTTGGCCTTGGCCATCCATTGCAGGGGCGCGTGGTCTGTGACCAGGACAAAGCGCGTCGCCCTGCCAGGTAATACCTCAACTCCTCAATGGCCCACTTGATCGCCAAGGCTTCCCCGCTATACCGCTGCGTACCTCTTTTCCCGCGGGGGCCAGCTTCCGGCTGATGTAGAGGACCGGGTGCTCTTCTCCGTCGAAGGTTTGGGAGAGGACCGGCCGAACCCTGTTTCAGATGCGTCGGTGTGTACGGTGAAGGGAAGCGAAAAATCCGGGTTCCGTAACCCGCGGCGCTGGTGAGGGCCCGTTTCAGGGCTTGGAAGGCCCTCTCCGCGCGTTGACCACTTCACCCGGTCCGGCTGGCCCTTTTTGGGTGAGATCTGAAAGAGGTGCAGCTCGCCGAGATAGTTAGGCCGAATCTCCGATAGTACCCTGCCAACCCCAAGAAGGCCACGTACCTGTTTCTTAGATGAGGGGCGAGGGTGGTCCCGCTCGGCTTCGATCTTCCTCGTCTGTGGCTTCAGCAACCCCGCCCAATGCGGTACCCCAGGTACTGTGCCTCGGTTAATCCCAGGTGGCATTTCTTGGGGTTGGCTGTCAGTCCGCCGCGGACCCCCCTCAGGACCTCCCCAGATGGAACAGGTGGTCCGACCAAGTGGAGGAGTGGACGACGACATCGCCCACGTACGGCGGCTGCGAAACTGCGGTGTGGTCGAGGGGCGATGTCCATCAGCCGTTGGAAGGTGGCTGGTGCCCGTGTAGGCCAAAGGGGGGACCGGTACTGCCAGTGGCCGGTGGAGGTACTAAAGGCCGTCTTCGGCCTGGCGTCGGGCGCTAGGGCAACTTGCCAATACCCCTTGGTGAGGTCCAAGGTGGATGCAAGCGGGCCCTCCCCAGTCGCTCCACCAGATCGTCCACTCGGGGGAGGGGGTAGCTATCGAAGTCCGATACCTGGTTCAGTCTCCGGAAGTCGTTACACAGGCGCATGCTTCCGTCGGGTTTCGGTACAACGACGATGGGACTGGACCAGGGGCTGGATGACTCCTCGACGATCCCATCCCTTAGCATTCGCTCCACCTCCTCCTCGATGGCCTTCCGCCGGGCCTCAGGGACCCGGTAGGGCCTCTGTCTAACTACCACGCCGGGGGGTGTCTTGATCGTGTGGTGAACCACCTGGGTCATCCCCGGGGAGGAGGAGAACACGTCCGCGAATTGGTCCACCAACTCGTTGAGTTCCTGTCTCTGCGCGGGGGTGAGGTCTTCCCCAAAGTCGACCAAGGCACGCTTGTCAGGATCTGTGTCCCGGCCCGCGTACGCCGAAACCCTCGGGACTGGTTCCACCCACCTCTTCAGCAGGTTGATGTGGTATAACTTCCCGTCCGTACGCTTACCGGGTTGTTGCAGGCGGTAGTTGACGGCTCCCCTTCGCTCCAGGACCGTATACGGGCCCTGCCACCGGGCCAGGAACTTGCAGGTGCTGCTAGGCACTAGAAGCAGGACCTGATCCCCCGGATGGAACTCTCGGGGCTGTGCCGGGCGGTTATACACCCGCTGCTGTTCTTCCTGCGCGGCGCGCATATGTTCCTGCACTATTGGCGCCACGCGGTCAATTCTATCTTGCATCTCCTGCACGTACTCAATGATCGAGCGGTACGGGGACGGCTGTTCCTCCCAGGCTTCGCGCGCGACGTCCAGCAGTCCTCTTGGCCGCCGGCCAAACAGGAGCTCAAACGGGGTGAAGCCTGTGGACGCCTGGGGGCACTCCCGGACGGAAGTGAAGAACATAAGGAGGAGGTCCCAGTTCCTCCCCTCGTCGTCTACCACCCGCCGTAGCATCCGTTTGAGCGTCTGATTGAAGCGCTCCACGAGTCCATCGGTCTGCGGGTGGTAGACAGACGTCTTCAGATGTTTCACCTGCAACAACCGACACAGATCCGTCATTAATTTTGACACGAAGGGCGTACCTTGGTCGGTCAGGATGTCCTTGGGAATGCCCACCCGGCTGAAAAGGAGCATTAGCTCCCTGGCGATGTTGGGGGAAGTGGCCTTGCGTAGCGGCATCGCTTCCGGGTACCGGGTGGCATAGTCCACAACAACGAGGATGTACTCGTGGCCCCGCGCGGACTTGGGCAGGGGGCCCACCAGGTCCATACCAATCCGCTCGAATGGAACGCCTATGATGGGTAGCGGAATGAGGGGTGCCGGTGGGGGCTTCCTGGGGCGCGCGCTGGCCACTGAGGGCATTGCTGGCAGAACCCCCGGACCTCGGCATCCATCCCGGGCCATACGAACCGGTCCCTCAGTTTCTCCAGCGTGTTGCGTGCCCCTAGGTGACCGCCGAGGGGGTGGGCATGGGCCAGGTGCATCACTAGGTTAGTCCTCGTCCGTGGTACCACCAGGAGGTCCGTCGGTTCCCCTCGGCGACAGACTCGTTGGTAGAGGAGGCCCCCTTTCACGAGGAAGTACGAGGTGGGGAGCCTCAGGTCGGGGTTCTGGGTGACCCCCTCTATCACGCGCGCTTGTGCCCAACAGTGTTTCAGGCGGTCGTCCTCCTTCTGCTCCCGGCCGAACTTCCCTTCCCGGTTCACCTGTTGGAACACAGAGGACACCGGATTAATCAATCGGGAGGACTCACCTTCGGTTTCGGCGTCTCCGGCGTCGTGGGCTAGGCAGACTGCCCGGCGTTGGGTCCTCTGGGTCCGCCGCGACGGCTTCTTTGCCTCGGTCGCCGGGCCCGTGGGGAAGCCCGGCCAGTCTCTCCCCAGGAGCAGTGGCACCGGAAGAGTGGGGATCACGCCCACATGGAGGGGCCAGGTCCCGGCTGTACTCCGGATCCGCACCTCGGCTGCCGGGATCTCCCGGGTCTCTCCATGGATGCAGGTAACGGCGAGGACTCCCTCCGGTTGTAGTGCCTTGGGGAGGACCGTCGGTCGGGCGAGCGTCACTGTGCTCCCGGTGTCCAGTAGGGCGGTGACGGGTCTCCCTTCTACCCACACCCTCTGGGTGGGGCCCTCGGGAGGCTGTTGGAGGTGGAGCGCGCACCCAGCCAGCCATGGTTTCTGGATCGGCCGACGGGGCTCTATCTCCGGTTCCGTGGGCATGGGCTCGTCAGCGGGGGTCATCCGGCTTGGTGACCTCCGGCGGGTCCTCCATGGTCCAGGGGCCCGTTGACGGTCAGGCCGGGGCCCTGAGGTCCCGAGGGTTGGGCAGAGGGCTGATGGTCCCCTGGGCTAAACCCGGGCGTGGTGCAGTACGCTCCAGTGCCGACATGAGCGCCTGGGGTGATTCTGGCGCCTGTGCCCCTATGGCCTGTCGTTCTGGGGGGTAGCGCCCTCAGGAACGGTCCATCGCCACCTTCTCTACCAACTCCGTGGCTGTATACTGGTCCGGTCGGGCGCACCGCTTAGTGAGTCGGATCAGAGTGTTTAGTTGCCCGCACGGGCGGCCCCGGCTGGTAGACCCAGTTGTGGAACTCTACTGCCGCCTGGCCCGTGGTGGCGGCCACCACACAGGACCCCCTCTTTCATCGTTGGGTAATCGGGGCGTCTTCTGGTTCGAGGCTGTAATAGGCGGTGCGTGCCTCCCCGTGAGTAACCCGCCAATGGCCCTGGGCCAGTCATCCCGATCCCACCCTCCCGACGCGCAATATTTTCGAAGGTTTGAAATAAGCTACGAGGTCCTCGTCGGGGGGAGGGGTGGTAATAGGGCGCGGAGCTCGCATCTGGGGTCCGGGAGGGTGTGTGTGGGGGTCAGGGTCTTAAGGTCCACCAGCGTTTGGGTGGCCACCTGGAGGCTTCGGCGAGTTGCTGCGTAACGGTCTGTTGCTGGATGCTGGCCTCCAGCAGGTGTTTTAACGTTTGCTCCATGAGTTGTGTGGGGTTTTTTTTTGTTTTTGTTTTTTTTTTTTTTTTTTAGGGGTGGGTCTGTGCCTGCCCGCATCCTCCACCAGTGTAGCGGGATCAGCCCAGGGGGCGAAGGCGTAGCTACAAAACACACGGGAGGCGGGTTGTAGTGCGAAGTGAGGGAAAACCCAGGATTTATTTGTCCTTCAATCCGTAGTGGTGAGTGTGTGTGTTTGGGTGCGTGTGTGCGTGTGGGGGAAAATAAGGGAAACCCGGCAGGGGCGGGGCTGGTGTGCGCGTCCTCCGGGGCGTGTCGGGATTCCCGGAAGAGCTGGGAAGGAGCGGTTCCCTGTGCCGGTTTCTCGGCCTCACCACTGTCCTCGTCTGTCGTCGCCGTCCTCGTCCGGGGCGGAGCCCTCTGTGAGCGGAGAGAGGGAGAGAGAGAGAGCGAGAGAGAGAGAGAGCGCGAACGGTTAGGTAAGCCCGTGTTTGCGCGGATTCAGTGGCAAATACCTCGGACATTAGCTGCCTACGTAGCCGAGTTGATCCTCCTCGTTCGTGGGCGGAAGGGTGTCCTTTTATCCCCTCCTTCTGGAGCTGGATTGGTGAACCTCCTGCTCCCGGTTCGCCAATCCGCCGCCGGCGCGGCGGGGGTTGGCTCCACCCTGCCGTGACGGCCCTTCCGGTTAGCGTTGGGACCGGCGCGAGGCTGCCCGCCTCGTGCCGGGGCGGCAGTCGGGGAAGGAGCGAACCTCCTAGTTTGCGTGTCGGGTGTTGGTCCGCCGCGACAGTACTAAGAAGAACCCTTCCGAAAAAGATATATTAAAAACCCTTCAACATGACCTTTTAAGAAGGACCTTTAAATAATTGGCTCCAGATAGAACCCCACAAAGATCCTTAGTCAGTGGGATTTCTAGGTTTGAATAACACACCATTTAATTTAGATAGGTTTCTAAAATAATAATGAGAAATGAGTAATGTCAATAGTAGAATACTGTTAAATGCTGTAATCCTCATCCTACAAAATATTATTTTGATACAAAATACAAATTAAGGCAGTTTGAAGACATTTTCAAGCAGATATTATGTTTTTTATATATATATATATATATTGTCGCGACCTCTGGGCCCCCATCCCAAGTCAACATAACAGCCTCAGAGCTCCAGTGTGAGACCTACGGGGAGTTCTCAGCTGTGGAGCTCCAACCCGAGGTTGACATGGCAACCCCGGAGCTCCAGCCAGAGACCTGAGGAGGCCGTCCTGAGCTCCAGCCCAGCCGGGGACGTCTCCCCAAATTCCAGTGCTGCCAGGGGTGGGACCCAGCATTCCAGTGCCGCCAGGAGGGGTGGCACCCAGCGTTCCAGTGCTGCCAGCGGTTTGCCCCCTGACTTTCTGTCCCGCTGGGGGTGGTGCCCCGCCAGTCTGTTGCCCGGCGGAGGGCGCCTTGTTTCCCATGGCAGCGAGTGTCAGCTTTCACAGCGGCCCAGGACCCCCGTTGGAGGGGCGTTCTGTTATGATAGCAATGCGGCACAGCCTTGGACTGGACACGTGACTTTGTTTTGGTTCGCTTGCTTCCTGCTTCAGCATTGGGTTAAGTTTGAATATATCTTTAATTTGACCCAGGTGTCCATGCTTTAGTTTGATTATGTTTGCTATTTCAACCCCTCCATGGCTGTGCACTGCGCGCAGTATTATTGTTTGTAACCAAGGGTCCCATGTGTATGCGTTTATGTTTGAATACGGTAGCGAATGCATTAGCATGCTAAGCGGTCTTATTTCCATGCCCTGTTTCCTACCTAGTCGCTTGTTTACTCTTCTATCTAATTCCGTATAGACCGCGTTCCTGTGTTTTGTTTGTCTGTGGATTAATAAAGACTTTGACCTGCACCTGCATCTGCTTCCAGTCCCGTTTCGTCACAATTTCCTAGAATTATCTAAAGTAGCCATAATTTACTTGCTTACTATAAAGGCTAATTGTCTAACTAAACTACAGTTGACCAGGATAAAAAAAAATTAAGCACATGACCGGGACATCAACACAATATAGACACAATTCCCAAATAAAATACCCACCACTTTTGGTATCTTTAGCCCTGGAAATTTGTTCAATACATCTGCAGTTCCATTAACCTCAACACATTGCTTCCTGTACACTCACTTTAATTGTTTTTCGATTTAACCTCTACTTCATGACACAATGTGTAGAGCTCATCTTTCCCACAATCAGTTTTCACTTGCATCTAAATAATTTGAAGAACATGACGTAAGAGCAAACAAATCATTATTTCAAAATGTCTGAGAAAGTGCAATCAAAAGATTCCATTGTGAAGGGTCTATTTATCCTTCTTGTTATATCCATGGAAATATAACTATTAAACCATAGTCAGAGCTGCTCCAAACAGGTGCTATTAATTCTATACTCTAAGTCTGTGGGTGTAACATAATGGTCTTGACTCAGTAGCTTCCTCCAGCAAGACCCTGTAACATTAACATTCTCCTGAACATTTCTTCTGGTGTTGATATGATCAACCAGCAGTCACTTTTTTACTTATTTTTAAGTGACTTAAGTAGTGACTCAAGAAGAGTGGCCTGTAGCTGTAACTATGAAAATAATTAAAACGGCAGAAAGCATATTTAGTGCTTTTCAATATCAGCAATTACAGTAGGTAGTGAACCATCATGCCTATTACCGCTGTGTGTACCATTACTGCAAGGCCACCACTGTATATACAAACCAGTCACATGTGAAATTAACACCAGGTGGTGCAAAGGGACGGGTTGAAAAAAACAACTAGAATTGTTATGCTTTCACTTTATGATGATTTTTTTGATAAAGGAGATGAAATAATGGAATAAATTAATAGTAATAAAAATGTGACCATTATTTTATTTTGTCAAATGAACAACCAGCATTGACTGAATTCATGTTATTGTTATTTATATTATAACAATGTACTCGAACCGGAATGAGAGTATGGCATATGTAAGTGCTACACAAGTTGAAATTTTTGGTGTTGAAAAAAACTACTTTTGAGAAAACAATTGATAAAGATATTGATTGAAGAATTTCATATTTACGATTAGAAATAACACTTTTTTGTAGCAATAAGTCATTTATCATTTCCCCCAAAGTGGTACTTCACAATTGACTATATAAACTGTATGTGACTTCTTTGTGTGAATGATAATATAGACAGAGACGTGATAAGAGGAGGGCAAACAGAGGAGATATTCCTGTAGTTATTCATCACATGTATTTTATGCCTTGATGCACTAATGTTTGTTTTCTCATTCTCTTCTTTGATTCAAGAGTCTTTTTTACTTTGATTACTTATTCAAACTATATATAGCTGCTTACATCTGTTTTTTATGCTTTTGCATGGAAGTTTGCCATTTAACCCATCTCTTTTTACCGTATTGATGTCTCTGTTGTAAGCTAGTGGAACACATCAGGTGAAGCATTTTGACGAATTGCCAGAAATTAACTTTAACCTTCTTTAGCCAATGAAATTCTATATCCATCTGTATGTCGGCCTGTAGTTTCACACTATTGCCAAGCACTAAAAGGAAATGACCATATTTAGACCAGCTATTGTGACACTAGAGGAAATTAGCTTTCTAATGATACCAAACACTTGCTGTAAGAGAGATCGAAGAGATATATCTGGCTGAAAAATGTTAACTTATGACAAAGTTTGGGGAAGTTGACAGATGTACAAACACCAAATACTAAAAATAATAATTTTAATGTGAACTTGTTGTTTTTATGGTATCAGTTTTAAACACGACATGTTATAGAAGCAAAATATAGCAAAATCTGTAAAATGACCATTATGCAGAAAAATAAATATAACAACAGTGTTTATGATTTGAAAACTAAAATTATGCTAGTATTATGCTAGAGCATTAATGTAAACGTCAGCAGAATATACAGTAGACGATATACACACATTTGAAGTATTTTTTTAACATAAAAAATGCTCTGGTGTGTTTGCTATTTGACTTTGAATACAAACTTCTTTACTTTTACTTTAGTATTTTGCTAGTCAGCTCCTAAAACAATGTCATTCTAAGTGCTAATTCAAAGTGTCTGACAGTCTCAATGCACCGACAGTGCTCACGCTCTTTTGATCTCAGAATAAACCGGCAGATGATCTATCCCAACATGACGCTGATCAATAGATTACAATAAATGGATTACACATTACAATCACTTCAAAATAGATGATGGGAGCTCACATACCTGCATCACAAGCTGCACTTTCTTTGCATGCCTGTTTAGCATTTCACTAAGCAACCCCTCAAGGTTGTGTTCATTTCGGCACCATCATAAGTCACTGACTTAAAGTCAGTCAGCTGCAGAAAAGTTGCAGTTTTGCATTTTGTTCATCGTACCCTATCTCTTCATACATTCACAGGGTGGGACCCACTTTAAAAAGGTGACATTAAAAGGTGACATATCCAATACACAAAGAGCCTAGTCATTTTCTGTCTGTCTTGATTGGTGGACTAGCGTATAGGGATGTTATGATTATGGAGACCCCACCTCCAAGCCTGAGGACCTAGGCAATTGCCTAATCTGCCTATAAGTAGCGGTGGTCCTAAGTACACCCCTCAACTCAACTCTGCATTGAAGAGTTTATGTAACTCAGATGGTACAAAATAAAGAAATTTGTGCACATGTAGGTATTTGTGTGTATATTACATTCAGACAGTTATATTTTATGTGTGAGAGAAAGAGTGAGTGTGTGTAAATAACATGCCCACAGCAATTTACAGTATTTTGTCTAATCATAATGTGCATGTTTTAATACTGGTAGCCTATGTGTTTATCTAAGTTTATGTATAAATATAATATGCCACCAATGAGGCTAAGGTGGCCTACATAATGGGGCTGTTGGAGGGAGATGCCAAAGCCTGTGAACGGACTCAGCAAGAGAATGAAGGATGAATTATCCCTGAAAGTTGAGTCAGACTCCCTGAACTAACTAATCCCCTGGCTATCAGGATGGATAACTACAACTAGCTCTCCATCTTAGATAGTGAGTTAGAGCCACAGTCTGGCCTACCCATTGAGCCCCTTGATCCCCATATTACTGTCAATGCCTGGGATGGGAAATTCCTTCCTCCCACCGAGGCCACCAAATAGCCACCAAATGTTCCCTGACGCACACTCCTCCAGGCCTCTCCACTGTGTGAAATTTTTAGCAAGGTCAATGTCCTTTCCTTACCACCTCATCACCCATACTATCTCCTGCTTGGGACTGTCCTCCCCTCTGGTCATTTGTATCACCTATCCCGTCCTGAGAGACATGCCATGAAGAAATACATAACAGAGTTCCTTGCTGCCAGTATCATCCAACCTTCCTCTTCACCCCTGGGTGCTGGGTTCTTCTATGTGGCCAAGAAATATAAGACTATCTGCCCTTGCATTGATTATTGGGGCCTCAACAACATCACAGTGAAGAACAAATACCCTCTGCCACTCCTCAGTTCCATCTTAAAGCCACTGCATGGGGCAACTATCATCACCATATTGGACCTGTGGAATGCATACCACCTGGTCAGGATCAGAGCAGGGGACAAGTGGAAGACTGCAATCAACACCTCCCTGGGCCACTTCAAATACCTGGTCATGCCATTTAGCCTCAACAAATGCCCCAGCGGTGTTTCAAACTCTGGTCAACAACATACTTCAGGATGTCCTGGATTGCTTTTTGTTTATTGGACAAGATCCTGATTTTCTCCCACATGCTTGGTGAGCACACCCTCCATGTCCATCAAGTCCTGCAATGGCTTCTGGAGAACCGCTTGTTTGTCCCATGGTCAGATTCCTGGGGTATGTCATCAAGAGCGAGTGAGTTAAGCATGACCCTGAGAAGATCCAGACTGTTTTTGAGTGGCCCAGACCAATTACCCTCAAGCAGCTCCAACAGTTCCTGGGGTTTGACAGTTTTTATCACCACTTTGTTAAAAAAAAGCTGGGTTGCGCCATACCTCACGAAAACTCCTCTCCAACAATACGCCCTTCTTATCGACCCCTGAGGATGAGTCCGTTTTCTCCAAACTGAAGGAGCTGTTTACCTTCGCCCCTGTATTACTTCAGCTTGACCCCTCACTGCAGTTCATCGTAGAAATGGATGCGTCTAAAACGGCCATGGGTGCTGTGCTCTCCCAACAATCCATCCCTGACCAGAAGCTCCATCCATGTGCCGTCTTCTCACGCTGCCTCTCTCCAGGTGAACTTAGCTATGATGTGAGGAATCGTGGGCTACTAGTCATTAAGTTAGCATTGTAGGAATGGAGGCACTGGCTTGACAGGTTTCTAAGTCTGTGGGTGTAAAATAATGGTCTTGACTCAGTAGCTTCCTCCAGCAAGAATGTTTCAAAGTTCAAATTTCAAAGTTTGGACCAAGTGTCTAAACGAGATATAGACCGATAATCGGTTTTACCTATATTTTTACCAATATTTAAGCATTTTCACAAAATTGTTTATAGTTTTTTTAAATAACAGATCCACCAATAAATGGTGCCATCTTGTTGGTGTTTTTAGAATTACACGCAGGACCACTATAACAGCCCTTAATGTACAAATTAGATGTGTAATATAAATGCTTATAAAATGTATGTAGTTTCAGCATGGAAAGAAACATATAACATAAAGACAAAATTTAGTAAAAATGCACAAAATTTTTTTTTTTTTTTACTCGGTCAGACTTCTCTATTTATTGGTATTGGTTTATAAGAGTTTTCGGGGGTTTTTGTATGCAAGGAGGAAGTGAAATTGACAAAATTGTTAAAGGAATTGTTAAAAAGTCAAGGAATCGGGAAATATAAAGAATTCACAGAGTTAAAGTCCATACATGAAGTTTTGTGTAATAAAGAGGAATGACACAGGAAAAAAGTATTGAACTTGCTAACCGAAATGTATTTAATACTTAGTGGAGAAGCCTTTGTTTGCAATGACAGCTTCAAGACGCGTCCTGTTTGAAGAAATGAATCAGCCTCAGTATCAAGGTGTGATTTTGGCAAATTTTTCTAAACATATTGTCTTTAAATGGTTCAATTGGATTCAAGTCAAGTCATTGACTAGGCCATTCTAACACCTTGAACGTTTTTTCTCTGAAACCAATTGAGAGTTTCCTTTGCTGTATGCTTTGGATTGTTGTGCTGCTGGAACGTCCACCCCTGTATCATCTATTAGACTATTAGATGGCAGCAGATTCTTTTCAAGACTCTTCTGGTAAAGGTCTCCCTTCATCTTTCCTTCAATTATATGATGTCTGCCAGTACCATGCGTTAAAAAACAGTTCCACACCATGATGCTTCCAGCTCCAAACTTCACTGGTGGTATAGTGTTTTTGGGGTGACATGCAGTGCCATTTCCTCTCCAAACATGGTGTGTAGTATGACAGCCAAAAAGTTCAATTTTGCTCTTGTCTGACCAGACTACACTCTCCCAGTATTTCATAGGCTTGTCCAAATGAGTTATAGCAAACTTTAAATGAGCTTCGACATGCCTTTTCTTTAGTAATGGAGTCTTGTGTGGTGAGTGTGAGCAGTGGAGTACATTGCCTATTGTTTTCTCTGTGATGATGGCGCTTGCTGCCTCCAAGTGTTTCTGTTGCTCTTTCCGAGTGGTCCTTGGCTCTTGGACTACTCTTCTGATTATTCTTCGTCTCCCTGGTCAGAAATCTTGCGAGGTGCTCCTGTGCGTGGCTGGTTGATGACGGAGTGATGTTGCGGATAATGGCTACACTTGAAATATGTCTGTATCTGATTCCATCAATATATTTGTGACAAAAAGTTTTCGAAGGTTTCGGGAGAGCTCTTTGCTTTTACCCATCATGAGATGCTTCTTGTGTGACATCTTGGTAATGAAAAGCCTGTTTATAGACCACCAATTTACTAACCCTGCTGAACTTAATTTGCACAGATAAAGAGTATAATTTATTATGGATTTCAGCTGGTTCCTTGCCTTACCTTGCCTTGGAGAACTGCTTTTTCTTAGCGTGTTCAATACCTGTTTCCTGTGTCATTCCACTTTATTACATACAACTTCATTTATGGATTTTAATGTTCTGAATTCTTTATATTTTCGGATTTCTTGAGTTAATACTGCTATCTGTTGAAAATTTCATGTGAATAGTCACACTGAAATTATATTTACTGAAATAAATGTTGACGTGTTTAATATTTATTTCCCCCACTGTATGGCTGAGGAGCTATAGCTTTTAACAAACTTTCTACTCAAAGAAATACTTGAGATGAACAAGTGCATTAAGAACAAGTGGCTGACACACAGTGTCTCAGAAGCTGCTGGCTACTGGCAAAAGTTCTCCATCAATGTTCATCTGGCAGATTGTCTCTTTAATTGCACTGCTGATTGCAGCAGGACATCTATCAGTAGCTGAGGAGAGCTTCTCCACACACTGATTCGTTGGAGTGATATTGTCAAAGACCACAGGAGCAGCTCATTTCAATTCATTAATATGATTTGTTGCATTAATATGTTTTTTGTCATTATTTAATTAAAACCATTATGGTTCAGTAGTAATATTTACAAATAAACAAGTCCCTTTTTATCAGTAAACTAGCATTTTGTTCCACCGGTGGAAGGGAAATTGACTTATCGGACATTTTAACTCAGTATAAACAAATTAATTATATTATCACCACAATTCTGCTATAAGATCGGATTTCTGTGTGTAAAGTGTCTGTGTGATGAGTGCTCACACTAGGCTAAGCATTTTTGTTGGTCTTTTGTTATTAATAAGTCATTATAACTATAATATAATAACATTATAAAAATGCAGCCTGCGTATGTATGTAATGTAATGAGTACATTAATGGATCCATAAGACAAACAAAGTAATTATAACAATAATATAAACGTAGCTATAACTGTTATTATAACAAAGTATAGGTCTTTGTGTGTCATTCTAAATGTGTTTATAGAGCAGTAATACTTGCTTATAAATAATTATATATGGGGCTATAATTCATTATAAGCATGGGCTTCATAGAAAGTGTTACCGAACTTTCCACAGTGAAAAAAAAATGGGTGTACTATCAGTAATACTGGCATACTAAACCTGCATGTTACCACTGCACTACCCAAATACATATATCGCACAGACATTAATATAGTTACCTATATTATGTGACTCGGCCACTCTCACTCTTGTACTTAGAAACTTGTTTAAATTAGTTTTATCATAAATGTTGATGAGAAACATAATATTTTTAGGTAAACCATATGTAATATTTTTTTCTTAAATCTAACCATTCACACATTCCATTTTTTCAGGCCCAACAAAGTTTAATGTGCTCTGCTGCTTGTTGTAGGATCATATATATAAAATAGTAGGATCCTGTTTCCTTTGACATACATTTTAATGGCCACATTTGTAATGCAGTAAGAGTAATACCACTGCACACTGCACTAACAAAGTAAGACTCTACTCCTGCACACTACACTTTACATTGCTGCATCAGTCACTTTATACTACGGAACTTGTTTTTGCTGCCAGTATTGCTGCTATACTTGTGCTGCTACCTTACACAATAGCTTACAGTTTACAGTCCATGTTCTGTGTATTTATTCTCCTGCGCATTTAATGTTTTGTTCTGTATATTCATTGTTTTGTACTCATCTCACACTCATCTCACACTGTATTTGCACTTTATGTAGTCTTGCCTACTGTTCTGATGATACGTCATTTTGTTCCAATGTATACAAGCTATAAAGAGGAATGACAATAAACACCCACTTGACTTGACTTAGTAGTTACAGCAAACACATACACTTACTGATATTGTGCATGGCAGCTTTTCTTAATAAAAAAAGAACATTTACATAATGTCTGCATTTAACTCACTTGAAACTCTTTGTGCCTGTAACAATAGAAAATTATCTCCTTTTAACGGTATGATTTTCAAATATAGTTCTCACAGATCAGTACTTTTACTTTTGATACTTAAGTACATACAAAAGCAAGTTCTTTTGTACTTTTACTCAAGTAGAAATGTAAAAGGAGTACGTTTACTAGAGTAAGCAGGGTAGTTGAACTTATAATATATAACTGAGGTACTCTAGCTTTGCTGTATAACAGTATATGCTAGAGGGCAGAAAAGTTTCTTATAGTCCAGGAAATACAGTATGACTATGGGCTGAATTTAAATCATAGTGCGAAATCAGACTCAGTTTTTCACACCATAGATTAGACATCCAGCAGCCCAAACAGACCAAAAATGTCAGAGTTTGTTTTCACTCTACTTTCTCTCTATTCCTCACCTTCACTCTCAGAAAGAAAACTGAAAAGTGCTCAAAATGAGCACTGAGGATTCGGAGTTGGCTGCTTCTTTTATTTCCATTTCTCCCTTTGCACTTCCAACACCCCACATCTATAGCATGCTCTTTCTCTGTTTCTCCCTTTTTGGTCTCACTCGTTCCCTCACTTTTCTCTCACTGTCTTTTTGCTTTTCCATCTTTTCCATCTTCCTTTCCCTTGTTGTCTCTTTGCTGTTTTGTCCCTATTTCTAAAATTCTCTCTCTCTCTCTCTCTCTCTCTCTCTCTCTCTCTCTCTCTCTCGTCAGTGTGAAACTAATAAGCAATTACTGAACACCTTTGCTTCCAGCAGGTGGTCCAAAAACCATATCTAGTGATTGTTCCCTTTGCCCATTGTTTTTTGTTCTTTCAATTGTTATTTTCCTGACTGTGTATTCAGCAAAGAAGCCATTGACTTACCAGGAGTATAGTGGGGAAAACACCCCAGCTGTCACTTTCTACATGGGAGATGGGTGTATCACTCATCCCTCTGTCTTCCCCCAATATTTTCCTTTCCTGAGTGAAAAATATAAGTGGTACTGCAGTTGTTCACCATCGACAGGTTTCCTAAGCCAGGGTGGTGCATGCGCCCATTGTCATTTAATGCATGGAAAATGACTAAGCCTGATCACACATATTTCCTTCTTTTTATCTCATTTACATTTACATTTACATTTATTCACTTAGCAGACGCTTTTATCCAAAGCGACTTACAAATAAGCAAAGCGATATATCAAGCCATATCATATCTCATCAGTTACCAAACCTAATATGAATTCACACTGAATTCAAACAAACCATTTGGACTCTGTTTACACCTTAGCATTTCGTGCATCTTTAGTATAAGTATTATATCCAGATAATATGTCCAGATTATGCACTTAAAAAGCAGAAGTAAAGGAGCATTTAAATATGGTGTAAATGCAAATCCTCAAATCACTTAATAAAATCTTGATTATTTTATGCATCTTATATCTGGATTGAATTGTGATAAGACTTTAGTCACGTGCTACAGCTCCCTGTGGTCATATGGTTGTTTGGTTCTTTTGTTCTTTTGTGATTGAAAAGAAAATGATGTTTCCTGAATTAGTGATAAATTGTGCAGTAAAGGTAGGGGACAAATACACGATTTGTCTTTATTCCCCCCCTTTCTCCAGTCTGGGGGCTAAGGGAGGGTAGTGTGGACTTTTGTATTTTTTGTTTCTTTAGTTTTTGATCAGTTTGTGGTGTATGATCAGTTTGTTCCTGAAGTTAATATCTACTATAAGAATTACAACTAGAAGTAAGAATAAGGCCATATCTATAAAACTGTATTAATCCTGTAACAAGTGCTTGGTGCTTTGGTTGGGGAGGAGTTCACTCTCTCATTCATGTTATGGTCCATTGTAGTTTGCTTGTAATATTTCTTTATACTTCTACGTATATAAATGTATCTCTTTGTGGAAAATAAAGAGCCCCTTTTGAGTCCCAAGCCTTCCCCTGTTTCCTCATTCCCGACACAACCAACTGTTACACTCTGGTTAGCTCAATTACAATTTGGAATGCTGTTTCAAATTTAATGCACAAATGTCCTCATAAGACTTTAGATAAGTTAAGATAAGATAAGATAAGATAAGGTTTTATCTGGGAAGAATGAATGGAAATTAATGGAAGATAGAACCTTATAACACTCAACTTGTCAACATGAAAATCAACTTCCTGCTCCTTTTTTTGACAGCTATTCTAAAATAGATTGGTAAAAAATGTTACCATATTGAAAGTTTGCATAGAGATTTTTATCTTTGACCTCAAATAATGGTACCTCCAGTGC
Source organism: Ameiurus melas (assembly GCA_012411365.1). Classification (NCBI taxonomy): domain Eukaryota; kingdom Metazoa; phylum Chordata; class Actinopteri; order Siluriformes; family Ictaluridae; genus Ameiurus; species Ameiurus melas. Next base: position 12,102,224 of record CM022777.1, on the reverse strand, counting down.
CCTCTACTAATATTGGCACCCTTACATGTTTTTTTTTTTTTTAATCACAAAAATACTCTGCTCTCATGGATATCAAACAATTGCAAAACAAAACACATGTTTTCTAAAATATAGTTTGTTAATATAGGTGTGCGACAATTATTGGCACCCTTTTAGTCAATAAAATATGTGCTACCTCCTTTTAGTTCTACCTCCCTTTGCCAAAATAACAACTCTGAGTCTTCTCCTATAATTCCTGATGAGGTTGGAGAATACATGGCAAGGGATCTAAGACTGTTCCTTCATACAGAATCTCTCCAGATCCTTCAAATTTTGTTGTCCATGCTGGTGGACTCTCCTCTTCAGTTCACCCCACAGATTTTCTATAGATTTCATGTCAGAGGACTGGGATAGCCATGGAAGGTCCTTGATTTTAGTCAGTAAACCATTTTTGTGTTGATTTTGATGTATGTTTTGGATCATTGTCCTGCTGGAAGATTCATCCATTTTAAGCTTTCGTTTAATTTAAGTTTTCATTTAATATCTGTTTATATTTGATAGAGTCTATGATGCCATGTATCCTAACAAAATATCCAGGTCCTCTGGCAGAAAAACACACTGGTGCCATCTTGGCCACATCAATTGTCCAAATAATACAAAAAAACCATTAGAAATTATATTAGAAATGCAAATTTGCATGGATCATTGAGTTGCTTACTGGCTGATTGGCTAGCGATTGATAGTCAGTCATTAAATATCTCTGGGAGTATACAGGGCAAAGTAAACTAACCCTATGCAAGGCACACTAAAATACACTAAATCATAATAGTTTTCCTTTCCTTTTTCACACATTTTGGATTTTAATTTTTCTTTTTTACAGCTTGGTGGCCTGAAAAGGAGCCTGTGTACTTCTGGGGAACTAGGGCTGTGTCAGTGGGAGGTTAATTGCTTTAAGTAGAACAGATATTAGAGAAAATATATCCTATAGACCAACATGAAAAGGAAAAAGACTAAGAGATTAAAAGAGATTTTAAAAAAGAGGTTCTGAAATCAATTCAAGCTACCAAAACAGTGGGTGGTGTCCACAGGTGAGTGGCTAGTGACAAAACATTCCCAAAGAAGCTCAGGTCAAACTGGTGATATGAAGTCATAGTTTGGGCCCACCAACTGTAAAATGAAGGGTTGTGGTCAGGTGCAATGCCAGTTGAGCAGCAGGGATGTAATAGGCCTTATCAACAGAAATAGAAAGCTATAGAAAGTTGGAATGTACTTCACTGGTGAGGAACACCTGACTTGATGGATAAGATATGGACACCTTATGTCCACATATAGTACCAACATTTTTGGCCAGGGTTGGTATCTCACCTACCCGAGTTCCCATAGTTTGTATATCTTTCAAAAAAATAGATAAATCCCCTATATTCAATATATTTTTACTACCTAACATATTATTTCGTTTCAGTGCATCTGTATTGGGAAATGCAACTATATAATGTTTGAATCTCTGAACCCAAGTCAATCATTTATACAGAAGGGAAAGGATCAAATATAGACAATCAGGCACGACCAAAGGGAAGGGCAAGCATGAAATTAGTTCAGGAAAGCTGTGGGCTTTCTTACAGGATAGAGTTCCACAATAAAAATGTCTAATTTCAGAGAGCTCTATACTTATTTCCTCCCCATCTTTCTGTCTTCAAGAATCTGAAGACATTTATTATGATTGTGTTGTTATTCAGTGGTGCATTCAGCCTATGCCCTACTCCCTCTGAAGGCTTCACCTTTCACAATGAGAACAGGGTCACCTCTATGTTGCAATAATAAATAGATTGACTTAGTAGTGAAAACTTCATGAAGAGACATTTAGAGGTAATTACAAAGAATCATGGTAGCAAAGTGTCCCTTTGAAAATGTCTGAAGAGCCCATTCAAAGGACATGCTTTTCATTCAGTTTCGAAAACACTACAAATGGCTGCAATTGGCAGTCTCTCATTGCAATGAAGCTCCCATAGGTTTCACTGATTCTATATGGATCACCCAGACTTGTTCATGGCTGTAAAATTAGCTTGAAGCTCACTGAAATTTGCCGATCAAATTTTTCAAGTCCATAATAAAATCACCCAAAGACTTTTCCACCTGCATCTGATTTCTGTAAAATTCTGTTCCCTTTCAAAGGGAACTTCGACGTTGCATTTAGCATAACAGTATGGGAACGCCTTGTGCTCGTGACCGGTATCTGAAGCTTGTGTAAAATCATGCCTCTACTTATAGGCCTGCCATGTTCAGGCAAGGTGGCAATTAAGCGTGTCGCATGATATATATGGCACCTGTGAACCATGCCGCCAGCCTTATTATCTTCAGCGAGACTGCATACATCTGTTGTTTGTGTGACAAAAACGCTTCATTTCTACTCAATATTTTCTCAAAACCTCTAAACTTTCCTATCCATTTTTAAGGAAAAGAGAGGTAAGTAATGAGAGAGAAAGAGTTCAAGAAGTGAGTTATGGCTTGCTCCCGTTTCATCACGGGGAAAAAGGCACACTTTCTGGGTGAAGTGATAGCGGTGAAGTATGTGATGACGGCCTCGAGAGGCTGCGCATGGTAACACTACATTAAGCAGCTCAACTCGTGACTCGCACTCTTCTCCAAGCTGAAGCGAGTTGGGTTTCAGAGCCTCGCAGATCTGGGCCGGCTGCTGCCTAGGCAGCCAACCGTCTCAGGTTCGAGGGATCTCTTAGATCCAGAAGAGGCGAGCGCTGCTCTATCTCTTGCTCTGTCTTCCGGGTTCAGCTCTCCTCTGGATTTTGGAGTTCACGTCGCGACTCCTCCTCCTGCTATGGAAAGCCAAAAGGGTAATAATTCCTCTCTGACTCCGAGGATTTAGAAGGATATCCTAAAAAGTGAGAGCAGCAAATAAAGAGCTGCTTGAAGTGATTACCCAGTGAAAGTAAATAACACTCACACTGCAGAAACTCCTCTGTCTTCCAGAAGTTTATGACAAAATCTCAGGCTTCTGGGGGAAAACCACGCATAAGCCATATTCATAACCCAATGATGTTGGATTATTCCGCCATTGTGGGAATGAATGGCATGGCTATTTAGCTATGCTCAAGGTGGAGGAGGCGCTTGCTAGCCACCGACGACAAGGTAATTACGTGGGGCCAGCTTGCATCCAAGGTGGCATTGGTGGGCAAGCCTATGCAGTAGTAGTTTTGCTTGTGGGTCACTACAGACAATAACAGGGTTGCAGGCCTACCAAACAGACCTGCTGGGTCTAAGCTAGACTTATGGCGTCTTATGGTATGTCCATGTTGACATTTAGAGTGTGGATACATACAAATTCTTGGGTTCTCATCTCAACAATAAACTGGACTGGACCATAAATACAGATGTCGTGTATAAAAAGGACCAAAGTTGTCTCCACCTGCTGAGACTGTGGTCTGTTGGTGTGTGCAGTAGCTAAAATCTTTCTATGGCATTGTGTTTGCGTGTTCTATCTTCTATGCAGTAGTCTGTTGGGGAGCCAGGAGTACAGAGAGGAACAGGAAATGTCTTAACAACTGGTTAAGAGGGCTCGCTCTGCCCTGGTCTGCCCTCTGAACATAGAGGTATGAAACATTGGGGAGGTATGAAACAGGAGGTATGAAACATTGGGGTCCCTGAGCAGCTCCTTCAGCAGCAGACTGCTGCATCCTCAGTGTAAAAAGGCATGCTACTGCAGGTTATTCATTCCAATGGGAGTCAGACTATTTAATGCAAAAACAACATAATGTGGCACTGTTGGCTGTTTTGTGTCATCAGCCCAACACATTCATAATATTCTGCAATATGAACATTTATTAATTTATTACATTTACAGGATTTAGCATACACCCTTATCCAGAGTGACTTACATATATCTCATATCTTTATACATCTGAGCAATTGAGGGTTAAGGGCCTTGCTCAAGGGCCCAACAATGGCACCTCGGTGGTGCTGGGGTTTGAGCTCATGACCTTTAAGTAGTAGCAGCAGACCAACACCTTAACCACTGAGCCACCACTGCTCCAGCTATTACTGCTATTACTCCACCACTGCTATTACTCTTTGTTGCTCACCCTCTACTGTGAATTGTGCAATATTCCATTTGACACTTATGTGTATATGAACAACGTCAGGATTTCACCTCAGGCACAGCGCTGGAGCTCTCAGCGCACTCTGAAACCCGAAGCATGAGATTGAAGCACAAGCTTGCACTTACTGGTTTTTCAGAGACATTAAGTTGCTTTACTTTGACATGTGTCTTCTCTTATGGTTTATGTACTGTCTCCACACCTGTCTTGTCATTGCTTGGTTCCCTTATGTGCCATCATTGTTCTCAGCTGTTTTGTGTTTCACCCCTGATTATGTTTGGTATTTAAACCCCTCATTTATGTATGATGTTATCAACATGCCAAGCCTCATTCCTCATGGTTCATTTCGTGGTTTTTGATCTTCTTTCTTGTTTCTTGTTTTGTGCTTTGCCTTGCCTGTTTCATGCCTGTTTGCTGATCGCCTGACCCTTTGTCTGTTCTGACCAAGCTTGTGTTTCACGATTTGGATTTGGCTGCCTATCTTGTGTATAATAAAACTCTTATCTGCAGTTGTATCTGTCCTCAAACTTCATTACATGACAGAAGACTTCACCCCAACACAGAGGCAGCAGGAAGATGTAGGAGATGTCATGCTAGAGAAACTAAGCAAACTGTCTGTCACGGTATGTCTGACAGAGGGCACTATGGCTCGATCCTGGACAAGTCACGTGACATTGTTTTGATTGCTCGCTTCCGGACTAGCGCAAGCGTTAGCACATATTGGTCACAGGTGTGCGTACTTTCTGCTAATGACACTTCTTATTTAAACGCCTGAGTTACGGAGTACGTTGCTCGTTATTGGTTGTATTAGTTGTTATGTTGGTAGCAGTCGTTCATGCCCAGGATATTGCTGTATGCTATGCTTGCTTTCAGTTTTTGTCTTTACGTTTTTGATCTGCACCTGCATCTGCCTCCGACTACGATCCGTTACACTGTCCCAGCTTAGGATTTAATCAAATTTCCCCAGTGGATTGTCATAGATCTCCCGGATCCGTATGATGGGTTTTTTGGCTACCCTAAATATTTATTGTTGACTGCCAGTTCTATTTTGCTAGCCTAGCAGACCCCAAGCCCGAGGAGAAACAATGGCTCAAGTTCATGTGGTCCCGGCTTTTCAACCCAGCCCGCCAGTGGGTGCAGCTCCTAGTGGCCAAGGGATCCAGGGAACTTGAAAATGTAAATCAGTTTGTGGGACTATTCTAATGACATTTGGGAGTCTAGGATGTGAAGTAATTGTTAAGTGACAGCATCATTAATGCAGGTGAACAACACAACCAAAACAAAGGCTGATACATCCAGTCAACAGAATGACAAATATAATACTAAGCAAATATTCATAAAATGTAGACAATATGTGATATGGTGGCACAGTAGGTAGCATTGCCATCTCATAGCCCCTGGACTCCTAGTTTGAGCCTAAGCTGAAGTTACCATATGTGTGGAGTTTTGAATGCTTTTCCTGTGTTTTCATATGGGTTCCCTCTGGGTTCTTCAGTTTCCTCCCACTGTCCAAACACATGCAGGTAGGTGGACTGGCTAGGTGTGAATGACTATATTGAACTCCTTTCTTTTCTTATTTTATTTAAATGCTAACACTAGCCATGTTCTACTCTTAAGATCTCTTTTGTAATTGCGGTAATCTTAAATGTGTTTCTGTTTGTCTGCCCAGACAAAGTGAATGTAAATGAAATTTTAAGGCTAGCAATGGTACAAGCTATATACAATACAATATTGGTGCTGAAATAAAGTGAGTCATCATCAATTATCTGAAGTTCATGAGCAGCTCTAATCTAAACTTCTAAACTGCTTATGTAAATGTACTTTTTTGTTTTTTATTTTTAATAAATTTGCAAAGATTTCAAACAAACTTCTTTCATGTTGTCATTATGGGGTATTGTTTGTAGAATTTTGAGGAAAATAATTAATTTAATCCATTTTGGAATAAGGCTGTAACAACAAAATGTGGGAAAAGTGAAGCGCTTTGAATACTTTCCGGATGCAATGTAAATTGACTAATTTTCCCATTCAACACAAAGAATCTGGGGAGCAAGGTGTTGACCCTTTCCCTTACATAACAAAATATTGTTATAGATTGGACATTATCATGCAATTTACTAATATATATCAATATATGTATATTTTTTATATGTTATACATTATATATGTGTCACGATCTCGCCGGCAGATTGCGCTGCGGCGGCAATATGCATGGAGAGCCAGAGAGCGCGAGTGCACAAACCAGAGCGAGCACATGTTCATGCGTTACATAGAGACTTTGTATACAAAAGATATGTGCATTTGTTTCTGTTTGGTTTCCACCCTGTTCAGTCATTGATTGTTTTTCGAGGGAGTGTAATGATTGTTACCAGCGGTCAGCATTCAAGGTAATCAGATTTGTTATTTAAACCCCTCGCATTGCTGTGCACTTTGCGCAGTATTATAGGTTGATAGGGGTTACAGTGCCACGCAGTAATGTTTCCATGTAATGCTCTGGGTTTATGTTTCATGCCTTAGTTCAAGTTCACTGAGACATGAGTACTTAAAAGTGGAATTGTGCTAAGCGGTAGCGTTTCCATGTCTAATTCTAGTTTCTTGTTTCATGCCATAGTCCTAGTTAAACGATAGATGAGTAAAGGTTTAATTAAGTTCAATGTGTAATGGTACCACTTGATAGTGTTTCCAGGTTTAGTTCTTGTTTCATGCCTCAGTTCTAGTTTATGTTTTGACCTCATTTCCCATTTCTGGTATATTGACTTGAGTGGTAAATAAATAACTTGATCATGCACTTGCTTCCTGTTCCAGTCTCGTATCATAACAATATGTATAACAGTGTATTAATATATTAAAATAGTAAATATTATACCTACTATGTGGTACTGTTGTATATAAAATTTGTGTGCTACAGAATGTAACTTTTTTGTTTGTTGTTTCCTAACCCGTCTCTATTTGGATGTGATTTCTACGCACTTCTGTTCTCAGTTCAGTCAATGTGTCACACTGCCTATATGCTGTGTGAACTGACACAGTTTACTACTTATATTAGCCCAAAGAATGGTCAAATCTGTTTTTTAAAAAATGTATAAGTAATGTTAATTCTGAATTGTAAGTGAAATTTGTACATGAATATAAAGCCTTTTTGATAAAAATGTATATTTTCTGACTAAAATGCATTGATTTAAAAAATGTTACTTTGAGTAATTTTTAAGTAAAATTAACTTTTTCTTAATTAACCTTTTCACACACACCACACACACACACACACACACACACACACACATACTTAACTGATCCATATTTACAATTTTATGTGGTTAAACAGAACTATCTACATTTTAGTACAAGGGTCCTTTGAGGTTATTATTTTCTATTTTTATTGTTTTTACCTATTTACCAGATGATGAAGGCATCTGTGTCTGCTACATCTGTGTCTGTCTCCTTCAAAATGACTGACAGAGTGCTTTTGGCCTATGGGAAACATGAACTCAATAAATAGTTCCATTTATTAAAACTGCATAGGTGGAAATTAGTGCTTTTGACTGGGGTCCCATAGGACGCCAATACATTGGTATTTTTTAAAAGCACTAATTAAAACAGAAATTGAAATCAATGATATGAAATCATAAGGAACAAATTGATTGGCAAAGTCCAGAAGAATTGGAATGATAGAACAAAGCACCTGTGATTTATGACAAAAAGTACACCTCATGGGTCTGCGGGTACCCCAGTCAGTAGGATGAGGGTTAAGGTTGCTAGCAAGATTATCGAAGAGCAGCAGTCTGATATGTTTGAAGCCAGAAAACTGTGAGCAATTTGAGTCATGTAAGAGAATGGGCCTGCAGGCAGATGCAAGTGCAGTAAAAAGCTTGTATTGAGAGAGGCAGGCAAGGTTCGGTGGTAACACTGAGTAAATGTATAACCTACCAAAAGCATTCCAATGTAGAAAACTGGTGATCCTGCGCCAGGGTCATGGGCGCACAAGGCTCATTGATGCCTGTGGGGGGGGAAGGCTAGCTATTCTGGCCTGAGCCCAAAGAAGAGCTACTGTAGCACAAATTGCTGAAAAAGTTCATGCTGGCTATGAAAGTAAGGTGTCAAAACACATAGTAAATTGCAGCTTTTTGCTTAAGGGGCTGTGTAGTTGCAGACTGGTCAGAGTGCCCATGCTGACCCCTGTCCTCTGCCAAAATAACCTACAATGGGCATGTGAGCACCTGCTCGGATGAATCACATTTTCTTTTACATCATGTGGACATTAGGGTGAATGTGCATCACTTATTGAAGAGATGGCACCAAGATGCACTATAGGAAGAAGGCAAGCAGGCAGACATAGTGTGATGCTCTGGGCAATGTTCTGCTAGGAAACCTTGGGTCCTGCAATTCATGTGGATGTTACTTTGTCATGCACTACCTACCTAAACATTTTTGCAGGCCAAGTACACCCCTTCATGGCAATGGGATTCCCTAATGACAATGGCTGCTATTAGGAGGATAGTGTGCCCTGCCACACGGCAAAAATAATTAAGGAATGGTTTGAAGAATATAACAGAGTTCAATGGGCTGACTTGCCTCCAAATTCCCTAAATCTCAGTCCAGCTGAGCATCTGTAAGATGTGCTGGACAAACAAATCCAATCCATGGAGGCTCCACTTCACAACTTACAGGACCTAAAGGATCTACTGTTAACATCTTGGTGCCAGATACCACAGCACACCTTCAGAGGTCTTGTGGAGCCCATGCCACAACGGGCCAGAGCTGTTTTGGCAGCATAAGGGGGGCCTACACAATATTAGGCATGCAATTTTAATATTATGGCTGATTGTTATATGTTAGTAATTTAATTAAAATGTGCAATTGTTACTATCAGCTTATTATAAAACTCAAGCTTACAAAATATGCAGGGTTGTCAAGACTTTGCTTGCAGAAAAGTCTTAATGTCCATTTGGGGTCATGTGCCCAAAATGTTAAGGTAAACATTTAAGTGTTGTTAAAAGAAAAGGTGATGTTGTTCACAGTTGTATGTTTCAGCAAAGCCAGAGGACAGACAGAAGCTTAGTAAAGTTGAGGATTGTGTAAAGGACATTAGACGTTGAATGTTAACTAACTTCCTTTTACTTAATTCTGATAAAACAGAAATACTTTTATTAACCTATAAAGCACTAAACGGTTTCGTGCCACAATACCTAAGCGACCTTTTGGTTTTATATGATCCGCCACGCCTACTTAGATCAAAAGATGCAGGCTATTTGACGGTACCTCGAATAGTGAAGGCTACAGCAGGGGGAAGAGCCTTCACTTATAGAGCCCCACAGTTATGGAACAATCTTCCTATTAGTGCTCGGGACTCAGACACAGTCTCGGTGTTTAAGTCTAGGCTTAAAACGTATTTGTTTACTCAACCCTACCCTGACTAGATTCTATCTTACTACTTCAACCATAATAATCTTTTTTTCTCCCTCTCTCCTTTTGCCGAGCACCACACGAATTCATGGAGATACTGGAGATCCAGATCCTTTCTATCTCTGGATGGAGCTCAAGTCTTCTCTAATTCCAGACTGCTGGGACAACAGCTGGTCCTAAGACCTTACAGACTTCTTATAAATCCATAATGAACTTTTTCACACTATCTGTTGTTACCCAGATGAGGATGGGTTCCCTTCTGAGTCAGGTTCCTCTCAAGGTTTCTTCCTCTTAAAACATTTTAGGTAGTTTTTCCTTGCCACTGTCGCCACTCAGTGGCTTGATCAGTTGGGATAAATTCACACCTTCATTATATGTATACCATGTTTCTATTTCTGTAAAGTTGCTTTGAGACAATGTTTTTTGTTTGTTTGTTTTCCATTTTCCATACTGTTCCAACTTTTTTTTTGGAATTGGGGTTGTAGTATCTCAAATAATCACTCTTTACAACTGCAGTCAGTAGAAAAGCATTCCAGCATGCACAAAGCATTGAACCTTCAGGTGGATGGGCTACAACAGCAGAAGGCCATCTTGGGTTCCACTCCTGTGAGCCAATAATAGGAAAATAGAAAGAAAGAAAGAAAGTTATGTTCTGTTTCTATCCAAGTGCTAGTATATTTCTATTGTACAAACCAAATACAAAACAAATCAGATTGACATATATAATCTCTTATTCACCAGTGTCTGAATCCAAAAAGTTGGGCAACATCTTTTTTTTTGTGACAAGGATGATGGATGATGGAAGTTAAAAAAAAACAGTTTCAAATAGTTTAGTAAATCACTGACTCTGTGAAGTCTTCTCTCTCTCAGCATTATAGGTTTTAGCCTTTCTTCATGTGTCACTGGGCTCCCATTGACTCTTCATGATGTTTTAATGGCAGCAAGGATTCTCACTAATGTAACCCCGACAACTGCCATGACTGCCATATACTTTGGCTTTTAGCATCTTGTCTCCATCTTTGGTCTTTGGAAGTGATTTATATCTCTTATGTCAAAGTGACTCTTTTGCTGATTCATGGTATTCAGTCCTTCACATTGAATTTAGCCTTCTGGATGTTTAACTGCATCTGAACTTCCATTAGACATACAAATGTGTAAAAGCAGACTGATATGGATTTTAATATTTTAAGATAGCACCCTGGCTGTGGCCAAAAGTCATCGGTCTTGAGGTTATTTTAATTTTCAGTAAGCTTTCTTCAGCTTTTTTATTTAGGCCTATACTGTTCTATACTGTTATACCTATATTATATTTAGGCCTATATTTTTTCATTATAAATGACTGAATTTGGTTTACAATATCAGCATGGTATTATATATATTTTTTGTAAATACTACAGGAGACTAATACTAACTACTGCTAGCTAGGAAGTTATATATACTCTGCAAAAACTGAATCATCCTCTCACATTCAACTGCATTTAATTCTAGCAAATTCCATAACATGTGTAAATATTTATATTATGTAGGATCAAACCAGGCAGTAGAGATGATAACAAGGAAAGATAAGGAATTCCACTCAGACAGCCCTCAACCACTAAAACTAATTATTAAACTAATAATTCAATAAGGTGTCAAGACTGGTACCACCTGGCCGGATGTTGCAGTAAAACCATAAATCAACCCCCCAGAATGCCACAAGCAGGTTTAGAACCTAGATCTATCACCGATTCACCAAGACCAGATGGCCAGACAAAGGCTAACTCATCATGACATGTGTTAACCTTCACAGAATAAAGCATAAAGAGGGGGTGCTTCCTTTGTTTAATCAGCACATTCCACAATCAGATCACTTTACAGAAGCATTGACTGTGAAAAGTAATATATCGGTAGAACAACTGCAATCACCTATTTTCCATGCTTTCTTCTGGATATGTTGTGCTTATAATCAAGTTGCAACAAATCATTTTATTTATTTAGCATACATTATTATAGTAGTACTAGTATTATTATTGTGTTTTGCTCTTAATAATGTACTTAACAACAGTTAATATACATGTCCCATGCATCCATCCTTTTTCTACTGCTTACTCCTTTTCAGGGTCGCGGGTGAATCTGGAGCCTATCCCAGGGAGCATCGGGCACAAGGCGGGACACACCCTGGACAGGGTGCCAGTTTAATCTACATGTACATTGAGTTATTTCCTGAAAAATAAGATTAAGGAAATTCAGGGTTAATGTCATTATGTGTACATGTAACATTTCAGAAAAAGTTTAATCCACACATCATGAAAAGCGTGGAACTACCCATCTGCAGAGACAATGGACTGATTAAAAATGGGTGGAGCATATTGCTTACACCCTGCCCTAAGACAATCTCTGTTTTTTTGGAATCCTTAGGGGGTGGGACTAGCCAGAGAGTTAAAATCAAATTCTCTGCTCTTGTTCTCTCTCTTCCACTCCTGGCTTGTCTAACTCAACTTACCTCACCACATCGGAGGTGGGGGTAAGGCTCCAATCAACATCTGCACAGAGACCCAGCCTAGAGCTCACCAGTTATCCAAACATCATAGATACATACTAATCATAACATACTAGACGTCGTGTTGTTAATCATACCAGTTGATCTTCTGAGACACCACTCGGCGTCGACCAGACCATGACCATGATTTGGATCACACAAATCGGAAACAAGCCTATGCAGAAATGGATCTGTTATGTTAGGATAGGTAATGATTAACTACAGGACACGAATTTGAAATTCTAATGAATATGAAAATGTATTAGTTAATCGACAACCATAGAACCTGCTATTGTAGCTAATTACAGAAAGTCTTTATCTTATCTAGTTTTTATAATAATCTCCAGGTATCCCCGTTTCCCTGAAAAGGATAAAGTGGTATAGAAGATAGATGGATGGATGGAGTCACATTATAAAGTTCCTCTGTGAAATTCTCTCATTTGTGCATTTATTGAAGAGGATGGAAGCATTTATTGCAGCCAGGTCAAGGATATTATAAAACACAGCCACCGACCATCTATGTGTGGGTGCTTTCACTGAATATTTCCTAGCCATTAGAAATACTCCGACCTCGGCTCTGTTGTAACTGTCTCTGGTTTAAGCTTTTGGCCATTTGTGATGGCAACAGCTGTGTGAGAATGCAGACATTTTGCCTTGTTTTGCATTGATAGACTGTGAGCATTGCATTGTCACTTTTTAACACCTCTTTGGTAAACAGCACCCTTTGCTCCTTTACACATGGTGGGAGCTCTCGTCTGTGCTTATTCACTGTGCCAACGAGGCTGGTTTTCTTGGCCAGTTGTGCCTTGGCCAGTTGAGGGAAGTAAAAAAAGATGTCAACGGTGATGTTCATCCCCTTCCCCAGGTAAGTCTCAACCATTTTCAACAGCACCTGTCCCAGAGTCGCTGATCTGGCCTTTGCTTCTTGTCTTTACCCAGATATGGTGCACTGTTCACCATATATTTGGTATCGACGTCAGCAGTAAGCCATAACTGTATACCAAAGTTATGACGCTGGATGATGCTAAACCTTGCTTTTGTTGGCAAGAACTGCTCTTCAACAGTTATGTCGGCACTGGGCTTGTAGCAAGCAATGCTGTTCTGGATGAATTTCTCCCAAACCTCGGCCACCAGGGAAACTTGTTCTCTTGCAGCTGTGTGCATCTGCTCTCCTTTTAATCGAAACACAGGAATCGCATGATTTCCTGAAATCTGTTGCGGGACATGGGCTTCTTGAAAAACGCATAGCCAAAGTCGGTGGACCAAAAGTACACCAAGTCCATGCCTTTTTACCTTGCCCACCACAAATATAGACAAGAACAAAAGAGACAAGGCCTTTAGCTCATTGATTGTCATATCCCATGAGCTGTCCTCCTTGACTTTGTGTGTGTTAGCAGTGGTGCAGTCCCTGATGTGCTTCAACATGCCATCATCAACCAAACAGGGAAGAGCAGTCAGGTCATCTTCATTGTTGGGTCTTGTGTGCCCTGTGGGGCCTGCAGCTTCCGGCATAATATTTTGTAGCCATCCTCTATTTTTTTACAGCATAACAAGTACCGTCTTTTGCCGTTTCATGCATATCTGCTGAAGGTGAATTTAGTGAGAGAGATTCTTCATCCAGTGGCGGGTTGAGTGCTCTTATGGTTGGCACAGCAGGCACAGCTGATGATTCAGGATTTTGCACTGTCACCAAAAAATTATAGCCTAATTAGGTTTTTTTTTTAAAGCCTAATAGTTTTTATTTTTTATTTTATTAGCCTCTATTAGCCTATATGCATTAGCTAGCATAATAATAATAATAATAATAATAATAATAATAATAATAGAGACTATTTTGTCATAAAAGTAGGCTATTATTGATAACAGTCAGGCTATAGTCTTCCTAGGATCAAACTAACATACCTGGAACAGTAACAGATGGAATGACAGCAGTTGTCGAATTGGAGGTGTCCATCCGGCTTTTTTTGTCCTTTTTTTTTTTTTTTTACAAACGGTAATTATTTCTGAATCTATTTCTGAATCAATCTCTGAATCACTCTCAGTCAGTGTCAGAGGAACTGTCAAGAGACCAACAGACATCACTATCTGAACCTGCTCCTCTGTAGGCTCTGTAGCAAGGCTAAACCTCTGTGGCAGTCAATCTCTTTCTTGCTGACATTTCAAAGGTAAAGCTAAGATTTTGCTTAGCAATAGCATATGAAAAAAATTAGGAAAAAAGTTTGCTAGGCAACAGTGATGCGCATTTTCAATGGCGAGAAAAATAGATACACCATCTATAATGTGTATGGTCAATTTGTCCGTCATGGCCATTCAAGGTAAAAAGAAAAAAAAAAGTAATCTTAGTAAAATAACAATGTTAGAATAAAATATACAAACATTAGAAAAAAAAGGTCAGGGTACTATGGGTTCTATTGGGTTTTATTTCAACAAAGTTAATTTTTTTCGAAATTTAAAAACGGTCAAAATGACTGCCTTGGTAGTTCCACTTCCTCCTCGACTGTTTCTCTTTAGGAAACTCTGTGTGAGAAAAGTTAACTGGCCAACAAGTTAACTAGCCAGCAGTAAGATTCACAATATGTCAGTCACTCAGCCGAAAGAAGGAGCTTGTCATAAAAGTCGGTTTGGAGAAAAATGGCAGTATAGCTGAAAATCTCGATTATCAGAAATTTAGGTCATAATATAAACTATAATATAAGCTGAGACTTATTACTGTTGCCTGGACCAATATGGCAACAATGTTAACCTACAATCCAGAGGCCAATGTGGCGTCTATGTATGTCTATGTGTGCAATTAGCGGTTAGCAGTTAGCATGTGGTTGCTTACAGCAGTTAGATACATTTAATGGCTGCATATTTGGACACTGCTAAAATGATTAACACTCCTACTCCACTTCCTTGTTCCATTTACTTTCTCCATTTGACTATTTTCCCTCTCTTCCTAGAAACACTTACCCACAATAACATTGTGTAACTTTAAATTTAATAAAGCTATTAAATTTAATTGAAAACATACTAGGTTGTGGAAGCCTCTCTATTAGTCAAAACATGATTATTTAATCTTTAAAGACCTGCAGTAGGAGACACTACTGACCCTTACCACAAATTTTAAAATAAATTAGAGGCAACTCTCTTTACTTTATTTCCTGCCTTTAGTTGTATGTCAACTGTAATTCAATATCCATAAGTGAAACATAACAGTAGAAGAGCTTATTCATGTGAAATGACTAACTGAGCTTGATCATACTTGGATCCTTCCTCTCATTTCCCACCTCCTTCTTTCTTGGCTGTCACATTTCAGAGACCAAACCTGTATGAACCATCAACATTTAAAGTTAAACTTTATCAGTTATCACTTTTTTTAGTCAACCTCTCTTTTATTTACCCAATACCTAATTTCTTCAGATTTTCTTTATTGTTTCTCTAAACAGGACATGATACTTTCACCAAGAAAATTGTTGTTTCTTTTCTGTTTTCTCCTGTTGTTTTGTGGTGGTTATTCCCTCGAGTAGAAGGGAAACGTCTACCCTGCCGACCACACCAAAACATGGCAATATTCCCAATTGAGACTATGCCACCATGGGGGAGAACCAGGGAAATACTCCCAAACAAAAGGCACACAGATAAGTTTCACCGATCGGGGCAAGGAACATGAGAGTGAGACGAGAGTACAAATATAAAAATTATAGTTTATTATGACACTTCAGCATAATTTAAAACTTGACATGAAAATATAAAATCGCTTTCCCATGAAGCACAATAAGGGTTTTAAAACTAAGAACTTCTCCAGGCCCATGCTTTGCAGGGACAATGCAGGCCAGCTACAGCTCGGGGGGTCATCCAAACCCACTGCAATTCACACCAAAAATCACACTACCTACAACATAAGGAAGTTGTGTTGGCACACTGAGCATGCTGTGAAGCACACCACCAAATAAATGCAACTAGCCTCCCCTGTCCCACCAAGATTCACTGGCTCCTGGAGAGAAAGAAGACACCAGTTAAACCAAAATTATACAAAACACTAAACAACAAAACACAGAAAGAAAAATACTACAGACAATGTGGTATGGTAGCTATAACACCCAGGCCCACTGACACCACAACAAGAAATGGCAAAGCCTGAACGTACCTGAACGGAAGTGAGAACCGGAAATGCCATAGGGAGCGAGGGACTCGGAATCACCAAGACTCAGATTGCTTTACCAAACTAAGGGTCCTTAAATAATCGGGCAGCTCTCATCCTATTGGTCTGCCGAAGCCATATCCCAAGCAGAACCAATAGGATAGCCAAATCACTTACCCTACCACAGTTTGTTTTGACTTGTATTGCAGGAAGAAAGATGCCACCACTAGTCATTCTCACTCAGTGAGACCACAAGTCCTCAACACACTCCACTAAAGGTTCACAATTACTAAATAACACTTAGCTGTCTCATTACACCTAGGCTCACCTACATTATAAAGATCTGTGTCAGTCTCCCCCATCGCCAAGCTCCCCCTACAATGTGCAAATATACCTCACAGAACCCATTTCAAGTCTAATTCTAAGTGGACTCCTGATCCCTCATCAGCGGCAGAGATCCAGCCACCAGGAGCTAAACCAAATAACCAGTTGCCTAAGCCAAGTTCTTCTAGCCGAGCTGAAATTACGCGATAAGCACCTCACCTACCCTGAAGAGGAGATGACACATGCCCAAGCTAACACAGACAAGCCCAACACACAGACAAGCTGAATGTTCAGGACCAACTTAAAAGGGCAGATGAAATGGAGCAAGAGGCAAAGAAAGAAATTGCAACCTTCCAAGAAATTTTAACAGCTACCCAGAAGGTATTACCCTAAAAACATTCAATTCATTTAAATTCAATTCAGGTTTATTTGTATAGTGCTTTTTACAATAGTCATTGTTTCAAAGCAGCTTTACAGAAATATATAAAAATGGGATACAGATTTTAAATGTGTAAATTTATCCCAATTGAGCAAGCTCCCTAAGATGTTAAGAGGAAGAAACCTTGAGTGGAACCAGACTCAGAAGGGAATACATCCTCAACTGGGTAACACTGGGTAGTGTGAAAGTAAAAAAAAAAATCATTATGGATTTATATGAAGTCTGTTTGTTGAACTAGTCTAACTTTCAAAGAAGATCTGAACGCAAAACTGCATTTTGTAATTGCAGTCCTGTTGCATAGAAGGAACTGTCGTCCCAGCAACCACAGTGAGAATGCCCATCTGAAATTGGAGTTGATGAGAGCTCCATCTAGAGGTAAGGGGATTCCGAACGGATCAGGCAGGTCCAGAGTGCAGAAAGGATTGGGATCTCCAGTATCTCCATAAAATCATGTGTGGCTCGACAGAAAGAGAGAGGGAGAGATTGTTAAGACTGTGCTTTGTGTAGCAGAAAGTCTAGCCATGTTAGGCTTGAGTAAACAAATATGTTTTAAGCCTAGACTTCTCTGGCATATGACTTAAGCCTAGACTAAGCCTAGACACTGAGACTGTGTCTGAGTCCCAAAAACAAATTGGAGGACTATTCCATAACAGCAAGGGGAAGAGAAAGCTCTTCCCCCTGCTGTAGCCTTCACTATTCGAGGTACCGACAAATTGCCTGCACCTTTTGATCGAATTAGGCTTGGTGGATAATAGAAGACCAAAAGGTCACTTAGATACTTTGGAGTGAGACCTTTTAGTGCTTTATAAGTTAATAATAGTATTTTATAATTAATGCATGATTTCACTGGGAGCCAATGCAGTGTGTATAAGATCCGGGTGATGTGGTCGTATCTTCTGGTTCTAGTAAGGACTCTTGCAGCTGCATTCTGGACTAACTGGAGCTTCTTTATGATCCTACTGGAACATCCAGACAGTAAGACATTACAGTAATCTAGTCTAGAGGTGACAAAAGCATGAACTAAAATTTCTGCATCGTGTAGTGACAATATGTTTCTTATTCTAGAAATATTTCTGAGATGAAAGAAGGCTATCCTAGTAATATTATCTAAATGAGCATCAAATGATAGACTGGAGTCAATAATCACTCCACGGTCTTTTACTGCTGTACATGACGAAACAGAAAGTCCATCCAGAGTTACTATGAGATCAGAAAGATTACGGACGGTGGCTTAGTGGTTAGCACGTTTGCCTCACACCTCCAGAGTCAGGTGTTCGATTCCCACAGAGGCACTGTGTGTGCGGAGTTTGCATGTTCTCCCTGTGCTGTGGGGGTTTCCTCCAGGTAATCCGGTTTCCTCCCACAAAACATACACAGTTCCCTGAGATAGTACTTCACAGGCCAAAAGTGGCCCCAAAATCAACATTTTAATTTTAACATTTTTAGGCCTTGAAATAACTTATAATAATGTATTTGTGATATTACTTTAAAACTTAAGCAGTTCAGTGTTTTTACTCCACTTAGAGCACAATTCTTAACTAGAGAACTTACGAAAAATACTCGCTAAAATCCTTCTACTCATTTAGAAGTACCATACGAGCATCAGCATGGTCAGTGCCTTTAAATAAATGCATTTTAGCGCCAAAAGTCAATTTTCTGATGATAATCAGACATGCAGGTTCTGTCTTCATGAATGAACAGAAATTGTCAAGTTATGACTCCAAACCCCTGCAGTGCCAGTCGCACCGGTTGATGCTGGAAATGAAAATTGAGTGTTACTATCAGTTTCGGTTTCAACATTGCCTGAACTTTCACTGCTGTCACTATCTAGAATCCTTGCTCTCGCCTGTGTAACTGTGTATGTTTTCTTTTTTTCACTGTTTTAGATGTACCTGTGTTCATTGTAGGTGTAACTTTAGCAGGAACACGATTAGCTTTTCCCTTTGGCATTATTAGTTAACTAAGTTTATGAACAACATTCACGCTTGGATCATCTTCATCGTAATGACTGTATAATGATGTTCTCACGTTTTGATGTCATGACATCATCAACCTTCCAGGTCAAAAAAATAATAATTAAATAAGTAAGGAATCATAGCAGAGTAATGCCGGTATACCAGCCTTACGGGGATAATGTTTACACTGTAAAGCCACTATATCGGCCTTACGGGGATTTGGCATAGACAACCAAGCCAGTATATCGTCCTTACGGGAATAGGCCAAAGACGGGCAAGCCAGTTTTTCGGTCCTACAGGGTAAGAGGCTTACAGAAGATGGAAGCAACTTGTAAACCAGCTTCCATCCTCCAAAACCAAAATCATACAAGATACATATATCTTACTTGTTCACCCAGCACATCCCATAGATGCTTGACTGGAGCTTAGGTAATAATGTTTAGGTAGGTGGTACATGTCAAAGTAACATCTAGATCAATGCCAGGACCAGAGGTTCCCAAGCAGAACATTGCCCTGAGCATCACACTGCACAGCAGCTTGCCTTGTTCCCATAGTGCATCCTGGTACCATCTGTTCCCAGGTAAGAACTACACTTACACCTGACCATTGTCCAGAACTGATGCTTTTGTGCCCATTGTAAGAATTTTTGGCAGTGGTTAGGGGTCAGCATGGGCACGCTGACCGACCAGTCTGCAGTTATACGATGAATTTTCATGAATACCAGTTTTCTTTTCAGAACGATTTACAAACAAATCCATCAGCTTGATGAATGAGGCCTATTGTCAGATCAATGCTTTAGCTAGCTAAATGTTTTCTGTTATGATAGCCCTTATTTTGACAGAATTTGACAAGAAAAACAGGAAATTTGTGTTTTTGAAGAAATGTGATTTTAGCATTGGTTCAGTGGGTTATAAATTAGAACGAAAGGACAAAAATGAGGAGACAACAGCTTGCAGCATGAGAAAGTTTCTCTCACTCATAAACCCTGATCTGCATTCTCAGCCTGAGTAAATCCTGGGCTGAACTCTGAATGAGTACAAAAATGTTCCACTCCTCCTATTCCTCATTTAATTTCTTTTCATCTCTTCTAGCTCCTCATTAAAGAGTTTATTTTATACCAGAGTGTGCCGGCATATCAGAAGCATTTCTAATCAGAGCTGAAAAGACATCACCTGCTTTATGCCTTATTAGCACAACCTACTCACCCATCACAGAGCTGTGCAAGAACACCAGTCAAATTTCAGCCAATCATGTCACAGATCAGGGAATGGCCAATTAGTTGAATGCATGGAAAGTTAAAAAAGCTAAGGTCTCATTTGTGATATTCACATCAGTAGTTACAAACCTCATCATTAGCCCTAATGGGTTCACTGCAGACAGCATTCTCTCCATGCTGTCTGCAGTGAATATGGCTGCCAGTCTAAAACATTAACTGAAAAAAACTACAGTAATTGAGCTAAAAATTTATCTCAAACCCTTTTAGTATGTCATTTTCTGACACCCTGCTGAAATGCTGAAATTACCTGTCATCTATGTATGTAGAAATTCTCCATCAAGAAAGTCTAAAAATGTAACAGAGTGAACTCTTAGCAGGTGAACGTTATGTCCAATTTATGGCCTGCTATACATAAAGCTATATAAATTCCATTTTACACCAGAAGCAACATGGCATAGATGTTAAATCAAAACTGTTCTATGATGCTTTTCAGTTCACACCGGGTGCAATTTATTAAATGTCATGTAGCCAATGAATAGAAAATAGATTTCTTTGATTTATGACCATGGGTATAGGTATGTAAATGGACATCTACTGCAATTTATTTATGATTGAGTTTTTACTCATTTTTAATTAATGACAAACTTTCCACTGAAGCAATAATATTATAAATGTAAATAAAGCTCATGTGCTCCTATACCTTTTAGGGATTAATGAAGCCAAGTTTAGTTTGTAAATATGCACAAATTTGTGCAAATATTGGTTTTACATGTAAAAAATAATTCAACAAGTCATCGTTTTGTGTTACAGACATTTGCTGCAGGATTCTGTTTTAAAACACCAAGCACCATGTCTTTGCATAGTAAGTACTGTATCTACCACATTTGGCCTTAATTATACAAACTCCCAAACTTCTACTTGGGTAAAAAATAGGGTTTCCAAGCCTCCCAGATTGGTTGGGAGACTTTACTGCTGTGTCTTCACGGCTATGTAATGTTTGTGTGCCTATTTCTGTAGTGGCTTTATTCCTAGTTCATCAAATCAACAATTGAGACATAAATTGAAAAATGTTACTCCCCTCTTTCACCAAAGTATTTGCAAGTTCTTGATCATGTCTGGGAGGGACACGGTTACATGTAATTTTCCACTGCAAGGACAATCAGCTGCCCTTCCTGTCTCCCTCTTGTACTGTCTTACAGGGAGGGAAAAAAGTATTTGATTTCCTGCTGATTTTGTACATTTGCCCAATGACTAAGAAATGATCAATCTATAATTTTAATTTTAGATTCATTTGAACAGTGAGAGACAGAATAACAACAAAGAAAATCCAGAAAAACTCATGTCAAAAATGTTATAAATTGATTTGCATTTTAATGAGGGAAATATGTATTTGACCCCTCTGCAAAACATGACTTAGTACTTGGTGGCAAAACCCTTGTTGGCAATCACAGAAGTCAGACGTTCCTTGTAGTTGGCCACCAGGTTTGCACACATCTCAGGAGGGATTTTATGGTTTCGAGGCTGACATTTGGCAACTCGTACCTTCAGCTCCCTCCACAGATTTTCTATGGGATTAAGGTCTGGTGACTGGCTAGGCCACTCCATGATCTTGATGTGCTTCTTCTTTAGCCACTCCTTTGTTGTCTTGGCCATGTGTTTTGGGTCATTGTCATGCTGGAATACCCATCCACGACCCATTTTCAATGCCTTGGCTGAGGGAAGGAGGTTCTCACCCAAGATTTGATGGTACATGGCCCCGTCCATCGTCCCTTTGATGCGGTGAAGTTGTCCTGTCCCCATAGCAGAAAAACACCCCCAAAGCATAATGTTTCCACCTCCATTTTTGACGGTGGGGATGGTGTTCTTGGGGTCATAAGCATAAGCTTTTATACAGGTAACAAGCTAAGATTAGGAGCACACTCATAAAAGGAGTGCTCCTAATCTCAGCTCATTACCTGTATAAAAGACACGTGGGAGCCAGAAATCTTTCTGATTGAGAGGGGGTCAAATACTTATTTCCCTCATTAAAATGCAAATATAACATTTTTGACATGCGTTTTTCTGGATTTTCTTGTTGTTATTCTGTCTCTCACTGTTCAAATAAACCTACCATTAAAATTATAGACTGATCTTTTCTTTGTCAGTGGGCAAACGCACATCAGCAGGGGGTCAAATACTTCTTTCCCTCACTGTAGATGTCTTACATTACAGACATTACATTTTATTGCTCTGGCCACATCTGCAGTACTCATGCCTCCCTGCTGCAGGTCTGTGGCATGTTCACAAAGTAGTAAGGTCTCTTTAGTGTCCCAAATTATTTTAACTGTGACCTTAAATGCCTATCGCTTGTGAATTGTTAACTGTTCTCAGGGGGTTGATTTTCACAGTGCAAAAAATGGCCCGTTTAACGCCCCCAGTGGCTGTCAGTGAGAATGTTCACACCCAGGCATAAAATGCATGACTTCAAAGCATAAAATGTCGAGGGGTTAGTTTTTTTGATGCGCCACGTCAAAAACTGGCCAACCAATGTTATTCACGCTTTTGTTCACATGCCCGGAGCCGCTGAACTTTTACGTTTTAAAGTACGAGTTTTATGCAAAAGTACGGAGCCTTGGGGAGCCTCCCTTTGGCTTGTGGGGGTACGGAGCCTCGCTTCGGCATGTGGCTGAGGTCACGTCTGTATGCCTTTCTTTCTAGCAAGAACTAGAAAAGACTGTCTATGTCTGCTGCTAGGAACAGCTTCTTGGCCAAGTCGAATATGGTTCTCAGAGATAATATCCCTGCTAGATGGCACTCCTTGGGAGATTGATTGAGCCTCTGTGGGGCAAAATCCTCTAACATCAAGGTTTATGTGTGGTGTCAGGCAGCTGAGGCCCATCTGCAGGCCACGCATACCTTCCTGGGATTTTTCTGTGGTTCTGGAAGGCCTGTCAGGCACCCCATTTGAGCCCTTAGCGTCAGCCTCTGAGAAGCTTCTGACTCTACAGGTGGCTCTTCGGCGTTGTCATCTCTCAAGCGAGTAGGAGATCTACAAGCTCTCTCTATTGCCCCTTCCTGCCTTGACTTTACCCCTGGATTAGCCAAGGCCTTCTTATATCCTCGGCCAGATTATATTCCTAAAGTGTCAGTCTGCTCCCCAGAAGGTAGTGTTGCAGGCTTTCTGCCCCCCTCCATTCCTCACACTGGAACAAGATAAATTGCACCTACTGTGTCCAGTCAGGGCTCTCTGTACTTACGTCCACCACTCCGGCCAGTGGCATAATTCGAAACAGTTGCTGGTCTGCTTTGGTAGCGACAGTATAAGCGATGCTGTGTCAAAGCAGCATATCTCTAATTGGATAGTGGAGTCAATCTCGCTTATGTGACGCATGGTCACGCTACACCTCTGGACTTAAGGGCTTATTCCACTAAGGGATAAAGCCGCTTCGAAGGCTTTATCCAAAGTGGTATCCTTACAGGATGTGTGTGCTGCAGTGGGGTACTCTACGCCGCACACATCCATTTCATATTACAGTTTGGACATGGATTCCACCCTGGGCTCGAGTGTCTCGCAGTGACCTGCAGGTTTGGACTTTTTTGAACAGGCCATACCCTCAGTATGACTGAGTGGGGATATACAGTATGAAGCTCACACAATGTTGCTCTTCCCACAGCAAGGAAGCTCATGTAATGTCTCGTTCCCTTCTCAGGGAACAGGGTTAAATGTGAAACCACGACATTTTATGTTTAGTGAATAGATACTCTCAATTTATACCAAGGACACAACTACATACACATACCTTTTATCTTGAAGGTTTTATTACTGAAATTGCACACACTCTGCCTCATTTATCATGTTGGATATGAACAGAACTCATTTTTAGAAAAGTTTACACAAGAAATCTGGTGCTCCTGAAAATCCTGTAATTTCTGAAAAAGTTTCATATCCTGCATGTGCTTTTTAAAAAAAAAAAAGATTGTTTATAAATTTGTTTTATACTACCACAGCACTTCTGTTGTTTTTAAATGTGCTTTATAAATAAATGAACTAAACAAAAATTTTGTTTATTTAATTACTTTGTCACATAATCTACATAACAGTTGCATAGTCGCATAATGGGTGGAATCCTATCTCTCAGACAGATCCTTCAAGGTATCATGGAGGGGAGGTATTTCTGAAACTCAGCAACTCACAACTGGCATTACACAGGGGTCAGTTCTGGGTCCACTCCTCTTTTATATCTACACTACATCTCTAGGGCAGGTGATTGAGTCTCATGGCTTCTCATATCATTGCTATGCTGATGACACCCAGCTCTATTTGTCATTCCAGCCTGACGATCCATCCATCCCTACACGTATCTCTGCTTGCCTGTCGGACATCTTGAGCTCCATCCAGAGGCTCCATCAAGACTTGAGCTCCATCCAGAGGCAGAAAGAATCTGGATCCCCAGTATCTCCATAAATTCGTGTGGGGCTCGGCAAAGGGAGAGAGGGAGAAAAAAGATTACTATGATTGAAGTAGTAAGATAGAATCTAGTCAGGGTAGGCTTGAGTAAACAAATATGTTTTAAGCCTAGATTTAAACACCAAGACTGTGTCTGAGTCCGGAACACTAATAGGAAGATTGTTCCATAACTGTGGGGCTCTATAAGTGAAGGCTCTTCTCCCTGTGGTACCGTCAAATAGCCTGCATCTTTTAATCTAAGTAGGCGTGACATATCATATAAAACCAAAAGGTCACGTAGATATTGTGGCATGAGACCGTTTAGTGCTTTATAGTTTAATAAAAGTATTTTAAAGTTGATGCGAGATTTTACTGTGAGCCAATGCAGTATTGATAATATTGGTGTGATATGGTAATATCTTCTAGTTCTAGTTAGGATTCTAGCAGCTGCATTCTGAACTAACAGGAGTTTATTTATATTCTTACTGTAACATCCAGACAGTAAGGCATTACAGTAATCTAATCTAGAGGTGACAAATGAACCAGTATTTCCGCATCATGTAGTGACAATATGTTTCTTATCTTAGAAATATTTCTGATATGAAAGAAGGCTATCCTAGTAATATTATCTACATGAGCATCAAATGATAGGCTGGAGTCAATAATCACTCCAAGATCTTTAACTGCTGTACATGTTGAAACAGAAAGTCCATCCAGAGTTAATGTGTAATCAGAAAGTTTATTTCTAGCTACACATTGTCCTAATAAAAGTATTTGTGTTTTATCAGAATTAAGTAAAATGAAGTCAGTTAACATCCAACGTCTAATGTCCTTTACACAATTCTCAACTTTACTAAGCTTCTGTCTGTCCTCTGGCTTTGCTGAAACATACAGATGTGTATCATCAGCATAACAGTGGAAGCCAATTCCATGTTTACGAATAATTTGCCCTAGGGGTAGCATATATAAAGTAAAAAGCAGTGGGCCTAAAACAGAACTCTGTGGAACTCCAAAAGTAACCTCAGTACACATGGAGAAATCACCATTTACATCTACGAACTGATAACGATCGGTCAGATAAGACCTGAGCCAGGAGAGGACTGTTCCCTTAATTCCAACAACATTTTCTAATCTATCAAGGAGAATAGTGTGATCTATAGTATCAAAAGCTGCACTAAGTTTGAGTAACACAAGCAGCGAGACACAACCCTGATCAGAGGTCAGTAGAAGGTCATTTACTACTTTAACTAAAGCTGTCTCTGTGCTATGATGAGGTCTAAATCTTGACTGATACATTTCATGGATGTTGTTCCTATCTAAGTACAAGCATAACTGCTTTGCTACAACCTTTTCTAAAATCTTAGAGATGAAGGGGAGATTTGATATTGGTCTATAGCTGGACAATTGAGACGGGTCAAGGTCAGCTTTTTAATCAAGGGTTTAATAACTGTGATTTAGGTACATAGCCAGTGCATAGGGAAGAATTGATTATATTTAAAAGTGGTTCAATCAATCCTGGACAAATCTGTTTAAACAAACATGTAGGTATGGGATCTAGTATGCAGGTTGATGAATTTGCTGAAGAGATTAATGTAGCTAGTTCGGTCTCTCTAAGCGGAACAAAACACTCTAAACATTGATCTGATATTGCTACATTGTCATCTAATGGGTTTGTTACAGTATTGTCCAGTTTTAATTTAATAGCCTGTATTTCACGTCTAATATTTTCAACCTTATCAATGAAAAATTTCATGAAATCTTCACTGCTATGTAATGATTGAGTGTTTCTCTCTGTAGTGGTTTTATTCCTAGTTAATTTTGCTACCATGTTGAAAAGGAATCTAGAATTGTTTTTGTTATCTCCTATTAAGGTGGAGAAATAGATTTTTCTAGCATCTGCAAGAGATTTCCTATATTTCAGTAGGCTCTCCCTCCATGCTGATTGAAATATCACCAGTTTGGTTTGACGCCATTTACGTTCTAATTGTCGAGATGTCTGGTTTAAAGTTCACATTTGATCATTATACCAGGGTGCAAATTTTTTCTCTCTAATTATTTTTCTTTTGAGTGGAGCGATTTTATCTAGCGTTTAGTGGAGTGTTGACTCCAGGCTTTCTGTTGCCTGATCGAGTTCTATGGGATCTGATGGTGATTCACATCTAATTGATGTTTCTGCGAGGATATTTATGAAGCTCGGTGTAGTACCTGATGTGCAGGTACGTTTTTCGCGGTAGCGAGTCAAGATGGAAATATTATGATCAGTATGTATTATGAATGAGACAAGATGATGGTCTGAGACATCAGATTTTGGAAAAATTACAATATTTTCTATACTTAATCCCTATTTTAGTATGAGGTCAAGAGTGTGACCACTATTATGAGTGGGCCCGATTACGTTCTGAGTAATTCCTACTGAATCTAAGATGGACACAACCGCTGTTCTTAGAGGGGCTTCCAGGTTATCAAAATATATATTAAAATCTCAGATGATTAATGCTTTATCTACAGACACTACCAGGTTTGAGACAAAGACTGCACTAAGAAATTCAGTACATGGACCTGATGGTCTGTAAATAATAATTAGGGGAATTGACTTATTTTTTGTGGCTACATAACTTATACTGGTATAAAGAATTTCAAAAGAATTACATGCTTAGGTTTTTGTGTGACGACTAGATTTTTACTATGGATGAGACCAACACCTCCTCTACCAGTTGAATGAGGCTGATGTACATAACTGTATCCAGGAGGACTGGCTTCATTTAATGCTATGTACTCGTTTGGTTTAATCCAAGTTTCCGTTAAACACATTAAATTACATTCCTAATCAGTAATGATGTCATTAACAATAAGAGCCTTAGATGCAAGAGATCTAACGTTTAATAGTCCTAGCTTCAGATCAAAAGTGCTGGCTGTGCATTCAATATGATTTAATTTTATGTTAATTAGGTTATGAAGACTTTCCGAGATTTTCTATATATTTGTATAGCTTGGTGAACAGACAGTCTCTATAGTATGTATTACCGTTGCCGGACTATGAATTGAACATTGCTTATACTGAATGTTGTTATTGTTGGAAGATGTACTTACTTTAGGCAGTCACTTGGAGTATAGCACCTTGGAGATGTTGTCAGACAGCAGTTCCGCTCCAAGGGTGCTGGGGTGCAGGCCATCAGGATGAAAACCTAGGATGCTCCCAGAACAGATTCCGGTTATTGACAAACACCAGATTCTGCTAATTACACCAAGAGACTAAAAATCATTTAAAGCTAGAAGTCTACTGAACTTTTCTGCTCCACGTCTGAATGTGGGAAGAGGTCCAGAGATGATGATCTTCGCGGTGGGTGAGCTGCCTCGTACCGTCTCGATCAGGCTGGAGAAGTCCCTCTTCAGAACCTCCGTCTGCCGCAGCCTGATGTCGTTCATCCCCGCGTGCAGCACAACCGCTCCAATGCGCTCGTCCTTCTTCAGGATCCCGGATACCTGCACAGCGACATCAAGGACACGAGTACCAGAAAAACAGTGTGTGTGCACCTTACCTTTAGATGAGGCTACACGGATGTTCCTCACAATGGAGTCCCCGACGATCACAGCGTTAGGTCTGGTCTGACAGAGAGGGGCAAAGCGGTTCCTGGTTGGAATCTCGAACACCGGAGGTGGAGAGGTCCTCGCCTGGGGTCCAGCCTGCGCCTTCCGCTGCTGGTTCACCCAAGGCCCGAGGTGTGTTGGCGCCGGCGTGAATGAGACCAAGCCTGGGAAAGTCCTAGGTGCATGGTCCCTGCGCAGAGAAACACGCGGCATAGAGGGCATGGGAGTGGAAATACCACGCTGTATGCTTACCTTGGATGGGTAGGCAGAGGCACAAGATGTTTCCAGTGCAATTTGTCGCTCCTGCAGCTGGGCCTGCTTGTCAAGTAGGCCGCGGATCTGTTTCTCCACATCCTCCAGTTCCAGCAGCACCATGTGAAGCTCGAGCGAGTCCTCATCTGCACTCAAAACCGGAGAGATGGTAGACATATTTGTTTTTTAATCAAAACAGCGGTAAATGAGAAATAAGGAACGTAAACAAGGCTAGCGGTAGGTGATGCTAGCGGGCTATGGGCTACAAGCTAATCGCAAGCTAGTTGCAGATGTTTGTCCAAACAGATCAAATTTAGCGACAGCGCAATGGTACAATTGTTTTATCTAAAGTAGTGTCAGTTATATTTGTATAACGTAAGGTAAATAATTTTAAAGTGTAGAGATTAGAAAAAATTAATCCAATAGCGTTAGCTCGAAGGATGCTGCTTCCTGCTTGATGCTGCTTCCTCACCATATCAGGGGAAGACCCTCATCATCACAATTATCATCGCATGAATGGCCAATTAGTGTATCTCTTGGAATGGGAAGGGTATCGTCCAGAGCAACAATGCTGAGTCCCTGCACACCACATTTTGGACCACAACCTGTGCCACAAGTTCCATGGAAAAGTGTCACTCCCAGAGTGAACCATTTCTGCTTACATCAGGGGTGTATGGCTCCTGCTTGGTTGTAATGAAAACCTGCACCCACACCGGCCCTTTCCGGATAAGATTGGACACCCCTGGCATACATGTTTCATGGCCTACAAAGATTGCTGCCACAAACTACACTTCCCAGAATGCAAATACACTGCCTCATTCGCAATCACCAGATTTTGATCAGGCACATCTGATCCCAATTACACGCACACACACACACACACACACTTAAAACTTTATATAGAGATTTTCTAATGCCTACCATTCTTCTGGTTTTGACTTTTACTTTGTTTTCTGAGTCATGTGTTCTGCTCATTGTCTGATATCCCATTTGTTCGCCGCCTGTTTCTAGATTTTGCCTCTGCCTTATGTTTTGGATTGTTTGTATGGACTTTTGTTAAAGATGCCTTACCTGCACTTGCATCTGTCTGACTATCTGTCTAGCATGACAATGAATATTCTTTAGTAAACAGTTAAGTAGCACCGATGTAACATTGGATGAAATTAAAACTACATTACTATAACTGTAATTAAATAATTTATTATTTAAAGCAATTAAATATAAAACACAATGGAATTCTAAACTGACAAAATTTATGCTGTCAATAACGTCATATAATATAAAGTCATATATGTAAATGTAAGAAACTAAATGTACCTAACCCAAAATACTTAATATAGGTTTAATATAATAGAGTAATATAGGAGATATGTTGATATTTATTTGTTGCTGTGTACAGTTTATCAGTCCCCTGCAGGCCTTGACAACCACAAAACAGAAGAAAAAGTAGGAATTGTCCATGCTGCTTATTTTAATTACATACTGCACTATGAATAGAATTGATCTAAGATCTTATTAGATGTTGGTGTAATTTTAAGTCTTTCTGCAGTTAAACTTTGGAGTTGTTTAATTTTTTATTGGTTGTATCTGAATACACAAAGCTACTGAGGTCATATTAGAATGCCATGACCACAGTTGTTCTGTGCACACAATAAATTTCTCTCTGCTCATAAACAACCTTGGACATGACACAATGATAAATATTTTATATAATATATACAATTTTCTTTCATACAAACAAACACAACCTTCAGTCTTAACAACAAATACACTGGCCAGCAATAAATATCCCAGGAAAGAACAAAAATACAGAGTAAACAGACCATATATGTATGCTGTGTGATAAAGTGTAATGAATAAGTATTAAATGATTTTTGCAGTTGTCTGAGGAATCCTATGTTGCAAATCAAGAAAAATGGAAGCCATTACTAGTCTGCACGAGATATTCTCAAGGTCAAATGAGGTTAAAATGCCATCAGCAGACTTCGGTTTTGCTAGACTTGTAAGTTATTCATACCTGAGAGAGCCCTGTTGAAGCATTTATGACTTCAGTGATGAATATCAGGTTAGGTATTATGATAAACTCCAAATGTATTGTACTGTATGTGATAATATTTCAAAGATGTGCAGCTTAACTGATTTGTGGAGGGTGCTATTGGTCATGATAACACATCTGAACCATTTGAAAAATACATCAGAACTTAAGTGCTGATCCATCTGTTGAATCTATTTGAATAAGAATGAATGGAAACAATAGAGAGAGAAAAATGACTAAGAATCATATCTGCTTGGCTGAGGTGTACAAAACAGATTATTTAAATAAATAATGTCATAGCAAGTCTGTGGATGAAAGGGAAACATGGAAACATAGCTTGATACTGGAGACCAATAATTATTCTTTTGTAATTATTATTCATATTTAAATGTATGCTGTATGCTTCATTAGTACATACTAAATTATTACTAAATTACTGTATGGTACGTGTTTCTACAATATATTTTATTAATCAAATGTACTGTATGATTCATGTTTCTAAAGTAGACAATTAAGACAATTAAATATGAGCTATTTAATCTTATGTCTGATGCTCCCCTGCTATGTCTTACAACGGTGGAGGCTGAGATTGAGGTAGGAGTAGTCAGAGTTAAGTGTCAAAAACATGATTCTGAAGTTGATGTTCAGTGATCCTGGCTGTTGGTCTTGCAAATACCCTTATGTAGGCTTCAAAGGCATTTTTTGTCAATCTCAAATAGGCAGAAAGTGGAGTTTATCTAAACAAGAAGTGTCTATCCTAACACTTTGTTGACATTTCTTGGTATGGTTTATGTATTACATAGAAACATATGTGTCAGACATTATTGTATTCAGCAATCGAATACCTTTGGGATTAATTGGAACGCTCACTGCACACGATACTTACTAAATTCAGGCAAAAAAAAAAATCTCTGCATTGAAAATAACCTTGTATAATTCATTTTGATCACTAAAATGAAGCAAAGATATATAGTATTGGTTATTTTAATATAAATGTTACAATTGTATCACTGTTAATCTAAAGGAGTAGTCTAGTGCAAGATGAAAGGGCAGAACACTACAGAATGGATAAAACAATATTAAAATCTAAAGTATAAGAAGCTTCTTTACATAAGATTTGTGTGGGTGTGAATTGGAGATTTCTGAAGCAACTGTTTGAAAGCTATAAAAAGTATCAGATAAAATGAATCTTTTCTGACAATTTGGTCTTTAGGTATGGTAGAACAGAGGAACCAGAAAGCACATATTGCTTTCTGAAGTACAGTTTTCATCTTGAGACTGTACTCACATCTTGTTTTATTCCCTGTAAATCTCTGTTTCCAACTCACTGAGAAGTATAGTCTATCTGAAGAAGTTCCTCATTTCCCATACCAATATCTTTTTATCAGACCCTAAACACAGAGATTTATACAGAACAATTGTTTTGGCTAGTGTTTGGCTGTTGTTTGATCTCCAAGACTAATTCACTCATTTTTCAAGCCTAACACATCTTTTGACATTTTGCCAACCTTCAGTTCAAGCCAGCATCAAGCCTTAGACTGAGTGTTGAACACATTTGTAACAGAAGTGCAAAAGAGGCCTGAAAAGATTGTTTAATTCAACTCTAGTTATATAAAATTGCAATATATTACAGACTTGTAAGTCTTTGCTAAACATGTGTGTGTGCGTGTGTGTGTGTGTGTGTGTGTGTACTATATACAGTAGGGCAAATTAGCTGTTTAGGTTAAATTGTTGTATTTGCCACCATTATATGTAATGTAAATTAACTGTATAAATTGAGCTATTGGAGTCTCGACCAAATATGCACAATAAACCAGCACAACAGCTCAAAATTTGGCTAATTTAGTATTTCTGATCAACTATTCATCCAGTGATAAGTTTAACTTAGCGTATTAATTATCCATTAGATATGACCTCTATTAGATATTACCTCTAGGTTCGAATTCGGCGTTCGATAGAGTAAGACGCGAAGTTTGAGTCTCCTGCTGATTTTGATTAAAACTGTAATTAATTAGCATTTTTTTTGATCATATAATATATTTGACTTATTCTAATTCGTTTCCTTATTTGTATTTTTAACTCGGTGGTTCGTTAAAATGTCTGGGAAGAACTTGAAAACCGGTGGTATCATTCAGACAAAACTGAGGCCTAGAGAGCGCGCCGCAAGCACGTCTCCTGCCCGTGAACCTGCAGTCGCATCTGCATCCCCGAGTGGTGACCCTGACTTCGCCGCACTCAAGCTTGAGCTGCTGGCTTTACAGAGGAAGGACATTGCTGATATTTTTAAAAAGGAGTTCCAGAAGCACCAGGAGAATCTTCAGAAGACTCTCTGGGATGCGCTGTCTACTATTCAGCTTGACCTGCAGGCCATAAAAACACAGCTGGCTGGTGATAAAGTCGCTACCGATGCTACCCTATCAACACTTAAAGGTACTGTTGGGAGAATGGGGCATGTGTTCTCCGGTTGCACCAATGATATAGTTCACATGAAGACTACTATCGAGTCTCTCACTGCGACCGTGACTCAGTTAGAGAATAAATGTGAGGATTTGGAGTCGAGGTCACGGCACAATAATGTTAGGATAGTCAGAGTTCCAGAGGGCGCTGACACCTGTACAACCGCTGCTGAAGCGGCCTTATTAAAGGAGGTTAAAGGACGTTTGGTCTGGAGAAGGAGCCGGTTCTGGACCGGTCCCATGGGACTCTTCAGCCAAAGCCGAAGCCTGGTGAACGACCATGAGCTATTGTGTGCAGATCCCATTATCACAGGGACTGTGTTGATATTTTACGCCGTGCGAGAGAGCTCCAGTGGATTAAAGTGAGGGATCTGACAATCTCAGTTTTCCCTGACTACACAGTCAAGATAGCCTTGGCTCGGGCTGTATTTAACAAGATTCGGCGTCAACTTCGTGGTATTGAGGACGTTCGCTATGGAATACTTCACACATTACTTCGTCTACAATTTGTGGACTCGCTCCTTTTAAATCCACTTCTGTATTAATGTTTACATTTTTTTCTTTTTTTTTCTTCTCAATGAAATATTTGGGAAAAGGGTAGGGAGGGGAGAAAAGGTAAATGAATCACATGAAAATGAATAACATGAAAATGAATCATATGAAAATGAATAAATAAACAAAGGCAAAAAAAAGAGATATTACCTCTGTGGCCTTCGACAATAATATCCTATAAACATGGAATCAATAGTTTTAATAGCACGTAACAAGATTGACAATTCAGGTCATTGGACCTCGTAAACAAATAAGACACGTGTGTTTAAAAACAAATGAAACTTTATTGAACTGAATGACACAGAAACTAATCTAACGCATGCACCTTGACCTGAACAAACCATAAATTTGATTTTATTCATTTCTTTAAAAGGTACATCCATCTTCTACCGCTTACTTACCGCTTCAGGGTCACGGGGAACCTGGAAGCATCGGGCACAAGGCAGGGTACATCCTGGACAGGGTGCCAGTCCATCGCAGGGCACAATCACATACACACTCACATTCATACACTATGGACACTTTAGACACACCAATCAGCCTACCATGCATGTCTTTGGGCTCGAACCCCAGAACCTGGTGGCACCAATACAGAGGGGACTGTACATATATTGGGGGAAATAAGTATTGAATGCTTATATTATTGAAGTATTGAATTTAGTAAATATATTTCCAATTAGGTTATTCACATGAACTTTTCACCAGACTCTGGTATTAAATCAAGTAATCCACACATAAAGAAATACAAACATTAATGTTCATAAATAAATTTATGTGTAAGAAAGCGGAATGACACATGAAAAAATTATGGAACACGCTAACTGAAGTTTATTTAATACTTTGTGGAGAAGATTTTGTTTGTAATGACAGCTTCAAGATGGTTCCTGTATAAAGATATTAATCAGCCGCAGTATTCAGGTGTGATTTTGGCCCATTCTTCTAAACATGTTCAATTTGAGTCAAGTCAGGTGATTGACTGGGCCATTCTAATGCCTTGAATTTTTTTTTCTCTGAAACCAATTGAGAGTTTCCTTTGCTGTATGCTTTGGATCGTTGTCTTGATGGAAGGTCCACCCATGTCTCATCTTCATCATCCTGATGGATGGCAGATTCTTCTCAAGAATCTCCCAGTATAGGGCTCCATTCATTGTTCCTTCAATTATATGAAGTCTGCCAGTACAATGTGATGAAGAACAACCTGACACCATGATGCTTCCACCTCCAAACTTCACTGGTGGTATGGTGTTTTATGGTTGATGTGCAGTGCCATTTCTTCTCCAAACATGATGTGTAGTATGACAGCCAAAAAGTCAAATTTTGCTCTCGTCTGACCAGACTACACTCTCCCAGTATTTCATAGACTTGTCCAAATGAGTTGTAGCAAACTTTAAACGAGCTTCGACATGACTTTTCTTTAGTAATGGAGTCTTGTGGAGTGAGCTTGAGCAGTGGAGTGCGTTGCCTATTGTTTTCTCTGTAATGATGATGCCTGCTGCCTGCAAGTGTTTCTGGAGCTCTTTCCGAATGGTCCTTGGCTCTTGGGCTACTCTTCGGACAATTTTTCTGACTCCCTGGTCAGAAATCTTGCGAAGAGTTCCTGTGTGTAGCCGGTTGATGACAAAGTGATGTTGCTTCCACTTCCAATGGCCCAGTGGTGCTTACTGAAACTTCAGACGTGTTGAAATACGTCTGTATCCGATTCCATCAACATGTTTTGCAACAACATGGTTGCAAAGGTCTTGGGAGAGCTCATTGCTTTTACCCATCATGAGATGTATCTTGTGTGACACATTGCTAATGAAAAGCCTTTTTATAGACCATCAACTTAATAACCCTGCTGATATTAATTTGCACAGATAGGAGTTATAATTACTTCCAGATTTCCGCTGGTTCCTTGCCTTGGAGAACTACTTTTTCTTAGCTTGTTCAATAAATTTTTCCTGTGTCAACATACAGAACAGCCATAAGGTTAAAACCACTGACAGGTGAATTGAATAACATTGATTATCTTGTTACAATGGAACCTGTCAAAGGGTGGGATATATTAGGCAGCATGTGAACAGTCAGTTCTCAAAGTTGATGTGTTGGAAGCGACTTTGACAATGGCCTAGATGTGAGAGCATTTCCATAATGGCAGGTCTTTGGTATGCAAAGGTTAGTACCCATCAAAAGTTGTCCAAGGAAGGACAAACGGTGAATTGGTGACAGGGTCATTGGTGCCCAAAGCTCAGTGATGCATGTGGGGAGCAAAGGGTGATGTCACAGATGGAGCTACTTTAGCACAAATTGCTGAAAAATTTAACGTTGGCTATGCCAGAACACACGGTGTATTGCAGCTTGCTGCATAGCAGCAGACCCATCCTGTCCCCTGTCCAAAGCCGAAAGCATCTACAATGGTTATGTGAGCATTTCAACTCGACCATGGAGAAATGGAAGAAGGTGGCCTGGTCTGATGAATCAAGTTTTCTTTTACATAATTTGGACAACTTTGGGAAGAAGGCAAGCTGGCAGAGGCAGTGTGATGATCTGGGCAATGCTGGGAATCCTTAGGTCCTGGCACATACAATCTACCTACACATTTTTGCAGACCAAGTACTCTGCTTCATGGCAACAGTATTCGCTAATGGCAGTGGCCTTGTTCAGCAGGATAATGCACCCTGTCACACTGCAAAAATTGTTCATGAATGGTTTGAGGAACATGACAAAGAGTTCAAGGTGTTTACTTGGCCTCCAAATTCCCCAGATCTCAATCTGATTGAGCATCTGTGGGATACCACAGCACATCTTCAGAGGTCTTGTGGAGCCCATGTCTCAACAAGTCTGAGCTATTTTGTTGGAACAATGGGGACCCACACAATATTAAGCAGATGATGTTAATGTCATGGCTGGTGTATATACATATTAAATAAATTAACATTACCATAAACATGATAAAGATAATTAGAATGCAGGCAAATAAATCCTGTCCCACTTTGTCTCTCGCTCTCTTTCTCCATATTTGAGGTGCTTTTGTGGAAATAAATGATACAAAAAGAAATGTCATGTCATTGATAAACTGCTTCTTGAGAAAATAAAATTGTTTGTTGGCATATTTCCCTTGCAGGACACTTTTCTATCTGTAAATCATTTTGATGACATTGCATGCTGAGAACAAATTATCACACAATGTGCCAAACTGTTTGCTAACTTAGCTGAATCACCGTGTATCTGGGAAAACTGCTTGTTTGTTACTCTTTTTATAATTGAGCTCTGATGTTGTGAACATTTTGACTGTATGAGGTTGATACCTGTGGACAAAATCTCCAACACGATCAATCACTCTGTAGGGAACATTGTTTTCCTCACTTATGACACGTCAAGGGAAGTAAGAATCATTACAGAGCTCATGTCCCTATATTAAAGATATTGTTTCAATGCCAAACTTCCTATTATATAAAAAAAAAATACAAAAAAAAGGTTTCTTTCACAAGGCAAGGAGCCAGCATCCTGTGAAACGATCTAGAAAGCTCATGTGACAAAAGGGGTGGGGAGTGTCCTGGGGAATGGGGGATGGTCCTTGGGTCCTCCTATTATTATTACTGTATAATAATAATAATAATTATTATTATTATTATCATTATTATTATTATTATTAGTAGTAGTAGTAGTAGTAGTATTACTACTACTATTATTATTATTATTAAATAATGATGATAATAATAATAATAATAATTGTTGTTATTATTATTATTATTATTATTATTATTATTATTATTATTATTATGGGTTTTTACTGTTGTTATGTCTGTTATACATTTCTAGATGTTCCTTTGTTTATATGTGTCATGTATCAGAGAAGGGGCGCACGGGTTGGCCCTGTGTGCGCAGATTTTGCATATTCTCCCCGTGCTGCGGGGGTTAGTTTGCGATAACTAGTTTGTTTGAGTCAGATAGTTTGTCTTTCATTGCCATTGTCTTTGTTGCTGTGTTTATTAGGTCTTTGAATTATGTTTAGTCTTTGCCATAGTGTTTTGCCACAAGGTCTTGGTGTCTTTTATGTTTTTGTTATGGTCTTTATTAAACTTATTATCTGCACTTACATCTGTCTCCAAATTGTGACAATATGCTTCCACCCCCACACCAAGGTACACTTGCATTCACACATCACACACATACACACACACATACACAAATATATTCTTATTACAGGAGTTATCAGAATAGACTTGTCAAGTTGGTCGTTTATATGTATGTTTGTTTGTCTTGGTTGTTTTGCATTTGTGACATGTAAATAGTGTCACAGTCTTTCTTTCCATAAATGGAAAAAAATATTTATATATAGCACACCTATGCTTCTTGTCATTAAATCGACTGGACAGTTACCTATATGCGTCGACTTAAAGAAATTGAATTAGAATGTAAAAAGGGAACGATTTATACTATCAATGACAAGAAATTCTTGTAAAATTAACAGAGGCCAAAGTGTTCATGTGACTGGATGCCACAAGCAGGTTTTGCCAGATACTTTTTATAAAAGACTTCCTTTCTGCATCAGCATCGCTCTTGAGATATTTTAGTGAAAAATACATGAGCTGCTGTCAGGCCAGGAAGGAGTTCAAGTATACATGCATGATGTGATTGTATATGGGTCGACCATGCAAAGCATGATACATTAATACGTGTAGTTTATATTAAATTTGCTGAAGTTAAACAAAGACGAATGCGTGTTTCGACAAAATGAGCTGCATTTCCTGGGTCAGGTCGTCGATGAGAACAGAGTTCGGACTGACCCCGAGAAAGTCAACGCTATCGTCGAACTCAAACCCCCAAAGAACGTGCACAAAATAAAGATGTTGGGGATGATTAATTATATGTGAAAATACATACATACAAAACTCAGCACTAGCGTTGCTGAGTTACAGAGCCACTCCCACTTCAGCAACCAACATGAGCTCAGCAGAGCTTTTGATGGGATGAAAGCTCTGTACTACGCTGCCAATTCTAGATCGGATCAGAGATTAATACAGAGGCAAGATGATGCTGCGAAGCAAGAATACTCAAAGGCGAAATCGTTGTGAACTCTGTCAAAAACAACAGTGAATTGGGAAACTGTAGTACTGTTCATTTCCCAGGTCACAAGCACTACAACTAATGGACTGTTCAAATGGTCAGTGTTGTATGTTTAATATGTTTGTGAAGAACAGTATTGCTAAATGTGAGAAATGTTATGAAACAGTTGTGTTTTGTTATGTATGTAGTGAAATCCTACTAATAACTGGATATTTAAATGTTCAGGGAAAGACAACTGGAAACCGTGAAATGCACAGCATTTGATCAATATTCAGATGTTAGGTATGCTCATTGTGTAATGTTTCTTATAATCCATATGTTCTCCTGTTTGTGAAATGTTATTACAAAATCATAAAATGGGGAGGTGTCAGGGTGTTATGCACTTGAACAAGAAAAACCCCACCCAGAATATTAACATAGGGGATGACGATATTTCGTGGGAGTAACAGGAAGTTAGTTAAAAAGGCGAAGGCTAAACAAAGAAAATGTGCATGCACAAGGACCACTGTTAAGTTTCCTCTTGTTTAATAAAGCTGATTGTAGCTGCACCACTTGCCTCTTTTCATTGACAATCTCTACTTTTGTCATATTAATTTTTCCCAAGTTAATATTAAGAATATTGCTCCTTCTAAGAATTACTACTATTTTTAATTGTTCCTGTAATTCGACTTCAAACAAGTCACATTTAGTTTAAGAGTGGACATGTTTTAGTCATTTTCGATATTATGACACATTGCACTAGCAATGAAAAATTTACAAATTTCTTTGTCCATCTGCTAGTTCCTTGACAACCTTGAGTGATTCTGGCTCAGTGGAACAAATAGAAGTCAAGAAAATTTTAATCTATTGAATTTAGATTTATAAGCATTATGGTAAATCACAAGGAAGAACCAATATTCAAGGTGCTGGAGTCACAGAAAATTCACATCCATTTTGGGAAAAATTTGGGAACCCCGAAGCTATTGTCAGGTCTCTGCTGTAGAAAAGAAATCTTGACCCATTAGGTGCTTACTGAAGAGGTGTTACATCACGGCAAACTCGCTGCCGCAATACTAACATGGTGGACGGAGACTACACTTCCCAGCCATGCCCGCACTCAAGTTCACCTGAGTATTGATCACCAACACCTGTGCGGCTGACAAAGTTATAAAAGGCCTCGTTAGGCGTCGCGCCCTCGCAAACTAAATGCTTAGTTTTTGTGACTTAGTGGTATTACCAAGCCTTAGAGTTATTCTAGTTTTTCCCAGTATTTGGACTTTCCTGCCTGTTATTTATGGTTACGATTCCTCGCTTTATCCCAGTTGGATTGTCTCCCTGATATTTGTCTGTTTTCTGCTGTTCATCTCACGCCGCTCCTGCACTCGCCACCCTGCCCATCTCAGTTCCTGCACATACACATATGCACATTCATTCACATCTAGGAGCAATATAGAGTAGCCTAGATTTACCTACAGGCTTGTTTTGGGGAAGTGGTAAGAAATGCATCTGGACAGAGGATGAAAAAGGGAATCTCATCCCAGAAAGTAACCCAGGGTCAGGATCTAGCAGGATCCCTGTAGCTGTGAAATGTCAGTGCTAACCCATACACCACTGTGCCAACCCTTTTATTGCTCATGTTATTGAAACTTGTTTATTTTTTAGGTTCCCATAAATATTGCAGTATTTGATTAAATGTTAACAATTACTGTACTGACTGTACAGCAGCGGTCCCCAACCTTTTTTCCGCCACAGACCAGTTTAATATCAGACAATATTTTCACGGACCAGCCTTTAAGGTGTGGCGGATAAATACAACAAAATAAAATGATATGACCGGCATAAAAACTGGGGTATTTTTAAAATATAATAATAAATGTGAATCCAATGTGAAAACGCAACTTCATTAGCAGCGTCCTGGTAAAATCACGCCAACAACATAGCATGAGTAATACCCCTTAACGTATCACGTGACCAAGTAACATATCATGTGACCAAGACAAGAGCGAGTCGTAGACGGATGTAACGGAGAGAATCCGGTCATTTTTCAAAATAAAACATCATTCAGACTCTGATAATAAATAAAACGGAAATAATGCATGTTATTTATTATTTTTGTGCAGCCCGGTACCAAATGACCCATGGACCGGTACTGGTAGACCGATACTGGTAGAGTACAGTTTTTGTATTTTTATGTATTTTGTATTTGTATTATATACAGTGGTGTGAAAAAGTGTTTGCCCCCTTCCTCATTTCCTGTTCCTTTGCATGTTTGTCACACTTAAGTGTTTCGGAACATCAAACCAATTTAAACAATAGTCAAGGACAACACAAGTAAACACAAAATGCAATTTGTAAATGAAGGTGTTTATTATTAAAGGTGAAAAAATCCAAACCATCATGGCCCTGTGTGAAAAGTGATTGCCCCCTTGTTAAAACATACTATAACTGTGGTTGTCCACACCTGAGTTCAATTTCTCTAGCCACACCCAGGCCTGATTATTGCCACACCTGTTCACAATCAAGGCATCACTTAAATAGGAGCTGCTTGACACAGTAAGGTCCACCAGAAGATCCTTAAAAGCTACACATCATGCCAAGACCCAAAGAAATTCAGGAACAATTGAGAAAGAAAGTAATTGAGATCTATCAGTCTGGAAAGGGTTATAAAGCCATTTCCAAAGCTTTGGGAATCCAGCGAACCACAGTGAGAGCCATTATCCACAAATGGCGAAGACATGGAACAGTGGTGAACCTTCCCAGGAGTGGCCGGCCGCCCAAAATTACCCCAAGAGCGCAGCGATGACTCATCCAAGAGGTCACAAAAGACCCCACAACAACGTCCAAAGAACTGCAGGCCTCACTTGCCTCAATTAAGGTCAGCGTTCATGCCTCCACCATCAGGAAAAGACTGGGCAAAAATGGCCTGCATGGCAGAGTTCCAAGGAGAAAACCACTGCTGAGCAAAAAGAACATCAAAGCTCGTCTCAATTTCTCCACAACACATCTTGATGATCCCCAAGACTTTTGGGACAACATTCTGTGGACCGATGAGACAAAAGTGGAACTCTTTGGAAAGTGTGTGTCCAAGTATATCTGGCGTAGAAGGAACACTGCATTTCATAAAAAGAACATTATACCAACAGTAAAATATGGTGGTGGTAGTGTGATGGTCTGGGGCTGTTTTGCTGCTTCAGGACCTGGAAGACTTGCAGTGATAAAAGGAACTATGAATTCTGCTGTCTACCAAGAGATCCTGAAGGAGAATGTCCGACCATCTGTTCGTGTACTCAAGCTGAAATGAACTTGGGTTCTGCAGCAGGACAATGATCCTAAACACACCAGCAAGTCCACCACCGAATGGCTGAAGAAAAACAAAATGAAGACTTTGGAGTGGCCTAGCCAAAGTCCTGACCTGAATCCTATTGAGATGTTGTGGTATGACCTTAAAAAGGCCGTTCATGCTCGAAAACCCTCTAATGTAACTGAATTAGGACAATTCTGCAAAGATGAGTGGGCCAAAATTCCTCCAGGACGCTGTAAAAGCCTCATTGCACATTATCGCAAACGCTTGGTTGCAGTTGTTGCTGCTAAGGGTGGCCCAACCAGTTATTAGGTTTAGGGGGCAATCACTTTTTCACACAGGGCCATGATGGTTTGGATTTTTTTTCACCTTTAATAATAAACACCTTCATTTACAAATTGCATTTTGTGTTTACTTTTGTTGTCCTTGACTATTGTTTAAATTGGTTTGATGTTCCGAAACACTTAAGTGTGACAAACATGCAAAGGAACAGGAAATGAGGAAGGGGGCAAACACTTTTTCACACCACTGTAACTAGCATAACTAAAATGCTATGTTTGTGCTGAATCTGATGATATATAGGATAGCATTATCATAGATATTACTATTTAACACCGTTAACTTCTGATCCCCATCAATGAGATCTGGTCTTTCAGTGGTGTGTACTTGATTCAGTTGAGATGCAGTGTTAGCCAGAACTGCCACAGTATTGACCTGTCAACAGAGCAACCTCAGACAGGTCATTTTCAATTATCTAGCTGACACTGTCATTACAGGGAGTAGAGGCCCGCTGTCACTCTGCACGCATATATACACATTTAGTTTCCACTTCAGTTGAAGGAGCCAAAATAGATTTCTGCAATGCTCCAGATGGACAAGGATTTATTAAAATGTGTGTGTGTGTGTGTAGGCACAAAACAGAGGGTGCATCCAGATCCTGAGGGGTATCCAATGAAGTGAGCTAACTCAATAAGTCAATAAGTCTTATTTTAATAATGCTGGTTTTAATTTACATTATTCCAAAAAAAAGTTTTTCAAGGAACACACCAGGCAGGCCGGATTTGGATAAAAAAGATTTCCCAAGCTTTAAACATCCCAAGGAGCACTGTGCAAGCGATCATTTTGAAATGGAAGGAGTATCAGACCACTGCAAATCTACCAAGACCTGGCCGTCCCTCTAAACTTTCAGCTCAGACAAGGAGAAGACTGATCAGAGATGCAGCCAAGAAGCCCATGATCACTCTGGATGAACTGCAGAGAACTACAGCTGAGGTGGGAGAGTCTGTCCATAGGACAACAATCAGTCGTACACTGCACAAATCTGGCCTTTATGGAAGAGTGGCAAGAAGAAAGCCATTTCTCAACGTTTGGTGTGACGTTCGATGTGTCTCCCAGGTGGCTTGTGGCAAACTTTAGATGAGACTTTTTATGGATATCTTTGAGAAATGGCTTTCTTCTTGCCACTCTTCCATAAAGGCCAGATTTGTGCAGTTTTGTCATGTTCTCCCTCAAAGTACTCCGGTTTCCTCCGCCAGTCCAAAGACATGCATGGTAGGCTGATTGGCATGCCAAATGTGTCCATAATGTATGAATGGGTGTGTGAATGAGTATGTGAGTGTGCCCTGCGATGGATTGTCACCCTGTCCAGGGTGTACCCCACCTTGTGCCCCATGTTCTCAGGGATAGGCTAAGCATTATAGAAAATGGATGGATGGACACACTGGCATATCTTGATGTTACCTGCTTAACTGATAAAAGTCAGAAACCATAAACCATTCAATTCAAAGTTATGCATTTAAAGTATGACCTACCTGGCTTGAGGATATTTTGAGCATAATCACTGGCAAGGTAGCTTAAATAAATAGCATATACTGTATACATACACTACAGTATATGGCTAAAAGTATGTGGACACTTGAATATTACTCCCATACGTGGACCTTCCCTGAACTTTTGCCAAAAAGTTGGATGCACACAATTGTACTGAATGTATTTGTATGCTACAGCATTAAGATTTCCCTTCACTGGAACTAAGAGGCCCAAACCTGTTCCAGCATGACAATTCCCTTGTACACACAGTGAGGTCCATAAAGACATGGTTTGCCAAGGTTGATGTAGAAGACCTCAAGTGACCCAAACAGAACACTGATCTCAATTTCACTAAACACCTTTGGGATGAATTGGAACACAGACTGCATGTCAGACCTTATCCAACATCGCCTGACCTCAGTGCCTGACCTCGCTAATGCTCCAAAAAATTAGTGGAAAGTCTTCACCGAAGAGTGGAGCAAAGGGGGTATCAATTCCATATTAATGCTCATGGTTTTGGTTCATATGTTCAACAAGCATATATGTTTATGAAGGTCAGGTATCCACAAACTTTTCTTATAATTTTTTACTTGTAGTTTCATTTCATGGCATACTGTTTGGAGATAGGTGTTATCCATGGCCCATCTTTTCTCCTTACACCCTATTCTGAACTATCAGAATCAGAATTAAAAAGCCACTCCAAGACATTCATGGAAATGACATTGTAGTGACCTGTGCAGTTAGTTTCAACTATATGGATGAACTACAGCAGGAAAGGATGCCATGTTTGCAGGTAGACCAGTGGGAAGATGATCATTTATTTGAAGGCCACATGGAGCTGTGAGGGACATGTACTGTATAAGTAATTCTTCACAAAGTGTTATGTAATATTTTCTTATATTTATTGTATGCCTCAGCTAAAACCTAAAAAAATTACCACTTACGTCTTTTTAATTTTTTCCCTGATCTATTTCCCATTGAAGGTTTGCTTTCCGGCGCACGGTGGCTTAGTGGTTAGCACGTTAGCACGTTCGCCTCACACCTCCAGGGTCCGGCGTTCGATTCCCGCCGGGGCCATGTGTGTGCGGAGTTTGCATGTTCTCCCCGTGTTGCGGGGGTTTCCTCCGGGTACTCCGGTTTCCTCCCCCAGTCCAAAGACATGCATGGTAGG
Source organism: Ameiurus melas (assembly GCA_012411365.1). Lineage (NCBI taxonomy): Eukaryota > Metazoa > Chordata > Actinopteri > Siluriformes > Ictaluridae > Ameiurus > Ameiurus melas. The sequence goes on along the minus strand of CM022777.1, from coordinate 12,057,546 downwards.
TTGATTGGCAGCTTGGTAAATTGTCCGTAGTGTATGAATGGGTGTGTGAGTATGTCTGTGATTGTGCCCTGCGATGGACGGGCACCCTGTCCAGGGTGTACCCTGCCTTGTGCCTGATGCTTCCTGGGATGGGCTCCAGGTTCCCCGCGACCCTGAAGCAGGAATAAGCGGTTGAAGATGGATGGTTTGCTTTCCTCACTTCAATTTCTCAGAGCAAATATTATTTATAGGCACATAATTTGGTTCCTTTCACAATTATAAATTTAAGAACTAGTTAGGTTCTTGTGGTTAAATGCACAAGTGCTACACATGTGCTCTCTTGCTGTGGTGTGAGCATGATATGTTTCTATGTGCTTCTTGTTCATCCTGTACAAAGGAAATATTGAAATCATGAAACATTCAATCATGAAACAAACATTCACAAGATTATTGTCACTAGTCCTTACAGCTGGCCTGTCAGAGCTTCTCAAACAGTTTCCCATGTGTTGCGTTTGTTTTGCAATAATATCTTTAAACTTATCACAAAGTGTTAGAAATTTTCAACAAGAAGTTCCTGTCATTTTGTAATACAGTTTCTTACTATCAGCAATGCATTATGGGCTTCTTGTTGTTTAGATGGCTGTAAAGAATGAACTAGAAATCAATTAACAGTAAAATACTGTCATCTAAAAGTATAATAGGTGTTCACATTTGAATGTTAATCATTTGAATGGGGTTAAATTGTTTCCTTTTCCTCACTTCAAGGTGTTTGTGAAACAATGTGATATATATATATATATATATATATATATATATATATATATATATATATATATATATATATATATATTTATATACATATATATATATATATATATATATATATACATATATATATATACATATATATATATATATATATATATATATATATATATATATATATATATATATATATATATATATATATATACACACATTTAATTTCATACCAGGTTAATTTGATTGCAAATGCATTCATGTGTGTCTGAAGTTTGATAATTGTATATAGAAAATAGAAAATATATTTTTTCATTTATAATGACAAATAATTAACACATTGTTTGTCCTATACAACATGAGGTGTTTAACCTATTATCATGAAAAAGTACAGTGGCAAGAAAAAGTATGTGAACCCTTTGGAATTTCATGGTTTTGTGAATAAATTTGTCATAAAATATGATCTAATCTTCATTTAAGTCAGGGGTATTGACAAATATAATGTGCATAAAAGAATAACACAAAATAAATTCTGATCTTTCATGTCTTTATTGAATACACTCATTCAACATTCAAAATGGCAGTGGAAAAAGTAAGTGAACCCTTAGAATTAATAACTGGTTGACCCCACCATGGCAGCAATAACCTCAACCAGGCGCTTCCTGTAGCTGTGGATTAGACCTGCACATCATTCGGGAGGAATTTTAGCTCAATCTAGCTGGCAGAACTGCTTTAGCTCAGTCATATTCGTTGGACGTCTCATTTGTATGGCTCTCTTCAAGTCATTCCATAGCATCTCTACTGGGTTGAGGTCTGGACTCTGACTTGGCCACTCCAAAAGGTGGATTTTGTTTTTCTGAAGCCATCCTGTTGTGGACTTGCTCCGGTGTTTTGGGTTGTTTTCCTGTTGCATCACCCAACTTCTACACAGTTTCAGCAGACGTACAGACATTCTTACATCATCCTGAAGAATTGTCTGATATAGTTGGGAATTCATTTTCCCCTCAATGATGTCAAGCTGGCCAGGCCCTGATGCAGCAAAGCAGGCCCAAATAATGCTGTTTCCTCCACCATACTTTACAGTTGGGATGATGTTTTCATGATGATATGCTGTGCTCTTTCTATGCCAGATGTAGTGCTATGTGGTTTTTCCAAATAGTTCAATCTTAGTTTCTTCAGTCCACAAAACATTTTGCCAATACCACTGTGGAGTGTCCATGTGTTCTTTTGCAAACTTCAGGCATGCAGCAATGCAGCAATCTTTTTTAGTAAGCAGTGGCTTCCTTCGTGGTGTCCTGCCGTATATACCCTGCTTGTTTTGCGTATTGTACACTCGTGAACAGAGATGTTAGCCAGTTCCAATGATGCCTTGAAATCTTTGGCTGTCATTCAGGGTTGTTTCTTTACCTCTTTAAGGACTCTTTGGTGTGCTCTTGGTGTCATTTTGACCTCTTGGTAGAGTAGCAACAGTTCCAAAGTGTCTCCATTTGTAGAATGTTTGCCTAACTGTAACTGTAGACTGATGAATTTCTAAAGTCTTTGAAATCACTTTGTGACCCTTGCCAGCTTTATGTAAATCAATAATTCTTGATCGTAGATCCTCTAAAAGCTCTTTTTGGCAAGGCATGGCTCACATAAGCGTGTGTTTCTTGTGCAGAGCAAAAATTTGAGGGGTTTTTATCTGTCAAAGTAGCTGTAGTCCACACCTCCAAACTCATTTTCTTAACGAGACTCCAGGTGTTCTAAAACCTGACTCCAATAAGCTTTTTTGAGGTCATTAGCTGAAGGGTTCACATACTTTTTCCACAAGCACTAAGAGTTTTTTTTGGTTTTTCTCAATAAAGACATGAAAGATCAGAATTTTTTTGTGTTATTATTTTAGACACATTATATTTGTCAATACCCTTGACTTAGAGGAAGGTCAGATCACATTTTATGACAAATTTATTCAGAAAACCATGAAATTCCAAAGGTTCACGTACCTTTTCTTACCACTGTATATATGGTCAAATACATGCTATTAAATATATTAAATCAGTGACCACACAAGATATATTGACTTTCCTGCTGCTTCCTGGACCTGAAAAATACGACCACATCATTCTCCTGATGCTGATGCTGAGGACAATACAGGAAACTTCACAGACACAGGCACCCCAATTACCCTGTCCCCCTCCACCAGCCCATTCATAACTTCAACCCCAGGCTGCTCAAGGCATGTGCCACACAATCTGAAGGTGTGTTTTAACACCTCTATAATCCTTCCCTAAGGCTGAAAAAGGTTCCCAAACTGTGGAAGACCTCCTGCATTGTTCCAGTGCTCAAGAAAGGTCATCCCAGTACCTCAAATGACAGACCTGTGGTGCTGATATGGAAGTATAATAGTGCCAAATGTCGTGGCACGTTGAATTACATAACCTGAATAAAAACATATCGCAATAACAATACTTGAATTTTTCTGCCCAGCAATTTGACACAAATCGAAAAAACAAAACAAAAAAAAAATACAGCAATATTAGTGCTTGAATTCATTTCCTCTGCAATTTATCCTCACAAATAATAAAATTAAAAAAAAAAAATTTTAAAGGTTTTAAAATTCAGGTCTTAAAATTCAGGTTTTCAAATTCGGGTCTTAAAACTCATGTCTTAAAATTCAGGTCTTCAAATTTGGCTCTAAAAATTCAGGTCTTCACATCCAGGTCTCACAGAAAGAGCAGTGGATTGCCGATATTATTATTACATGCTGCTCAGAACCGGCTCAACGCGTTGGTGGTTGTGGTGTGGATTGTACTTCCATACTGAAAGTGGAAGATGAACCAAGGGGTAAGTGCATGTGAAAGTAGATGTGTTCGTAGAGCCACCTTCTGTTTTCTTCGGTTGGACCCGGAGATCCCAAGACAAACTAAGCTCAAAAACTTTCTCATGTTGGTCCTCATCCAATGGATACTGTACATTAAGTTCAATTAAAAATTGTATAAAAATAGTACAAAACAACCTTAGAGTAAAAAGAATATTTACTGAAAAGTTCATCAAGTATCTACATTGTATATACAGTGGTGTGAAAAAGTGTTTGCCCCCTTCCTCATTTCCTGTTCCATTGCATGTTTGTCACACTTAAGTGTTTCGGAACATCAAACCAATTTAAACAATAGTCAAGGACAACACAAGTAAACACAAAATGCAATTTGTAAATGAAGGTGTTTATTATTAAATGTGAAAAAAAAATCCAAACCATCATGGCCCTGTGTGAAAAAGTGATTGCCCCCTTGTTAAAACATACTATAATTGTGGTTGTCCACACCTGAGTTCAATTTCTCTACCCACCCCCAGGCCTGATTATTGCCACACCTGTTCACAATCAAGGCATCACTTAAATAGGAGCTGCTTGACACAGTAAGGTCCACCAGAAGATCTAAAAGCTACACATCATGCCGGGACGCAAGAAATTCAGGAACAATTGAGAAAGAAAGTAATTGAGATCTATCAGTCTGGAAAGGGTTATAAAGCCATTTCCAAAGCTTTGGGAATCCAGCGAACCACAGTGAGAGCCATTATCCACAAATGGCGAAGACATGGAACAGTGGTGAACCTTCCCAGGAGTGGCCGGCCGCCCAAAATTACCCCAAGAGCGCAGCGACGACTCATCCAAGAGGTCACAAAAGACCCCACAACAATGTCCAAAGAACTGCAGGCCTCACTTGCCTCAGTTAAGGTCAGCGTTCATGCCTCCACCATCAGGAAAAGACTGGGCAAAAATGGCCTGCATGGCAGAGTTCCAAGGAGAAAATCACTGCTGAGCAAAAAGAACATCAAAGCTCGTCTCAATTTCTCCACAACACATCTTGATGATCCCCAAGACTTTTGGGACAACATTCTGTGGACCGATGAGACAAAAGTGGAACTCTTTGGAAGGTGTGTGTCCAAGTATATCTGGCGTAGAAGGAACACTGCATTTCATAAAAAGAACATTATACCAACAGTAAAATATGGTGGTGGTAGTGTGATGGTCTGGGGCTGTTTTGCTGCTTCAGGACCTGGAAGACTTGCTGTGATAGAAGGAACTATGAATTCTGCTGTCTACCAAGAGATCCTGAAGGAGAATGTCCGACCATCTGTTCGTGTAATCAAGCTGAAACGAACTTGGGTTCTGCAGCAGGACAATGATCCTAAACACACCAGCAAGTCCACCACCGAATGGCTGAAGAAATACAAAATGAAGACTTTGGAGTGGCCTAGCCAAAGTCCTGACCTGAATCCTATTGAGATGTTGTGGTATGACCTTAAAAAGGCCGTTCATGCTCGAAAACCCTCTAATGTAACTGAATTAGGACAATTCTGCAAAGATGAGTGGGCCAAAATTCCTCCAGGACGCTGTAAAAGCCTCATTGCACGTTATCGCAAACGCTTGGTTGCAGTTGTTGCTGCTAAGGGTGGCCCAACCAGTTATTAGGTTTAGGGGGCAATCACTTTTTCACACAGGGCCATGATGGTTTGGATTTTTTTTCACCTTTAATAATAAACACCTTCATTTACAAATTGCATTTTGTGTTTACTTGTGTTGTCCTTGACTATTGTTTAAATTGGTTTGATGTTCCGAAACACTTAAGTGTGACAAACATGCAAAGGAACAGGAAATGAGGAAGGGGGCAAACACTTTTTCACACCACTGTACATATCAGGTTGATGGTCTCTCGCACATCAATATCAGGGCAGTCCTCTAACAGTAAAGTGGCTGTCTCATGTGAACCAAGAAGCAGCACATGGACAAAGGCTCTGCTATATGAAGACCTGAATTTTTAGACCTGAATTTTAAGACCTGAATTTTAAGACCCGGATTTGAAGACCTGAATTTTAAAACCTGAATTTTAACACCCGAATTTTAAGACCTGAATTTTTATAGCCTGAATATGTGAGGATGAATTGCAGAGGAAACTAATTAAAGCACTGATATAGCTTTTTTTTCAATTTGTGTCAAATTGCTGGGCAGAAAAATTCAAGTATTGTTACTGTGATAAGTTTTTATTCAAGTTATGTAATTCAACATGCCAGGATATTTGATACTATTATACTTCCATATGCTGACCTCACATGTCATGAAGACCTTCAAGAGACTGGTTCTGAGGCACCTGAACCTTATTGTAATTGACTTTCCTTGATCCGCTGCAGTTCGCCTACCAGAGCTAAATCAGTGTGGATGACACGATAATCTATCTACTGCATAGGGGTTACTCTCATCTGGAGAGGCCGGGAAGCACAGTGAGAATCATGTTTTTTGATTTTTCTAGAACATTTAAAACCCCTCTAATCCACTGTATTCTGAGCTGCAGCAAATGGAACCACAGGCTCCTCCCCCACAAGGTGCAAGACGGAATGCTTCAGATGTTCCTTCGTGCTGACAGCCATCAGACTGTACAACACCTAACCACCCCCTCCCTTGACCTTACTTCACTACATTACACAAATGCTGCTACATTGTTGTAATATGGGTACCATATTGTGCTATTTACATTGCTTACACATCACTACTTCACAGTTATGCCTATATGTCTACACAGATTATACTGTACAGCTGCAATATGTATATAATAATTAGTATTGTGTACACTGTACATGTGTTGTGTTATATATATATATATATATATATATATATATATATATATATATATATATATATATATATATATATATATATATATATATATATATATATAGTGGAACTGTACATTATGGTTTGTTGTATATACTGCTCATATGTATGTATGTGTATTTTATACATTTATATAAAATAAAAACTAGTAGAAATTAATATTAGTCATTGTGGTAGATGATTTGTTTTATTTTGTCACATGTGCTTTGACTAGCAATCTGAATCATAATGATCTTTGAGTTGGTTTATTTAATGTTTCTCAGAGCCAAATTGTGGGAATGTAAATGCAAAATGGTTATATTTTGGTTTCTAGTGCCACTTAACCACATTAGCAGAGTCTGGCGATCATTGCAAGACACTGAAGCCCAGGGTGGAATACATGTCCAAACTGTGATATCGAATGAATGTGTTTGAAATAGACTACCCCGCCACAGCACACACATCCTGTAAGGGTACCCCTTTGGATAAAACCTTCAAGGAGGCGACCCCCCTAGTAGAATGATGCCCAAAGGCGTAGTGAGACCATTTGCCTCACAAGCAATAAAGGTTGTTTCCAAAATCCAATCAGAGATGTGCTGCTTCGACACAGCATCACCTCTACTGTCGCTGCCAAGACAGACCAGCAACTGCTCTGACTTATGCCACTGGTCAGAGCAGTGGACATAAGTACAGAGAGCCCTTCCTGGACAAAGTAAGGTGCAATTTTTCTTTTTCCGGTCTGAGGAATGGAGGGCAGAAAGCTTGCAACACTACCAGCTGGGCAGCAGATATAGGAACATTAGGAATATAATCCTGCCTAGGATATAGGAACGTCTTGGCTAATACAGGGGCAAAGTCAAGGCAGGAAGGGTCAACAGAGAGAGATTGTAGATCTCCTATTAACTTGAGAGATGTCAGAGCCAGCAGAAGAGATACCTTTAGAGTAAGAAGCTTCTCTGGGGCTGACTAAGGACTCAAATGGGGGGCATGACAGACCGTCCAGGACCACAGAGAGGTCCCAGGAAGGTATGCATGGTCTGCAGTTGGGCCGCAGCTGCCTGACACCATGCATAAAGCTCAATGTTAGAGGATGTTGCCTAACAGAGGCTCCATCAATAGGGGCATGGGTGGACAAAATGGTGGCTATGTAGACCGTAATTGTTTAAGGAGCCAATCCCACTGAAACACGTCCCTATAAGAACTCCAGGACTGTAGCTATTGTGCAGTTTACTGGATCTAATTGATGTTCCTCACACCACGAGTCAAAAAGTTGCCACTTGAGTGCACACAGTGTTCTCGTGGATGGTGCTCTAGTGTTTACAACCTCGTTTGACAGACCAGAATCTATGAGCTGGTGCCTCAGGGGCCTCAGTGGGCAGTGTGTTGTTTCTCCTGAGGCAAACAGATCCACTTCGACTTGGCTGAAACTCCACCATATGGACTCCAACACTTGTGGAAGGAGCCTCCCATCCCTGGACCTCAGCCCTTGGCTCAACAGGATGTCTACATCCACATTCCGGTTGCCCAGAATGTACATTCAACTCGTTGACAAAAACTTTCCGTCCACTCAGAGAAGAATTAGTTGCAGCTGCCTGAACAGGGGGTGTGAATGTAACCATCCCTGGTGGTTGTGTCATGAATCGTGACATAAGGGAAGATAGAATGGATGCAATCGCAGTAGAAACGAGAGTTTTATTTAGAGACACACAGGCAGATAAATCCAAATCGTAATCCAAACACATAATTCAAAACAGACAAGAGGTCATGTGATCAGCAAACAGGCAAATACAGGACAAGGCAGGAAACTAAGTCGTGGTCATGGGAAACAGGGTCGAGAAATAAAACAAGAAACATGAAACACAGCGAGGGACTGGTAGCGGAGAAACCAGTAAATAAACTAACTAACCTAACCATGAACTATGACATGAAGTAAGACATGAACTAAAAGCATGACTATGACTATGAATAGAAAACATGAAACTATGAACTGACTCTACAACTATGACTGATGCATTAAACTTATCTAATCTTAGTCTATTCCGCATGAGTGTAGCAAGGCACACGGTATATATGCCGGCATGATTAGCTTCGGAATCGCAAACAGCTGAGAGCAATACAGATACACGTGACTTGACAACCAATGACAGGACAGGGAGGAGACATGACATAAACAATAACAAAGACACGTGTTGGAATGTCACAACTGTCAACAATGAGAAAGCAGGTGCTCGCGCATTCGCACTTAGAGCACGCTGCTTCACAGGGGAATCATGACAGGTTGATATATGAGACCACTGCTGTATTGTCTGTCACAACTAACACATGGTGACTTCTCAATTGAGGATGAAAGAATTTCAGTGTAAAAAAAAATTGCCCGCATAGGCATAAAGGCGATTTATATGCCAGTCTAGATGAAGGCTGCTTCAGAGACCATGGGCTGGATGGCCATCTAAGAGAGCACACCAATCCATGAGGGAGGTATCTGTTATTACCTTCTTGCAATAAGATGCCCTGAGAGTGTGACCCAAGACTAGAAACTGGGGACACCTCCAAATTCTCAGAGCACCTAGGCATCGCCATATGACACGGATTACTCTCAGAAGTTTTGTCATTGGATAAAACCCCCAACTTTTCAGCGATCACTGAAATGGTCTTGACCCAATGGTATGACGCTGGCTGCTGCTCCTGTAAGCCCCAACAGTCTCTCATAGAGACTGGAGGGGATGCCCTGACCTCGCTATATCTTTCTCAATGTTGATAGGAAGCAGGAAGCAGCATCAAGCAGGAAGCAGCATCCTTCGAGTTAACACTATTATATTAATTTCTTCTAATCTCTATACTTTAAAATAATTTAGCTTACATTATACAAATATAACTGACACTACTTTAGATAAAACAATCGTAACATTTTGCTGTCGCTAAATTTTATATGTTTCTACAAACATTCGCGACTAGTTTGCGACTAGCTTGTAGCCCGCTAGCATCACCTACTGCTAGCATGGTTTCATTTAATATTTCTCATTTACCGCTGATTTGTTTAAAAAACAAATATGTCTGCTGTCTCTCCAGTTTTGAATGCAGATGAGGACTCGCTCGAGCTTCACATGGTGCTGCTGGAACTGAAGGTTGTGGAGAAGCAGATCCGCAGCCTACTCGACAAGCAGGCCAAGCTGCTGGAGCGACGAACTGCGCTGGAAACATCTTGTGCCTCTACCTACATATCCAAGGTAAGCTCACAGCATGGAATTTACACTCTCAGGCCGTCTACACTATGTGTTTCTCTGGGTAGGGACCGTGCACCTAGGTCTTTCCCAGCCGTGGTCTCCGTCACGCCGGCGCCAACACACCACAGGCCTTGGGTGAACCAGCAGCGGAAGGCCTGGGCTGGACCCCAGGTAAGGACCTCTCCTCCTCTGATGTTTGAGATTCCAACCAAGAACCGCTTTGCCCCTCTCTGTCAGACCAGACCTAACGCTGTGATCGTCGGGGACTCCATTGTGCGGAACGTCCGTGTAGCCTCATCTAAAGGTAAGGTGCACACACACTGTTTTTCTGTTGCTCGTGTCCTTGACGTCGCTGCGCAGGTATCCCGGATCCTGAAGAAGGACGAGCGCATTGGAGTGGTCGTGCTGCACGCGGGGATGAACGACATCAGGCTGCGGCAGATGGAGGTTCTGAAGAGGGACTTCTTCAGCCTGATCAAGATGGTACGAGGCAGATAACCCAGTGCGAAGATCATCGTCTCTGGACCTCTTCTAGCTTTAAATGATTGGTTAGTTTTTTGGTGTAATGAGCAGAATCTGGTCTTTGTCAATAACTGGAATCTGTTCTGGGAACGTCCTAGATTGTTTCGTCCTGATGGCCTGCACCCCAGGCTCTTATTGTTAACTACATCATTACTGGTCAGTAATGTAATTTAATGTGTTTAACGGAAACTTGGATTAAACCAAACGAGTACATAGCATTAAATGAAGCGAGTACTCCTGGATTCAGTTATGTACATCAGCCTCGTTCAACTGGTAGAGGAGGAGGTGTTGGTCTCATCCATAATCAAAATCTAGGCATTAACTATGAAATACTTTTATTAACCTATAAAGCATTAAACGGTCTCGCACCACAATATCTAAGCAACCTTTTGGTTTTATATGATACGCCATGCCTACTTAGATCAAAAGATGCAGGCTATTTGACGGTACCTCGAATAGTGAAGGCTACAGCAGAGGGAAGAGCTTTCGCTTATAGAGCCCCACAGTTATGGAACAGTCTTCCTATTAGTGTTCGGGACTCAGACACAGTCTCAGTGTTTAAGTCTAGGCTTAAAACATATTTGTTTACTCAAGCCTACCCAGACTAGACTTTCTATTATACTAATTCATAGTCCTAATAATCTTTTTTTTCTCCCTCTCTCCTTTTGCTGAGCCACACATGAATATATGGAGATACTAGAGATCCAGATCCTTTATGCCTCTGGATGGAGCTCAAATCTTCTCCAATTACAGATGCTTGGACTACAACTGCTCCTAAGACCATACAGACTTTTTATAAGTCAATACTGTACTATTTCACACTGTTACACATCTGTTGTTACCCAGATGAGGATGGGTTTCCTTCTGAGTCTGGTTCCTCTCAAGGTTTCTTCCTCTTAAAACATCTTAGGGAGTTTTTCCTTGTCACCGTCACCACTCAGTGGCTTCCTCAGTTGGGATAAATTGACACCTTTAATATCTGTATACCATGTTGATATTTCTGTAAAGCTGCTTTGAGGCAATGTCTATTGTAAAAAGTGCTATACAAATAAAGTTGAATTGAATTGAATTGACCCTACGTTTGATGGGAATAAAAATGAGCTCATCATTGTAGAATCCCATTTAACCTCTGGAAAAGTTGTTTTCTGCACTGCAGAAAGCATATTTTTCTTGGGGTTCACCCTGATACCCAAACTCCTCATGTGGACGACAACATCTTGATGTTGAATAACCAACCCCCCGGATCATGCTAGAATTAACCAGTCATCCAGTTAGTTTAGTACATATATGCCCTGGAGTTGCAAGGGGTTTCAAGCTCTGATCTGGACCCTGTAACCCTTTTCTATGGTAGACAGAACCCATGGAGACACATTTAGTTGTAGTTTCCATGCTGAGAGATGGTCTTTTAGTGATAATTCTTCCACATTCTATTGGAGGGAAAGCATCAGATTTTCATTGCCCTGTGAGAACTCGCTGACCAGAGAAGACTGAAAACTAGGGACGACATTGCCTAGAGGGGGCCCTACAGTAAAACCAGGTGTTAACTGCCCTAACAACCTCATGTCTCCTGATACCTCCCTCTGCGGTCCATCAGGATCATTCCTTATTTGCCTGCTTGGCATTAACGCTTATTCTCAGATTAGACCTACTAGCAGGCTGCAACTGTGCCCCCCCCCCGTGTGTGTGTGTGTGTGTGTTAGGGGGTCAGGCCACCACACTCTCCTTCCACTCGCGGATGCCCGGGTGAACTTGGCAATATGGAGATGGAACGGGCTGAACACCGCCATTTTCTATTTTGCCTCCTGAAACCTGTCGATAATGGCATTAACCGCACTGCTGAACAGGTCACGCTGAATGCTTGTCTCCCGCTCCTCCTCCAGATCCATCTGGGATCCCCAGAACATAAGCCACAAGGCTCAGAAACCAACTCTCTTTGGCTGAGAAGAGAACAAGCCAAGAGTATAGCTGCCTGCCACAATACGCGCATTTTTATTTTTTTTAAATGACAGGAAGTGAAGAGTTTTATGAGCATTCGCACAAACAGCCAACAAGTTGTTGGCTGATGATGTGGTTTACAGGTGCCATTTTACAATCACTAACAAATTGGCACGTCAGTTGACCATGGCAGGCCTATTAATAGGCGTGATTTCACACAGACTTCAGATACTGGTCACACACTAGGGCGCTTCCCCACAACATGAAGCTCACGGAACAATGAGTTCACATTGAAAGGGATAAATTTTTACTCATTTTGTTACTCTAAAATACTGTACTGGGTCTGCATCTGGACTGTGGTCTTTCAATTGCTGACCCCTGTTATAAAGTCTCAGATTATTTTTTATTTGTTACATATGTGCAATTTTATTGCACAAGATAACTCATCCCCTTACCCTAAGCCTAGCTAAAATTAGTCCTAGCTAGTTTACCAACCAAATGAAAAAACATTTGTAGTCTTATTAGGTATCTAACTAGTTAGCTAGTCAGAGTCTGGTGCTAATATCTGCCTTGTGATATCATACAAGTTAGGTAGATAGCTAGCTATATGGCCAATACTACATGTGTTTCAAACATGCAAGGAGTTTCAATGTTGTGACATTATTGTTTACAGACATCTACAGATGGTTTTTGTGTTCTTGACAGCTGTTAAATATTTGTTTTTGAGTAGTAATTGTCACCTGTAACCTTGATTCACATTTTTCTTTTCATGCATGTAATGTCTTTAAAACATTCCGGCTATTTTCTTTGTTTTTTTTAATGTATTCTACATTCTGCTTCTTTCCACTTAAGCTCCTGCCTCTTGAGGCACACATATCCAGTATCTTTGTCACAAGCTACTATAATGTGTAAATTTTTTATCTGACTATAGACGATGCTTCACTGTCAGTTTTGTTTACATTACTGTAATATCAAAGTAGCCTACATCGAGCATAGAAAAGTTTCAGTCTATCACTCAAAACATACCAACTGGAGGGCTGTAGATCAATTTGTAGATGATTAGTTTGTCGCATTGACTTTTTCACATTATGTAGCTCTTACTAATAAAGGTACAACAATATCTTGTTCCAATGGACAAAGATATTTTAACCCTCTTACCCCGTAAGGCCGAAAAACCATCTTGCCTGTCTTTGATCTATTCCCGTAAGGACGATATACAGCTTGGTCGTCTATGCCAAATCCCCGTAAGGCTGATATAGCGGCTTCACAGTATAAACGCTATCCCTGTAAGGCCGGTATACCGGCATTACTCTGCTAGGATTCCTTACTTATTTATTTATTATTTTTTGACCCAGAAGGTTGATGACGTCATGACGTCACAACGTGATTACATTATTATTCCGGCATTATGATGAAGCTAATCCAAGCATGAATATTGGTGTAATAGTAGAAACACTGAACTGCTTCATTTTCAAAGTAATTTTACACAAATACATTATTATAAGTTGTTTCAAGGTCTAAAAATGTTAAAATTAAAATGTTGATTTTGGGGCCAATTTTGGCCCGGGAACTCAGGGTTGGCATGCTGTTTCTATGGGGAATATAGGGTTGTGGGACATAATACTGTGGGAACTTAGGGGTAAGTGATTCCCCCATTTACATTTGTCCAGGAAACATAAGAAATGGCCAATATAAAGATTTATTGATTTAAAAAAAATCAGTTATTTAAAACTCAAACAGCCTGTTTTACATCTCAGAACATCATCTGAGGTATATGTAGACTCTTGCAATCAGTCTGAAGATTTTTACAGACTGTGACTTATGAGGTGGGGAACAATCTGGTATTTTAGCAGATAATGTAGATTAATCTTTACATTTTTTTTAGACAGCCTTTATCTTTTTTACCTGAAATTGAAATTATTTCTACAATCTACAACTGTTCAAACTATAATTGAAGGCTTCCAAGATATATGTAACCGTGCTATCCTCTAAATATGAACTAACAGTGTGCTAGGTTCGTAAGGAGCCATGTGGTTTAAACTGAACCCATACAAGGAAGGATGATGCCAGATAAGTTGAAACAATATAAACTTTACTTAGTTCTTTTCAAACAACATTTGAAACAATTATGTACAGACAAAGGAAAATAAAAAATGGGCCCTTTAAAGTAATTGAGTCTTTTGATCTCCTTCCCTTTTGGGGTCGGTAAAGTCTAAATTTGTGATCACGTTCTGGATTAATCAATATACTGTCAACATGTGTCACCTGTTCTGTGACAGTTTCCCTGTTTAAGAGGAAGGTTGGCACTTTTGGTTGAAAATGTGTACCAGCTCAGGCGGCCGATACTGTCCTACCACCAGGGAGGTATACTCGCGAAGTTGATCGACGTCTCTTCAAGATCACACTGGGAGGCTCGCCATCAATAGAAAGGGATCTTCCAAGTAGTTCTCTCTGTGTCCACCAGACATCAAGTAGTTCTCACTCTGTCCATAAGACTTGAGGTAGTTCTTGGGACCTGACTGAGACAATAGAGATGCAAACGGGGATTTCTCCAAACATCCCAGTTGCTCCTCCTTATCCTGTCTTCTGTAGTGGTTCTTTAGCTTGCTAATTCACGCACTTTTGTCACTTTGTATACTTTAATTCTATAATTTTCCTCCCGTCGCCAAAATCATGTGCGTCTCCTATTTTTTCACACACGCACGCGGTCGTGTCGTGATCTGTTAATCATGCTCAGCTGGGCGCGGGACTATCGCTCCTGATTGCTGATTTTCTTAAAGGGACACTACGCTATTTTAACACAAGTTATTTGAACCCTGTATTGTCACTGGGTTACATATACATGACATGAGCCAATTGCACCTGCTTTACAAATTCAGTGAAAAATAAACTACTCTTGAAATTTCATTAAGAGAAGGACATTAAGGGATTTATGGATGTGCTGAATACAGAATGTATTCTCAAGCATTGCAGTATAAATGCAGCCCGTGCCCATATTTCTAGGTCAAAACATTTGGGGGAAAGAGTGCTTTGCTCAGTAAGTTCTCAATAAACAAACATTACAGTCACTTTTTAAGTTTGACTCAGTTAGGGGGTAACATGAGCAGACACATTCAGCTTGCATTAAAAAATAAGATGTTTTGGAAGATATTGGAGATAGTAGGATCATTACAAAAATGATTTTCTCAAAGATGAATCATTGGCTAGCATGTTTGACAGGCAGGTTTATGTCCATGGCAGCTATTTCTCAAACTTGGAGAATAGTGGTGGTTCTCTGTGTAACTGCCATCTCAATGGGCAAAATAACATATATGTCAGTCCTAATAGATGAGCATTTACACTGTCAAATGGTCCTGATTCCATATTACCAACTAAAGCCAAAGCACCACTACATTTACCATTATCCACGGATTATTGCTAGTTTTAGGATGCTCATACAAAGAAATGAAGGGAAAGTTACAATTTTAAGAACTTGTGTGTAACCATCCATCCATCTTCAACCGCTTACTCTTTTTCAGAGTCTTGGGGAACCTGGAGCCTATCCCGGGGAGCATCGGGCACAAGGTGCGGTACACCCTGGACAGGGTGCCAGTCCATTGCAGGGAACAATCACTTGTGTGTAACACTACAGGAAAAAAAAACATTAGCATCTCCAAGCTTATTTTAGTTTTGGCAATTGTCCACAACATCTTGTTGTAGAAAGGGGAACAGATTTACCCCTTAGAGAGTTTGAAGCGAAACTTTTCCAGCTAGAAATGAATGATGCTCACAAAGAAGGGTACATTACAAAAAAAATATCTATGCTTTGACCAAATAATGCTGGTTGGATCACCTAGGGTGCTTTCTAAAGTTTACAATTTGGTGTTAGTGGAGACTTAGTTTACCTTACTACCATAGGGATGTAATTTCACAATTGGATATTTTAAGTCAGAGCAATGCCTGCAGGCCTTTGTGAGTGCTCTTTCAGGCTCTGTTTGGACCATGCTCCCCAGCAGACTCTTGAAGAATGCCAACAAGTTAACATGCCAACATCATTCATTGGTATTTAGCATTACAGACTTTTAAGTTCACAGTGGTCCCCAGGCCAGGGAGCAGATGGTACTGTCTGATTTTCTTTTGCATTGCGGGTGGAGTCAGTCACAGGCTAGGTACCAGCCAATGTTCCTTGTCATTTGGAACATGTAAATCATACCGTTACTTGCCCAGCTAGCAGGGAATGTTGTCGCAACTTTCCACTACAAGTGCATCAACTACAAGTTGTATTCATTTTTTAAACAAAACATATTAATCTAATGTTCAAATAATGTTTTAAGGATGTTTTCTCATTTCAACTAATGTTCCTATAAGGTTAAGATATACCATTTTAACTGCAACATTCAAGAGGATGTTGTCAAGGCCACAGATTATGTTTCATGACAACAAAGGAAGAGCATTCTTTCCACAACATTAAAAAAATTATTTGAGGAAGTAATTGAGATTTTTTTAAAAATATAAAACGTTCCTGTAAGCTGGTGTTTTAACAAAGGTATCATTAAGGAAATCATTAAGTTATAAGGGTTAATTTTGGGAAAAAGTAAAAGGCGCATGCGCTGCAAAAAATGACCTTGTCCCAATAAAACCATTGGTATTGCAAGTCTGCTGTAAAGAAAGCTGATTTCATCTCAGCTTTATCTTCCCATTACTCTCTTAACTTTCTGGCACTAACTGAGATCTGGATATCTCCACAGAACTCAGCTACACCGGCTGCTCTATCCTCTGCTTATGCTCTCTCTCACACTCCATGAGAAACTGGCAGGGGTGGTGGTACAGGTCTGCTGTTGTCTTGGAGATGGTGCTTCACACTTCTCGCCCTGTCTCATTTTAACATCTCATCCTTTGCATTCCTTACAGTTACCACCCTGATCAACCTTCTCATCATCATCATCTACTGCCCTAGGAGACTTTCTTGAAGAAATGGACATGCTCTTTTCCCTACCAACAGCATCCCTCTTACAGTCCTTGGAGACTTCAACCTCCCCTCTGACAAGCTTGAGTCCTCTTGCCTTCTGCTCTTCTTCTGCATTCCTTCTTCTTGACATTCAAAAGCTGCCCAAGCACACACAAAGAATGAAATGTCCTGGACCTCACCTTCAATTGCCCCTCTCCAGCTACAGAAATCAGTGCTACCCCACTCCACACCTCCTATCATCACTTGGTCCCTTTTACCTTCATTCTCCATATCCTGCCTAAACCAGCAATCAACACTTCTTTACTACCCATCAAAACCTCCATTCTATCTCTCCTTTCTCAATTTTTCCAAGTACTTCTACTGTATAGTTCAGATATCCAGATTGTATATTATGGATATCAAAATGCAATTGTATTGTGGATATCTGAAATGTTAATTTTCACAGCTTGCCATATTCAATTCAAATCAATGTAGTTGTATACTATCTTTTAACAATGGCCATTGTGTCAAAGCAGCTTTAAAGAAATATATAAACACAGGATACAGATTTTAAGTGTGTGAATTTATCCCTATTGAGCAAGCCGGTGGTGATGGAGGAAAGCAAAAATTCCCTAAGATGAAATGAGGAAGAAACCTTGAGTGGAACCAGACTCAGAAGGAACCCGTCCTCATCTGGGTAACAACGGATAGTGTAAAAATAAAGGGACGTTCATTATGGTTTTTATATGAAGTCTGTTTTGTTGAACTAATCCACTGTTCACTAAAGGAGACTTGAGTGCAAAATTGTATGTGATAATTGCAGTCCCAAGACCATAACAGCAACCATAGTTCCGGCACTATAGTGCAACTGTTCATGTGAAATTGATGTCCAAAACCATTTCCATGGTACTTCAAGTGGCGCCATCCTCAGCAATATCCAGGATGCACTGATTGGGGTCATCCTTAATAAGAGAATGTAGACAACCAGAGGTAAGGCATCAGGATGGATCAGGCAGGTCCGGAGAGCAAAAAAGGTCAAGATCAAGTATCTGTGATAATCAGAATTTGTAAATCACATTGTGAATATGCTCTTTCTGTAACAACACATTTGATAAATGTTGCCACATGTTTAAATTAATACATAAAGTGTTTGAATATTTTTTTAAGTTTCATCAATTCACACAGTGCAGTACAATATAACTCAATTCAATGACCTGGAAATGAGGCATGAATTAAGTAAATTCAGTGAGCTTTTTTCAGTGTGTGGACTTCTGTGTTCACTTTAAACCAGTTTTTAAATAACTTTTAATCTAAGAAAAGAACTAAAATTTCCAAATGTAACTTACAGAAATGTTGATCTGCATCGCAGACATAGGATGTGTGTGTATGTGTGTATGTGTGTGTGAAGAAAGAGTACTGTACATATTGCAACATATATTGTAAAGGTTGTTTCCTAATGATATTTATGATATCATCACATCGTTCACCATGAAAAATGGATAAAAATGATGCCAAACATGCCCTGAGTAATACTGTTCTTAAAAACAGTTTAGATGAGCAGCTTAAGTTCACATGGTATCTCCGAAACACATTCCTGATCATTTTAAAATGTAATTTTAATCAAATTACTGCCATAATTTATAAATTTTCTATACCTTTGACTGAGTGATTATGTGACATCTGCAAAACTAAAGCTGCATATATATTAATTCCAGTGATAACCCATTCACATTTACTTAACATTATAATTGCTATTATTATTATTATTATTATTATTATTGTTGTTGTTGTTGTTATTATTATTATTATTATTGTTGTTGTTGTTGTTGTTATTATTATTATTATTATTTTTATTATTATTATTATAGAGGGGGGCACTCATCCAAACCTTATTTCATGCAACAATTTGAAAACTGCTCACTCAACAATCCAAACAGCCTACAACAGGTAACTCGAGAGCTGTTTTTTGTGACACAGCAGCTAGGGTGTTATGTCAGTCAGACAGGTAGTGGGAGGGGCGCATTGTTTCTTATGTTTGTGACAAAGCCACTAACCCAACAAATGTGAAAAATACAAACTTTTCACTACAGCCTTGCATGTGAAGTGAACTTTTTGTAATTCAATTAAAGATCATCTGCTAAATAAAATTTCCTCATTTGTCGATGATTTCCCAAATTGTTAGCTTCAATATAACAATTATCTCATATCCAAATCTCTTTGTAAACAATGTGTCCAAACAACACAAACAAGATGCACATCCCCTGATTTGATTACTGAATGGATCTTTAACAAAATGTACATAAGAATTACATTGTTTTATAATTAAACACAATAAATACATTTGAAACCCTTTCAACCCTTTATTGATTTACGTTTATTTCATATTTATGTGGGGCAAATGAGCTCCTTGGTTAGTGCCCTGCTGCCCGCGGCATTAGTTGAGCTCCCGTTTCAGCCAGTTCAAGTTTCGTTCCAGACCTACATCTTGGTTCTTTAATTTTCCATCTATTATCCATTTGGATGGTGGGCCCAGCTCTGTGCTGTTTCCACTTTTGTACCGAACCCTCCCCGTAACAGTATAATTCACATGTTTTGTGTTCTTTTCTTGAAATAACATGAATACATTTTGAAAGACATGAAGAAAAAAATTTTAATGATTATGTGATATTAACTTTTTATATAACATAAATACAGTAAGCATGGCTGGGGAGTAACAAAGTACAAGCATAAACGAAGCAAAAAATAAAAAAAATTATAATTCTGGTCTGAGTACATTGTTCTATTAAGCTTTGAAAATAACAATAATATGAAATCAGTCACTGCTGATTTTTTATTTCACAAAATAAAATAATATGATAATGTATATTAAGCGCTTCATACAAACTCGTAAGTGTATTGATGTGGCTTGCCATGTGAGATGCTGCAGCAAACGTGTGTGCTTAATGTGTTCCAGACATGTTTTCTTCAGCACAGAAATAACATTATGTTCATATCCTTATCTGTAAATGTTAGATATTCATGCCAGTATTTCCATTTTACATAAAGACTCTTTTAAACTCTTTAAGACCCATTAAACTTCACTGAATGAACGTGAGTGTACGTATGCGCATAACTCTGACTAAAATGTTAATTTTGATCAAATCTGTTGTTTTATGCTATATTTAGCTATATTTAGAAACAAAAGTAATTGTTTTTTATGAGAGCTGTAACTGTAATGGGGTTATAACATGTAATTGTATATAAATGTAAGAAGTGTCATACATTTACAGAATGAAGTAACATGTTACAGTGTTCAAATGAGTGAATGTGTGTGTTAAGGACTGTACACACCGGGAGCGCAAAAAACGGTACATTTAATGCCCCAGTGATTGTCAATGCATAAAAATGTTTTTGACGTTGAGGGTTTTTTGGGGTTTTTTGATGCGCCGTGTTAAAAACTGGCCAACGAATGAGATTTGCGTTTTTGTTCACGTGCCTGGAGCCACCGAATTTATATATGATATATAAGTTATATATACTGTCTTGCCGACGAAGAAGATGCCGAAGAAGAAGACAAAGAAGCCAAAAAAGAAGATGCAAGCAAGTAGCAAGTTGAATAATTAGCTGCTGGTGTCTTTGGTGTCTGAATGCCAAGAACTTTATGATAAACACCACAGTGACTATAAAAATAAAGAGAGAAAGAGAAGTGCAGAGAGCAAAAGAATGATAGCATTTACTTTTTTGTTCATGGCTTGGTATCTGCACTAAAGAGATTGCCCCTCCCAGCTAATTTCTGTCAAACTTCAAATACAACAATTATTGCATGATGCTGAGTTTGGTCAGACCTATTTTTCTCTGTTTCCTCACCAATTGTCTGTGTCCTACAATCAGGTCAGACCTCTACAAACTATGAGCGCCACAACATTACTTCTTGGCAACAACTGTAGATATGTGTGTACAGTATATATACAGTGCATCTGGAAAGTATTCACAGTGCCTCACTTTTCCCACATTTTGTTATGTTACAGCCTTATTCCAAAATGGATTAAATTCATTGTTTTACTCAAAATTCATGAAAGAAGTTTGTTTGAAATCTTTGCAAATTTATTTTAAAAAAAAGCACATTTACATAAGTATTCACAGCTTTTGCCATAACACTCAAAATTAAGCTCAGGAGCATCCTGTTTCCACTGATCATCCTTGAGATGTTTCTACAATTTGATTGGAGTCCACCTGTGGTAAATTCAGTTGATTGGACATGATTTGGAAAAGCACACACCAGTCTATATAAGGTCCCACAGTTAACAATGCATGTCAGAGTACAAGCCAAGCCATGAAGTCCAAGGAATTGTCTGAAGACCTCCGAGACAGGATGGTATCGAGGCACAGATTTGGGGAAGGGTACAGAAACATTTCTGTAGCATTGAAGGTACCAATGAGCACATTGGCCTCCATCATCTGTAAATAGAAGAAGCATCGGGGAGAAGGGCCTTAGTCAGGGAGGTGTACAAAAACCCGATGATCACTTTGAGAGAGCTCCAGCATGTCTCTGTGGTGAGAGCAGAACCTTGCAGAAGAACAACCATCTCTGCAGAACTCCATCAATCAGGCCTGAATGGTAGAGTGGCCAGACGGAAGCCACTCCTCAGTAAAAGGCACATGACAGCCTGCCTGGAGTTTTCCGAAAGGCACCTGAAGGATTCTCAGACCAAAGATTGAACAAAGATCGAGCTCTTTGGCCTGAATGGCAAGCGTCAGACAGGACAACTCTGTGTATGTCCTTGAGTGGCCCAGCCAGAGAACAGACTTGAACCAGATTGAACATCTCTGGAGAGATCTGAAAATGGCTGTGCACTGACGCTCCCCATCCAACCTGATGGAGCTTGAGAGGTCCTGCAAAGAAGAATGGTAGACACTGCCCAAAAATAGGTGTGCCATGCTTGTAGCATTATTCTCAAAAAGACTTGAGGCTGTAATTGGTGCCACAGGTGCTTTAACAAAGTATTGAGCAAAGGCTGAGTATACTTATGTAAATGTGCTTTTTATTTTTTTTATTTTTTTTTATGAATTTACAAAGATTTCAAACAAACTTCTTTCAGGTTTCATTAAGAGGTATTGTTTTTGTTGTGGAGAGCAGCCAACTTCAGCCAGACTTCACGGTAATACAGCTCAAGCAGTTCACTGTTTATCAGCAAAGACATATGAAAGCTATCTCTGTGATTTAAATGCAATGTCTCCAGGCAGAACACAGTAAAACGTGACAGAAAACAAATAAAAATATCACTAAATAAAAAAATCAAACAAAATTAAACTGAATTTGCAATTAATTAAAAAAAATACCAAAACAAGCCAGTTGTCACAGTTTGCCCGGAGCTGTGGCGTGCAGCAAGCGCTACTGCGCATGCACGGACTCCTTCCATGTTGGAACAGCCCTCCAAGAGCAGGGGCGACTATCTAATGGCACTGCACATGCGCGGATGTCGTCAGCAGCGACGCCGTGCCTACCTCACGTCAGGTCAAAGGGTCATGTGTAGGCGTGTCTGGGAATCACGCACAGCTGAGAGCCCATTGGAGTAATGACGGGACTGTATATATACCGCATGCCGTACTCTACACGGCGTGGTTCAATAGCGATATCTGTATCAAGGACTATGTCTATGTTCATACTTATGTGAATGTCTCCACTAAAGTTCATGCTCAGTTTGCCTGGTTTTGTTTATGCTCGGGTCCAAGGACAACTACGTGTCTACGTGTGTAGAGGTATTCCTAGCTTTAGTCACTAGTACTAGCAGTAGCTGTGCTAGCCCAATGAGTTTAGTTTAGTTCTGATGTACCTGTTTTGGTTTTGTTTGTTTGTTTGGTGCACACTGTAAATAAAACCTCACCATTCTTCACAGTGTTTACGTCCGCCTTTGCTTCTTGCGCCTGTGGCACGTAACACCAGTCAGAAGTAAAGTTAAACTCACCCACACCCCCAGTACTAGGCAACCCTGATTATGCTTTAAAGAAGTATTTGCTGCAGTGGCCAAATCAACAAGTACCTTACATTTCAATAAACATTGTCTCTTTTCTGGTGTGAGGAAGCCACTCATTGAGAGAGCGGCAAACCTTTAAAAACACAAATTAAACACAAAAGTGTTTTTTCCCCCAACAGTTTAGCTTCCTGTAGTTTTTAACAGTTCCCAGACTGTTCCAGCATCAAACACAACTCTTTCTCTGGAGTCTAACACAAACCATGGGGAAATGATGGATACATATTTGTGCTAATAAGGAGCAGCTGTGTACAATCTGTTAAGGCCACACGTCTGGGTGCTTAAAGAACACAATCAATCAAGCAGATAGCTAATATGTAGAGCAGTTTTTAGGCTTTAAGTAAATCTGTGCATAGCAAAAGAAGAGAACCAGCAGAAATTTTGCAAAAATACCTCAATGATCCAAAAAAGCTTTATGTCTATGGAAAACAGTTGGTGTATGGATAAACAGAATAATAATAATAATAATAATAATACAATAAAGGGTGACAGAAACTCTTTGAAAAAAAAAGGTTCCACCCCAAAGATTTCTTTGGTTTGTCTCTCTAGGTGAAGTCTTAAAGCTTCTACCTCCAATTCTACCATACTGTTGTGTTTCCCTTTCAGAAAAGTGTCCAAGTGAAAATTATTTAGCAAGCTAGACTCATTAACTATCCAAAGAACTTTTAAAAAGAAAAAAAAAACTTTTTTCGAAGAGTATATTTAGTATTCATGTATTCTTAAGCCATTATGGGTAAGGTCCCAAACAAAACATTCTAACAACATGGTTTTTTATTTTAAAGTCTTCAAACAATGTACTCTTAGAGGCGAAAGGATGACCATAATATACTCTGACAGTGGGAATAGTGTAGCTTTCCAGTATATGTGTAAAAAATTAAAAGGCTGAATTACTTGCACCATGGTGAAAGAGGTCTTTATGTTTAATGCCCCTGAATTGTTAATTATGATTGCGCATGCAGCTTATTGAAAAGAATGCAGTTGCTCAAATTTATAATGAATATCTCAGATATTCATATAAAGAAATAAATAAAAAATATATATTTGTTTCATTATAATAATAATAATAATGCAAATTCAATAATAGAATCAAGGTATTTTAAAGGCTGTTCTGTGGTTTGTAAATAAAGGGGCCTATATTATCTCTTCACAAATTCAAATATTTTCCATTCTCATAAAAATGGTATGTTTCTTTATGTTCATAATTAAAATGGGAGATGGGTGTTTAACTTTTTTTTTTTTTAACCATTCGTAGCTTTTCTACTGCACACACTCACTAGCTAGAACACTACAGCAATTTGAAAGTTATTCTGATCTGGCATTTAGAGTGATGCTGCAAATTAGTGCTGCAAATTAGTAAATTCACAGTGCTTCCACAAATTACAGACAGTTTAATATTTTATTCTTGGTGCTAGGAGGATAAGATACTATGGGCAATGTTGTGTTAACAAGCAAGGCAGTGAGGTGTTACCAAATTCAGTCAGTACAGAGATCACAGAGATTTCAAACCGGTGCAAAATGCTGTTTTCTCATTAATTGAATTATTTTACAAAATGGTTTTGAATAATTTAATTCATTTTTCATCACTACTTGCATTTTTTACTTTGGTTCTATGTTTATTTTATGTCACTTTGACTTACCTCAGTTTCATTATACCTTTTATCATTGACAGCATACTGAAGGGTAAACATTGATAGTATATCTGAGTTAATCCTGTTTGCAATGGTTGAGCTGAAATGTTACACAACAGGAGGAAAGGAGCTGAAGTGTATTTGCTGAATGTTTAAAAAATAATAATTGTGCATATGATAAATGAAAAAGCAAGCCAAGTTCAATTGCTGTCCAATGGCGTGCCAGAAGGTTTTGGTTGTAAATAGAAGTGTGCATCTGGGTTTAGATCTCATAGAATGTGGCTAAAAATTTGTGCAAACAGGAGTTTTTTTTTTTAAGTTTCATGCAAGCATAAACAAGAAGTTAGATATGAAGCTCACAGGACAAACAAAGACCATATTTTTTCACATGTGAAGCATTTACAGTATTCATTCATCCTCAGTAACAGAGCCACAGGTTTAAATTGGGTAATTTTGGGAAATGGAACAAATAAAATTTATTAGAAAATTGTGCAGGCAGTCAGAAACGAAAATAATAATTGTGTGAGTGCTATTAGTAAATTATTATTTTTTTTAAATGGCCCACATATATCATTAGTTGAGACAAGTTGTGAACTCGGGGAGCTTAGTGGTTAGCACGTTCGCCTCCAGGGTCCGGGGTTCGATTCCCACCGGGGCCATGTATGTGCGGAGATTGCATGTTCTCCCTGTGCTGCAGGGGTTTCCTCCAGGTACTCCGGTTTCCTCCCCCAGTCCAAAGACATGCATGGTAGGCTGATTGGTGTGTCCGTGGTGTGTGAGTGTGTATGTGATTGTGCCCTGCAATGGACTGGCACCCTGTCCAGGGTGTACCCTGCCTTGTGCCCGATGCTTCCTGGGATAGGCTCCAGGTTCCCTGTGAAGAAGGAGTAAGTGGTAGAAGATGGATGGGTGAAGTTGTGAACTCGAGTGATGTAGCTGAGGCTGAGGTTCTGTTCCAAGGAAATATAGATACAGATATTTACTAAACAGATACAAACACAGTGGCATTGTGCTATACCTTTTTTATAATGTGTTTCACATACATATGTAGCTCATTTATCACAACCAAGAGATTTATTTATTTCCCATTTCTTTAATTCGTGCATTTCAGTTGAAACTGTTTATTTGTTATATTCAAAATTATTTCAGCACTTTTTTATAGTACTCTTTTGTGTTTTAATATGTTCAGTTCCTTTGACTGTAATGTCCTTAATGTCACTCCAGGTTTATCTCTTTCTTACTGAGTGACTCTATTCCCACTGACTGATACTATATTCACTGAAACATGATTCTGGCAAGAAATTAAGAGTCGGCTGTTGCTAGTGGGTTATCCTGCATTTACACTAGCCATTTTTGCAGCAATATTTTCCCTCACCTTCATCACAAAATGCTAGTCACTAGTAGGCCTTTCCTGACTTTACTGAGTTAACTGCTGTTTGCTATGATTTCTGGGTAGAGCCTAGGTAGTGCAATGACCAACACTGCCATAATCTTTCTTTCTTTGTGGATTGCTGTGTGTCATAAATACATTCAGTAGCTGAGTGGTGCAACAGAAAATTGTTCACCCTATCATCGGGAGATAGCTAGTTCTATTCCTATTTACTGTATGTGGAAGTGGGTAGAGTGTGCTTTCCTCCAAGTGTTATGTTGCTCTGTGAGGCAGCATCTGCAGCAATTAAAAAAAGGATGCTGGATTCACTTGTCTCAGACGAAGCATGTGTTGGTAATTGTTGTATGATAGGGGATAGAAGGCTAGTGGGTAGGAATTGGCCAAGACCAAATTAATAAATAAACCAAAGAAAAAATCGGAGGTAAGATGTGTTACAGTTTGACTAATTTATTTACTTTGGTATATGTTTCTATTTATTCTATGTTCTATGTTCTATGTCCGTGTGTGTGTGTGTTTGTTGGTGGTGGTGGTGGTGGTGGGGGGGGGTTTCGTGTGTGTGTGTGTGTGTTGTATACATCTACTCTTTTATTTTTTAAATTTACTTGCTTTGGCAAGAATGCGATAAGCATACATAGTGCGATACAGTTATGCCAGTAGATCACTGTTGAGGCCATGTTTTTCACTACTGTTGTAGTAAAAATCTATTTTGTTATTACATCATACTAACACTAATTCCAATGATATATGTATACCAACAGAAAAACATTTATATACACACCAGCACAAAAAGAAGTGTCGTTTTTTTCCTCTTTGGGAATGTCACAAGCAAGCTTTGATGTATTTTTAGAAAAGCAGACATTTCTAGACTCTGTCAGTCAGGTGCACAATATTATCTATAGTTAATATAAACACACACACACACAGTAGTGCAGCGCAAGTGATTCTGTAACATAAATATCTGTGACATCTGGGGGCCATGCTGAAGGGGCAAAAGGTCACAAAAACATGTCATGCTGTCACACTGTTTGTGTACATGTGCGTGTGTGTGCAAGTCAGAGAGGCAAGAGGAGGAAAGGGTCTCAGATATTCACACGCTAAGGGTTTAGCACAAGTAATTCATCATAGTGGCAAGACTTATAATATCAAATAGACTAAAAGAAAAGTAGCTGAGCAGTGGCTCTGAAAATACATTTGTTTCATTCCTATGAGAGAGAGTGAGAGAGAATGGAGTGTAAGGTAACATGAGAAGGAGAGAGAAAAGGAGAGACTAACTGAGAAGACAAAAAAAGTAGTAATACAAAAGGGAGGAAAGGGAAGTGAAAGGGAGATAGGCAGAATGAAATGCGGTAGGGGGAGCACATAAGAGTGAAAAGTGAGAGAGGGTATGCAGAATGGTGCACAGCGACTACCATCATTACCCCACAGCTCCAGGGTCGCTGATTTGATACTACGCTGGGTTTACTGTCTGTGCAGAGTTATATATTCTCCCCCATTTTTCTCAAAACATGACGAGCTGAATTATTCCCCCAAAATTCTATTTTTGTTAAATATGACTGTAAAAAGGGTTCTGGGTTGTCTAAATGCTTCTAGATGCATATCATTGTACTTCTTTTTTATCAGAAAAGTTTTGTGTGGTGTCTAGGAACTCCGATCATAGCTTATGGTTTTCACTGTAACTTTTGTTCCTGCTGCTTTCAGGCCATTCTGCAACTCTTTTTTGAGTCGCTGCTAACTTCTCTCTTGCCTTACTTATCTTTGTGAAATTGACAGAGCTCCAGCATGTCTCTGTGGAGAGAGGAGAACCTTCCAGAAGAACAACTATCTCTGCGGCACTCCACCAATCAGGCGTGTATGGTAGTGTGGCCAGACAGAAGCTACTCCTCAGTAAAGGGCACATGACAGCACGCCTGAAGGACTATCAGACCATGAGAAACAAAATTCTCTGGTCTGATGAAACAAAGATTGAGCTCTTTGGCCTGAATGACAAGCGTCATGTCTGAAGGAAACCAGGCACCACTCATCACCTGGCCAATACCATCACTACAGTGAAGCATGGTGGTGGCAGCGTCATGCTGTGGGGATGTTTTTTGAAAACCTGCACCAGAGCACTCTGGACCTCAGACTGGGGAGAAGGTTAATCTTCTAACAGGACAACAACCCTAAGCACACTGCCAAATTAACAAAGGAGTGGCTACAGGACAACACTGTGAATGTCCTTGAGTGGCCCAGCCAGAGCCCAGACTTGAACCCGATGGAACATCTCTGGAGAGATCTGAAAATGGCTGTGCACCGACGCTCCCCATCCAACCTGATGGAGCTTGAGAGGTCCTGCAAAGAAGAATGGGAGAAACTGCCCAAAAATAGGTGTTCCAATCTTGTAGCATCATACTCAAAAAGAATTGAGGCTGTAATTGGTGCCAAAGGTGCTTCAACAAAGTATTGAGAAAAGGCTATGAACACTTATGTAAATGTGCTTTGTTGTTTTGTTTTTTTTTTAATAAATTTGCAAAGATTTCAAACAATCTTCTTTCACGTTGTCATTATGGGGTATTGTTTGTAGAATTTTGAAGAAAATAATTAATTTAATCCATTTTGGAATAAGGCTGTAACATAAAATGTGGAAAAAGTGAAGCGCTGTGAATAATTTCTGGATGCACTATGATTGAATGTATTGTAGTGACAGAGATGTTTATGGTCTTTGCTTTGTCTTTGTAGCTTATTCCATTTGAATGATCTTCTGGAAGCTCCATCACCTTCACAAAGATTGTTACTTAATGTGTCAAATCTATCCATCCAATGGTAACATATTTTATAATGACGTCAGGTGCAATTTGAATAAGAATATTTCTTTAGCAGAAATTACATATATCTAGAACCTGATTTATTTGTATGTAATATTTACATACTGTTTTTAATATAGTAAATAAGAATTCAAGCAGAAAAGTGGTCACAGAGAAATGAGGAGGAAGTGAGGAATTAAAATGAGCTTGGAAAAAGGAAATGGGATCAAATGAGTAAGAGACAGATAGAAAGGAATAGAAATAGAGTGAATACACAGAGAGAGAGAGAGATATTGAGGGGGGAAAGAGAAAAAGGGTGAGGCAAAAATTAAAGAATAGAAAGATAAAGCAATTAAGTCAAAATGAGGAAATCTGAAGAAATCTGTGTCAATGTGTGTGTGTGTGTGTGTGTGTGTGTGTGTGTGTGTGTGTGTGTGTGTGTGTGTGTGTGTGTGGTTTATATAATGTGCTGCACTAGACAGGCATCCCATCCTAGGTGTATTCCCACCTCACGCTCAGTGTTCCCAGAGTTGGCTCCGGGTTCTTCATGACCTTGACCAAGATAAAAGTTGCTACTGAAAATGAATGCATGCATGAATGAGAAAAATAAAGAAAAGGTCATACATGCGATACATGGATGCAAGAAGAAAGTTGAGGGGAAAAGAGAAACTGTAAGTAACAAAGAGAGTCTGTGAGAAAGGGATCGGAGGAACGTTAGACCATGGAGGTATAGTACCACCTACAGCACTTTAACAGTACTGCAGTAAACACACACACACACACACACACACAAACACAGAGAGAGGAGAGGGAGGGAGAGAGAGAGAGAGAGAGAGAGAGAGAGAGAGAGAGAGAGAGAGAGAGAGAGAGAGAGAGAATTTAGCATAATCAACTTACCTCTGTGTTGGTTTTTGGACACTGGGAGGAAACACATGCAAACACAAGGACAATAACCAGAGATCAGGATCGAACTGGGGACCCTGCCTCTATGAGGCAGTAATGATAACTCTAAAGGTTTGTATAAATTATTATGAAATTATATGGTGAGCATTGAAAGTAATATAAAGATTGTAATAATAAAAGCACATTTGCAGAAGTACAATTCTGATTATGGATACAAAGTATCCATGGTTTACAGTTTATATAATTATAATCTCATCTTTGCATTATATAATTACTTTTATCAGAAAAATAACTCTAATATAAATAGCAACTCGCTCCATGTGAAGCAAAATTCTCTCAGGATCTCAAAATCTAAAAACAACTGAAAGGTGAAGCACAGGTCAATATATAAGGTATCTATCATGGCAGCTTCTAACAGTGCAAGGTTATATCTGACTTGCAACAAAAGTCTCCAACTGATAAAGTAAGAAAACTTTAGCACACAGAATATGTCAGCTTAAAAAATCCAGTTCAACCCAGCTGGAGTTCTTAAACAAATATCCTGAAGACAAAAAGGCAAGAAAAACTCCAATACAGAAAAAGGCTAGTAGCATGTCACTGAAAGTCTAAAAGTATACTGCTCAAAAAAATAAAGGGAACACTTAAACAGCACAATGTAACTCCAAGTGTTGCCTTTATTTTTTTGAGCAGTATATTTTAGACTGGATCCTACACAATAACAAAATTTTTCATGTGTTGTCTGTAAATTGTTTCCTTCAATTTTTCAAAGGACCTGAGCTTAGTTGCAAAGAAGAATAAATTCAAGCATTGAAGGGAAACAGACATATCACAAAATCCCCAATATTCACTGAACACCCAGAGTGTTGATTTAATACTTTTGGAATTCATTTGTGACCAAATATATATATATATATATATATATATATATATATATATATATATATATATATATATATATATATATATATATATATATATATATATATATATATATATATGTATATGTATATATTATGTGTGTGTGTGTGTGTGTAAAGTGCATATATATATATATATATATATATATATATATATATATATATATATATATATATATATATATGTATGTGTGTGTGTGTGTGTGTGTGTGTAAAGTAAAAATGTATTTGATCCCCTGCTGATTTTGTACGTTTGCCCACTAACAAAGAAGTGATCCGTCTAAAATTTTAATGGTAAGTTTATTTGAACAGTGAGAGACAGAATGACAACAAAAAAATCCAGAAAAATGCATGTCAAAAATGTTATAAATTGATTTGCATTTTAATGAGGGACATATGTATTTGACCCCTCTGCAAAACATGACTTAGTACTTGGTAATGACTTACTAATTACTTTTCATTTTCAATGCCCTGGCTGAGGGAAGGAGGTTCTCACCCAAGATTTGACAGTACATGGCCCCGTCCATCATCCCTTTGATGCGGTGAAGTTGTCCTGTCCCCTTAGCAGAAAAACACACCCAAAGCATAATGTTTCCACCTTCATGTTTGACGGTGGGGATGGTGTTCAAGGGGTCATAGGCAGCATTCCTCCTCCTCCAAACACGGCGAGTTGAGTTGATGCCAAAGAGCTCCATTTTGGTCTCATCTGACCACTTGAGGACAACTGGGTGAAAGTTTTGTGGTCAGATGAGAACCTTTTCACAATATTCTAATTTTCTGATATATTGATTTTGGGGTTTTCATTAGTTGTCAGTTATAATCATCAAAATTAAAAGGAATGAACACTGAAATATATCAGTCTATGTGTAATGAATGTATACATTATACTAGTTTCACTTATTGAATGGAATTACTGAAATAAATCAACTTTTTGATGATTTTTGATTATTCTAATTATATGACCAGCACCTATATATATATATATATTATATATATATATATATATATATATATATATATATATATATATATATATATATATATATATATAAACACAGAGTATCTCACAAAAGTGAGTAAATTACATCCTTTACTGTGACAACACTGAAAAAATGACAAAGCAGTGGTCGTTTTGGAGGTTTTGTGGGGGTTGTTTTAATGGGGGAAAAAAGCATATTGAAAAAAAAATGGGTTGGTAAGGCAAAAAAAATGGTGGGATTGGTGGGTCCCCCCCAATGAGATAGACGTGAGTGCTGCCAGCATTGCTGCAGAGGTTGACAAAGCATTGATTGTCAGACATTTTAAGCACTTGCTTTTACAGACCTTCTGAATCCCTTTGCGGTCAAAAAAAAGTCATCAGACCCACTCATCACTTCAAATCATAGACTAGACTTATTTATATCTCATGGAATTGAGGTTAATGATACAGTGCCTTGCGAAAGTATTCGGCCCCCTTGAACTTTTCAACCTTTTGCCACATTTCAGGCTGCAAACATAAAGATATAAAAAAAAATTATTTTTTGTGAAGAATCACCAACAAGTGGGACACAATTGTGAAGTGAAACGAAATCTATTGGATTTTTGAAACTTTTTTAACTAAAAGAAAAATGAAAAGTGGGGCGTGCAAAATTATTCGGCCCCCTTGCGTTAATACTTTGTAGAGCCACCTTTTGCTGCAATTACAGCTGCAAGTCGCATGGGGTATGTCTCTATCAGTTTTGCACATCGAGAGACTGAAATTCTTGCCCATTCTTCCTCGAGCTCAGTGAGGTTGGATAGAGAGCGTTTGTGAACAGCAGTTTTCAGCTCTTTCCACAGATTCTCGATTGGATTCAGGTCTGGACTTTGACTTGGCCATTCTAACACCTGGATACGTTTATTTGTGAACCATTCCTTTGTAGATTTTGCTGTATGTTTGGGATCATTGTCTTGTTGGAAGATAAATCTCCGTCCCAGTTTCAGGTCTTTTGCAGACTCCAACAGGTTTTCATCCAGAATGGTCATGTATTTGGCTGCATCCATCTTCCCCTCAATTTGAACCATCTTCCCTGTCCTTGCTGAAGAAAAGCAGGCCCAGACCATGATGCTGCCACCACCATGTTTGACAGTGGGGATGGTGTGTTGAGAGTGATGAGCTGTGTTGCTTTTACGCCAAACATATCGTTTTGCATTGTTGGCAAAAAGTTCGATTTTGGTTTCATCTGACCAGAGCACCTTCTTCCACATGTTTGGTGTGTCTCCTAGGTGGCTTGTGGCAAACTTTAGACTAGACTTTTTATGGATACCCACTCTTCCATAAAGGCCAGATTTGTGCAGTGTACGACTGATTGTTGTCCTATGGACAGACTCTCCCACCTCAGCTGTAGTTCTCTGCAGTTCATCCAGAGTGATCATGGGCCTCTAGGCTGCATCTCTGATCAGTCTTCTCCTTGTCTGAGCTGAAAGTTTAGAGGGACGGCCAGGTCTTGGTAGATTTGCAGTGGTCTGATACTCCTTCCATTTCAAAATGATCACTTACACAGTGCTCCTTGGGATGTTTAAAGCTTGGGAAATCTTTTTGTATCCAAATCCGGCTTTAAACTTCTCCACAACAGTATTACAGACCTGCCTGGTGTGTTCCTTGGTCTTCATGATGCTCTCTGCGCTTTCAACAGAACCCTGAGACTATCACAGAGCAGGTGCATTTATACAGAGACTTGATTACACACAGGTGGATTCTATTTATCACCATCAGTCATTTAGGACAACATTGGATCATTCAGAGATCCTCGCTGAACTTCTGGAGAGAGTTTGCTGCACTGAAAGTAAAGGAGCCGAATAATTTTGCACGCACCACTTTTCAGTTTTTTATTTGCTAAAAAAGTTTAAAATATCCAATAGATTTCGTTCCACTTCACAATTGTGTCCCACTTGTTGGTGATTCTTCACAAAAAATTTAAATTTTATATATTTATGTTTGAACCCTGAAATGTGGCAAAAGGTTGAAAAGTTCAAGGGGGCCGAATACTTTCGCAAGGCACTGTATATACAGTATCTCACAAATGTGAGTAGAGTCTCACATTTATGGAAACATTTGATTATATCTTTTCATGTGACAACAGTGAAGAAATTACACTTTGCAATAATGTAAAGTAGTGAGTATATAGCTTGTGTAACAGGGTAAATTTGCTGTCCCCTCAAAATAACTTAACACACAGCCTTTAATGTCTAAACTGCTGCGAACAAAAGTGAGTACACCCCTAAGTGAAAATGTCCAAATTTGGCCCAATTAGCCATTTTCCCTCCCTGGTGTCATGTGACTTGTTAGTGTTACAATGTCTCAGCTGTGATTGGGGAGTGGGTTTTTTAAATCTTGTGTCATTGCTCTCACACTCCCTCATATTGGTCACTGGAAGTTCAACATGGCAGCTCATGACAAAGAACTCTCTGTGGATCTGAAAAAAAGAATGTTGCTCTACATAAAGATGGCCTATGTTTTATGTTTTATTTTTATTTTTTATTAAACTTGATCTGCACTTGCATCTGTCTTTGCCTCTGTAACCTAACAAATGGGCACTTTTTAAAAGATGATCAAATGTTTGCTTGTCCAAATATGCCAAAAAAAAAGCCAACAATTTATAAGAACCGTTTATTTGGCACATATACATTATACCACAGTTAAATTCGTTGTTCACATAACCCAGCTTGTTAGGAAGTGACATTAGCGGAGGGTCAGCCATGATACGGCGCCCCTGGAGCAGAGAGGGTTATGGGTCTTTTGCAAGGGCCCAATCTGGCCTTTATGGAAGAGTGGCAAGAAGAAAGCCATTTCTCAACGTTTGGTGTGACATTTGGTGTGTCTCCCAGGTGGCTTGTGGCAAACTTTAGACGAGACTTTTTATGGATATCTTTGAGAAATGGCTTTCTTCTTGCCACTCTTCCATAAAGGCCAGATTTGTGCAGTGTACGACTGATTGTTGTCCTATGGACAGACTCTCCCACCTCAGCTGTAGTTCTCTGCAGTTCATCCAGAGTGATCATGGGCTTCTTGGCTGCATCTCTGATCAGTCTTCTCCTTGTCTGAGCTGAAAGTTTAGAGGGACGGCCAGGTCTTGGTAGATTTGCAGTGGTCTGATACTGCTTCCAATTCAAAATGATCGCTTGCACAGTGCTCCTTGGGATGTTTAAAGCTTGGGAAATCTTTTTGTATCCAAATCTGGCTTTAAACTTCTCCACAACAGTATTACGGACCTGCCTGGTGTGTTCCTTGGTCTTCATGATGCTTTCTGCGCTTTCAACAGAACCCTTAGACTATCACAGAGCAGGTGCATTAATACAGAGACTTGATTACACACAGGTGGATTCTATTTATCACCATCAGTCATTTAGGACAACATTGGATCATTCAGAGATCCTCGCTGAACTTCTGGAGTGAGTTTGCTGCACTGTAAGTAAAGGAGACGAATAATTTTGCACGCACAACTTTTCAGCTTTTTATTTGCTAAAAAAGTTTCAAATACCCAATAGATTTCGTTCCACTTCACAATTGTGTCCCACTTGTTGGTGATTCTTCACAAAAAATAAAAATTTGATATCTTTATGTTTGAAGCCTGAAATGCGGCAAAAGGTTGAAAAGTTGAAAAGGGCCGAATACTTTCGCAAGGCACTGTATATATATATATACTGTATATATATATAAATATATATATATATATATATATATATATATATATATATATATATATATATATATATATATATATATATATAATAAACTGTTGTTTAACTTTCTAATAATTTAAAAGTATTTGGACCTGCTTGAGTTTTATTTGTGCATGACGGTTTGATGACTAGTTGGCAGGCCATTTAATAATAAAAAACAACCATTATTTCATCAGCCTTAATGCTGTTACGGAACGTAGTGGACGGGAGTTGGATGCAGATGCAGATCAGAACTCTTTATTCAAAGCAGAACACAAACTCAAAGCAAACGGAGTATAGAGCATATCCTTCTTGGCATAAACAACAGCGCTACAAACATAAACAAATTTCCATCCTACTACTAACCGATAAACACGTAAATAATAACGAGCGCCTTGCTCTGAAAACCCAGCGTTTAAATAGCCAACATCATTAGACCTAACACACAAAACACCTGTGCTCGATTACGTTGGTTAAGCTAGCCCGTATCCTGGAAGTGCGCCCAACCCAAAGTCCTTTCAAATGAAATGCCTCAGCGGCCTCTGGCGGCTGTGACGTGACAAATGCTTTCTTGTGTGCTTTTGTCTGACTGGGTGTTTCTGTTTCATAAGGAGAACAGTGTCAATGAGTTAGAATGTAGCTGGGTCTAACTACTTTCTGAGGGCCACTGAATGAAGTAGAGCTAGTGTTATGTGAAGTGGAGTTTTGATGAGTGTCAGCTATCTACAATACCACCTTTCTGAGATCAAAGTTCCACTATGCTCTGAACAATCAAAGAATTATTCTTACTATCTGGACACTTGTTCTCGTCTTTGTCATTCAAGAACCTCTACTGTGCATCACAAATTACATGAGTAGCTTTTATTGTTCAAATACATGAATGACATAAAACTGTGTTATTTTATGGTTATGTGTGCAATCTATATTTTATGTGAGCAAAATCTTCAGACAAGGTCTGCCAGTGTCTGCAGTCTCTAGATGTTAATTTTATATAACTCTACTTTACATTTCATATTTCACCTGTTTGCAACTTGTGATTACCATAATACTTAGTTACTGTCAATTATGCAGACATGATTAACCAGTTCTTTAAGCTATACCTGTCTGCTATACAAACTTGACTGTAACCAGCTCTTTTGTTAGAACATTCACTCCAATCTTGACCTTTATACAGTTTGACATTTCAATGTCTTTCTGAATATTAATTAATTAGTAGAAGGTTTATAAGTGGGTGTTGGTGTGGGTAGGATATTTGAAAGAGGAACACAAAAACAGGGTGCTTAGAAAAGAGTAATTTTGTGATGATTAGTGTAAACTGAAATCGATAAATAGTCATAAGTCTTAAGTCTTATGCTACAAGGACAGCATTTTGAATGAGACAATAATTCAATATGAAAAGTGGCTCTAAGAGTAAATGCAAGAACACCCTTGAAAAGTCCTGCAGCTTAAAGTTGCTTGCAGTCTATATTGTAGATTCAAATTGTAACCCCTTCCTGGTGCCGGAAGTGTAATATTAGAGAAGGTTACTACAGTAAATGGTTTTAATTAACAGGATCCTGAGTATTTAGCAGTTGATGGTGAATTTGGCTAACCTCTATTTACCAGATGTTGTTATACTATAACAGGCAGAAATGTATGTAAATTATTTAATCCCTAATAGCGCGGTGCCTCCACTGAAGAATTACCCCACTCACACACTATGAGCGGTATTGTTATTCCCCAGAACCAAATATTGAGTATAACTAGGCCAAATATATATAAACCTTATTAAATAAAAAAAACGTCCAGTAAAGCCAGGTAGTATGTATAACAAAAATAAAAAACATTTATTATGCTAAACAAAAACTTCAAGCTGTATACATGTATTAGAAACAAAATTTAGACCAGTAACGCAAACACTCCTTTCTAATTATGAAACAACAGGAACAGTACAGTTTGGATTTTACCACTTAAACCCTTTTTTAACTGTTCAGAACCTTCACCAAGCGCTTGGGTTTTCTGTTGGGGCCCGTGAGTTGGTGCACATACAAACAAAAAATCCTCCTTGGTTCCTTTAATGAATGCTACAAACCCTCTCCGTTACTCATGCCTCTGGAACAGAAGAATTAGCCACTGTGGTCACGAGCTGAGAGAATGAATCCACGGCACGCGAGGTTCCAGAAGGTTAATTCAGCGACGCAGGTTCAGCGATGGAGTTCCTCCTTAAACAGCGTAGTAGCTACTATGCTACCTGCACAGTTCTCCCCAGTACTCGTCCTTCAGTTTCACAGCGACACTGCGACTGGCGGTTACAGATGTCCGTCCCTCACGAAGACCATAGTCCACGAGTTACAGATTGTACTTAGCTTTGTTTTTTTCCCAAGCTAGTGCAAAACAAACAAACGCAGCTAAGCTAGCACTTCACCTTACAGTTCACAAATTCACCGAGCGGATAGTTGCTTTCCTTTCGCTGAATAACATGATATTTGTGCCACTACTTTAATAGAAGTTTAGTCTACAAACATCACCTCTGCGTTAAAACGCTGTTCTTTTTTTTTCTTTTCCCCCGCTCTCCTCCCGCGTGTTTCTCCCTCTCCTGTTCGCTACCTCTCCCCCTCCTTTCCTTTTTTTCCTCTTTCCCCACCCCAACAAAGGTGACCTCTGATTGGCTAGGAGTTTAATTAAACAGGCAACCCATTGGCTTGAACTACTCCAATGGAAACAAATTGCAACGTATTCAAAAACAAAGGACCATGGGAAATGTAGTCTCAACTGAATCCACCCAAAAATGCAGCAAGCACACCATTTATTCAACTACATCTTTGGGAGGTGCCTACAAAATTCACATAGTTGCAAACATACACACACAAACAACACACACACACACACACACACACACACACACAGCCCAGGATGAAGGGTTTTCTGGTGACCAGACACCTGAATGTCCGTTCCAGTCACTGGTTCATTCTTCCGTCTGGCCATCAGCCTAAGGTGGAAACTGAGAACAGACTGACATAAGCTTCCAGAAGCTGGCAGAAGGCCCCAGGACCGAATAGCAAACTGTGGTGCACAGTCAGTAACCTCATCTCTAGGAATGCCATGAACCCTCACCACATACTCCAGAAGGAGATGAGAGGTCATGGCCGATTGGAGTTTCTGCAGAGCAATACATTTACATGCTTTTGAGAAGCGGTCCACTATGATTAAGTGGGACCAAGGACAGGACAGTATCAGCAGAGAACAGAGAAAACCTCAGGTCAGGTGCTCTGTGAAACCCAAAAATGAAAAAAGGGGAATGTGAAACTGAGATTTTTATAGTTTTAAGTAGAGGTGGTTGTCCAAGAGTAACTGGAGAACATACCTGAATTGAGTTACATGTTTGTCCAGGGTTTTGTTGTAATCAGAATATTGCCCAAATAGATGAACATGTAACTATTAAGTCCTTCCCAGGTCATCATTTATGAAGCATTTGAAGCATGGCAGGAGCATTCATCAGCCCAAATGGCATCACCAGGTAATCGTCGTGGCCAGCAGGGGTCATAGTCATCTTCCATTTGTCACTCTGCCACACTCTGATTGTCTAGCAGATCCAGCAGGTCCGACTTGCTGCAATGATTCAAAGGCCATATTCATGAGAAGCAGGGGTTCTGATGTTGTTGATGCTGATCCTTTTGTTCCAGGAGACCAGGTGTTATGACCTCAGAAGGACCAATCCGGAGACATGCAAGTTAGTTAAAAGCTGAAACAAATGAGCTCTGTGCATTCTATTTTTTCTCCACCTATTCTATATGACAGGTTGCCCATTCGGGAACGTACTTGTACCCCTGACGAGGTCTGAGCATCGGCGAATGTGTCTACAAAAGAAGGAAGTCCTTACCTGCTGACTGAGCCAACTCACACTTTACACATGCACGTATAGTGTTTTCTGTATTAGCTCTCATGACAAAATCAATAACATGTTTTTACATTATGGTCCTTTTCTGTTCCTGTTACTGTATGTATTTATACCCACAACAAATCCTTGTGGGGTTGATCCTACTAACCAAAGTGGATGGGATGAACCTGATGATTCTCATCTTTCAAATTCTGACAGACTTACAGCTCTGTTGTGTCTGGTGACTTACATATTGAACATTTTAATCACAACGCATACTATAAATATTCAGTTCTTACTGTGAAGCAAATGCGCCTCACTACACCCTGTTTATCTGCTCTCTCATGCCTCATGGCACCCTCCATCCGTTCACCATTTATCCAGTGCGAGAAACATATCAACATCTGTGGTGCTCTGTAGCCGTCGGTCTTAGACGACACCGCTACGACAATATTGATCCCCGGTGTTGCTATGTTATTACTCCCTTTAATGTCACGGCCAGTAAAAATAAACCCTTAGTAGGCGTTGATAAACCAGGTGCTACTCCATATTGTAAAGATTTCCCCTATGATCTTGCTGACCGTGAAACTAATTGGCCTAATGATTGTCTGGACCCCCTGTACCCCTGTCAATAGGAAGGGTCTTTTAAAACTTCTCAGAACCTTTCATCAATCTGTCCATTTACCTAAGGGTAATAAATTCGTAGTATGTTGTTATCATGAAGTATCAAAGATCACCACCCCTTACGCTATAGGAAAAGATGGCATGACATCTATGTATATGAATGCTCTTTCTCCTCATCATTGTGAGGAACACCCCTAAATTGATTAACCCTGGCGAAAAGGTTAACAGAATTGTTGGATGGTATACTGATTAATTGACTTGTAAAGTTCTGCCCGATACTTGTTCATTGGGCTTTCCGGTGTTTGGAGCAAATACAGTAGAAGAGCATTACTGGGTTTGTTGGTTTAGGGCATACGCTTCTTGTCCCCATGGCTGGTATGGTCTCTGCACCTTTGCTCTACTTACTGATGGAATGTATGTTGTGACAACAGAGGATGTGGTTCATCATGTTCCTACTAGAACAGTAATGGCCACTGTTAGTATCCAGTCCATATACAGTATCTCACAAAAGGTAGTACACCCCTCACATTTTTGTAAATATTTGATTATAGCTTTTCATGTGACAACACTGAAGAAATGACACTTTGCTACAATGTAAAGTAGTGAGTGTACAGCTTGTGTAACAGGGTAAATTTGCTGTCCCCTCAAAATAACTCAACACACAGCCATTAATGTCTAAACCGCTGGCAACAAAAGTGAGTACACCCCTAAGAGAAAATGTCCAAATTGGGCCCAATTAGCCATTTTCCCTCCCCAGTTTCATGTGATTTGTTAGTGTTACAATGTCTCAGCTGTGAATGGGGAGCGGATGTGTTATATCTTGTGTCATTGCTCTCACACTCCCTCATACTGGTCACTGGAAGTTCAACATGGCACCTCATGGCAAATAACACTCTGAGGATCTGAAAAAAATAATTGTTGCTCTACATAAAGATGAACTTGGCTATAATAAGATGCCAAGACCCTGACACTGTGCTGCAGCACTGTGGCCAAGACCATACTGTGGTTTAACAGGACAAGTTCCACTCAGAACAGGCCTCGCCATGGTCGACCAAAGAAGTTGAGTGCACGTGCTCAGCATCATATCCAGAGGTTGCCTTTGGGAAATATGAGTGTTGCCAGCATTGCTGCAGAGGTTGAAGGGGTGGGGGGTCAGCCTGTCAGTGCTCACACCATACACCGCACACTGCATCAAATTGGTCTGCAT
This sequence comes from Ameiurus melas, assembly GCA_012411365.1. Taxonomy (NCBI): domain Eukaryota; kingdom Metazoa; phylum Chordata; class Actinopteri; order Siluriformes; family Ictaluridae; genus Ameiurus; species Ameiurus melas. The sequence continues at coordinate 12,016,578 of CM022777.1, read as the reverse complement.
GGCTGTCATACCAGAAGGAAGCCTCTTCTACAGATGATGCACAAGGAAGCCCACAAACAGTTTGCTGAAGACAAGCAGACTAAGGACATGGATTACTGGAACCATGTCCTGTAGTCTGATGAGACCAAGAGACTTATTTGGTTCAGATGGTGTCAAGCACGTGTAGCGGCAACCAGGTGAGGAGTACAAGGAGTACAAAGCTCTGTGATGTCATCATGGAGGAGTGGAAGAGGACTCCAGTGGCAACCTGTGAAGCACTGGTGAACTCCATGCCAAAGAGGGTTAAGGCAGTTCTGGAAAATAATGGTGAGCACACAAAATATTACCACTTTGGGCCCAATTTGGACATTTTTACTTAGGGGTGTACTCCCTTTTGTTGCCAGCGGTTTAGACATTAGACATGTGTGCTGTTATTTTGAGGGGACAGTAAATTTACACTGTTACACAAGCTGTACACTTACTACTTTACATTGTAGCAAAGTATCATTTCTTCAGTGCTGTCACATTAAAAGATATAAACAAATATTTACAAAAATGTGAGGGGTGTACTAACTTTTGTGAGATACTGTGTGTATGTGTGTACATGTATCAGTCTCTCGCTGTCACCGGCAATGAGGCAGTCTCTGTTGGCCAGCAGATGAACGGGGCCACACCCCCACTGCAGTTGAAAGTGAGGACACCGCCCCCGGTGGCACTGGAGCTCAGGGTAGGTACCTTGGCGGCGCAGGACTGCGGAGCGACGTCCTCGGCGGCGCAGGACTGCGGACCGACGTCCTCGGCGGCGCAGGACTGCGGACCGACGTCCTCGGCGGCGCAGGCTGCGGAGCGACGTCCTCGGCGGCGAAGGACTGCGGAGCGACGTCCTCGGCGGCGCAGGACTGCGGAGCGACGTCCTCGACGGCGCAGGACTGCGGAGCGACGTCCTCGGCTGGATCTCTAAGGCCTCAGGCCCCGTAGGCTGGAGCTCTGCGGTCCTCCTTCACTACCCGAAACAAAGACATCTCAGGGACAGCTTCCTCAGCTGTATTGGTAGACTTGGATGAGGCATAACTGGAACGTCAGAGACTGGAGCTTTGCCTTGGATGGCAGAGACTTGGGACTGGACTTGGACGTCTGGAACTTGAGACTGGACTTGGACGTCCGGAACTTGAGACTGGACTTGGATGTCCGGAACTTGAGACTGGACTTGGACTTGGACTTGGACTTGGACGTGGCTTGGACTTGAGACTTGGCTGGGCAGGGCAGCGGGACAGCTTCCTCGGCTTTACAGGGCAGCTGGATGACCTTTTTGGCTGGGCTGGACAGCGGGACAGATTCCTCTGCTGTGTAGGGCAGCAGGACGACCTCTTCAGCTGGAGTGCGTAGCACTGTACAGCTCTCCTTCTTCTCCAGTGGTGGGGCTGGTGTAGAAGGCGTGGGGGGTGGCATGGCGCGTAGCATAGCTTTCAGCTGCATTTACTCTGTCATCATGTGCTCAATCTGAGCCAGTTCCTCATCGAGCTGATGGTTGCGCTCCAGGAATGACGCGGATGGTGGCGTGGCGCATGCACCAGCTCGCTGCAGCAGTGTTTGGTGCGCGACCTGTTGAGTGAGCCATGCCAGCGCTTCGTCCAGTGTCCTCTGCTTCTCACAGAAGACTCAGTCCAGCTCCGCTCTCATTCTTTCTTCCATGATCTGCTGCTTCCATATTTGAGGCTCGTTAATCTGTCACGGAACATAGACGGAGGCGAATGCAGGTGCAGATCAAATTTCTTTATTTAACGTAAACACAAAACTTAAAGCAAATGCGGCAAGGAGCAATATCCTTCTTGGCATGGACGACCGTTACAAACAGAAACACTAGTACAACTAATAACTAACAAAACCAATAACTAACAATAACAAGCACCGTGCTCAGTGACTATGGCGTTTATATAACAAGTGTCATTAACCTCAACCATAAACACCCGTGACCCATAAAGCTAATGCTCACTCCCGGATGTGAACAATGTCAATGTCACGTGGCCCGTGCAAGGACAAGCCACAGCACAGCGGGACATACTGTGACATATATACATACACACACACACACACACACACACACACACACACACACACACACACACATATGGCGTCCCCTTTGAGCGGATTGGCATGGACCTCGTGGGGTCCCTCCCAAACTCTGCTCGGGGACATGATTACATCCTCGTTATTGTGGACTATGCCACCCGCTATGCAAAGCCACCTCCCCCAACATCGCCAGGGAGCTGATACTCCTCTTCAGCCAGGTGGGAATACCCAAGGATATACTGACCGACCAAGGTACGCCATTTGTGTCCAAGCTAATGTCTGATCTGTGTCGGCTGTTGCCGGTGAAGCACCTGAAGACATCTGTCTACCACCCGCAGACCGATGGACTGGTCGAATGCTTTAATCAGATGCTCAAACGGATGCTGCGGCGGGTGGTAGACAAGGAACTGGGACCTTCTCCTCCCCTATGTACTCTTTGCCGTCCGGGAGTGCCCCCAGGCATCCACCGGCTTCACCATCTTTGAGCTCCTGTTTGGACGGCACCCTCGGGGACTGCTGGATGTGGCCCGCGAAGCCTGGGAGGAACAGCCATCCCAGTTTCACTCAGCCATTGAATACGTGCAGGAGATGCAAGAAAGGATTGACCGAGTGGCACCGATAGTCCAGGAACACATGAGCGTCACACAGGAGGAACAGCAGCGGGTATACAACCACCCAGCACAGCCCCGGGAATTCCACCCGGGGGACCAGGTCCTTCTTCTGGTACCCAGTAGCGCCTGCAAATTCCTGGCCCGCTGGCAGGGGCCCTATACAGTCCTCGAGCGATGGGGGCCCGTCAACTACCGCCTGCAACAGCCCGGTAAGCGAGTGGACAGGAAACTATACCATGTAAACTTGCTAAAGAAGTTAGTAGAACCGGCTCCGGTAATTTCAGCATACGCTGCCCGGGACACAGATCCCGACAAGCATGCTTTGGTCGACTTGAGGGAGGACCTTACACCCGCCCAGAGACAGGAGCTCAATGAGATAATAAACCAATTCTCGGACGTGTACTCCTCCTCCCCTGGAATGACCCAGGTAGTCCACCACGAGATAAAAACACCCCCTGGAGTAGTGGTGAGACAGAGACCCTATCGTGTCCCAGAAGCCCAGTACAAGGCCATCGAAGAAGAGGTGGACTGGATGCTACGGGAGGGGGTCATCGAGGAATCCAGCAGCCCCTCGTCCAGCCCCATTGTTGTAGTGCCAAAACCCGACGGGAGCCTCTGTAATGACTTCCGGAGACTGAACCAGGTGTCAGACTTCGATAGTTACCTTCTCCCCTTGGAGACTGGCTAGGCCACTCCAGGACCTTAATGTGCTTCTTCTTGAGCCACTCCTTTGTTGCTTTGGCTGTGTGTTTTGGGTCATTGTCATGCTGGAATACCCATCCATGACCCATTTTCAATGCCCTGGCTGAGGAAAGGAGGTTTTCACCCAAGATTTGACGGTACATAGCCCTGTCCATCGTCCCTTTGATTCGGTGAAGTTGTCCTGTCCCCTTAGTAGAAAAACACCGCCAAAGCATAATGTTTCCACCTCCATGTTTGACGGTGGGGATGGTGTCCTTGGGGCAGCATTACTCCTCCTCCAACACAGTGAGTTGAGTTGATGCCAAAGAGCTCCATTTTTGTCTCATCTGGCCACAACACTTTCACCCAGTTGTCCTCTGGTGGGCAGATGAGACCAAAATGGAGCTCTTTGGCGTCAACTCAACTCGCCAGGGCATTGAAAATTAAAAGTAATTACTAAGTCATTACCAAGTACTAAGTCATGTTTTGCAGAGGGGTCAAATACTTTTTATTTTTAAAATCAAATAATATAAATAAATTTTTTTTTTTTTTTTCTGTATTCAATGTTCAAATAAACCAAAAAAAAAAAAAAAAAAAAAAAACACAAGCTAACAGACTATCATTTTTTTTATGGGTAAACAAAAAAATAAAAAGAAAATAATTTAAAAAAACTAAGATCACTTGTCAAAATTATAAAGGACTTGCTTATAACGTCTGACCAAGGCTGCATTTCACTGCTTGTTTTACTTGTTCCTAGTGCTGCATTCGACACTTTACATCATTACATACTCTTAGATAGATTACAAAACTGCATTAGTATGCAGGGACAGTCATTAAAATGGTTTAGATCCTACCTGCTGACTACTACCATTTTGTTTGATTAAATAACAAACTTTCTTACTTGGTATGAAAATTATGGTGTATCGCAAGGATCAGTGTTAGGCCCCCTGCTGTTTTCTTGGAAATATTATTAATATTGGATTAATTTCCATTGTTATGCTGATGATACTCAGCTATATATTTCTACAAGATCAGATGAAATTTCTAAATTTTCCATGTTAACAGAATGTGTTAGACATTAAAAGACTGGATGACTGGTAATTTTCTTCTACTAAGTTCTGACAAAACTGAGATTTCTAATTGGACCAAAAATCTGTACACAAAAGCTCTTAGAATACAATCTGCATTTAGAAGGATGTATGGTTACTTCATCCACTACAGTCGAAGACCTGGGTGTTATATTAGACAGCAATATAAGACCTTAGAAATATCGCCAAGATACTTAACATGTTATCTGTTTCTGATGCAGGAAAAACTAGTTCATGCATGCATGACCTCAAGATTGGATTATTGTAATGCAATGCTAGGTGTTTGTCCTGCATCCTCAATAAATAAGCTACAGTTAGTCCAAAATGCTTCAATCCAGCTTCCAGAGTGTTTACCAGATCATGAAAATATGAACATACTGCCCCAATTGTATCATCTGTACACTGGTAACCTATTAAGTTCATTATCGATTATACTGCTACTCACCTATAAAGCCCTAAATGTCCAAGCTCCTTTGTATTTAACCAATCTGTTATCACGTTACAAACCATTACACTCTTTAAGGTCGCAAAACTCTGGACTTCTGATAATACAGAGGATATCAAAGTCTACTAAAGGAGGTAGAGCTTTTTTACAATTAGCACCTAAACTATGGAATAGCCTTCCTGATAATGTTCGGGGTTCAGACACATTCTCTCAGTTTAAATGTTGATTAAAGACATATTTCTTTAGCCTAGCATTCACATAAGTCATCTCATAACAGTGTACTCCAGTCATCTCTGATATAATAACAGATGCACATGGTCTTCTGTGCCTGAAATGCAATGAACAGCAGCTAAACTAATCCTTCTCCTTGTGTTTCATGTTCCCGTGGTAATTAAGGAATGTGCTGGCTCCAGTTCAGAATGTGCCGGCTCTAGTTCAGAACGAGCCTCTACGAAGATTCCAGATGATGCCAATGGTCTACATATGCTTACTCCTGAGATAACAGTGAACCTGACCCATTCTGCTCTCTAGACCAGCCCGATTCATCCTGATGCCCTACTTCTGGTTGGAGTTCTCATAACTTGGGAAATACTTGCTGTTGCTGAGGATGGCTCCATATGGACAGTCTAAAGACACACATAGAAATCATAAAGATGGCATTGGATTGCAATTGATACTAACAGTTTTTGTACAATGTCCTAGGACTGCAACTGCCACAAACAACCAAACAAACAGACTTTGCACTCACGTCTACATCAGTAAACAGTTTATAACTTAAACAAAATAGACTTCATGTTAAAAATATCATGGATTTCCTGACAACACAATTACACTCTTTGTTTTTATCATGTAGTACACAGTTATAGAATGGAATTATTTATAATTACACTATCTGGTGTCACCCCGATGAGTATGGACTCTCTTCTGAATCTGGTTCCTCTCAAGGTTTCTTCCTCATATAATTTTTCCTTGCCACCATCACCTTTGGCTTGCCCATTAGGGTTTCATTTATCAGGGATCAATTTATCAATAAAAATTTAGATCTGAAATTGATATATTTCTGAAAAGTTGCTTTGGGACAATGGCCATAGCTAAAAGTGCTATACAACTAAACTGAATTGAACTTATTTAGACAGGATCGTATTATATTCGTATTATATTTGTATATTTCAATTTCATAATACTAGCAAAAATTAAATTAGATTATGCAAGTTTAAACTGCTGTTCTAGAATTGACAATATCCCTATCTCAGACAGTCATTTGCCACTATGCTTTTTCAATTTAGCTTGAACCTGGTATAACCCGGCCCATAATCACAGCTTTGAGGGCTTCCCATAATCAGACACATCCCCCTGTCCTTGTAGAGAAAGTTATACAGTGGAACAATTTCCCTCATTTACGAGTAAGCTTGAAATGCCAAGTGTGAGGGGATCTTTCAGTACCAAAATCTACTGATCTAGGGACTTGTGAGTGATCAGATATTAGAATGTTATGTTACTTAGTGGATAAAATCTTAGAGGTTAGTTTGAAATCAGTTAAAAAAAAATAGTCAATCCTTATGTATGAGTTATGGACAGAAAAAAAGAATACTCTTTGTCGGTGGGGTGTTGAAGTCTCCAAATATCAAGTATATTCAATGAATGAGTTTATTAAGAACAGATGCCGAATTATAGGATTTAGGAGGGCTTGGAAAGTGCCTGTCCATAAAGGGGTTCAGAACACAAAGTCGTGCCCAATTATAAACTAGCGAGAGTGGTAGTTATATCAGGTATGATATTAAAGACAGATTGAAAAAAATGTGGGTCACAGAAATTAGGAACCTATAGATTCAGGAATGTAATGTACTTCTCCAGAATCATCCCAGTCATGATAAGGTAACTTCCATTAGTGTCCCATTTAGGAAGCAGATGTTGAAAAGGAATGTTCTTGCGTATTAATATAGATACCCCTCAAGCTTTTGAAGAGAAAGTGAAGTGGTACATTTGGCCTATCCACCTGCATCTAAGTCTGTGAGCATGGGAGTGTTTAATATGAGTTTCTTGCAGAAACATATCTGCATGCAAGTGCAGAAGACTTTGGATCTCTTAACAATATTGTTTAAACCACGCACATTCCAGCTCAAAATATTCCTAGGGGAACTCAAAGTGCTATGTATAATAAACGATAGGGTGATTGTAGAGGACGATGTCACAGCTCAGCCAGATCAGAAATCCAACTCCCAAGGTCCAACACTTGCTTCTCATGCACGCATGCGCTCACCATCCCCATCCCATTCTGATCAGACACACCTGGCACCAATCACACACACACACACTCTCACCGCTAGTACTTAGGGATGTCATTCACCTAGAGTCAATGCGAAGTATACGTTCAGTTGACTCATTCTGCGTTTCCAAGCCTTTACTCTTGTCGTTTGTTTGCCTAGTTACCTTGACCCTTGATTACGTCTTTGACCACACTTTTTCCTTGCCCGCTATGCTTTGTTTGTCCGATCGCCTGACCACTGCCTGTTTCTCGTTTACGCACCTTGAACATCCTTTAACACTATGCTTACATCTGCCGCCTGCTTCTGCTTCCGTGCCTCACCCCTCGATACGTGACAGACGAATTATATACAGTCTAGGTACTGCAAAATATAAAACTACCAAAAATAGATAAATAAATAAATAAAGATCTAATACCAATATAGGCTGGAATAAAGTTAATCCAATAGGCTTGCTTCCTGAATACAAGCTAATTTCAAAGTACCCCATTCAAACATGAAGCCACTAATCAGAACTAACTGTTCTTCAAAACAATCACACACAGCTCTATAACCACTCACAGTAATCGAGAGACAAGGTAGTTTGTAACTAAATATACACATATTGTCACGATTTGAGGTTGAGGCAGAAGCAGTTGTAGATCTTAAACATTTAATGTAAACAAATAGACTACTAGACAAACACTATGACAACTTGGCAAGATACTATGGCAAGAAACAAAACACACTGACATGAAAGAGAAGTCTCGGACAACGAAAGACCAGGAGAGAGTGCAGACAAAGACTATATATACACATGGGTGCTCATTAACCAGAAACGTGGATCAGGTGCAGTTGTGGTGCATGTGGTCATGTGGTGCAGTGCAGTGGCTGATGGGAAATGGAGTCCAGAGTTTCCAGATACGTGACACATATATGCAAAGATACACATACACACAACCTCTGATAGCATTGGCTTAGGAGTCTTTAAGTCCCATATGTAACATTGTAGAGATAGTCTGACCAGGCAATCGGCAATCATGAGTTACACCAATCTAGTTCCATGTGCTGTGCAGAACACCTGCCTTGAAGGCTTGAGTTGCACTTACCAAGATGTACTACAACATACTTCACCTTTCTTCACAATCGGAGACTGTCACTGTAAGCTTTGGCCACCTGAGGTACGAAAATCAGTCTTTACGGAGTCATGGTGTATCCTGGAAATCATGAAGCATGGCTTGTTATTTACTGGAGGGCCGATGCGGTGAGCACGGTCAACTTTTAACCCATGTTGAAAGTTAGTTTCTCCCAGGAGCAAAGGCAACAGGCAGAGTACAAATCGTGGGGTTGCCCTTCTCAGTGTTCTTAGGAAGACCCACTATGTTGATATTCTGCCTTAGAGATCTAGCCTGTAGATACATTACCTTGGTCTTTAGAGACATATTTTCCTGTGTTAGACTGGAGCAGAACTGGTCCAGGTGTGAAATGCGATGCTCATAATCAGTGGTAGCCTCTTCCAGGTCGGTGATATGTTAGTGGCTAGTATTGACTGCATGCCTGCCAAGCACGCTTCCAACTCGTCAAATCGGGTGTTTATAGAGGAATCCAATTTCCTAATGGCCAAAAGAACAGTTTTCAGTGAAGCCATACTGTATCCTCACCATCCAGAAATTGAGAAGCCTCAGCATCTGCGGCCTCCTTAGCAAGTTTAGTTTGCCCGCTAGAGTTAAGTTCGACTAGAATGGGGTGTCTCCCACTGCACAAGATGGAGATGAATACTTTTTAACAACCTTTTTCGATCCAATCATCATCGAGGCATTATCGATAGTAAAAGATAAAATTGTGGTAGAGTGACAAAGTTTTAAATATTTTTTTCCAGTGAGGTTGACGGAGCTGAGTGAAAGCATGCCCTACTCCATGTGTTGCTCTCTAACAGCCCATGTATATTTGAATGGAAGTGTGCATGGTGTCAGGTATTGTGCATGTGTGGGTAATTTAGTATATTAGGGATTATCCAAGCCCTGGGCTAGTCCGTTCTACTACTGATAAGCCTGGGATTTTGGATCAGTGTATAAGTTTTTGTTACTTTGAAGTAGTGCCTTGATTCTTACCACAGCCAGTTGTGGGTATGCTGATTGTCTTGTTATGAAACAGACATGAAAACTTTGCATTTTATTTTACCTTAAGTATTGATTGTTGCTTAATAAAGATGTTTGTTATATATTCTTGTCTCATGGTTTTTGAGAGTTTGAATCTGTGTGTCCTTTTGGGCATTTCCCTGGTATGTGCACCAAGGTGGCTTAGTCAGATATAGGTTAATTTTTCTTTGAAGGGGGCCGGGGGGATGGGGGGGTGTTGTTGATTGTATTTCTTTTCCTTTACAAATTATTACCCTTCACCACATTAGTGGCGTAGTCGAATTTTTTTTATTATTATTTTTATTTTACTACCCACCACCACATATGTTTGCACAATTTGCAGCAAATCAACCAAACTAGCTTTCTTTCTATAGAGACATCAGCACAGTCTCACCACAAGTATTCCCACACATTCCGAGATACTGTAACAGGAATAATTCACAGAATTTAACAGTGAATGTGACTTAAGCCTGTTAGAAAGCTGCAGCAGCAAACCTTCACTCAAAGTGGATTACCTGGGTCAGTACTGAGTGCTAAACTCTTGTGTGTGTGTGTGTGTGTGTGTACTGTTTATATTCCAGGTCTGTTTTCTCCAAACTCTAAGAGAGATTTACATCCAGCAGGAGGGCAAAGTGTTTAGATGGAGAGCGTGGGATGGCACATCGGACGAAAAAATGAGAAAAGTGAAGAAGTGATTACAGAAATGCAGTGTTCTTCACCCGCTGACCCCTTTATAAGAAAATATTGACGTGTGTGTGGGAGGAATAAAATGCCATATTGCAAATACCTTTAGTGATCCTTTTTAAATGAAAATATGAAATTGTACACAAAAGTATACAATTAAATTTGCTTTTATAACTGGTTAAAAAAAAATCAATCTGCTATTAAAATTGGAAATTCTAGCTGCTTGCATGTCAGTTAATCACACACACATCAATTTAATTTTCAGACCCTGATAGCATTTCAATTGTTTATTGAAAGGTCACAGAGAGAAAGTGACATGCTTTCAAAATTGTGGCAGATTTTTTTGTAAGTGTATAAGGTTGCTCTGATTAGTGCAGTAGCCTGGATCACTATATGAACCATAAAACATCTTTAATATTGTGAAGTCAAAATCCTTGATTTATGCCAAAAATGGCTCTTGCTAATAATGATTTATTGCCCTGAAAAAACCCAGCTTACTGCAGCATGATTAAAGTTGATTAATATTCATCTGAAATAGTTTAAACAGTCAACCTGCTATTATCAGTCATCAAGGTGATAGCAATTTAGCATATGAATACATGGCCATGTTAGTTCACTAGTTACACCTTGTTAGAAAGTCTTGCTAGATAGTTGCTTGTTGAGACAACTCAGTATTGCGGGAATTCCTCAAAATTAGGTGCAAAAAAACAAGCTGAAGCAAGACCAATGAGTGTATTTTACAGAAAGTTTCACATGGACAAGAAACTAAAAAACTTTGTTTTTTCTTTTACAAAATTTCCTTTAGCATTAGGGAAAGACACAGGTAGAGTACAAATCACTGAGGTTACATTAAATTAACAGTAACATTTACAATACAGTTTTTACAATACAATACAGATCTTGCCAGCAGAGGGAGCTGCAGCGCCCTCTGCTCTCCAGCAGCTCGTGCACGTACCTGAAGTGTGCATGGACGCTAAGACTGTTTACAATGGACATGTGCACTTGTTTTGGTTCCTATTATGTCCCCGCCCAGTTCAGTTATTGGCGGAGGCCCAAGGGTGTGTTGTGAAGTATTGCTAGCTGTAAACCATTAAGGTAATTGTGACTGGTTATTTAAACCCCTCACGTTGCCACACATGTCGGGTGGTTTTAGCATAGTACAATAGAGTAAGCATGCATTAAAGGAAAGACGGAATGTATAATAGTGCCAGGCGGTAATATGTCCATGCTCTGTCTAGTTTCACACCAGAGTTTAAAGAATGTTCATGCCAAAGTTAAATGAGTGTTTAATGCCGGAAAGAAAAGTGTGTTACATGCCATAGTTGTGTTCTGAGTTCAGAACTTTATACCTCATTCCTGGTTAAATGATAAATGTTTAAGTTTCATGTCCTTTGCTTAAGTCTAAATAAAGACGGTACTCCTGTGCTTACTTTTTGAGTCCTGTTTCATAAAAACAGTTCAATAACTCAGGTACACAGGAACAAATGAGGACTATTAACACCTAATTCACTACTCTTAACAACTAATGACTACTGAGTATTTACCAATTACTGTCAGTAATAAACTAATGGGTGAGTTTTTCAGTATGCTCTACAGTAAACAATAATTACTGATTCTTTTACAGTGGATATAAAAAGTAATTTTCCACTTTTAATGTGATATAGCAACCAAATTAAACAAAATCAACAAAACTGAACTGAAAAGCAAGAGCAACATTTTAGTAAAAAAGAAAAAGCTTATAATAAACTGGTTGCAAAAGTGAGCACTCCTTTTTATGGTGTATGGGACATGTGATTGTGCTCAAAATTAACCAATCAAGTACTAATTCACGTTAAAAGGTAATTATCATACACCTGTCATCTATGAGGTGATTCTGTTTAACAAAAATTTAAATCAGCTGTCTCCATAGGATTTTCTTGACATCTTCTTGGTTTCATCTGACTGCTGAAGACATGGACCACAAGGAGCTTACAAAGCATGTATGGGATCTAATTTTTTACATCAAAAAAATCTGCAATTTTAACAGTGCAGTGTGTACACTTTTGTATCCATTGTATATCTCCTGGAGAAATACTCACTAACTAATCATTAGTAATGATTAATCATGTGTTTCACATTATATTGTTCCAGATCATTATAAACTCCTAAGGACACAATAACATTATCTAACAAAGTGTGACCATATTCTGGATTTAGGGTTGTTGGGGGGTTCTTAAAGAGCTTAATAGCATTGAAAACGTCGGGGTTACGCATGTAACCCTGTTCCCTGAGAAGGGAATGAGACGTTGCATTTAGCAGTATGGGAACACCTTGTGCGCGTGACCGGTACCTGAAGCTTGTGTAAAATCATGCCTCTACTTATAGGCCTGCCATGATCAGGTGACGTGGCAATTAAGCGCGTCGCATGATATATATATGGCACCTGTGAACCACGCCGCCAGCCACTATTATCTGAAGCGAAGACACAATTCACAGGCCAGCCCCGGTGCGACGCGCTATGCAACGTCTCGTTCCCTTCTCAGGGAACAGGGTTACATGGTAACCCGACGTTCCCTTTCAAAGGGAACATCGACGTTGCATTTAGCAGTATGGGAACGGGAATACCCACTCCATCATACCGAGGGTATGGCCTGTTCAAAAATACCCAAACCCGAGGGTCACTGCAGGACACTCGAACCTGGGGAGGAATGAATATCCAGGCTGTAATAACAAATGACCGTGTGAGGCATAGACCACCCTGCAGAAGCACACACATCCTGCAAGGAAACCCCTTTGGACAAAGCCTTCAACAATCCCAGTAGAGATGCACTGCTTTGACACAGCATCAATTTTCCTGTCGCTGCCAAAGCAGACTAGTAGCTGCTCTGACTTACGCCACTGGCCGGAGTGGTGGACGTAAGTACAGAGAGCCCTTACTGGACACAGCGGGTGCATCCTCTCTTGTTCTGGTCAGAGGACAGAGGAGGGGAGAAAGCCTGCAACACCACAGGGTGGGCAGCCAATGTAGGCACTTTAGGAATATAATCCGGCCTAGGATACAGGAAGGACTTGGCTTATCTAGGGGTAAAGTCAAGGCAGGAGGGGAAACTGGGGGAGCTTGTAGACCTCCCACTCGCTTGAGAGATGTCAGGGCCTGTAAAAGGGCTACTTTTAGAGTCAGAAGCTTCTCAGAGGCTGACTCTAAGGGCTCAAATGGGGTCCCTGACAGACCTTCCAAGACCACAGCAAGGTCCCAGGAAGGTATGCACGGCCTGCAGATGGGCCTCAGCCGTCTGACACCACGCATGAACCTTAAAGGTAGAGGATGTTGCCCCACAGAGGCTCCATCAACAGGGTCATGGCTGGCCAAAACGGCAGCCAAGTACCCTGATTGAAGAAGGAGCCCAGCCTGCTGAGAAACGTTCTGTAAGAACTCCAGGACAGTTGCAATTGCGCAGTTCTCTGGGTCTAGGTGATGTTCCTCATGCCACAAGACAAAAAGCTGACACTTGAGTGCATTTGATTTCCTTGTGGATGGGATCCACTCCAGGGGCTCGAATGGGGCAGCCGACAGACCTTCCAGGACCATAGAAGGTCCCAGGAAGGTATGCATGGCCTGCAGATGGGCCGCAGCCATCTGACTCCACGCATGAACCTCAAAGGTAGAGGATGTTGCCCCACAGAGGCTCCATCAACATGGTCATGGCTGGCCAAAACGGCAGCCAAGTACCCTGATTGAAGAAGGAGCCCAGCCCGCTGAGAAACGTTCTGTAAGAACTCCAGGACTGTAGCAATTGTGCAGTTCACTGGGTCTAGGTGAGGTTCCTCATGCCACAAGACAAAAAGCTGACACTTGAGTGCATACGCTTTCCTTGTGGATGGTGCTCTAGCTTTTAACATGGTTTCAACAATCTCAGTTGTGAGACCCTAATCTATGAGCTGGTGACCCTCAGGGGCCAGACCCACAGTTGCTGAGTTCTGGCCGAGCGTGATAAATCAGCCCGCCGGCTTGAGACAGTAGAACCGCTCTAGGGGTTCGAATGGGGCAGCCGACAGACCTTCCAGGGCCATAGAAGGTCCCAGGAAGGTATGTGCGGCCTGCAGATGGGGCTCAGCCATCTGAGACTACGCATGAACCTCGAAGTTAGAGGATGTTGCCCCACAGAGGCGTGGCTGGCAACAGGGCGTTGCTGGCCGAAATGGCGGCCACATAACCCTGATTGTAGAAGGAGCTCACCCCGCTGAGAAATGTAGGAGCTCCAGGACTGTAGCTATTGCGCAGTTACTGGGTCCACAGTGAATCCCTGCGGACGGGAATCTCCCAAGGAGTGCCATCTCGCAGAGATATTATCTCTCAGAACCATGTTCGAGCTGCCAAAAAGGTGCTACTAGCAGGCTATCTTGGCAAACTCTCGCTAGAGCTAGTGGGAGCAGCGATGGGGGGGCAGCATACAGATGTGACCTCAGCCACATGTGTGGATTCCACCCTAGGCTCCCAAGATACAGCTTTATCTAGCTCAGTGTTGATAGGATTGACACTACGCCTGTTGGGGATAGAAACGCCCTCATCATAGTAGAATCCTATAACCCCTCAACCTGAGCCCCCAGTTCTTCACGTGGGCGAGAACAACATCTCAATGTTGAACTGCCAGCTCCCTGGATCGTGCTAGAATTAACCAGTCGTCCAGGTCGTTTGGTACACAGATGCCCTGGAGTCCCAATGGAGCCAGAGTGACATCCATGCACTTTGTGAAGGTGCGAGGGGATAAAGCTAGCAATATTCCTATGCGGAAACACGCACCTTTTAGATCTATCGCCACAAACCAGTTCTCGAACTGGATCTGTGGCACGATAAGTTTGAACATCAGCCTCTGAACCTGTATGTCCGAAGAGTATGGTTCAGATGATGCAGATCTAAAATTGGCCGCATATTCTCACTTTTTTGCAGAACAGGAAATAAGGCTGTAAACCCCCCTCCCTGAGGGAACGGGGTACATGTTTCAGGACCCCATTGTCCAAAAGGGAGCTTACTTCCTGAGCTAACGTCGGGCTCTGGTCTGTGCTGACTTCTGTGGTGAGCACACCTGTGAATGGGGGGATCGAGCTATAACTGGACCCGGTAACCCTTTCTATGGTAGACAGAACCCATGGAGACACATTTGGCCGTAGCTTGCACGCTAACCGATGGTCTTCTAGTGACGTTAGCGATTCCACATTCTATTGGAGAGAAGCATCAGATTTTTGTTGCCCTGTGACAGCTTGCTGACCAGGGAACACGAAAACTTGGGGACCACCTTGGCTAGGGGAGGTCCTACAGTAGCACTGGGGGCTACTTGCCCTAACAACCTCATGTCCCCGGATACATCCCTCCACAGCCCCTCAGGACCGCTTATCTTTGCTTGCTTGGCCTTTATGACCATTCTCAGATCAGGCCTTATAGCAGGCCGCGACTGTGGCCACCCGGTTCCCCTGGCTGTCTGCGGGGGTTGGCAGGCTGCCATACTCGCCTTCTGGGTTTCCCCCATACTAGTGCTGGCCCAGGCTCCACTCGTGGACACCCGGATGAGCTTGAGACAACTTTTTTTTTTGCCATAAGTCGAGCTCACTCAGCAGGTCTGCTTGGTAGGCCTGCAACTCTGTAATTGTCTGCAGTGACCCACAAGCAAGACTACTACTGCATAGGCTTGCCCACCAATGCTTCTTTTAATTTGGTTCCACCTTGGATGCAAGTCGGCCCCTGTAATTACCTGCCGTCGGTGGAGAGAGGTAGCTAGCAAGCGCCTCCTCCACTTCGGGCATAGCTAAATAGCCATGCCATTCATTCCCACAATGGCAGAATAATCCAACATCGTGGGGTTATGACTATGGCTTAAGCATGGTTTTCCCCCAGAAGGTTGACATTTTGTCATAACTTCTGGAAGACAGGGGAGTTTCTGCACTGTGAAGTATTTACTTTCACTAGGTAATCACTTCAAGCAGCTCTTCATACGCTGCTCTTAGTTTTTAACACATCCTTCTAACTCTTCGGAGTCAGAGAGGGATTATTACCCCTTTGGCTTTCCATAGCGGGAGGAGGAGTCGCGACACGACCTCCAAAATCCAGCGGAGAGCTGAACCCGGAAGACAGAGCAAGAGATAGAGCAGCACTCGTCTCCGGCTCCTCTTCCGGATTTAAGAGATCCCCTGAACCTGAGACGGTGGGCTGCCTCGACAGCGGTCGGCCCAAACCCAACTCGCTCGGCTTCCTTTTTTTTTTCGAGAAGAGCGCGAGTTGAGCTGCTTAATGTAGCGTTACCATGCGCAGCCTCTCAAGGTTGCCATCGCATACTACACCACTAACACTTCACCCAGAAAGTGTGCACTTTTCCCCCGTGATGAAACAAGAGCACGTTACACACATCTTTAACTCTTTCTCGCTCATTACTTACCTCTCCTTTTCTTTAAAAAGGGATAAAAAAGTTAAGAGATTTTGAGAAAATATCGAGTAGAAATGAAGCGTTTTTGTCACACAAACAACAGACATGCAGTCTCGCTGAATTGATTTTACACAAGCTTCAGATACCGGTCACGCGTTCCCATACTGCTAAATGCAACGTCGAAGTTCCCTTTGAAAGATTACAGTGTTTTATATATATATATACAGTGAAGGAAAAAATTATTTGATCCCCTGCTGATTTTGTACGTTTGCCCACTGACAAAGAAATGATCAGTCTATAATTTTAATGGTAGATTTATTTGAACAGTGAGAGACAAAATAACAGCAAGAAAATCCAGAAAAACGCATGTCAAATGTTATAAATTGATTTGCATTTTAATGAGGGAAATATGTATGTGACCCCTCTGCAAAACATGACTTAGTACTTGGTGGCAAAACCCTTGTTGGCAATCACAGAGGTCAAACGTGTCTTGTAGTTGGTCACCAGGTTTGCACACATCTCAGGAGGGATTTTGTCCCACTCCTCTTTGCAAATTTTCTCCAAGTCATTAAGGTTTCAAGGCTGACGTTTGGCAACTCGAACCTTCAGCTCCCTCCACAGATTTTCTACAGGATTAAGTTCTGAAGACTGGCTAGGCCACTCCAGGACCTTAATGTGCTTCTTCTTGAGCCACTCCTTTGTTGCCTTGGCTGTATGTTTTGGGTCATTGTCATGCTGGAATACCCATCCATGACCCATTTTCAATGCCCTGGCTGAGGGAAGGTGGTTCTCACCCAAGATTTGACGGTACATGGCCCCATCCATCGTCCCTTTGATGCGGTGAAGTTGTCCTGTCCCCTTAGCAGAAAAACACCCCCAAAGCATAAAGTTTCCACCTCCATGTTTGACAGTGGGGATGGTGTTCTTGGGTTCATAGGCAGCATTCCTCCTCCTCCAAACACAGCGAGTTGAGTTGATGCCAAAGAGCTCCATTTTGGTCTCATCTGACCACAACACTTTCACTTAGTTGTCCTCTGAATCGTTCAGATGTTCATTGGTAAACTTCAGACGGGCATGTATATGTGCTTTCTTGAGCAGGGGGACCTTGCAGGCGCTGCAGGATTTCAGTCCTTCACGGCGTAGTGTGTTACCAATTGTTTTCTTGGTGACTATGGTCCCAGCTGCCTTGAGATCATTGACAAGATCTCCCGTGTAGTTCTTGGCTGATTCCTCACTGTTCTCATGATCATTGCAACTCCACTAGGTGAGGTCTTGCATGGAGCCCCAGGCCGAGAGAGATTGACAGTTCTTTTGTGTTTCTTCCATTTGCGAATAATCACACCAGCTGTTGTCACCTTCTCACCAAGCTGCTTGGCAATGGCCTTGTAGCCCATTCCAGACTCGTGTAGTTCTCCAATCTTGTCCCTGACATCCTTGGAGAGCTCTTTGGTCTTGGCCATGGTGAAGAATCTGATTGATTGATTGGAATCTGATTGATTGATTGCTTCTGTGGACAGGTGTCTTTTATACAGGTAACAAGCTGAGATTAGGAGCACTCCCTTTAAGAGTGCGCTCCTAATCTCAGCTGGTTACCTGTATAAAAGACACATGGGAGCCAGAAATCTTTCTGACTCAGAGGGGGTCAAATACTTATTTCCCTCATTAAAATGCAAATCAATTTATAACAAACGTACAAGATCAGCAGGGGATCAAATACTTCTTTCCCTCACTGTATATATATATATATATATATATATATATATATATATATATATATATATATATATATATATATATATATATATATATATATATAAAATAAACAACCCTGTGTACAGATGTAATTTAACTTGATAAACTATATGCATATTTTAGATAATACTTAGGGGGGAGGGCATTTGTACTTCTTGAAAACGGACAGCAAGCAAGCCCCTGACAGCTGTGTGACACCACAGCTTCCCCTTGGATTAATTTATTGCCTTTCAAATTAAATGACATGAATAATTTCACAAGGTAAGGCTTAGCTATATTTCAGTTTACCGCACTGAAGCAGGAACAATTTGACAATGAGTGGTTGAAAAACTGGGGCTTATAAACGCTGCAGATTGGGTGAGTGAATGGGAATCAGGTGACAACAATCTTCATTCAGGCAAGGACTGGAGTGCTATGCCCAGACACACACGTGTACACACACACACAGAAGCAAGAGGGAGAGAAACACTGGAGCACAAGGGAAGTAAACGGGATCTGGCTGGATTATGACAGTTTTACGTTTGTGCTGTTGTATAAAACGTTTTTGTTATTTGGTTCTATTTTATTTTCTTAATTTTTTTAACCTGTCTGTGAATAAATGTATGTATTCGAAACAGTTTTGCTTAGTCTTTATTACTTTATTACTGCTACTTTCAACAAGTATGATTATTCTGCATATGCATTAATGTTGATGCTGTGATATACTGCAGGTACAAAATAGGACCAAAATAATAGTGTTATTTGTTAAGGACCCACAGGGCCCAGATCTCTGCCCACAGTATGACCATAGTATTCCTACAGTGTGCATAGGGAAGCAATGTGCAACGGACACACAGCATGGGAGCCCAATGACCCCCAAAGCCCAGGTGGTGAGTAATGTCTAACTAAACAGGCATGCTATAATTTTTTATTTCCGGATTTTATAATTTCCGGACTATAAGCTGCTACTTTTTTCACACGCTTTGAACACTGCGGCTTAAACAATGATGGGGCTAATTTATGGATTTTTATGGGCTATCGAGTTTCATGCCGCCAAAACATTTAGCCTCCTCACATCAGACAAATGAAATTACCCAACAGGTCACAGTGGACCAATGGAACTGTTCGAATTAAATCTAACACACTCACACTACATTCTTCAGATCAGTTCCATACGCTTCATGCACACCCCCTCATCAGGGAAAACACACGAAGAAATGCAGATTGGTGACATCATGACATCAATCTCCATCACGCCCCGTCTTGTCATGTGTTGTCGAGTCACGTGTGTTTTGGTATTGCTCGCAGTTGTTAGCAGTTTGGCTGGTGTGTACATATACCGGGGGCCATGACACACACAAAGCGGGTAGTTAGATATATAGTTAGAATTAGATAGCGAATATAGTTAGAGTCTTTGTTCATGCCATGTGTCTTAGTTCTTGTTCATGTTTCCTAGCCATAGTTCATGTCTGAGTTCATGTCAAGGCTAGTTAGCTTATAGCATAGCTTATAGCTTAGCCTGTAGCCTATAGCATAGCTTATAGCATAGCTTATAACATAGCTTATAGCATAGCTTATTGCATAGCTTATAACATAGCTTATAGCATAGCTTATAGCATAGCTTATAACATAGCTTATAGCATAGCTTATTGCATAGCTTATAGCATAGTAGTGGATAGTATAGCTCAGAGTTGTATAGACTTAGTTTAGAATATAGATGTAGAAGTGGTTTATAGAGTATAGATATAGAGTCTTTGTTCCATGTCCATGTTCATAGTCATTGTCACGTTTCATGTCATAATTAATGTTTAGGTTAGTTGGTTTAGTTAGCTTAGTTCATTGAGTTGGTCATGGTTTGTGTTTCTCTCCTCTGTTTCAATAAAAGCTCTCGTCCTAATTGCATTTGCATCCGTCCTGCTTCGTTTACGTCACGAATCATGACAGTTACACCGTGGACACCTGCGGCTTATATACAAGTGCGACCTATATATGTACAAAATTGTTTTTCTTTTTAAAGTTAGTGGGTGCGGCTTATATTCAGGTGCGCTCAATAGTCTGAAAATTATGGTACTTGAAATTACAGAATCATGTTTTTACTGCAAATATCTAAACAGTCTTAAGCTGATAAAATGCACAGCCTTTTAAAATTATATTCACAGATGTATAGCGATTTCTAAAGTGAAATTCTCTACATAATACTGTATGAAATGCATTTCACTTTTAAATTGAACAGCCTTTAATTGTAAAATATGATGTTATACTGTTAAAAGAACATCTCTAACATATATTTATGGTAGGGATGGTAGAAAGCAGCAGAAGAGAGAAATCATAATTTTACACCTATTTGAGAACACATTAAGTAATATGAGAGGAAAGTAAGCCACAATTTGGTCACCTGCCAATTCCCACCAACAGCTTTCAAGTGGGTAGTATGAAGGCTAACACGTGTTACCTCCTAGACATGTGAAATCAAGTAACCTCCTCATTTTTAACTGCTGCTCATGCTGTGTTACAGGGCAGAGTAACATCCTTGGAGGAAAGTGCTGTAGAAAGCCTTCTCAGAAGAATGGAGGCTATTATAACAGCAAAAGTGGGCTAAGTCCAGAATGGGATGCACAAAAAGCATATATTAGTTTGATGTTCAGGTGTCCTCAAACTTTCGGCCATACAGTGTAGTTAATATTAAAATATGCAGTCAAGAATAGGTCAGATTGACAAAATTTGTTTCCTGGAAACACAGAGTAGAAATCAACAAACACTTTCTAAATCCACACTTAATGGAATGACAGGTGTGATATTATTTGGCATCAGATCAAAAGGTAAAACAGTGTCATGACCCATCCTTATCAAAAAATCAATTTAATGTGAAATGATGTGCTAGAAACATCCCAAAAAGCACACACTTCTACAACACAGCAACAGTTTGTCTGCCTTCATGTGTCACAGAGTAGTTGTTTATTCTGGAGCACAGTTCATCCTTGAGATTAGATAAAATCCAACTTTTATTCACATGACTGATCTTAATAGAAGGTAATCTTGCGTTCGTTGACACCTAGACACAGCGGGACACTCCAGCTGTCCACTGACGTACAAAGACATGCATATAAATGCACACAAACACACACACACACACACACACACACACACACACACACACACACACACACACACACTAAAACAAATTTATTTTCCTGGTAGCAGTGCTCCAATGAGCAGAGGCAGAGAAAAGACCTACACTTTTTATTGTGTATGTCAGAGAGCTGCCACGAGTGTTACAGGAGCATGAGATTGCACCGGTGTTTCAGCCTGTTACATCAGGTTCTTCTGAGTGGTTTAGATAAAGTTACCCATGCTGCTGTTGTGCTCATAAGTAGACCATGTTCAGATGCCTTACGCCTTGATATGAGATGGCTGGCGTGTTCTTAGAGCCATAAGTCACAGAGAGCCAGTGACCTCTCAATCTGTCTCAGTGATGTCAGGACAACATGTCAGCCTTTAGGCCTGACTCGTCAGCATATCTCTTGAAATTTCTCCTGCTTCTTATGCCAATGTGAAATATTGCACCATCTATGATGTCCTTCATAAATTCTTTTGTCTAAACGTTGCAAATAACACATAAAATGACAACAAAAAAAAAGAACGGATTCATGATATGTACAGTAGGCATCACTCAATTTATTTGTTCCAATGTGCAAATTCATAAATCCATTTTGATCTTAAACCACATAAGTGTCCATGTCCAATACTCATTAAAAATATTCCATACAAAGGCAAGTTTTCAATGTCTCATGTAAACCTATTTGCTTGGGACCAAAAGGCCAGATGAAGTTCTCATCCAAAGTTGAGATGAAGAACTGTTACTGCAGTGGAATAATTGTATCTAAAGTTGATGTACACAAAGATTTATTTTGAGAGTTGGCAGCGGAGATACAGGCAGACAGAGACAAAAAGAAGTCATGGGAGGGTTGTATAAACTGTATATATGTATGCACGTGACCTTCTCCAATATGCATTCCAATGGCAGTTTATTCTCAGCACAGCAATGACACTGACATAGTAGTGGGACAGTAGCATGTGGGGTTGTGTATGGAACTGTAGCATTTTGAATTCAATTTCTTCATCTACTACTTCAAATATCAGCACCAGCAGTGCTTGAATTGGGGGGGAGTGTCGGTTAGTTTATGATTAGTGTACAGTATGTGTTATTGTTTTTAACAATAAAGTAATTTTGAAGCAGTGAATAAGAAACTGTGAACATTTGTTCAATCATTTAACATTCAAAGATGTTCAGATTTCCACAACTTTTAAGTTTGCATATTTGACTCATTCTCTTTGTGGCACAATGTTAAATTCACTCCATGTATGTTTCTGAAGTTTTTTGTTTGTTTGTTTGTTTGTTTTGTAGTAGTTATGCTTCCATGAGCATTTCAGCCCACACCAGCTGTGTTAAATGCACATTAAACATGAGTGCCATGCTGGCATGGGGAACTTATGTTCTGGGAACTAATGAAAAGTTTCAGTACGCAAAAGGGCAAAACATCGATATCCAATACTGCATATTGCTGAATACTTCATATACCGCTACCTATATTTTAGAAGATGCTGTTTGGATGTTAAGTTTACTGCTAATTTCAATGCATGCCAACTTAATAAATGCTCACATTCCCTAAAGAATCCAGCAGGGGTGGATAAAGTTCTGAGGAATTGCACTTTAGAGAAAATATAGATAATGCGACAAAATCTCATGCAATTAAACGTGTAAGTATCTATCTAAAAATTTACTTATGGGAAAGTAATTAATCAGAAGTAAAATATAGTTTTCTAAAATGTAGAAAACAGGCTAACTACTTAAATACATTCTCACCATCCACTTCAATAGGAAAACCTGTACAACTGATTATATATGCAGTTACCCAATCAGCCAATCATGTGGCAGCAGCACAATGCATAAAATCATGCAGATACAGTTCAAAAGCTTCAGTTATTGTTCACATCAAACATCAGAATTGGGAAAGAGTGTGACTTTAACCATGGCATGATTGTTGGTTCCAGATGGGCTGGGTTTGAATATTTTGGAAACTGCTGATCTCCTGGGATTTTTACACACAGCAATCTTTAGAGTTATATGGAATGGTGATGATTGGCTGATTGAATAACAGAATAAATGAACAGGTGTATAGGTGTTCCTATTAAAGTGGATGGTGAGTGTAGCTAGTTAATATAAGCAAATTACCTAAACGTGTCTCACTGTGTTTTAGGGAAATACAGTAACATAATAATTTACAATAATCCATCCATCCATCTTCTACCGCTTCTTCCTTCTTCAGGGTCGCGGGGAACCTGGAGCCTATTCCAGGGGGCATCGGGCACAAGGCGGGGTACACCCTGGATAGGCTGCCAGTCCATCACAGGGCATAATTTACAATAATTTGCTATATTATTATAATATAAAAAATGAAATGCTATTGAAGTTGGAAACATGTATACCAATATGTAATTTTAGAGACGGTCCCTTACTTTGCGCATATATGTGAATATTGAACATCCAACGTCGAGCCAACTTTGTACCAGTCCGCTAGGTTCATCTTCTCTTTTGGCTTGTTAGCACAATCCCACCACTAGGGGCGGCCGGATGTGAGAACCAGATGTGAAGACTTGAATTTTAAGACCTTAAATTTTTGCAGCCTGAATATGTGAGGTTGAAAAATAATGTGTTGAAATATTACCTGACGAATAATGAAGATGGTATTTTAACAACTTATTATTTTTTTAACTGTATTTTAGGAAGGTGAATATGTGTGCATTGAATTTTGAATGCTGGAATTTTTTTTCAATCAAAATATATAAACCCAATGATTTGCAGAGGAAACTAATTCAAGCACTGTTATTGCTGTGTTTTTTTTCCAATTTGTGTCAAATTGCTGGGCAGAAAAACTCATGTACTGTCATTCCGATATGTTTTTTTTTTTCCAATTTTTGTAATTCAACATGCCATTTTGCCTTGAGGACATTTGGCACTATTATACTTCCATAGAAAGCTAATTGCAAAATCTGCAGTGCCAAAGGAAACTCATTTGAAAATGTTCCTAAATAATAGAACACAGGTAATAAAAAAAAGAGCTGTACCTATACAGAGATGCCTATTTTGATTCAGTCACCATTTGATCATTTGAGCATTGTTGTATTTCACCCCTCCTAACCACCAAGGGCAGTTAGGAACACCTCTGCCATGTGGGCCTTCTTTCCTTGCTTCTTCTAGCCTTGTACATACCTTATGTCAGACCACATGTTAAAGAGCGCATTAAAGAGCTATCTACTTGGATGTACAAGTATCCTGTCCTCCAAAGCTGGTGATAGCCTTAACTCTTCTACCTGAGTGAATATTCCTTTATACATTACAGACAGCCGTTTTCATAGAATGCTAGACATGACTCAGACATCCCCTGCATTGACTGTACAATGATGCTGGCATGCTGATCTGCCAGATTTATGCCCTTATCAGAAGTCAAAACTGATCCAAACCCCGCAGCGTAAAAAGCTCAATAGCTGCAAACTGCCATGTGTGGCTAAAAACTTACAAGCATAATAAGAAGCCCTGCAAGCAGTTCTTTCTATGTGAATTTAAGACTTGGCTGCAGACATGACTCAGACGGAATCAATGATGAGACAGTTCAGCTCAGATCCTGCCCTTATAGCCCAATATCCAATCATCCTGTCTATGTCTACAGTCACATCCAAGAGATTCTTGAAAACTGATAGTGACCTAGCAATTGACATGCCAAACTCAACTCTCGCCTCAGCAGCATCTGAAGAAGCATCTGAAGAACATTTTGTACAATTACAATAAAAACAACTGAAAACTGTAAAACCGTGGAATTAACTTAATTTCATCAGTAAATAAAACATTTACTTTTCACCTTTAAATATCTGAGTGCATTTAAAAGCTACTTTTTTTTTTTTTTGCTTTCACCTGAGTAATTTTTTTTGCTGGATACTTCCACTTTTGACATATTATCTATGCTTTCACTTAAGTCTGTCTCTGGTTTGTAGCCATATTGTAAATATTGAGACCGTTTAAAAAAAGCTGGAAAGGGGCATTTTAAAAGCAAATAATTAGTTGACCTCAGAAACTACTGCCAAGGGTGATGAATCCATATCATGTTGTGTGCAAATTATACAAAGACTATGCTCAATATTAGCAGTTGTTAGCAAAAAATCATACAGTTCTAGGTAAAAGCCAGTTTTGCTAATAATGATGATGTCATGTCACAGCCACGGCCCGACTCAGTTTCCCAGGAGGCACCGCTGACTACATATATGGCCGCAGAGAACTAAACTTCCCAAACACGCATGCGTTCGCCTTCCCCGGAGTTCTAATCACACACACCTGCATCGAATCTCTCTCACACTCTCACCACAACACTTAAAGAGACTTTGGAAGCAAACAGACTTTGTGAAGTAATACGTTCAGTAGACTTGCTCTCAGCCATTTTCTAAGCCGTTTCATTGTGTGTTGATTAAATGACAGAGTTTCAGTCTCCGACCTCGATTTCTGCCTACCCTCATTTTGTTTGATTGCCTGATCGCCTGACCTGTTTTCACGACCACAAACTTTGTCTTTCACATTGATTATTGGATTCTGCTTTGATTCTGTGACCCGCAACTGCTTCCATCTCCACCCACGGTACATGACAGATTACTTCGCCTTCCTATGGAAGCGGCAGGTAACCCGGAGTGACGTCAAGTCATTGATGGTGATCAGAACCAGCAGCTAGCCAACCTGACTGTGCAGGTAAATTGGCTGGTTCAAACCACGCCGACGCTACTCCAATGCCTGCGCAGTTTCCTCCCATACCGGTGCTGGAGAAGTATGCCGGGGATCCGGCACACTGTCGGGTTTTCTCCTCCAATACTCCCTGTTTTTTGTGCGCTATCCAGGGATACCGGAAGCCCGAAGAATCTTCTTGAAGCTGTTAACTGGGAGAGTCCTCCTCTGGGCCATGGCTGAATGGGAGCAGAGAGGCAGTACTATCACGTCCATGGAGCAGTTGACAGATCGATTTCGGCTGGTCTTCAATCACTCTCCGGATAACAAGGAGACCGACAGGAACTGTTAACCCTAAAACAAGGTGCACGCTGTGTTGCGGATTATGCCCTAGAGTTTCGCACTGTCGCTGCCTGGAGTGGATGGAACGAGCCAGCTCTCATGACTATGTTTTCCCAGGGATTAAACCTGGATGTAATGACCCTCGACTCACTCATTAACCTGGCTATCCGCCTAGATTGCCTACTACAGAGCCACCGCACAGTACTTAGCAAGGCTGCTGAGCCCATGCAGGTGGGGCGTGCGTGGCTCAATGAGGAGGAGAGAGAGACAGCATCGCAAGTTTTGTTGCTTCTACTGTGGTGAGGAGAGAAACCTCATCAGACAGTGTCCTCTCAAGCAGCGCCGTGACCTAGGAGATAGCGGGACAGCTAAACCACATCAGCCAGGGGTGAGTTCGGGTCCCTCAACCCAAATCGTATCTCAACCTGCATTTGTGCTACCTGTCATAGTGGAATACTCAGGGTTGTCTTGTACTTTAGAAGCGCTGATTGGCTCAGGAGCAGCGGAGAACTTCATTGATCAGAACACCGTACAGCAGTACAACATCCCCGTTCATCCACTAATCCAGCCACGTAAGATCCAGGCCATTGATGGAACCACCTACTGGGAAGGGGGTTGTCTCCAATTGTACAGAGCCACTCACCCTCCAGACCAGCGCACTCCATCAGGAAAGCATACTGTTTTATGTCACAGTGTCTGCCAGACATACAGTGATTCTAGACCTCCCCTGGCTGGAACAACACAACCCAGGTATTTCATGGACAAACTAGATCATGCACTGGTTCACCCACTGCATAGCACATTGCCTACAAATACCAGTGATCTCACTAGCGGCCACCTCCATTGAAAGCCCGAATAAAACCGCTACAGTGGGTGTATACATTGTCACAGACTGAGCAGAGAGCTATGGAGGAGTATATTCCGGAGGTACTGCAGCAGGGCTAAGACCACCTACATCCCCTGCATCAGCAGGATTTTTCTTTGTAGACAAAAAGGGAGGAGGTCTCAGGCCATGCATCGACTAAAGGGGTCTTAATCAGTGTTGTATCAAGTATCGTTACCCTCTTCCGTTAGTTCCGGTCACCCTCGAACAACTCCGAGCTACTACCATCTTCACTAAACTGGACCGCCGCAGTGTATACAACTTGGTCCAGATCAGAGAAGGAGATTAGTGGAAGACGGAGTTCAGTACCACCTCAGGCCACTATGAATATCTGTGCCTAATTTATGTGCCTAATTTATGATGTCCTAAGGGACATGCTGGGACATACCATTAGTAAGTACATCTATGACATCCTGATCTATTCCAGTTCACAGGAGGAACATGTCCACCATGTCTGACAAGTACTACAAAGGTTACTCAAGCACCAGCTTTACATCAAGGCCGAAAAGTGTGAATTCCACAAGGACACCATGTCGTTTCTGTGGTACATCATCAGCCCTGAGGGGGTCACCATGGACCAATGTAAAGTACAGGCAGGGGTAGAATGGCCCACTACATTAACTGTGAAGGAGCTACAGGGATTCCTGGGCTTTGCAAGCTTTTACAGGCGATTCATTACAGATTTAAGCTCCATAGCACACCCGTTGACATCCCTGCTGAGAGTAAAGCCCAAACGCTTGTCCTGGAATCCAGCTGCCCAAGCGGCACTAGAGCAACTTAAAAAGGCATTCACAACCGCTCCCATCATCAAACACCAAGACTCATCCAAGCCGTTCGTGGTGGAGGTCGATGCGTCCAAGACTGGCGTAGGAGCCGTCCTCTCACAATGTTTCAGAGAGAGGACAAAGCTTCATCCTGTGGACTTTTTCTCCCAGAAACTGTCACCAGCAGAATGTAAATATGATGTCAGCAATAGAGAACTTTTGGCTGTAATGCTAGCCCTGGAGGAATGGCGGAATTGTTTGGAGGGGCCAACACACCCCTTCATCATATTCACAGATCACAAAGACCTAGAGTACCTGCATACCACAAAGTGTTTTTCACCTCATCAAGCCCGCTGGTCACTATTCTTTGCAAGGTTCCAATTCACCCTGTCATACAGACTGAGGTCCAAGACCACACTGAGGTTTAGAGGAACCACGAAGATTAAGTTCATTATTCCTCCATCCTGTATTATCAGTGACCTGGAGTGGGAGTTGGATCAAACCTTAACGAACATCCCCAGGTCCCAGGTTCCAGCAGCATGCCCCTCGGGAAGACAATTTGTGCCCAGTGTTCCCGTCCCCGACCTCGATTTCTACCTACCCTCTTTTTGTTTGATTGCCTGATCGCCTGACCACTGCCTGTTTTCATGACCAGAAACTTTGTCTTTCCCATTGGATTATTCTGCTTTGATTCTGTCACCCTCAACTGCTTCCATCTCCACTCACGCTACGTGACAAATGTTTGTACAGCCTTTGACCTTTGTTGCTTAGCTGAATACATTTTAGTAGTTTACCCAATACTGAAAATTGGAAACTATTAGGGAAAGAAAGAATCATTGTTTGCTAAACTGATTTGTATTCTTCCAAAATGTATTGATTGTTAGCCACTGGTTAAACTACCTATTTAGGCAAGACAAGGCAAGTTTATTTATATAGCACAATTTCATACACAAAATACAAAGTATTAAAAAATATATAAGAACAAGAATTTAGAAATGAAGAAATAAAAATAGAACAATGCATTAAAATGAGCAGGAGATTAAAAAAAAAGTTATTGTAAAAAATCTAATTGGTTAAAAGGGGAAATGTTA
Source organism: Ameiurus melas (assembly GCA_012411365.1). Taxonomy (NCBI): domain Eukaryota; kingdom Metazoa; phylum Chordata; class Actinopteri; order Siluriformes; family Ictaluridae; genus Ameiurus; species Ameiurus melas. The sequence continues at coordinate 11,987,668 of CM022777.1, read as the reverse complement.
CAGAGCTAAAATGTTATAGATCAGTCAGTAGTGTTCAGACAATAAAAGTGACGCTAAATAGATCGAGTTTGAGCACATCTTACTTCTTCTGGAAGCTGGTTCCAGCCACGGGTGGCATAATAGCTAAACACTGTCTCACCTTGTTTTCAGTGAACCTTTGGTATTTCTTTTTTTTATCATAGAATTTTTATTGAAAATGTACATTTTACATAACACCCCACCCAACAACCCCAACAAGCAACCACAGCCAAAACCAAAAGAAAGGGGAAAACAATAACAAACACACAAACAAACAAAAACAAAACAAAACAACAGAAGGGGGTTTGATCAGGAATTACCGTCAATCTCTCCTCAATCCACCTCCAGAATGCATACATCATTGAAGTAGGTAATAAATTGTTCCGATTTTCCCAAAAATGAGTCACCCCTTGCCTCTGATGTTACACTTGATTTTTTTCAAGTTTTAAAAAGAATATTAAAACTTTAAGCCAGACTGATATAGAAGGGGGTTGTGGAGAGGTCCAAGACAACAATATTCTGTGCCGAGCAAGTAACAATGCAAAGGCCACAACACTAGCTTGTTTATCGTTCAGAGGTTGACACTGAGATGGAACACCAAAGATGGCAATTAAAGGACAGACATCTAATTTCATTTTAAGAACGTCAGACGTAGTTTCGAAGAAAGAGTTCCAAAGTTCTGCAGTTTGCAGGACAGAGTGCAAACATTTGACTGAGGTTACAGGGTGAAAGTTTGCATTTTTCACACATGTCAGGGACATTGGGATATATTTTAGATAGTTTACTCCTATAGAGGTGAGGTCTATGGACCACTTTAAATTGTATGATACTAAGTCTAGCACAGGACGTGGTGGTACGTATATTATCTAACGCTCTGCCCCAGTAATCATCCTCAAGCTCCAGGCCCAATTCCTCTTCCCAAGCACTAATGGTTTTGATATAGTAAGAATTGACCTGTGACCAGATCGTTGTATATATCCGTGAAATAATGCCACCCTTATGAGGATTCAGCTTGAACACCTCTTCCCATGCAGACGTTGTAGGTAATGAGGGAAAACCATTGAATAGGGAGGAGACACAGTGCCTAATTTGAAAGAAACGGAATATGTGAGACGGAGGCAGGCTGAATGACGAGGATAATTCAGAAAAGTAAAACACATTATTAATGAAAAAATCCTCGAAGGGTCCTTCAGACCCTTCTTTTCCCACAAACAGAATGTGGAATCTATAAAGGAGGGGGGGAGGTGGTTATTACATATAGGTGCCATGGTTGAGGCCGAGATGGATTTAAAATGATGGCGAAACTGATAGAAAATTTTTAGAGAGGTACGTACTATTGGATTATCCGTGTATTGTGAAAGGGGTATAGGAAGGGAGGAGAACACCATAGCAGTGAGGGAGGTTGAAATACAAGACTTTGCTTCTAAGTGGCTCCATGGAAGAGAGGGGGCCTGCACCCAGAGCACCAGTTTCTGAATTTTAGCTGCCCAATAATAATACATGAAATTGGGCAAGGAGAGGCCACCACTTAGTCGACTCCTCTAAAATTTAAATCTGGAAACCCTGGGAGTTTTCTCTGCCCATAAAAAAGAGGAGATTAACTGTTCTATATTCTTGAAGAAAGATTTGGGTACAAAAAAAAGCGATGGACTGGAAAAGGTAAAGGAATTTTGGAAGAATGTTCATTTTTACTGTGTTTATTCTACCAAGAGGGGATAGTGGTAGAGCTGCCCATCTTTGAAAGGCAGACTTCATGTATGAAATAAAGGGTGTAAAATTTGCTGCCATTAACGCAGAATAAGAATGGGTGACATTAACTCTGAGATATTTGAATTTTGAGTCCTTCAAATTAAAAGGTATTCCAGTCTCTTTTATTTTTTGGCCAGATTGGTTTATGGGTAAGCATTCACTCTTTTGTAGGTTCAGTTTATACCTGGAAAATTTCCCAAAGTCATTTACTATGCATATTAATATGCGTAGGGTTAGTAAATCTTTACTGCAGACATGTAGACTTAGTGGAGGACTTGCATTACCCAATTTTCAATTCTATTACTGGGCTGCACACATCCATAAACTTTGCTACTGGGTTAAATCTCCTGGATCCTCTTGATCTAAATTGGAACTATCTTTTTTACCTACAAAACTCTCCCTATATACTGATAATCTTGTTGTCCTCAACACACTTATGACTTGGTGTCAATTTAGACGGCGCTTTAAATTTGGTACTTTTAATTTTTTATTTCGGTACTTTTAATTTTGTTTTCCTTTGTTAGTATAAAAAGAAAAAAAAACCTGTGAATGTTTAGTGCTATGTGTTGCTCAATTTGTTTTTTCTTCTCAATTAAATATTTGAGAAAGGGAAGGGAGGAGAGAAGAGAAAAGGTAATGTTCAGCAGACGTGTTCAGCAGAAATGTTCAATAAAAATTAAACTGGCAAAAAAAATTATATGCGTATTATCTCTGGAATAGATGCAATCGGATTTGTAACATAAAGTAAAATAATAATAAAGTAAGTCATCAGCATATAGGGCTAATTTATGTTCAATTCCTTTACGAATTATATCCTCTAATACAGGAAGAGTTCTAAGCGCCATCGATAGAGGCTCAATCGCTATGGCAAAAAGTAAGGGAGACAGAGGACATCCCTTTTGCGTACCCCGTGACAAAGTAAAATAGTCAGATTTAGCATTGTTGGTATATATGGAAGCCTGCGGTTCCACATATAATAAACGGATCTATGATATCAGTCCATTCCCAAAGCCGAACCTCTTTAGCACCATAAAACGAAATTCCCATTTGATCCTATCAAATGCTTTTCTGCATCCAAAGAGATGGCCACTTCAGAGGAGTTGCTGTTTTGTTTTGAATACAGAATACTAAGTAGAGTACGAATATTAGAAAAGGAATGCCGTCCTTTTATAAACCCAGTTTGGCAAAAATCTTGATATCAACATTGAGGAAGCTAATAGGTCTGTACGAATTACATAATGTTGGGTCCTTCTGTCTCACCTGTCAATAACAAATCAAACTCCGCCTGCAAATTAAGCCTTTGTTTATGCAGCTCAGGGGTCGGGTTGAGAGCATATTGGTCTTCAATGGCTCGAATATTATCAGATATCTCTTTTTTCTTATCCTTGCATTGCTTATTGTCATGAGCAGAATAAGAGAGTATCTGTCCCCTTAAGAAGGCCTTTAGAGTTTCCCAAAGTAAAGAGTAAGAGATTGAATCAGTTTGATTGGTAAGAAGAAAATCATCTATAGAATTAGTGATATACTTGCAAAATTTTGAATCAGATAGAAGTAGAGAATTAAGCCTCCATGGTGGACAAAAGGTGCAATGTGAAGGTAGAAGAATGTCAAGACTTACAGACGCGTGGTCTGAAAAAACAATTGGTAGATATTCAGAGTTTACAACCCGAGAAATTAGAGAGATATTAATAAAAAAGTAATCAATGCAAGAAAAAGATTTATGTATGTGAGAAAAAAAGGAATATTTCCTCACTGTGGGGTTAAAATACCTGCACAGATCAATGTAACCATTCTGAACCATAAACTCAGAGAACACCTTTGCCATTGCAGAAGGAGCCTTTGCAACAGGGCTAGATTTGTCCAAAATCGGGTCAATAACACAGTTTAAATCTCCCCCAAATATCAAGAGATGTGTGTTCAAAGCAGAAATGTTTTATAACAAATTCTGAGCAAAAGGAGCATTATCAAAATTCGGGGCATATACAATCACCAAAACTACTGGCATCCGTGAAATTCTCCCTTCCACAATCACATATCTACCATTTACATAAGAAATGTTATCAAAATAAAAGGGAACAGTCTTACTTATCAAAATAGAAACTACTCTGGAACTGGAATCAAATTTGGAGTGGAACATATGCAATGTACAGCGAGCTTGGAGTCTGCATTGATCACTGAGATGGAGATGAGTTTCCTGAAGAAATGCAACGTCAGGTTTTTGTAGTTTTAAATGTGTCAAAATCTTGGATCATTTAAGGGACCATTCAGACCTTTCACATTCCAATTTATCAATCTGAATGAGCTTCGGGTATTTTCAATCAATTTAGATTAATACAGAATGGAGTACAGAGAGGTTGATATCAATAGGAAAGGGGGAAGGAAAAGAAGAAAAGAAAAAAAAGAGAGAAAAACCCACAACAACAACAACATAACACCCCACCTTCCCCCACCCCACTCTGACCATCTTCTCTCCATTTCCAAACAATGGAGGCAGAACCCTACAACACTGGAACATCCGATACTTGTGAACCTTACCTATTCTTGTTGTGTGAAGTCACTCCCGAGCAAAAAAATAAATAAATAAAAATATCATGTATCACAGGCAACCTATAGATTTACATGGAAACTGATATAGTTGCCCACACCCACATAGTTTTAGTCACATTACAGGTATTAATCAATCATTTAACTGTTATGTAGACAGCTTAAAATGGAGGATACCATTCATTAAACCATCGTTGCGCTTTTTGGGGACAGTCGAATTGTAGCTTCTCATCACCCAGGTCTATCCAAAGGCGAGCAAGGTATCTGAGAGAAGACCGCACATTTCTTTCATGCAAGATGTTCCTCACCGCAGCCAAGGCCGCCCTCCTCTTAGTGACGCTGGAATTGAAGTCAGGAAAGATGAAGACCTTACGGCCCTGATGGAAAACTTGATTCCAATTCCTGCGTCGAACAACTTTTTCTCTGTCGTGAAAGTAGTGAATTTTTATTATTTAAAAAATAATAATTAATTAATTTATTATTATTATTATTTATTTATTTATTTCATTTTTTTCTCAATTAAATATTTGGGGAAGGGAGGGGAGAAAAGGTAAATTAATCACATGAATATGAATCACATGAACATTTATTACATGTAAATGAATCACATGAATATGAATCACATTCATGAATATAAATCACATGCATGAATATGAATCACATGAAAATGTATCATATGTAAATGAATCACATGAAAATTAATTACATGTAAATGAATCACATGCATGAATATGAATCACATGCATGAATATGAATCACATGAAAATTAATCATATGTAAATGAATCACATGTAAATGAATCTCAAGAAAATGAATAAATAAAGGCAAAAAAAAAGAAAAAAAATACTTCTATTTTGTCTTTGTTTAACTAAAGGAAGTTTTGGCACATCTAACTGTAAGTTTAATCAAGGCACCGGCATAGGGAGACTTTGGGGTGGTAATCATTAGGCTAGGGCTAGGTAGATCTGGGTTGCTATTTAGCTTTCGTCTGCATAGCTATGGTATGCAATTTGGCTCCTTTTTTTTATTTGGCCTAGAGGGAGCATATGCAAGTTGAACGGCAGTAGTCCAAGTATTGAGCCTTGTGGGACTCCATATGTCATGACTCCATAGCTGCCTGTGTTCACATAGAAACCCCTTCCTTCTAGATATGACCTGAACCAGCCAAGGACCGTCCCAGAGAGCCCTTCCCAGTTTTCCAGTTTATGTGTATATTGTGGTCGAAAGTGTCAAAAGCAGCACTGAGATCCAATAAAACCAGCACGGTTATTTTTTGCCTCAATAAGTATTTAACCAAATATCATTAATTATCTTTATGAGTGCCGTCTCTGTGCTGTGATTCTGCCGGACACCAGATTGAGAATTATCCAAATAGCTATTTGAGGATAACAATCAGTTTAGCTGATTGAAAACAAGCTTTTCAATGATTTTGCCTATGAAAGGAAGATTTGATATTGGTCTATAGTTTTTTAAAACCATGTTATCCAGATTGCTCTTTTTCAGGAAGGGCTTAACAACTGTGGTTTTCAGGGATTTTGGAAAAGTGCCTGAGAGGAGTGAGGCATTTACTATATTTAAGAGATCTTTTTCTAAACACTTAAAAACGTTTTTGAAAAGGGATGTAGTGAGTATGTTGAGACAGCAGGTTGATGTTTTAAGCCGCTGTACTTTTTATTCTAGAGTTTTGGCATCACTTTCCTCAAAAGTAAACATATTGACATAGTTATGAAGTTGTCATGGTGGGTGCTGTCTAACTTCATAAACTTCATTTATGTCATAAATTTTTTTTTGAAAAAAGATGCAAACTCTGTGCATTTGCAGTCAGAGAGCATTTCACATGCAATCTGAGTTGGTGGGTTTGTTAATTTCTCTACTTTAGTAAAAAGAGTACATGTGTTGTTGATGTTGCTGTTTATAATGTTTGAGAAGTAGGTGTGTCTAGCTATGCATGGTTCTGCATTGAAATTATGAAGGCTGTCTTATAGATGTTATAATGTACTTCAAGTTTTGTTTTCTGCCACAAGTGTTCAGCTTTCCTGCATTTTCTTTTCATGCTTTGTACTGATGTTGTTTCTCCAAGGTGGGTTACACTTATCAGTCATCTTCCTGACCTTTACAGGAGCAATGTCATCAATAGTACTTTTAACTTTTGAGTTAAAATTATCAAGGAGAACATCAACACAGTCTACAGATATACTTGGTGTCATAGATATACTGTAGCCTTCATAAATTGCACACTAGTATTCTCATTTATGGACCTCTTTTTGACTCTGACAGATCTAGTTTCTGTGAAATATATAAAAGAAAACACAATAATGATCATATAGAGCCACATCCTTAATTACAGTAGATGAGATGTTTAGACCCTTACTAATGAGCAGATCCAGAATGTGGCCCTGATTGTGTGTGGGTCCATTCACATGCTAGTTTAGCTCAAAAGTGCTTAAAACAGATATGAGCTCTTTGGCGGTGGTAAATGGTCTGCACTTATATCATGTTTTTTAACATTATCAGTGCTTTACACTGTTTCTCCATTGGGCCAGGAATTGAACCGACAAACCTATGAATAATGGATAACCCACTCTACCACCTGAGCAACAGTCACCTTGGCAATGCTGTTTTCAGAATTATCTATATGGATATTAAAATCCCCTGCAATAATAAATCAAAAATATAATTTAAATTAATTTATATTCTGTCTTTATAGTTGTCACGATTCCCCCGTGTAACTGCGCGCGTTGAGCAAGGTTGCGCATGCACGGGCCTCTTCCGGGTTGACGTCAAGGGTCACGTGTGTTTTGGAATGGCCGGCAGCTGTGAACGGTTGTAAACTATAAGTAATATAAGTAATCTCTTATATTTGAACGATCACATATTCCCTGTTTTCCATTATAGTGGGTGGAACTTGGCAAGATAAAATTAGGCAGAAAATTATGAATTTTTTCTATCAACTGTTGTTGATAGATACAATCACAATTATTTCAGCTTAAGCAGGAAATGTAACACTTATTTTTAGAAATTTGTTATAAATAGAAGTAGCTGTGATGAGATGATAGGCAAGAAGTGCACCAGAGTAAGCTTCAGAGTGCACTTGAAGATTCAGCAACATCACCATTCTCTGGGCACACTAACCAAAGGTTAAAGGTAAAAGAGAGTTCCACTCTCATGAGTATGCATAAATATTACAGTAGTGTAGGTGAGAAAAGTCATCTTGAAAAGTAAGAGCTAAACTTTGCTGTATTTTTTCAACCTAATGCCTCCTTAAACCTTTAATGCATCTGTAGAGTGGGGACAATTACTATGGACTGCCACATCTCTTTCACCACTTCTTACTGCTGATACTTCTTACTGCTGATACCACAAACTATACTTTCCAGAACTCTCCTAAACCTTTGTCAAAATAAATTAAGCTGCACATAATATAAAGTGCCTCCAGAAAGTTCTCACCCCCAATGATTGTTTCTCTTTTTGTTGTATTGCAATGTCAGATTTAAGCATATCATCATGTGATCATTAGGACCATTTTTCTGCTCCTTTTGAAGGATAAAAATAAAATAAAGTATTATATGTCATCTGAAATATTTGAAAAAATAAAATCTAAAAATAAAATAAATAAATAAAACTCCTTAATTGTTAAGTATTCACCCACTCATATCCCTGACAAGTCAAATTATAGATTTGACTTGTCAGGGATATGTCTCTGTGAGCTTTGCACATTATGATGTTGCTGTTTTCTTCCATTCCTCAATGCAAATTTCTACTGCCAAATTAGAAGGAGAATGTTGGTGGATAACAATTTTCAGTCACAGATGCCGCATTCTTTCTACTGGAGTTGTGTCTGTGCTTTGTCTCAGCCATTTCAAAGCACAAACCTTTTTTTTTTTTTTTCAATCCATTCCTTTGTATTTGCCCTGTGCATTGGCTCAATCTCCTGTTGGAACATACAGTATATTTTCTTCCTAAATGCAGATGTCTGGCTGACTGGAACAGGTTCTCCTCAACAATTTGCTTATATTTGGCTCCATTTTGTTGCCTGTGCTGGCAAAAAGCTTTCTAGTTCCTCCTGCTGAACAGCAACCCTAGAGCATGATGCTACTACCAGCATGCATGATTGTAGAAATGGTGTTATCTACATTACATTTACATTTACAATTATGGCATTTGGCCATAATCCAAAGCAATTTACAGAAGTGCTTTGAAGTCTCAATATATCCTTATACTGGTTCACTAGGTCACAGACTAAGAATACCATTAGTCGAAAAAGTCTGCTGGGGAGATAACACTTTTTTTAAAATGATAATTTAAGTACTTCCAGAAGAGTGCCAGTGACTCAGCTGTTTGGACATCTAGGGGAAGTTCAATCCACTACCTAGGTGCCAGAACAGAGAAGAGTTTTTATGCATGCTTTCCTTGTACCCCAAGAGATGGTGGGACCAGGCAAGCAATGCTGGTGCTAGGTTTCAATGCAGAACATTTCACAGAGCATCACACTGCCTCCGCCAGCTTGCTTTCTTCCCATAGTGCATCCTTTTCCAGGTAAAAGATGAATACACACAAAGCATTCCAAATTATGTAAAAGAAAAAGAGATTCATCAGACCAGGCCACCTTCTTCTATTGCTCCATAGTCCAGTTCTGATACTAATCCCCACTGTAGGTGCTTTCAACAGTGGACAGGGGTCAGCATGACTCTTCTGTGGTTATGCAGCCCCATACGCAGCAAGCTGTGATGCACTGTGTGTTCTGACATCTTTCTATCATAGCCAGCATGAACTTTTTCAGCAGTTTGTGCTACAGTAGCTCCTCTGTGGGATTGGACCAGATGGGCTAGCCATCACTCTCCACATGCATCAATGAGTCTTGGGTGCCCATGACCCTGTTGCCAGTTTGCCAGTTGTCTTTACTTGGAACAATTTTGGTAGGTACTAACCACTGAATACTGTAAGCACACCACAAGACCTGCCGTTTTGGAGATGTTCTACTCATCCTTTTAACGTTTCGAGACTGAGGCGGATGCAGGTGCAGATCAAACTCTTTATTTAACATAGAACACAAAACCAAAATAAACGCAGTCTTCACAGGCAAACTTGAAATTGGAAACGTGGCATAACAATATCCTTCATGTCATGGAAACATACGAATGGTACAAAGGCTACAACTAATACAACTAATAATACCGAGCGACGTGCTCAGTAACTCAGGTGTTTAAATACAAAGTATAATCAACTCAAAACACAATCACCTGTGACAAATCAAAGTGACTAGCACTAACGCTCAATCTGGAAGAGAGCGAACCATAACAATGTTATGTGACTTGTCCGAAGACGAGCCACAGTGCCATCTGCTGGCTGTATCGTAACAGTCCTATTAACAATTATATAGTGAAAGGTCTTAAATATGTTTGGTGACATGTTTAAAAGTTAATTCATGGAATTTAACAACTCTTAAAAGTTTTAACAGTTACATTATAAACAAGTTAATTAATTGTTTTCAATAATGAAATACAATAAGAGGATTTCTGTTGTTTTCTACAGTATTTATTTCAGTGGAAAAGGTCTACAAGTTAAAAATATGCATATTTAACTAGATATATTACAATGCACTTCCATTTATTTTTTTCTGATGTTTTATGTTTTATATTCCTCAGGGCTTCTACGTCTGTCGTGCCAGAAAAGTTACTACAGGAAAGAAAGAGTAGAGTTCAGAAACAGAGGTGAAAATAAAAAGTTCACATCCTGCATTTGGTATATTGATATGTGCAACGCTGAATCACAGATATAAGCAACTAGGATCACACAAGCCTTTAATACCTCTTGCCAAAAATATTCAGAAATATTCAGATTCTTGGTGTTATTCATATCTCAAGTCAAGCACTACCAACTGTGCCATCTGGTTATTGATGATGAGTTCTGACACTACAACTCATATCAAAGTATCAAGCTATTTTAGCTATCAACCTATTTTAGCTCTCTTTTTTTCTGCTTTATATCAAGCACACTTACTGTAGTGCTGCACTCAGCGATACAGAATTCATTACTGGCTGTAGACTTTCTATCGTGATGCAGAATTCTGAGGCCAATTAGCTCTACAGCATTCATCAGAGGAAAAGCACCATTTTGAACTTCTGCTGAACAGGTTATTTTGGGTGGTGTTTTTCTCAGCACAGCAATGATAATGACATGGTTTTAAAACACTGTACACTTACTCACTTTCAGTATCCACTTATCCTAATCAGGGTCGTGGTGGCTCCAGAGATTATTATTCCAGGAACACTGAACATTAGGCAGAAACACACTCTGGATGGGATGCCAATCCAGTGCATGGAGCCATGCACACAAGCTCACAAGTCACCCAAACTGAGGATCAAACCCAGGAACCGTGCAATCAGTCTCCATCAGAATAGATTTTAAATTCTTTGAGGGATAGACTGCTTCAGATAGTTCTGTGCTGCACCTGTTCTGTGTCTATGTCACAATAAAAAAAAAAAAAAAACACGTGGCCTAATGTTTAAAACATTTGTTTCATTGGTCGCAAAGTCAATGAGAAGGGAATGTTTCTCATAGCAAGCACTGTTAGAAAAAGGTGTGATTTAATAAGCCTGAAAGTCACTTTGGGAACAGCAATTGTGTATGCAAAATAATATGACAATTTTGTGTAAGCTTGTTTCCATTAGTTGAAGTATGTTGAAATAAAAACAATGCCCCATTAAGTTTCCTAATTTTATGTCTCAGACCCACAGAATATTGGGAGAATTTGGTGTAATTATGCCAACAGAGCCTGTGAAACATGTCATGTCTACAATCTTCTTTTGTGTTCAAATTGTAAAATACCATCACAGTCCATTATTAGTTTAATGGAATCCAACAGTGTAGTGTCACATGATCACAATAGAAATATATCTGTTCCTGGAAGGCCCCAGAGTTAGAGAAAAAAATAAACATGGCATGACATATATATATATATATATATTCTTAAACAAACAGCACCATGAAGACCAAGGTGCTATGAAAACATGTCTTGGACAAAGTTCTGGAAAAGCTCGATCAGAGTATGGTTATTAACAAAATATCGCAAACTTTGAACATCCCAGATCATGGTATATCATTCCAATTAATTCCATTTCACTTTCAAGTTGTAATGCTACAAAATGTGGAATAGTTCAAAGTGGGTGAAAACATGCATGGCATAAAGAAAAGGTGCTACTACCTTGTGCAGACTGCTTGCAATATACACAACAACCATCATCATTTTATTACATATTAAAAACACTTGCAAGGCAAAAACATGAACTGTTAAATATATACTGAGTCAGTTTAGCTTGGAGGTTCATGTTCTTAACTGACCATTTTTAATGAAACAGTTTATACCTAAACTATGATTGAGTTGTCATGATTCCCCCGTGCAACTGCGCGCGTTGAGCACATTTGCGCATGCGCAGGCCTCTTCCGGGTTGACGTCAAGGGTCACGTGTGTTTTGGAATTGCGGGCAGCTGTGAACGGTTGCGGCGCTAAGGACAGGGAAGTCTATTTATACCGGGAGCCGTGTTCTACGCGGCGCGGTTCAACTTATGGACTTAATGACGTGTGTATGTATGAAGGAATGTGTGCCATGTAAAACTAAAAGGCGACTATCGGGAATCGCCATGTCATGTTATGTTTATGCCTTAGCCGTAGCATTAGCGCTATCCTTAGCCCAGTGAGCATAGCTTAGCTTAAAGTTTGTTTATCGTATTTGGGTTTGCATTCACCACTGTAAATAAAGGTCACCGTTCAACTGCGATTGCATCCAGCCTGCTTCCTTCCTGTCACGTCGCGTAACAGATTGATGGATGCAGCAGAGGAACGGAGAGGATGCCGAACTCAAAACCCCACGCCAAGTATCCCCGCCTTGGATTCGATGCAATTTGCACACAGGACTTTCGAGGACATGCCGGAGCGGTATGATGGCCTCTCTTATCTGGATTGTTTGATCTGGAGAGCAAGAAACAGAAGAAGGAAATGGCTGAAAAAATGAGCAAAATGCAGTTAGAGTTGGAGGGTTTGAACAGCACTAAAGAATGCTCATCTGTTAAGTTGCAACTACAGGAAACACAGAATTTGCTACAAGAGGGGACACGCCAGAAACTGACGAACAGAATCGACTGAGGGAGCTTCTGGAGGAGGAAAAAGAGAGAAGGAAGAGTGCAGAGAAACAGCTTCAACCCGTTCAGACACAGATGTCAGAATTGGAAAAGAAATTGGAACAGGTGCATGAAATGGGGGCAAAGCTGGAGGATGAGAGGAAACAGAAAGCTCTAGCTGTAGCAGCAAAGAAGAAGCTGGAACTTGACCTGTCTGAGCGGGAAGCTCAACTCATCCAGGCCTTTGACACTCGAGATGCATCATTGAGACAGCTGAAGAAAGTCCAGACTCAGTTAAAGGATCAGTTGCGGAAGGTGGATGAACTCGAGAGATGCGGCATGGCTCCAGCCTGAGGCCTGGGGAGGTCTCAGTGGTGGAGCTCCGGACAGCTAAGGAAACTGTCCTGCTGTCCCGTCCAGCTGAGGACACTACTCAGCCTCACTGCTCAGCTGAGGTCGTCCCTCCACCTCCACGTCCAGCTGAGGACGTCGCTCAGCCGAGGACGTTGTGCCTCTCCCAGGCACCACCAAGGACATTGCACCGCTCCCAAGTGCCGCCAAGGACGTTGCACCACTCCCAAGCGTTGATGAGGGCGTCGCTCAGCCTGTCTGCCCGGCGGTAGTCCTTGCTCTACTCCCCTACTCCAAGGACACCGTGCAGTTTCGTCCTGGCACTGCTTGGGACATTCGGGGCCACCAATGTATGAAATGGACCTTCAGCACTTCGGGAGGAGTGCCTTTGGGGGGCGGGGAATCCCTCACAATTCCCCATGCAACTGCGCGCGTTGAGCACTGTTGCGCTGTTGGACCTCTTCTGGGTTGACGTCAAGGGTCACGTGTGTTTTGGAATTGAGGGCAGCTGTGAACGGTTGCAGCACTAAGGACTGGGAAGTCTATTTATACCGGGACAACTTATGGACAACGTACGTTCAACTTATGGACTTAACAACATGTGTATGTTTGAAGGAATGTGTGCCATGTAAAACTAAAGGGTGACTATCGGGAATCGCCGTGTCATGTTATGTTTATGTCTTAGCCGTAGCATTAGCGCTAGCCGTAGCTCAGTGAGCATAGCTTAGCTTAGCGTTTGTTTATCGTATTTGGGTTTGCATTAACCACTGTATATAAAGGTCACTGTTCAACTGCGATTGCATCCAGCCTGCTTCCTTCCCGTCACGTCGCATAACATGAGTTAAGGTTTGCATGTGCAAAAAAAATTATAATAAAAAGTGCAAGCTGATTTACTAATCAAGTCTGCATACGTTTGTGTATTTCACAAATACACACACTCAAAATAGCACACTCATGTTGTCAAACCACAATATGTCTATCAGTCTGAATATTATGCTCAGCCAGAAATGTCCTGAAATTATAGATATTTTTTTCGCTTTTGAAGCTTAGACATATAAGACAGTAGAATGTCTTTCATGTGTGCATACAAAAGCACTTGAGTGACATTGATTTGAATTGCTTTGAGAGACAGACAAGCTCAGACAGTTCTGTGTTGCACTTTATGGAGTCATCTCCATCTCACATTTAAAAAAAAATACGCACACACACACACACACACAGAGAGAGAAAATGATATGATGAGTCGTACCTTTATTGATCCCCCTTGGAGGAAATTCAGTATCCGGTATGAGGTTTGTTATCCAAACTGTCTTTTAAGCACTCTAGTGAAAGCTAAATGATAAAAGAAGTCAGACTGTGATCCTGCATGCTGACATTAAGCAGAGAAACTTTATCCACTTAGCAAGCTGGCTATTGTTACCAGATTAGATTACTATTTTGGCACTGTGTTGACTTTTGTTTATATAGAACAAGTGCAGTTACATGGCATCTGTGTTGCTACAAATGCTACAAATCCAGACGCAGTTCACATACAGCCTAAAGACTGAGCTAGCCACCTAATGCTAGCTAAAAGAGAAGCTTTTGTTGAAAGTAAGATGTTTTGGTAATTGTCACACTGATGTGTACAATAAAGTTTTTCTTTTCATAACACTTCTGTAATATTGTGAAGAAGGCAATAATGGAAACAGCTAACTATATCCTTAAAGTCAAATAGTCAAAATTGGACCATGTCCCAAACCACATATGATCACACTAAATACTATATACACCAGTGATGCCATTACTATTTAGTCATAGCACGTTGTGTGTAGTATGGAGAAGGGCATAGGACAATGATTTACAAAGTATATTTACAAATCTTCTAGCCTCCTAATTCCCAAATCATACATCTATGTGCTTTAAGATACAGTATTCTAGCTATAGATTATTAGGGGTGGATATATAGGGTGGCAGCTCCTATCTCTCTCATGACACTTGCCATCATAATCCAATTCAATTCAATTCAATAATTGCCACCTCACTTCCAAAACCCCTAAAATATTATGCAAATTTAATTAAGCACGTTGTAACTATAGTGTCAAAATGGAAATGCATGAGAGAGTTGTTTTAAAAAATGCATTATTCATGTGTGGATTCAGACAACCAGCCCACAACTGCAATAAATCAAGACATGCCTCTGCATGTACAAGAGAGTGTTAGAAAAGAAATCACATTGTCTGACTTGCCGGGCATTCGCTGAAGATGATTGAGTGTGGATAGCAGCCTATTCTGTGTAAAATGCAATGAAAAAATAAAATCATGACCAAAATACATGTAGACATAATTTCAGAAATAGTTAAGTGACAGTTGCATCTGTCATTTAGCTTGAACACTACTATGGTAGCATGAACTGAATAATTAGCAAGTACCAGCTTATTATTCAGTTATTCATCTAATATCATTCAAGTTTACTCACTAGAAAAAATGGCATATATGAAAGTCTTGATCCTTCAGTGTGGAAGAGGTGTGTGTAAAAAATATATATATTTTCTTCAGAAGTGCCGAGCTGTGCATTCTTTAAAAAAGTGTTATGGTAACATATTTTTTTCAGGGAGACACACTCCTAGAACTTTTAGCAGGAGCATGAGCCGTGGATGGTCTTTCTAGGATCAGCCTTAGTTTCTACAACAGCCAGCGAAGCTAAAGCTAACTAACACCAGCTTTATTTCTAATCTTGCTGTTAGCTAGCATGATAACTCTAAAGATGCACAAACTAATTGATTGCTAATAGCTGCCTTGATAAATAAAGTGTACAGTGCCCTCCATTAATATTGGCACCCTTGGTAAATATGAGCAAAGAAAGCCGTGAAATTTTATTTTTATTGTTTAAACTTTTGATCTTTTGTTCAAAGAATTCACAAAAATACTACGCTTTCAGGGATATCAAACAATTGCAAACACAACATAGGGTTATCCATATATATATATATATATATATATATATATATATATATATATATATATATATATTATATATACATATATATATATAAACAGCCCCAAAACTTTAAAGAGCCGCCACCACCATATTTGACTGTGGGCATGAGGTACTTTCCATATAGCTACTTCTCTGTGTGTGCCAGAACCATAGCTGGTGTTTATTGCCAAAAACCTCTAATGTGGTTTCATCTGACCATAGGACCTGATCCCATTTGAAGGTCCAGTAGTGTCTGGCAAACTGACGCTTGAGTTTGTTTTTGGATGAGAGTAGAGGCTTGTGGTGATGTAAGTGACTTTGGATTGTAGTTTTGGAGACTTTCTGACCCCAAGACACAACTAACTTCTGCAATTTTCCAGCAGTGATCCTTGGAGATTTTTTGACCACTCGAACCATCTTCTTCACAGTGCGTTGAGACGATATAGACACACGTCCAATACCAAATTTTGATAAAAGCTTCTTGGTGCCTTCTGTCACAATCGTGATGTAAGGGAAGATAGGACGTATGCAATTGCAGTAAAAACAGTTGTTTATTGAAGAGAGACAGGCAGACAAATCCAAAACGTGAACCATAAACGTAATCTAAGAGAGGCGAAGGTCAGGCGAACGGCAAACAGGTGCATACAGGGCAAGGTAGGAATCTGAGTCATTGTATGGAAAACAGGGTCGATACACAAAACATGGAACATGGGCTATGGTGGAACTGGGAGCGGATAACCCAGAGAGAACTAACTCTAACCTGAACCGTGACTGTGACTATGACTATGGACAGGACATGAACAAAACTATGGCAACTAACATCTATATTCCAATCTATGCTAAGCTATAAACTAAGCTATGCTATAAGCTAAGCTAACTAACTTTGACCGGAACTGTGACTATGACTATGACCAGGGAACATGAAACTTCTCTTCATTAACCAACGTTAAACTTCCACATCGGGTGTAGCACGGCTCACGGTATATATACACCAGATGTCATTACCCCCACAACTGCTAACAGCTGCGGGCAATATGGAAACACACGTGACCTGACAACACAAGACAAGACAGGGTAGAGACATGACATCGACCTTAACAAAAGACACGTGGTTATCCACGTGTCGGAATGTCATTGCTGTCAATGTAGAAGCAGGCGCATGTGCACCAGTGCTTAAAGCGCGCTGCTTCACGGGGGAATCATGACACCTTCCATGTTAGCCACATCTGATGAGCATTAAGGAGGAAAAAACAGTTTGATCAATGTGATGAAAAAGTGTTGACAGCTGACATTAGAATCTCAGACAGTGCTTATCACACATAGCCACTCTAAATTTATTTATTTACATTTTTACCTTGTATAAGGATTACAGCACATTGACATCTTGTCTTGGTTTTGAGAAGATATTTACTGTTCACCGAATGAAAAAGTTTAATTTAGCCTAATGTTAAATGCAATATTTATGAAATAAGAAATCATCCACCAGCTGAATGCATTATATACAGTAAATGCTACAAATGATTAGTACTCTCATACCATCATTCTTGCCCATGCAAAAGTCCTCTAAGCCAAACAAGTCATCTGATTAATCCAAACATACTGTATTATCCATCAATAGACTCATTTGACCATAATCACTCATTTGTAAAATCATAAGATGACCTTTTAGCATGAGGCAGCCTAAGGTTATTGATCTAAACATCGAACAGATGTGACAGTAAGAAGGCCTAATACCAATTACTGTAATCTGTCAGCTGCTACATACAGTGCCATCCACTAATATTGGCACCCTTGGTAAATACGAGCAAAATTGTCTTTATTATTGAACCTTTTGATCTTTTGTTAAAAAAAATTCACAAAAATACAAAAGGTTGTTGAGCCTCATATAATGGGAAGAGACTACAAGAAACTAGCAAAAGCATTGAACATGCCCATTTCCACCATCAGGACAATAATTAAGTTCCAGTCAACTACAAATGTTATGAATCAAACTGGAATTGGGCACATGTATATATTGTCTCAACACACTATGAAGAGGATGGTTTGAATGTCCAAAACAACTCCAAGGATCACAGCTGGAGAATTGCAGAAGTAAGTTGTGTCTTGGGGTCAGAAAATGAAAACCTGACTGCCTCTGCCAGAAAGATAAAATTGGCCATGGTTGGATCTTCCAGCAGGACAATGATCCAAAACATACATCAAAATCAACACAAAAATGGTTTACTGACCACAAAATCAAGGTCCTGCCATGGCTATCATATTCCCCTGACCTAAACCCCATAGAAAACCTGTGGGGTAAACTGAAGCCTCGAAATTTGAAGAATCTGGAGAAATTCTGTATGGAAGAACGGACTCAGATCCTTGCCGTGTATTCTCTAACCTCATCAGGCATTATAGGAGAAGACTCAGAGCTGTTATCTTGGCAAATGGGGGTAGCACAAAGTATTGACTAAAAGGGTGCCAATAATTGTTGCACACCTCTATTTAAGATATATATACAGTATCTCACAAAAGTGAGTACACCCCTCACATTTTTGTAAATATTTGATTATATCTTGTCATGTGACAACACTTTGCTAGAATGTAAAGTAGTGAGTGTACAGCTTGTTTAACAGTGTAAATTTGCTGTCCCCTCAAAATAACTCAACACACAGCCATTAATGTCTAAACTGCTGGCAACAAAAGTGAGAACACCCCTAATTGATGTCCAAATTGATGTCTAAATGTCCAAATTGGACCCAAAGTGTCAATATTTTGTGTGGCCACCATTATTTAACAGCACTGCCTTAACCCTCTTGGGCATGGAGTTCACCAGAGCTTCACAGTTTGCCACTGGAATACTCTTCCACTTCTCCATCACAACATCAGAGAGCTGGTGGATATTAGAGATCATGTGCTACTCCACCATCCATTTGAGGATGCCCCACAGATGCTCAGTAGGGTTTAGTCCATCACCTTCACCCTCAGCTTCTTTAGCAAGGCAGTGGTCATCTTGGAGGTGTGTTTGGGGTTGTTATCATGCTGGAATACTGCATACTGTTCAGGCTCTGCTTCAGTATGTCACAGTTGGCATTCATCGTTCCCTCACTGAACTGTAGCTCCTCAGTGCCGGCAGCACTCAAGCAGCCCCAGACCATGACACTCCCACCACCATGCTTGACTGTAGGCAAGACACACTTGTCTTTGTACTCCTCACCTCCTGGTTGCCGCCAATTTAGACACGCCAATCCGCCTACCATACTGGGGGAGGAAACTGGAGTACCCCAGAGGAAACCCCCGCAGCACGGGGAGAACATGCAAACTCCGCACACATGGCCCCGAGAGGAATCAAACCCCGGACCCTAGAGGTGTGAGGCGAACGTGCTAACCACTAAGCCCCATACGTGTGAATGGGAAGCAGGTGTGTTAAATAAATAAATAAATAAATAAATATATCTATATCTATCTATCTATCTATCTATCTATCTATCTCTCTCTCTCTCTCTCTCTCTCTCTATATATATATATATATATATATATATATATATATATATATATATATATCTCTTTGTTGGTCAACCACACCTGGGGAGGGAAACAATGGTCTTAAATTCCTCCATTTGTACACAATCTGTCTGACTGTGGATTGGTGAATGTCCAAGCTCTTTAGAGATGATTTTGTAATCTTTTCCAGCCTAATAACAACTTTATTTCTGAGGTCCTCAGAAATCTCCTTTTGTTCATCCCATGACACACTTCCACAAACGTGTTATGAAGATCAGACTCCCTGTTCTTTACTCCCTGTTCTTTACTCACACCTTATTGTCATCCCACTGGTTGAAATCACCTGACTCTAATTTCACCTTCAAGTTAACTGCTAATCCTAATGGCTCACATACTTTTGCCACTCACAGATATGTAATATTGGAACCTTTTCTTCAATAAATAAATTACCAAGTTTAATAGTTTTGTCTCATTTGTTTAATTGGGATCTCTTTGTCTACTTTTAGAACGTGTGTGAAAATCCAATGACGTTTAGGTCATATTTATGAAGCAATATAGAACATTCTAAAGGGTTCACAAACTTTGAAGCACCACTAAACACTGTAAAAAGTAAACCTTATAAATAAAATAAAAAAACAATAACAAAAAAAAACTACTTGCAGCTGTTTGCCAGAATTATACTATAAAAATATGGTCCATTATTATTGTTGAAATTAACAGCTAGAAACTATTTTTGTCAGCTACAGTATACAACTACAATTTAGCAGCACATAGCTGTTAAATTACATACTAGTCACAACCCCATCATCTCAATTTTTATGGACTTTAATGTTGCGAATTATTTATATTTACGGAATTTTTGAGTTCATGATGATGTCTGGTCAAAATTTCATGTGAATAATCACATTGGAAATAAATTTACTGAAAAAAATGTTGATGCATTCAATACTTCCTAACTGTACAGCTAAACAGAAAAAAAGTATTTACATTTACATGGTCACAAGATGCCCTTGTCTAAACCAACATATAGAAGTGCTTTGTAGTCCCCATCAAAAACATATGCTCATGTAAAAGTGACATCTACATGCAGAGTGAAATATTAAATATGAAGAGAAATGGATGCTGGAACTGAGAAACTCAGTTGATTTAATTGTATTCCTACTGTATACACAGAATTTCTTCCCTCAAATGTAGTACAGGCCAGAGAAGTTTTCTTCTTTAATTTAGTAGATGGTGCTATTATGTTGTGGATATTTCTGTGTATGCCTGGCCTAGACCATGGAAAAAATTGAACACCATTCTGCCTTACACCAGGGCTTTGGGAAACACCACCACTGTTCTGATAATCTATAGTATTGTGCAAATGATGAACACTGTGTATTTTCTTTGTTATACGGTTCATTCAGTCAAGATACGGGGTATAAGCAGAACAGACTTCCTTAAATCAGACTGTGTCTGCTGAGTTATTGCAGAATATATTAGCCAGTACGTATGCTACAATTCACTATGATAATCTTCATTTGCATGCACCCCACGGTGCATGAATGTGTATTCCTATGTGATCGAGGGACGCTCCTTTGATTCATCTCTAAGAATGTAGAGACTTAATCTTGTATTTCGTAGAAGTTCTTAGAATCACCTTGAAGTTAAAGAATACTCTGAAGTTAGGCTCATTGAATCTAATAAAATTATACATCAGTTTTACTGGTTAACCAGCCAACGTACACTTTTTTCTTCCTTGAAAATGAAGAACTGCCAGTGTCCTTGACTTACCCCTAGCTGAATTAGATCCAATTTTGCAAATTAGGAGAGACTGAAAAGAGAGATTTCTGCTCAGCATGTTAAAGTAAATTGGAAAAAAAAAGTTGGACTGATGGGTGAAAACCTGAGACATTCGTGAGGTGACAGAATTAAAAGTGAATAAAAAAAACAGTTTATGTCAATGTTTATATCATACACAGGTTTTATAACCAATGTTTTCATATATGAATATAGGGATATCTTATGTGCGTTTGCTAGATGACAGGGGATATCTAATAAAATAAATACTATAAATTTTATCAATGTCAGTTAAAACAGGAATGTCATAACACACCCATAAAGAATTGAATAATACATTTCAAAAGCAATGCTTGTGAATTTATGAACGGCTTATGACAGTATACCAAAAAATTGTGTGAGTTTTTATAAAGTAAATGGCCTTGAATCTATGTAAAAGAAGGAGAGATCCTCCCAAACAATGTTTGAATCACGAGGGATCTTGGCACCCAAAGAGACCGACTAGTTTCAGCCAGATCCAAGCAATTTTTTAAACAATTTATGTCACTATTCCCAAACTTATAAGAGATGATTTATAAAGCAAGTGACATTTTGTTGATGTAAAAGAAATTAAGCAAGAACAGAGCCCCTTTAATGTTTGAATTACATAAGGTCTCAGGGGTGCAGGTTACTGCCAAATACCAAATTACCATTGTCAGCCTGGTCTGTGAATTCTGGCTCTGGCAGTTCCTCAGCCTCAGCTACATCACTCATGTTCATAAGTGGTCTCAACTAGAGAAGTTATTATTTTGTTTGTGCCTGCCACAATATTATTTAACAAATTCAGTTGTTTCCCAAAATATAAACAAATTAGTAGCCAAATTTAAACCACTGCAACCCAGACCAGGCAGTTACCAAGTCTTAATGAATGAACTCTGTATTTTCATGTTATTTTTCTGTGAGCTTCATAAAAAAAAGAAAATCCTCCTGTTCCCTCAACTCATGTGTTGGGACCCAAGGGATTGCAGTCCTGATGGATACTCCTAATCTCAACAGTGAAAACTTCTGGTAAGCTTTATTAAAAAGAATCTGGTTACAGTAACAATAACAATAATAACATCTATTTGTGCATTTTTAACATCCCATTCCAGATCCCCCTTTGCTGTTATAATAATCTCCACTCTTCTGGGAAGGCTTTCCTCTAGATTTTGGATGATCCATTCAGCCACAAAGCATTAATGAAGTTGGGCACTGAGGGCAGGTGAAAAGACCTGGTGCTCAGTCAGCGTCCAACCTTGGCAAACTATGTGTTTATGGACCTCACTTTGTGCAGAGGGGAACTGTCATGGTGGAACAAATTTGGGCTAGACGTCTTAGTTCCAGTTACAGGAAATGTTAATTTCTTAAACTTTGTAGCAAAAGTTTGGGAAAGGCCCACATATGGGTGTGGAATTCAGGTGTTCATACTTTTCCAGTACATGTGCATAATACATATAATTTTTGTTTTTTTGTTGTTGTTTTGTTGCTGTTTTGTGTGTGTGTGTGTGTGTGTGTGTGTGTGTGTGTGTATTGTACTTATTTAGGAATCCTATATAATGATGATTTTGGATTCAATTAAAACTAAAGATGCAATTGCATAACTCTTTCTGTTTATAAACCTTTTACAGAAGTTGACAAATCTTATGAATACTGCTGGCACTGTTTTGTTGTTGTTGTTTAATGCTTATTAAATTATTGGTATTATGCTTATTAAGTTATTAAGTGTTTATGAACTTTTATAAAGTTCTTACATACTTCACCTTCAAAGTGCTCCCAAAAAAACGAGATAGTGCAGTGAAGGGCAGTGTATTAAGAGAGGTGCATTTGCAAACACAAATTTATGAAGGTGATGTAAAGTAACAGTAACAGCGAGAATAGAATCAAAACTAAACAGGTAAGCAATGTATCAGGGGCGTAGGCTAAAGTGTAGTGAAAGCCAAGCGTGAAGTTGAGAACCAGGGAAAACACATATGAAAAAGGCTTAGTAAACAAAAGGGCTAATGCTAAGGAGGCCCTTATATAGCCTAAGGTGTCTGTAGGTGTTAGCAATTAGAACTCCGGCGAACTCGAGCGCAGGTATGACTGGGAAGTGTAGTCCTTCTCCGCCATGTCCCCGGAGTGGACTAAACATAGTGAGCTGCCGTGCTGATTTCGCCATGTCATAACAGAGCCCCTCCCCAAAGGGCTCACTCCGGAAGCCAAAGTTCCCTCCTTTACCTAAAGGTATTCCAACTGCAAATACGGCAGCCTAATTTCTCTAATCTCTCTCTCTCTCTCTCTCTCTCTCTCATTCCCTTCCCGAAGGTTCAGGTGTGGACGAAGACCACCACAAAACCTCCCACACTCACCCACAGATACACACCTCCTCACTTCAGACAGCACCGCGTAAGAGAAATTAAAGCTTAATCACTGTATCACTGCAACCAGTTTTCTGCGTATCTGTGCTCCCCGAGGGCTATTTCCCTTACAGTGTATACATGTGTGTGTGTGTCTGTGTGTGTGTGTGCGTGTATTGTTGTGCTGTGTATACAGTGAGGGAAAGAAGTATTTGATCCCTGCTGATTTTGTACGTTTACCCACTGACAAAGAAATGATCAGTCTATAATTTAAATTGTAGGTTTATTTGAACAGTGAGAGACAGAATAACAAGAAGAAAATCCAGAAAAACGCATGTCAAAAATGTTATAAATTGATTTGCATTTTAATGAGGGAAATAAGTATTTTATAAAATACTAAGTATATATATAAAAAATAAGTATATATATAAAATTATAGACTGATCATTTCTTTGTCAGTGGGCAACCATACAAAATAGATTAAATTAGATTTTTCCCTCACTGTACCAAATTCAGTTTGTTTTTACTAACAACACATGCATAAGAGGCAAATTTGAGTATTTTAGTCTGAGGGAAGGGCGCACGGTGGCTTAGTGGTTAGCATGTTCGCCTCACACCTCCAGGGTCCGGGGTTTGGCCATGTGTGTGCGGAGTTTGCATGTTTCCTCCGGGTACTCCGGTTTCCTCCCCAAGTCCAAAGACATGCATGGTAGGCTGATTGACACTGAAGAAGGAGTAAGCGGTAGAAGAATGATGGATGGATGGATGGATGGATAGTCTGAGGGAATTAAAATCCTTCATATGGCTGACATATGGGCTTTGTAACAGGGTATCTGCAGGAAACAGCTCTTCAAATTGAATACTTTTTAATACCATATTCAAGACAACTCCAAAACATTTTAAGACCTGCACGTCACTTCAATCATGCTACATGATACTGCATGTTGCAGGATAAAGCCCTATAGAGGTGTATGGGAGACCACAGCAAATATCTTTTTGCATTACCATTTGATCCAAAGGTGAAAGGGAAAAAAAAAATCCAATATTTCCTTTCCATGGGGTTCCAAGAGAGGAAAAATTATACTGAGAGATGAATTACAGCAGTCAGAAGAGAAAAAGATATCAAATTTATCATCACTCCCTCAGCAGATGTATTAGAAACCTCTTTGCAGCAGTGTTTACTATTTTTAATATACAGCCAGGGTAGTGTAACAAGTAGTGTTATAAATACATATTTTTTGTAAAGAAGAAGAAGAAGAAGATATATATATATATATATATATATATATATATATATATATATATATATATATATACAGTGCCTTGAGAAAGTATTCGGCCCCCTTGAACTTTTCATC
Organism: Ameiurus melas; assembly: GCA_012411365.1. Lineage (NCBI taxonomy): Eukaryota > Metazoa > Chordata > Actinopteri > Siluriformes > Ictaluridae > Ameiurus > Ameiurus melas. Next base: position 11,962,958 of record CM022777.1, on the reverse strand, counting down.
CTTTTGCCACATTTCAGGCTTCAAACATAAAGATATAAAATTAACATTTTTTGTGAAGAATCATCAACAAGTGGGACACAATTGTGAAGTGGAACGAAATCTATTGGATATTTTAAACTTTTTTAGCAAATAAAAAACTGAAAAGTGGTGCGTGCAAAATTATTCGGCTCCTTTACTTTCAGTGCAGCAAACTCACTCCAGAAGTTCAGCGAGGATTTCTGAATGATCCAATGTTGTCCTAAATGACTGATGGTGATAAATAGAATCCACCTGTGTGTAATCAAGTCTCTGTATAAATGCACCTGCTCTGTGACTGCAAAGAAAGCCATTTCTCAAAGATATCCATAAAAAGTTTGCCACAAGCCACCTGGGAGACACACCAAACGTCACACCAAACGTTGAGAAATGGCTTTCTTCTTGCCACTCTTCCATAAAGCCCAGATTTGTGCAGGGTACGACTGATTGTTGTCCTATGGACAGACTCTCCCACCTCAGCTGTAGTTCTCTGCAGTTCATCCAGAGTGATCATGGGCCTCTTGGCTGCATCTCTGATCAGTCTTCTCCTTGTCTGAGCTGAAAGTTTAGAGGGACGGCCAGGTCTTGGTAGATTTGCAGTGGTCTGATACTCCTTCCATTTCAAAATGATCGCTTGCACAGTGCTCCTTGGGATGTTTAAAGCTTGGGAAATCTTTTTGTATCCAAATCCGGCTTCTCCACAACAGTATTACGGACCTGCCTGGTGTGTTCCTTGGTCTTCATGATGCTCTGCTCTGTGCTTTCAACAGAACCCTGAGACTATCACAGAGCAGGTGCATTTGCTAAAAAAGTTTCAAATATCCAATAGATTTCATTCCACTTCACAATTGTGTCCCACTTGTTGGTGATTCTTCACAAAAAATTTAAATGTTATATCTTTATATATGAAGCCTGAAATGTGGCAAAAGGTTGAAAAGTTCAAGGGGGCCGAATACTTTCGCAAGGCACTGTATATGTATGTATGTATAGGTGTGTATATAACATTGCTATTTTGTAATATTACTATTGCTATTGAATAATACGTGGTAATAATAATGTTTTTTGTTTGGGGGTACAAATAATAATATAACAATAGTAATATATTTCTGACTTAATTCATTTTTATGTGTTAAACCTTTTCATTTTGGTGGAAAACTGCAGGAAGACCTCCCTGGGATGCTCACTGAGATAGGCTCCAGGTTCCCCCGTGACCCTGAAGAAGGAGTAAGCGGTAGAAGATGTATGGATGAAATTTCACATACAATAGTTTCAAACAGTTGACGCATAATTGAAGGTTTTTCTCTCAAAGACAATGCAATATGGTATTGACATAACATCAATCCTCTTGATATTTAACCAATATTTGGTATAATGTGTTATGGAAGACCAATGTAGGTGCCCTTCAAATAACTGTTACTATAGATGCAAAAAGCTTTACAAATTGTTACAAATAGGTTAAACTGTGATGTTCAAGTAAGCAAGGAAAGCGATTGCTCTCCACTACACTCCTGCTGTATCCCATTTGTGTTTGTCAAGTAAGTTAACGAGGGCACACAGTTACAGCATCATCATTTATTCCAAAAGTCTGTTTCCATCACTTTATCACATCCTCTCACAACCCATATGCCACTTCAGAAAAACATCAAGATATTTTTAGAGTATACAGTATGTCATTAAAAATCAAATGACTTTGAGGTCTGTTGCATTCACACACCTTTGCACTGATAATACTGCTGGGATAAAACCTGAATCTCTATAGTATAGTGATGGAACTGGATATGAATACATTATTCAGAAAGAACAGATAATGTGTTCTAAATAAAGATAAGGATACAAGGTGCACTATTCTGACCTAGCCTGATCTAAACGCTGCCTTACTGAGCTCTAATATTTCTGCACAAACTCGCCTGGAATTCAAACAAAAAAATGTTCTATTCATAGAGCCACTGCTCCATATAGCCCACACAGAGCACGAAGAGTGCACAGAGTAGCATATCACTGCTGGGGTCTCCACAAAAATTCATTTTTACAAATTTCAAAATATTAACTTGTATGAACATGTTTTTCAATGTTCTTAATTTACCATTCTCCAATATTATTAAACATTTCTGGGTGATCATACGGGCATTACACCGCATGAAAAGATCGCATTTTGACTAGCAGCAGCACTGCTTCCCAGCTTCATAGTTCTTCACGGTTCTGATATCGTGTCTATAAAAAATTTTGTAATTTTGCTGGAATGTAACAAACCCAAAGTAAACTGAAGGAAATCTGATCAAATTTTATTTTGTAGCTATTGTTGTCAACTAGAGCATAAACAGCAATTTGTTGATTTTGGAAAGGTATCCTTTAAAAGCATAGTTAACTCTGCTGTTCCACATGGAATCTGGTTGAGACCATTTATGAATTCGAGTGATGTAACTGAAGGAACTGTAGAAGTTCACTAGTTGAATAAAATTATATTTTAAAAATGGGTATTTGTTATGAATGACGCATTTAATAAGGAAAAAAAAGCTGTCCTGTCTAGACCATGCCCACATCTGGTTCACATCTGAATACAGTATGGCATTGAATTGCATTCCTACTATAGTGGAGTTTATCTTTCCATAGTGGAGCAGTATTCCAGGTTAATAGCTTTTCTATGTATATTCTTGTTGAAGATTGTAAAACACAGCAGAAAAAATCAGCAACAATGAATAACTGGCATGAAATCAATTCTGGCCATCTTTTGACAAGACAATGTCTGATATATTTTCATGTCTCCTTGACAGCTGTCTTGCGTCATCCAGCTTGATGAAATAATTTTTGGGTCCACCTTTTACTCCCTTTCTCATTTTTGAACTTCATGGGAATTTAGTTTCTCATGTTTGGTTCTTTGCACTTCTTGTAGGACTTTTAAAAGTCAACATGAGACAGTGATGTCTCCTGAGGCCTGAAACATCAAGAACCACACAGATTTTTCCTCAAAGTCCAGTCACACTCACCATAGGACCTGAGTGAGAGAGAAAAAGAGAGAGAGACAAACTTGCCTTGTGTTTTTCTTTTTTCTTTTTGCCTCTATATACAAGTACAAACAAAAAAAGTGATCAAAGTGTCTGGATTGTCAAAAGTGAGGGACCATACGGACGTGCAGAATAGGACTGATGAGATGATGGACGATCTCCCTTTTCTAGATCAGTGAGGACAATTTGTACTTCACAAAGAAAAGAACTTAGGCCCACATAGACCTTTAAGAAATGGACAAATTGCATAGTAATAAATTCTATTTTTACCGTAGTGTTGTTGAATTCTTGATTCTGGTTAGCCAGAAGGTGTTGATTAATGTTCTATAACAGCATTGCTCAGACAATGCTTTTCCGATGTTGACAGCAGTGACATTTCAACACATGCTTTTGTTATTGTTTATTTCATGTCTCCTCCCCGTTCTGTCATTTGTTGTCATGTCACGTGTGTCTAGATTACCCTCAGCTGTTAGCAGTTGCGAGGGTAATCATGTTTCCTGTTTCATGTTTGGTGTATCAACCCTGTATCCCGTGACCTCGACTTTGATCCTCGACCTTGCCCAAGTGTATGCCTGTTTGCCGATCATCTGACATTGCTTGTTTTGGATTACATTTATGGATTACATTTTGGATTTGTCTGCCTGTCTCTTTAAATAAAACTCTCATTTAAACTGCGTTTGCATCTGCCTTATCTTCTGTTACGTCACGGAACGTGACAGACGTGACAAGTGATAACAGGAACTAACCTGTTTCACAGATGTTCAACAACATTATAAGTAACTGAACAGCTAAAGTATGACATGACATTCTTTAATAAATATACAATGTAATTATTGACAAATTTCTGTGGAATATGAGGAATAAAACTATATGCGAAAATAATTATGTGCTGTCATTTGCATTATATTTTATCCTGATATGTTCATTAGGATGCTATTTGTAATAAGGCACCATTCTCCCACATCAAGTGTACTACCTAGGGTAGAAAAGGCTCATTACTTTCTGATATAAAGTACCCTGTGTAATGCATTTAATGTACAATAGTGAGTCAGTAGGGTTTGGGCTCGATACTACCTCACTTAGGTACATACCACTATGCACTGCTTCAGAATATATAGTGCACTATATACAAAAGTAACTCATTAGGTGTGTGGCTCTATTACAAAGAACTGGTTCTTAGGCTTTACAAAGATGTGAAAACATTCCTAGGATGCATTCATTTATAATTTGGGAAATGGAAATAAACTAACTTTGCTAGAAAAAAAATTCACAGGGTGGTACAAACAAAAATAATATATATGGTTGTGACCAATTATGAACTCAAGTCAGTTAGCTGAGGGTGAAGAACTGTCAGAGCCAAAATTCACAGACTATGCTGACAGTGCCACCTTTTCTACAACTGGCTTTATTTCCAGTGTTATATTTTAAATCCAGTTTGGGCCAGACTCACTTTGGGTTTAAATGTAAATACAGATGCAAATATGGATATTTGAAGCACTAAACAGATACAGATACCGATACAGATAGTGTCATTGTGTTAAACCTTTACTATGTTGATCCTTACAACAGAATAATTACCTATGTCCCAGGTAAAACCTCTTTTAGGCTACTTCACATTGCATAGTGCACTATATGATCAATAGTGATAAAGTTTCAGCTCATGCAGTCAGTAAGTGCCCTACATAGTGTAATATATAAGAGCTTATATAGGCTGTCCAGTGCACTATACATCCAGCAGTTAGCTTGCATTGCATCACTACTGGTGCACAATAGAAGATCTGTAATAATTGGTTCTTCACTCTACATAGTGCACTAGGGATATGTACAATAGGTGCTCATTTGGGATTCAGCTTCCTATACCCGAAATAAATATACCACATAGGGTTGAAATAATTGCTTCTACACCCTATATAGTGCAATGTAAAGTCATGCGAAACTCAGCTTTCTACTCCCCTATATGGTGCACCCTTGTGTCCAACAGCTGCTTACATTTAATGACAAGAACGGGAACAGATGCTCATTGCGTGAAATGAATGGAGCATAAACGGACAGTTTATAGAAACTTCCATTCTGTTCCTTTCATGTGTGAGACACTGAATCTGACATGAGCAACCACCCCTGCAAACTTTGTCTGATATGAGACACAACCGTACTCATCTGTCTTCAGCACTGTAAGGCCTCGTCGGTTTCTCTCAACTCAGAAAGCAACCATCTCTGTTTGCTGCCTAGATAAGAATTTGTAGGTTCTGGCACCTTGTCGAGTTCGATTTCTTCACAGGTCTTTACACACTTACTTCGTCGCAGAGAGTGTGCACTTTAGACTGTGAGTGGGAGTTTAAAGTGTATTATTAATGAAGGCATGATGAGCCGTTAGCTAGTGTTAGAGCTTCTTTTTTATGTTACAACTCCAGCTCAATTAGAATAAGTGATGCAGGTGGAAAGGAGACTGCTGAAATATATTTTTAATTAAACAGTGTCACTGACTGCTGTAAGGAGCCAGGACATTGCTACCCATGTTAATGGAGATTGGGAACAATGCTGTCTTTCAAAATTAATGGTCCTAGAGCATTTATTCAGCTCTCTGTCCTTAAAAGGTTAGCTACTTGATTCAACATCAAATATAGGTAATTTGGATTTCTGTAGTATTACTAATATTGAATCTAGGTTTGTATTACCCCTTTGTGGTTGAAGCAGTTGTTAACTGTTTCAGCAGTACGCAGCGTGCGAAGTGTTCTCGTATTTGACACTATGTGACACTCTTGTGATATGTTAGGTTTTAATGTTCTTATTAAGAGCTTTTATTCTGTCATCGTGTCCAGAATATGATAATCATATGACTCGATCACAAGTTTACTTAAACTCTTAATCATTCTTACAGTGTCTGTATTTATTGCATTATTGCATTATCATTATAAATAAAATAAATCAATAAAAATCAATTAAAAAAAAATACAGAAATGCATTTTAATTGGTATTTTGGAATTCTTTTCAATTTTTTCACGATTGTGTGATGAAAGATACATGATTTAATCATTTAAGATCAAATCAATGTGATTTACACATATGCTTACTCATGATGCATATGTGGCTGTCCTTTGTTCATGAATGATCTACATATATCTTTTTTTTGAGGGGGGTCAATATGTTTTTCCCAGGTTTGCCCCGTGCATGTACACATCATTATATTTAGACTACGTTTAGACTATTGAGCGCCCAGGTTGCTTTTATGCATACATGCAATAAACCAGCTCTCTCACTATACCCTGGCTCTGGGTCTTCTTATTCTTCAGGCATCTTCCTTCTGACGAAACTGATCCATGCGGCTTTACAACCGTATTTTGAAAGCATTAACGATGGGGTAACCGCCTAATCATACACTGTGACTAACCATAAATTCGCATTGTTGATTTTAATATTGAATCTCCTTTAGCCTTTTGCATTAATCATTAAAATCATGCAGAAATCGTGTTGCTGTGTTTCTTCTCTAAAAAGACATGTAATAGTTCTAACTCCCCACATAGTGAACTATATAATCAACTGAGAATCATTTGGGATTCCGCTTTAAACTTTTTAAAAAACATTTTTTAACTTTCTATATAGTTGCACTACCTAACATCAGAAATACTGACTTACAACCTAGGCAGTGCACTTTATATGGCACCATTTGGAAATCAAACACCCTTTGTAGTGAATTATATGGGGATTCAGCTTCAGGGACTTGAGGAATCAACTCCCAAAATCTCTCCAATATGTTAAACCATACAGCTGTTTTAATTTAGCTTCCTATTCCGCTATAGAAGTGTATTATCTAAGGTAAGAAATACTTATGCATAATGTTTGAATTAAACTCTGGTTTTCGATACAGCTTGATGCCTTTCTTCATTTTGAAACAAAGGGAATTTATTCACTGCTGTTGTAAGTGTAGTGAAAAAATGGGAAATGCAGGATCAGCATTTAAGAATGCAACTTTTGTGCAATCTACCCATAGCCAAGGTTTTTAGAGTCAGATTTCTTTCTCCTCATAATCCAAGCCCTGATTGTGCATCCTATGTTTATTCACACACTATATGTCCAAAATGGATTCAGATCCCTACTCCTTAAAAAAAAATGCACTATATGGTATATCCAGTAGGGAATCAGTACGGATTTGGACTATTTGTGTTTAATAATGACCATGATTTTCATTGTAGATCACTATATTACCAGTAGAGAACAGGTTACTCCCAACCCTACTTATAAGGGAAGTTCCTACTACCTCTATAAGTGCACTACATAAAGTGTGTAACAAGACTCCTGTGTGCTCAATAGGGAAAGGTTATGGATTTGGATCAATACTTCCTGTTTGTGTACTGCATTCTATGTAGTTCAACAAGCTATCAGTTGAAAGTCAGCTACATGCCCCTTACATAAAGTAAGCACACTATATGCTATGAAATAATGGCTTCTATATACTTTACAACATAACTCACATTATGTCAAATGGGAAGCAAGTTTATTGCTCCTTATATTATGTTCGCCTTAACAAGAGTTATTTCAGACTTTGTGTCCAACCTGCTATATTACTGTACTACATGAAATAATGGCTAATACACCCTATGAAGAGCAGTATATATTCAAGTGGAAGCCATTAGGGATTAAGCACCGGCACTCAACCCTCCCCTTTATTGCTCACTTGGTGCATTGTAGCTAAAGTGGTGCCACATTTCTCTCTAGTGGTGTTTCTGTGATATAGCAGCATTTTACGGCTCTTAACAGCATTACACTGCTGAACACATTTAAATGTGCAAAGCAAAAAGATGCTGTAAAAGATGTTCAAAGGAAAATGTTGTTACACAAATAAGGGCTATTATATTTTCAAAACTATTTTTAAAAATAAGGTGATTTTATAAATGGTAAATCTGAGAGCATTTTGTGTTGTGATGATTTAAAATAAGCCAGAGATTTAACATTTGTTTATGATGAAGTTATTCTTCATGACCACCATTTAGTTATGAAGCCAACTGAAAGAATTCTTGTTCATACTATATGATCTCAGTTATATGTGGAAACAACTTTGAAACAACATTCAGTGGAAGGGTCTGTTAAAAAAACAAAAACTTTTGTTTCACTGTCAGATCAGATTTTTGCTACTTCATTGTCAGATATAGTTATAGTTGTCTAAATAACTTGTGTATCTGGCAGTGAAGCTAAGCGCTAATGTTCATGAGCGTGATATAACAAGTTTTACTCAGAGGTTTCATCATTTTAAAATTTCTTTGGTGGAAAATAGACAATTTTATTTGGATAGAGTATCAAGGTGGAAAAAAATCAAATGGGAGAACTAATATATGAGAATATTTAAATGAGATTGCAGTGTTTTCACTGTTGGTTGACTGGATACGTAATTCAACAAGATCTCTATGTCTTGATCAAATTTCTTTTAAAGATATTGAAATATTTTGAATGATGGTAGGGTGGTGAAGCCCTCCCTGTTCCCTATTTCTGTTGATGGAGAGATGGTGAGAACATATAAATGCCTCAGGATGCACTTACGGTGCACTTAAGAATTGAACCCTGGTGTGTTTTCTTCGCTTTGTACAGTTCTTTGGGAAGGTAAGATCACAGCAATCACACTCTAATTCAGACCACAACAACTGGCCTGAGAGGGTCTGACCAAAGTGGTTTCTGTCCGCTTCCAAGAAAACTCTAGCGTGGATCAACTGCAGTGAGAAACTGAATTTATCCTGAATTGACCCAACTGCACAAAGTGAGCCAAACGTGCCATGTGTTTTGTTTTGCAGGCAGCATTTTTCTGTAGATTATGAGCTGCTAAACTGAGCCAGGAGGCAGAAACCAAGTCATAGAATAGAGTAAAGTAGTTCTCTGTGCTAAGGTGACTTTTGTGATTATTATGCACACTTGGCAAACATTTCTTTTTCTTGGCTTATTTCTGGCCAATGAATGAAAGAGCTTTGTGGGTACATTTTCAGCTGTACATACCTCTCTGCATTAATGGACTAGAGCGACCTCTATGTCTTGAGGATTACACCATTTAGTGTGTGTGTGTGTGTGTGTGTGTGTGTGTGCAGATCTCTTTTACAGGTGTATGCAATGCATTCGGAAAGTATTCACAGCACTTCACTTTTCCCACATATTGTTGTTACAGCCTTATACCAAAATGGATTAAATTCATTATTTTCCTCAAAATTCTACAAACAATACCCAATAATGACAACTTGAAATAAGTTCATTTGAAATCTTTGCAAATTTATTTATATATAAAAAAAAAATAAACAAAAAAACACATGCACATTAGTATTCACAGCCTTTGCCCTGACACTAAAAATTGAGCTCCGGTGCATCCTGTTTCCACTTATCATCCTTGAGATGTTTCTACCACTTGATTGGAGTCCACCTGTGGTAAATTCAGTTGATTGGACATGATTTGGAAAGGCACACACCTGTCTATATAAGGTCCCACAGTTAACAATGGATGTCGGAGCACAAACCAAGCCATGAAGTCCAAGGTATTGTCTGTAGACCTCCGAGACAGGATTGTATCGAGGCACTGATCTGGGGAAGGGTACAGAAACATTTCTGCAGCATTGAAGGTCCCAATGAGCACAGTGGCTTCCATCATCCATAAATGGAAGACGTTTGGAACCACTAGGACTCTTACTAGAGCTGAGTAATCGGGGGAGAAGGGCCTTAGTCAGGGAGGTGACCAAGAACCCGATGGTTACTCTGACAGAGCTCCAGCATGTCTCTGCGGAGAGAGGAGAACCTTCCAGAAGAACAACCATCTCTGCAGCACTCCACCAATCAGGCCTGTATGGTAGAGTGGCCAGATGGAATCCACTCTTCAGTAAAAGGCACATGACAGCCTGCCTGGAGTTTGCCAAAAGGCACCTGAAGGACTCTCAGACCATGAGAAACAAAGATTGAACTCTTTGGCCTGAATGGCAAGCGTCATGTCTGGAGGAAACCAGCCACCACTCATCACCTGGCCAATATCATCCCTACGGTGACGCATGGTGGTGGAAGCAGCTTGCTGTGGGGATGTTTTTCAGTGGCAGGAACTGGGAGACTAGTCAGAATTGAGGGAAAGATGAATGCAGCAATGTACAGACACATCCTTGATGAAAACTTGCTCCAGAGTGCTTTGGACCTCAGACTGGGGCAAAGGTTCATCTTCCAACAGGACAACAACCCTAATCACACAGCCAAAATAACAAAGGAGTGGCTACAGGACAACTCTGTGAATGTCCTTGAGTGGCCCAGCCGGAGCCCAGACTTCTTTTATGTTGTCATTATTGGGTATTGTTTGTAGAATTTTGAGGGGAAAAATGTATTTAATCTATTTTGGAATAAGGCTGTAACATAACAAAATGTGGAAAAAGTGAAGCTCTGTCAATACTTTCCTGATGCATTGTACTAGTATATTATTGCTAGTGCATTTTTTTTAATGATTTTGTGTGTTGAGGCAATTATATTCGTGCTTGTTTAGCAAACAAGTTTGACAAATTTATTAAAAATGTCATCTCACACCAAATTATTTTTTTTACATAATGGAAATTTACTCATATGCTCTGCATGCTGGTGTCACTAAGCAGAGATGCCCATTCTGTGACATATACAGTGCATTCAGAAAGTATTCACACACCTTCATTTTTTTCACATTTTATGTTAGTCTTATGCTAAAATGCTTGTAAAAAAAATTCTCACATCAATCTACACTCCATACAGCATAATAACAAAGCAGAAACCAGATTTGTGATAACTTTGCAAATTTACTAGCAAGAAATCTAAAGCTGAAAATATTCGGACCCCTAACTCAGTACTTAGTTGAAGCACCATTGACAGTGTTTACAGCCTCAAGTCTTTTTGGGTATGATGTGACAAGCTTTGTACACCTGGATTTGTGAATTTTCTGCCGTTCTTCGCTGCAGATCCTTTCAAAGTCTGTCAGGTTGAATGGGGATCATCGGTGGGCAGTCATTTTCAGGTCTCTCAAATATGTTCGATAGGGTTCAAGTTTGAGCTCTGGCTGGGCCACTCAAGTGCATTCACAGAGTTGTCCCTAAGTCACTTATGCGTTGTCTTGGCTGTGTGCTTTTGGTCATTGTCCGATTGAAAGGTGAACCTTCAGCCCAAGCTGAGGTCCTCAACTCTGAAACAAGTTTTCATTAAGGATATCTCTGTATTTTGCTGCATTCGGCATTCCATCTACCTGGACCAGTGCCGCAAACCATGCTTCACCGTTGGGATGATATTGTGCATGGTTTACTCCAGACATGACACTTTGAATTAAGTACAAACAGTTCAATCTTCATTTCATCAGACCAAAGAATCTTGTTTCTCACAAGAACCTGAGAGTCCTTTATCTACTTTTCTGCAAATTCCAAGTGGATAAGCATCCGTTTGATCACTCTGCCATAAAGCCCAGATCGGTGGAGTGTTGTAGTGATGGTTGACCTTCTGCAAGTTTCTCCCATCTCCAAACATGATCTCTAGAGCTTAGCCCGGGCCCCCCCCCCCCCTTTTTTTTTGCGCTTTTTTTTTTTTTTTTTTAGGGGGGGGGGTTGGGGTGCGTGGGGGGCGGGGGGAGTACCATACCCCCTTTCCCTTTTTTTCCTTTTTTTTTTTTTTTTTCCCTGGTTCCAAACTTCTTCCTTTTAGGAATTATAAAGGTTACTTTGCTCTTGGGAATCTTCAATGCAGAATTTTATTTTTTTTGGAGCTTTCCCCATATCTGTGCCTCAACTCAACCCTGTCTCTGAGCACTTCAGGAAGTTCCTTTGACACCATGGCTTGCTTTTGGTCTGATATGCATTTTCAGCTGTTAGACCTTATATATATATACACAGGTGTGTGCCCTTCCAAATCATGTCCAATCAACTGAACTTGCCAAAGGTGGACTCCAATCAATGTGTAGAAAAATCTCACAGATGAGCCAGACAAATGGGATGCACCTGAGCTAAATTTCAAGTGTCATAGCAAAGGGTCGGTATATTTATGTCAATGTGATATTTCAGTTTTTTCTTTTTAATAAATTTGCTATGTTATCACAAGTCTGGTCTTTGCATTGTCATTATGGCATATGGAGTGTAGATTGATGTGAAAATCTAAGGCTGCAACTTTAACAAAATGGGAAAAAACTGAAAGGGTCTGAATACTGTCTGATTGCACGGTACGTATCCTGTTCTGTAAACCAAAGCGCACCATGTCAGTTCACTCCTAGTCACCGAATGGGTCACATTACTGTCAGACAAGACAGTGGAAATGTGTTGCTTTTCTTTAACTGTAACTGCTATTAACTATATTTACCATTACTATCGTTATGCCATTGTCTCTTTCAATGTTACGTTTATACCTACTGTAGCACAGCAATTTCCATCAAGACCAATAATCGATCTATCAATCTATCTATTTTATATGCCTAAAACAAATAAAGTGTTTAGGAAAGACAGAATAAACCGGGACTGTTCAACCTAATTCTAGTAGCATAAAGCTAGATTATCGGTGTCAAAATGAGGACGGGGCACAACCTTACACAGATACTCAAGTTCTGGAGGTCCACAACTAAAATTATTATCTTTTTTTTATCTTCTAATACCAAGTTCACCAAAAGAAAGGCTTAGTAATTATGGTTTAAAAAAAAGAATAAATAAATATTATTTAATAATATTAAATATTGAAATTTTGAACCATTGTTTAACTTTTAACAGAACATATTCTGACATGTACATGCTTTATTAGTGAGGTTCATGTCATTCACATCTGCTTTAAGGAAGATGGAGGAGAATCTGATCATGATTGTCAGTGCGCATCCAAAGTTTAGCAGAAAGCCTTCCAAGATGAGTGGAGGTTATTATAACAAGAGCAAAGGTGGGACTAAAACTGGAATGGGGTGTTTAAAATAATAATAATAAATAAATAAAGCACATATAGTTGTGATGGGCAGGTGTTCAAAAACCTTTGGCCACATGGTCTACACCCGGAAACCCACTTTAGTATCCACATTACAGAGGGCCGAAAACTTCTAACAGTACTAAAATGTAACACAAGATGGCGCCGTTACACTATACCTCCTTTGCTCAAACAGCACACTTCTATAGCTTTTTGCGTTATAATCTGTTAGTGCGTCACGAGGCCAGTCGCCTTGCATGTGTCATTAGAAACATGCTAGCGGCAAGAAAAGCATCTCTGTTTACGGTCCGTGTGACTTTTCGGACAGTTTATTGAAATCACAGTTGCGTAATGCGAACTTATCTGCAAATAATCCTATGTCCGGTGTAATATACATTCGTTGGGTGACATGATAATCTGTGGTTAACTAGCCCAGCATCCAGGTCCAGCCTGTTAAATCCGCCCAACAAAAATGCAGGCGCATGTTGATGACGCGATGTCCTCCACGAACTACAGGACACCACCGGGTTGTCGTCATGCAGCTCCGAAATCATGTTGGGATTTGTAGTCCGACTCGATCTGGACTACAGCATATTCGAATCCCCGAATGTGTCCTTATTCCCCATATAGGTGCACTACATATGATATGCAATAATGGCTTCTGCACATTGTGCAGTGCACTATGTTTCCAAAAGGGGCCATTTTGGATTTAACCAAGATCCTCCCCTTGTGTGCTTTGCTCCTGCGTGCTCCTCTGTGCCCCCCTCCCTTTTGTTCTTTCTCTCTTTTGGCATCCCCCATCCCCCACTACCTCTCTCTCTCTCTCTCTCTCTCTCTCTCCATCTCCCACTCTCACCATGAGTGTGTGTATGTGTGTGTGAATGCTTCTGCGTTTCCATACCCGCCTGCAAGAAGAAAAAAAAAAAAGCCCCCAAATCGCTGGAGCAAAGTGGGAAAAAAAACAAAACAACAAAACGAGTGGAAGGAGAAAAGGCCAGAGGGAAAGAACACGTTCATAACGGACTTATACACGCAAATCTGCCTCTATAATTATCACATCGGTAAGTGTACTCATGCATGTTCGACATCTTAAAATTCTCCTCGTTAATGTCAACAGAATGTAGCAACTGTTCCAAACCAGAAATGGTCTGGTGTGTGGTGGTGTTGAAAAGCTTCAGTGTTTGGAAACAACTTGGAGAAAGCCTATAAACAGCCATCAAGCCAGTTCTTCACAAGTGGTTTAATGTATTTTGTTTATTTGTTGTGTATATATGTGTGTGTGTGTGTGTGTGTGTATATATATATATATATATATATATATATATATATATATATATATATATATATATATATATATATAAAAGATGAATAGTAAAAGATGCATGAATGTAGTAAGAAAGGAGCCAGGAAGATAGAGAGAGAGAGAAAGAGCATGGCCACTTGTCTCCATCTGCCTGTCATGCATTTCTCCACAGAGCAGAGAACAGAGGAAGGCAGAGGGATTCAAAATGGTGCTGGGACTTTTTCTGTGTGTGTGTGTGTGTGTGTGTGTGTGTGCATTGTGAAAAAATCATTGTTGGTCTTGGCACATGGTGCAGATTTTGGGGGTTAGTGAGAGAAAGCAACAATCCGAGATCTTTTTCTATTGAGCCATGCATAAAAGCTCAGCATCTTTTTGTTCAGTTTTTGTAAAATCCAAATATTAAATGACAGTGCATTCGAAACATACCATCCATATTTGAATGTTGAACACATTCTTACACAGGGGTTTATTTGTTCCCGTCCTGAATGAGTTACATCTATTAGGGCTGGATGATGTTGATATTGATTTTGTGAAAAATGACATCACACACACACCTTGAGATTAAAATCCCAGTCCTCCTTTTTATTTTTATTTTTTTAGTTATTTAAAAAAAAATTTATATAAAGTAGTTGATATGTTGAATTTAACTTTTGTCCCAGTTGTTTCATTTCACCTCATTTGTTTTGGGGGGGACTATTTCTTTTAGATTCTACTTTTTGCAATTTTCTTGCAATTGAACAAATCTATGGATCATGATGCATAATGCTTTCTTCAGATGTCATGATGTATTGCTGCCTCATCCGTAGTCTTAGTCGTAAGGCCCGTTCACACCGGGACGTTTTTCGCAGCACGATAAATGGTCCGTTTTTCGCCGTGTTATTGTGTGTTCACACCCAGGCGTTAAAAGTGAGCAACACGCTGAATGAAGTGCAAATTCACTCCCTGGCAGTAGATGGTGCTTATTGAAAAGCAGAAATACCCCCAGTACACAAGGTGGCGCCGCACAAATTTCAAACTCGCTAATGCACACGTGCTTATTAAAGCTAAATCCTTAAAGTTCTTATTTTAAGCAAGCTCTTTTTAAATAAGTAATGAATTGAATTATATCAAAGTCACAGCAATAGCATTCACATACTTATGGGAAGACCCAAATTATTGTATTTTTTTTAAGCTAATTTAGTTTTGGTATGGGGTGCGTATAAGGCAACTATTGTTGTGCCCCCAAAAAAGTTAATGTTCCTCAAAAATGGATGAAGTGTTGACTATGAATGGGCTCATTAATGTAGCACTTAGCTATTTGAATAAGAGGTCAAGAACACATATATCAGTAATGTAGCACTTAGCTATTTGAATAAGAGGTCAAGAACACGTATATGCATATATATGCCAGGTGCAAAATAAATACAGTGGACTATCAATCAGCAGATTATCATTTTCAGGGAAGAGACAAAGAAACAAACAAAATTTCAGTGACATCAAAAAAATAGCCACAACATAATAAGTACACTTGTATAGTATCTAGTATGTAATTTTGAATCTGGTGCCTTCAGAGGATACCTTGTTTATGTGTGAGCATTTTATTTCGGGTATGTCACTTATGCACTCTCACTAAAATGGTGGGTTCTGGCATCATCTTTGTCTTCTTTTTTGGCTTCTTTATCGGTAAGTCAGTTTAGTTCCATCACAGTCATACTTTTATGTGACTTCAGCGGCGCCAGGCACGTGAACAAAAGCGTGAATCTCATTGGTTGGCCAGGTTTTGACGTGGCGCATCAAAAAAAAAATCAGAATCTCTCAATGTTAAAAAAAATTGACACTTTAGCGCCACACATTTAATGCCTGGGTGTGAGCACTCCCATTGACCGCCAATGAGGCATTAAACTGACTGTTTTTCGCGCTACAAAAATTGTCCTGGTGTGAACAGGGCTGTAGTCTTGCTGTTGTGATGCTATTATAATCAATCCAGTTCTGCTTAACGTAAAAGGTGTGTTAACACAATAGGTTCCTTGTGTTAATCATCTTTGGGCCTGTTTTACTTTATATCATGTTTAAAGCTGGTGACATTTTTGCCACGTCTCATGTTGTTTGTTTCCGCTTACACGTGTTAGTGAGGGATTAACTGCATAGATGTCCACCGAAAAGTACACTTTCATTTTTCTGTGAACTTGATTTAAAATCATAATCTACAAATATGTCATGATTGTGCAAGCTGTAGTTGCATAGCAACATGTACAGTAGTGTTAGTCAGTTTGGGGAAACAAAATAAACACCCATGCTGCCTGTTCAATGTTAAACCATCTGATGTCGCGTTCTTGGGTGAACTGTTTTGGAATTACATGTGCAATCCTTCCATCAGCATTATCACTGTATGAAAAGGATGCTCATTCAGCCCTGTGCTGGATGATCCTGGGTGCTGAGGTCCTGAACGAGACCCAAACAAGCAACCCATCCTATCTTGTGACACAGCCATGGATGATGTACACTTGATTGTGGTAGTGGAAATGCATACAACAAACAAAATATGTTCAGTAACTAGTACAACCTACCCCAATTTAATTGTCATGCTAAATGCAAATGTAACCAGATATCGAACAAGGTAAAAGTTAACAAGCTAGACAGCTCTTGAACGAGGCTAATACCATTACCATTAATAAACAGTTAATATCTGTCACACATTCACACATTTGTTCACACCTATGGGCAATTTAGCGAAGCCTATCCAGCTGTTGGCATGTGTTTTGTGAGGTAAATTCATCATTGTTGTTTAATCATATAAAGACAGACATACACATGTATGCCCCCAGGGTATGTTGGTTTCCCCAGATTGCCAGGAGCAGAGAATGCTGGGTGATTCTGACTTGTGTCTACTAGAAATCCCCCGTAGCTTTTCAACAGTGATACGGAATGTCACGATAATGGAATTTGACTTTCAGAACATTGAGCTACTCTGGAATCTATGATGACAGTGATTATTGAAATCTTTTAATTTTATAATAGTGTAGCCAGATTCATCAGGATGGATGTGCATGAAGTCTGTAGCTCCAAGTGGACTACATATTAAAGGTGACCAAATTTTGAGAAATATTTAAAGTAACAGCTGCATAGAAATAAGTGACAGTGTATAATTCATGCTGAGGAAAATATTGGCATCCCAACCCACACACTATGAATGAAAACACATTATATTTGTGACATTTTAGTTTCTATACCATAGTAGAACAAGGTTAAAGTATATGGTAAATTTGGAGTTCATATAAGTATTATTTATAGGCCTATACGTTCTGTGTGTTTACATAATATATAATTAATTATGTAATTAAATGACTGTAAAACCAGTAACCATACAGAGTATGTCCAAAAAGGTACAATTGGGACACTGCATTAGTGAATTTTTGTGCCCAGTTCACACTTGGTATTAACATCCATCTCATTACGATCATAAGTGGAAAGGCAAGATGCATAGCCTTTCATGCTATGAAATGCAATTCACAGCCACATCTGATGGCTAAATATATACTACCAATACTTACAAACTTCCTTTCCAAATCCCTATACATTTTAAAGACCATCATCTGAATGTGTTCTGATATTAAAAAAGTAGCATCATAATGCTTTTCTTAATGCGCCAGTATTAAAAACAAAACAAAAAATCCTAAGTTGACTAGTTCGTTCAAGAAGTCTTGTATCATTACAAATATTGTCACAAGTAAAGAATATCTCTGAGAATGATTAGACCCATTCTTTGACACAGATAATCTATAGGGCCAGTTGCTCAAAATAAAAGAAAGGGGCACTAGGATCAAGATTTTAAAAGACCAACTACAGCATGACCTGCTAAACTATAGTAATCAATATTCGAACAGAACACAATAAACCAACATATTATATATCAGAGGTTCTCAAACCTTTTGTAGCCAGGCACATCTTATGAAATGTAAAATAAATTCTTCTGACTCCATAATTACAGATTTATTTAATCCCTTTTTTTTTTTTTTACATTTGCCAAATATTGGGCATGGAGCATTCTATTCCACAGATAGAACATGAGTAGATTTTTGTGCTTGGACCCCTATATGTAATAACTGGTGGCAGAATTTGTGTGGAAAATTTGGATACCCAAAACCCAATCAGCAGTTCTCATTTGACCTCAGAGAAGCTGAGCAGGACACTTTAGGTTTGCCCATAGCCCTTATAATTAGCTCTTATTAGACATTATGTTTGCACACTTTAATGTCTTGATGATATGCATGTTTACGAGGGCGCTTAGTGATTTGTGAAGTCCAAATGTCTCATAATGTCGCTAGTTTTCTAGTTGCAGTAATGTTAGCAGATGGAAGTAACGTTAGCTGTTGTACCCTGGGTTAGCTAAGCACTTTTAATGCATGCTTTTTCAGTAATCAGTGAAGAGAACAAGAGAAAAGGAAGACGCACATAGAAAAAGCGAGAGATAGCAGCTACTGGAAAAATGGAAGTACAGCACCACATCCTGCATTGTGATATATTAACGATGAAGTGGGTCACATTTCTGCATGTGGACCTCACTAAAACTTGAATGAGGTTAGACACATTCGTCCCAGACCACAGCGAATGTGAAGGGGGCCTGAGTTAAATCTGCAGTGAGTTGCGTAAATGAGTGACCAATTGCTGAAGTCAGCTTTGCATGATTGTTGCTTATTTGGGAATTGGAGTGTCTGTAACAGCTATTGTAATATTGTTATGTTGGGATTGCTAATTGTCAGAGATATGGTGGCATTACCACCTTGTCACTGGGATGTTATTTGTGTCAAAACTGCGCATCATTCTTCTTCGCCTCTCCCTCATACAGTCTCCTGATTGTCTCGTATCCTCTTTTTTCCTTACTCCTACACTCTAGGGAGCCGTCATGAGGAGTTATTTTAGAGAATGTCGCTCGCTTGAACATGTCTCCAGCGGGGCAGGGACTGTGCCAGTCTGCAACTGCGGGTATTTTTGGACCCTGTGTGGGCAGACACTACGAATCCCTGCTTTTCTGTCTGCTGCAAAAGAAAAATGTAACTGTTTGCTTACTGGCCTTGCCTCAAATGGAACGATTTTCTGATCACACAAGGGTCACTATGATCATCATTAATTCCATTCCAATATTAATTTCAATATTAATTCCATTCCAATATTAATTTCAATATTAATTCCATTCCAATATGATCATCATTATTAATGTCATTTATTCCAGTATTAACATGGAAATGGTGCTGTAGTGAAAAGAGCAGAGATATACAAATTTGAGACACAAGATTCAGAAGCCCACATCAGCATTTTTCTGAGCCCTTGAAGGGCCATAAACACGTTTTCTATTATATCAATTAACACCAGTACACACGGCTCCGGGCAGCATTGTAGAGCAGTACTTAGCTTTGCCTAGTAAAATCAAGAAAACTCTGCAATTTTTGAAGGAGCTTGCAATTTTGGAAGATTTTGGCCAAGACGTGTCATGAGACGTCATCACAACACACATTCAGCCCAAGCCCTCTTTGATTCACATGCATCGAACATGAGTACAGCGAAAAGGCCTTATTTACCAGCAAACGTCACTGCAAAAGACCATGCAAAGCAATTTTGAGCAATTTCAATTTCGTCAATTCAAGTAGTTTTCCGCAAAAAAGCACAAAGCAGACGCAGAGACCTCCACCTCATAGCTCCAGGGTCACCAGTTCACTCCTGAGCTCAGGTTACTGTCTGTGTGGAGTTTCTACCTGTGTCTGCATGGGTTTCCTCCAGTTTCTCTGGTTACCTTCCTCCCAATTCCCAAAATGTGCTGTTAGGTGGATTGGCTAATATAAACTGCCCCTAGGTGTGAATGTGCATAGGATAAACTGGCACTGCCTGGCTTACTCAGGCCCTGTATACAGTTTTTTTTTGTTTTGTTTTTAAACTTGTATTTATTTATAACTGTTTTTAGACACACCCCATTTTCAAAAGAATGTGGGAAAACCAACATGGCCAAAATTTCTAAAATGAAAAATAATTAGGCATATTCATATGAGCAGACTAGGCTGCGATAGTCAGTGTTACCGATATACACAGTGTTTGGCCACACACCGATTGAAACACCACCCGCTCCCGGAACCGCCCCCACTGTCGTTTTGCCTTTTTTTTTTCTTATAGTAAATAAAAATCATTTAGTTCAGTTACAGAAAAGGCACTACAATTAAAAACTGAATGATTCCTAATAAATACGTATTCATTAATGGCTCGGTGACTATATGGATTCCAGACATACATATGGACTTAAGGACTGCCAAATTTGCATATATGAATTAATGATTTTCTCTCTGTGGTCTTCTGACCTGCAGATCATATTGAATAATCAGCCAAGGTTAATTTATTATCAAAATTCTGTCTCGACCAGACATAGCTTAGGCAGTTTTCATGTTTTGAAAAAATAATTTCAGCGTCATGACTTAGCTTTAGCTAGATCTCCTGTGGACGTGTGTAAATGGCTTGTGGGGGTTGGAGTGTGTTTCTATTGTGCGTTCACTCTCTGGAGTATGAGAGATTTCACTGCACCACTCAGGCACCCTGAGGCAAAATACACATACACACACACACACTTACTACACGTTCTTGATGGCTCCTGCTGGTACGTGGGCTGTGCATGAGACAGAATTAGCATGTCCACCAGCTGCCTGTTCATCTGCGAGTGTGAGTGCTTTCCAGAGGCGCTAATGAGAGGCAGAGGGTTCTGGTTTTAACATAAAAGGTCAGGTGGATGAAACTTCTGGGTTTGTATTTCCATTGAACTTCTAACATGATCACACTCTGTCATGTGGAGGCTGTGTGGAAATAGCGTCATTTTCCCTGCACTCCATTCAGAAGTTTTACTTCGGATAACTGAGTATATGTTAACTGCATGTCTAGTAGCTAACATTTTCTTTCTGTCTCAATTAACAGTCATGCTAGCACTGATTAAACTTTGGTTCTATGTATGCTTTGCTACAATTAAAACCGTTTTTTTTTTTTTTTTTAAATGCAATTATACATATGAAGAAAATACATAATCAAGATATGAAATTCTAAAATCGGCATAAACCTGTTTACTAGAATTTGGTCCGCTTATTTCATCACCACATGCAACTGCACAGTTGGGGACTTTGCTCAAGAGCCCAGCATTGCCAGCATGGTGGTGCTGGGAGTTGAACTCACAACCTTTTGATTAGTCCAATGTCTTAACCACTGAGCTACCAGTGCCCCAAATAACAGCTGTACCAACGAACAATACACCAACAACCAAACCAACAATAGCCAATGCCTTAACCACACATGATGGTGTGACTATACTGGACTGAGTGTGAAGTAGTGATCCTGATGGAAAGATGGTCATAAGGAGATTATGTTGATGAGGGTGGAGATCTTTTATGTAAATTATTTAGCTGGAGGCAGCTCATCAGACCAGAGTCTACCTACAGGGCTATAGCTCAGAAAGGAGGAGTTTTCCAGACTTGTGTATATTTTCTTTCTTTATTTATTTATTTATTTTTAACTCTCTCTGGTCTGATTAGCAAATTGATGACATGGCTTTAAAAACAAAAGTCAAGGATGGTAACAATGCTTAAAGATGAATTAACAAAAAGTTTGCATTTATTCTCTTCGCATAAAATTTATATCATCTTATCTTATCAGAATTTGTGGTGCTAGTAATTAGTATCAACTAGAAAAAAACACATCCATTTCAAACTGTCTTATTTATAAATTAAGCTAATTGTTATAGGGATAGTTCACCCAAAAAATGTAGTTCCAAACTCATAAGACTTTCATTCATCTTCAGAACACAAATGAAGACATGAAACCTGGGATATTTCTGTCCCTCCATTTACAGTCTAAGTAAACAAAACTTTCAAGCTCAAAAGTTCATAAAGGCATTGTAAAAGTAATCCATGTGACTCCAGTGGTGTAATCCCAATCCCAATGTGTGCAAAAAAACTAAAATTCATTTTCGCATAGATCTCCGACACACGTTCAAGAGAGGACCATGTGACGCATGTGTGTTGTGTTGACACAGGAGTTGGTATTAAACCACTGGAGTCACATGGATTACTTTTACAATGCCTTCATGAACCTTTTGGAGCTTGAAAGTTTTGGTTACTTGGACTGTAAATGGAGGGACAGAAATCTCCCAGGTTTCATTAAAATGTTTTCATTTGTGTTCCAAAGATGGACGAAAGTATTAATGGGTTTGGAACAACATGAGGGTGAGTAATTAATGACAGAATATTGGATATTCTGAATATTGGTTCATATTTTGGATGAACTTTAAGCATTTAAATGTAATTGTTGTCACTATTCAGTCATGTTAGTTGCTTATCTGGACCGTTTATGTAAGTGGACCTTTCCAATTTTTAGTTGAATATCCCTGAACTAAACACTAAAGAAATGAGTCAGCAAGGTCAAAACTCCATTCTAGTTTTTACACTATTGTTCTGAGTATAATGGCCCACAGAGGGCAGAGGTGCAGGAGCGCTGAAAGGCAGCCAGAATGGGCTTTTATGAAGGCCAGGAGAACGAAACACAATAACTCTATCATCAGCTCATTTAGGTCCCCTGAGGGTGTTCAGAAAGAAAAAGGGTGTATTATGTAATTTTGAGAGTCTTAATTAAGTCTCTTGAAGTACTGTTTTGTTATGTTAGTGTAGAGTTGTGTGTATACGCTGTTAAATGGAGGTCCATTTGTTTTCAGATTTTGTTTATCTCTGCACTTGTATTTGAACAAGTTTGTCCTTTGCTGAAGTCCTGTGTAAGTGTTGGATGCCATTCAGAACATAAAGTACGGGTGGGTGATAAAGAAAAAATTGTAAACATTATTTTAAAAGCACTCATGCATGTCATTTTTAAGCAACTGTAAAGTAATATTAGATAATAGTAAGAAAGCGGGCTATGCTGAATAACGACATGGCTATGATTTGGTTATAATCACAGCAGTGACAATCTTCAGTATAACCCCACAATTGCAAGTGCGATATTTATTTTTATACAATGATTCTATGAACAAGACATTAATATCAAGTAAGTGAAATTTCGGATATAATGTGGCCAAATATTCTGGGGTGGTTTTTTGTTGTTGTTTATTTTTTCTTTTCTTGCGTCACTAGTGGAAATGGTTCCCAAAGAAGCCACACCCACTTTATAGCATGATGGCTAGCTAGCTGGTTCACATTGATTTATACGTTTGTACAAGTTTTTCCAGTAAAACTGTCCACTCTTCTTCCTTTTCATCTTCATCTGATAAGCTTTCATATTTTAAGCTGTTATATTCCTGAAAATTATCATTTCCCTTATACGCCGTTGATGTCGCTAACACTACTTTTAGTAACTGTTTTGAACTAGGTCATGGAGTTTTACATGGCAAACAGACAAGCATAGTGATACACACAGTGAAACATCCTAGTGTACTTACAGGAATTATAGGCACTCAACAAATCAAATTAGCAGTCTGGAAATAAATAATTTTTATACAGGATTTCACTCAATTATTGGTTCTTTCTTAAGAAACCTACTCTCTTGCTATAGTGTGATGTATTAATATTTGAGCACAATATCTCTCTCTCTCTCTCACTTGTTTCCCCCCCATTGTTTGTGTTGTTCTCACAGTTGGACCTCACGGCTCACACACGTACACAGACAGAGTGCTAGTGTGTGGCCAGTCTCTCAAACAGAGTGCCTCTTTAAGCTAGTCTCTTTATGATGAATAATTCAGGGCTGCCCCCCTCTCTCTCCTTTGTGTATTTGTGTTTAAGTAGGGTGCATGTGTGTGAAGGATGAACCTGTCAAATCAGAGTGACACAGCAGGTGAAATCTTCTGTGCATTATGAGTAAAGCAAGAGCGAGAGGGATGTGCATACACACAGTGAGAGAGAGACACAAAAGATTTTTTCCACATTTTTGGATTCTACTGTTGAATTTTGATATTGCATTATCACTTTTTAAGAGAATTTTTTTTTATTTCTGTTTTTTGTTCACTTGCAACCATAGCATTATCTGAAAGTTAACAGATTTGAAGAGGGTTTTAAGCTCCACCCACATTGTTTAACCGTTTTGATTTTTTGTGATTGAAAAAAATCACAAAAATACTCTGCTCTCATGGATCTCAAACAATTGCAAACAAAACACAGGTTTATAAAATATAACATCTTTGATAAATGTAGATGTGCAACAATTATTGGCACCCTTTTAGTTCATACTTTGTGCTAACTCCCATTGCCAAGATAACAGCTCTGAGTCTTCTCCTATAATGCCTGATGAGGTTGGAGAATACATGGCAAGGGATCTGAGACCATTCCTCCATATAGAATCTCTCCAGATACTTCAAATTTTGAGGACCACGCTGGTCGACTCTCCTTTTCAGTTCACCCCACAGGTTCTCTATGGGTTTCAAGTCAGGAGACTGGGGTGGCCATGGCAAGACCTTGATTTTGTGGCCAGTAAACCAATTTTGTGTTGATTTTGATGGATATTTTAGATCATTGTCTGCTGGAAGATCCAACCACGACCCATTTTAAGCTTTCAGGCAGTCAGGTTTTCATTTAACATCTGTTGATATAGTCCATGATGCCATGTATCTTAACAAAATGTCCCGGTCCACTGGCAGAAAAACAGACCCAAAACATTAAAGAGCCTTCTTAATTATTGTCCTGATGGTGGAAATGGGCATTTTCAATGCTGGTGCTATTTTCTTGTAGCCACTTCCCAATTTGTGAAGCTCAACAACCCTTTGTTACACATCACAGCTAAATTCCTTGGTCTTACCTGTTGTATTGAATGACTATGGGAATTTGTCCAATGTGTTACCTCATGTTTATACCTCTGTGAAACAGGAAGTCAACCATGAACAATTGTTGAACAATTTCCTGTTCCTAATCAGCCAGGTGTACTAAAAAACAAATCAATGGGAATATACGTCAAATATATTTTTTTACATATTTAACAAAGATATGTTTTTGATAAACCTATGTAGTGTTTGCAATTGTTTTATATCCGTAAGAGCAGAGTATTTTTGTGAATTTTTATTTTTCAACACAATTTATCACAGCCTTCTTTGATCATATTTACCACGGGTGCCAATATTAGTGGAGGGCACTGTTTATTAGGGCTGCAACAACTAATCAATAAAATTATAATAATCGACAACAATATTCATTATCGATTAGTTGGGCCTGTGAAGTCACTGTGGGAACTCCTGTCAGTGATGTCACCTCACAATGATGAAAAACACAGTTCTATGAATTTAACGCATCTGGAAAACGGTGGAGATCAGAGTGAGCTGCTGCGGGAAAAGTGCCCAATACAGGTTGTCCAAAACATGAGTGTTTTATATTAAGCGCTTCAAACAAACTCGTAAGTGTATTAACGTGGCTTATCGTGTCAGATGCAACGACGGATGCATGTGGTCCACCATGCTAAACCATGCATGGTGAGACAGAATTAGAGTGATAATAGTATGTACATCAGGTAAAACAGAGATGACAATCTCATAAATCCTACGCAAGTCCTGTGTGAATCTCCAGGTTCCATCTGGTTTTTTGGAACAGGATTAACAGGTGTATTGTAAGAACTTAGAGTTTAAGAACACCTTGATGTAGTAATGAATTTACAATAACATCAATATCTCAGACTTTAGATTCAGAGAGTGGATATTGTTTTACATAAACATGTATAGAATGTTTCAACTTAGCCTGATATGGAATACAGAATACATATCCTCTTTGTTCTTGAGACCCGAAAGAAAATCTGGCAGGCAAATCAACCTTGGACCTGGTGACTCAGAATGAGAAAACCTTGAGTGAAACACATTGAACAGATGCTTTTGGGTGGTTTAACTGCGGTTTCAGAAAGCAGAGGTGTAGAAACTACTCATTTAGAACCAGAGAAAGCAAGGTTAGATGCAATTTGCTCATCATATTTTTCCCTAGCAAATAAAAGGGACACTCAGGCATACTAAAAAATCGATGTTGAAAAAGTAATTCAGGATCCAAACATGGATGTACAAACAACGGTGATGTTCTGTAGTGCTCAGTCACTATCCGTCAATACCCACAGAGCTCACAGAAGACGGGGTTAAAGGCCCAGTGTAGTCTTTTCCAATTGATAACATACTGGCACCAGTATCCACTAACAATAAAATGGCATATACCTGAGACGTTTAGTTCAATCATGCATAATTTATTTATTTGTGGAGAATTAAAGGCCATGTTAAACTGCATAGGTCCACTTTGCACAAAGCACATGCCCTCTTCCGCTTCCTCTATTTCTGTACAATGTGCGTGCTGCATGCGAGGTGAGCAGGATAAGAACGTGTTTACAAATGGAATGTTAGTACTTAAAGGATTATAACATGTCTCCATTGTGTAATGAAGCCTTCTAAAAATTTAAGGACACGTTCACCCTTTCTCATAGTTAAAGCAGTTACTTGAGTTAAATCCTGTGCAGCTGAGCTCAATTGAGCTAAATACCACAGCAAAAAAATTTTTCACGTTTTCCTCATCAGCCCAATAGAGAGTCATTACATTTTTCTTTACCTTTCGCTTGCCATGCCATGGTTACATTAGTTGGCTTTAACAGCTCAGACGGCGGTAGAGGAAGAGCGGACATTGAAAAAGGACCCGAAGGAGGGTCAGGTCTGATGCTTACGTCATCACACTCACTATCAGTAGACGAAACAGATTCAGAGTCCATGTTCTCGCGAGAGCACATAGCGGCAGCAGAGGAGAGAGGAATTTTTTCTTCCTGGTTGTAGGTGTGTCTTTCGAACCGCGAGGCTCTGTGTGGGTGTGTCTCTACTCACACGGGTGCGGAAGTGCGCCAAGTTTAGTTTTTATGTAAGTGCGCGTGGTGTTTTTTTTCCCCCCCATTAACAATAAACGCCTTAGACAATTTAGTTTTAACATCATAATGTTTGTGCCAATCTGGATCTCATTTGCCATCATAAATCATCCGTTTAATCTCTGTTAGAACTGCGGGGTTCAAAAGAGCCGCGAAGAGATATCATTTGTAACTGGGGAGAACACGCCATTGACCATCCATTCAAACAATCAAGATACGGAACAGTATACAAACATAAACACCCAGAAACGGCTTCAGCCCAATCACGAGTAATTATTCCCCTCTGACTGGGAAGCAGAGGTAGAGGAGGACCCTCCCATGCCTGGAAAAACACTTAACACTGAACAAACAACAAACAAACAAAATACACTCCCTGACAAACCACAAAAGCGCAAACGGGAAATAATAACTATTTCTATTATAAGGCAGTCATGGGCGTGATGTTACAGAGGAGCTCACAGAGAACAGATTATCCTAAACCCAGACAGTCGCTCCCATTTAAAAGGTTGGAAATTCACCACATCAGGGAAGCAAACAAAATAAATGATCACTTACCCTGATTTGGAGAAATCCCACTTCTGACACCAAGTTGTAAGGATAAAGCAAATAACAGCTTTATCTTCACTTTTCCTTTGTCAGCCTTTCTTGCCTCTGCTTCATTTACGCTTAAAAAAAGAAAAGAAAACTAGTGCATGTGGGTTATCACGGAGCGTATACGGCGCCGAAGAATATAAATGAACACACTGGCAACCAGAGCAGTTCACAGACGTCCAATTTATTGCAGATTCACTCAGGTTTATATAGGCAAAATAGCTGTGCATAGGCATACTGCTGAGTGGAAATAATATGGCAGTTGAACTGTCTGGCCACATACACGAAAAACATATTCAGCAATACAAGAATGTACAGCAGTTGTTGAACATATATGGTGTGATGGTATGGTTTGCCTAACACAGAAAAGAGCAAGTTCCTATGGTGACATGTTTACTGGCACGTACACAACAGACAGGTTCTAGAAAGTTCGTGAGACAGAAATCAATAACCTAAACATACTTATACATATCTGAAAGAATAAAGAGATTCCAACAATGATTCAAAGACTAGATTTTTGTTTTAAAATTATACAAATTTATGATGTTAAACTAGATCAAGCTTCATTTGCATAAATAAATGCAATTACAAATTTTCCAATACAATCAGCAATCTACTGGGAAAGATCGATTTTTGAAGATGATCTCTATTGCTAAAATGTCACTATTCATCTGTAGTGTCTTCACCTTTGTGTATCAGGCCTCTACGGTAACAAGTGCTACTAATTACAAATCTCTACTAGCACAGTCAAATGTTTAGAAGCATGGTTGAAGTTTAGGTTTTTAGTTTTGTTTTGTTTAAAGAGATGGTAACGTTAAAGTGCTACGATATAATGTACAAGTAGGCATGAGAAAACTTAAGCTTGACAATTCTGACCGAATTTAGGAACATAGTGTGAGCCATGACAAATGAATTTACCTTCTGATAAACTAAATGTAATATTTTCAGTTAATATTACAGGCTGTATGCAAAAAAAACAACTGTTAACCTGTTTACCTTGTAAACAAATACAATAAAGATCAATGTTCAATGTTTGAAGTCTGCTCCTCTTAAAGATATTTAAAGCTACATTTATTAGACATTTTATTAGACAAATTCTCCAAAGCCAATCCTCAAACCGCTCTGTGTATATTGTGTATACAGTATCTCATAAAAGTGAGTACACCCCTCACATTTTTGTAAATATTTGATTATATCTTATGTGACAACACTGAAGAAATGACACTTTGCTACAATGTAAAGTAGTGAGTGTACAGCTTGTGTAACAGTGTTTTTTTTTGCTGTCCCATCAAAATAACTCAACACACAGCCATTAATATCTAAACCGCTGGTAACAAAAGTTTGTTTATCATTTGTTCCTTTTGTTCTTGCAGTACAGTGTTGCCATGTCTGCTGATAATATTGCATTTTTCAGGAGATTAAATCAAAACATGAAAACTGGACTTGATTTTTCTAGTGATATTTGGCAACCGTGAGCGTAAATGATGTTTAGAGTTGGTGAAGAGAGGGAAGGAGAGCGGCAGTATAGTGTATGTTTGCAGACTGAACAGGTGCTGCTTTTGATTATGATTGGTGAGGAATTATATAATAAAGAAGATTGAATTACACCCCACCTTTATCGTTAGCATTATTATTAATTTATACCACCCAACGCCACTGTGTCTACACGAGCAGGTCTGTCACAGTTTCAGGTCATTTTGGATGATCAATAAAAATGGAGGTTTGTGAGGTCGTCAAGTTGAGAGAAGTAGATGATGTACAGTGTTACTCTTGTCATCATAATGGCTTCTTTGCAGTATTTACACACTTGTTCGGTTGACTATGGTGATGAAAAGCAGTGTGAAAGTAACTGTTGCGTATTTTGGACTTCCTGTAGTTTTTATTCCGATTGTATTATACAACTCTGAACAGGTCACTTGCACCTGTGCACCTAAATATTTTTTCACAGTCGCACAAATGTATTTTAATCGCAAATGCGAGTGAAATAGTCACACTGTAGAGCCCTGAGAATGCGTGTGCGCATTCCTCCCCATCTTTAGCAGTTAACGGATGAAACTGCAGATGCATGCTTTGCGTCTCTCACACTTAGCTCGAGGTGTGTAATGAAGGTTTCGATTAGATTTTCATCCAAACACAGTGAGACCAATCATCCTGTAACAATCATCCTGCTCATTTCTGCCTCCTGATTTTTCCACTGGGAGTGTGTATTTATGCCAAGCGGATCTACCTTGTTATTATAGACCCTTGATAGCGCTATTCAATTCACTATACTGAGCTATACAGTATCTCACAAAAGTAAAAACTACTTTACATTGTAGCAAAGTGTAATTTCTTCAGTGTTGTCACATGAAAAGATATAATCAAATATTTACAAAAATGTGAGGGGTGTACTCACTTTTGTGAGATACTGTAAGTCGCTTTGTACGTAGGTTATATACAGTTGCAATCAGAATGATTCAACCCCAACTGCAAATCAGGTTTACTGTCAAAATTTACAGACGTTTAGCTGTTTGCAATGAACAAATCAAACAGAAGCAATTGAAATAGTTCAACACAACAGATGCTTCAAGTGAGTTCCCCAGCTGTAGGCTAGGTAAAGTTTATCTACTGCAATAATAGCCCCTCGGTGTAACACCAGATTATTTACTGTTTACTGACCAACCTGCTGCAGTTTCATTCACCTGCAGATTTTTAAATAGGTTTCATGTCATAGGTGTAGTGTAATTTTGCAGAGGACAGAGCTGTCTTACGTGGTACAAACTTGGATAAATTTTTTACACAAATGTGTAGTTATTGTCACATAATCATTATTGACAGCCCACACATACAGCATAATAATGATATAATAACAATAACAGCAACAACTTCATACGTCAATATATTTTATACCTCAAAAATATTTAGCAAGAGAACATAGCATGAATATAGGCAAATTTTGCTTATTATATATTTACAATAATGCTTATTTATACATCTTATAAGATTACAGTAAACCAAATACCTAATTATTAAATCTATTTCTAGACATTGTGCTTATGTCAAGCGTAAAATAATTGATTTTCATAAAGTCTAATTATACGTCACTAGAATAATTTAAAGCTTAAAATAAGTAAAATGCTGAATAGTCTTCGCTTTGATTTATAATAATCTCATAATAAAAAATATTAGATATGTTTGCCCATATTAAATATTTCCACTTGCTAGGATATAATTTTTGCAGTACATGCAGTAAAATTTAAAAAAGTAATAAATAATAGCAGTGAGAGAAAGGAAGTAGAATAAAGGTACAATAATTAAAATCATATTAAAGTAATTTGCTAGTAAAAGTAATACAAATGATAAATGTCCTGAGGCAGGAGGCCAGGATATACCCTGGATGGGACAGCAGTCCATTGCAGGGCACCATGCGCGCACACACATTCACACCTAGAGGCAATTTTAGTGTAGCCAGTCAGCCTGAATGGGAGAGAACAAGACAGTGGAAGAATATGCGAAATATGACAAATACAATAACCAGCAAGTAACCAGGATCACAGCAGAGATCCAGGGGCTATGACATAGCAATACTACCCATTGCACCATCATTCCACCCTGTGTAAATATTATAGTTTTCCATGAACGATTAGTTCATTTTGAGTAAATCTTTAATATGACTCGGGAACAACGAGTTGTCTCAGAGTGATTCATTCTTTTTTTTTTTTTTTTTTTACAGCACATGCACTGAAACATCCCCATAGGTTCTGTACAGGTAGCAGAAATGATTAGTTCACGTCTCAAGTCTTGAGTTCGTTCATCACGTCACAGCCCCAGTAGATATTGTATTCAATCTTTGGAGCGGAAATGGGATGAACGAACGACTCGAACCCGAAGACTCGAGAGGTGAACTAATCGCTTCTTTTTCCGGGGAACAGACTCTGATTGGGAGGTGAGGTGAACTAACACACTGCATAGCCTGAAGACCCAGCTAAGCTATTAATTAATCATTTCTGTTTCTCATAATTCTGCCTTGATTGCATTAGCCTATAGTTTGTTTGTTTTTTATCTCAAATGTGATCGTTTGTGTAAGTACTAGATGTTTTGGCGAATTTAACATGTAACGTTTTAATTATATTCTGCTGAAAAGAACAAAATTACTTGGAAAAAAGATTAATTCATTTTGCTGAATGAGGTTCAAAAGATCCGAGTCAGTAAAATGATCCGAACTTCCCATCACTACTTTTCAGACTCCTTTAGCGACTTTTTTTGCAAAAATAAAGTGCCTAATGACAAATCTAGTGACTTTTTGGACAAAACAACTCTCCAAATGTCACCAGTACTGTTCTGCAAGTGCGGGTTCTTGATTTCCAGCTGCACTCGCACCTCTTTCTACGTCTGCTCTGGTCAGCGAGTGACTAAGAGCCGGAGATTTAACAATGTCATGAATAACGAGACGCGCCCTTCATCCCAATTTACATCATTCATATGCGAATGTTTTTAGAATGCGAGACGAATGGCATACAAGGTTTTACATGTAAAATAGTACATATTATTACAGCCTAGTTCTCTTGTTCAATGTACTTATAGTGTTCAGAATTTTTTTGTTAATTCATGTTCCATACCTGTCTGCTATAAAAAATAAAAGATATGAAAACTAATAAAGATTTATAAAGTACAAAAGCAAAAAAAATATATCTATCAGTCAAAACAGATTATAGATTAGGTTATTTATAGATAGATTTTATATAGAATAGATAATCAATATACCAAAATGGGGGGGTTGGGGTCCGCTTTAGTTATGAAAGGTTGAACATCTGCTCTATATCAGTACACTATATCCATGGTGAAAGATACATATTAAAGGAAAAAAGATGTACCCTTGAAATTACCAACCTCAACAAGAAGAAAATGTCCAGGCTAGCGATAATTTTTTTTAATTTTATTTATTTATTAATTATCTTTTATTATTAATTCTATTTTTTTAGTGTTTTTGTTTGTTTGTTTGTTTTTTCGTGGATTTTACTTATACCGCTAACTATAGCTGGTGAGTACCTGCCGATAACCGATTAATCAACTGATGGTTTTAAAAATTGATACTGAATGGAAACATAACATTCAAAGTAAAATATTGTTCAACTTTATTTATTTATTTTTAAAAGTAGACTCTGCCATGAAAAGTATTGTACTATTTTAAATGAAATAAATATATAAGTATTAATATATGTTAACTATGAATAAATATTAAAGTAAAGAAGATACAGCCATATTCAAATCAAAAATTAACACTCCAAATAACAAGTACCGTAATTTCCGGACTATAAGCCGCTACTTTTTTCAAATGCTTTGAACACTGCGGCTTAAACAATGATGCGGCTAATTTATGGATTTTTACGGGCTAACGAGCTCATGCTGCCTGTTACACCACGGCCCACAAAGGGCACTGTGGCACAGCTCCTGACTCGTCACGTGACTTTGCTTTGTTTGCTCGCTTCCTGCTTGAGTATTTAGTTTAATTAAGTGACTTTAATATGCCGCAGGTGTCCATGGTTTGGTTTGATTATGTTTACTATTTAAACCCCTCGGTTACTGAGCACTTCGAAGGTTAGATAGGTGATGTCATTTGTATCGTTTGTTTCCATGCTTTGATTCATGATCTTGTTTTATGCCACGATTCCAGTTTTCCAGTGAAGACCGAGTTTTCTTCGTTTATTTAGTTACGTGTTTAATAAAGACTTCGATCTGCACCTGCATCCGCCTCCAGTCCCGTTTCGTAACCCCCGCCAAAACATTTAGCCTCGTCACATCGGATCGATGAAATTACCGAACAGGTCACAGTGGACCAATGAAACTGTTCGAATTAAATCAAACGCACTCGCACTAAATTCTTCTGATCAGTCATTTTGCGCTTTATGCAACTGTGTGACGAAGTACCGGTAATTTTGAGGCTGTTCAATTCTGACACTGAAGAAGACGACTTTAGTGGTTTTAGTGCGCAGGAGGAAGATGAAGATGGCGATCAATGTCTTTTCCTGGTAGGCAACTGTATTTCTTATTTTTTTAACCAGCCGTGTTACAGGCACTGTTCGGAAAAAAGCATTTACGGTACGTATTTAATTATTAATTTTTTAAAAATCTGTGTAAATATCTTATGTTACAACGTGGACACCTGCGGCTTATAGACAAGTGCAGCCTATATATGTACAAAAATGTTTTTCTTTTTAAAGTTAGTGGGTGCGGCTTATATTCAGGTGCGCTCAATAGTCCGAAAATTACGGTACAAATAAAGAAAAAGAAAAAAAAAACAATTCAAAGACCACAACAAAATTAGTCAGTGATCGTTTTATTCACCTGTAGAGACTGCTTTCGTACTTTGACAGCAGACCCCTCTCAGCTGCTCCGGTGTGGTCAATCTCTAATGTAATGTATTTCCATTGATATTTGATGTTCGTTATTTCTTCAAGATAATATTCGTCTATAGCAATTGAATGAAAGTACCGTTAGTGATCAGTAACTATGCACCAAATTCTCAATTCCATTCACGTTATTTCAGAACGTTACCCTTGTTATCATAATCTTCACTGATGGTAATAATATAGTTGGTGAAGATGGTGGTAATGGTACAGAACCCATCTATATTGCATAGTTACCATGTGTGTGTGTGTGTGTGTGTGTGTGTGTGTGTGTGTGTGTGTAGAAATGTTGAGATGTCTTGATGTATTTGTGTGTTGGTTGCCCAGAATATGCGAACATCATGTGTATCATTGGTGTTGTAACACTCTGTCCTGCTGGTGTTCTTGGTTTGCTTGGCTGTGTTCTCATTCTGATTATATAAATATGGTATGAAAACAAGGTTCCTTTTTTGGTGGGCGGGGGTGGGGGGTGAGCGAGAGAGAGAGAGCGAGAGAGCGCGCAAGTGAGAAAGAAACTCAAGGGCACTGCAGCACTGCTCAGGTTCACTTCAATATAACAGACAAAAGGATGAAGGGCAAGTTATTCATATCCACTGTGAGGGGGAGGTGGAGAAGAGGAAATTTTAGAATATAAAGGTAGTGAAGGAAGGAAAGCAATTATTAAGTGATTGTGGGAAAGGGAAGGAAAATGAGAGAAAGAGGTAGTGTTAAGATACAATCAAAGGGAAAGGAAGATAGGAAAATCAAAAAGAGGAGCAGGGGTGGACAAATTAGTAGGCTGGGCACCTAGAAATAAATGAATGCATGTACATGCTGGTTTTTGGGGTTTTTTTTTTTTTCATTCTTCCTCACGGTTCATTTGCCTTACAATGTGTTCACACTATTGAGCAATAAATCAGTCATGTAGGTTGTAGGTAGTCTCTTGGGGATGTGTAGCGAGCATGACTGTTGCCATTTGTGGGTGTGTTCTGTGCATTGTTACTGCTGATGACAGGGTTTTCCTTACCATAGAAAGGCTTAAGCCAAGTGAACGTAAAAGCATGATTTAATTTTCATAAAATCATGTTATTTGGTGAAATGAACAGACTTTGGATGTGTACAATGAGTGTTGCCAGCTTTCTTTTACAAATATGGTAAGGATAATTGTTGAAAGCAACATGAAAAACTTAAAATGTTATCCCTCATAATAAGGAATTGTCCTGTATTGAAAAATATTATTCTTTTAACTGTAGTGTTTATCATGGAGCTTTTTGTATTGCCCGTGATGGACTATCTGATCTGAAACAGCATAAGGCAGCTGATAACCATGTCCAAGCAGCTACAAAGCAGAAAACAGAGTTGAGTCATGGCATTCCTTTTACCTCAGACTTCTCCTGAGTTGGAAATTGTATGTTGTTTTTGTTATGCACTGTCCTTTTAAGGTTTCTGACTGAATGATGTGGGCTTTCCAGAATAGCATTAACTAATAATGAAAAAAAAAATGATTGGGCTAGCTAACTGGGATACTATCAAGCTAGCTAACATTAGGCTAAATATTAGATTGTGTAAACCAGTAGCCAAGGTTGCTAACAAGCTAGCTAACATCAGGCTAACTATTATATTATGCTATACAACTTGGACTAATCAGTTCAGTGCAAATTAGCCTAATCATGTTGATAATATGCCATTATTTTATAATCTGTAGACATTATAATTTAGATTCTATAATATCAATTTACAATTTGAATCCTTTTCTATCCAATAATCCATTCTAGGGTTAAAACTAATTATTTATTTTCATAATCGGTTGATTATTATTATTATTATTATTATTATTATTATTATTATTATTATTATTATTATTATTTTAAATGAATCCAATAACTTTCAGTTTATTTAAAATTCTAGTGTTTCATTTGTGATGATGCCACCTTTATAAAATTCACATATTAGACGGTAGAGTACGCAGTACATAGTGTAAGTGTATTCGGAACAGAAGTAGTGTCATGAGTAAACGTGTTGATTAAGATGTCAAGATGTTTAAATACTGCAATTGTAAATCCATAGAAGCATTTTAACATTTTTAACAAGTAGAACTAAGTGTGAACTAAGTGGCATTAAGGGGGATGCCTCCACCACCAAGTCTATTCCTTCTTATTACTAACTTGTATGCCTGCAATACCCTTAAAATATATTTCAGAGAGGTAGAAAGCTATTGCAGAAGGACTATCAGATATTTGATCTGTTTTTCGATTATCTAGTTGAGGTGTGGTGTCATTTTCTCTTACTCTAAGGTGGCTACAAACCTATGCTATAAAAACATTATATTAAAAAAAAAAACAAAAAAAAAAAAAAAAAAAAAAAAAAAAAAAAAAAAAAAAAAAAAAAAAAAATTTCAGTATACATGTTCAATAATTTGATTGGTCATGGGGCGTTCCAAGAGAAGTTATATTTAGTACAACCACAATGGGAGGTTTCATTGATCGTATCATTGCGGTCGTCTGTGTTCACCACGTAAAATTCCACTTCCTAGTTCAAAACGGTTACTACATTAGTGCTGGTGGCGATATCCGTTGACACAGCAAACTGTGCTTTTTCATGAATATAACTATGAAAATATGAAAACTCATCAGATGAAGATGAAAAGATAGAAAGGAAGCCAATTTCAGCTTTAACAGGAACGCGCACAACAATGGACTAGCTACCCAGCTAGCTGAAGTGCTATAAAGTGTCTTTGGGATCTCTTTTCACTAGTCGAGTAACAATAAACAAACCAGTGAGCCATATTGTGTAAAATGTCAGTTACTTGATGCTAATTTCTTAGTTATAGAACTGTTCTATAAAAGCAACATCGCACTCGCGGTTGTGTGTTTATACTGAATATTGCATAGCTGTGGTTAGTTACAGCATTCACCATGCATCTTTGCAGCCTACAGCCACTCTTGTTACATGCTAGGCACTGTATTAGCAGTGTGAGCTGTACAAGTGTACCAGCTACAAACTCTCTCCAGAGACCCAGTTTCTGCTGCTTCCTTTCAATCTTTATTTTTCTTTATATTTCTTTTTTATTTAATGAGAGGGCATACATGACAAGATAGGATGGAGCCTCGATTATAAGTGATTTTTTTGTTGTTTTTCTCAATCGGTACATGGGGAAAAACTGCAGGTAGGAATTAAATTTGTGAGAAGGAAAATGTTGGTCTTAGCCATTCTCTATTGGTCTGAGGAATCGTTTGCACCACTAGATTTGTTGATTTACAAATTAACTTCCTAGTTTGCATAAAGTTGAGCAAATCTTAGCCCGCTTGTTGTGCTGTTACTTTGTCATTTGGCTCAGTGTCACATGCGCGCAGACACAAAACGAATGCTTGCCTGTACGTTGTCACTCACTAGTGTGAACACTGAGTTAGTCTCTGTTAATGGACTTGCAGTCATGTGGGGGGACAAAAGTACACCCCATGGAAATTGCTGGCTTTTTTTTTTTACATGTTTGAGCAAGCAAATATTTGATCATCTTTGAAACAGTGCCTATTAATAAAGTTGATGCACTCTATCAAATGACACATAAAATTGGCATTTTTTAGTACTTCAATGACATAGAAAAAGTAAGTACACTCCTGCATTTATCACACCTTCAAATACAGAAAATTACAATCAGGTGGTCAAAATTGTGTGCCAGTGATGTTTCGGGAGGGCAAGTGGAACCTGTCTTATTTATACCCCTCTCATATCTAGTGTCTGGCGTTCCCATCTAGTGTCTGGTGTTCCTGTCTAGTGTCTGGCCATGTGTTACTACATTACAATAGCTAAGACTTTTTTTTAGCCTGGTCAGTTAGGTTTTCAGCCAACCAAATCAATGGACTGGGCAGCACATTGGGGTTTTCACATGCCTGATGGGCTAATTAAAGAATTTATTATTTAAACACCCATATGGAGCCAGATGGAGTGATGAATAAAGCAAGAGGGAAGAGGAGAAAATATGTAGATTTGAAGAATTGAGAGAAAATAATGGGCACAGAGAAGAAGACTGAGTTGTGGAAAGAGGGGGAAGAAAGGAAAAGAGATGGAGTAATGAAGGGAAATAGAGAGGGAATGATGGAAAGAGATATAGATGGCATAAAAGAGAGGCCTGAGAGAGATCAAGTGGTGAAAAAAGTGCCTTCTTAATGAGATGGTGGAAGAGATAAAGAGAGATGAAGAGGAAGTGAGAAAAAGGTGTGACCTCATTAGTGTCCTTCAGACAAAGGGGAATGGCACTGGGGGTTGAGCAAGAGAACTAAAAAGGGAGCAAGGGTGCTTTTTATGGATACTCAGTTACATGAGTACGAACTTATGAAGCTATTTACTGACTGCTTTGTAGTGCAATAAGTGTGCTTGAAAAAGTGAAGTAATGCATTTAGGGTGATTAGGATATCAGTTCTGCAGTGATGCTTAAGTGTGTGTGCGTGCATGTGTGTGCTTTGCTCTCACAGGTTTGCAGGTATAATCAGTATCTGTGAGTCTCTCTCTCTCGACTCACGTGTGTGTGTGTGTGTATATATATATATATATATATATATATATATATATACACACACACACACACACACACACACACACACAGTATCTGTCAAAAGTGAGTACACCCCTCACGTTTTGTAAATATTTGATTATATCTTTTCATGTGACAACACTGAAAGTATTGAGTGTACTGCTTGTGTAACAGTGTAAATTTGCTGTCCCCTCAAAATAACTCAACACACAGCCATTAATGTCTAAACCAATGGCAACAAAAGTGAGTACACCCCTGAGTAAAAATGTCCAAATTGGGCCCAATTAGCTATTTTCCGTCCCCAGTGTCATGTGACTTGTTAGTGTTACAAGGTCTCAGGTGTGAATGGGGAGGAGGTGTGTTAAATTTGGTGTCATCGCTCTCACACTCCCTCATACTGGTCACTGGAAGTTCAACATGGCAAAGAACTTTCTGAGGATCTGAAAAAAGAATTGTTGCTCTACATAAAGATGGTCTAGGCTATAAGAAGATTGCCAAGACCCTGACACTGAGCTGCAACACGGTGGCCAAGACCATACAGCGGTTTAAGGAC
This sequence comes from Ameiurus melas, assembly GCA_012411365.1. Classification (NCBI taxonomy): domain Eukaryota; kingdom Metazoa; phylum Chordata; class Actinopteri; order Siluriformes; family Ictaluridae; genus Ameiurus; species Ameiurus melas. The sequence goes on along the minus strand of CM022777.1, from coordinate 11,923,861 downwards.
AAGTTCAAGACCATACAGCGGTTTCAGGACAAATTCCACTCAGAACAGGCCTCGGCAGGGTCAACCAAAGAAGTTGAGTGCACATGCTCAGCGTCCAGAGGTTGTCTTTGGGAAATAGATGTATGAGTGCTGCCAGCATTGCTGCAGAGGTTGAAGGGGTGGGGGGTCAGCCTGTCAGTGTTCAGACCATACGCCGCACACTGCATCAAATTAGTCTGCATGGCTGTCGTCCCAGAAGGAAGCCTGTTCTAAAGATGATGCACAAGAAAGCCCACAAAGCCCGTTTGCTGAAGACAAGCAGACTAAAGACATGGATTACTGGAACCTGTGGTTTAACAAGACCAAGATAAACTTATTTGGTTCAGATGGTGTCAAGCGTGTGTGGTGGCAACCAGGTGAGGAGTACAAAGACAAGTGTGTCTTGCCAACAGTCAAGCATGGTGGTGGGAGTGTCATGGTCTGGGGCTGTATGAGTGCTGCCAGCACCGGGGAGCTACAGTTCATTGAGGGAACCATGAATGCCAACATGTACTGTGACATACTGAAGCAGAGCTTGATCAGTATGCATTATTCCAGCATGATAACGACCCCAAACACACCTCCAAGATGACTACTGCCTTGCTAAAGAAGCTGAGGGTAAAGGTGATGGACTGACCAAGCTTGTCTCCACACCTAAACCCTATTGAGCATCTGTGGGGCATCCTCAAATGGAAGGTGGAGGAGCACAAGTTCTCGAACATCCACCAGCTCCATGATGTCGTCATGGAGGAGTGGAAGAGGACTCCAGTGGCAACCTGTGAAGCTCTGGTGACCTCCATGCCCAAGAGGGTTAAGGCAGTGCTGGAAAATAATGGTGGCCACACAAAATATTCACACTTTGGGCCCAATTTGGACATTTACACTTAGGGGTGTACTCACTTTTGTTGCCAGCGGTTTAGACATTAATGGCTGTGTGTTGAGTTATTTTGAGGGGACAGCAAATGTACACTGTTACACAAGCTGTACACTCACTGCTTTACATTGTAGCAAAGTGTCATTTCTTCAGTGTTGTCACATGAAAAGATATAAAATATTTACAAAAATGTGAGGGTGTACTAACTTTTGTGAGATATTGTATATGCTGATAAGAGTCTATGTATCCTGCAAACATTGTGTCATTAAGTTTCAATAACTGTATCGTTCTAAAAAATCTTAAGAAATCTAAGGCTTATATTCACACAATGCTTATTTTTGATTTATCGAAAACCGACACCTCTGTAATGCATCGGAACAAATTAGAATTTTATGTATCATTACACTCCTAGACCAGGTGCTTTTGAGGACATTTTACACTGTTATCTTTTATGAGGACATTCTTACAAAGCACACCCATATATACACATACAAAAGTGCTTTGGTTTTGACATTTCATATTGTTAATATAAAACACAACAGCTTCATGACAATAATTCACCACCTTATTTGACAATCAAATCACATGACTTCAGTAACTACATACACAATAGTTATGTGATGACTGAACATTTGGAATCAATACACCAGTCACAATATTTACAATACAGCCAATCCGATTCATGGTGTGTGTCAGAAAAAGTTGCAAAGTGACTGGGACTGAACGGCTCTTTGTGCCTGTGAAGGAGGCCTCCGAGGCTGCCTTAAATGTGTTTTCTTTGTGGCAGAAAACATTGTGTTGAAAATGTGATATTGCATAAACAGAACAAACAGTTCATGAGCGAAAAAGAACAGAAAACTGATAATATGATAAGAAATGGAGGTAGAAGAAGAGGGCATAAAAAGAGAGGGGAAATAGTGTTTGGTAAAGAAAGAGAGAACAAAGAATAGAAGACAGAGGAGAAGGACGACTGGAGTGTTAAATCCATGGTGCCTTCAATTGACTTTAGTCAGACAAGCTGATCCTGCCATTCTGACTAATTCTACATTAAGAAGTGCGCGTGCGCACATACACACACAGTGCTTCTCATGAGTTGAACATTTCATGCCATCGCAGCTTGTATACTGCACCTGTGAAATTCTATCTCTCTGACTCTCTCTTTCACTGACTGACATTCTGACTCATTCTCTCTCTGACACCCTGCCTCAGACTGACTGGCTCCGTCAAAAATCGCATACTACCCTACTACACAGTAGGCGAAAAGCAATACGCCAGAGGGGTAGTGGCTTCGTCCGAAATCACATACATAGACAGTACATACTGCATTTGATGCAGTACCTACTGCACGGCCATTGAAACTGTACGTACTAATCAGTATGCGTGTGTAGTATGAATACAATCCCAGAAATACTACATCCGCCATGTTGTCATTATCATGTGACCTTCGATGTCATCATAGACACAAAAATCTTGAAGGGGCCACCACATTAACGCGACCGCAGTAACAAACAAATGCACATCAAGTTAACTGAATTAGTAGTTTAATGTGGGTGGGGTTAACAGGCTGAGGTAAATTCGTTGTAGTTAGCTCAAGGCATGATTGAGATCACAATAAAGGTTTCAAACGCTGTGACAACTGTTTTCTTGTTTAAACCTTCAACAAGTTACCAATTTATTCAGGTATTGTTAAACGAATCCTGTTTAACCAAGGTTTAATACTTAAAAAGAGCCGACGCACTGTCTTCCACCGTTTTTTTTCCCCCCTGAGCTCGTCTGTACCAGTCCCATTGCATGATGGGATTTTTTGACTCGTGTATTATCCATCGGTTGCATACTGCAAAATCTCACTGGAAACAGTACGCTATCCAGGTGTTTCTCACCTATTGAGAAACGTTGAAGGTCACATGACAGTGCCAACATGGCAGATGTAGTATGTCCGGGATTGTATTCATACCACACACATACAGATTAGTACATACTGCATTGAATGCAGTATATGGTGTCACAGTACGCAATTTCAGACGCAGCCTTCTCTCTCTCTCTCTCTCTCTCTCTCAGCTATTATGTAGTCCAGCTTTGCCTGTTTTTTGTTGCTGTGCTTTGCTGTGCTCAATTGTGCTTTTTCTAACCATGACCTTGCTTTCCTTTTATTTTTCTTTCTTTCTTTCTTTCTTTTTATTTGATGTTTCAGATTTGCATATCCATCCCTTCTTCATTTGCCTTTGCTTCAGTGAGAATGGCAGGCGGACCCCCCTCTGACAAATACACTTTTCTCTACCCGACAGACAGCAGCCTAAAGAGGTCAGTGTAGAGACTGCTACTGTTTTAACCAACCCCGTATCTACCTTGATGGGTTTTGTTTGTGTGTGTGTGTGTCTGTGTGTGAACACCTAAATGTGAATTTACTTCCCAAATGTGTTTTTCAAATTTCTGTGTACTGCTGTTTTCACCACCTTTTTTATAGAGAGAGTTTAAAAAAAATCAATTCTTAACTGAATCATAATTTTCTCTTGAAAGACTCAACACGTGCAAAATGTCCACATACACCGATCAGCCATAACATTAAAACCACTGACAAGTGAATTGAATAATATTTGATTATCTTGTTACAGTGCTGCCTGTCAAATGGTGGGATATAATATGCAGCAAGTGAACAGTCAGTTCTCAAAGTTGATGTGTTGGAAGCAGGAAAAATGGGCAAGCATGAGGATCTGAGTGACTGTGACAAAGGCAAAGTGATTATGACCAGACGACTGGGTCAGAGCATCTCAGAAATGGCAGGTCTTGCGGGGTGTTCCCGGTATGCAGTGGTTAGTACCTAACAAAAGTAGTCCAAGGAAGGACAATTGGTAGCCCGGGGACAGGGTCATGGACTCCCAAGGCTTATTGATGCACGTGTTGAGCGAATGCTAGCCCGTCTGGTCCAATCCCACAGAAGAGCTACTGTAGCACAATCTGCTGAAAAACGTAATGCTGTCTATGACAGAAAGGAGTCAGAACACACAGGGCATCACAGCTTGCTGTGTATGGGGCCGCATAGCAGCAGACCAGTTCGAGTGCCCATGCTGACCCTGGTCCACCGCCAAAAGCACCTACAATGGGCACATGAGCATCAGAACACGACCATGGAGCAATGGAGGACTTTGGACTGGTCTGATGAATCACGTTATATTTTACATCGTGTGTGTGTCGCTTACCTGGGGAAGAGATGGCACCAGGATGCAATATGGGAAGAAGGCAAGCTGGCAGAGGCAGTGTGACGCTCTGGGCAATGTTTTGCTGGGAAACCTTGGGTCCTGGTATTCATGTGGTTGTTACTTTGGCACGTACCACCTACCTAAACATTGTTGCAGACTAAGTACACATCTTCACAGCAACTGTGTTCCCTACTGGCAGTTGCCTCTTTCAGCAGGACAATGCAGCCTGCCCCACTCTAAGAAATTGTTCAGGAATGGTGTGAGAAAGATGACAGCGTTGACAAGTGTTGACTTGGCCTCCAAATTCCCCAGATCTCAATCTGATCAAGCATCAATGGGATGTGCTGGACAAACAAGTCTGATCCATGCAGGCCCCACCTCGCAACTTACAGGAATGAAAGGATCTGCTGCTGACGTCTTGGTGCCAGATACCACAGTATACCTTCAGGGGTCTTGTGGAGTCCATGCCTTGATGGGTCAAAGCTGTTTTGATGACACAAGAAGTACTTACACAATATTAGGCAGGTGGTTTTAATGTTCTGGTTGATCGGTGTATGTACACTCAGTATATAGAGCATAGCACAGGGGTCTTCATTCTTATTCTCAAAAGACCAGTGTGGTTGCAGGTTTTATTGTAAAAATATATATTTTTTAACAATATTTAAATAAGTAGGAGTTGCTTAAATGAACTTCTGATAGCAGTAGCGTGTATCCCCATATTCAACTTTGTGGTTGCAATTGACCACATTTTGAGCGTACCACAGCGCTTCAACAGCGAAATGTGAAAATAAATAGGGCATTAAACTTTATAGTATAACATATAACATTATAGTTTTTTGTCCGTTTTGGCCCTACACAATAAAACAGTGTCTTTGGCCACCAGGAACATAATTTTTCAAAAACACATTCCAAGGCCAGATAAATGTGGAAATGCTGTTTTCCTAGTGTAGTTTTTGTAGAAGAGATTATCCAAAAATGGAATGCCTGTGACCAGGCCTCTATAGCGTCACATGAACCCAGCACCAACAAATTCAACATGGAGGACAGGTTAGTTCGAATTTAAGCGATGTTGTTAGATTATGTCTTATTAAAAAATCAGCGTAACAATTCTGTGTGCAAGACACTACTTGTATTCAGGGCATTCATGTGCAAAGCTAGCTGTTATAACTAGCTAGCCTTGATAGCCTGCTAGCTGTGTTAGCATTAGACTAATATCCTAGAATGGTTGCTAACTATGAGGCTATCTGTCAATTTGTCAAGCATCTTGAGCTAACAGATAACATGATGAAGTGTGCTGCTTGAAAAGCTGAAAAATGGAAAGAGGATATCATATTTATATTTCTGTATATATGATATCCTCTTTCCGTTTTTCAGCTTGATATTTTTTTAAATATTTTCAGCTTGATAATGATATCCTCTTTCCATTTTTCAGCTAATGGTTTGTAATGGTATTTTTATTGTTATAATTTCTGTCATGGTTTTATTGTTTTTCCAGCAGGGCTGTCATGTGTACGTGTGTGTGTGTATAATATGTATGTATGTATGTTATCGTTATGCAGCATAGAGGTATACACATGTACACATGACAGCCCTGCTGGAAAAAAACAATAGAAACCATGACAGAAATTATGACAATAAAAATACCATTACAAACCATTAGTTAACCATTAAAACCATTACCATTGCCATTATTGGTCGCTAATGGGGTCCTCTAGACATAACATGTCTTCAATTGAAGGCAACAAATGACCACTAGAGACCCACAGGGATCATTACAGTTTCCATTAAAACCAAAACAATTCCCAATAAAACCATTACAAATTCTATGAGGGTTTCTATTGGGCTTTGATTTAGCAGGGACGTAAAACAAATCAGTTAAAAAAAATAATAATAAATAAATAAAAATCCAGATATTATTTATATAATTGCTGAAAATGTATGTAAAATAGTTTCATTGTTTTAATATATACTTAGCATTCAATGGGCTAAAAATTGTTGAGGGACTTTAGGTTTAAGACCTAATCTCTTCATCTCATCACAAATAGTTTACCTGCTAGTTAAATTAGCTTGCATTTGTTGCTAGAGCATACTAGTAACAAAGAGGCAAATTGCTATATTTTATGCTTAAACAGCATCTGCTTACAAATGTTGGAATTTATATTGGTTTTTTTCAGCATTTATAATGAGAGCACAGTGTTTTCTATAGTTGTCATAAAAATTGCCACAGAATATTTTTCCCAGAAAAATAGTCATAGAACTGCTATGCAGCTAAGCAGCCTCTGTTTGTTAATCATGAGAGTATCGGATGCACAGTCAAAATACTAACACTTTTGTTGGATTCGATTTTTTATTTTTGTTAATAGATATGGTTGATTAGAGACAGACAGAAATACTGTATAAATGCTAGTGATGTTAGCTGGTAGCTGTGGAGATGAGAGCTTATTTGTCTTCTTTAACAGTTAGTTTTTTTTTTAATTAGACTTTCTCAGTTTTTATTTGCCTTCCATTGTTTGTGCCTCTGTGTGTGTCTTTATCTCCTTGATTTTTCTTGGTTTGGACATCTGAAAAATTCCTTGTCATCTGTTTTTGCAAATGTTTTTTATGTTTGTGTCTTTGTATGAGTTCAGCTGTCTTTTGGTTTTGGGTCAGTTTTATGTAGCGAGTCACCGAAAGGAAAATTCTGGCCAGAAACCGAAAACTTCAGGATACACTTAGCCAAAAACCGAAAATGAATTTTTTAAAAGCCATTTTAAAATAGTTTTTTTTCTATATAATTACAATAATGTTATACTTTTTAATTCATTTCATGAATTGAATGAATCTCAATTGGAAAAACTACAAACCAATAAAATTATCACACTTTTACTGAAATGAACACACACATGTATTATTCTTCATTCAGTTCTGCATCAATCAAATTTTTAAGATTGTTTTAAATTCAATTATCCATATAATGTAAAGTTCTAGAAAACTATTATGATATGCATAACAGCAGTCAAGTAATGAACTTGGCCTCTGTTCGGTTTATGTAAACAGATTTTCCACATTAATTAAAGATTGTTGTGTAAAACAACAGTGCAAAACGGCAGCAATAGAACTAAAACCAACCTCAAACTGTAAACAACAGATGTAGCCTCAAGTCAAGGGCAAAGTTTCACAGGGCTGCACGGATTTGAACGTAATTACTATAAACATAGTAAATTGGACTGCTTTCTATTTAAGCAAAAGTGGCAGGTTTCTCTTCAAGAATAAAAGTTGCTCAGCTTTCTGGCAGGAGAGACGCTTCCCCTTCTCATCAAGAACATGCGATGAATCGCACTGAATAGCCTCTCACTCTCTGTGCCGGTGCTTGGAACAGATAAATACCTACGTGCAATCCACGCAAGCAATGGAAAGCGTAGTTGCGCTTATTGTGGCAGTGCTGTGGATCGGGGCGCTTTCCTGTGGAATCTCATCAAACATGTCAAAGTGAGGGAGTTTGTGCCTCATCACTTCTCACTCATCACATTTCTCTGGCACACTTTGCTCTGTGCTGCACATCGATCACTGCACTTCAGCAGGTGCATTCTGTATTATTTCCTGTGCACACTGCTTTTTCGCTGCGTCCAAGTAATATTATTGAAATCGCAGATCTAGTAATGCTGCAATGCAACGATAACCGTCGGCTAGATTGAGAGTGAACTCTGAGCGCCGAGCACTAAGGGGCGGCGCGGGGCGGCATATATTTTCAGGTCATATTTTCTGCATTTTTTTCGCCGAAATTTTTAAGCGGCCAAAATTGCGTTGCACCCCTAGTTTTGTATTTGTATGGAATTAATATGTTCCTTCCTGTCTCTCTCTCTCTCTCTCTCACACACACACACAGTAAGAGCAGAATATCCAGCATGAACCCCGTGTACAGTCCAGTGCAGCCCGGGACTCCATATGGAAACCCCAAAACCATGGCCTACACAGGTAAGAATTGCTGAATCAGATTGCGACAGACTTGATGAGATGTAATGTCCTTCTTTGAAATGCAAAGTAATGAGATATTAGATCACAAGAAAAGCTGCAGAGAGCACAAATCTGAAGGCAGTGCTTCAGCAGGAAGGGAGTGCTGACTCGTTAATTTAAAAAGATTTTTAAGTGACAGAATTTAAGGTGCTTTTGGGTTTTGCAGTGAGCATTTTTTTTTTCTTTTATGCATTTTCTCATCACTATCTGTCCTTGCTGGGGGTTTTTTGCCACCAATTCTGGACATCCATTCATGCTTGACATCACCCATAGTCAACCATAGCCCTCCTTCATGTTGGCAGTTCGTATTTGCAATCCATACTTGCATATTTCATCCATCAGTACCCATACTCATTGTAAGTACAGTACTTGCTGTTCATACTTGTCGCCCATTCTCATCATCAATACTCACTGTCCATGCTTGCTGTCCATACTTATCATCGATATTAACATTACGTATTCATCGTTCATACTCAATGTCTATACTCCTCAATACTCACCATGCATACTGGTCAGTACTCACTGTCCTCACTCTCCATCCATACTCATCGTCAATACTCTCCATCTAAAATTATTTTTAATACTCACTTTCCATGTTTGCCATCTATACTTGTTATCTGTACTTGCCCTCCTTATTCATCATTAAGACTCGCCAGGCATACTAGTAACTAGTCATGTCATGGTGTGGTTTTCTTGTGGTTACTGAGATTTAGGTCAGGATTAGATTTATAATTAGCTGCTTTAATAACTGTCTTTGTAAGGTCCTACAAATACAGTGAGTGTTTGTTTATAAGTGAGGGGTAGAGTGAGGGACGATCCTGGAATATTTTATGAATATTCCAGATGTTTTCTTTCGGATCGTTGACATGAGGCGCATACAGCTCAGCTGATATTTTAATATATATACATATGTGTGTGTATATATATATGTGTGTGTGTGTGTGTGTGTGTGTGTATATATTTATGCATATGTGAAATAACATTGTGTGCCGTAATTGTGCTTATAATAATGTTCGGAAAATGTCAACATCAAACAGTTTGTTTACTCTTATTTTATTGACTACCAGCGACTGTAATGAGAAACAGGATTATCCAATCGGAATAGATCTGCTTTTACAAGATATATTTTCTGCCAATTTACTATCGTGTTATTTCAATAATTATCAGCAGAACTATCATAGATGTATTTTATTTCCACTGCCCATTAATAATATTAATGGGATCAGATTGGTTAAAATTGTCCTTCTACTACTGTCTGGCATCCATACAAAATACATGAACATTCTGTACAGTACATATTTCACATATAATTATAGAGCAGACATTTGGATATTTCCTCATACTTTACACCTGGCTACGCCCCAGGCATTTGTGTATTCAAAGTATAGCACTGTAATGCCGACCGCATTGCTCAGAATATCTAAAACTCAATTACAGAGAGAAAGAGAGCGGTGTAGAGCTGTTACACTGCCATTATGTGATACTTGCAGTCTTTGGATGGAGGGAAAATGTGTCCTTTTTTTTTTTTAAAGATCAGAGAGAGGAATGCAAGAAGCAGTAGAAACAGAAAAAATTCAATGGAGACAGAGGAAGAAAGAGACAGAAAGATTCAAATGTTGAAAGACGAGTCATATGGCCTGCCATGTTTGGCTCATTGTCTGTGCACTAATATGTGAACTTGATTTTCTCCTGTATCTACGTTCCTTTATTGTTCCTAGAATCGCTGTTATCTGATGTCATTATTTTTTTTTTACTGAAAAATAAATCTGCGTGTCAGAATTGGAACACCTTAATGTCTTGATCCATGACTGACTGGCCATCAGCGTCATAAAGTGTTCCCATACACCAGATCTTAAATATTTGGGGAAATTTCCAGTCCCAGTCCAGTGCTGTTTTTCCGAGCTAGTATCTTAGCGTATTAGTTATGGAAAACAGCTTGCTTAGGAAAAGTGTGTTTTTATTTTAAACCCACGTAGCCTCTCCTGATCTAAGATAAAGAGGAAGCTACATATTCAGCGGGGGGAGTGTGGACTTGATTAAGTTTATATGTTTATTACCCTGGGTGGCACAGGGGTTAGTGCATGTTTGCCTCACAAGTCCAAGGTTGGGTGATCGAATCCTGCCTCTGCCCTGTGTGCGTGGAGTTTGCATATTCTCGGGTTTCCCTCCGAGTCCAAAGACATGCGTTATAGGCTGATTGGTATTTCCAAATTGTTCTTAGCATGTGAATGTATGTGTGATCGTTCCCCGTGATGAGTTGGCGCACTCTCCAGGGTGTCCCCCGCCTCCTGCCCCCTGAGATAGGCTTCAGGCTCCATGCAACCCTGTGTAGGATAAGTTGTACAGAATATGGATAGATAGATGGATGGATAAGCTTAGTAGCACTAGCTATCTTACTACATTTAATACTTTACTTTAGGGTGCCAGTTATTAGGTAGTTAGTTTAATTTTGCTTATATACTCCAGTGACTGCCTTATCACGCTAGCTAGCAGTTTTTACTATAAAACTGGTTCTTTTTACTGACCACAAACACATTTCATTTTGGTACATAAGCATGATGGCAATATGATACCATGTATAAACAGTGTAGGTGATTTTTGGCAGTGGAACAATGTCTGTTATATCAGATACAGCGGGACCAGCTCAGCCTTTACACCAGATGTGGCAGTTTCAACTGTTCCTGGAGAGTGCCTTGTGTGCGTTGTGCGTGTCTGACAGTATAGCAGTATGTGTTTCGCACTCACTCGACTGTATCTTATTAAGACAGACGAGTGGTAATGAACACCATCTGGGCCCATTCTGTTCAATCACCAAGCCTCTCTCTCTCTCTCTCTCTCTCTCTCTCTCTCTCTCTCTCTCTCTATCTTATTCTCCAAAGTTCTGATGTTGCCATGGAAGATTTACATTAGTATATCACAGCTGATGACTAAATTAGGCTCTTAGTCATCATCCTTTTGAGACATGAACTAACCTTTTTGCAGCTTTGTGTTCCTTTGTTCAGATTGTGTTGCTTATATCTTTTCCCGTGTGTGTGTGTTTATTAGGTTACCCAGCAGGCTATCCTACTGCAGCTCCTGCCTACACACCAAGCCTCTATCAGACAGGCAGTCCAGGGTACCCTCCAGGTGAGAAAAAAAAACACACACACACACACACACACGCAGTATGCCGCTTGCTCATTTATACAACAAGTAGAATTTGATGCCAACCTAGATTCCTCCACTGCCAATAACTTTAGTCCATATTACTAATTTTGGATGCATACTGTCCCAGTCAATAGATCTTTTACATAATGAGAAGTCTATAACCCAATCTTGTATATCCAGCCATCCATCCATTTTCTATACTGTTCATCCTACTGGGTCACAGGGAACCTGGAACCAATCCCAGAGAGCATGGGGCACAAGGCGAGGTACACCCTGGATGGGGTACACCCTGGATGCAGAGCACAATCACACACATTCACACACCCATTCATACACTACGGACACTTTGGACATGCCAATCAGCCTACCATGCATGTTTTTGGACTGGTGGAGGAAACTCTGAGCTAACTCTGCATATTGTATATGGTGCCCTTAATATCCAGTCTAAAACAGGATGGGGTACTAAATTGATTTACCTCTTTATTTTGAGTTATTACACTAACAATTACTAACAGATGGCAAAAATCCTAGCTAAATCTTAGCCAGAATATGGGCCTTGAACGTAAGCATTTTCTGTTTGTCAAACATGAATTAACCTATTGAAGAAAATCTATTTCAGACATTTGACCTTGCTGTGACCTTGTCCATGTTTGGATGGATTTTATAATAAGTTTGTCTGCTGGTTACAATGATAATTCCATCTAAATCATACAAGCAATCAGAAACTCTTCTTGAGATATCACGCTAACTCACAGATGGACAAAAACAGTCATTTTAACCTACAGAAACCATTCCTTCTCATAACAGGCATACAGCCCTGTGAAAGTGTTACTCCTAATGTACATCACACAATGTTTGTGAAAATAAAGTGTTTTCAGCTTTAGGCAGCATAAAGCTTGGCAAAACAACTACATTTTCAGCTACTTCTAAATAGATCGAAATGAGTGAGTGAAGGTTTTACTGGGTAACTTGTTAATGTGTAATTTTTGTCAACCAATAACCGCATAATTCAGTTTCTGCATATCTTTAGCATTCTGCCATGTTTAGCTTTACATGTTTAGAAAGATATTTCAATAATTCAATAACACTATGGCTGAGCTAGACTACATAAGTGTTTGCCAGTGCGTTAAACATGTAAAACACTTTTCAGCAGGCAAATTCGTTAAAATGTAGTTTCCGATGATTGGTTAAAAATAGTGATTATTGGAACCAATTATGGCTAGACAGAGAGATGGCTGAATGGAAGTACCTTATGCAAAACATAAGTACATTGCTTGCTTTTTATGTTATTGTTTCTGCAGCCTGTACTGTACTAGAATGCAGTGTTTCAAAAAACGATTTTGATAAATATTGTGTTGGTTATTGGTCAAATGTACATTATAGTTAGTCATTTGGATAATGAGCTTATCCAACAAGTACTGCTCAGAGGCTTTGCAGTGGTGTTTGAACTTCTAACTTTCTGATCACTGGCTGCTAAACTTAACTATTATGTTAATCTGTTTAACACTGTTTACTGATGAAGCAGAAGTTGGTCAACCTGGACACGTTTGTGTGTAGGTAGGTAGGTATTGAGCTGTTGTATGTAAATAGCATTGGATTAAACTTTAGTCTCTGATAGCCTCCAGTGGATGAGACGTCCTGTTCTCTCCATCCTAACAGATTGGTGTGAAATGTTGTACGCAGAGTTCAGGGCAGAAACACACACACTGGGCACCTGGCGGCCGCGGGGCGGGGGGGGGGGGGGGGGGGGGGGGGGGGGGGGGGGGGGGGGGGGCCCCCTCCCTTTTTTTTACTTGTTTTTTTTTTTTTTTTTTTTTTTTTTTTTTTTTTTTTTTTTCATTTTACAGTGCCCTCTGCTAATATTGGCGCCCTTGGTAAATATGAGCAAAGGAGGATGTGAAAAATTGTTTATTGTTTAATCTTTTGAGCTTTTTTTCAGAAAATTCACAAAAATGCTCTGTTCTCATGGATATCAAACAATTGCAAACAATACACAGGTATTGTGTAAAAAAAAAAATATATATATATATATATATATATATACACACACACACACACACAGTGGCAAGAAAAAGTATGTGAACCATTTGGAATTTCATGGTTTTCTGAATATATTTGTCATAAAATGTGATCTGATCTTCATCTAAGTCAGGGGTATTGACAACTATAATGTGCCTAAAAGAATAACACAAAAAAATTCTGATCTTTCATGTCTTTATTGAATGGTGTCATGTGACTTGTTAGTGTTGGGTCTCAGGTGTGAATGGGGAGGAGGTGTGTTAAATTTGGTGTCATCACTCTCACACTCCCTCATACTGGTCACTGGAAGTTCAACATGGCACCTCATGGCAAAGAACTCTCTGAGGATCTGAAAAAAGAATTGTTGCTCTACATAAAGATGGCCTAGGTTATAAGAAGATTGCCAAGACTCTGACACTGAGCTGCAGCACGGTGGTCAAGACCATACAGTGGTTTAACAGGACAAGTTCCACTCAGAACAGGCCTCGGCATGGTCAACCAAAGAAGTTGAGTGCACGTGCTCAGCGTCATATCCAGAGGTTGTCTTTGGGGAAATAGATGTATGAGTGCTGCCAGCATTGCTGCAGAGGTTGAAGGGGTGGGGGGTCAGCCTGTCAGTGCTCAGACCATACACCGCACACTGCATCAAATTGGTCTGCATTGCTGTCGTTCCAGAAGGAAGCCTGTTCTAAAGATGATGCACAAGAAAGCCTGCAAACATTTTACTGGAGATGAGCAGACTAAAGACATGGATTACTGGAACTATGTCCTGGTGTCAAGCGTGTGTGGTGGCATCCAAGTGAGGAGTACAACGACAAGTGTGTCTTGCCTACAGTCAAGCATGGTGGTGGGAGTGTCATGGTCTGGGACTGCATGCGTGTTGCTGGCACTGGGGTGCTACAGTTCATTGAGGGAATCCTGAATGCCAACATATACTGTGACATACTGAAGCAGAGCATGATCCCAGCATGTATTCCAGCATGATAACGACCCCAACCACACCTCCAAGACGACCACTGCCTTGCTAAAGAAGCTGAGGGTGAAGGTGATGGACTAAACCCTATTGAGGATCTGTGGGGCATCCTCAAATGGAAGGTGGAGGAGCACAAGGTCTCTAACATCCACCAGCTCTGTGATGTCATCATGGAGGAGTGGAAGAGGACTCCAGTCACAACCTGTGAAGCTCTGGTGACCTCCATGCCCAAGAGGGTTAAGGCAGCGCTGTAAAATAATGGTGGCCACACAAAATATTGACACTTTGGGCCCAATTTGGACATTTACACTTAGGGGTGTACTCACTTTTGTTACCAGGGGTTTAGACATTAATGGCTCTATGTTGAGCTATTTTGAGGGGACAGCAAATTTACTTACTGTAATTTACTGTAATTTCTTAAGTGTTGTCACATAAATAAAGATATAATCAAATATTTACAAAAATGTGAGGGGTGTACCCTTCATATATATATATATATATATATATATATATATATATATATATATATATATATATATATATTCATATATATATATGAATGAGTGTGTGTGTGTGTGTGTGTGTGTGGGGGGGTGTGTAAAAAAAAAAAAAAAGAATTCCATAAACCTGTGTCGTTTTCAATTGTTTGATATCCCTGAGAACAGGGATGAGTATTTTTGTGATTTTTTTTTCAAAAGGTTAAATAATAAAGAATTTTTCACAGCCTTTTTTGTTCATATTTACCAAGGGTGACATTAGTGGAGGGAACTGTACACTGAGGGGAAAAAGGTATTTGATCCCCTGCTGATTTTGTACGTTTGCCCACTGACAAAGAAATGATCAGTGTATAATGTTAATGGTAGATTTATTTGAACAGTGAGAGACAGAATAACAACAAAAAAAATCCAGAAAAACGCATGTCAAAAATGTTATAAATTGATTTGCATTTTAATGAGGGAAATAAGTATTTGACCCCTCTGCAAAACATGACTTAGTACTTGGTGGCAAAACCCTTGTTGGCGATCACAGAGGTCAGACGTTTCTTGTAGTTGGCCACCAGGTTTGCACACATCTCAGGAGGGATTTTGTCCCACTCCTCTTTGTAGATCTTCTCCAAGTCATTAAGGTTTCGAGGCTGACATTTGGCAACTCGTACCTTCAGCTCCCTCCACAGATTTTCTATGGGATTAAGATCTGGAGACTGGCTAGGCCACTCCAGGACCTTAATGTGCTTCTTCTTGAGCCACTCCTTGGTTGCCTTGGCCGTTTGTTTTGGGTCATTGTCATGCTAGAATACCCATCCACGACCCATTTTCAATGCCCTGGCTGAGGGAAGGAAAAATTTGACAGTACATGGCCCCGTCCATCGTCCCTTTGATGCGGTGAAGTTGTCCTGTCCCCTTAGCAGAAAAACACCCCCAAAGCATAATGTTTCCACCTCCATGTTTGATGGTGGGGATGGTGTTCTTGGGGTCATAGGCAGCATTCCTCCTCCTCCAAACACGGCGAGTTGAGTTGATGCCAAAGAGCTCCATTTTGGTCTCATCTGACCGCAACACAATTCATCCAGTTGTCCTCTGAATCATTCAGATGTTCACTGGCAAACTTCAGACAGGCATGTATATGTGCTTTCTTGAGCAGGTGGACCTTGTGGGCACTGCAGGATTTCAGTCCATCACGGCGTAGTGTGTTACCAATTGTTTTCTTGGTGACTATGGTCCCAGCTGCCTTGAGATCATTGACAAGATCCTCCCGTGTAGTTCTGGGCTGATTCCTCACTGTTCTCATGATCAATGCAACTCCACGAGGTGAGATCTTGCATGGAGCCCCAGGCCGAGGGAGATTGACAATTCTTTTGTGTTTCTTCCATTTGCGAATAATCGCACCAACTGTTGTCACCTTCTCACCAAGCTGCTTGGTTTGTAGCCCATTCCAGACTTGTGTAGGTCTACAATCTTGTCCCGGACATCCTTGGAGAGCTCTTTGGTCTTGGCCATGGTGGAGAGTTTGGAATCTGATTGATTGATTGTTTCTGTGGACAGGTGTCTTTTATACAGGTAACAAGCAGAGATTAGGAGCACACTCTTAAATCTCAGCTCATTACATGTTTAAAAGACACCTGGGAGCCAGAAATCTTTCTGATTGGGTCAAATACTTATTTCCCTCATTATAATGCAAATCAATTTATAAAATTTTTGACATTTGTTTTTCTGTATTTTTTTGTTATTCTGTCTCTCACTGTTCAAATAAACCTATCATTAAAATTATAGACTGATCATTTCTTTGTCAGTGAGCAAACGTACAAAATCAGCAGGGACTCAAATTCTTCTTTCCCTCACTGTAACTAGCAGGTATTCTAACATTTATTTTAGTGAGACATTGTGGGATCAGGTGCTTTTTGTCAGGGATTATTAGAAGTAAATGGGCATGTTGTGTGTTATGTTAGATCAGACCTGATAAATTAAAAATTAATGATATAAAGAAATAAAGTTTCACTTCACAATATTATTTATTTAGCAGGTGTTTTGCAGTCACTCAAGGGTTTTTTTTCACAACCTGCCTTCTCAGAAATCTGGTTGCAGCCGTTGATGGCTTCCTTTTTCTGCCCCTTCCAGGTATTTGAAGTATTTTCTGCCCCTAGCTAGTTCAGGTATTTCATGTGTTCCAGCTCAAGCACACCTGGTGCAACTAATGAAGCCCCTGATTACTTGCATCGGGTGTGCTTGAAACAACACCTGTTTTGCATATCTGTGCTGTTGTGAGAGATTCTGTTCAGGGAGTTGAATAATTTTGAAACTGGAGAAATCATTATATGTATACAAACATGCATACACACAAACAATTGGTTATATATGTGTTCGTTTATATTGTGTGTGTGTGTGTGTGTGTGTGTGTATATATATATATATTGTTTTTAAATCCTCACAACAGCACATATATGCAAAACAGGTGTTGTCTCAAGCACACCTGATGCAACTAATTAAGGGCTTCATTAGTTCACCAGGTGTGCTTGAGATGGAACACATGAAATACCTGAACTGATTAGGGGCAGAAAAGTCATGAGACACCTGGACAGGGCAAAAAGTGCTCAGTGGTATGTCTGGAGGAAGGAGAATGAAGCATATGCTGAAAAGAACACACTGTCCACAGTTAAGCATGGTGGTGGCTCGGTGATGCTCTGGGGCTGCTTTGTATCCTTGGTCACTGGAAACCTGCTGCATGTGGAAGGCAAGACAGATTCACTGAATTCACAGATTCATCAGGAAATCCTAGGAGATAGTGTCATACCATCTGTGAGAAAGCTGAAGCTTGGATGTCATAGGACCTTCCAACAGGACAATGATCCCAAGCATATCTCAAATTCCACCAAGGCTTGGTTGGAGAAAAATCCTGGAAGATTCTACAGAGCCATCACAGTCACCTATCTTGAACCCCATAGAAAATATCTGGTAGGATTTGAAGAAGGCGGTTGCAGCACGCAAACCCAAGAATATTACTGAACTGGAGGCCATTGCTCATGAGGAATGGGCTAAAGATGCTTGCCATGAAGGGGTTGAATAATTTTGAGACTAGAGAAGTTATAAGTTGCATTTTCAATTGAATTTGGGGAAACCACTTGTTAAGCATTCGTTGTGTTGAACTATTTCAGTTGCTTTTCAAAAGCTGAAAGTCTGTAAATTTTGACACTAAACTTGATTTGGAATAGGGGTTGAATAATTTTTGATTACAGATGTGTAACAAATTCCACATCAATATTAACCCTTTGAAGAGCTTAGTATTGATTCTTTTATGGTCTGCTGAAAATTTTTGCACAAAAAAAAAACACTAGCTAGAATTTTTTTTTGTCAAAACGGTGATCTGTGTAGCATATATACAGTATCTATACACTACCTGTCCACTTTAAAAGGAACACCTGTACACCTGCTCATTTAAGCAGTTATCCAATCACCCGATCATGTGGCAGCAAACCAATGCATAAAATCTTGCAGATGGAGATCAAGAGCTTCAGTTGTGTTCACATCAAACCACAGCAAAAAGAAAAAGTGTGATTTCTGTGACTGTAACTGTGACATGGATGTTGGTGCCCGATGGGCTGGTTTGAGTATTTCAGAAACTGCTGATCTCCTGGGATTTTCACACACAACAGCCTAGAGTTTACGCTGAATGTTGCGAAAAACAAAAAACACGGAGTGAGCAATAGTACTGTGGGTGGAAATGCTTTGTTGGTAATAGAGGTCAAAGGAAAATGGCCAGATTGGTTCAAGCTGCCAGGAAGGATATAATCACTCTTTAAATCTGTGGTGAAAGGAAAAGCCGTATAACATTAAAAATGTGATTTATATCAGAGCTGTGGTGATATTAATTTAACAAGACAATCCCACTAATTGTAGAATTATTTAAATAGCACCCCTATCTTTTTTTCGCCGTTTTTTTGTTCATTCCTCTTCACTAACCACATCACAGTGCTCCATGCACACACACACACACATTCACACATTCACTCACACCTAGGGGCAGTTTAGTGTAGCCAATCAACCTGCGTACATGTTTTTGGGAGGTAAGAGGAAACCGGAGATCACTGAGGAAACCCAGACAAAACTCCACACAGACAGTAATCAGAGATCACAATCGGGAACTCTTGAGCTGTGAGGCAGCAACAGTGCCTGCTGTGCAATCATGCCACCTAGCTCCTTATGCTTTCCGAAACATAAAGATAATGATTTTTCCTTCCTTTATTTTGACTTGCAAATGCAAACATGATGATAAAGATGGGATTGAGGTTTTTTTGTGTTTTTAACAGAATTCCTTTGCTCATTTCTGTGAAGAAGAGTGACAAATTATTCTCATCTTGTCAGAACTGTCAATAACCGTGACTTCAAAGGTGTAAGGCTTCATCTTATATACCGTGCATCATATTTGTAAACTCCATTTCAACTGAATTTGATCAACACTAGTCATACTGCACTGAGCACTGCCTGGATGGGCCCTCTATTTTTAAACAACAAAAAACCCTGCATCAGGTATTATGACCCAACACTGCCCCCTTGTGCTTATACAGAGAATGTGTTTTTCTTAAGAAGTTTTTGTAGATGACTGGTCCTCACATACATGCATTAAGTAAATATGCTCATTACCCAGTACTCCATTTTAGGGCATATCTCACACAGACACATATTTGTCTCCCTATCCTTATGACGTCCTTTAACTGAAATAAATATTCTGCATCTAATTAATGCTATGCTACACCTAAATCTAACCCTAACATTAACTTCAGTAAACAAAAGGAAGCCCTTTGGCACATTTACTTTTTTAAATAAAGTTTGCACAATATGTCAAGTCAAGTGGGGAGGCCTGTGGTGTAGTCGGCTTTCCAGTTCATTCTAAAGGTGTTCATTCACTTTGTGCACAGGGATATTGTCTTGCTGGAACAGGCCTCTTAGTTGTAGTGAAGGGAAATTGTAATCGTACAGCATACAAAGACAATTGTCTAATTTGCTTCCAAATTTGTTGCAACGGTTTGGGGAAGAACCATATAGTGGACAAACTTATGACAATATCTGTATCGGTATAGTGCCCATATTCTGATTTAAACCCAGAGTGGGCGTTGCAGAAAACTGAAGGTTGGTTGTTTGTTTTAATTCAAATATGAGCTCGACCCCTATGCCCCTGAAAACACTAGGGAAAATGGCATGCTGTGTGAATTCTGGCTCTGAATTCTGAATCACTCGAGATTATAATTGGTCTCAACTAGGGATTTGTTTTACTTGTTTAAATTTTTTCTAACAAATTTAGTTGATTCTGTTTCCCAGACTATAAATAAACCACTAGCCTAATTTAGACCACCAGTAATTGACCACGCATTTACTATGGATGAGTAAATGCTATAAATGCTTTATCTGTTCAACCCAAGTAATGTATTTGTTTTCAGTTACAACCCTTTCATATAGCAGTTTATCTCTGTGTACCCTGTACACTACCTACTTACACAAGCGCACACACACTTCTTACAGTGCACATGTTCTGTGTCCTGAATTCAACTGTTTACTTTCATTATAATATGGGTGTGGTGCAGGAGTGCTGTATTTGCTCAGATATTCTCTCCGATGTCTGTAGCAACAGGACAGAAACAATGACTTGTGCACAAAGGCATAGATTCATTAGAGGTGCAGTAATCTATTTCCCTCAAGCATGGTTCTCAACGCATCTTACAGTTTCCACTTTTAATATATTTAATTGTTAAATATCTGTCCAACCTTAACCTCATTAGAAATCATTCATATCTCTGCCTGAAGGATTTTTGAATGTTGAGGTGTTTGTAAAGTCTGGCATGTAGAAGAAGTAGACTTTTGTCACATATACATTACAGCACAGTGGAAATTTTTTTTTTTGCATAATAAGCTGGGGACAGAGCACAGGATCAGCCTTGATCCAGCGTTCTGAAGCAGAGAGGGTTCAGGGTCTTGCTCAAAAGCCCAACAGTGGCAGCTTGGGGGTGCTCGGGTTTAAAACCCCAACTTTCTGATCAGTGATCTAGTGCCTTAACCGTTTAGGAAAAGCTTAAATATGTGCTGCTCAAACCCTGTACTTATGGTTTTCTATTACAGAATTTTACATTACGAGCTTGTTGCCTATGAAGGATGTGTGGCTTTTCTGCCCGTCAATTCCAGTAAAAGAGGCATGCCCTCTCTGCCTGTCGGCTCCTATGGAAGAGGCATGGCCTTTCTGCCTGTCAATAGTAAATCATATTGTATAGTATATAATATTGTTGGCTGCTTTAAATACATTTTTCATATGTGGGGATATTGATCATGTATTTAGGCTGGATCATCTCTGAATTAGCAATACACCTTTCTAATCTCTCTCTCTCTATATATATATATATATATATATATGTATATATATATATATATATATATATATATTATATATATATATATATATATATATATATATATATATATATATATATATATATATATATGTATACAGCATTTTAGAACCACATTCACTTGTCTCATTATCAAAACCGAATGTGTGTTGGTATCTAGTCCAGTGTTTTTTCAGCTGATGTCTGTGACTGCCAACAGTTTGCTGAGTTCATTAGGATTTGCTTTGTTGTAAAGTTAGGAAACAAACCCACCCCTTGTCTAAACTGAGTGCATTAGTGAAGCTAAGCAGGACAGATAGAACTGACTCAGACATTGAGAAAGAATGAAACCCATATATATTTAATAGCAAGAGGCTTAGTATAGATTATATCTCTGGACTATGAGGAGCTTTGTTTGGACTGATACTTCATTGTGCATTTAAATAGTGTCACCATCTGATTTTTTTTTATGTCTGTTCTTCTCTCTCTCTCTCTCTCTCTCTTTCTCTCTCTCTTTCTCTCTCTCTCTCTCTCATTTCAGCTCAATTCAGTTCCGTATAGATGTACTGGCAAAGTTTGAAATTGAATAGCAATAGTGACAGGAACTGTAACACTAAGAACAATATTCTCTCTGATTTTATTCATTAGCATTTAGAATGGTTTATTAGCATGACTTTTATTATGACTTTTATGATTTATTATGCAATCTTGCTTAATTTTGCTAAGCACAAGTCAGTTGAGTGCTCTGGTTTACATACGCTTAGGACATAGAGGGAATTAGAAAATCATTTTTTCATTTAATTTTTCAAAAAACATTGAACATGTTCACATTTCAGTTTACGGATGTTGTGCAGTGAAGACAAGCCTAGATGATATCAAAAGTTTTTCCTTCTGTAAATGCGATTAAAATTATACTCTAATAACCTTATTGTTCTCTGTTCAGTTTCATCACTTTAAAAACCACGATACACACGTTCGCATTAATCTCTTTGTCATCCATTACACATATCTAAATTAAGCGTATTTCTTTTTCTCTATCAGGATACACCGCAGGGACTCCGTATAAAGTTCCCCCGTCCCAGTCGAATGGTGCTCCTCCTCCATATTCCCCCTCTCCAAACACATATCCCTCAGCCATGTACCCCATCCGCAGTGCCTACCCCCAACAGAACCTCTACACTCAGGTAAGGGAGCCACGATGGAGATCCATCTGCGTTTCACCACGTTGAAAGATGATTCATCAAAATTGCAGTAGGTGAAAACATTCTGCCTTCAGGTAGAAGCAGAATCGAAGGTGTGGGAGGAAGTGATGCAGTAGACTAGTATAGATGACTAGCAGCAACATCTATGAAACTCCTGTCGAGATTATTGTGCCTTATTTACTGATGATTGAGTGAAAGGGTGTGGATTGCTTTATTTTCTGCAACCCAGTCTTGACAAGTACCAGACATAAAATAAAAAGAAGAAGCTTCTTGTTGAGACTTCTTATGGTTTCATCATGTCTCACAAGTGTTTTGGGAAGTTTCACAATTTCAGAGAAAAAAAAGGAAAAACCCATATAAAATCAGTAACACAAAAATATATGAAAAATATTAAATGGTTTAGTACAATGGGTCTACAGGGGATTGCATCTTTCAAATAGACAATCTTAACATGTCTTTTGGGGCATTTGCCTTAATATTTGTGCACTTAAAAGTGTTTCTGTCTGAAGGTGGTAAATAAAAGAGGGTGTCTATGCAAATGCAATAAATTATCACCTACAGTGTGATTTAATAAGCCTGATATTTACTTCAGGAGCCACAACTGCATGCATAAATGAATGCAAAGAGCTGGTATTAAACCTGCGGGAGCTCGTTTCCACTGTTTGCAGACAACAGGAAACATTTTTTTTAAGTAATAATGTCAAAATAAAGAGAATGTCTTTTGAAGTCATGACTAGTGTGTGTACAGTATTGTTGGTTTATTAGATATTCACAAATTGAGGTGCAAATATCTAATAATGCTTACAGCATTGAGAGCCTGTGATTCATACATACCATGGGATTGCTACATATTTCATATCTGGGGTTTTTTTTTTCCATTAATTTCATATTGTAACTGCTTCAGACATACTTGACTCACAATTCAGTGCAATTTAGTGCCTATGCCTTATATTTTGTTTACCCTTTCGGGGGTCTGTTTGAGATTAGCTAACATTTAGTGCATGTAAAAATTTTATTCAGATTGCACATGGTAATTGACTTCTTTATTTAGTGTGTTAGTATGTCAGGACTTGAATCTGAATATTAACATTATGCATCAATATAAATATATATATATAATATATATATATATATATATATATATATATATATATATATATATATATATATATATATATATATATATATATAACACATTTGTGGAAATATGATTGTAAAACAGTCTTCAGAAAATTCATTAATTATATTCTGTTGCTGCTGTCTCCTTAGGGAGCCTACTACACCCAGCCTGTGTACGCTGCACAGCCGCATGTTATCCATCACACCACGGTGGTGCAGCCAAACAGCATCCCCTCTGCCCTGTACCCTGCCCCAGTGCCCCCTGTGACCCCCCGGCCCAGCGCACTCACCATGGGCATGGTGGCAGGAACCACGATGGCCATGTCTGCAGGTCTCTCTCTCTCTCTCTCTCTCTCTCTCTCTCTCTCTCTCTCTCTCTCTAAAATGTAATGTCCTTTTGAGTTCTGCATAAATGTACATTTCTAACACTGTGTATAGGTATGGCTGGTAGGCCTTAAATAGTAATAAATAGAACTAAATTACATAAACTATTGTATGTTACCGCACTAATGAACAGACGACACAAATTCCCCCACTAGCCCATCTCTATCATGGCCAATAATCCCCATCTCTGAATTGGCTATATCACTTTCTCCTCTCCACTAATAGCTGGTGTGTGGTGGGTGTTTTTCATCCAGGTGGATGCTACACACTAGTGGTGGTTGAGGAGATCCCTCCCCATACTATGTAAAGCGCTTTGAGTGTCTAGAAAAGCGCTATATAAATGCAACTGTAACTAACAAAAAGACAGTGATCTGGATGTATTTCGTGATTAATGAAAGCAGTCAAAGCAAATCAGGTTGTAGACTGTGCTCTCAAAATATCTAGAGGAGTACATCTAGTACATCTTCCTACATTACAAACGTAATAAAACATCTTTATGGTGTTTAAACAGTATCTTTAGTAAAGACCACAAGGGCGTCCTTGAGCTTGCAGAGTGGTATCGATACTCATGGTCATTAAACATGCGTGAAAGTGCAAAGATGTTCGAGCACTTCAGTTCTGCATGCACTGAGGCACTTCCTTTCTGTTGACTCTGAACTTTAATTATGAGTCAAGGAGCAATTCACCTCATTTGTTTAATGCTCATGCTCACTAATACTGCTCTGCATGCTTAGGTCAGCTACTCTCTCACACGCTGCTATTCAATCCCTCCAAGATTTTGTTATCACAGAAATTAAAGCAAAATCAAGGAAATTCCACAATATTCGGAGAAGCTTGCAATTTTCCAAATATTACCACACATTTTATGCAGCTTTGGGCCATGTCATCACAACGCATCGTGTGACCTCATCACAATGCGCATTCAACTAAAACCGTCTTTTATTCACGTATGTCGAACATGAGTACAGCTAAAAGTTCTCATTTACCAACAAACATCACCGCGAAAGACCGTGCGAAACAATTTCGTGGAATTGTAATTTGAGTAGTTTGTTGCAACTGCACCAGTTACATTGTAAATTTAGAAAAAAAAGTTGCAACATAATCAAGCCTTTTTGGCTGCAACTGTCACACAAAAAAATGTGAAGTCCTGTACAGACTGACCAAAGATTTCAAAGCCATAGGAACAAGGAGTTCATTTCTAGAAGCAACCAGCAAATACAGAATATTCCATTACATCACTGATTGCAAATGTAATGAGTTGGTTGCACATTTTGGTATTATATTCATTTTAGACAGATACAGGTTCATTATATTTACAAATTAATGCTGTTTTTTTTTTTAAAGAAAGATAGTCAAATGATCAAATATTAACATGATGAATCATTCATAAATTAAATCTGAAGTTTGTTTTACACTAAAGCTGGTTTAATGTATCTAACCACTACAGAAAGTCATTAACTATAATTTGGCTAAGTAGAAAATTGTCAGCTTCAATTCTTTCTCTATTGTTTTAATGATATCTGTAATGAGACCAGTGCCTCTTTCTCTGAACCTCAGTGTGCTGATGCTTTGATAGATGGCGCTGTTAAGATGTAAAGAGACTAATGATAATGCATTGTGATTCTCCAATCAGGAACGCTGTTGACCACACCCCAGCACACTCCCATTGGTCCACACCCTGTTACGGTGCCAACGTATCGTCCCCAAGGAACACCTGGATACAGCTATGTGCCACCTCACTGGTAGAGCCAACCTGTCAATCATGTAAGCTCATTTCACCACTTGCTCTGATTTCAAATACTGATTTAATGCACCCTTGTCAACTTCCCTGTTGATTTCTACATGGCTTAATTGTTTATTAGTAGACATAGACTTAAGTGAAGTGCATTTTGATAGATGATTAATAGATGAGCATTTAAGTCAGGCATTAGTTGCAACTTATCCAGAAATCTTTGCTATTTGCATGCAATTATGTGATGGTCTGCCATCCTTCCCTGCTTCCCACCCAGTGTTCCCTGGATAGGCTCTGGAGCTACCATGACCCAGGGTAAAACAGTTACAGCAAATGAGTGAATTAATTAATTTGAGCCAAGGAAAACAGGCGCCAATACCCATATGTGTATATGGCATCTGATTGTTTTGAGGTATTGTTTTACTCTTCTAGCTAGTTAGCAAGGAGGTTAACTAACAAGCCAATATGTCTCATGAGTATGCACATACTTTGAATGGGTTTTAAGTGTTTATGCATATTAAATATACTTTATATTGCCAAAGGCTGGTGGACACCTGACCATTGTGTCCATATGTTGGCCTTCCCCAAACATTTGCGACAAAGATGGAATGTCTTTGTATATTGTAGCTTTACACTGAATCTACGGGGCCCAAACCTGTTCCAGCATGACGGTGCCCCTGTGCACAAAGCAAGGTCCATAAAGACATGTTTACTCAAGGTCGACGTGGAAGAACATGAGTGGCCTCAATCCTGACCTCAACCCCACTGAACACCTTTTAGATGAATTGGAACACCGACTCCTCCATGGATCACACTTGTTTGTCCAGCATATCCCATTGATGCTTGATCAGATTGGGATCTGGGGAATTTGGAGGCCAAGTCAATACTTGTCAATGCTGTCATTAACCTCAAACCGTTCCTGAACAATTTTTACAGTGTGGCAGGGCGCATTATCTTGCTGAAAGAGGCCACTGCCATTAGGGAAAACTGTTGCCATGAAGGGGTGTACTTAGTCTGCAGCAATGTTTAGGTAGGTGATGTGTATCAATGTAACATCCACATGAATGCCAGGACCCAATGTTTCCCAGTAGAACATTGCCCAGAGCATTACACTCCGTCCGCCGGCTTGCCTTCTTCCCATACTGCATCCTGGTGCGATCTCTTCCCCAGGTAAGCAACACCCATGCACTCAGCTGTTCACATGTTGTAAAAGAAAACCTGATTCATCAGACCAGTCCCCCTTCTTCCATTGCTCCATGGTCCAATTCCGATGCTCACATGCCCATTGTAGGCTCTTTCGGTGGTGTACAGGGGTCAGGATGGGCTGTCTGACTGCTCTGCAGCTATGCAGCCTCATACAAGCCACGATGTACTGTGTTCTGACACCTTTCTGTCATTGCCAGCATGACCTTTTTAAGCAGTTTGTGCAACCGTAGCTCTTCTGTGGGATTGGACCAGACAGGCTAGCATTTGCTCCCCACGTGCCTCACTGAGCCTTGAATTAATACTTCACTATTTAAATGTAAGCAAATTTCGGAAATTGACCTTGTTAACACCTTATCTCTTCCATTTAAGCACGTGTTCAGACAGCACTAATGGATTTCATCTAACATGGCTCATCAGGTTTTACACAAACTTGTGAAGTCCAGGACCGTTAGAGTCGAAGAATGGTTATGGTTTTTCATTATAGCTCTTTTTGATATTCTCAGCACGCTATAGAATCTAATTTTCAGACTTTGTGGAGCATGTTAAACATTTCTCAAGATTCATGTGCTAAAGAAAACCTCCTCACTGAGCATATACTGTATTGTGAACAGGAATGTGTTTGCCAGGGCTAAGCAGGCAGTTTTATCTTTGTGCTGACCTTGGCTTAACAGCCTCGTTAAGAGGTTTTGGGAAAGGGCTTTTTGGTATGTGGGCAGTTGAACTTTGAAGGGTAAGTACATGAAGCTTCAATAAAACCATTCCTCTTCTCCAGGTTTGCGCCTTATTTAGAAGAAAATTACTTCACAATCCGTCAGAGTGCATGCTTTCCTTAAAGCAAAATGATAATAAAAAACAAATAATATGATATTCATGTACATTTTTGTAAGATTCTACTGGAGTTGTTGCTGATTATATAATGTTTAATGAACAGGTTTATATTAACTTAAGAACGAATGTAAAATAGAAGCATTTTTACTAGTGGTCTCAGACCCCACTTTAGCTACAAACTATGTAATGTATGTAAGGTATAGTTACAGATTTTTCCATAATTATATTTCTGACACGGTTGTTTCTGCTCTACAAAAACCTTCCCTTGTGCTTCAAGTCAACTCAGCTGATGTAGTTGATTAACAAAGTCTTAGTTGTTCTGGGATATCAACAAGGGTGTGTTAAACAACCGTAAAACACAGCATTCCGATACTCATACCTATGCCTTATTTTTCTCTTAAACAGATCTGGAGTTAAACGTCGTATGCAAAATCTTCAAGTGTTACACGGGCTCTCTGCGATCAGCAGCCATGTCTGCCAGAACAGAAGAAAAAAAAGGGTCACTTTATGCATTCTTACGTCTTTTTGTAAAAGCTGCTTTTTATTTTATTTTTTTCTCCTCTATTTTTTTCTAATTTAATTTCTTCTTGTGTTTTAGTCTTACTAGTCCTGACCTATTTTGTTGCATTTTTTTAATCAATATTTTTAACAATCAACTCCTGCAGAAACTCCAGAATGATTTTGACCAATTACGACTTTGAAACAATGTGCTTTTTTGTTGTTGTTGTTGTTGTTGTTGTTGTTCCATATTTCCACCAGGGAGTGGGGATGTACATTGCACCATGCTCATCATGTCTGTCATGCCAAATATTATAAGGTTTAGATAGTAGTGCAGGGTGTTTTTTTGTTGTTTGTTTGTTTGTTTTTGTTTTTCCATTTGTGTAGATTTTCAGATTCCCTTTAGAAGGGCTGAGACGGGTTTCTGCTTTTCAGTTTTGATTTCATACAACTTTCTTCTGTTCATCTTCTAGCATTGATAACAAGGGTGTCTTCCAATTTGTAGCAGTTTATTAGGTACATTTGTAATAAGTTTAGCACAGTGAGTAGGGCAGCTCGATGTGATTCAGACTTCATTAGGATGTCGAGCGCTTACACTAATCTCAGTTATTCAATTAATAGAGGACTCTGGTTTCCTTATTTACTGGATCATCTGGATATAGTAAGCTTCTAAATTATGACATGCAAATTATATTTCTATATATTCATGTAATGTGCAGAGATGTGCTCTTGCAGTGGTTTGCAATTGGACATACATGCTGAAACACCTCCCAACACCGTCTCAGTGGAGGCAAGTGATGTAAAAATGGCACTTAGGCTTAAGGATCGGCGTCAGATTTCATCTTAATGCAAAAAACGTGCCAAGACAGAGGACGATTGGGATCGACAGGGTCCTGCGTTAATATACATGATCTCTAAATTATGGTGGACCGTAAATATGAAACACACTAACAAAGCAAATCAGCAAACATGACAGCAAATCAGAAATCACATCAGCAATAACGTAAGGGAAGGTCCTTATTGAACATCACATGCATGTTGCTGGTCAGCTACGGTGTACATCATTCTGAGATTCGGCAGAAAAAACAGCTGGATTTTATTTTTACATTTTTTTATATATTTTTTTTTTTTAACAGGAAATGCGAGACTAAATGAATCTACTGATTCTTTTATTCATACTTATACTAAGTGTACTCGTATGATACGCTGTCAACTTTGCACAGCATTAAAATGAGTATGCAAATGGTAAAATTAAATAAGCAAAAATAGATTATTTGAATGAATTAATTTAGTAAAAGTCCAGAAGAATTGTGATCATCATCCTCCATGTCCAATCAGCAGTACACTTGTGATGTTCAATAATGATCTTCCCTTGCCATTTTGTTTTGTGTTTTTGCGTTTTTGGTTTGTTGATGTGTTTTACATTTACCAAACGGATTTAAAGGGATTTTTACAGTGCATTTATAATGGAGCCCTAATGAAGACAGTAAGTAGTAGAATAACCCTTTGTTCACATTAAAAGGTGACAAATCTGTAACCCAGTTTTTTGCTTGTTGGCATGCACTCTACAGTTTTTTTAAGTGTTCTAATAGGAAGTGGTTTTTATCGGTTATTGTAAAACTGATACCCGTTTTGTAAAATGCATTTTAATATCTTCGTATTTCTATTGCTTTAAAGGGTATTCAATTAACAAATTGTTAATATCAAACATTGACTATCCAAATTTGCAGACAGTTGAGAAAATCTTGATTTGATGGTCACTGTGCCAGAATTGTGCAGTGCAGTGTCTGTGCACTGGATGTAGACCAGTGGGCAGGTCTTTAGGCGGGACAGATGGGTCTGTCTTTTAGCCCATACAAGTCCTCAAACATACCATTTAGTTCTTTTTTTTATTATTTTTTTTTTTATAACATTTCTCATAATCCTGTCAGGTTAGCATATGTTTGATGTCCATGAACCTTTAGAAATATGACCCGAAATAAATTCTCAAAGGAAATCTGAGGAAAATGTATCGTGGCTAGTTGGCTAACAAAGCCTGTGAAAATGCATGAGCATAAATAACTGCCACTGACCCCAATCTTCTGATTTGAAGATCTTCGTAAATGGACTCAATGACACACTTACATTCTCATTTATGCCCTTCAGGATAACTGCAGCATTCGACTAGAGCTCATAACCCGGAATTTCCAAACAAAATGACATATCAACATGGCTCCACACACTCTCAATAGTAAATAAAGTACTGCTTCTCTACTTTTAATTAAAATTACTGTAGTATTTGCTTAAGATCAATCGACACAGACATAACATGAACTATAACACTGACCATAACGTTAATTAGCTGGCTAGCTGTTTGTTAGTTCATAAGGTTTTGCTGCTTGGCAGAGCAAACAAAATATGACATTTACTATACTTAATAGAGGAAATCATGCCTACTTCAGAGTTGAGTGAACTGCAGCAACACTCAAAGCCACTCCTATTTCCATATATCATGGTCTCAATGTATTGCTTACATTTTAATATATGGCCTTCAGGCCATGCCCACCCAGTGTCACTCATATTTCCCAATATGAACCCACCACATGTCCATATATGGACATATATGCACTTTTCACTGTGCAGCCAGTACATGTTGAAATTGTAGTTGTGTGCTGCCACAGGAAATGACTGCTTGCTTTGTCACTTTGTTACTTCCTAGTGTGAATGTAGGGTAAGAACAAATAGAAAAAGGGCATAAAGGTGACCAGTTGTCCCCAGGTCCTCTGTGAACATTTGGGCCCTGAGGCCACGCTGCACAGATTTGAGAAGTATTTGTTAAATGCAATAATAAAAACTGCCTCAATGTACAACACCATTGAAAGAGAGAATATTGTGAATCCTACTCCCTTGTAATCTATGAACGCACTACATTACATATCAGTTACTTTATGAAATAATATCAGCATATTGACACATAGATGCGTAATAATCAAATATACAGTACACTATTTAATGATCTACTAAAGGAAGACAAGTGTATATACTATGGTACCCATTTGGCTTGATTAGGAACGTGCCGATATTCAGGTTTTGTTTTTGTTTTTTTTAAGGTAGTCTACAGATATTACCATGATATTGTATATTAAAACTGTTTCCTGTATCTTTCACTTTGGCTGGCATGTTTTTTTGTTTTGTTTTGTTTTTTGTCATAGAACACAATAGGACTTTCTTGGGGTGAAAACTGATGGCTAATATGGAGAGCAGACATACACTTAAATGGAAAGCACGGTTACTGATGCTATCCTGGAGTACGTTTAAACTTTTTTCTGCTTTCTGTTCTGAAGGTGTCTACCACAGTAGCCACACACTTTGAAATTATCTGTCTTGTTTTGTAGAATTTTAAGTAAACCTGATGAACTAACAAGCAATTTGCAACAAGCAGCAGCTGCTTTTCTGGTGATGAGTGCAACTAGATTATTGCTAGCAGACTAACATAGGTAGCTAACTGAGGCTAAATTGCAAATTAGCTAAATATGGTCACTAAATAAGCTTTGAAATTGCCGTAGATTAGCTAATTGATTTTGACTACAGAATGATTTCTGACAATCTATGAACAGAAATTCAAGCACAGACATGAAAATTTGTAAACTTGCTCCACAGTCAGGGAGAGACAGCTTGTTGAAAAGTTCAAGGAAATATGGTCTGGCGAACAGAACAATGGGATTGCCTACGCCATGA
Source organism: Ameiurus melas (assembly GCA_012411365.1). Taxonomy (NCBI): domain Eukaryota; kingdom Metazoa; phylum Chordata; class Actinopteri; order Siluriformes; family Ictaluridae; genus Ameiurus; species Ameiurus melas. Next base: position 11,892,086 of record CM022777.1, on the reverse strand, counting down.
AAGGTATTTGCAAAGCTGCCCTCACATTAAATCAAAGAATGGGGCAGGCTTTATGTTGGGAGTACGCAAATGCTGCCTACCTTGGTTGCCACTTTTCGATAGAAATGCATTGATTGCCTGTGTTGAATGCTGTGGTTTATCAGATTATTGATTATCGGCACATTCCTAGTCACAGAATTAATATTATTCTTGGTAAACACATTTATCATTTAGGCTACTCAACCACTACTTGAAATATAGTCATCTGAATAAGAAGACTCAGAAATTTTATGAAACATTATGACGTGGATTTCAGCTCTTCAGATCAGTTTTTAGCGGAGCCTTTGTGAAACATTCCTTTATCATAAAGGAGGGAGTGAGAGGAAGAAAACTTATACAAGACTAAAACTGAACTACTTAATTGCAAAAATTTAAATTTTTCCTCATACGTGTGGCAGCAGAGGAAAACCCTTTAATTCAGAAACTTCAGAAGAATTCTTGAGAATGCAGTTTTTTTTTCTTTTCTATTGTTTTGACAATATTCCAATCACAACCAAACATCTGCCTTGTCAAGTCTTTTCACTATCAAAAATGTAAGTTTTTTTTTATTTATTTTTTATTAATCTTTTTTTTTGTTGTTGTTGTTGACTAGAGCATTTAAACATTCAATAATAGAGGATATGTTGCGCAAGTTAACGGTTGTTAATGCTAGGCTGAGGTTACTACGGGATATAAAAATAAATGTTATATATAGGAATGTGGACGAGTATTCAAATGTCCACATGTAAAGCATTTATGTCTGTTTTCATTCATTGACAAACTATAGTGCTTTGCATAAGTATTTACCGCATTGAATTTTATTACATTTTCTAATGTTTCAACCTGGAATTGAAATGGACTTGATTTGGATTTTTACAATTTGATTTACTCAATATGTCTGACACTTCAAGGTACAAAAATGGTTGCTGTCACAAAGGTTAATTAAACAAAAATGCAGTTATTTTTAAGTTGCATAAGTATTCACCCCTAGGTGATATACATGCCCATTCGTCTTGGTAAAATTGCTTATGCTCTGTTAGATGCGATGTTGGTGAACAGCATCATTCAGGTCTCTCAAACAGATTGAGGTCTTTGACTTTGAAGGCTTTGACTGGGACGTTCTTTAACATTCAGGTTTTTAGTTTTTTACTATTCCACTAAAGTCAGAATGGTAGTAGGCATAAGTTCATTATCCTGTTTGGAGCTTACACCTTTGCCCAGTCTCAAGTCTCTTACAGACAGAAAAACATTTCTTCTCCGATTGCCCTGTATTTGGCTCCATCCATATTGCCCTTAATCCTGAGTAGTTTTCCCTGCTTCAGTAGCATAGGCTGTTTTGTGTAGCTGGCATAATGTCAATAAATACTTATGCAAGGCAGTTTATTAAATTACATGACAAATGTCAAAGTGGTTATAGCCTTTTAAAATGAAAAGTTTCTGTTCATTATTTCTCTGTATTACGTCTGTCAATCACACAAACCCATATGCCATCACAGACAGGAAAAATTATTAATTGTTGTGAAAAGTGATACTTGATTACACCATATTAAATCCACTTTTCTCCATGTTCTACCAGTTAAGTAAATAATCTTTTATCTCACAAACAGTTGCTGACTGAGCCTCGCTAAGCTACAGGATAGACTACAGGCAGATGCTAATGCTACTAACACTAACAAATAAGTTTAGATGGAAAATAAACAAAAGGCATTTGGTGAGGAATGTTTGAATATTATTTAAGCAAAGTCTTAAATATAGAAAGAAAAACTTGGTTGAATTGGGACAACTGATGAATAACAACAACTTACAAGTTTTCTGATACCACCACAGATGTATGAAAATTTTTAACTTTTAAGTAAACTGCATTAGAACCATCCAGAATCCTCTATATTTAATAGATGGATAAAAGGATCTTCTTCTTTTTTTTAATTACTCTATTCTAAAATAAATTTGGCCTAAAGACTAGTGTTTCACAATGTTGTCCTAGTATTAAGTACTTAAGTGCCCTCCAGAATTATTGGCACCCCAGAGTGGCGCAACACAAAAGCGTCACCCTATCACAGAGCTCATTAGTTTGAATCCTTTATTTAAATCTGTTTTGTTTTCAAACACAACATTTTATTTATTGGTGCAATTTCTATTTTCTGCAAAATACTGGTTTCAAAATTATTGGCACCTTTACAATTAATATTCTGTGACACCTTGTCTGGCGAGAATAATAACACTGAGTCTCTTGTAATGTCTAACAAAGTTGGAGAAACATGGAGAGGCATTTATTTAAATTATTCCTCAGGGTTGTCACTGATTTTAGTAGATAAATTCTTGAGAAATTATAAAAAAATAATAATAATAATAATAAATAAAATTTAAAAAATTAGTAGTTCTAATGAGTGATTTATGTTAGAAAAAGGATGCATAGTTTCTCCTGTTGTTTGAGTAGGAAATTTGAAATATTCAGGATATTTATATTCTATGATCTTTTCTTTGCTTATTTTACGAAGGCTAGTATGTCTGGAGGGCACTGTAAATATTTCAAATATACCTTGGTCTTTCTTTCTGTCACTTTCTCCTTTGTATTAAATATTAAGTCTGTCTATCCAACTAGTCTTAATAACAGTATTATGACAGGCAATGAAATATTGATATAATTAGAACAAATCAGATTTGTAATGCAAGACTTAATGCAATCAATGCAATTTAAGAGTTATTAATCAGTTCACTGGTCAAGGTTGTTTCTGAGATGGAGGTCGAACCTCTCAAATTGAAAATGTAGGATTTAGAAGTGTTTTTGTTGCTATTTTTACACTAAGGAAAGTTGGTTATGTTTAAAAGTAAACAATTCCACACTTACCTGTAATTATGCGCTTTCTACCATAAGTGTTATTTAAGTTTTTATTAATGATTGATGTTCCTTTCATTCTTAAGTAAATGATCAGGAGTGTGGTGCGTAACTGTCTGAGGGACATTTCAGAGCACAGGTCTGTAAACGGTCTCTTCCTCTTGCTTACTCTCGCTTTTCTGTCTTTATAATGGCCTGCTTCATTTAAATTGTGGTACTGTTAAATTATCAGATGCCAGAACATAAAAGGGGATCTTTGTATTTAAAAAAAAAAAAAAAAAGTTTGTAAATAAAAAAAAATGGCCTTCATACTGTACTGAAAATATCAAAATAAAAATGTTATAGTTATGAATTAGGCATTGTTGCATGTAGTAAAATTAAAGGTTATAGCATCGTTTCATGTTTACCCTTACTCAGAGAACTGAAACATGATTACCTGCTTAACTGAAAAGAACACATATGATGCACCTTTTTTTTTTTTTCTTTCCAAAACAAGGAAATTTGTCTTTCAAATAAGACTTTATCTTAGGAGAGCAAACACTGCCCAAAAATGCTTCCTGCCTAGGCAGACTCCTGAATAGTGACAAAATTTCACTGTGTCCACGATGTATCACAATCTTTAAATTTATTGATCCATCAACTAACTGATTATCAGCATATGCCTAGTCTGCCGTGTTTTCTTTTGCTATTAGAACTGAATACTGAAGGGGAATGTCACTGTCTTCCAAAAACACACTAAGGATTAGAACATTTTTATCATTATGTCAGTAAAACCTTATTTACTCATCTGTTTTGTAGCAGGTTTTACACACCTATCAGTAAAACTGAACTGAATGCTCTTATAAGGTGACGAGACCCGTTTCAGGCCTGTGATGTGAAGTGTAAATCTGTTTTTATTCTTTTTATGGTTTTTTTTTTTTTTTTTTTTGATCAATTAGTGATCTCAGTGACAGAATTAAGCCAAGTTTGTAATTGTATAATATTTACTGTAAGATGTAGAACGTTCAATAACTATTAAAAAGTTTCCCAAAAAAAAATGATTGTTTTTGCTTTTTTTTCTGCACTTCTACATCAGTGACCAGGCTTGGTTATATGTGGAGCAAAAAGTTGAACGAAGTCAAAGTGAAGTTTGTCATTCAGACCATACAACAAGGGGTGAACAGCAGAACGAAATTGCATTTCCCCAAGTTCAAATGTGCAGAAATGAAAAAAAAAATCAACTAGGTTCATTCAGTGACATAGCTCCAAGGTCCCTCTGAGGTTTGATTCTCTCATCTCCTAAAAACATGCCAGGAGGTGGATTGGTGACTGTAATTTGCCTTTAGGTGTGAATAAATGTGTGAATGTGTTTGGTACGCTGTGATCTACTGGAGTCTCATTCTGGGTGTATTCCTGCCTTATGCCCAGTGATTCCAGGATAGGCTCTGGATTAAGCTCAGCCCTGAAGCAAATAAAGAAATTACTGAAGATGAATGAATAAAAAAATTCTAACTTAAATGCTATTTCTACAAATACATTCTTAAAATGACAGCGTTAAGATTTGTAAGGATTCTCACCCCCATATCCTTCCTGCTTTAAATACAATTCTGCCTTGAAACCCCTGGAGGGTGTGCCTACAGGCAAAATGATACCAAATTGTGTCTGTCAAAAATGGCTGCCTGCAATACCAGTACAGTATTCACCTAGAAGGTGAAGTTTTCATAAATTTTGAAAATTTATCAAAATTTGATAAAATTTTTTTTAAGGGACAAAATGTGCATGGACAATTGGGTGCTCAGCTGTTCCATGACCAGATATGTGTTATTTTCTCAGTATTCCATTGTTAAGCAGATAAAAGGTCTACAGTTTTGGCATTTGCATTTAAAAATCTGTTGCTGTTAACTCTCAATATGAAGTCCAAAGGGCTGTCACTGCCAGTGAAGCAAGCCATCATTAGGCTGAAAAATTAAAAACAAACCCATCAGAGAGATAGCAAACATTAGGTGTGGTCAAATCAAAAAATTCTTACATTTTAAAAATGCTGTTGAGCTCCCTCCAGGAGGTAGGTGTCTCCATGTCAAAGTTAACAGTCAAGAGAAGCCTTCACCAGAGTAAATACAGAAGCTTTACCAAAACAATGTCAACTATTGGTAAGCCTCAAAAATGGGAAGACCATATTAGATTTTGGAGAAAAGAAAAAAGGAAAAACTGCTGTGTAATACTTATACCATTCACCCGATTTGGATGTAAACACACTTAAATCACCCTTAAAGTCAGCACTTTGAGCTCATATGTATTATTTCATTCCAACTCCAATATACTATAATAGACAGCCAAAAAATTCAATAAACAATACAATTGTTAATGTCCAAATGGTCATGAACCTGACTATGCGCAGACAAATTTGACAAAAAAAGAGACTGCATTGATAAATATAATAAATATAATATAAATAAATAGAGCAAAATGATAAAGTTAGAAGTATCTAGGGAAGGGAGGAGAGAAAAGGTAAATGAACCACATGAAAATGAATCACATGTAAATGAATCATATGAAAATGAATAAATAAGTCAAATGTAACAAAAGCATTATGAAGCAATAAAGAACAAGTAGTGTCCAAAAAAAAAAGAATATAAATATATAAACGTGTGTGTGTATGTATATATATATATATATATAAAACACGTGTGTGTGTGTATATGTATATATATATATATATATATATATATATATATATATATATATATATATATATATATATATATATATATATATATATATAAACACACATATATATACACACACACACACAGGGGTATTGACAAATATAATGTGCCTAAAAGAATAACTTTACATTGTTACATACTTTACATTGTAGCAAAGTGTCATTGTTTCAGTGTTGTCACATGAAAATATATAATCAAATATTTACAAAAATGTAAGGTGAGATACTGTGAGATACTGTGTGTCACTATATAATATATATATATATATATATATATATATATATATATATATATATATATATATATATAATATATATACACACACACACATACAGAGTGGCAAGAAAAAGTATGTGAACCTTTTGGAATTTCATGGTTTTCTGAATAAATTTGTCATAAAATGTGATCTGATGATCATCTAAGTCAGGGGTATTGACAAATATAATGTGCCTAAAAGAATGGGCTAAAATTCTTCCTGAACGATGTGCAGGTCTGATCCACAGCTACAGGAAGCGCCCCGTTGAGGTTATTGCTGCCATGGTGGGGTCAACCAGTTATTAATTCTAAGGGTTCACTTACTTTTTCCACTGCCATTTTGAATGTTGAATGAGTGTGTTCAATAAAGACAAGAAAGATCAGAAATTTTTTTGTGTTATTATTTTAGGCACATTATATTTGTCAATACCCCTGACTTAGATGAAGATCAGATCACATTTTGTGACAAATTTATTCAGAAAACCATGAAATTCCAAAGGGTTCACATACTTTTTCTTGCCTGTGTGTGTGTGTGTGTGTGTATATATATATATATATATATATTATACAGAGAGAGAGAGTGAAAAACAAAGACTAAGTTGCCAGTTCAAAGTTCCCATGAGTGTGCTTGGATTGGATGCTCTCTCATTCATAGGTCTGATGAATAAAGATGTAAATGATTCAGTTGCCCAATTGGTAATTGATCTTGAATGAATGGCACACACATAATGAAATAAATTTTTCTGTAAAATGTTGTATATAGAGCACTTTGTTGCAAAAGGGGACTAGTAATTGCATGTGCATAAATACTGTTTGAGAGAAATGTCTCAAAGTGATCATATATCAGCGTGTTTCACTTCCCTCTCATAACCTCAGACATCCTGTATGAAGAAAAGTACATATATCTAAGGACGGGACATTTCACTTTCATGAATAAAAGGAATTATACTTTTCCTTGTTGTGGGGTTCTTTGGACCTTTATTGTGTATCTTATACCTTAAGGTTACATCTTATGTGCCTTCCTCTGGAACTCGTTAAGGTCCAATTATGTATCTTTTTTTATTTATAAATCTAAACTATATTCATATTTCAATGGAGAAGATGCCCACAAAAGGTATGAAAGATATATCCTTGATAGTTCCACCCCAGCACAAGGAATTGTACAGTTTCGTATGCTTATTTCTGAGAGTGTTCTAGCATGTGCTATAGACTCATAGCTGTTTCTTAAAGTGTGAATGTTTTGTAGCAACCATTCATAGGCTACAGTAACTTGTCTAACCAATTATGATTATTTAATTAATTTACTAATTACTTAATACTCAGCTGTGTGTTAAGTGGTATAAAAAGTTAACCCTTTAGAACCTAATACTCAGTATTTTCCGCTGTAAAAAAAATGTATCCTTTAAATTTACAGTAACTTACTGGTGGAAGAGTATTCACCTAAATTTGTGTTTACAGCTTTCTTATTGTAATATTGGTTTATAGTTTACTGTAGTACATTGTACTATATTTTATTAAACTTTACAAAATACATAAAACGATTTTACAGGACTATATATTGATAATAGTGTATTACTCTACAAATCACAGCTGTAACTTTAGTACACTGTTTTCTCTTTTTTTGCCAAATATGTACATCTTATAAATCAATAAATGTGAAAGGTTTACAACAAAAAATCTAACAAAAGAATATGGTTTTTTTTATTTAATCCTTTATGTTCACAAAAAAGGAGCCTGTGTCTAATTCAATTAATATTTTTAATGTGCTTTCAGGATTTTATAACTTTTGGTACTTTGATTTTACCATTTTATGCATGTTTTACTGAGTTTACTATTAGTTCTTGTATAATGTCTTTTAATTTCCTGATTCCTGGATTCACTGGGTAATTTGTACATGTTTCCCTCTAAATAAACAAAAGAAATCAAATCCATTGGCATGCACATCATGCAGTGTTTCTTGAACGATTTGGGGGTTTGATATTTGCTGGATACTGGGTTGCCACAGCGGATAACCCATCCGCATATTTTGATTCTGGCACAAGCTTTAGGATGCCCTTCCTGATGCAAACCTCCCCATTTTTGGAGATTGTGACCAACACTGAGGGTGCACTGACTCGTGCAACCCTCCAGTAGCTGGGGTTGGTTCCCTGACTGGGAATTGAACATGGGCCACGGTAGTGAGAGTACCGCATGCTAGACACTATTATTAATAAATATTAATAATATAATATAATTAACAACTAATACCACTATAAGAGTTAAACCATGTCTTCATTTAAAAAAAAGTAATGAAACCCGGCCTGGAGATCTGTACAGTGAGGGAAAAAAGTATTTGAGTCCCTGCTGATTTTGTACGTTTGCCCACTGATAAAGAAATGATCAGTCTATAATTTTAATGGTAGGTTTATTTGAACAGTGAGAGACAGAATATCAAGAAGAAAATCCAGAAAAACGCATGTAAACAATTTTATAAATTGATTTGCATTTTAATGAGGGAAATAAGTATTTCACCCCCTCTCAATCAGAAAGATTTCTGGCTCTTAAAGGGAGTGCTCCTAATCTCAGCTTGTTACCTGTATAAAAGACACCTGTCCACAGAAGCAATCAATCAATCAGATTCCAAACTCTCCACCATGGCCAAGACCAAAGAGCTCTCCAAGGATGTCAGGGACAAGATTGGAGACCTACATGAGTCTGGAATGGGCAACAAGACGATTGCCAAGCAGCTTGGTGAGAAGGTGACGACAGTTGGTGCAATTATTCGCAAATGGAAGGAAAAAAAAAGTATTGTCAATCTCCCTTGGTCTGGGTCTCCATGCAAGATCTCACCTCGTGGAGTTGCAATGATCATGAGAACAGTGAGGAATCATCCCAGAACTACATGGGAGGATCTTGTCAATGATCTCAAGGCAGCTGGGACCATAGTCACCAAGAAAACAATTGGTAACACACTACGCCATGAAGGACTGAAATCCTGCCGCGCCCGCAAGGTCCACCTGCTCAAGAAAGCACATATACATGCCTGTCTGAAGTTTGCCAATGAACATCTGAATGATTCAGAGGACAACTGGGTGTGGCAGATGAGACCAAATCGGAGCTCTTTGGCATCAACTCAACTCGCCGTGTTTGGAGGAGGAGGAATGCTGCCTATGATCCCAAGAACACCATCCCCACCATCAAACATGGAGGTGGAAACATTATGCTTTGGGGGTGTTTTTCTGCTAAGGGGACAGGACAACTTCACCGCATCAAAGGGACGATGGACGGGGCCATGTACTGTCAAATCTTGGGTGAGAACCTCCTTCCCTCAGCTAGGGCATTGAAAATGGGTCGTGGATGGGTATTCCAGCATGACAATGACCCAAAACATATGGCCAAGGCAACAAAGGAGAGGCTCAAGAAGAAGCACATTAAGGTCCTGGAGGGGCCTAGCCAGTCTCCAGACCTTAATCCCACAGAAAATCTGTGGAGGGAGCTGAAGGTACGAGTTGCCAAACGTCAGCCTCGAAACCTTAATGACTTGGAGAAGATCTGCAAAGAGGAGTGGGACAAAATCCCTCCTGAGATGTGTGCAAACCTGGTGGCCAACTACAAGAAACGTCTGACCTCTGTGATTGCCAACAAGGGTTTTGCCACCAAGTACTAAGTCATGTTTTGCAGAGGGGTCAAATACTTATTTCCCTCATTAAAATGCAAATCAATTTATAACATTTTTGACATGCGTTTTTCTGGATTTTTTTGTTGTTATTCTGTCTCTCACTGTTCAAATAAATCTACCATTAATATTATACACTGATCACTTCTTTGTTAGTGGGCAAACGTACAAAATCAGCAGGGGATCAAATACTTTTTTCCCCTTACTGTAGCTCATCTTCTTCCTTTGTACTGTTGAAAGCAAAGACCAGGAGACTTGGGAAAAGCTTCAGCAGGATTCATTATTGCAGAACATCAGGAGCATCAGTCTACAGGCCAGAACGTGCTGTCTTTCACTGCAGTCATCAGTTCTAAAATAATGAGCTATACATTGTAGTTTTAAAGATATTTTGGGGGCTATCCTTCCATGAGAAGATAAAGCAGTAATTTGATGACTGTAAACAAAGTGTACAAAGGAAGAAAGCAGTTGTAGCAACCCTCCCCAGACCCTGGTGTTTTACCAGCCCTTAATCCTATCAACATAACTATATCATTCAGACTAATTCATTATCATAGAGATAAAAGAAGGTCCACACCTAAGCCATTATATTTACATTTTACTCAGATAATGATTAAATCATGAACAATGGTCGTCAATTACCAAAGGTAAAGGTTTCAGTAAGCCATTCTTGTTTGACTTACAAAAAGTTGAACAGGATCTGGCAGAGACCGCAACTTAGCAACTCTGTTTAACTTAGCAACTGTAAACTACCAAGTCTGATACACATATCATTTCAAAAAAAACTTATTTTTAAACTCATTCTTAATTGTATATTCCCAAAGTACTTACATTTGATATTATTTAATGCCATCAATTTTAATCCCATATATGGAATATTCACACACACACACACACACACACACACACACACACACACACACACACACACACACACACACACACACACACAAAGTGACGCTGCAATAACTTCTGACCTTCAACAGCAGGTAATTTATACACTGCCATCTAAATAAGTGTAAATGTTGTGTTTAAAGAGATTTAATGTAAATGTTCTTTCATTGCTCTGGGTTATATTGTGACATGCAAATATGCTAATTTAAAATGAGGTTTTTTTTTGGCCTGTTAACCGTAAACAAAGTTACACACATGAGTAAGTTGAGTCGTATAGCAAGCTTCAAACATAATTAAACATAACACCAGATTTGTTATTATTTCCCCAAGCCCTAGAACTTTGTTTTGTAACACAACCATTTTAACTTACACCCTTACACCCTCAGCTGCCACCTGGCCAAATTATTTTACTCTAATGTGGAGCAAAAGGTCTGTCATTGCGGTTCTGTGAGCAAAACGTTCAAATCCCAGGAATGTCAGTGACCCATTATTGGGCTTTAAGCACAGCCCATAACCACAATGCAGTACTTGGCGTAGATTCCACTTCAGTTAAAAGTCCCTTTGGATAAATCTATTCATTCTGCCAAGTGAATAAATCTATACAAAATTCTTTATTATTGCACTACAAAAGTGCTTGAAAGTTTGTGAACCCTTTAGAATTTTCTATTTATCTACAAAAATATTACCTCAAACACCTTAAAATTTTCACACAAATCCTAAAATTGGGCAAAGAGAACCCAGTTAAACAAATGAGATAGAAATACTTTACTTGGTCATTTATTTATAAAATAATCCAATATTACAAATCTGTGAGTGGCAAAAGTATGTGAACCTCTAGGAGTAGCAGTTATTTTGAAGGTGAAATAAGAGTTAGGTGTTTTCAATAAATGGGATAATGATCAGGTGTGAGTGAGTGCCCTGTTTTTTGCCCTGCATGGTAGGGTTGAAAGGAGAAAACCACCGCTCTCCAAAAAGAACATTGCTGCCTGTCTGCAGTTTGCTAAAGATCATTTGGACAAGCGAGAAGCCTATTGGAACAATATTTTGTGCATTGATGAGGACAAAATAAAATTTTGGGTTTAAATGAGAAGAGTTATAATTAGAGAAAAGAAAACACTGCATTCCAGCATAAGAACCTTATCCCATATGCGAAACATGGTGGTGGTAGTATCATGGATTTGGCCTGTGTTGCTGCATCTGAGCCAGGATGACTTGCCATCACTGATGAATTCTGAATTATACTAGCAAATTCTAAAGGAAAATGTTAGGACATCTGTCCGAAAACTGAATCTCAAGAGAACAACCCTAAGCGCATAAGTTGTTCTACCAAAGAATGATTAAGGAAGAAGAACGTTAACGTTTGGGAATGTTCAATTAAAAGTCCTGACCTTAATCCAATATAAATGTTGTGGAAAGACCAGAAGCAAGCAGTTAATGTACTGAAAACCACTGACATCCCAAATTTGAAGCTGTTCTGTACTGAGGAATGAGATAAAATTCCTCCAAGCTGATGTGCAGGACTGATCAACAGTTGCAACAAATGCTCAGCTGCAGTTATTGCTGCACAAGGGGGTCAAACCAGATACTGAATACAAAGGTTCACATACTTTTGCCACTCACATATGTAATATTGGATCATTTTCCTCAATAAATAAATGACCAAGTATAATATTTGTAGCTCGTTTGTTTAATTGGGTTCTCTTTATCTACTTTTGGATGTGTGAAAATTTGATGATTTTTTTAGGTAATATTTATGCAGATATATAGAAAATTCTGAAGGGTTCACAAACTTTCGAACATCACTGTACGTATCATTTTAACCTTTTAATATTTTTAATTACTCAGAGTTTGAAAAAGGTGCTATGTAAATGTCACAGAGACTTAATACTTTAAAGCACTGTATCGTGGATGCTGGTAGGGAAGGCCACCAGAGATTCCACCAACCAAATACTCTATCTATCTGCAGTGGACATCAGGAACACTCTGTCCAGACTTAAAGTTGCCAGTCCCAACAACATACCTGGCCGAATACTAAGGGAATGTATTGATAAACTTGCAGATGTCCTAGCAGACATCTTCCACATCTCCATGAGCCAAGCATTTGTCCCTGTGTGCTTCCAATAACCACCATCATCCCTGTGCCAAAGAAATTTTCTGTGACCTGCCTCACTGACAACCAGCCCATCATACTCACACTTATCATAATGAAGTGCTTTGAGCAGCTAGTCATGAAACACATTCCCAATACACTGATCTACTGCCCTAACCACAAAACAGAGGCCATCATATTCGCTGCCATCCACTTGTCTTAGACTCAACGAGACAAAAAGGGCAATTATGTGAGGATGCTGTTCATAGACTTAACTTCAGCATTCAAAACAATCATCCAACAACAACTAATTGGAAAGCTGAGCCTGCTAGTCTTGACCACCTCAATCTGCAACTGGATCCTGAATTTCCTGACCAGGAGACCCCAGTCAGTCAGGATTGGCAACTCCACCTCCAGCACCACCACACTGAACACCGGTGCTCCCCAGGACTGAGTATTCATGATTGTGCTTCAAAGTACAATTCAAATAACATTAAGTTTGCTGATGACACTACAGTTGTGGGTCTCATCACCAACAATGGAGCAGAAGGGAGGAGGTGGAGCAGCTCACAGACTGGTGTAGAGACAACACTCTATCTCTCAGTGTTGATGAGACCAAAGTTGATTGTTGATTTCAGGAGGACCCGAGTGGACCACTCACCACTGCACATCAACAGAGCAACTGTGGAGAGAATCAAAAAGCTCCAATTTTCTTTGTGTGCACATCACAGAGGAACTCTCCTGAACTCTCAACACCTGCCTAGCCAGGAAGGCACAGCAGGATCACCACTTCCTATGGAGGCTGAAGAGAGCCAAGCTCCCCCCTCCCATCCTCACCACCTTTTTCAGAGGGACGTTAGAGAAAATCTAACGGGGGGGCACAGTGCCTTAGTGATTAGAACATTTGCCTCACATTATCCTCAGCATTGCACGTTACTTTTTGTAATAGTTTCTGATATTACTGAGAAAAGGAATTACAGATTGATGAAGAATGTAAGTATGCTCTCAGTGATGACTATCAAACTGAATCATTATTGGTTGAGATACACTGAGTATCCTCAAATGCCTCAGACAGCACTACTGCTTTTATAGAAAAATTTATCAACACCTTCTGACTAATCAGATTTAATAATTCAACAGCGCTAAGGTATAAATCATTACAATGTAAACAATTTGTGATTCTACTGGTTGTGAATGAGAAAAAAAAATATATATATATATATATATATATATATATATATATATATATTTAAAATGACATACTGTATACATAAGAACACATTAAAACACTTTTCAAAATGCTGGTTATTGACCAATTACTTTTGCCCCAATGCAGCAATAGTCAGCATGTCTGTACTACCGGAGAGTGTGTTTCACTTCTCTTTCACAGTATCAGGCTTCCTGGATGAGAAATAATACTAAGCTAACCAAAGTGTGCACATTTCATTAGCCATGAGGTCACAATTAATTGGCCAAAAGAATTGTACATGAAATTCTTTCTGTTAGGGAAACACTTTTCGGGTTTTACATTTATGGCATTTGGCAGACACCCTTGTGCAAAGCAACTTACATTATACAACTGAGCAGTAAGAGCCTTGCTCAAGGGCCCAGCAGTGGCAGCTTGGCAGTGCTAGGATTGGAACTCACAATCTTCCAATTAGTAGTCCAATGTCTTAATCACTGAGCTACCCCTGCTCTGCCACTGATTTTACATCCAATCTGTAAGAGGGACAACTGAAGATCATTTCGTGTACCCTAGCTGGTACAGTTAATTGTGGCACTAATGAATATATATTTACCATTTACTTCATTCTGTCTTCCTGGCTAATAGTTCACATTAGCTGCACCAGAGTGTCAGTAAGCGAGCAACAAGTTGAAACAAGCATGAATTTGACACGGGTCAAATTTCTGACATTCATAACCGGTTCTACAAATAGTGAAGGATCCAAACAAAGGATTAAATATAAAAGTAATAACATGCAATAAAACATCTAAATTATGAAATATTTTCACTGGCCTGACAATGTCAATGGAGGAGTTATGCATGAAATTAACTGAAAAATCCATTTTATTATTAAGCAAAGTGTCCTGCACATTAATGTAACTGCAAATGTAAAAAATATATCATTTAAAATGTAAAAGTAATGAAAACTACCCGAAACAACTGCATTTGATACCTGTACCCATTCTTTAACACTACACTTTAACATTAAATATAATGTTTACAACCCTTCAGAATGTTGTTTTGTTGTTTGTTTGTTTTTTTGCATTTTTGTGTGATTCCATATTTCATCAATGGTTCAAATAAATATTTTTCATAAGAAGTCCATAATATTTTAGTTTAAACACACATTTTAAGTGTATCCCCAGGTTCACCAGGAAGTTGTCCGTCCGTCCATCTTCTACCGCTTACTCCTTTTCAGGGTCGCGGGGAACCTGGAGCCTATCCCAGGGAGCATCGGGCACAGGGTACACTCTGGACAGGGTGCCATCGTAGGGCACAATCACATACATGCTCACACACCCATTCATACTCTATGGACACAATCAGCCTACCATGCCCGAGAACCTGGAGGAAACCCCTGCAGCACGGGGAGAACATGCAAACTCCGCACACACATGGCCCCGGCAAGACTCGAACGCCGGACCCTGGAGGTGTGAGGCGAACATGCTAACCATTAAGCCACTGTGGTATTGTAACTATGCTAGAGCTTTGGCTCTTCTTTAAAAGGAAAAAATGACTTTGCTTTTTTTTCAGAAAAATACTATTTGTGTGCATATATAGTGATTTTCTTAGTCACAAATATCAATTATTTTAACATGTAACTTGTTTAACATTTAACATGTTAAATATGATTTTTAAATTACATGTTTTGGTAACAGGACTGAGAAATATGTGACCATTTTCCACTTAGAAACCAAGTTTGACAAAAAATAAAAAATTAATAAAGTTATTTGAGATTGACCAATTAGTTTGGATTAGTTAAATAATGTGTTATTATTCAGTGTTGAAATATAGATTTAAAAATTAAGTTTAATTTGAAAGCGTTACAACAAGCAAATGGCACCAGTGGAATGACCCCCTTTCTTTCTCTCTCTCTCTCTCTCTCAAGCTCCCCCCCCCACCCCCTTCTCTCTATTTCTGTTTCTCTTCCTGAAGATAAGCAAAAGCAATTTTATATCCCCATGTCATTGATCTGGTGGTAAACAGTGACTTGGTGGGAGTGAGCATGCATCCGATGATCCTCAGCATTACATGTTACTTTTTGTAATAATTTCTGATATTACTGAGAAAAGGAATTACATATTGATGAAGAATGTAAGTATGCTCTCAGTGATGACTATCAAACTGAATCATTATTGGTTGTGATACGCTCAAATGTTTCAGACAGCACTACTGCTTTTATAGAAAAATTAATCAACACCTTCTGACTAATCATATATATATATATATATTTTTTTTTTTAATGACATACTGTATACATAAGAACACATTAAAACACTTTTCAAAATGCTGGTTATTGACCAGTTACTTTTGTCCCAATAGTGATGCAGCAATAGTCAACATGTCTGTACTGTCGGAGACTGTGTTTCACTTCTCTTTCACAGTATCAGGCTTCCTGGATGAGAAATAATACTAAGTTAACCAAAGTGTGCACATTTCATTTGCCATGAGTCCACAATTAATAGGGTAAACTTGTTTTTTATTTTTTTTAAAGTGTACTTCAAGGGATTCTTTGAGGGTTTATTTGATAATTAAGAGTTCTTAGCCTCTTAAAAGCCTCTTGTAATCTTTTCTGTTAGGGAAACACTCATAGGGTTCTACATCCAATCTGTAAGAGGACAACTGAAGATCATTTCGTGTACCATAGCTGGTACAGTTAATTGTGGCACTAATGAATATATATTTACCATTTACTTCATTCTGTCTTCCTGGCTAATAGTTCACATTAGCTGCACCAGAGTGTCAGTAAGCGAGCAACAAGCTGAAACAAGCATGAATACCTCGGGTCAAATTTCTGACATCAGTTCTACAAACAGTGAAGAAGCCAAACAAAGGATTAAATATAAAAGTAATAACATGCAATAAAACATCTAAATGATGAAATATTTTCACCGGCCTGGGAGTGTAAAGGAACGATTTGGAAAATGAAATCATCTGTCAGATTTCTTCATGATTGACTGATTTATTGGTTCTATAAAGGGAATATAAAACAGCTACAAAATAGAAGAATTATGAGAACAACTTTCAAATGTATCTGCCAAGGATTCTTTTGTTCCACAAATCTCACTCTTCAAGAAGGGCTTCGGCTAAGAATATCAAATTATGTGCTGTGCTTTCCATTGCATTAACATTTGTACTGAGCAAAAGTTACTTACACCAAAAGTCATAAGAAACATATGAAAAGCACATTTATTTCAGTAAAACATTCAAGTGAGTCGGGGAAAAAAACTGTTTGTATTCTTATAACCATTTATAACCTTATAACCATTAAGGCATAATTTCTTAAGGTTATTTTTATTTTCTCCTTGTCTTTTGCAGTAGTGGTTAGTGGAAGTGTGTTTGCTCAAAAAAAAAACTTTGGAATTCAGTTTAAACATGTTCAGCAATTTGCTTTTCAAATTGAAATGACTTTGGGCTGGGACCAAGCTCAATATTGAATTCTTTAATTTCATTAACTGGAGCAAGGGGGGTGGGGGTTGGTGGGGGGAATGTGGTACACTATGGGCAAAGGTTTGTGGACACCTGACCATCACACCCATATATTTGGGCCTTCCGTAAACTGTTGCCACAAAGTTAGAAGCATGCAGTTGACTAATTAGAAAAATTAGAAGCATGACTTTGTATACTGTAGCATTAAATTTCATTTCCCTTCACTGGCCCAAACTTGTTCCAGCATGACGATGACCAAAAATGCAACCATCTTCTGCTTGGATTATATATCTATCTATATATATATATAGATATATATTGATATATTATATATAATAATAATAATAATAATAATAATAATAATAATAATATATATATATATATATATATATATATATATATATATATATATATATATATATATATATATATATATATATATATATATATATATAATTATTTTTAAGTATAATTTGGAGGAGTTAAAACTAGCAAATTACACCCATTCGGTGGAATATCTCTGTCAGTCTCTCTCTCGCGCGCGCGCTCCCCCTGAAGCACAGCAAACGCAGCACGCACGTCTTCCCGGTGTGTCTGGGTGAGAGCGCGCGCAGCTGAGCAGAGGCGTTTAAAAAGGCGTGTGTGCGAACAAACCGAACATTAGGATCTGGATTCGATCGGGAGTCCAGCGGATGCTGAACTTTCTCCAGACGAACCTGATGGATCACTGAAGGAATCGTGTCGGTTGGCACGTGCCGACCCCCGGAAGCGAGTACGTGCAGGTAATGACGAGGTAAGATGCGACCTGTGATCGTAATGACGCGAGAACTGCTTACTGAAGTTGTAGGAGAATGTGATGAAAACGAACGACTAACATGTTCATGAGTGGTAGACGACACGCCAGTGACACTTAACTAGGAACAGCAAAGGACCTAAATGCACAGAGCATAAAGTATTAGCTTCTACACCCTATGGAGTGCACTATTTGTTCACTAGAGGACCACATTTTGGGATCAAAACAAGACATTTATGAAAGGAACATAACAAAGTCTTAATACAACAGACTAATATAATTAAATCATATTGGGGTTTTCCATATAATAATAATAATAATAATAATAATAATAATAATAATAATAAATATTATTATTATTGTTGTTGTTGTTGTTGTTCCTCTTTTTTGTATTCATATTCTTATTCAATCTTTTTATAGCACTTTACAGTAACTGCATCAATGGTAGGACAGAAAATAGAGAACCTTTCCAACAATTAGACAACTCATCTGTCACAGGATTTTACCCAGAATAGTGAAAAGGCCTGAGAAAGCAGC
The DNA here is from genome assembly GCA_012411365.1 of Ameiurus melas. Taxonomy (NCBI): domain Eukaryota; kingdom Metazoa; phylum Chordata; class Actinopteri; order Siluriformes; family Ictaluridae; genus Ameiurus; species Ameiurus melas. The sequence goes on along the minus strand of CM022777.1, from coordinate 11,873,653 downwards.
TGTATTGGCAAGATTGAAAGACAGCAGGTGTTGGGAGCTTCTTAAGTGCGAGAGGTCCAGAGTTAGGGTGTCGCTCTAGAGACAGAACAATCACAGAAGCTGCAGATTTTCAAAGGAATAATACTGATTGGCAGCTTGGTAAATTGTCCATAGTGTATGAATGGGTGTGTGAGTGTGTATGTGATTGTGCCCTGCGCTGGACTGGCACCCTGTCCAGGGTGTACCCTGCCTTGTGCCCGATGCTTCCTGGGATAGGCTCCAGGTTCCCCGCGACCCTGAAGCAGGAATGAGCGGTTGAGGATGGATGGGTGGATGGATGGATAATACTGAGCAAGCCAACTCATGGAGGACTATTGGATATTCAAGGGTATGGATAAAAAAAAAAAAAAAACAGTGCGATGTGCAATTGAGACAAATTTGGACATTAATGTACGTTTTTAAAAGGAAGGGAGTAAAGATTGCAGTGAAGTTGTCATATTTAGCTTAAATCAAGTGTGGGTGAGAAGCCAAGCGGCCAAATTTGAATTCATTGTGAGTTTACGGAAAGAGGTTTTACTCTTGGACATTTCATGCATGGTGCGTATAAGGATTATATCCAGACCAGCAACATAAAATGCACGTGTAAATGCGTGAATTTAAAACAGCCATATTGAGAACCAAAATTCTTCCTAATGCGTTCACTGAATCATGAATGCACATGGCTCATGACTGCTCTGAGGACATTGAAAATAGCATGTAATATAATCATTTTTTGCTCCACCAACCACAGGGTTTACAGCTAATACCATCAAGAGAAGAAAAACAAATGCAATAATAAGCACGTTAAGTTTAGCAACCTGTACAGCATGTGTGTTCTACTAGCAAAATATGACACCACTCACAATAGGAGCTACTGTATGGTGAAGGTTTTGAAATTTCGCTCACTCTCTTAGGAAAATGCTATTGCAAGCTACTTGTGGAACAATATTTCATAACATGGGTTATGATGTGTCCTTTTCCGCTTTTGCAGACTAAGCTGAAGGCTGTGGTAATACAAGCCAATTTAATGAATAATACTAATTTAAAAAAGGATTCACACTACTGGTGTACTTAGATACTGCTTAGTTGTAAGTTGTAAGTGGTTTGAGACAGTGTCCAAACTTGATACATTTTTACAAACGTTTTATGAGAATAAAAACTTGATTAAACATATCAGTGTGACTGTCACAGTTACTAAGTACTTGGGGATGGGTTTATGACTGGGTTCCTCTCAGGTATAATGATGTATCTGAGCTGGGATATGATGTATGTGTTTGAAAATTCCTGCCAGTTTGAATCTGGCAGCTCTATAGTAATAATTAAAATGTAATTAAAAAAAAAAACTTTTTAAAGCAATAAATCATACATAATGTGGACAATGTTGAATCAACACTCACACATGATATAATTTATGTCCAGGTAATGAGCACTCAGTGTTGGTGAACATATTTTTTTTTTGTTTTTTCCACCCCCAGAGTTAACCTAAGGCATTTTGTTGTTCATGAAGACCATGTGTTCAGTCATGTGATGTAAGTTCCACTTCTACAGTTCCTACAGTGTTTAGTTCTATTTTTGCAAGCTGTTACTCTGCACCATGCTTTGCCCTTGTACAACCACACGTGTATAAATCTTCAGTGAGGTTGAATGATATGAAAAATGTTAGAGAATAATCAACATCTAATCCAATATAATGACTACTATTTAAAATGGACTTATTATAGTAAAAAATGAAAAGGACACATTTTTTCTCGTAACCCAGATTTAGTGGATCAGTCTAGACATGACATATTTAGTTTGGCACTTTAGCTATAATCTGACATGTTTAACAAGAAAGAGAAACTTGGCATTGTACAGACTGCATGTCTAAGTTGCCACGCTGTCACACACATATTGCCAGAAGACATAGTTTGACTCAGTGAAGCATTTGTGCATAAACTGTTTTATAAAATATCAGTAAAAACAATACAAATCAAACAAATCAAAATGGACCCTTGTAAAAGAAAAGCATATCATATACTTAAGTGCTACTGATACTGTAACTTAAAAAAACGCTTAAGTACATTTGGTATGTTTCAATATAATATAATTATACCTGAATGCATTTAATAATAATACTTAATAATAAAAACACATACTTAAGTACACACTTAAATAGAAACAGCTTAGAGACAATTAAACTCTCTCTCTCTCTCTCTCTCTCTCTCTCTCTCTCTCTCTCTCTCTATATATATATATATATATATATATATATATATATATACACACACACACACACACACACATCCACTTTAATAGGAACACCTGTACACCTGCTCATTTATGCAGTTATCTAATTGGCTAATCATGTGTCGGCAGCAGCACAATGCATAAACTCATGCAGATATGGGTCTAGAGCTTCAGTTAATGTTCACAACAAACATCAGAATGTGGGAAAAAAGATGTCTGTGTCTTTAACTGTGGCATGTTTTTTTGCCCCTGTACAGCCAAATGGTCTGGTTTGAGTGTTTTTACACACACTGTCTAGAGATTGCACAAAAGAATGCAAAAAAAAACCTAAAAACATATGAGCGAAGGATCTGCAGGCTGAAACGCCTTGTTGATGAGAGAGAGAAGAGGAGAATGACCCAACTGGTCTGAGCTAACATGAAGTCTACAGTAACTCAAATAATTACTCTTTACAAGAGTTTACACTCTTTACAGTTTCAGTGAGTCTGTGCCCATGATGGCCTCAGATTCTTGTTCTTGGCTGACAGGAGTGGAACCTGATGTGGTCTTCTTCTTGTAGCCCATCCACCTCAATGTTTCATTTGTTGTGCATTCTGAGATGTCTGTGTTTACAGCACAGCTCAGTCACATGTTCCATTAGATTGATAATGATTAATTTATTTGACATTCTGATTAATGTTCTGTGCTGTCATCTGCTGCAGCTTGTCTTGATAGCGTGCTGGGTACATACAACAGTGTTGATATCTGGAGCAGCTGTTTGCTTTTAAATCTTTGTGATAACACACTCCAGTGAAAGTCTCTGTGTTTGCTTTAAGGACTTTGTTGGATTAGCAATGCTGCAATTTATAGTCACACCAATTGCCTAACCTTTATCTCTGTTTATCATATCACGATATTGTATTTTAAATATTAGATAATTGTTATAATTATACATGATCCTGCTTTTAAATTGGCCCCTTATAATTAATGTGAGCTTAGAAGAAATGCTAGCTGCCTGTAGGGAGCCTTTTCCTGAATGGAGTTCAGAGGTATTAACAATTTTATATTATTTACAGTCCCTTCACTCACATGCATACTATTAGATTGATTGTTTAAATAATAAATAGCTCTGAACATCTACTCTTGGTTTCAGCCTTCATTTTCACCTGTGAAGACTGGATTTGTTGTTAAAAGGATGAGCCAACATGAGGATAAGAGAACTGTCTGTAGGAGAAAAGCAAACTATTTCGAAGCTGAGAAAAGAGGGGAATCTATCAGAGGCATTGCACAAACATCAGACATAGCCAATACAACAATTTAGAATGTTCTGAAAAAGAAAGAAACCACTGGTGTACTGAGCAACAGATGCTGAATGGGTTGGCCAAGAGATACAGCAACAGCTGATGAGACAAACATTGTGATAGCTGTGAAGAAAAACAAAAAACCCCAGAACAAAAAGAAATACAGAGATGAGCCACAAACGTTCTGAAACCTAGATTAACCTCTACCAAAGTGATGGAAAGGCCAAAGTGTGGAGAAAGTACACGTCTGCTCATGAACCAACAAATAGAAGCTCATCTGTGAAACATGGTGGAGGTAGTGTCATGGCTTGGACTGACATGGCTGCTACTGGAAAAGTCTCACTAATCTTTACTGATGATGTAACTCATGATAGTAGCAGCAGAATGAATTCAGAAGTTTATTCGAACATTTTGTCTGGAAATTTACAGAGCAATGCATCCAAATTAATTGGGAGGAATTTTATCATGCAGCAAGACAATAATTCAGATACACTGCCAACTCAACAAAGGGCTTCATCAGGGGGAAAAGTGGAAGGTTTTAGACTAGCCAAGTCAATCATTAGATCTTAACCCAGCTGAGCAGCATTTCACCTCCTGAAGAGTAGACTGAAGGAAGAAACCACAACTGAAAGAGGCTGTAGTAAAAGCCTGGAAAAGCATAATAAAAGAAGAAAGCAACAATTAGGTGATATGAGTGAGTCACAGGATAAGTGCAGTTATTGCAAGCAAGGAATATGCAACCAAATATTGAGTGTTATTTACTTTAATTTACTTCAAGACCTATCTGTTCATAAAAATCTCACCTAAAAAGTGGGCAGTCTGATACAAACGCTTCTATGTTCTATGCTGTTTAACACATCTATGTAAATAGCAGGAAATAAAAGCTAAACTCTTGTCTCATATCCAGCTTTTGATCTCAAACCCATGTCTTTGGTGTACAGAACAAACAAATGAATTGGCCTTGCCAATAGTTTCACTCATCACTTGCACCTAGAAAGCAGGCCAGTTTTGATCTCTCGGACTCAAGACTTATATGGCTATGGCATCATCAGGACTGGGGCTGCATGAGTGCTGCCGGCACTGGGGAGCTACAGTTCCTTGAGGGAGCCATGAATGCCAACATGTACTGTGACATACTGAAGCAGAGCATGAACAGTATGCAGTATTCCAGCATGATAACGACCCCAAACACATCTCCAAGACGACCACTGCCTTGCTAAAGAAGCTGGGGATGAAGGTGATGGACTGGCCAAGCATGTCTCCACACCTAAACCCTATTGAGCATCTGTGGGGAATCCTCAAATGGAAGGTGGAGGAGCACAAGGTCTCTAACATCCACCAGCTCCATGATGTCGTCATGGAGGAGAGGAAGAGGACTCCAGTGGCAACCTGTGAAGCTCTGGTGAACTCCATGCCCAAGAAGGTTAAGGCAGCGCTGGAAAATAATGGTGGCCACACAAAATATTGACACTTTCGGCCCAATTTGGACATTTTCTCTTAGGGGTGTACTCACTTTTGTTGCCAGTGGTTTAAACATTAATGTCTGTGTGTTGAGTTATTTTGAGGGGACAGCAAATTTACACTGTTACACAAGCTGTACACTCACTACTTTACATTGTAGCAAAGTGTCATTTCACATGAAAAGATATAATCAAATATTTACAAAAATGTGAGGGGTGTACTCACTTTTGTGAGCTATTGTACGTATGTGTGCATATGTGTTCATGTATTTCCACCTCATGCCCAGTGTTCCCAATAGGCAGTTGTACAGGATTTCAAGGAGTTTTTTTGTGATTGTAGCGGCCAAAAATTCTTGATTTTGCTGAGGTGTTTTTTGTGCTTTTTTTGCAGATAACTACTCGACCTGACAAAATTGCAACTGCACTAAATTGTTTGCACGCTCTTTTGCAGTGACGTTTGTTGGTAAATGAGACTGTACTCATGTTCGATGCACATGACTCAAAGAGGGCTTTGGATCAATGCACGTTGTGATCACATCACATGACGTGTCTTGGCCCAAATCTGCGAAGAATCTGCAGCAATTTTTAAAAATTGCAAGCTCATTTGAATATTGTGGAGTTTCCTTGATTTTGCGTTAATTTCTTCGATCGCAAAAGCACAAAATCCTGGAGGGACTCTAAGATAGGATCCACCGTGACCATGACCAGGATAAAACTGTTACTGAACATGAAGTGAAAGGAGCATTTTATGCATTCAGTATTTCATTACTTGTAAAGAGGAGAGTTGTTTATCAGTCTGGCTGTCACAGATCTTTTCTGTGTACTGTTCTCCAGACTTCATGAGTTTGGACAGTGAGTGAGTAGACATGTTCACCCAAACATGCTTTGACCTGAAAGAAGAAAGCACTGCTTTGATGCTCTTTCCCACTCTAGTACTGTGACTCACACACATCTGTTTTTATAGCATTGTAGCTTGTCAGCCAAAAACCACAGACACTGTTCAGTACACACACTGTACATAGAACAAATAAATGCTCAAATTGGCCACGCTTAACTTTGTAGTGTTTGAGAATTTAAGGTTGCCTTCTCAGTTGAATAAAACAATATTTACACTAATACATTGAACTAACAAACACATAAGATGACCAAAACAACAACAACAACAACAACAACAATCACAAGAATGCTGCAAAGTAATAGATAGTACATAAAAGCCAAAAATTGAGCATCCATATCTTACTTAAATTTACATAAGTTGCTCTGTAAGTGATCACAAGTGTGTGTTGGGGTGGGGGGGTTGGGGGGTGGGGGGTGGGGAGTGGGCCATAACTATTACTTAGGGTTTAGGATCCACTAAAATGTCCCTGTTCTGCTCTAAGAGAAAGAATGAACACAGCAAGTGAGCACACATAATGATTATTATTGTTAGTTATACCACACCATTAAATCTAGTGAAAAGAGGGGATGTTTTTGTAGTAGATATTTTCATTAATGCAAGACACATAAATTACAGGATCGCTATTATGAGTTTGTTGTGTCTCTGAGAAGATTCATAAATCCAACACTATATTGTGATCTGATATGAATAAAACAGGAAATTCGTCACATAGTAAACAAATACTACACTGAACAAACACACACACAGTCGTTGATTGACAAAGTACGAGGAGGCACAATCTCTCCCACAAGCTTCAAATGCATGCATGTTCGCAACACGAGTCTTATTTTTTCCGTAACATGCAAACCAGAACATTTATCTTAATGTACTAGCATACGAGCAACTTCACGTGCACTGTTGACCTACACTACAAAAAACCCCATAACCTGCAATGTGTATGCTTTAATGTTTAGCATATTATGTTATACGTCAGCACTACTATTTTCTTTAATCTATCAACAGACTCTTGACTGTAATGAATGGTGCTGCATAATATGAAATACATTTTACAGTACTGTGCAAATTGTCAGAATGACGAAACTCCGAAATGAAAATGTCTTCAATTCAAACCACGTGGTACTGGAAATTCCTTTTGGTGCCAAGGAAAAAACTCCACATGTGTTATATTCACTCGTATGTACAGAGAGGACCTCAAACAAAACCGAAAAAGATCTAACTGACATTAATTAATTCACATAGCTTGGTTCAAAACACATTATATGCATAAATTAATTAAATGTGCAAGTTTAATAATGTTGAATTTAATTACGGCCAAAATCTTTTTTTTTTTCAGTGTGGTTAGCAACGTGGTTGAAAAGTGGCATGAGTCGTGAGACATTAGACTAATAAGAATAAACAATAGAACACCCTCCATCCTCACTATAACAGACTATTTTGCAATCAAGATAATCATGAATCTGGTTTTCAGTCAAATAAGTATGAATAAATACATTTATTAAACATTCATAACGTGAGCTAAAAATGGCTCATTATTTGGCAGATATTTCATTAGCGGCACCTTTTTTATTCATGCAGATATCATTAAATGCCTATCAATGATTTATAATGTACTTGTAAATGAACACATTTATAATTGCTTTACAAAGGGAACCTTAATGTAAAGTGTTAACCAAATTTGAAACTCTAAATAGTTTGTGATTTTGCTTGAGTCTGTGTCTGTTTTGTACTGTTGTGTTGCCTTTGGGAATTATTTTGAATTTCCTTCTGCAGTGACATTTGACTTTTGTTGTTCCAGCTGAAAAAAATTTTCTGGAAATTGTTGGAAATTGTTTATCTTTGAGAGCCCATATGTGGTAAAGGATCCTGAATAAATAAAGATGTGGCATCCTTTGGATTTCTTTTCATCTCTCGAGCTAATCTTATCATGTTGAAAAGATCTCACAGGATGACCAAGTTTAAACCCTAGTTACATTTACATGGAGACTAATATCTGTTAACCTGTCTGACTCATTTTTGCCTCATTATGCATGTTGAGGCTTTCCAGCTGCAAGACAATGGCCCTGTGGGTAAAATAAAGTTTTTGTTAATTCATTTCAAGAGTGAATTCTGAAGGAGAATGATGTATTCTTTCTATATCTATTCTCTCAACTGTACATTTTTTTAAATGTAACGGTAGTTTACATGTAATGGGAAGCAGCAACTGGTGAAACTTTGACAGTGGACCTTCCAAAGTTGAAAAAAGAAAAAACATAATTTAAGACTAAAAATATTAGAGATGAAATATTATGGAAATCTTGACATTTTGATTTCCATTATATATAATAACCCTGTACGCAGAAATTTTCAACAGGTTTCCTTATGAAATAAGCTCAGATGTGGTTTATAGTTCAACTGCATCTGCAAAACAGTTTAGTAAGTTAAGGTGACCTCTCCCTGACTGAAGGAAGCTTTGCTTTCCATATTAGGGATACATAATGAACCCAAACGGTTGTCTTCCACTGAAGATTGCTGGGAAGTCCGTATCTAAACAACCCCGTCTTCCGGTTGCCCATGTTCCTCTTCACCCCCTTTGACTCTACTAATTCAATTACACATCTCTAGCAGTTAGCTACTTTTTCAGTGTCCTCCTCATCTGCACTGCTCTCAGCTAAACTGTCATCACTCTTATCTGTAACTGAAACAGCCAATGTTTTCCATATTTCATAAAATGTATTGACATTACCAAAAATGCATAATAAATGAGTCCACTCTGTTCAATGGAGCCTAAATTATTCTATCATGTAGTTCATGCATATTCCATCATAGGGTATTGTCATGTATACACAAAATTTTATGTATTTGAAGGCCAATTTTTTTTACAAATTATTTCATATTAAAGGCATTTAATTTATTTAAAGCTACAAAAATATTATTTAAAATGGACTTGGAAATATTTAAACACTTCAAAATATGCTAATTATACTGTGCTTCGAAACCATGTGTTATATACTTGTGCATGTTGCCTTGGTAACCAAAAAATGTACTCACATGGCAGAAAATGAGGGTAGGATTGGATAAAAGATTCATGTGCTATTATAAAAGTGAAATGCATTTTGTTGGGATGTTTTTAAATTCTCAAACTACACATTTTTTCTTCGCATCATTTATAAATGATGTGGCTCCATAGAGGGTTAAATTAACACACTTTTTATATTGCATTATTGTTTCTAGTGTTCTACAGTTAATTCAGTGCGACATATATGGAGGACTACGTGACATAATCTGTAAGCGAATATTTCTGGAAAGGAATGTTTATTCAACATTTACAGAAAGAGTCTCCAGTGTCAGCACTCTTAAACCTTTGAGGTTTATATTATGGGAAAGTCTTCAATTCAGAGGAACTTTCACTTTGTAGTTTCTCTATAAAACATGAGATTCTTCTTTTCCGTCTTATAACAAAGAGAGAGAGAAAGAGAGCTGGGAAGAACGGGAAGAACTATTTATAGTTGCGATATTAGTGAAAACAGGAGCTAACTTCTTTCAGGGACGTAAGATACACAACATTAAATGTAACTTTAATCAGACAAAAAGTATGACATATTATTTAATAAATACAAATTCTAAGAGTTGGGAAATTGTTGTATTACAAGAGGAATAAATCATTTTGGGGTGTGACTTTCCACATTACACCACCTTATTTTCCTGTGGTAACATGCCCTAAAGCATTTAATTCCTTACTTCAGAACTTGTGCTTTTAGCCAGTGTATGCAGATAATCTGGCACTTTGCCTGTTTAGAAGCTTCCTATTAATCTGCTGACTAATGAACTAATAAACCTGGTGGTTGGATGAGATAGGGCTCTACATAAAACACAGCTAAAACCAGACACAGAGCAGATGGACGCTATAAAATAACACAGCTAGCTTTACACTTTATTTCAGTACAAAGTCACATGAAGCACCACCATTAAGAAAACAGCAACCATCAAGATGTCTTGATAGAAGAGATTGTTATGAGTTTTAGAATTTGGGACTTTTCTTCCAATAGCCAACATTCTGGTAGACATGAATTCATGTGTTTGGGACAGAGCCAAAGAGGCTTTTTAACTCAGACAGTTATTTTAGTGCACTGACTCCAGTGAGATATTTATTACACAGGGAAATTATTACTTATGATTTTATTCTAACCTCAAGAGCTGAGCAGTAGTGATTTAGGGAAAAGTGCAGAAGTCATCTTGTAGCATCTTGCTAATAATTGAAAATATGATTGCAGCTGCTAAGTAAGCAATATATTATTTCATGGGGTAGTGTGTTACCATCCCGAGGTTGATTATTTTCCTATAACAGCACATCCGAATGTGTTTTATAATTCCTCTTATATAATTCATTTATCATTAGTCTTAGATTATGTCTAAGTCCCTGTGAATGAGCTGAAATGGGTGTTCAAAGAGTAGTAGTTGAAATGTTGGTTGAGTCAAATAATATGCACAGTCTTATTTTAACCTGTCTTATTTTATACCACTGGCAAGGGATTTAAAAAGATCTCCAAATTATTTGAAATACTTAATTCCATTGTAAGGAAAATCTACAAATGGTGCAGATTTCAAAAGACAGTCGATTTGTCCAGGACTGGCCGTCCCAGCAAATTCAGCCCAAGTGCAGACCGTCAGATCCAAAAAGAAGTCTCCAAGAACCCCAAAATTTAATCACAGGATCTGCTAGTAAGTCTTGAAACAGTTGGTGTGACAGTGCATGCTTCTATAATCAGAAAGAGATTGCACACATTTGACCTGAAAAAAAAAATTTTGACTGGAAAAAGCCTTTGCAAGACTACAGTTTACCAATGATCATATAGGTAAAGACCAGGCCTTTTGGAATAATGTCTCTGGACAGACAAATCAAAGATAGAGTAGTTTGGCCACAGTAACAGCCGAAATGTTTGCTGCAGATAAAAGTCAGCTTTTTAGAAGAAGCACCTCATACCAACTGTGAAGCACAATGGTGGAAATGTTATAGTTTGGAGATGCTTCATTGCCTCAGGGACTGGACAGCTTGCATTCATTGATTCAACTATGAATTAATCATATCAAAGAGTGCTAGAAGATAATGTGAGGCCATCTGTCCACAAGTTGAAGTTGAACTGAAAGTGGACCTTTCTACAATTTCTTTTTGTACCTGCCTCAGCAAAATATTCGCAGAAATTTTAAGCAAACAAGTTTAAGTATCAAAACAACTCCATACCTTAGTGAAGAGCTAAATGGTGGTCACCAGGCACGGCATTACAGCGATTAACTGTTTTATCCAAATCTGTCACGTAAAGTGACGTCAGGGAAGATAGGGCAGATGCAAGCGCAGTTTGAACAAGAGTTTTAAAGAGAGCCAGGCGGACAAATCCAAAACGTGATCCAGAAATGTAATCCAAAACATGCAAGAGGTCTGGCGAGCTGCATACTCAGGGCTAAACAGGAATCAAGGTCGTGGTCACGAAAAACGGGGTCAAGATACAAAACATGGAACGTGAAATACAGCGAGGGACTGTCATAATCTCTTATCTATTCTAACATCTCTAATATTCCGCATTGAGTGTATATGCCGACCTGATCAGCCTCGTAACCGCTAACAGCTGAGGGCAATACAGACACACGTGACACCACAACCAATGACAGGACGGGAAGGAGAAATAACATAAACATAAACAAATACACATGTCGATGCATGTGTCGAGATGTCACTGCTGTCCACAATGGAGAAGCATCTGCTTGTGCATGCGCGCTAACATGCTCCATAGTGCACTGCAAAAAGGGGGACTCATGACAAAAATCCACATGAATGGCCTGTTCAGTGTTCAGTACTGCAATGTCCGACAGTCTCTCCTGTCTCATGGTGTTTCTCATGTATGATTTCAGTCGATGCAAGCAAGAAAAATTTCTTTCACACGATGCAGTGTTCATCGGCACAGTCAAGAACAACTTATCGGTTGCCAACGTTTATGAGACTGTGTACAAGCTTTGATTCTGAACAGTGATAATCGTTGTTCAAAACTCGCTTCTCCAGTTGACATAGTGTTGAAAAGTGACAATTCGGCATTCGTCTCCTCTTCTGGAAATCCATAGTGACGATAAATAAATGTCAGGTCCTCTTCGGTGTCCGTATTAGAGCTGAGGATATGATTAAGTGCAATCAAAGGGTTAATGTTATTTTCCTGAAATCGCTCACAGTAACCAGAACCTTAACCGTCAAGCTGCCACTGCCCCTACTTCTATGGATCACTTTTGTATTGTATCAGGTGCAGATTAGTGTTATTAGCTATGAGGGAATCTTCTATAAAATAGAAAATCTTCTATAAGATTTTCTAAAAAAAAAAAAATCTTCTCTGGGTATGATTGCTATGTCATCTTCCCATTTTTCTTACATGGTATGGTAATGCAAGAATTGGATTTTGATATTATTCTATGTATTCTGGATAAGAATTTAGTTGGTTATGAGATATTCAAAAGTTCTGCAGTGAGGGAAAAAGTATTTGATCCCCTGCTGATTTTGTACGTTTGCCCACTAACAAAGAAATGATCAGTCTATAATTTTAATGGTAGGTTTATTTGAACAGTGAGAGACAGAATAACAACAAAAAAAATCCAGAAAAACGCATGTCAAAAATGTTATAAATTGATTTGCATTTTAATGAGGGGAAATAAGCATTTGACCCCTCTGCAAAACATGACTTAGTACTTGGTGGCAAAACCCTTGTTTTCAATCACAGAGGTCAGACGTTTTTTGTAGTTGGCCACCAGGTTTGCACACATCTCAGGAGGGATTTTGTCCCACTCCTCTTTGCAGATCTTCTCCAAGTCATTAAGGTTTCGAGGCTGACGTTTGGCAACTCGAACCTTCAGCTCCCTCCACAGATTTTCTGTGGGATTAAGGTCTGGAGACTGGCTAGGCCACTCCAGGACCTTAATGTGCTTCTTCTTGAGCCACTCCTTTGTTGCCTTGGCCGTGTGTTTTGGGTCATTGTCATGCTGGAATACCCATCCACGACCCATTTTCAATGCCCTGGCTGAGGGAAGGAAAAATTTGACGGTACATGGCCCCGTCCATCGTCCCTTTGATGCGGTGAAATTCTCCTGTCCCCTTAGCAGAAAAACACCCCCAAAGCATAATGTTTCCACCTCCGTGTTTGACGGTGGGGATGGTGTTCTTGGGGTCATAGGCAGCATTCTTCCTCCTCCAAACACGGCGAGTTGAGTTGATGCCAAAGAGCTCCATTTTGGTCTCATCTGACCATAACACTTTCATCCAGTTGTCCTCTGAATCATTCAAATGTTCACTGGCAAACTTCAGACCAGCATGTATATGTGCTTTCTTGAGCAGGGGGACCTTGTGGGCCCTGCAGGATTTCAGTCCTTCACGGCACGGCGTAGTGTGTTACCAATGGTTTTCTTGGTGAATATGGTCCCAGCTGCCTTGAGATCATTGACAAGATCCTCCCGTGTAGTTCTGGGCTGATTCCTCACTGTTCTCATGATCAATGCAACTCCACGAGGTGAGATCTTGCATGGAGCCCCAGGCCGAGGGAGATTGACAGTTCTTTTGTGTTTCTTCTATTTGTGAATAATCGCACCAACTGTTGTCACCTTCTCACCAAGCTGCTTGGCAATGGTTTGTTGCCCATTCCAGACTTGTGTAGGTCTACAATTTTGTCCCTGACATCCTTGGAGTGCTCTTTGGTCTTGGCCATGGTGGAGAGTTTGGAATCTGATTGATTGATTGCTTCTGTGGACAGGTGTCTTTTATACATGTAACAAGCTGAGATTAGGAGCACTCCCTTTAAGAGTGTGCTCCTAATCTCAGCTCGTTACCCGTATAAAAGACACCTGTCCACAGAAGCAATCAATCAATCAGATTCCAAACTCTCCACCATGGCCAAGACCAAAGAGCACTCCAAGGATGTCAGGGTCAAATACTTATTTCCCTCATTAAAATGCAAATCAATTTATAACATTTTTGACATGCGTTTTTCTGGATTTTTTTGTTGTTATTCTGTCTCTCACTGTTCAAATAAATCTACCATTAAAATTATAGACTGATCATTTCTGTACATTTGTCAGTGGGCAAACGTACAAAATCAGCAGGGGATCAAATACTTCTTTCCCTCACTGTAATACTAATGGAGGAAGGTATAATGTGTTTTTAAATTTAGATTTTAGAGCATATAATGGATCTGAGTTGTAGAAATTCACGGAAATGTTTATTTTCTAGTCAATGCTATGGAAACGAATTTAATTTAATAAATTAATGTGAATGAGTGAAATTCAGTACATTCCATGAGCTTCTCATATCCTTATAGAATATTCCAGTATTCTAAACAGTTTTCTGATAGCACATTAAAAAATACTAATGTTACAGCCCTAAGGTGTGTAATGTATATTATCGGTGGTGTGTGTTATGTCTATAAAAAGCTTCTAGAAGCTCATGCGCTATATCTAAAGACTGTCATCTGCTGTGGAGTCTCAAATACCACCTTAGAGAGTTTAGAGAGCCACACACGCATGTACACACACATCCTGCCCATAGTCCATTCAGTGCTCTTCTGCTTTCTCTCTCTCTCTCTCTCTCTCTTTCTCTCTCTCTCTCTCTCTCTCTCTCTCTCTCTCACCCAGTTTGTTCTGTATACACTAGTACTAGCTTAAATAAAACACACATTTTATCTCACACCGATTGTACTTTATTGATCCTGAAACAGTTGACACAGGGTGAAGGCCCACTTGGTAAGCAGTCAGTGATGAGTGTTTGCCCAATATCCATAAAGATCTCAGTATGCTTCAGCTGTATGGTTCCTGCCCCATGCACACAATTACTTTTTTATGATAGGAATAATAAAATCAGTGACTGGATTAAATTAGCTTTTTATTGTACCAGACCTTTAGTGAAAACGGTAAACACAGAAAGCAATGAAAAAGAGGTTAGTGTTCTCTTACCATGCTTAGGATGTGATTGATGAAGTCGATAAATAGGGATGTTAATAAATAAATAAGTAAATGACACAAAGGTTCATTAACTTTTCCTGTCTTTGTGATAGAAGTAATAAAATCAATGATTGTGAAGCTATTATATAAGGTTTTACATAGGCATTCAGCAGCCCCGATGAATTTTTTTCCCCACGTTTTGTAGTGTTAAAACCTGGAACTGACACTGATTTAATTGGGCCTATATGTCATGAACACCAAGCACAAAACAGCCCATAAATTTTAAAGGGGGTTTTGGGGTCAATATAGTTAGCAAAATTATTTTCAAACAAAAAAATATCAAAAGCATACATCTCTATTGCTATGAAACCTCTGAACGAGTCAGAGAGCCAAAGCAGCCAAGAGGCCACCGGTACCACACAACATCATGCTACAACCACCATGCTTCACTCTGAGGATGGTCTTCTTAACTTGATGCACAGCATTGAGTTTCTACAAAGTGTAGACCTTTGTGCCAAGGCCAAAACATTTAGTTTAGCTCTTATCAAACCAGAGAACTTTTTCCACTTTTGCAGAAGTGCTAGTAAAAACAGGAGTCTATGTTCCTCTGTCATATAACAGTCATATGGAAAACTTTATGTTTGTATTTTATTAGTGGAAATGCTTATAAATAAATAGGCCACTGTCCCAAAGCTTCAGTAACTCAGTGACTCATTTAATGCTAATAAATACAGAAGCCAATTCTCTTGATCTCACACTGTGATTGGAGTAATGAAGTTAGCTTTTTTTATTAAAGCAAATAATTAGCGGAAATGCTAATAAATACACAAGTGAATGGCACAGAAGTCCATGCTCTTAACCGCTCTTCATAATAAAGTAAATGATTATAAATTATGTTTAGCTTAATTTCCTGTTTTTATGTCAAAAGGGGTCATGTGAATGTAGCGATAACACCAGCGCATTTGCTAGCTTTTTATTAAGTAAGATTTCTGGGCTCATGCTTTCAGGCCTCATTTCTGTCTTTTATCATGGTTTGAGTTAGCCTTTAATTAGACAAACTAAAAGAAAACCAATATATACTAATCCTGTGCTGGGGTTTTTTTTTTTGTTTGTTTTTTGGGTTTTTTTTTTTGTCTTTGTGATCTGATTAAATGCATACAGATTTGATAATGTTTGCTTATTGTGGTTGTGGCGGTTGTGGTGGGTTGTCCACTAATCGTAGGGTTGGTGGTTCGATTCCCGGCCCGGGTGACTCCACATACTGAAGTGTCCTTGGGCAAGACACTAAAGCCCAAGTTGCTCCCGATGACAAGTTAGCGCCTTGCATGGCAGCTCTGCTACCATTGGTGTGTGAGTGTGTGGGTGAATGAGAAGTGTAAAGCGCTTTGGATAAAAGCGCTATATAAGTACATAAGTAAGTAAGTATTAAACCATATCTATAAATGTTAATAATGTCAGGATTCTATGCATCCAAGTTTTTTCTTTGTGTTTTTTAAGGATGTCAGATGTTTTGTGTGTGGAAATGCTGAAAAAGGAATACGTCAACAGTGTCCTTGCTTGAATTCTGTTGTTGATGCGCAGCTGTTAAACACTTTGTGACTAGTACATGTGGTCTTTCAGGTGCAGCTACCCTGATCTTGCTTTCAGTATGTATTCAGAGTGAAAGTAGAGTGTAATAGTAGGACAGTTGTGTCCAATGGTCACCCTTATTATGGAAAATGATACTGTGAGCACATCAAGATTTTTTTTTTTTTAGAAAGGAACCTGTATCAGTTCTCAGTCAGAGAGACACACTGCACTGTTTTACCAGAGGGATAAACACAATCATATTGCTTTACTTGCTGTAGTTGGTCGGGTTAAGACTGGAGTCAGGCTGTAGAGGAGTCTTATTTTAGGTTTAGCTTAGTCTTAATTCCTATTTCAGTCATTTCATAGCAACAGAAACTGAGGAGGCTGGTATAAGTGGGCAAGCCAGTCTAAGCCCTCTATTCTTAAATGCTAAAAAAACAACAACAAAATATAAGATTTTATATAACAAATATAAGAATCAATATAAGATTTTATCTTTTGAACCATGTCAGATTATTTACTGTTAACAAATGTTTTTAAGTGGATTATTTTGGATTTTTGTGGAAATAAGCACAACAGCATCAGCAATGGTTGTAAGAAACATGCACAGAATTATATGAAGAAGTGAGGCTGGGGCTGATTTCTTTCTAGCCCAGACTGTAGATTCAGGCAGCATGTCAGAGACAGCCATGTCAGGTGATTGCACAGACTGAAACTCCCCTAGATATCAGCATTTGGAGCTGATGTTTTTCATTCCACTTTGGCTACGTCTACATTAATCCTGATAAATTTTAAAACACATAATTTTCTCTACGTTTAGGCCTTCCATCCACGCTGAGACAGTTTTGTCTACCAAAAACTGCGCTTTTTGAAAATGCTCCCCCAAGTGGATAAATCTGAAAACATTGTTTCCGCATTGTAGTGTGTACTCAGAAAACTGAGATATTCAAAAACAATGACGTATTTTTAATCATGTGACCCATTCAACTGACAAGACGGTGGATGATGTTGTACTGCTGTTGTTGTGCCTGCTGTCCAGTTTGATGGCTTTGTTGAAGATTAATGTCACTTTGGACAACCATTAGATTTAATTTTGAAATACATGCATGAGGGAAATCAGGCAGGCCAAAGCTTCTTATGTTTTCAAGCATGTGCAGTATAGGGATGTAAGTGTTTTCAGATGTTTTAATGTGAATAGAGAGCATTTTAAAACGAAAATGCAGTTGTCAGATCTAGCCAGATTAATGTGAACATAGCCTTTATTGACACATCTGTAACATGTCATCAGCAGTGATGATGAAATACAGTTGCGGTATGAATACGAATGAGGTGGATTGTTTACTTTATCATCATTTTTTCCCCAAAAAACACTTATGGAGGAGAAACTAAAAGTAGATAGACTAAGCACACATTGTCAAATGGAAGTAAGAATTACACAAAAGGGCAGACAACAGAACACCAAGTATTTGGAGGAAAGATGGCATGAAGCTAGTAGAGAATTCTGGACATGAAGCACTTTGAATGAAGTTGCCTATAACTGGTTGTCAATAACTGTGTTTGTGTGTGTGTGTGTGTGTGTGTGTGTGTGTGTGTGTGTGTGTGTGTGTGTGTGTGTGTGTGTGTGTGTGTGTGTGTTTGCCTGACATTCTTATTATGCCATTTATGAGACCACATGATATAATATTTATCATATGTATCAGATGTACCTGACATAATGATATTTGCACCGTGTCGTATTTTTGCACCTTATCATCTTCATCATCATATCCTCATCACCTTTTGCACTGTGTGTCATTTGTTAATATGTCTTGAATATATAACTCATCAGGGATGAATAAAGTACATCTATCTAATGCATTACTACTGTAAACCTTAATAGTTTTTTTTTTTGTGGAGCTCTTGAAAGATTTTAGCCTCCCATCTAATTTCACTAAACAACTGTGCTTTGTTGAATGTATTTCAGAATGCCACATCCATAATACAAAAATGTCACTTCCATGATAGATTTTCCTCATTAATGTATCCACTAAATTAAATGATCAAATTGTAAATTAATATATTACTTTCAACTATTTGTCTCTGTTCTCCTTAAATGATGCCATGATCAGATAAAAAGCATGTCTTAGGGATGCTAACACTTTGCAGGTAAATATGAGTTTAAATATTACAACCCCACCCATTTTCTATACCGCTTATCCTACAGGGTCGTTGGGAACCTGTAGCCTATCTCAGAGAGCATAGGGAACAAGCCGAGGTACACCCTGGACAGGGTGCCATCCTCAGCAATCTCAGTGATCTTTAGGCTGCACCATGTGGGGCCATCCTCAGCAGCAGCATGTAACTTCTAATTGATGAGAACTCCAACCAGAACTAGGGCATCAGAAGGGCAGGTCTGAAGAGCAGAAGCGGTCAGGATCTCTGGTTTCTCAGGAGTATCATGTGTAGCTCGACAGAAAGAGAGAGGGCGAGAGAGGGAGAGATTATTAGGTATGCTTAATGTTCCGTAATGGTTAAGAACAATGTACTTTGCATGAGTGCGAGCAGGGACTAGATATGACAGCATAACTAGAAGATAACACCGAAAGTAAAAAAGGAAACAAGGGGGATGAAAGAAAGAAAAAAAAACACACAACCAGGGGCCCTCCCGCCCACAACACCCCCCCCCCCCCCCAACCCAACAAACATGGGTGAATGTGTGAAAGTGGCATCCAAACATCCCAGAAAACATTAGCATAAAAAGCATTTCTAAAAACTCCCACAATCACTTTAAACCCTTTTATGTTCTCTTATAAATGAACCAGCTGAACCAGCTAATCCTTTTTCACAGACAGACACACACACCACATTCCTGTATTATTCTGTAGGAATGTGCTTCAGAAGTGGCTCTGTTTGCATTATAGGATTTCTCAATCATTCCAGGCATCAGACATCTGCATAGCCATCTTCTTGTCCGCAAATCCTGGACAGATTAAGCAAGCGCTTTGCTCGAAATGATTTATGGGTGCTTACATCACATCTGTAGAAGGGAGGGAACTGTGTAAGAGTTGTCATCACCCTAAAATGTCGACACAAACATGTTCAGACAGTGGGCAATGGTTGGGAAATTGAGGTGTGTTGTTTCAAATTCAACAAGCATCTAGTAAGAGAATGAAAAATGAGAGTGATGAAGCTGTGTTGCAGTTGTGGTGTTTTGTTTTGGTTTTATGTCAGAGCAAGGATTTGTGTTGGTGGATTTACTGTTCATTTAGAAAAGTGTCAGTCAAAGTTAGCACTAACATCCATCCATCCATGAAATTGGCCCCAGTATCCAAATGTTGATAAACTCTTCTTTAGATGCAGGGGTGGTCCCAAATTGTTTTAAACATGCTATTGTTCAACCTTTGCTTTTGGATGTAGGTTGCCTTAATAATTATCGGCCTAAGCTACCGTTTCTGTCAAAGCAGCTAGAGCAAGTAGTACAATCTCAACTGCTCCTGGTGTTAAACTCAGCTATGTTATTTGAACCTTTACGATCTGGTTTCACTGCTTTTCATAGCACAGAGTCTGCTTTGTTAAAAGTATCCAATGACATTTTATTAACAGTGGATGCTGGTAAAAATACTGTGTTGATGCTGCTAGATCTTACAGCTGCCTTTGATACTTTAGACCAATTACATACTTCTCTGGTGCTTAGAGCATCTGTTTGGTATCAAGGGCACTGCCCTACAATGGCTCAGCTCATATGTTAAGGACAGGTCTTTCTCAGTAGCGTTGGGTAATTTCTAGTCCTATTATTAGGGGTGTTCCTCAAGGCTCCATTTTGGGCCCACTTCTTAATTTATATATGCAGCCGTTGGGGAATATTATTAGGGCTCACAATGTCTCTTTTCATTTATATGCTGATGATACCCAGCTGTACATTCCTTTGAAAGCTGGTGACTCCATTCAGCCATTGTTGGACTGTCTGGATGACATTAAAAAATTGTTGACAAATAATTTCCTCCGACTCAATGAATACTAAACTAAAATAACTGTTTTGGCCCCCTGAGATTGAGAGATGGTCTCATTAACGAGCTCCATAAACACTTTCCCTCAATTTCTTCCCAGGTTCGGAATCTTGGCTTCATTCTGGACTCAGAATTATGCTTAACCAAGCAGATAAATTTAGTCGTTAAGACTAGTTTTTATCAACTACGGATTATTTCAAAACTCAAAACATTTTTGTCTTTCCAGGATTTGGAGAAGGTTATTCATGCTTTTATCACTTCTCGCTTAGATTACTGTAATTCATTATACTTGGGTCTTCCTCAGTCATCTGTGGCTCGTCTTCAGATGGTTCAGAATGCAGCTGCAACCCTGTTGACCAGGGCAAAGAAGTTTGATCGTGTCACCCCAATTTTAGCATCGCTTCACTGGCTCCCAATCCGTTTTAGGATTCAGTTTAAGGTTCTGATGTTTGTTTTTAAAACTCTTAATAATCAAGCTCCTTCATATTTTGTGCATCTTCTTAATCCACATTCATCAAAAAGATGTCTAAGATCTTCTTATAGGTTTCTTTTGCATGTCCCTCGTTCCTGGTTAAAAACTAAGGTTGGTAGAGCTTTTGCTGTTGCTGCCCCCTGTCTATGGAATCAAATGCCACTGGACATCCGCCTTGCACCTTCTATTACTACTTTTAAAAATAGGCTTAAAACATATTTTTTCTACTAGGCTTTTTGATCTAATTTTTAATTGTTTAAACAAAATTTTTTATAGATTTTTTCTATTGTCTGTATTTTATTTGGTCTAATTCAGTTTCTATTTTACTTTCTGTACTCTGTTCAGCACTTTGGTCAGCGTTGCTGTGTGAAATGTGCTATACAAATAAATTTTAGTTACTTACTTACATCCATCCATCCATCTTCTACCGCTTACTCCTTCTTCAGGGTGCCAGTCCATTGCAGCGCGCACACACACCCATTCATACACTACGGACACTTTAGACACGCCAATCAGCCTACCATGCATGTCTTTGGACTGGGGGAGGAAACCGGAGTATCCGGAGGAAACCCCCACAGCACGGGGAGAACATGCAAACTCCGCACACACATGGCCCCGGCGGGAATCGAACCCCGGAAACATGATATGTTTAATAAAAAATCTATAAAATATGTTTTATGTTTAATAAAATATGTTTATTAAACATAACATGGATTAACTTCAACATGAAAATGTGGGCACTGCGTTGATAACACAAAGGACCTAAGTGAAAGCAAAGAGCAACAGTTCCAAAGCAGATTTTCAGAGCAATTAATTAAGCAATATCACACAAGCAAGAGATCTGTTATACTGAATATCTGCTGTGATTTGTCAGTATATATATATGATTGCGAGGGCACTTAAAAAAAAAAAACAACACTAATTAGATGAACTCAATCAGTCTTAATAGTTTAAGGAAGCATTACATGTTGCTGGCTTCCTAGGATCAGCCTGTTTCCTGGTTGAGTACACAGCCTGTTGTCATGGGAAGGTGTTGCAGTTATTACAAAATACAGATGAGTTTATTGAACTACGTTTCAAATCCTCCTCTATGTATATTTACATTTACGTTTATTCATTTAGCAGACGCTTTTATCCAAAGCAACTTACAAAATGAGAAAATACAAAGCGATATATCAAGCAGAGAACAATGCAAGTAGTGCTACCAACAAGATCCCTTCATTGAGTTACAGAAGAAGCAAAGTGCACAGAGTAGAGGTGAAAGTGCCAGAGTAATTTTTTTATTATTATTTTATGGGTTATTTAGGTGTTCACAGAAGAGTTGGGTCTTTAGCTGTTTTATGAAGATGGTGAGAGATTCTACGGTCCAGATTGAGGTTGGAAGTTCATTCCACCACTGAGGAACAGTTAGTTTAAATGTTCTTGAAAGGGACTTTGAGCCACGCTGAGAAGGTACTACTAAGCTTCGGTCGTTGATTGATCGCAGATTGCATGAGGGAATGTAAGCCTTCAGGAGAGAGTTGAGGTAGGAGGGTACTGTTCCAGACAAGGTCTTGTAGGTGAGCATCAAGGCCTTGAATTTGATGCGGGCAGCTTCAGTAAGCCAGTGGAGGGAGATGAAGAGTGGTGTGACATGGGTTCTCTTGGGCTGGTTTGAAGACGAGACGTGCTGCTGCATTCTGAATCATTTGAAGGGGTTTGATGGAGTTGGCCGGGAGGCTAGAGAGTAGTGAGTTGCAGTAGTCCAATTTTGAGATAACAAGAGTCTCGACTAGTATCTGTGTAGCCTGTTTGATGAGGAGGGGTCTGATTTTCTTGATGTTGTACAGAATATGTTGTGTGGCCACCATTATTTTCCAGCACTGCCTTAACCCTCTTTGGTTCACCAGAGCTTCACAGGTTGCCACTGGAGTCCTCTTCCACTCCTCCATGATGACATCACGGAGCTGGTGGATGTTAGAGACCTTGTGCTCCTCCACCTTCCATTTGAGGATGCCCCACAGATGCTCAATAGGGTTTAGGTCTGGAGACATGCTTGGCCAGTCAATCACCTTCACCCTCAGCTTCTTTAGCAAGGCAGTGGTCATCTTGGAGGTGTGTTTGGGCTCGTTATCATGCTGGAATACTGCCCTGCGGCATAGTCTCCGAAGGGAGGTCTTCAGTATGTCACAGCACATGTTGGCATTCATGGTTCCCTCAATGAACTGTAGCTCCCCAGTGCCGGCAGCACTCATGCAGCCCCTGCTTATGGAGTGCAGGTCTGAATTATGCCTCTCTCATATCGAGTGCCTAGTGTTCCCTTTGCTATTGAGGTGTGTTGTGTAGGGCCTTCAGAAAAATGTTGTGGATACCAAGGAGTCTGGCAAGGGATTTAAAAAGATATCCAAATTATTGGAAATTCATTATTCCACTGGGGCGCATGGTGGCTTAGTGGTTAGCACGTTCGCCTCACACCTGGGGTTCGATTCCCGCTGGGGCCATGTTTGTGCGGAGTTTGCGTGTTCTCCCCGTGCTGTGGGGGTTTCCTCCGGGTACTCCAGTTTCCTCCCCCAGTCCAAAGACATGCATGGTAGGTTGATTGGCGTGTCTAAATTGTCCATAGTGTATGAATGGGTGTGTGAGTGTGTATGTGATTGTGCACCCTGTCCAGGGTGTACCCCGCCTTGTGCCCGATGCCTCCTGGGATAGGCTCCAGGTTCCCCCCGACCCTGAAGAAGGAATAAGTGGTTGGATGGATTATTCCACTGTAAGGAAGATCATCTAGAAAATCATCAAGTGATTGACAGATTTCAAACAACTGCCAATTTGTCCAGCTTCTCAGCAAATTCAGCCGTTTGATGAAAAAAAAATTTATCACAGGATCTGCTTTTCACACACTGTGCTGTTCACACTACACGACTTGCTCTCTTGTGTCACGACTTCCCCTTTAAGCAGCGTGCATGTGAGCATGTGCGTGCACGCTGCCGAGCATGGTGCATGAGCACCTGCTTTTTCGTTGTTGACAATTGTGACATTTGGACACGTGCATTTGTTATGTTTGTTATGTCTCCTCCCTGTTCTGTCATTGGCTATCGTTTCACGTGTGTCTGAATTGCCGTCAGCTGTCAGCCATTACGAGGCTGATTATGTTTGTATATATACCACGTGAATCCCAGCACAAAGCGCAGAATATTAGATAGATTAGATACTTAGTTTAGATTCCTTATGATAGTTTACCATAGTCATAGTCACAGTCATGGTCATGGTCATAGTCCAGATTCGTTTGTTTAGTTCACGCTGGTTTCTCCGCTCCCAGTCTCTCACGATTGCTTATGTATCATGTTTGGTATATCGACCCTGTATCCCGTGACCGTGACCTTGATTCCTGTTTTGCCCAGTGTATGCCTGTTTGCAGATCGCCTGACCTTTTGCATGTTTTGGATTATGTTTATGGATTATGATTTGGATTTATCTACCCGTGTCTCTCTTTTAAAAAACTGTCAAACTGCACTTGCATCCGTCCCTATCTCCATTACGTGTCATCTTGTAATTGGGAGTCATAAAGTCATTGTGGCGTTCACACTATGTGATTGCTCAGCGACAGAGGGTCATACACTATGTGATTTGACAATGAAACTGTCACTCGACGACTCTATCTGATGTCCAAACAACGTTTTGTCACGAAAACACACGGATGGCACGTATATAAGACGCAAAAACCATGCGCGAAACAGGAGTTGTTTATTTGAAGATGGGCATAGGACAGAAACAAGTGGTGTGAGTTATTTGCATTGATTTGTGCAAAAAAAGAAAGTGGGTGAAATAATGGATTAGCACATGCAGATAGCAGGGATTGTGTGTGCTACAGAGAAAGTTGGGGGTGAGTAAAAAGTTTTCTCACAGTGAGCTCACCCCATGCCTTGCTTTCTCATTGGCTGTAGCTCGTTGCCATAATCACTGCCAGTGACGACACTTTTCACACCACAGGATGTTGAATCGCCTGACAGCTCCAGATATTTAGCATGCCAATTGTCTGTGTTGCATCGTTCATGCCTCTGTGATATGTCGATGAGCCTCAACAGTGCGTCGTTCAGTAGTTCACATACACCGATTGACTGCCGATTGGCGAGCACCAATTGCTCGCTGAGTTGCCTCCAGTCAAATTATTTTTGTCTGCGAGCTCGGCGACTTGCAAATCAGGCTTAAAATTGTGTAGTGTGAACTAGGCTTCAACTGTGGGTGTCAAAGTGCATGCTTCTACAATCAAAAAGAGATTTGACCTGCATGGGAGGCATGCCAGGGAAATGCCTTTGCAAGGCTACAATTTGCCAATGAGAATATAGGCAAAGACCAGGCCTTTTGGCCAGACAAATCAAATATATTGTTCATAGAATTGCTTGGCCACAGTAACAGTAGACATGTTTGGTGTAGACCAGCTTTTCAAGAGAAGCATTCCATACCAATTGTGAAGCATGGTGGTGGAAATGTTATGGTTTGCCTCAGGGACCCGACAGCTTGCATTCATTGAGTCAACTATGAATTCTGCATTGATGTATGACAGATGTGAGGCTCTCTGTCCAAAACTTGAAGCAAACCCACCAAGGAATGGCTCAAAAAGAAGAAATGGAGGGTTATGGAATGGCCTAGTCAAAGTCCAGATTTGAATCCCATTTAAATGTTGGGGGGGGAATTGAAACGGGCAGTACATGTAAGGAAACCCTCAAACATCTTGCAACTGAAAGAATATTCCATAGAAGAGTGGTCAAATATTCCAGCAAGCCTGATGGACAATTATGCAAAACTCCTACAAGAAACTATTTCTGCTAAAGGGGACAATACTCGATTCTGAAGTCAAGGGTGTACTTACTTTTTCCACAGAAGAATATCACATCTATTGATATTTCTGTTGATTAAATGATTGAAAAGGCAAATTTTCCTTGTGTGTTTTTTTTTTCAAGTATATCAACTTCATTGGGCACTGTTAATGGAAGGCCTAGTCTGATAAATCTTTTACATTATGTACCAGGGTGTGTTATGGGAAGAAGGCAAGTCGGCAGAGGCAGTGTGATGTTCTGGCGATGGTGATTCCAATGCTGGGATACCATGGGTCCTGACATTCATGTGGATGTTACTTTGAAATGTACCACCTTCCTAAACATTGTTGCAGACCAAGTACACCACTTCATGGCAAGAAGATTCCCTAATGGCTATGGCCTCTTTCGAAAATGGTTCAGGAATAGTTTGAGGAAAATGGCAAAGAGTTCAAGATGTTGACTTGGCCTCCAAATTCCCCAATCTGATGAAGCATCTGTTGGATGTGCTGGACAAACAAGTTTGATCCATAGAGGCCCCACCTCGTAACTTACAGGTCTCAAAGGATCTGCTGCTAACGTCGTGGTGCCAGATACCACAGCATACCTTCAGACGTCTTGTGGAGTTCATGCCTCGATAGGGCAGAGCTGTTTTGGTGGTACAAGGGGGACCTACACAATATTAGGCAGGTGTTTTTAATGTTATGGCTGATTGGTGTATTATTACACAGTATTCATACTAAAATGTTCACACTAGTAATTTCAGGATGTGATCTCTGAGTGCTCTATTA
Source organism: Ameiurus melas (assembly GCA_012411365.1). Classification (NCBI taxonomy): domain Eukaryota; kingdom Metazoa; phylum Chordata; class Actinopteri; order Siluriformes; family Ictaluridae; genus Ameiurus; species Ameiurus melas. Next base: position 11,847,223 of record CM022777.1, on the reverse strand, counting down.
TTCTCCTTATTTTAGTGTTGGAAGATTTGACATCCTGTTTGGAACACATTCAGTCTCCATTGTAAGGATAATTATACTCACAGGAAACAATCGAGACTGCTGAAGCGTCCTGGCACACTTTGCAGATTTCCTTACACACACACACACACACACACACACACACACACACACACACACACACACACACACACTATGAGTGTACACATCTAGTTGTAGTCTCTCATTCCTTCTCTCATTCATTTTCATACTAATTCATCCTTTAAATGTAAGTTTTCATAAATTGATGCATAAGTTGATTGTTGATGGACAAGATGATCACATTCTTAACATAAGCCTGACAAACTTTACACACTTGTCTCCTTTCCTGAAAATGGATTAGAAATGTTCTCACCTTGTTAAAAAAAGAAGTATGTAATACACTATGGGTGCTTCTCATTTCTTATTTATGCATCCTCGTTTCAGATATGGTATTGAGCATTTTGTTTCCCACATGCGCTGTAAGTGGTAGACCGATCACAACTAACTGGGCCATCTGACCAATCAGAGCAGAGTAGGCTCTCGGAATGGAGGGGTTTAGAGAGACTGGTATCTTGATCGAACCATTTCAGACACTGTGGGAAAAGAGATGATGCTGCAATGTATATTATGAGAAAATTAAAGTGGTTTTTTGACCTTGGATACACGTAAACCTACTGTAGGAGACCTCTAAAATCTTTAAAATAGCATAATTGGGGCACTTTAATCTTCATCAATTCCTGATTTACAGATCCATACTAATTACTTCTTTTGAGTCACCAACGATTTTTTTTTTTTGTTATTTCACAGATATAAGCAAATTTTCAGATGTTGCACAGTTACAGCTACTTAGGTTCCATCAAGTTATTATTACACTTAGTGGTGAAACTGCAAAACGTGTTAATAGAGATCCATATGGGCGTATGGACAGTTTTCCTGCCCCATGATCACTCTATGTACATTTTCAGCAAAGGAGGATTAGTGAACAGGACAGTTAATTACAGGGTTGCCAGATTGTGCTAGTAAAAACTCTGTGGCAGCTGTGTTCTTGTTTTATATCAAATAATCTTCATTACATTTACAAACTTTCCACGAAAAATACTGAAAGTGCATCTATAATGTACACTACCTTTCTATTGTAAGAGATATTGCAAAGATTGGGAAGGGAAAAAGGGGGATTGTGGAGTGGATGTCTGTACATCAGAAATATGTCCAAAATACTTGTTTCCCACTCAAAGGTTGTGAAAAAAGAATAAATGTTTCTGATTTTCAGGTATTTCATATGGTTTTTATTATAGTATAGTTGGGCTAGAAATTTTTCTGCAGCCTGCAAACCCTGGTTAATGATATTACCTTGAAACACAGTTGAAGGTATGTCTAAACCCTCTCAAACCGAGCTGCGAGACTTTACTGTGGATGGCTATATGTTGTAGACTCTCAACTGCTTATTACAGGGTTGCTCTAAAAATTCACTAGATAGTAGCCTATAGTGTAATCAAGTGTGATAGCCTCATGACTTTAATTTTGTTTGAGGTTATGCCGGTATTCATTTTGAACCACCCCACCAAAATCTATGGTCACGAGACTTTAATTCCACTTCATTATGGCAAAACTTGATTGTTCATAATTTTAGGCAGTTTGCCAGAATTCAGTCACTACAACATCTGATGGATTTTCTCATACCACCACACATGTATACTATATTTATACATATTTATACTATAACTGCCGTTACATTTATGGTACATTCATGCTTAGTGTTTCCAGGTTAGACTCCAGATCTACCAAGACCCTGACCAGCATAAAGCAGTTACTGAGAATGAATGAAAGACATACTACTGTACCCCATACACACGATTCATAGTGTTTCTATTAAAAACTATGTGCAGTTGTTCTTTTAGGGCAATTTATTTAGTTTGTTTTCTATTCTGCAGGGAATATTTATATTGTAAATTTACATTTATGGCATTTGGCAGATGCCCTAATCCAGAATGACTTACATTTACCAAATTTTTCTGAGCAGTTAAAGGTTAAGACCCTTGTTCAAGGGCCCAGCAGTCGCAACTTGGCAGTGGTGAGACTTGAATTTGCAACCTTATAAGCAGAAGTCTACCCTCTGAACAGCTTATTTACCGAGAGTGTGTTTTTAAAACGCAAGCATTTCTGAGTCTTGTTTCTATTTACATGTAGAGTTATAATTGAATATTTATTTATGATACAGACTGTGTCTTACTTGGTATGTGTTAGCAGATGTGTATTGTTCCTGTAAAAATACAAACACATTTATTCAAGTTGTGGTTCCAGACGTTAATGAATTGAAACACTTGAAGGGAATTAGTTTGGCTGCTTTTGAGTCTGATTAGTGTGATTGATGCCAAAGCCCTTGGTGTCACTGCCAAGTAGCATTAAACACTGGCTTCCTGCATAAATCACATCCAGATCCCAAGATTGAATTAAGAGCTATTTGGACCGGTTCCTTTTATTTTATGAGCTCATTAATAATTCAACAATATTAATTTTGAAGTCTTAGGACATGAATCATAAAGTTCGTATTAAATTTTTATTTGTTTACTAATGACTCCAGTGTGTGTATTTCATACATATACTCCTACTCTGTGTTATTCATTCTTTATTCTTTTTCCTTTCTCTGTTTTAGAATGTAAATCAATCATTGCCCAGATGGAGAACGCTTCCTCATCATCCTCTGTTCTTCCTTCTTGCACCTACAATGAGGATTTTAAGCGCATCCTCCTCCCTGTGGTGTACAGTGTTGTCTTCGTCCTAGGCTTGCCACTCAATTTTGCTGTCATCCTACAGTTGTGGGGAAAAAGACGTTCCCTGACTCGGACCAACATCTACACGCTGAACCTGGCCGCGGCCGACTTCCTGTACGTGTGCTCTCTCCCTCTGCTCATCTACAACTACGGCAGTCGAGACTACTGGCCCTTTGGAGAGTTAATGTGCCGATGGGTACGTTTCCAGTTCTACAGCAATCTGCACAGCAGCATCCTTTTTCTCACCTGCATCAGCGTCCAGCGCTATCTGGGCATCTGCCATCCGCTGTCCCCGTGGCTCAGAAAAGCAGGACAGAGGGGGGGGGGGTTTTTTGGGGGCTGTGGGGGGTGGTGTGTCAGAGAAACCGTACTGTGTGCTACGAGCTGAGTGTGCCTGAGCGCTCGCAGCAGTACTACCCATACGGCATGGCCCTCACCTGCCTGGGCTTCCTGTTACCCTTTATGGTCATTGTGGTGTTGTACTGCAGGATGGCACGAGCTCTGTGCCAACCGGGCAACGCCAGTGGTGAAGCAGCCAAGGAAAAGAAGTGCAAAGCTGTGAGGATGATCGGCATTGTGGTGCTGGTGTTTGCCGTCAGTTTCCTGCCGTTCCACGTGACCAAAACTATGTACTTGCTAGTGAGGACCTTGCCTGATGCTCCATGCGATCTCCGGAACTTTTTATCGGTGGTGTATAAGAGTACG